>OX336388.2:672281043-674914793 GCA_946902985.2 Meconema thalassinum
ATTTACACAGGACCTTGACACTCAGCTGACATGTCAGTGTGACACTATGTCAGGAGGAAGAAATACCCAGCACGACGTCTAGGCACGGATACTCATGCCACACATTTACACAGGACCTTGACACTCAGCTGACATGTCAGTGTGACACTATCTCAGGAGGAAGAAATACCCAACATGACGTTTACGCAATGATACTCGTCTCTCTTGTCTACAGGACAACCCATGAAGCGCGTCTATCATGAAGACAGGGTCACAAAACACGCATAATTGAGTATTTTAGCCTATTTTCATTTATGAATAAATAAGCTTATAATAATAATAATAATAATAATAATAATATCGTATGGCCTCGGGTGCCGGGTGCAAGCTTTGTAATTTGACATTCAGAGGGTAGCTTGCATGTCGAATTTCGTTGTTCCTTGAATCACTATGAAAGTCAAGGCGGTTAGATATCTAAGCTCATTGAACACTATAGCGCTTTCTAGTAGAGAAATGAGGAACGTTTTGTTGGCGGAAACTCCCGAGATTAATTTTGCCTTTATGAACTCGGCCTACTGAATTCAAATGGGTTCTTTGACATGCCAACATCATATGACATGCGTGTCGTATTTTTGCCGCCTTTCAAAAATCACTTACCACGGCCAGGAGCGAACCTGCAATCTTGGGGTAAGTAGACCGACACGCTATCCACTCACCCACCGTGGCAAGCTTATGAGATCATCTTTTGTCCGTGTGTGTGCGTATGTGTGTGCGTGTGTACCTGCCCCTAATAAAATATAAACGGCTGGAGTGATTTCAATGAAACTCGCTAAGGTCAAAGTACTATTTAGTCCACTCTGACCGTGCCTTTCACATTTTATTACGTCTCACCAATCCAACATGGCGGCTGTGCGTAATATTTATCCGGCATTCTATATCTCCGAAACTATTACCGATATCATTCTGGCATTTTGTACGGTAATAAAGAGCACTGCTAGAAGTTCATCTATATGACTCTTAAAAACCTGTTAAGTACTAAACGAACATGGCGGCAGAGCGAAGTTGAAACCATTAAATAGACTTTTCTCGCGATTTAACCATCCGAACTCAACGAAAATGGTACAGCAAATGTTTATACACATTGCAATGCACTGACATCTAATTTAGGTCAATTGTTTAAATAATCTCAAGATGGCGGCTGTGTGAAATTTTAAAATTAAGTTTTCATTTCTTGTGTCCTAATCATGCGATCGAAGTCAACGTTTGAATAATGAACCTACGCAATAATCGTCATCTAATAGTACATAACTCTATGGTCTACAAACATAACAATCCAACATGGCGACCATCCGAAATATTTACACGGTACTCATTATCTACTAATCTTTACAGCAACAATACTGAAATTTTGTATGTTGATAAAGGCTAGAAAAATAAGTTCACCTGTGGGACTTACAATAACGTGGTGAGCACAAATCCAACAGGGTGGCGACGCGAAATATAAATACTTAAATGAACGTTTCTCGCGATTTAACAATCCAAGTGCAGTGAAACTCGGTACGGTAAATACTTATATATTTTAATCCAGTGACATCTAAGTCGCCTCCGTAGCGTAGCGGTCAGCATGCTTATCTGCCGCCCCGGAGGTCCTGGGTTCGATTCCCGGCTCTGCCACGAAATTTGAAAAGTGGTATGAGGACTGGAACGGGGTCTACTCAGCCTCGGGTGTTCCAAATGAGTAGAGGAGGTTCGATTCCCACCTCAGCCATCCTCGAAGTGGTTTTCCGTGGTTTTCCACTTCGTCTTCGGGCAAATGCCGGGATGGTACCTTCTTCAAGGCCACGGCCTCCTCCTTCCCACTTCCTTGCCTATCCATCCTGACCATCCATTACCTTCCCTCATGAGGCCCCTGTTCGCTTTGCAGGTGAGTCCGCCTGGGCGAGGTGCCAATCACACCTCACCAGTTGTATCCACTCCGATTAGATGTTCCCAGCTCTAGGACACTGCCCGTAGAGGCGGTAGTGGTGAGTTCCCTCGCTGAGTCCGTGGGTTCCACCAACCTGGAGGGTAAACGACTAAGAAAAGAGAAAGAAAAATACATCTAATGTATTTCAATTGTTTTCATAACCATAACTGTGCGAAAATTCAAAATCTTGTTTTTATTTCTTATGTACTAATAATGCGATTGAAGTTTGAATAATGTATTTACACAATAATCTTCGTTTAATAGTACATAACTCTATGGCCTAGGTTTATAAAAATTCAACATGGCGACCCTCCGAAATATTTAGACGGTTCTACGAATCTATTACAGCAATAAAACTGAAGTTTTTATGTTGATAGAGGCAATTAACATTAGTAGGATATATGAAAATAGGCTATTTAGTTCTTCACGGAACTACTTGTTTTTTGATGTTATACTTTTATAAATAAATAGCTTCATTCACAATAACTGAGGAACGTTACTTCTGCAATGATATGGGAAGTTATGTTTCACAACCATATGGGATTCTTATTTTCTTTTTTCGGTTTTCACGAAACACAAGAAATCAATTTTTCTTCTTTTCAGTCCCACCCTATAAATTTAAAGATCACGGTTTTTTCATTAACGTAATGCCAAATAGCTGACAAGTATACGGTACTTTTGTTGTTTTCTTCCCCATTATGACGTGCACAAAATAAGTTCACTTATTATACTTACCCTAAATTGACAAGACACATTTAAATATGTCTTAACATTCAGTAAATTCTCCTCTATGGGCAATAGTTTTGGTATTTGTTCCTTCGCTAAGGGCATCATGGCCACCAACCTCTAGTACATTCTGTACCTGTGAAATCTGATAAAATATATTATTTCTGTCCGACCCCAAGGCTAAGTGGTTAGCATGCTAGACTTTGGCACGGAATATCCAGGTTCAATTCCCGGTCTTACCGTGGGAATTATGATCTATGGTTAATTACCCAGGCTTGGTGAATGGACGATTTTGACGAATTCATCATTCATTTCATCCTCAGTACGACGTACGGGTTGCCCACGGGCGCCAGTTCGGAAGACTTGCATCAAGCCTCCATGGAAACCAAACGCTATTATCTATACAAAACAATGTATCGCTGTTTTCAATTAGTTCACGTATCTATGATGAATTAGCTAAAAAATAGTGCCTCAAAACATGAATCGAGTTGTCATCTCAGTGTTTTGTTATGAGTGTGAATACAAACAATCCGACGAATAAAATCACCTTCAGGGTAGACCTGAACCTCATGGAGATCTGTGATCGAACCACTGAACTTTGCATCCTAGTCCTTTCACGGTACATGACTTAGATCATGCGTATAATAGCTCAATGGATCTACGGGGAACCTTCCCCACCTCAAGGTGAAGGGAATACGTTGCACAGGGTGCTTGACCGTAAGGAGAGGAGAGTGGAGATGCAGTTGTGAGCTACTAAATCATTTTGTGCCAAAGACCTACATCTATCTCCCTACCTTTTATAGTCTTGCAAGGGTTCTTTAAAAGTACCCTTCTTTGTACAAGGTACCTTGGTACCTGTCAAAAAGAAGAATCACCTGCAGGCTTAGCACAGAGCCATCGCAGGAGCCTATGCTTTTCATTGGTTGCTGGTTGAACTACTTTCTTGTGAGTGGATTTGCGTTGTTTCTTTAACATGAAGTGATTTCATACAAACATAATCTATCACACATCAACAGAGTGTAAAGAATCAGATCAATTAAATGTATTAATTGCGGGTTTTACTGAAACATGTATAGCTAAATAATTAACGAGGTCAAATAACATTTAAAAACAAGATGTTCAGTAAAGAACATATAGCCTACTTTCTCCTAAATGTATGAGTATAGTTATAACTCTTTGTTTTTATCAAAGAGTATAATAGAATAATTTCTTGGTCGAAGACCTTAGAAACTATTTACCTCTACCAAACACCACAACCTTGAAAAAAAAAACTACTACCATCATTGAAGGAAGAAAGAAAGAAAGAAAGAAAGAAAGAAAGAAAGAAAGAAAGAGAAGAAATATGGATCTGGAGACATAATCGACCGGACTGGCTGCGTAGCTCAGTGGTAACTTTCTCGCTTGCTGGGTCCTAGGTTGTAGGTTCGTATCCTGGCGCAGTCAGCTGGCATTTGAGGGTGCGCAAATGCGAGGAAGCCTTGTCAGTAGATTTACTGCCACGTTAAAGATCCCCTTCGGGGCAAAATTTCGGCACTCCGGCGTCTCTAAAAGCCACAGTAGTTAAAAGGGACGTATACCAATAACATAATTATTATTACATAATCGACCGGACGTGGGCAACATCCAACTTTGGGTTGAGGCATGTGTTTACACAGCCAACTTCTTTCTTTTTCTTTTTCAAGGCTGTGCATGGCTTTCACCACCTTCATTTTATTAACAAAACTTTCCATGGCCCTACAGTGACTCGTGTATACCATTATGTGGAGTTCTGTAATAAAAGAAAACAATCGATCAAAGACTATGCAATTCAAATCCCCAGAGTGCAATTTTAGTGTACATGTTCATTCTTTATTTTCCTTTGCTATTTGGCTGCAATAAAAGTATTAATTAATATCCTGAAATAACACCAACTGCTAGAGTTCAGGTACTATGTGAGGTCGTTTTGTCCTTTAGTTCAAATAACATTTTCTAATAACGCACAATAGGCTGTTACAAACCTTTTAAAATGAAAAATAAAAATGTATCGTATTATCAACTTGTCATTCTTCAAATTCGATGCGTACAGAATGCCAATGGTATACTAATCAATGGAGTCCCACGTAGACCAGTCGTGATATCTAGTGGAGAAGTATCGAACAAGATCATCCTAATAGGGCGAGTGCATTCTATCGGCCAAAAATAGAAACTTTTAAATTAAATCTGTAAGTTAATCTGAAGGCCAGCGTGCAGTTCGCAGCCGGTAGGCCATGATAATTCACTTTTTTGATGTTAGAAGTCTCGTGAAAATACGCTGGCGAATTTTGTTTTAATTAAATATAGTCTATATTTTCCATTGTAATATGCACAATATAAAGCTTAATTTTAAAACGTTGGAGTCATTACAAAACAATAAATATAAAAAATTTCAAGCAAGTAAAACCAACTCTGATAGGATTTGAACCTTAGCCATACGAGTGATAGGCCAAAGCTTTACCACGCAGCCAAACGTGCCAACGAACATTGTCCGATATCAAATGAGTTACATACATCGTGTTAGCAATAAATTAATGATATATACTAAACGATTTCAGCAGTGGAGTATATTATTTATATATAAATCATTTCATACAAAGTTTATATATTTTGTATCAGTAGGCTATATTGTATGCAATACTCAAACTAGTGGAATATAGGTCAGGCACAAGGTATCAGCTGCCATCTTGCCTTGTAACTGAGACGGCTCAGATTTTTAAAATCAATTCTGCACTATAGTATTATAATATAAACTTTTAATTTCGAACGAGCCTCTTCCTTTAGAACAGTTAAAACGATTCTTGGTTCGATGATCGGAACTGATGGGTCCCATGATATGGATTATAAAGTTTTCATAATTCATACGGCCGCCATCCTGAAATGGTACGGCGGATGACCTTGTAGTTTGGTCACAAGACGCATCCTATATGAAGGTATGTTGTTACCAAATTTGGTAGAGATTGGATGATTTATTTAGTCGTTATCTGATTTTACGTTTTGAACGTTTGAATGGCCGCCATTCAGTTTTGGTAAAGATGGCGGCGATATAAAACATGACATTGAGGTTCCCATTGCTAGTGCTACCTCTGTACCAAATTTCGTTCAATTCGGCTTCACCGTGTTTGAATTGATAGGGGAGACAGGCATTCATAGTGCACACACTCACACACATACAGACACACAGACACAATTTTTGGCCCTGTGTAGATCTCATAAGTCTACTTTCATTTTTTGCAAAAATCGAAAGTGGGCTAATATATACAAAGTTTGTAAAATAAGTTATGAGACTGATTTTCTAAAAGTTGGTATTGTTCCAATACCATTACAATCCAACACCGTCCCCTTCAAAATAACTGCCTTGAGAACCAATTCAGCGCTGGAGGCGGTTCTTCCATTCTTCTTAGAAGTTCAGGAACTCGGACACTGGAACCGCCTTCAGCTGGTCGGTTACAGCCGTTTGAATGGTGTGTAGTGCCCCAAACCGACGTCCCTTAAGGTGCGTTTTCAATCTTGGGAAGAGGAAAATGCCACAAGGACTCAAAAGGGGCGAATAAGGAAGCTGGGGAGCCACAAAAATGTTCTTACTGGCCAAAATACAGGTTCACTAAAATCGCTGTGTGACAAAGCGCATTGTCATGATGTTTGGTCTCACTACACACGCATGACCCTTTTGCGAAGTCTTTCAAGAACCTCTCGGTAAATGTGTCACTCATTGTCAGAACCCATAAGAAAAACTCATAAGAAAAACCCGAGTCACTAAGATAATAGCTACGGACAACCAACGTGACTCTAGTGAAGTCCAACTAATACTGATGCCGTATGCACCTGTCTCCCCTCCAAGTCCCGTGTCTCCAGTGTTGCCCGATCGCACACTACGCTACTAGTCTCATTACTTAATTTACACACTACGTAACAAATATTGCACTCAAATCTCTGTGATATCATATTCGACAGTGTGTTTACATGAGTAAATGGTCGGGCCATGCGCGTGATAAATTTAGACCGGGTCCACATAACTTTACGTGACATCCGCTTCACAGTCCCCCGGGACATCGTCCAGCACATCGTTGGTCACTAATACGGGCCCTCACACGTAGCTTTGTTGTCCGTACTGCCCGCATGCCGACAGCTCGAGTAGGACTCATACGCATGCGCTATGCGGGGAGACACTGCGTACCTAATTTGCACTGGTCACCTATATGAAGACGTATTGTGCACAGATACACCATGTCGCACATAAATTGTACCTGCTCAGAAGGATCGGCCTATGTGTGTGTATGTGTGTATTTGTTCTTCCACCAATTATAGGTTGCCTTATGCTGACAAATAATTTAAAAGGGAGTGGCCGTAATCCTAACCTAGGCACACTAGCAGCATTTGCTTGGAGTTGAAATGCGAACGCACATCAAACCCCACAGCCATCATTATGATTCAAGGTTTGAGACAGATCATACACGATACTGAGACCTTGATGCCCCATGTTCCTATATGATGCAACAACTACAACAAAGACGCTAAAATACTGCTGTTAACAGTTCATGTTCTATAAACTTCCGAACTTCAAGAGTTGTCGTTGTTTGGTGGGCATTGCTTTTATCAGCCCCACGTGATTAACCGTGTAAATAGATTTCTACATGGAGCAGAAACGGTGACCCAGGACTGTTTGTTGTTGTTGATTCACTTAAGGAATTTGCGACATCGTGGTCACGTATTCTTAGGTGTGTGTGTGGAATCTGTATAATGACCTGTATCGTTGTGATGACTGTACATGTGTGTGTATTTGTAACTGGGGCCTTAATTTAGATACCATCCCAGCATTCACCTGGAGTGCTAAAACACGGTAAACCACTTCTAGGATAACCGAAGTAGAAATCGAACCCAACTCTTCCCAGTTTTCCTTTTGAGGTTTAGTGAGCCCCGCTCTAGCCCTCAGACCAGTATTACATTTTTTGGCAGAGCAGCTATCCGCGGTAACAGCTAAGAATACTAGACACTACACATACTGACCCAGGACTAAAGTCCTGAAATGGTTTGATTAAGTATGGAAACAATTTCAAGGTGAAATGTGAAATCTACCGTCTCCTCTAAGTCAAGGAGTCCAACGCCTGTTTTAGTTTAAGGTTGGTTGGTTCTTAAGTTTAGGGGCTGCGACAACGCGGTCATGTAGCCCCGTGTACTTTGGGTGTGTGTAGAATCTGTCTGATAACCGGTGTTAATTGTGATGACTGTATTAGTGTGTGTTATCTGTTTTTTAATTTAAGTACTGCAACTTAGAATTTTTCAAACAGTTTCTAGTTTTGCCGCCAAGCGCCACCGTCAACGACTACTAGGCCAAGTTCAGAACTTACCTACTAGACTCCACCGCAGTCGGCTCTTGGCAACGAACGTAGAAACCTAAGAGCGTTGTTTACATTCTTAACATCCAATTTAGCTTCACACAGGTGCAATTAGTGGAAGGTTCTTTAACATGCCATAAATCTATGCCATGGGACCGCTGGCTTTACTTCCCCTCCAAAGGAAGGCATACTGAGGGATTTTTAACGCTCTTAAAAATCCGAAGGCTTTGGCCGGGTTTGAACCCGCTATCTCGGGCATATAAGCTCAGCATGCTACCGACTACTCCACCGAAGCCGCCGTTTTAGTTTAACCAAATACCATTTGAAACATAATTTTGAATTGTTTGCGGTGTCTTAATATGTTATTAATATTCTGCACATCTCCAAAAGCTGAGTTGCAGATTAATGCATTTTGCTTATGTTATATGTTGCAGATTTGGTTATTTAATTCCACTCAGGGGCTCACGACTAGTTGGACGTGGGTTGATGACCTCGATATCCCAGCTTAGCTCCACCTACTTGTGCCGGGTTCTTCTTCTCTTTCACCTTTCCTATTGATCTCCCGTGGTCAACTCTCATTTTCTTCCTACCCCGACGTCATTAGGGTATCTGAGGCCTATGATGTCATTCAAATTCCCGCCTTAATTGATATTTGATTCGTCTTTCCTGATACCCTCATTTTTCGAGGAGTCAGACCTCTTCTTTTCTTTTCATGGTATCTCCTGCCTTCTGCTCAAGGCTCCTAAGGAGGCAGGGTGTGTGTAGCCCCATCACCTATTGTGCACCTTGGGTAGTGCTACACCCTCAAGGTCTCACAGCTGGTGAGTGCGGGATTTGGCAACCCCGAGGGATTCCTCAGCTGGGTCCGTTTCCCACTGACTTTGGAGCGGAATCTCTTCTCTTTCCTATCTGCCTTTTAGGGCTCTCCTTCCTTCTTAGCCCCTCAATCCTCATTCTTCGAGAGTTGAGTATATTTCTTTTCTTCCTATATTTTATTTCTCTTTCGCCTTTTGTTTTCCCTTTCTTCTTCTCGTGTGTAAGTAGGCTCTAAGTCTGTAGTTGTAGCAGTAGTGTTACTGTAGGTTCATTTCATTCTCATTTTCTAAGTCTTTCGCCCATATCATTAGGGGCGGATAACCTAGATGTTATGCCCCTTATAGCAACAATTTTTATCATCATCAACTTGTGGAACGTGATGTGGTAAGCATGGAGCCTCTGTTGAGTCCTGTAGGCTATCGCTTCCACTTGTTCGTGTAGGGCTTCTCCCTTTATCATTTATGTCAACTTCCCTTGATAAACCCTTGTTTTCTTCCAAATCCCATGGTATTTGGACATATGAGGGCTTGGAGGCATTTGATTTTCTCACCTTCCGTTCTTCTCTTTCTTCTTCAAGTGTCGTAATTTGGTCCCCCAAATGTCGCGTATATTCTTAGCCTCCGTGGCTTAGGTAGCAGCACGCCAGCCTCTCACCGCTGGGTCCATGGTTCAAATCCCGGTCACTCCATGTGAGATCTGTGCTGGACAAAATGGGGGCAGACAGGTTTTTCTCCGGGTACTGTCTTCCACAAGCCGGAACAAATCTCCACCAGATAGAAACCTCGACCCCTCATTTTATGTTCTGAAGCCAGGACGTTTGTCTTCTGCCACGTCCTCGTCGCATTTCTATTTTTCTTTCAATATTAGTTAAAGCAGCGGATATATTTGGCCTCTAAGCACAAGACATGAGCCTCCGTGGCTTAGGCGGCAGCACGCCGGCCTCTCACCGCTTGGTCCGTGGTTCAAATCCTGGTCACTCCATGTGAGATTTGTGCTGGACAAAGCGGAGGCAGACAGGTTTTTCTCCAGGTACTCCGGTTTTCCCTGTCACAATTTCATTCCAGCAACACTCTCCACTATCATTTCATTCCATCTGTCATTCATTTAATCATTGCCCCAGGGAAGTGCGACACGCTTCGTCAGCCGGCACAGTTCATATCCTCGCCGCTAGATGGGGGCTTCATTCATTCCATTCCCTGACCCAGTCGGTCGACTGGAAGTAGGCTGTGGATTTACATTTTCAAGCACATGACATAAATAGGCAGTTTTTCGACATTTTATTGACAGACAAAAGTTGAAGATCACTATTTGATCTTCTGAGGACATCTTTTATCGTAACTTTATCTTTAACAGAGCTTCAGATTTAAATTGTCGTTGTTGAAGCAGGAATTTTTCTACATACACTGCGTGCTATTTCTATGCGACTTCTGATTTAAACGTCTGGATCTAAACTATCAGTGATGATGCTGCCCAGATATTTGAAATGGAGAACTCGCTCCACTGTAAGCCCTCTGATTCTCAGAGTAGCTAGGTCATGATTTTTACAACTTCCACGGCTATTCTATTATTTCCCAATGTCATCATTTTTCTAGAGCTTGGAACTCTTTCCATTTTTCGTTCTTCAGTAGCGTAATAGGGCACATGACCTTGATGTTTCATCCAGAGTCCTCAAGTGCAAAAGGGCTGTCAACATTCAACATTTTCAAGTACATGTAGTATAATTTTTCGATCAAGAGAATAAATGTCACTTTATTGCAAACACTCGTCTAAATGGCATTTTTATTTTCCTGATATCCATTTCTTAATATTTTGAGTTATTTGTGGTAATTCATCGTTAAAGGTACCACAAAATTACGTATTATCCGAGGACTCAACCCTGGAGCCGTTAGATCTTGGAATGAATGGTTCTTACTCTACTTAAGTTATGCATAAAAATTTCTAATAACTAAGTCTCATTTGGAATAAGTGTAACATTTTGAGAACAAAAATGGAATAGAATGAAAAATGAGTGCTACTCGTTGATATTTATTGTTAATACTCGCGTATATTCTTAGCCTCCGTGGCTTAGGCAGCAACACGCCAGCCTCTCACCGATGGGTCCATGGTTCAAATCCCGGTCACTCCATGTGAGATATGTGCTGGACAAAATGGAGGCAGACAGGTTTTTCTCCGGGTACTCCGGTTTTCCCTGTCAACATTTCATTCCAGCAACACTCTCCACTATCATTTCATTTCATCTGTCATTCATTTAATCATTGCCACAGAGGAGTGCGACATGCTTCGGCAGCCGGCACAGTTCATATCCTCGCCGCTAGATGGGGGCTTCATTCATTCCATTTCTTGGCCCGGTCGGTCGACTGGAAGCAGACTGTGGATTTTCATTTTCACTCGCGTATATTCTACTTTTTACTGACCGGGATAAAATCACAGTTCATGTGCTAGGTTATGGGGTCATGCTATGCTCGAAATGGTTTATCGTAGTTTCCTCATTTTCATCTCCAGGCTAATGCTGGATGGTACCTTCTAATATGCCACGGTCGCTTCCTTCCTAATCTTCACCCAGTTTAATTCAGATTGATTAATTTCCTCTCACATTAATTTGTTTTGATTGTCGGAGCGATTTAATTAATTAAAGCATCTGATTATGTTGGCCACAAGAAGGGCATACGGCCGTGAAAATCACCCACCACTTAGAAACCTCATCTCAAATTATCCACAAGCCTCTATGAACTGGAATAATAAAATAGTCTATTAACTACCCTCCGGATTCAGAGTTGGCAGGGCAAAGCTTACTAAACAAGACATGCTTGCGTATGAATCGAGCAGGACAAGTCAATCAGCTACTCAAAAGATAACGCAGACTATTACTGTAGATCTTGGGCAACAGATGGGTTGACGGACAGGTTTGACTGATATCAAATAAAGAAGTATGCAGCAAGATGGAACCGATAACAACAACAACAACAATTAGAAAACGAAGATTGCTGTTATATGGGCACATCTTCCGTATGAATAATGACCGGCTCACCAAGGAAATCTGGAATTTTCTTAAACCGAAGATCTCCAGGTTAAAATGGTTCCAAGAGAGTGAGAAAGATATGAGACTGGTGGGCATTACGGAGGATAAAATCAAAGACAGGAATAGATTCAGAAGAATGGTGAAAAGCAATCAGAGTTTTACGGTGGAGGCAGAACCCAGAAGACGGAGAGGCCCTTTAACAGAGGAGCGGAGGAACAAGCTTGCAGATGGGCTCAAGAGATACTGGCAAATGTGAAAGCCGGCAAACGAACAAGACATAGACACTGAAATGGGAGTGGTTGTTAAGACGCAGTCCATAGAGGCTCAAATCGACGGTTTAAAAAAAGTAACTTTTAAACGGTCGTCCAAGTAGGTTATTTCTCAAGATCAATATTGCCATGTATGGCAACACTCCAAACAAGCATTTTATTCAATCTCTTCCACAATCCCACGTTGTGGCTATTAGATGTAAGAAAGTATCTCTTTGAGTTGAAAGCATTTTTGGCTTGCACACTGCGGCTATTTATCTCTCTTCTACTTGTAGTTCGGACTTTTCTTGATATCTTAGCTGAAGATTTATCCTACTCATAAGTTAAGATTATATTTGCAAATACAAGTGTACACAGTTTGGGATAAGTCAATGTACTTGTTCCTCTGATATCAACAGTTGGCTCAATGGTCGGTACATGTGTTGTGGGCTGCCTACGTGTACGGCGCACCCACACGCTACCGTGCTGCCCCATTAGCACGCGAGCCTGCCACTTGTTGCACGGCCATGCATTGTTTGTAGCCAGCTGGGGAACAAGCTCTTAATTGGTGTAGATGTTTACTTGGGCTCAATGTCTAGATCATCAGTCACAAGAGAGGAAAATAAGAGTCTCTGTGCTCGGCGACTGAAAGGAATGATGGAGGTTGGATGTGGTGATAGTTAAAAGAGGTGAAACGTCGAGGTCGTCAGCCGTAGGGTCAATGAAGTCGAAAGATGAGCATGAAGCCATCATAGCGTCACTAATTTGACAACGTAGATAACAGAATTGAGCAGCAAGACAAATATGGCAAATAGAAAGTTATAATTCTTAGTCAACTATGAAGAAGCAATTTCAAACGCAACTTGAGGTACCAACTTCATTGTTATTATCATCATTGCTATTACTATTATTATTGTATTATTACTATTATTATTATTATTAATATTTCTTCGTTGTGCCCGACTAAGGAGTGCGATTGAGACATTGCCTCTCTCTTCTCCCAAAATCTCTTCATCTTCTCGATGTGGCTTCTCTAGCGATCTTCTGACCAGGTTGTGTTGGTGATAGTGCTTGGATGGTCTGCAAAGCGGTGACTAATTCTCTCAACTTAGCTCTGTCTAGTACAATGTCATCTGTGATGCCTATTTTTTGAAGATCTTTTCCAACTTCAAGCAGCCAGGTGTTTTTAACTTTCATTGACAGGGCAAGGTTAAGAATCCTTTTGGTCAGTCTCTGATCGCCCATCCTGAGCATATGCGCGTAAAATTTCAATCGTATTTTCCTAAATGTGTCTGAGATTTTCTCCGGGTGCTGGTATAAGTCTTGGGATTTTCTTTTCATCCAGATTCCCCCTATACAGACTGGTCCAAAAACTTTTCTTAAGATTTTCCTATCTTACTTTTCCACATCTTTAATTAATGATCTGCCCCCAATAATCAGCGTTTCAGAAGCATATAGTGCTTCAGGCTTGATTACAGTGTTGTAATGCCGTAATTTTGCATTTCTGGATATTCATTTTTTATTATATCTGTCCCAAGTGAGTCGGTAAGCTTTCTGCAGTTTAGAGATCCTTTCTTTGTTTGCTTCACGATTCAGTCCGAAGGGTTGGATGACTTATCTCCCCCCAGGGGTTCACATCTAGTGGGACGTGGTTTGGCGACCACGGGACCCCAGCTGAGTCCGGCATTGCTTCCACTTACTTGTGCCGGGCTCCTCTCCGACTTCTTTCCTGTCGACCCCCCTTGGTCAACTCTTGTTCTTTTCCGACCCCGACGGTATTAGAGTATCCAAGGCCTAGGGAGTCTTTCACTTTCCCGCCTTAATTGGCCCATGTCTCATCTTTCCTGATCCCTCCTTCTTCGAGGGATAGACCTCTGGTTTTCTTTTCATTATATATCCTTTTCTCTTTAAGATTCCCGCACTGTTTTTGTTAATTGGCTCTCCGTGTATCTAAATTCCCTTTAGCGACTTTTATTTTGCATCTACACTCCATTTTGTAGGTATTTTCAATCTACGTTGCATTTTGTAAGTCTTTTCGATCTAAATTGCATTTTGCAAGTGTTTTCAACCTCAATTGCATTTTGTACGGGTTGACAATCTAAATTGCTTTTTATTAAGTCTTTAAATATATGGGGTGGAACTTTTGTGAGTATTTTGAATTTCAATTGCATTCAGTAAGTATTTTCAACCTAAACCGCTTTTTGCAAGTATTTTCAATCTAAATTGCATTTTGTATGGTGCGCAGTTTGCAAGTATTTTGATTCTCAATTGCATTTTGTGGGTATTTGGAATCTAAATTACATTTTGTAAGTATTTTCAATCTAAATTGCATTTTTTTAGTATTGTCGATCCAAATGAGTAGTTTGAATCTACCGTACATTTTGTAAGCATTTTCAATTTCAATTGCATTTTGTATACATTTTGAATATCAATTGCACTTTGTGAGTATTTTGGATCTGAAATGGGAGTTTTTCAATCTGAATTGCATTGTGCATTTTCAATTTCAATTGCATTTTGTAAGTATTTTGAACCTCAGTTGCATTGTGTACGTATTTTCAATCTTATTTGCATTTTGTAAGTATTTCGACTCTACATTGCATTTTGTACGTATTTTGAACCTAACCTACATTTTGTGCGTATTTTTCAATCTATTCCTTTTGTGAGTATTTTCGTTCTAAATTCCCTTTTGTAAGTATTACCACTCTCCATTTTGTGAGTAGTTTCAATCTGAGTTATTTTTTGTAAGTATTTTCAGTCTCACTTAATTTTCGTTCTGATTTCCATTTCATTGTCATATTCCCTATCACCCAGACCATTAGGGGCCGATAACCTAGATGTTAAGTCCCTTAAAACAACAATTATTATTATCATCATCATCATCATCATCATGACTTCTCCCAGGTATTAGAATTAGGCACTTGAGATACTTTGCCGAATTTGGTTGCCATTGGTAGTCCATCTAGGTGCCGAAGAGATCCCTCAATGTAGTATGTTTCCTGGTATGAGATCTGGAGTCCTGTTCTGGATGTAATTTCGTGAAGTTTTTCCGTGGAGGCAATCGCTTCCTGTCTGTTATTGGACAAGATTGCGAGAAAATCCGCGAAGGCCAAACACCGTAAATGAATTTTGTTATCACGTAGTTTGCCCAGGGTTATTCCTTTAACTTCTTTCTCCCAGGTCCTAATTACTTTTTCTAGAACGAGATTAAATTATAGAGGGGACAACCCATCTCCTTGTCGGACTTCCGTTTTAATATTAAATGGTTCAGATATTTCCCCCAATAATGCAACCTTTGAAGTGGTACCTGCTAGTGTTTGCTTGATTAATTCTTTAGTTTTCCTATCAATTTTGAATTCTTCCAGAACGCGGACGAGAGTCGATCTGTCTATCGAGTCATAGGCCATTTTTGAAGACTATTAAAGTAATCACCGTTTGCCTGCCTTTACGAATTTGTAGGATGGTCTTAAGGTTATGAATCTGTTGTGTGCAAGACCTACCTTTCCTGAACCCTGCCTGTTATTCTCCAATTACATGATCTGTTTGCACTTCAAATCTCCTGATTAGAATTTTGGAAAGAATGTTGTGTGACTGCTAGTAGAGAAATACCTTTGTAGTTATTAATGTCAGTCGTATCCCCTTTCTTATGCAACGGGTGAATTATTGCACACTTCCAATCTTCTGGAATTGTTTCATTAGTCCAGATATCTACAAGAATTTTATGGATTTTCTGAGCGAGAATTCTGCCACCTAATTTCCACGTTTTGGCAATCATACCATCTTTCCCTGGAGCTTTGTTAGTTTTTAATTCAAGTATTGTTTGCACAGCTTCTTCTATTGTTGGAGGTTCTGAATCTGTATTTGATTCGGATGTTTCAAAAGTGAGTTGGTCAGGAGGGGGCTCACAATTTAGAAGGTCCTTGAAGTGATCTGCCAATAGTTTATAGTGTTCTTTGTTGTTTGTTTCCCGAGTCCCATCTGGTCGTTTAAAGCATAGGGTGGGTGCCTTTTAGCTCGTCAGTTCTTCTTTAAACGTTCTGTAAAAGTTCCTGGTGTTGCTTTTCTTGAACTCTCGCTCAATTTCTGCATTCTGCTCTGCTCATGGTAAAGTTTTTGGACTCGTATAATCATTGATGTCTCCTTCTGGACTTGAAGGAAGGCATGACCCTTCACTATGGTTTTCCGCAAATTCCAGTCTTGCCACGCTTTCAGTCTGAGGTCTAAAGCCTTATCACAGGCATCGTTCCACCACTTATGCTTACGTTTCCATGGTGACATGCTGGTGCATTTGGCTGCTTTTACCAGTTCGTCTTTAAGTTCTGACCAACTGTTGGCATTTTTCTAGGGGATATTGGCTAGAAAAGTGCTTGAATTTAGCTTCAGAAATTCTGGATCGATTCGTGGGTTTTGTTTTGATCTACATTTGGGTCTGTTAGGTTGAAACTCCACTTTGATTAAAGATAGGTGTTGATCTGGGTCAATGATATCCTTCTTGACTTTTACATTCATGATCTCCTTTTGGTTTTTCTTTGCAATGGCCACATGATCTATCTGAAATTCTCCTAAATTGATGTTCTGGGACCTCCAGGTTGTTTTCTTGTGCGGACGTGCTAGAAAATTATTATTATTATTATTATTATTAAAATCCTGTTGTTCTTGAACAAGCAATTCTATTATCTCCATATATATATATATATTGAACCCGCTGAGCTATGGTTCATGTGATATTTTTTTTATGACAGAGCATTTATGATGGGATGTTGTACTTTTGAACACACCCAGGAAGCCACGTGAAGCTGAGAGATCACGCGATACTTTGAAGTAGCGGTGAATCGCACTTTTGACTTTGGTGTAAACTGCTAATTATTATCTGAGGTCTTATTAATTATTTTTATCTTTCCTACGAGACTCAGAATATTCCATTTCGTCATGCTGCATTATTAAAACATTTTGGAGAATGTTTATTTTTACTATAGGTAAGGTAATACCCTTGCAGATATGCAGAAAGGAACGTAAGTAGTCGCTCAACGTTTTCGTTTTGACGACCTACTTTCTAGAGACACCCAGTACCGGAGCACTGCGTCTTGAGAATCCGCCTTGTGTAGGCGTGGAATTACATTTGTCCTACGAGACGTAGAAGAATATCCGCTGTTTAGCGTTAAAAGTGATTATAAGGTGCCATCGAGCAAGCAAATACTAATATCCACTGTCGATGAAGTCCAGTGAATTAAATAAGAAGCTTGGAAAATAATTATTGGCAAGTATAGTGTATTGCACAACATTGCTGTGACATCACATATTACCCACGCGTATGTGGAGGGCAGATGCCTAGTGGAAATATACAGGTAATAGTGTTACAATTATCCTGAATAAGTGTGATTATAATTGTATGAGATATTTAAATTGCCAAAGTGGAAATTTCATCTTTGAAACGTCGTATAATTCACGGATGCTGCGTGATACAAAAGTAGCGTCACTAGCACGTGCAGCATTATAAAATAGTGTTAGCTCACATGCTAATCCACATCTGCAAGATTAAGGCTGTGTCGTATTTTATAATTGAAGCCTAGAATAGTCACGACGGACATTATAATTTTGGAAGTGAGAGGATGAATAATCACGCGACTTATTTCGCTACCCACGTGATTGGACTTTTCTTCACCATGGTTGAAGCAGTCACCATGGGCTAATACCATCCCAGTATGGGGGGTGACGTTTCTACAGGGACCCGCATGATGGTGGAACTTCCAGAACGATGAACGAGAGGGAAGGAGCCAAAATGCCATTTCCAGGCATATCCACGATGATGTCGACAGGGACAAATCGAACCCTGGTCTTTGGGGGAGTCCAGATGGGAATCCTGATGAGGAGGATACCGATCCAGAGAGCCAGAGAGGTTTATGTACAACCCTTGTTGTGGATTAGAGAGCTGAGTGAGAGCTCCTCCATTTCGTGAGTTTTTGTCACACCCCTTCTTTGTTCTAGTTTCTGGTGGTATAGTAGTTTTAATGTAGTTTGTGAATCAACCACACTCAGTGTCAGCCATTTTTCTAGGTAGGGATGTAACTAGATTAGTTAGATGTCATTTATTTCAGTTTAGAGTGAGACACCCTTAGGATCAGACATTTTGGTCAGCCCTGGTGCAGCTTGGTGAACGTCGTGGAACGTCAATGCCTACCTTTTTGCTGAACCTGATCGTAGTCATTTTGAGGCTATTTTGTTCAACCCTACTTGGGGTAATTTTCAAGTCTTTGCTGACTGTAGTTATGGCAATCAGATGCCTTGGTTATTAATTGACTGCATTCTTCGCAGCCATCCTTTGCTACACCCCTGACTGTCGTTAGAACGGTCGTATCATTTAGGTAGTCGACAGTAACTACCAGTTTGTAAATGCATTATATTTCATTTTGAATAAGCTCAGAAGCTATTCTTGGTCATGTTTGAACCTAACAACTAGAAGGAATGTTTCGTTGCCTAGCATCGAACGCGGTTCCCAACGTATCATTAAGCAGATCTAGTGTGTGAATCTGTGCCACATTTATCATATTTTTCTTGTGTCGTGTGAGACACGTTTTTATTTGATGTTCTAGCAACTACTGAGTTGCATTTTTAAAGCAAAGAGCTTCAGTTATTGTAAGTTTACTTTCATTTAGACGTCTTTGGTAGAAAGACGGAATTGTATTAATATACTCAGATTTATAGCGTGCATTTGATACACGGACTCTGTAGAGATCCGTAACCTATGGTAGAGTTTTTTATGAACCGGCCAAGTGCAGGTTTTGTATTGATTAAATCGCCGGCCTTGAATAAACTGGTTATGTAACCCAGTGACCTAGAGCACGCCTGCTTCATTGTGAGACAAAACTACTATAGACGAGGACAGAGTACAATTTGTATTCGCTTTTCCTTTCATTGCTATTTTGCTTATGGAAATCAGTTTCCACTCTTGTATTTGATCACTTGTTTTATGGATCGGTTTTTGTTAGTTTTACGCTCTGTTGCGTGTATTGTCGTATGACAGGAACAGTTATGTAAGGTTTTCTATAGGATGGTGAAGTCTACCCTGTTATAGCAGGATGTTATTGTATACTTTGTCCGGGGATGATCCCGTTGACCAGACGTTATTGGAAGGTAACTGTTGTACAGGCCTATCCCAGAGTTATTGAACGCGAGCTTAGCGCCGCTGGTAACCCGTGTTATTGTGTGTCCGAGTTGTTATACTCGTTGATTATATTCCGACTGTTAAGTCGAGGCTTTTTGGTGGAGAATGATCTCAGTTGGAGACACTCCGTGCCCAGGCTATTGTCAATGTTATTCGCCATAAACCTACGATAAACCTATAAACCGACATTCTAATAATAAGACGCATAATTGTTGTAAAACAAGCCTAACTAACGATTCTTTCTATCTAACTTTGTTCTTTGCATTCTGGAACTGTTGACATAGCCGTGCAGTTGAAGATAATTTCCTTGTGAGGAAATGACTAGGACAGTTGACATTTTTGTAGCGACCTGAAGCATGTGCGAACCTAGAGTTCGTAGCTTGTGGAGCTCAGGCCATGCGATGTCAGACGTGGTCTCAACTGCGCATTCGTCACCGTAACCATACACATTAGATGACTATGGTTTACAAAGAGTAAACCAAGGTGTAGGCAGGAATTTTTAATAAAAACTACTGTGTCTATTTCGTTATTAGTTTATGATGTCAAGTGTATTAAACCCTACATGTTACTTTATTGTGTGCTGTTAGCACATAGTTATTAAGCATAATTAAATTGTTTGTTTTTCATGGCTGTACACTTAGCTTTTGGATGTAATTGTTTTCTTTTACGGACGTCATCGCCGTAAATTTTGTTAATTGATAGGACTTAGCTAGTTGAATTAATGTTAAATTTAAATGTCGAAATGGTACCATCCTAACCTAGATTTGTTTTGCTACCCTGTTAAATGTAAATTCAGATATTAGCTTGATCTTGTAACTTGAACTAGGGACTTGCGTCGTACCATATTCCTAGCGTTGCTGTTGTTGCTTTATCATTGTGAGTTAGATCTTTCGTGAGGGTTTTCAGTAACTTCTCAGGTAGGGGACCTGTTCTTTATCTTTGTTTATTTATTAATTTGCGGACTAGCTGATTATAACCCTCCGAACTAGGCTAGGGGCTTGTGAATTTTAATAAATTTTCACGGTGTTTTACATGAGTCTGGATGTTTATTTTCTCAGTCTAGTTTTAAGGTGAACCTTTCCTTAGGCGGTCTATGACCATCGTCACCATGTACCACGATCCCTGTGGACTACGGACTCTCGTGCCGCTTTAGCCTTTATGGAAGGTCACCTGATCCTCACGGTACTTTTTATTTGATTTATGTGTCGTTAGTTGAGTCATCGTGGTTGTTGACATCAACTAAACGGTCTCATAAAATGGCGCCCAACGTGGGGCCGACGTTAACGTGGTGACCCTCAGTACCATGTTATTTTTTTTGAGGATCCTAATGTTGATTAATGGTAAATTGACAGGACTGGGACGAACTTAGAAAGTCGTACTGCAGATCAATTGACCGCATGGCATTCATGTTTGATAGAAGTCCATGGGGTGAGGCTTTAGTGTTGGATAAATGAAGGATAGGATTTTCTTTGATGATGCCTCATCCTAAGTAAATGTAATACTTTGCTTTGCTCACCGTTGTCTTTGTAAATGTAGAAGCACTTAGTTTGCATACTCCAGCTGTACTCGTGATATTTATATAAATGAAGCAAGCTTTATACCACCAAGTAACTAATCATAGCTGTAAGTTCCAGTAGAAATTGATCCCTCACTTTCTCATATATTTCTTATCTATGGATGAGGAAACTATTCGTCGTGTGTTTGGAGAGATGATGGCAGGTGTGAATGCCAATCTTCAACAGATTACTGCTGACTTAGGTCAGAATACTCAGGCTGTAAATACTGTAAGCGGTCATGTGGACCAGGTAAGACAGGAAGTCAACAATGTCAGTGGTCATGTGGACCAGGTTAGACAGGACTTAGAGATTAACACTCAGTCTATAAACAATGTAAGACAGGACTTAGAAATTAACACCCACTCTGTAAATAATGTTAGGGCTGATTTAACTCAAGTCAGGGCAGACATGGACACATATAGGATCGAAGCGAGAAATGATCTGACGACAGGTTTAGCAGCTGTTAGGGTTGATGTCATACGACACCATCAGGAGGCTAACCAGCGCGTAGATTGCTTAACCGACCAGATGAATAGAGCTAGGGAGGAGGTGCAAAACCGATTGGAGGAGCACACAGCTCAAATTCAGACAACCTTGAATAAAGTCCAGATAGACATGAGAGCAGATCTGGAACATACCAGGGAAGAATTCGGGACTCGACTAGATCACGTCGAGGGATTTATCGGAAATGTGAAGAAGGACATGGCAACCATGAACGTTGGTTTAATCTTGATGAGAGGAGCTGCCAATGCCGTTAATAACAACGTGAAGACTATCGTTGATGGCATGATGGAGATTAAAGAGGAACTTAACACCAACAGGAGAAACATTTCTGAATTGACGGAAACCGTAGCCAGTCTACGTGAGACAGTTGATGTTCATCATGAGGAACACAAAATTGACCTCATGTTATTGAGAGGTGACCTCAACGAACACGAAGCTACAGTCAAGGCTAAGGTAGCCGAGGTTAGAGACGATGTGGGTAAAATCCAAGAAAATATGTCCAGAGTTGAAGGAGATATCGATTCCTTACAAAAGAGATTTGAGGAAGTCGCGGTGACCGAAAGGTTAGACCTCAGTTATAACCTTAGGACGGCCATACGCGAGGTAGACGCAAACCTCAAGGGAAAGGTTGACAGGATCGAGCTGCAATTGAACGACTTAGGCAACAAAGTCGCAGCCAGAACCATCCCAGGTCTTGAAGTAATAGAAAGACGCCTGGACAGACTCGAGACGACTCCAAGAGAGAGACACGTACACCTACAGATGGGAGAATCTCAGGAAACGCCTATATCTCAATCAGGAGGAATGATGCCTACCCATTTCCAACCCAGCGCGCCTATGGAATCGCAGCCGTCACAATTCGCTAATTTAGCGCAAGGTCAGACCTTGAACTTTGACGCTCACCCGTTTCAACCAGCATCTAATCGAATTAGTCATGAGACTAACACTCCTACGGAGAGTTACATGCAAAATACTTTCAGACCCGCGAATACGCAGGGAAATGTCACCATAATTCGTTCAAGAGAGGAGCAACCAGCTCGCTTCTCGGGAACTGGGAGCGGTGTTACTCCAGTGGAATTCCTAGCAAATGTCGAAAGCTACTTACGTGATACTATGGTAACTCCAGAGAGGGAACTAAGAGTTATAGAGCGACTGCTTGAGGGACAAGCCGGTACCTGGTTCAGAGCATTCCGATACTCATTTACAGGCTACCAAGACTTTAAGGAAGCGTTATTAAGAACATATTGGTCGAGCGACATCCAGCAGAGTATCCGAGCTGAGATGTACACTCGAAGGTACAGTTCCAATACACCTACTCGTTATGCGAATTACTTCGCAATTCAGCTCGCGAAGCTCCGTTGTCTTCAGCCTCCGTTGTCCGAACAAGATTTGGTGAACACAATTGTTTGGCAGTACCCTGCGGATGTACAACGTGTGTTAATCGCTGCAGGGGCATCCACTTTCCAGCAGTGTGACCAGATACTGCGAAGGTTGGACGCTAACACAGAACAGTTTCATACACACCGTCAGCAGAAGGCTGATAGACGCGAGGATAGACATATGAATCTGACGACTGTTGATAAAGTGAGACAGACGCCACAACAAACACAAACCACAGAGGATTCTGGGCGACGTGATAACAATTACAGTTATAACAGGAGAGAATGGAACAACACTCCGTATACTCGAAATCAACATGATGACCGGCGAAGTCATTGGGACCGGCGATTCGACCGAAGGACGGACGACAACCGACGTCATGAAAACAACCGCCGAGGGAATGAAGGAAGAAATCAGCAACACGGACGTATCCGTAGAGACTATCGATATAGTGGGGGTTACGACAGAAATCGAGACCCTAGATACCAGCCAGACAGGGATTGGAAAGGAAGAGCGCGGGAGAGCCGTGAGTACCTCCAACAATTGAGAGAATTGCAGATCCAAGAAGAGGGAGAACGGAACCCTACTTCGAGGGAAAATAGACATTCGGCGCAGGAGACGGAGCAGAACCAGCCCAGTACTTCTCGCCATGACAGAAAAAAAACTCCGAAAAATCAATAGATTCTTGTTTGGTTGAGCACCGAGTAACTGCCTCTATATTACTCTGGGAGCCAATCCAAGAAGACTTGTTGGACGAACGACGAACCACAATTATGAATTAACACGTCTACCCAAGATTGTAGCCACCTTGAATGAAGTCAGTGTAGTCATACTCATCGATACTGGAGCGATGATTAGTGTAATTTCCGCCGATTGCCATGCCAGACTTAGAGCAAACTCTGAGGTGACGGAGTTGCCCATTTCAGCTATAAGAGTCAGAGGTGTCATACCTGACCGCGTTGTAACGTGCAAAATCCAGATTTTGTGTACTGTGAAGATTTCGAGCCACGTGTACTTGCACGAATTTCTCGTATTGAAGGGCCTGCATAATGATGCCATTTTAGGCGCAGACTTCATTAGAAAATATGATGGAATCATTGACATGGGACGGAATACGGTAGAGTTCAAGCCGAACGAACCCATTCAGATGAGCCTAATTGAAGAAGAACCGGAATTCCTATCCGAAGTAGACGTAGTCGAAGCATTAAAGGGCAAGGAAATTGAGGCGACACTAGATGCCGACGAAGAGGCAGAATCGTTATCAGCACCCACACATGAGGATCTTGACGCAATACTGAACGAATACAGAGATATATTCGACACCACACCTGGTGAGATATTAGACTACGAGTATGATCTTGTATTACTGGACGATTCCCCATTCCAGAAAAGGATCTATCCGATTGCCGAGAAACATCTCGAAGAAGCTGCTAAGAAGATCCATGAGATGGAAGCAGCAGGTACAATCAAGAAATCACCGACTCCTTTCTTGAATCCCATAATACCTGTGGTTAAGGTAGATGGAAGCTTGAGACTTTGTCTTGATGCCAGAGCCTTGAATGAACGCCTAGCTCCTGAGCACGACAGACCGCCCAAGATTAGGGACATTCTCAGGAAGTTCAAAGGAAAAAGGATATTTTCATCATTAGACTTGGTTCAGTCTTATTACCATATCAGATTATCTGAGCATACTCAGAAATATACTGGATTCTTGTTTGATCAGACTACTTATGTATTCCAAAAACTACCATTTGGATTGAAAAATGCCGGAGCCGCATTAATCAGAGCACTTGATGCCAAGCTGACTCATGAAGTGAAGCAGAAAGTAATATGTTATGTGGATGACATAATCATAGCTTCGGGAACAGAAGAAGAGCATTTAAAGACATTGCGCCTTGTTTTTGAGAATCTCCGACAGGCAAATTTTAAGGTCAAGTTTGACAAGTGTCGATTTTTTCAGAAAGAAGTGAAATTCGTAGGACACATAATCAATGGAGAAGGATATAGACCGAATCCGGCAAAGATTAGAACTGTTGCTGCATTTCCAACACCAACCCGTGTGAAACACGTGAGACAATTCTTAGGAAT
Organism: Meconema thalassinum; assembly: GCA_946902985.2. Classification (NCBI taxonomy): domain Eukaryota; kingdom Metazoa; phylum Arthropoda; class Insecta; order Orthoptera; family Tettigoniidae; genus Meconema; species Meconema thalassinum. Next base: position 672,305,833 of record OX336388.2, read on the forward strand.
TCTCCAATTCTTTGCTGCTCATTGTGAGAAGTATTCCGAAACTGTTGCACCACTGCAAGGATTATTGAAAAAGAACTGCAGGTGGAACTGGAATGATGAATGCGAGATAGCTTTCAGGAGAGCTAAACAGATGCTTGTGGACTCAATTCAGTTAGAATATCCAGATTACTCTCGGAACTTTATTCTAGAAACTGATGCATCTGCCATTGGTATAGGACCCATTTTACTGCAGGAAGATGATGAGAAGAAACGTCATTACATTGCTTTCTTAAGCCGACGTTTAAGAGCACATGAATCTCACTACTTCACGACCGAGATAGAAGCACTTGCAATTGTTTACGCACTTGAATACTGGCAGAAACTTCTGTTAGGTCAGAGGATTATTGTGAGAACCGATCATCATGCGTTGACCTTCATCTTGAGAACAAGACTGGCAAGCGACAGGATCACACGTTGGACGCTGTTTCTCCAACAGTTCGATTTGGAAATAGTTTATCGACCAGGCAGAGAGAATGTGTTGGCCGACATCCTCAGCCGGAATCCTGAAGCTACTGTTAATGCCATAGACATCGAGGGAGAATGCGAGGAACACCTTCGCCGATTTCGTCATTTACCTGAAGGACAGCGACGTGAGGAGGAACTCAGACATATTATCCGTTTCCTAGAACGAAGAATGGATCCACAGGATGATCATTATGCAAGGATTGCTGCTGTTGCAGATGATTATTTGATTTATCATCGTGTCTTATACAAGTTTGTAGACGGGGACCACACTCAACTGCGTGCAGTTATTCCTAGGAGATACCAAGAATCTGTTATTCTTATGGTACATTTATCCATTGGACATGGTGGAACAGACAAAACCATTGCAACTATCAAGGAGTCTTTCACATGGAAAGGGTTAGGAGCCACCGTTAGACAGTGTTTACGTGCTTGCGACGCATGCCAGCGGAACAAGTACACGTCACACTTGCTGAAGGAACAACCTAGACCAATACTACCAACTCAACCTAGAGAGTTGTATGCACAGGACCTGTATGGCCCAATACCTAAGGCTCGTCGTGGGAATCGATACATCGTTGTAACGGTGGATGTGTTCACGAAATATACGATGCTTCATCCAATTCAAAAAGCTACTGCACATCAGATTATTCAGAGGATTAGACGTCAAGTGATACCGGAGGCAGGAAAGCCACAATTCTTGTTGACTGATCACGGATCACAGTACACCTCAGCAGAATTTGCCAATGCCTTGAATGAGCTTGAAATAGGTCATGTTTTATCATCTATTCGACATCCAGAGAGCAACCCAGCAGAATGCGTGATGTCTATTATTGCAAAATTCTGTCGATTATATTGTCAAGAAGAACACTGGCGATGGACTGAAGTCCTTGTTATTATGGCAAAATGCATTAATTCAACAGTACATGAAAGCACTGGTCAAATACCTATGGTCTTGCATTTGAACCAGATGCCGCTGAGAATATGGGATCGTGTGGTTGTAAATCCACCTTGTTTACAACCATCACATGCCAGCAGACTTTTAGCTGCGAGAGAGACTATGGACAGACAAGCTGCCAAGCGCTTGAGAAGAACTAGACGCCAGAGGTTTAGAGAACCACTAGTAGAAGGAGACCTTATCCTTATAAGGAGACCCGGAATTTCTAGTCCTATAGACCGCATATATGGGAAATTTCTATCCTTGTATTATGGCCCTAGTCGTATCCGACAGCCTTTAAACAATGGAAGTTATGTGATAGAAGACATTAGGACAGGAGAGCGCATTGGAACCTTTAATGCAGCCAATCTAAAAAAATATCACTCTTGAATGAATTTCAAAGCAAATAAAAATGTTATCCCAACATTTTATTTGAAACGACAGAGAGGCAGATGAACCCGCTGAGCTATGGTTCATGTGATATTTTTTTTATGACAGAGCATTTATGATGGGATGTTGTACTTTTGAACACACCCAGGAAGCCACGTGAAGCTGAGAGATCACGCGATACTTTGAAGTAGCGGTGAATCGCACTTTTGACTTTGGTGTAAACTGCTAATTATTATCTGAGGTCTTATTAATTATTTTTATCTTTCCTACGAGACTCAGAATATTTCATTTCGTCATGCTGCATTATTAAAACATTTTGGAGAATGTTTATTTTTACTATAGGTAAGGTAATACCCTTGCAGATATGCAGAAAGGAACGTAAGTAGTCGCTCAACGTTTTCGTTTTGACGACCTACTTTCTAGAGACACCCAGTACCGGAGCACTGCGTCTTGAGAATCCGCCTTGTGTAGGCGTGGAATTACATTTGTCCTACGAGACGTAGAAGAATATCCGCTGTTTAGCGTTAAAAGTGATTATAAGGTGCCATCGAGCAAGCAAATACTAATATCCACTGTCGATGAAGTCCAGTGAATTAAATAAGAAGCTTGGAAAATAATTATTGGCAAGTATAGTGTATTGCACAACATTGCTGTGACATCACATATTACCCACGCGTATGTGGAGGGCAGATGCCTAGTGGAAATATACAGGTAATAGTGTTACAATTATCCTGAATAAGTGTGATTATAATTGTATGAGATATTTAAATTGCCAAAGTGGAAATTTCATCTTTGAAACGTCGTATAATTCACGGATGCTGCGTGATACAAAAGTAGCGTCACTAGCACGTGCAGCATTATAAAATAGTGTTAGCTCACATGCTAATCCACATCTGCAAGATTAAGGCTGTGTCGTATTTTATAATTGAAGCCTAGAATAGTCACGACGGACATTATAATTTTGGAAGTGAGAGGATGAATAATCACGCGACTTATTTCGCTACCCACGTGATTGGACTTTTCTTCACCATGGTTGAAGCAGTCACCATGGGCTAATACCATCCCAGTATGGGGGGGTGACGTTTCTACAGGGACCCGCATGATGGTGGAACTTCCAGAACGATGAACGAGAGGGAAGGAGCCAAAATGCCATTTCCAGGCATATCCACGATGATGTCGACAGGGACAAATCGAACCCTGGTCTTTGGGGGAGTCCAGATGGGAATCCTGATGAGGAGGATACCGATCCAGAGAGCCAGAGAGGTTAATGTACAACCCTTGTTGTGGATTAGAGAGCTGAGTGAGAGCTCCTCCATTTCGTGAGTTTTTGTCACACCCCTTCTTTGTTCTAGTTTCTGGTGGTATAGTAGTTTTAATGTAGTTTGTGAATCAACCACACTCAGTGTCAGCCATTTTACTACGTAGGGATGTAACTAGATTAGTTAGATGTCATTTATTTCAGTTTAGAGTGAGACACCCTTGGGGTCAGACATTTTGGTCAGCCCTGGTGCAGCTTGGTGAACGTCGTGGAACGTCAATGCCTACCTTTTTGCTGAACCTGATCGTAGTCATTTTGAGGCTATTTTGTTCAACCCTACTTGGGGTAATTTTCAAGTCTTTGCTGACTGTAGTTATGGCAATCAGATGCCTTGGTTATTAATTGACTGCATTCTTCGCAGCCATCCTTTGCTACACCCCTGACTGTCGTTAGAACGGTCGTATCATTTAGGTAGTCGACAGTAACTACCAGTTTGTAAATGCATTATATTTCATTTTGAATAAGCTCAGAAGCTATTCTTGGTCATGTTTGAACCTAACAACTAGAAGGAATGTTTCGTTGCCTAGCATCGAACGCGGTTCCCAACGTATCATTAAGCAGATCTAGTGTGTGAATCTGTGCCACATTTATCATATTTTTCTTGTGTCGTGTGAGACACGTTTTTATTTGATGTTCTAGCAACTACTGAGTTGCATTTTTAAAGCAAAGAGCTTCAGTTATTGTAAGTTTACTTTCATTTAGACGTCTTTGGTAGAAAGACGGAATTGTATTAATATACTCAGATTTATAGCGTGCATTTGATACACGGACTCTGTAGAGATCCGTAACCTATGGTAGAGTTTTTTATGAACCGGCCAAGTGCAGGTTTTGTATTGATTAAATCGCCGGCCTTGAATAAACTGGTTATGTAACCCAGTGACCTAGAGCACGCCTGCTTCATTGTGAGACAAAACTACTATTGACGAGGACAGAGTACAATTTGTATTCGCTTTTCCTTTCATTGCTATTTTGCTTATGGAAATCAGTTTCCACTCTTGTATTTGATCACTTGTTTTATGGATCGGTTTTTGTTAGTTTTACGCTCTGTTGCGTGTATTGTCGTATGACAGGAACAGTTATGTAAGGTTTTCTATAGGATGGTGAAGTCTACCCTGTTATAGCAGGATGTTATTGTATACTTTGTCCGGGGATGATCCCGTTGACCAGACGTTATTGGAAGGTAACTGTTGTACAGGCCTATCCCAGAGTTATTGAACGCGAGCTTAGCGCCGCTGGTAACCCGTGTTATTGTGTGTCCGAGTTGTTATACTCGTTGATTATATTCCGACTGTTAAGTCGAGGCTTTTTGGTGGAGAATGATCTCAGTTGGAGACACTCCGTGCCCAGGCTATTGTCAATGTTATTCGCCATAAACCTACGATAAACCTATAAACCGACATTCTAATAATAAGACGCATAATTGTTGTAAAACAAGCCTAACTAACGATTCTTTCTATCTAACTTTGTTCTTTGCATTCTGGAACTGTTGACATAGCCGTGCAGTTGAAGATAATTTCCTTGTGAGGAAATGACTAGGACAGTTGACATTTTTGTAGCGACCTGAAGCATGTGCGAACCTAGAGTTCGTAGCTTGTGGAGCTCAGGCCATGCGATGTCAGACGTGGTCTCAACTGCGCATTCGTCACCGTAACCATACACATTAGATGACTATGGTTTACAAAGAGTAAACCAAGGTGTAGGCAGGAATTTTTAATAAAAACTACTGTGTCTATTTCGTTATTAGTTTATGATGTCAAGTGTATTAAACCCTACATGTTACTTTATTGTGTGCTGTTAGCACATAGTTATTAAGCATAATTAAATTGTTTGTTTTTCATGGCTGTACACTTAGCTTTTGGATGTAATTGTTTTCTTTTACGGACGTCATCGCCGTAAATTTTGTTAATTGATAGGACTTAGCTAGTTGAATTAATGTTAAATTTAAATGTCGAAATGGTACCATCCTAACCTAGATTTGTTTTGCTACCCTGTTAAATGTAAATTCAGATATTAGCTTGATCTTGTAACTTGAACTAGGGACTTGCGTCGTACCATATTCCTAGCGTTGCTGTTGTTGCTTTATCATTGTGAGTTAGATCTTTCGTGAGGGTTTTCAGTAACTTCTCAGGTAGGGGACCTGTTCTTTATCTTTGTTTATTTATTAATTAGCGGACTAGCCGATTATAACCCTCCGAACTAGGCTAGGGGCTTGTGAATTTTAATAAATTTTCACGGTGTTTTACATGAGTCTGGATGTTTATTTTCTCAGTCTAGTTTTAAGGTGAACCTTTCCTTAGGCGGTCTATGACCATCGTCACCATGTACCACGATCCTTGTGGACTACGGACTCTCGTGCCGCTTTAGCCTTTATGGAAGGTCACCTGATCCTCACGGTACTTTTTATTTGATTTATGTGTCGTTAGTTGAGTCATCGTGGTTGTTGACATCAACTAAACGGTCTCAATATATATATATATATATATATATATATACAGTGAGTTCCTCTCATAACTCGTCCGGCCAGCACATCGAGCTTATCTGCCTCGCGTTGACTGATCACTTCCTGTTACACAGCGCGCACTTCCCAGTTCTGGTCCGTGCTTATAACGTGTATTAAGTTAGTGTTGATCTGTCGCTCCAACTGTTCTCGGGTTGTTAAGTGTTACGTGGGGTATAATTCTCATAATGCCTCCACGTGTGTACACGGTAGAGGAAAGGGTATTTATGTACGATAATTATGTGGAAACAGAGTCTTGCAGGGAAGTCGTTAGACGTTTCATAACACATTTTCCACATAGAGATACCGTGCGGAGTCTCGTAAACAAATTGAGAGGAACTGGTTCTTTACTCGATAAGAAGCAGAGTGTTAAACAAGTAGTTCCGTGAAGAACTATACATCCTATTTTCATATATCTTATGTTAATTGCCACTATCAACATACAAAATTTCAGTTTGATTGCTGTAATAGATTCGTAGATATTGAGAACCGACTAAATATTTCGGGTGGTCGCCATGTTGGATTTTATGTATGTAGGTCCTAGAGTTATGTACTGTTACATGCAGATTATTGTGAACGTGTAGTATTCAAACTTCAATCGCATAATTAGGACACAAGAAAAAACAAGGAGATTTTAAAATTTTTCACAGCTGCCATCTTAAGGTTATGGAAACAATTGAAATAAATTAGATGCCAGTGGATTAACATTCGTATAAGAATTTACTGTACCAAGTTTCACTGCACGCGGTTGGTTAAATTGCGAGAAACGTCCATGTGAATATTTATAATTCGCGTCACCGCCATGTTGGATTTGTGATCACCAGGTTATTTAAAGTCCCATATGTGAACTTAAGTTCATAGCCCCTATGAACATTAAAAAATGCAGTTTGATTGCTAAAATAGATTCGTAGATATTCAGTATCGTCTAAATATTTTGGATGGTCGCCATGTTGGATTGTTAAATGTATAGGCCATAGAGTCATGTGCCATTAAAGGAAAATTATTGCGTAGGTTCATTATTCAAACTTTCACTTCGATCGCAAGACTACATCACAATAAATAAAATCTTAATTTTAAAATTCGCACTGCCGCCATCTTGAGGTTATGTAAACAATTGAACTAAATTAGATACCAGTGGATTACAATGTGTATAAATATTTCCTGTGCCAGGTTTCAGTGCGCTTGGAACATTAAATCGCGAGAAAGGTCTATTTAAAATTTTCAAATTCGCTTGGCCGCCATGTTCGTTTTGTAGTTAAACGGTTTTTGAAAGTCTTATAGATGGACTTCCAGTAGTGCCCTTTATCTCCGTACAAAATTTCAGGGTTTTACCGCTAATAGTTTCAGAGATACAGAATGCCGGTGAAATATTTCGCACATCCGCCAACTTGTGATTATGTAAACAATTGAACGAAGTTAGATGTCGGTGCATTACAATGTATATAAACATATACAGTACCAAGTTTCATTGCGTTTGGTTGGTCAAATCGCGAGAAACGTCTATTAAAAGTCGCAAATTCGCTTGGCCGCCATGTTGGTTTTGTAGTTACCAGATTTTCAAAAGTCACATAAGTGAACTTATAGTAGTTCCCTATATCACCATAGAAAATGTCAGGGTAATATCGGTAATAGTTTCGGAGATATAGAATGCTGGTGAAATATTTCGCACATCCGCCATGTTGGATTGGTGAGTCGTAACAAAATTTGAAGGGCACGGTCGAGGTCGCCGGGAATAGTGCTATGAACTTTCCGAGTTTCATTGAAATCGCTCCAGCCGTTTAGATTTTATTAGGGGGGGGGCACACACACGAATCACACACACACGCACACACACACGGACAAAAGGTGATCTCATAAACCTATTTTTTCAAAATTGAAAATAGGCTAAAAACGTGTACTTAATGAGGAAAAAGTAAATGAAATCTCAGAAAGATTATAACATACGCCTACAAAATACCTAAGACGACTTGGACAAGAAGCCGGGGTTTCGAAGACCTCAGCATGGTGGGCTACGAAAAAATTGAAACTGAAGCCATACAAGATTACTGTAGTACACGAACTGCATCCACGTGATCATGATAAGCGGGTACGATTTTGTAATTAGATGTTACGAAACGTTCATGATGAAACAATTGATCCACGCTTAATATTTTTCTCGGATGAAGCTTTATTCCATTCACACGGTTATGTTTCGACGCAGAATAACAGATATTGGAGTACAGAAAACCCCCATCGCATATACGAATTTCCTCTTCATGACGAACAGGTCAGTGTATGGTGCGCAGTGAATGGATACAGAATTATAGGACCTATATTTTTTCAGGGCACAATTAATGCACGAAGATACAGGGATAATATACTAAAACCATTTTTTGACGAACTGACTGACACTGACTGTCGAAGTGGATATTTTCAGCAAGACTCTGCCACCGCGCATACAGCTCATGACACATTAAACCTAATTGAAATTTTTGAAGACCGTGTTATTAGTACGGACTTATGGCCGTCACGGTCCCCAGAATTAACAGTTTGTGACTTTTACTTGTGGGGGAACTTAAAGAATAAAGTGTGTGCAAGAAACCCTCACACGTTGGACGAACTGAAAGAACATATCCGGAGAGAAATTGCCTCAATTACCGAAGACGAACTTATGCGTGTGAATCGGAGTTTCCTAAGACGATGCCGGAAATGTATGGATGTAGGAGGAGAACATTTCCAACACCTCCTGTCATAAGGTACGACCTTAGTTTATTAATTCTTCCTTTCTTCATTTTAATTGTTATCTCATGTCATGCACGGATAAAGTGAGCCAAGTGTTGTTCTGTTCTTATTGCTATGCATGCCGAGCGGGAAGTGCTGAGTCAACAGGAGATAAGCTCGGTGCGCTGGCAGGACGAGTCATGAGAGGAACTTACTGTGTATATATACAGTGTGGTCCACCAGCCCCTTATTATTTAGTTTTATGAAACCCAACTAACTTTGCATTTCTCCCGATGGTCGATATTGCTCTGCGCTCTGTCTGTGTGACAGCAATGTAATTGGGTCATGGGTCTAGCAAAGAAAAACCGACCGTAAACTTTTCCCCGCCAATTACTACGGCCCATTCTACTAACATATGACTTACTGCTCCTTGCAATAACACACATACACGTAATACGTTCGAATTAAGAGCATACGCCACGTGATCTGTAATAGTAGAAAGTTAAATCAACACCATAAACGATGATTTAAGACTCTGACATGGACTTAAACGTTTAAGGTGGGACGGCTACAGTAACTAGAGCATGTTTAGCGTACGGTATCTACCATGTGTTGTTGGCTGAGAGGGTTAAAGCCTGAGTATACGTGGTGAGCGCTAGCGGGTAGAACGGTGCTTCGAATCCAGAAGTAGGCATACTTTTTTGAACGAAAGCCCACATTACATTTTAGTGGGGATTAACTTTATTGCCACATGTACTGCCTTACGACGTATTTTTGTGAAGAGTAAGTTGAATTTTGCTGATTTATAAAGAGAATACGATCGAATTGGTAAGTTATGCCACGTGACCTGTAATGGCAGACAATTAAAAAACTGGCATGAATATTAACATAACATATCGATGTGTCGCTCCAGAGGTCCGGGTTCGATTGCCAGCTCGGTCAAGAAATGTAATACTTGTCTGAGGGCTGAAATTGGGTACACTTAGCCTCGTGAAGCAAATATGAGAAGAGGTAGGTTTGATTCCCACCTCAGTCACCCTGGAAATGGTTTTCCGTGGTTTCCCACTTCTACTCCGGCCAAATTCAGGGATGGATTCTATCTTAAGGCCATGCCACCTCCTTCCCAATCCTTAATTGAAAATACACACATCATTACAAGCCCGCAATAACTCAGATTATCAGACAAATTCTACACACACACCCAAGTAAACGGGGCTAAATGACCGCGATGTTCTAGCCCCTCAAATGAAACAAAACAACAACATATCGAAGGATATTCTGATCGCCAGTGCTTGCATCGAAGTATACGTATTCCTTAGAATTTCCCATGGTATTATTAGCCTACATTCGATTTTTTCAAAAAATGAAAGTAGACTTATGAGATCTACACAGGGCCAAAAATTGTGTGTGTGTCTGTGTGTGTTTGACTGTGTATCTGTGTGTGTGTGTGTGTGTGTGTCAGTGTGTGGACTCTGAATGTCTGCCCCTCCCCTATCAATTCGAACACGGTGAAACCGAATTAAACGAAATTTGGTACAGATGCAGAACTAGCAAAGGGAACATCAGCGTCATGTTTTATATCCCCGCCATCTTGACGGAAACGTAATGGTGGCCACCCAAACGTTCAAAGCTTAAATAAAATTACGAATAACCTAATCATCCGATCTCTACCAAATTTAGCAACAACATATATTTATATGGCGAGCGTCTTTTGACTAAACTACAAGGTCATCAGCCCATTAGTTTGCAGATGGCGGCAAATTGATTCCCCCTATCAATTCTAACACAGTGAAACCGAATTGAACGAAATTTGGTACAGAGCTAGCACTAGCAAAGGGCACTCCAGTGTCATGTTTTATATCGCCGCCATCTTGACGAAAACGTAATGGCGGCCACCTTAATGTTAAAAGCTTGAATCAAATTACGACCAACCTAATAATCTAATCTCTACCAAATTTTACAACAACATACCTTTATGTATAGATAATCTTTTCACCAAACTACAAGGTCATCTGGCCAATAATGTGCGGATGGCGGCCATGTATGTGTGCAAACCATACGTTTTACTCCGGGTACTCCGGTTTTCCCTGTCAAAATTTCATTCCAGCAACACTCTCCACTATCATTTCATTTCATCTGTCATTCATTTAAACATTGCCTCAGAGGAGTGCGTCAGGCCTCGGCTGCCGGCACAGTTCATATCCTCGCCGCTAGATGGGGGCTTCATTCAATCCATTCCTGACCCGGTCGGAGACTGGAAGCAAGCTGTAGATTTTCATTTTCACCATACGTGTTAATAAGAAGCGCAACAAAAACCTCCAGAGTGTGTTGGAAATGTGTGGAAGTGTTATTGCTCACGCTCGCTCCTTCGAGATCCCAGGATCAAGACTATCTAACGGCAGATTTTTAAAATTCTTTTAAACTATTTTATTATACCCTCCCTACCTCGTACAGCAAGATTTCAACTTGGTTTTGTTCACATTATCTACGAAGACGATAGGGAAAGTTATTTTCTTGTCTCATTTAAATGGTTATTTTCCCTAAATACTGTTCAAATCCATAGATGGATACTATTCGTTATAATTATTATTTTCAGTCGATTTTACCCTCCAGGTTGGGATTTCCCACGGACTCAGCGAGGGATGCCATCATTACCGCTTCCACGGGCAGTGTCCTGGAGCTTGAAACATCTCTTCTGGGGGATACAACTGGGGATGTGGGATCAGCACCTCGCCCAGGCGGCCTTACCTGCAAAGCGAACAGGGTCCTCTTGAGGGATGGAAAGGGAGGGGAAGATCGGGAGGGGTAGGCATGGAAGAGGGAAGGAGGCGGCCGTGGCCGTACGGTAGGTAACATCCCGGCAAAGGCGAAGTGGTAAACCACGAAAAACCACTTGGAGGATGGCTGAGGTGGGAATCGAACCCCCTCTAGTCATTTTGACACCCGAGGCTGATTATACCCCATCCCAGTCCTCATACCACTTTTTAAATTTCGTGGCAGAGCCGGGAATCGAACCCAGGATGTCCGGGGTGGCAGCTAATCACGCTGACCACTACGCAACGGAGGCGACTCTATTTGTGATAGTTCGGATTCTAATAGTTCAATATTTATCCCAGAATAATAATATGACACGTTCTGTATTTACTGCCTTGCTGCGAGGCTCAGCTGTAACGTTCTCGCTTGCTGTGTCCAAGGTTGCTGGTTCGTATCCTGGCGCAGTCCGCTGGCATTTGAGGGTGCGCAAATGCGAGGGAGCCGTACCAGTAGATTTACTGGCACGTTGAAGATCCCCTTCGGAGTAAAATTCGGGCACCCCGGCGTACTAAAAGCCAGAACAGTTAAAAGGGACGCAAAACCAATAATGTTATAATTATCTGTATTTACTGTATGTTTGGGGCAGATGACCTCGTAGTTCCGCCCCTTAAAACCTCACTAACTATTACTGTAAGTGTATAGCAAGCGCTTTTCGCACAGACGCCGTTGAAAGAAATTATAGTTTCGGTCTGATGTATTTATTCGTGAGCCAACCCACATAACAAATCTATTAGTTATGTGGGTCGTCTGAGTGAGTCGGAGTTTTCCTTTAAACAAAGGTGGTCACAATTTCGAACACTTGCTACCTTGGATATACAAGATACCTTGCTTTCGTTCTACAGATCATTATGTCGTCGTCCAATCTGGCTGCGTACCATCGGATAAGTACGGTCCTTTTGAGGACCAAATAAAAATCACTCGTTGGAACAGATAGATATTCGTCCATAATACATCCACAATAAACGATATTAAGCAAAAAAAATAAAAATAAAAATGTACTTGGTCAAGGTTCGAACCTACTACAATGCGAATTCGCAGACGATACTCGAGCACTTCTTGATTTAGCCACCATAGCTACCGAGAACCATTGTGCATTGTTGGCACGTATTGGATCTATTAGTCGACACTTCCTGTCGAAACGTAAGAAGGTGTTATTCGGAGCTCTGATCGTTTCAATCATGCATTATATTTGAGGTCATTGAAAGAACACTGCCACTATTGATTTCTACTATATTCGCGAGGATGTATTCAACGGTAAAGTTGTACAATGGACGTAAAGGAACAGGTACTAATGTTTTTAGGATGACTATGATATACGCGTTAGTTGGGTTGCCTTCCTCCAAAAAAATAAGGGGCTGGTGGACCACACTGTATACACAGAGTCCGCCAGAAAAATGTATACACTCTTTACGGAACAAAAACTATTTATTTTGTGTTTCTTTTACATTTAAGTTTTGATTACACATGTAGTACTGTCTTCAGAAAACATATGGTTACATGAGATGTTCAAAATGTTCACCGTTGGCTGCGAGACACATAGCAGAACGACGAGCGGTCGCTGCAACGACGCCCGTCATTGTTTGAATAGGGACCGCTGCACATGCCGCTGTAATCTCCTGGCGAAGGGCCTCCAATGTGCGCGGCTTTCGTCGATAGACTTGATTTCTCACAGTTCCTCAGAAGTAAAAGTCCATAGGGGTAAGATCTGGCGACCGTGGGGGGAACTCAATGGGCCATCTTCGTCCAATCCAATGTCCCGGCAGATTGTCATGCAGGAAAGCTCTTACTGTTACATGGTAGTGTGGTGGCGCCCCGTCCTGTTGGTAGAATACTTCATCATCGGCTCCATAAAGCGCACGTACAGCTCGTAAAATTAATGTGCGTAACATTCCCAGGTACACTGCTCCAGTGACAGTACCATCAAAGAAAAAGGGTCCTAGTAAGCCCCTCGACGACAGTCCACACCAGACATTAACCCCTGGTAGATTGACCGCCTTATCCACATGAACATGCGGATTTTCCGGAGCCCAGTAGACACAGTTATGTCGATTCACTGTTCCATTAAGTTTAAACTGGGCTTCATCAAACCACACTAACTTCGTCAGAAATTGTTCATCTTGGGTGACCATTTGCTGATACCATTCGCAAAATTGCATTCGACGATCGGGAACATCCTCATTAAGCGCATGCAGTAATCGTGGGATGTAAACTTTCCACTTAGCTGTTTTTAAAATTCGTCGTACATTTGTACTGCTAATCCCCACTTCCCGCGCACATTGCGTAGCAGACTTCTGTGGAGAATTATTAAACCTTTCCAACACGTGAGCCGACAAAGTAGGACAAGTTGCTGTACGCGTTCTTCCTGATCGTCCTTTGTGAATAACACAAATCGTTCCATGCGTCTCAAACTTCCCAGTATTGCATTTAATTGTTAGGCGTATTGGGGGATTTGTTTCAAACTCCCTCCTACACTGACGTTGCACTTCAACGGCATTACCAAACCTGATAAACCACTTCAGAATGTAATTTCACCGCTCGAACGTCAAGCGTGCTCCAGCCATTTCGTTTTCCCACTATCGTGATGTAAGTACCGACATCTGTTGAGCGAAAGACCATACTACAACATTTTAAAACAATGATAACAGTTGACAATGTCCGTATCCCGATATCGTCTGACAAAGAGTGAATACATTTCTCTGGCGGACTCTGTATATACATATGTGTGTGTGTGTGTGTGTGTGTGTGTGTGTGTGTGTGTGTGTGTACCAGGGTTTGAAATGAGGTTAGATGAGTCGCCTGTACGTAGGCATGGTGGCTGGTTTTAACGGTCGAATGCCTTTCCTGACGTAAGTGACATGTGAAATTAATGAAGATGTTTGAAACAGAGTGATGAATTGGGAAAATTTAGCCGTGATCTCTTAGAAGGTAACGTCTCAGCATTTGCCTCCAGTTAAAAATAGACAATTATGGAAAACCATTTCAAGGACGGCCAACGAAGGGGTTCGAACCCAAGTCTGGAGATAGCTTCACCCCATTCTGGCATCTCCAAACAAATCCATTATTTCTTGAAATTAGGTGGGGATGATTGTTTCTTCTAGCGGCGGAATAACAAGGCCAGCAGCCGTATTTATTGAACTTTGACCCTCACGATGGCCATTGAATGTAAACTCCTATTTTCTTACAACACGTATAATTTTATAACGATGATCTAGATTTGTTGTGTTAGAAATGTTCTTTTCAGTGTAATGAAATGAACTGGCATGTTTTATCTGAGAATGCATGCTCCATCCGATCAATGCATATCATTTGAAAAATATTCCACACTTCCTGGCATACCTTTCTGAAACGTGTTCTTAACACGATTTTCTTTTGGTTTTCTTTATTGTACGTTTTACTCAGTTCAAATTCACCACCTAATAGAATACGTTTTTTTCAGTGCTGCCAGCCAAACTAATTTACGATGAATACTGTCACGTTTAGAAAATTATGAGAACTTTATCATCTCTATATTGGCCATTGTTTTATTCACACCATTTGTACGGTATTCTCATCATTCAATGAGCAAGTCATCAATCATATCAGTACTTATAAATCATTGATCTTATAATTAGACGCAAACATAATATCGTCCCTGAACTTGCAATACCGTGTATCTGACAAGACTCTTATTTTCCATTATTATCCTTATGATTGGTCACGCCTCCCAGCCGTGTGTGGAAGTGTCCTCCAACAGAACATTCACGCTAGGTTCATTTTCCTGTGTGTAGATCTAAAGAAAAATGAACCTTAAATTTAGTCTACTGTACTGTAGGAGTGCATAACTATTGTTATTGTTGTTTGAATCTTCAGTCTTTCGACCGGATTGAAGCAGCGCTCCATGCCTCCCTGTCCTGAGATAATCGTTCCATCTCTATATAGTGTGCCCGTCAGACGGGAAGATCGGGGGTCTGCTGACCACAACAGCCTTCTCGGCACACCCATCCAACGAACCCATACACCTGAGAGGATAGGATGTGTTCTCAGACCAGCCCACACGGTGTCTCGGGTCGTAGCGGTGTTGGTTGAGAGCAGGGATGTTATGAACAAGCCCAAGAAACATCCACCCCCTCCCTCCCCCCCCCCCCCCCCACTCACAAAAAAAACATCAAAGCTAAAATAAGAAAGTCCAGTCTTAAAATATATTTCGTAAAATGTATTATAAAAATCACAAATCGCAAGCCTGCTACCGAGGGTAAAAATATCGGCTAGTCCGCAAAGCTAAATAAAAATAATAATTATATTCCTAACCTGAATTGAAGTTAAGCCCTTACGAAGTTCTGATACAAAATGTGAAAGTAACAAGCAAGCTAAGAATGTGACACGAAATAAGTCCCTAAACAATACAATAAAAAACAATTATCTAAACACACAATGTACAAGCAAAAACAATCAATAAATAGACAAGATCACTCCTACTGGTTACGCACTTTGCATCCTTCCTGTACAAATGAACTGCTGTTTGCAACTAATTGTCAGCTAAGTGTTGTAGAAAATTTAGGTCGGTGACTGCGCAATTAAAATTATGACTTAAGTCACGTGATTGCCAATTATCTGGGTTTCCAAGGTTACCCCAGAAATTGCAATTTGTCGTCTCAATAATCGTGTCAGCTTGTCCTAGGCTCAGACGCCTAACATAAACAGAGTGATTGTAAGGAATTTAGATATTGTTGTGACGAACTGTACCGTCGAGTTTTGTCTTCTGACAATTTTTGATATTTTTACTACATGAAAGTCGAACTTGGACATGCACATGGTGCAGTGATAATCTGCAAAAAATTATAAAGTGAACCACGAGACTGTGGAATCGTTATTTCTATCACTGAAATCATCTGTGGGACGAGTAAAGTGATATTTTCTAAAAACTGTGAATTTTTGTAACTGGATTGAACTGATGTCAGTGAACTTTCGCACGCACACGTTCGTAGTATCTGTGAACTAAGTTGCAGAAGCAATGTTAAATTCTGTGGCGGAAATAAAGGCGCTCAGCGAGAGGATGAAGAGATTTTGGAAGGAAAAGAAGGCAAACACATCAGCTAAACAGGTTCAACCGTGCTCCTGAGCCGGGCATAACGATGCAATAATAATAATAATAATAATAATAATAATATTAATAATACCCAAACCATTAGGGGCCGATAACCTAGATGTTAGGCCCCTTAAAACAACAATTCACATCATGAATTTGACATGATGAAAATTTCCCTGATCCACTGACTTTAATATAAAATACTCAAAAATAGGAACACTGGCGTTACACTTATTGCAGATAGTCAATCTTCGGTCTTCTGTCCAAGTTATGGTGGCCCTGGTGTTGGGTTTGTCTTCAAATTGGTGATTGTCGATTAGGGTTCTGAATTTGCATCTGTCCTGTATAATATTGCCTGAAATGTTGATTTCCTGGAGATCTGTTTCAATTTCACGTAGCCAGCTGTTCTTGGTTTTTAGTGAGAGGGCCAAGTTGAGAATTCTTTTAGTCAATCTGCCATTGTTCATTCTGATAATGTGCCCGTAAAATTTCAATCGTCTTTTCCGAAAAGTATGAGACATTTTTTCACATTGGCGATATATTTCCTGGGATGACTTTTTCCTCCAGATTCCCTCTATAAAAACTGGGCCAAAAATTTTTCGTAAAATTTTCCTTTCTTGTTTTTTAATCTCTTTGGTTAAAGATTTGCCACCAATGATTAAGGTTTCTGATGCATATAACGCCTCCGGTTTGATTACTGTATTATAATGTCTAAGTTTTGCTTTCCGAGATATTGATTTTTTGTTATACCTATTCCAAGTGATTCTGTAAGCTTTCTGTAATTTGGAAATTCTCTCTTTATTTGCTTCACGGTTTAAACCAGAGGGCTGAATAATTTCTCCCAGATATTTGAATTCGTTCACTTGAAAGATTTTGCCGAATTTAGTTCTCATAGGTTGTCCGTCTAAGTATCGTGAGGCTCCTTCCATGTACCGAGTTTTCTCATAAGAAATGTGAAGTCCCGTTTTGATGGCAATTTCAAGTAATTTCTCAATGGAATGAATTGCTTCTTGCCTGTTATTAGAAAGGATTGCTATGTCATCAGCAAAGGCCAAACAATGTACATGAATTCTATCTTTGAGTAGTCTGCCAAGGGTTATTCCCTTAGTTTCATTTTCCCAGGTCCTGATTATCTTCTCAAGTACGAGGTTGAACAGTAACGGAGATAATCCGTCTCCTTGGCGGACCCCAGTGTTAATTGCAAAAGGCTCAGATATTTCGCCGAGGAATTTAACTTTTGAAGTAGTGCCAGTTAATGTTTGTCTGATTAATTCCCTTGTTTTTCTATCCACTTGAAATTCTTCTAGAGTATTGAAAAGTGTTTGACGATCTATAGAGTCATATGCTTTTCTGAAATCTACAAAGGTAATGACTGTCTGTCTGGTTTTGCGCATTTGTAGGATAGTTTTGAGATTAAGAATTTGTTCCGTACATGATCTTCCTTTTCGGAAACCTGCCTGGTACTCTCCAATCAGACGGTCTGTTTATTTCTCAAGTCTAGTGAGCAGGGCTTTGGAGAAAATTTTATAAATAACTGGTATCAAAGAAATTCCTCTATAATTATTGATGTTGGTTTTATCCCCTTTCTTGTGCAGTGGATGGATTAGCGCACATTTCCAATCTTCAGGTATTTCTTCGGTGATCCAGATGTTCTCAAGAATTGAGTGGATTTTCCGGGCTACGTTCTCACCACCTATCTTCAGCATTTCGGCAATTATACCATCTTCCCCTGGGGCTTTATTATTTTTGAGTCCATGGATTATTTCTTTAATTTCTTCCAATGTTGGGGGTTCTGAATCTTGGTTGGATTTTTTTTTTTTTTTTTTTTTTTTTCAAAGATGAGTTGTTCCTTAGGGGATTCACAGTTTAAAAGATCCTTGAAATAATCTGCTAGAAGTTTGCAATTTTCTTGATTATTTGTTTCCAATGTCCCATCCGGGCGTTTGAAGCAAAGTTGGTGATTGTTGGGGATCTCCAGGTCTTTTTCTTGTGTGGAAGTGCCAGGAAATGTGTTGACATTAGTTTGAGATCAAAAGTTTTGCAAAAATCAATTTGATAATTCTTCTCTGAATGTTTTGTAGAAGTTTCGTGTATTGTTTTTAGTAAAATCTTGTTCAATTTCAGCCAATCTGTAGTGATCGTACTTGCGTTTTTCAGATCTGATGATTTTAGAGGTTTGTTTCTGTACTTTGGTGAATTCGTGCTAATTTTGTTCCGTTTTGTGAGAATTCCAATTCTGCCAGGCTTTAATTCTGAAGTTTATAGCCTTGTCACAGGTTTCGTTCCACCACCTATGCTTGCGTTTCGTGGGCGGTGTGCCAATGTTTTGAGAAGATTTCGAAAGTATATATTTGAGTTCAACCAGCCAGAAGAATCGTGAGTAGGGATACTTTCTTGGAAAGTACTGGTGTTCTGTTTAAGAAATTCTGGATCGACGCGCAGATTTTTTGTTATTTTTGGTTTGGACCTGTTTGGTTGAAATTTTACCTTGATTAAAGATAGATGGTGGTCAGAGTCAATGACTCCTTTCTTGACTTTGACATTCATAATTTCTTTTTGATTCTTTTTGGAAATAGCCACATGATCTATTTGAAATTATCCTAAGTGAAAATTAGGGGATCTCCAGGTCTTTTTCTTGTGTGGAAGTGCCAGGAAATGTGTTGACATTAGTTTGAGATCAAAAGTTTTGCAAAAATCAAGTAATCTTTCTCCATTTTTATTAGTTCTATTGTGTGCTGGATATAGTCCTACAATGGTCCTGAATTTCCTTTCTCTACCAATTTGGGCATTAAAATCTCCCAAGAGGATTTTTATGTGATGATTTGGAATGATGGCTGTAGTTTCTTCCAGCAGTTCCCAGAAGTCTTCCACCTTTTGTGGATCTTTACGATTGTAGTTGTTGGTGGGTCCATGCGCATTAATAAGCGTATAAGCTTTGTTTCCTGATTTAACGGATAGTGTTGAAATTCTTTCAGAAGGCGAGGAAAAGTTAAGCACTGAGTTTATAATGTTTTTTCTGACAGCGAATCCAGTGCCAAATTGCAGTGGCTTCATATGGAGGGAGATTGCTGGCTTGCCTTTATAAATTCTATAATTTCCTGATTCAAAATGATTTTCATCCGTGTATCTGGTATTATTATTATTATTATTATTATTATTGATTTAGGCCCACTAAGGAGCGCTTGTGAGAAGTTTTTCTTCGATGCTCTCTTCCCTTCCCTATATCTCTAGAGCCCGGCTGCTTGTTTTCCGTTTCTCTCTCCTGTGAGAGGGGGTTTCCTACACTTAGACACTTTAGGAGGTGGGCACCATAACCATATCAGCAAATTTGGAACGTTGTTCGACATCAAGGTCAGTCCCAGTGGAATCCAAGTCTTTTTGGACTTCATTGAGTCATAGGCTTCCAGTCTTGTAGCTTTTAATCAAGGAGAAGATCCGCTTGGTAAGCCTGCCGTTGTCCATTCGCAGAAGGTGCCCGTAGAACTTCAGCCGCCTATGTTACATGCTGGAATTGGCCGTTTCCAACCGTCGATACGGTTTGGAGTTTGCTTTCAGTCGGTAAGTTCCATCTGGAAGCAATCTAGGCCCATGAAATTTCCTGAGGATACGTCATTCGACCTTCTCCAGATCATCCATGGTACCTTTCCTGTTCATCAGGAGAGTCTCTCCGGCGTACAGAAACTGTGACCTGACAACAGTTTTGTAATGACAGATCTTGGCATTCTTCGAAATGCAGTTCTTGCTGTAACGGTTGCGAGACAGTTGGTAGGCTGTGTTGAATCTGTTACGTCTTTCTAAGATGACTTCATTTGATGATTTACAACAGGATGAAAATGAAAGTTCTTTGCATACTTTCGCATGTCAAAAAGTCATTTTAAGAGCTCCTGGATTGAATCAGCAATAGAATTCGAAAAAAAATCATCGTGAGGCAGGCCTCTTCACTAGAAGAAAGACTTCGACATTAAGGTAAAGTACTGTAATTCAATATTTGCAAGTTCAATTTTTATTGTCGATTAAAAAAATGACTAACAGCAGAACTTTATGGTTTGGATCTAAGATTAAGTCAATCACCTTTAACTTGTATTACTAATATTATATAGGAAAAGTCTTCTGGCCTAAATGGAACGTATTTGGTTTTTAAGAACACACATGTCAAGAATATTGTTAGACCAATATATAAATTTGGGGTAAGGAGAGAGTGGTCCCAAGGTTCGCTCGTTAGTAGCACTACCGTCGCGCTACTAAGCACTACTAAATTTGTGGCGTGGATGCAGCAAAATCAACTACACAGACCGTCTGCTACGCCACTCTTCCGTGGTGGTAGCTGTGTGTTCAAGCTCCTACAGTATTCATGAGTGGAAGCACTTCAGAGAAGGGCTGCTGAGTGGCGTCGTCTAAAGGGACCCGTTATGATGATTGACAGACACACATCCCAACTACGGTATGTACGACCGTGAGCTTCTGGCAGCCTAGTTTGCTACGAAACACTTTCGTTACATGCTAGAAGCCTGACAATTCACGATCTTCACGAACCTCAAGTCTTTAACTCTTGCTTTCAAACAACGCTCAGATGAGTGACACCAAGGCAACTTCGACACCTAGACTACATAGGCCAATTCACCACAGACAATCGCTACATCCAAGGAGCAGAAAATATTCCAACGGGCACATGTTCCAGAATTGCAGGTCTCATGTTGCCAGCGAGCATCGTATGGCTTCAGAAAGATGACGTGGAACTACACAATCTTATGAAATCGGAATCCTGCTTCCTACAGTTCAGTGGGATGACCTTGCCTGACGGATCCGAATTAATGTGTGATCAATCCGCGGGGAAACTATGTCCATACATTCTAACAGGATATCGAGAAACAGTTTTCCATTCACTACATAACACTCCTCACACTGGAATTAATAGCTCAATTGACCTGATTAGACAGCGGTTTGCTTGGCTTTCAATGAAACATCTTTGGGCGTCCATCTTTGGGCACCTTTTATATGTTCTTTGTTGCTTTCTCTTAGCAATCATTTGTCGTATATCAGATTATTCCTGACTAAGAAAGACATGGTTTCTTTCGAAACGCGTCGAATTTTAATATAATAAAACACGACATAAACCCAAAATTCAACATTATGAATAATACTATTAATTGTGTAATTGTGTATCCTGCCAAAGAGGTAAAATCAAAAGATATACCAAAAGCGCTATGGGTAGCTACAATAAAGTAGACGACCGTTCCTCTCACATTAATCTCGACATTGTTGTACACTTACCAATTATCAAGGTTGCACCTACTTGTTAACAATGATCGACAGATTTTCACGTTAGCCAGAAACTGTGGCATTGACGCAGAAACTGTTGCCATGACACTCCTCTCTTCATGGATTGCTCGTTTCGGTATCCCTAAAAGTGTATCACAACTGATCGCGAAGTCAATTCGACTGCAATATTTTCACGCATCCTACGTTGTTACTAGGAATCCAGCATACAACTGCTTACTATCCTGCAGCTAATGGGAAAATAGAACGCTAGCACAGAAAAATCAAGCCAGCGTTACGATCTCGACTTTCGTGCAACTGGGTTGATGAAGTGCCTGCTATCCTAATGGGACCCAGTTTTTACGTAATCCCAGAGTACACAACAACACATACCGAAATGACCTATGGCACTCGACTCCTCCAGCTCGAAAGGGAATATCCCAACTTTCGTGTTCAACTTGAAACAGCATATGAACTGACTAAGCAATTAATGTCAAACACCACTCGTCCAAATCTACCTTCGTTCATCCAGAGCTCATGACCAGTTCACATGTCTTAATCCACCAGGATGTGAAGAAATCTCCGCAACACGTTCTTGCTCGTCCAGATAAAATCTTCTCGTCTACACGCCAAAGGGCAACCAGAATATATCTACTAATCGGATCAAACCAGCCTTCTTGCTAAAGAATATGAATGATCACTAGTCCACTCCATTACCCCAGCTTCAGATGACCATGAACAACCAACGCATCAGACGACCAGCTCTGGTCGCACGGTACGCTTCCCTCTCAGGCTCCTGAACATTCTAAGGTTGGTTGGTTGGTTGGTTGGTTCCTCAGTTTAGGGGCTGCGACAACGCGGTCATGTAGCCCCGTGTACTTTGGGTGTGTGTAGAATCTGTCTGATAATCGGTGTTAATTGTGATGACTGTATTAGTGTGTGTTAGCTGTTTTCAATTCACGTAAGGACTGCAGACATTGAATTTTTCCAAGTAGTTCCTACTTTTGCCACCAAACGCCACCGTCAATGACTACTAGTTCAGAACTTGGTTACCATATAACACCACAGTCGGCTCCTGGCGACGAACGTCGGAACCTAAGAGCGTTTGTCAAATGTTTAACCTATAATTTAGCTTCACACAGGTGTAATTAGTGGAAGGTTCTTTAACATGCCATAAATCTATGACATGGGACCGCCGGCTTAATTCCCCTCCGAAGGAAGGCATACTGAGAGACTTTTAACGGCATTCTAAGTGGGGAGGGAGTATGTCGCAACCATCTTGATTTGTCTCCACAATGCTAGGCCTACACTGGGTCGAAGAAGAAAAAGTTTCACGTTTAGTAGGGCTATACTTTGTTTTCATTCCTTGTTTTACAGGGCCGACAAATGAACCACGTTATGACTTTTACGTTTTTATGTAAAAAGAAACTGCAATACAGTTATTATAAAATGTAGTTTAATGTGTGCTTTATTTAATAAAAACAGGGACCATTAATCTTTGTCGATGGCAAAATGAACGGAAATGCTTACGGAAATATTTTAGGCAATATCATGGCTTCCTCACTGGCAAAATGTTTGGAATCGGATATTTTCTCTATCAGTGCGATGATGCTCCTGTCGAAAAAGGAAAAGCTATGCAATTGTGGTTGGAATAATATCGGGTGGATTTGTTGGACTGGTCTCCTCAAAGCTCCGTCCTAAGCCCATCAATCAGCTTAGGTCAGGGGCGGCCAGTATTTGCACGCTCGGCGTGTCAGCTATGCTGCGCCGGATGCCTGCAGGCTGGTTTCTGCCTCTCTTGGCTGGGCTGCCTGCCCTGACTGCCGGCGCGTAGGACAGAGTCAAGTTGGGATCGCCTTCACACCAGACGTATTGTAACCAAACAAACTGTTCGTCAGATGCGTTGGTTGTCCGACACATGTGTCGCGCCTTTCTCCGCGTACCGGTACTTGAAGATTACATACTTAGCATTAAAATAGTCAGGGAGTCATTAAGACATTGCAATTTCGGTCACATTTTTATTTTTTAGCCTACTTTTCACATTTTGCAAAAATGAGGAAAAAGTAGTCTTATGAGATCGGGCAAATGTGTGTCTGTCTGTCTGTCTGTCTGTCTGTCTGTCTGTCTGTCTGTCCTTCTGTCTGTCTGGCTGTGTGTGTGTGTCCCCTATCAACTCCTAAACGGCTGCAGCAATCAAAACCAAATTTAGTATGAGTAAAGATGTGCACCGGAATAGCTCACGTCCATATTTGAAAATGATGTCAGTGCTACCAACTGCTGAAAAAACGCACTAGAAATTTGAGCTCCATGTTGGATATCCTGCAAGGTATGAATAGGAGCTATTCCAAAATTGGCACACATGTAGATAATACTATTTCAGTTTAATTTCCAGGAGGCCAACCATGACAGTGTTGCCAAAATAATGTTAAGCCTTCTGATAGGTCCTATGTTTAAATGCATATAACTTCCACACTATCAACTGGATTTCAACCAAATTTTGTATGTAATATCTGTACATAAACAGATATGACTGAGCGTATTCTTAGGAGCCACCATGGCTGCCAACTGTTAATAATTGCTCTCTCTATTTTTTTTTTATCCAAATACCAATATATCAGAATGTGTGCAAGCCGACAGCTTTAAACTATGCACACGTATAGTACCTGACATGTTTGATTAATTTTGGAGTAACTTATATACGTCAGTTCTACCAACATGATTCTAAGCCTGCTGATAGGGCCAATTTTTAAATACATGTAACTTCTATACTATCAGTAGGATTTCATCCAAATTTCGCATGTGCTATGTGTAACATATCAGATATGACTATAAGTATTCTTAAGTGCAATCAGGGCTGCCAACTGTTAATAAATGCTGTCTATATTTTTTACCCTAATATCAATATATCAGAAAGTATGCAAGCCAACAGCTCTATACTTTGCACACGTATAGCACCTGACATTCTAGATTAATTTGGAGTAATTAATACAAGGCAGTGCTGCCAACATGATTCTATGCCTGCTGATATGTCCAATTTTAAAATACATGTAACTTCTATACTAACAAATGGATTTCATCAAAAATTGGCACAACAAGATATCATAATATTTCAGATTATTTCTGACCAGCACACGCATGGCATTGTTGGCAACATGCTTTTACGCCTGCTGATAGATCCAGTGTCTAACTGCATGTAACGTCCATTGGACTTCAACCAAATTTTGTATTCTGTACCTTAAGAGATGGAACTAAGAATATATTCAGTCACCAGGGCTGCCAACTGTAGTGCTCTATTAGGCTACATTATACCAGGTATATTTTGAACTAATTAGATATTTCGATATTACCAACTTAATTTCGTCATTATTCTAGATAGGTCCATATTCTGTAGAATAATCATTGGCATGAAAAGTAGGCTGTATAGTTCTTAACGGAACTTCTTGTCTTGTTTTCAATTTGTTTCAATTTGTTTTCATATTTAAAAAAGGGTTAATGTTCGGTACGATTGTTTGAAAAACAATCAACCGGAGGCTGTTTCGCAATTTATCGTCAGACATCAGAGCGCGATGCCGTGATTTTGTAAGTTTCAATGCAGAGAAAAACGTTTCGCAGCCATGCATTGCTCCAAACATTGATAACACTTGTGCGGCCTGGCCTGCCTGTGCAATTTGGGATATTCTTGCTGCGGTAATTTTGAATAGATGTTGTTGATGATTCATTTAGGAGCTTTGTGACACAGTGGCCATGTAGTCCCGTGTACTTGGGTATATATATATGTGTGTGTGTGAAATTTGTAAGATAACCTGTGTTATTGTGATGGCTGTATCAGTGTGTGTATTTGTAATTCAAATGAGGATTAGGAAGGAGGCGGCCTTCAGTTAGGAACCATCCCAGCATTTTCCTGGAGTAGAAGTGGGGAAACCACTGAAAACCATTTCCAAGATGGCCGAGGTGGGATTCAAACCCTCCTCTTCCCACTCTTGTCTCACGAGGCTGAGTATACCCCGTTCCAGCCCTCAGACCAGAATGAAATTTCTTGGCAGAGCCGGGAATCGAACCCGGGCCTCCGCGGTGACAGCCAAGAGTGCTAGCCACTACGCAACGGGGTGGACATTTTGAATAGATAACAGGCAGATTTTTCACAGAGTTAAAAAGTGCTACATTGCAAATGACAAATAAAAAGCAGATGGAAGTTTTGTAAATTCTTGAAATCTGATAGAAGAAAAAACACCACATAATCAAACGTTACGCTGCATGAATCGCTTGATGTTAAAAGGGGACTTCTGCAGGTGTTACGAAATATTAGCTGTTGATGCGATACTACAGATGATAGGTAGGCCACCATTTAGTGTTGAAATGAGAATTCTTCGGTGCACACCACGGCTGTGCCGAGCTGGTGAAATCTCCGTATGATATCAGTGTTGTTTTTGCAGTTTTTTATTACATTGAATTGCTTTTATTGGAATTATTGCTTTCTGTGTTTCAATGATTCTTTCATTGATATTGCACTTCATTTTCATATTACTATAATGTTAAGTATTGCTTCAATGTTCAGACTGAAAATTGTATTTATACATTTCAAAAGCAATAACAATATATTTTGTAATTATTTGAGGGGTTTAATGTGGAAGTTGGCATTCAAAGTTACAAAGTGCACTCCTTGTGATGTATCAAGGTGACTTCTGCAATGCTAACATCTGTCATTTTTTCATAAGCTATGAATTAGACTTTGTATTTTCGTGCACTGGAGTGTACACTAGTGTAGGCGTCATGCAGTGGCAGAAGCGTTAAACATAGATCGACATTTTCCATCACCTAGACAGTTTTTTCCTTCTCCTGTAAAATTTGAAAATTTCAGAAGTCCCCTTCCAACATCAAGCGATTCACATATCCCCACGATGAAATAATATCAAGTGACACTGACTACAGCTAGCAAAACAAGGGACACCGGTGCGCGACCGTTTGACGTTCGACCCAGGGAAGGGCGTGAGACGAGAAAGCGAGCGAGACAGACATACAATCATTCTCCACTATCGCTGCGTGAAGCCAGCGTGCCAGCACGCCCGGCGCGCTGTTTGGTCACCTCTGGCTTACCGTCGACCAAAATATTATGTGCACTCGAGGTTGAAGATTGTTTGTGAAGTAACCAATAGACCTACATAAAATACAATAACATTATCATTTACGTCGTTCTATTGTACGTTTGTTCATGTAGGTTTGGAATTTTTAATTTATATTTTAATATTTTTTATCGCAGTTGGAACACAAAAAGTGCCCGTTTTTAAGCGTGTTCCAACCATGCGTCACATTTAAGAATTATTATCTCAAACACCCGTCATCAGATCGAATCAAAATTTTAACACAATATACATTGGCATGTTTTATAACTGGTTTATTAATTTCAAAATTGTGTATGTCCAAGAAACAGAGTTGTCATCATTTTTGTAATGTAACTTTCCTCGGCTCGGGGTGGTTGGAAAATGTAGATCTTGGTCGCGTTGTAATCCTTATACATCAAAAGGTTATGCTGTATGACTGTGAAATACGTAAATGAATTCACTTATTGTATATGGGTTTGTATTTGCACAGGAAAATAAGACATGATTCCGCAGCTAGTCAATACGGGGAAAGCTGTACAGCGTTGCCGAGATGAAGCCCATCACGTGTCATGGCGCGCCTCACTCGGAAGTGATGGGCTCCATCTCGGCAACCTCTTGATGTATAAGGATTACAACGCGACCAAGAACAACATTTTCCAACCACCCCGAGCCAAGAAAAAGTTCCAAAAATGATAACAACTTTGTTTCTTGGATATACAAAATTTTGAAATTAATAAACCAGTTATTTTACCGAAGCCTCCGTGGCTTAGGCGGCAACACGCCGGTCTCTCACCGCTGGGTCCGTGGTTCAAATCCCGGTCACTCCATGTGAGATCTGTGCTGGACAAAACGGAGGCAGACAGGTCTTTCTCCGGGTACTCCGGTTTTCCCTGTCAAAATTTCATTCCAGCAACACTCTCCACTATCATTTCATTTCATCTGTCATTTATTTAATCATTGCCCCAGAGGAGTGCGTCAGGCCTCGGCAGCCGGCACGGTTCGTATCCTCGCCGCTAGATGGGGGCTTCATTCATTCCATTCCTGACCCGGTCGGAGACTGGAAGCAGGCTGTGGATTTTCATTTTCAAACCAGTTATTTTACCCAACTGGGGTTGGTACAAAAACCGAACTTCAGATCTTTGAGATGGAAAGATGAAGTTTATGTCACACCGAGAAGTGGACATAGCAGAGGGTTACGTCAGCCATGCATGAATCACGCCTCACAGCTGCCTTATTAAGACCAATTTAAAGGAGTAATAAATATATTTATCAGGAGCCGAGAAATATAAACAGGATAAGAATAATTCTGCATACTCATGAGCGAAAAAGCCACGTGCAAGAAGTCATTAAAAATCTTAATATAAGCGAGTCTTAATCGAATTTATGACAGCATAACTGTCAAAGTAAAGGGACCAACGCAGCATTAATTGCGATATGAGAGTCAGGGAGACCCCCAAACAAATGTTAATCAGTGTTAGGGGGTAACATGACAGAGGAAAAACACTATAGTCAGATAGCAAGCGTATAGATACACATAGGGACCATACTTTTTCGTAGGTTGCCAACCATGAAAGCTGACATGGAGAAAATTTGCATCGTCAACATTACGTCATTGATAGTTAAAACGCAAGGATACGGGAGTTAAATAAAGTCATCCGCCCGCCCCGTAAGGAGGATAATAATCATTTTAATTAATTAGAAATAAACGTGTGATTGAAAATAACTCCACACGAAATAAATGTTAGAATTAGCATATTCTACAGCAGCACACAACATTTCAAGCAGGTTGAAGCCCAGATAGAAAAAATAAGCTACGCATTGAATATGGGGACTACGTTTTTGTAGATTTGAATAAATAGAGGCTGGGACGAAGAAAAGGCATACAGTTGCAGTTCAGTTTTACACAGGCCCGGAGAGGCTCTGTGCGGTTTCATACAGTACACAGTATATAGTACGCAGTAAGCAGTACGCAGTATCACAGTCCGCCTGGACGGAAGTTCTTCGTCACGTTGATAAAAACTCACCGCACTCCTGTATGGAGATGTCACGTCGAGTCACTCAGTTCGTTACCGACCGCTAAAGTGGATCGTGTTAAGTCAAGTTAACAAATCATCAGTAGCCGCGGTGACGGAATATGGTGGTTATTAGACAGCCATTAGACAGAAACAATTAAGAACGCAGGAATATTTCACTGTTAGTTCAACTAAAAGTTCGAGTGTGCGTAGTAACATTATACGTTACATCATAAAGTACTGTTTTTCAAAATGATCATTAAAGCGCTTGCGCTAGATCAAATAAAAATTAACTTTACACGGAAGTCACGACGAAAATAAGTTGCACTGCGCTGAGTTAAAGAACATTACTTCAGCCTGAAAGCACAGTTCCAGATCAGTAAATACGCTACGTGAAAATCATCGGTCCGAGACTATAGACAGGTCTTTGTAAAAATCAAGTGAAGTAAAGTGACCACATTATTAAGAATCAGGTATCAGAACGGAATCAAGAAGTTCAATAAAGGGACACGGGTTCGATACATATAGCGTATTACGTGAACTTCAGTGAAGCTACAGTGTGTCCAACAGAGACGTAGCCAGAAAAAACATTCTCATAAGAGAAAGAAAATAAATCTCGTTGTAGTATAAAAAAAACAGATTACGGTCAAGAATTAGGAGGATCGCAGGTTTGATATACTGTCATATAAGCGTAGGGGCAAGTGAAGGACACTTAATCGCTTATAGAAACGATAAGGGAAGCCGAGATAGACTGTTCAAAGCAGAGTAGAGACTAAATCCGGTGTAGGACTAGAAGCTGTTCGAGCTAATCACACGTCCGATGCAGGGTCTTGGGATCTCATCGAGGTGTCGATCGCCGACAGGAAGTACCGAAGATCACTGAGATATGGTGAATAAAGTGCAGTGTAAATAATGTAAAAGAAATATATATTTTAGTGTTAAATATAGTGTTTTAAAGAGTGATAATGTATGTAAATGTATGTGAAGGTCGATTGTGCCTAAGTGAAAATCAGTTCACGAAAGAAAGTGCCATGAAAAAGTGCTAAATATGTATTTAGATGGGCGAACCTGTCTGAGAATAAAACGAGAGCAGCACACGGGTGAGTTATGATTTTTCATTAAATTTGCAGCTGTACTATGCACTGACCCAGTAGAATCGATCGTTGACTGGGGAGTTTAACGATTGATTCACTGGGTAATTGAATGCACTAAATGATTGAAATGTGGGGATAATAATAATTGTTAACCACGAGGATGACCTCGTAGACATAAAATATAAATGGGATCAGTAAATATAAAGTAATGGAAACCCGAGAAATGAAATAATAAGTAATAAATAACTTGAAAGACGGAATCGAAATAATAAGTTAAAATGGCTTAAATTTTTTGCCACAGTAAAATTAAGTTATAAAATAAATATGCACCATACTGAAAGGGTTAAAAGTCGAAAAAGGTAAAATAAAAATAGTTTGATTTTATACCATATAATCAAATGGTAAAATAACTAAGCGTTATAATGAAATAATTGAAAATTTGTAATAATAATAGTAATAACGATTATCGAGTTTTTACACTCTAAAAATAAAGTTGTGGTTAAAAATCGTAATGAGGAACTCAAATTATAAAATTGAACAGAATAAGTAATATTTTGACGTATTATTGTCATAATAATCAATTTATAAATCTCTAAAGTAAAGGGTGGAACAAAACACCTAAAGAGTGAAAATGTTATATTGCAGGCTACCAGGCCAAAATTGTAAGAATAAAGTAATAGGGAGACCGAGGTCTCACCGCTATAAAATAAGGTTTTTATATAAGAGATTAAATAAATCGCGAATATCCAAGCAAAGTTGTGTTACCGATGAGGCCAAATAATTAAATAAGTTTAGCTTCAAGCTAATAAATATGCGTTAATCGGGATATATTTATTCGGGAGATGGAGAGTATCGTCGAAATATCGTGGATGAAGGATTCCCACTAAAGTATTGCCGTATTGAAGCGTCGTAAATGATAGTTACATGTAAGTCCGCCGAATGGATAGTGTTCCTGGCCTGGCATTGTTATAATAAAGTATTGTAGGCAATACATCGCCAAAATGAAGCGTCGTATGTGAAATATACAAGTAAGTCCGTTGGATGGATAGAGATCCCCGATCAGGCGTTGTTAAAATAAAGGGTTGTAATAAGACGTCATACAAGTTATTATTAAGGTTGTTGTAATCAACTAGTATACATCCTCTCCGAAATAGGTAACCAATATCCTGAAAACACGAAATATTAATGATAATAATAATGTAATGATGAAGCAAGTACTTGCATAGGAATTGAAGCTTGGATGATCATACGTTTGAAAGAAAATAACCATAGGTTTAAAAGCAGGACGATCCACGAGACGTCATAAATCAAGTAAAGTGTCGAGGGAAAGGAGGCAGACAGCCAGTACTGACCTACTCTAGTGAGTGAATGGAAGAGGCCATTTAACGAGTTCCGCGGTCAAGTAGGGTCTAACAAAGACTAATAATAAAGAAGCCATTGTATGAAAGTTTTTATTAAAAGGTGCAAGCTCGAAATAACCTATAAAATCATAATGCTGTGATTGAGACAATTCTCCAGAGTATAAGTTCGAAGTGTTTATATAGATTTTGACGGATTTCGTCAAATATTTTCATTGTTAATAAAAAGGATTCCTTCTTCAAAAAGAATGAAATAACGGGTTATGAAACAATGAAGTTTAATATGAATAAAGATCCCACTATGATAAATAACACAGTGCATGGTACAATGCTGAAGCAAATCGCCTGATGCAAGGAAGAGTAACTGGTGGAGTAAGGGTTCGACCACGATATAAAGGGCATGTTTGTAAGACATTGTATTGTATTTTAAATACCTAAAGCTTTGTGAAGAGTTGTTGTTAAAGTCGAGGAACTTAATAACTTATAAATGAGTAAAGATATGAACAAATGTAGAATAAAGAGAGCCTTGTAAGGCAAATATAAGTAATGTGAACATCCAAAGCCTTAGATGAATTATTTGACTAAAGTGATAGGCGCTCTCGACGCCTAAGTGAAATAAAGTTAAAAATAAAAGATAAATGACAAAAGTGATTAGGTTAAGCAAGACAAAGGGACTCAAAGATTTCACAGAATAATGGAATCACATTGTAATAAATTCTAGTGAGTCTAAACAGTGAATCATTCTCACTTGAAAGGAAAATACCGAGTGAAGGTTGATTTTGAATAATGATTATTTTTGAAATGATATTTTTCTTTAGTAAATAAATAGTTTGTATTGTAATGTTGAGTTTTTCATCTATCCTTGTGAACCTTATGTATTCCATATCTGTATGTGCAGTCATATTGTGGAGGGAACGTAACGCACCTCGACGCCGGAGTAGCTAAGCCAAGTTATGACTAATCATTCTCCGTATCAACGGGCACATTACAAAACATTCCAATGTATATTGTGTTAAAATTTTGATTCGATCTGATGACGGGTGTTTGAGATAATAATTCTTAAATGTGACGCATGGTTGAAACAAGCACAAAAACGGGTACGTTTTGTGTTACAACTGCGATAAAAAATATATATATACATAAATTAAAAATTCCAAACGTACATGAAATAACGTACAATAGAATGACGAAAATGATAATGTTATTGGATTTTATGTAGGTCTGTTGGCTACTTCACAAACAATCTTCAAACTGGAGTGCACATAATACAGTATTTTGGTCGACAGTAGGTAAAAGCTAGAGCGTCGGATGCGTGCCAGATCAATTCACCCAACAACCCGATATCAACTATTCACGTAACATCGGGAAGAATGGAAACAATTTTATGCGCTCAGTGTATCAATACTATGTTGAAAGTCTTCTGCGAAATTACACACTGTAATAGTAGCAATCCTACGTGCTATTGTTTACTGGACTGGCCTCTTTAAAACAAACAGTAAGGGGTTATTGGAGACCTTTGACCGAATAGTGTATTTTGCTTGTGTCTCTAAAAACTCTTTAGCAAATCTGTACCAGACTTAAAGGCAGCACACACAATCACCTGGCTCACGGACTTCAATGACGTAGACGAGATTGGTCATGCTTCGGCTTAATGGATCACAAGTATGGCCTATTTAATAAGATGTTCAATCAAGAACAAATCACCTACTTTCTCTCTGCTATGGAATAAATATCAGTCTAATCTTGGTGGTCATTTCTTTGTGCCATGTGCTAAGAGCATATTAAAGAAAATAGTACTGCGCTCTGTTTATTCTTATGGATAAAAATCAATAAGGAAATCCTCACAAAGCCACGTGACCCGCACACACAGAGCTATCTAGTGGTGTCCTATACTAAATTTTTAAAATACACAAGCTTTAGTCGTCTTCTGAAATGTTATTCCCTTATTTGAGATATGGCCAAATGAACTCCCTTGTATACTATCCGAAGCAGAATTTCGTAAAAGTTTTCCAATGAATGGATTTACTTTATATTTACGTATGGCGAAAATCACTTGTTTGTGGAGGATGGATAATACATTTTGAGTAGGAATAATGTAGTGTCCTACACGGGGCTCCGATTATTCCATGTTTCGCAACAATCGTTAAATTGCTTCTTAAAATACTGGGCTTATGTCTAAAAAACACACCCCACCCCCATATATTTATGAAAATGACGAACATGTGAACTGATCATGTCGTACTTGCCGGAAAGCTAAGTATCGTGCTTATCCTTTATAAGATTGTAAATTATCGTTTTACCTGTGCCGCTATTCCCTTCCGTTCTACCAAGATCAAGGACAATCTCCCATTCCACACGCTGGACTTTTAATAATCCAACGATCCTTACAAATTCGGTTAATATCCATATACAACAATATGACAAGGATGTACGAACTGGACATATCCTCAAGCAAAATGCCACTTTCAAAACAATCCAAAAACAATTTAAACTCTCAAAGATGTGAACGTTACAAGATGTTCAGTAAAGAACATATAATCTACTCTCTTCAATGTATGTGTATGTTACATATTCCGTCCTTGCCTTCCAGTACAATTTCGTTGAATTAGGGTGGCAAACTCTAGAAATAAACAAAAGTTTGGTGCTTTTCAGTCGGTCAACACGAATGTACCCAAATAGAGCTGGGCTATGTCCTAATACTGAAAAAAATTACATGAGATTAATAAATACACTAGGTTGACCAGTTTCGATCGTCAACCGATCATCATCAGATCCATACACTTAGGCTATAACATCTATGTTTGAGAATACAGGTGAAAAATATATACAATATGTACAATTATTTAGTTGCAGTGTTGGTAATGCAACTGTCGGTGTATGCTAAATGTAGTATATCTAATGTTAGGTGAACTTATAAAATGGTGATAAAAATCCGGAATTTGTCTGTCTGGGGTGATTATATGGCCATACAAAACCAACTATGGTTATACTGTAATAATACAGGCTGATACATATCCGGTTGTCTCCCTAACTGGAAATTCAAGCAGTTTCGTGTTCACTCTAGCACCAGTTATGTTCGACTAACCCGGGGTTAACTGGGAGAAACTGGTTTTTCCCTTTCTCACCCTTTTGTTCCTATGTTCTTTCGGAGGTCAGTGCCATGTTCATTTGTGTGACGTTGCCAAATCTAGATAGAATGTATGTTATTGAATACAGGAAGATCTACAACTATGAAAGACCGTGGAACTATCTTCGCCACGCGTGGACTAAAAAGCCATTCAACTAAGCGGTACACGGTCTATTGAAGACGTCCCGGCACCGTTAATACTGCCGCGCATACCAGCCTAGGTTTATTGCAGGAAAAAAGTACATAGTACACCTGATCCAAATAACATTTACCTATAACCACCGCTATTTCCCGCCCTTTTTTATCTAGCTTGGCTGTATCGCTAAGTTGTGTCTTGTTTTCGACAGGGTGTTTTTTTTTAGTAGAGTGAAAAGGGGTGAACTCTCCATAAAAGTGTGTTCATTTAGATTGTTGGGATTGTTTTGTTTGGCTAGGTGAATCTCGATTGCTTCCTTTATGTCGAGAGCTCTGCCCTTCGATTCGTGATGAATTATTTTTAGGTCAGTCTTGATTTTAGTAAAGCTGTGCCCCGTGTCACACATATGTTCGCATTCGGCTGAATGTGTTCCGTATCTTATCGCATTCCCATGTTCATTATAACGTGTATCTACTTGTCTTCCGCTCTGTCCAATGTAATTAGTTTGACAACCAGTGTCTTGGCATGTAATAGAATATACCCCTGACTTTGAATACGGGTCTTGTTTATTTAGATTACTATTTTGCAGGTGCCTCCCGGTCGTATTATTCGTTGTGAAGCTATTTTTATGCCTTGATTTTTGAATAGATTAGTGATTTTATATGTGATCGCATTCACATAGTTGAAGCGTGCGAATTTTTTATCATTAATGTCCGGTTTTGGAATCATTTTATCTTAATTTTTATGTTTGGCTACAATTTGGTCTATTTTGCTTGGCGGGAAATTGTTTTCCTTTGTTATTTGTTTAATGGTTCTTATTTCCTTATTATAATTGTATTTTGACATGGATATGTTTAAAGCCCTGTGCACCATTGAATTGAACCCCGCTAATTTATGCGTACTGGGGTGATTAGACTGATTGTCGATTGCATGCGAGGTTTGTGTGGCTTTTCGGAATATGGAATATGAAAGCTCGTTGTCTTTACGTTCAATAGTTATGTCGAAATTATTTATTTTTCGATCTGTTTCGGATTCCTTAGTGAATTTGATTGAGTGGTGTAGGCTATTAATGGATTGGAGAATTGTTTCTTCGCTTGTTAATTCAGTATCGTAGATGCAAATTACATCATCTACGCATCTTTTCCATATTACTATTCCCTTTGTTGAAGTCTTTTCTAAGAACTCATTTTCTAGTGCATTAATGAAGATGTCAGCGATTAGTCCGCTTAGTGGTGATCCCATCGCTAAGCCTTCTGTTTGTGTGGACATTTTATAGTCGAATTGAAACACGTTTTGGCTGATGACGACCCTCAGTAATCTCACAATCTCTCCAGTTTCTTTTGCCGAATTGTTGGATATTAAGTTATTTTCGATAGTGTTGATTGCATCATTAATATGAATATTGGTGTACATGTTAGTTACATCGAAAGATACAAGCCTCATGCTAGGTTTCATTTGTAGGGTGTTCAATGCTGTTACTAATTCCGTTGGGTTCTTTACAGAGTTGTTTTTGTCGATGGAAAGGCGGTGTTTTAAGATTTTTAGTAACTCTTTGCTGATTTTGCAATTAGGCGCATTCCTACAATTGACAATTGGTCTCATTGGGCACTCCTTTTTGTGTATTTTTGGTTGTCCCCTCAATGACGGTATTTTCGGATTCATGTTTATTAGTTTTGATTTTTCAGCTTTGGTCAATATGTATTCTGTTTCTTTTAATACACTTTTTATTTGTTTTTGGAATTTTTTGATGGGGTCTTTTGCTCATTCCTTGATTTCGTTGTTGTTTATGAATTCGACTGTTAGGTAGATTTCATTAGAAAGCTAACTATTGCAATGGGTACCATGTTTCGACTTCCGGAAAATTTCGACATATCTTCGCGTTTCACATCCCCCAGACCCCAAAACCACCGTCAGTTCAAAAGTTTATATATAATTTATGTATATATGTATCTATCTATCTATATATATATATATATCAGTTTCTTGTGGACACGATAACTGCCGTAATTTTTCACCAATCACTTTGAATTTTTTACATAATATGTATCCCTATAAAATCTCGGTCGAGTTCTTTAATGGGCAAAATCGGTCGAAGGGGGTGAAAATGGGGGCCTTTTTCGAAAAAGTGAAATTTCACTATAACTCTCTTAATACGTGAAGTATCGAATCCATTCAAAGTTCATAATATGTGTCGGATAAGTGCCAAAAATGTATGTCAAATAAGTTTTTTGATAGCACCAACCATTGACCAAAGGGGTGGAAAAAAGTGGGTTTTTCGGGAAACATTAATCATATCTCTCTTAATAGGCACAATATCAAAACTGTACAAAATGGAAAATATTCCCCTAATAATTACCTAAAACTTTTGTCTGAAAGAATTTTTGATATGACCCACCATTACGCCAAGGGATGAGAAAAATGATTTCGGAATTTAAAAAAATGCCAAGTGCCATCAGAGGTTACCATAACAACGCTTTTAAATTGATAAGGGATGATCTCTCAGAGGTTGCCAAGACAACGCCATTGACAAGATCACATTCATTTTTAGCCTACTTTTCACACTTTTCAAAAATGAGGAAAAAGTTGACTTATAAGATATATCCGGGAAAATGTGTCTGTCCTTCTGTCTGTCTGGCTGTGTGTGTGTGTGTGTGTGTGTGTTTGTGTGTGTGTGTGTGTCCTATCAACTCCTAAACGGCTGCAGCAATCGAAACCAAATTTAGTATGAGTAAAGATGTATACCGGAATATCTCAGGCCCATATTTGAAAAAGATGCCAGTGCTACCAACTGCTAAAAAAAACGCACTAGAAATTTGAGCTCCATGTTGGATATCTTGGAAGGTATACATGGGAGCTATTCTAAAATTGGCACACATGTAGATAATACTATTTCAGTTTAATTTCCAGGTGGCCATACATGACAGCGTTGCCAAAATAATTTTAAGCCTTCTGATAAGTCCAATTTTTAAATGCATATAACTTCTACACTATCAATTGGATTTCAACCAAATTTTGTATGTAATATGTGTACATAAACATATAAGACTGAGTGTATTCTGAAGAGCCACCAGAGCTGCCAACTGTTAATAATTGCTCTCTATTTTGTATCCAAATATATCAGAAAGTATGCAAGCCGACAGCTTTAAACTATGCATACGTAAATTACCCGACATTTTACATTAATTTGGAGTAACTTATATACGTCAGTTCTACCAACATGATTCTAAGCCTGCTGATCGGACCAATTTTTAAATACATGTAACTTCTATACCAACAAATGGATTTCATCCAAAATTGGCACAAAAATATATAATATTTCAGATTATTTCTGACCAGCACTCGCATAACAATGTTGCCAACATGCTTTTACGTGTACTAACAGATCCAATGTCTAAATCCATGTAACGTCCTTTGGACTTCAACCACATTTTGTATTCTGTACCTTAGGAGATGGAAGTAAGAATATATTCAGTCACCAGAGCTGCCAACTGTATTGCTCTATTAGGCTACATTATGCCTAGTATACCTTATTTCGAACTAATTAAGACATTTCGATATTACCCACTTAATTTCGTCATTATTCTAGATAGGTTCATATACTGTAGATTAATCTATGGCATGAATCTTAATTTTAAGAAAAGTAGGCTCTTTAGTTCGTCACGGAACTTCTTGTTCCATCTGACTATGAGGGAAGCGGCTAACTGGTAGCATGCTGAACTTCTATGCCCAAGGTGCTGGTTCAAAGCCGGCCAAAGTCGCCGGATTTTCTAAGAGCGCTAAAAATCCGTCAGCATGCTTTCCTTCGGAGGGAAGTTACAACGTTCGTTGCAAGTTGCTGGTTGCGGTGGCATCTAGCAGCCAAGTTCACAGCTAGGTGTCGTTGACGTTAGTATTTGGTACAAAATTAGGTACTACTACTTAAAATTGACCGTCTGCAGACCTTACCTGAATTACAGACTAATACAGTCATCACAAATATCACCGTTTATCAGACAGATTCTACACACACCCAATGTACACGGGGTTACATGACCACCTTGTCGCAGCCCCTAAACTGAGGAACCAACCAACATCTCTGCAGGAGATAAAATTTTGCGTGAAGAAGTAACAGACTGTTAGATAGTTACACATTAGTTCCAAACCTTGCATAAGGACAGAGTGATCACAAGTATAAAAATTAACCCCAAATGACAAGAAGGTTACCATCCCCATAAGACAGTAAAATGTTAAAAGTATGCATAGAAAGACGAAAAAATGTTAACTAACCTCCAATTGTAAAATACTTTCTCGCAATAAATGAGGTCTGATCCTCCTACGAAAACCTGCATATTTTGCCTATTATAGCCTATCCCCTAGTTTGCCCGGTGAAATCTACCTCCGCCTTCCGGCGTGCCGAGAGGATTTTTTTTTTCAATGTGTTCTGTTTTGTTCAAAATTACTGTGGTATTTCCCTTATCTGCTTTTGTGATGATTAAGTCATGTTCTTTTATGTTTTTGTTTCAATGACTTTATTTCTTTTAGTTGTTTGTTGTTTTGAGTGTTATTGTTTTCGCCCTCTCGTTTGAGGATTTTTTTGGCTTCGTTGGTGGCAAGATCTTTGGTTAATTCCCTATCTTCTGCTGGGAGCTTGTGACTGGCTATCTCGATATCTGTGATTAACTGTTTTATATTATGGTTCGTGTGTGCGTCTGTGCAGTTGTATTTCAAACCTTTGTCTAACATATTCTTTTCATTTTGAGAGAAGGTTTCGTTCGTTCTGTTGTTTACCCTGCTGTGGAAATTGAATTTATTGTTATTCGTGTGTTGTTCATTAGATTGATTATTCTGTGTTTCTCCTAGTTTTCTTAGTTTATATTCTAGCGATTCGTGCTTCCTCGTTGCTCTGATTTTGATGGTGTCATGTAGGTGCTCGGTAAAACTGTCCCATTGGGATGCGTGCCAGAAGTTATTTAGTTGCAATTGAATATCGTATAGTTGTTGGTTGATTTTTTTGCTTTCTTATGTATGCAAATCTTGGTTCGTTTTTTAACCAAAGCGCTTTGGCTTGTTTGGTTGAAATGATTGAGGCTGGTGTCATCGGTACGGTTTTAATTGGTACGTATTTAGGGGTGAGATTTAGTTCTATACATTTTTGTTGAACCAAATTGACTTGTCTATGTTCATAAGTTTAAGCCTGAGTCTTTTGAACCTCTTGGCTTCACGATTTGCCTGACTAGCCGTGAACATTGTGAGGAAGCAATCGAGATTCACCTAGCCAAACAAAACAATCCCAACAATCTAAATGAACACACTTTTATGGAGAGTTCACCCCTTTTCATTCTACTAAAAACACACCCTGTCGAAAACAAGACACAACTTAGCGATACAGCCAAGCTAGATAAAAAAGGGGGAAAATAGCGGTGGTTATAGGTAAATGTTATTTGGATCAGGTGTACTATGACTTTTTTCTGCAATAAACCTAGGCCGGTATGCGCGGCAGTATTAAAGGTGCCGGGACGTCTTCAATAGACCGTGTACCGCTTAGTTGAATGGCTTTTCAGTCCACGCGTGGCGAAGATAGTTCCACGGTCTTTCATAGTTGTAGATCTTCCTGTATTCAATAACATACATTCTTATCTAGATTTGGCAACGTCACACAAATAATCATGGTACTGACCTCAGAAAGAACATAGGAACAAAAGGGGGAGAAAGGGAAAAACCAGTTCCTCCCAGTTAACACCCGGGTTAGTCGACCATAACTGGTACAAGAGTGAACACGAAACTGCTTGAAGTTC
The DNA here is from genome assembly GCA_946902985.2 of Meconema thalassinum. Taxonomy (NCBI): domain Eukaryota; kingdom Metazoa; phylum Arthropoda; class Insecta; order Orthoptera; family Tettigoniidae; genus Meconema; species Meconema thalassinum. Next base: position 672,345,911 of record OX336388.2, read on the forward strand.
CAGTTAGGGAGACAACCGGATAAGTATCAGCCTGTATTATTACAGTATAACCATAGTTGATTTTGTATAACCATATAATCACCCCAAACAGACAAATTCCGGATTTTATCACCATTTTATAAGTTCACCTAACATTAGATATACTATATTTAGCATACACCGACAGTTGCATTACCAACACTGCAACTAAATAATTTTACATATTGTATATATTTTTCACCAGTATTCTCAAACATAGATTTTAAAGCCTAAGTGTAATGGATCTGATGATGATCGCTTGACGATCGAAACTGGTCATCCTAGTGTATTTATTAATCTCATGTAATTTATTTCAGTATTAGGGCATAACCCAGCTCTATTTGGGTACATTCGTGTTGACCGACTGAAAAGCACCAAACTTTTGTTTACTTAGACAACACTGAAAAATGGCTTCAAACCTCACAATGTATAGAAATAAACTTGTGAAGCCCATTGGCCTGGTGCAAAGGTTAAAAATTGACACCAGTCGAGTCCACCGTTCCAGAACCTCAAACCGAAATTGAATTTCTTGGCAGATTCAAGATTTGAACCAGGCCTAACAATACTAACAACTCCATCAAGAGGCACACTAGGTGGTAAAATACAAACGGGATGTACAGACAGGCAAGGAGTAAATGAATACGCACTAGAATCGTCCATATTGAGAAGAGACCGAGAATTCGAAATATTCCGTGCCACATAACACTTTCATAGCTCTATCGAATAATATTCACATACGATATTACGTGAATACATTGATCATGTGTCCAATACAGTGAGCACGTGTTATACGAGTTTGCCATTTGTACACCAAATAACACATCTCGTTCACTAGGTTTAGTTGTAATTCCGCTATTGCATCCGCAGTAATATTGATTTTAACGTTAGAAAAGTAGATCCATCCAACATCTTGATTGTTTATCTTATGCCTTCTGAAGAGAAAGTCTCTTGTGTGGCTCTACCTACTTGCTGCGTTTTATCATTGTAACCCTAATAAATATTGGGGTTATCGATATTCATGACTTACTTTTTCAAGATACGGCTAGGTGTACTATCAAAACTTTAAAAATCAATTTCTAAGTACCGTAATTGCTCAACTAACACGAAAGTTGGTGAGAGATAAGTACTTCAAGGATCTCGCTGACAGACGTCGTAAGGTTGGCAGAAGGAGTTGAGCCAGTGTCTTGAAATTATAGGAATTATGATAATAATAATAATAATAATAACAGCAAAACAAAACCCACACGGTTTAAAGAAACTGGAAAAGACCTAGTATAATAAAAAATTACAGAAAAGTCACTATTCAAATTAATTACTAAAGACAAAAATATAAGGTTCCAAGACAAGTCTCACTAAAATCCAAACACATCATCTCGGAAGGAGAGAGGAAAAGAAGATCAGACAGAATTAAAAGATACTGGGCCCTAAGTAAAGAACAACACACAGAGAAATTATTGATTCAACGTACTCCAAAGAGGGTGAAACGAAAGAAGAAATAATAATAATAATAATAATAATTGAGATTATACTACCATTAAATGGACGGCGTTATGCATTAAACAGCTATCCACCAAAAGCTGATATTGAGAAACACGTGATTGAAAGTTTTGACATTTAAACTATCACAAATTCACTCCTGTTAGCCAAGTCTGAGTTTTAAAAGCAAACAAACCCTTACCTATATGCATTGTTGATAATTATTGCGTTTAAATTACAAAAATACAGCAAACAATTGATTTATTAGCAATTGACACTTAGCTGCTTTATGTTATCTGTGAGTTTAGTTACGCATAAAACTGCTAAGCGCCATTTTTGGTGAATAGCCTGTTGTTACGCTACTCTATCGAACACGATAGTTATGCGTAAACCGTCTAAGCACCTTTTTTAGTCTTTTAGCCCTTTATACATTTTTATTTTAATGCCAGTTTCTGGAGACTTTGACGCGCACAATGAGTACTCCTTACCTTACCCCGTGGCACTACAGTCCATGAAGGACCTTGGCCTGCACCACCACAGTCTTCCAGCTATTCCTATCCCGTGCACGCCGCCTCCAAGTTCTGACACGTAGCAGCCTGAGATCCTCCTCGACATCGTCCAGCCAGCGCTTTTTCGGTCGCACCCGTCCTCGCTTTCCAGCTGGCCGCCCATGGAAGACCTGATACACCATCCTTGACTCCGGCATTCGCTCGACATGTCCAAGCCACCGAATCCGGGAACTCTTGACCTCTGCGACGATAGTAGGGTCCCCTTACAGATCATAGATCTCCTTGTTGGTACGGAGGCGCCACACTCCACGATCACACACAGGCCCATAGATCTTACGGAGTACCTTCCTCTCCCACCTGTTCAACAAATCCTCATTCCTCCTAGTCAACACCCATGTCTCACACCCATAGGTGACAACGGGTCGGATGACTGTGTTTTAGATCCCTTAGTTGGGGGGGTAGTTTAGGGATAAAACATTAGTGTCACTGTGCTAATTTGGTAGGTTGTTTCTAAATGATAGCAGCTTCCCGTAGTTGGGAGAGCTTACCAGTGTAGCGTGTTGTTTGGTGTTCAAATGCTAGGGGATGTTCCTGCAAAGATGCAATAGTCTACTAGGGGATGGTCCTCTGGCTGCAGGTCGCTGTGCTAGTCTGCCAGCTGGACGGAGTGAGTGATATAATAGACGAGCTTATGTCAGCGGCTCGCTGCTATGCAGTCGCGTGCGGGAAACACAATGAAACTTGAACAAGCAATTACTGGCTACTAGTCACGGTCAATCGTGACGGGAGTCAGGAAGGGTATGAGGATGTAAAGAGGCGTGTAATTATCAAGACAAGTGTAGTTTACTGACCATGTGTTTATTGGTCAGTGAGTGTGAAATTGTAAGTCCCTTTTAGGGGAATGTAAGTAATGATACAAGTTAAGTGTACAAGATTGTGGATGGGTGTTTACAAAGTGAAGGATATCTGAACACTTGCTGAGTCTCACCTGATGATGGTAGCTGGAACAGGGCCTTCGGCGACACACACTGTATGACAGATAATGCTCCGAAAAGGCCTCTCTTCTTATAGGTCCTGCCGTTGCTTAGTCAGCATTCCGTTGACGTAGCTGCCCCAGTTAGTTGTAGTGTTAATGTTTATGAATGTGTTGCAAGTGGTTGGCTAACCTCCCGAGCTGGGTGGTCGCCTCTTGCCGTGTAAAGGTGATGTTCTGGTCTTATGATGTTTGCCAGTTGGGGTGGATTTTAGTAGATGATGGGGGGTGGCTCTCAGGGGGTACAGCCCCCCGGGCCTGTACAAGTCTTCTTCTTCAATTAGTTCGCGTCCCCGCGAACGGGAACGGAACGTGGAGTGGGGGTGACGATGGATAGTTTTTGGTTTCTTCTTGTACCTCTTCTTCTTTTCTTCAGTGTTGGTGTAGATGTAGGTGTGTTGATGTCGTGGTGATGTGAGATCAGCTTGTGCTCAGAGGGGTAGGTTTTGGGATATACATATGATAATTTAAAACAGTTCATTTAAAAAGTTGACATTTACAATATTAAAAAGTACAACAACAAAAAATACGTGATTTTGACACTATATATGTGTTGGTATTGTGCAGGGAGGAAAAAACCCATGGCTGGATGGGTGGTTGTACCGTCCGGCGCTGTGTTGGGGAAAAAATTGCTCCCTGCGATATATAGTTTAAAATATGGAAGAGAATAGAAAAAATAGGTGTCCCAGGGTATAAGTTAAAGGAATATGTAAAATATAGTTTATTGTGTTGGGGTAAAACGGGACACCTTCACAAATTTTATCGTTAGTAGAAAGAAAAATGAAAGAAACAAAAACATAATCAGTGTGCGTTTATAAGTGTACATTGTTGGTCATGATGATGATAACAGGTATGACCTAATAATAATAATCATTACATTTATAATATTCCTGATAAATTATAAGTAAACATAGTAATAATAATGAACATAGTAAAAAAATAATGGTTGCCATGTTGGTACCCTATATATAGGTATGTTGGCCAGCCATGTGGAACCTTTTAATTGTATGCCGTTTTCATGATATGGCGAGAAAATACAAAATAATTTACAATTTCCAATTATCACCTATTATATATATCTTGTAGAGCTCTTTTACGTGGCCAGTTATTTTGTACCTCTTACTCTTTGTGCGCATTTTACCATCATGCCTTGACTACCGCTCCCTATTCGGCCGTTCCTGGTGCGGTTTAGTGGCTAGTCCGCTATTCCTTCCTTGTGTGTTTTAATGGTCTTCCTGCCGTGAGTAGGAGTTCCATCCTGATGATGAGGTACGGCACTTACAAAGGCCGTGCCGTCCCTGATCATCGCATATTGCTCTTTATTGGAGCGTTGTGTAGTCAGGTCAACAGCCTTCAGCATCTCACGGCTGCTGATTGCCATTGCCTGCTGGCGTCATCATCTTTAAAGGTGTGACTGAAAAACGACGAAGATCAGTGTGTTGGTGTGTCAGAGATGGGTAGTGTAATGTGGTGTTGGAAATATATTTACAATAGACATGTGTGCAATCCTCGTCATCTGCAAAACAAAAATGAGTTAATGGCCGTTTATCTGGAAACATGTACATTCCTTGCTTTCCTGAAAAAAATAGAGTGTGTTAATACATGTAGCATTTCCATCGCTGCGCAAATTATAAAAAATTAATTATGGCGCCACTTAAGTCTAACTTAATCTTAGCTAACTTAACGTATTGTCGGGCTTACCCTGATGACGGGTTTGTTTGTCATCAGGCGCCAAAATGTTTTGCCTTAATCTTACTTATCTTAACGTATTATCGGGCTTACCCTGGCAATGGTTTTTAGCCGCCAGGTGTCGAAATGTTTTGTCTAAATTATGATAAATGAAAAAAAAATATTTGATATTTATAAGCCGAATGGTTTTGCCTTAGTTTATTGCCGAAATATGCTGTGCTATTATTTAGCAACAGCGCTTATAAAATTTGCTTAATTCTAAGTTGCGTACCAAAATGCAACTGTCTTACATGCTAAAATTTGGATGGCGTGCAATGTGTAGGGAGGTATTGGGATTACGGGTGCCTACTAGGGCTTACCTGCGCCTTTGACTATCGAAATACGCGAGCATGCGTATAGTACCCAGGGACCTTCGCCCAATTTGCAGTGTGGTGTCGGTAATCCGAGTGACTACGCATGCAGATTGTGGTTTGGGCACTACGTTTCGTGCTCAACACGGCTCCTCCATTGGACTCGTACGTATAGTAGTTTGGAATTACCTTGCGCCTAGGAGGAGTTACCCCTACCTATTGACCTCCCTTGCACATTGTCACCCATGTGTTCTGTGGGGTGCTCCCCTTAATAACTAGTTGTCGACATTTATATTATTACTTAATAACTAGTAATTAATAAAGTTCCGGCCGCCTGCGCTGCTTGGAGGGCAAACGCATCGCCGTTGTACTTGCCTGTGTTATCATTGTTGGGCCTGCCCACTAGGACCCCTGTGAGGGCTCGCTGTGCTCCTCATTTAAGATCTCTGGCTGCCCGCTGCGTCACCATTTATGTGGGCACTGGACATTGTTCGGGAAAAATCGTCCGATAAAATAGTATCATCCGGGAATTTTAGCGTCCGGGCTCCTCTTCGCCGATATTGGCAGTAATAATAACATCCGGGAATTTTAGCGTTCGGGGCTCCTCTTCGCCTATATTGGCATTGTTGGGTTGGCCCACGTGAACCCCTTTAGACAGCTCGCTGCATGCCTATTTAGTATCTCTGGCTGCCCGCTGCGTCACCATTTAATATCTCTGGTGACCCGTTGTCAGTCATTTATGTGGGCGCGGGTTCGAATGACCGCATTCATTCCATATATATTATTGATTATTTGTTAATTAATTCTTCATTTGTTTGGTTGTCTTCACCTGTGCTACGCGGGGCAAGGACTTGTCGGATCTAGGATTGATCCCGCTGAACCCTAAGATCCTGCTTCACTCCTGCGAGTAGGAGACTAACTTCCCGCCATGGAAGATCTACTTACTTACATGCTAAACTAGTAGTCTAGTCGTAATTTGGTCGTCCCTTGGTTCCTCTCCTGAGTCCGGTGCGGAGTTGGCTAATTCTCCCCCCCCCCCCCCCCGTTTGTCAAAAGTCTCCCCAGCAGGTCTTGGCTTCGACGACCGTGGCACATAGTGGGTGTAACATCTCTTTGTCCCGGGAACAGGCTAGGTCCCCTGGGACTCCGAAGTTTGCCCGTGCCAGGTCATCGGCGCTTCGACCTTACGTAATTCGTCTTTTTGGTCTGGGTCATTGAGCCAACCGGGGTAGGGCTCATCATCGCCCTCCCCAGCTCTGCTCCTGTGTGGTGCCTCTGCCCTTTTGCTTACTCTGTCATCACCATTCAGCGTGTCATCAGATTCCTTTTGTGTTAATAAAAAAATAGTGTGCTCTGTAAATAATTTACTGTGTAAATAATGTAAAAAAAAATTAGTGTTCTGGGGTTGTAGAATCTTCTAAATGCATGGACTACTTCTGAGCCTTCTATGGCTACGTCGGACTTCCAGCGGTAATGCCTTGTTAATTTTCTTGGAGGCGTTAATAGGGTTTTATGGCGTTGGGTTCCCTGTTATTAGGATCCGGGGGTGTTATCTGCTGGATGGGTTTAAAGCGTGGTAGGAGAAGGTTGCGCATCGTCGGGCTCCATGTTAATGGTGGCCGTGAGTCGGTGATGCTATCAGGATGTCTTTACAGTGAGTGGACGGGGGTAGGTATTTCCCGGGTTTTGCAAAAATTTTAAAAATTCCATGCAGGAGTAATAATAATAACCCAGGTGTGTGGGTAGGATATACCATGCATGTGCCTGGATATGAGGCGTGTCCGCTCTCATTTGTGGATAGGTATAGGCCGAGGTGTAATAATCCTACGTCCCTTGCATGCAGGATTATTTATTAAAAAAAGAATTGTTATTATAAATTTGGCCTCATCTCTTGCTTAGAGATGCGCATTACGCTTAATTGTCGTTTTTCCGACTCGCCCCTAATACTCGGGCGTAAGCATTGATAGCCAGGGCGTAGTGAGCCCTCTCTTTAAACGCATGAAGTCTATCAACCCCGATGTATATTTTGTCATGTAGTTTAGCTGTTTTTATGTGTTTATGTGTTTGTGTTGGCTAATGTTGTGAGTGACAAGGTTATGGAAGGAGAAAGGTGGTATAACGGTAGCCCGTATGTGGTGTCTTGCCCATCTGGTTGGCACCATCCATCTCTTCTCCTGTCATCCTCACTTGGTCAATGTCTGTTTTCTATCCGCTCTTTGGGATGGTTAAATGCGGTGACGCTGTGACGTCACGGCCTAATCTGGTCTTTTATCTATACTGTTAAAGGAGCAAGTGATTTGTAATGTAACTGGTCATGTCCTGATCGCCTATGTTGGTTTTTGAGATTTAAATTAAAAAAAGAGAAGTAGTTATTGGGGAGGTTTGTTCCTCCAGGGAATCTGTCCGTATTCGCCCCTGATTAGTGAGCGCGTGTGGGAAGGACGTGGTCGTAATTGTGATTAGCGCAGCTGCGTGTGTGTGGCTATGTTCCGCTACATCACGCGGGCGGGTGGGCTGTTATCGACTAAGTCCTATCGTGTGTCGCGTGCGTGGGGTAGGAGGTGCGTGTGGCTTGTCAACATCTTTGTAAACATGATCCTATGGCCCTAAGATAATACGGCCCACAGTATCTGCATGTTGCTAAATGCCAGGCCAATTGTAACATTGCTGAATTCTGTGCCAATGACCATGTGTACTGTATGTTAGTGTTGGTATAGTTTTTGTTTTTGTATGGTAATGTCATCATAGTCGCGTGTCATTGTCACTTCCGTTATGCCAAGAGTGTCTGTCGACGGCAGTGTTGCAAAGCGGTGGAATCTGCAACTCAGTGTTTTACTGTGTTTATGTTTTCATATTCCTATTTACAGGAAGCTTCTAACTCTATGTGAAGGCTAACGCAGCGTGACTTTAGCCAGGGTCCGTGTGTTGCCATATGTTTGGGATTCCGGGAGGGCCAATGTGTCAATCTGTCCTGTTTTTGCTAGCAACGTTGTGTGGTTACTTATTCCGTAAGACCTTTGCCTTGTGAAATTGCTATACTTGTGTTTGGAAAGCTTATTTCCTAAGCTTGGGGTAATCGAAATTTTGCATGGTTTTTGGCCGGAGAAAATGTGGTGTTACCTGTTTATGTACTTGTATGGGGCCAACTTCCGTCTGAATGGGATTCTGGATATGTGTTTTCCACGGCGTCCGATTTTTACTGGGCATTCGGACCCGCGATCCCGTGTAATACTCCGTGTTTCATGTCTGCGTTGTCTGTTGGGATTTTTGCGTCCCTGGTGTAGTTCCTGATTGTGTTTTTCGCGCCAAAAATACCATTGGTTAGTTTGTTTTTGGCACGACTGTGTTGTGTGATCGTGAGTTTGCACCCGCCTTGGTTTAAGGTCCTGGTGTTACGATTTTTTGTACTGTATATACCATGGCACACGTATCGTGTGTTTAAGGCACGCGGATGAAAATACGCTTTGGCGTGAAAAATTTGGGTCTTTTGGAATGCCCCTCGTATTCTAATTTTGAGAGTTATAGGGTTTTGAAACTGCCGTAAATGAATGTGTATGTTCCAGCCAGGCCTGGAATACTCTTAGTTTGTCCGTGTTAGTAAAAGTCGCCTACTCACGAGTGTGTTATCGCTGACTGCGATGGTGTCTAATTTCATTGACGTGTGCACTATCTGTTACTTGTCTGGCGATGTGCATATGTCCAGCACGTGTGTGTGTGGGAGCTTGATTGCTCGCTCTCTTGTTGTGAGCATGGCTTTCCGTAATGGAAAAGAACCTTCGACTAAATACGTTCGTGTCCCCAAATCTTATGTTATTGTAGGCGTGTGATGAATATATTCTTGTTAGTGGTACCAGATGTCATTATGTATGTGTGTCACCGGGACGCTAGTTGCGTGTTTGGTGACCAGGTGTCGGAGGTGATTTTATTGTTTTATGCATGTAAATGTCTGTCAGTGTGACCATCCCTTACTTCCCTATCCTGCAACTGGATAGTTACCCGACCTTGCATTCCTGGTATTAAGGAGGTTGCGGGTTCGAGACCGTCTTTGTCCAGGATAATTATTCCTGGTGCCTTTTAGACTTGTGTCTCCGGGACGTTTGGCAGTGTTGGGTTCGCATCCCGGTGAGGCCATCGGGGTCCGAAGGCTATTTCTTGGCCTTCTTTTCCCGTCTGCCTGTGGAATGATTTCCCTTCCTTTTGACAGCGTTCCCGCCTTTACGTGTAGGTGTCGTTTTGCGGGTGTATTAACTGTTATGTGGCAATGTGAGTTGACTGTGTGCCTTCCAGAAATATGTGGGTTTTCCCAAAGTCTGGGATTTTCACCCTATGGTGTTTATGTTTAGTTTGCGCGCTGTTATGGGGGACGAGAAAAATTCATGTTATAGGCAGTGTAATATATAACGTGTACCTTAGGATCAGATATATACAGTTTAGCTTGGATAATTCGCATTTCACGGGGTTAGTGAAAGAGAAAAAAATTGAGTTATCCAAAGATTCAAATTTTAAAAAAGTTTTTTGAAAAAGAAAAGTAGAGAAAATATATTGTATCTCGTCTACATAATGCTTTATGCTTACCAAAGCAGGTTGCCATACGGCGGTACCTTGTAAAGATTGTATCGTAAATAATTTCAAAAGGTCCAGAATGAAAGGTAGGAACTAAGTGCACTATTCGCCTAATTGGCGACGTTAGTAAGGCAGTAATCTAGTTCCGTCTCAGGGGAATCTACTATTTTTCAAAAATAGTGTGAGATTCTTAACTGTTTCTTACGATTAAGTCTCTCAGTCATCACAAGAGACTCTAGCAAATTGTAGGAACGGAACATAGAACAACTTAGTCATTTCTACTTAGAAAGACCCGCCTGAGCTCTATGCTGTCTCTCCCATCTGCTGCGAACGTTATCACGCAGTTGTAAGAAAACTATCTATATCTCCGAAATCATCATTATTGGGCAAATAGCTGTGCCCGGAAACCAGAAATCGCATTTTTATGGTCTTTAGAGTTGGATGTGACTCCATGACAGACTTCAGCATTAGGACCCGTTTTAAGTTCCGATTCTGCCCTCCGCAGGAATCGGACCAAAGCACAAGTTGTGCCGTGCCTTTTTCAAAATTTTCAGTGATGTAATTTCTTAGACAAGAGCCCACTTCTTGGGCTCCACGCCCAGCTTGGCCATCGAGCCACAGGTAGCAGAAGCCTTTGTTCGATGAAGCGTCATGAATTCCATAGTTATACAGCCATAACTGACGTTTGTAGAATATTATGTTTGTTGGAATTCTCAGCAGGGGCAGTGTCCTCTGCATATCAAAGCTAAACACCGACAGTCCATTAATTTCGGTTGCTTTTTGAAAGTCACTCTTCATTGTACTTCGAGCATTTTCTGCATCCTCCTGATGAGCAAGCAACTTTATCTTTAGCACGCCAGTGTCACCATTTTTATTGTTTATTTAAGCATTTGTAGAGTCACAAAAGTTGCATGTGCCTTTCTTAAGCGGTTTTCGTCGTAGGTTGAATCTGGAGTAAAATACCTTCTTATAGCATGAGAGGGAAACTGGTTGGTAATATTCCTTTATGTATAAGTCATACATAACTGGAAGTGTGACATGTGACGGGAGAAAGAGAGTGCTTGTTTCTGATCTGCAATAATGTGACTTGTACTTAGGAAATTTATCAATGTGCTCGATAATTTCAGCCATCTTACTATCAGTTATGCTGTTATAACCTCCTGATTTACCTCTGTTATCCTTAATAATTCCTTGTAGTTCGATGGCTTCCTTAAGATAGTTGTTAATGCGATCCCCTGATATTCTTAGGGTCTGGACAAAGCACATTTTACAGACTGATACTCCTGCCAGAGTGTAACTTTTCGTCAAAACTCTTCTACCAGACAACCCAGACAATGTGTGAGAGACAATGAAATGTTGCTTGGCTGTTTCTTGCAGAACTCAATATAGCGTTTCGAAGGATAGCTTCATAGTTTCGCCTCATAGCCGATTAATGCAGAACTCTTAACCTAAGATAAAGGGAATGGCGCTTAGACTTTTCTATAAAATTAACGGTTAATATTAAGAAAAAAGGCATACTTATGTAAAAAGAATGTAGTTCCAGACCATACACACTAGATGGTGCTAATAACTCAATTTCCAAAAATTGGCGCTTAGCCGCTTAATGCATAACGTCGTCCAAATAAGGTAATGTTGATTTAATCCACCTGAGTCAATATAACAGCTTATTCAAACTATTGTATATTAAATGAAATAGTACCGGTACCGTACTAGTTTCGATTAACTTTATAACCTTCATCAGCTCAAAGTTGAATGATGTTGTTATTCTATAAGATTGAAAAAGAATAAAACATTGAGCATCAATTGAAAAAAAATTGAAAGCTGTACGAAAGAACAAATATCAATAATTGTCTGTTACAGTGTGCCTTAATGAATAATTAAAATTGTAATGGCTATATTCAACTTAAAAATTGTAAATTGTGACTTAAAATATCGTAATCAGGATCAAGTGGATTGTGAAGATAATGAAAAATATTATGTTTTATTTAAAAGACAGATCTGTATACAAATAGTATAATTAATTAATAATTAAGCAGTATATAAGGTGGGGTTCAACATGTTGATCTATAAACTTCTTAAATAATTATAAAAATGTGTTGTGAATTTGAACGATAGCCTATGTTGAAAATGTTTTCTTAAGAATGAGAAACACGTCTGATGTCCAACGTAATAGAAGGTTGGAGATTATTGAGGTAATCCTTAAAGTGTTTAGTCTTGGGCAATTGGTTAAGATGAGAAGCTGTCCAAAAAAAACGTATATCTCTTTGTTGCGATCGTCAGTAAATACGTTATAGAATATAATTCATTAGTTCGTATGGGAAGTATCTTATTTAGACATGCGCATGGCTTCTGTTCTAGACATGGAATCCAGTTTGTCAACGTTTGTGGATTGCGGTCGAATAGTTGAAATTGTTTGCCAAAACAATATCATTAATATTTTTGTCAAGTACCGAACTGTTTTTATGGCAAGGAACGGTAACTGTAACAAAGTTACACACCTATGCTGAGGCCTATTTAGTTGGCCGCCCTGGTTCAAAAAATTGTGTTGCACGATAAGGACAAAAGGTATAATAACACCATACGTTCGTTACTGAATAACTTAATTGATGATTTTAAATAATTGCCAACATTAGCCTAATTCAGGGCTGAGATCAAAGAAGTTCTTAGCCCCTAAGCGAAACAACAGCAACACATTGCTCTGTCTGGCAATGTATCGTGCGACGGCGAACATTTACTGCTGATGTGATGGGCCATGCAATGTCCCATTCAAGTTCCGGCAGAATGTTCATTGCGACGCGGCCATCTCGTGCCAGGCGCGCTCATCCAAACACGCAACCCCGCCGTGCCCGGTACGAGACACTACTCTCCCCGATGCGATAGCAAAATTGATCCCATTCCTCGTGGTCGAGGTGCTCGGAGTTTCAATATCTTCGAGTCTGTACATTTCCTACCAGTCCAAATAAATTCACATACAGTATCTTATTTTAAAAAGTTATGTGTCTATGGTACGGTAATAACTTTGATTCAACTCTTTCAAACAATTTATCTTGCACATCATTTCAAACACAGTTAGATAAAGCATTATCTCCATCTCTCTCTCATTTTACTGTATCTTTTATAAAAGTAAGGCCGCAAAATCTCATTAGTTCATATTTGTGGCTGTTGTGCATCGCTCAACGAATGGATGCTTTTTTCTTTTCTGATCCACCGTGTTCGGTTGCAGAATAATTTCACTGTCAAAACAAAGATAGCGTAACTTACTGCCCCTTAACTAATTTCCTTCTAGGCCACTAGACTGCGCTCAACGTGCATCGCTTTCTGTGCCGCAACAGGTTACATTGTGCTGCTATCTTGTGGCAAGTTGAAATCATTAAATGAAAGAAGTTGTTATATTTTCCGCAGACGGCAGCACTATACAGCACCTTGTATATTATTTAAGATAGTTTCATAACTGTCGATAGATGCCTCTGTGCTGGGAAGTACTATACTGCTCAGGGTGACGCTTTACGAAACTAGTTACTGTCAGAGCGCTTATTCAAATATTCCTCACTTCCAAAGAGGATACAAGAGATTCTAGAGGAAAGTTAATATAACAGCTTATATAGCATGTTTGTGCTAGCGGGTCATGTATCATTTGCTCTTCTCTTCAATCGCAACCCTGCAACTCAACATGTCTCTTTACTAGAATTACACAAATTAATGAACAATCTAGGTGTCAACATTACAGTGTATAACATGAGAAATAACTCTGCAACATCTCCTTAATTTCCAAATTCCAATCTCGTTGCCTGGGTCCAAATGGTTTATGGAATAGTCCCCTGCCTTGCTAAACCACCTTAATTTCCAAATCCCAATGAGATAGTATGGGCCAATTTTCTTCTCTGACATTATAGCATTATCATCAATGTGAGTTCAACTGGATCATTTCTTCAACACACACAAGAATTACACCGTTGTAGAAAATATTAATTTAACCAATAGTATGAAATACCGGACGGCAGGGGTCTACTAATATGTATTTAAGCGTATTTAGCCTACTTTTCTCATTTTGCAAAATCGATCCGGGAAAATGTCTGTCTGTCAGTCTGTCTGTCTATCTGTCGGTCTGTCTATGTGTGTGTGTGTCCCCTATCAACTCCTAAACGGCTTCAGCTATCGAAACCAAATTTGGTAAGAATACCTGAATATCTCACGGCCATATTTGAAATTGACGTCAGTGCAACCAACTGCTGAAATATCGCAATTGAAATTTGAGCTCTATGTTGGATATTTCAGAAGTTATACATGCGAACTATTCCAAAATTGGCACACATATAGATAATAATATTCCAGATTAATTTTTAGAAGTCCATACATGACAGTGTTGCCAACATGATTCTAAGCCTGCCAATAAGTCCAATTTCTAAATGCATGTAACTTCTATACTATCGATTGGATTTCAACCAAATTTCGTATGTACTATACTATGTAAACAGCAACAGATATGACTGGGCGTATTCTAAAGAGCCACCAGGGCTGCCAGCCAACTGTTAATAAATGCTCTCTCTATATTTTAATCCTAATATCAATATGCAAGCCAACAGCTCTAAACTTTGCCCACGTATAGTTTCTGGCATTCCACCTTAGTTTGAACTTATATACATCAGTGCTGCCAACACGACTCTAAGTCTGCTGATAGGCCTAGTTTTTAAATGAACATAACTTCTATACTAACAAATGGATTTCAACCAAATTTCGTATATGCGTTGTGTACCATAACTGTTATGACTTTGCCTATTCGTAAGAACCAGCAGGGCTGCCAACTGTTAATGAATGCTCTCTCTATTTGTTTAATCCTAATATCAATATATCAGAAAGTATGCAAGCCATCAGCTCTAAACATTGCACACGTATAGTACCTGACATTCTAGATTAATTTGGAGTAACTAATATACCTCAGTGCTGCCAACATGATTCTAAGCTTTCTAATAGTTTCAATTTCTAATTACATGTAACTTCTTTACTAACAAATGGATTTTATCCAAAATTTGCACTATAATAGATCGTAATATTTCAGATTAATTCTGGGCATCACATACATGACATTGTTCCCAACATGATTTTACGCGCACTGATAAATCCAACATCAAACAGCATGTAACGTCCATACTATCCATTAGACTTCGACCAAATGTTGTATGTGCATTCTATACCTTAGGAGATGGAACTAAGTATATATTCAGAGTCAGCAGGGCTGCAAGCTGTAGTAAGTTACTCTATTAGGCTACACTATTTCACATGTATTTCAAACTGCAGTACTTTGAAATGTTACAGTAGTATTACCAACTTGATTTCGTCGTTATTCTAGATAGGTCTATATAGATTGGAATGAATTTTAAATTTTAAGAAAAGTAGGCTATTTAGTTGGTCACGGAACTACTTGCTGTTCTCTAAACATAGCTCTAAAGTGTTGTTAAATGAATATACAGTAGTCAACGATTATAACCTACCAACCATTTCACATCGTTCCTTTGTTAAGTGTTGCCATTTTTTAGCCTACTTTTCACATTTTGCAAAAATGAGGAAAAAGTAGACCTATGAGATCGATCCGGGCAAATGTGTGTCAGTCTGTCTGTCCTTCTGTCTGTCTGTCTGTCTGTCTGTCTGTCTGTCTGTGTGCCCCCTATCAACTCATAAACGGCTTCAGCAATCGAAACCAAATTTGGTATGAGTAAAGATCTATACCTGAATATCTCAAGGCCATATTTGAAAATGATGTCAGTGCCACCAACTGCTGAAAATCCGCAATTGAAATTTGAGATCCATGTTGGATATCTTGGAAGGTATACATGGGAGTTATTCCAAAATTGGCAAACATATTGATAATAATATTTCAGTTTAATTTCCATGAGGTCATATATGACAGTGTTGCCGAAATGATTATAAGCCTGCTGATAGGTTCAATTTTTAAATGCATATAACGTATACACGAGGCGTGTCCAACCTTTTTTGGAAAAGGGCCACTGTCGTTAGGGTGAATTGGTTTGCGGGCCACATGATTCGATTTGTTCTACCGTATTAAATAGGATTTTGGCTAAATTCTTAGATAAACCAATTAATTTAAAAAGTAGCTAATATATTGATATGTTATATTTATTAAAATATTAATCATATATTAGTTAAGTTATGCCGGCCCCGTGGTGTTGGGGTAGTGCGCCTGCCTTTCACCCGGAAGCCCCGAGTTCGATCCCCGGCTCCGTCAGGGATTTTAAAACTGACGTGAGGGTTGGAACGGGGTGCACTCAGCCTCGTGAGGACAATTGAGTAGCTGTCTGACAGTGAGACAGCGCCCCGATCACGAATACCAAGATTAACGGCCGAGGGGACCCGACGCGCTGATCACGCGTCACCCCAATATCTGCAGGCCAAATGGCTGGGCAGCGGTCGCTTGGTCGGCCTTAGCCCGTCATGGGCTGGATAGTGCCAGGGGTTGACTATTAGTTAAGTTATGTTTAAAATTAAATACTTATAATGGGATATTAAAATAATTGAATTAATATTTTACCTGTCAATGCGACACTTGGCACTACTTCTCACGAACAAGGCATCCAATATCTGGTTTGATTGATGTAGCAACGCGAAATGAACTCTCCAGATGACTGTCGGTGATTCGCGTTTTGCACTTCACATATTTTATCCTGGAGAACACTTATTCGGATATGTATGTGCTACCGAAAAGTGATGCGAAACGAAGTGCATGTCTATTAACGCCCGGATATTTTTCTCAGGGAAAGTAGTCGAGATAGAATTGTAGTAAGAGGATATTGTTAAACGTATTCTTTAGGTCTGACACACATTGAAAATCAACGCACTCCATTTGCAGATCCTCGGAAACCTCGTCTATGTTAATGGAGAAAGGGGAAGAACACATATTGAAACTTATAACTAGGGCTCGGATTCGAGCATATTTGCATATTTTTTTCCTGAATAGTACACATTGAAAGAAGCCTTTCGGTGGTATTTTCACCTCTCTGGGACCAACAGAATTGAAATTTATCGAGCATATAAATGCATGAAACCGCGGTTTTCAGAATAGAAGCATATAAATGCATATTCTTGAGGTTTTCGTCTAAATAGTTTGTTTTTCTTCGAATTCTCCCCCAAATTTGGGCCCTGACAATCCTTAAGGTTCGAAAACAGAAATAATTATTGAAAAGCCTATGTGGTGCGAATAATAGAATCGCAGACTTTTAACCTTTTGTGAGGTCGTTCTCGTCACTGAAACTTTTATTGACTGATTCAAGAAAATCGTTCCAACCTGAAAACAGAAAATTTCTTGTTGTACAGACCAATGCAGATCTACTTCATTGACTCGCCTAATTCTGAACATTTTCTAAATGAACTTTTAAACTGTATCTTTTATAAGAGCACTTTTCTTATATATACTTGTAAAACTTGAATGCGAGTATATTGCAGTGTATCATACATACAATTAGAAAATAAAGCTCGTATTTAAAGGTATGTAATTGTTTTTTTCGTTTCACTTTCCTTTCTATAGTTTTTAACGGTGTTTTTCGAGCATAATCTGCATATTTAACCGCATATAATGGGGATTTCGAGCATATCTATCGAGCATATAATGGGTTTGTAAAGGTTTTTTTTCGAGTATATAATGGGCTTTTCGAACATATCTATCGAGCATAAAACACATGGTTTTCGAGCATATCTGGAGATTTTATCGAGCTTATCGATCCGAGCCCTACTTATAATATTCTCCATGAAGTCTTGAAATCTAACGAGGAATTCGGTTTTTAATTATGATATAATTTCTGCGTACTTTTGAAAATTTTGATTATCACAGTTTTGTAGGGCTGAGAAATGCACAAAGTTGTTGTTTCTTATTTGTGATTTCCAAAGTAGCGATTTTGTTTCAAAGGCCTTCACGTGATCAAACATAGTACTAATCAATTGGTTCTTACCTTGGAGACGTGTTGTTTTATATCTACCAGAGAGGCATGATCACACATCCATTTTGTGTTTTTAAATTCAAAAATAGGTTTGCCCCATCTCCTCCATGAATGTTTGTATTTCGTTTTTCAGATCAATACTCACTTCAACAGTCGTCTTATTTCAGTAAAATAAACAATATCTTCAAATTCTGAATCGAGATTTTGAAAGAAAGTTTGAAATTCTCTATGTCGCAAACCATTTGAACAAGTGAAATTCACTACTTTTACAACGACTATAAAAACACTATCTAAATTTAGGGATTTAGCACAAAGGTTTTCTTGGTGTATTAAGCAGTGACATTGCATTACAGAAATGTTTCCTACTTTAGCTGCCGCTGCTTGCAGTAATTTAACTAACCCTTCTCGATTTCCTGCAAATGCAGGAGCTCCGTCTGTTTTTACACCAGAGAGATTTGTATATTTCAAGCCAAGACAATTCAAGGTTTCAGTGACACCCCCAATTAAATCATTGGCTTTTGTGGTGCCTCCTTTAATACTGACATCTGCATCAACTCTATTCGGCAGGATCGCTAGCATCACTACTCTCATTAAGTGCCAGAGAATAGAACTGGAAATTTGAGGTTCGGTATATTCAAGTTCTGTCTATATTGGACGCTAATTCATCAATACGGCGAGCTACAGTCTGTCGCGACAAGCTTATTTTTGCAACTGCGCTTTTCTATGTCAGAAAAAAAAATCACAATGCATTCTTTAACAAACTCGCCATCTTAAAAAAATCACAGTCAGTCTGAACGACTAGACGTTGTATCATTTCAAATGACGCATGCTACAAATGCTACACATGTTAGAAAGGCTCAGGAGGGCTTCTCGCTTTGCTCGAAGCCCCAGGACTCTTTCAACAGACTGCATTGCCCATTAACTTAGGCTTCCCGCGCGGGCACCTCTTTAAGGGTCACGGGAAGAAATGTGTTTCTTGTACTTGTATTAGACATGTGTCTGGTTGAATAAAGCGTAAATTGTGTACTTTTTGATAGCGGTGTTGTGGCCCATCATCCCAGGCAAGCCGGCGGAAACCTTTGCCTCCCTGTCAGAAGGATCATTTGGCCGTAAATTTGAATTAGTGTAAGGATGTAGTATGAGTGTCCAGATTTAGACAATAGCCTACTCCATGAAGGGGTCATGACTATGCCATATATGTTTGTTTAATGAATAGTGTATCTGAAATAAGGGAAGAATACTGATTTTCAGATTTGTGGAGTGAGTTTCTGATTTTTAAAAGGTCGCTCGACGCCAGGCCTCTTTCAACAGACTCCAATAATCATTAACGTCTGGTTCTCGCTCCCCGCGTGAGCATGACGTCACGTTCCCGCGCAGCTGCATGACGTCACTTCCCGCGCGGCTGCATGACGTCACGTCTGTCACCGTGTCCGTGTCCGTAATGCATAACGATGGACCCCAACCATAACGACGAAGTCGACAAGATCATTTGAAATGATAAAAGGTTTACATTTTTTTTTTTGCAATAATTTCTGCTTCTGCGTAACTCGCTTTTACCAGAGATTCAGTTTGTGGTGACACTCTCTTATAAATTAACTATTGTCCCGAAAGGTTAATTTTAAGTTCGGATTCCCGAAATTGACCGTAAAATTTATCATATGAAAACGCATGTTTGGTGACGTAATGTCGCGTTATGTTATACTCCTTTTAAACTCGGAAACTGTTTCACAGCAAATTAAACACACTGCTTTCTTGTTTACTTCAGTAAAAGAGTGCTGATAAGTCCACTTCATTTGAAATGATCTACCTTCGTCTGAAACTTTTCTTTTCTTGCCGCTACACTTAGAAACCATAATTATCACTTATGGAGAATCACAGAATTAATTATATTCTTCAAACCTCTCACTAACACTGACACTACAATGTGAGCGAACAACTGCAAACTGGAAACTAACTTGAAAGTTCTACAATGTACCGATAATAAAACATTCGGCGCGCACTCGCCTTTGAAAGTATTGTAGGCTACTACTGTCGACCAAAGTATTATGTGTACTCGAGTTGTTTGTTGTTGGTTGTTGGTTGTTGGTTGTTTGTGAAGTAACCAATAGACCTACATAAAATCCAGAACCATCAACATTTTCGTCGTTCTATTTTACGTTAGTTCATGTAGGTTTGGATTTTTAAATTTATATTTTTATATTTGTTATCGCAGTTGGAACACAAAAAGTGCCCGTTTTTAAGCGTGTTTCAACCATGCGTCACATTTAAGAATTATTATCTCAAAAGCCCGTCATCAGATCGAATCCAAATTTTAACACAATATATATTGGAATGTTGTATAACTGGTTTATTAATTTCACAATTTTGTGTGTCCAAGAAACAAAGTTGTTATCATTGTTGTAAGGTAACTATTTCTCGGCTCAGGGTGATTGGAAAATGTAGTTCTTGGTTGCGTTGTAATCATTATACATCAAAAAGTTAAGCTGTATGACTGAAATACGTAAATTAATTCACCTATTTTATATCGATTTGTATTTGTACGAGGAAATAACACATGGTTCTCCAGCTAGCCGATCCGGTAAAAGCTGTACAGCGTTGCTGAGATGGAGCCCATCACTTCCGAGCGAGACGCGCCATGATGCGTGTGGGCACCATTTCGGCAACGCTGTACAGCTGTTCTCGGAGCGGCTAGCTGGTGAAACATGTGTTATTTCCCTGTAGAAATACAAACCGATATAAAATAAGTGAATTAATTTACGTATTTCACAGTCATACAGCATAACGTTTCGATGTATAAGGATTACAATGCAACCAAGAACTACATTTTCCAACCACCCCGAGCTGAGAAAAAGTTACCTTACAAAAATGATGACAACTTTGTTTCTGGGACACACACAATTTTTAAATTAATAAACCAGTTATACAACATTCCAATGTATATTGTGTTAAAATTTGGATTCGATATGATGACGGGTTTTTGAGATAATAATTCTAAAATGTGACGCATGGTTGAAACACTCTTAAAAACGTGCACGTTTTGTGTTCCAACTGCGATAAAAAATATTAAAATAGAACGACGAAAATGATGATGTCATTGGATTTTATATAGGTCTATTGGTTACTTCACAAACAACCTTCAAACTCGAGTGCACATAATAATTTGGTCGACGGTAGTAACGTTACCGCGCGGTCAACAATGCACGGGGACTTCAAAGCGATGCACGGTAGGTAGGATAATAAATACAAATCTGGGTATTTCTTTGAAACGGATGTGATTTCCCCATGTTTTGAGTAAGAGGATAACTGATGAACTTTCGCAAACACATGTGTTGGAAACGGAAATAATCTTTATCTTTCAAGTTTATCACATTCCAAATAGAAATACTTATTTCATATCAGAAAGTATGCAAGCCAACAGCTCTATACTTTGCACACGTATAGTACCTGACATTCTAGGTTAATTTGGAGTAACTAATTTACGTCAGTGCTGCCAACATGATTCTAAGCCTGCTGATAGGTCCAATTTTTAAATACATGTAACTTCTTTACTAACAAATGGATTTCATCCAAAATTGGCACAACAATATTATCATAATATTTCAGATTATTTCTGACCAACACTTGCATGAGATTGTTGCCCTCATGATTTTACGTGCGCTGATAGATCCAATGTCTAAGTGCATGTAAAGTCCATGCTATACATTTGGACTTCAACCATATTTTGTATTCTGTACCTTGAGAGATGGAACTAAGAATATATTCAGTCACCAGGGCTGCCAACCGTAGTGCTCTATTAGGCTACATCATGCCAGGTATATTTCGAACGAATTAGACATTTCGATATTACCAATTTAATTTCGTCATTATTCTAGATAGGTCCATATAGATTAATCATTGGCATGAATCTTACGTTTTAAGAAAAGTAGGCTCTTTAGTTCGTCACGGAACTTCTTGTTTCAGTCGAGAAGTATTCGTACGTTTCCAATACGGTACCTCTTAACGGTAAAAAGTATAAACTGTTTCCAAAACACCTGAAAATGTATTGTCTAAGTTGACTACCAGCTGAACCAGTCATCAGATTCTTCCTAAATTTCAGTTGAAAGACGCACTAACTCGTTGGCACCTGATACAAAATGCACACTCCATATTTTGGAAGAAGATTTGTTTTACTCATTTCAAGCACTGAGTTAAAATATTTTTTTATATACGACACTTGTTTTTCTAAATTATTTAATTGTCTATATTTTGAATTTTTAATATAAAGCCCAATATTTTATTTACACTTTCTATTACAAAATTTCTTATTTTTCTAACTGTATTTAGAAAATTTAATGTGAAGCCCAATATTATATTTAATTTAATTGTTTACAATTAATATTACATTGTAAGGATATCCATTTTTACTATTTTATTTCATTCTTTTAATTACAATTTAGCTCATAAACACTTTCACTTCAAACAAACATTAGACTTAAGTACATCTATAGTATTTTAGTTTTTATTCTTAATTGATTTCATTCTTAATTGAGCTGAAGAAGACCTCAATGTCAGGTCGAATCATGTACAATATATAATAGATAGTCTATATGTGTGTATTGATTGGCGTATAATTTAAACTTTGAATTCTTTGAGTGTTCATACTTTTAAAGAATTTTTAAGACATCCTCATTAGTTTTACTTTTCTATATTGTTTAGAAATGCATTTAAAAAGAATAAATAATGTTATTGAATTAACGTCCCTTTTAACTGTGGCTTTTAGAGACGCCGGGGTGTCTGACACGGCTCCCTCGCATTTGTGCACCCTCAAATGCCAGCTGACTGCGCCAGGATTTGATCCTGCAACTTTGGGCACAGCAAGCGAAAAGGTATTAAAATGAGGATCCGAGATTCGATAATCAAAACACACATCCCTGTAATACATTACGCAACGACGCCGGTCTTTGTTACTTCCAAATATATACATTAATAAGCGTTGGCACTCAATATATCTTGTTACGCTAATTAGATTTTTTATCAAATGGGTCAAAAAACAGCTTAGATAAAAAAATCACGTGGTAGTAATAGAAAAACCTGTATGTAAATGTTACATGGTGTCAGAAGTAATTGGTTTTTCTGAATTATAAAGCAGTAAACAAAAAGAATGACCAAGGTAGAACAAAACGACCAAAATCAGATTTTGAAAACATTTTAAATTCTGTTGCTGGTCCAAAAAGGAGATTCATGCAGTACACGGCTTTCAAGACGACGATGCACTCAATCCTCAAGTGATAGTGATATGATGTACATTGGCAGTGTTACAGTACCATCAAGACAAGAAGATTGGATGGAATGAATAAAAGTGGGAAACAAAGCGTTTCATGCTAAACTAGACAGCGGTGCTCAATGTAACGTTCTTCCGGCTCACATAATCGAGAAACTGGTAGTCACTGCTGAGATAACACCATCCAAAGTAAAGAAGCTGGTAACATTTAGTGAACACAGGCTCAACGTTGTTGGAGATCTGAAATTGAAATGTAAGATCAAGAATCGTCAAACAGAACTGAAATTCTTGACTGTGAAGGAAAACGTTCAACCGATAATCGGCAAAAAGACATGCGAAGAAGAAAATCTGATTATTAGTGTACACAGCGTGAAGATCAGCAACCCGATGTTAAATAACGAGCATATGTTTAATGGATTGGGATCTTTCAAGGGTTACGAATTCGATATAGACCTTGTAGAAAATCCAAAGTACGAGATTAGCTCTGCTAGAACGATTCCATTGGCCATAAAGGAAGCAGTTAAGCAAGAACTTGATAAAATGGTTAAAATGGACGTCATGAAACTAGCCATGTAACCCACTGTAGCAGTATCTTCTCTTGTGTAATCATCAAAAAAGGGGGCAAACTTCGTTTGTGTATCGACCCTACAGATGTAAATAAAAATATCAAGAGAAGGCATTTCCCACTAAACACGATTGAAGCCCTTGTCGCAAGAATCCATGGTAGTAATACTTTACATGCCCGGTTTGCACTCGAGGTTTTGTGCAAATAAAAGTCTCTGAGAGAACACAAGAATATTTAACATTTGCAACACCTTGGGGACGTTATTCCTGTAAACGTCTTCCTCTTGGACTCTCTTCAGCTCCATAAGTATTTCAGCAAATTATGACAGAGATACTTCGCGACATTCAAATGTAGAATGCACCATAGACGACGTATTAATTCATGCTAGTACAGACCATACACTTCGAGATACCACTGAAATATTTCTTCGAAGACTACATGAAAACGGCTTTAAAATCAATAAAGAAAAGTGCATATTTAACGTACAAAGAATTCGTTTTTAGGACACATTTTGTCAGACAAGGGACTTAAGATTAATGAGAGAAAAGTCGATGCGATAAAGAAACTCAAAGTACCGAAGAACAAAGAAGAGCTACAGAGACTGTTGGGTATGACAAATTACTTGGGAAAATGTATTCCCTGTCACTTAAAATTGACAGCTCCATTGTGTGCACTATTGAAGAATGGTGTTGTATAGATTTGGGGTCCGAAACAGGATCAGGCGTTCAAAGAACTAAAAAAAAAGCACTGCCCAGCTCCCCCGTTCTGAGGTACTACGACGTAAATGAAGACGTAACATTATCAGTTGATGCATCATCGAGGGCATTAAGAGCAGTTCTAATGCAAAGAGGACAACCAGTAGCGTATGCTACTAAATCATTCAACAGCACCGAACAAAATTACCCGTAGATTGTTAAAGAGGCACTTGCAATTCGCTACAGCTGAAAGAAATTTCATGACTATATTTGGGTAAGAAATTTACAATCGAGTCGGATCACAAACCCTTAGAGTTAATGTGAAAAAATCCCCTTGTGAATTTACCACTGAGACTAAAAAGAATATGATTAGATCTCAAGGAGTACAACCCTATCATCGTATACCATAAAGGAAGTGAACTGAAGATTGCGGATACACTTAGTAGAAATTGTGAAGATTCTTACGAAAAGGACGAAGAAGAACTCGAAGTTCTAATGGTGTTATCAATGTCTGAAAGCGCCACTGAAGACTTCAAAAGATCAACGCTCCAATACCCAACTTGCCAGGCATTAATCAAGGGATGATTAACAGTGGATGGCCTAACAATATTCTCCAAGTGCCGCAGATATTGAGATTTTTTTCACTTTTCGAGATGTATTATCACATTGTGATGGGCTCATTTTCAAAGGAGATCGCGATTTTGTCCCAAAAACCGAAAGACTTAGAGTTCTGCAAGTGATTCACAAAGGACACCCAGGTTTACAATCAACACTGAGAAGATCAAGACAGTTATTGTTTTGGGAAACTCTTACAAAGGACGTAACCAAATCTGTTGAATCCTGCAAAACCTGTCAACACACACAGCGCAAACATGTCAAGGAAACCGGCATGATGAAGAAAATACCTAAATTACCATTCGAAATAGTTTCTTCAGATGTCTTTCTCTACAAAGGCAACAGCTATCTTGTTCTGGCAGACAGTTGCAGTGGATATTATGAAGTGCGTAAATTATCAAAACAACGGCAGCAGAAATGATTAATCAACTTAAAACTTGGTTTGCTACACATGGAGTTCCACAAGAATTTCATGCTGACAATGCAAGATATTCGTTCAGAGAATTTGTGAATTTTTCAAAGGAATGGAACTTCAAATTAGTTACATCGAGTCCTCCTTTCGCAAGGTTGAACAGATTAGCTGAGAAGTACGTGGACATTGCGAAGCGACTGGTGAAGAAATACAACATCAGCGGAGAAGATGTACAACTGGCCCTACTCATGTCTAGAAATACCCCACGAGTCCCTGAACTAGGCACACCAACCTCGAGATTGTTTGGAAGGAATACGAGAACTCCAATTTCCTTTTCTAATAACAATCTGCAGCTCAAACTACAAACCGATGTACCACTAAAACTTGAGGAAAAGAGATCAAAACAGAAGAAATATGCTGATCGCGGAGCCAAGGAATCACGACAGTACCAAAATGACGAAAAAATCTTGATCAGTGATCTAAACAAGTGGAAACGGGGAAAATTTTACATCCAGTAACTGATCGCTCATAATGTGATTCAGAAAGATGATGGAACAAATTTGCGAAGAAATACCAGTGTCATCAGACCATCGAATATTGAAGGCACATTAACAAAAGAAACACCAATTCAGGCCGATTTAAATTTTGAATCAAATCAAGGTACAAACTAGAGAATGCAATCGTCAATTCAAGATCCACTAAGAGATATCCATAGAAGATCACGTCTACCCATAAATCCAGATGATCCCAACAAAGGAACAACTCCAGTTGAACCGAACGTAGAGAAGAAAGAAGCATCAAAAGCACCCTCATTAGAATCACTCAAATATACTAGAAGACATGGCAGAACTGTAAAACCAGTAGTTAAGTTAAATCTGTAAATCTAATCAGCGTAGATAAATACTAAATTTTATTTTTAAAAGAGAGATGTAACGATAACCTAGGATGCAAGATTCGATAATCGAAACACACATTCCTGTAATGCATTACGCAATGACGCCAGTCTTTGTTACTTTCAAATATATAACTTACAATAACTAGCTATACCCGCCATACGTTGCAATGCCAATCAAAGAGAGATAGATAGAAATAAAGGAGGATAACAATAATGTTATTGGTTTTCCAAGCTTGAGTTCAGTTTTAAGAACCCCCGGCCAAAACCCGTGGCGTGAACTGTTTTGGAATAGACAACAATAACAAATAACACGGCGGGCTGCTGACAGTCTCCTCATGTCACCTCGCGATGAATCAGCAAGCCATTCTCACACCTGGCGTTGCTGTGTGATAAGTATACAGATTGTGCAATTGGGTTACTGTGGGATTTAAGGGTTCCTGTTAAGTCCCTCACCTTTTTGTATTACATAAATAAGAAAAGTTTGGTGTTGACCGACTGAAAAGCACCAAACTTTTATTTACAAGGCAAACATTGAAAAATGGCTTCAAATCACATAATTACATAAATAATTTGTAGCTAGAAACCTGCCCTGGAGTGCACACAACAACTCACCCAAGTTTCATCGCAATCGGATGAATGGTATATGAACGCATAGGAGACATACATACAGACAAACTATCGCGTAACATTGATTTATATATATATATATACAAGCTGTACCCGGCATGCATTGCAATACCAATCAAACAAAGTGTTGGCGTTGTAATGTTGTTTGTCGAAGTGCTTTTAGATACACAATATGTTTTCTTTTCTTTTTCCGTTAACTGCCTCAAAAGTATTGTAAAATGGATTTAATAATTCAGAAGCATTCGTGGAAGCGTGCACAACAACTCACCAAAATTCCACCGCAATCGGATGTATGGTAAATGTACGCATATGGGACTTTGTTGAAACGATTCGCGTGCCATCACTCATTTTTTGAATCTACTCGTGTGCTACCTATTGTAAAATGGATTTACTAAGCCCGAAGTCTTTCTTGGAGTGTACACAACATATCAACCAAGTTTCATCGCTATCGGACGAATGGTATACTAACGCATTCGGGACTTAGTTGAAACGCTTCGTGCGTCGTTGCTCATTTGTTGAATCTACTTGTGCGCTATCTATTGTAAAATGGATTTACTAGGCCAGAAACCTTCCCTGGAGTGTACACAACATGTCACCCTAATTTCATTCCTATCGGATGAATGGTATATGAACGCATACGGGACTTTGTTGAAACGCTTCGCGCCTCGTCGCTCATTTGTTGAATCTACTCGTGCGCTACCTATTGTAAAGTGGATTTACTAAGTCAAAATCCTTCCCTGGAGTGTGATCAATATCTCACCCAAGTTGCATCGCTATCGGACGAATGGTATATGAACACATAGGAGACATACACACCCACAAACTATCAAGTAACATTGATTTATATATATAGAGATACAGATAAACGTTCGCACTCAATATATCTTGTTAGCTATTATTTGATTACCATGTAAACCTGCAGGTAAATGTTACAATACCCTGCAAAATCGGAATCAAATCGGGAATGGAATTTACATCGCGGAAAGCAGGAATACCTTGGTATACTACACTTTTATCTGCATCACCACTGCTCTCATCTCCATTGTTACTTGATGATAAATCCTCAATCTCTCCAACGCTGACTTTACAATCACTGTAATCACGAGCTGGGATTTGTATGTAGTATCAAGTGGTAAAATATGTACATAAATGTGTAACCAAGAGCATCAAAATATGTAGAATGGGCAAAACATGCAATATCGCATATGTAATATAAACTTACCTTTCTCTCTTGACTGTGTTGAAAGAAATATTTCTGAAAACTGTCCTTTAACTAGAAATGGACGGGGGACGGGAATTCATACTTTCACTGTCTGTTATTTCTGGAAACATTGCAAGTGGATAGTTTAAAGGCCGTTAGCTCTAATAGGGATGTGTCACCCCGGATGGCAGATGTCAAGTCCCGGTACAGTAAAGTGTTTCCTGCATGTAATTGGAAGCTCTGGAAAAACCTATTTCACAGGTGTCTTTATCTGCACTTGTCAGTTATTTGGCCAATCATGCATAACAATCTTAATCTACCCCATTTGAGGTAACAGACGGCAGTCCCACATTAAGTGTGAGTCTTCAACACAGCAATTTATGTAACTTAAGAAAACCAAAGCGCTAAAATATGTAATTTTATGTAATATTACTAAGAATATGTAAAATAGGCCTACCTACAAATATGAAAAAACATGTAAAATGAGGTTCAGCTATAATAACCATAACATGTGAAGATACTGTCCGGTATATCGTTTCCCAACATTTAAATAGCAAGGGAAACAATATGTAATTACATAGAAATCCCAGACCTAGTAATCACTGTCTGATTCGTTAAAGTACCTTGAAATCGTAGCCAGATTTTTTAAATCGTACGAGCCCGTCAATACAATCTTATCTCATCTAATACTGTCATACTCAACTATCTAACCAAACTTGAAAAATCTAAATGAATATTGATTCACAGTAATTTCCTGTTCCAGGTACTGTACCCGAAAATCCGAAAGTAGCCTGTTGGAATATCCATTGCCCCAGCTGGATCGCCTATTTCTAACAGCACCGGCAAATTACTACATTAGAAATCGCTCCCAACATGGCCTTTAGGGATTTACATACATCAGTTACAAGAATATTGTGGATCAACAACAAACTACATGGGGCACTTACCTTTACTTACCTTCTCGGGGACTGGCAATTCAGCTTCGCCTACAATACATCCACAATACTCTGGTTTTTATATTTAAAATGAATCACGCGCCAACAACAACAACAAATAACGAACTGAATAAAATGTATTAACAATAGTTTAGTGCTTTTCAGTCGGTCAACACGAATGTACCCCAAAAGAGATGGGTTATGCCCTAATCCTGAAATAAATTACATGAGATTAATAAAACATTCGTGTTGACCGACTGAAAAGCACTAAACTCTTGTTTACTAAGGCAACACTGAAAATATGGCTTCAAACACCACAATGTATTAACAATGGTGTAAACTAACCTAGTATAAACAAAATAACAATAAACTAATTTAACAATCAAATTAAAATACAAACACGCACTCATTCACAATTCCTTTCTACTCCACATCTTACTACTATGTTGTGTAAACAAAATATGAGCATAAGATTCTTGGCTTGTTTTAGGCCTACACTACGTAAAAAGAAAAACGTTTTATGAAGGCTCTTACATTCGTGGCATTCCTGACACCTGATGTAATTCTCTAGCCCGCGTTTGGAGAACGCACGTGCACTGGCCTTGTTTCATCAATGAAACACTAGCACCACGCTGCACTCGGAACTAAATACAATTTATACAAGGCGGTGAGTCTTCACCTGTTAATATTATGTCACACCGCTCGCCAACTCTAACGGTGAATCATTCTAGCCAGCCCACATCATGACTGCTTTTGAGTGCATTTAGAATACACGTAAAATTAACATTTAGATCTTACAAAAGTGCACATAACTTCTATGTTTCTTAAACAATCATCCTGGAAATTTTATACACTCTTTCACTCGCACCCCGTAATTGTTCAACAATTACTCTTAACAGTGAACAATCATTCATACCAAAAACATCCGCTCATAAAACACACGCTATTCCAAAACAATTGATTAATTAATCCTACTAAATTATTTAACTAATAAAATCATTTCCAAAAAATTATTTACATGTAATATGTTCATAATAATATACATTATTTACTGTTGCTAACACGTTACTTTCGAGATTCTGGCTTCTCGGTTACAATATATTTCTCAATTAATTATATACCCTGGTTTTCCACATAACCATTCTCTAACACTCCGTAGTTTTGATATATTGCTTACACATCGTCTTATATAGGTTTCATTACATTGTCGGTCTAATACAGTCGAATAATTAAGGTTAACTGTACGTAATTACATAACTTTGGGTTTAATAAAATATAATAATTGTATTATAGACATGAGTAGACAATCGTTCTCTAGTTGTATTTCCGCTAAAAACCATTCTGTCAACACAGCTAAATCGTTACTTCACATGAACTGGACTACTTGTATACAACGGCTCTTATCATGATCCATGCCTTCTAAATACAATAATACTTTGACTTCCTTTAAAATGCGGAACCTCGTTCGCACGAGCATTCTTCATAGCTCTACAAATCCTCATATAACAGTATATATGGCATAAACAACTAACATCCACTATGTTAAACAATAACCAAAAACGGATTAATTGTTATTAACATATCTTCTGTAGGAACTTCTCTCAAATAATGGCATGACCCTCAGTATCATTCCACATGACTTCTGAACTACAATTATACATGCCTAAGTTCTTCAAACGAAACTTCAAATTGTAATGAACGATATTAGACAGTCGTGATTGACCTCCTAAAGTTTACTCCACAACAAGATAATTAACTGTTAACTCGTCTGTCGCAAATACATGTAATAAAAATAATACTCCTGTCTCATCTCACTTATCAAGCTTTAAATTGTTTATCGTTGTAATATCAGGTCCACAAAATGACGTGATGTTACACAAATAGTGTAAAATAACACACATGTTATATATAGTGTCAAATAGAATTCAATTTTGACCGGGATAAACTAGCTTTGAATTCCTAGCCAAAGATTTGAATAATTTTCTATCAAAAGGTATTTCCTCTAACATATTAAATGAACAAAGCTCTCAGCTTTACAAATAATAAAAAGGTTTGTCAACGTCGTAATGTTTTTCCACTCTACAAAAAGAATGTTTATAGGGATTAAGACTTCGATCTTATCAAACGACTAGTATTTCTTAGATCGTCGACAGTTTATGTACAATAATGATATAACAATATCATTCGATGTCTCTTCTGTTCTTGAAGTTAGATGTTGTTACATTAAATTGCTCCAATTAAATTTAATAAGAATTTAATTTGAAGCTATGACACAATGTCAGAATACTTGGTTTATATAAAACTAGCAGAAGTACCCATTCTTCGAACGGTCTTCGGTATTAATAACCAGATGTTACCAATTGATCTACTGTTGCAATGTTTAGCGGCTTGGAACCTGTTTGTTGGCAAAGAAAAATGATTAGCTAAAATGTGCTCTCAAACTAAATTTACCTAACGTGTTCTTCCTGGCGTGAAAATAAAATTGAAAACCTCGTAGACGAATCGCAATACACGTCACATACGAACTGACCCTAACCGTTGTGTCAAGTGCCCAACTACAGGAAGACCCCTTTTATAAATTAAAAGGCTTGTGGTGCATGAAAATTCAGTTTCCTTTAGCCTCCAATGGCCCAAATTCCTAAAATCAGCAAAAAAACAGTCTACTATTTCAAATCAGGAATTTTTGAAAATAATGTTGCTGTTTGGAGATATAATAGACCTTCTGTACGACATATCGCACGTGTAAGTCGTGTGAAAAAATCTAGGGTACTCCTTGAACCCCTTAAGCACATTGATAAATTTTACAGTTTTAGCTGGTTCCGTGATAACCTTTCACAGAAATGTAATAAATGGAGTGGCATTACTTATTCCAGAAATAGATGGAAAGTTGGATGCCACCTCTTGAGATACTTTTGTCATGGTTAGTGGCTTGCATTCCTTCTTTAGTTTATTAAATGAAATTAGTTTTCTGGGAATATCTAATAAACTGTTGGGTTTAGAGCCTTAAAATACAGTTTTCGGGGACCCTTTATGGCTCTTGAGGGGCCCCGAGTTTTGTTTCTGACACCAAGGGTTTGAAAATGAGTTTGTATCGTCGTTGTACGCTATAATAATGATAATAATTAAAATAATAGTAGTAATAATATAACAATATAGGGATAGGGATATAATAGACCTTTCGTACCATACCCGCACGTGTAAATCGCGTTAAAAACATCTAGAGTACCCCTTGACCCCCTTAAGCGCATTATATGTATTGATGAATATTTCAGCTTAATTTGGATCCGATATAACCTTATTGTCGTTTGAAAACCTTCACAGTAATATAATAAATGGAATTGCATTGCGTCTTACAGAAATAGATGGACCTCTGAGATTTTGTTACCGGCATGCATTCCTTCATTAATTTATTAAGTGAAATTAGTTTTTTGGGAATATCTCGAAAAATGTTGGTTTTAGGGCCTTAGAATGAGGTTTTCTCGGTTCTTTTATGGCCCCCGAGTTTCGTTTCTCACATTGAGGGGGCTGAAAATGAGCTTTGTCTCACCCTTCTACGCTTATTTCAGCTTGTATTTTAAGGGGATAGGCCCCCTGTTATGAGAGGTACGGAGAAGAGTTACATTAATGATTAGTGTCGTGCCTCTGATGGATATCTGCATCATATTTTACGTTAATCCACCCAGCCGTTCTCGAGTTATAAGGACACAAAATATTGTCCACAGACAGACAGACAGACAGACAGACAAAATATTTTTGCGTGCATCCGTCACAAAACAGTCTGAAACGGGCAAATATGTCAAATTTCCGTGGAAATGCAGAAAAAACAGACGAACATTCATTTTTATATAATAGAGAAGGGATATAATAGACCTTCCGTACCATACCCGCACGTGTAAATCGCGTGAAAAAATTCTAGAGTACCCCTTGACCCCTTAAGCGCATTGTATGTAATGATGAATATTTCAGCTTAATTTGGATCCGTTATAATCTCATAGCCGTTTGCAAACCTTACAGTAATGTAATAAATGGAATTGCATTGCGTCTTACAGAAAAGAATAGACCTCTGAGATTCAGTTGCCATGGTTACCGGCATGCATTCTTTCATTAATTTATTAAGTGAAATTAGTTTTCTGGGAATATCTCAAAAACTGTTGGTTTTAGGGCCTTAAGATGTGGTTTTCTCACATTGAGGGGCTGAAAATGAGCTTTGTTTCACCCTTCTACGCCTATTTCAGCATGTATTTTAAGGGGCTAGGGCCCTTTTATGAGAGGAACGGAGAAGAGTTACATCAATGATTGGTGTCGTGCCTCTGAAGGATATCTGTATCAAATTTTACGTTGATCTACTCAGCCGTTCTCGAGTTATAAGGACACAAAAAATTGTCCACAGACAAACAAACAAACAAACAGACAGACAGACAGACAAAAAAAATTGCGCGCATCTATCATAAAACAGTCTGAAACGCGCAAATATCGCTAATTTCCGTGGAAATTCAGAAAAAACAGACAAACTTTCATTTTTATATATATAGAGATTATTGAAATTCGAGAGTCGAAACGACTACCAGTAGTATTCTATGAGGCAATATGATTCCTCAAACAAAATTGTTTTAATGTCAGTTCCACAACTGATCCGTAGAATAAAATTGAAAAATAGATGAAAGGCAATCATCTCCTAAATAATCTTGAAGCATAAAAATCTAGCACACATCTGAAGTGTAAAATATATAAGAACACTGAAAAATACATGAAATGCGAAAAGATGGAAATATGGAGTAAGATCGTTGGCCCAGAATGTCACTAATCAAGCTCTATACTATCAATAAGAGACACTGCTACCTTATTTGGACGAAAACTTGAAGATCTATGTAAGTATTCCCACAATACTTTAGATGTTTCCTCAGTTCAAGATACTGAGATGGATCTGAATTCGAACCTCGTATCTGCGACCTTAGAGATAGGAAACGTCCCGCTCTGGAATTCACCAACATTCGCCTGGGCTCGAACGACATCCTTCTGGCAAATTCTTCTGTGTTCCTGGGCTACCCCTAGCATCTTGACAAATCTCTTCTGTAGAATATTCATTCTCCGTCGTAAATATGTATCAGCCTCATCATTGGAATATTTTTTAGAAATATTCATATAAATGGTGAATGAAATATTTCCATTGCTAATTGATGTTACATTAGTGTTCGTAGACTGACGAAAATGTACAAGACGGACCGTACACTACGTCTGTATTCAAGAATACGTTGTATAACGAAGATCCATCGTTGTATCTTAACTCCTGTTATCGAATATGTATTTGGCGCATGACTATTTAGTTCATCATATCAACAATGTTACTTATGTTGTAAGAAACCATTTGAAGAATAATGATAGTCATTCTGTTAATGTTTATGTGTTGCGCCAATGTTACAAGTTCTCCGCTACTGTTCACTTGAACTGCGTTCGCCAAATTCACGTTGCAGTCTAAAATGATATTTAGCTTTATTTCCAACACATTTGAAAATCTGACTTAACAGGCTTATATTATCGAAACGGTAAGTTTTAGAACGCTCGCTTTTCACAGAATGTAGTATGCGACCTGTTCTTTATATATATTCGCTTAGTTAAATTCAGATCTCAATTATATAAGAGATATAATTATTTCAATGTTCCTCACAACTTCACGTAAAATGGAAGTGCGGCAATCTCCTACGTTCCACCTAGCTATCCTCGCGTCTCCACAAGTCGACAGTCGTCGCACTCGGACAAAGCCTTGGGATCTCCGTTAACCCAGTAAAACACTTCCTCACTCTTCAAAGACTGCTGGAATAAGAACCTCGATCCTTGGATCTCCCCCTCCAAGTCGAAATTTTGGCGGCCATATCAATCTCCCACCATAATTTTAGCGCGTAGATTACTAATGCTTATTACTGCGTAGATTAACCGATCTGCGGTTTTTAAAGTATCAGACATAATTTCTATTAATTTTCTCTTCATTACCAAATAAGAAAATCTTCTTCTAAGGGCCTAAATGCATAATTTCATCAAATTATGTAGTTGAAGTTAATCCCGTCTTCAATAAGACCTCTTCTCATTGGCTCTGGGCTGGGATCCAATAGCATAATTTATAACAATATTTATAATATTAATTTCCAAACTCGCTGTTGCTATGCCAATTTTAGCCTTCTAGAGGCGTCTATTGTGCAATATATCACGTGATCGGGCTCTCCCACAGCCTCGAGCTTGTAACACTACCCTCCTGTATCACACTTCCAGAATCTATATTTGCTGGTTCAATTTTATCGTGCGGACGGAAAATACTCTCATTTTGTCCCAAAATAATTCAATTTCCAGGGGCAGTACGTTGTCTAGTACTTTCGTGCCACCTACCGAAATTAAATGTAAACTGATGATAACCTGTGGAATATATCGTAAACGAAACGCAAGGCAGAGGTATTAGCGCGGAATAGTCCGGAAAAGACGCGGTAGGAGTTAATAAACATAGAATTTCAAAACTGAAATAAAATTCATTAGAACCATGAATCAAAAGACCAGAGAAGACAAGATAAGAAACGAAACAAATAGGAAAGAAGCTGGGATACAGGAAACTGTTGCAAATGTTATAGGGAAGCGTAGACTCCAGTGTTATGGACATGTGATGCGAATGAAAAACACTAGAACAGCAAGGGACTACTTCAATAGAGAACTGAAAGGGAAAAGACCGAGGGGAAGAACCAGAAAACGATGGATTGAGACCGTGAAAGCAGAAGTGGAGAAAAAAGGCTGAAATGAGAAGAAGTTGTAGAACGAAAATTGTACAATGAAAGAAAGCAATGGCGAGCACTTGTCTACCGCACCCCGAAAACTGGAGACGGAAAAGGATGATGATGATGATGATGATGATGATCAAAACTGTAGTAAAATTTTGTATTTCATAGGAGATTTGAGGGTCCCAAAATGTTCTTTCACGATGTATTAGGGTGAGACCAATAAGCAGAATAAGGTTGATAAGATTTGAGCAATTTCTATAGGGTGGAAGTTTACGGCAATCTTGGTCCGTGATTTTGTATGGCTCTGGCGGCATACCCATATACGATTATTATAATTTTCGTATTATTCAACTATTTGTAAAATTAAGAGTTTCAACTCACTTGTCGATGAGTAGAACGTGTCAGCTGGGATCTCTGCTGTTGACAGAGTGACTACCTCTGATGCAGGACTCCCACAGCACCTTGCGGCGGGGAGTTTCTTTACAATATAATATGGTGATTGATTGTTCAAAGCCTTCCGGCGCTCAATAAATCAAGTTCCTGAAGCACTCTCTGATGTAAACAGTTGATAGAAGTGACGGCGGTACCATTAGCCTTTGCATCTCCTTGAATCCCTACCTTAGTGCGTTTTATAGCAGGGTAGTGACCCTTGACGGGAGCATAGTGTCAGATGAATGAATAAAGACCTAGAATCCATCCATTAGCAAGTGAAAAAGTGCATTGTTTCAATTTCTTGCAAAGAAGACGGTGGGTTTCTAGAAGATTTGACCCTCAACAATTCGTTTAGGTTTGTGCCGTGAAAGCCGATATACCATATTTTTGGAAGCCTTCAAAGGGAGGTTAAGGCTGCTTGAGCTTTTAGTTCTCGCAGTAAAGTGGTGCAGTTGCACTGCATATAACGGGGGTAGCGCGCAGTTCGCTACTCCTGTGGGGGTCCGGGCGGGGACACCAAGTGCCCGCTGATGAGCCAGCTTGGTGTCCTAGGCGAAACGCCACACAAGACATGGCACAAACCTAAAAGAATTGCTGAGTTTTAATTCACTGGCCGTGAAAGCAAATATACCATCTTTTTATCCTGAGATTCAATCCATATTTTATTAGGGGCGAATAGAATTTGAATTTCTTGTTTCTCTTATACAGGCCACCGAGGCTACAAACCCTCTTTATGCAGCTCTCTTCATTCATATGGTTGGTGAAATACAATAGAAATTAAGAAAGAAAACCTTAAACTAAACATTCAGTTGACAATAAAAGTTCGTAATACAGGTAGTTGTTATTACATCTGGATAATCGTTGGATTTTTACCGTTGCAAAATGTTGCCCTACTACTATACTATACTTTAGCTTAGATTAATTATTTAAGTTATTTATGTAATTTTTAGTATCAAGTTGCATGGCTCGTAAATAGTACAGAAGAATCATATTTGGTTTCACTTTCTTTAAAACAATTGAATGTTCACATTGATCATGATAATTGCATAGCTGATAGATTACCATGAATGGAGTGTTCTACCGTTCTGATGGGAAGTCCTGAATACTGGTGCAATTCATATTTATTCCAGGGAATACTAGCTGAAATGCGGAGCATTTGTGCAGTGTGTCTATTCGCATAGACACAGTTTGCGAACGTAAAGAAAGAGCCGTACAGACCCGTCTATGCAAAATATCCCTTAGGGCCGGATTGACCATAGTTCGTCAAAATTATAACAAACCAATTAAGGCCGTTAACGGAGATTGCCAAAATGTTGTGGTTCACCAAACTATAACAATCCATTAGCTTCCCTAACGAGCCATTAAAACTAATTGCTCTGTCTACATAGAATTGACGACTTGACGGTCGCTTTACGTAGCATTCAAATCCAAAATGGAGCGTGCATTTAACTTTTCTGAACGATGTTTTTGAAGACATGCTATATTTATATTATAGAGAACGAAGGATTTACTTTGATTGCGGCAACACCGAATTTATCATGAGATTTCGGTTGTCAAAACCTTCGGTGTTGAATGTTCTACAAAATGTTCTACCTGGAATTCCCCTCTGACAAGTGAGATATCTATCATTTCTTATATACGTGTAATATCGTGTGATGCATTACGGTACAGCACATGTAGTTAATTTAATAAAAGACTACCTAGACGTCACAGCATCAGTCCTCCTATTTCTTATTTGCGTTCAATATCGTGTGATGCATTACAATATAGCACATGTAGTTAATTTTTAATAAAAGACTACGTAGACGTCACAGCATCAGTCCTCTTATTTTCAACGATTTCAAGATACTTATCCACCAGGTGGATACCTAACGATACCTTCTCCTTCCACTTCACATTTTCTTCGAGCCACGACAGCAGCTTTGTAATTTTGTTTCCAGTACCGTAGTGCTTTAGAAGGACCCAAACCTCCAACTTTGTAAGTTCCATTAGTGATTGTGTATCAACAACTGACGACTGATATATTCTCGCAATATACGCAATTCTAATCATGGCCTCCTGTATATAGCATCGGAGAACCAAAGAAAACCAATCTATCTTATAAAACATCAATCTTAAAAAACGACATTACTTATGAGACAACCTAATAATATCACTTAAGATACAGCTGGTATATTCCTGTGTGAATATACACTCAAACGTTTTTCAGTAATTTGCACCCACATTATTATTATTATTATTATTATTATTATTATTATTATTATTATTATTATTATTATTATTATTATTATTAATCTTTGCCTTCCATTATTTTTTCTTCCGTGCAAACCACCAACAGAGATTTGTGCTTATCTCTCATGTTGTGCATTTTCTTATGTTTTTTGAAAGTGTGTTCCAGCGTTCCCCCACTCCCTTGCTTAGCTGCAGCTTCAGGCTTCTCCCTGCAGCGCTTCATATTGCAAATTGCTGAATTCAATGGTTCTCAGCGGCCGCTGAAAAATGCTTATTACTGCAGCTTGCCTGCTACAGATGGCAATCTACACCTTCTCTTCACTTTTTGGACACCGCCTCAAGACAAGAAATTTGTGCATGCAAGAGATTTTCTGTTTCATATGTTTGCATCTGACACGTCATACTTCATCCCCTCCCTTCCCCCTACCTCTGCCCGCATAGTTACTTGACGTTACAGACAGTTAGGAACGGGGCTTCGAGTGAAAGCCGAAGTTAAACGATTGACTTCGCGTCACCACATGGTAGCTTTACGATTGGTTACAAAGTGAGAAGCTTATTATCCTCTCTGTTTCAAAATAAATCATGTGATTGTGCCAGGACTTATCTATATTTACGACACTTTACTAAATGTAAAATACTGTAGTGTAATATTCAACATATCATATTCTCAGAATACAGTACATTGAAGTACCTCCATTTTCTGCTCAATTCTCATCGCACTGTTGGTCTAGGGGTATGATTCCTGCTTTGAGTGCCAGTGGTCCCGGGTTCAAATCCCGGATGTGCCCTGCATTTTTACTATTGTTTTATCTCTTGAAAATATTCAAAAAGTATATAAAAGAACCTTACGAACTTTTTTTTTTTTCGTGCGAGACTTGTACTTACTGTGTGCCAGTAATATAAATACATAGTTTGAGGTCAAACGCAATTTTTTATTTTAGTCGCTTTACCCTACAGGTTGGCTTTTCCCTCGGATTCTGCGGGGATCCCACCATTACCGCCACCAGGGCGGTGTCCTGGAGCTTGAAACACCTGGACGAAGGATAAAACTGGGGAGGTGGGACCAGCACCTCGCCCAGGCGGC
The DNA here is from genome assembly GCA_946902985.2 of Meconema thalassinum. NCBI lineage: Eukaryota > Metazoa > Arthropoda > Insecta > Orthoptera > Tettigoniidae > Meconema > Meconema thalassinum. The sequence continues at coordinate 672,385,206 of OX336388.2, forward strand.
CTCACCTGCAAAGCGAACATGGGCCTCATGAGGGATGAAAAGTGAGGGGAAGATTGGGAGGGATAGGCAAGGAAGAGGCAAGGAGGGTGGCCCCACCTCCCCAGTGGTATCCCCCTACCAGGAGTTTCAAGCTCCAAGACACTGCCCTTACGGTGGTTATGGTGGGATCCCTCGCTGAGTCCAAGGAAGGGTAGCGGCTTTGGTGGCGTAGTTGGTACATGCTGTTCTTCTATGCCCAAGATCGCGGGTTCAAACCCGGCCGAAGCCGTCGTTAAAAATCCCTCAGTATGCCTTTCTTCGGAGGGGAAGTAAAGCCGGCAGTCCCATGTCATAGATTTATGGCATGTTAAAGAACCTTCGTTCTTTAACGAAGAACGTTCGTTGCCAGGAGCCGACTGCGGTGGCGTCTAGTAACCAAGTTCTGAACTAGTAGTTGTTGATGGTGGCGTTTGGCGGCAAAAGTAGGAACTACTTCAAAAAATCAATGTCTGCAGTCCTTACTTGAATTAAAAACAGATAACACACACTTATACAGCCATCACAATTAACACCGGTTATCAGACTGATTCTACACCCACCCAAAGTACACGGGGCTACATGACCGCGTTGTTACAGCCCCTAAACTGAGGAAGCAACCAACCAACCTAAGTCCGAGGGAAAAGCCAACCTGGAGGGTAAACCAGCGGGGAAAAAAGAAGCGTTTACCTCAACCTATGTATTTAAATTACCGGAAGTCTCGCCCGAAAAAAAGAACGTTCCTAAGGTTCTTTTACATACTTTTGGAATCTTTTCAAGAGATAAAAACAAAAGTAATAAAAATGCTAGGATCTTCCGGGCTTTGAACCCGGGACCTCTCGCACTCAAAGCAGGAATCATACCCCTAGACCAACAGTGCGATGATACCTGGGCAGAAAATGGAGGTACTTCAATGTAATGTATTCTGAGAATATGATATGTTGAATATTACACTACAGTATTTTACATTTAGTAAAGTGTCGTAAATATAGATAAGTTCTGGCACAATCACATGATTTATTTTGAAACAGAGAGGATAATAAGCTTCTCACTTTGTAACCAATCTTAAAGCTACCATGTGGTGACGCAAAGTCATTCGTTTAACTTCGGCTTTCACTCGAAGCCCCGTTCCTAACTGTCTGTAACGTCAAGTGCATAGTTGAGTGCTCGTTGCTCGCTTACTTCTCGTGTAAACTGGGAAAGACTTACTCGCTCTCTGTCCAGGAGGCAACCAACACGCCCGACATCTTGTGAAAGTCATGCGCTGACAAGCACCATTCTACATTTCCAGATCATCATGGAAAGATAAGTCTCTAATGGCATTTTGATCTAGCTATGAAGCTATTTGAAGTCCGCAATTTTGTGTTGACAAACGATCGTTGTCATTTTAATCACACATTTCCTCCGAGAAAGCTTATTGTATTGTAAAACTATGAACATTTGTCGGGCACCGCTAGGAAATTCTTATAAACTCTGTTAAATGACAACAAATTGAGCCTTCGTGGGACTTACGCTGAATTATATAAATCCAAGAAACTCTGTTTAGAAAATTCTAGAAGCCTTCTCTTCAAATTTAAAGTCTATGACGTCACAGTGAAATACACCTGTTTCAGCTTCTAGCGGTTCGGTGGATTAACTCCCCTAATAACACAAGACTTTCTTGAAACTGTATAAATGCTTCGGACTGAAATAATTCACAATAGTAAACAGTGACTTCTCTCAACAACTTCGAAATTATGTTTCTATTCTAAAAACTTTCAGTGCATCGATCCATAAATAATCTGGTTTCAGTGTCGCACGCCAATATTTATTAACTATCAGTGAAAACCCCTGATTTCCTTCCCTCCCACATTCAACCATTTACTAGCAAACTTAGCTAAGTAATTCATGTTTTTTTTTGTAAATTTTGAGGCTACGTCTGTGACGTCCCACCCAATTTTGAGCTTACAATTAAACGTCAGCTTAAATAATCCAAGTGGTATATAAGCGACTTTTTTAATCTCAACAGAATTGTTGGATTTTACCTGGTACTCTTAGGCCAGTTTCTTAATTCTCTTGCCGTCAAGGCCCTCTTGTACAAAAATCTCAATTTTCTCAGCAGCATCTACTTTGTCTAATAAGTGGATTAATTGGAGTCAATAGGGTCAGGTCAGATTCCAATTTTACTGCCTTCACCTGAAAAGTTTTTTACGGTACTTATTAGCATTATATTGTTTATGTGCCTTCAACTCTTATGCTAAAGTCCAAAGACTTCATCGCTACTTGCAATATATTGCTCCAATGCATAAGCACCTGCCATGCCCAAGATCTCAGGATCAAAATATTTTTAGCTATCTTAGCCCTTTTCAAGCTCTATTGTGTCTATTGAGATACCCTAATATGTGAGATACTCGCATATAATTTCGGTTTCAAACACAACACAATTTTTTATACATATGTATTTTAGTGTATCTTTGGTCTGAGACCTATAATTAAGCAACAACTACATGTTTTGCATACACTCCTGTTGTATGCCAACTTTACAGTAATTGAATCACTCATTTTTATATGCGTGGCACAGTTTTAAAATTTTGGCCACGGCCGCCCTTGTTTGAGTTCAGTAGCACTTGTAAACGCTTGAAGTAAATAAAAATACATATAATCATTGTCAAAGCTAATCAACATTATTACTCTTCCCTTTATCTCACACACCAAGTACACGGGGCTACGTGACCGCGTTGTCGCAGCCCCTAAACTTAAGAACCAACCAACATTTATCTCACGCTTGGCAGAAAATTGAAATGCGCCACGTGAACTTTGGTAACTTTTTGATGTGCTCTTATCAAAATGTTTTCTATCTATTACTTCAGTTTTTCACAGATTTCTTTGACTGTTTTTAGCTGGTATAGTTCGCTCAGCGAACTTCCTCCATGTGTCATATCCAGTTCATGCATCTTGATTACAGTCTTTTCGTAATCAAGACTGTGTATAACTTAACTAAATCTCTCATTAGTACTCTTCTTGTGGGAGGTTTAGTTCTCCTCTTCGAGCAAAACAATCCGGGACTACTATACATTGCGATACGGCCGCGTATGAAATTCCCCTAAAACAAAATGGCGGCTTCCGTGACGTCATCAACGACGTCACGAAATACTCCTCTGGCAAGCTTACGGGAAAAGCCTGGGTAATAGGGGTTTTTTGGGTGGGAAAACACCAAAAAACGTCAATTTTTTATGTATCGAAATCTATATTTGAGCTATATAGTTCAATTAAAGATTCCGATACATAAAAAAATCGCAAATTCAAGTATTCTATGTATCGAAATCTATATTTGAGCTATATAGTTCAATTAAAGATTCCGATACATAAAAAGAATTCGCAAATTCACGTAAGAGGAGTTTTTTTTTGGGTGGAAAAACACAATAACCGTCAATTTTTTTCTATGTATCGAAATCTATATTTGAGCTATATAGTTCAATTAAAGATTCCGATACACAAAAAAATCGCAAATTCACGTATTCTATGTATCGAAATCTATATTTGAGCTATATAGTTCAATTAAAGATTCCATTACATTAAAAAATCGCAAATTCACGTATTCTATGTATCGAAATCTATATTTGAGCTATATAGTTCAATTAAAGATTCCGATACATAAAAAATCGCAAATTCACGTATTCTATGTATCGAAATCTATATTTGAGCTATATAGTTCAAATAAAGATTCCAATACATTAAAAAAAATCGCAAATTCACGTATTCTATGTATCGAAATCTATATTTGAGCTATATAGTTCAATTAAAGATTCCGATACATAAAAAATCGCAAATTCACGTATTCTATGTATCGAAATCTATATTTGAGCTATATAGTTAAATTAAAGATTCCAATACATAAAAAGAATTCACAAAGTCACGTAAGAAGAGTTTTTTTGGGTGGAAAAACACAAAAACCGTCAATTTTTTTCTATGTATCGAAATCTATATTTGAGCAAATAATTCAATCAAAGATTCCGATACATTAAAAAATCGCAAATTCACGTCATATATAATCAATTTCCGTATCGAAATATATAATTGCCCTAAGTAGATCAATTACAGATTCCGATACACATGATAATTATTTTCTTTTGTTAAAAGACATTGCATCGAAATCTAAATTTAACGTTATACTTTCCGCATCGAATTATTTAATCGGCCTATGTCAATTACAGATTCCGATACACATCGTAATGTCAGTTGATATTTTTAATTACAGATCCCGAAACGTAATTTTAAAAATATCCAATTATTTTTAAAATATATATTATAGTCATGCGCAAACGATCGCGGTCTGTAATAATCTCCGATTGACATCAATACATTAACCTGTATTAACATTGTAACATTGTTATAAAACTGTGTGGTCAATAAAGTTATTTTGTGGTTTAGTTTTTTTTCCAAATTTGGTTAATAATGTTGTTTTAATGGGGGGGCTGCGCCCCCCACCCCCCTCCGATAGGTTGGTATTTTTATGTTTTTTGTTTAATAATGCCAATTTGTCTAAATTTTACCCATCCATTACTATTTTAACAGGCGTATTCCCCAACACCGTTCCTGACGTAATATTATCGGTTAGACAACTTTCCTATTAAATGCAACAACCAAAATATATACATAAACAACGTAAAAACCTCACCGATATATCCCAAATGCTGTATTATTCCACATGTACAACTAGAAGCAACAATTTTCCACCACAAGTAACGGATGTTATTTTAATGTAACAACTTCAGAATTAAAACAATTTTGATACAAATCGACAACACAATCGAGCACACGACACTGCTAATATAAATTATACGCGAGAATATTTATGTTATTATTACGCTTAGAAATCACTAAAGACAATACAAAAATGGCGAACAGTCTCCAGCAAATTCCGGAGGCGAACTGACCACGGAACTGACATAGTAATCAGCTGACAACCAACTACCGGTTTTTCATTTCAAAGACATTTGATCAAAATATATCATTTATCAACATAAATCCATCAAAGATTCGATTTCATAAAGGAATTTCGCAATTTATATTCATATGTAGTATGAACACAAGATCAAGTACAACTTACCACATAAGTAGCGACGTGAAGAACACGGATTACAAATGTCGGAATGACACAACAAAAAGAGAAACTTTCTTATACAAAGGCCCGGTCAATACTCCAAAATAAAAGAATCGAAAATCTTGAACAACATATACACTCGACCATCCATACACAAACATTCTCACCAGGCATACGACATACACCCCATACATACACGCAAGTTTTACACTAATTATATAGAAAATAAAAACTTAAAATGAAAATAGAATTGGCTACTTGCCTATGAAAATATTTAAAATCTCTGAACCATTATTCTGGTTAGAAGAAATAACAAAAATTAACAAGTAGTTCCGTGAAGAACTATACAGCCTATTTTCATATATCCTACTTATGTTAACTGCCACAATCAACATACGAAATTTCAGTTTAATTGCTGTAACAGATTCGTAGATATTGAGAACCGTCTAAATATTTCAGATTGTCGCCAGGTTGGATTTTTATTATTGTACTATTACATTAAGATTATTGTGTACGTGTGGTATTCAAACTTCAATCGCATGATTAGAACACAAGAAGTAAAAACGAGATTTTAAAATTACGCACAGCAGCCATCTTGTGATAATGCAAACCATTGAAATAAATTAGATGCCAGTGGATCAACATTTGAATAAGCATTTAACGTGCAACATTTCACGGCACTCGGATAGTTAATTCGCGAGAAACGTCCATTTAAATATTTATAATTCGCGTCGCCGCCATGTTGGATTTGTGCTCACCAGGTTCCTGAAAGTCCTATAGGTGAACATATGTTCATAGTCTCTATGAACATACAAAAATTCAGTTTGGTTGCTGTAAAAGATTCATAGATATTGAGAACCATCTAAATATTTCGGGAGCTCACCATTTAGGAGTGTTATGAGTATAGGCCATAGAGTTATGTACCATTCAAGGACAATTATTGCCTAGGTTCATTATTCAAACTTTCACTTCGATCGCATGATTACGACACAAGAAATTAAAACTTAATTTTAAAATTTCGCACAGCCGCCATCTTGAGGTTATGTAAGCAATTGAATTAAATTAGATGGCAGTGCATTACAATCTGCAAAATCAATTACTGTATCACATTTCACTGCGCTCAGAGAGTTAAATCACGAGAAAAGTGTATTAAAATATTTTAAATTCGCTTGGTCGCCATGTTCGTTTCGTACTTTACAGGTTTATGAAATATACATAGGTATACCTGTATCAGTACCCTTTATCACCGTACAAAATTGCAGGGTGATATCTGTAATAGTTTCGGAGATATAGAATGTCAGTGAAATATTTCGCACAGCCGCCATTTTGAGGTTATGTAAACAATTAAACTAAATTAGACTCCAGTGCATTACAATGTGTATAAACATTTGCTGTACCAAGTTTCATTACATTTAGATAGTTAAATCGCGAGAAAAGTCTATTTAAATGTCTCAACTTCGCTTGGCCGCCATGTTGGTTTTGTAGTCACCAGGTTTTTGAAAGACTCATAGGTGAACTTCTAGTAGTGCCCTTTATCACCGTACACAATTTCAGGGCGATATCGGTGATAGTCTCGGAGATATTGAATGCTAGTGAAATATTTCGCACAGCCGCCATGTTGGATTGGAGAGACGTAACAAAATTTGAAGGGCACGGTCGAGGTCGCCGGAAATAGTGCTATGAACTTCCCGAGTTTCATTGAAATCGCTCCAGCCGTTTCGATTTTATTAGGGGGGAACACACACACGAATCACACACACACGCACACACACACACACACACACACACACGCACACACACACGGACAAAAGGTGATCTCATAAGCCTATTTTTTCAAAATTGAAAATAGGCTAAAAATATTCATGAAACGGAAGAATAAATAATTGAAACAAAATGTCACTCCAAAAACATACTGACCATTGCTACTTGCCAATGTCATATGCACAATAATTACATGAAATTGACTCCTTGCCAATAAAAATAATCAAAAAATCGAACCCATTCCTCTGGTAAAACGAAAACAAGAAAATTAACAATATTCTTAAACGTATGTAATCCAAAAACAATTACAACTTGAAAAAAAAACGAATGCACAACTTGGCATATTGCAAAATTATAATTATTTTTCCATTCATTCAGAAACAAACAAAAAATCATTCAGCAGGGACACACCCATTATAAATTGAAGCCAGGTGAGAAGGACGATCTCAACTATTAACGACCAATCTCGACCCCGCCGACGCATAAGCTAAAAAGCCATATTTAAGCGAATAAGGCAGACAAATCCCAGTCTTTATATCATGGGGCTTCTTGAACTCGTTAATAACTGCCTAATTTAGGCCTTGGTTTGTTGAGAATGTGGTACAGCGTACATCCTTCCCACTTGAAATATTACCAAAGGCTAATCCCCAGTCCCCAACTCCCCCATCCCAATAGCCTTCAAACTATTCCCTGCCAAGAATGAAAAAAAAAACCACCCATCTACAGCATACACTCAGTCTCTCACACTTGGAGGATATAACCTCCGACAATCAACCAAAAACCTTTCAAACACACACACCCCGGGGTCCACATTCTTCCGCCACACATACTCATCCAGATGCTTCTGCAGTGACCCTTCCCGTCTTTTTCCCTTCCCAATGCTATACTTCACTGCTGACCAGAACCCTTCAATTGTATTCGTGCATGCCCCTGTATCATAATTTTTAAATTGGACAGAATGATTAACAGCAAAATGTTCAAAACCCTCATCGTTTAACCCCCCATAACCCTTCCACATGTCGCTATAAATAGTAGACCCTCCCTTGATATATTTCCTAATTAACCTCAATAAAGTAACCTTATCCCTTTTAGAATCTACTTCAAAAAAACACTCCCTCCCATTACTTTCCTGAACTACCCCACCAAAAACCCATGTATATTTCATCTTCTTACCCCGATTAAACTTACGCTTCCCGAAACAGCTCTCGACTATCTCTACGATAACCCCCTCCCCCCAACAGGCCCCCGTTCAGACAACCAAGCACCACATACCTCTCGACAAAATACATACCAGTCAATCACTGTTACCGTAGATACATCCAACTCATGCACAACCTGGTAAATAGGCATTCGCCAGCAAAAACAATATACAATCAATAAAATATCCTTTATAGTTATACGGGCCTTTGCGAAAAAAGACCCCTTTCTGATGGTACGCCAAACCGAACACTTCGAACAACGCCACATGACAAGATCAGATGTTCGTTGGGCTGTGACCTTCGCTTCTTTCATCTGCCGGGAACACTTTGGACATTCATAATGCGAAGCCAATAGCCCCTTCTCCCTAGCAAAGGAAATAGCTCCTTCTACCGTGGATAATAATCCGAACAACACAATGAGTTTCATAGCGGATTGAGGAGGCTCCATAACCTCTTCTGTCTCGCCATCACTTTCGGAAGTAGAAACATTTTCCCGACTCCTGCACAATCCACTAGGCCCGGCCACATCCATGATTAATCAAACTAGTGCCGACTATTCATGTACAGATACAAACGAGAAGTAATAAATAATCATTCACTACTTACCAAGAAACGTCGGTACTTCGTCAAATCACCATTAAAATCAACACCACCAGCGCACGCGAAAATATGTCATGAAACAGCCGACAACCGAACAACCAATAGTGTTACAGGTACCAATACGACAGCCGACAACCGAACAACCAATAGCGTTCCGGATACGAATACGTCAGCCGACACGAATACGTCAGCCGACAACCGAACAACCAATAGCGTTCCGGATACGAATACGTCAGCCGTGACGTGACGCGTGACGTCATAGAATCCCCTAAATATTCCCCAAACGCCGGTGTATCGCAAGGTACAGTACAACCCAACAATCCTATTGGTTCACATTCTTTAAGTTTAACTATATTTATTGATAATTTCAATCATTGTAAATGGGCCACGGGCCACCCCTTCCCTAGCACTTCTCTCCCTGAGTCGCTCAGAGGTTTCACATTAATATCAACTTAAGTTTTTCAGTTTTTTGTATGTTTGTTAAATTTTACTACTTTTGTTAATAGCATTCATTTGTATGGGTCTGTCCCTTGTACCCATTCTTGTTATTTCATTCCCAACCTTTTTCCTCAATCTACTACATCTTCCCTATGGTGTTGATTGGAACCTCTTTCCGATTGCTCCAACACCCTTAAATAAAACTGAATTATAGGCATGGTATATTGGCTTTCACGGTCAGTGAATTAATGCTTGGCAATTTTTCTGTGTTTGTGCCGTGTCTTGTGTGGGGTTTCGCCTAGGACACCAAGCTGGCTCATCAGCGGGCTCTAGGTGTCCCCACCCAGACCCCCTCGGGAGTAGCGAACTGCGCTATCTCCTGTCTTTATGAAGCGCACCTGTGCCTCCGTACTGCGAGAACTAAAAGTTCAAGCAGCAATAACCTCCCTATGAAAGCTTCCAAAATGATTGTATATTGGTTTTCACGGCCAGGGAATTAATACTCAGCATTATTTTCTGGGGTTGTGCCGTGTCTTGTGTGGGGTTTCTCCTAGAACACCAAGCTGGCTCATCAGCGGGCTCTTGGTGTCCGCGCACGGACCCCCACAGGAGCTCTTAGTTCTCGCAGTAAGGAGGCGCAGGTGCGCTTCATAAAAAATGGAGGTAGCGTACAGTTCGCTACTCCTGTGGGGGTCCGGGTGGGGACACCAAGAGCCCGCTGATGAGCCAACTTGGTGTCCTAGGCGAAACCCCACACAAGAACGGCAAAAACTTAGAAAAAATGCTGAGTATTAATTCCCTGGCCGTGAAAGCCAATATACAATCTTTTTGGAAGCTGTCATAGGGAAGTTATTGCTGCTTGAGCTTTTAGTTCTCGCAGTAAGGAGGCGCAGGTGCGCTTCATAAAAAACGGAGGTAGCGCGCAGTTCGCTACTCCTGTGGGGGTCTGGGTGGGGACACCTAGAGCCCGCTGATGAGCCACATTGGTGTCTTAGGCGAACTCCACACAAACACGGCACAAACCTAGAAAAATGCTGAGTACTGAATTATAGGATTTTGATAAACTGGAGAACCTACGCCTGTTAAATAATGCTTAAATATAACGTAAAATTAACAATACAAAATTGTCTAATTTAGACAATGGCGATAAATAAAACTATACTAGCTAACATTTAAAGCTAGTCGTAATGTTATGGTGACAACAGATTTTTAATGATAAGACATAGCCTATTAGATCGAATTAAGTGTGGATATGATAAAGGCTTCGGACGAATTTGGCAAACAGTGGCTTTATAGAGTCTTAAACAAAATATGGGGAGAATTAAATACCACATGACTGGAAGATGGGGGTCATCGTACCATTGTTCAAGAAAGGAGACCGCAAGAAATGCTATAACTACAGGGGTATAACACTTCTATTTCATGGGTTAATACTGTATGAGTCTATTCTTGAGAAAAGACGAAGGAAACTATTGGAACCTACCATCGTAGATGAGGAACATGGATTTAGGCCTATTAGATCAACCATAGATCTCATATTTGCTACCAGGTCCCTACTTGAAAAGTGCTGGGAGAAAAATAAGACAGTTTTAACTGTGTTCCTGGACATTGAACACGCATATGACCATATACCACGCAGACATATCTGGGAATGTCTATGGCGAAAGGGAGTACCATAGGAGATTATATCTCGTGTGGAAGAACTGTACCGAGAAACGATGAGCTGTGTGCAAGTCCAGGGAGGAAGATCGCGCTGTTTTGCCACGAAGAGTGGAGTCCAACAAGGCAGTTGCCTGACACCGCTTCTCTTCACTGTTGTAATGGATGAAGTTATAAAAGCTGTCAAAAGAAGGGCTCAAACAACAAATGCTTTAGTCTTTGCTGATGATATTATGGTATGAGGAGGGACAGAAATGGAAGTGCAGGCCAAATTAAATCTGTGGCAGGAAGAACTTGAAATAAATGGGGCTAAAGATTAGCAAATCCAAGTCAGTTGGCTTGGTAATTAGTAGGAATGCTGGAAGAGTCAATCTTAAAATTAATTTTTAAAATGAAGAAGTGGATATTGTTGACAACTTTAAATATCTCGGCAGTTTTGTTTCTTCTGACAGCACCATGGAGCGAGAAATCAACAACAGACTACTTGAAGCTTCAAAATTTTATCACTCTGTGCATTCACTACTTTGGGATCCAACATTCCCACTAGCTTCGAAGATTACTGTATACAAAATCTACTTTGTACCAATTCTCACATACGGACTTGAAGCAGCAACACTGACAGGACCAGTAAACAGCCATCTACAGGCTGCTGAAATGAAGATCCTCAGTTCCTGCTTACAAAAGACAAGGAAGGATAAAATAAGGAATGTTAAAATCCAAGAAGAGCTTGGATTGGAAAGAAGACTTTTGGAATTGATGGAACTCGACAGACTACACTGGTATGGCCATATGAAAAGAATGGCTCCAGAGAGAACTCCTAGAGCTTATTTTGAAAGGGTAGTTCCTGGCAAAAGACCCCGAGACTTATGGGTGAAACAAGTTTCAAAGGATGTAGAGAAGAGAGGTGTAAACTGGCATACTATATCCGAAGAACAGCTATGGATGGATGAAACAAATTGGAAGAGGCTTTTGTACTACAGCACCCGGTTTGCTGGAGCGAAGACCTGATGATGACATATTAGATGTTATGACAAACCACAGTGGGCAGGTCCAGGGGAGTACAAACAGTTCGCCTCTTGAGCAGGCAGTGATGCACAAATGGTACTAGGGTGATAGGATGTAAATAGTAGGATGTCATTCACTCTTCAGGAGGGTGATTTTTAGTTAGTTTATGGATTAGCCATTAGATCCCCAATACAGTGTAGACTAAGGATCTTGGACTAATAAAAGTCGATGGAACATTTTATTGTAAACCTCTGTAATTCCTGTATCTTTGGGTTTTCTTTTCCTCTCGGATGGGCATTTTGGGCTAATTTCATAACTACTCCTGGTGTCTAGTAGCCAAAGTTTGAACTACTTGAAATTGAAATTGTTGGGGGACCTACGGGCTTTCAATTGAAATGCCCTGCTATGGTCATTGGCTGCAATTCAAATATAATTAATAACCACTCCTAACCCATACCCGATACTCCCCGAGATAACACTCTTGTGCTGGAACTAGTTCAAATGCGTACCTGGTAATTCCGTGCTGTACGTTTGTGACTGGTGACTGATTTCGGCTGTCAGTTCCATGATATTTCAGAGCAAACGGGCTCAGTTATCTTAATCACATGCAACTTTTTTCTGGATATGTTTTCGCATGTTCCAGTAATTAGAATTATATTGTGTTGACGGACTGAAACATTTACAATATCAATTGGTAATAAGGCAACACTATAAAATGGCTTCAAAACTACCTATATAGTGACATCACGCAATAGGTCTGCGTAGCCCACAAGCTACGAGAGATCCTGTTAAATGGTATTCAAGGGCCAGCGAGAGACGGCTAGAAGTCGAGTCGAGTTCCGGCAGTGACTGAGAGCTGCAAACAGCAGGTGACAAGTGAAAGTCCATTACTGTTCTGAACAGTGTGTGCAGACTTAGAGATGGGCAGCAGTCGACTCAAAACAGTCGAATTAGTCGATAGTTAAAACCATCGACTTATTCGACTACTTTTAGAAGACAGTCGAATGAATTCAACGACTACTCACCGTACCGGTATCTGCGCCGTATCATAAACAAGTCGTTTGAAAACGACTGATCCCAAAGCAATCGTTGGGATCATTCGAATGAAACAAGTCGTTTCCAAACGACTAATTCCAAGCGAATGGAATCATTCGAATTCAATTAGTCGTTCTAATCAAACGACTTCTTCAGGATAACTTCATGCTAAAATTGTGTTGTATATTTATTGTAGAGCTTTAATTAATAAGTTAAGTATACCTGTAGGTGCCTATAGTTTTATACAGTTCGTAGATTAATTCAATGAAATAGCCTACATCCAGTTGTCCAAATATACAGTATATGTATGTTATTGGAAAGGTTCAGCATTCAATATTTAGGTTATGTTTGATCTCTTTAACACAGTATATAAACCTTAAATGAGAACTGAGTGCATTCCGGAATTATTACACGGCTTAAACATGGGCTTACCTATTATGAATTAGAGTTCTATTTATTTTATGATTGAATTTCATTCCTGTATTCTGCCACGGGATAAATGAATACAAGAAAACTATTATGAAATTCTCCCCATTGCGTGATGGTGATGGTCGATGCAAACATAGAATAGATTTTCCAGGGAAATTAAATCAGAAAATATTTTATATTGGGATCCAAAATAAATAGCATGGGTATACCAAGTCGGAGGGCTCGTACGCTCAAATTGATTCTGGTCGTCAATTGTTTTAGTAGAGATGCAGCACCGCAGCAGTCGACTGAAAAAAGTTAAATCCATCGACTTGTTTGACTGCTTTTAAAAAACAGTCGAATGAATTCAACAACTACTCACCGTAACATAAACAAGTCGTTTGCAAACGACTTATCCCAATTGTGTTTTAACTTTTAACATGTAGAAAGCGCTCGGATAGTTTACGTTCTGGTCGTCAATTGTTTCAGCATGTGGATAGCGCGCGCATTAAAGAAACTTTGTATTTACATTGTTGCCAACATCTCCACTAAAAGTTCGCTCTCGTTGCTGTTCTAAAGTGCTCTATTTTCGTGTGTATTTACTGTAGGCCGTAGTTTTCTTGTTCAAGAAGTATTTCAAACTCTACGTTCTTAGTACTTTAGAGAGGATTAAATTAGTGAACACATAACTTGTTTATGACTCTTATGGACATATTTTACATTTATTTTGTGGCACTAAAATATGAAGTGTGATTATTTCAATGTTGGCTATGGAATTGTTCCCGGTACTTAAGAACTCCCTCTCAGTAATAGTGTTTTAATTTACTCTTAGGTTAATTAAGTACTGCTCTATTACTTCACTCATCCACAGTACATACAGGTAATGTGCCCTGTATCAATACCGGTATCGGGGAAAATTTACTCACACATTTTGCATTAAATGAAATGTGCAACATTGCAAATAATGGCTGCACTCTACTTGACGTAAACCACCATTTCGAAGCACGCTAAAAATAAATAAATAACTTTGACCAATTGCATGTTGTCGAGTGTCGCGTAGTCTAAACTAACGACTGCAAAAATACGTGGGTGAAGGAGAAGTTTAATTTTCATCTGTTGGTACGACTCAACTCAGCCGGTAACGGCTTTCAGTGCTTTGTACGCTGCCTAGAAGCGACTACTTTCAGTCGAATACATGAAACAACACGCTTAGGAGCATTGCGCATTCAGGTAACCATTCGACTGAAAGTAGTCGACTATCTAGTCGATAGATTCTTCCAATGAATGACTAGTCAGTCGATGGTTAAAAGTAGTCGATAGTCCCATCTCTATCAGTGCAGTGGGGTGAAACCTTGAGCCAGTACGCTTGTGTGAGTGAATGTTAGTTCCAACGAAGCGTTGTGTGAGGATAGGAGCGAGACAGCAGTAAAGGCCCTGGGTTCGACGTGGTGCGTGGAAAGACACAGGATGTACGAAGCGGGACTTTTGGTGGAAACTTCACGGTGGAGCACCACCGAGCAAAGAAGAACTGTGGACTTTACAGCCAGCTGCGTGAGAATTGTACAGTGTGTTTGAATAATTGTGTATTGTAGCAGTCATAAATTTAGTGATTACTAACGCACGCTACCAGATGTGTTGTGAATAAAACATATAGTTTGTTCCTCAGTTTAGGGACTGCGACAACGCGGTCATGTAGCCCCGGGTACTTTGGGAGTTTGTAGAATCTGTCTGATAACCGGTGTTAATTGTGATGGTAGTATTAGTGTGTGTTATCTGTAATTCAAATAAAGTCTGCAGACGACCAATTTCAAGTAGTTTTTACTTTTGCTACTAAATGCTACTGCCAACGACACCTAGCTGCGAACTTGGCTACTAGATGCCACCGCAACCGGCATCTGGTGGCGAAAGTTGGAACTTAAAAGAACGTTAATCAAATCTAATCTTCAAATTTAGCTTCACACAATTGTAGTTAGTGAAAGGTTCTTTTACATGCCATAAATCTTTGACATGGGTCCACCGGCTTTAATTCGCGTCCGAAGGAAGGCATACTGAGTGATTTTTAACGCTCTTAAAAATCCGACGACTTCGACCGGGTTTGAACCCGCGATCTTGGGCATAGAAGCTCAGCATGCTACCAACTACGCCACCGAAACCGCCGTGAATAAAACATAGCTGATCGTAGAGCGGTTAGGATAAAATCATTCTTCGCACACAATCTAACTACTATGGTCCACGTTTTGTTTGAGCCAAATGGTTCGTTCATTCTGAGAGACCCTAAGTTGTCGTGAAATTACAGGAAATGAATTGAGAATGAGAGAGATTTACTTATATGGAGGTTGGATTAATTACTGCTCTGAAAGTAGCTTCGAGAGACAAGTCAGGGGAGGTGGAGTTGAATCCCACCTCAGCCTCCCTGTGTTTCCCATTGAAACTTCAGTGCCACAATCATACACACACATGGATGGATCGAAGTAGGGTTGAAACCTCATTTCCAGAAGAGTACCGTTCACTCTGGTCAGTATTGTGAGGTAACGCAGGGGTGAGTTATACCTTCCCGCATAACATACACGATGCAATGGTTGCTAATTAAAAGTATATCACGGCGCTGGCCCAAAAACAATGAAGGACTGTTTCAAGTAAGTTTACGTTCTCTATGTCATTCAAAGTTTGACAAAATGTTGGTGACTCGTGAAATTATAGAAGACCATATCCGTACTATCATTCAATTCTGAATGGCAACTTTCAGTCGGTCACTATTGAGTTATGCCCAGTTATATGGGATTGGAAATATGAGATTCCACCGGGAAAAATCTGAATGTGATTATTTATTTGCACACAATACAAAAGAGCATAAATTCGAGATGATGGACTGAACGTTACCATTCAATTGTCAATAAGACAACGCTGAAAAATGGCTTCAACGCTTTCTATTTATGATTTTTTCAATAATGAAACAGATTATAAACTCACTAGAGACCCTGTTGTTGTTGTTGTTATTATTATTATTTATATTATTATTATTATTATTATTATTATTATTATTATTCTTTCGTTACGGCCAACTAAGGACCACGTCATGTCAACTGTTTTTTCTGCATTTTAATGTTAGCCCAGTACTCCTTCATTCGCAATCGATGTTGCATCTTTCTCTCTCTTGTCCACGCCTTCCCGGTTTTTAGCTTCGGCTTAAGTTGAAAACTCCGATGTTTCTGAAGTTTATCCCTAAGTGGGCCACGCTCCTGGATATCTTCACGTGTAATCCCACTCTCCAACAGATCTTTCTCTACTTCAATGAACCAGGCCCCCTTTGTCTTTTTCTCACGGAGAAAAGCAAAAATTCGGTTGGATAGCCGTGTTGATTTCAGTCGGGTTATATGTCCATAAAAAGAAATCCTCCTTTTCCTCATCACATCCGTTATTTTCTCTACGTGAGTGTACAACTCGTGGTTGTGGCGTCTTCGGAGCTCACCGTGTTCTTTGACTTGACCCAGGATTTTCCTCAATATCTTCCTTTCCTTGGTCTCCAGATTTTCCTTTATGCCTTTTCTATTCATGGAGAGACATTCCGCTGCATACAAAGCTTCTGGCCGGATGACGGTGCAGCAGTGCTTCAGTTTTGCATTCAGGGATATAGATCTTTTGTTGTACACATTTTTAGTTAGATGGTAAGCCATTTCAATTTTATTCAAGCGTGACGCAAAAGCCTCGTTTTCGGACATTGTAGGGTCTATCCATTCCCCAAGATACTTAAATTTCACAACCCACTTGATTTTCCCACGATTCACTTCAATATGCTTTGGAGCCGTTTTGATGTTAATAATAAATTCTGTTTTCTCGAAAGAGATCAGGAGGCCCGCCTTTGCAGCTTGTGTTTGAAACTGGTTGATCTGTTTCCTGGCCGTATCCAACGAATCTGCAGAAACTGCAAGGTCATCTGCAAAGGCTAGACAGTCAATTGATAGGTTCTTATTCTTGTGACCAAGTCTGATTCCATTTTGGACTCCTTCATCACTCATTGTTTTGCGCCACTCACGGATAACTTTCCCAAGAACGCAGTTGAATAGTAGAGGCGAGAGACCATCTCCCTGTCGAACTCCTGTCCTTATCTCGAAGGCATTGGAAATCTCGCCTCTAAACTTAACTTTTGAAGTGGTGTTGGTGAGAGTCTGTTGGATGATCGCTCTGGTTTTGTTGTCTAGGCCGAACTCCTTCAGAATATTAAGTAGGGTAGTCCGATCAATGGAGTCATAAGCTTTCTTAAAATCTATGAATGTTACTACGAATTTCTTGCTCCTTAGTTTCAGATATGAAAGGATAGATTTGAGATTCATGATTTGCTCCACACATGACCGTCCCTTCCTAAAACCTCCTTGATAATCACCCAGTTCTGTATCTAGCTGTTCTTCAGTCCTAGTTTGAAGAGCTTTTGAGAGGATTTTGTAAGTTATCAGTAGGAGGGAGATGCCTCGATAGTTGTTAACATCTGCTTTATCACCTTTCTTATGAAGGGGGGGGGGATTAAAGCAGAAGTCCAATCACTTGGAAGTCTTTCGGTATCACAAATTACATGTATGATGTCCGTTAATTTATCCACTGTATTTCCACTAGCAAACTTCCACAGTTCAGCGATTATCGAGTCTTCGCCTGGAGCTTTATGGTTCTTTAGAGATCGGATAGTCTGTTTGACTTCCTCTTTCGTGGGTGAAGAGGAATCTGGGTGAACTTGCGCATGGTCATTAAATGTGAATATGGAACTTGGAGTCTTACAGTAAAGAAGGGACTCAAAATATTTTGCAAGCACCTGACAATTATCTTTGTCGCTATAAACTAGTTTTCCATTGCAATCCCTGAACTGAAGACATGGGGGGCTATATTTCCTCAAGTTGCTTTTAAATGTTCTATAGAAGTTGCGCATATTATTCTTCTGGAAATCCTGTTCGATTTGATCCATCTGGTTTTTATGAAAGGCACGTTTAGCATTGCGGATGGTTTTTTCTGCACTCGTTCTCTCATTCAAGGAGTCTGTCCAGCTGACTGGATTTTGTTGCGAATTCCATTTCTGCCAGGCATGCTGTCTCTTCCTTATTACTGCGTCACATTCACTGTTCCACCAAGCATGCTTCCTCGTTTTAGTTAGTAGGACGGTCTCTTTTGCTGTCTCAACCAGCGCCTCTCGCAGTTTTTCCCAGTTCTCTGCATCCACAGTTTGTAGTTTTCGTGTAAACTCATTACTGGACGCCAGTTTTTCAACATCATATCTTTCAGTCTTTTTGGCTTGGAACCTCCGTGTGTTTCTCGGGAGGAGTTTGATTTTAATTTTAGATAGATAATGATCCGAGTCCAGTTTTGCATTTCGTAGAACTTTCACATTCTGAATTTCTCTTTGAGCTTTCCGTGCAATTGTGACGTGATCAATCTGGAATTCTCCAAGACTGGGATTTGGGGATTTCCAGGGCTTTTGTTTCTTTGGCAGATGTTTGAAAGCAGTGGATTTCATTGCCAGGTTGAAGGCCCTACATAGCTCTATTAGCCGTTCTCCATTACGATTCGTTCTCTGATGAGCGGAGTAATTTCTAACAATGTTTCGAAATTTTCTTTCTTTCCTACCTGGGCATTGAAATCGCCAAGTAAAATGATATTATGTTTGTCTGGAATCTTCGATAAAATGTCTTCAAGTTCTTCCCAGAATCAATCAGTTCCTTCCGGGTCTTTCTTGTTCGCTACGTTGATCGGTGCATGAACGTTCACAATAGTATACATTGTATTTGTACTTCGAAAGGAAAGGATCGAGACTCGACTGCTTACAGAAGTGAAATTTGTGATGGAGTCTAGAATCTTCTTGTTGACTACAAATCCAGTACCGAGTTGGGGAACCTTTTCTATAACACGTTTACCTGGTTTACCCTTGAAGATTCTGTAGCCTTCTGATTCAAAGGCATGCTCATCAGTAAATCGTGTTTCCTAAACTGCCGCAATTTGGATCTGATGTTCAGTTAGAGCATCCGTGAGTTGTTTTAATTTTCCAACCTTCCAGAGAGAATTCGTGTTAAAGGTAGCAAAGAAATTCTTGGCTCTATGCTTGATCTTTCGTGGAGTCTCCGATACCTCCAAGCCTTTCGGTGCAAGCTCCCCAGATTCCGAAGGCTTGCATACGTCACTCGAAGCGACGGTGGATTGGTTACCACCTGGGGTAGTAGCATTTGCTGAACTTTCCTCCATGCTTTGAACAGTTGAAAGTCTGTTGACTTAGGCCAGTGATGTTTCACACTGACAAAGATACTGCCAAGGTTGTGAGCCTTGGAGCCCCCAACACTGATCGGCTCACCGACCCAGTTTCCCACTAGGATTGGTTACCCAACCTTCCACTGGGTTGCTCGGTTTAACAGAGGCACCTCTTGTAGGTTATGTGCTGGAGTTGGAGTGAAAGAGGCTAGTTGGATTCTCTTGCTAAATCCAATGTATTAATGTTGCAGATGACTAGCAACGACGCATTTCACTCCCATTTGCCCAGAGACACAAGGTCTCCTCACAGGTTGATTCCTGGGATATTATTATTATTATTATTATTATTATTATTATTATTATTATTAGTATTAGTATTATTATTATTATTATTTCTTTCTTTCTTTCTTTCTTTCTTTCTTTCTTTCTTCGTTTTGCCCACTTAGGGAGCGCGCTTGAACTTGTTGACTCGGGTTGATGGTGCTTTCCTCTTCTTCTCCTCCCAAAATCTCCTCATGAACTCACTATGCCCCTTCTTACGTTCCTCCGTCCATTTTTTCCAGTGGTCTTTTTAGCTTTTTCGGCGAAAGAGTGATTTGTAACTCGGGTTCCAAAAGTCTTGCGATTCATGATGCTATCTTCCGTAATGTTTATTTCCTTTAAGTCCTGTTTGATTTCTTCTAACCAACTGATTTTGACCTTCTTTGAATTAATTATATCAAGCAGTTTTTTTGCATATCTGGTGTTGTCCATTCGGCAGATGTGACCATAAAATTTCAATCGTCTCTTACGCACGGTATCAGTGAACTTATTGATTACTGTGTACAAGTCTGTGGTTTTCCTTTTAATCCATATACCATTAACATAAACGGGGCCATATATTTTCCTGAGAATTTTACGTTCCTGGATTTCGATTTCACCAATTTGAGAGTGGCCTCCTAGAGATATAGTTTCGGAGGCGTACAATGCTTCCGGAAGAACAACTGTCTGGTAGTGCCGTAGTTTTGCATTTCGTGACATCACTCTTTTATTATAGTGATTCCATGTTATTCGGTATGCTTTCTGAAGTTTGGTAGCTCTTTCTAAATTAGCTTTCCTGTCCAACCCAGACGGTACAATAATTTCTCCTAAATATTTGAAGGAAGGTACGTGTCTAATTATTCCATAGTTGGTCTGTAGTGGAGATCTCGGGATATTCTGGTCTCCATTTACTATGAAATGCGTCTTCTCATACGATATTTGGAGTCCTGTCTTTGATGCTAACTCATGTAACTTCTCTATGGCATACTTGGTTTCTTCACTAGTCTTGGTAAAGATAGCTAGATCATCAGCAAAAGCTAGGCATTTTACTTTTATTTTCTGTTCCAGAGTACCAATGCTTATTATTATTATTATTATTATTTTTTTTATTATTATTATTATTATTATTATTATTATTATTATTATTATTATTATAGGGTTGTTGTTGTTTTTGCTTCACTTATGGGTTACATCTTCACCAATGAGTCAGTGTAGTTGAAATTGTTTTTAGAATATGCCTTTTAACCTGTGTAATTATGGTTGATGTTGAGAAATTTAAATACTGTATTCATATGGATTTTCTCGCGACTTAATTATCCAAGCGCAGTGAAACTTAGTACGGTAAATCTTCTTACAAGGCTTCATATTGGTGTCTAATTTAATTCAAGTTCTATGACAAGTTAAAAATGACGATTGTGCATTTTTTTTAAAATCACGTTTATATTTCTCGTGTCCTAAATAAGTGATAGAAATGTAGGTTGGTATAGTGAGCCACGATTATAATATTCATCTGCAGGCATATAATTCCATAGCATATACGAGGTGCATCCAGAAAGTAAATTTCCCTATTAAAAAAAACATAGTTATATGCAAAATTGTATTGGCAACAGGTAGGCCTACAATATTGCCTCAGCTATTCTTCGACATAGGCACCAAACGAATTGAGACACTTGTCATAACGTGGTATCCACTTTTCTAGTTATTTTTCATCGAAGTCTGCCACCTGCGAATGGAACCAGCGTGTGATACTCATCTTCAGCTCTTAGCCAGTGTGAAAATGCTGTCCGGAGAACATAAATTTCTTGAGGTGCAGGGAAAGGTGGAAATCGCTGGCAGCAATATGTGGACTGTGCGGCGGATGGTCAAACAGCTCCCAGATAAACTTCTGCAGAACAGTTGCTGTCCTGATCTGGCTCTCAGTGATTTCCATCTTTCCTTGCACCTCAAGAAATTCCTGGCGTGTGGTCAGCATTTTCACATTGACGAAGAGCTGAAGACGACTGTCACACGCTGGTTCCATTCGCAGACGGCAGACTTGTATGACACAGGACTACAAAAGTGAAACTTAAAAAAAAATGGGCTTATGAGATCACCTTTTGTCCGTGTGTGCGTATGTGTGTGTCCACGCTTATAAAATCTAAACGTCCGTAGCGATTTCAATCAAACTCGGTAAGGTCAT
The DNA here is from genome assembly GCA_946902985.2 of Meconema thalassinum. NCBI lineage: Eukaryota > Metazoa > Arthropoda > Insecta > Orthoptera > Tettigoniidae > Meconema > Meconema thalassinum. The sequence continues at coordinate 672,407,110 of OX336388.2, forward strand.
AGTACTATTTTGTCCAACCCCGACCGAACCCTTCACATTTTATTACGGCTCACCAATCCAACATGGCGGCTGTGCGAAATATTTCACCTGTATTCTATATCTCCGAAGCTATTACTGATATCACCCTGAAATTCAGTACGATGATAAAGGGCTCTGCTAGAAGTTCACCTATGTAACTTTCAAAAACCTGTTAAGTTCAGAACGAACATGGTGGCCATACAAATTTGAAACATTTAAATAGACTTTTCTTGAGATTTAACCATCCGAACGCAGTGAGACATTGTAAGAAAATGTTTATACACATTGTAATGCATTGATATTCAATTTAGTTCAATTGTTTACATAACTTCAAGATGGCTGCTGTGCAAAATTTCAAAATTAAGTTTTTATTTCTTGTGTCCTAATCATGCGATCGAAGTCAACATTTTAATAATGAACCTACGCAATAAATGTCATCTAAAAGTAATAATAATAATAAAGGGGGTCATTTCATTCCCACCCAACGAGGGTGGGCGGGCCCCTATAGATGGCCGCACCATCTCTTGGGCCAGAGGAGGGGATTGAATGGAAGGTGGAGAGTTATAGGAGAAGGGTGGTGGTGAATTGTGTAAGTTGGAGAAGGAAAAATGATTTGACCTCTTGGCTAAGATTGAAGTTTCGAAAATTTGGTGTTGGCGAAAAATTGCTCTTAAATGCATTGAGCTATTGTAGATGAAGGCGTTAGATGTTGAATTTTGAGAGTTTGAGTTTAATGGTGTTGTGAGAGAGCTGAAATTTGGTGTTTTCAGGAGTTAGTAGTTAGAGTGGGTGATGAGCTTTGATAGGGTTTTTTTTTTTTTTTTTAAGTGGATGATTATGTATCATGAGATGGTATGGGATGAGATGAGAAAGGTACGTTGAGGTGAGTGTGGGTGATGGGATATGGTAATTGTTGTTTGAACTATCCGGTAATGAATGCGATAATAGAAATGGAGGAGTTTGTTTGCTGAGATGGAGGTGATGGATGACTTTGGTTGAGATGAGAATTGAAGCGTTATTGTAGAAAACAGAGAGAAGAGAAAGAGTCGAATTAAAATAGAAAGAAAAGAAAAGAAAAGAAAAGAAAAGAAAAGAAAAGAAAAGAAAAGAAAAGAAAAGAAAAGAAAAGAAAAGAAAAGAAAAGAAAAGAAAAGAAAAGAAATATAAGCTGTTGATGTAAGATGTGAGTATATATGGATGGATTGATGTGATGGTTTTTTTATTTTTTTTATTTTAAGAGGACTATTAGTCCGGGGCAGGGGTGAGGCTCTTGAGGTGGAGTAGGCCTAGCTTAGTGTATACTGGATTGCGTAGCTGGAGTGCCTCAAGCTGTCGTAGAATAGGATTCTGCGTTTTTCTAGCGCGCTTCAAGTAGCGCAGTTGGAGAAGGTGTATGCACGTCGTAACGGGGGGCAACGGCATTAGACGGTACAGATCCTCACTTGGGTGTATTGGGGGGAGGCGAAGGGCTATGCGGGCAATGCGTCGTTCCATGGTTACCAGGGGGTGCAAGTAGCTGGCGGCGCAGCCGGCCCAGACAACATGCCCATATGTAATGTAAGAGCGGATGAGGGTCTTGTAAGTGTAGAATAGCGTTGAGGCATGCAGCCCCCAAGAGGTTCCGATCAGCCTGGTGATGAGGCGAGAGCGCTTCTGAGCAGTGGCCGTAAGTGCGCGGAGATGTGGACGAAGGGTGAAGTGCTCGTCAAAGATGACGCCCAGGTAGCGTAGCGATGGTGAAGTGTGAAGGCGGTGATCGTGGATGCGTAGGGTCAGAAGATTGGGGTTGCGGGTGGCCGAGTTGGCATGGCGACGGGGACGGAAGAGTTCGGCTTTGGTCTTGTCCGTATTTAGACTGAGATGCCAGCGATCACACCAGGCCGTGAATCGGTCGAGATATGGTTGGACCAGTCTGTTGATGGCTGCGACGGAAGGGCAAGGAGCGAGTATTGCAGTGTCGTCTGCGAGCTGGAGGAGGTGGAGGGGAGCCGGAGGTTGGGGGATATCTCCGACAAAAAGGATGTAGAGGAGAGGGGATAGTACTGACCCTTGGGGTACGCCTTGGGTTAGAGAGAAGGAGCGTGAGAGGGTGCGATTGATAGAAATGCGGGCGGTGCGGGGACTGAGGAAGTTTCCAATCAGGCGGATGAAATTATGAGGGAGGTGGTAGTAGTGGAGTTTGAGAAGGAGAGCTGAGTGCCAGACGGTGTCGAAGGCACTCTGAAAATCGAAGGTGAGGAGGAGAGTGGGGCGGAAGCGGTTCATGTTATCGGCTGTGAGGGTGGTGAGGCGGAGTAGTTGGTCATGGGTGGAGAGGGCAGGCCGGAAGCCACATTGGGAGAGGGGGAGTAGCTGATGTCGATTGAGATGGAGGTAGGTGCGGCGGACTAGGATTTTTTCGAAGAGTTTGGAGAGGACGGCTGTGAGGCAGATGGGACGATAGGAGGAGGGGTCGGAGAGTGGTTTGTTGGGTTTGGGGAAGAGAAGCATGGTGGCAGCGCGCCATGCCGTTGGGTAAAATCCGGTTTTGAGGAGGTAGATATAGAGGGTGGCGAGGAGCTGGAAGAAGATAGGGGGTGCCTCTTTGATGTGGAGATAGCGGAGTTGATCGGGACCGGGGGCAGTATTTTTGGTACGGGAAAAGGCGAGGTGAATATCGATGGGGGTGATGGGGTCGTTGATAGGGTGTGGGATATGGGGGTGTTGATGATTGGGCTGGAGATAGGGTCGATCTGAGATGGAGTTGACGGCGTCGTTATCGGTGTCATCGAAGGTGAGGCCGAAATGACCGTTAAAGACCCGTTCGAAGCGACGGGCAAAGATCTCCAGCTTGGAGGGCAGATCCGGTGGGGCAGTGCCCTGGTGGATGATCGGATAGATGGGTGTGGGGGAGCGTCCAGTGAGGGTGTTTAAGCGTTTCCAGTAAGAGCCAAGGGAGGAGCGTTGGCCTTGCAAGGAGTTGCAGATTGAGACCCAGTTACGGCGGTGAAAGGCGCGGATGTAGAAACGCACCTGGCGGATAGTCTGACGGTGAAGGGTGAGGAAATAGCGATCGCGTGACCTTTTATAGTGGGCTATATATCTGTGGGAGAGCCGGAGGAGAGGGAGGGCTTTGGGGGGTAACGGGGGGCGGGAGGGTGAGTACGGGGTGATGGGGATGTGAACGGATGAGGCGTCTGTTAGGGAGGATTCTAGAGCTCGGGTGTATGAGTCGACCGAGGCCGCAGAGTCAAGATGCGGGAGGGGAGGGGTGAGAGAGTTGATGATGTGATCTCTGTAGGCAGGCCAGTTTGCCTGTTTAAAGTTCTGGCGAAGAATCGGCGGCGGAGGGGTGACGGTGGTGGGTCGTGTTGGTATGGTGACCAGAACGGGGAGATGGTCGCTTCCTATGCTGAGGAGGACGTCCACAGTTAGAAGGTGAGCGAGGCGATTATGTGCAATAATTGCATCCGGTGTGGTGTTGGAGATAGGGCGAGTATGTTTGGGGATGACTACGAGGGTGGAGTTTATCGCCTGTAGATAGTTATGGAAGTCAGCCAGTTCCGTTGCCGATCGGGAGTGCATGTTTAGGTCCGCAAGTACGAGAAAATGTGGGAAGGTGGTATGGAGATGGGTTAGGAACTCCCGGGGGAAGGGACGGCGGGGACGGGTGTGTATAGTTGCGACATGAAGTACGCGGGAGGGGAAGTAGAGAGTCGCGATGAGGCTCTCAGGGAAGGAGAGTGGGGGAGGAGGGACGTGAATGCGTAGTGGGATGCGGTTCTTATGTAAGAGGGCGACACCCCCACGCCCAATCTCACGAGGGTGGTCCGCTCTGTGGATGGTGTAGCCGGGGAGACTGGCTGACTGGTGGGGACGAAGAAACGTTTCGTTTAGTAGAACGGCGTCTGCGGAATGTGCGGCTACGGTGTACTGAAGTAAGGGACGCTTCTTGTGGAAGGAGCAAACATTGCTGTATATTAGAGAGATGGTTTTGGGAGGCCCAGTGTGGATGGTCTTAGTTGCCATGTTGTGTCGATACCAGTGGGGAGAAGGTGAAATGTGTTAAGGGGCCGGCGTATGAGGGGAAGAAGCGAACATTAAAAATTTGGAGGGCCGCCTGCTGGAGTTGTGTGAGAACCAGAGGCCGTTGGAATGGCATGAGGTTTTGAAGGGAGATGGTGAGGAAGCGGAGGAGGTTTTCCACCGTCAAGGGGGGAAATTGGGTGTTTGCGGTCGGGGTTGGGGGGTCGATTGTCTTTACGGGTGCGACAAGCTCCGGATGATCTGGGGGAGGTGCGGGTTTACCCTTACACTTGTAGGAGTGTGTAGGGTGCTGGCCCGAGCACTGGTGGCATTTGGGAGGTTGGGCGAGGTTTGGACATTGTTGCAGGGGGTGGTCAGGTTGGGAACAGTGGGGGCAGATGCGCGGTTGGCGGCACTGTTCAGTAGAGTGCTGGTTGTAGGCCAGACACCTATTGCAACGGAGAGCCATGGGAGGTGGAGCTTTAGAGGGTTCTACTCGGTGGTGATATCGAAAGATGTATACGCCGAGCTGGAGTAGGCGATCGACTTCTGCCTGGATGGCCAGGAGAATCCTGACCATCCTGGTTGGGCCTGTGGGGCACTTTATGCGGAAGGCCTTTTTCACCTGGATTTGTTCGCGTTCAAGTTCCGATATGACGACCTCCTCAGGAAGATCAGGGTCAACGCCTCGGATCACGCACGAGAAGAGTGGTGAACGGGTGGGAGGGGGTGCTGTGGTGGGTGTTTGGCGCGATGTAAGGGGACCGATCGTCACTGTGGGACCAAGTCGGGCGGGTGAATTGGCGTCCTCAAGGGTGGTGGCGACAATGTCATCGTCGGTCTTGAGGATCACGCCATTTGAGACGGAGACCAGGATGAAAGGTAAAGAGGGGGGGATGAGCGTCTCCAAAGCTCCCGAGATTTCCTGTCTGGACAGGTGTTGGAGACCGGAGATAAGGTAAGAATGCTTATAGGCGGGCTGAGCAGCCTTGGCTGCATAGGAGACGGATGATTGGGGAATTGGGGAGGGGGTCGTTCCCTCCTGGAAGGGTAGGGTCCCCGTGGGGCGAGGGAGGGGTGGGAGATCAAAGATGGAGGGAGGGGGGTTCGTGCTCAATGTGGCATCCAGTAAGGGAATGGAAGGATGACCACCCTCCTCCATCCCATCATGGACACGCAAACGGGAGCGCTGGGTAAGTTCAGAGTTCGCGGGGTCAGGTACTTTGCGTTTCGCGGACAGGATGGAGTTTTGTGGGATTACTGGTGGGAGGTTGGGGTGAAGGCCAGAGGTGGAGGGTGTAGCGGTAGACACGGTAGTAGCCGTGATTAGGTTTTTAGGGATGGCGCCTTGAGAGTTAGTGCGCGGTGGTGCCTCCTTGTTGGTCCCCTTAGCGTTACGCGGATCACGGTTTGGGGATCCACGACCTTTGCCACGACCCATGACGAATATGTGGAAGGTATTAACAAGTATAGGATGAGGCCAATTTTACCAGGGCAGGGGGATGGGGTGCAAAGATCGCGAAAGGAATTGCAGGACTAGGGCACTAAGTCCCTAAAAAAGGAGAAGGCTGGATGGCGCGGCGGTATTATGTGGCCTTGAATGATACTGGGTGAATGAAAGCTGTGTGTATGATGAATGTGTAAGTCTGGAAAGAATAATTTCCCAGACGAGCTGTGTGTATGTCAGTGTAATTGTAATATGAATGATGTTGCGTGAAGAAAAATGAAGTAGAAATGAAGGTGCTGACACTACAGCAGTCTCGAGGAGAAGGCTATATGTCGACAGGCGCGACACAGAAAGAACGTAGCTGTGTATTGCAGGCTGTAGGTGTTCTGTGTAGCGTGCACTGGCGATGAGAAAACTGCTGGCTCCGGTCAATCTCCTTGAATAAACGTAGATAGGCAAGCAGCGGTGTCACCAGACAGTTCTGTAGATTTACGAAGCGAAGAGTAGATGTAGTGGATGTTTAAATGTATGAAATTTGAAGACGAATGTGCACTGCCTGCAATGCAGTGGTGTGATGTGAGCTCCACGTGGCCAGACGAGGTCGCCTCGAAGGATCCAGAAAATTCTAGAGCTTAGACGATGGTGATGACGTGGCGATGACGTGGCGATGACTGGATGATGACGTAGATAATTTCTGGAAATATTCGGCGAGAATGACGTTCTTAGGAATAGTCAGAAATAAGATGATCTAAAAGTGGTATATTCTCCTGAATATACAGCTTTTGTTAGTTTTTAATAGTTGTCACTACTTTTGGGATTTCCTTCATGTTCAGGGTTTTTCTTACTTACCTTCTTTGTAAACACCAACAGTGACTTCCTTTGTATTTCTGTTTTCTCTCTATGCATTTTCCTTATTCTTTCTTTAGTCTGATTTCAGGGAATTATTTATGTCATCTCTGCTGCTCATGTGCGCCAAAAATCTCCATGCCACGCTATCTAGCGACGCACCTTCACATCAGTACGAGTGCCGGCGCTTAAAGCTTTGAACTACTATGCTATAGCTGAAAGTTCTCCGTTACCACCATACATGTCTCTACCAACAACTCCTTGTCACCAATATCATCATTTAAGAAGAAGAAAATTTCTTATCTATAAGGTGCGTTCAAAAAGTAACGAGCCGGAGGATGTAATGCGCAAACCGGTGACGACATCGGCTAATCGTGGCGTGTGTAACGAGGTGTGATTCCGAACAGAGTGTGGAAGGTCACATCCCGTCGCTAGAGGGCACGCGTGCACGTCATGTGACGATACAAAGCGAGTAGCAGCATGCATCAATCGTCCAACGCTGCCAGTGTCATTGCAAACAGTGACATGGAGGCGTCAAACGAAGAGCAAATAGGTGTTGTTCGGTTTCTGACAGCGAAAGGAGTAAGGGGAACGGACATTCATCGCCGAATGTCACAAGTGTACGGCGAACACTGCATGTCCCTTGCAAGGGTCAAGGCGTGGCACAAGCGCTTCAGGGAAGGACAGGTGTCGTTAGCCGATGATGCCCGGTCTGGGGCACCCCCCTGCATTACCGATGACAACGTCCAGCTGGTTGATGCACTCATTACCCAGGACCGCCGAGTAACAGTGAACGCCATAGCCACCGTGGTCGTATTGAGCGTCGGAAGTGTGCACACCATCATGAAGGAATGACTGCACTTGCGGAAAGTGTGTACCCAATGAGTGCCCCACAGTCTTCAACCACACCAGGAAGCATGTCGAATGGCCTACTGTCTTGATCTTGGTTGGACGATTGATGCTAGCTGCTGCTCGCTTTGTATCGTCACGTGACGTGCACGCGTGCCCTCTAGTGACTAGCCGTAACCTTCCACGCTCTGGTCGTAACCACACCTCGTTACACACGCCACGATTAGCCGATGTCGTCACCGGTTTGCGCATTACAGCCTCCGACTCGTTACTTTTTGAACGCACCTTATATAATAATTGTATTTTTGTTATGTTGCCTGAATGTTACCCCCTTCTCCTTCCTCCTGTCCCCCTCTGCCATTTTATCGGAACTTGCACTTGGAGATCACACTGTCATTCTACGTTAGTGCTTCGACCGGACTTAAGGTCTCTCCTTTTGGGAGTAGTCTATACATCTCAACGATGTTTTGAACTTTCAAATCGCCGGCATGACATAAAACCTTTTTAACGTCTGGCCGTGAAAATCTGCATCGACCAAAGATGACAAGTTAAGTACAAAACTCAGTGTTTTTATCAACCATTTTATGGAACCTGTGTGAATTTCTTAATCTGAATATTTTAAATAACCTTATCCGCAAAATCAGAACTTTACATGCTTGTTATAATCACTAACGGCTTTCAACGAGAGAACTCTTACATTCCTTTGCCAAAACTGAAGTAAGCTAACAATTTGAATTATCATGAAAATTTCCACTGCTAAATCTGTCAATTGGGGAAACGTTTTTCTCCCATCGTGGGAATTATTCTACTGAGAAGTAATTTGAAAGTCTGCCTTTGACTCTTCGAGAGACTTTCTACTGGTTGCTCTTGATAGGGGCGTGGTGGCGCAGCGGTCAAGCTGTATGCCTCTCACCAAGGCGGACCGGGTTCGATTCCCGGTCAGTGCATGTGAGATTTTCGATGTGAAATTCCATGTCCTGTGGTTCGGATTCCACGTAAAACGGAGGTCCCGTGGCTTATGATCGCGAGATTAACGGTCACGTTAAACTACAAGCTTCCTTCCTTTATTTTTTTTTGGTTGTTCTTGAAAATTCAACTAGCTATTTTCTCTTCGCCGAGGGATTTCTTTTATTGGTCCATTCCACTCAACCTACAACTTGTGATTTCAATCAAGTAATAGACTCTGAATTGTACGAATTAAAGTTTACCAACTCACCAAGATCCTATCAACATTGAACTACCGATAATTAATAAATCCGAACAAACAACATAAAACTCAATAGTAACTTTTCCGTGTGCTTCGATATATTGGTCTCTCAGTGTGAACCATATGCGTTGGGTACCCAAAAATATGAACTCATAAACAGACTCAAAACAAACCCCATTCTTCTTTCCCATTTACTAACATTTAAATTTAAGTAATCAATCTTTGGTTAATTTTTTCTTCTTGTAATTTGAGGTTTCACTGAGGTGTCCTCGCCCCTTTTTTTGAATTTACAATTAATTAAAGTCTGCGTTAATATTCCAGTGGTCAAGAAGTTAGTTGCAAAACGGTCCTTGTTCTCAAGGAGGAACTGAGGATCAACCCTTGGTGGAACGATGGTAGAAGATAGGTATTTCTTAAGAAGTAAGCTTGTCTTTATGTGAGTGAAGAAATTATCAGAGTCTACGTTCCAATCTTTACGGACTCTTACATTCATGATCTCTTTCCTATTTTGAACACTGATTGCAACATTGTCTACTTGAAATAGGAGAATTTGGTGACATCCACGAGGTTTGGTATCTAGCCTTTCTAGGGAAAACTGTAGACATAATTTTCAACTGATACAGCCTGCATAGTTCAATTAAGCGCTTGTCGTTGGTGTTTGTCCTTCTATGAGCTGTGTAAGGCCCCAATACATCTCGGTAACTCCGTTCTTTCCCCAGTTGAGCATTAAAGACACCTACCAGCAGATTAATATGGTGACTAGGGATCTTATCAATCTCGCCCTCGAGCATCTGCCAGAACATTTGGACCCTTTCAGGGTTCTTCTTATTGTCAGCATTGATTAGAGCATGTGCATTTACAATGGAGTAACCCTTGTTTCTGCAACTGAAGGATAACACAGAAAGGCGTTCGCTAGTTGATGTGAGCCCTAGGACAAAACCCATTAGATCACGTCGTATTAAGAATGCTGTTCCACAGACGCTGGAGCCATGCGAATTCTTGGAACTATAAACATTCAAACTCTATGTAAGACGGGAAAACTTAAACAACTGACTGATGTCTTGCATAAACGCAAAATTTCAATAGTGGCTGTCCAAGAAACCAGATGTACAGATGATATAACATTTGTGTCGGAAGGTTAAACAGATTGCCTCGGATGTAGGGTATGGTAGCTATGTAAAGATGAAACGATTAGCTCAGGACAGGGAGGCATGGAAAACAGCATCAAACCAGTCAAAAGACTGAAGACTCGAACAACAACAACAACAACAACAACAACAACAACAACAACAACAACAACAACAACAACAACAACAACGACGACAACGACGACGACGACGACGACAACAACAAACGCTTTTATAACCAACTACAGTATTGTACATCCTGCTGCATTACACCCATATAAGAATTATTTATTATAAACCGGACTTCCATGAACACTAACACCCTTCAGTGTCTCTATTAGCCTATTATAACGAGGTTTTGATCTACTAACAAGAGTGGACAGATTAATATTCTGCGATGAAAATGCTAGAATGTTTCTCTCAAATTGTCTGATTGCTGGAAAAAATTAACTGGATAAGTATAGAATGTAAAGAATGGAAAAATGCCCCGATCTTTTTGGGTTTCATATTATGGGGTACCTAAACCTAACATGACGCCATCTCAATCGGCCTTTCCTACATCAATTTATGTCTCATGTAATGGAAAGTGTCACCATGAAGTTCCTAGTAGGAGGCCACGGTTCTTCATAAGAGTACATGATTGATCTAGTCCTTTATTCGCGCTCGCCAGGAAAATGTCATTGAGGGGATGTGAAAGCAAACACGTGGAGGCTGTGTGGATCGATCAGCTCGCGTGCACCTCATTAACAGGCTTGTAGAATGATCTACCAAGGCCTATTCTGAGCTTCACTCGATCAATCGTAGGTGTTTGAGAATGAACTGGTGTGACCAAGTTTCTGTGCTCGCACTTCAATCGATAAGTAATTACAGTCAACTGGCTTTTTAATGTGCTATTTAGTGCGCTGAAAACAAAGCAAAGCCCTATTCGCGTAGCACAGATAATTGCTCTGCACCAAATTCAGGCTAAATATAATTTATCTCTCATTTAATGCAGATCGTTACTGTCCTCAAATTAACTTTGTTTTTCGAATCTTTCTCCTTCTACATTAAGAACAGTATTCTGCCCTAAGACACGTCACCAACTGCCAGCTATCTAAGTTCCCCTGTCTCCTAATTCACTCGTCATTTTCTACTAGATTCATTATATCCTCCACCCCTTCATGGTGTAGTGGCTAGCATTCTTGGCTGTCACTCCTGAGGCCCAGGTTCGTTTTCCGGCTCTGCCAAGAAATTTAATTCTGGTCTGAGACTTGGAACGGGGTACGCTCACCCTCGTGATGCAGAACTGAGAAGTCATCTAAGAAGTAGTTTTCCGTCGTCTCACACTTTTACTCCGGGCAAATGTCCGTATAATTCCTAACTTCTGACCATAGCCACCCCCGTCCATATCCTAGTCTCAGTTACAAATACACACACCTTAAAAACACAGCTTATCAGGGAAATCCTACACGGGCTTAAATGAATCAACAGCATCATTATATCCTCACGCTATCCACCATTTGTTATCATCCTCGTTCTCTTCCTCTCCTTCTCCCCATAATAATAATAATAATAATAACAATAATAATAATAATATCGTATGGCCTCGGGTGTCGGGTGCAAGCTTTGTTATTTGACACCCAGAGGGCAGCTTGCATGTCGAATTTAGTTGTTCCTTGAAGCACTATAAAATTCAAGGATGGTTGGTTGGTTCCTTAGTTTAGGGGCTGCGACAATGCGGTCATGTAGCCCCGTGTACTTTGCGTGTGTGTAGAATCTGTCTGATAACCGGTGTTAATTGTGATGACTGTATTAGTGTGTGTATCTGTTTTTAGCCTATTTTCAATTTTGAAAAAAATAGGCTTATGAGATCACCTTTTGTCCGTGTGTGTGTGTGTGTGTGTGTGTGTGTGTGTGTGTGTCCTAATAAAATCTAAACGACTGGAGCGATTTCCACCAGCATTCAATATCTCCAAAACTATTACCGATATCACCCTGGAATTTTGTATGGTGACAGAGGGAACTACTAGAAGTTCACTTATGTGACCTTTGAAAACCTGGTAACTACAGAACCAACATGGTGGCCAAGCGAATTTTCGACTTTTAAATAGACGTTTCCCGCGAGTTAACCAACCAAACGCAATAAAACTTGGTACAATATATTTTTATACACATTGTAATGCACCGACATCTAACTTCGTTCAATTGTTTACATAACCTCAATATGGCGGCTGTGCGAAATATTTCACCGGCATTCTATATCTCTGAAACTATTAACGGTATCACCCTGAAATTTTGCACGAAGTTAAAGGGCACTACTGAAAGTTCATCAATGAGACTTTCAAAAACTGTTTAACTACAAAACGAACATGGCGGCCAAGCGAATTTGAAAGTTTTAAATAGACTTGTATCGCGATTTAATGATCCAAACGCAATGAAACTTGGTACAGCAAATGTTTATATACATTGTAATGCACTGGTATGTAATTTAGTTCAATTATTCACATAACCTCAAGATGGCGGCTGTGCGAATTTTTAAATTAAGTTTTTATTTCTTGTGTCGTAATCATGCGATCGAAATGAAAGTTTGAATAATGAACCTACGCAATAATTTTCCTTTAAAGGTACATGACTCTAAGGCCTGTACATATAACAATCCAACATGGCGACCATCCGAAATATTTAGACGGTTCTCAATATCTACGAATCTATTACAGCAATCAAACTGAATTTGTTAATGTTCATAGGGGCTATGGGCATAAGTTCACCTATAGGACTTTTAATAACCTGGTGATCACAAATCCAACATGGCGGCGGAGCGAAGTATAAATATTCACATGGTCGTTTCTCGCAATTTAACCATCCGAGTGCAGTGACACTTGGTACAGTAAATCCTTATACAAATGTTAATCCACTGGCATCTAATGTTTTTCAATTGTTTCCATAATGACAAGATGGCATTTGTGCGAAATTTTAATATCTCGTTTTTACTTCTTGTGTACTAATCATGCGATTGAAGTTTGAATACTACACGTACACAATAATCTTCATGTAACAGTACATAACTCTAAGCCCTACATATATAAAAGTCCAACATGGCGACCACCCGAAATATTTAGATGGTTCTCAATATCTACGAATCTATTACAGCAATCAAACTGAAATTTAGTATGTTGATAGAGGCAGTGATCATTAGTAGGATACATGAAAATAGGCTTAATAGTTCTTCACGGAACTACTTGTTTTTAAATTCAAGTAAGGACTGCAACTTTGAATTTTTCAAATAGTTCCTACTTTTGCCGCCAAATCCCACCGTCAACGACTACTAGACCTAGTTCAGAACTTAGCTACTAGACGCCACAGCAGTCGGCTCTTGGCAACAAACGTAGCAACCTAAGAGCGCTGTTTACATTCTTAACCTATACAATTTAGTTTCACACAGGTGTAATTAGTGGAAAGATTTTTAACATGCCATAAATCTATGACATGGGACCGCCGACTTTACTTCCCCTCCGAAGGAAGGCATTCGGAGGGATTTTTAACGCTCTTAAAAATCCAACGGCTTCGGCCGGGTTTGAACCCGGAAAGTCAATGAGGTTAGATATCTAAGCTCCTTGACACTATAGCGCTTTCTAGTAGAGAAATGAGGAACTTTGTGTTGGCGGAAAATCCCGAGATTAATTTTGCCATTATGAACACGGCCTACTGAATTCAAATGGGTTCTTTAACACTCCAACATCGTATGGCATGGTGTCGTATTTTTGCCGTCTTTCAACTTGCCATGGCAAGAGCGAACCTGCAAGCTTGGGATAGTAATCCGACACGATAACCACTCGTCCACCGTGGCAAAGGTTCATAACAAGTGATTCAGTAGTTTGTGTGGTGGGATCATATTAAGAAACTGTTCAGTTAGCGTCCGTCACCTTATGAGTTTATCACGCGAGCCGTCTCTGAGTGTGTTGCACGAATTCATGTTTGACCCTGCGATTTCATGTCAAGAGATGGATATGAATTGCATAATTGCTTTACTGACAGGATTTGAGGCTTCTTCTTAACCCCCTCACTCCTTTGTATTACATACGGTACTGTATATAATTTGTCAATAATTAAATTCGCTTTGAACACCTGTCAATACTTAATTTATTCATTTTTTTACTTTATTGTTGAAACATGTTTTCGGCCCTTCAGTGGGGCCTTCGTCAGAAAACCAGCAGAGTTTATGTATGGTTTTTATAGATCTTGAGAAAGCCTTCGACCGTGTGCCAAGACCGTTAATATGGCAAGCATTAAGGTCGCAAAACGTTCCTGAACCATACATAAAACTCATAATGGATATGTATAACAATGTAAAGACATGTGTCGAAGCCCAGCTGGTTTGTCCGAAAGCTTTGATATCAAAGTGGGGGTTCATCAGGGAAGTGCTGTAAGTCCACTGTTATTCAATAGTACTATAAACTACCCAACAAGACAATTTCAGAAACCCTTACCGTGGAATCTTTTGTACGCTGACGATGTGGCACTAATATCTGACAGTATTTATGACCTACAGGAGTGTTTAGACCAATGGAGGAGAGCTCTAGAGTCTAATGGACTGCGCATTAGTAGAACCAAGACTGAATATATGGTATGCGACTTCCACAATAATAAACCCAGAATGACAAATATTGAACTTAAACTAGATGGTGAAACCTTACCAAGGGTAACAAAATTCAAATATCTAGGTTCTGTAATTGCTGAAGATGGCACGATAACCGCCGATATAATCCATAGGGCCACGTCTGGGTGGAACAAATGGCGTGAACTAACAGGAGTTTTATGTGATCCGAAAATACCCATAAGAACGAAGGGGAAAGTTTATAAAACTGCCGTAAGGCCAATCCTACTCAATGGTAGTGAAACATGGGCTACTACAAAGGCACATGAGCATAAGCTACACACCACTGAAATGCGTATGTTACGTTGGGCAGGTGGAGTTACTCTCAAAAATAAAATCCGTAATGAACATGTACGAGGCAGTTTCAAAGTAGCGCCTATAACAGAGAAACTTTTAGAAACCAGGCTAAGGTGGTGTGGACATGTTATGGTGAGACCGGAGAATCATGAAGTGAAGAAGTGCCTTTCCATGACTACGCAAAAGAGACGGAGCGGGAGACCTCAAACAACATGGATGACGAATGTCCAGAGGGATATGAGAGTATTGGACCTATCTGCTGATGATGCTTTCCAAAGAAATGAGTGGCGCCTCAGGATTAAAAAAGCCGACCCGCGTAACGAGAAAAGGCGAGGAGGAAGAAGTGGGGCCTTCGTCAGCTTGGTTAATTAGCTTAACACTACATTAGGTGTTTGGTGAACATAATTACAACTTAACATAATTTTGAAATGGACGTCCTTACCATTTAAATTAGGAAATATGTTATGGTACTCAAATCCAAAAAGCAAATATACAGAAGGGTTGTTCAATATAAAATTTGTATCTTGATTTCCAAATATACTTTATCGAATTGTGTCGTGTAGTAGTCATGTTTAAAGTCTGTGGGAATTGTTAATATCAAAGTCTGTGGAAAAATTATAGGTTAACATATAAACCTATAAACTTAAAATATCAGATCTTACTAAGACGTTTGACAGTGTTAACCACACCTCGTTGGCAAATAAATTAGAATTAGAGGAATAGCCCTTCAGTGGTTTAAAAATTACATGTCTAACGGGAAGCAGTATGTTAATATTAATAGAATTTAAGGCCCAATTTCTGAGGTTAAATTCGATATCCCACAATGGTCAGTGCTTGGACCATTGATGTTCCTAATATTTATTAATGGTCTAGGTTATATAGAGTTCACTGGTAAAATATTTATATTTTCAGATGATATATTTCTACTATACGAGAGCACTTGTGAGCAAAAGCTTATGAAGGATATGTAAAAAGATCTAATTAAGGCTGTGCGATCTCCACCGCCGTCAATCGCATGACAAGAGATGGCAGCACTACTGTATTACCGATAGCAGCCGCTGCATTTGTGTTAGTGACGTGTCTACCCTTCAATTATCACCTCCTTCCGCCCCTACTCCCACCGCTTCTCCTCGTCACTCAATGTCTTCTCTCTCTCTCTCTCTCTCACTGATAGCGTTGCTTTGCATCTGAAAAACAAACCAGACTTGCTTTCCGAGCCGTATTGCCAATTTGTGGACTACTGTCGACCAAAGTATTATGTGTACTCGAGTTTGAAGGTTGTTTGTGACGTAACCAATAGACATACATAAAATCCAATAACATCATTATTTTCGTCGTTCTATTTTACGTGAGTCCACGTAGGTTTGGAATTTTTAGTTTATATTTTAATATTTTTTATCGCAGTTGGAACACAAAAAGTGCCCGTTTTTAAGCGTGTTTCAACCATGCGTCACATTTAAGAATTATTATCTCACAAACCCTTCATTGTATCGAATCCAAATTTTAACACAATATACATTGGAATGTTGTATAACTGGTTTATTAATTTCAAAATTTTTCGTGTCCAAGAAACAATGTTGTTATCTATTGTCTAAGGTAACGTTTTCTCGGCTTGGGGTGGTTGGAATATGTAGTTCTTGGTCGCGTTATATTCCTTATACATCAAAAAGTTATGTTGAATGACTTTAAAATACGTAAATTAATTCACTTATTTTATATCGGTTTATATTTGAACGGGGAAATACGACCTCGCCTCGCTCGGCAGTGATGGGCTCCATCTCAGCAACGCTGTACAGCCTACCCCGGAGCGGCTGGCGGGTGAATCATGCCTTATTTCCACGAAAAAATACAAACCGATATAAAATAAGTGAATTAATTTACGTATTTCACAGTCATACAGCATAAATTCTTGATGTATAAGGATTACAACGCGACCAAGAGCTATATTTTCCAACCACCCCGAACCGAGAAAAAGTTACCTTACAAAAATGATAACAACTTTGTTTCTTGGACACACAAAATTTTGAAATTAATAAACCAGTTATACAACATTCCAATGTATATTGTGTTAAAATTTGCATTTGATCTGATGACGGGTTTTTGAGATAATAATTCTTAAATGTGACGCATGGTTGAAACACGCTTAAAAATGGGCACATTTTGTGTTCCAACTGCGATAAAAAATATTAAAATATTAATTAAAAATTCCAAACCTACATGAACTAACGTAAAATAGAACGGCGAAAATGATGATGGTATTGGATTTTATGTAGGTCTATTGGTTACTTCACAAACACCCTTCAAACTCGAGTGCACATAATACTTTGGTCGACAGTAGGTATTCTCCCTCCGTCCAGCCCAATAAAAAAGAATGTATTATGATATAGGCCTATTATGATTATATTTTGATATAGTATGATATGATTCACGGAGTGAGGTTGTGGTTAGGGTTGTGCAGCTGTGAGCTTTCATTTCGGAAATAGTGGGTTCGAACCCCCCTGTCGGTAGCCCTGGAGATGGTTGTCCCTGGTTTCTCATTTTCACACCAGGCAAATGGGCGCTGTACCTTAATAAAGGCCACAGCCGCTTCCTTCCCACTGCTAGTCTTTCCTATCCCATCGTCGCCATAAGACCTACAGTCTCTGTGTCGGTGCGACGTAAGGCAAATTGTAATATATATATTATTTTGATATATATTGAAGATTACAACTCGCATAATAGGCCAGGCGACAGGTAGTTCAATAAGGAAATAATTAGTGGAAATCTGGAAATTGCTTATGTTATGTAGGTTATGTAAACAATTGAATTAAATTAGATGGCAGTGCATTACAATCTGCAAAATCATTTACTGTACCACATTTCACTGCGCTCAGAGAGTTAAATCACGAGAAAAGTCTATTAAAATATTTCAAATTCGCTTGTTCGCCATGTTCGTTTTGTACTTTACAGGTTTATGAAATATACATAGGTAAACTTGTATCAGTACCCTTTATTACCGTACAAGATTGCAGGGTGATATCTGTAATAGTTTCGGAGATATAGAATGTCAGTGAAATATTTCGCACAGCCGCCATTTTGAGGTTATGTAAACAATTGAACTAAATTAGACTCCAGTGCTTTACAATGTGTATAAACAATTGCTTTACCCAGTTTCATTACGTTTGGGTAGTTAAAGCGCGAGAAAAGTCTATTTAAAAGTCTCAACTTCGCTTGACCGCCATGTTGGTTTTGTAGTCACCAGGTTTTTGAAAGTCTCATAGGTGAACTTCTAGTAGTGCCCTTTATCATCGTACACAATTTAAGGGCGATATCGGTAATAGTTTCGGAGATATCGAATGCTAGTGAAATATTTCGCACAGCCGCCATTTTGAGGTTATGTAAACAATTGAACTAAATTAGACTCCAGTGCTTTACAATGTGTATAAACAATTGCTTTACCCTGTTTCATTACGTTTGGGTAGTTAAAGCGCGAGAAAAGTCTATTTAAAAGTCTCAACTTCGCTTGACCGCCATGTTGGTTTTGTAGTCACCAGGTTTTTGAAAGTCTCATAGGTGAACTTCTAGTAGTGCCCTTTATCATCGTACACAATTTAAGGGCGATATCGGTAATAGTTTCGGAGATATCGAATGCTAGTGAAATATTTCGCACAGCCGCCATGTTGGATTGGTGAGAAGTAACAAAATTTGAAGGGCACGGTCGAGGTCGCCGGGAATAGCGCCATGAACTTACCGAGTTTCATTGAAATCGCTCCAGCCGTTTAGATTTTATTAGGGGGACACACACACACACCTCACACACACGCACACACACACGGACAAAAGGTGATTTCATAAGCCTATTTTTTCAAAATTGAAAATAGGCTAAAAATCCGCAACTCGGATATTCCTGGTGATCCTCTTGTGCTTTTCCAATGCATTTGCCTTGCAAAGAAATCCGATGCAGAATTGAAACAATATTTCCAGTTTGGACTAGCTCCGTATCCGGTTGCGATCTTTGATAAAGCGGGAATGCGTAGACGCAAAAGTCTGTGTTCTATAAATTATTCGATCCTGTTACCGATGAGCCCATATTTGAGGACCTACATCATGTTCTCGACGGAGGATATCTTCTGCACCGTGTAATTTGGCACCAAACCGATACTTTTGTCGACATTAATGCCAAATATGCGAGTTACGTTAAAAGATACTTTAAAAACAGTGTCATTATTTTCGATGGGTATCCTGACGACCCAGCAGCTCGCAGTACCAAGTCCGTTGAACGTCTTCGACGATCGCACAAGCATGAAGCTGCTAATGTTTTTTTTTTTTTATGAGTCCATGACGGCACCTATGCCACAAGCAAACTTTTTGTCTAATGTCACAAACAAACGAAGATTGATCGACTTGTTGCGCGTCAAATTCGAAAGCGAAGGAATCGAAACCAGACAAGCTCCACATGCCGATGTGCTGATCGTTACCACCCCACTCGAGTTATCTCGGCCCGACAATTCAGTCATTATAGTGGCTGAAGATATAGATATCCTGGTCATCTTGGCGGCTTGTGTGCCACCCTCCACGAAAATGTATTTTATGAAACCCGGCCAAGGTTCAACCAAACAACAACTATTTTGCACAACAAGTTTCAATCTCCCAACATGTGTGCAAGAAAACTTACTCTTTTTGCATGCGTTTAGTGGGTGCGATATAACGTCTTCGTTTCACAGGCAGTGCAAAATGAAATTCGTAACACTGCTGAAGAGTAATGAGGAACTGCAGACAGCTGTTAGGGTTTTCCGAGACGTGAACGCAAACCCCTATGAAATTGACAAAGCGGGCCAGTTGGTTTTGGCTGGGCTTTATGACAACAAAACCACGGGAAATACCCTGAATGAGCTGCGGTTCCAACTGTTTGAAAAATCTCTAAGCAAACATCGATTTAATCTCGCAAGCTTACCTCCCACCGAATCAGCGGCACGTGAGCACTCTTTAAGAACATATCATCAAACCCAAACATGGTATGGAAATGATACAAATCCACTGGTTTGGGGCTGGAAAAATTCTCAATGTGGTTTGGCTCCCATACCTACGAGGGATCCGGTGCCACAAACGCTTCTAAACACAGTGTCCAGCAAATGTTCGGAAGGATGTAACGCAGCTTGTGGTTGCAGGAAAACGGGCCTCCGAAGCTCCAGAATCTGCATGAATTGTATGGGACGGTCATGTACAAATGCTGCCGAGGAAGATGATATGGATGATTGTAACGGAGACATCGATGTTAATCTTGAGCGCCCTGTGACGTCGGACAAATGTACCGATACAGACGATGAAAGCGATGACGGAGAAATTGAGGCCACAGCTGTTTACATTGAAAATCTGTTATACTTGTAACAAGTTAACAGCTTGTGCACCTGGAATGCTGACAAATATTTTATAATATGTAGAAACTTTGATACGGCATATCATTTCCATAGCTTTTCCGCAAGAATCTAAAAGGGCTCCAATTTGAATGGTCGTAGCATCGTAACAGTTCACATTAGAGACAAAAGGTACAGAGCATTTTTGTAGAAAATGTACTCTAGATTATTTTTATAACAGGCATTTTGTTGATAAAGTTGATGGTTTGGGAGATATTAGCAAAAAAAAAAAAAAGGAAAAATGGTACCTTCTTAGGGCCAGAAGGGCCAACGCCGACTTCGCTTGAGGGGGAAAACTTGGGAGAGTAATATCTGGGTCAAAATAAAGCGATTAAAGCAATTTCCAGCTTTCCACTAATTATTTCCTTATTGAGGCTTTTGTTTTTCGACCTGTCGCCTGGCCTATAAAGTTCTATTGATCTTAAACATGATTTATTCTGCGAATATAACTTACAGAATTTTATAAAGTAACTCATAAATAATTTTTAACATTCTGTAAACGAAACACACACATATTTTATTATGAGCAAATATTCTCATGAAAATAAATTTTATTATTTCAGATTTTGAAAAATCATTTACATATCATATTGTTCTATATTGAAACATCTTTTTTTAGTAATAATCTGATACAGGTACGAAGTACACCATTTTATACTGACTGTATAACAATATAAAGTATTGACAGTAAGAAAACAAACAATAAAATTTAACAAAAAAAAAGGGACTTAATAATAACAAATTCATTGGAAATTAAATAACAAATAAAATAAATAACAGAGGTTATAAAGATATGTATGTGAGTCGTCCAATTCCAGAACTACCTAAGTCAATTTCATGAAATTTGTGAGAAAGGGCAAAAAAACTGTCTTGAGTTATCCGTGCGTGTTTAAATAGAAACAGTTTGTATAATAGTTACAAAATACGATTAGTTTTCATTTTATGTATGTTTTAAAAATACAGTAAAAGCAGTTTTTACGTAATAATAGAAAATATATTGCACTTAAGCAGTTTTGATACAGGATCTAGCACTTAAGTAGTTTTGGATTAGTTTCATTAAGTCAGTAATTATGGTTTCTATGTGAAAGTGAAATTATTGCTATATTTTAAAGTTCTCTAAGAAACTACCCAGTATACAATAAAAGTAACCTTTCAACCTTAAATTTCCATTCACAATATGCTCACAGCTTTTCAAACTTAGCGAAATAGAGTCCATTGGACTGCACAGCAACGTCATTCCATGGGGTCTTCTTCTTCTTCTTCTTCTACTACTTCAGATACATTTTGTCGAGCTATGTCTTCGCCACATAGTAGCAAGTCTCGGTAGAAGCCTAGATCCTCTCTGTTGTGCCACTCAGGGCCGAAATGCTTTGACAAAAGCTGTTTCACATCAGTCACTTACATATATATAAATATATAAAAGTGTACCCGTTCCTACGCCACTTTAACATGTTTTCTTGGCGTTGATTACAGTAGCAGTGTTTAGCTATTGACAAGTTCATTGTTAAACGTAAACGCCTGGAGAGTGAAAGTGAGCAGTCGGCTCCTACTCCCGAACCGTCGAATTCAACATAAAGAAGACAAACGAAAGAAAAGAACATACCAGGACAGTTACGTAGTGTATGGATTTACGTGGAATAAGAACGAGGAAAACCCTATCCCTGTGTGTTTAGTTTGTGGCGAAACACGAGGCCATGGTACCTAGCAAACTGAAGTGGCATCTCACAATTAAGCATCCTAGTGGGTCAGGGAAGAGTGAGATGTATTTTTCACGTGTACTAGAAGGGGAGAAAAAAAAACAGCTGTGCGAATGGTAAAGAGAATGACCATAAGTGATACTGCTCTTGAAGCCTCGTTTAAAGTAGCAGAACTGATAGGAAAAAAAAAATCACACACACACCTCATACTCTTGGAGAGGAAATCATAGGTCCTGCATGGAAAATTATAGTTTCAACAATACTTGGTGAAGGAGCAGCTAATCAAATTTCGAAATTTCCTCTTTTCAACAACACAATCAGTCGCAGGATATCTGAAATGTTTGCAATATCAACGAACAAGTCGTGGGGAAAATAAAAACTGATAGAGCATTTGCTTTGCAAGTAGATGAGAGTATCGATAGTGGTGACAAACTGCAACTCCTTGGTTTTACCAGATATATTGATGATAAAGATATTAATGAGCAGTTTCTGTTCTGTAGACCGCTGGAGACTACAACCTCAGGCCATGATATTTTTGTTTCTATTAATTCCTTTCTCAATGACCAAGATCTTTCATGGAAAGACTGGTTGGTTGGTTCTTAAGTTTAGGGGCTGCGACAACGCGGTCATGTAGCCCCGTGTACTTTGGTGTGTGTAGAATCTGTCTGATAACCGGTGTTAATTGTGATGACTGTATTAGTGCGTGTTATCTTTTTTTTAATTCAAGTAAGGACTGCAGTCTCTTGAATTTTTCAAATAGTTCCGACTTTTGCTGCCAAACGCCACCGTCAATGACTACTAGTTCAGAACTTAGCTACCAGACGCCACCGCAGTCGGCTCTTGACGACGAACGTAGTGCCCCCGTAATTGAATTATATAGAGACCACGGTGGCTATATTTGAAATTATAAGGAGAGTTATGGTTGTCATAGTTATGACGTGGGTAGTCATGACGTAAGCACGGATGACGAAAATGTTATGCCAGCAGGCTACTTGAGCCGAGATTCTCAGTGACGTCAGCATTTAGTCGAGAATGTTCCAAGATTTACGACGCAGTCGCAGGAAACGAGGAATTCTGCTGAGGAAGAAACTATGCTATTGGAGGAGAGGCATGAACCAATCAACGATAGTTTAAAGGAAGACGGAGATTGCTGAAACTATGGTATTTTTATTACTTTTGGAATGCAGAATTGTGGAAATCCATTTGCAGTAAAGGCATTGATTTGGAATTTTGGTGAAATTTATTTTCAGTTTTTGAATTTTGAAAATCCGTCATGTATTAACGAAGTTGGAACTTTTAGCGATGACGTAGTATCACGCTTTGGAAGGGATGGAAACGCCCCTCGTGAAGTTAATAAAAGGGCTTGCGCAGAAGAGAGGAGCCTCTTTCGTTCTCCGATTATTCTGAGATCTCATTCTCAGATCATCGAAGTATATTTGTGAAAGTTCTTTTCTTATACATTCATTATAGTGAGACGTCGAAGTGAACAGCAGTGAAAAGAATCGTCTTTATAACGCGTGGCGAGGCCACTATATTAACGAGATCCAAGTCAAACTAGGTGAAGTTGAAACGGACCTTAGAAAGCTTCTACAAGTTTAGCTTCGAACAGTTAGCGGTCACCGATAAGCTAATTGTATTGTGCTGTGCTTCATAAAGTAATAGAGGAAGGCTGAACAATTTCGACCGATTAGTTTAAAAGATATTAGCAGTTTTATACGACTGACAAAAGTGATTATCTCGCCACAAGAGAAGCACTTTTGTATAGCCAGAATCAACGCAACGGCTGACGCTGCGAGTGGAATAGAAAGACTTCAGATTGCTTGGTTACACAACGCTACCAGTATAATGGAGCAATTGAATACGGCAGTTTGTTCTTCTAACACTACAACCGAAGAGCAGATGGAAGGCTAAAGGGCTTATTGCAATTGGGACATATTTCAACGGAGTAAGATAGCGACATGGAACTTCGCTAATTGCTATTCCACACAAGCGAACATGCGGCGAATACCATCTACACCCATGTTTCGTAATTAAAGGCTGAATACCATCGAACAGCCATAGAAACAATTTCATACTCTGAATATGAATAATTTCTTCGGAAATTTCTACAAAACTTCATGGCGATTGTCTACTGGAACTTCAGGGAATTTTTCAAGAGAGGTCAGGGGTGTCCCGACTCACAAAGAAGATTATTGCCGGAAGGATGTCTATTCGTCTTCAAGGAGCAGAGCGATTTCCGGAGAAGGAAGCAGTTCGATTCTCCGAGGGTGCTATTTCCTATTTCGAGGATGGAGCTCAGCTTTAACGTGGTGAAATGGATCCATCAGCAGTCTTCTTTGGGGAATTTTCCTCTGGAACGTCAATCGGCAGATAAGGTAGTCGTGAACGTTTATTGTATTTGAGTTTACTAATGATGTTTGAGCAACCATTTTTCCCATATTTTTATCCTCATGTTTTTTGCCCTATTTTCTTGTTGAGATTCTTATTCTCAGTACACCTTGATGAGTTATGCCTTTTTCGACGATTTATTAAGACATTGTTATGTCATGGGCATAGTAAATGATTTTGAATCAGTTGAGACTGATATTTGGATTTTTCTGTAATTAATATTTTTTGTAGTCACGATTTGACTGTAAGTTAATGATTTTTATGGCAGATTTAAATTCAGACAGCGTGTCACTTTATTAAAGTAATTCTACCCCAGTTTAATTACTTTGACCAATTTTCTGTCATCATCAAGAAGGAAGAACATTTAAATGATTTTAGAGCGTTAAAATCTCTTCCGTTGTCGACGATCTTGGAAATACTAGTCGTTATTTGTATTGATTGCAACACAGACATTTATCGTCAGTTATGAATGAACATTGCATCATAGACACTTTTGTGAAAGAGTAACTTTAATAATGAATTATTGAATGCATTAAAGTCAAGTACTTTTGTTAGGAGTTTTTCTCAATTAGAGAATTATATAACGATGTTTGCATTCCCCAGTCTAAGTGGATTCTATTCGACTACTTTGCATTTTAGTCGCACTTTATTTGATGATAGTATTTTCATACTACAATTCTTTTAAGATGTTAATCTTAAATTTTGATAGACCAGACAGGCGTATATAAGCGTATTCACTATTAAATTTGTTTGTGATTGGCAAGTTTTGACTTCATTTCGGTTCATGAATGAAATCCACGAAGGTTGAATAGAAAAACAGTTTTGAAACAATTAATGATTATAAAAATTTTTAAGTGGAACTATAAATGTATAATCGCTAGTGCAGCGCGTGTTGAAAGTCGCTGAGGTATAATGCCCTTGAATATGAAGGAAGTTCCCACAGGAATTAATGTTAAAGAATTATTTGTGGAAGTTTTGTAAGTTATGTGGAAGTTTTTAATGCCATATAGATTAATATATGATGATTTTGGGCATATTTTTAATGCAGATTGTGCATTAACTTGTTAGCGAAGGATTTTCCGCTGGAATAAGATTGTCATAGTTCGTTGAAAATAAATCAAGTGAATTTACTGTTATAATTAACACGAGTTTTGAAAGAATTTGAGATAAGATTTTGAATGAAGGTTGCCGTCACAAATCATTATTAAAACCTTTATTAAACCAGATTGTGACATTAACATGTATAACTAACCTTCATTGGTCGATTATATTAAACACGATTATGAAAATTACCAACCGAATGAACATGTGGTTAATGTATTTCTTAGATTAATAATTTAAACAATTTAAATGTTAATATTGTAAATAATTGCTGTAAATATTTTTGAAAATAATGTGGAACGAGAGTGATGTTAAAGGCGTGCTTATAATATTTTTATTGTCTTTGACAAATATTATAAACAATTTCTTATTGTTATAAATAATTTATGTGATTTTGTTATAAACATTTAAGAGCTAATTAAACATTTGGATTGAACTTAACAAGTTTAAGAAATTAACATAATGATCCAATAGGATGTGAGCAAAGTACTTGAAAGATTTGCGTAAATATAATGTGAGTTGTCTTGTAGACATTTAAAAGCTTGAGAGAACAAGCTGTATTCTTACGTAACATAGCATGTGAGAAGGGAGTGCATTTGACCAGTATGCAACAGGCTGGAGGGTAGCCCGCAGCTGTGCCAACATCTGGTTCTCAGAGAGTGAGGTCGTACACACTCTGGCCTTGCGACTATAAATACCATTCTCATGTTTATTAAAAGGAAACCAAATGCTCTATATATGTCACACCCTGACGTCCTTTTCCAATCCAATAGTGTTATGAATATTACGTTATTTGGAGCTCTTGGGAGCTAAAATGTTTTATATCATGTTGTATAAAAATTTGCAAGTCCTACTGGAGGACGTAGTCAGATTGACTTGGGCTACTGATAGCCACGTTGATTTTGTTGTGTTAGTAAAATCATACCCTTTATTAGAAATAAAGCTTTTGTACAGTTCAAAGTTCTCGTCTTCGTTTTTGGTTCATTTTTAAATGTCATGGTGGAGGTTATTGTGTGAACAGACTTTTAGTGATCCTGTTGTCAACTCAAACCCCGAGATAATTAAGAGGTAAGTAACGGTAAGTATGAACCCCCGTCTATTTTGGTGTGTTCCACAATGATTTCCTGTGAACTTCTGTGCTCTTATCTCGATAGTATCTGTCAGTGCCATTTTCATTGATGTAGCTGTGCCGGTGCGATTGATAATTGGCAATCCGATTGAGGGGGCGGATATCTGACAGCCTACTATCCAGGTAAACGGGGACAGTAGGAACCTAAGAACGTTAGTCAAATGTTTAACCTATATATAATTTAGCTTCACACAGGTGTAATTAGTGGAAGGTTCTTTAACATGCCATAAATCTATGACATGGGACCGCCGGATTTACTTCCCTTCCGAAGGAAGGCATACTGAGGGATTTTTAACTCTCTTAAAAAATCCGACGACTTCGGCTGGCATGGAAAGACTGTTGTGGTATATGTACAGATGGTGCACAATCTATGTCTGGGAAATTTAAAGGTTTTCACTGCAAGAGCTCAAGATTTTGCTGCAGTGTTTAACGAAGTTGTGAAAATGGTGAACTACATCAAGTCTCGACCTTTAATGTGCAGGATTTTTAAACAGTTATGTCTCGCAACGGATGCACCTCATACCTCTTTGTTACTTCATACAGAGTAAGGTAGTTGTCGCGGGGTCGTGTATTGAAGCAGTTTCTTGAACTTAGAGAACAGGTGAAAACTCTTTTTAAGGATGAAAATCAAGATACATTTTATGAGCTGTTACTAACTGATTCTTGGTGCTTGGAACTGTCGTATCTGGCAGATATTTCTCATAAACTGAATTAACTGAATGTTTCAATGCAGGGTAGACAGGAAACAATAATTTCCTCAACCAATAAAATGAAAGATTTCAAAAGAAAACTTAGTTCTTGGACGTCTGCAGTTCAGAAAGGAGATCTTTCAAACTTTCTTCATCTGGCAGTAGATAACGATCTGGGTAAGCTGAAAGACCGCATTTGTGATCACTTATCAAGATTGCAAGAATCAATAGATACATACTTTCCATCTATTTCCACTATGAATGTCAACTGGGTTGTCTCACCATTTGATTTCATAGATAGTGCGAGGAAATAGATTTCACTGGTTGCGAACGAGATGAATTTATTGATCTTTGTGCCGATTCCACACTCAAAGGTAAGTCCACCAAGAGTGAGGCGTCGGTGGCTACTTTTGGGCTTCAGCGGAGAGAGTAGTATCCTAACCTAATGAAGAAAGCAATTAACACACTTTCGCCCTTTCCAAAATCCTATCTATGCGAGCAAGCCTTCTCTGCTCTGGTGACAATAAAATCCAAAGCAAGAACTAGACTGAATAACCTTGAGGATGATTTGCGTGTTTCATTGTCAACTGCAAGGCCCGATATCACGTAGCTGTGCTCTAAGCATCAATCACAAGTTTCATATTAACGATTTATCGAACAAAATTTTGATGTATTTTTACTCACTGACTGTAGTAAAGTTGACTGTATTATGTTATGGTGTACGTTACTTATTATAAAATATTTCAAAAAATTTACATATGAAACATATTTTTTTTTTATTCAAGGAAGGGTGCCCCTAGTGTTTAATGTTATTCCCAAGGGTGCCGTGAACTTCAAAAGGTTGGTAAACTCTGCTCTAGTCTGTGGTCGTGTGGACTGGCATGATGAGTCAGGGCGGGAGGGAGGCGGAAGCTGCGATAGCAAAGGCATACCTGCCAACTTTTGAAAAGGGCTATCAGTAAAACTCACGCGCGACAAAAAATCTAACGATTTTCGACATACCCCGGCTTGACGAAAATAATAATACTTCTGGGCTACAAAATACAATAATTCATGCTTTAAACAGGATACTTCAATGAAATCATATCTATTTACATGATTTCTAGATGAACATAACAATCAAGAATAAATCCATGTTAATCAGCAGCAGGCGTGGTGAATATTGGTTTGGAGCAGACATAACAGGACTTCCTTGATAGATTAAGCTGATATACGATAATTGAAAAAGGCTTTAAATAATAAAACTTGTTTAACGTAACACAGGCAAGAAATAATATAATACACACTGCAAATCACATGCTAGTTCGACTTTTAAGTCATGGTTGTGGCCTTTTTAGCTTCCTGCAAACAGTCTTGAGAAAATGTTTTGTCATAACAGGGACCAGAACTCCTGGTCTTCAAAATATAAATAGACCCCAGAGATTCATTGGACATGGATGACCTGAACTGTGTTCTATTATTCTTCACAAGGCTAAAAAAACGTTCACATTCTGCATTGCTATGGGGTATGGTGAGAATAGAGAGCAATACTCTAGAAATTCGGTTATACTTAAGAAGTCCATCGGCTCCACGAATTCTTGATATTTGTGCCCAACTGGAATCACTAGCAGCATCTTGATGTGCAGCCAAAGTGTCATCTACCTGAAGTGCTGTGAACTGCCTCTGAAGCTCATTCACCACCTCATCTGTAGTTTCATTCTCTTCCTTGCATAACATAATAGGAAACTTTTCCAAGAAAAAACGAATGGAAGTTAACTGTGCATCTTCAATTTTGTCTAACCTAGCAACTTGAACATTCTTTAACACGTCATCCTTGAGTGGAAACTTGTTGATGATGTAGTCACATGCAGTATAAAAGTAGTTTCTCACTGATGAAAAGAAAAGGGATTTATCTGTATCCGGTCCGTTCTGAAGGCACTTAACAACTTCAGATGATGCATTTTTTGCCATTTTATTTACAATACATGTCGTTTTCGTGCGACCACAACTATATTTCTTTGCAACTTCTGATGTGGGAAACATCTTCTTAAATAAAGCACCAGCATGATCAGCCGCACTTAAGGGCACATTGTGTTCCACCAAAAAGGAAGTAAACAGACACTCGGCCCTAATTACGTCACTGTCAACGTTTCCAGACTTAGCAAAAAAGGTGTTGATTTTCTTGCTATCTTCCTTCGATTTAACATAGGCCTAACTAATGTGTTTACCGCACTTCACATGATTACTTAAATCGTTTTTTCCACCATGTGCAATATTAATATCACACCCACATACCGTGCAAAAGGCAAATTTTTCTCCCTTTCTTGATTTTAGTATGCACGGAAAATCAACCGAGTATGATTCTTTAAATGTCTGGAAGTACTGTTTCTTGTTGGATTTGTTCATTCTCGATATCTACTAAAACATCGAAAGGAACCTGGATCTCTGAACGTCACATAAAATTATAACATAAAACACTTAAGACAGCCAACACTTCATTAAAACATGTCAAAACACACAAAGTCTTAAACCATTAAATGAATACGACGCCAACCTCGTTAAGAAAGAATATGCACATGGTAGAAAAAAACACACACACACACACGTGGAACGAATGTAATTAGTCCAAGGAATACAGGAAACTGCGAAGCACGAAGTTATAGCACAAAAACTCGAACGCTTCATTAAAATATGCCATAACCTTAAAAGACGAAAACATTCAATGAACGCCAACTTCGCGAACAATGAACAACTAAAGTGGTCAAAGAATATGGTTTAAATCGCAACGAGCGAACGGAACGGAACAAAGAATATGCGAAGCAGAGCCTGTCGACACCTAAGATTCACATGGAAGAACGGTTATCCCGGCTTCAAATTCAATTACAATGAAGACACAAACATCACACGGTTAAAAGTACGAATCATATCAAAGAACGAGTTATCGACTATCGTGGACTTGCCTTCGACCCACGCAAACAATCGATTGTACGGAAGTGGGCGGTATTATCGAATGTAAATTATCTTTTCAAATTTTTGTCCGCGAAATCGTAAAATGACACCGTTCATCCGTAAAACCGTAAAATGCTGCAATTTCCGTAAATTTTACGGATAAACCGTAAAAGTTGGCAGGTATGCAAAGGTGTTGAAGGAGAGGGTAAGGCAGGTGCCCGAGCGCGCTCTTGCCCAAGACCTTGTCTTACCGCTGTGTGTGTGCGCGCGTGTGTGTATGTGTGTGTGACTGATTCAACCTGCGTTTTGTAGAGTCTGAAAGGTACAATCACCACGGGTATATCGCTGAACCAATTTTCTTTATCGAACTTTTCTACTGCTCAGAATAAGAGCCACATCAAATTAATAAAACTTTGAAGTTAATATAACAATTTTTTCTCACTAAAAATGGTATTCAAATCTGAAGAGGTTAATACAAAATTTGAATTTCGTAATAAGAATTGTTCCTATTGCAGGTACTACTACAGGGGTTGTTGTACATAAATTTCGGTGTCTTCCGATTATTAGTTTCGTCGTGGAGATTGTACCTTTAACGCTCAAAATAGCCACTTTGAAGCCATGTCCTCAGCAAACGAGCCGTCGTTATTTTCTTCAAAACGCATATAATATCTCACAAAGACCTACATTAGAGATTAAGAGTAAAAATAAAAATAAAAATAAAATTTCAATTTTTGACCGCACAGCCTTAACAAACATGGCTTTCATGTACCCATTAAATATATAAATAAATACATAAATAAATAAACGCTCACACTATACTAAAGACTCCATAATAACATACAGTAGATCACCAGACAAATATCCATACTTCCAAGTAGGGTGCACGGGGCTGATGATCACGATGAGCAAGAGTCTAAATAAAACAACAACTCACTGAAGAGTAATCAAATTCTCAAAGTCATGTGTAAGTGTTGTAAATAAAGTTCGTAGAGAACTTAAACTGGGAAACAGAAGCGCTTCGCACTAACTTTCTTCCCCCACTTTGAAGACCTAATGACTCCGTTATGTCGGCTCGTGATACCATCATAAATTAAAAGCGCACAGTTATGACTTTGTAACATAGGATTACGTGACTGCTGTGAAGCTTGACTTTTCTTGTCACGGCTAAATTTGACTGTGTCTATATTTAAGATTTGAAAGCGTTATATGAGCTTCATGAAACAACAAGGTTCAGGGTTGGGCAAGGTACAGTACTTCATAAAAGTAACTATGTTACAGTTGCCGTTACTTACACACACAAAAATACCGTAATTTCCGCTACAGCTATAACTGAAGAAGTCATATACAAAACACCACATGTCCACCGAACACAGTTTGGAGGAATTATTTTAGTTATTTCATAATATATACAGACTTGTGATTTTTTGGCCAGTGCTAGAAATGACTCCCAGAAAGGTTGTGTGAGGTTATTGTTATTGTATGTCTGATGACTTCTAATCAAATATAATAAAGTACTTGGACAAATGGCTGGGTTTCTGCAGGCCAAATGGCTGGGCAGCGGTCGCTTGGTAGGCCTAGGCCCTTCAAGGGCTGTAGTGCCAGGGGTGGTTACTTGGACATATTTCATTTTGCAACTCTCTTATTAAGGAATATAATGACCTTTCGAAATAACAAAACAAAGTTTATGAGCAAAATACATTAAAAATGTTGTTATTTATGAACTTCTAACCACTGTTAGTGTCCCATAGTTCACTGCCACTCTCTGTATTATCACTAGTAAGGTTATTTCCGTATTTCTTTACCCGCTCTTGATACGATAACTTCAACTAACTAGGGATACTGTCTATATACTTCATTATTTCTCTTGCTATATGGCCTGCGCCTTGCATTAACCCTCGAGGATTGGCAGCTGCTGGTATTTCTTCCTTATAGGCATTATTAGGGCCGTTCTTAGACAGTTCAATGTTCCTATACTTTAAAACCTGGGTGAGTATATTGATGACTAGAATAAGGACTTCCTGTAAACTTATCTTGTTTTGCACTGTACATAATGTGCAACTGTCTAAAGAACTCTATTCCGGTCTCAACTCACTTATGGTCCAAAGAGGACTGGTGCGGTTTTCCATCTACCTTCGTCTATTATCAAAGTTACGCGTTGCTTAATTATACTTTCTCCTCCTACTATAATTTGTTTGATCTGAAGTACATAGTGCATTCCAGTAACGTGGAAAACCAAATGAATAGGCAATGTATAACTCTTGTCATTTAGACTTTCACGGCCCGTGTTACTATTCATAATGTTGAATTTTGGGCTTATCCGTGTTTTATTATATTGAAAATCGACGCGTTTCGAAAGAAACCATGTCTTTCATCGTCAGGAATAATCTGGAATACGACAATGTTGCTAAGAGAAAGCAACGAAGAACATATAGAAGGTGCCCAAAGATGGACGCCATTATAGCCCCATGTTAGGGACAACGGAAAGCAGCAGTGAATTACTTTCTCAGGGTTCTGATAATAGGTAGCCAGGATTCACTGAGATTGTAGCCGGTGTCGCGGTTGAAATTATCTGGGTGTTTACGTATTTCAACCGCCTCCCTGATGATTCTGGGACGATATTGCTTTATACGGGCAAGAACATCCACTCCTTGGAACATGACATCATGGCCAGGTGTTAAAGCATGATCGGCAACAGCTGATTTATCAGGTTGAATGAGCCTGATACATCTATTATGTTCCTTAATGCGAGTGCATATTGGTCTCGAAGTCTGCCCGATGTAAACCTTGCCACAAGTACAGGGAACTCTGTAGATACCCGGTTGTTGCAATTTAGGCAAACTGTCCTTAGTTGGTCGCAGGAGTTGCCTAATCTCAACAGAAGTTCCAAATACAGTCCGTATGTTGTACCGACGTAGGATTTTAGCAATACGATCCGTTGTGTTATGTATGTACGGAAGGTAAGCAGTTCCTCTTACATCTCTTTTCTCAACTGACGTCCTATTATTATTTGTTGGTTTCAGAACCGTAGAAATCAAAGCCTTGCTATAACCGTTGCTCTCAAAGGCGGTTCGCAGGGTGTTAATTTCTTCTAGTAAAGAAGACACTTCACAAATCCTCCTAGCCCTGGTAGTTAGAGTTGTAAGGATACCATGTTTCTGGGCAGGGTGATGGTGAGAACTTGCGTGGAGATATATTTTGGTGTGTGTTGGCTTACGAAAAACGCTGTGTCCTAAAGATCCATCCTCTTTCTTGGTGACGAGAACATCTAAAAAAGGTATTTTGCCGTCAGATTCCTTTTCCATGGTGAAACAAATAGAAGGGTGCTGGAGATTAAGGTGATCCAGGAAATGGCTAAGATTTTCCTCACCTTCCGTCCAAACAACGAACGTGTCATCCACATAACGCCACCAGATCTTCGGTTTGAAAGGAGCCGACGAAAAAGCTTTCTCTTCAAAGTTCTCCATGAAGAAATTAGCCACAACAGGAGAGAGAGGACTACCCATGGCCACACCATCAGTCTGCTCATAAAAATTCCCATTCCATAGAAAGTAGGAGGAGGTCATGCAGTGATAAAAAAAAAGTCTTGTGATGTCTTCAGGAAAAAAGCCATTAATGAGAGACATAACACCATCAATAGGTACTCTCGTAAACAGAGACACCACGTCGAGACTCACTAAAATATCACCCGGCTGAAGTGTTATAGCTTTTAACTTTTCCACGAAGTGTGTGGAATCCTTAATGTACGGAGGCGTGTTACCCAGAAGCGGCTGAAGTAGTCTACCTAAGTATTTGGAAAGGGCATATGTAGGAGAACCAATCGTACTAACAATAGGTCTAAGAGGAACATCTTCCATATGTATTTTAGGAAGACCATAGAGTCCCGGAGGAATAGCATCCCCTGGAAGGAGAGTCTTCGCTGCATCCGCTGGAATAGATGATTGCTTGATCAATTTGACGGTGACATTTGAGTAGCGAGTAGTAGGATCACGACTATTAATCCTATATACAGGATCTGATAACAAAGACGAGATCTTGGAATCATAATCAACCTTATCCAATACCACTGTCGCGTTACCCTTGTCAGCGGGGAGAACGATAATATTAGAATTGTCCCTTAGATCTTGAAGTGCCCGGCTTTCGCCTTGTTTTAAGTTGGTGTTAGGTGGCTTAGCGGTCTTGAGAACTCGGGAACATTCTTGCCTGGCTTCCTCGGCCTCTTCAGGTGTGAGGTGATGTACCGAGGATTCTACGTATGTAATAAGTTCTTCAATAGGAATTCTTCTAGGCGCTACAGCAAAATTGAGACCTTTAGCGAGAACTGCCTGTTGGGTATCACTTAGGGGCTTGCTGGACAAATTTACGACAACCTTGTTAGCATCAAGTCTTATGGCTTGAGATTTCTGCAACTGACATAACCTATCATATTTGGAAATATGTCTGTCCCTCACCTGATCTAGAACGCTGTTAGCTTGCACTGAAGAAATACGATCAAAGATCTTCCATAATTCCTCACTTACGAAGTTTGAGAGGCGTAGATGTAGCTGTAGTAACTCCCTCGAAATAAAATCCAACTGCTTATGAGTATGCTGTAACCTCTCTATCAATAACGCCTTGCTTGCACGACGATAGATTCTCGTTGCCTTAGGTGTTCTGAAGGAATGCTTCAACATAACAAAATTCGGTAGAATATCATGATCCCGGCATCTTAGGAGAAAAGCGAGTGAAGAGATTAGACACACCTTCTTGCGTCGTAACCTACTAAATCTAGACATCAGTCGGAAAATATCCTCCCCATAGAGGTTTCTAATATTGTCATTTAGACTTTCACGGCCCGTGTTACTATTCATAATGTTGAATTTTGGGCTTATGCCGTGTTTTATTATATTGAAAATCGACGCGTTTCGAAAGAAACCATGGCTTTCATCGTCAGGAATAATCTGGAATACGACAATGTTGCTAAGAGAAAGCAACGAAGAACATATAGAAGGTGCCCAAAGATGGACGCCATTATAGCCCCATTTTAGGAACAACGGAAAGCACAGTGAATTACTTCTGTTAAGATTAGGCAACTCCTGCGACCAACTAAGGACAGTTTGCCTAAATTTCAACAACCGGGTATCTACAGAGTTCCCTGTACTTGTGGCAAGGTTTACATCGGGCAGACTTCGAGAACAATATGCACTCGCATTAAGGAACATAATAGATGTATCAGGCTCATTCAACCTGATAAATCAGCTGTTGCCGATCATGCTTTAACACCTGGCCATGATGTCATGTTCCAAGGAGTGGATGTTCTTGCCCGTATAAAGCAATATCGTCCCAGAATCATCAGGGAGGCGGTTGAAATACGTAAACACCCAGATAATTTCAACCGCGACACCGGCTACAATCTCAGTGAATCCTGGCTACCTATTATCAGAACCCTGAGAAAGTAATTCACTGCTGCTTTCCGTTGTCCCTAACATGGGGCTATAATGGCGTCCATCTTTGGGCACCTTCTATATGTTCTTCGTTGCTTTCTCTTAGCAACATTGTCGTATTCCAGATTATTCCTGACGATGAAAGCCATGGTTTCTTTCGAAACGCGTCGATTTTCAATATAATAAAACACGGCATAAGCCCAAAATTCAACATTATGAATAGTAACACGGGCCGTGAAAGTCTAAATGACAATATTAGAAACCTCTATGGGGAGGATATTTTCCGACTGATGTCTAGATTTAGTAGGTTACGACGCAAGAAAGTGTGTCTAATCTCTTCACTCGCTTTTCTCCTAAGATGCCGGGATCATGATATTCTACCGAATTTTGTTATATTGAAGCATTCCTTCAGAACACCTCAGGCAACGAGAATCTATCGTCGTGCAAGCAAGGCGTTATTGATAGAGAGGTTACAGCATACTCGTAAGCAGTTGGATTTTATTTCGAGGGATTTACTACAGCTACATCTACGCCTCTCAATCTTCGTAAGTGAGGAATTATGGAAGATCTTCGATCGTATTTCTTCAGTGCAAGCTAACAGCGTTCTAGATCAGGTGAGGGACAGACATATTTCCAAATATGATAGGTTATGTCAGTTGCAGAAATCTCAAGCCATTAGACTTGATGCTAACAAGGTTGTCGTAAATTTGTCCAGCAAGCCCCTAAGTGATACCCAACAGGCAGTTCTCGCTAAAGGTCTCAATTTTGCTGTAGCGCCTAGAAGAATTCCTATTGAAGAACTTATTACATACGTAGAATCCTCGGTACATCACCTCACACCTGAAGAGGCCGAGGAAGCCAGGCAAGAATGTTCCCGAGTTCTCAAGACCGCTAAGCCACCTAACACCAACTTAAAACAAGGCGAAAGCCGGGCACTTAAAGATCTAAGGGACATTTTTGATATTATCGTACTCCCCGCTGACAAGGGTAACGCGACAGTGGTATTGGATAAGGTTGATTATGATTCCAAGATCTCGTCTTTGTTATCAGATCCTGTATATAGGATTAATAGTCGTGATCCTACTACTCGCTACTCAAATGTCACCGTCAAATTGATCAAGCAATCATCTATTCCAGCGGATGCAGCGAAGACTCTCCTTCCAGGGGATGCTATTCCTCCGAGACTCTATGGTCTTCCTAAAATACATAAGGAAGATGTTCCTCTTAGACCTATTGTTAGTACGATTGGTTCTCCTACATATGCCCTTTCCAAATACTTAGGTAGACTACTTCAGCCGCTTCTGGGTAACACGCCTTCGTACATTAAGGATTCCACACACTTCGTGGAAAAGTTAAAAGCTATAACACTTCAGCCGGGTGATATTTTAGTGAGTCTCGACGTGGTGTCTCTGTTTACGAGAGTACCTATTGATGGTGTTATGTCTCTCATTAATGGCTTTTTTCCTGAAGACATCACAAGACTTTTTTATCACTGCATGACCTCCTCCTAATTTCTATGGAATGGGAATTTTTATGAGCAGACTGATGGTGTAGCCATGGGTAGTCCTCTCTCTCCTGTTGTGGCTAATTTCTTCATGGAGAACTTTGAAGAGAAAGCTTTGTCGTTGGCTCCTTTCAAACCGAAGATCTGGTGGCGTTATGTGGATGACACGTTCGTTGTTTGGACGGAAGGTGAGGAAAATCTTAGCCATTTCCTGGATCACCTTAATCTCCAGCACCCTTCTATTTGTTTCACCATGGAAAAGGAATCTGACGGCAAATTACCTTTTTTAGATGTTCTCGTCACCAAGAAAGAGGATGGATCTTTAGGACACAGCGTTTTTCGTAAGCCAACACACACCAAAATATATCTCCACGCAAGTTCTCACCATCACCCTGCCCAGAAACATGGTATCCTTACAATTCTAACTACCAGGGCTAGGAGGATTTGTGAAGTGTCTTCTTTACAAGAAGAAATTAACACCCTGCGAACCGCCTTTGAGAGCAACGGTTATAGCAAGGCTTTGATTTCTACGGTTCTGAAACCAACAAATAATAATAGGACGTCAGTTGAGAAAAGAGATGTAAGAGGAACTGCTTACCTTCCGTACATACATAACACAACGGATCGTATTGCTAAAATCCTACGTCGGTACAACATACGGACTGTATTTGGAACTTCTGTTAAGATTAGGCAACTCCTGCGACCAACTAAGGACAGTTTGCCTAAATTGCAACAACCGGGTATCTACAGAGTTCCCTGTACTTGTGGCAAGGTTTACATCGGGCAGACTTCGAGAACAATATGCACTCGCATTAAGGAACATAATAGATGTATCAGGCTCATTCAACCTGATAAATCAGCTGTTGCCGATCATGCTTTAACACCTGGCCATGATGTCATGTTCCAAGGAGTGGATGTTCTTGCCCGTATAAAGCAATATCGTCCCAGAATCATCAGGGAGGCGGTTGAAATACGTAAACACCCAGATAATTTCAACCGAGACACCGGCTACAATCTCAGTGAATCCTGGCTACCTATTATCAGAACCCTGAGAAAGTAATTCACTGCTGCTTTCCGTTGTCCCTAACATGGGGCTATAATGGCGTCCATCTTTGGGCACCTTCTATATGTTCTTCGTTGCTTTCTCTTAGCAACATTGTCGTATTCCAGATTATTCCTGACGATGAAAGACATGGTTTCTTTCGAAACGCGTCGATTTTCAATATAATAAAACACGGCATAAGCCCAAAATTCAACATTATGAATGTATAACTCTTTTCATAATTAATAACTGATAATTGTTAGATTCTCATCTCTGTTGAATTACGACCTGTATATACAGTAGATTTCTTAGAAGAAATATTCTGCAGATATCCAAGTTTTCGGAAAATCGAATCGCATATCTTCTTGGAAATGAAACATTATTTCTGGAAGATATCAAATCGCTCTTCAAGCTACCCAACACGGCTGCCTTAAACGCAGTCTTGGAAGAAAGGAAAACTAAAACACGTCAAATTCCTAGGGAATTTTTCGATACTGAAACAATGAAAAATCAGGAATGCAAAGGACCAAATTTCAAGTTACGCCACGTCTTCACGCGTTACGCTGCACATGGTTTTCATTGTAAAATATGTACAAATCTGACATTTCACAAACCGACAGAAAAGTGCATATTATGTCCCCTATGTTGGGAGCTATTTTCTGTAACCTAACATATGTAGGTTACAGAGACTCTTTCTAGTTTCTTTCTGTCTGATATTATTTTTTACTTTTATCTGGTTGCCAGCCATGGCCACTTATTGGCAGTCCACCACAGAGAATCTTATGTGTCCAGTGCCTTGAGATTCTTTGGTGGTGGTCAGCCGGTGTTGGACCAGGTGGCTTTGGCTTATGAAAAAGGTGCCTTGATTTTAGGGCAAGGTTGCCATGAGAGGTATTGAGAATTGTCATGCGGAATGGAAGCAAGTTGGTTAGAGCACAGAGAAGAATGGGAATGAATTAAGGATAGTTTATCATCTAGGCTTACAGGATGGAGCCGCGTCGTATATCGGTGATTATTTCCTGACGTTTCGGCTGACATTGCAGCAGCCTTAGTCATGGGTAGGTAAGAGTTGGTGTCAGTACTCAAACTAACGGTCATGCCAGACAGAGGTGCTTGCTTGGCCTGCATTGTCGTCACGCTGCTCTCTGATGGTCCGCGCCGCTGGCAGTTGCGCGCTAGGAGCACTTTCCGAGTGTTGCTCAGTTTGAAACCATCTTCGCGATTGAAATTATTGGGATGCTTCATGACCTCTATTGCCTCTCTAATTAACCTGTTTTGATATCCGGGAATTTTAGCAACAGTTTCGACCTTATCAAATTCGATGGCGTGTCTCGTGACGTCAGCATGTTCATCTATTGCAGATCTGTAGTTTATCTGTTTCGTGTCTCGAATGTGCTCTGAATTCCTAATAGAAACGCGTCTTTTAGTTTGTCCAATGTAAACCTGTCCACAGGAGCAAGCCACTTTGTAAACACCTGCGTCCTGGTTTGGCTGCTTAATCTCAGTTGATTTACGCACCACTTGCGTCAGCTTGTTTATTGGATGCATCACCGTTGTCACATTGTGTTTCTTTAGCATCCTGGCGATTCGATCAGTCAACCCCTGTACGTACGGCAGAAAGGCTTTATGGTAGGACCTATCTTCGTTCTTTTTGCCAGTTCTTCGGCTTTGTTCTACTTTCCGTGTGTTCCTATTTATCTGTCCTTTGCTGTAGCCATTAGCTTGGAGCGTGTTCCAAACTCGTTTCTTCTCTTCAATTACGCTATCCTTATCGCAAATGTGGTTGGCTCTGGTGATGAGTGTTCTAGCAACCATTTCTTTCTGCGATGGAGGATGACTCGAGTTAGCATGCAGGTACCGATCTGTGTGAGTATCTTTCCTATAAACCCTGTGTCTGAGCGTGTTATCTGTTCGTTTATAGAGCAGAACGTCTAAGAAGGCCAGCTGATTATTATCTTCTACTTCCATTGTAAATTTGATGCTCGGATGTCTGGAGCACATGAAGTCTAGAAAGTCCTGAAGTGTGGTGCGTCCATGTTCCCATATCAAAAAGACGTCGTCTACGTATCTGAACCAACACTTAGGCTTCAATAGGCTCTCCTTTATCGCTTCTTCTTCGAAGTTGGCCATGAACACGTTAGCCAATAGAGGAGAGAGGAGGGAACCCATGGCTGCTCCCTCCGTTTGCTGAAACATTTGCCCGTTAAATACGAAGACTGTGGAGTTAACGCAGTGTTCAGTTAAATCCACTAAGTCTGTTGGACCTCCTGTTGCTGTAAGTTTTTCCCTGATTAACTGTGTGGCGTCCGGTACAGGAACTATGGTAAATAGGGACTCCACATCGAAGCTTGCCAGTAGATCACCGTCACTCAGGTTTATACTCGCTATGATATCTATAAAGTGCTGCGAGTTTTCCACGTAAGAGGCTGGCGGAGGGAATAATGGCTGCAGGACCTGGTTCAAATATTTAGCCATGGCGTGAGTTGGGGACGCTATGGCGCTAACTATGGGCCTCAGAGGCACATCGGGCTTGTGAATTTTTGGTAGGCCGTAGAACGTGGGAGTTCTTGAGTAGCGAGGTACTAGGGATTTCTGCTTCTCCTCTGGAATAGATGACCCCTTAATTAGCCGCGTCGTCGTTAGCTCTATCATCCTTATAGGGTTCTTCGGGATCGCCTTATAGGCTGGGTCTGAAAGGAGGCTGTGAACTTGATCCACGTAGTCTTGGGTATCGAAAACAACAGTAGCATTCCCTTTGTCTGCTGGCAAAATCGTAATGCTTTCATTGCTTCGTAGCTCTTTAAGGGCGTTCTTCTCTGCTGATGTGTCTTGAAACGGGCCTGGCATGTTCGATGATCTGAGAGGCCTCTGCTCTAATTTCTTCTGCTTCTAAGGCTGGTAGATGACGAATGGAAGCTTCTACTCCGCATATAATATCTTCCGTCGGAGGGCGTCTCGGCGTGATTGCGTAATTAAGTCCTTTGGCTAACAGGTTCATACTTGGCTCGTTCAGTGGCAGGGATGACATGTTGATCACTATGCGCTTCCTATCTAGTGCATAAGTTGAAGGTGGTTTCTGCCTTTGTTGCAGCAAGTCAAATTTCTTTATATGTGTAGCTTTTGTTTCTTGTAATATGGTATCTGCTTGCCTTGCGGTTATGTTATCCAACATCGTCCAATCGTCAGGAGACAGTCGTAGCATTAGCTTGAAGTGTATGTCATATAATTCTCGCGTCACCATATCTAATTCACGACGGCAGTTCCGGACTCGTTCACGTAATAAGGCACTTTCAGTTCGGAGTAAAATTCTCCTCGCTGCAGGCGAAGAAATATGATGTTTTACCTTGATAAACTTAGGAGAAATGTCGTAGTCTCTGCAGCGTTTCAAAAATGCAAGTGAGCTCAGCAAGCGCGATCGTTTCTGGCGTAGAATGTCCAATCTCCTGCTGTAGAGGCTCCATCCTGTAAGCCTAGATGATAAACTAGACACCGGCCGCGAAAGCCTACGATCTAAATTTGTACGTCTCTACGGGGAGGAAACTCACTCCTACAGCAGGAGATTGGACATTCTACGCCAGAAACGATCGCGCTTGCTGAGCTCACTTGCCTTTTTGAAACGCTGCAGAGACTACGACATTTCTCCTAAGTTTATCAAGGTAAAACATCATATTTCTTCGCCTGCAGCGAGGAGAATTTTACTCCGAACTGAAAGTGCCTTATTACGTAAACGAGTCCGGAACTGCCGTCGTGAATTAGATATGGTGACGCGAGAATTATATGACATACACTTCAAGCTAATGCTACGACTGTCTCCTGACGATTGGACGATGTTGGATAACATAACCGCAAGGCAAGCAGATACCATATTACAAGAAACAAAAGCTACACATATAAAGAAATTTGACTTGCTGCAACAAAGGCAGAAACCACCTTCAACTTATGCACTAGTTAGGAAGCGCATAGTGATCAACATGTCATCCCTGCCCCTGAACGAGCCAAGTATGAACCTGTTAGCCAAAGGACTTAATTACGCAATCACGCCGAGACGCCCTCCGACGGAAGATATTATATGCGGAGTAGAAGCTTCCATTCGTCATCTACCAGCCTTAGAAGCAGAAGAAATTAGAGCAGAGGCCTCTCAGATCATCAAACATGCCAGGCCCGTTTCAAGAAACATCAGCAGAGAAGAACGTCAGGCCCTTAAAGAGCTACGAAGCAATGAAAGCATTACGATTTTGCCAGCAGACAAAGGGAATGCTACTGTTGTATTCGATACCCAAGACTACGTGGATAAAGTTCACAGCCTCCTTTCAGACCCAGCCTATAAGGCGATCCCGAAGAACCCCATAAGGATGATAGAGCTAACGACGACGCGGCTAATTAAGGGGTCATCTATTCCAGAGGAGAAGCAGAAATCCCTAGTACCTCGCTACTCAAGAACTCCCACGTTCTACGGCCTACCAAAAATTCACAAGCCCGATGTGCCTCTGAGGCCCATAGTTAGCGCCATAGCGTCCCCAACTCACGCCCTGGCTAAATATTTGAACCAGGTCCTGCAGCCATTATTCCCTCCGCCAGCCTCTTACGTGGAAAACTCGCAGCACTTTATACAGGCTGTAAAAAAAGTCCTGCACCAAACTTAAACTCCGCATGGGGGTGGGGGTAGGGAGTAATTTGAGATAGGGAACCCATGTCCGGAACGCAACCGTAACGCCCCTATGAGCGATTTTAATTTTGAGTACATCTGGCAACGTCGCGTGCTATCCACGGCAGAGGACCGATTACCGCTCACAAGTCTACCTAACTCCAGTCCCACTTCGTGGCTCAGTGGTAAAGCGTTCGACCCTCAGGCCTAAGTGACTACACGCTGGGGTTCGAATCCTTCTTCCAACCCATCTTGATTTTTTTTCCTCCGAGTAATGTGATGATGGATCAACTCAATTACCGTAAGCATGATGTTTACAGGTAGATGTTTCAAGAACGTTTTAATAATCTTAATTAAATGTTTACGCGTATCCTAACAGCCACGTGTTCGGTAACGGTTCAAATTTCAGTAATGTTGCGACTCTGCCTTGTCTTAAGATGCTCTGGCAGTTCTCTTTTTCATTTAATTTATTTATCTTTTTATTGTTGTTGCGGAGGGAGGTCTGTAATTTAAAAAAAAATCTCGTTTTGAAAATCAGACAATTTATTAGTTTTAATACAAATTGTTCTTCATTTTCAATACATAACATGACTTTCCAGACAAGTAGACTTGGAAGAAATGAACAATAGCAAACTAAATAATTTTTCTTTGGGAGAGTTTTACAAATTTGTTTTCGTTAAAGCAGTTGCTCAAAATTGCCTCCTTGCACATCGCCACGAAGGCAAAAATGAAGACGGTTTACAAGTGATTCGCGGACTCGTCCAAAAATTTCTTCTACTCTGTCCCGAACGACGCCGGCCGCTACAGCTATTCTTCCGACTAGCTCTTCTTGACTGTCGATTTCTGTCCCATCGTATATCAGGTCCTTCATGTATCCCCAAAAGAAAAAATCAAGTGGCGTCAAATCAGGAGAGCGTGGCGGCCACTGAACTGGACCTCCTCTGCCGATCCATCCTTCGGGGAACGTTTCGTCCAAAAAGTCCCGAACTGCTCGGAGCCAGTGAGCTGGGGCGCCGTCATGCTGGAAGACCATTTCAGCCCTTGTCTCCAGCGGGACATCCTCCAGAAGTTCTGGGAGAACTTCTTGAATAAACCGCAGATAAACGCGTCCGTTGAGTCTGGCTGGTAAAATGTATGGCCCGATTAGATGGTCCCCAATAATACCCGCCCAAACTTTCACAGATAATTTTTCTTGATTTCCCTGCACGACTGTCTGGTGGGGGTTTTCGTGACTCCACGTGTGATTGTTGTGGATGTTGAAGCAACCATCCCTGGTGAACGTCGCTTCGTCGGTGAATAAAATTTTCGACAAGAAATCAGGGTCCTCCCCCAAGCGATCGATCATTTGATTGGCGAAATCCATCCGCACTGGAAGATCCTC
The DNA here is from genome assembly GCA_946902985.2 of Meconema thalassinum. Taxonomy (NCBI): domain Eukaryota; kingdom Metazoa; phylum Arthropoda; class Insecta; order Orthoptera; family Tettigoniidae; genus Meconema; species Meconema thalassinum. The sequence goes on from OX336388.2 coordinate 672,450,856, forward strand.
AGGCTTTACTTTTTGTACTTTTTGAAAATGATACGGATACAGGCCATCATGTTGTATCACGCTGTGGACAGTGGTATGCGTTAACCCTTCCGCACGTCCGATCGCACGCGTGCTTGTGGAAGGATTGTTGCGCACACGCTCCAAAACCCTTTCTTCCATTTCTGGAGTTCTCCTCCCCCGCGGTCTTCCCGGTCGGGGGTTGTGAGCCTGTGTAAGAAAAAATAACTTAATGAAAAAATGTGAATTAAACCATTCTTCTTTGTTCCCACTAAACGATAACTTGAAAAATCTAACCTAAAATTCAGATTAAAAAACAAAGCAGAAAAGAAAGCACCGTTAGTAAAGAAAATCTTCTTTCAAAATGGATACCTCTAATAGGAAAGGTACTCAGAAAAATCACCGACGGATACCCCTAATCATAACAAAATGAACACCATGAATCACTAAAATTAAATTAATTTCAGGGGGTGTAAAGTTTATTTTTGCATCCAAAAACCCTGAATCCGCCTTGAAATTTTTAGGCTTCACAATCAAAGAACATACGGTCGGAAACCCGCCGTTTGTCGTCCAGGCTCTTTCAAACGTTGGGTATCGGTACCCGCCATTCAGACCGGGCACTATTTTTTCTACAAATATTCGAGTTGAATAAGGTGCGTGGTATTTTTTAAAGTAACTTTCATTTCTGATATCTTTGTCCTATTTGGAACGGTTAGGGTTTTAGGAGCCAAAAGCTAGATGCGAAAGTATTACGTTCGATGGGACAATGTTTACATTCCCTTTACGGCTTCTAGTACCTACACCGTTCCATTTTTAAATTGTTAAAACACTAAGACGTAGCTATTATTTTATCACATTTACAGGGAAACAAAGGATGAATTAGAGATACACATTGACAGATATGGTACTTACCTGAATCGATCCTGTTGCTCGCAAACGATTGTGAATTCGCATAAAAAATTGGTAGTGTGGGATACGGCGCATGGGGAACCTCTCTTGGTAGATGCGCTGGGCCTGGCGACTATTCCCGTCGGCCAACCCGTAGACGTAGTGGATGTCTGCGAGGTGTTCGTTAGGATATCCGTCCATTGCGATTTTTCAGGAAAGCTACGGTTTAGAAGACTCTCGCGGAAGAAGAGATAACGCATCGCTGTTCTTAAGGGCTTTTATACACTGACAGAATTTTCTAGACTTTACAGAAACCGGAAACACCGAAATTTCCTGAAGTTCGATATTTGTTCCACAATGTTCTCGAACAAATTATGTGGCACGAATAAAAATACGTGTAGTTACTCGGATTCGAACCGGAAACGCCCGATTCGTAGGCCAGCACGCAGACCCAAAGCTACGGTACCTCACGTGCATTGAAATAACGTGTAACAATAAGGATTGGGAGCAACAAAACGACGGTTAGAAAATTCGGAGTTTCATCAACATGCAATAATTAGGACATCTAAGAAAAGCGACACAGAGAAGTGATCTTACGCAAAATTCAATAAAATAATTGATACGCATTTATGTTCCTCAGTTCCAACGATCGCTGAACCTGTATCTGTATCTTCGCTGTAACTTTTTCGAACTCGCAATCTTTTGCTTGTAAAGTAACCACCTATGACCTTTATCTCAAATTGCGATCTTAATGATATCATTGCGAAACAATCATACAGCAATTAACACAAAACCAAAGAGATTATTTGTGTCCAAACAAAATCCTACAGCGAAGAAATAAATCGGCAACGAACAGAACCAATTTGTTTTCCTTTTACAACGCAATATTGCGGCGTATAATTTAGCTTCTTTTAAAACGAAATTAGAAACAAAAAGGATCTAATCTAGCCCTATGTAGTAATTAATTGATGCAAATCCAAACGACTCGAAGAAAAAAACTCAGTACTGTCGGAAGGGGGATTCGAACCAAGTCACCTCAGTGTGAGAGTCTAACGCCTTGCCACTGAGCTACGAAGTGAGACTGGAGTTAAGTAGTCTTGTGAGCGGTAATCGGTCCTCTGCCGTGGGTAGCACGCGACGTTGCCAAATGTACTCATAATTAAAATCGCTCATAGGGGCGTAACGGTTGAGTTCCGCACATGGGTTCCCTATCTCAAATTACTCCCTGCCCCCACCCGCATGCGGGATTTAAGTTTGGTGCAGGACTTTTTTTACACCCTGTATATATCATAGCGAGTATAAACCTGAGTGACGGTGATCTACTGGCAAGCTTCGATGTGGAGTCCCTATTTACCATAGTTCCTGTACCGGACGCCACACAGTTAATCAGGGAAAAACTTACAGCCGCAGGAGGTCCAACGGACTTAGTGGATTTAACTGAACACTGCGTTAACTCCACAGTCTTCGTATTTAACGGGCAAATGTTTCAGCAAACGGAGGGAGCAGCCATGGTTTCCCCCCTCTCTCCTCTATTGGCTAACGTGTTCATGGCCAACTTCGAAGAAGAAGCGATAAAGGAGAGCCCATTGAAGCCTAAGTGTTGGTTCAGATACGTAGACGACGTCTTTTTGATATGGGAACATGGACGCACCACACTTCAGGACTTTCTAGACTTCATGTGTTCCAGACATCCGAGCATCAAATTTACAATGGAAGTAGAAGATAATAATCAGCTGGCCTTCTTAGACGTTCTGCTCTATAAACGAACAGATAACACGCTCGGACACAGGGTTTATAGGAAAGATACTCACACAGATCGGTACCTGCATGCTAACTCGAGTCATCCTCCATCGCAGAAAGAAATGGTAGCTAGAACACTCATCACCAGAGCCAACCACATTTGCGATAAGGATAGCGTAATTGAAGAGAAGAAACGAGTTTAGAACACGCTCCAAGCTAATGGCTACAGCAAAGGACAGATAAATAGGGCCACACGGAAAGTAGAACAAAGCCGAAGAACTGGCAAAAAGAACGAAGATAGGTCCTACCATAAAGCCTTTCTTCCGTACGTACAGGGGTTGATTGATCGAATCGCCAGGCTGCTAAAGAAACACAATGTGACAACGGTGATGCATCCAATAAACAAGCTGACGCAAGTGGTGCGTAAATCAACTGAGATTAAGCAGCCAAACCAGGACGCAGGTGTTTACAAAGTGGCTTGCTCCTGTGGACAGGTTTACATTGGACAAACTAAAAGACGCGTTTCTATTAGGATTTCAGAGCACATTCGAGACACGAAACAGATAAACTACAGATCTGCAATAGATGAACATGCTAACGTCACGAGACACGCCATCGAATTTGATAAGGTCGAAACTGTTGCTAAAATTCCCGGATATCAAAACAGGTTAATTAGAGAGGCAATAGAGGTCGTGAAGCATCCCAATAATTTCAATCGCGAAGATGGTTTCAAACTGAGCAACACTCGGAAAGTGCTCCTAGCGCGCAACTGCCAGCGGCGCGGACCATCAGAGAGCAGCGTGACGACAATGCAGGCCAAGCAAGCACCTCTGTCTGGCATGACCGTTAGTTTGAGTACGGACACCAACTCTTACCTACCCATGACTAAGGCTGCTGCAATGTCAGCCGAAACGTCAGGAAATAATCACCGATATACGACGCGGCTCCATCCTGTAAGCCTAGATGATAAACTTGACACCGGCCGCGAAAGCCTACGATCTAAATTAAGGATAGTGTTGTTTTTGATATGGTATGGAGGCTGGCTTTTGAAGAGATAATGTTGTATGTTGACAATCTGGAGAAGTGGAACTGGGGTCTGGCAAGAAGAAGGACAGAAAGAGACTTGTGATTTGATATGGTATGGAGATTGGATTTTGAAAGAGATAATGTTGTATGTTGACAATCTGGAGAAGTGGAACTAGTGTCTGGAAACAATAAGGACGACAGAAAGAGACTTTTAAGAAAATGCAGGAAGAAAGGAAGGGAGTAGAGAAATATTATAATATAGTGAAGAGCCCCTTTTTCCTCACAGTGTTGAGGATATAGTATGGAAGCTGGCTGATATGTTTGACAAACAAGGTATTGCTAGTTAATGATTGCTAGAAATCAACCCCTTGGAGAAGGATTATTATTAATAAATAGTGTGTGAATTTTGAAATTGGTGTACTGTCTTTGTGGATTCATTTTAAGCTAGTATTATAGCCCCACTATCCTGAGGTGGCTAGCTCGCATAATTATATAAATTACAGTTCCCTGTATCATCCTGGAGACTGTGCTGAAAGATCACAACCGATCAGCACATTTGCTAAAGACTGATACAAATCAGTATTATCTTATTCATATTAATTTTCTTTCTTTGTACACATTGTGTTTAATAAATAATTATTATTTATTTCTCAAACCCTTGCCTAACCCATCGCCGTCTGCTATGCTCTGAGCACCGGTTAGAGGTCACCTGAGTCCAGGCACCATACCTCTGATCTAGAATCTCAATTTTTTCCCAAGATAGTGTCAGTTAAAAGAGGTAAGATGAGTTATTCTTTCTCGTGTCCGAGGTAAAAACCAGACTTGGATAAAAGAAAATTATAAATAATATACGGTATATATATATATATATATATATATACTAGTTAATGTTTCCTTCAGAAAAAAATTCTGATAATGATAATTTTTCAATAAAAATAGGCTACAATTTTATTTCAAAATAAATGTGGATAAGATTAAAAACATGAGAAACACCAGTGGCATTGATTGCTTCATCTTGAAAAGGTAACGAGTATTTTCGTTCATTACTGTTAAAAGTAGCGGCGGTACCGTTACTAATTTTAACAAATAACGGCGTTACCCCCTCATTACTGTTAAAGTAATGGCGCTACACGTAACGCGTTATTCCCCAACCCTGAAAAGATTATATGTCTAACTAGGAGTCATGCCCGGCGTTGATGGCTTTATTCATGGAGTTCATATACAGTCGAACCACGATATATCGATCCTCTGTCACTCGAATTTTCGATAACCCCTAGTAATTATTATTTCGCGTACAATCTTCCTGTAATTTACATGTATATTTTTCTCTATACGTCAAATTTCTACAACTCGAATTCTTCGATATCTCGAAGCTTGGATTATATCCTGGGCACTAAAACTTGTTCTTTACAGTGCAACTTGTCTCATTTGAAGGTTCTAATTCGAATTTTCCACCGATTACTATAGTTGGGTCAATCGTGTGCAACTTCTATCCTTAATATGATCTTGATAGAATCTCATATCGGCCCAAACCGCTGGAAGCGCTGATAGTCTCCGAATTAAACTTGCTGGTTTTCGTAAATTTCAAATCGAATCTTTATGCTTTTCTATCAGATTTTTTCCCTTTTTCTTTTCCGGTATTTATTATGAACTGAAGTTAATCTTTTATTTGTTCCATATGGCAGAAATGTATGTTATGTTCCCCTATGTTCAGCGTCGAGCATTCGCCATTTTGGGTTGGTTGGTTGGATGGTTGGTAGGTTGGTTCCTTAGTTTAGGGGCTACGACAACGCGGTCATGTAGCCCCGTATATTTTGGGTGTGTGTAGAATCTGTCTGATAACCGGTGTTCATTGTGATGAAGGACGGAAGGATGTTTGTAGTTTTACGTGACCGTTAATCTGGTAATCATGAGCCACGGGACCTCCTTTTTACGTGAAATCCGGACCACTGGACATGGCATTTCACTTTGAAAATCTCATATTCATTAACCAGGAATCGAACCCGGTCCACCTTGGTGAGAGGCCAACAGCTTGACCACTGTGCCACCACGCCCCATTAATTGTGATGACTGTATTAGTGTATGTTATCTGTGGTTTTTTTTTTCATTCAAGTAAGGACTGCAGACAGTAATTTCAAGTAGTTCCTACTTTCGCTACCAAATGCTACCGTCCACGACACCTATCTTGCGGACTTGCCTACCAGATGGCATCGCAGTCAGCACCTGGCGGTGAACGTTGGAACTAATAGAGCGTTATCAATTCCAAGCTACAAATTTTGGCTTCACACAAGTGTAGTTAGTGGAAGGTTCTTTCTCATGCCATAAATCAATGACATGGGACCGCCAGCCTTACTTCCCATCCGAAGGAAGGCATACTGAGGGATTTTTAACGCTCTTAAAAATCCGACGACTTCGGCCGGGTTTGATCCCGCGACCTTGGGTATAGAAGCTCAGCCATTTTAGACTGATATAGTATTGGCATCACTTCAAGACGGAAGTTTCATATGGTTCAGTTGAATTCACGGCACGTTCTTTCAATTGTTGCTGCTTTCTTCTCTAACCAACCACTTTCATTACAGAGCACATTGTCGCGTTCACACGTCGAATACTGTAGTCCAGCAGTAACTTCGTGGTATGCAGTGTGTGTGTTCAATCTAGAGTACGAGTTCAGTGTATGCTAGAGGGAAAAAAAGAGAGAACTAAAATTACTGTGTTTAAGTGACAAAGTTAAAATTATTTGAGAACAGAAAGGATTAAACGTTTAAAATTATACTCCAAATCAATATATAAACAAATATATATTTTATATATTGGTACATGTTTCGACCCACAATGGGGTCATCCTCAGCCTAAAAAGAAAATCAATTAAGAAATGAAAACTAAAATAGCATATGTGAATTAAATCTAAATTAAAATGAAAAATTAATGATAATAATTGTAATAAATAAAATATAGTAATAAAATGGATATCCTTACAAATGTAGTATTAATTAAATAAATATAAGATTGGTCTTTATACAATAATTTTAAAAAGTAGTTAGAAAATAAGAACTATTAACGGTGAGTGTAAAAATGTTAAGCTTTTAATACTACATTTGTAAGGATATCCATTTTATTACTATATTTTATTTATTACAATTACTATCATTAATTTTTCATTTTAATTTAGATTTAAGTCACATATGCTATTTTAGTTTTCAATTCTTAATTGATTTTCTTTTTAGGCAGAGGATGACCCCAATGTAGGTCGAAACATGTACCAATATATAAAATATATATTTGTTTATATATTGATTTGGCGTATAATTTTAAACGTTTAATTCTAACAGCAATACGGATATTTAAAAACATTTGTTTTCAATAGCAAATGTGTTTGCATTCTAACAGAAAGGATGGAGAAAAGAACGATATCGCACAATGATATGGTATTCCGGATAGTACCGTACTTTGTATGGTTAAATTTAACTTACTCAGATAATGAAATAATGTTTTCATCATTACCAACATCCATTTTATGACACAAATTTAGACAACTGTAAGTTGTAAGCCTACATACAGTATTTTGCGACCAGTAGGCCTATATCACGAATTTAACATTTATCCTACGTATTCCCATAACTTGAATTATCGATAAGTCGAATTTATTTTGACATCCCCTAACGATTCGAGATATCTAGGTTGGACTGTATTCAATTTCAATTCTGCCACAAATGACCGTGGAGAAGGAGGACAAGTTGTCATATTCCGCAAAATTCCACCAATTTGGCAATTTTTCAACCCCAGTAGTGACCGGAAAATTGATGGTTGGTGCCCAAGTTTTGCAAGAGAATAAACATGCCCTTCACTTTTGCAACCGTTTGAGAAAATGTTAAATGTGAATATCAGCTATTCCCACACAAACATAGATCCACTGACCAACACGTGCTAGGGTTAGGGGGCTCCAGTATTGGCAATAGGAAAAAAATAAAAACTCGCTGATGAATCTGAGGAGAGGGATAGTTGAGATAGTACAGTACACATTACTGAAGTGATCGGCCCAAATTAATGCGCAAGGCAAGACTACTTCCAGGATGACCAACGTGAAAATCTAATCCATCTCTTCCTACGACAGACTCTAGCCCTCAAATTAGAATTAAACTACCTGACGGTGCCGGAAACCGAACCCAGATCCTTGGGAACATCAGTCTCAATGTGTACCCTTAGATCTCTGAAAGTGCCATGTAAAATATACCCTTGTGGAGACAACAGTGACATCCTCTAAATCACAACAGTTAACGCGACGTTCAAACTGACAGACAATCTGGAGATAAGTGATTCAGGATGTGGAAACAGCAAACCCCATCCCCCCCCCCATTGTCAGAATCATTTCTCTTTAATCCCTGTCATTTCAGTACATCTGAGAAGGAATCTTAGTAAAATCTCGGGGTAAACTTCTCTCTCAGGAAAACTCTTTTCACAAAATATTTTCGTCACCGTTTTAAAAAACACAATGTCACAGAGTTACCAACATTTCACACAACAGTTAACCGAAAACGTCTAGCTAGGTGACCTATTTTATAGATAGATAAATATATAGATTGATGGATTGCCTTATTTATTTATACATTTATTTATTTACAAATTGAGACATAGTTCATGGTGGCAAAATTACAATAAAACTAAGATTTAAAGTATGACCAAAATAGTAATAAGAATAATAATAATAATAATGAATTTTGTTCAGAAAGAAATGAATAATTCAAAACTAAATGATAAAATATTAATCCAAACATTTTCCCTCAATACACATAAACTCCCATCTACCCACCAATCTAATCACCACTTCTTGTTTGCTTGACACTGTCTGACGAGCTTCTTAAACCTTTGGAGGCATAGGGATGAAAAAGTCCTCATTCTATTACCCCTCTCCCCACAAACGAATATTTTCTCCAGTTTATGTGTATTGAGGGGAAAGGTTTGGATTAATATTATATCAATTATGTTTGTTATTATTCATTTCTTTCTGATCAAAATTCATGATTCTTATTACTATTTTTGGTCATATTTTATTGTAATTATTCCACTGCCTTGCATTAACTTTACAAAAATGATTAAAGCGGCTCCTATTTACCCTCACAATTTCTAGTCCTCTATGTACATCTTCCCATGCATTCTCTCCCTAAAATCTCACCCCCTAATCTAGGTCAATATCAGTTTGTGTACATATACATTTACACAGTAGCATACGTGTTTTTGTTGTTGATGATGATGATGTTATATAGTTGTTGATACAATTGGTTCATTTTAGAGATGTGGAACATCGTGGTCTTCAGTCCCGTATTCTTGGATGTATATTAAATTTGCTGTGAATCATTAGCGTGAGTAACTGTAATGATTAAGACCTATGATTAGAGAAGGTGCCCCGAGACTTGAAATAAGGCACTCTCTGAAGGGAGTGTGAAAAAAACAGTGTGTGGGGGGAGGGGGAGGGGGACGGGAGGGGTGGGGGGAACACCCAGTATGGCAACCCTTCGACACCCGGGATTCCAACTACCCCTTGCAACCCCGTGGCAGGCGCAACGAACTCAGGTACGCTGCTGGGTATGTCATATATGGAGGTGAACATGCTCTTTTCATTAACTTACGATAAGTGACAATTAACGTTAAAGATATAGGCCTACTGAAGTTCTTGAACGACGATGACGATCTGCAGAGCCCTCAAATTATTATTATTTATTTATTTATTTATTTATTTATTTATTTATTTATTTATTTATTTATTTATTTATTTATTAATCACTAATCGGCAACTAGGGACCACGATAAGTTCCACTATACATTCTGGCGTTTATTCAATTTACGATTGATCCAGTAGGTTTTCATTAACTTGCTGTGTCGAGCACGGCGTTCATCCGACCACTTTGCACCGGTTGTCCATTTCTCATCTCGGAAAGTCCCAAAAGTCACGATGCTTTTTCGGAAAAGGTCTCGTTTGTGCGCGTCACCAGGTCGTAGGCCCATTTCTTGGAGGTCTTTCTTAACGTTAACGTACCAGGGAACTGTTGTTTTTGGTTATTATTATTATTATTATTATTATTATTATTATTATTATTATTATTATTATTATTATTATTATATCACAAATTGCTCATTAAACAGAGTTCTTCTGGTCTTTTGCAAAATTTCGGCGGGCTTACACAAGAAACTTTGCTCGTATTCAATCAGTATTCAAGAATTTTCTGACTATATGACAGCTGTCCAGTATTGCTGCCTTCTGTAGTTCCTGGTAGATTCAGTTGGTGTAGAGCGTTTGAGCTGGTTTGTTATTACTCCTGTGGCTGACTGGGATGAAAGAGACAGTTTGTTGTTACCAACAAGTCCATACATTTGCTGCATTCTTCGTGGGTCTTAGAACTGATGTTGTGGGAGTATGGTACTCCAATATCTATGAGTCATGTGTTCTTGTGCAACTTGTGACAATGAAGTCCGGTTTATTGGCAGTTATTGTTTTGCTGGTGATGACAGAAGAATTCCAATGTATTTTAAATGTGCAATTTATATTATAGGTTGTGGTTGTGGTCGGAAGTATATAAAGCTCTGGATCTTATTATATAATACGCTAAGGTGAATTTTTCACAAAACTCAAGCTCCTAAACCAGAGGACGTTAGAAGGTGTGGTTTGTACCAAAATCTTCCAAATCGCCTAAATACTGTAGTACAGGAAGTATCTTGCATTTCTTGAAAAGTCAACGGAAATACATTTATTTGTTTATAAAGTGCTATTAAACAACTAAACAAGACGATAGCCCCTGGCAGAACAGCTGTCGCGCGTATATCCCGCATAGCAATAGAGCCGGGCGGGTAGTTTGTACACATGGGGCGCACACAACCCATTAGTTAGAATATGCGAGAGTTGCACCGGTCCGCTAGTTATTATCATACTGTACTGTTGACATGTCTTTAACATGCTTTTCTCATATTGGGTGTACAAAACTCAACTCAAAACTGGCACGATATGTACAATGGATAATGTGCCTCTACTGGATGCATTTAATGGTGATCTTATGTACTGAAAACATTCAATGAAATAAGACCTTACTCTTTAAGATATAATAAAGAACATTCAATGATTTTAGCACTCTTTAGTAAGCTTACCTGAGCGAGAGCTGTGGGTAATCCGTGGAGATGTCTTCACCACTTTGAGGTCAGTATCACTAATGCACCATTGCAAAGGTGGTACCGATGGTATGTATAGAAATGAGCTAGGAGTGGAGTTAAACCACAGCCGCTGAGGTCGCACGCTTTCGCTACACTGTGCGACCATTAGCACCAAACTGAACAAACAGGTGGGGTGGCGCCTAATCTGGGGTAGGCCGGGCCACTGAGCGCCTTGCCCTTCCACCGCACAACGTGCTGGTCAGCTCCAAGTGAATCAGCTGTGATGATATTACAAACCACCCCTGATCATATGCCGCACCATAATGTCCTCGAGCATGCTGAGCGGGTTCAAACCCAGCCGAAGTCATCGGATTTTCTAAGAGCGTTAAAAATCCCTCAGTATGCCTTCCTTCGGATGGGAAGTAAAGCCGTCGGACCCATGTCATAGATTTATGGCATGTAGAAGAACCTTCCACTAATTTCACTTGTGTGAAGCCAAATTATAGGTTAGGTTCGACTAACGCTCTTAAGTTACAACGTTCGTCGCCAGGAGCCGACTGCGGTGGCATCTAGTAACTAAGTTCAGAACTAGTTGTCGCCGACGGTAGCATTTGGTAGCAAAAGTAGGAACTACTGTACTTGAAAATTGAATGTCTGCAGTCCTCACCTGAATTACAGATAACACACACTAATACAGCCATCATAATTAACACCGGTTATCAGACAGATTCTACACACACCCAAAGTACACGGGGCTACATGACCGCGTTGTCGCAGCCCCTAAACTGAGGAACCAGCCAACCAACCAACCAACAAAAATGTCCTCGAGTTTTTAATGAGAAAGAAATCATTTTCAGAACATAAATCCTCGAAGATTGCGGGCTGTGAGAATAAGAATCCTTCAGGGTCACGAATTCCACAACTCGTCAACCACTCTCAGCGTTACCAAATATCACGTGATCTGTAGAAATCCTGTCATTTTAGTCACCTCTTAAGATTTATGGATTCGGTGAATATGAAATGAATATCCACAGCCTGTTTCCAGTCTCCGACCGGGTCAGGAATGGAATGAATGAAGCCCCCATCTAGCGGCGAGGATATGAACTGTGCCGGCTGCCGAGGCCTGACGCACTCCTCTGGAGCAATGATTAAATGAATGACAGATGAAATGAAATGATAGTGGAGAGTGTTGCTGGAATGAAATTTTGACAGGGAAACCCGGAGTACCCGGAGAAAAACCTGTCTGCCTCCGTTTTGTCCAGCACAGATCTCACATGGAGTGACCGGGATTTGAACCACGGACCCAGCGGTGAGAGGCCGGCGTGCTGCCGCCTAAGCCACGGAGGCTTCTTCGGTGAATATACTGTATGCAAATTTTGGGACAGACTCACTTCATTTTCAATTGTTGTATTGGAATAATAATAATAATAATAATAATAATAATAGTTTGTTATTTGAGCCTCCGTGGCTTACGCGGCAGCACGCCGGCCTCTCACCGCTGGGTCCGTGGTTCAAATCCCGGTCACTCCATGTGAGATCTGTGCTGGACAAAACTGTGGCAGACAGGTTTTTCTCCGGGTACTCCGGTTTTCCCTGTCAAAATTTCATTCCAGCAACACTCTCCACTATCATTTCATTTCATCTGTCATTCATTTAATCATTGCCCCGGAGGAGTGCGTCAGGCCTCGGCAGCCGGCACAGTTCATATTCTCACCGCTGGATGGGGGCTTCATTCATTCCATTCCTGACCCGGTCGGAGACTGGAAGTAGGCTGTGGATTTTCATTTTCAATAGTTTGTTATTTAGTTAGTTGTTGTTTTAAGGGGTGGAAATAATAATACGTTTGTTAAGTTTGTTGTTGTGAGGTAAAAGTCAAAATAAAGTAGCCTATGCTTTGTACAGTATATAGCATGAAAGCAATAACGTATAATGTTACGGAAATCGTTCGAAACAATACATGTGAATCCTTTACACCACATTGTGACCTCATTTCATGAATTCCTGATTGAATACGAGACTACTTCCTTACTATTCAAATTAACTTTTCCGTCTTTACAACTCCCATCACCTGATTAATTTATTTGGCTTCAGTTGTGGCGGCAGTCTTTGTGATGTGTAATTATTGATATTACCTGTTCCCTTCAACTGCACAGCAAACAGCCTGAATGTGATGACATTCTTTCAAGAAAAAAGCGTTCTACAAGCGTTATACAAAACAGGTGCCAATTTATGTGATGCTCCGTTATAAAAAGAATTCGTATCCGTCAAAAAGGAATAAAATGGGCTGTTTTCTCGAGAACTAGACCAATATACTAATAAAGTAACAAGTAGTTCCGAGGAAGACCTATATTTCCTATTTTCATACATCCTGCTTATGTTAATTGCCTCTATCAACATACAAAAGTTCAGTTTGATTGCTGTAATAGATTCGTAGATATTGAGAACCATCTAAATATTTCGGTTGGCCGCCATGTTGGATTTTTATATATGTAAGCCATAGAGTTACGGTATGAACTATTAGGTCACGATTTTTGCGTAGGTTCATTATTCAAACGTTCATTTCGATCGCATGAATAATACTCAAGAAATAAAAACGTAATTTTAAAATTGCGCACAGCCGCCATCCTGAGGTTATGTAAACAATTTAACTAAATTAGATGCCAGTGCATTACAATATGTATAAACAATTACTGTACCAAATTTCACTGCGCTCAAATGGTTAAATCGCGAGAAAAGTCTATTAAAGTGTTTCACATTCGCTTGGCCGCCATGTTCGTTTTGTATTTTACAGGCTTTTGGAAGGCACATATCTGAACTTCTAGTAGTACTTTTTATCACCGTACAAAATTTCAGGGTGATGTCAGTAATAGTTTCTGAGATATAGAATTCCGGTGAAATATTTCGTTCAGCCGCCATCTTGAGGTTATGTAAACAATTGAACTAAATCAGATGTCAGTCCATTACAATGTGCATAAACATTTGCTGTACCAAGTTGCATTGCATTTGGATAGTTAAATCGCGAGAAAAGTCTATTTAAAAGCTTCAACTTCGCTTGGCTGCCATGTTCGTTTTGTAGTCTCATAGGTGAACTTCTGGTAGTGCCCTCTATCACCGTACAAAATTTCAGGGTGATATCAGTAATAGTTTCGGAGATATAGAATGCCGGTGAAATATTTCGCACAGCCGCCATGTTGGATTGGTGAGACGAAAATAAAATTTGAGGTACGGTCTGGGTCAGCCGTAATAGTACTATGAACTTCCTGAGTTTCATTGAAATCGCTCCAGCTGTTTAGAAGTTATTACAGGGGCACACACACACATACGCACACACAGACAAAAGGTGATCTCATAAGCCTATTCTTTTCATAAAATGAAAATAGGCTAAAAATGAATGGTCAGCTGTGTATGATACTTCTCATTTCATGATTACAATGATTCGAACTTGAATATTAAATGATAAACATATAGATTGCCAGGAGACTCTCGTAGGAAATAGGTAGAACACAGGATAACAGTGCCATTATGGCATGGAAAACAAGTAACTACACTATACTTACACAGCCCCTCTCAGTCGACCACACCTGGAGTTACAGTGAACACGAAAACTGCGCGCAGCTCCAGCAAGGAAGACAACCAGATAAGTAGTAGCCTGTAATATTACATTTTAACCATAGTTGATTTTTACAACCATATAATCACTCCAAATATACAAACTCCGGATATCTATCACCATTTAGCATTTCACCTAACATCATATATACTGCATTTAGCATACACCGACAGTTGCATTACCAACACTGCAAACTAAATAATTGTACATATTGTTAATATTTTTCACCTGTATTTTCAAACATAGATTTTATAGCCTAAGTGTAATGGATCTGATGATGATCGATTGACGATCGAAACTGGTCATCCTAGTGTATGTATTAATCGCATGTAATTTATTTCAGGATTAGGGCATAACCCAGCTTTTGGGTACACTCGTGTTGACTGACTGAAAAGCACCAAACTCTTGTTACCTACACACTGTTTGACACTCCTCGAAGTATTCATCCAGGTCATGCACTGTTGGTGCAGGCACTGAATACCATCCGCTGCCTGTGAAGCGTTAACGAACACCACCTCTGTTGTCCTTTAATTTGAGGGGCTTGGACATCGAGGTCATTTAGCCCCATGTACTTGGGTGAGTGTTCAATTTATCTGATAACTTATCTCTGTGTGGTTTCTGTAGTAGTGTTGTCTATGTAATTGTAATTCAGGTGAGGATTGGGAAGGAGGTAGCCGTGGCCTTAAGTTAGGAACAATCCCAGCATTTGCCTGAAGCAGAAGTAGGAGAAACCACTTCCAGGATGGCTGAATCCACCTCTTCTCAATTTTTCCTCACGAGGCTGAGTGCCTTCAGATCAGAATTAAATTTCTTGGCAGAGCCGGGAATCGAACCCGCACCTTCCGGGTGACAGCCAAGAACGCTAGTTGCTACACCACGAGGTGGTCGACGCCACCTCCCGCTGAAATGATGTTAATGCTTTGCTAGCAAACCGTTTCCCACGCAATGAATTATTCAATTTGGAGATAAGATCATAGTCACATGACTTAGGTCAGTAGAATAAGGCTATAAACGACAATCAACAACGTCTGCTGTGTGAACTGTCGCGGTATCGTTTAGGATAACGCCGTTGTCCAATAGTTCTGTACTTTTGGCCAGTACTGCACAGCGCAATTGTGACAAAAAAAATGAACTGTGAAACACTGCATTCACTCGGTATATCCCCCATAGACTGGATTGAAATGCAAGAACATCTTGACAGTCGTATACCAGAGTGACCATGGCTTTTGTGGGTGACAGATCTTGTAGCTCTGAATGGCATTCTCGTGCATTTCTGCCACGTACGAACGTTGCCCATGCTTCATCAGTTATAAACTCAGCTAACCTTAAAGATTGATTTTTGTTCAGTAAGTCGGAAGAACAAGCGCTCCCGAACAGCTTCAATAATACCTAAGTCTATTGTTTCCTGGCAATGCGGGCTGCATCACGTTGCCCCTACCAGTATTCTGGTGCAGAATTGCGAGCTGCTTATAAATTGCAGTCACGGGGAGTAATTAGTGCAAAAATATTTCGTAGACCCCTTAAAACAGTTATCATCATGACAATAGTATGCCTCTGTATAAGGGCGATGGTGTTGGTGCAGTATACTGAGGTTATCAGCTGCAATAAGCGTTAGTGCTTTCCTATCCCTATCCTTGAGCGCTCCAGTTCTGTAGTAGTATTCATTATCATCCATAAAACTAATAAATCCACCGGGCACTACTGCTAGTTTTGAATAAAACTAATGACAAACGATTGGATAGTGTAAGTTAGTTAGTTATTGTTGTTTTAAGGGGTGGAACTACGAGGTCATCTGCCCCTATTAACACAGATTAAAGTATACAAATTTGGAATAGAATTTAAAATTTAGGGGCGGTCACCTATATTTGAAAAGACCAAAAAAAGAAAACTGGAGGATTGCGTAAGTTTACACTTACTTTTCATTCGTAAAACTTCTAATGCCTTCAATGAGCTGTTAGCCAAAGGGGTGGGGGGCAATGAGATAGGCGTGACACATTCTTTCTTCATCTCATTTTAAAAAATATAACATTTGTCAGTTGCCATTGTATTAGTACACCGAGAATGACTGACAGTAACTTATGCCTTGTATTGCCATTTCGAAATATTGTGTTAAGTTAAATACAGTATTATTTGGAAATTGTAATTTATTAATATTAATTCAATGTTGGAGAAAAGGAAGGGCCAGTTAATTTCGTGAAGGAATCTCGAAAATTGGATTTATAATTTAATACTAACTTGTAATAAGGTAGGTTTGTTTCGTACACAGACCACCTCGTGAGGTAAAACTGAGAAGGGGGGCTTCAATTCCCACCTCAGCCATCCTGGAAGTGGTTTTCCGTGTGGTTTTCCACTTCTACTCCGGGCAAATGCTGGAATGGTTCCTAACTTAAGGACACGGCCACCTCCTTCCCAATATTCACCTGCATTCCAAGCACACACACTCGCTACTACAGACATCACAATAACATAGGTTATCAGACAAATTCTACACACACTCAAGTACATCGGACTAAATGACCACGATGTCCAAGCCTCTCAAAACAATAACAACAACTTTATACATATTCAGGAATGTATTAAACCATGGATTTATTAACCTGGATGACTGAAGCTTTAAGGTCGTTTAAGTTTGCATGAGAGCAAAATAAAACATTTCACGTTAACAATATACTGTTTGACCTATGATTATGTCTCATTGTGTTCGATCCCTCGCCCGCAATGTAATTTTGTCTTCGCTCATACCCCTTCTAGAAGAAAAATCCTGGTTACGTCACTGGTCGTGAAAATACGAATATTCAATAAAGACTATAAATGGTTACCGTATACCGTATGTGGTGCCTGACTATCATACTCAAAATACGACCATTCATTACCGTCGTCATCCTCTAACATCCCTGGTTTGGTTCCCACCCCTCTGACAGAAATAGGAGCAAACCTGCGCCGCCTGGCTCGGGGAGTGGCAATGAGATTGACTAACACTCAAGGCAGTTCAAGAGCTCGGAAGCCGCATCATATCGTGTGGCTGCAAGGTGCAAGTGGGTCAATAGAACCGACGTCACGCGACGCCTCTACTATGTGGTAGACCGGCGCCCGCATTGCACCGCCTACATCATCTTCATTATCATAGCAACTAGAGCTATTTCCTCCAGATGTTGACCGCTATGGCGCAGCTGGCTAACGCACCTACACGGAATTCAGAACATTCGGGTTCGTGTCCCGAATGTTACTCTTGAGCTTCAAAGTGAGGCCGTAAAAAAAAAGAGAGGCAACTCCGGCTATCTGATGTGCCATCTAGCAGTGAAAATGAGAATCTTATTAAGTAGGATAAATTTACCACAATATGGTGACAGTTTGTGTTGTTTCTTGCATGGGTGAACAGAGCGTGTTAATTTGTTCGTGTTTTATACACAACAAGTTACTCCCGCCTCACTCACGTATATATCGAAAAAATTATCTCATTGGCTCGGTTTGTTGACAGGGACCTCCCCTCTTGTCTTTGTCCTCGCAGACAGACTGCACCTGCGAATACTAGCAGTTTCCAGCTCAATAAAATTTAACATAGCTTGTCTTTCATTACAGGCAAATATAATTCAATGCGGATGCAAATTCGGGTACAGTACACAACAACTCATCAAAGTTCCATCGTAATCGGATGAATGGTATATGAACGCATACGGGAGTTTGTTGAAACGCCGTCACTCATTTGTTGAATCTACGCGTGCACTACCTATTGTAAAATGGATTTAATACGTCAGAAACCTTTGCGGGAGTGTACACAAGAACTCACCGAAGTTTCATCGCAATCGGATGAATGGTATATGAACGTATACGGATCTTTGTTGAAACGAATCGCACGCTATCACTCATTTGTTGAATCTACTCGTGCGCTACCTATTGTAAAATGGATTTACTAAGTCATAAATCTACTCAGGAGTGTACACACCAACTCACCAAAGTTTCATCGCAATCGTATGAATGGTATATGAACTCATGCGGGATTTTGTTGCAACGATTCGCGCGCTGTCAGTCATTTATTGAATCTACTCGTGCTCTACCTATTGTAAAATTGATTTACTAAGTCAGAAACCTTTGCAGGGGTGTATACAACAGCTCACCAAAATTTCATTGCAATCGGATGAATTGCATATGAACGCATGTGGGACTTTTTTGAATCGAATCGCGCGCCTTTTTGTTGAAGCTACTCACGCGCTATCTATTTCAAATTGAGGTTATTATGCCTATAACCATCCCGGGAGTGTGCACAACAACTCACCAAAATTTGATCGCAATCGGATGAATGGTATATGTACGCATAAGGGACGAAAAAACATGTTTTTATATAGTAGACTCGATGACCCGACAGACGTCGTTCTGTAGAATTAAATGACAATGTATTGAACTCCAATTCAGTATGTACTGCACGCAAAAATCAGAACAATGCAAATCACTACATCATCAATATGAATGAGTTAATTTTCCAATGCTACCAAAAGCTACCGTACTAAGAAACAATGTGTTTTCAGTAGCTGTAATTTTAATATGCTTGCCACGGTGGGTGAGTGGTTATAGTGTCGGACTACCAACCCCAAGATTGCAGGTTCGCCCCTGGTCGTGGTAAGTGATTTTTGAAGGCGACAAAAATCACGACACTCATGTCATACGTTGTTGGCATGTTAAAGAACCCATTTGAATTCAGTAGGCCGTGTTCAATGGCAAAATTAATCTCATGATTTTCCGCCAACACAAAGTTCCTCCATTCTCTACTTGAAAGCGCTGTAGTGTCAAGGAGTTTAGATATCTAACCTCCTTGACTTTCATAGCGTTCAAAGGAGCGACGAAATTCGACATGCAAGCTACCCTCTGGGTGTCAATTAACAAAGCTTGCACCAGGCATCCGAGGCCATACGATATTATTATTATTATTATTATTATTTTAATATCTTCATAGTGACTTAAGGAAATGCTCGAAAAGATATCAGCATATCACTACCCAGAAATAACCCTGACAGACTGTTGCGTAGATGGAAACTGTTTGGCAGGTCTTCAAATCCCTCACTGAGCCATAATATTATCACCCGTTGCAAATCGAGTAATTTCATAAGTTGATGCCGTGAATATAGGGCCAAAACGCAATCTACTTTCTTCGGGGGCGGCTTCGGTGGCGTAGTTGGTAGAATACTGAGCTTCTATGCCCAAGTTCGCGGGTTCAAACCCGGCCGAAGACGTCAGATTTTTTAAGAGAGTAAAAATCCCTCAGTGTGCCTTCTTTCGGAGGGGAAGTAAAGCCGGTGGTCCTATGTCATAGATTTATGGCATGATAAAGAACCTTCCACTAATTACACTTGTGTGAAGCTAAATTATAGGTTATATTTGACTAACGCTCTTAGGTTCCAACGTTCGTCGCCAGGAGCCGACTGCGGTGGCATCTAGTAACAAAGTTCAGAATTAGTAGGTCATTGACGGTGGCGTTTGGTAGTAAAAGTTAGAACTACAGTAGAACGACGTTTATCCGGAAGTCAAACAACCGGAACGTCAATTATCCGGACGAGCCAAAAAAAAAAAAAAAGATGGAACAGCGCACGCTCGCTACAGTAGTCAGTCGATTCTCGTTTTCAATTGTTGTCTGCGTTGTCTCCTACCGTTTGTTTACTCTAAAATGTTTCAATGTGTTACAGTATGTGAGTGCGTGTACAGTACTGTATTACGTTGCGATAATGGCTTCTACGAGTGACAAAAAAGAAAAACGAAATCGCAATGTTTTATCCATTGATAAGAAGGTGGAGAATCATTAATAAACTGGATAAAGGTGAGAGTGTGCAGTGTCTAATGAAAACTTACTGTTGGAAAATCCACAATATATGATTTGAAGAAAGGAAATGTGAAATTCTGATGTATGCATCGAAGTTAGATAGGGAAGATGGGTCTTAAAAGAGTAGAACCATGAGATCAGCTAGGGATAAACATTGGAAGAAGCGGTGTACTTATGTTTTATTCAGACAAGAAGTAAGGGAGATTTCGGGACCTTTGTTATGTGAGAAAGCGTTGCAGCTAAATGAGAAGCTTGTTGGTCATTTCAATAGACCTAATGTACTGTGCATGTTTTTTCCTATGAAATAAATGCATGTTTGATTATCCGGAAAAATCGTTATCCGGAGCACTTTCGGTCCCAATTAGTCCGGATAAACGACGCTCTACTACTTGAAAATCGAATGTCTGCAGTCCTTACTTGAATTAAAAACGGATAACACACACCAATACAGCCATCACAAGTATCACCGGTTATCAGACTGATTCTACACACACCCAAAGTACATGGGACTACATGACCGCGTTGACGCAGCTCCCAAACTGAGGAACCTACCAACCTACTTTCTTCGGGGTAAATAATTATCATAGAAAGCACTGATTCCAATCGGCACTATGAAGATAACATTCCGTCCAAAAAAAACTGCTGGTTTCACTGGCATAAGAATTGATCACAATTCTTGGGCGTGGCTAATAATTTACTGCCACATAATGAAATACGTCTTGCAAATGTAATAATGCTGACCAGTTCCAAAGAAAATTCTTCTGTTAAATGATATTTTCATTGTAATGCTTTATGGTAAACGATATTATTTGTTTGATTACCTGGCGTGTAAACAAACAAAGTTGATGGATTTCCAACACGGGAACAGGCAACATACAATTGGCCATGCGAGAAACAAGGGTTATAATAATGCATTTTATTAATAATGCATTTTATTAATCCCTTAACGAGTCAAGGACTCATATACAAAGGAATTGTACAGTTTTATCTTGTTGGCGACAAATTACAATACAATGTTTAGTTTACAAAGTATTCAGTATGAAAATATATACAACATCTTGTAGCTCTCATAAGTTTTTGTACACAATGTGTTCTTCTTTTGTCTTCTCAGATTATGAAATTTCTTCAAACTGACATTTTATAATCATTTCACATGAACTGTTTTAGCCTCCTTTTAAAGATTGGTAGGCTAGATGCAACTTTTATATTTTCTGGTAGTCTATTGAACTTTACAAAGACACTATACTTAATGCTATTACTGCCATATTGTTTGGAATTGATATGGAAAAGTGTTATGTCATCTGCATGTCTAGTTTTGTAAGCGTGTAAATCAGATTGTTTAGTGAAGTTTAAATTTGTGTGGATACCTTTGTGTAGGATTTGGTACATCAGGACATTTGATTTGATTTCTGCATTTAGGGCTACTGGTTGAATTTTACTCGTTATATAAAGGTGTTTGGTTGTTGTTAAAAAAGGGTAGTTATAAATATTTCTTATGGCTCTATTCTGAATTACCTCAATTTCCTTTTTTTTTTTAGCATTTTATCCAAATTGTATTCAAATATTGTAAGTGGCTATGGATTAAGGAAAAATACACTTTACTGAGTAGATATTTTGGGATATAGTAGCTCAATTTTTTTATCGTCCCAGCGGCAGGTTATATTTTTTTTTACTAATGCATCAATGTGCTTTTGCCTGGAGAGATTTTCATCTATTATTAGGCCTAGGTATTTGACAGATGAGACCCTTTTAACTGCTTTTCCATTCTGCATTATATTCTGAGTGATGTCTAACTTTGTTCTACGCTTAGATATTATTAAATAATTTGTTTTATCTTCATTTATTGTTAATTTATTTGACTGGGTCCAGCCAAGTATGGTATTCATGTCCTCCTGCATGTGTGTAATCAGCGTGTTGTTGGTGTACGCATTGTAAAAGATGCTTAAGTCGTCTGCAAACAACGTTATATTACCATGAAAACGGAGTGTTGCTATGTCATTAATATATACTAAGAAGAGGGAAGGACCCAGTATTGATCCTTGGGGCACACCGTGGGTAATATTAACTTCCTCACTTCTGTAGCCATTTATTTCAATATACTGCTTACGATTAGATAGGTAATTTTTAAACCATGTCCAAGCTACTCCTCGGATACCTGCTTTATCAAGTTTCCCTAAAAGAATTTCATGGTCAACAGTATCAAACGCCTTTCTCAGGTCTATGAAAAGGCCACTCGCTGTCATCTTATTGTCTAAGACATCCTGCAAGTTAGAGATAATATAAATTATGGCTATTTCTGTGCTTGAGTTTTCTCGGAATCCATATTGCCCTTTGTAGAAGTAATCATTTTTATTTAAGAAATTAACAATTCTGTTTTTACTACTGTTTTGAGTACCTTGGATATGGGTGGGAGGATGGAAATGGGTCTGTAATTGTCCGGATTGCTTTTGTCACCTCCTTTATAGACTGGTATGACTCGTGCTATTTTTAGATCATCAGGCACCAGACCAGTCTCTAACGATAAATTTATTAAAGTAGTTAGTGGGCTACTTAGCATGTCAATAGAGTTTTTTAACAAGTTTATTGACATACCATCTTTTTCTTGGCTACTTTTCATTTTAAGGCTTAATATAATATTGCAAATTTCCATCTCATTAGTCGGGGTCATAAATATGGAATCTGTGTTGACATTAATTTCATTAACTTTCTTCACTGGGGGAATGTGTTTGGCTAATTTGTGAGCTATGTTTATAAAGTGAGTGTTTAGAGCATTGCAAATATGTTCTTCTCCTGTGAAAGATTTACCTCATTTATTATCTCACTGGGACCATCTTTGTTTTCAGTTGTGCAGGTGTAGATCATTTCATTGATTACTTTCCAAGTATCTTTTATGCTATTGGCATTCAATGTTAATTTATGTTCATAGTATGAGGATTTCAGTTTCCGTTTTAAAGCTGTCACTTTATTCCTACATATTATGTGCTCTTCCTTTAAGAGCTTATTGTTTCTGCGAATGCTAGTTTTAAGTTTAGCATGTAGTAGGTCCCTTTGTTTTATTAGTTGAATTAATTCTGTTGTTATCCATGGGTTTTTGTGGTTCTGGTGTATTTCCATCAAAGGTGAGTCAGTGTCAAGATTTTGTGTTTCATGGCGATGTAAGTTTCGTTTAGATCATCTAAGCAGTCTATTTGATTGAGATCATTAGAGAATTTGTTTTTGTTCATGTACCGGTTATTTTTATTCACGTTTTTTGAACTATACATTTGCTTGTTGGGGGCGTATTTAAATGTCATGTTCGATATTGGGTTTTTGCCTGGATAGTAGTTTGACCAGAAAATCTCAGTTACAAGAATATTATGATCACTAATATCACTATTTATATTGCTTATTCTATAGGCATATTTACAGTTATTAGTGGCCACCTGATCAAGGCGTGTACTTGTTGATTCACTTATTCTTGTTGGATAGCGAGTATTGCCTTGTGTGAAACCATAGCTTGATAGTAGATTGAGGTATGATTTGGTTACATTATTTTTGTTTAATAAGTTAATATTTGTATCATCAATGCATAAGGAAAGATTGGCATTGTTTTTCGAGAGAATGTGCTCTAGAGATTGCATGAATTTTGTTGCGTTATTTATGTTAGGATTATATACTGCAATTATATTAATAGTATTCAGGTTATTGAAACGAACAGTATCATTTCTTATAAGCTCTAACTGGATCAAGCTATGGTTACTCTCAACTAGGTTAAGAACTTTTTTATTCCATTTTTTGTGGACATAATCTCCCACACCTCCACCAGCCTGATTGTCTCTGTGTACAAATGCAACAGAATAGTTGTTTAGGTTGAAGTATTTAGCTTCATTACTTTTTACCCAAATCTCGGTTACCACTATGACATCTAGATTTTCCACAATATGTATAAGTATCTCGATATCTTCTAGTTTATTTTTTAGGCTTCTGCTATTTAGGTAAAGACACTTAATTTGGCTAACCTCATTTTTAGTGTCTGCTATGTAGTCGTGGATACAGTCATATTTACGCTCATCAATTGATGTGTGTAAGTCAACATCAACTAGTAGGTCCATGTCTTGATTCATTATTAATACTGTGAATGGGATGGCTGAGCCTTGTTGATGGAAGAATCTTTTACTAGCGTTTCAATGTCTTCTGGTGAGGTGATCCTGTTAGCCTTGTCACTATCCGATTTACGGACGAAAATTTTACAGTTCCGGGTCCAGACGTATTTAAACCCTAAATTACGGAGGTCTCTTGCCTGTTTGTGAAGTACTTTATTGGCCGGCGTCAAATGCTCGTTAATGATACCTGCATCACTTGAGTTCAGGTTGGGTTTGGATCTTTTGCCTTTTAGAATTGCCTCTTTTTTTCAGCCGGCTGCAGAATTTTACTAGTAAAGGAGGTGGAAGACCTTCTCTGCTTTGTGTTAGCCGATGGCAGGCGTCAATATCGGACTCAACAACTGTGACACCCAATTTGTTACGAACAGAAACGTCACTTCGTACTTATTCGGGAAAATGAAAAGATATTTATTCACAAGAAAAATGCACACACATTACAAATAACACTCAAAAGACTCCATCTTGGATGCACTGTTCCTTGTCCTTCTTTTCTCACAAAAAACAAAAATAACTGTTGCCAACTGTCTGTCACATCCTCCCACCGTTGAGGAAAGACATCCTCAACAAGACATCCTCAACTACTCCACATATCTTGCAGGAACATTGACAGTTCTACCCGAACGTGTAGTCTTTGGGGGTTGAACACCAGTTCCAGTCGGCTCTCCTAAAGCAGTAGCCGTTTTCTTATTCAAGCCAGTTCTTAAAGGTGTGCTGTCTTCACCAGGTACTTCTAGTGGGTAGAGTCGCTGTATCGGTCTCAAGAGTTCTCCTTTAGATGTAACAACCCTTGCAAGTCTTGTATTACCATCAGTTCCAGGGAACAAGTCCACAATTTTTCCAAGGGGCCAATCTATCCTCTTAGTGCCATCTGATCCAACTAGGACAATGTCACCTCTCTTGAACAAAAGAGTTGGTTTACAACTCGGTTTACCGAGTGCCAAAAGTCCCAGATATTCCTGCTGGAATCTTTTTTTCAATGCCATTCTTAGGTTCAGAAGATGACGATTTCTTTGATTCAGGGTTATAGCATCCAATGCATCACATTCTGGAACTCCAGTTGTCTTAATTTCTGGTAGAAAGCAGGCAGGGGTGAGTGGACTTATATCTTCACATCCATCGGTCAGATATGTTAGCGGTCTTGTATTTATGGTGTCTTCTATACTGCAGAGAAGGGTAAGCATTTCTTGGTAAGTTAGACAGGCTTTACCCAAAACTCGTTTCAAAAGCTGTTTAATTAGACGTATTAACCTTTCCCAGAAGCCTCCCCACCAAGGAGCACTAGGGGGATTAAATCTCCAAGTAATACGTTCAACCGAATGGTGTTTGGAAATATTCTCCCAGTCAACACTTTGAAACGCGTTATCTGTACCCGTGAAATGTGTACCATTGTCTGAGTAAATCACAGAGGGGCGTCCTCTTCTTGCTACAAACCGCCGGAACGCTTGCACAAACGCCTCTGTGGAGAGAGAAGTAACCATTTCGAGATGAACAGCGCGATACACCGCACATGTGAAAACTACAATCCAAGCTTTACTTTCATCCCTCAGGAACACCGGACTTGCCAAGTCCACTCCTATCACTTCAAATACACAGGCTTCCCGTATGCGGTCCAGGGGCAGAGGGGCCTGAGCGATTTCGGTATGTTGTCCATCATGCCTCCGGCACTTGACACATTTTCTTATAATTTTTCTAACTGTCCTCCTTCCACCGATGATCCAGAAGCGTTGTCTCAGATGATTAAGAAGAAGTTGTACTCCAATGTGATTTTCTTTCACGTGCTCATCCATAATCAAGCGAGAGGTGATGACATGGTTCGCCGGGAGAATCATTGGGAACCTGAATTGCTTCAAATCTTCTCGCAGTAGTAGTCTCGTTTTAACCCTGAGAACACCATCTTCCAGGAATTGATGTAGTGAAGATAGACGTTTATCAACTAATCCGTGGAAGCTTTCTCGTTGAATTATAGAAATGAGTCTAATTTCAGCCCTTTCTAACTCTTCAACTTGCAGATTTTCTTGCGAGATCCTCTCACGTCTAAGACAATTCTTACAGAAACGAAGATTCCATGCGATTAGATGAACTATTCTGTGATAGCTGGAAAAATACCTGGCATACCAGAGGGGACCTTCATTGATTACAGTCATAGAATTCACAGGGTTTTTCTTCATTTCCTTTGCGATACTCTCTTCGTCATACACCACTTTTGTTTGAGGCCAACAATCTGGAGATTCGTACAACCAGGCAGGTCCCTCCCACCATCGAGAGGCTACTAATTGCGAAGCAGAACAGCCACGTGATGGTAAATCAGCTGGATTCAATGAACCTGGAACATGTCGCCAGCAGTTTAAATTGGTCAAATTCCTGATCTCATTCACACGATTGCGGACAAACACCGACCAGTTCTCAGTCCTGCAGATCCATGCTAGAACTGTGGACGAGTCAGACCAGAGAAAAAACTCATGAACTTCCAGTGAAATAGATTCCAACACACATTTAAGCAACCGTGCACCAATTGTAGCAGCCAGCAATTCCAATCTGGGGATTGTCACTTCCTTGAGGGGGGCCACACGAGATCTTGCATCACATAACTGTACACTCACTTGATTGTTGGAATCGCATCTTATGAAGACTACTGCTGCGTATGCAAGTTGGCTGGCATCACAGAAGACATGAATTTGCACATGGTCACTTCTTCCAAACCATCGAGGAATCTTGATTTCTACCAGGTGAGGTAGATCCTTTACCCAGGCCAGAAACTCGTCTCTGGACTTCTCATCAACTGCACTATCCCATCTTATATGAGTCTTCCAGGTCCTTTGAATCAACAGTTTAACACAAAGGGTGACAGGACATGTCACACCAACTGGATCAAAAATTTGATGTGCGAGTGACAGAATTGTCCTTTTCGTCACTTCTCCCACCTGAAGGCTATTCAACCAATGCAAATTTAAAGTAAGTGTATCCTCCTGTCGATCCCATAACAGTCCCAAAACAGATGAAAGGGTAGCAGACTGGTCATCATCCTGAGAGAACTGCCATCCCCTCAAATTAAAACTGCCTTCTGATAATACCCTACTAGCTTGATTGATAAACTCGCCCACCTCCGATTCCCTGTCAAGGCTAGTGACAACGTTGTCCACGTAGAAGCTCTGTAGAAGTCTCTTGATGAATAGGGGATTGAATTGCGGGTTTTCCAAGTACTTCTTCAGGTGATACTCCAAGACAGCCACCAGGAGAAACGGACTACAAGTTAAGCCGAAAACCATCCTGGCATGCTTGAAGATCTTGTAATTATTCCCAACGTCCTGCCACATCAGGAAGCAGATATAGTTTCGATCTTCTTTCCGTATGCTTATCTGAAGGAAGGCCTTCTCAATGTCTGCAATAATTCCTACTTTCCTCTCTCGGAATCTAAGAAGAATAGCAGGGATTAGCTCAATCAGGTTGGGGCCATCATACAAACAATCGTTCAAAGCAGGGGTTCCCGCTTCCTTCGCTGAGGCGTCAAATACAGGACGAACAGGTGTCGTTGAACTACTTTCCTTCACAACAGCTCGATGCGGTAGATAGTGTCTGAAGTTTTCATCCTCCTGAACCGGTTCAATAACACCACTCCTTTCCCACTCGGTGAAAATATTTTCATACGTCTCGCCTAGTCCAAAATTTTCCACTTTCTTCCTTGTGTTGACTAACCTCTTCTCAACCATGACCCTGTTAGATACAAGAAATGATTTGTTTTCTTTCCAGGGTAAATGGACTTCATACCTAAATTCTCCATTAATAGACACGGTTTTCTGAAAGTGCTCCATTGTTGCAAAGTTTTCTTCAGTTTTAGTTTTCTTTACGGCAGGATCGCTGATACCTAGCACGTCCAGTTCCCACAGATTTTCAACTGAAGCATCTCTGATAAAGAGAGAAGTGACGAGGTTGGTCATGCTTGATTGATCTCCGGAAACTACTTTACCCATCACAGTCCACCCCAGCAGAGTCTCAATACATACAAGACCATTGCTTAGTGTACACGTTTGTCCAGTCATTAACTTTCCAGCGACATCAGCGCCTATTAATAGTTCAATGGGACCTTCAGTATCATAATTCTGTATCCCTTTTGCTCTTAGTTCTTGCAACCATGGGCCCTTTAACATAGTATTGTACCCTGTAATTACTTGTTGCCCTAAGACTTCAAAATTGCAGGCATAAGGCTTTCCTAAACTCTCTATGTAGATCCTATAGCACATATGCTGGCTCTCTTCGGTGACTACCCCACCAAATAGTGAATGGCGTAGCATTTCTGTGCGATGACTACTGTAACCTACTTCTGTGCCACTGATTCAAGCATATAAGATCTCTGACAGCCAGTATCCAGTAGAGCCCTTACCTCCATTGCAGAGGATTCTCCAATGACCTTCACCTTTAATGTTTGCAAAATAACACCTTGCACACCACTACGTTCTTCATTTGAAATCAAAGAATGAGACTGAAGTTTCTCATTGGTAGCTTCAGAGGAATGTGTTGGGCCTAGACATATTAGGCTGTTATGTTTTTTTGCTACAGGAATCACATTTTAACTGACTTCTGCACATCTTTGAAACATGTCCTTTCTTCAGACAGAGAAAGCATGCTCTCTTATTCTTCACAATTGAGACTCTCTCCTTTAAAGCCATCTGCTTTGCCACGGAGCAGTTTGAACTAGCATGGGACCTATCACAAAATATACAGTTTAGTTTAAGATTACAATCCACAAGTGCAGCTGCGGTAGGTGGCGATTCACTGTAAATGTCAATTTTCTTCGTACCTTTTGACTTGTCAGGATTCACATTGATGTTACCTTTACTCGGGATGGCCAGTTTGATCCTTTCCTCACTCTCTACTTCATTCTCCAGGAATTTCATCAAACCTTTAAGACGTTCACTAGGTTCACATTCCTTCCCACCGCCACTCCTCTGCCAGGCACGTAACACATCTATAGACAAGCATGATTCATTCATAGGAAATAACATTGCTGCATATTTCTCGGAAGTTACACCTAGGCTCTCCAAAGCACCAAGTTGAGTTTCGAGTCTGTCATATAATGATGAGATGTCAAGACTACTACAAGATTCATCATTGTCAATAGTTCTCTAGTGTAGACTTCCACCAACAAAGAATCTTTGCCAAAAAGGGTTTAAGTTTCTGTATTGCTTTAGGGTAATTTCCACTTGTGGCTGGAAAACTATCAACGATGTCGCGAGCTTTGGAGTTTGGCAATGTTGCTTGGATAAGATATTCGTATTTATCGGCATTATCTAACCCTTCACCTTCATCAATCTTTTGAAATTGATTCCAGAAACCTAACCAATCTCGTAGATTTCCACCAAATTTTCGGAATTCGATCTTTGGAAGGCGATATTTACTTTTTAGGTTATGAGTGTTACTGGTGCTTACTGTTGACTGGACTTCGTCTTCACGTTTTCTCTCCATTGCAAGAGCATCGGAAACAGCCGCTGCTAACATATGAAACTTGTGTTTATAGTCATCTACTCCGTCTACTTCTGTGATCAGGTCTTCTTCTGACACCGCATCTTCCATGAGGTGTTGGAAGATCTCCTGGTCCAGATTACTTATGAGGTTAGCCTTCTCTTCCACTAGGCGTAATCTCCTCGGATAGCGACTATGCCCTTTATTTCTTTCTCCAACAAAACTTGAAGTGAAGCTACAATTTTCGTGAACGATGCACGTGTACACCACGTTTTCTTATCAAACTTCGAATATCTCTCATTTTCCTTTCTATATCCTGTCACGGTCGCCAGATGTTACGAACAGAAACGTCACTTCGTACTTATTCGGGAAAATGAAAAGATATTTATTCACAAGAAAAATGCACACACATTACAAATAACACTCAAAAGACTCCATCTTGGATGCACTGTTCCTTGTCCTTCTTTTCTCACAAAAAACAAAAATAACTGTTGCCAACTGTCTGTCACACAATTGGTCAGCGATAGTCTTGACAATTTGAACGGGGTTTTCGTTTGAAGTGTGGGCACGCCATGAAGCTCTAAGTTGTTTCACCGAACGTACTGTTGAAGCTCGAGATTCTCTTGCTTTAACAATTTGACCTCACTGCAGGCGATATTCTTATCCTTCTCTAACGCACAAACTCTTTGGCTGAGCTTTGTTATTTCTGACAAGGCTTGCTTCAGAGTTTACGGCAGTTGAAATGTCACTTTTCATACCATCAAAACAATCAGAAAAGTATGTCACAGACTTAAGCATGTCATTCTGAGTCTTTTCAATGTTTTCGAGTTTTGTCAGACGGAGGTTGATTTCACAAACAAGATCGTGTAAATCTGGTTTACTTACATTCTCAAGATTAATGCCGCAAACACGCAATGACTGCCCTGTGATTTATGTATCGAAAGCAAGCCGTACTGGAAACTGCATTCGTTTAAAATCAATTGGTATGTCAGTGGGAATCATTGGGATGCGTGGTATCAAAACGTCTTTTCCGTTGTACTTTCCCTTTAGAATGGTTGCTTCGATCACGTTGTTCATTATTTTTTTCACCGCTAGCCGTGTGCCGTTACAAAGACGCGGTTGATCCAAACTATTGAAGATTGTGAGGCGGCAATTCCGTCAAATCCAGCGAGTTCAAAAATCCAGGTGGATAGTTGACGACATTATCTTGGTTGGTGGAGGAATCAACTGATTTGTATGTCCTCAATCACCGGAAATTTCATTTTGAATTTTGAAATTTAATTCATTTACATCCATGTTTTTGGCAGCCAAATTAGCTCGTTTTCCCAACCAAATATGATCTCTGTAATTTTGAGCAATGTTTGGGAACACCTTTTGAACGAGTTCGTTTTCTGAATCAGTAAACTAACAAAATTGTCAGGAAATGTAATGCAGCCAGTCAAAACGTCTGAAGAGAATTTGCTATTTCCAATGTGAATGAGTTGTTTTGAAAATATTTCTCCAAATGGATCATTTTGCAACTCGACACGCATATGCTTGCTTCAATTTAGTATCTTGAACTGTTTCCACCATTTGGAGGACTTAAAACATGCATTGCGTTCTTCATCTGGCGTTGACCGTGGAATCACTGGCAATGTTTGAAGAAAATCTCCTGCTAACAAAATCACAGTACCAACAAATCGGTTTTGATTGTTCCGGAGATCTTGCATGATTCGGTCTAATGCCTCCAAATACTGTTTATGTGCCATCGTGCATTCATCCCACACTATGCAAAACCTTTGCCATTGCAGAGTTCTTCGAAATGTTGCAGGTCGGAGTTTCGTTGCTTTGAATATTCAACGGCATTTTTAACGCTGAATGGGCTGTTCGACCGGCTTCCAACAATGTAGCTGCAATGCCTGATGAAGCAAGTGCGAGTACAATTTCGTTGTGCGAGCGAATGTTTGCTAAAATCGAAATTTTTCCAGTACCCCCCAGAAACGTCCAAGAAGTAGATCCCTCCAGTTCCATCATTTGCAACTTTCTACTTTTGTTGTTGGTTCAACAGCGGAAGATTATTTCTAATTGAATCTCTTAAAGCATCGAGATCGTACATTTTTTCGCGTTGCAACTCTTGATTAAAAGCGTTGTGCATCGGGCGATTGGGTGTTGGTGCGGCCATGCCTAATTTAGATAATACTTAGTTTAACATCATCAAGCACATGTTCTCAAATCACCGCCGCGTTGTACACTTCTTCACTGATTTGTAAATGTGGACTTCCTGTTGTAATGCGCATTTGATGCAAGATATCGTCACACATAATATCATCTTTGTATTTTATCCATAAATCAATTGGTTTTGATGGAAAGCATTTTGATATAATTATATAAAACAATGTTCGTATTTGATGAAGAAATTACAGCATCATTGAGAGTTTGATCCCAATGAGCGTCATTTTCTAATTGCTCCGCCCGCGTCTTATACAGTAGACTAGCAGAAGTACCCATTCTTTGAACGGTCGTCGGTATTAATAACCAGACGTGATCAATTGAGCTACTGTAGCAATGGTTAGGGGCTTGGAACCTGTTTGTCGACAAAGATAAATGATTAGTTAAATCATGCTCTGAAACTAATTTACCTAACGTGTACTTCCTGACGTGAAAATAAAATTGAAAACCTCGTAGACGAAATGCAATACACGTCACATAGAAACTGACCCTCACTGTTGTGTCAAGTGCGCATCCAGA
Organism: Meconema thalassinum; assembly: GCA_946902985.2. Lineage (NCBI taxonomy): Eukaryota > Metazoa > Arthropoda > Insecta > Orthoptera > Tettigoniidae > Meconema > Meconema thalassinum. The sequence continues at coordinate 672,483,389 of OX336388.2, forward strand.
GGAAGACCTCTTTAATAAATTAGAAAGGCTTGTGGTGCATGAAAATTCAGGTTTTTTAGCCTCCTATGGCCCAAATTCCTAAAAGCAAAAAAAAAAACTATTTCAATTCAGGAATTTTTGAAAATAATGTTGCTGTTTGAAGATATAATAGACCTTCTGTACGACACATCGCACGTTTAAGTCTTGTGAAAAAATCGAGGTTTCCTCTTGACCCCCTTAAGCGCATTGATGAAAGTTACAGTTTTTGTTGGTTCCGTGATAACCTTATAGCCATTTGCAAACTTTCACAGAAATTTAATAAATGAAGTGGCATTACTTCTTGCAGAAATAGATGGAAAGTTGGATGTACCTTTTTGAGACACTGTTGTCATGGTTACAGGCTTGCATTCCTACATTAGTTTATTAAATGAAATTAGGAAACTCTTGGTTTTAGAGCGTTAAATGTAGTTTTTGGGGACCCTTTACGACTGTTTAGGGGCCCCGAGGGTTTTTTCTGACACCAGGGGGCTGAAAATGAGCTTTGTCTCGTCGTTGTAGGCCGTAGTATCATCATCATCATCCTCTTGCACAGTTTCCAGCCACTGGCCGGGTCTGTTTGGAACACAGGCCACTCCAACGTCTTCTGTCTTCCCACCATCTCTCAGCCTCTACCCCTGTTCAGCCTTCTCCTCTCTTCTTCACGCTTTCTTCCATCCCTTTCAGCCACCTCTCTCTTGGTCTTCATCTCGGTCTTCCTCTCGATGTCTTTCCTTCCTACTTTGTCTCGTGTATCCTCCTGGGTATCCTCTTATCCTCCATTCGTTTTACATGTCCCTACCATCTAAGTCTAAATTTCTCTATACCATCCCGTACTGGTTCCTCCTTTATCAATTCTCCGGTCCTCTCATTTCTTATTCTGTCCATCTTTGTAGCTCCAATACTGCTTCTCAATAACCTCATGTCACTGGCCTGTATTTTGCTCTTATCCCTTCCTTTCATAGCCCAGGTCTCCGAGGCATACGTCAGGCCAGGGACATAGTACGTCCCGATATATGATCTTTTTTCAGTTCTGAGGGACATCCTTGCTCCATAACATGCTTCTCACACTCCTCAGGAATGCTTCTGCCTGTCTCCCCCGCTCATTTTTTCTCTATAGTTTCTTCCATTATCTTGTATCAGGCTTCCCAGATACTTGAAACTCTCCACTTTCTTCAGCTGTTCCCCACCAATTGTTATTCCCGTTGTGGTTCTTTCCTTCTTCCTTGTTGTGATCACCATCTCACTCTTATTTATGCTAAATTTCATCCCATATCCTTGTATTATTCCTTCCCACACGTAAAACTGTTCCTGTACCTCCTCCTCCTTGTTTCCCCAAATCATCAAATCATCCGCTAACACCATTGCTTTCATCTTTCCTTCCCCAATTACTTGTGCCACTCGGGTCATTATGTCATCCATCACCACAATGAAAAGTAACGGTGCCAGTGCACTTCCTTGTTTCAGGCCGTTTCTCTGTTCCACCCTGTTCGATCTCTCTCCTCCCACTTTCACACAGCTCACGCTTCCCTTGTACATCTCCTTTATCCTCCTTATAGTCCATTTTTCTACTCCTCTATCCTCCAGGGACTTCCATACTTTGTTTCTGCATACACTGTCATATGCTTTCTCAATGTCCAGGAAGGCCATCAGTAGATCTGTTCCATACTCATAGTGCTGTTCTTGTAACTGCCTTACAGCAAAAATCAAATCCACTGTGGACCTTGCTGCTCTGAAGCCATGTTGTTCTTCCCTCATCCCTCCTTCTATCATTGTCCTAATTCTCCTTTCCAAAACTTTCTCAAACATCTTTGCACAATGACCCATCAGTTTTATTCCCCGATAGTTTCTGCATTCTGTTCTACTACCTTTCTAGAAGATCGGTACAATTATTCCCTTTTTCCATTCCTCTGGGGTCTTCCTTTCCGTAGTGTAATAATAATAATTATTATTATAATAATAATATAACAATATAGGGATAGGGATATAATAGACCTTCCGTAGCCACCAGCACGTGTAAATCACGTGAAAAAATTCTAGAGTACCCCTTAACCCCCTTAAGCGCATTATATGTATTGATGAATTTTACAGCTTAATTTGGTTCCGTTATAACCTTCTAGCCGTTTGCAAACTATCTCAGTAATGTAATAAATGGAATTGTATTGCGTCTTACAGCAATAGATGGACTTGTGAGTTTCTGTTGTCATGGTTACCGGCTAGCTTTCTTTCATTATTGTTGTGCCGTTACTTTGGCACTAATCTCTGATCGAACGTACTATTTTTACTTTGGCATAAACTTTTGAATCGAGCGGCGGAGTTAGTTGTGGCTGGCCTCGATAGGTAGCATATCTTGTCGGTGCTGTCTTGGACTGTGATTGTAGTTTCTCCCTCTGTCCGATAGGAAGAGCTATGTTCTAGCGACAAGTATTTCTCTATCTCGATGTTGACTTTAATGGTTTTGCAAGGCTGGGATTTTCGAGACATGTATGATTCTCGTAATGTGCTTGTTAGGCCAGTCATCATGGATCTACGTGGTTTTATAAATACATAAGAAGTAAACTGAAGTTCTACTGTATGTGAAAATATTGAATGATATTATCCCTCTTCGTCAAGTTATTGACTGGTTACCTATTGTAACCTTACTGGAGATAAACGTCTGGATATGCTTCGTATATTGTGGAATTAAGGTAGGCTATTTTGTCATCGTAAGTACTTGTGACTGTATCGACTGGCAAGGTAAATGTATTTATTTTGTATTTTCCTACGTTGCATGACAGGGCCTTTCAAGGTTATACATTCAAACTTAATGTCATCCTCGAGTATTCACTCAGGTAGGCTAACTGACACTCATATTTTCTTTGTGTAATTAATGATTTGTTTTCTGTTTTCAGTTAATTGTAAAATGCATTTTAATTACAAGTAGTATGCCTTATGGTCTGTGGAAAATTTATTAATGTAGGATTTATTTTGATGTCGATAGCCCTAGTACGGTGATCGTTTTTCTTCTGTTTTTCATGATGGCTACTGTCGTATTGTTTTTAACTATGTGTGATCATCTGTTGTTAATAAAAAAGAGATTTTTGGTAGCCATTGAGGTGAAAAGACGTAAATTGAATTAGCTCCGTATATTTGGTGTTGGAAGACATTAATTCTTCAGTTTTAGGCAACGTATTATATTGGATATTGTAACTTGCGTAGGCCTAGCTTTGTGACATGTATTGGCTCGGGAATTAATTAATTATTTATTTGTGTGGAAATGTATGAAATACGGTATGATGCATTATGCAGGGGCATAATGAAGCTATTGAATATTTAATTCGTCATCCTCTTGATTATTTGGCTTGGATTCTCACTAATGACAACAGATGATTGGTTGAAATCACCGTTTATTTACTTCATCGTAACAAATTTGGCTGGATTACTAAAATATGTATTACAGTCAACTAAAAGGAACAAATATTTGATGTCAGAATCCACATCTTGATTTGTAAGTGTTTTATTAATTTGTATGCATGTTTATTGTGAATATATTATGATTTTACCCGATCACCTTAGTATTATTTCTGGGTTCCGGGGTTCGAAGATGGTCTCAGACAATTGCCCTCTGAGTATGAACTTACTATGGTCCAGTGCCTTCCCTCCCAAGGCCTTTACTTAACTAGGGGGTCAAATGTGGTAGCAGAGCGTGGTTAGATTTGTACCACATTCAGTAGTTGTTTGAGGCTGGTGTCTGAATCTTGGGGCTTAGAAATATGCTTGGGCCTAAAGTGTGATATTTTAATGTTTGTTGTTATTGTTTTATCTTTGTATAATTTTCTTGTTATTTATGTTTCATGTGATAATATACTGAATGGACGAGAGCATTTTAAAAGCTGTATCCAAAGAGGAACTGGCTTATGAAATACAAATAAGGAATGGCAACCCTAATTTTCATCGTGAACTGGATATAATTCTTCTCAAAACCTTAGTCAGCTCCTGTTGGTAGTCTTACTGATCAACATTCTTATGGGACAAAAGGTAGGTCTGATGTTGTGATATCTGTTTCAAACCTATTAATGTCATGTGATGAGTTAAAGCAAGTTGCCAAACCTTCGGCATATCGTGTGAACAAATTAAAATTTCGTTCTATACACTGGATTAATCGTTTAGTGAGTTTAATTGAATATTGGTCCTAGTGTGATATTGTTTTTTCAACCAAGTTAGTTGGGCTTCGTGACAAGCTGTTCGATAGTTTTAATCGGTTGTCCTCAAGTGATATTTCTGAGAATATTAGTGAACCTGTTGTATGTTCTGAAAGCGTTTGTTCATATGTTAGTGATTCTTGTGATGGCGTTGTGAATAATAGTAATTATATTGGTAATTTTGAATCAGTGTCGATGGAGAATAATGAAAATATGTTAGGCGCTTTGCAAACTAATAATACTACTGAGGTAAATAAACAAATAGGCTCTTCAAGAAATACACCTGAGGTCATGTCGAGCCCTAGTAATTTGAATGCTGTTTGTGATTCACGTTCTGATAAGAGATGTAACGATTTTTCTAGTTCAGTTTCTTGCCATGACGTTGATAGTGCTGGGAATAGGTTAGGATCTCACCGTACTTGGACTGATAAGGAAGTACAAACTGTTGATTGCTTACTTGGTGAATGTGACGTGATAGATAGAGTAAATAGGCTTAATCTTTCTGATAATCGTTCCTCGACTAACGTTGTTTCTCTAAATAAACTTATGACTGAGGGTCAGGTTAAATTTGCTTGCCTTCCTAACCCATTAGCTCTAATTTTGAAAGATTTTCATGTGTGCTATGGCACTGATATTAATTTATTTGTGAAATGTTTGAAGAAATTAGTGGAATTAAGAGATAGTGCTGGCATATTTGGTCTGTCAGATTTTCAAATTTTGAAAATCATCTTTCCATGCACTGAAGGAATGTTGCGAGGAAAACTGTTTGAGAGTATGAGTGCTGGCCATTCTTTGGATATTTTCCATAGAGAGGTTTTGAAATATTTTATCACTCCACGTACCTTGGCAGATTTGAGTAGAGATTATGTATTTCGCGTTCAGCGTATGAGTGAAACGTTAAATGAGTACTTCATTGATATTAGAACTTATGCAAAGGTTTTGGCAGTTGAGTTGACTGAAGAGCAGGTTGTCAATTCATTAGTCGAAGGTATGAATCCCATTTATCGTTCATTCTTGTCCATGCATGCTAAGCCCAAGAATTTCACTGATTTTAATGAAATTATTTTATCTGCGGAGAAGATTAAGAATGCTAATCTGTTGCGGGTAGATGATTCTCCCTTTCCTAGTAATTATCTTCAAGGTTGTTCAGGTTATGTGCCTTCTATAAATAATTTTCAGCCACGTGGAGAGATGCAGCTTGTGGATAATTATAGTAGTCTTGTTCCTTATAAGAATTTACAGGGAAGGCGTGAGTTCATGCCTACTAACGTTCAAGGCCATGTATTTCAGGGGCGTGCTGACCAGAGGTTTAATGGGAGTAGAGTTAGCAAAGGCAAGAGATGTGATTTTTGTGGCTCGTATGACCACATTAGTCGATGGTGCGATGCAGATTTTGATAATTTAAGTTGATATTCGTTGTGGTGTTTGTTATTGTCAAAATTGTGTAGATGAATTCTGGTCATTAGGACGTGCATGTGTTTTTGATGTGTGTATTTGTCTACACGTGTGGTGCACATTCTGCTAGATTGTGCAAATCTATAAAGGTTCTTCTTGTATGTTATTGTCAAAATTGTGTAGATGAATTCTGGTCATCAGGACATGTATGTATTGTGGATGTTATTGATGCTTGTATTTGTCTACACGTGTGGTGCTCATTCTGCTTGATTGTGCAAATCTATAATGGTTCTTCTTGTTTGTAATTGTCTAAATTGTGTTAGGTCTGAAGTGACAAACTTGTGTAAATGTATTTGAGTGCATGAGTGGGGGTGATTGTTATTAGTTTTGTTTTGTAATCGGGTGGGTCTCTTGGTTGTTTCTTAAGGTGAATTAAGGTTAGGGTTTCTTTTTGCTTAATTTATAATTGAATTTAATTAAATACGCCGTACGTATAAAATGATACTATGTTGGGATATCATAGGTAAGTAATTACAAACCTCTTCTGTTCTCCGAGTGATGACTTAGTCATTTATCTGCTTGTTGATTTATGAAGGTAACTACTTGCCGAAATGTGTTTTGGTGATGGAAAATCATGCTATGCCAGGGTAAAATGCGGCTAGTATGACATGTTGATTTCAGTGTGTTTTATTTAAGGGTTATTATTTATTTTGTGTATGTTGATGTCCTAACGGTGTGCCAATTTATATTCTGGAAAAATTATGGGGATTTTGTGGGTAGTAAATGGTTTTATTAATTTTGGGAGTTTGTAAGGTCGTGTGATTTCAATGAATGTTTGGGTACGTTTGTAGCTTGGTGATCTGCACGAGTAGTCTGTTGATCTTCTTTCATTTAGGGTCTTCTGTTGGTCATTTATTGAGGGATTTCTGTCGAGTTTGTTCTTGTTTTGATCTTGTTCGCTATACTGTTTACTTAGTTTGATATACTAGGCTATGTCAAGAGTGAATAATTGTATTGTTTATGTTATTGTCTAAATTGTGCATTTCCAAAGTTGGACATTCAGAAAGTATAAATGTGGTGTGATTTGTTTTATTTTGGTAATTGGGTTAGTTTTCTTGTTGTTGTTTTGTGGTTGTCCAGATATGTGTGGATGTATATTAATTTAAGGGGTAAAAGGTCATTGTATGTTACTTTGGGATCGTGGATGTAAATTAGCATTTTGTTGACGCATCTGTCAACTTAAGTCTACCAGATGAATGTTATGGGGGTTCATTTGCTTAGATTTGAGTTGAATATGTTGGTAAGTATTTATAAACAATTCTCCTAAGTCTTCAGTTGATTGAGTGGGCTCAATTTTTTTTTGCTGTCTGACTGAGAAATAAATACTTTAGGTTAAGTAATGTGATGTGATATGATGAATTGAGTTGTGGTATTTGGTCAATATACGGCGACTCACTATAGGCCTCATGAAATACGTGCTTCGTATCGTTTCCTAGTTTCTGTTTGGTCTGGGTCTGTATATGATAGGGTATTTATGTATTTGTGTTTTGTGTGGATGTGTTGACAAGTGCTAATTCATATTCTGGTTGTTGTTTATTAATTATTTGATGGTTGTAATTGTAATTTTTTCTGGGGATTTTAAGGTTATGTGTCATGGTGTAAGGTTGTGGTGTGATTCTGCTTTGGTATGCACGTGTGTCCTGTTTTTGCTTGATAATTGGGTCTTTCTATTGTTCTTCTTGGAATTTTCTTGTGTTTTCCTACTTTGGGTGTTTCTTTGGGCATTTTCTCTTTCTGTATTTTGGACAAATGGGTTGAACAGATATGCAATGTGAGACAATTGCCTTCGTCTTTTTGGGATAATAAGGTTTTTTATTTGTAAATATGAGAGCTCAAGTGCCATTCAGCATTATTATTGAAACTTATTTTTGGAAAATACTGTTATTATTGTAATATTTTCGGGATATTGTAATTTTCTAAAACATGCATGCAATTTTCTGTGTTAATTGAGGGTCATTGTTAAACATTTCACCTGTAAAGATGTGGATTCTTGATAGTACTGGGTTATTGTTGTAAAATCTGATGCCATCATGTAATATTTTATTGTAATTTGTTCTTTGTAAATGAGTGTCAACGTTAGATATTAAGCTTTCCTTTACACATTACTGTCGCAGTCGAAATTTGATTTCAGCTAATTTCTTCGAGGTCTTATTCTGCGTTTGGAGTGTTATGCAGTGCGAGAAGATGTCTCTGGCCAGGATATTGGACCAATCTATGTAACCTTCGGATGAAACTGTTCCTGCCATCGTTTATTCAAGATGCCATTTGTAATAATGTTGTGGAAATTGTACAAAGAAAACCCACTCGATGTATTCTACACTTAAGTATTTGTTTATGTTCTTGGCATGACATATTTTGGTGGTTATGGTGCTGATGAAAACTGAAATGAACTTTTAATTAAGTATTTCACATTCGGAAGCTACTGTGTTTGTGATAATTGGCAAAAACTTTTCTATGCTTTAAGATTTGCTTGATTATGCATGTTGATACACTTGTACCATTTACGTCGTCTCTGTTCTGCGAACCATCGACAAGTTTGGGGCCCGGGTTGTATTAAATGAAATTAATTTTCTGGGAATATCTCAAAAACTGTTGGTTTTAGGGCCTTAAAATGTGGTTTTCGGGGTCCCTTTAGGGCCCTCGAGTTTCGTTTCTCACATTGAGGGGCTGAAAATGAGCTTTGTCTCGCCCTTCTACGCCTATTTCAGCAAGTATTTTAAGGGGTTAGGCCCCCTTTTATGAGAGGTACAGAGAAGAGTTACATCAATGATTAGTGGCGTGCCTCTGAAGGATATCTGTACCAAATTTTACGTTGATCCACCCAGCCGTTCGCGAGTTATAAGGGAACAACCACTTTGTCCACAGACAGACAGACAAACAGACAGACAAAAAATTTATTTTTGCGTGCATCCGTCATAAAACAGTCTGAAACGCGTAAATAACGCAAATTTCCGTAGAAATTCAGAAAAAACAGACAAACTTTCATTCTTATATATATAGAGATGGCATGAGACTTCAAATGAGTATTATGTAAACACAAACAAAATAAAATAATCAACCAAAGATAAAGATAAATTGTCTCTGCACGTTGGTGGCATCCGTTGGCAAACTGTGCTATTGCTGCCACACCAGTAACAATAGCAACGCATTGTTAGGCACTGAAAATGGGATTTTTAGGTTTTCAATTTTTCTCTTTATAAAAACCTTCTTCGGACTTTTAACGAATATTTGAAGAAAAAAATAGCCCGATTGGTCCAGCCGTTCTCGAGTTTTGCGCTTAGCAACACATTTAGCGATTCATTTTTATTATAGCCTATACTGTAGATTAATGAGTTTTACACATTGTTAGAATACAAAATGAGTAAAAGCATAGGCCTATTGCTCAATTTACCTCTGCAAGCCAATGTATAAGACGGCCACGGATATAATTTTTAAGTATACGATACGGTATTCAAAAAGCTGCAAATAGCAATGGCCGAAAGATGATAATCATGAATAAATACGGGGAACAGGAACAAGTTGGAGTACAGTTGGTGTTGACGTTCGGACAATCCAGCCACTTAAGATAATAATAATAACTAATACTAATAAGAATGGACTAATAAGCCCTGATTACCAGTGACAGAAAAGAAGCACTGCTAAAATATGTTTGCATCATTCTGATGTACGGTACCTACCTTACATGAACATTGAAACCGCTTAATAGCGTTCTCCTTTCAATTTCTCATGAAATCCTGTGGGGCGGAGCAGCGATGTCTGGTGTGGACAATGCGAACTATATCTCGTTCGAGCAATCGACTTCCTGTAGAAAAATAGACAGTGTTTTCTTTTTATTTTATTTTTTATTTTTTATTTTTTTTATCTTCGAGTGTAATTTTCCCGTTGTTGTCTTTGGAGGCGATGTTGAGTTGCATGATTAAAATAATGATACCGTATGTTATAAATGATATGGTATGGTAAATAGTTGGCGACCGTGATTGGGCTACTGGCAATTTCAACATCAAGTTAAATTAGAGCAACGATGACCAAACGTCGAGTATTACGCGGCGTACTTACACGTGAAGTAAATACGCTTGAAGAACTATTGGCTCTTGCTGATTGTGATCACGTGGAAATTCGTAGCAGATATGCTTCACTTGTGGAACGCTACGAGAAGTTAAAACGTCTTGATGATGAAGTATACAATGAGCTGCTGCGAAAGGGAAACCTCGAAGACATTGTGCTTGAAACGGAGATCAACAATTATTGCAGTGAGTACTGACCCGTTACTATTTTATAAACGGGTCGCGAAGATACGCGATATTGTAAAGACTGCCATCTGTCGTCAAGAACTTAACCTATCATAGCTTGCGCTATTAAATCGCACCCCGCTATGGAGAATCAGATCCGAATTTAAGGAACGCTACATGGCCCAAGAATGGACCTTGTAATTATTACGGGAGAAGAGTTGAGGAGTAAGAGAAGCCATTACGGGAGAAGCTGAAAGGAATGTATTATATGTGTTTCGTAACGAGATTGAAATTCGTCTGGTTTATCCGAAAGTTCTTGGTCGTGTCTTCGTGTTCCCGTTTGCTTTCTAAAAGCTTTTATCTTAGAAGAAGACTCATTATTTACATGATGATGGAGTATTTTGTAGTTGTCAGTTTGTGATCTTCAAGGAACGTCTCGAGGTAAAGATAAGTGTTATATTCTTTGAAAGTATCATCCATGCATGAATTTAAGAAGTAATTTGTTATCAAATGCATATCCTCCAATTTTCCAGTGTTAAAATGCCCCAAGAATCTTTCAGTATTAAAGCTAGATTGGAGATTGTTATTGATTTAGGTTATAAAGTCTTGTTTGTTCATGTTCCCCCACTTTTATATTGATGTTGTAACTTTATGAGGTTACAATGTTTTTTATATTACTGTTTATTTTCTTTGATGTTTTAGGATATGATCATGGTTACTCTTTGCTGGTGAGCTATTGTAGGCCTCAGCGCAAAGCGTAGGGATTCCTTGCAATGGTTCACTAGTAGAGGAGAAGTGGGCCATGTTTTATTTAATTGAGTTCATGTCTGTAAATATTTTCCTTTTACGATGGTGTTTTGTTTCTTTTTTGGTTATTCTTGGTCTGAGATAGGGTTTTGTTCTTAGAGTGTATGTGTTGAAATTAGCTAGGTGGATATTAGAAAATATGAGGAAGAAGAGATATGGTAAGGAAGATTCAGTTAGGTTTGGTGATGGTCTGATTATTGTTTGGCAAGAGATCATGAAATTGGCTGTTTATAGCATACTGGAAGAATTGTAAAGTGAAGCTAATAAATGTTCTTAGTAAAATTCCCCTATGGTGTTAATCATCACTACCCCCCCCCCCCCCCGAATAGAGAACGTACGGTTACAATAATGGTGCCCAACGTGGGGATCGAACAAGGGATATGAGCAAGACAAGGAAGCAGGTAAAGGTGAAGAAAAGCAAATTTTAATAGCAGTGAAGTACGGCCTTATCATGAACAACAGCACAAATAGTCTGCTCCAAATGCTATTAAGTACATTCACATGTATGCAAGAGTCCGTAAGCCAAGAAATAGGGTCAGTGAAAGAGTGTATGAGTAAGGAGATAAGAGAAGTTCGGCAGCGCAAATAGAATCTATAGGTAAGCAGGTAGAATCTGTGAAGCTGTACGTAAACGAAGAAATAAAGAAGCAAGCTGAAGCAAATAATGTTAAGATTGAGGAGGAGAGGTGTGAAGTACGTGATGCAGGGGGGCATGTAGAAGATGGTAATGGAGGGGAAGAAGGAATGAAATATGGACACGAAATGGAGGAGGAGATATGTGAAGTACGTGATGGAAGGGGGCGTATGGAAGAAAATGGACAATAGAGAGAAGAAGGTGAAGGAGGACGTCAAATGGAGGAGGGGTACAAAACTGAGGACAGGGAAGAAGATGAGATAGAGGATAAGGTAGAAGAGAAAGGAAAAACGGATAAGGGAGAAGGTGAATCAGAAGGGCGTGAAAAAGCAAGTGATATGGGAGAAATTGGAGAAGAGAAAGGAGAATCAGAATAGGTTGGTCATGAAGACAGTAGCAATCAAGAAAAAGAGGAGGGTAAAAAAAACAAGAGTGAGTCATGGAGAAGACAACATACCGGAAAAAGATAAGGTGAAGAAGCGTTGGAGAAGGAAGATGGGGATGAAAAGGATGAGATGTAAGACGAAGAGAAAGGAAGTGTTGAATAGTATGAGACAGACAAGAAAGAACAGGAGAAAATGAGGAAGGGAAGGAGAGAGGAACGTTGGAGATGGAAGATGAGGAGTTCGAGGTATGGGATGACATGACAAATGAAGAAAAAGACGAGTTGGAAGACAGAGGAAGAAAGAAGAATGGAGAAGGAGAAACAGATGAATAGGAAGTACGAAAAGTGGAAGAATAAGAAAGGGGAAGGGAGTGATTTTGAGGAAGAAGATAAAGTTCTTAGTAGTGATAACATCATGATTTTGGATTCTGTTAGTGATAGAGAACCAGTTTGCAACCAGTATCGCAATACATTTGATAATAATGTAGTTAACAATTATGGGTATTATGTTGTGAATGATATGGTTGAAGTTTCACGAGAGCCTTCGTGTGTTTCGAGTGTGAGTTGTGTGGAAGGTGCAGATTTGACAGACGATGGTGTCAATGATGGGTGGAAGGTTATTGATCTAGATGTTGATGGAAACGATTATTTATGCATTCGAGATAGTAATGGCATCGAAGGTAGCAGTTCGGATGATGAAAGGTGTGAAGATGGTGTGTCATTTTCAAGTCAACTCATTTTTCCAGTTCTTCGAGACATAATATCGGTAAGTGGATTGCAGCTAGATGATGGGTTGGATTCAGAATAGTTAGTCAATGCTTCAGGGATGCTTACATTAGATCGTCAAGGGGAGAAGTCTATGGAATAAATGCAAAAAGAGTTAGCAGTTGTTAAAGCTGATGCATCATCGCCTTCTAAGATAGCTGAGTGAGCAAATTTTGACAATTTCGACAGTGACTCAAAAGAAAAGAAGCATTTGAGAAGTGGCTTTTTGGAAGCAGGAAGGGAAAGCTTATGGACTTTCTGAAGTAGTTGATAAGTTATATTTTATTTGTGTGTGATATTTCTTAGTGTGTTTGTGATTGTGTGTTACTTTTATTTATGTAATGATTTTTATGAATGTGATACTCACGTGCTTTTCACGTGAGAATCACATTGGGGGCGAATTGTAACTTTATGAGGTTACAATGTTTTATATTACTGTTTATTTTCTTTGATATTTTAGGATATGATCATGGTTACTCTTTGCTGGTGAGCTATTGTAGGGCTCAGAGCAAAGCTTAGGGATTCCTTGCAATGGTTCACTAGTAGAGGAGAAGAGGGCCATGTTTTATTTAGTTGATTTCATGTCTGTGAATATTTTCCATTTACGATGGTGTTTTGTTTCTTTTTTGGTTATTCTTGGTCTGAGATAGGGTTTTGTTCTTGAAGTGTATCTGTTGAAATTAGCTAGGTGGATATTAGAAAATTTGAGGAAGAAGAGATATGGTAAGGAAGATTCAGTTAGGTTTGGTGATGGTCTGATTATTGTTTGGCAAGAGATCATGAAAGTGGATGTTTATAGCATACTGGAAGAATTGTAAAGTGAAGCTAATAAATGTTCTTAGTAAAATTCCCTTATGGTGTTAATCACCACTACCCCCCGAATAGAGAACGTACGGTTACAATGTACTATGATGAGGGATCACGTTGATTTTTTTTAGGGTTAACGTTTAAGGGACTCTTGTTGCTTTATTTTTCCTTGTTGTCTTTTCGTATTATGTATTATTTACCCTGCGTACGTCTTCGTGGTTTAGCTGAATAATTAAATTACTAGGGGGATGCGACGTGACTTCAGGCGTTACCTTGAGGAGACGATGTTATGTTGATGATGATGATGATGATGATGATGATGATGATGATGAAGTTTAATCAATGCCATATGGCTTATTGTTTATTGTTTGTGTTTATATGTTAATATTTGTTTGTTGGGTAAATGATTTAGGGCCTCAATATCCTCCTGGTTATTTCCATATAAGCTTGCGTTATTATCTTGTGGGTGGGAAATGTTATCTGTTAATTGGGATTCTGAACTGGATATGGGATCCTTGTAATTGTTTCCTTGCTTTGTTTTATCCAGTCAGAAAGAACGTGTGATCTCACTAGTTATTAAATGAGATGCATCGGTTATTATTTCGGGTAGTGGTATGTGTATTTGTTGCATGTGCCCGGCACTGTAATTGGTGCTCATCTTGCTTCCAGTCAGAAAACCGAATCTCATACCTTCGTCCGAAAAGAAGATTAATTCAGAAAGTATATGATGTCAGTTGTTGTTTAGTTTTGGTGATTATTAGCAGTTTCCCTTCTGGTCGTGTTTTATTTTGAGTTGTGCCTTATCTTAAGGGTTGTGTATGTCTAACTCGTCCTTTCTTATTATGTTCGTTTGTTGTGTCTGCATCTATATGTAATTGGTTGCTTTGACGTGTCGTTGTTATTTTTTCCTGAGGTGGTTGTGTTTTAGAGAGACATACTTTGATTTTAAAAGGGGATTTTTCTGTTCAAGGGTTATATGACTTAATAAACTATTTAGAATATTTCTTCTGATTACATTCGGTAGTCAGCCTTTGGTGGGACGAATGTATTATTTGATCATTATATTTAATTATCTATTTCCCCTTGATATGTTTCGAGTCATTTCGGTACGATCTCCAAACTAGCAAGTATTAGGCTTCTCTACCTCAAGATCTTCTTCTCTTTTGATATTCCTTTATTGTGTGTTTATATTTTATGTTTTACCTTTTGATAATTTTGTGTACATTTTATTCCAGCCCCATGATCCCTCATTCTATCATTTCATGCGTCCCTCGTTTCCCCTTTTGTTATGCCTTGTTTTGTTATTAAATTTATCCATATACAACCTTTACACGAAACGTGTAATTATTCCGTAGTTTGTTCTCCGTCTACTTCGGAATGTGAGTAAACTTAATAAGGTCTCATGGTCCGCGTCCTTTCCATCTGCACGCCTCTCAAGTACGACCTAAAATATTTTAAGGTTAGGGAAAATGTGCAGGCCTGACAAGTTGCAGATCAAGCTGTTTGCTGTTTCTGAAGTTAATACGAGTAGTAACTGTTTACATCCTTGTAATCAGAGACTAATAAGAGTACCAAAAGTAGAACTCAAAACATTTGATGGAAACGTGGCGTAATTTACAAAAAATCATGAAGTTATCAGATGAAGACAAATTTGTTTATTTGAATTAGTATATGGAACCTGGTTCATGTGCTCAGAAGTTGGTAGAAATTTTCCTCCTTCAAAGGAAAACTACACAAAGGCTATAGAATTGTTGGAGACTAGGTATGGGAAGGATGAGTTACCGTACTCATTGTATACTATGTTAGGGAACTTATATCCTTGGTGTTAAAGAAGGATAGTTTAACATCCATATCCCAACTGTATGACAGTCTGGAGGGACAGTTGAGAGCACTTGATTCCTTGGGAGTAACAAAGGAGAAATACCGCACACTGCAATGTTATTTCCACTATTAGAGAGTGCCTTACCAGAGGTTATGTTTAGAACTTGGGGGACAGGTATCGTGTATCAAAAGAAACGTCTACCAAGCCACAGACGTTGCTTGATTGAATTGTTAGCCTTCTTAAAGACTGAGGTAGAAGGCGAAGAATGGCTTAAGCTAAGGCATGGTTCTTTTGAAGTTAATGAGAGGACGGATCGAGTTAAGCAAGACGATAAGACCAAGACTAAGAATAGGGACGTACCTTCAGCGGCTTCTTTAATTTCAATAGAGGATGTTTCAGTAAGTAAGGGAAACAGAAACAACAAAGAAATGGCTTGTATATTATGTGGCAGAACCTCTCATATTTCTCAAGACTGTGCTGTAGCTATTGATAATTCTCTAGAAGAACGCCAAGGAACGTTAAAGAAAAGGGGAGCTTGTTTTAGGTGTCTACGACCGGGAAATGTCAGTGTTATTTGTAAAATGTTTGTGATGTGCCCATTTTGCAAGGGCGAACATTAGGCTTTGATGTGTGCGAAGACAGCCTCAGATGAACCAAAAGGTGATTCGGTTCCGAAAACAGTTAGCATGATGGCAGGTAGTAATAAAGGACATTTTGTGACCTTTCTGCAGATTTTAGTTGCTAGCGTAGAGAGTTAAATCTGATAGAGGATCACAGAGAAGCTACATAAAGATGTCTTATACTAAGAAATTAGAGTTGGAACAAACAGGAAAGGCAAGAATTATTTGGAGGTAGGAAAACATCACCTGTTTGTTTCGAGTCCTATGAAATACCTTTGCTGGGTATGAGCGAGGAAAACTGATGCGAGGTTACAGTGTTTGGCTCTGATAGTATCTGTGGGGGTGCTCCCCTAGTTGATGCTGACTTGTTTATTTAATGGGGGCAAGGGAGTTGAACTTAGTGATGTTGGCCAAGATGTTGTTGTTCGAGTCTTCAGTATTTTGACTGGTTTGATGCAGCTCTCCATTCCCCCTGTCCTGAGCTAATCGTTTCTTCTCTACACAGCTACCACACCGTACATCTGAGGCAATCTATTTAACATATACTAACCTTGGTCTAATCCTACAGTTCTTGTCCTCGACCCTTCCTTCCATAACTAAGCTTGCTATTCCTGGGTGTCTTAGTATGTGTCCTACTAACCTATATCTTCTCTTCATTAGCAGTCGCCAGAAACATCTCTCCTCTCCCACTAGTCTTAATACCTCTTCGTTTCTAACCCTATCTACCCATCTGATCCTCATCATTCTCCTGTAACACCACATTTCAAATGCTTCAATTCTCCTCTTTTCTGCTGCATCAATAGTCTAAGTTTCACTTCCATAGAGTGCCACGACCCAGACAAAGGCCTTCAAAAACGAATTACTGATACCTAAATCCATATTCGATGTCAACAGATTCCTTTTCTGTAGAAATGCTTTCCTTCCCTGAGCTAACCTACTTTTAATATCCTCTTTGCTTCATCCATCACTGGTTATTTTGCTTCCTAAGTAACAGAAGTCTCCTACTTCCTTTAGTTTTTCACCTGCTAATTTGATGTCCACCCTCACGATGGTATCCCCATCTTGTCGTGATGTGGGGGCTTGAGAGCCCAAATGATCCTGCGAGCTATGCCGGCGGGAGCGTGAGCTCCTGGTAGGGCCTCCCATGCCGGACAGGTCAAAGGTGATGGGTCAGACAAAGAGGGATACCCTGGTCCTCCAGGTTGGGGGTTGATCATGGGGCTAACAACCCCATATCGAAAAAATAGCCTGTTATGAAACTCCAATTCAATAATAACCGGACTGATGATAATGATAAACGACCTATGCAAGGAAAAGGAAAATGTAAACGGAAAAATGATATGTACATAGTAACCTGGAAAGTGACAACATTGAACAAACCTGGAGCGTTGAAGGGCCTTAAGGAGGAGATGGAGAAATATAGTATAGGAGTGGCAGCGATCCAAGAAATCAAATGGAGAGGAGATGGTATATTGAGAAGTTATAACCATACAATAATGTATAGTGGAGGCGACAGTGGAAGAATAGGTGACACAGGTTTCCTCGTGGATAATAGATATAAAACAGCAGTATTGAATTTTAAGCCTGTAAATGAAAGGATATGTACTTTGAGAATGAAGGCACGATTCTTTAATATCACCTTTATATGTGTATATGCCCCCACAGAAGAGGATGAGGATGAGGTGAAAGCCACGTTCTACAGTAAGCTTGAACAGGAACTCGAGGGTATAGCAAGGCATGATGTTAAAATCGTGTTAGGTGATTTCAATGCGAAGGTGGGAAAAGAAGAAGCATTTAGAGAGACGGTAGGAAAGGAAAGTCTGCATGAGGTATCAAATAATAATGGACAGAGACTCGTCGACTTTGCCATGGGAAATTATATGATTGTGAAAAGTACATGGCTTCAGAGAAAGAATATAAGGAAAGTAACGTGGTGCTCACCAGATGGAACCACATTCAACCAAATTGACCATGTGGTAATTGATAGAAGACACACATCTGATATACTCGAAGTTGATAGTTGTAGAGGAGCGGATTGTGACTCTGACAATTATTTCATGGTAAGGGTAAAATATAGACAGCATATAGCTGTGTACAGATCTGGAAAGATATGGAAAGACCCTAGAAGGTATAATGTCTTAAAACTAAAAGAAAAGGAAACTGCCGAACAGTATGAAACACAGTTACGGAAGAAGTTGGAGAAGTGGCGGTGGGGCTTGCGTGCTCTGACAACCTCGAGAGCTATGCCGGCGGTAGCTTAGCTACTGGTAGGGCCTCCCATGCCGGACAGGTCTTCGTGAGGTAGGAGCCAGACTAGAAGACCCTGGTCCTCCAGGTTGGGGGTTAGGTGTAAGGCTAACAACCTTACCCTGTAAAAAATCTTCTTGTTCAGAAACGCCAACAGTATGCCTCGGACTCGGACGGAAATAATGGAAACAGACCTAAGCTTGGTATTTCGGATTTGAGATTTGGTTTATGGAATGTAAGAACTCTGGCGACACCAGGAAAATTGGATTTAGTTACCAAGGAACTAGAAAAGTATAACATAGATCTAGTTGGTCTACAAGAGACAAGATGGCCATTAAATGGCCAAATTAACTCCAATAGCTATACCCTGTACTATAGTGGCTGTGATAATGGAAGTTACCATGCGGGTGTAGGAATTGCCATAGCCAAGAAATTTTTAAACACCTTAATTACGTTTGACCCAGTCAATGAAAGAATGTGCTATATGCGATTAAAAGGAAAGTTTCATAATATTTCTATAGTATGTTTTTATGCACCCACTGAGGAGGCAGAGGACGATGTTAAAGACTCTTTCTATGATAGTTTAGACCAACTGATGACAACCCTACCCAGCTATGACATAAAATTGTTTTTGGGAGATGCAAATGCAAAAGTTGGTAATGAAGAAATATGGAAACTGTACACAGGAGGCAACAGCCTTCATAATATTTCCAATGATAATGGACAAAGGCTAATCAGCTTTGCTAGTGCCAAAAACCTTAAAATTATGTCCACTCACTTCCCTCGAAAAGATATTCATAAAGCAACATGGGTATCTCCTAATGGCATAACAAAAAATCAAATTGACCATGTTTTAGTGGAAAGTAGACACAAAAGTAGCATCGTAGATGTAAGAAGCAGGAGAGGTGCAGAATGTGGAACAGATCACTACCTAGTCATTTTCAAACTTAGACAAAAACTATGTATAGTCAAAAGAGTGAAACAAACTACAGCTCCAAAAATTAATATCAAAAGGCTTACTGATCAAACTATAAAAAAAATTATTTTAAACTGAAGCTAACCAACAGATTCCAAATTTTAGATCAACAAGAATCAGAACAAACGGTAGAGGAAAAATGGCAAAAAATAAAGGATTCTATCACAACAATTGCCGAAGAAGTTGTAGGCTATCGAGAGGGTACATAAGGGAAAAAACCTTGGTTTAATGAGGATTGCCAAAGATTAATAGACGATAGATTAAGAGAAAAAAAAGTTGATGCTTACCAAACAAACTCTAACCAACAAACAAAATTACAAACAGATAAATAGGGAGACTAACAAAACATTACGAGCAGCTAAACGGAACTTTGTGAAAGATCAGCTAAGAAAAGCAGAAGAAGATAGCAACAAAAATAATACAAGAGAATTTTTTCGCTTTGTCAGATATTTTAAACAAGGGTACAGGGCAAGATCAGTAGGAGTAAAAGATAGGAATGGCAATGTTGTTTGCAACCAAACAGAAGTGCTAGCAACTTGGAAAAAATACTTTGAAGACCTTTTAAATTGTGAAGAAATGGCAACAAACATTGAAGAGGAATTGTACCTAAATGTCCAGCCAAAGATTAACCCTCCTACCTATGAAGAAGTTGAAAAGGTAGTTAAAAGTTTAAAAAACAATAAAGCCCCTGGAGAGGATAACATAATCGCAGAACTTCTTAAAGCAGGTGGAAGCCCTGTGCTAAAAAGGTTACATAACTTAATTGTAGAAATCTGGGAGAAGGAAGAAATCCCAGTAGAGTGGAAGATAGCAGTAGTAGTTCCGATTCACAAAAAGGGAGATAAATTCGAGTGCAATAATTACCGAGGGATATCATTAATAAGCAGCGCATATAAAGTATTCTCAAGAATAATCTACAACAGACTAGCATGTTATGCAGAAGAAATTCTTGGAGATCACCAAGCAGGATTTAGAAGCCAAAGATCTACAACAGACCAAATTTTTGTCTTAAAGCAAGTAATCTCCAAATATTGGGAGTTGAACAAAACAGCCCATCTTCTTTTTGTAGATTTCAACAAGGCATACGATAGTGTCAATAGGAAACAAATGTGGAAATACATGCAGCGGAATGGAATACCAGAAAAACTTATCACTATGGCAAAACTGTGCACAGAAGGGTCCAAATGCAAAATTAGAATCAATAATGAATATACCGAAGAATTTAATGTCAACACTGGAGTAAGACAGGGAGATGGACTCTCGCCTTTATTATTCAATTTAGCTTTAGAAGAAACATTGAAACGAGTGAACCAGCTCCACCCAGGCCTTGAAGTGGGAACCAAGATAAACATATTAGCTTATGCTGATGACATAACACTCATGGCAGAAAGCGAATACGATCTAAAAATACTCACAGAAACCCTTATTGAAGAAGCCAAGGAGGTAGGTCTAATGATAAATGAACAAAAAACAAAATATCTAGTTGTAGGAAGGAATGCAGCACAAGTACAAAACCCCTTAACAGTTGCTTCATACGCTTTTCACAGATGTACTGAGTTCAGATATCTGGGGATTATCATAGACCAGAATAATATGGAAGAAACAGAAATAAAATCAAGAATTCTCAGTGGCAACAAAAGCTACTGGTCTCTGCAAAATCTCTTAAAGAGTAAAATTATATCTAGAAAAACTAAAGTGAGAATTTATAAAAGCATTATACTTCCTGTTGTCACGTATGGCTCAGAAACCTGGGTATTGTCCAAGCAAACTGAAAGGAAATTAGTAACTTTTGAAAATAGAATACTACGACGCATTTTCGGACCGATAGTAGAAAATGGCCAGTGGAGAATTAGAACAAATAAGGGATTGCGGGATCTCTACAAAGAACCGGATATCGTCGCCCGTGCCAAAAGCCAAAGACTACGCTGGGCTGGTCATGTACATAGAAGAAGTAGAGAATTGAATTTAAGGGCAGTTTTGGAAGGTGTACCCAGAGGAAGGCGACCATTGGGACGACCGAGACTTCGCTGGTGGGACCAAGTTCAAAAAGATATGAGAAAAATCGGAGTCACGGAGGACATAATGGATGATCGAGAAAGATGGCGCCGTGCTGTTGGCGAGGCCAAAAACCTGCTTTGGTTTGAGTGGCCATCTAGGTAAGGTAAGGTAAGAAGGAACATGGAGTATAATGAGGGACGTACTACACGAAGCTGCAGAAGAAGTACTGGGGACAGAAGAAAGAATTAAAAGACAAATCTGGTTCGATGAAGAATGTAAAATAGCTATAATGGAGAGGAATGCTGCAAGGGAGAAAATGATAAGTAGACTAACGAGAAACAATACAGAAGAACATAAAAAGAAAAGGAAAGAGGCAGATAGAATTTGTAGAAGAAAGAAACGGGAATCAGAGAAGAAATGGATTGAAGAGCTAGAAGAAGAATACAATAATCAAGAAGTAAGAAAGTACCACAAACGAATACAGGAAGTGAAGAAGGGCTTTCAGCCCCGAGCAGTTTTCTGCAGAGATAAAGAAGGAAATTTCATAGGAGGAGAAGAACAGATTTTAGATCGATGGGCTGAATATTTCAGCGAGCTGTTCAATGCTACTGCAGAGACGGTATTGCTAGAACAGGAGGGTCAAGAGAATAACCAACCATGGTGCAAGGATAACAACTGATGCAATGCCAGTACCCGTGCCGACGCTGGAGGAGGTTAGTTTGGCAATTAAAAGCTTAAGGAATAACAAAGCCCCAGAAGGTGATACTATTTCAGCAGAGATGATTAAGTGTGGTGGGGAACATTTGGCAAAGCTGGTACACCAGTTCATTGTGGAGATATGGGAGAAGGAGGTGATGCCAGAACAGTGGAACACGGCCATTATTTGCCCAATCCATAAGAAGAATGAGAAAGCAAAGTGTGAAAATTATCGTGGGATAGCACTGCTTAGTGTGGTCTATAAAATCTTAGCCAAGGTAATGGTTATGAGGAGACTTACACCTCTTGTTGAAGAGAGACTTGGAGAATACCAGTGTGGATTCCGACAGGGTAGATCAACGACGGACCATATCTTCACAATAAGGCAAATAATGGAAAAGTGTTACGAATGTAATGTGGATGTGCACCAACTATATGTGGATTTCAAACAGGCTTATGATAGTGTAAAACAGAAAACTCTGTATCAGACCTTGATGGACATGAGATTCCCACCCAAACTAATCAGATTGGTGCAAATGACTCTTACTGGCACAAAATGTCGAGTTAAAGTTGAAGGAAGACTCTCCAAAGTTTTTGAGGTAAACCAGGGCTTACGACAGGGAGACGTACTGTCTACGCTGCTGTTCAATATAGTACTAGAGAGAGTAATGAGGAAGATAGATATCAGCAATCCAGGAGGCACGCTCTTAAACCGTATGAGCCAGAATCTAGCGTATGTTGATGATGTAGGTATGCTGTCACGAAGACTAAAAGATCTTGAAGAAGGGTTGGGATGGTTAGAAAAAGAATCAGAAGAAGTAGGATTACGAGTGAACTACAACAAAACTCAATATTTATTACTATCTAGGAGAAATACTGTGGAGAACGATAAATATATACATTTATTTATAAACCTAAATGGGGTGAATTTTGAGAGGTGTGAAAGTTTCAAGTATGGGAGTACTGGTTACTGAAGATAATAGCACAAGAGAAGAAATAAAAGCAAGAATTGCAGCCGGTAATAGAGCTTATTGGGCACTGATAAAAATCCTTAAAGCGCGCATCCTCAGTAGAAGATCAAAGGTGATAGTGTACCGAACAGTTATAAGACCAGTGGTAATGTACGACTCGGAAACATGGACTATGACTGTGGCAGAAGAGGAGCTTTTGAGAAGATGGGAAAGGAAAATACTGAGGAAGTTTTATGGAGCAGTGAATGAGGCAGGAAGATGGAGAATACGGGAAAACAAAGAATTTGAGGAATTATATGGGCATCCCGATATAGTTTCGGAAGTAAAGAGTAATAGGCTAAGATGGCTGGGACATGTGGAGAGAATGGAAGGTGATAGAGTGGTTAAAAAGACTTATAGAGGAAATCCAGGTGGAAGAAGATGCAAAGGAAGACCTAGGAAACGATGGTTGGATGACGTGGAGGACGACTTACGCAAGATGAGAGTAAGAAGATGGAGGAAACGTACAGAAGATGGTCAGGATTGGGCAACGATTGTTGGAGAGACCAAGGTCCTTCATGGACTGTAGCGCCGAGGAGTAGTAGTAGTAGTAATTTGATGTCCAAGATAATGGTGGCAATAGCACTGGCATACAGGTATTGTTAGGAGCTGACGTGTGGGCTCAGATAATCACGCCTGACTTTGTATATGTAAACAAGAGTCTAGTGGCTATGAGAACTTGTTTTGGGTGGACACTTATTGGCTCTTCTGAGATCACCTCAACTACTGCCTCGTCTTACACTCTACCTACATACTCAATCAACAAGAGTGGCGGATTTGTGGGAAATTGAGACTATGGGTATAAAAGATCCTGGCGAGCAGATCAAAAGGGTAGAAAGGGAACAACAAGTTCAGTTGTCCTTCGATGGGACTGTGAAGAGATAAGAGGAATCTGGGCGTTACATTGTTAAACTACCCTGGATTGATGGTTGTACTTCTCTAGAAACGCATCGCGAAATTACTCAGAAACGATTATTGAACACTTCAAGAAAGTTATGAGGGATGCAGAAATTTCAGGATTATGATGTATTACAGGAATGGGTAAACAAAGGGACTATCGAAGGTGTTAAAAACGAGGTTTCGGATGGACCTACACATTATTTGCCTCATAGAGCTGTGCTGAAAGATGGTGGTACTACGAAGATAAGGCCGGTGTTCGATGCTTCCAACAAAGACAGAAAAGGTCATTCCTTGAATGATTGCCTCGAGCCCGGACCCCACCTCGTCGACCTTGTTCTATCAGTGCTGACCAATTTTCGAACCTATTCTATAGGTCTAATAGCTGATATAGAGAAGGCATTCCTGCAGATTATAATTGATCCTGAACACAGGGATATGCCTCGTCTTCTCCCGTGGGATAATGATAAGGTCACCACTTTTAGACATCGCAGGGTAGTTTTTGGTGTCTGTTCCAGTCCCTTCCTATTGGTTTCCGTACTGAACAACCTTCTGAATGACTCCGCAACTCATTTGAAGGATGTAGCTACAAAAATGAAACCTGCATTGTATGTGGACAACTGTCTTACTGGAGTCGCTTCAGAAGAAGAGATTGGACCCTTTATTTTAAAGGCACAAAAATGTATGTTATCCCTAGGTTTCAATTTGAGGGGTTGGGTGAATTCATTTGATTATGGTGTTGGGAAATCTGAAAATGACTTAGGACTTCGATGGTATTGCGACGTAGATGAACTTGGATCTAACTTCTGCCCAACTACAGGTTTAGTAACCCGAAGGGTGGTACTATCCAGCGTGAAGAAAATATTTTATCCGATTGGATTTTCGGCCCCAGTAACTCTTATTTCCAAGCTCATTCTACAAAACACATGGCAGAGAAGTATAGGATGGGATGAGGTTTTACCAGGAGACATTTGTGAGGAATTCTGTCGATGGACCCAGCAGTTGCAATACCCACATGACTGTCGGATACCTAGAAGGACTTTCCTGAATGACAACAGCACTTTGCATGTATTTGTCGACGCTAGTAAAAGAGCTTTTGGTTATTGCATATTTCTGAGTACAGAAGACGAAAGAAAGATCAAGCTGAGTCTTCTGATGGCTAAATCTAGAGTGGCGCCTCTCAAAGAACTAACAATACCCCGCCTTGAATTGATGGGTGCGCTCCTCGGAGTCAGGATGTCTCGGTTGAGCCTTCGATGCTTACACCGGAATGACATACAGACTGTGTTTTGGTCCAATTCAACAGTAGTCTCGGCTTGGATTGCTAATAGAGGTCTTTGGTCTGTGTTCGTAGAGAATCGGGTAAAGGAAATTCGTGAGTACAGTAAGGCTAGTTCATGGAGGCACATACCGGGCAGCCTCAATCCAGCAGATCTCCTGTCTAGAGGATGTTCACCAACACAACTTTGGAGATCCAGATGGAGGGAGGGTCCCTCTTGGCCTAAATGTAAAGAAGAAGAATGGGTATTTAATCGTCCTGAGCCATTGTTGGAAGAAGTCAAAGGGAAAGGAGGAAAACAGTTGTAGTTGCTAAGAACACTGTTGTGGAAACGATTTTACTGCAATTAAGCTCTTGATTCTCTGGATACATTAAATTCATTAGGACCATTGTTTGGATTCTGAGATTCAAACAAAGGAATCGCAAAGACACTGTATCTTCGAAAATTGATAGCAAAGAATTTATCAATGCTGAGAAGAAACTGTTCTCCTTATCCAGAATGAAACACTTTATGAAGAAAAGAGAAAGGAGCAATTGAAGAATCTACAGGTGTTCACAGATGATGAAGAAATTCTACGCATGAAGTAAAGAGTCATTGATTCTGACGACACTCCTGAGTATACCTATCCAGTTGTACTTCCATCAAAACATGTGATGGTTGAAAGGATGATTGAACAATTTCATCACATGCTGGGACGCGCACACTACTTGTTTTGTTGCGCCGAAGGGTTTGGATAATTAGAGGAAGAAGGACGTTGACGACAGTTGTTCGGAATGTTTACTTCAGTTTATTAGTGTGTGTTGCAAAACGACCTTTTGCAAGGTGGGAGAATGTGAACTATATCTCGTTCGAGCAATCGACTTCCTGTAGAAAAATAGACAGTGTTTTGATTTAACATACCGTAGTTTATTTTTGTTATCTGCTGGTGTAATTTTCTTGTCTTTGGAGGCGATGTTGAGTTGGATGAATAAAATAATGATTACCGTATGTTATAAATGATTTGGTATGGTAAATCTCGACCACCGTGTACCATCACGGTACACTCTTTCACATAACATGTGTCAAAATATTATAATAACAGTGTCAAGAACTCATGATTTTTGATGGTCTACAGAACGACAAGCCATTATCCAAGCCTACTTTAGCATGGGACGACATAAGCATATTGATTGTTTCTGTCTCGGTCAAACCTATTCACGAATACCTAAGCAGTTAATTCGTGATAATGCCAATCTGATTGTTCTCTTTCGCCAAGATGAACGAAACATGCGTCACGTATATAATGATCATGTGAACCGCGATATGACCTTTCAAACCTTTACCGGTACTGAGTTGTGCGCCGAGTATAGGAATGCTCACAATCATGCCTGTCTTGGTATCGATACGCAGAGTGATTTAACCAAGGACGCTACCGCATAGTGTTCGACCATTTTATTCATATTTAAAGAGCTGCATCTTTTATGATACGTCACGTGTTCAAACGAGTGATATCAACAACAGAGTGTCAGTTAAAGAAACACATTATCCAGGCTCAGGATAACATTCACCGCAAGTTTCGTGAGTTAAAACGCTCACGTGCTGATAGTGAGTTGTTTGTTGAAAAACATTTAACACCTTCTCTGAAAGCCATGTTCAAGCACTCCTCCACATCTGAAAAGCCTACAACACTATCGAAAGTAACGCAGGCCATCCAAGAAGTTGCAGTGGAAGAGAAAGAACAAGAGAATATCGATGATGAGGATGAAGTGTTTACATCGGTAAAACCATCATCACTCCCTCAGTTTCTTAAACATCATTGATTGCAGAAACGGCTTCAACTTCCAAAGAACCCGTTCTATCAGAAATCTTGTCTCCACCAGAATATAAAGCCCAGCTAAAAAGCATTCTGGTAAATAATTACGGGGCTTTGGTGTCACCCTACATGAAAGATCTATTTATTAAAAGGACTGATACTAACTATGATGTTTACTATGAACAAGATTGTTTTCGAATTGGTGATTCCAATATCAAGTTCAATGATAATGTGCTTATCATTAAAAATTTTAACTATAAAATAACATCAGACCTTTTAGAACTTGTATTCTCACGTGCCTCTCTTTCAGATGACTATACCTGAAATGATCTCATAACGTATAAATCCATCTTAATTGATTCCATCCTCTGAGAGTGTTCGCCGTGGAACATCAGCCTCAGGTGTTGCGTTTAAAAAATTTTAAACCACTCGTCGATGTAACCTACTGGAATGATCCTAATACGTTGGTCAAGCGCCTACAGCTCTTACATGGCTCTAAACAGGCTGGTCGTACTGGTCATGAAGGTGAACTATTTGCAATAGAAGAGGAGCTTCGTCATGCTGGTATTATTGTGTAATGGGGCAATGTGGCAACACCCCATCGTCTGTTAAAACGGCCATTGCTCATGAGTTACATAGACCAGATCGTCACCTCTAACGCCGGCGTCATGTCATTACACGCTTGCCACGGTGGGTGAGTGGTTAACGTGTCGGTCTACTAACCCCAAGCTTCCAGGTTCACTCCTAGCCGTGGCAAGTTATTTTTGCAAGGCGGCAAAAATTTACGACACGCATGTCATACGATGTTGGCATGTCGAAGAACCCATTTGAATTCAGTAGGTCATGTTCATAATGGCAAACTTAATCTCGGGAGTTTCCGCCAACACAAAGTTCCTCATTTCTCTACAAGAAAGCGCTATAATGTTCAAGGAGCTTAGATATCTAATCTCCCTGGCTTTCATAGTGCTTCAAGAAACAACGAAATTCGACATGCAAGCTACCCTCTGGGTGTCAAATAACAAAGCTTGCACCCGGCAAGGCCATACGATATTATTATTATTATTATTATTATTATTATTATTATTATTATTATTATTATTATTATGTAATTACACGAGGAATTGACGATTTGTAAAAAGCTGCTTTGGTTGAAATGATTCCCTACGCTAAGGCTAACGATGGTGTACGCTATCTGCTCACCGTTATTGACATCTACCTGAAAATTGCATTTGGTGAACCGGTGAGACGTAAGACAGGTCCTCTAGTTACCGCTGCATTCAAAAGTTTTATTGAACGGTGTAAACGACAAACCCGTCTGTTCCAAACAGATCAAGGGAAAGAGTTTTTCCACACAACGTTCTCTAGCTTTCTCAAAACATGAGGTATTCGCCACTATTCTACCTTTAGTAATCTAAATGCTAGTGTTGTGGAACGTTTCAATCGAACTCGAACGACTAGTGGCGAGAATTTACAGCAAGAAGAACTTATCGCTGGATTGATCTTGTGGACAGCTTAGTGGTACAGTATAATTATACCAAACATGGAACCATCAACATGAAACCTTATCTTGTAACAAAAAACATTTCACAGCTGGATAAACTTATTACCCTCATGAAAACTGCAGATTCACGACGTCATCGCTTTCGTGTTGGTAATTATGTACGCATCAGTAAACACAAGTCTGTTTTCGACAAAGGATACACGCCTAACTGAAGCATTGAGATTTTTCGCATTCGAAAAGTAAAACTTCACAATCCAGTCACTCCAAGACGACGCAGGACAACCTATACTAGGAGGCTTCTAAGTGAAAGAATTACAAAAGACGGCGTTTCCAAAAGACTTTCTAGTGGAAAAAGCAGTGAAAACATGTGGAAAGAAACTCTTTGTAAAATGGCTAGGGTTTAACTTGTCACTGTTCATTTTCCTTGGGTTTGTTAGGTTAAGAAAATGGCGCTTGCTGGGAGTGCTGTCCGTTACCCCAAATTTAGAGATATCTCGTTTCTGGCCGTGGGGTGAAGCGTATTTTCTAAGTTCCTTTTTTGATGCTGTCTTGTTTTTTTATATAGCTTTGATTTTTTTCTTACTCTTGGCTATTATAATGTTAGTTCCATGTAGATTGTTTATTGAGATTTGATGTGGAGGGGATTCAGCTATGAGAGAAAGAAATATGTTAGGTTTGGGATTATAAAAGTGGATTGCTAATAGATACAGGAAAATATGTATAGTGAGAATTATTAATGAATTAAATGAATACCTGTGTTCCTATGGTGAGGTGCAGGTTCCTTTATGTTTTAATTGATGTTGATCTGAGTAATGAACGGTTAATAGAGGAATGTCCATCACATATATCAGGTATATGTACTATCTGTCTGCCCTGTTGTTAAAATAAAATATCCCTTGTGGGTATAATCAACCACAACCCCGATACGGAGAGAATGAAACGTTACAAAATTGCGCCTCAACGTGGAGCTCGATAAAGGGAAGTTAGAAAAATTACAAAATGACACACCAACGAGGGGAACGAATGGGGGTTATGAACGATAGTTTGATAAAAATGCTACTGAGTGAAATAAAAGGAGAGATTAAGAAGCTAGGAGAGTCTATGAGTAAGGAGATTAAGGAGCAGGTAGGCTCTGTAAAAGAGAATGTAGTGTCAGTGACCAAACAGGTAGTAGAAGTGAAGGAATTTGTAAGTAAGTTAATTCAGGAGAGCAACAGGGCCACGAACACAAGGATAGAGAGTCTCAGGAAAGAAATACAGGACCATAAGTCTGTACTTAATAGTAGTATGGAGTTGGAATCCTGGAAAGTGGCTGTAGAGGAGGAAGAAGTGGAGGATAAGATAAAAGAGGAGGAAGTGAATGAGATAAGTGATTCACTTGAAAGAAAGCAAGAAAATTATCAGTGATGTGGGGGAAGTGAGAAAGCAGGTGATATGGAAGAAACTGAAGCAGAGGAGGCAGGTGAAAGAAAGGAAAAAGCAGAAGAGAAAGGAGAAACGGATAAGGAAGAAGGTGAAACAGAAGGGCGTGAGAAAGCAGGTGATATGGCAGAAACTGAAGAAGAGAAAGAAGAATCAGATAAGGTTGGTTATGAGGAGGACAGTAGCAGTCAAGAAAAAGAGGCTAAAGATGAGGGTGAAAGTGCACGAGTGAATCATGAAGAAGACAACATACTAGAAGAAGATAAGGTGAAGAAGAAACGGTGGATGGAGAGAAAGAAACTGTTGAGCAAGATGAGACAGACAAAAAAGAAGAGGAGGAAAATGTGGAAAGGAAGAAGAGAGAAGTGGTTGAGAATGAAGACAAAGAGGACCTGGAGGTTAGATAAAAGGATGAGCTGGAAAGCAAAGAGAAGGAGTAGGAAGAAGATGAGATGTCAGGTAAAGGAAGATAAGAGATTGAAGGATCAGAAGAAGAAGAAGAAGAAGAAGAAGAAGAAGAAAATGAGGAAGGGAAGGAGACAGGAATGGTGTAGATGGAAGATGAGGAGTACAAGTTATGGAATGATATGGCAGATGAAGAAAAAGACGAGATGGAAGGCAGAGGAAGAAAGAAGAATGGAGAAGGAGAAACAGATGAATAGGAAGAACGAAAAGTGGAAGAATGAGGAAGAAGATGGTATTGCTGAGAATGAAGATGGATATGCGAGGTCCAATGTAGAACTTTATATTTCTTTTAGAGTCAACTGAGGATGATAGCGTTACGTTTGCTGGAGGTATTTGTTCCGGTATAAGTGTTGACAAATACGAAAATATTCGAGGTCACTGGTGATGACGTGTTTCAACATATTGAGTGGGTCACGGCATTTTGTACTCGATAATGTTAAAAGAGTGGATATCTGAAACTAAGCCCAATTCAGAAGCAAGTGATTGGTATAATAGTCCAGAGAAGAGATATTATGGCATGTACTTAAACAGGCTCAGAGAAAACAGTGACATTCCATCTTTGCAATATCAATGTTTTGTTGAATGATATAAGAGACTTAATAGTAACATCCGAATAATGTGAACATAATTTAGGGATAGTTTTAGTTAGTGTGTTAATTCTGTGTATGTTTGATATGTTTAGTAATTTATTCTTTGTTTTGTTTATATATATGTGATTCTCACGTGTTTCACACGCGAGAATTACAGATATAGGGGGGGGCGTATTGTCACTGTTCATTTTCCTTGGGTTTGTTAGGTTAAGAAAATGGCGCTTGTTGGGAGTGCTGTCCGTTATCCCAAAGTTAGAGATATCTAGTTTCTGGCCGTGGGGTGATGGGGGGGCCTTGCCAGTGAAGCGTATTTTCTATGTTCCCTTTTTTGATGCTGTCTTGTTTTTTTATTTTATATATCTTTGATTTTTTCTTACTCTTGGCTATTATAATGTTAGTTCCATGTAGATTGTTTATTGAGATTTGATGTGGAGGGGATTCAGCTATGAGAGAAAGAAATATGTTAGGTTTGGAATTATAAAAGTGGATTGCTAATAGATACAGGAAAAGATGTATAGTGAGAATTATTAATGAATTAAATGAATACCTGTGCTCCTATGGTGAGGTGCAGGTTCCTTTATGTTTTAATTGATGGTGATCTGAGTAATGAACGGTTAATAGAGGAATGTCCATCACATATATCAGGTATATGTACTATCTGTCTGCCCTGTTATTAAAATAAAATATCCCTTGTGAGTATAATCAACCACAACCCCGATACGGAGAGAATGAAACGTTACAAACTCTACCAAAAATTCTTGGACCAATAAATCTCATTTAGTACCGGTATAAACCTTGCCATTTATTTATTAATATCCTTTCTGCTTGGCTAACCTACCTGCCACTCCCTGTAAAAATTTGCTCTGAGTAGTAAATGCTCTCTATTTAAGTGTAGCCTAGCAGAAATATATTTTTCTAGTCAATCGATCGATCAATATTAGCAATCGATTGTTTTTATTATTTATTTACCTTATTATGTTGTTGTTATTTTCATTTTACATTTTCATTTTTCAAAAGTCAACCATAATGTAGTTACCTAATAAACTAAAGACAACACTATAATCATTCGTACTAGAAAATGTTAAATATCCTAACTTTGTAAGAAATAAAACAGCATTGTAACATCATATAATATTTATGCACAACATTTCTATAATTTATTTTATTCATAGTAATATTTTTCAAAAAGACGATAATATGAACTAAAAAATTGTTTTATATACAAAGCTTTTCTATAGGCTATTGTCTTCACTTTTTATATATTCATTATTATTGAGGATCAGAGTTTTTCTTTCATTAAAACGCATAATACTTCATAAATTAGGTGCAGAGAATACACACCATGATTCACATCCTCGAAGAAATGTCTCAAAATTATCACATACACATAGTGCACATTAACCATAAATCGTTTTCATTTTCTGGACCTTGATAATGCGGAATGGAGTATATATTGGTAATTCACTCAACTTCTTTCTCTCTAAACCGCATACTTGTCCCATAGCATCGAGAACATTCCTTGCAGTAGCCCATACACAAGAAAGCATGTATATTACACTCTAGCCTATACGTTACCACAACCACTACATCATTTCATGCTTCAAAGAGCTTTTCATAATAATAAACAAATAGCTGACCATAATGATGGAGTGTAGGTACCGGTATTAGTCTTTATACCTTCTATCGCTGTTGAATTAATAATTGCTCTCCCACACACGTCTGTTATAAGTGTAACTAAACGTCTTCTGCCTGATGCCACCACTAAAGTGATAATCAGTCTTCCAGCCCTATCATTGTAAATTCATTACCCCCTCTCCTCTTTCTGTAACAGGTTTTAGCCTGTCTCAACAACAACCACGCCTCTTTCTGTTACGCCATATGCTACAATATGATCTCATTTGTTCATACAGCATGTTACCACGCTTTTCTTTTTGTCACGTCATCATATGCTACGGCATCACACTTCTGGACATTTCTATTGATGCAGCGTTCTCACGGTTTGGCAAGTGAGGTCATGTGACGTAATCGTAAAATAATAAACACCTATGTTCCCACCTGCACGCCTGTATTGCATTAAATATCAGTCTATTCAGCGTTCTCGCTGTTTGACAAGTGAGTTCATGTTTCGCTGACATAATCGTAGAATAATAAATACCTATGTTCCCACGCACATGCCTGGGTCACGTGATGACGTCATACGCTGCTTTTTCACAGGATTCTGCTTGTCTCTCTAAAAATCATATTTCTCACACCGACTTCCAGTCCAACTTCCCATTCCTCATCCAAGCACCGTTCTCACTTCACAAATCTTTAGCGGTGGTAGTGACATTAAAACCCCTCGGTTTCGGTTCGGTTTTGGTTGGGCCTGGTTAAGTTTAGCTATGGCCACCATCTTGAAAAGAAAGGAAGGGGTTCAGAACTCAGGTTAGATTAGGTAAGCTATGGTCGCCATCTTGGAAGAGGAAGAGGAGGAAGAGGGTACAGGAGCCAGGTTTGGTTAGGTTAAGCTATAGCCACCATCTTAGAAGAGAAAGAGGGTCCAAACCCAGGAGGAGGAAGAGGTGGGGTTCAGAACTCAGGTTAGGTTAGGTTGGGTTAGGCTAGGTTAGGTTAAGTAAAGCTAAGGCCTCCATCTTAGAGGAGGAGGGGCCAGAACCGTTACAAAACCATTACTATTGAATTTTCAGAAAAATAACTCCAGAAATTATCACACATTCAAATGGAACTTGGCTAAATGTATGTATGTGTACCCCTTATTATTCCCGTTTTCAACAGGATCGGGGTTGAGATGCGATGAAAGTGTATGTGGCGGGTGGTATTTACGGCCGGATGCCCTTCGTGACGCCAACCTTATGAGAGGAGTGCGAGATGAAATGAATGAAGATGAATGAAACTGGGCAAGGATGTGGAAGGAAGCAGCCGTGGTCTGTGCCTGAAATTGAAAGTGGGGAAACCACGAAAAACTATTTAAGGACGACCGACGGTGGGGCTCGAACCCTCGCCTACCGAATCCGCAGTGAGCTTGGCCTCATGGCCTTGCCCCGCGCGTTAGCGAGCGTAGCTATCGCTGGAACCTAGCCAAATACAACCTCCTCCCCAAACCTATGCTTCTGTGCAGGCGCGGATCTAGAGTTTGGGGGGGGGGGTCACAGAATGGAAATTGTTAAGAAAAATGGTATCACTAACAACGCAATCACAAAATTACCAAACGTACAAAACCAGACCAATTTTTTTGCAAGCTACATGGATAGAAATTTGATGCGTTTAGCGCACCAAAAATATTCGTACAAATTGCAACGGCGTGTTTTGCGACTTTTACATCGAGCTTCGAGAAAAGTATCAAGGTACGTTACAGTTTCGGCAAGTCGAGTTGGTACCGACAAAGGTAGAAAGTCACAGCTTAAATTGCCAACCAAGCTTGCAGTTTGGACGTCGGCAAAATTTTTTGGTGCGAAAAAAGACCCAAATTCCTATCCGTGCATTGCTGCACATTCATCGTGACATCACTATAGACATCGATTCGGTAATCACAAGGTTTGCTAAACAAAATAGACGAGTTGATTTTGTTACATAAATAATTGTTTTTATATAACAGGTATGAGGTTGTAAATATGTACAGTTGTAACAGAACATAATAATTGCAATAAAGATATTTTCAGTATTGGATAAAATAAAATAAAACTGTTTTTCAGTTAAAATTCGTTAAGTTTTATTTGTCTGGTTATTGTGTTTTCGTTTTTTGAGTTTGCAAAAAAAATTGGTCTCCGTTTGGGAGGGTCATGACCCCCGTGCTGTAACCGTTCACTCTCACTATACCGGGGTTGTGGTTGATTATACTCAAAAGGGACATTTCATTTCAACATCAGGGCAGACATATAGCACACATACCCGATACATGCGATGGACATTCCTCTATTAACCGCCAATCACTCAGATCACCATCAATTAAAACATAAAGGAACCTGCACCTCACCATAGGAACACAGGTACTCATTTAATTCATCAATGATTCCCACTATACAGCGTTTTCTTTATATATAAGCAATCCACTTTTATAATCCAAACCCAACACACTTCTTTTTCTCATTTAACCCTCACAACAGATACTAACATGCCTTGCTACAATCTCCAAAGATCAAACGGACAGATACTCCAATACAAAATCCCTCAGTACGGACTCCCAACAAAAACAGCCAAAGATATATATAAACAAAATAGCATCAAAAAAGGAACATATAAAAAGAAACTTCATTGGCAAGGCCACCTGCCCTGCAACACAGAGATGCAAACTGCCCTCCCAGCAAGCGCCATTTTCCCAACACAATCTCCTTGCTATCTGAATGGTTGCAATCGCCCCTCTATGTGATTCTCAAGTGAGAAGCACGTGAGGATCACATACATTAAAATACACAAATGAAAATATTACATTTTTCTCCTCGTGCCTCCACGCCTGCTTCGTCATCTGTAATTCTTGCGTCTCCCACGCCTTCCTCCTCGTCGTCTTCTACGATGCCTCCTGCCTCCCCGTCTCCTGTATTCCAAACCTCTCTTTTTCTTCTTCCTTTGGTCTGTCTCCTCTGATTCAGTATCATCATATTTTCCTTTCTTTTTCTTATCTTAGTCTGTCTCTTCTGATTCAGTATCATATGTTCCTTTCTTCTTCTTCCTTTGGTCTGTGTCCTGTGATTCAGTATCATCATATTTTCCTTTCTTTTTCTTCTTTTGGTCTGTCTCATACTATTCAACAATTCCTTTCTCTTCTTACACTTTATTCTCCACTGTTTCTTCTTCACCTTATCTTTTTCCGGTATGTTGTCTTCTCCATGACCTTCTCTTGCACTTTTACCTTCATCTTTAGCCTCTTTTTCTTAACTGCTACTGTCCTCCTCATGACCAACGTTATCCGATTCTTCTTTCTCTTCTTCAGTTTCTTCCATTTCACCTTCTCCGTTATCCGCTTCTCCTTTCTCTTGTACCTTTTCCTTTCTTTCACCTGCCTCCTTTCCTTCAGTTTCTTCCATATCACATGCTTTCTCACGCCCCCCACATCTCGGATAATTTTCCTGCTCCTTAATCGCACATAGCTCATTCACTTCATCCATATAACCTTGTTCTTCTTCACCTCGTTCTCTCTCTTCCTTGAGCTTCTCATTCCTCTCCATCAATGTCACCTGTTCCTCCTTATGGCTATCCACGCTATCCTTATTTTTCGCTATTCCTTCTCTCATCACAGTTTTATGTTCTTGTACTTCTTTGCTTAACTCCTCAATCTTAGCATTGGTTGCTTCAGCCTGCTTCTTTATTGCTTCGTTTACGTACACCTTTACAGATTCTACCTGCTTATCTATAGATTCTATTTGCACTTTTATAGACTCTCCTTGCTGCCTAACTTCTCCTATCTCCTTACTCATACTCTCTTTCACTGACTCTATGTTTGTACTTAAAGACTCTCTTACTGATCCTAAAGACTCTTCCATACCGGTGAATTTACTTAGCAGCATTAGTAGCATATCCCGAGTCATATCCTCCTCCATTTTTCTTTCTACTTTCCCTTGTTCGTGCCCACGTTGGGTTGCCAATTGTAACCGTTCACTCTCACTATACCGGGGTTGTGGTTGATTATACTCAAAAGGGACATTTCATTTCAACAACAGGGCAGATATATAGCACACATACCCGATACATGCGATGGACATTCCTCTATTAACCGCCAATCACTCAGATCACCATCAATTAAAACATAAAGGAACCTGCACCTCACCATAGGAACTCATTTAATTCATCAATGATTCCCACTATACAGCTTTTTCTTTATATATAAGCAATCCACTTTTATAATCCAAACCCAACACACTTCTTTTTCTCATCTAACCCTCACAACAGATACTAACATGCCTTGCTACAATCTCCAAAGATCAAACGGACAGATACTCTAATACAAAATCCCTCAGTACCACAGTATATATACCAATACAGTATGGACACTTCGGCAAAACCGGAAGAACGGATTTTCAAAAAAACAATTGATAAGGGGGAGCACCAATACACCTGTAAGCCGCTAGGTAGCACCACTTATGGACAAACACATGATAAACAGCTGATTGATGAATGTATATTTTATGTAATTTATTTAACTCTATTTCAACGCACTAGCTCTCTTTATAATCAGATATTTTAAGAAAATAAATAACAAGAAAATAGAAAGTGTTAATACTACTGTGTTTTAATTCTAAGAAGTGTGGAATATGTTTAACACCACATTCCTCCAGTCCTGTGGTGTCGCATTGTGATTGCATCGTAACGATGAAAGGTTATGATATGTTTTTAATGATTAAATTAACACACGATATATTGAAAAAATGTGGGGGAAGTGTGGATTTTGTTTCTTAAAATTTTGCAGTCTGAGATAATGCAATTCAAGTTTTCTACAGTAACTGTAACTAACTTTTCTTCGGCTTTTCCCAATTAATTGGGGTCGCCGGAGCCAACCAGGCTCATTTTGGTTTTGGCCGCGGATTTAAGGCCGGATGCCCTTCCTGACGCCACGTGATTTTTCAGGTGAAAATTCCACCCCGCTGTCACCGGGATTCGAACCCCGGCCGTCCGGGTGAAAGACGAGCAGCTAAGCCACTGCGCCATCACGCTCCCCTCTACAGTAACTGTAAATAAGTGTTAATTTTTAATGTTCTTAGCTTCCTAACGTAAATACCCGGGAATTTATTTAGTCAATAAAAAAGTCATTTTGATGGGTGGGGACAGCCTTATTATGCAGTGTTATTTTCACATTTCATGATATGCCTAGGCTACTTCTTACTCCTCATTTCTCAGCCTACTCACACTTCCGTTCATTATCTTGTGTTCCAAGAAGAATTCAATACCGGTACAGTAAGTCATGTGCTAAGGAATCTCTTTTCATTACCTTTATTAGTTCCACGTCTTTGTGTGGCTATTATAGGAGCAACAAGTAGCTTTCAGATTCAACAAATAGACTATACATTTACTGGTAGATTGTTTTGTTTAACCTACAGTTGGCCTAAAAATAAGTAAAGTAAAGCTGAAATACAAGCTCAGGGCTTACAGTAAGTAAACCGGTCAACCACCCTTCGTACAGAGGCCTGCTTCTTTAATCCTAGAAGCCAAGGTCACACCCAGATCTCCATTCGGAGATCCTAAAGTCATCATATTATAGTTTTGGACTAGGTTTTGATTCTTGGTTAATGCATGTTAGAATTTCAGAGTTGCATCCAGTGGTTCAAATTCCAAATATGAAAAAGAAAGGTTCTGTGGCTTATGATCACGAGAGCCACGTGAAGCTACACGTTTGCTTTGCTTTCTGTCGCTAGTGAATGTAATAAAGTAATATAACTGGAAAATAACACTATGTGCAATGGTGTCGCCAATCAATCAAGTAAAACGCTCAGTCCTAAACTTGCTCTAACCATAGCTTAACACCAATCTGACCTAACTTTAACCTCGTCACGACTAATAAGTTGCCATCTATCCGCACCGCACTTTTTACTTGTCAGTGGTATGTCAACTCCTTATTCTTCCCATTCTGCAGAAATGGAGATAATGTAGGATGAGTTTTCCATGCGATGGATAGTTTTTACACCTGGATGAGAGAAGTGTTAGGCTCATAATGCTGTGTGGCTTTTGGAGAGGCCAAGGAGCTTCAGTTACTAGGCCTACGTCAAGAGTTAACAAAGGAAGGAAGGAAGATTGTAGTTTTACGTGACCGTGAATCTTGTGATTATGAGCCACGGGACCTCATTTTTACGTGGAATCCGAACCACAGGACATGACATTTCACTTCGAAAATCTCACATGCATTGACCGGGAATCGAACCCGGACCGCCTTGGTGAGAGGCATACAGCGATAAGAGTTAACAAAGGGCTATCGTGGTGTAATCATTTCACACTCTGCGCAGAGTGCTGGGATTTCAAGTCGTAACAGCAGTCTTATTTTAAACACTAAAGTTTCAAAGTATGTATAATTTTATTAATGCAGCCAATGGCCATGTACTTTTCTTTTCAGGACGGGTCAGGGAAGGGATATTGGAGGGAAATTGGCCGTGGATTTATTGAAAGGAACCGTCCCGGCATTTGCCTGGTAGTGAAAATGGGAAACCACGGAAACCATTTTCAGGACGGTAAAGGTGGGATTCGATCTCACGCTCTCCCGATGCCAGCGAGGCACGAGGTAGCACATTAGCGCTCTCGGCCACCAAGGCCGGTTCAAAGTATGTATGCCTCTTGGTAAGCTATAATCTGGAGTCATTTATATAACCATATTTGTTGACATACCGGTACTGTATGACCCGTGTACTTGTGTGTGCATGGTATTTGATAATCAGTGTTGTGGTGAATGTAATGTAATTGTTGTTTTAAGGGGCGGAACTTCGAGGTCATCTGCCCCTAGAGTGTTGTGGTGACTAGCAGTGTTTGTAACTTGAACAGTACTCAAAAAAAGGTTTTGCATATTGCTATTTAGTATTTTTCTATGTGTACTATCCTACCAGCGAATTGTTACCGGTGAAGGAAATCGAAACTAATGCGCTCCGCCCAGCCACACGCCTGCGATAGACGTGCAGTTGTCGCCAGCGAAACCTCATCGCATGTCATTTGTGTGCATGATTCGTGCTGGGTCGTGCGCTGTGCGGTGTGTTCTCATTGTACGACTGTGCATGCGTTCCCCCTCTTGCCCAGCAACCGCTCGCGGCAGCCATAACGAGGCGAGCTGACGTAATGTATACACAACAGCCGTGCTCCACGTCTAGCAGTAACAATTCCCTGGTAAGGTAGTATGTAATGACATACAAAGAAAAACAACACACAATATGCTGTGCAAAAGTGACAAACACTAAAAGCATAACAAAAGTGGCAATCTTTTTCATGTTGGGGCATATCAATACCATGAATGGCCACCACGAGCCCTAAGGCATGCTTGCCGACAAAGAGGCGTACCGAACTACGAACCAACCGGGTTTGGGGCAGATTATCCCACTTTGGAAGCAGCTTCAATCAGTTGCTGAATGTTTGTTTGTGTGTTAGAGGATTGGGACAGTGCGAAACTGCACTCTTAATCTTTTCCCATGCATGTTCGATACTGTTCATGTCCGCAGAATATGCAGGCCACTCCATTCTCCGTATGCCTTGCATCTGAAGGAACTGATTGACCACCCTAGCTCGATGGGCATTATCGTCCACTAGTGTAAAGCCCTCACCCATTGTGGCAGCGAATCCTGTAACGACAGGTTTGAGGATGTTGTCTCTGTATACCAGACCGGTCATGTTACCGTGGATAGGAATTAAGAGGCGTACGTTGACCAAACATGATCCCACCACAAAACATGACTGAATTTCCTTGCTGTTGGAGGCGTTCCTGGATGAAGAGCTTGTGAAATCTCTCACCCACCCGTTGCCACACTCGATTGCTCCTGTTGTATGGGTTTCTTCTCACGCCCAAGTACACACGGCTGACGTACAACCTCCTACATGAAACAACAAGCATTAGCATAGCCACCTGGCTATGGCTTCACGAGACAGTGACGGCAGAGAATCCCAATCTTCGTGCTTCAATAGAGGAACAGTTTGACTATGGTATGATAATACACCGGATGTTACAGCCATTCCAATAGACCAAGAGGCACTAAGGAGCAATCTGGCCACCATGTTAGACAACTTCTGTACATCGACTGCAATCTGTTGTTTCATTTCAGGGGCCTGGACATCGTGGTCATTTGGCCCCGTGTACTTGGGCGAGTGTGGAATTTTGACTGATAACCTGTGTTATTGTGATTTGCAATTCCGGTGAGGATTGGTAAGGAGGCGGCATTGGCTTTAACTTAGGAACCATCACAGCATTTGCCTGCAGTAGAAGTGGGAAATCTCGGAAGACCACTTCCAAGATGGCTGAGGTGGGAATCAAACCCTCCTCTTCTCAGTTGTGCCTCACGAGACTGAGACCTCAGACCAGAATTACATTTCTTGGCAGAGCCGGGAATCAAACCCAGACCTCTGGGGCAACAGCCAAGAATGGTAGTCACTACGCCACAAGGTGGTCCATGACTGCAATCTAGATCCACTGTAAATATTCTCAGAATTCCTCATTAACATCACACATAGTATGGATAGTTATTGTTGTTTAAGGGGCGGAACAGCAAGGTCATCTGTCCCTCTTAACACAAAATAATACAAATTTTAGTTGAGTTAAAATTTATAGGTGGATGCCTAATATTAATAAAACAAACAAAAATAATATGTATGGTATAAAAATTCAGAAAAGAAAAAGTTCTTTGAGCAAATGCACATACAGGTACAGTATTTTTCTCACCAAGATACGATGAACTATATTATTAGTAGGGCCATGATTCTTATGCAAGATATGTTTACGTAATAGAAATAATGTGTGAGTCCTCCAGAGAGACTCGTGCGGGTATTTTTAAAGTTAACACCCATATACTGTACATTCTAAGAAGACTATTGAAACCGTAGTCTCCGAACTACCATTAAAACGAAACAAACAAACTCCGTGGCACTACAGTCCATGAAGGGCCTAGGCCTACCAAGCGATCGCCACCCAGCCATTTGGCCTGCAGATTATGTGGTGACGCGTGGTGAGCGCCTCGGGTCCCCTCGGCCGTTAATCTCGGTCTCCATGAGCGTGGCGCTGCCTCATTGTCAGACAGCTATTCAATTGTCCTTGCGAGGCTGTGTACACCCAGTTCCAGCCCTCACGCCGGTTTCTAAAATCCCTGACGGAGCCTGGAATCGAACCCGAGGTCTCCTGGTGCGAGGCAGGCGAGCTACCCCAACACCACCCGAGCTATATTACTCCATTTAATTGGGTATGCAAAATAATTTGAAGATGGAATGTTTGGTGCATGGAGCATTCTGAGAGGGGGGAAGGGGAATTAGAAACCATAGAAATGCATTTCTATTAGGACCAAGAGGTGGATTAGAATCCATCCCTTTTCACTTAGATCACCTCGTGGTATAGCAACTAGCATTCTGGTCTGAGGGCTGGAAAGGGTTACACTCAGCTTTGTGAGGCAAAACTGAGAAGAGGTGATTTTGATTCCCATCTCGGCCATCTTGTAAGTGGTTTTCCTTGGTTTCCCACTTCTACTGCAGGTAAATGCCGAGACGGTAGGCTACCCCTAACGTAAGGCCATAGTCGTCTCCTTCCCTATCCTCACCTAAAATTATAAATGCACACACTAATACAGCCATCACAATAAGGCAGTTTATGAGACAAATGATACACACATCCAAGTACACATGACTACAGGCCAAAATTTAAATTCTCCTTGGCAAAACCAGGATTCAAAACTGGGCCAACCAGGTAGAAGGCAGCTATGCTTACTTCTAGACCATGGCAGTAGCTGTGGAAACAATGGGATTATATGTTTGGCTATTTTTATTTCTTGGATATGAATATTTCTTTTATCCCCTTACTTCACTCCCAAAGTCTTTTTCATCCTAATTGACAGTGTCATGGAGCCCTTTCATTCTAGAGAAAAGGATCATCCATGCAGTCTCAACGTAGATGGAAAGTAGAAGAGGCTAAGAAAGGAATGGGGAAGTGACTGTGGTCTATGGGAAAGCCACCATCTCAGCATTTTGGGATGAGAAACAAGGAAGCTAACTTGAAATGACAGGTGAATGGACATGAACCAACTTATTTCACAAACCAGGTCTTCAGTGTGGTGATGTGATTTGCAGTTAATGTTGTACAACATCCTTAGGTCTCAAACCCCAATCCTTCCATTTTCTAACGGGATGGGATAACCCAGAACTAATGGATCGTTGCACCTGCCTAAAACCATGGAGGATTATGTTAAGACCTTTGGCTCTCCAACAATAAAATTGTAAGTTATTTTGATTTAGAAGTTATTGCTTTATGAGATTACTTCCAAATCCTTTGTTGTAATGCAATAAACTAACATTCCTGATATCGCCATGATCTCAGATCACTGATTTGATTTCTGATAGAGAGAGTCAATTTTTGAAATACTGAAATAATGAACTGCTTCAGACCTGTCTATCACATTTGTTGACAACAAGACAAAAATATAGTTATCAGTCACAGAAGCTGCAGGTTATCTGACATGAATTCTAGTTTCTCTACTAAAAGGTAGCGATAAACAATATGTTGGTTTTTGGTGTAAAGATTTGCCTAGGTAGCTCCACTCAAAAATTGCACATTACTTTTCTTAGTAGGTAGCTAAAACCTTGCAGGTATAGTATTATTAAATTTCTTTCGTGTTAGACCAACTTAAATGTTACAGTATTTAGGAAGTTAAATTTGCTCCTCAAAGACAATGCCAGAGCATTAAAAATCACTATTGAGAGAACCTCTTTATGATTAAACACTCGCTACCATATTTTATATACTGTAGGCTTCTAGGCCAAGCCACTTCAGGATATAGTCACAAAATTGGTGAGCTTCACCTCTGAAAATTGAAAACGGGAAAAAATAATGTTTCTTAAAAAAAAGTCAAATGTTTCCATGAAAATATATCAGAATACCCAAACATTTGCAGAAAAATATGCCTGTTTGAGTTGGAATGTTTAGGCTTTCATGGCCAGAAAATACGAGTTGTTTCTACATAAACCATGTAAACAAGTAAGTAATACTGTAATGCAGAAAAAATGTGCGATTGCAAGCAGAAGTTTGTTCTTGACACTTTTCATTCTCTCCGTGGAGTTACTTCAGGAAGAATATAGTGGTCGTAACCAGATGTGGCTGGTTGAACAATATATGGGAAATCTGCTGGGACCTTTCCTTTTAATAGGTCACAGGCTTTTCCAGTACCTTGCCCAGTTTCATTCATCTCTAATTAACTCTGATGAGTATAATATTTCTTGAATTGTAATCTTCTGTAAATCTTTCTGCCTAATCAACCCTTAAATGAATAAATAATGTGCAAATAGTAGGACATGTTCTGGATATTAATTACATCCTTCATCAGCCATTACAATTTTAGTATGTCATTATAAAGACACACCACTCAGTCCTTCACACATCCTTAAAAAGAAAGGAGACAACTTTTCCTAGCATCACTTCACAATCCATACGATTCCTGACCCCCACATAAATATGAATAATCAAGGGTAGAAATTGAAATTGATGCACATTCTGAAATTTATACCGTACCACATACTATGACAAGTGAAGCAAGCTCAATGCCTATGTAACATTGACATAGAGGTACTGGTACTGGATACTTGTGATAAACATTTATACCAAATTCTACACCTTTAGCTTGTATCACATGAAACCTTGGCCATGTTTACAGCTAGTATTAAACAGATTATTTCTGCAATTATGAGAATCAAGTCCTTGCCCAACAATAGAATAGGATGTGAGGTGCATTATCTCAGGAATTTCCGACATCCCTGAACAGGTTTGAACAATGTGGCTTAATGTAAACATTGAAATCTGTTGCTATGACTTAAGATAACTGTAAATTTTAAAACCATTGAGGTTTAAAATGGTATATGAAACTCAAATTTATGAAAATGTTTGGATAGGCAGTAGGCTATTTTCATATAGATTTATATAGCCTATATTTATGACCAATACATTACATTTTCGCGAGACCATCTCGTGGTGCAGCAGATAGCTTTCTTGGCTGTCACCCCCGTAGGTCTGGGTTTGACTTCCGGCTTTGCCAAGAAATTTTGATTCTGGCCTTAGGGCTGGAATGGGGTACAGTCAGCCTCGTGAGGCAAAACTGAGAAGAGGAGGGTTCGATTCCCACCTCGGCCATCCTGGAAG
Source organism: Meconema thalassinum (assembly GCA_946902985.2). Lineage (NCBI taxonomy): Eukaryota > Metazoa > Arthropoda > Insecta > Orthoptera > Tettigoniidae > Meconema > Meconema thalassinum. The sequence goes on from OX336388.2 coordinate 672,527,766, forward strand.
TGGTTTCCCTACTCAAGGCAAATGCTGGGATGGTTGTTAACTTAAGGACACAGCCAACTCCTTCCCAATCCTATCCCCAATTTACAAATACACACACAGCCACCACAGTAACACAGGTTATCACACAATATGCCCACCCAATTTCTCAATTCCCGAGTGATAGTGTACGGCTTGTTGACACCCAGGGTTTGGTGTTACATCTCCTCACTTATGCAAGGCTCCACTCTTGTATGATTATTATGTATTCATTTGCAATAACATGGACCTATACGGTATTGCTTTAGTGGCACCATGTTCTGCATGAGACATAGTGAAGAAAAATCATCCCTAGGATCGTTGCTGAAAGTATAGAAGTATCCAGGAATTTGATTAGTGTGTATCGAAGATACAGTTGTTGTTGCTTATTTTAAGGGCTGAGACATCGTGGTCATATATCCCCGTGTATTTGGGCGTGTGTGGAATGAGAGGGAGGTATCACTTGAGAAGAAATTGGGTGGGCTTATCATTTACATGGGTGGGCAAACTTTTAGTGGTCTCACAGAATTAAATAAAATTAAGGGCATTGTGATATGTCTATGAGGTAGGAACATCAAGGTTAACAGCCCTGGTTTTTAAGTCACACAGCCTTAATGCCATGCCGAGCGTAGTGAGGGGGTTGCTAACCTCAATAGTTTGTCTCTAAAAGCAACACTATTTACAATTCTGAGGGACTGGAGTACCTTCAGTCATTTTCAACAATCATGGGATTGTAGCTTTGGGTACACGACAATCCAAACTTCTCCAGAACTCTTCAGGAATAGCACAAAGTCCCATAGGTGAGGAAGCAAATGTTAAATCTGATTGGCATTGTAGCTTGTAATTAAAGCACTTAATTCACTGTAAAGGGCTGCAGCTTAGCAAATTACATTTAATAAAACACATCAACTAACTTCAGTCAGGAAACCATTTGCCTCCTAGGCTAAGTAGGGTTAGAAAACGGACACTTTAAAGGAGACAATAGCTTCTCTAGGTGGAGATTTAATGTTTGTTGGGCATTATTACCTAATCTCAGCCTAGCACTGCCCTCCTTGTGGTTTAAAACACTTCCTTTGAGAAATAAAGGCTACATACCCTATATATTGACGTGTAGATTTGCCACGTATGCCAGTAAATCCTCCTGATTACAGGCCTTTATCCAGTCATTATATCTGGATTAGGAATTAGGAATTTGTGAATTAATGGATAGGTGTTTGAGGGACTGACATCTCATGGGTATTAAAACCAGAATTATTCGATGAAACGTGTGATATTTGTATTTACCGCTCCAATGCACGAGGAAACCGGAATGCTGTTATGTCCAGTGTGACAAGAACTGCGCAAAAAATTACCGCACAGATGTTGGTTTCCCACATTTCTGCCATTGGTTAAAATGCAAAATTATAGTTCTGAGTTGATTTTAATAATTACAAACAATGTTTTCTTCAGACAAAATCGACAGGCCGCATCCAATGAATACGAGTAGACTGCTCTCTCGCGGATACATGGTGAACCGTCGCCGCCATGCGTGCGTGCGTGCGGTGCTTCCGGAACCGGCCGATTCAAAACCATGACGAAAAAATTACATGGTAAAGGCCTGATGTGTCCTTACTGTATTGATATCTATACTGTGTCAGTACGGACTCCCAACAAAAACAGCCAAAGATATATATATATAAAGAAAATAGCATAAAAAAGGAACATATAAAAAAACTTCATTGGCAAGGCCACCTGCCCTGCCACACAGAGATGCAAACTGCCCTCCCAGCAAGCGCCATTTTCCCAACCCAATCTCCTTGCAATCAGAATGGTTGCAGTGCCCCCCACCCTGAATCCACGCTTGCTTCTGTGATCCGACCACAGACCAGGTCGTCCACAGGCCACATTGGCGGACAAAACTGTCCGATCTTAGCAAAATACTGTACTTCGAGTCACTCCACAACTGTGACTCACCACAAGCGACTTTTAAATCCCTGACGTAAATCCAATTCCAACTAACCCAGGTTCTTCCCCGATCAGACATTTCTGATTGAGGTACCGGTACAATAAAGTATTTTATTTTTACTTTATTGGAAGTTGACAACTCAGCATGATACTATTTATCTGTTGTTTGTGATATTTATGTGGGAATTTAGCGGATGTTATGTTGTGCTGTATTTTCGGAAACATTTCGCGTCAAAATCTGTATTATAACTGTGCTTGCTGTAGGACTGTAGAAGAATGACAGGAGGGCGGCGTTGCCATGGTAATGTCAGAGAAAACAAGATTATTATCTCTTTGACGCAGGTTTGTACAGCAAAATGTAGGCCGCTTTTGGCTAATCATTCCTTTAAGCCAAGCATAGATTTCCATGATATCATGTCATGGAACTCGGATATCATGAAGTTCCGTCATATAAGATTATATTTATTCTCTGAAGTACGATACTTGTGATTTAGGTTTAAGTAGTAAAACTTGAAGTAATGTAGTTTACAGCTGTTTGTTTGCAAACCCATGGCTGTTCGTTGTAGTGCGTGTTTATATAAGTTCGTAAGTTGTGATTTGATAGTGCGAAGTTAACGAATTTAAGTGAATTGTTACTTATACTCTGCCTGCATGGGAACCTCTACTTCAAGAAGAATGGACGATAGTGATTCGCGATCGCGGTCCGATGATAGTTCAGATCAAGATTCCGATTTAGCTACAATCTTACAGTACCTAATAAGAAGGTTCGTACTTGCCAAAATAAATTTTAGCATTCAACCCCTGCAACCCCCTCCCCATTTGTCAGCATTGCACAATACTTTGTCTTGAATTTTCTATGCTTGGTTTTGAACCAGATAGATTGACAATTCTTCAGCATGGTACCAAGCTACTGTCTGTGCGTATATTGAGTGGCATTATACACGAATCAAGTGGTGGTTATGTTAATTCCGATGGATTTTTCTCTTCGTGGTGCTCGTGCCCTCGGTTACGTCATTGTTCTGTGTTTCTGTGAACGTACTCTATTTAGCATAGGGTATTGAGAGAGTTGTTAGATAGGACAGGATGTTCATTTATTCGTAGGTATTCAGTAGGTCTAGTTAGTTTTTATTTTAAGGGGTGGAACAGCGAGGTCATCTGCCCCTGGTCTTTCATAGAGGAACAGCGGGAACGTGTGAAGCTTTATGAACACCGTGGTTACCCTTCGTTTTTATAGTATCGGTATGCTAAGATTTGTTTTAGAGAGTGAAGAATATACAGCCCAACAGCAAGGTTTGTTTAGTTATCATAAAATAATTGATCATGGTTCTCTTTACCAAGCAACTTCCTTTGACTAATGATATGTGGTGTATTGCCATGTGAAGTACATTTTAGTTAAGCCTATTTTTGTCTATTATATTAGTGCTGGTGGCTGCTCTTCACAGGATTTGTTAACTTAAGGGACAGCAGTTGGGCATTTGTTAATGGGTTTCTTTTTTTTAAATTTACAGCTCTTCTGCTACTTGTTTGTTCCTAACCCAGTGCAAATAAATACAAAGGGTTATTCAGAATGATTGCATGTTGAATTATTGTTGGCCAGCCTGCCCACTTTTTAATTCATGCCCATTGCCATTCCCTTTGTAAAGAGAGACATGATATCGATATTCTCCTCCCTAAAAATAATTAGTACCTCCATTTCTTTGTTAAGAGATTTGGAGTTTGATACTATTCACAGTACACTAATCCAGGTTCATTTTGATGAAGCAGAAAGAATGCATTACACAGTGCCACTTTTCAATAGACCTAATATTAATTCCGAATGAATGTACGATGCGACGTATACACTTACATCAGACATGAATGTGACTTTTACATACCTTGTGTCCTTGTTTCATCTTCTGGGCGATACTACGTATTGAAATTAGGAACCCTGGTCACTACTGCACCTCATGTGCTAAAGTACGTAAATATGTGTTTTTAGTTATTGCTTTTTTTAAAACGGCTGCCATGTTCCGACAACGCTTACATCTTGTTAAACTGTCAACCTTGCACACTCTAGCGCCACACACCGAGGCACACACATTGTTGCCAACATGTGGGATACAAAATCACTGTTTTGATGATTGATGTGAACAATGGTGGCCACAGCTGGAATTTCGCCTATATAAGTCGTGGTCCTATTTGGGATGGCTGGGTGGGTCACAGACAGCGGAGGAGGAAATATCTAGACCTATTAATACATTCCCTGATTTATTTCTCATTGTTTGATAAGGTATTTTGGCTAATTCATGTACTATAGAGAACGCATTATATTTTCATTCAGTGCTACCAACCTAATTAGTAATTTTGTATTTACCAATCCTAAAGTTTATTTACACTTACTCTGCCAGGTTATTGAGTGTAGGCCTAATTACTTTCAGGAAATACCAAATGTGTACGGTATGTAACAGTGTTTTAACTTTCCAGTTATAAACTGACTAAAACATTGACATGTTGGTAAGGTAATGCTGCCAACATCACTTCACTACACTCCATTAAAACTATGGATGGAACCATTGATTGCTGCTGGATTAGACCACTGTCTGGACGAAACTGGGTTAGACTATTCTGGATGGAAACATTGGTTTGCACTCTTATTTGCTCCACTGAGGATACAACAGTTAACTTACTGTTGGCATTCTTGGAAATATGCTATAACAACCTCTAGTGATAAAATGTTCAACTCCTTCATCTCAGCAAGACTTATCAATGGCAAATATTTACGATTTTCATGTTGACTGCTACAATGTAATTTTCCAAGTTCTAATACCTCTGAATAGATTCTTCTTTAATCTACTGAAACATGTGTGTACACAGACTAGCTGACTGACCGGTAAACAGCTTTCACACGTATAAGAACACACAATTAATTGTTGGGCCTAGCCTTTCATCATCCATCTGTATCTGATGATGATTGAAAACAATCTCTCGCGTTTGTCCTCTTTTTTGTCGTAAACTTCAGTTTAGAATTCACAGGCGGCATCACTCACTTAGCGTATACAAAATTACGAACGATAGAAACTTGCTGACAACGAACTGAACGGACTGTTCCTCTCTATTATAAATCTGTCACAAGAAGCAGCCCTTCTTCTCTCGCCCTTTCCCAATCCCCTTCTGCATTCCAAGATGTCATTGAACATGAGATAGGCCTGCTCGCTAGCTTTACTTCCTCCATCACGGGTCAATTAGTTCCTAGGGACTTATAACATTGCATCAGTGAAAGAATTGATTATTAGTCAGTTAACACGTTAATGTGACCAGTTAAATTGGGTGGGGAATAAAACTTATCTAGGCTACTAACATCTATTGTACTCGTTTGAAGTGTCTTTGCCATTTTGGAGTGCACTCTCCTCAGTTTCCATGTGTCTAATCGGCGAGTCATGGCAAGTGCAGGGCCAAGGGGATGGCACATACATTCTGCATCAAGCGTTATTGACACTAGCAGTCTAGCAGTGCTATTTTGCTGATGGTACCAGTATAGGCCTACAGTACCGTACTACTAATGATGATATAAATGCAGATAATATGGAGCTGTATACAGACTTACATTACGGTAATCCTTTAACAAATACCATCTACTGTTTTATCAAAGTTGTCAAGTTTCCTATCGAGGACAAATTATCTGGGATTTGAATTTCAGTTCCATTTTTTTCTCACACACCCGGACAATATTACGCACAATCCCGATGGTTCTACCTAAAGTTTTGGGACTAGTATAGATCGCGATACATTTCCGTATAGAATTCCCCTAAAAACAAAATGGCGGCATTGATGACATCACGAAAGACACTAAATGCTTTTCTGTCAGGCTTACGGGAAACACCTGGGGAATAGGGGATTTTGGATGGGGGAAACATGGTCAGAAATTGGCATTTACAATAACACTTGTAAACAATATGTGTATCACGTTATTTACTTGACCTATATAGGCTAGGTCTAGTAAAGATCCTGATAAATTTCCAAATTTTTTGCATTCTACCTAATATTTACAAAATATGTATCCCCTTTTTTACGAGACCTATATAAGTTAGGTCAAATAAAGAACATGATACACATCTCTTTTCAAAGTGTTATTGTAAATGCTTATTTCTGTCTTGTTTTCCCCACCCAAAACCCCCTATTCCCCAGGTGTATTCCCGTAAGCTTGCCAGATCAACATTTAGTGTCTTTCATGATGTCGTCAATGACATCGATGCCACCATTTAGTTAATAAGGCTTTACATACAAAAGCAAACCTAACCTGGGGAAAACGTCCCAGACCCCCTTACTTGTAATACAAGCAGTAATTTTCATCCAGACAGTGCCTAACATAGTAGCGGACATAAATCTTATTAAGGCTTTACATACTAACACACCCAGGAATAGCAAGCTTAGTTATGGAAGGAAGGGTCGAGGACAAGAACTGTAGCGGTAGACCAAGGTTAGAATATGTTAAACAGATTGCCTCCGACGTAGAGTGTGGTAGCTATGTAGAGATGAAACGATTAGCTCAGGTCAGGGAGGCATGGAAAGCTGCATCAAACCAGTCGAAAGACTGAAGACTCAAACAACACAACATACAAAAACAAACCTGGGACTACCGCCCCAGGCTCCCTTGCTTGTGGTACAAGCAGTAATTTTCGTCCAGACCAATGGCTTTGTCTCACAATGACGTTAGAGGAATACAGTGCAACTTTTCAATTAATTGACCTAAAAGAAATGTTTGAACGTTCGTAACTCACGACCTCACATCGCATGTGCGCGCATGTTGGCATCTACCAACTTTCTGAAACCACACACAGCTGATTAAATGGCGACCTTTACGGCAACTCCACGGTAACATGAAACATATGAACATCAACATGTCACCAGGGACACCAAAATCCGACTAACTGAAGGTGATCGCAGTCAGTACCTGACACAATGTTTTAGCCGTCCTTTCCACAGTTTTCTGTAATACTCCGGCTTTTACACTTGTACCTGGCCGATTATTGAAAATATATGATTCACATGCCTTTCTGGGAATCATTAGGAATTGAAATTACTGTTGCACTGGAAATATTTGTTATACTACGTAAATAAATGTTTTTATTTCTTGCTCATTCAACGATGGCAGCCACGTTTCAGGGGCACACATTTGACGTCCTACCACTGTTGCCAACATGCCCAATACAAAATACACCGCATGGCACACGTTAAGTTGTAATCATGTGAAAAAGAAATAGGCAAAACCATAGACCTGGATAATGATTATTGATGGACAAAAACCAGGGGTGTTCATATTGGCTAACGTGGCCCATGCTACCTAACAATTATTGGTCTAGGCAAAAACCATTGGTCTGGGTGAAAATATTCGGCTAGGCAAAAACCATTGGCTTGGATGAACATTATTGATGCATGTCTACTCCCACTGTGTATGACAAAAACCAGTTTCCCATTTTCACTACCAGGCAAATGCCGGGATGGTTCCTTTCACTAGGTCCAAGGCCGATTTCCTTTCATAATCCCTTCCCTGACCCGTCCTGAAAAGAAAAATACATGGCCATTGGCTGCATTAATGAAATTATTATTTATATTGGCTCTCTACCTAACAATTATTGGTCTAGGCAAAAACCATTGGTCTGGATGAAAATATTGAACTAAGCAAAAACCATTGGTTTGGATGAAAATTATTGATGTGCTAGGATATTCTTGATTGAAATTGGCGATTGTTAACTCGCAACTCTCACAATCCATGTCTAACTTAAGACTGAAACTTGGCATGCTTTCACATTAACTTGACGGCGCTCTTTTGTTTTACAATACTGCATATAAAATGGTACCGAATGCGTGGGGTTGGCAATACTGTACTTATTGCTAAATCAGGCGCACAATGGCGGACCCAGTTGGAATTTCATCTATGTAAGTCGTGATCAAATTTGGGACGGTGGGTGGGTTATAAACAGCGGAGGAGTAAACATCTATTACTACATCATCTCCAGATTTTTTTTCCCGGCCATTACTCTAGGTATGTATAAGGTGCGCTCAAAAAGTATCGAGTCCCAGGCTGGAATGCACAAACAGGTGACGACATCAGCTAAACGAGGTGTGGTTCCGACCAGAGGGTGGAAGGTCACAGCCCGTCGCTAGAGGGCACGCGTGCACAAAGCGAGCAGCAGCATGCATCAATCGTCCAACCAAGACAGTAGGCCATTCGACATGCTTCTTGGTGTGGTTGAAGACTGTGGGGCACCCATTGGGCACTCACTTTCCGCAAGTGCAGTCCTTCCTTCATGATGGTGTACACACTTCCGACGCTCAATACGACCACGGCGGCTACGTCGTTCACTGTCTCTCTGCGGTCCTGGGTAATGAGTGCATCAACCAGCTGGACGTTGTCATCGGTAATGCAGGAGGGTGCCCCAGACTGGGCATCATCGGCTAACGACACCCGTCCTTCCCTGAAGCGCTTGTGCCACGCCTTGACCCTTGCAAGGGACATGCAGTGTTCGCCGTACACTTGTGACATTCGGCGATGAATGTCCGTTCTCCCTACTCCTTTCGCTGTCAGAAACCGAAAAACACCTCTTTGCTCTTCGTTTGACGCCTCCATGTCATTGTTTGCAATGCGATTGTTAGTGTTGGACGATTGATGCATGCTGCTGCTCGCTTTGTAACGTCACGTGACGTGCACGTGTGCCCTCTAGCGATGGGCTGTGACCTTCCACGCTCTGGTCGGAACTCCACCTTGTTACACGCCTCGATTAGCCCATGTCGTCACCGATTTGTGCATTACAGCCTCCAGCTCCTTACTTTTTGAACGCACCTTATATGTCTGCCCCTTTTATTCCCATTTTCAACGGGGTTGGGGATGAGATGCGATGAAAGTCTTTGTGGCGGATGGTTTTTACGGCCAGATTCCCTTCCTGATGCCAACCTCTTAAGAGGAGTTGATGAGAGATTAAATGAATGGAGATAATGAAACTAGGCAAGGATGTGGAAGGAAGCGGCCATGGCCTGTCAGAAGGTACCTTCCCAGCATTTGAAAATAGGAAAACACGGAAAACCATTTCAAGGATGGCCGACGGTGGGGCTCAAAGCCATGTCTACCAAGCAGAGAGCTTGGTCCCATGGACTAGCGCTACACGTTAGCGAGCATAGCTACCGATGTCGTTCGACCATTACCATAGGTATTTTGGTAATTTCATTAGTTTAAAAAAAAATTCCCGAGGAGTAGCTAATGTCAAGTTCTACCATCTACAGATCCTGAGTTTGAGGAGGATATTAGTGTACTGTTCAATGAAGAGTATAGTTATATTGAATGTAGTAACTAAGAAGTAATGAACCGGCTAAAATCTGCAGAGAGGTGTCTCTTTTCAATGAATAAACTATTTACCAGCAGGCTATTAACGAAAACAACAAAACTCCGTATTTACAAGACAATCGTGCGACCAGTATTAACTTAATGTATGGTGCGGAAACATGGACACTGAGCAAGAAAATGGAGAGAAAAATTATAACTTTTGAAAACAAGGTGTTAAGAAAAGTTTTTGGGCCAGTGTCTGAAAACTGAATCTTTAGAAGAAGAAAAATATTGAAATCCACACGCTGTTTAATGAACCCGATGTGACAGCTGTGATAAAGAGCAGAAGAATTGAATGGCTGGGACATGTCAAGAGAAGAGGAAACGGTGAAGACAGTGCTAGAAGGGAAGCCACAAGGTACGAGACCCCTGGGTAGACCAAAACTGAGGTGGATGGATGGAGCCAAGAAAGACCTAGAGACACTAGGAGCCAACGAGAACATGGCTAGCAACAGAGACCAATGGAAGAGGCTAAAGAGTGAGGCAATGAACCGACTTCTTTTCTTGTGGCCAACGAAGTAAGTAACTATGCTCACTACGGCGCCGTGCTGGACTATGGGGCACGCTGTCGGCAGACTCGATAGGCTCGAGTTTGAACCCCACCATCGGCCGTCGTCGAAATGATTTTCCATGGTTTCCATTTTCATGGCTGCTTCCTTCCAACTCCTTGCCCACTTTCATTCATTTCATTTCTTATTAATTCCTCTTGTGAATGAGGTTGGCATCAGCTAGGGCACCTGGTTGTAAAAACCACACATAATTTCATCACAGAACCCGTTGGAAAGGGAATGATAAATGTCAGACATACACACATTAATGATGATTATGATATTGAAAGTGAAAATAGTGGTAACTTACAGAGGAAGAATTAAGTGGAAAGTAACGATAATGGTGAAGACGAGGAAGGAACTCGGCAGATACAATTAAGCTATGCAAAAAGTTCAAATGGGCTTCAATTAGCCTGCAAGCAGAGTCTGAAGAACAAGTTACAATGAAAAATGAAAGTTTTATGCTATAAGGTTGTGTAGGCCTAATGCACAAATAGTGCAAGCCATGTAGATAGATATATAATTAAAATGTCAGGTTCAAAAAATTCCTTAGGTTAAACAATTTAATTCTATAACTTCTATCTTCAGGGTTTGTACTATTTATGATTTACATGACCTAATAGCTCAAAGTCTTCATTTCTCATCATTACGGTTCTGAAAATATAATTCCTGGAACTAAGTTACAATATAGAATGTTTACGTCTCCCAGCACTCCATCCTCATACTCGTGAGACAATTGTTTATCGACATATGTACCGCCACCTTCGGGAAAACAGATTGTGTCATGCCGCTCACAGCTCGTAGTTTGTGTCACAGTCACTGACAAGGGCTAGTTAGATGCGTCATACTAATCTGGGAAAAAATCCATTGTTATTGACTTTTCAAAGGCAATATACTTATACGTATTGAGAAATTGACTCTAGACAGGATCGACTCGCATTTTACAGTGGATTAAGGAATGGCCTAGAAGCAGAACACAGCAAGTAAAGATTGTAACTGCATGTATTCCGAGGACATCAACGTAACATCAGGAGTCCGTCAGGGTGTCGTAATAGGCCCATTTCTATTTATCTGATTTTACAAATGGCCTACCAAACACAATAAGTCAGCATAAGGTTATTTGCACTCATTTGTTAGTTAGTTACTGGTATTGTTGTTTAAAGAGGCAAAACAACAGATGACTGTATTCTAGATAGAAAAATATATAATGATGTGAACAAACTAGCATTGCAACATTATTAATTAGTTAAGCAGAATGGACAATAGAAAATAAAATGAGAATAAATGCCGGGAAAAGTGAATTCATATTTGGGAAGAAAGTTAGAGCAGATGATAAGGTGATGCCATTATTTGGAGATCTGACCACTGAAAGTACCCTGGAATAATGCTGATAAAGGACCTGATCTGGAATAAACAAGTTGTCACTGTTACAGCCAGGGACCACCTTGTGGTGTAACGGCTAGCATTCTTGGCTGTCACTGCAGAGGTCTGGGTGAAATTCCCAGCTCTGCCAAGAAATGTAATTCTAGTCTGAGGGCTAGAATGGGGTACACTCAGCCTTGTGAGTCAAAAGGAGAAGAGGCTGGTTTGATTCCCACCTTGTCCATCCTATAGAGCATCCAGCGTTTAGAAAAGACTGTGGGTCTTATGAGCTTTTACTTTTAACGGAAATCCCCCCTACACTGGTTTTGTTGCCTCACCTTTTATCATGAAGGAACTCTGAACATATATATTTTTCGTCATATTAGCTTCCTACAATTATCTGCCAATTGATTATCTTTGATATTGCGTACAAGTATCGCTTATATTACGTCTTAGTAATTTAAAAATTTCGAGGTGATCACGCTGGAAAGAAGAGCCTCGTCCTGTGCTGCATGCTCGCCCGGAGTGGAGCACGTGCTCAGTTCCGCCGGCAACATAAGTTCTGAAGCACTATCCGTCATTGGTGTTACTGTTGTGTGTCTGTTTTATTTTCTGTTCGATCGAATCATGGCTGCCGACAGTTCGGTTCCAACCCACTATCTCCCGAATGCAAGCTCACAGCTGCGTGCCCCTAACCGCACGGCTAACTCACTACAATATTACAAATATTAATCTAAACAAAACAACAAGAATAAAATTGAAAGAAACTAAATTACAGCCTAACTAATAACTAAAGAGGTGATGATCAACAGTATTGCTGACATAAAAATTGTTAACATCGTCTGCATACATCCGAGAAGGAAGGAAGGGTTGTGCTCTCGACATCTGTCAATCAGTAATGCGCCATATCACAAAGAAATTAATGTCGTAATTGGTTCTCTTCGCATACAGTATCCTTGATACTGGTCCAATCCGTTTAACACCTGCAAAATTGCTCCTCCCTGGGCGTGTTCTATTTCAGGTAGCTGCTGGGGTTGTGGTTGTCTCGCTAACTTATGAAAGCGCAGTACTCGAAGCGGGTGAACATAGCGTATGACGTCAGTGCTACCTCTGCCTAGAGTTAGCAACACTGTCGCCATAAGGCACCACAGTCTTTTCTAAACGCTGGATGCTCTATAGAAGTTATTTTTTGTGGTTTTCTCACTTCTACTCCAAGCAAATGCTGGAATAGTTCCTGACTTAAACCCACAGCAACCTCCATCCCAATCTTTGCCTCAATTACAAATACACACACTAAAAATACAGACATCACAATACCTGTAACACACTCAAGTGCACAGGGATAAATGACCAAGCCCCTAAATGAAACAACAACTGTTACAGTCAGGACATTCAAAGACCATATTTTGTGATGAAGACTCTCAGCAGTAGTAAGAGACGTTCAGAAGACATGGCATGGCATATAAGTCTTTAGTATGACCAATTTTAGAGTGTGGTGCCTCAGTATGGGATCCCTTCCTCTCAGGAATAATGAGAGTCTAGGGAAAGTCCAAGGAAAGGCGGCACAGTTTGTTTGTTATAAGATTAATAGACAGCCTGCGTAATGAGTATACTTCAAGTACTGGGCTGGGAATCATTACAATTGAAAAGAAGACAAAAACGTCTGTGTGCTCTTTGCGGAACTTACTAAGGGGAACTCGCAGTAATACTAGAAGAAACAAATTATTGTGGCAGAAATGACCACTTGCGCAAGATTGACTTGTTTCATTTTAGTGGATTGGACATTGTGGTCATTTAGCCCTGTGTGCATGGGTGTGTATATAAATGATGAAAACAAATTGTCTAATAACCTGTGTTATTGTGGTGTCTGTATTTGCAATTGAGATGAAGAATGGGAAGGAAGCTAGGGACCATCCCGGCATTTGCCTGGAGTAGAAGTGGGAAACCACTTCCAAGATAGCTGAGATGGAAATCTATTAATTGTGGAGTTTACCAGAACCGGAACCAAACGAGAACGTGGTAGATTATTGAACATATATGGAGGTAGAGTATTAAGTCATGGCAACTTTTTTTTCCGCGAACGGGAGACAACACGGAAAATCTACGATATGCATTTGGAAACGTACGGTATTTACTTGCGTTAAACAACAGTGTGCGTCTGAGCATGACCCCAAGTTCAGTGAGTGAGTGAGAGCGTCACCCAATGGAAGTCAACAAGCAGGAGCAACAATCTTATATATATTAAAATCGCAGTTCTCTGCGGCAGAAATGCACTCCAAGCCATGCTTACCTGCGTGAAGCATTAGGTGTGCATGCCCTATAGAACAGCGGCGAGGTGGGTGGGGACGTTCAAATGGGGTAGAGTGTCAACTGCCGATTTGCCTCGCCCATGCCATCCAGTGTCCTTGGGCAATAGATGTACGGATAATGGTGATCGATCAGTGTTTACAGGAGGACAGGCGCTGGACTATAGCAGAATTGCAAGAACATGAAAATTTAAACTTTCCCAATTTTTCCGCCTATTCAACACCTTTTATTCCTACCGCTTTTATGGGTACATGTTTCGGAATCCAACCGACTCCTTCTTCAGCCCACACTCCTTATGATTAGGACACATCATGAACATAATAAACATCATAAATTTTTTATTTAAATGTTACTCAATATTGTGAAACGAACAGTATTATGAATGCCGATCGACATTCATTCTAACTGGGCAGAAGTTTGTATAATGAAGTGCTGGAACAACTTGAAAACCTTGCATGCATGTTGTTGTTTTTTATTTTTTAAACAGTTTTTAAGTGAATTCATTGTATCAAGTGTTCTTGTTTTTGATGAGGAATATGATGTTTATATTGTTACGTGCCACCCCCTAGTGGCACTTTTGTTGACTGGATTACGGTGGGGGTACAAAGCACAACACCAATTACTGCTTAAAGAAATAATTAACTTTATTGTGGCCAGAAAATTACACTAATCAGCAAATACAAGCAATTAGGAGCCTTCTCCAGTTTCCTCAAGTCTCTTCCTTATGCGCTCTTGGCCCCTTTCACTTGTCAACAAACCACAGAAGTTAATCCTGCCGCTAACGAGCCTAGTGGCCTTGACAGAACTACATGCAACTTCTTTCTAATGTGCGCCTACTACAGTACTTACGAGCACTTGCTGCGCGCTGTTCACCAGCTGGGAGAAACAATGTCACTGGATTTCGACACCACAATATCTGACACTCAGTGAAAGCACACTTACTCAGAACACGGCAGTCCCCTGTATGTTCCTCACTTCGCCGCTACACTAGGGGTTTCGCAAGTCACCACACTTCTGTCGCTCAGAATAAACGCTCACACTAGCTCGTAAAACACAACCACAACAACTGCTTCACGGGTCACTCTTATATAGCAGGCCGGTGACTCAATAAATGGTTCTAGATCCATCCAGGGTCCACGGCTTCTCGAGGTTTCCATCGCTGGTCCAGTCACGAATCTTCTGGACTATCCCTTTGTCTTAGTAGCCCTGTTGCATAAGGCACACGCAATACAGGAGGCATGCCACAGCCCAGCCCCTGGGGCAGTTGTGACTCACGCGGCGAGTGATGACACAAACTCACAGCCGTAACACCACCCCCTTCCTAAAAAGGCTGGTCGTCCCGATCAATCATTGGTCCGTCTGTGTCCCTCCGTAGGCTGCCAGGCGATCTCGATGCACGATCTTCATCTTCGCCCTCGGGCTCCGCTGGATCCTGTAGACGACATCGTTGATTCGTTTCACGACTCGGTACGGGTCCTCCCAGGACTTCTGCAGTTTGGGTGACAGGCCTTTCTTCCGTAATGGGTTGAAGAGCCAGACCAGGTCGTTCTCGTGGAATCCTCCGGCATCCGTCTGCTGGTCGTATCGGGTCTTCATTCGGTCGGTCTCGATCCGTAGTTTCCTCCTCGCAAACGCGTGCACGTCCTCCAGTTGGTCGACCAGTTCTTGACAATACTGGCTTACCGGGATCGGATCATTTCCAGGTCGGCCGAAGGCAAGTTCGACGGGTAGACGGAGCTCCCTCCCAAACATGGCCCGGGCTGGTGTGCACCCGGTGGCTTCATGCACGGCGGCGCGGTAGGCCAGGAGAAATAGTGGAAGATGCTTGTCCCAATCCCTCTGGTGCTCGCTGACAACTATTCGGAGATGGTTCTCGATGGTGCGATTGAATCGCTCTACCATCCCGTCGGACTGAGGGTGTAGCGGCGTTGTCCTTATCTTCCGGATTCCCAGCAGCTGGCATAGGTTCTGGAACACCTGCGACTCGAAGTTCCTCCCTTGGTCGGAGTGCAGCTCCAGGGGTACTCCGTACCGGCTGACGAATTCCTTCACCAGGGTCTCTGCGATCGTCGCGGCTTCTTGGTTAGGGAGCGCATACGCCTCCGGCCATTTGGTAAAGTAGTCGCTGACGACTAATATGTAGCGGTTCCCTGCCTCGCTTAACGGGAATGGCCCAGCAACATCGATGGCCACTCTCTCCATGGGGCCGCCCACATTGTAGGTCTTCAGTGGACCCCGTCGTCTTCGTCCTGGGCCCTTGCTGGCTGCGCAATCGTGGCACCTCGCGCAGTGGTTCTCCACGTCTGTTCGGCATCCGATCCAGTAGAACCGCTCTCTCAGCTTCTCCAGGGTCTTCTTTATCCCTAGGTGTCGACCAGATGATCCTCCATGAACTTCCTTCAGGACTTCCTCCGTCATAGCCTTTGGAACGACGACTTGTTCCCGAGATGTCTTCCCGTCGGTGCTCTCCCAGGTACGGCAGATGAGGCCATCCCTTACAATCAGCGAGTCCCACTGTGCCCAGTAGGACTTAAACTTTGGGCTGCAGTCACTCACAATGTTCCACCCGGGTCTGGGGACACAGGCCCTCTTCCATTCGGCTATCAGTCCCAGGTCATCATCTTCCGCTTGCGCCCGCGTGAAAGATTCGCGGCTCCAGCTCCCTTGAAGTTCCACGGTAGTCCTTCGGCACTGTATCCCGGTGTTCTCCTCCCTTCGGGCACAGAAGGTGCAGTCTTCGGGGCACGGTCTTCGTGACAGGGCGTCGGCGTTAGAATGCAGTTGGCCTTTCCTGTGCTGAATCTCAAAGTTATACTGTTGAAGCCTCTCTAACCACCGCGCGAGTTGACCCTCGGGCTGCTTGAAGTTCAGGAGCCACCGCAGGGATGCATGGTCGGTCCTGATGAGAAATTCTTGCCCGTACAGGTACTTGTGGAAGTGTTCAATGGTCTTCACGATGGCGAGCAGCTCCTTCCTGGTGACGCAGTAGTTCCTTTCTGGCTTTGACAAGGCCTTACTGAAGTAGGCCACTACTCTCTCCTCGCCGTCCACTACCTGCGACAGGATTCCCCCTATGCCAAAGTCGCTGGCATCGGTATCGACGATGAACCTTGTTCCAGGTCTGGGGTAGGCCAGAATAGGCGCGGTGCACAGAGCCTGCTTGAGTTGTTCGAAGGCACTGTGGCATTCTGCTGTCCACGTGAAGAGTTGGTCCTTCTCAGTCAGGCGATGTAAAGGTTTGGCGATGTCGGCGAATCCCCTCACGAAGCGACGGTAATAAGTGCAGAGTCCCAGGAAGCTTCGTAGTTGGGACTTGTCCTTCGGAACTGGCCACCCCCTCACAGCTGCGGTCTTCTCTGGGTCGGTGCGCACCCCTTCCTCGGAGACGATATGCCCAAGGTACTGGACCCGCTTCTGGAAGAGCTGACACTTCTTGGGGCTCAACTTCAGCTGGGCAGCCCGTAGCTTCAACAAGATCTCCTTCAGGTTGCTGTAGTGCTCCTCGAAGCTTCTCCCCAGAACGATGACGTCGTCTAGGTAGACCAGGCAGGTCTTCCAGTGTAGTCCCCTCAGAATGGACTCCATTAGCCTTTCGAAGGTCGCAGGGGCGTTGCACAGACCGAATGGCATGACGGTGAACTGCCAGAGCCCGCTGCCCACAGAGAACGCAGTTTTCTCGCGGTCCTTAGGGTGGACCTCCACCTGCCAGTAGCCACTCTTCAAATCCAAGGTGGAGAACCATCTTGACCCTGATATGGTGTCCAGCGTGTCGTCGATCCGGGGTAGAGGGTAGCTGTCCTTCTTCGTGACGTCGTTCACCCGCCTGTAGTCCACGCAGAACCTGGTGGAACCGTCCTTCTTCTTCACAAGCACGACCGGAGAACTCCAAGGACTATGTGATGGCTCGATCACCCCTTGCTCCTTCATCTCTTCTAC
The DNA here is from genome assembly GCA_946902985.2 of Meconema thalassinum. Classification (NCBI taxonomy): domain Eukaryota; kingdom Metazoa; phylum Arthropoda; class Insecta; order Orthoptera; family Tettigoniidae; genus Meconema; species Meconema thalassinum. The sequence continues at coordinate 672,545,235 of OX336388.2, forward strand.
CATCCGGTCGACTTCGGCTTGCTTGGCGAGCGGGACACGTCGGAATGGGGCCCTAATCGGTGCGCTGTCCCCAACGTCGATTCTGTGCTGGACCAAGCTTGTCCTGCCGAAGTCTTTGCTCCCCACGGAGAAGACATCCTGGAATTCGCGTAGCAGGTCCTGAAGTTGGCGTGATTGTTCCTCGTCTAAATGGTCCTGCGATCCTTGGTACAGCTTCTGTAGTTCTTCTGGCAGTGTGCGTCTTCTTCGGTTGTCCGTCTGCAGGTGTCCGTCCGTCGTGTCGGTGATGCGGGCAATCCAGGTAACGGGCTCGCAGACTCCTAGGTCGGTGAACCGTAATGTCGTAGTCGTTCAGGTTGGACAGGCGGACGTACGGCCGAGACGTCGTGTTGATGAGGGTCTTGGCAACTAGCAATCCTTTTGTCTGGATGTCCTCATATTTTGGCTCGATGACAGCCGCCACTCCCTCAGCAGTTCCGTCGATAATTACGGCGGCGCTGACCTCCGTCCTGGCAGGAACGATGACGTCCTCTCTCAGCCTTACTCGTCGTGCGGTGACGGCCTCGTGTGCTGGTTGCAAAGCAAGTTCCTCACCTCCGAAGTGCAGAGTGTTGGTACTCAGGTCCAAGATGATGTTGTTCTGGTCCAGGAAGTCCAGTCCGATGATCACTTCGTTTGATACGTCAGCCACAAGCACTGGATGCTTTATCGCCCGTCGACCAATGACGAACTCCAGTGATGCTTCGCCACGTACCGGTGCGGTCTCTCCGGTCGCGGTTATTAGCTGGAGGTTCCTTTGTGTGGGTTGCACTCTCCACTTCGGGATCACGGTGGGATTGACGATGGTCCTCGACGCTCCCGTGTCGATTAGCATGGGCCAGCTCTCTCCGTTGACGACTCCGTCGACCATCAGGCTGCTATTATCCCTCCGTAACTGCGTCACACGAACTTGGACTGCCGGGGCTTGACGACTGTCACAAGCCAACCTTTGCCCCCCTAGGCTGGCTGATACTTGCTTTCCTGGGCCGCGCGGTTTCCCTTCGACTGACTGTCCCGACGGAAACCCTTGGCGGCGGCGATCACCGCAGTCCTTGCTCAGGTGGCCTCTCTTACGGCAGGTCCAGCAGGTCGGTAGTCCTCTTCCGGGCCGCCTCTCCGGATGTCCTTCGGCTACGTTTTTGTTGGTGGTACTGCGATTCTTGAAGAAACGGCTTAGCGCCTCCATCAACTCGTCGGCCAGGGGCTTGGTCTCGTTGGTTTTTACTGGTTCGTCGACGTCCACTTGACGCACCCGCGCGTGCATTCTGGATGCCTGTTTTGCCGTCTCGAACTCAAGTGCGTGGCTCAGCGCATCTGCCAGGGTCTTATTGCGCGCGAGTCGCAGCGCCTGTTGAGTGTCCGAGTCCCGTAGCCCGTCGGTGAAAGTCTGCGTCGCTATCTGCTCCAGAAAGTCGGCCGGCGCTGTTGGGTAGGCAAGCCTTACGAGGCGTGCGATGTCCATCTCGAACTCCTGCAGGGTTTCCGCGTTCTTCTGTACCCGGGTCCGGAGCTGCATCTGGTAGGCCTGCTGAAGATGGCTATCTCCATATCGGGACTCCATATGGGCGATCAGTGCAGCGTAGTCCTGGGATCCATTCGGGATGGCCTGAAGGACGTTAAGGGCGTCACCTCTCAGCGCTACAATGAGAGCTGTAGCCTTTTCTGTGTTGTTCCAGTTATTTATGGAACAGGCCGCCTCGAACTGACGTAGGTAGGTGCTCCACGGGACCTTTCCGTCGAAGGTTGGGGGCGTCACTCTGCTCTGTCCCGTTCCTGATGTCCCCGGTGTACCTGTGGGCGGGCGTCGGCGCAGCTCGGCAACTTCCTCTTGAAGAGCGTTGAATTTCTCTTCCACCCCCGTGAGTGGGCGTTGGCGCAGTTCGGCAACTTCCTCTTGTAGGGCTTTGACTCTCTCATCCACCCCGGTCGGCGGGCGTCGGCGCAGCTCGGCGACTTCCTCTTGTAGGGCTTTGAATCTATCTTCCATCCCTGTCGGCGGGAGTCGGCGCAGCTCGGCAAATTCCTTTTGTAGAGCGTTGAATCTCTCTTCCACCCCCATCAGCGGTCGTTGGCACAGCTCGGCAACTTCCACTTGCAAGGCGTTGAATTTCTCCTCCACCCCCATCAGCGGGCGTTGGCGCAGCTCGGCAACTTCCACTTGCAAGGTGTTGAACTTCTCCTCCACTGCTGCGACTTCCTCACGTAGGCCCTGTTCTAATTTCCTTTGGCTCTCCTCTAATTTCGTCAGCAGACACTCTTCCAGATTTTTCTGGCCATCCAGAAATTTGGCTGTTAGGTCCTCTGCTAACTTATTCTGGCCGTCCTTCAGGTCCTCTGCTAACTTCTTCTGGCCGTCTTCCATCTTCTTCAGGTCATCCTTCAGGTCCTTGGCTAATTTCTTCTGGCCGTCTTCCATCTTCTTCTGACCGTCTTCCATCTTCTTCAGGTCATCCTTCAGGTCCTTGGCTAATTTCTTCTGGCCGTCTTCCATGCCAGTTAACTTTTCTAGCAATGCTGCCAATTTCTCCTCCATTTTAGTTGTTTGTCTTGTAAAGGGCATGCACTCACAGGAAAATTAGAGAAAATGACCTGCTCGGGTTTTGAAACCAGGACCGTCAGGTGTTGTGCTTGAGTTCGTAATCCGGCTTCTGACACCAGTTGTTACGTGCCACCCCCTAGTGGCACTTTTGTTGACTGGATTACGGTGGGGGTACAAAGCACAACACCAATTACTGCTTAAAGAAATAATTAACTTTATTGTGGCCAGAAAATTACACTAATCAGCAAATACAAGCAATTAGGAGCCTTCTCCAGTTTCCTCAAGTCTCTTCCTTATGCGCTCTTGGCCCCTTTCACTTGTCAACAAACCACAGAAGTTAATCCTGCCTAGTGGCCTTGACAGAACTACATGCAACTTCTTTCTAATGTGCGCCTACTACAGTACTTACGAGCACTTGCTGCGCGCTGTTCACCAGCTGGGAGAAACAATGTCACTGGATTTCGACACCACAATATCTGACACTCAGTGAAAGCACACTTACTCAGAACACGGCAGTCCCCTGTATGTTCCTCACTTCGCCGCTACACTAGGGGTTTCGCAAGTCACCACACTTCTGTCGCTCAGAATAAACGCTCACACTAGCTCGTAAAACACAACCACAACAACTGCTTCACGGGTCACTCTTATATAGCAGGCCGGTGACTCAATAAATGGTTCTAGATCCATCCAGGGTCCACGGCTTCTCGAGGTTTCCATCGCTGGTCCAGTCACGAATCTTCTGGACTATCCCTTTGTCTTAGTAGCCCTGTTGCATAAGGCACACGCAATACAGGAGGCATGCCACAGCCCAGCCCCTGGGGCAGTTGTGACTCACGCGGCGAGTGATGACACAAACTCACAGCCGTAACAATATGTTCATGATGTGTCCTAATCATAAGGAGTGTGGGCTGAAGAAGGAGTCGGTTGGATTCCGAAACATATACCCATAAAAGCACTAGGAACAAAAGATGTTGAATAGGCGGAAAAATTGGAAAAGTTTAAATTTTCATATCAACTGTCAACACGGAACCTAAAATGAATACTTCCTCTAATTGCAAGAACATACAGCAATACCAGTGGCAACAATACGGCACATTTTACACAAGGACGTACAGATGCGTAAAATTTGTGCAAAGTGGGTGCCACATCACTTAACAGAGGTACAGAAGTGGACTCGTTACGAAACATGTCGCATCAATCTGGAGAGGTTTCAGCAGGAAGGACAAGCCATGTTGAATCGCATTATTGCAGTCTATGAAACATGGGCACGTGCTTATGAACCTGAACTGAAGAGTCAGTCAAGTGAATGGCGTCGTCAGGGGTCACCACGGAGCCACAAGCTTCGACAAAATCCGTCGTCCAATAAGGTTATGGTCATCCTGACATACGATGTTCATGGTGTTCTTGTGTGTCATCCAGTGCGTGAGGGGCACACTGTCAATGCAGTGCATTACAATTCCTTTTTGTTGTACCAATTGCGCCATGCAGTGCGAACCAAACGTCCTGATCGTTTGGACGATGCCATAATCCTACACGATAATGCGACAGCTCACACAGAAGCCATCGTTCAGCGTCGCTTACAACGGTGGGGATGGGAGGTTCTTCCATACCCACCTTTTTCGCCTGATCTGAGCCCATGTAGCTATGATCTAATCCCCAAAGTCAAGAAGCTACTATGTGGATGATGGTTTGCTAACAAAGAAGACATCGTAACAGCATTTCGAAGGGAGGTGTCACACGTTAGCGGTACACATGCAGCGAATGGTATTCAGCGCCTGCCCCACCGCTGGCAACGCACAGTAGACACCTTGGGTGATTATTTCGAAGGTCTGTAACCAGTGGATACTTGTCCTTTGTACGTAGTCTTGTGTATTTGCTAACTATACCATAATAAAACAATGTTTACCAATGGCCTGTGTTCTGTCACTATGCATACGTACCTGCCCTATGTTTCCAAATGCATATCGTAGATTTTCCGTGTTGTCTCCTGTTAGCGAGAAAAAAGATAGTTGCCGTTCCGTATGACTCGACCCTTCTATCATTCACATACCTTTCTGGAAGTCATTAAGAATTGAAAATACTGTCAAATATCACTGCTACACATTAAAAATACTGTCAAATATCACTAATATTGCTTAAATCAAGGTTTTTATTTGTAGCTTGTTTAATGACGGCAGATGTTTATTGACGTCATATTGCGTTGCCAACATGTTCGATACAAAATACACCACACGACAAACGCAACTTCGTAATTATGTGAAAAAAGAAAAGAAATAATTGGCAACAATGATATTCAACATACGATCATCTATGAGGCAACTCCACCACTTCAAAGGTGTTCTTGCTGCTTTTGAAGCACCTATTTCTCCAGGCAATTTGCAAATAATATTGTGGCTCCTGAAACGTACTCTTTGTAATGTAGGAACTTGATTCCATTTTGTCTCTTTATCTCGTCCTATAAAGTAACTATCACTTCCCTCACCACCTTAAGAAGCAGGGTGATGTTCGTTCTGCACACATGGAACTTCTCCTTGCACGAACAGCATTCACAACTTCTAGTTTGCGTACACACCTGAGGCGATCAACAGATGCACCCATTTGTTTAAAACCGTGCTATTGTCCTAAACACACATTGTTCATTGATACCGATAGATTTCAGCTTAGAAACCATTTCCTTAGCTCGCTTTCCGCAACAAAATAATACCAATACAGTGATACGATTCTCATACACTCCCCCACTCTTATCTCGCACTGCTGTCTGCTAATAGCACACTGCAATCTGGTTACTGGCAGAGTCGTGAAGGATTGTGGACTACAGCATTGCCACGCTTCTTCATTCACGATTGCCATACTATAGTGTGTTTATATTTTACTGACAGAACTTATGGCAGTACTGTGTACACCTCTGGTTCAAACCCACTTGTGTTCCAAGCCATAGGTAGCCTGGCTATCTGTGTAACAAACTTTTCAACATATGTTCCCATTTAGTCTATGGTGGACCAAATGTCCAGCTTCAATTAACTTAACTATGATAAATGGAGGCTGTCAGCTAATAGTTCATGTAATGCATTGTAACCTACAGTGAGTCCGGGAATGTTCTCCGCAGCGCCTACATGCGTCTGCAAGAGCTAGATACAGAAGTTACGTTGGCAGCACGGTTGCCGCTTGCATCGTATTAGCCTTTCACGTAATGATTGCTGGCGGTCGAGATGGGAACTATTCTTTGTTTACTTGAGTCACACGTCAGCCTGCTTCATTGACAGGTACAGTTCCGCGAGTAGGATATGACTCAGCTCAAGTAGCCTCTGTCATCGTTTAACTGTCCGTGGTGACATGAGCTCTTATGACGCGCAATGCTGCTTGACTTATGTGCAGAATGCATTCTGTCATCGCTGTGTTCCCTATTTACAAGCAAACAGTATACTTTGCACTCACCACAGCCATTCATAACAGATGCTGGAAGTGCTGATGACACATACGCTCGCTAATTGCAATACACACTGACGATTTCGACAGGTTACAGCCCACATGTGTGGGATTCACCCTGTCAAAGACACCGTGCTACCAACTAAACCGATGAAGCAACCACTCACAGCAACACGTAACCACTGCGGAGAACATTCTCGGGTGCCCTATATAATTCATGAACTGATAGCTGAAAGCTATGTGGTCGTAAAAATATAACTTTTAAGTTTTTAAAATTTTGTCCTTGCCTTCCGAGTTGAATTTGTTTTAAGTAATAAAGTAAATGAAAAATATACTGGTGAAATTGAAATTGTGATGCATATGTTTTATTGCAGCGGACAGGTACACATAATTTCTTCTGAGCGAGATGACAGCGATGAAGAGTTTGTGGCTGCTGTGAGTCCTCCAAAAATTGATGTCCGGCCTAACACCAAAGAATTAGATGTGAGTACATTGAGTATAGTCAGTTGGTTTCTCATATCTATTTTACTATTTTTCCAGCTTCATCATTTTGGCAGTAGTCTGCCTCAGGAGAGGGAAGTGTTCTTTAGGGAGCATTACATACAATGTTGAAGGCTTCTGTGGCAGAAAGAAAATTAGTCTTTAATATCAACGTATGATAAGCAAGTATTCAATTCTTCCAATAAATTCCAACCTAGATTCTAAAATCAGATGCTAGAAATATAGCCTTCCATCTTCAGAGATTTTATTAACCCAAATGAATTTATTATCCTGAAAACTGTTGAATAATACAGAGTCCTCTGTTATTCTGGACAAAATTTCCCTTGGTTACCAACAAGCTCATAAGGGCCACGGTGCTACACTATATGCCACACTACCCTGGACATTGTCGTACTAACTGGGATTTGTAAATAAATTTGTTTATGCATGGAACAAACTATCGTGCCACCTGAAAGCCGGTAGCAATAGTGCCATGTAGTTCGAGAGGAAGCTTGTAACGAGTAGATAACAGGTGCTTGCTTGTTGATAAATATGCCTCAGTTCACTGTTGTATTATTAGTGTGGGGCAGTGTGGTGCAATAGCACATAGTGTAATGTTATACAGTGTAGGTATTACTACTAGTGGAGTGACACTGTGTGGTGCAATAGCACCTAGTGTAATGTTATAGTGTTAGAATTTATATATATAGATAGTATGATCAAGTAGGGAGTGATAGAGGAGTAACACCTCTTTAAAAAACCCTGGTCCAGCTGGCCCGGCTGGTAGTACCTTGTTAGGGTCCCTTGCCAGGGTTATGGTGAAGTCCTCAACGGTACCTGCAGTGAAAGAGGTGAACTCTGGCACAGTGTGGTTGGCGGAAGGGGCAGCCTATTGCTCAGGTTTAATAGGGCAAACTATTGTCCATAGTTATGACGGGCAGGTTTTGGCCCAACGGCAAAATGAGCGGAGGAGGAGCCAATCACTCTCATGGCTCCCAACGGTCATAGAGGCGGAAGAGGCCACGCCAGACGGACTGGCTGTAAAGGCGCACCTCAGTAGTACTTGAGTATGCGGCAGTTCGTTGCAGTCTCTGTGTTCGGTCCTGCATGTCTCATTCTTTGTGAGCCGCAGGATAAGGCTCCGAGATCATAGTGTGTGGGTCTCGTCCTGGCAAGCTGAGATCCACCCTAAACAAATTCACGCCAGTGGCACTTCTTCCGAACGTCACTTTTCAAAGTCCAACGGCGATGGGATATGGACGGTGGGGGCAGGTTATGGGTGTAACTGGAAGCCCCTAGTTCGGACCTGCACGTTGGCAGCAGATGTGTGATGGTCGTCTTCCGGAGACTCTGTGACTACTCAGGAATTCGGTCCTGCATCTGTGTTTGGGCAGGCCTATTTAGGATCACCGCTGCCCACCCCACATGGGGAAGGCCCTAGAAAAGGTGGGCTGAACATCGGAAGTCACAATCTTGGTCCGGCTGGGCAACCGCACTCAGCAGGTCACCCCTCATGCGGTCGAAACTCAAAAACAGTAAAGAATCACAAATTGATTATTGGATCATGGAACATCAGAACCTTGCTTGATTTGGACAATACCATTAGACCTGAGAGAAGGTCAGCTCTCGTAACCCATGAGTTATCAAGACTCAACGTTGACATTGCTGCTCTCAGTGAAACTAGGCTGTCTTCTGAAGGCAAGATTACTGAATCTGGAACAGGATATACCATCTTCTGGAAAGGAAAGGAGGAGGGTGAGTGTCGTATTCATGGTGTGGGCTTCGCTGTGAAGACCAAACTGGTAAATTATCACCAACTTACGCCCATTGCAATCAGCGAAAGGCTCATGACTCTCCGCATACCACTCTCAGGAGGTTCCTTTATGACACTCATCTCTGCCTATGCTCCTACCTTAGATTCTGATGATTAAGTAAAGGCTCAGTTCTATAATCAGCTAAGTGAAATCATCTCCAAGGTACCATCTGCAGATAAACTCTTGCTCCTCGGTGACTTCAATGCCAGAGTTGGGAAAGATCACAGGCTATGGAATAATGTGATGGGCAAACAGAGACTTGGAAAATGTAATCCCAATGGACTGTTGCTTCTTGGTCTTTGTGCAGAACACGAACTTTTCATTACCAACACGCAGTTCCGGCTACCTGACCGCTTCAAAACCACGTGGATGCATCCTCGTTCCAAACATTGGCACATTCTTGATTATATCATTACCCGGCAGTGTGATAAGAAGGACACTCTTATTACCAGGACAGCAAGGAATATAGACGATTGTTGGACAGATCATAAACTTCTTATATGTAAGCTCAGGATATCCATCAGACCTAAACCACCTAGTAACATCAAAAATGTGTCAAGAAAGAAGTTTAATACATCCTAACTTCAGGATGAATCCATGTACAAACATTTTGGAAACAGGATCGTCACGCAGTTATCAGAAAACCCAGTAACAAATGATATTCAGCAAGAATGGACCACATTACAGAAGATTATCACACAGTCAGCTGAGGAAACCATTGGATTTATAGTGCGGAAAAGACAAGACTGGTTTGATGACAACAATGAGGAAATTCTGTCTCTCATCAATGCCAAAAGGAATGCCTATCTTGCCCATCTTCAAGACCCAACTTCCAACACAAAGAGAGATAAACTACTGGAACTCAAGGGTAAATGCCAGACGCAGATAAGGCAGATTAAAAATACTTGGTGGCAACAGAAGGCTCAGGAACTGCAGAGACTATCGGATGCTCGAGACTTGAGGAACTTCTATGCCGTACTCACGGAAATATATGGACCATCTCGCTCATCATCAGGTACACTGAAAAGCGCTGATAATTCTACTACCTTTACTGATAGTCAAGAAATCTTGGAATGCTGGAAGGAGCACTTTCCTAAATCGTCCATCAGAAGCTGCTGAAGACTTCCTCTGTGATGTGCCGCAACAACCTGAACAACTGTGGTTGGCAGTACCTCCTACTTATCATGAATTCAGTGCAGCTCTCACCCAATTGAAACCCAGAAAAGCACCTGGCCCAGATAACATCCTTCTGGAACTAATTCAAGCCGGAGGTCATTCCCTCAAAACAAGAATTTTCATCCTTATCCTCAGAATATGGGAATCATGAAAGGTACCTGGAGACCTAAAGAATGCCACTATCGTCACTATCTTTGAAAAGGGTGATCGCAGTGTTTGTGGCAACTACCGTGGTATATCACTGCTATCAATTGTGGGGAAGATTCTTGCAAGAATTCTACTTAACCGCCTCAAGGTTATCTCTGAGAAGATCCTCCCAGAGTCGCAATGCGGATTTAGAACTTCCAGAAGCACAATTTACTTGATTTTCTGTGTGAGACAGCTACAAGAAAAATGTAGAGAACAACAGAATCCACTCTTCTTAGTCTTTTATGACTTGGAAAAGGCATTTGATTCGGTTCCAAGACCAGCCATGTGGGCAGTGCTGAAGCGGTTTGGTTGCCCTCAGCGTTTTGTAGATCTAATCAAGGCTCTCCATGATGGCATGACAGGTCAGGCTTGCCATCAGAATAAGATGTCCGATGAATTTCCCATTACCCAAGGATGTGTACTGGCTCCAACGCTTTTTGCGCTGTACTTGGCTGCAATGCTTTATGATTCACCCACAAACATCCCAGGTGTGGAGGTCAAGTATCGTTTTGATGGAGGGCTTTTCAACCTAACTCGTCTCCGCTCCTTGAGGAAAACTCAGGTTACTAAGGTTACTAACATGTTGTATGCAGATGATGCTGCGTCACCAACTCTCACACCAGAAGAGCTGCAAGAGTCAGTTAATTGTTACAAAAGTGCATGTGATCGCTTTGGTCTTACCATAAATGTCAATAAGACTAAAGTCTTGGCACAACCTTCACCAGGCACACCTCTTCCTCAGTTCAATATCTCCATCTCAAATTTGCCATTAGAACAGGTTGACCACTTCTCGTACCTGGGCAGTACCATTTCTGTGAGCTGTACCTGTGAGCAGGATGTGGATAAGAGAATTGGCGCAGCCCACGCAGCGTATGGACGATTAGCGCACCGGGTCTTCATGAATAAAGATCTGTCTATGAGTACAAAGCTTATGGTGTACAAAGCAGTAGTCATTTCTACATTGTTGTATGGTTGTGAAACGTGGACCCTTTACCGACGTGATCTTAGGAAGCTTGAGCGTTTCCACCTACAAAAACTTCGATCAATCCTGAGGATTAAATGGGAAGACCGCATTACCAATATTGCTGTTCTGGAAAAGGCTCAAATCAACAGCATAGAATCATCCATAATAGGTCACCAATTTAGATGGATTGGTCATGTCCATCGGATGGATGATGTGAGATTACCTCGTCAAATGCTATATGGTGAGTTATGCTATGGCACCAGACCTCATGGTGGTCCTAAGAGGCGCTACAAGGACCAATTTAAGCAGACCCTGAAATTGACAGGTCTTGATTCACAAACCTGGGACATGCTGGCTGAAGACCACTCAACTTGGCGCCGTACCATCTCGGATACTGTAAAGACGTTTGAAAGGGATCGACGCACACATGAAGAGGCCAAGCGTCAAGCTAGGAAACTTCGAGCAGCCCAACCACGTCCTCCTCCAGCAATACTATGTGACTTGTGTGGTCGCTTGTTCCATGCCAGGATTGGACTCTTTAGTCACCGTAAACACATCCACAAACTGGACTGAAGGAAGAAGATTTATACTCGGATTCGAGTTAAAGCCGATGATGATGATTAGTGTTGCCCATGTGTCTCTAATTCCAATTTTTTTTTTTCTTAATATCCTCTCCTCCCTTATTCTGTATAAATGTACATTGGACATTCCCCAAATTTTTGCTGTAAATAGTGTATTTGTTGCACAATTCTCACTATTTGCCATCTTGTGTGCATGTGTGTATATTTTTTCCTGTGGCACAACAGCCCATGAGGGGCCCTGGCCTACCAAGCGACCACTGCCCAGCCATGAATGCCTGCAGATTGCGGGTTGGCACGTCGGCGCGTTGGTCCCCTCGGCCGGTAATCTGGGTTTCCATGACTAGGGTGTTGCTCACTGTCAGGCAGCCACTCAAATGTCCTCATGAGACCAAGTGCACCCCGTTTCAACCCCTCATGACAATCTCTAAAATCTCTGACGAGCCGGGATTCGAACCCAGGACCTCCAGGTGGGAGGCAGGTGCGCTACCCCAACACCGGGGCAAATATAACCCAGTATATATTGAGGGGACTCTTGTGGCATCTCAAGTGGGGCTTTGCTCTTTCCATAGATTCCCTTCAGTGTACTGTAAATATAGTGTATTGCACTGAAAAATAAATATAAAATGAAATCCCCATTCTATTGCTAACTTGTGTTCCCCGTGTCTTCTATTTAAAGTGAAATGTGGATAAGTTCCTGTAAGTGTATTGTTTAAAATGATAAACATGACATAAGAGCTGTTAGGATTATACTGTAATTGTATTTTGGACTTGACTTTATGGTATTTTCTGTTAGTGATTGTTTTGTTTTACTGGCACCCCACAGCATAGCTGTGTGCATTAAGTTGTGCACCATGACTGCGAGGGAGAGCTGTAGTTTAGAGATACAAGTTTCGTGATGTTAACAGCAGCCATCCTTCAGACCACCGCCTTCTCAGTCTTCTTATTCTGAACTCTATGCTACTAGTTTAACACAGGAAGGCACAAATACCAATGTTCTTCCAGTCATCATGAGAGTGCAGTCATAGGCCCACAATCACCATGGCCCCTGTGGTGTGTTGCATTGTGTTATAGATACATAAATATGTGTGAAAATCTGAGTTTTTTTTTTTTGTATTTACAGTATATGAAACGTACTCGCTCGCTTTGGTTCATACATGTGATATATTGTACAGAACTTTGAAATTATGTTGTGCTGATGGATATTTTAAACATACCTGTTCGCTTTCGTTTGTGCAAGTGATATTTTGTATAGAACTTGGACTTTATTAATGAATTAATCATGTTACATTGATGGATGCTGTGTGGCGCTTTGCAAATCTTGGCAAGGTGCTTTTCACCAAAAAGTGGGATGAAATACCGTCTGGGAAAGAATGAAGAGAGAAGTGTTTGGCGGCTGTGTCAGGGCAAGGTCGTAATAGAGGGACCAGGTGGTTGCCCTCTGATTACTCTTGTGTCCGTAGCCTTAATTTTCGCTGTTGGGACTAAAAGGAGAAAGCAAAATTTAAAATTTCAAAGCCGTGTCATACCAAGTATTTTCCTCAATATCCATGTCATTTACTGTCTTGGAAGGTTAAAACTTCTAAAGAACGTGCAACTAGCAGCAATGCATTTGCCCATGAAAGCAGCACTGGTAAGCATTTATCAGCTTGTATCGATAATAATTTCAAATGTTTAACTAATTCCTACTTTATAATTAAAGTAAGCTCAATTAAGTCTTGTACTTCTTTCCCCAGTTGATAGTGTTGGTGAGATTCGGCACCCGCCGGTATCGACCTCCATCCTGATCGATAGGCGCAACTAGCGCCCTCAACTAACTTTTAAAACAGTTTCGTTTTATGATCTGTTCACGGCACAACGCATTTAAACAGTTCATGTATTTTGTGTTAAATAAATCAGTTGAGTTACATTTAGACGAGCGTTACATTTCATTGCCGCTTTAAAACCTCTAATAGGTTATGGACCCAGAACGATTGGCTCAGATTTAAATTAACTGAAATCTGAAAACAGCGGGATCAAGCGGAGACACAAAGAGAAGAACGCGTCGAATCGGCAGACATCTTGCTCCTTCGAGAAACTTCTGGACATCGACAAAGCGAGAAGGAATAAACGCCGTCTTCTCGAATATTGTGTGCTTGATCGTGAGTGAACAGTGAAAAAGCCAATCGCGAGTGTTTGGACAATAACACGCGACGCGAATTTTGGCTTATTGCGAGTGTTTTGGACTATAACACGTGACGCAAGAAAACGTGTGAGTTGTGTACAAACGTGAACGACACGAAATTCCGTAGGCCTATTTGCGAGTGTTCCGGACAATAGCACTCGACGCAAAGTGTATGGCCGGTTGTGTGTGTTGCAAACAATAACACGCGGCACAGCAAATTTATTGTGAACAATCGTGAGTGTTCCGGACATTAACACGCGGCACGATTGAAGTGAGACAATGAATTCAAACGGTGTAGTGCGCATCGAGGCCTTAGGGCGTGATAATTAAGACACCTGGAGAATGCAAATGCACGCCATTCTGATAAAGAATGACGCGTGGGGTTATGTCAACCGCAAGATCGTCAAACCCGAGCCGGGTGAGGACAATGCAGCCCAAGTGACCGAGTGGACGACTAGGGATGAAAAGGCCATGTCAGACCTAATCCTATCCATCGGACCAAGCCAGCTCAAGTTGGTGAAGAACTGCAGGTCATCAAGCGAGATATGGCAGAAACTTGAGGATACGTTTCAGTCGAAGGGGCCGGCTTGCAAGGCCACGTTGTTGAAGAGTCTAACCTTGCAAAAGATGACTGAAGGTGGCGACATCCGTGAGCACCTCAACAACTACTTTGACTGTGTCGACAAGTTGGCTGACATGGACGTAGTTATTAACCCAGACCAACTTACCATCATGATGCTGTACAGCTTGCCGGCAAGTTTTGAAAATTTCAGCATTGCCATCGAGAGCCGGGACGATCTACCGAAGCCTGAGAATCTATGTTCGAAGATAATCGAAGAACACGATGCCAGAGTTGCCTCGTCAACACCGATGGAAAATCAAGGAGCCATGTACGTGAAGAATAAAGGTCCTTCAAGGAAACCACAGTCGATGCCTCAAAACAAAAACCACGGCTACTCCGGTGGTAAGAGTGACAAGGAGAAATCGTTTCCCTTCAAATGCTCGAAGTGCGGAATCAAGGGACATAAGGCAGTGGACTGCAATGTTAAGGTCAACAAAAATCAGCTGTCGGACGCGTCACTCTTATCAGTTGAGGAACCTGATCGTGCCAGATCGCGACGAGCAGCGTCGAAAACCTGTGGTGTCTCGACAGTGGGTGCACGTCTCATCTGTGCTGTGATGCGACTGTGTTTACAGAGATGGACAAAGGCGAGACTGGCAAGCTGAAGTTAGCGAGCAGCGCAACCGCAGAGATAAAGGCCTGAGGAACTGCAAAAATTGCAACAAGTGTAGACGGTAAAACTTGCAACGTTACTCTCAATGAGATTTTGCACGTTCCTGAGATCCGCACTAATCTCTTATCAGTCTCGAAGATGACAGACCGTGGTTTCTCGGTTGTTTTTGGCAAAGAGAAGGCGGAAGTTTTTGACCAGAATGGACTGACGAGGTTAGTTGCACAGCGCAAGGACAATCTGTACTATGTACAGGGCAACCCACTGGAAAAATGTCGAAACGCAGTGTCGGAAGACAAGCGCGACGAGAATGTGGCGCAGCTGTGGCATCGAAGGATGGGTCACGTCAACTTTCGTGATCTAGATACGGCAGTGAAGAGCGGATCCATTCGAGGTGTGCAACTAAAAGGGAGATGTGGAGATCTAACTGTGACATTTGCACGAAATGCAAAATGACTCGAATACCTTTCCCGAAAGAGTCAAATCGTGTGACCGGTAAGCTCGATATTATTCACACAGATGTTTGTGGCCCTGTGGGTGTTGTGTCGAACGGTGGATCCAAGTACATGATCACATTTACGGACGACTATTCGAGATGGACAGAGGTACGGTTTATGAAGACGAAGTGCGAGGCGTTGCAAATGTTCCGAGAGTACAAGGCTTTCGTCGAGAAGCAGCACGGTCTGAAAATAAAGTGCGTACAGTCCGACAATGGCCGTGAATATGTCAACAGGGAATTTGACGAGTTCTTGAAATCTGAGGGGATCGAGCGCCGTCTCACAACACCATATAGCCTGAACAAAAATGGTGTGGCCGAGAGGAAAAATCGGACTCTTGAAGAGGCAGCACGATGTTTACTCCTGCAATCTGGCCTACCGATGACATTCTGGGCGGAGGCGATCCACACCGCAAATTATCTGAGGAACCGATGTCCAACCAAAAAGCTTAACGGGAAGACTCCATTTGAGCGCTGGTTCGACAGAACTCCGACTGCACACTATTTCAAGGACTTTGGGAGCAAGGTGTTCTGCCTGGACAAGACCCCCAACAAGGGGAAGTTTAGCCCTCGCTCAAAAGAGGGAATTTTTTTGGATATTCGGAGCAGTCGAAGGCTTACCGTATCTGGATTCCTGAAACGAAGAAGATCGAGATCACGAGAGACGTTGTTTTTCGTGAGGAGATGACCGCGCCTAAGAAATCAGTCGATGATCTGTTCCCGCGTGACTCTCCGGACAAAGTACGCATTGAACCAGAGGATCCGATCCATGAACTGGAGTTCGAGCTGGTGTCGAGAGACGAAGTTCTGGCAGAAAACCAACCTGATGTTGCTGAATGGGAATTCCCCGATGGCTTCATAGGCTTTCCTGCCGACGATTACTTTGTTGAACCGGAGATCCAATCCAATGAGCAACAAGCGGCATCATCTAGGAGAAGAGGCGGACGGCCTCGTTTGATTAGAACTGGAAAATCTGGGCGACCCCGCAAGAACTACGGTGATCGACCAGGGGAAGCGGCTAACGTCGCTGAAATCCCAGTGACCCAGGCTATCTCCGGAGAGGACTCACCTGTGTGGATCGAAGCAATGTCAGAAGAAGCAGTTTCACTGATTCGGAACAATACGTGGAAGCTGGGCGACCGTCACAAGGGGCAACGTGTGATAGGAAGCAGATTCGGTCTCCGGAATAAGTTTAACCCTGACGGCACTATCAGCAAGCGGAAGGCGCGCGTGGTAGCGAGGGGTTTCACGCAGAGACCAGGAATAGAGTTTCACGACACGTTCGCTCCAGTCGCAAGGCTGAGCACAATAAGGACTGTGGTGACGTTAGCTGTACAAGATAAATCTAAAGATCCGACGGCTAGATGTCAAGACGGCGTACTTGAATGGAGAAGTCGAGGAGCAAATCTTCATGGAGGCCCCGGACCACTTCGAGGACGTTCTTGCCCATACCGTTCAAGACGAGTCGGTTGACGAGACTGTGCGAAAGACCGCAGATGAGATGCTGGAGAAGTTGACCAATCGTGACATGGTGTGCTCACTAAACAAAGCGTTGTACGGACTGCGACAGGCAGGACGCGCTTGGTATCACCGTCTCGAGGAAGAGATGAAAAATCTCAAGGCGACTCGCTCGGATGCAGATCCATGCATGTACCACATCCGACCGGTCGAAGATAGGATTTTCTATGTCGACGACATGATGATCATGGCTCGAGACGACAAGAAGATCGACGTGGTGGGAGACTATCTGAATACCAAGTTCGAGGGGCGGTATTGTCTGGGGCTGGAATTCGAGAGGAGCTCCAACCAGATGAAACTCAGCCAGAAAGGATACATAGACGAGGTCCTGGAGAGATTCGGAATGGCAGAGTGCAGGCCTGTCAGCACTCCCATTGATCCAAGTACGAAGCTGCAGAAGGAAGACGTGAACCCTGGCGTACAAGCGGAGAGCGTCCACTACCGACAGTTGATAGGAGCTCTAATGTACCTGTCAGTGGGAACGAGGCCGGACATATCCCATGCAGTCATTTCTCTCTCTCAGTTCAACGACTGTCATGGACAGTAGCACTGGAAGGCTGCAAATCGTGTCTTGCGATACCTCGCTAACACACTTGATCTCGGCCTCATGAACTCCAAATCCAGCGGTCCAGCGGTGATGTACGTGGACGCTGACTGGGGAAACTGCCTGGTTGATCGAAAATCGTACACCGGATCCGCGTTCACACTAGGCGGCGCTGCAGTGAGTTGGGAGTCCAGGAAGCAGCCTACTGAGGCCGAATACATGGCCAAGGAAGCTCTACACATGCGGAAACTCCTGAAAGACTTCGGAAAACCGATAGATGTTGTCCCAGTGAAGAACGACAATGTAGGTGCGCAGAAGCTGACGTCGAATCCTATGTTTCATTCACGGACGAAGCACATCGACATCAGGCACCATTTCGTCCGAGATGCCGTGGCCAAAAAGGTGGTTTCGGTGGAGTACACTCCAACGGATGAGACGCCTGCCGACATATTGACAAAAGGATTGTCAAGGCCCAAGCACGAGAAATGTGCTCAAAGCCTTGGCTTGAGACCACATGCACCAGGATGACTCCGGCTGTTGGTCGAGGGGAAGTGTTGGTGAGATTCGGCACTTGCCGGTATCGACCTCCATCCTGATCGATAGGCGCAACTAGCGCCCTCAACTAACTTTTAAAACAGTTTCGTTTTATGATCTGTTCACGGCACAACGCATTTAAACAGTTCATGTATTTTGTGTTAAATAAATCAGTTGAGTTACATTTAGACGAGCGTTACATTTCATTCACAGCTTTAAAATCTGAATTTTCCGCCAAATCAATACTTTTACTTATGTAAAAAATTTTATGGGTACTTGTTTCGGAGACCCTACTGTCTTCTTCTTCAGCCCTCCTTTGTTACTACAAACATCGTGTCACATTCAAAATCCCATAATAAAACAACAGAATACACAACATAAATTACACAACCACAACATATTAAAAACTATGAGTTTAAAAACACTTAAAATTCAATAAACAACCAAAGATAAAACATGTGATGCTCCTCGCATTTTTTTCAGTCAATCAGTTCATGTTAAATTTGTGTCATGGGACACGTTAGAATATACTTAAGCACAGCATTTGTTTTGTTCACTTTGTTTCCGAAATATAAAATTGAATGTGATTAATCTATGGAGAATCTTGCTGAATTGAATGTATCTAAGATTTGCATATTGTCATTTTTACATTTTTTACATTGCCGCTTTAAAACCTCTAATAGATAGTAATGATGAACACCAGGCGAGTAGTCAGTCAAGTGAGGGTCATGGCAATGAAATTCAGAAATAAAGTGAAATCCGAATGCAAGCGGTTACCTCAAAAGAAGACGGCAGGTAGACCATACCTGAGAAATGAGTAGTTGTTGGAGAGACTGGAGTAGCAAGAAGAACTATGATAAATGGGAAGTCTGTGGAAGCGAGGAAGGAAGCAGTCAGAATAATATGATGGAATAGATGACAAAGGATGAAACAAGACCAGGAGGAGATAGAGAATAACTTTAGAAAGAATATTACAGAGACTTTTTTTGACGTTTCAAAAAAAGACTGACAGATACAAGAGCAGAGAACTGTTCATAAGAGATAAGGAAGGAAACCTTGCCGTAAGTGGAACAAAGAACAGTGAAATATTAGCAGAGTACTTTCATGACCTACTGAACTGCGAGCCACCTAAAGTTGAACTGGAACTAAAGCCAGATGTGGAAGAGAAACATCCACGCTATCCAACCAAAGATGAGATAGCCCAAGCCATAGGGGACTTGAAGAATAACAAAGCAACAGGAGATAATGGTATACCTGCAGAGATGATAAAATGGGGAGGTGACAGAGAGATAGGCAACATGACCAAGGTCATTACTCAGGTATGGGAGTCATTACCGGAAGGATTGAAGAATAGTACCAATACATAAAAAAGATGCTAATAACTACAGAGGAATTTCTCTATTAGAGATTGGCTACAAGGTGCTTTTGAAACTCCTCCAGACTAAAGTAGAAGAGCATCTAAGTACAATAGAAGAGTACCAATCAGGTTTCCGGAAGGGGCGAGCGTATACAGAGGAGGTATTTAACTTAAAACAATTAATAGAACATAGAGCTTTGCAGAATAAGAGGACTGTGGTGACTTTCGTAGATTTCCGAAAGGCACAGGAACAAGACACATGGGAAGTTCCTGACGAACAGAGGACTAGATGGCGCCACAAAGGAACTGATAATGGAGACACTGAAGACACAAAGGCAAGGGTGAGATTCAGGCATGTTATCAGAAGAGTTCAAGATAAAGAAAGGAGTTAAGCAAGGAGACGGCCTTTCACCAATGTTATTCAACATAGCACTAGACGAAGTAATTCGGCGGTGGAGAAAGATAAATCAAATTATGGGAATACTGCAGGCACTCGTAGGAGACAAAACGGATAACCGAGCAAAAGTGGACTGCCTTGCTTTTGCAGATGATATAGCCATCATAAGTGATATGGAAGAAGCTGCCAATAAACAGCTAGACTACTTGAGCAAGGTAGCCAACAGAGTAGGGCTAAGGATCGCTTATGACAAGACAAATACTCTGAAGCGGCAATTGGAAGACTCCAGAAGGCACTGTGCAGAGGGTCGATAAGTTCAAATACCTCGGAGAATATATAACAGGACAGACAGAGGTAAGGAGGGGATAAAGGAGAGGGTGAAAGGGATGAGAATATCCTACATGGCAACCAGAGACATGTACAATAATAGAAATATATCCACGAAAGTAAAAATCTGACACTACAAAACAACAGTAAGAAATGCTGCAGAGACTAAGATACTAGGCAGGTATGGAGCCGAACAACTGGAGAAGGAAGAGAGAAAAATACTGGGACTGAAAGGAGGAGGTGAAAGATGGGTACGAAGATCAAGAAATGAACTAGACAAAACATGAGGACTATCTCAGAAGAAAAAAGACGGCAAAGAGCACGATTTGCTGAATCATGTGATGAGGATGGACATGGGGAGATTGACTAGAAGGATATGGGAGACAACAGGGAGGTCAAGAGGAAAACCAGGAACCAAATGGGTGGGTTGAACTCGGAAGGACTGGACTGAGAGATGGGGATCAAGGCAGAAGGGACAGATAACTGGAGAAATAAATATGCACTAACCGATATACCAGGAGTGACAGAGAAGGATACCATAAAAGGATTGAGAATCATCAATGGGGAAGACAAGAGGACACTAAGGATTTCCAAGGAAGAACTGGAGAGAAGAAGACAGTGGATGAGAGGTTCTGGGAGGACAAAAGGAAGCAGAGCTGCCCATGGTCCCATAGCCCGTGGTCCCATAGAAGCCATTATAACGAAAGAAGAAGAAGTTGTTAATTCATTTAGGGGTTTTGTTACATCATGGTCATGGAACCCCCATTAACATGGGTGTGTGTGGAATCTGTCTGATAACCTGTGTCAATGTGATTGCTGTACTAATGCGTGCATAAGTAATTTGAATTTGGGGAGGAGGCAGCCATGGCCTTGCCATAATTTAAGTATCATTCCGACATTTGCCCGGAGCAGAAGCTGGAAACCATTAAAAACCACTTCCAGGTTGGTTGAGGTGGGAATCGAACCACTTTTCAGTTCTGCTTCACGATGCTGAGTATACTCCATTCCAGCCCTCAGAGCAGAATTATATTTCTTGGCAGAGCTGGAAATTGAACCCTGACATGCATGCTGATTGCCAAGAATGCTTGCCACTATGCCACATGGTTGGACACTTAGGAAATAAACTAGATAAAATTCCCATATCTTACAAAATCACTCCTACAAAAGAAGCCGCCAAATAAAGAAATTAAAGGGCATTTATTGGATTGATTAAATTAATAGTTCTGGGATAAGTAAACCAGAATGGTTATAACAGTATTTGGTATGTCATGAATAGGGGGCGGATTTCCATGACAAGTCATATTTTTTCCCTTAACATTATATCTTAGTCTTGTATTTTCAACATGTTTCCAAGCATGATAATCAAAATTAAACAGGTTTTATTGGGCATATAAATGCATATTTAGGCTTTCATAAGTTTTATGGCATATTTTGAACAAAATATCATTATAAACGCCATATTTTGGTCATTTTCATTTGAATTTTATTTTATAAAAATCCGAATCAGAATAAGCTCTAGAAATTATTGTTCTGGATAGACTGGAATATACTACTGAAGAACCATTCTAAAGTAGTGTATGGAATGTTTCTAACAGGTAGGAGCTATTGTTTGCTAGCTGGGTCAATTCCTGGAATCCGGGCTATTGTTTCCACGGAAGCAGAGGTAATTCTGCAGTTATTTGTCATAGTTTTTCTCTCTCCTTCGCCCTTCCCTCTTCCACCTTCAACACACTGAATGACCTTGGTCACTCATCAGGGAGCTTCAGTCATTTCGTTCCTTTCAATATGCCTAAAACAAAAGACTCAATTTGTCGGAAGTTGCGAAGTTTTGTTCGCGAGTTTGATGAAAACATATTCAGTACGGATACAGTGATATTATTCTGTAAATTGTGTGAGGTAAAAGTAACTGTAGTTTTTATGTCTTCCACAGAGTCTGTCCTTGCCTAGGAGTATGCAGTGTAACCTTAACGAGTTCATGAAATATTCATCATTTTAGTTCGTTTTGGGTTAAAGATTTCGAAGAATTAAAACTTTTTAACTGTTAATTAATTGCAGCCTGTAGCAATCGTAATAAAAGTGTTTCTATGTAACGTAGATGCTATTCATTAAGTCATATTTTGAATTTTATAGGTCTTATTTTTATGTTTTTAGGTCATAAATGCATACATATTTCATACATTTTTAGGTCATAGAAATCCGCCCCCTAGTCATGAATATCAGTGTCTCCTAAAAGACACTGCTAGCCCTTGATGCACAGTGGCTAGCATTCTTAACTGTCACCCCGTTTAGGTTTGATTCTTGGCTCTACCAGGAAATTATTTCTGGTATGAACACTGTACAGGGTACACTTAGTCTTGTGAGGAAAAACTGAGAATAGGTGGGTTCAATTTCCATCTTAGAAGTGGTTTTCTGTGTTTTCCACTTCTACTCCATGCAAATGCTGGGATGGTAGTTAAATTTGTGTGTTATGGCCATCTCCTTCTCAATCCTAGTCACAAATAGAAATTCACACACTAATACAATCATCACAATAATGCAGGTTATCAGACAAATTCCACATACAACCCTGCCCAGTACAGGGGATTACATGACCATGGTTATGGCAAAGTCCCTAATCAATCAACAACAGCCACTATACTTTGTATTACCAATAATAAACACTGACGTCTGTCAAAGCTAGCACATGGGAAAATGCTGCGTTGCCTCTGAGATAGGTCATGACTCATAACATTCCAAGAGGCATGGAGGAAGACCTAAATACTGGGATAGTTAGCTCCTTGCCTGGCGGTCTAATGACAGCGACGAGTTAAAGTACAGTGGAACACTGCGTCAAACCATGTGCTCACTGCTGTGTCTGCATATATTGCAACACTGCTCGCTGTTGCCATGGAGACTATTACTCCTCTCGTCTCCACTCCTCACCACACCCTTCAAGCGGATGACAGCCGTTGCCGTTCACCTTTCGTAAATCAGAGTATAGCATCCAAGACTTCCAAATCATTGTAAGCCCTTCTGCCCAGCACATTAGATAACTTGGTGTATGATGCAAAGAAACTTGGCAGTTAAGCCAGTGTGCTATTTAACAAGAAAACAGACCGAACCGAGCTCGTTTGAGAAGATGCACCTTGTTAGTTTTCTCTTGTGCTGTGACAGCTGCAGTTGAATTCATGACAAATAACTGTACCTGTTTTGACAAAACTGTCGATTTTCGAAAGCAGGCCCAACTATTAATTTCATGAAGACCCCTGTATTCATTCTTCACTTGACATGATATATTTTGACAGGCCTTCAGAATGGATTTTTCTATGTCCTCACAAAGCGGTCTTCTGGAGATTCTGTCAGAGCTCTTTTCAGCTGTTTAAGAATGGGGGATGGAGAGCTATACAACGGCTGCAAGAACAGCAGCATATGCTATCAAATGGATAGAGAAGCCAGGATACATGCTTCATTCTAGAGCTGGCAATGTAAGTGGTGATACTGCATTTTACAGTGAAACTAGCAGGTACCCGCGGCTTCGCTCGCGTCATAGTCGTGTCATATTATTATTCAATGAAATGCAGGTTTAACCCCGTTAACACCCCTTTAGAACCTGACTATCCAAAAATCCCTCCTTGTAGACGTTTTCGACACGCAACAAACATATCCCCAAAATATCACTCTTCTAACTTTAATAGTTTAACACCTATTTGCTTATATTTTAAACTGTGTTTTTTTTTTTTCCGCTGAATTTCAAACTTCTCGCCTATGTCGCTTAAAAGATACATGCTCCGTTAAGAATCGTTGAACCCCCAATTTTTACCCCGTTCACCTCATAATATACACCACATTGATAAACCCTTAGACATATGTCTGCTTATTTTTAATGATTAGTTTATATGCCGAATATCACATCCCCAAAGAAACAACTCATGAGATATCGTTATTCAATGAAATGCACGTTTACCCGCGTAACACCTCTTCAGAACCCGAATAAACAAAAATCCTTCCTTAGTTCAAGTTTTCGACATACAGCGCACATATTCCCAAAATTTAATGTTTCCAACTTCAATAGTTTTCGCTGGGCGATGATGAGTGAGTGAGTCAGTCAGGTCAGTTTCTTTCAATTATTTTTACCAGAATTTGTACCCCTCCCCATGGGCCCCTTAAATTGGATTTATGAAGAAACCCTCGAACACCTATTAACTTATTTTTTAAGCTGTATTTTTCCCCTGAGTTTGGTGAGTGAGTTAGTCAGTCAGTTAGGACACTCTCTCTCCTTTTCATTTCCAGAATTTCACCCCACCCCATTGGCCCCTTAAATTGAATTTATGAAAAAACGGTCCAACACCGATTTACTTTTTAAGCTGATTTTTTTCCGCTGAGTTTCAAACTTCTCGCCCGTGTTGTTTAAGAGATACACGCTCCGTTAGGAATCCTTCAACCCCCACTTTTCACCCCTTTCACCTTATAATATACACCTCATCGAAAAACCCTTACACATGTCTGCTTATTTTAAATAATTAGTTTATATGCCGAGTATCACATCCACAAATGAAACCACTCGTGAGATATTGTTATTCAATAAAATGCAGGTTTAACCCACTTAAGACCCCTTTAGAACCTGAATATCCGAAAATCCTCCCTTAGTGTGTGCGGTTTTGACACACAACGAACATGTCCCCAAAATGTCATGTTTCTAACTTCAATAATTTTGGCTGGGCGATAGTGAGTGAGTCAGGACTTTTTCTTTCAATTTTCTTTTTTCAGAATTCCACCCGTCCCCATAAATAAAGCCCTGCGCGGATGCGGATATCCGCAAATATTTTCGCCGCGCGGATATAGTTCGCATGGCTTTGTGGATAGCGGATACGCTGCGGATGTTTCGATTAAATTTGCGGATAGTTTTTGGAATACAAACTTACGATAATATTACATATTTGATATGCCAATCTACAGCTTCATGCTTAAAAGAGGAATACTCCTATGGCCTATTGCTTACGAAGTATTCAGGACGTATTGCACTTATACTGTTCGAGTCCAAGCTCTATGAACTTGCGGGGTGAGGAGATAGAGCAGGGAAGGGTCGGGCGTGAAGAGAAGGATCTGTCAACAGCCCACCGTGATATATGGTATTCCTTTCTATTCCAATACTGCTAACATTCGGCCATAGCTCAAACCACTGTGGTGTTAGGAATGACTGAGTGAGTCACCGACCAATGTATTTGGTTCTGTACCATGCACGGACCGAGAAACCTCATCACTCGTCAACACAACTACTCATAGTCCGCGATGCACATTCCTCTCAGGTTCATGCAGCTTAGACTCGAATAGTACACGAGAAGATCATTTTGCTCATTATGTTTTCAAATACATTTAATTAAGTACCATATGTTCGTAGTAGATGGTCTTGACATATCATCATCAATTCTCACTGCCATTATTACTATACGTACGAGATATAATGCAGTCAATAAGCTTGTTAGTTCATCGTGGTGACATCATTAACACTCCTCAAGTCCGCTACTTCGCCGTCTAAGCTATGCTGGAAGATCTGGTTCCAGGTTTATCTGGGAGCTCGAGTCAACGATATGGCAGACATTTGGTTACGTTTTCAAAGGAAACGAATAGGTGAACGATATAGTAAGATATTTAACCAGTAAAAAAAGTCTATTCATACTCAGGAAACAAATCAGGCACATCAAACTCACCGAGGCACAAGTGCAAAAGTAGCCAAAAAAGTATGGCCAGTTTTTTTTTTTTTTTTTTTCTTCTAAACCGGAGGTCAAGGAACCAGAAGTGTCATCCAACATGAAGTCCCTTGCAATGAAGCAAATTGTCAGGAATGACTTTCTCCTCAAATGTTTAGATGTGTTGGTTTAACATTGTATGCTTTATCTAATAAATTAAACATGATATTGAAATATCAGCGGATTTGGATATGAAAGTCATGCGGGGCGGATGCGGGTAAAAGTCTTGCGGATGCGGATATAAGTCATGCGGGGCGGATGTGGATAACGTTTTGTTTATCCGCGCAGGGCTCTACCCATAAACCCCTTAAATTTGGTTTATGAAAAAAACTGTCGAACATCTATTTACTTATTTTTAAGCAGTTTTTCCCCCCTGAGTTTGATGAGTGAGTCTGTCAGTCAATCAGTTAGGACATTTCTTTCCTGTTTCCCCCCCCCCGAATTTCACCCCTCCCCATGGGCCCCTTAAATTGGATTTATGAAAAAACGGTCAAACACCTATTAACTTATTTTTTAATCTGATTTTTTTCCGCTGAGTTTCAATCTCCCCGCCTATGTCGTTTAAGAGATACACGATCCGTTAGGAATCCTTCAACCCCTACTTTTCACCCCTTTCACCTCGTAATATACACCACATTGAAAAACCCTCAGACATGTGTCTTCTTATTTTTAATGATGAGTTTATATGCCGAGTATCACATTCCTCAATGAAACCAAGCCGGAGATATTGTTATTCAATGAAATGCAGGTGTACCCCCTTAACACCCCTTTAGAACCTGAATATCCGAAAATCCTCCCTTAGTGGACGGTTTTGACATACAATGATCATATCCCCAAAATGTCATGTTTCTAACTTCAATAATTTTGGCTGGGCGATGGTGAGTGTGTCAGGATTTCTTCTTTCAATTTTATTTTTTCAGAATTTCACCCCTCCCCATGAACCCCTTAAATTTGGTTTATGAAAGAAACTGTCGAACACCTATTTACTTATTTTTAAGCAGTTTTTTTCCCCTGAGTTTGATGAGTGAGTCTGTCAGTCAATCAGTTAAGACACTTTCTTTCCTGTTTTTTCCCCCAGAATTTCACCCCTCCCCATGGGCCCCTTAAATTGGATTTATGAAAAACCGGTCAAACACCTATTTACTTATTTTTTAATCTGATTTTTTTCCGCTGAGTTTCAATCTCCCCGCCTATGTCGTTTAAGAGATACACGATCCGTTAGGAATCCTTCAACCCCTACTTTTCACCCCTTTCACCTCGTAATAAACACCACATTGAAAAACCCTCAGACATGTGTCTTCTTATTTTAAATGATGAGTTTATATGCCGAGTATCACATTCCTCAATGAAACCAAGCCGGAGATATTGTTATTCAATGAATTGCAGGTGTACCCCCTTAACACCCTTTTAGAACCTGAATATCCAAAAATCCTTCCTTAGTGGGCGTTTTCGACTTCAACGAACATATCCCCAAAATTTCAGGTTTCTAACTTTAATAGTTTTGGCTGGGCGATGGTCAGTCAGTCAGGACACTTAGTTTTATATAATAGATGTTGCCAACTGAAAGTATAAATATCCACACAGACAATGAAAATAATGTTATTCTTCCCTCAGATTGTGTATTGATTCTTTTGGACAACCTCAAATGTCCAATCAATCTAGAAATAGTCACTCAAGCCCTAGTTTGTGGGTGGTTTGTGTTGTTGAAGCAAAGATGATTTGTGAAATTTACATTAGCAACATCTCACTGTCTAGAGCTTCAACACCACTAATAGGACTGTGGTGCCTTTATTTTAAGGAGCATAATTATTAGGTCATCTGTCCCACTAGTGGGACTAACTATACATTAGGGCTGCAGAGGACTTTGATCACACAACTTTTTTTGTTGTTCTAATTAACTTGAAATGCAGGTTAATTATCGGAAATAATCTAAATATAAGTGTAATACGGGGGCATGCTACATCTTCCCTTTCAGAGTGCGATTTGCTACAGTGCGACGTTAAAAAACGTTAGTGAGATTATACTAACCAAGTTTTTGTAAGACCTCTATTGGGTTGGCAAAAACATGAAGTCAGCCACCCACTCCAAGCCTTTGTCCAGAAAAATCTTTAAATTGTGCGATGAAGACACTGCACGGCATACCGATAATCTCATCGATATTTAATATTACTTATATTATTTATGACCGTCATTTAAATCGAAACCTGTGAACGTCTGACTGTATTGTGTATTGTTTTGTAAGCTGTCATTAATAATGCGTTGAAAACATTGTGCATGTATGTCTGCCATCTAGTGGGGAATTTTTTTACTCGGTCTGCTCATAGATGATTTGCTTAGAGCAAGCAATATGAGAGAATCGAGATGGCTGTGCTACACGCAAATGCGAGAATGCTACCTAATTTCTAGTTCCAAGACACCTACCCCAATCCTAGACCATACACTTGCTATTAGTCACCACAGAAACACAGGTTATCAGGAAAACAATTCTTGATATCAAAATATAGATTTTGTTAACCTGCTGCTTTACCATTGCAACATATTGTGGCCCCTCTTCAACGAAATCTTGTGAAATATATTCACATATACCAATATCTCTTCCATCCTTCAAAGCACTTGAAACATTTATTGCAGTCCAGTTCCTCGGCATTTGAGTGTATATCAGCTTCTTTATGAAACAGAAAATGCCCATACATGGTCAGATTATATGAATATAAAGTTTGTACAAGCACAGTGTTTTATTTACCTGCATAAAACTGTTGTGACAAATGATGTATGGTTAGCTGAATTGTCACTGGTTATCTAAAAAAAAGCTAGGTCTGCTTATCTTTTTTTCACTGACCCGTTAGTACTTTGGTACCGTTTGTCCATGTACTAGAACTTGTGCAAAGTTCCTTCCAAGTTTGTCTTCACTCTTGACTTTCACTGGCCAAATTTATTATCTTTAGTTCAGTCTGTCTAGATAAGCATCTGTGAACATTACTTTGCCTTTGCACATTCTGAAAACACAGACCTAAGCTATGTAGTCTCAATTTGAATGCATAGGATTCCTTTAATTTGTTCTACCGTAAATACCTGTGGTCAACTTATAAGGTTTAACTGAATCACCAATTTCCTGAATGTGCTTAAATCGCCAGGATGCTGGAAATTAATTATCAATTGGTTGGGAATTGCTTGTCAAATCTTGTAATTTGCCATTATTTGTGATATTTTATTTCCTCTCATTATGCAAGAGGAACTATTCTAGTCGTGCTATTTTATTCTTTCTTCTTTTCATTACTTTGGATAAAAAGAAGTCTCATTATCATCCATAGATATTTCTACAGTGGAGTTGTCAAGGACGACGTTTGTGCAGTTTGGCTGGTAGATGATGAAGAGGACAGCTTCCTCTTTGGGGCGCTCTTGTCGTCAGAAAGGGCTCGCATTGCAGGTGATCTGGAGTTTGAAAAGTTATTTCTATCATGAGCCTCTCAGCTTGACCAGTGTCCAGCTTTAAAATTGTCTTAGGCTAAGCAGACTAGTGAAATAACACTTTCTATTAGTCATGAGTTATGTACAGAGAACCTTCAGGTCCTGGGTGCATATGGTTTCCTGTTACATAAGTGTTGAGGGAAAGGAGAAAGAAATATTTGCAATTATTATAATGATACAATGCAGTATTACGGAACGTGGCAGACAGGCCGAAGCATTTCTGAGAAGCATTAGGAGCTTAGTGTGGAATAAAGATGTCCCACAAAAAAAGCAAGGAAGTGTTATACAGAAGCTACTATATCCCGATACTGACCTATGCTTCAGAAACGTGGACAATGAAGAAAAGAGACATAAGCAGAATACAGGCAGGTGAAATGAAGTTCCTGCGAAGTAGGATCGGAGTAACAAGAAGAGACAGGGTGATGAATGAAAAGGTCAGGGAAATGGTGAAAGAGGAGCGCTTGCAAGGTAGGATTGAGACATCAAG
The DNA here is from genome assembly GCA_946902985.2 of Meconema thalassinum. Classification (NCBI taxonomy): domain Eukaryota; kingdom Metazoa; phylum Arthropoda; class Insecta; order Orthoptera; family Tettigoniidae; genus Meconema; species Meconema thalassinum. Next base: position 672,574,690 of record OX336388.2, read on the forward strand.
ACTGAGGTGGTATGGACACTTAAAGAGAATGGATGAGAAGAAGATTCCCAAGAGGATACATGAGATGCAGATGCAGAAGAAACGACCAAGGGGAAGACCAAGAGATAGATGGCTGAAAGGAGTGGAGGAATGTGTCAAGAAGAGAGGCAAGGACTGGACCAGAGTGACAGCGGAGAGGTGATGGGAAGAAAGAACTAAGTGGCGAGGCTTATGTTCCAAACAGACCCAGCCTGGGGCTGGAAACTGTACAAGATGATGATGATGACATTGCAGTATATATGGCTCCTTCCTGCATTTATAGGCAGTTCATTAAATTATGCTGGCCGGTCCCATAGTGAGGAGTAGCAAACTTACTTGCCTCTTATCTAGGAGGACCTAGGTTCGATTCCCAGTTGCACATGAGGGGTGAAAAGTCATGCACTCAGCCTTGTGAGGACAATCGAGTAGCTGCTTAATATGAGAAGTAACTCTCTGTAGCCCAAACCCAAGATGATGTTGCTGAAGGTGTTGTTGAGGAAGTCACGCATCCTCCATAATCTGTAGGCTATGAGCCGAACAGTAGTCGTCCTAGAATACATAGTGTCCTCTGGATCCAGTCGTGAGGATACCTTGTACTGCAGATTCAATTAATAAGGCTCTTCATACTTTGAAACCTTAACAGCCCTAAACGTTATACCATTTTGCAATGTCTTGTGGGTTAAGTCTTGTAAAAACCATCCAAATGCTGAAGGTCGAAATGTTTCATAGATAAAACCATGTCCTCAGCAGAAACTTATGACTGTAGTTCACAATGCCATAGGATTCCCCTCCCTCACCAAGTGTTTCTAATTTGCTCGAAATTATGAACACACACAGGACAATCACAAAAGCTGTCTTCGGAGGTGGAAATTCACACCATTAATCCACTCCATCCTCACAAACGTTGGGCAAATTCTTATCACTCCACGCACGGAGAGAGAAGCAAAATTGAAAAAGAAAAAGACGAAGGAAACCAGTGAAAACTATTTTCCAAGGTTTTGAATGTTGGGCAACTAGGTATCATATATATGGTAACCAACTCTACGCCAGGCAGGTGGCGGTGGATGAAGAAGCACAAAGGAAAGACGAGAACAGTGACAATCTCCACAACTGTCCACTCAATAACTCTTCGATGCTGTAGGGCTCCTCATGAGCTTATTTAACCTCCTGGTATTGTCAGGAGGATGCCGGCCCCGTGGTTTTGGGGTAGCGCGCCTGCCTCTCACCCGAAGGCCCCGGGTTCAATTCCCGGCTCCGTCAGGGATTTTAAAACTGACATGAGGGTAGGAACGGGGTGCACTAAGCCTCGTGAGGACAATTGAGTAGCTGTCTGACAGTGAGGCAGCGCCCCGATCACGAAAACCAATATTAACGGCCGAGGGGACCCGATGCATTGATCACGCGTCGTCCCAATATCTGCAGGCCAAATGGCTGGGGCAGCAGTCGCTTGGTCGGCCTAGGCCCTCCATGGGCTGTATAGTGCCAGGGGTTACTGTCAGGAGGATGGGCAGCATCCAGTTGTCCATCTATGAAGACATCAGTTTGTTCAGCTGTGGAGTTTGTCTTTCCTTTGTGTTTCATCCTCCATTTCCACATGTGTCATTGTGTTGTTAGTTTGTATATATATGTGTGTTTCTTTACGTTTCCTGTCTAATGTTGTCTTTAAACCTATCTTTGAAATTTTCTTATATATTTTGTATAATTAGTACTTTGAAATAAAATGAATTTTATATTTCAGTTGCCTATCTTACGATAACTAAATTGATTCTATTTTGTGTGTGTAAGAGCTGATGACAGGGCATATTCTGGTATTACAGATTTGCTTGGTTGCTGGAAAGAAATGTATGTTTCATGGTATCGTACATGAGGCTTGATGGGTCCCATAATTGCCACGTCCAACCCATTGGAGTCCTTACTTTAGCAAGATCAGTGCTACTTTCTTCATACATCCTATGCTGCATTTTCTTTTGTCCATTAAACCCTCATTCCTACATTACAGTATGTCATGTAACATATTCCAAGCTTGAAGCAAGATGAAATTGCTAAGCCTGTCTATAAATATCTCATAGCAGTTCTATTGGAAACTCTATTAAAATCAGCCACAGTTACTCCTACATAATTGCTCTTTCAATCAAGGTTCCTTCTTATCACACTATTCTTAATTGAGTCCAACCAATAATATCTTGGTCTAACTCATGCTCTCCTTCCTTCATTCTTGGCTGCCATCTGCTTTGACATCCTTCCCACTTCCATCTTTTTAACATATGTTCAAACCTTCTAAGTTTATTTTTCACCAGTCTGTCAGTAAGTTCTCCTCTATGATTTGCTGCAACCTCATTTGTACTCTATTTCTTCCTATCATATACCTGTCAAAATTTTGCTTCACTGCTCTGAATTTTCCTATCCTGCCTTTTTACCAGTGTCCGGATCTCTTGTGCAGTATAGGGGCCGATAACCTAGATGTTAGGCCCCTTAAAACAACAATTATCATCATCATCATCATCTTGTACAGTATGGGGCAATCAATATGTTCAGTTAGCCTTGAACTTCTTCTTTGATTGCTCCTCAAACCAGTGTCATCTGCAACCTTCAGCTCCCTATCCCCATAGTTTGCCTTTGTCTGCTTCACAATTTCATCCATAACGATTACGAACAGTTCTCCACACATCCGTATCTTAATCCAATTTCATTTCAAGACCATCATTCTGTACAACCCACAGGGGTCTGGACACTATTTTCAACACTTCATTGTTTGCACATATTACATCATTTGTTTTCCAAATCCTTGATGCTTCATGGCTTTCAGTACCATTTCCCTGGAGACTTATCATATGCCTTTCGCAAATTGATAAATGTCATCTCTAAATCATATATCTTCCTTATTCTCTTAAGTTGTTTGATTGGTTCCTCAGTTTAGGGGCTGCGACAACGTGGTCATGTAGCCCCATGTACTTTGGGTGTGTGTAGAATCTGTCTGATAACCGCTGTTAATTGTGATGGCTGTATTAGTGTGTTATCTGTAATCAGGTAAAGACTGCATACAATCAATTTCAAGTAGTTCAGGCTGGCTGCGTGGTTCAACCGTAACGTTCTCACCAGCTGTTCCTAAGGTTGCAGGATGGAATCCTGGCAAAGCCAGTTGGCATTTGAGGTAGGGCAAATGTGATAGAGCCGTGAGTTTGGAAAATAAGACTCATTCCGCAGAGAAGAAAATTATATACAATGTCGTGCAGTTTTGTAAGCAAAAGAAATAGTACTTATACCCCTACAAAAAGCAACTTTAAGGGCGGCCCATATGGTTGGTAAGTCCGAATATACATACAAAATATTGTGAAAGACATTGAAAAGGCGGAGCAAACCAGCGGAAATATTACAACACCACGAAAAAAACGTTCTGTAAGAAAAGTGATTTCTATAGATGACTTTGATAAATTTATTATTCGTGGAAAAGTCTTACAAGGAAACAGACTGTTTGGGGCTGAAAGGAATTGTTTTTTTTAGTCATGTTAACGGTGTCAGAATATGTGCTTTCGCAAATTTTAGCAACAGGAGGGCAATTAGTGTGGGAAATACATTGCAATAAATTAGAGGGGAAGTTAAGAGTTCTTGTAGGGTTGTGAATCATTTGTATGGGAAACCTCAATTTTAAAAATAGGGTTAGTCTGGAACAAACAGACTGCCCCTATATCGATACTTCTTTAGAATGTATAAATAGATGATACGCGAGACCTCACACCACGCTGACTTTGACGAGTCACCTGCTACCATGCAGCAGCGGGATAACATCCTGAAACCAAAGTCGCTAGCATTCCAGCAGTTCCTTTCTCCGCGCTTTGAGCACGCTCACCAGTACGGATGGGTGTTCGCTGGATTAACTGCAAGAAACCCACATCACTTTCGTAATACTATAGATTTTTGTTCCAAGAATTTGAGAGGACAGTGTAATAAATGTGATGCAGTAGTAATAAATAGATTGTTTGGTATACAGAGAAGTTATGTTTGGGCACTTTTTTATAGACTGCCATTACCGCAGTCTGTTGGTTCCAAACTAATCCTATTTTTAAAATTGTTGTTTCCCATACAAACCACTCACACCCCTACAAGAATTAATAACTTCCCCCCTTATTTATTGCTATGTATCTCCCACACTAATTGCCCTCCTGTTGCTAAAATTTGTGGAGCACATATTTTGACATCGTAAACATGATTAAAGGAAAAAGAAATGCAATTCCTTTCTGTCCCAAACAGAAGGTTTGCTTGTTAGAGTATTATGAACAAAAGAAAGAAATTCCAACTGTGCGGAAACTGCTCGTATTTGCGAAAGATGAAATAAAGTTTCAGGGAGGAAAGCAAACTTTCCGGAAAATTGTAAAAGAAATGGCTTTTTATTTCTGGAAGTGTAAAAATAAACTAAATACCATATCCACTCGGAAAGGTGAGACATTGTTGCTAGACGTGCTGACTATCACTATAAGAAGGGTCCACATAAACCAGTAGTGTACATGGATAAAATGTGGTTGCATACACTCCACACTGTAAAAGGAGTGTTGACAACATGACGATGTCGCAGGGGTTATGACGAATCACAGTCAAGGACAAAGAGCTATTGTTGTCCATGCGGTAGGGAAAATGGGTTTCATAGACCGAGTAGATTTAATTTACGATTCAAATTCGAAAGTCCAATATTACCATGTTGAAATGAACAGCTGCAATTATCAGAAATGGGTCAAAGAGAAACTTATTCCTATCATTCCACCCTAGAGTATAGTTGTTATCAATAACGCGCCCTATCATACCGTGAAAGTCACTAAAGCCCCCACTAATGCATCTCGTAAGGCAGAAATGGTAGACTTGCTTACTCAGCTTAACATATATTGTGATGCAACCTGGAGACAAGATGAACTTTTGAAACTTGTAACACATAATAAGCCAACCCCGGCATAGGCCATAGAGTGGATACCATGTTAAAACAAAATGGTTTTACTGTCATAAGGCTCCCTCCATACCATTGTGACCTTAATCCGATTGAACTTATTTGGAATTTATTTAAACAAAAATTTGCTGCTCAAAATGTCTCTGCTATTAGCTTAAAAACCCTAAAGGAACTGACCATCACGTTGTTAGGTGCAAACGCTCGACAGGACTGGGCGAAAGCTTGCGATGAAGTACGAACAATTGAGCAAATTTATTCTTATCGTCGTCGGCCAATACTCTTATCCGAGTGCATGTTCCTTTCCTGCATTACATAATAATAATATCGTATGACCTCGGGTGCCGGGTGCAAGCTTTGTTATTTGACACCCAGATGGCTGCTTGCATGCCGAATTTCGTTGTTCCTTGAAGCACTATGAAAGTCAAGGAGGGTAGATATCTAAGTTCCTTGATACTATAGCGCTTTCTAGTAGAGAAATGAGGAACTTTGTGTTGGCGGAAAATCCCCAGTTTAATTTTGCCATTATGAACATGGCCTACTGGATTCAAATGGGTTCTTTGACATGCCAACATCGTATGACATGCGTGTCATAATTTTTGCCGCCTTTCAAAAATCACTATCCACGGCCAGGAGCGAACCTGCAAGCTTGGGGTTAGTAATCCGACAAGATAACCACTCGCCCACCATGGCAAGCTCCTGCATTACTAATTTGTGTTCACTCGTTGGTGATGTCGCTGGTAACTCAACAGACCAATTCTGGCATAGAACATACGGCCGCACACAATGCATATGATGTACGGTGGAGGACTTGGCAATACCTGGCGCAGCTTTCTCCTCCGACAAGTTTCCATTTCCTGCCTTCGGTGTTCTTCCTCGAAATGTGAAACCACAGCTGAGGTGGCTGCACGCAAACATGTGCGATCTTCTGCAAGTGTATGCCAATTATCTGGATCAAAGTATTAGCTCAACCTGTTCCTCGAACCTCTATCTCAGATTTTAATATTACTACTGTATTTCTGGCACATCTTTGGACCAAGTCGATCACTTCTCATACCTTGGGAGTATTCTGTCTACACAATGTACTGTTGAGAAGGACGTGGTTAACAGAATCCATGCTGTGCATGCAGCATTTGGAAGTCTCTCACGTCGTGTATTCCAGAACAAAGATCTAAGAATCTGTACGAAACTACTGGTCATTTCTATGTTACTCTATGGATGTGAGAACTGGACCCTATACTGGTAGACCATCAAAAAACTGGAACGCTGTCACCTGCTGTGGTACTCGAGAGAGCAGAGATGAAGAGCATAGAGGACATCATCAAGTCACCCTAACGGAACTATCACGTTGTTACGTGCAATCGCTCAACAGGACTAGGCAAATGCTTGCGAAAAAGTACAAACAATTGAGCAAATTTATTGGTGTAGGGATGGGTTAATAGAGGGAGCCATATAAAATATCATCATACATGTTGGCCTGGATAGTGACGATGAAAATACAAATGGAAATGAGTGTCGTGATAACACTGAACAAAGTGATGTGGTAACTGATACAGCAAGTGAGCGTGGTACGGACGGACAATAGTGAGACCGACACAGCGGATGAAGAACCTGTCATCGTTCATAATAGTACAGTGTAATGTCAAGCAGGTTAGTAGTACTGTTCTCATTGTATGACTGCACATGCGTTCCCCCCCCCCCCCCCTCTTGCCCCGCGGCAGCCATGACTTGGTGAGCTGACGTAATGTATACCCAACAGCCCCGCTCCATGTCTAGCGATAACAATTCCCTGGCAAGGTAGTACATTATAAACAATCCAACACAGAATATTTCACCAGTACTCAATATTTCCGAAACTATTGCAACAGTCAAATTAAAATTTTGTATGGTGATGAGGACTATTGCATATTGCAGGTACATTATGTTGCTTTCAAAAACCTCGTAAATAAAAGAGGATATGGCACCCTTTTGAAGTTCAAATATTTAAAATGAATTTTCTGGCTATTTTATTATCCAAGCGCCGTGAAACAAGGCACTGCAAATCTTAATTTAGATTTAAGTATATAGGCCTCCAATTCATTCAATTGTTTTCAAGATTGTGGTATAACTCGACTGTTCAAAATTTTAAGAGCATATTTTTATTTCTTGTATCCTATTCAGGCTATCGAAGTGATGCTTCATATAAATAGCCACTCTAGTGATCTTCTATGTATCTAGCTTACGTTTAGTGAATTATAGAAGCTGTGCATTTAGTTTTTCTTAAAAATTAACTCCTGTGAATCATTACAGAAATATGCCATCTCTATAGGAGTCATAATTAACCAATACTGAAAGTTATATATTCTCTGGTATAATTTTGTATTGTAGCAGTGGGGGTTGCTTTAAGGGGTGGAACATCTAGGTCATCTGCACTAACTTTTTAGTGCCAGTATCATAAATTTTGTATTATACGCATGATATTTTCGGAAAAGGAAAACATCTCACTGGCGTTCTATTGAACCGGTCTTTCGGAAAGTTGATAAGCCAGTACTATGTACTAAATATTTTTGTACATAATTCTTCAAAGTAGTGTTCCCTATTGTAGAGAGCCCTTCATTGTATAACTTTGGAGATATATTTTCCAGTACTGGAGGTGTGTTGATGTGGTTCATCTTGGGCAATGGTGAAAGTTTTGTTTCAAGACAGGTCATAGTAATACCATTTTGGTATCAAAAATGAGTTTTGAGTTTGAAATTGTTGCCCTATAAATCACAAGTCTTGTACTAAGAGCTATTTAGTCCATCCTGCGGAAAATCATTTCATTGGCGGGGGAATTTTGAAATGGAAACAACCAGTAAAATATATGAAAACAAGCAATTTATTTCTTCTCAGGACTACTTGTATAGTTTTTTGGCATTCTTGTTGTGTGTATGGGTTATTAATTATTAATGCATATGAGTTTCTTGGTTATTACAGAAAAGTGAAGTCAGCTTGGTTACAAAGCAAGCATGTGGCCTACTGCAGCCTCACGGTTTCAATGGCCCCACCTCGGTGACAGCCATGATCAGTGCCCGAGAGGTAGGTATTATTTATTTATGTTAACATTGTAATCTACATTGATTTTAAAAGTCTGAAAAGTTTGTTTGGTCCAGGGAATCTAAGATTTTGATTTGTGTTTCAATCAGAACTGGGGAGCAGTTTGCCCAGCACTATTTGGTACCTGTATAAGGAGAAGGAATGCTAAGGGACCTTTACCCAAGAGGTGCTGCATTGTGCTTCAAAAATTAAACTTAGTGTACAGTACACTATTCAAGTAGGGTCAGGGGCGTGGTGGCTCAGCGGTCTAGCTGTATGCCTCTCACCAAGGCGGTCCGGGTTCGATTCCCGGTCAATGCATGTGAGATTTTCGAAGTGAAATGCCATGTCCTGTGGTTCGGATTCCACGTAAAAAGGAGGTCCCGTGGCTCATGATCTCAAGATTAACGGTCACGTTAAACTACAAGCTTCCTTCCTTTTTCAAGTAGGGTCAAGGCAAGGTGTACCAAATATCTGTTGATGAGCCCACTTCCCTAGACAAGAGTGAAACCCTGGAACATACATGCAAAATCCTAGATGATCAGCTGAAGTGTGTTTGTGTACTCTTGATCTTATCTTCACCGGTTGTTACGGAAATTGTTTTTATTATAGTGACGCTCTCCAAGAATACATACCTTCAGTCAGAAAATCTCATTTTTGGTTTATTTTATCATAACAATCCTTCTCATTACCTGGTCTCAATGTTGCCTGGTTGTAGGCAGAATAAATCCCTACTTTGCAGTACTCTCAAATGTTGTGGAACAGATTTTACTTCCAACTTCTTAGAAGATTAGCTCCCTCGAAAATATTCACAATGGTCCATCCAATGTTCGTTGACACATATTGATCTCAGGCATATTCTTTTTCACAGTAAAATGACTCGAGGACTTGATCTGAGGATTTTTTTTCCATCCGTGAGCAGTGATATGTTGCCAGTCATACATACTAACAGCTCACCTTTTTCTTTTCCGATGATGACAGCTTTGTTAAGTTTTGATTGAAGGGTGCTATCTTCAATGACTGAGACAACATCTGCCAGAGAAGTACTTCTCAGCACTGTGGCCGGACTCCTGTTCAAGTAGTCGACCTCAATAATAAATTACAAGCTATGAAATACAGTGTATAGTATAACAAAAAAACGACGCACCAGGAAGGAATTGTCCAATGGCGATAAAAATCTGTGGATGTGAGGAACAGACATAGAAAAACAAATGATCAAAAGTGCAGAAAAATCGAATAAATCATTTCAGAGTTAGAGGGTTACAAATTGAGGACGTCAATAAGGTGTTGGTCCACCCCTGGCTTGGATGCAAGCTGTCACTCGACGTGGCATGGACTGATAAAGTTTCCGGATGGTGTTGTCTGGAATTTCGTGCCAAATGGTCCCCAACTGTTGGGCTAAATTGGCGATATTCTGGGATGTTCGCAATCGCCTTCCCATGGCATCCCAAATATGCTCTATGGGAGAGAGATAGGGTGACCGAGCTGGCCAAGGAAGGATAGGGCAAGCTTGAAGACAGTCCATAGTAACACGAGCCGTGTGCGGCCGGGCATTATACTGTTGGATGTCGCTGAAGGAACGGTAACACAACCGGCCGTAGAATGTCTTCAAATGAGATGGTACCCCAGACCATCACCCCCTGTTGTGGGGCTGTGTGGCGTGGGATAGTCGAGGCAGGATCCCCACGCTGGCCTGGACGTCTCCAAACACGTCTGCGGTTGTCGTCAGGGCACCGTTGGAAACGGGACTCATCACTAAAGACTATACCTCCCCAGTCAGCGCAGTTCCACGCTGCTCGAGTGCGGCACCACTGTAATCTGACTTAGCGGTGAACAGGCGTGAGTGGTAAGAGGCATAAAGGGTGGCGCGAGCGCAAATTCCTCAGGCGTCTGTTGATGGTCATGGTGGACACGTGTGCGGGTCACACGCTGGATCATTGATAACGACGACTCCGGTGCTGTGACAGCTGTTCTGACAATCGCTCCGTCTGCCCGTGCTGTTGTGGCCCTCGGTCGACCACTGCCGTCCTGACGCTCATGCCTGCCGTTGCTGACCTACGCTTGCCTGCATCGTCTGATCGCCGCATCTCTTCGAACCAAATGTCCAGCGACAGCTCGATTCGACCAACCAGCTTCTTTCAATCTGAACGCACGACCTCTTTGAAACTCTTGACATCTGCTCGTAATGAGCACGAATCCTTCGGCGTGGCATTCTTACAGCCGACGCTCAGATATCACAGTCAAATGCAACAGCTACTTTGAGCATACGCTACAGAATCTTGCCTTATATACCTTACGCATGCGCAGTTCGGATGTGCGGGAGCTCCCGCTATTCATTCATTGGACACGAAGCTTTAATCTGTTGCATGTTCGGTCCGAATGTCTTTGCATACGTAATTTCCTTACAATCGGACAATGCCTTCCCGGTGCGCCTTTTTTTGGTTATACAGTGTATGTAGTCCAGTAAATGATGTCTATTATTCTAACCATACATACATTATTTTGATCCTCAAACAGGTTATTTTGGTATAAGAAGACATTGTAAGAACATCATTGAAGAAACCATACTTTAAGTTGCCAATGTTAAATTCTAATTGTGACTCGGTATGGTTTTGTTAAGGCGACACTCCTGAGATCAACAGATATTTTTACCTAATGCATGGATTTTCACGAAACTTTGATGGAATGTCACCCAAACAAAAGTAGAGATATCACAAACATTTGTTTCATATACAATTAATCGTTTTTCCAAAATATATATATATATATATTTTTAATTCCATTTTTTTCCATAGATTTCAAATGACATGTTAATGGAAATTTGGAATTAGGTAGATAATACTTCTTTAAAGAAAACACTATGTATCGTTTTTTCTGTAAATAATTCATATAATGAGATATTATAGTACTAAATTTGTGTAATTTTTTTGTTCAAAAATTTTGCACTTTTAAATCACTACTACTGGGAAGAATTCTGCAATCAATAATTCCATACGCAGGTTTCCTAATATGGCTGTGATACATATACCATACAAATTTTGTTACATTTGGCAGAATATTATGGGAGAAAAATGGGATTTAAATGTAAAATTACAATTGGCAGGAAAATTAAAGCAAACTTCATATATGATGTTATCTTCCTGATCCATTACCTAGAAGTCACCAGAACCGTATGTTTTTCCTTCCTTTTGTTTCTTAGCAGCTTCTGTATGAATATTGGTAATTCTGGAAGCTTGTCTAGTATCTTGATACACAACTACAAGAGGTTACTTGCACGCGAACTTCACAGAAGTAAACAGACTGGCTACCGCCACAGAACTCACAAGAAAGAAGAAACATACAAGAATAACAAAACTGATAGTTGGCATTATTGTAGTGACATCAGGAATACCAATACAAGCATACAATGTTGCTCGATGACAGTCGAGTCAAGTACTGAAATATTAGTCCTTTGCAGGCTTTATAAATTCATTCAGAATCATGGTAGATCTTACAGCTCGATTCTGTAGAAATATGTGGGGGAGGGAGTGGGGGTTGGCTGTTGGCCCATGCCCGGGATGCGTAATTGCAAAGAACAGGGATATTTTATTGATTTGATTGAATGAAAACATGACAATGACATCATAAATAATCTAACAAGCAGTTCAGCAGATGCCACGCCCATTTCTGCTGTGTGCAAACTGACAAACAAAGCATTATTAAGGTGATAAATTGTTTGAATTCAACGGAATAAATTTGTGACAAGAAAGAAGAAACCCAATCCTTTCAATTTCAGTCATAAAAAAAATTCACCAAAATGAACAAAATATTGACTTTTATCTCCGGAGTGTCCCCTTAAAGTGCACAACCTGTTTCCAAGGTTCTTTCGAAGACTTTTCCAGATGGTGATGACACTGGCATTGCTTTCATATTGCGTATGATATTGCGTTCAAATCTAAAAATTGATATTTCCATACCTTTCTCACCGTTTTCCTTTGTGGTGTAAAATTTTGTCACTCATCTTTAGGTATGGTTTCCTGGAGAGTGCCACAATTAGAGTTACATAAAATGTTGTAGTTTTCTGCTAAAGCTAATGTCTTGGTTGCTTATTTATAAACTCTGATTTTTGTCTTGATGTGTTCATTACAGAGGGGCATGTATGGCAGGAACTGCTTTTCACGAGGAGATTGCTGCAAGATCACTAATAGTTACCTTCCTAACAAAATGTCAACTGTTGACATGTATCATAGTAAAGCATTTTGTGGATCATACTCAAAAGATGGTGACCACTTTCTCAGTGCATGTCAAGGTGAGTTCTATTTATTCATAGCAATTAATTTTAATTCACTATTTTTGTTTCTTTAGGTCCCTTACAAGTGTGGTGACTTATTAAGTTGCTTCCTATGGAAGAGAATGGGTACAATAAACTCCCCACTCTTCAATGAGTGGGAGACCACCTATCAGTGACTGGTATGACTTGTTGTAACTTCAATTTGATAGGTTTGTTCTCATGTGTGCCTCAGAAATGTAGGGCTAAACAGAAAACAATGCTAGGTTGCTGGGCACATTTGAGAGAAATGTTCTTTGTAAGAAAATAAAAGTTTATAGTTTGAAATTATGTATTCAGTGTATCACAATTAATAAACATATAAAGATATTTCTGTAAAACAAATTGTTACTTATGACTTTCTGTATACCCCTCATATCTTGGACATTCTGCAAAGTGTCCTAAACAACAAAAATATTCAAAATTATAATATTTATGTACGTTTCTATATGCTTCGTTGTTACAGATCGAAATTTAAGGTTATATCATACATGGGATGGTAAATTTGAACTTTCTCGAACGATTCAAGCTCGAGATGTTGGCTGGAGTATATTGGATACTGTGTTCAGTCCAGATGGAAGTCATATAGTGTATTCCAGTTGGTCAGATTGTCGTAAGTTCCTTTTTCTCTCTAATATGGTACTTAAAAGTTATCTGTTGCATGTTGTTTTTAGTTTTATAAGAAAGATTCTAAGAAGTGGGCAAAAGTGCAACCAGTTATATTATATTTTCACATACTGCCACTATCTGTGCTATATTCATTTATAACATTGGTATATTGTTAGTGGTTTTTATGTGCCAGTAAATGATAATACAGTATTAACTGCCACATATAAAAATGAATTTAAGGTGACTAATACATGGGTTGGTTTTTTAGTTTTGTCACCAATGCTTCAGTGCCAAGTTGCAACAATGTTGGGCGCTGCCATTTTTACCGACGGTTGCTGCCCTGCATCCCCTCCCTCAGAGCACATGACCTCGCCCGTCCTCACCACCGCTCGTGCGCAGTCGCGCCTATTAGATGAGTAGTGTGAGACCAGCGCTCGCAAAAGACAGTCGCAATGTTTTCCAAGCAGGAGCAGAGAACGTGGATAAAAATTCAGTGTGCTAGGGGTCGCAGTGCTAAACAGTGTCACCGAGGATTGCAGGAAGCATGCGGTGCAGCTGCGTTACCATTCAGAACGGTAGCAAGATGGGCGCGAACGTGTGGAGCACATGCCTCGATCAGGTCACCCACCAGTAAGTGATGACAATGTACAGATGGTGTCGTTAGTAGAGGTGGATCGGAGCGTAACGATTCGTCAATTAGAGCAAGATACCGGACTGGCGCATTCAACTGTCCTCCACATCCTGAAGGACTTGCTGAAAATGAGGAAGATTGCATCCAAATGGGTTCCGCATGACTCAACCGACATGCACAAATGGCTGCGATATGACGCTTGTCGTATGCACTTGCAGCGTTATGAGCGCGGAGGAGAGGCCTTCTTACGGAGTATCATAACCATTGACGAGACGTGGGCCAGATCTTATGAGCCACAGTTATAACGCCAATCGAATGGGTGGCGGCACCACGGATCACCACGGAAACAAACAGCTCGACCAACCAATGTGAAGGTAATGTTGATTCTTGCCTATGATTGGGATGGTGTGATCATTCACCATACTGTTCCCCGAGGGCAAACCGTTAATGCGGCGTACTATTGTTCGTTTCTGCAAGTCCATCTCCGAGGAGCTCTGAGAAGGAAACGGCGCCACCGCATGTTTACACCGCCCATCGTTCTGCATGACAATGCTAGGACACACAGCAGGCGTTGTGTCAGCATTGTTGGATCGCTGGGGCTTGGAGGTCCTCTATCACCCCCCATATTCTCCCGACATCAGTCCCTGCGAGTATGATCTCATGATGAAGATGACAATGCGCGGGGAGCGCTTCCGTACGATTGAAGACGTTAAGCAGGCTGCCGAGCGCTCTCTTCGTACCATCAATAGATTGGGCAGTGCCAACGGGATCCAACGACTTCCGCATCGCTGGGAACACGTTGTACGCAACGGTGGGAACTACATCGAGGGCCTGTGAAACTTGGAAACATCTAAGTGAGTTATTAATCCAGTTATAACTAGGGGTCGACGGTGCACCGATTTTTCGGTTTCGGTACGGTACAAAGGAAATTACCAACCTCGGTTCGAGACAATAAAAAACTCGGTAAATAGTTCGGTTCGGTACAAGAGACATAAATACCGTAATTTAAGGAAACCTTTTTTTAGACATCCAAAGTATTGTCCTTTATCATCAGTTTTACTTCAATAGTTAGTTAAATACAGTAAAACTTCTTGTATACGGTTCATATTTATACGTTTTCTATACGATTTTTTTCCTGGTCCTGGCAAAATGCCTATACTTTCCATGTTAATTTATCTCCGATATACGTTTTACATTTATTCGTTTTTCACACTTATACGATAATATTTTAAGTCCCTTGCAATATAAAGCATCATTTATACGTTGCGTGTTCTGAGGAAGTACGTATGTTCGAATGCAAACTTTTGTTACCGCCTGTACTTCCGTTCGGAAGGATGCACCGCGTGCTAAATTATGTTACGATGGCCTTGAGGAACACCGGTGGTCACGGCGACACTCGCTTGCCAGAGTGTCGTAACAAGGAAGAACAGCTTGCGTAATAAGCAAGCGCTATTATTGTGTTAGCCTTTCAAAATAACAGGAAGCAGCCATAAAACACAGTTAGACAGCATCTGAAGCTTATGTTAAGATGTTAATTTAGGCCTACACTACGGCATTTTATTAATGACGATGAAGAGCCGCAGAATAATACAGTAGATTTTAATGATGCTGTCAATGCTCTATGGACTATCAAACATTTTGTGACGCACCATAACGTTTCTGAGGAAATAATGGCCGAATTATATCGGTTTGAAAATACTGTTCACGCCGTGGCCTCGGCCAACAAAAAACAAGTCAAGATAACAGACTACTTCGTAAAGTGACTCAATTTTCTTTGTTTTGTTATATCTGGGTGCATTTCTCTTGTAGTTGTTTTGTTACATATTGCCGATTATAGTTAAACAATCGTATTATTATTTCTTGTTTTTCACTTCCTAACGGAAACCCTCGCTCGCCCGCCGCCCGCGTTGATAGCCTGTCTCCCGCCAGGCACTTGCCGTAATGCGTAGCTCGCGTGGCACAGTCATTGAGTAGATTATAGCCTATAGTTCACAGCTGGTGCTGAAAATGTTCGCCATTCATTGCTACACATCGCTGGCACATCTTCATGAAGTTGTCATTTACGTTCTGAAGTTCCTCAGCACCGATTGACTCTATTTCAGCTGTAATATACCTTAGTCCAAAGAATATGGACTGTTCAAGCCGTGGCGTCAAGAAGTGCATACGGCAAAGTGCTTGTCGAGAACCGGCTCGCGGCACGACAGAGGGTCCCTGTCGCTTTTAAAACAAAGTCCCTGTATAACCCATATTGTCACATACATTTTGCAGTTTTTATTTACCGACTTTCATTCACATTTATACGTGGTTTTTTTTTCCTTTGGTCCCCTGGAAATCGTATAAGTGAAGTTCTACTACTAGAGCACAATAACTCTTCTGATTAATAAAATTAAATTATGGACTTAAGTGTTCCAGTGTGAGCCTAATGTCTATTTAATGTGTGCATCAATTGGCTTACTCCACACTAAAAGGGCAAGTTTGAAAGTTAATGGAACATTGTATGAGATTATTAGCTGTACATTTTTTCTGTATTTTAAATAAAAATTGTGCTATTTGGCAAGTATTTGGTTTACTGTATAATCATTAGAACTCATGTGTTACTTTTTTCTTAATGGTTTACAAATTACTCTAATTTAACATGTTAAAATCAGCCGAGCTGTACCGAACCGATTTTGTACCGAGAACCGAAGTACAATTTTTTTTACCGAACCCAAATTTTCAGTACCGAAGACCCCTAGTTATAACTAAGGTGCCAAAACTAAAAAACCAACCCATGTATGTCCTTAAATTCATTGTCTTAGTACCAAAATTGATTGAGCCTTTAAAAATGTGCCAAACTTCCCGTTATGGCCTGTGCGTGTAATTTCATACCATTATTGTACTTCCTTTCTGTATGTGTCATTTTATGCCCTTAATGTGCTTTCTATATCTGTGTCAGTCACAAAGTTTACTGCCATTGTTGTGTTGCAAGTGTAGGGTGTACACTGCAAATTTTTTTTTCCAGTTCACTTATGCAGATTATATGGGGATGTTGAAAATCAAGAGGCTCTTCCACTTTGCCCAGAGGAACGCCGATTCTGTGTGTTCTCTCTCGCCTTCTCGTCAGATGGTCGTGAGATTTTGGGTGGTGCGAATGATGGCTTCTTATATGTGTATGACCGTGAGTGCAATCAGAGAGCTTTACGGGTAAGACAAATATTTTATGCAAGTTATAGGTCTATTATGTGCTGTAAACATGCTGGAGAGCAATTTATTAGGACTGGATGGGTTGTAGCTTCATATAACTTTACTTTGTCACTATCACCTTCCTCAGAATGTGTGGCATCATCACTTAAGAAAATAAATTTGTTGCTCTCATTGTCAGAATTGTAGATTTATATGTGTATATACACGTACATACACAAGGTGAATGTACAATCAATTGGTGGACAGTAAAAGGATAGAAATGTGGATTAAGGACAAACACATTGACAGGCAGGTGCAGTCCTGAAATGGAAACATGCATAACAAGGATGGGGATAACCACCTCAGCCAGACACACCATTGTCTTCAAAGCTATACATTCACACCATCAATCCAATCAACTGCTCTTCAATGCTATAACCCCTACAAGCTCACTTGATCTCTCAGTCTTCTGTCGATTGAGTGATTGATTTTATGTATATGTAGTACATCCTCATTAGGTCAGAACTTGGCAGTATTCAAATGGTCCCACCAGATATATTAGGCATACAAAATAACGTGCCTATTTCAGAAATCTTTGTAATTCGAAAGAAAAATATGCCCTTTTATTCAATTCTCTCACTACAATTTGAAACATTTATTGCATAATTCCAACATCTACCTGCCAAAATTGCAACTAAAAGACAGTAGGCAGAGTTCACAACATGCCTGCAAACTAGTTACTGGATCATAAGGTCAACGAGGGGCCGATAACCTCGATGTTAGGCCCCTTAAAACAACAATTATCATCATCATCATCATAAGGTCAACGGGAATCTTGTCCAACGGGACAAGAGCAAAGCTAATCGCAGAACCTACTCTATTTTTCTCATGCCCAACCATAGAGACCATCACTCCTCTGTTACAGTGGGAATGTCCAAGGACTGTTGTGGTGTCATGGTATAACATCTGTTTGTGTAGATACGGGAAAATCGCAACTGGGATAAATGCAAATTTTACTTTTTTCTACTATTTGGTAACTATTATGACTATGTATACCCATAATTTGCAAAACTGAATATGTGACAAAGTGCGATAACTAAGGGTTCTTGCGAATTTACCCCATAAATGCAATAAATGCGAAAAGTGCCCGATTAACCGAAAAATTACTTTGAAATTAGGGAGTTTCTAGCGATGGAAATATCGACATAATAATCAATATTCACAAATATCGATTGTCGATAAAGCAGTGGATTATGGTAGTTTAAATCTGAAATCAATCAATTTGAGAATGGCTGTTGTTTGTCGCATGTTAACTGTTTACAGCCATTGTGGCGTTTGAAGCCATTTTTTCAGCGTTGCCTTAGTAAACAAGGGTTTAGTGCTTTTCAGTCTGTCGACACGATTAATCTCATGTAATTTATTTCAGGATTAGGGGATGAACCCAGCTTTTTTGGGTACATTCGTGTTGACCGACTGAAAAGCACTAAACTCTTGTTTACAGCCAATAAAACGATGTTTTGGAAAAATTATTTCGTAGTTTCATTTGGTTGTGCTAATAATAGGAATGTTCTAATCGCACCGGTCCTCATTTCTTGTATTTGACCATTATGAATAAAACTAAAAAGTACGTATCGTGATATAAATAGACAATGTTTATTTTGCATTCTTTTCTGATTTCTCCTCGTTTTGGGGAATGTTGTTTAATATGATCAAAATATTCTCTACAATGTGTGAGTTATAGGTCATGTTGTATGCCGTCCAACAATATCTCCTTGAAGAAGGTCTTATCAGTAATTGATGTGTGCATGTTCCGTTTAACTTGAAAGCCTTTGAGACTGATGAAATGTTTATCAGAAACACCCATATGTCCAATCCTGCGCATGTTTGAATTAGTATCCGTGCTTATTAATTTTGAACCTTCATTTATCTTACCTGGTGACGAACATTTAAATGCTACAAGATGCTAATTTTTAGAATTCAAAATGCTACAAAATGATATTTTTGGAAATTAAAGTGCTACAGAATCAATTTCAAAATGCTATTCTCTCGTATCTTTCATGATATTTCTCGCTGTCCAATTGTGACCATACACTCTCAAGGGCAACGGGGAATCTTGTTAAGTGGGCCCAAAAGAGTTGCTCATTGCATAAATATTATGGTAGTTTTTCATGCCCGGACACAAACTATAAACCGTAGAGATGGCAGAAATCCTGTCAGAAAGGCCAAAAACAGGGCCCAGTTGTGCAACATCACAATAGCTACTTATGGTATTTAATATTCCAACTAAGTCACTAAAATAAGTGAATGGATAAGGTTGGCAATGAAAGCTGCCAACTTGGTTACTAACCATTTTCCATCATTTTACGCTATAACCTCAAACAAACAATGGTCTCGATGCCTTAATTACCGTATTTCCTCGCATAATCGTCGCACTTTTTTAGCCGAAATTTCGTGGAAAAAAGCAGGGTGCGACGATTATGTGAAGAATATTTAAGTTCAAAGAATATACTGTATCATTATTTGCTGCAAGGGCCAGTAATTCGCGTGGCGAGAGTCATAGCTTGCAGTCAGAGGCAGGCTTCTTTCTCCCAACAAGGTCACGACAGGTTAAAGCTTGCGGAATGTGCTGACGAAACTGGCCGCTCGCGTCACAGTTCATAGCCTGCAGGCATAAAGACGAGATTACTTTCTCCTAACAAGATCGCGCCATATTAATCCTATAAGCTGGCGGAATGTGCGCTGGTCGCTGGCGTCACAGTTCATAGCACGCAGCACCAGATTGATTCCTTTTTACTGACAATATCACGCCAGATTAGGCCTATAAGCTCACGGAATGTGCGCTGGCCCTTCACGTCGAGGTTCATAGCCCGCAGGCATAAAGACGAGATAACTTTCTCCTGACAAGATCACGCCAGATTAAGCCTTTAAACTCGCGGAATGTGCCCTGGCCGCTCGCGTCACATTTCATAGCCCGCAGGCTTCAAGACGAGATTACTTTTTGCTGACAGATCACACAGGATTAGGCCTATAAGCTCGGCGGAATGTGCGCTGGCCGCTCGCGTCACAGTTCATAGCCCGCAGGCATAAAAGGGAGTACTTTCTCCTGACAAGATCACGCCAGATTAGGCCTATAAGCTCGCGGAATGTGCGTTGGCCTTTCGCGTCGCGGAATGTGCCCTGGCCTTTCGCGTCGCGGTTCAAGATTACTTTCTCCCGACAAGATCACACCAGATTGGGCCTATAGGCTCGCGGAATGTGCCAAGTGATGAGTCTGGCCGCTCGCGTCACAGTGCATAGCCCGCAGGCATAAAGACGAGATTATTTTCTGCTGACAAGATCACGCCAGATTAGGCCTATAAGCTCGAAGATTTTGCGCTGGCCGCTCGCGTCGCAGATCATAGCCCGCAGGCATAAAGACGAGATTACTTTCTCCTGACATGATCACGCCAGACTAGGCCTATAAGCTCGCGGAATGTGCTAAGTGATGAGGCTGGCCGCTCGCAACACAGTTCATAGCCCGCAGGCATAGAGATTTCTTTCTGCCGACAAGATCACGCCAGATTAGGCCTATAAGCTCGCGGAATGTGCGCTGGTCGCTCGCGTCACAGTTTATAGGCCGCAGGTATAAAGACGAAATTACTTTCTCCTGACAAGATCGCGCCAGATTATACGCTCGCGGAATGTGCTAAGTGACGAAGCTTGTCGCTCGCGTTACAGTTCATAGCCCGCAAGCATAAAGACGATACATTTTTCTTCTGACAAATTCGCAGCAGCATGTGCAACTGACTGGCGCACAAATACGAATATGCTATGCGACGATTATGCGATGAAATTTTATAAATCTATTTTAGTGGTTGAAAAGTGGGGTGCGACGATTATGCGAGGAAATACGGTATCCTTTGTCCTGTTAACTTGGAGTAGGTCATTAAGTGCCCAGATTTTGTCTATTTCTCGGCAGTATCACAAAACATTGTTTATAATAATAATAAATTTATTGCAGCAGAATGGCCAGGAAAGGTTTTACAATATTAGGTTACATAGATCCCAATTGTACTGTCCATTTGCTTGCATTGATGAGGTCATTAAGAGACCCAGTCCAGCTTTTGCATTGCTTGAAGTTCACATCTTTCGCCACTTATTTTACACACGCATTGGTCATCTGCTTGGTGATATTTAGTAATTACACACATTTTATGGAGGAAAACCATGAATCACGAGCCCTATGATTGAGTACCTTTGCGTGAGACTGGTGTTGGTCCATTGTCTATTTAGCATGGCATCTGTTCCAAAAAATCCATTATCTATCTTTTTCTCCTTCTGTTTCCTTCTTTCTGTTACTTCTGTATAAGCGCATGTACTTGGTAGGAATTCCTTGAGGAAAAACGTTTCTTTTGTTTATAGCAATGCACATAATTTGGATGATCACCATCACAGAGACAAATAAGCATCATATGAGAAAGGAGAAGTTCAAGATTTGATATAAAAACTATTGTTTTTTGCTAAATAAGTTCACTGCACAAGAAAGAACATTGCACACATTCATACCAGAGCCAATGAAATATCATGATTTAATTCTGGTCTGAGGGCTAGAACAGGGTACACTCTACCTTGGGAGGCAAAACTGAGTAGAGGTAGGTTCGATTCCCACCTCAGCTAACCTGGAAGTGGTTTTCTATGGTTTCCCCACTTCTACTCCAGGTACTGGGATGGTTCCTAATTTAAAGCCATGGTTGCCTCTTTCCCAATCCTCACCTGAATTGCAAATACACTCTACTGCTGATACCACAGTATACCGAAGTACACGGGCCTAAGACCATGATGCCCAAGCTCCTCAAATTAAACAACAAAATAGTTGTACCCTGGAACTCACCAAGCAGGAAGGGAATTTGGTGATTCCATGTTGGAAACAGATGTGCATTGAGGTATTCATTGGCCACTGCAAGGCTCTTCATCGTGGATGCACAGTGCCAACAAACATAATACATACCTGCCAACTTTTACGGTTTATCCGTAAAATTTACGGAAATTGCAGCATTTTACGGTTTTACGGACGAACGGTGTCATTTTACGATTTCGCGGACAAAAATTTGAAACGATAATTTACATTCGATAATACCGCCCACTTCCGTACAATCGATTGTTTGCGTGGGTCGAAGGCAAGTCCACGATAGTCGATAACTCGTTCTTTGATATGATTCGTACTTTTAACCGTGTGATGGTTGTGTCGTCATCGTAATTGAATTTCAAGCCGGGATAACCGTTCTTGCATGTG
Source organism: Meconema thalassinum (assembly GCA_946902985.2). Lineage (NCBI taxonomy): Eukaryota > Metazoa > Arthropoda > Insecta > Orthoptera > Tettigoniidae > Meconema > Meconema thalassinum. The sequence continues at coordinate 672,596,672 of OX336388.2, forward strand.
AATCTTAGGTGTTGACAGGCTCTGCTTCGCATATTCTTTGTTCCGCTCCGTTCGCTCGTTGCGATTTAAACCATATTCTTTGACCACGTTAGTTGTTCATTGTTCGCGAAGTTGGCGTTCCTTGAATGTTTTCGTCTTTTAAGGTTATGGCATATTTTATTGAAGCGTTCGAGTTTTTGGCTATAACTTCGTGCTTCGCAGTTTCCTGTATTCCTTGGACTAATTACATTCGTTCCACGTGTGTGTGTGTTTATTTTTTTCTACCATGTGCATATTCTATCTTCACGAGGTTGGCGTCGTGTTCATTTAATGGTTGGTGTGTTTTGACATGTTTTAATGAAGTGTTGGCTGTCTTAATTGTTTTATGTTATAATTTTATGTGACGTTCAGTGATCCAGGTTCCTTTCGATGTTTTAGTAGATATCGAGAATGAACAAATCCAACAAGAAACAGTACTTCCAGACATTTAAAGAATCATACTCGGTTGATTTTCCGTGCATACTAAAATCAAGAAAGGGAGAAAAATTTGCCTTTTGCACGGTATGTGGGTGTGATATTAATATTGCATATGGTGGAAAAAACGATTTAAGTAATCATGTGAAGTGCGGTAAACACATTAGTTATGTTAAATCGAAGAAGATAGCAAGAAAATCAACACCTTTTTTGCTAAGTCTGGAAACGTTTACAGTGACGTAATTATGGCCGAGTGTCTGTTTACTTCCTTTTTGGTGGAACACAATGTGCCCTTAAGTGCGGCTGATCATGCTGGAGCTTTATTTAAGAAGATGTTTCCCACATCAGAAGTTGCAAAGAAATATAGTTGTGGTCGCACGAAAACGACATGTATTGTAAATAAAATGGCAAAAAATGCATCATCTGAAGTTGTTAAGTGCCTTCAGAACGGACCGGATACAGATAAATTCCTTTTCTTTTCATCAGTGAGAAACTACTTTTATACTGCCTGTGACTACATCATCAACAAGTTTCCACTCAAGGATGACGTGTTAAAGAATGCTCAAGTTGCTAGGTTAGACAAAATTGAAGATTCACAGTTATCTTCCATTCGTTTTTTCTTGGAAAAGTTTCCTATCATGTTATGCAAGGAAGAGAATGAAACTACAGATGAGGTGGTGAATGAGCTTCAGAGGCAGTTCACAGCTCTTCAGGTAGATGACTCTTTGGCTGCACATCAAGATGCTGCAAGTGATTCCAGTTGGGCACAAATATCAAGAATTCGTGGAGCCGATGGACTTCTTAAGTATAACCGAATTTTTAGAGTATTGCTCTCTATTCTCACCATACCCCATAGCTATGCAGAATGTGAATGTTTTTTTTAGCTTTGTGAAGAAAAATAGAACACAGTTCAGGTCATCCATGTCCAATGAATCTCTGGAGTCTATTTCTATTTTGAAGACCAGGAGTTCTGGTCCCTGTTATGACAAAACATTTTCTCAAGACTGTTTGCAGGAAGCTAAAAAGGCCACAACCATGACTTAAAAGTCGAACTAGCATGTGATTTGCAGTGTGTATTATATTATTTCTTGCCTGTGTTACGTTAAACAAGCTTTATTGTTTAAAGCCTTTTTCAATTATCGTATATCAGCTTAATCTATCAAGGAAGTCCTGTTATGTCTGCTCCAAACCGATATTCACCACGCCTGCTGCTGATTAACATGGATTTCTTCTTGATTGTTATGTTCATCTACAAATCATGTAAGTAGATATGATTTCATTGAAGTATCCTGTTTAAAGCATGAATTATTGTATTTTGTAGCCCAGAAGTATTATTATTTTCGTCAAGCCGGGGTATGTCGAAAATCGTTAGATTTTTTTTGTCGCGCGTGAGTTTTACTGATAGCCCTTTTCAAAAGTTGGCAGGTATGATAATACATTTGCACAAAAAATAAAATTGTTGTTGGAAATAACATCTTCATAATTATCCACTATTAAAAGAAGCTGGCAGTCAGGGAAAAACCATAAATTGTAGTAGCCTTGCATGTGTTTGCGATGGTAGTAAATTCCTTCCATACTACGTGTTCATTGTACATGCTTGAATAGAAGCCACTGTCGGCATGTATTTTCGTAATTGTTCATCACTGTTTGACTTGATATTTCCCAGCCTGGGCAGTTAACGAAGGGATTTTATTATACTAAACTGAATGCTCAGGAACTACATATACAATATATTAAGTAAATATCTCTTTCCACCATATACCTATACAGTACACACACAGAGAGATGAGCTTTGACAAAATAAGCTAGATCGTTTCAAATAATCCCGGATTAACTAGGATTAATAAGAACATATGTGAAACCCCATAATTTGGACAAATAATCTGGGAAAGCAATACTCCCAGGAACAATAGGTAGAGGTTTCATTGTTTGACAATATCAGGGCACACATCCAGAGGGCTGGATTGACCTTTGAGGGAAGGTATTATTTATTTTTCTGATTTGCTGACGTAATTGAGGAGCGTCGGAACAAAAGCCGGGAAGTAAAGCAACACAACCATTGCAGAGCGTAATAAAAACTGACAACTTTGTGGCATATCAAATTACTTTTTAATGTTGATGGGTCTGTCGTTCCAGGACATTGCGGCTCGTTAGAAAATGTTTGTAGAATCATATTTTTAATCATTTTTTGTCCAATACTACTCAAGAGGACTACAAAAGCACAGTTGCAGTAAAAGGTGCATTTATCGGTTTTTGTTCCGACGATTCTTAGTTTCAGTGAGAAATATTCTAACTTATTTGTAGGTCAGTTATTGTTTTATATGTCTGTCAAATACAGTATCATGATTTCAGTATGGACAGTGGCAATGTGTATTTGTGTTCTATTTCTAGATTGAGGGTCATGACGATGATGTGAATACCGTAGCCTTTGCTGACAACACTTCTCAAATATTATACAGTGGCGGAGATGATGGACTCTGTAAGGTATGCATTAAATTGCTTCTCTTTTTTTTTTTTCTCATTCGATTTAAACCATTATTGACTATGGGTTAACAATCCTTTTTTATTGCTATGTTTCTGATTTGAAAAGTGGAAAATCAAACTCCAGCAAATCTTCCAAATTTTGCTATATCTGCCAAGGGGTTTTACCCAGGTGTACTCAGTTTTAACACATTTCATTTGTTGCAAGAACTGTCGGCGTTTGTGTGACGCGTTATTGGTATATTAATGTGAAACGTGTGAATAATACCATACATACTCAGTTGTGTTTACAAATGTTAGTGAGATGTGATCGTTCAGCATCATCACTCATTCCCTAATTGATGCAAGTTCAAATAAAAATAAAGTTTGCATTTCCATGTCTGATACTTTGTACATTCCATTCTATTCTTTTGATACTAAGATTTTTGCATAGCAAGGGATTGGCAACTCCAGCTATCTGATATGGCATCTAGCGGTAAAAATGAGAAACTTACCAAGTAGGGTACATTTGTCACATGGTGACTGTTTGTACATGGTTTCTTGTATTCGTAAGCAGATCGTGGTAAATTCTTCGTGTCTTTATACATAAGTAATAAGTTTTACTCGTTGATAGAGTGTAAAATGAGTAAAAGCAAAGTATATTGCTCAGTTTACGGCTGTAAGTCGATGTATAAGAGGGCTGCGGATATAAGTTTTCATCACTTTCCAAAAGATGTAAATAGCAATAGCCGAAAGGTGACGATGCCAAATAAATACGGGCAACAGGAACGGGTTGGCCACTCACCACTACACTCACTGCCGCCGAGCCAAGCCGCACCAAGACAGCCAAGCCTACACCAGCCAAGCTTCATCAGTCAGGTATCCTTCCCCCTCCGTAGTTCATTTCCAATTACCCTTCCAACCGCCATCACCTCGCTCTGCGATATCCGATCCATACCACTACGAGTCATATAGGCCTAATTTGACTTCGCAGGGTAAATATCTACTCTGCAAGAACCTGCTACCAGTCCGATATTCAACACCAAACCCACCTGCTAACCATCCAAATCAAGCAATTCCTGTCTCCCCCGAGTTTTAATACAAGTTAAACTCATCCCTTCACTCTACCAAGCAGCAAATAATTTCTCGAGTCTATGGTACAGTGAGCAAACTCAAATATAGCTTTCAAACGTAATAGCGCCATGACTCGAACTGCTCAAAAACAAATACCAGCAGACAACCGATGCTTGATAATATGCAATTGACACATAAAATCCAGTGGAACACACAAATTAGATCACGTGTATCGCACAGTTATACATATATACAATTACAAATAACACTGTCATTATTTTAGGGTCCACATTTACTGATTATAACCGAAAAATAAAAAGTGTTCCATATCAAACGCGTGTTATTGAGTATTTTTACCCTACTTATCCAGACCGACCGCAGCGCCCCAAGTGTTAGTTTGAGTTGCCAATAGTAGTGAAAGTCATTCAGGGGTAAGGAATAGTGGTGGATAAGTGAGGTTATGGCAGTCTCATAATGGGCTGATTAAAAATGTAAACTTAGTATATTTTGGTTAAATATGTCGTACTATGTAGCATTAAATTACAGATTGTCCAATTGGGCTACTGTGGGATATAAGGGTTCCTATTAAGTCCCTCACACTTTTGTGTTACATAAATCATTTGTAGCCAAAAACCTTCCCTGGGGTGCACACAACAACTCGCCCAAATGTCATCGCAATCGGATAAATGGTATATGAACGCATAGGGGACAGACGGACGTATTGTTTATGTATTGATGACTGAATCCGATGATTTTTGCTATTTGGTACCGTAAATAACTTTGATCTCTTTGTTGTAATCTTGTTTAGATAACTGTAAAATTAAAGCTCTATTGATGAGGCTTGTGAAAGTTGCTCTTTTATGACAGCCCAGGTGATTTGAATCATATCTTATTGCGGTGTGGGTTTGTGACAGCTTTCTAAAGATCTGGTAATTTAGTCTATTATCTTTTATGGTGACCGTTGTGTCTAGGAAATTTATTTTGTTGTTAATAGCGGACTCTACAGTGAATTTTATGCTGTTATCGATGTTATTCAACTGGTTTACTATCTTGTCTATTTTTTGGATATTGTCATCGACTAGAATGAACACGTCATCCACGTACCTCCCCCAGAATTTTATTCCTTGTATTTTGCCCTCTATTTCTGTTTTTTTTTTTTAAATCCAGGTTGGCAATAATTCCCGACAGTGGTGATCCCATGGCTAGGCCTTCCTTTTGCCTATCATCATCATCATCTTGAACAGTTTCCAGCCCCAGGCTGGGTCTGTTTGGAACATAAGCCTCGCCACTTAGTCCTTTCTTCCCACCACCTCTCCGCTGTCACTCTGGTCCAGTCCTCGCCTCTCTTCTTGACACATTCCTCCACTCCTTTCAGCCATCTATCTCTTCGTCTTCCCCTTGGTCGTTTCTTCTGCATTTGCATCTCATGTATCCTCTTGGGAATCTTCTTCTCATCCATTCTCTTTAAGTGTCCATACCACCTCAGTCTTGATGTCTCAATCCTACCTTGCAAGCGCTCCTCTTTCACCATTTCCCTGACCTTTTCATTCATCACTCTGTCTCTTCTTGTTACTCCGATCCTACTTCGCAGGAACTTCATTTCACCTGCCTGTATTCTGCTTATGTCTCTTTTCTTCATTGTCCACGTTTCTGATGCATAGGTCAGTATCGGGATATAGTAGCTTCTGTATAACACTTCCTTGCTTTTTTGTGGGACATCTTTATTCCACACTAAGCTCCTAATGCTTCTCAGAAATGCTTCTGCCTGTCTGCCACGTTCCGTAATCTCTTTGTCATTTCTCCCATTTTCCTCCACTATACTTCCCAAGTACTTGAGACTTTCCACCTTCTTCAGCTGTCCACCTCCAAGTGTTATCCCACTCATTGGTCTGTCCTTTTTCCTGGTTGTTAGCAGGATCTCACATTTACTGATGTTGACTTCCATCCGTACTCTCCCACTGTTTCTTCCCAAGCCTTCAGTTGCTCCTGAATTTCCTCCTCCTTGTTTCCCCAGACCATGAGATCATCTGCAAACACCATTGCTTTCATCTTATCTTCTCCTATCTTTCCTGCTACCCGTGTCATTACCTCGTCCATAACCACAATAAAGAGAAGGGGTGACAGCGCACTACCCTGTTTCAGGCCACTCATTTGTCTGAACCAGTCTGTTCTTTCCCCTCCAACTTTCACAAAACTCACACTTCCACAATACATCTCCTTCACTCTGCCTACAGTCCCTTTTTCCACTCCCATGTTTTCCATTGCTTTCCGAACCTTCTCCCTACACACACTATCATAGGCCTTTTCGATGTCCAGGAAGGCCATCAACAGATCCTCTCCAAATTTGTAGTGGTGTTCCTGGAGCTGTCTCACTGAAAATATGAGATCCACTGTTGATCTCCCAGGTCTGAATCCATACTGCTCCTCTCTCAATTTTCTCTCCACTTTGGCTCGTATTCTACTTTGTAATATCTTTTCATATATCTTGGCACAGTGAGGTATGAGTGTGACTCCCCTGTAATTTCTGCACTCCTTTCTGCTTCCTTTCTTAAATATTGGGACAATTAATCCTTTCTTCCAATCTTCTGGGGTCTTTTTCTCCTTCCATATCACCCTCATCACACGGTACAGCCACTGTTTCCCAACCTCCCCTGCTGCCTTCACCATTTCAATACTCACTTCATCCACACCCGGTGCCCTTCCTCCTTTCATCTTGTCTATAGCCATCTCCAGTTCTCCCCAATTCAGGTCCTTTTCCATTCCTGTGTTGTCTTCTCCATCTTCCAATACATTGTCTTCCTCCCTAAGGCCATTTGGATTCAGCAAATCCTCAAAGTACTCTTTCCACGCTGTCTTGAGTGTTTCTTTGTTGTGTACCTCATTTCCGTTTTTGTCCATCATTACCACATCCTCTCGCAGACCTCTTCTCTTACTTTTGACCATCCCATAAAGTACTTTCTTATTTCCTCTGCTGTCTTCCTCCATCATCTCTGTCCACTTGACCGTCCACGTCTTCCTCTCCTCTGCGACAATCTTGTTTGCTTCTTTCTTCTTTATCTTATAAGCTTCCCTTGCCAGATCAGTTCTTTCCTGGAACCACACTCTGAAAGCCTTGTTCTTCCTTCCCACAGCTTCTTTTACTCTCTCATTCCACCATGGTGTCTCTTTACACCGCTTTCTGTTGCTTGTTCTTCCACATACTGCCACTGCAGCTTCCACCATTGTGTTCTTGAATTGCTTCCATTCCTCTTCCCCTGTTTTAGGATTGTCTGTTGGCATCCTTTCCCTTATTATCTTCTGGAATTCTTCCTTGAGTTTCCATACTTGGATTCTCCTTTCCTGGTACTCTGTCCTCTTGCTATCCTTAACAACTCCCAGGTTCATTACAAGTATTCTGTGGTCGCTATCTAAGGCCTCTGATGGTATTATCTTTATATCTCTGACACTTCTCTTCATTTCCCAGTCGTACAACATGTAATCTACCAAAGATTTCTTTGTTAAATCACTGCTGTACCATGTTACCTTGTGGCTTTCTTTCTTCCGGAACCAGGAGTTGCCTACCACTAAACCGTTTCTCTTGCAAAAATCCAGCAACTTTCTCCCTTCTTCATTCCTGCTACCCCATCCTTCTGCTCCCAATACATTTTCATATCCTTGCCTTTCACTTCCTACATGTGCATTCAAATCTCCCATGACAATGATGCTCTGACCATTCAACCGCTGTTGTAGCTCCTTCTCAAAGTCTTCCTTCTCTTGAGCTGTACATCCAACTTGAGGGACATATACCTGGGCTATCTCCAGGCTTCTTCCCTTTACAGTTACTCTGATCTTCATGATCCTGTCACTTATTCCCTTTACCTCTTCCTTCATTCCATCTCTCACAACTACTCCTACTCCGCTGCTCCTTCCTTCACTGTTCCCACTCCAGTACAACCGGTACCCTTTCCTCAGTTCTCTGCGACCTTCTCCTTTCCATCTTGTTTCTGCCAAGCCCAGTATATCCAGTTTTCTTCTCTCCGTCACATCTACAATCTCCTCCACCTTTCCTGTCAGTGTCTGTATGTTTAATGTCCCAACTCGTAGTCCATTAGCATATCCGGGTCGTCGTCGTTTGCATCCGTCCTTTCCGAGGCCTGTTCCTGTTTTGAAAGCAAATATGATATCCACTACTGGCTTGCTAGGCCTATTGTAGCTTCACCAGAGCCCCGTCAGCCGTCACTTTTCAGGGTTCCCATAGAGCCTTCACAGCTACCGCAGCGGTCCGGGGGCACACAAAGTCCCCACTGTACTTCACCCCTACAGGCAATCCCCTACTTCATGCCGTTGCCAGTCTCTCACCACGTGGAGGAGGGGTTGGACTTTGCCTATAGATTTTGTTATTAAACATAAAGTGGCTATTACTTAGAATAAATGTTAGAGTAACTATGAATTCACCTACCTCAACCTTTTATAACCTGGTATTGTCTGACAATAGACGTCATAAAACAAAATTTGTTTTTCTTCGACTCAATTCACTGAATTAGTTGCTGCTCGACTTCCTTTGGTCATGAATAAATTATTTTCTATAGAAATCTTCCTCGAGAAACCCTTTACAGAATGGTGAAAACCGCATCAAAATCCATCCAGTGGTTCTCATGATTAACCGGAACATCCAAGGATCGGGGAGTTGGTTTTATACTAAGTATAGATGTACCCTACAATCATTTATGTACATAAATTGGTTAGTTATGGTTGTTTTAAGGGGCGGAACAGCGAGGTCATCTGCCTCTATGCATACAACAATAAACAAATCATCCATAGGTTCATTCCATTAAAAGATGGAGATCAAGCCTTTCTTTTATATAGAGAGTTTTGTTTTATACTATGTAGAGATTTATTTATTTAAAGGATAGAAACACAGAATAAGGACAAACAATGTCGGATAGTTATGGACGGAGGGAGAGAACGAAGGGAAAACACGTAAAAATAATCATTCATTGTCTTACATTTTCCTTTGTTTTGTTCTTATGCTGATGCAAGTTAATAATTGAACATGTTTTGTACAGGTTTGGGATCGACGTACTCTAAGTGAACACAACCCAAAGCCTGTCGGTGTATTGGCAGGCCACATGGATGGTGTTACGTATATAGACTCCCGAGGAGATGGTCGTCATTTCATCTCAAATTGCAAGGATCAAACTATCAAGCTGTGGGATGTGCGAGTATTTTCTAATTCAGATGCTCAAGATAACACCCGTAAAGCAGTGTCCGACCAAAATTGGGATTATCGTTGGCAGAAGGTACCAAAGAAATGTAAGTGTAGGATTTTATTTTAATGGCTTTACTTGTGCATATTCTTGTAGATTTTCCTGTCTCTATATTATAGTGGTTTTCTCTAAGTGTGTGTCCTGCAGTTATTGGATGAATGTTGTGTTTAAGATGTTAGTATAAGTAGATAAGATAAACGGCATGTTTATCACTTTTGGTCCGTATTGACTACAGTATATCAAAGTTTATTCACACAAATATTCACTGCTTACCCTTCTTAGCTGTTTGCCAATATCATCAAGAATTTCTACATTAAAGAAGAATTCCATATTATATGCCTAATTTAAGAAAAAAAAGGTATTAAATACTTTTTCACCCTTTTTTATTTATTTTACAAAGAAACATGTCATATAGTAAATCACCATCATCATCAATTTCCATTTTCCAGCCTAAGCCAGGTCTGAGCAAATATGACACCCCTCCACTTCACTCTTATCTGTCCACCATCCTTCTTCAACCATTGAACTCCACTCCAGGTTTCGTTCTTTCACACTGTCCTTCACCTAATTCATCCACCATACTCTAGGTCTTCCTTGTCCTCTCTTTCCAGTCATCCGTCTCTCCATCATTTGTTTCAGTATTCTTTTATCATTCATCCTTTTCACATGTCCGTACCATCTCTAGTCTGTTCTAGGTTATCATTCAGCTTCTGTACATTCACTTCCTTTCGAATATCTTCATTTCTCACTCTCTCTCTCTCTCCTAGTTTTCTGTACCTTACTCCTCATGAATTTCATTTTGGCTGCCTGTATTCTACTTTCATCTCTCCTCGTCATCGGCCAGGTTTCTGCTCCATGCGTCATTATTGGCAAGTAATAGGTCTTGTACATCACTTCTTTAGCCTTCAGTGGTATGTCTTTATCCCAAATTAAACTCTGAACTTGGTGGAACACACTCCCACATTGTATTCTCTTGTTGATTTCCATATTCAATCTTGCATTTTCCAGCAATTCACTTCCTAAATTAGGGGCAGATGACCTCGTAGTTCCGCCCCTTAAAACAACAATAACTAACTCACTTCCTGAATATTTGAAGTGCTCTTCTACGAGATCTACATCTCCCTTCTTTCCCTTTTAACAAGGATGCACACCTTAAAACCTCCTGTTTTTTTGAATTTTCAACCACTAGTTAAATAGGGGTCGAAGACAAACCAATTATGTTCTGTTTTTCTTTCTCGTAAAATATTTTATCGTGTTATTACAACAAGGAATGAGCCAAGTTCTATGAAAAGTGAAAACTGGTTTTCCTCTTCTTCATCTTCGCCATTGAGACCACATAGAATCTCTTGAACCAACCATTAGTTCGTCGACTTGTAGGAACTGTGCGAGCCTTGCGGTCCTCCCAGTACTTCTTCATGCGTATTGATCATCTTGCCCTTTTTTGGACGGAAAATATTCTTGTTGGAATTTTCTTTTTTGTGAGAGGAAAATGAAAAACCTGGTTTTAATGATCGTAATTTTAATAATATCTTAAAATTATTAAGAAATGTTGTGTCAATGGGAAAGAATGTTGTGTTACGCATATTTACCTTTCCATGGTTGAATGGAATGCATGGTTCCATGTATGTTGCCTTGCCTCGGCAGCCAATAATGCTGCACAGGAAGCTTTCTCGTTCCAGTGTAGGTAGCGAGCTGTGTGGGAAGGGAAGGGGGTGGCAGGTGGGAACATGAGAGGGGAGGGGAATGTTTTCTTTTCGTGACGAAGTTCTGTTCCCAATTGAATTTACTCTACACTTTAGTATTGATTACTGTTGCAAAATTTGTTAACCAAGATTCAATATCCATCCCTTACAGCAGCTCTCTGGAGTGTTACTTTTCCTCTCTCCATACATACAAATGCCAAAAATGTATCATATTTCACGTCCCAGGGCATCTACCCCAAACTCTGACCCTTAAAGTAATTGAGTCTTTTCACAATAGTACATAAATCTACTGTTTACATCCATGCTACGTGAGCTGCAAAATATTGCAAAATATTTTTACTGATAACAGCACATATTTAATTTCATTTCAACATGAAATGTCTAATGTTGTGATACTGGAATTTCGATTAGACTGTATACCGGGATTTAAAACGTTCAGTTGGTTGAAATAAGACAGTTCTATTATGTGGGTCTGTTCTCTTTCTTTTGCAGATGAATGTGTTTCTTGATGCCTCACTTCCTTCCCCCTCTTTGTTTGTAAATTATTATTTATTTAATCGAATAGCAGTATTACAGAGCATGTAAAATCAATACCTCAAATCTTGCCACATATCTTTTATCTCTCTGCCCACATTCGCTTCATCCCCTCTTGAGCGCTGCTTCTGGAGCTGTTCAAAGTTACGTGGCTGCTTTCGTTGTCTTTCTTGTTCCTCCCTGAAAATAATCACTTTTTGAATTTTGTCCCGAAATAAATTCCTATTACTGTATATGTATCTGTAATATCAATGTCGGCTTACTTCAGATCTTTAATGTCTGTGTAAAAACGCTGGTTGAACTTTTTAAGTTTTTAAATGTTATTTAAATTTTGTTTTTTTAGCCTCTCATTCATTCTGTGTAAATGACCAAAAGAAGACATTTGTCTTTTGCGCATGGTGTGAATTATATTTTCCACATGGGTGTATAGTTCCTTGGTAGGTCGTGGTCTGTTATACCGTATTTGCTCGCTTATATCTCGCACTTTTTTGACCGAAAATATGTGTGAAAATTTTCGGTGCGAGATATACGCGGGGAATGACCGTATTCCCAAAAAAACACAAAATTTGCGATGTAACAGTAGGCCTACTTGCGCAACTGTTGTGGCGCGCTAATCGCTAATTCGAACGTGTTTCAAGGCGGTGAATTTAGCCAACAGCGGCCGAAAACGTGGCGAACGATGTACAGCGTGCTAACACTCACGCTGCGCCGTATTCTTGCACGCGGCCAAGCTCTGATGCGACGCAATGCGTAAAGGCAAAATCATTGAGATTCGAGGAGACTGAACTGCGATTCTCTGCGATGTAACAGTAGGCCTACTTCCGCAACTGACGTGGCGCGCTAATCGCTAATTCGAACGTGTCTCAAGGCGGCGAATTTAGCCAGCCGCGGCCGAAGATGCGGCGAACGATATACAGCGTGCTAACACTCAAGCTGCGCCGTATCCTTGCACGCGGCCAAGCTCTGATGCGACGCAATGCTTAAAGACAAAATCATTGAGATTCGAGAAGACAATTGCGTTTCTCTGCGATGTAACTGTAGGCCTACTTCCGCAACTGACGTGGCGCGCTAATCGATAATTCGAACGTGTCTCAAGGCGGCGAATTTAACAAACTGCGGCCGAAGACGCGGCGAACGATGTACAGCGTGCTAACCCTCACGCTGCGCCGTATGCTTGCTCGCGGCACCTCGATCCCTAATCGGCTCGTATCGAAGTTCGGATCAACTCGTTGTTGCTCGCTCTTCCTGTTAGTAACGCTTCGGGTAAGTTCCTGGACAATGGCAACTGTTGTGGCGTGCTAAATCGAACGTGTTTCTACCTCAAGGTTATTACTGTCATTTATATGATGGCGTCAGTAATGAATGCGAGATATATGCGAGTACTTGTTTTTTCCTGAAATTTCAAATAAAAAAATGGGGTGCGAGATATACGCGGGGGTGAGATATACACGAGCAAATACGGTAGTCTGTTTCTGTTTTCCTTGGGCCAAGGATGCATCGAAACAAACTTCTATTCATAAGCATGATTTTGTTAATGTCACCTTCCTACATTAACTTAAATATTTCAGCTCCAAAGAGTGCTTCAGGTCTCACCACTGTATTGTAATGGTTAATTTTAATTTTTTATACATTTCTGGTGATCTGAAATGCTATATTTATTTTCTTTGCTTGGACCTCTAAGCTGTTTGTTGATAGTTATCCATTCACCTTAATACTTAAATGAGTTAACTTTGTGTATTTTGTTTTGGTTTATGATTATGCATATTGTCTCTGGAACAGTAAGACCTTCTCCAGATCACAGGCTATCAATCCTGTCATATCCTGTGTAAGTTTAAAGTTCATCACAATATCAATTTAAAATGTGGAACATTTTTGGAGTACCTTGTACTAAGCTGAGTGTGTTTGCCATCTAAACATCTACTCCTTGGCACAATGGCAATCACCCAATTTGCACACTATAATAAACCAAGATTCTCCTCTTCTGTGAGTATGTTGGCACGGCGGTAAAGCTGCTGGGTCCCCACCTAGGCAGACCAGGTTTGATCCCAGTTAATGCATACAAGCTTTCATTGTAATTCTGTTTGTACTGTATACAGTGAACCCCCCATTTAACATTTGCCGTAGGATCTGAAATTTTGAGGCTTAAATTGAGGCAAACTTAAAATCAAGGTTTTGTGAATACGGCTACCTACTGCCTGTATGTGGTTAGTTAAGGTATGTGTACATCCAGAAATGGTGAAAATGTCATGTTATACAAGCATATCTGCCAATCCTTCCGATTTATTCGGAAACTTTCCGAATTTTCACCTCGTCTTCCGATCTTCTTAATTCCTGTTATTTCTTCCGAATTTCGGGCCCCAGTGATATATTGTAAAAGAAAAAGGAACTGCAAATAATTTCCATTCTCAACAGGGTGTCTACCGGTAACGAAAGTAACGAAAAAGTAATGAATTTTACAAATGTGTAACGAAAGTAACGAATTTTACATTCGGGTAACGAAAATTTTTTGAAGGCGGATTGAATCGTTTAAACTCGCGCCTCTAGGCTCAGAGATTGCGATGGAGCGAGTTTCACGCAAGCGGCGCCGTTTGCATAAGCTATATTTCCCCGTGCCTGAGCTCAAGGAAATGCATACTGAGGATACCTTGATTGGTATACATCGTTCAGCGTATATTTTCGGCATCAAGAAGACGTTTTAGTTTTGTGTGAAATATTTATCTGTGTTATTAGGAAACCTGACTTTCGCGAGACGTTTATTTGCGAAAACTTCTGAAACTAATCAGAAACCTCGCATTTCTCGCATTTATTTGGAGACTATGTCAAATTGAAGTCCAGAAATAACGAAAAATAATTTAATGTCGCAATCTTGCGAAATGTTACCGTTTCGAAAAAGAATTATGAAAAAGCTTCGAAATACCTGGGCTATAACTTATTTTAAAAATCTGTCTCGTAAATTTGCGACATCCAGTATGGTTAGTTCGAAATTCCGTTATGTCGATTTTTCCTTCGAACTTTGGTTCCATCGGATATATTATAATCTAACCGGTTATTTCGAAAACTTGTATAATTCGTGATTCGCATTCGAAAGAAAAAGTGTCCTCTAGTCGTATTATTCGTGCAATCCTCTCAGAATATTTCTTAATATTTGATATCTACTTCGAACACTCATACTCAAGACGGCCGGCTGACCACACGACTTGTCTGCGGGAATCTCGTCAAATGGACCGAAATCGACGTCAGTTACGTAAAATCATAAAACCCGTACCCTAGCGTGAACTTGTGACCACGAGGACTGCGGGAATCCCTTCAAAGGTGATTGGGCACCAATCACGGAACATTCCGAAACCTACTCGCTACTTTTCCCATGACCATATACTCAAAAGCGTACGGGGAGCGAGAAGTGCATTAACCCACTTAGATATGACAGCCTATGTAGCGTCGCAATACTTATTTCTCCTCGTGATCCACCCTGAACTGATGAACTCCCAACCACAGCATAGGGACGACGGGAATCACGGCGCCGGCCATACAACTTGTCCATAACTATTCGTGAATTTTAACCATGTCCAACCTTGAGCTTGCCTCCACCATTCTGTCAGGACGAATAGACAATCGTTCAACGGCCAGGGTGCGGCGCGGTATGCACAATATCGCGAGAACAACGTGAATCTCGTAAAACGGCCGAGAGCGGCAGCGTTTGCGGTACATCGCGATATTTATCCGCATTCAATGACGAGGACAACTGGATTATTGTCAAACGGACAGCAAGTGGCGCCGATTGCGTAATAATGCTATATTTTCTCATGCCCGACCTCAAGGACAATGGAAATCTCGTCGAACGACTAAAAGTGACACCGATTATCTAAATCGCGATATTTATCCGTGTTCTATCGCGAAAAACTACGGGAATCTCGACAAACGGGTGAGACCAGCGCCGATCGTGTAACATCTCAAAATTTCTCCGTACCTGACTGCGAAGACAGAATTCGGTTACAATCACGTAACGTCCCATAAATTTCTTCGTGAACTACCGCGGTGACATAGGAAATCTCGCCAAACTGTCAAGAGCAGAGCAACCTCGCCAAACTGTCAAGAGCAGAGCTACCTCTTGGCAATTATAAAAACGCCTTGTGCACAAGACGACATAAATTATCTGAAACAACTCATTTGATAATAAATATCTAGTATTTTTTTTTTTCTTCGCCTCGTGATAAGCCCCTTTATATGCAGACGTATCTTGAATTCAAAGGTAACTGAAAATTAACTAAAAGGTAGCTAAAAAGTAACTATTTTTTACTTCATCCTTACAGTCGACACCCTGCTCAAGGAGATTCTCTCGTAAGTCGTAATTTCTTTTGTGATTTGTATAACCTTGGTTTTTTGTGCAAGTTTGTGTAAGTTCCTCGCTTGGCTGTGAGCTCCATAGCTGCGATTTCGGAACGGTGAGTTAGCTGATCGCCGTACCGCATACTGATTGGTGGTATATTACGGACAAACAGTCGTCGAGCCTACGTGAATATGTGGTAGTAAACCAATATAGTACAATATATTTCCGTTTGGTATTGATTGACGGAAATATAGTGTCTTATATTGGTTTATAATCTCTTGTCAATACGGACCATGGCGGAATCTAAAGTAGAATGAATATGTGGTAGCGAATTCGACGTGTAATCCATACGAAAGATTTTATGCATTTTCTTTAAACACACAATTATGTTCTCTTACGTTTAAATATTGGCCAAACATACTACTCAATGATTGATAATTGTTTACATTTTTGTGAATTTTATGCTGAATTCATACTTTGCCAATAAAGACACGCAGGTCTTTCGTGTACCCTCATTCGCCCTCGCCACAGTATACTGCGCATGATGAAATCTATAATTTAAAAAAATCTTCCTATTTTTGACTTCCGAAGGTTGGCAGGTATGTACAAGACATGTTTGTTGTTAAAAATATGTGTTGTGATTTTGTGTGGAACTGTACATCCACCAATTGACATGCGACTGGACAAATTCTGAGAATTTACTGACCTATAACATTATCAATAAATGAGCAAAAATACAAGGCTATAATTTATACACAACTGCTCATATCTGCTCTTTATTACTCTTTGGAGGCAGTTTGTTTCCCTGTTGCTCGCGCATAGCCTAACATTTTATAGAAATTGGAGCAGGCTTATGTGTTGAGCAAGATTTGAAAATGTGACCGCTGTTTCTTCTGGTTTCCAGACAATTCTGTGGCGTTTATTTTGTGATTTTTTAACTCGTTGAAGGAATGGGCCATGACTTCATTTTGTTACAGAAATGTCCTAGATTGTTTGGAAACATACGAATGTTAAATCGATGTCGTTAACAGGCGGCCCTCAGATTCAAGCCTTAAATAGAGGTTAAATGTTAAACTGAAGCCTGATCGATCAATGAAAATGAACGTTTATTGCGGACAAGCGTTATATCGAGGAACGTTAAATCAGGATTTCACTGTTTTTGCCCATGAACTCTTTCCTGTCCTAAAGCCAATACAGTGTTTCTGAATATTTACATTGGAGTAAGAGTTTTGAATATTTTTTTCAGTAAGCAATCCAAAGAAGCAACTGGAGGGAGATACTTCTATCATGACATACCGTGGCCACTCTGTTCTGCAGACTTTGGTACGGTGTCACTTTTCTCCTGCCTTCACTACGGGTCAACGCTACATATATTCAGGCTGTGCTGCTGGTCGTATAGTCAGTAAGTATCTGGTTCTCAATATACAGTGAAACCCCCATTTAACATTTGCCCTGGGACCTCCAGATTTGAGCCTTAAATCGAGGTTAACTTTAAATGGGGGTTTTGTGAATAAAGCAATGTAATGCCCTTTTATGATGAATTAAACATTTTAGACTACTATATTGGCTATTATATATACAAATTACTCTTAATACAAAGTATTTTACATCACTGTTAAATAAAAAGTTTTCAAAACATGATCACTATCTTCTACTGTGGTACTGTACATTATATTTTTACCAAAACATCAGACTGCCTCATAATGCAACTTCTAGGCCATTAAATATTAAACTATAATCCATTAAAAATAAAATTGTACATTAACACGAAGGGAAAAAAAAAACATAACATAGGCTAAATCACTAAGAGAAGTCAGTCTTCATATGTTGTTGCCTCAGCTCTGGGCAGTAAGGACCACACCAATCTGGAAGGATGTAAGGAGGATTTAATTAGACATTTAGGCCTATAATGCTTGTATTCTAATAGTTGAAAACACCATAAAAATACAGAATTTTATTTTCAAAACCTTACCAATTAAGTTTTGAAGTAATCCTTTATTGTAGTCTGCTTGCTTTTGCATGTTCTTCGGAGAAAGAGAAGTTCTCTCTCCATTTGCCCCAGTTTCAGCAGATTTGTGTCATCCAAGTTGAATGATGACATGTACCGCTTCACAACTTCAAAGGAAGCAACAGCTTCACCAAAAGATGGTGTGGGAAGTGGTAGTTCCTCATCTTCTTCGCCAACATCTTCTGCTTCCTTCTCTGCAGCAGCATCGCATAAATCCTCCACAGACTGTGTTCCTGCTGTTGCTACATCCTCATCGCATTGAATGAAATCTTCAAACACTATCGGCTCATCGTGAACAAGTAGATTCCAGTCCTCGCCACATAACTCATCTTCATTCTCTTCTTCAAGCTTTTGTGTTTTTGGAGAAAATCCAGCTTTCCTGAAGCAGTTGGCTACAGTTTGAGGAGTAACTGCATTCCAGGCAGCACAGAGGAGGTGAATGGCCTGTAGAACATTAATCTTCAACTCAGCATTTCTATCGATTGCTGCAATCGCTTTGTGGACCAGAGACTTCCTGTATTTCCTTTTCATGGAGTAAATTACCCCAAGATCCAGGGGTTGTAGCCTGCTGGTGCAATTGACTGGCAGGAACACAACTTTAATGTTTGCCAAAAATTTTGTATCTGGAGGATGACTGGGACATCGGTCAATAAAAAGAAGGATTTTCCTGTTGGCTGCTTTCATTTTTACATCCAGCTGCTGGAGAAAGTTTGTGAAAATAGCACACGTCATCCAGGCATTGGTGTTGCTGGTATAGGTGCATGGCAATGTATTAATGCCCTTAAAGCAGCGTGGCTTGGCAAATTTTCCTATTACGAGGGGCTTCAATTTCTCGCTTCCATCTGCATTGACACAAAGCAGCACTGATAGCCTCTCCTTACTCTTCTTACCACCATGACAAGAATTGCCTTTCACATGGAAGGTTCGATCAGGCAACAGATTATAAAATAGAGCTGTCTCATCAGCATTGAAGATGTTCTTCATGTCATAGCCTTCCAAAAGCTTTGGAAGATTTTCTTCTTTCCATAACTCTACTGTTTCTTCGTCAACGCTTTTGCATTCCCCGCTAATTGTCTTGAAACTAATGCCATGCCTTTGTTTGAAGCGATGAAGCCAGCCATTAGAACAAACAAAGTCATCAATGCCTAGCCTCAAAGCAATTACACCAGCCTTCTCCCTTAGAATCGGCCCATCTATCGGAACATTTTTTGACCTCACCTGTTGAAACCATTCAATGAGGATTTTCTCCAATTCTTCATGCTTGCCGGCCTTTATATTCTTTCTTTTTTTTATTTGGCTCCGAGAAGCACACTCTGTTGCCATAATCTTCTCCTTTGACAACATAATAGTGCTCAAAGATGATGGCATCATCCCCAAACGTTTTGCCATTTCTATTCTTGTAACATTAGGGCTTGCCTCCACTTGCCGAATAATGTCTTGTTTTTCACTAATAGTGAGCTTAATCCTCTTTGTTGCCATTTCTACGAAATTCACCACTAGTCAAAACTATCACAGCACACAACGAATACACACAAAGATAATTTGGAAAAATATTTAAATTATAAGCTAAAATTTAAGCTGGATGCTCTTATAACTACACCAACCAAACAAAAAGAGAAAGTTGTAATTCTATGCGTCACAATTCCAGGAAATAAGTTCCTTTTTTGTATTAAATTAATGGGTATAAATAGGACGTAAGGAATCGAGCAAAGATTTAAATAAGAAGCTAAAAAATGATATGGTTATACAAGTCTTACTACGCACAAATCTCCAAACAATAGAATCGAGGAACTTAGAAGTGCATACAGCAGGCTAGCCACATCGGCGGGACGATACACTGCCAAATGTACGTCCAGCTTGCCGTTAAAAATTCGCTTTGTCATTTCGTTCCGATAACTCAGAATTGGAAAAATATGGTGGATTTATTGTTCGATTAAGTTTTTAAAAGCCATCGACAGGGATCGATATAATTTTCATGAAATAGTCAACTGGAATCGCGATAATCAATGCGTCCGAGCCCGCTTGCGGTACGCCTGCAGTGATTGGTCAGCTTCTCAAGGTTGCTGTGTGACGGCCAATAACAGAGCGTCTTATCGCGGATGTTTGGCAGTAGGCCTACACCGTTCTGACGGGCGCTGAGTATCAAGCAAGCAGGTCCACGCGTAGACTTAACCGCAACTACGGGACGATACACTGCCAAATGTACGTCCCGCTTGCCGTTAAAAAAACGCTTTGTCATTTCGTTCCGATAACTCAGAATTGGAAAAATATGGGGGATTTATTGTTCGATTAAGTTTTTAAAAGCCAGCGAAAGGGATTTATATATTTTTCATTAACTATTCCTTCCTGTTCCTTTAACTCGATTCACGATAATAAATGCGCCCGAGCCCGCTTGCGGTACGCCTGCAGTGATTGGTCAGCTTCTCAAGGTTGCTGCGTGACTTGCCAATAACAGAGCATCTTCTCGCTGATGTTTGGAAATACAGCTGGGATCTACTGGCTCGCCGTTGTTCAGCAATAACTTGACATTTTTTTAAAAGTGTGTTCCCATTCACAACAAATTGTCGCACGGCTTAAGTTAGTGATTTGTTTATCTTTCGTCATCGTAGAGGGTGTGACGTCATACTCTTCACGTAGGAAGGGAGTAAATACCAACGTTAAATCGACACAGATTTTATTCCAGGGGTCCAAGAATTCGAGCCTAAAATGGAGGTTAAACGTAAAATCGACAAACGTTAAAATGAAGCCTGATATACATTGCGTCTTATGGGATAATAGCCGGGACCTACGGAAATGTACGTTAATTGCGGGCAAACGTTATTTCGAGAAACGCTAAATCGGGAGTTCACTGTACTATTGTTTCAAATTTTCAGGCTTAAGTATGTAGGATGTGTACTAGGTACAGTAACATACCAGTAAAGGCAATTTTTAGTGAAAATTTTTGCACAAGGGATATGCTGTGTCTGAAGGCATCTTGGTAGAATTCAAGCAGCTGTAGTTATTTATTTCATTGCATGTAAATAATTCTGTAATCAATCATCAATAATTTTTCATTTTTTAATTGGAGTATTACAGAAATAAACCAAATGACATATTAAGAGCAGGGGTTTTCAACTTATAGGCTGTATATGTGTTTTTCGTGGTATGAGCGAATTCTCTTAGTTTTAGATAAGGAGAGGCAATACTCAGAACAGTGATTTCCGAACATTTCTGACTCGTGAACTCCTTTTACGAAGATATTAATTGTGTGGTCTCCTAACTTACATGATGGCATTTGAGGAGGAAAAAGTTTCATACTACTGTTGGCATGAATGTCACCACAAGGAATACTGTGGTCTTGGACAGTACTTGTCATATGTACATGATTAACCAAACCTTATTTATAAAAATACAAATAAATACCATATTGAAATTGATTTTGTAGCATTGTGAATTTAAAAATATCGTAGTTTGTAGCATTTAGAAGTTAATCCCAAGGTATGATAAAAAACAAGTTAAAAATTAATAAGCATGGAAACAAATTCAGACATGCTCTGGATTGGATATATGGGTGTTGGTGATTAACAACACAAGCATTTAACAAAATGTAGCCTCATCTGATAACTTGTGTCACTGTGATGTCTGTACTAATGTGTGTATTTGTAATTGAGGTAGAACTTGAGTGGGAAGCGACCATGGCCTTAGGTTAGGTAAGATCCCGGCATTTGCCTGGAGTAAAATTTTATTGAAGGATAAGTCCTAATTAATCATTCATTCAATATGTACAAAAAATGCTTCAACCCATTTATACTAGTCAAATGGCAAGCCAAGCCTCAAAAACAAAATTTAAGTACAAAGATCTTAAGATCAAGTTAATAAGCATCAAAAACGACATTAACTTTCTTGAAGAAAGTAAAGAACACCAACTTATACCCAAGTGAATCACACACAGCCTCACATTAAAATTAAACCAATGGGTTTGTTTATGTGATTAACCCTTTGGCTTTCAAGGTAACGCTCTATCGGTACCCACGGGTCCTGCGAAAACCTACAGGGTAACGATCCGTCGTTACCCGTCTTTTTTATTATTAGTTCATTATTTACGCTCCAGATAACAGCATTTTTGCACGGAATAAGTAGAGTATAGTTGTATCTCACGTTTTACTCCACGGGAACTTCTGGCTATCCGTATTTTTCGATGAGTCTGGAACATGTGCTCACTGGAGGTACGAATCTTGTTTACATCATGGTCGCCGGCAAACTTCCGTTCATTTCTCTTGTGTTTTCGTACGTGATTATATAGTAAAATTAAGTTATATCGTAGGCAATATATTTATTTAACGTGTTAGGTCGTTATTTAAATAGTTTTCTTATGTAATTAGGTGCATTGTGATAGTGAAGTGTTAGATATAGTTCAGTTAGATTAGGGCTAGTTATTTGCCGTGTGTGACATTGCGGAAAGACTTCATTTAGCTGAAGAAGATATCACTGAATATCTTGATAATTATTCAAGTGATGATGATGTTACTCTGTCCGAATCGGAAAGTGTAGAGTATAATGATGATCCAGTAATATCTTCATAGGTGAGTGTATACATATTATTTATAAGAAATCTGTTTTATGCAAAAATGGCTGACATTTCTCAGTGTTACATCATTTTCACATTTTAATCTATCCTTGGATCTAATGCACACAGAATCTTGATATTTACTATGCTAATAAGCAATATTATATCCTTCCTACTGACATGAATAACGAACTTGGGCTGTAAATACCATTTTCTAGAATTACTTCCAAACTTTCAAAATATGAAACTTGTAATTTTGATTTCACATTTCTTATTTTTTTAACATTAAACCCTTTTGGTTTAGAGACATGACTTACTTACAGTAATATTAAGTGATATATACTCTATACGTTTACCATCTTTCATGTTGATATCTTCATTGGTGTGCCTTCCATGTAATTTTAAAAGAAGTGTATGCATAGGGTGGTAAATATGGCTGTCAGTTTTGACACATCCGTCAGCTGAGAGCTTGAAAGCAAAAGGGTTAATTAATGAGAATAAAATGAAATGCTGTAAACTTGCCATATCGACGTACTGACGTGGAGAAAAAGGTGATATACAATTTAAACCATATTGGCAATTTAAAATGGAAGTTGTGGTTTCAGTGTCTATAGCTACTCTTTTTTGTTGATTTTACATGTTTATACACTGACCGGCACGAAAAACACAACACACAATAAATGATGTGTAGTTATCTATTTAATCAAAATGAAGCACTTCAACCTATTTTTTTTAGACGGGGTATGCTATTGGCGTTGCTTTGCGAGCAAACAATGAAGTGCCGATTGTTGATTGCACTAGCCTCAATTGTTTTTTCCCGCACAACCTGGAAAACACATCACTGGATGTGAGCCAGTAATGTGTTCCCGCTTTTATTGCGCTTATTGTTGTACTTTGAATTATTCCCTTTTCAATCACATGTGTTCGTAGGATCTTTCTGTGATTGTCATAATTAGCTTTCTGGAGCCAACTTGCCCTTAAGCCCTGAACAAGCTGCAAAAGCTGTTGCTTTGGTGGAAGATGGTCGCAGCATGCATTACGTTGCAGAAGTGTTGAGGACTACAGCTTCCACGATTTCCAGAACCGTACGAAGGTACAGGGAAACTGGAGGCTTTGCAAGGAGACCAGGAACAGGCCTGAGAAAAGCAACATCGGAGAGAGATGGTCGCTTCTTACAATTTCAAGTTCTCCATGACCGTCCCACCACCGCCATTGAAGCATGAAATCGACTCTACCAAGTTCGAGGGGTCGATGCTCGTGAGAGAACCGTCCGAAGAAGATTGGAAGAAACCAATGTTCAATCCATCAGACCAGTTACATACAGGCCCAGAACGCACCAGAGCACATTGCACAGCTCGACTACTTTTCGCAAGGGAACATCATGGCAGGACAGTACAACAATGGGAACGAGTGTTGTTCACCGGAGTCATGATTTGGCCTCCGATCACCTGACGGAAGAGAGAGGGTCTGGAGAAGGCCAGGGGAAAGGTATTCCCCTTGCACATTCTCATCCAGGATGCCTTTTCAGAGTGATTCTGTGATGGTGTGGGCAGGAATCAGTATGGCTGAAAGGACGAATTTGGTCTTCGTGGAGAATGGGTGCCTTACCGGACATTGGTATGTGGAGGAAATCCTTCTGGAGCATGTTGTGCCTTTCACTCCATTTATTGGTGATGATTTCACACTAATGCAAGACAATGCACGCCCACACGTTGCGAGAGTTCTGGGATAAAGCAGGGATTCATGCTATGGCTTGGCCTGCTCGAAGCCCTGATATGAATCCTATTGAGCATGTTTGGGACCAGCTGGGGAGAGGAGCCCATCAGCACTATCCAGAGACCCTAGAGGACCTATGGAATGCCCTCCTGGAAGATTGGAAGATGATTCCTCAACAGGACATTATAGCATTAATCTGGAGAATCCCTGAGAGGTTAAATACCGTCAGTGGTGCAAGAGGTGGCAATACACGCATTTGAAGATGCGAACAGAGGTCTCAGAGATCATCTCCGAGGTCTGTGAAGTAAAGGGTGAAGTGTATAAAATCAAAACAGAAGTGCATTATGAGCTTTATGAGCTTACTCAAAATTTCCCACTCTTATAGTGCTCTTTCCTTGAAGTGTGCATCTCTGGGTAATTTGTTAAATTTGTTTATAATCGTCTTTTTTTTTTTTTTTTTTTTTTTTTTTTCATTCTTAGACACCTACATGGGACAGTACTAAAATATTTCATCATTTTATAGTAGATTAGTGTCATAAAAGTGTCATAAATTAAAAATTAATTTAGGTTTTTGTAAGAAATTGAAGTGTTGCGTTTTTCGTGCCGGTCAGTGTATTAAGATTCAACTTATGTGAGACGGTAGAAGTACGGAGATGTAAGGTTCAAATCCTGGTGCTGACAGCGGCCATCCTCGGAGCAATTTTCCCCTGTTTTTTTCACACTCCCTCCAGGCAAATGACAGGATGGTGGTACCTTATTTTAAGTCCTGGGACACCTACCCCAATCCTAGACCCTAATGATTACAGTGCGACTGTACACCCTATTGCAGTCGCCACGGAAATGAAGATTATCAAACAAATTCAACTCGCACCCAAAATAATGATTTTAGTGACCAAGGTGTCCCATGCCCCTAACTTCATGCCCCATCAACTTCATTCCTCCTACCTGGTGATCTGACATAATCTTTAATTATATGCATTTTAAAAAATTATTATACTCGAAGTAAAATATTGTGTGGAATTTTGTGGATAGCTTCTATTTCAAAATAATCTGGTGTATTTTAGAAAAGTAAAAACTTATCTAAGAAATCAAAAAAATTATAGTATCTAAGAAATCAAAACAATTACTACAGCATTCCTCAACAGAGAAGTTGTTTCGATCACAGCCAATGGCATTCAAGTAGCTAGGGAATGTTGCATTTGTTCGCATCTGCTATATGCAACACTGTACCGAATTTAATCTTTTGAAAATATAATTTATTCCAAGTGGTTCAACAGATATAATAATGATTTTTGCTCAGATTTTGAAAAGTCATTGTTGTGTGTTTTAGTTTATGATGTGCTTACGGGGAAGATTCGTACTGATCTCAGGGGACATCGTGCTTGTGTCCGGGATGTGTCCTGGCATCCTTATCGGCATGAACTTGTCAGTACATCGGTAAGTTTACATATTGAATTTAAAATCTTATTTAAATTGATTATCTCATTGTTTTTTGGATGGGAACCAATGAATTGTCTAATACTTGATTTGGTAATATTTTTCCTTAGCAAATTATCCATTATTATCCCACAGCTTGGCTGTGCATATTTTGCCCATGTTCTGATTTAAGGGAACTAATATGGGAATCAACTCAATATGTGTACATCACTACTGGCCAGATTCCTAGACAATGTGTAAATGATTTTTCTCTGTTGAAATACCTCAAAATATGAATGTACATGTGCAGATTCTTATAATCCATTAAACTTTCTCTGTATACCAGAGAGTGCAAAAGCTATTATAACTAACCACAATTCACTTTTAATTCCATATATTTGTAGATTATTTTGCAATTTTACTTAAAGGCTAGTAAATTCATGTTCATCATCATCATCTTGCACAGTTTCCAGCCACTGGCCAGGTCTGTTTGGAACACAAGCCTCTCCAACGTCTTCTGTCTTCCCATCATCTCTCAGCCTCCACCCTTGTCCAGTCTTCTTCTCTCTTCTTCACGCTTTCTTCCACCCCCTTCAGCCACCTGTCTCTCGGTCTCTTTCCTTCCCACCTCGTCTCGTGTATCCTCCTGGGTAACCTCTTCTCCTCCATTTGTTTTATATGTCCATACCATCTAAGTCTAGATTTCTCTATACCATCCTGTAATGGTTCCTCCTTCATTAATTCTCTGGTCCTCTCATTTCTTATTCCGTCCATCTTTGTAGCTCCAATACTGCTTCTCAAGTATTTTGCCCTTCTCCCTTCCTTTCATAACCCTGGTCTCCGAAGCATACGTCAGGATAGGGTAATTCCGTGTATTTCACTGTCATCAAGATCACCGTATAATTCTTGTATTTTCTCATTGTGGACAACACGTGCATAACATCACGCACGGGCCTCTGTTGCAATGTTTTCACGGAAGTGGCTGATGCTCGACTGGCACGGGGTGTCCCTTATGTAAGATTACGCCAGTAGCAGTCGGGCCTGTTTTAACGTCGGCGAACTGGAGCTAGCAGAGCTTCGTACGGCACCTTATTGAATCTCGTCATTCCGAGACCAACTCACAGGAGCGACAGGTCCACACAAGTTTCATTCACCTGGAGTGGCGTTGAACGTGATCGGTATTTAGCGTGCCGTGGGCCAGCAGTTCGTGTATTGTGAGTCATAGCCTGCGTCAGAGAGACAGGCTTCTTTCTTCTGACACGTCACGCCAGATTATAATCTCGCAAAATGTGCTAAGTGACGATACTGGCCGCTCGCGTCACATTTCATAGCCCGCAGGCATGAAGAAGACATTACTTTCTTCTGACAAGGTCACGCCAGGTTTGAAAGTCGCGGCAGCATGCACAACCCATCAGCGCACAAATACGAAAGTGACGATGCTGCCCGCTCACATCACGTGGTCATAGCCCACAGGGACTTGTTTCTTCTGACAAAGTCACGCCAGGTATTTAGCTCGCAGCAGTGTGTGCAACTGACGGGCAGACATATACGAATACGCTATGCTACGATTTTGGGATGAAATTTTATAAACCTATTTTAGTGCTTGAAAAGTGGGGTGCAACTATTATGCGAGGAAATACGGTATATATTCTTTATTTTATTTTTTATTTATTTTTCTATTTTTTTGTGTTGACCTACTTAAATGTAATATCAATTGAAGACCCCACAGAAAGAATGGGGTAAGTCTTTTTTTCTTTTCGGAAATGAGTTTATGGCGCATTCTGGTGGCCAGCCATCGTCACAATAGATCAGTTGAAATTAATTTCAAATAACGTGGAATGTCGCCGAGATACAGAGGTTTTTATTTTCAGTGGAAAGTGAAATAACGTTGCATATCCTCTCTCTTTTTTCCTAATTTAACTTTAGTTGTTATTTGCTTTACATGTACTTCCTTTATAAGAAATAAATTTGTAGAAAAAAAACTATATTGCTTACCCTCAATTGGGGTGTTTTAAGTATTTCTTTTTAGTTTTGAATGTTTTAATTCGCTCTCCTGGAAAATTTACAGAATGTGACTTACCCTGTTTATCCCGTGGAGTCTTCAATTGTCAATAAGTAAAGATACGAGAAAATAGCATTTTGAAATTGATTTTGTAGCACTTTCAGTTTGAAAAATAGAATTTTGGAGCATTTTGAAATTTAAAAATTAGCATTTTGTAGCATTTAAAAGTTCGTCACCAGGTACAATAAAACCTTAAGTTAACAGGTTCAAAATAATATGCAAGGAAACTAATTCAAACCTGTGCAGGATTGGAAATATGGGTGTTTCTGATAAACGGCATAAGCATTTAATATAATGTGAATCATACATTTACTTAACTTTAGGTAAATAACATACAATGGATAATTAACTAAATAATAAAATGTACGTTTATTCCCTCATTATTTCCTTTTCAATGAGCGGCATTGAATTTCTATTTGCCGGTGGTTTAATGGTCAAATGGCACTTCTTGAATCCAACCTCATAAGATAAGTTATTAAAAGAAATGAATGGAACATGGCAAGGAGTTAGTAGGAAAACCACACAAAAGGATTTCATAGACATCCACAGAATTTGAACCAATTCGTCCACAGAGTCCAGGAGAGCCCGGTATTGTCGTCATTCCACCTGCCACACAGTAAACTTCATAAGACAAGCATTGTCGCCTGACCACAGCTCACTTTATTCTAATAATTGGCACCTTGGTACCTGTGAACTAATACAATTCTCTGCCGGCCCTCAATATTTGAGTTGCTGCAAAACACCTGATATTGTTGATTGCATAATGAGAACATGACTTTTGGATCTTTTGAGCATGGCTCGGGTACCCTCGTCTCACGTCATACAACCAACCCACAGCACTTGAACTCAAACTTGCCAAATGTATGATGTCAAGTTTCTACATTTCTTTAATACTGAAATTAGGATTTTAATACTTCTAACACTCCCTTAGTAAAAATAAAAACCACACACACAACAGGAGACTTAACACTGCTGCCAATGCAACTTGTGTAGACGAATGCTGACAATCCTGTGAACTTTATTGTGCAAATTTCATATCTATTCCAAAGATTTAAATGATCACATCTTATCAATCTCAAAGGTTTTCTTAAGTTAAACAGAATATGCAAACACGCAATTACTGATATACCTTTTTGCGACTCTTAACTGACAATCTGTAAAACAGTATCCGAATTCACGGAGAACTCGCCGGATGACATGTAACATAACCTATAACTCACACATTGTAGAGAATACTTTCATCATATTATACAACTTTCCCCAAAGCAAAGAGAACGGCTAACAAACATTGTCCATTCATATCACGATACGTACTTTACAGTTTTTATTATAAACGTCAAATACAAGAAATGAGGGCCGGTGCGATATAAACCTATATAATGAACCCATGTACCATAGGCCTCAAAGGGAGTCGAATCCATGTACTTTGAGAAAGGAATGAAAGAATCATACAGTTTCTAAGGGAACGGAGAGAGATTTCAAGCCAGGATTATAGCCTAACATTGTGCAAGCGCTAGGGCCAGGTGTTCCTTAGATGAGCTCATGCCTCTTGACATTTATAAGGAGCCAGTCATGGATATTATTAGAACGAGTGGAAAGTTTTGACTGTAAGACGAAGAAGCTGGACTCGGAAATTGCTCTTACGTTGCAGGAATATGGCAACCTCGCTGCTGAGTCAGAACAGGAATAATTAAATTTAACCCGTTTACGAGTATAAAAATAAGTAAACAGATACAGTACGGTGAATCAATTTGGATTAGAGATTTTTGTGTAAAGATAAACCTTGTAAAAATTGCACAGGAGTAAACTGCAAACGCAAGTAGACGTCATTGGGGGTTCACCGAGACCCAAGGAGTGGGAGAATAAAAAAGAACAGCACCACCCACACAGTTGAGGACGAGAAATTAATTAATATCTCGGAAATGCACGATCGATTTCCATGCACAGGAAGATTATTTTACGTTTGGAAGACGAGCTTTCTGGATATATAATTTTTATAATTGTGCGACAATTAGTTCAAAAGTTGGTCACGAAAAGGACTAGTGTTTTATCTTTTTTTGGCTGAAAGGTATAAAACTCCTGGCCTCACCAAACCAATCATGCAGTTATTCTGACAGCCCGTGAGGGGGTGTTACTCTGCATCAGTGCATGCAGTCTACGAGAGCCCGTGAGGGGAACGTCACGCTGTATCAGTACATGCAGTATTAGTCCGTCCAGGGGGGCGTTACGCTGGAGCATCATAATCATCAGTCTACGAGCATTCCGTGTGCGGAAGTGCTGCACCACATCGTATACGCAGTATTCAAGAGCCCGTGAGGGGGACGTTAAGCTGTATCAGACATCGATCCAGAGCCTGTGGGAGGCTATGCTACAAGTTCACAGAGTGTAAACCAGTTACGATATAAGTACGCTACGCTGAGGGTTAGCAGTTCGAGACTTTGAAGAGTCCTAAATTATAAAGAACATTAAATATACGGACTTTAAAGCTATATCGCCAAAGTAAGACACAGCGATCAGTAGGGAACTTCGAGTTCCAGAAGAATACTAGTTCAATACAGTTATGAAGTTATAAGAACTCCAACAAATAAACGGCGTTACGTCTAGTAAAGACATTGTTAAAGACATTAAGTCCTGTAAAGGACAAGAATAAACAGTAATTACGATCGCGAAAGATAGAAGTTCAAGCGAAAGGAACTTAGCTTCAAAACCAGAGGGAAACGTACTCTAGTGAGAAAACTTCAAAAATATACGATAGACAGTATACGGTCCTCGAAGGGAGGCCAAGATATAGAAACTAAACGGTACGATAGACAGTATACGGTCCTCGAAGGGAGGCCAAGATATAGAAACTATAGGGTGCGATTGACCACCATATATACCGTATATACTCGAATACCACCCGCACATTTTTAAACAAAATCGGACGTGAAAATTTGGGGTGCGGGTCTTATTTGAGTCATCCTGATTTTAAAGATTTAAATTGCCCGCCACGCGCGATATCGGGTGTTGCGAGTATCCGCTAGATGGTGCTAGCCTTCTTCCGGCTATCACTTTGTTTTACCGTAAGTGTTTTACCGTAAACAGGCGGCGTCATACTTCCTCGCGCACGTGTCGCGCACGTTTTCCGAGTGTAAACATGAGTTGTACGAAGAGTTTGCGGTCGTTTAATGTGAGTGAGAAGCTGAAAGTTGTGAGGGAAGCTGAAGTTATTGGAAATCGTGCCCGGCAGGAAATACAGTGCACTCCCGATAATTCGCGTGTGGATAATTCGTTTTGCGGTTAATTCGCGGGTCTGCATGAGTATTTTTTAAATTGGGAATTCTCACAGCAACTAATCATCACGCTAAGTTAAGCAATCTCTGTCGTTTAAAAGAATTTTGATGTGACGCAATGCGTAAAGACGAAATCATTGAGACTAGGGAAGACTGAACTGCATTTCTCTGCGATGCAACAGTAGGCCTAATTGCGCAATCTTCGAAACTTACGCGCATGTTGCCGCGAGTGGTATAGCACAGATTTCCTTTGTCTTTGAAGCCCAAACAATACAAGAGGAATGCACTTTCACTCGGAACCTACCCTCCCTTCCCAACAGCCACGCTCCAAGGTCGCTGATCTGTGAGTTGTGAAGGGTGGATGTGCGGACAGCGTATTGTAAACAGCGATTATTGCGTAATGGCGCAAACGCGCACGACATCGAGAGCGTGTTTGTTCGATGCTCTTCATGCAGTCAACTAGTCGGGAGGAAAGTACCGCTACTCCGCTCGTACAAAAGCAAGCGCTTGCCGACTTTTGTAACGACGATATTTCGAACGGGCAAGTTAGACGTCGATAAAGACGATTATGATTTACTACAGAAAAGCAAAGAAGAAATAGCATGGCATTTGACTGTTGATGAGGAAAACGGAAATCCAGTAGATTGAGTGCGGGAGTGATGCAACGGAAATCCCGAAATTTTCCCACAGGCAAGCTAGTGTCTCTAGTCACACTTATCTTTTATATAGAAAAACGAGATGAATTTTCGTTTTCATATAATATTTTCTTTGGAAATGTGCAATCGAAAAATAGAATAAACGATCTAAGAAACAAAAAGTAATGATGGCTTTTTTTAAATATATTAATGTAGGCATAATCCACATAGGCCTACCAGTAGCCTAGCATGTCGTATAAGACACTACAATCAGGAGTTAAAATTATTATTTCGCGTGTTCAAGCCTATTTCAATATTTTAACCAATAGTTTTGTTTTTCCTAGGATTAACAAAAATAACTGCGGATAATTCGCGGAAGTTCGTGCATTAATTACCGCGAATTAACGAGAGTGCACTGTATGATATTGACGAGTCATGTATTCGTGATTGAGCGGGATGACGTCTATGCTACAACCACTGGATGTCGGCGTGAACCGCCCGTTCAAAGCAGCCTTGAAACAGCTGTATACGGAGCAGATGGCGGCCGATAAGCACACACTGACTCCAACTGGTCGTATTCAGCGCCCGGAAGTTCAGCTGCTATGTTCGTGCATTTTGACGGCATGGAATCGTATCTCGGGAGATCTCATACGGAAGAGCTTCAAGAAATGTAGTATTTCGAATGCTATGGATGTCAGTGATGACGACATTTAGTGGGATGGTGATAAAAGTTCCGAAGTTGGTACTTCTGATGACGATGAATGAAGTGTTTGTGTACTTTTATTTGTATTTTTAATCGTTTGATGTGTGTTATTTTAGGACGACATCAAAACTGTTGGAAACTATTTTGGATAAATGCTATTCTGTTTATTTAGTTACGATTGTACATAATTTTGAGTATTTTTTTTTTTTTAATTTTGTTCTTCAAAATCAGGGTGCGGGTCTTATTCGAGGGCGGGTCGTATTCGAGTAAATACGGTAAATAGAGGTGACGGCAAAGAAAAGACATTTATCGCCTAGTTAAAGCAGATAAAGTAAAGCCGAGTAATAGACAATAGAAGCGGTTTTGAGAGACTGAAACCAGTAGTTTCCTTTGTAGGAGAGAGCAACTTTGAACGAGTAAAATCACACGTCCAATGCAGGTCGATAGGATTCACATCAGGGATCATCAACAGCCGACAGAAATTGTAAAAATCGTTGAGATACACCCGTGTGATAGGAGTGAAGTGTAAATATTGTAAGAAAAGAAATAAGAGTGTCATTTTAAGTGTTTTAGGTAAAGTGAAGGCGTTTTATGCACAGTGATATGTGTTATAATATGTACCAGAGTAATATTTTTTAGTGTTTTAATGTGTGTTCAAAACGGATACACCAGTGTATTAAAAAAAAATGTTGTCAGTGTTAAATATAGTGAATATGTGTCAAGAAATTTCTGTACATAAGATGAGATTGTACAATATGGAGTAGGTCAAGAAGGTGGGCCAAAATGTCACATCAAACGAGAATAAAGGTCAGAAAGCGACCTTAAACATGTAAGTAAAGATTTTCATTATGTTTTGGTGTCGGGAAAAATTTTGTGTACAATTCCACCGGAGTTTTGAGTAGAAGGGATGTTTTTAAATGAATAATAACTAAATAAGAACGCGATCTGAACGAAAATAAAGTTTTAAGAAATAATAAATAAGTATGTGAAATAATAAATCCTGTAGAGGAAATGCATGGAATAAAATGTCAGTATTTAATGAATGTTATAAAAGCAAGCGTGATAATAATAATTATAACAAAGATATTTACATAAAGGTAAATTTGAATTATATGAAAGAAATAGCTTTTGAGCTTTTGTAAGGAATGAAAACATGATGTGAATAACAAGGTAAAGAAATCTAAATAAAGATTAAATTGAATGATATAAAATTATAGAGCGTTGAAGCCTTAACAAATGTATAAGACATGATGTGAATGCGTGTTCTTAAAAAGGGAGCGATTTATTGTCAACGGAAAAGATTAATATAATGAACCCTTGCAAAGAAGCATATGAGACTCAGATTCGGGGCGTAACAGGTCATATTCGTAAGTTGCTGTCAGGGCGCTTCATTAACTTGCAGGGTAACATATAACAAAATAACATGCAGGAAAGAGTGAAGCCAGGGTTAAAACAACTGAATTTAATAACAAATCACCATATTTACACATAAACAATTAACAACAAAAACTCCCAACTGACTCCCGCTTAATAAAAATGCCAAAAACTTAGGCGATATCTCTGGAGAGATTAATTACCTGGACCAAGTGTCCTTAAATAAAAGATACAAAAGTGACCATATAAGTGCGTATGCCGTTCTACATGCACCACGATGTGTACTTTGAATGCGTGATTCGTTATCATCCAGAGTGACCCTTCAGACAACGAATCCGCATTTCCTAGAGCTAGACCGACACAAGGGAACACAACTACAATACATTAAATTAAACCGACACTTCCTAAATCTACTATAAACAAACACAAAAATTTCCGTGTGAAATTGGACTTGAATTGCCGTAGCAACATTTACTGCCTAAAAACTTAGGACTTCTCACACAAATCAACACAAGTACATTAACACGTGACCAAGAGAAAAATACTCAAATGACCGCTGTCAAAATTTACAAATACTCTACCACTACACCACACGGGTGTGACAAACAAAATTACATGAAATCGATTCATCAACAAAGCAATAGGCAAACAGCCAACATTTACGTTAATCACAATATTCTTATCCATACAAGGTACAACAATCCGTTACACACATGGCGAACTCCCCAATTAATTATGGCTTAAAAATTAGCCATCACAATGAACAGGTTTGCTGCATGAAAGCTTACAGGGTTCAGTCGGACAAAAAGGACTGCCTATCAAAATAAGTCACAGGCAAAACGGGCGGTTTGTGGAACTCTGCATGTCTGTCAACCCACGTGTCAATAACCTCGACCTCCCAGAGCATGGGGTCGAACCTCGAAGAAATGTGCCCCAAAGCACAATAATACGTGTGTGTCAGAAAAAACATATGGACAAGAATCAGCAGTCTCCCAAGAGCACTCTGTCTTTCCATCTAAAATACAACAGCAGCAAAAATATATAAGGGCGGTAGGACAACTACCCCCTCCTCACGTAGAATCAACACACACTAGACACATCAACACACACTTAATCACACGTATGGGTTGTGACAGACCCTGAAATAAAAGACACAAATAATATCCACATGCTGGCGCCATCGTTCTATGCCGTGACTAGTCACCTGAAAAGGACTCAAGAAAATCTATCAAATTAGAACGAAGGTGTTCTACAATTACTTTTAAGTTGGTGCACTCGGCTACCCTAACATGAATAATAACCTGTTCAGCAAAATGTTTTACAATCATTTCCTCCCATTCCTATTTCAAATATTAACGTTAATAAAGCACCATTTATCGAATGTAACGGGTTCCGCAATTGCAAGGATAAAATCACGCACGCACGCCGCGTACATTACACATGACTCCAAAAAAAAAATCAAAATATCAACAAACACTTTGGCCACGCGCCAACGGACATTTAAACATATAGTGTCGGTGCAAGAAAAACAGCTATAAAACAAGAAAGAAAAACATGACTATTTACAAAGTTCCCCGGCCAAATCTAACTACATAATTGAAATAATCCAATTTTAGTACATCACCGCTTCTGCATGTAGGACTAAGGACATCCTCCTCAACCCATTGCCCTATGGACAATTTAGCACTCCATAGTAGTCGTCTGCGTTGATTTCTTGAAGCTCATCCCAACTTCAAACCACGTGCTGATCATCTTGGTCTCGACTCCTTGGCAGAAAAGTTCAATGTTAAATATTTGCCTATCTATAATCGCTTGCAGGCTACTCAGTTCACCCACAATTGTCCTACTGCGATTAATAGCGAAGACTGGCCCTAATTATATCGCACATACGCACTATAAAAACACACATACAATACACACAATTTATACATAAAATATACATCTCGAGTCCGCGCCACTGGCTCGTTAACAAGTTCAAAATCCTGGCTGCACTCGCAGTCGCTATCTCGTCCGGTATTTCCGTCCCGTCTTGGACTTCGGTTCTGGTAAGCGCTAATTAGGGTGATACGATACTTCCCCCTTAAAGTTGAACTCGTCGTCTTTAAAAGAATCTTACAGTTTATCACGCGCTGGCGTGAAATATTTAGATCACACAATTTAGTTGATTTTAGAACAAAATGTATTATAGCTTTTAAAATTCGATATTGCAAACGCTGCGACATTAGCTTCCCAGAGCTCAGAAAATAAATTAGCTTCACTGATTTTAGAGCGTAAAAAATCACATTTCGAACTGGCGTGGAGTATGCCTCTGAAGGCTCCACAAGTTAAGTACTCCGATAAATTCGAGCGTCAAAAATCACACTTCAAACTGGCGTGGAGTATACCTCTGAAGGCTCCACACAATAAGTACTCCGATAAATTCGAGCGTCAAAAATCACACTTCAAACTGGCGTGGAGTATACCTCTGAAGGCTCCACACAATAAGTACTTAGATTGGCGTCAGGCCAGACTATTTATGAGAAACTGACAAGGGCGGAGGAGTGGGGCGGAGTCGGATAAAAACTTCCAGAGTTTTTGTCTCACAAAGATGGGGCTAGTGTCATTCTTCTCCAAATAAATCCAACGTCTCAAATTACTCGAGCGGAGATTAATCCGTTCGGCGGTTCCTTAGATACACACTTCCGCGCGCTTTTTACTACTGACGCCGTCCACCTCGTGGTCACGGCTTGGTCTCTTGCGATTGGCTGATTCAATCGTATGTTCGTTGAGAGGACCTCGTGATTCTTCCTTTATGTCTCCAATTTTGGTACAGTAGTTGCACAATTTGGCCTTGAACTCGACTAAGTCTGGCCGTCCCCCAGGAATAGCTACCAACTCAGCTTCTGTTGCAATCATTACGAAATGCTGGCCTCCCTAATATCCAAGTCGACTTCCTTATGTGCTGCCTAGGCCGTAGTAATAATAATAATAAATATGAATACTTATTTATCGAAGATCAATAAGGGTTCAATAAGAATTAAGATATGTATCAATTGTTACTATGAAATTTATCAGTTCTTTGGAAGACATTCGGCCGTAAAGTAATGTGTAGCATAATGGAACGCAATTAAATAAAAAGTTACGCTAGGAACGCGTAAAAGTTAAAGTACTTGGTAAATTACTTATGGAGGGTAGTTGATTGCAGTGAATTGAGATATGTTGTAAGTCCTCTAATTGTGACGTAGATCACGAGGCCATGTGTGTATTATTTAAAAGGGAGCTAATGTATGGTATTATTGAGCGTATGTCATGTAGGCCACGGCCGACTTTAAATCGCGTCTTGTATAAGTCCTCCAAATGTGGAAATGTTCCCGAGGCATGTTAAGAGATTCGAACCTAGAATCCTTTTGTTGTTAAAGCCCCTAATTATTCGTCGTAGAATGTGTATTAATCTTCCCAATCAATGAGGACCCTCTCATAATTAATAAATGCCAAGGTTACGAAAGTGGTTTATGAGCCAAAGAATATTGTTGAATGGAAATAAGTGAAGTAAAAGCCAGGTCTCTCCACAGAACTGAGAATAATGTGAAGGTTTGTTTTAAAGCATTGAAGAGAGCTGCCACCGTAGGTTAGGCAGAGAGTCGCTTTCCTTGTCATAAATCACGCCCGAGTATAATGGCCTGACCCTCATAGAGCGAGGGTGGGTAAAAACCGTCTTGTAGATGTGTTAAATACACCGTGAGTGTTTAAAGTGGTTAATGACCCGGGCGTTGAACCGAGGTCCTTGTAGATTGATATTATCGCTTGCCAATTCTGATCGTAGTTTTCTTATGTGATAATGGTCTTATAAGACAAATGAATTAAATAAAATCCCTATTGTAATATTGTATGGAAAAGAAGGAATCCACGAGTTTTGTGAAGATAACTAGGTTTCGGGAGTGATCATAGTTTTTGACTTTGTCAAGTAATCTTTATAACTCTGGAGTACACAAATAGTTTTCCCGATCA
This sequence comes from Meconema thalassinum, assembly GCA_946902985.2. Lineage (NCBI taxonomy): Eukaryota > Metazoa > Arthropoda > Insecta > Orthoptera > Tettigoniidae > Meconema > Meconema thalassinum. The sequence continues at coordinate 672,634,188 of OX336388.2, forward strand.
CCATAGTGAATTTGCAAAACTTGAGAGAGATAGTAAATATGGAGAACATGTGATATGCCCAAATATTGAAGTGAATAATTAACATGTAATTTTAAATGTAATTATATATTTGTTTTGATGATAAGAAAAGATAAAAATAATTCTTGAGGTGTACAAAAATATGACACCATTATTATGGGAAAGTATCGAGCCAAAGAAGCTCGTAGTTATTTGGAACTTTAAGATAAGTACTTTATGGAAGTGAAAATAATCATGAATTGTTGGTTTTAAAGAAAACCATGTGTTTTAATCTAATATTTGTTTTATTTTTATGCTATTCCTTGTTCACTTTGGACAAGTAGAATGATATTGGTCAGTAGTTTATGTGTTTATTTGTTTGTAGCGCCATAATTTTTGATTAATTAAATGTGTTAAAATTGGAGTTGATTTTGTTGTTATTTTTGCAAGTGTATCCTCTATTTAATCCAAAATATGTAAGTCAATGAGTGGGAGAACTTACCGCAGCCCCGAAAAATCCTGAATTGAGCAATGCTGGCATACTGTGATTTGCATATTTCTTGCTGCAAGGGCACAATAAGCATAACCTTATTGCTCTAATTTTTAAAAAGAATCGGCACAAACGATTGGAATATTCCTTTTATTAGCACAACGAAATGAAACTATGAAATAATTTCTCCAAAAACATCGTTTTACTGGCGATAAACAGTGGATGTTATGCGGCAATTTTCTAATTATTTTTTACCGTAATCGATTGTTTTCACGACAATAATCGATGTTCGTACATATCGATTATTACTCGTAAGTATCGATTATTTAGCCGATGTTTTCAATGCTGAGAACTCGCAAATTTCAAAGTTGCGGCGCGAAAATGTAATAAAACATAATATTCAACATTAATCGGTAAATTTGGGGCTTTTCGCATTTATGGGAATAATTCGCAAGAACCCTTCGTTATTGCACTTTGTCGCACATTCAGTTTCGCAAATTTTGGGTATACATAGTCATATTAGTTACCAGGTAGTTGAAAAAACGAGAAAAAAGTAAAATTTGCATTTATCGCAATTGCGATTTTCCCGTATCTCCATCAATAAGGCATCACTAAAAAATGACTTCAGAGCTCTCTATACCGAGTCTTACCAATTTCCCTGGACACTGGCACAAATTATAGATGTACTTACTTTGATAACATTGGAAACTTTGTAAAACTGATATAATTATGGCCATGTGCACATATCTTTGTACTATAAAAATAATTCCCCAATAAATCCCATCATCTATCCATAATGATATAATCGATAACCTGCATTGACTCGACTGTTATGATGAACTTGGTAATGAATACCACATTCTCCATAACTACCGTATTTTCTTGCATAATTTTCGCCACCGCATAATCGTGGCACACAACTTTTCAAATACAAAAATTGGTTATAAAATTTGATCGCGTATTCGTCGTATAGCACATTCGTATTCGTTCGCCAGTCGGTTGTATGCGCTGCCGCGAGCTTATAACCTGGCGTGACTTTGTCAGAAGAAAGGAGCCCCTAACTCAGTGCCTGTGGGCTATGACACATGCTATTCGAGCGTTCAGCATCGTCACATTCGTACTGGTTGCACACACTGCCGCGAGCTTATAAACTGGCGAGTGAAACTTGTATGGACCCATCGCTTCCGCGAGTTGGCCTCTGAATGACTAGATTCAATAACTTGTACGAATCGTTGCTAATCTCAATGAACAGACCTAACATCTATTGGTGGACCCTTGGGCAAGGGACTCCCTTCGTCAATCTGCATAGGCTACTTCCCTGGGAACATCGCAACAGAGACACATGCATGATGTTACGCACGTAATAAAAGAATCATACTGTGATCTTGTTGAAAGATTACAAATTAAGCAAATAATAGTATTGAGAAAATTCACAAGCATGCAGCTAACAATGATACAGTATGTTAAAAGAGATTTTGTATTTCTTCTTCGCATAATCGTCTCGCCCTGCGTTTCTTCCGCGAATGTTTGGCTAAAAATATGCCAGGAAATATGGTATGTTGTGACAATAGAATGGAGACTGAGCTCCCACTTTTGTTTCATTTGCCCCCCTCATTTCTCAACACACAAAACCAAAGTAATGGCATTCTTATGCGATGATCAATTCAGAGCAAAATCTGCACTACTCTCTATCTTGGTTACAACCTATCATTCATGGATAAAAAGATATGATAGTCAAAATTTATTAAAATTGCAGGAGTAAATAAACAGGTTTTCAAGCCATCTCGGGTACGACAACACACTAGGCCGAAGGTATATCAAACTTCTCACTAGACCAGTTCTTGCATATGAAAGTGACGCCTGGACCATCAAGAAAGCAGATGAGAATAGACTAACAGCAACAGAAAAGAGATCACGAGACGAACATGTGGTTATTCCTTACATGATCATTGGAGAATGAAGACATCCTGAAAGAGCCAAAAATCACCCCAGTTGTACAGCATATACAACAGCGTAGGGAAAAATGAAAGGAACATGTGGACAGGATGAGTTCTAGCAGAGTCCCGAAACAGATTCCTCCATATGCTCCGAGAGATCGAAGAAACCTGGGAAGACCGAAGAGACCATAACAGGCCACAAAGCCTAATCTGAAACTTAATGCTGATGATTTTAAGTTTTTAACTCACTGATGGGATAATGCTCCACAATGTAATAAGTCTCATATATAGCACAAGAATGGTTTGAACTGTGTGTTAGACATTGTGATGCTTCACTTTAAAACAACAATAACTAACACTTTACTGCAAATCAAAAATTTGAACAGCTGTCCAGTTCTATTCATTAGGGAGTTCATTGCAACAGCCAAGTCTGTGCAGGGTATTGACTATGTCAATTTTGGATAAGGCAACAAGGGGTTTATTAGACCAGTTGGGACCACTTATAAAATATCACAGTATAAACTCCACACTCAAAGTGACTTGCTCCAAGGTTAAGTTTCGTATAGCTACGATAGCTCAGAGGAACCATGGCTGATCTTGAGCATTGCCGCCTCGCCACCAAACTTTTTACAAGTCCATAAAATTACCAACTGCGCCTGCGAACAAATGAAGCACTGTGCTTGCGTCATAATTATGTCACAGATGCAGAATTACAACACAATCTCAACCCTCCCTTAGCTCTGCAGAACTGCAGTCATCTGTTCAATTTTTGAAGATAAAGAATATAGGGAGAAAGAAGAACACAGAAATCGACTGCTGTTTTTCCATGGCGCTAGGTGTGAAATTTCACACATCCGATTTAGGAACCGTCTTCATATAATTTTTATCAACACAATATCGTACCGTACTGACCCGGGTCATACATCGCAAATTCGAATTTACCACCCTATAACGGAAGGGTAATCAAAAACACTGACCCTCAAGGGCGCTAGGTGTGAACATCAATACCCTTGCTAAAATATACATTAAAACACACTGGGGGGAAAAAAGGAACACCAATTGTCCAGTCTTAATAAATAGTATTAAAATGCTGCATAAAAAAAGTTCATATCTCTCATATTGATGGTTGTTGATGTTGCTTTAATTCGTGACAATCATATTCCTGTTTGTTTATGGTTAAACTGTGGTCGAATGCGAAGGAAATCTTTTAAGTCCTAAAGGTTATTGAAATATAATAGAAGGAACAATCTTGATTGAAGCTGCTGTGGGGCTTTCAGAATTGTTTGTACTTCAATGAAACTTTCTCGCGGCATACTGGGCCGGAATGATACTCCTCGCAGCGCACCGTGCTAGAATGACCTCTCCTCGGTCACTTGCTTCCCAGGTTAACTTCGCCCATGTCAGTCAGAGCCATCTATATATCCAGTTGTTCCGGAACTATTTTCTCACGTCAAAAGGTCGACTGCTTTCGTGATAAGTGAGCAGTGCAGAGGCGTTTATGTGGACCGAACAACATTCGTGTCGAGCTCACTCGCACATTACAAACTAGATGGAGCATTAACTATGGAATGACAACATGTTTCAAGTAAGGTTGTAAATTAGCAAAAGATAAATTTAATATAAAAGAACAAGGCAAAACAAAAGGGGAATGAAGGGCGCATGAAAATGGAGAATGAGGATGATGACGGGGCTGTAAAAAAAGTACACATATTATCAAAAGGTAAAACATAAAATATAAAACACATTTAAAGAAATATCAAAAGGAGAAGAAGATCTTTACGTAGAGAAGCCTAATACTTGACAGATTGGAGATCGTTCGGAAACTATTCTAATTATTAGCAAGGGGAAATAATTATCAATTATTATTGCATGGCCTTCTCAGTATGTGCTAGCCACGCGCATTGGTAGGTGTCTGTACCAACTGACTGGGGTGAAACGCTGGCATTGTTTGAGCTAACCTGACCATTTCATTTATTGATAATTCATCCGCTCAAATGGAAACTACATCATATTCCCTTCGGGCATATTCAAAACCTTCTAAGGAGAAATAAGTAAATTAAATAAAATTAAAAATAATACTTTCGCCCCACCACAGGCTAACTACTGGAACGTAGTCAGGAGAGATATTCTGAGGGACTTATGAAGACGTGTCTCCCATGAACCGTCGAACCGGCCACCCTTATTTAAACGTATGTCATATCAAACAACAAGAAACCCAAAAACAATACCACAGAAAAGGAAACGAACAACCACACTTGAACACATCTAACATCAAAGCACACCCCATTAAATGAACATGAGGTGACATATAAAACCCTTTAAGAAACATAGATCGGTTCAGTTAATAACAACAAAGACAAAGAACAACCCCAAATAAATAACCAACGAAAACGATTTCATGAACTAGTAGAATAAAACTTATTTCTGTACGAAAGTACAAGATTCGGTTATCTAACTTAAGGCAACATGAGCACCAATTAGGTTACACCTTCCGGACAGATGCAAGAAACACACATATCACCACTCGAAAGAATAACCAATACATCTCATTTAATAAATGTAATGAGTTCACGTGTTGCTTCTTGACTGAAAGCAACACTAAGCCAGAACTAACATGACCCTCAGCTTTCAGTCAAGACCCACTCTAACAAATGACATTAATCCACCCTTAAACATATGTCTCGAACCGTGATTATAAAATGAAATGTATTTCCGACACATATATTGGCGATGTCTGTCCAGTCCCTAGGAATGAGAAAAACCTAAACGGCATTCCTCGGGTGAACAAATGACAGACATCAAAAAACAACAACCCTTAATACATTAAATAAATTGGTGTGCGTTCCGACCATACAGATATAACATTCAGAACAACGAACGCACACCCTTCCCTGCCGAGACGCAAGAAAAACACGAACTAACCTAAATTACCAGCCCCCAAAGACCCTTGAAAAATCCCATATTCTCACAAGGAATTAGGGGCCAGTTAGAAACACTTCTTATAATTATAATCACGTTTCATGACAAACACACGTAAACACAACACGGATAGAAAATCAAATCAAAAGAAAACGAAACAAGAACAACGACAGGTAACCCTTAATTAATTACATCCCAAGCAACAACACGATTCCTCGCCACGCTATGTCTACATTAAAAGGGGAGGAACATGAACAAAACAACAAGATAACCTAAAACCAATAAACGATCTCCAATCTAGCTTTAATAAAAGATTCTCAGGATATTTTAACACCAAAAGGTTGGGGGGCATAACGTTATTAACCCAAATAACTTGTTGTACTTCATGCATGAAAATACTTTTCAAACGGTAAATAAGACTTAGCTTTTCCTGAGACGTTCAGAAGTTCACAAGACGACAGCTCCAAAATACATATCATTAAAGATACGAGAAAATAGCATTTTGAAATTGATTTTGTAGCACTTTCATTTTGAAAAATAGCATTTTGGAGCATTTTGAAATTTAAAAATTAGCATTTTGTAGCATTTAAAAGTTCGGCACCAGGTACAATAAAACTAGTTAACAGGTTCAAAATAATATGCACGGAAACTAATTCAAACATGTGCAGGATTGGAAATATGAGTGTTTCTGATAAACGGCATAAGCATTTAATATAATAATGGGAATCATACATTTACTTAAATTTAGGTAAATACCATACAATGGATAATTAACTAAATAATAAAATGTTTATTCCCTCATTATTTCCTTTTCAATGAGGGCCATGGATAAGCGGCATTGTTATATGATAAGTTATAAAAAGAAATGGGAACTTGGCAAGGAGTTAGTAGGAAAATCACACAAAAGGATTTCATAGACATCCACAGAATTTGAACCAATTCGTCCACATAGTCCAGGAGAGCCCGGTATTGTCGTCATTCCACCTGCTACACGGTAAACTTCGTAAGACAAGCATTAGGCGCGTTTTGGTGTTCCGTTTGGTATACTTTGGTTAATACAAAAGCTAACCAGACCGTTTTGGCGTGCTTTGGTTTTAACTCGGGTATAGTTTGGTTATAACCAGGCCCTTGAAATCAGTAACCAAGCTACTACTGCGGTTACTGAAATGTTAATCACTTTAGAAGCGCCAATTCAAACATAATCTGAAACTACTATTGAAAGTACGAGATATGAAATCATATTTGAACTTGAATCACTCAGCATGCAACAAATGAAATCATATAATATCAAATTCTTAGTGGATTTTGCAATTTTATATTTGAAGATTTCGAAATAAAGCTGTTGTGACGTTACTTGGCCAGTTGGTATATGGCCTACGTTCTTTTAAGGATTATGGCGGCTCTTTTAATAGCGTACGTACCTATGTAGCGCGCTACGAATCTCATCAGTTGTTCCTGTTGCTTATTTTTAGAACACTGCTTTTGTGAACTCTGTGATAAGCAATGCGGAAGATATCATCTACGGGACTGTTCGAAAAGGTCAAGATCTATCACGAGTTATAGTGAAGGAAATTAAAATGTATTTATATACTGTATATATTGGCCATTGGCTGTAATAAATCTATTAATTAATTATTTTTAGAAATTGCAGCATCGCGGTCATAAATCCCTTGTATTTTTGGGTGTGTGTGGAATTTTATTCAAAACATATGTTATTGTGATGGCTCTACTAGAGTGTGTTTTAATTTGTAAATTGGGGATAGGACTGGGAAGGAGTTGGCAGTGGCTATCCCAGCATTTGCTTTGAGTAGAAGTGGGAAACCACGGAAAAACTCACCTCCAGGATGGCTAAGGTAGGAATTGAACCCTCTTCTCCTCAGTTTAGCCTCACGAAGCTGAATGTACCCCGTTCCAGCCCCCACACCACAATTCAAATTTCTTGACAGAGCCAGGAATTTAACCCGTACCTCCGCAGTTGAAGCGATCGGCTATGGTCACCATTGAGCCTTCTTTTGCCAAATACTACCATATTAAATTCCAGTTTTTTCTTAACTATCATATCTCCCCCTTATGAGCACACTACTGTGACTATGGAAAGTCTCGTGAGTCACCCTTAAATGAATATGAAAATCAGTTTCACTGTACAACGATATCCAATATTCGCTAGGCTATAGGCCAACAGTGAAGGTCTTAAGTGCCCGTTCTCTTGACGCATTCAGAGCCATTGGGATATTTTTTAAAATTAGTTTCGCCCTCTATATATTGTTGGAAGTACATCTGGTCGACATCATCATCTATTCACCATATCAATTCCAATACCAATATTTATTAATCATATCAATTCCAATACATATTTCGACGCCATATTGTACGGTAACTTTTCTTAACCAATTTCGTTTTGGCGAGTGTAACCGCAAACTGTAACCAAACCTAACCCAGGTTAAAACCAGAGGGAGCGCCAAAACACGCCTATTGTCGCCTGACCACAGCTCGCTTTATTCTAATAATTGGCACCTTGGTACCTGTGAACTAATACAATTCTCTGCCGGCCCTCAATATTTGAGTTGCTGCAAAACACCTGATATTGTTGATTGCATAATGAGAACATGACTTTTGGATCTTTTGAGCATAGCTCATGTACCCTCGTCTCACGTCATACAACCAACCGACAGCACTTGAACTCAATCTTGCCAAATGTATGATGTCAAGTTTCTACATTTCTTTAATACTGATATTATTTTAATACTTTAACACTCCCTTAGTAAAAATAAAAACTACACACACAACAGGAGACTTAACACTGCTGCCAATGGAACTTGTATAGACGAATGCTGACAATCCTGTGAACTTTAGTGTGCACCTTTCATATCTACTCCAAAGACTTAAATGATCACATCTTATCAATCTCAAAGGTTTTCTTAAGTTAAACAGAATATGCAAACACGCAATTACTGATATACCTTTTTGAGACTCTTGACTGACTATCTGTAAAACAGTATCCGAATTCACGGAGAAATCGCCGGACGACATGTAACATAACCTATAACTCTCACATTGTAGAGAATACTTTCATCATATTATACAACATTCCCCAAAGCAAAGAGAACGCCTAACAAACATTGTCTATTCATATTACGATACGTACTTTACAGGTTTTATTATAATGGTCAAATACAAAAAATGAGGACCGGCGCGATATAAACCTATATAAGCATAACCTTATTGCTCTAATTTTTAAAAAGAATCGGCATAAACGATTGGAATATTCCTTTTATTAGATCAACCAAATGAAACTACGAAATAATTTCTCCCAAAACATCGTTTTACTGGTGATAAACAGTGGATATTATGCGGCAATAACGCTAGCAATTTTCTAATTGATTTTTTTACCGTAATCGAATGTTTTCACGACAATAATCTATGTTCGTACATATCGATTATTACTCGTAAATATCGATTATTTAGCCGATGTTTTCATTGCTGAGAACTCGCAAATTTCAAAGTTGCGGCTCGAAAATGTAATAAAACATAATATTCAACATTAATCGGTAAATTCGGCACTTTTCGCATTTATGGGAATAATTCGCAAGAACCCTTCGTTATCGCACTTTGTCGCACATTCAGTTTCGCAAATTTTGGGTATACATAGTCATATTAGTTACCAGGTAGTTGAAAAAACGAGAAAAAAGTAAAATTCGCATTTATCGCAATTGCGATTTTCCCGTATCTCTACATATCATGTATTTGATTATATCATGTTACAAACTGGTCTCCTTCCAAGATAATGATTTCAGTATACAATCGGGAACATGGAGATGCAAGTGAGAACGTTTCAATATAACAAGACAAATTTAAACCCCGATTCGAAACGCATATTATACAGTACATATAATCTCAGCTTCTGTCATAATGGCTCGTCTCTCTTCAACTCTCAAATGGGGTTGTTTGTTCTCCGCCCAAGCAGTCGTTTGGTAGAGGAAGTGGTCAGCAGCAGCACCGAGTGTCCGTCCTCTTGCCACAAGTAGTGGCCTACCTGGAGCGTGTCGGAGCATGCCACCAAAGATTCCACCGCAGAAACGGAAGACTTCAACATCAGGAAAAGGCACGACTCCGCGACAAGCTCAGCCAAGTGTAACACAGCACTTCAAGGAGAACAGAACAACAACCTCCACCAAGAAGGGAACACCAGTCACCAAAACGCAGCAAGCCAACCGCTCAAGGACACCGTCGCCCGTCAAGCGACAGACTCCTCCTAGTGAAGAGTGTCCGTCAGCCTCCACCTCTACAGAGACAATCTCGGTGTCTACGGAAAATCAAATGACGTCTACTAACGATCAGATCCTCCAGGCCATCCAAAAAATCAACACCAGGCTGGATTTTTTTAGAGGTACAGCAACAAGCAGAACCCCCAGACGAGCAACTGGACGAGGAGGAGGAAGAGGATCCAAACGACCGCCAACAGAGACCTCACGCTTACCCTTGGAGAACATTAGCACCAGCAGACTATCCCAAGGGCCCCCCAGTTCCCCCGGAACAGAGGGTGTGGAATTTGGCAGCAGCCCTCAAGCAGCAACCCCTCCTTGTCCCCACTGGCAGGGACCACCACGACGCTCAGACGACGCTTTATCTCCTGTCCAACTGGCGTCTCCTGGACCGGGGACAGAGGAAGTATGCTTTCAATCGAGCGAATCTTCTCCACGCAGCGCTCACCAAAGGGTGGTCTTACGCCATTCAACTAGACGGCGCCGGGGGGGACGAGATACTAGAGCTCCCTCCGAACTTCACCTTTCAACAGCCCGTCCGCCAGCCCGCGGTCACCCACAGAGGGTTCCAGCGAGGGACCGGCCGAGGACGCGGACCACGCGGGGGCAGCAGCAGCCAAGTGAGCCTGCGAGATCGGCCCTCCCGGCGGGTCGCAATCTCCAGGAATCCATCTTCCAGTACGACCAGTTCTGTCTGTCCTGTACTCCCGAGGAAGGGGTCCTGATGCTCTCTTTTGGATTACGAACTTGCCCTGGCGATACACAGGAATTCTCACCAGGAAGCAGAGCGGTGGGTCCAACTTCCCTGGGACCATGAAGACAGATAGACTGAACCAAGTGTTTGTTTGTGAGTGATAAAGATCCTCTTGTAGGATCCAGTGAACACGGTGACTTTCAGTGTATATAGTATATTCATGTTCCTTTTTGTATTTGTTGTAATGGTAGGGTCATTGTGTTATTTCTCTGTTGTGTTAAAAAAAAAATTGTAAAGGCTGCATTAATCATAATAAAGCATTGGGCACTCAGCCCGACCGCTCCTCGCCAGGCGGCTGCGCCTGTGCAGCTCGGCTTCGCCCTTAGTACACGCCTGCCCAGGCAACGTATTTAAGGAGCGGGGTCGGGCTGTCCGGGAGCAGTCGTTTGGTAGAGGAAGTGGTCAACTCTCCTCTCGTAATAATTAAAAAGGTCCATTCTTGAGCAACATCGTGTTCCTTAAATTCATCAACTCTAAGATTACGGAGCGGGTGCGTTTTAAAAGCCTAAGATCCGATGTCGGTTTTAACATTCGGCGGCAGATGGCAGTCTTTCCAATATCGAGGAATCTCGCGACCAGTTTATAATAGAAACGGGTCAATAAGGTCAGGTTCATGGCAATATTGCCTCATTGCTACTGTTTACTTCACTTTATAATATTTAAAAGTGAATCCAAATATTAAAATACTCAAGAAGGGAAAATTGTGGTTCATAGATCACTCATTGAATTTTATTCATAATTCTAGTCGCTTATCCCCGATAATTGCATAGTCTTCTCCTCTCATGACTCTGCTGCGTTGCCAGATATCTTAGCGGAATGTAATATCGGTGACAATATAATATACACATATTTACAAACAGACAAGAAAATACACATTGAAATACTCTTTGATAAACGTTTGTACAGTACCTTTCTTCACTGATTGTACACTCTTAGAGCAACAAAGGCACTTGTGGTCAATTTGACCCAGGCATATCAGCTTCCTACATATATTTACACATTGTACAGTTTGTATGCAAAATCTACACACATTTTATCGTATTTTGTGTTAAAATATATTAGCTCAAACGGACAATACAATGTTTTCTTTCGAGAACATTCTATTCTATATCGATGCCAAAGTAAGGTTCTATTGCTTTGGAAAGGGAGCATGACTCCCGTAGTGCACTGGCATTGCTTGTGACGTAGATACACATGTATTGAGCGTCTTGCAATCGCCTTCTCAGTGTGCACTAACTACGCTTCTCTAAGAGGTGAACCGTACCAACTGCAGAGCCCAATGGTACAACGGGGCGAAACGCTAGCAATTTGTTTGAGTTAGCCGGAACATTTTATCATATTTTGTGTTAAAATTTGCAATAATTGTTGGTTGGTTCCTCAGTTTAGAACCTGCGACAACGCGGTCATGTAGCCCCGTGTATTTTGGGAGTGTGTAGAATCTGTCTGATAACCGGTGTTAATTGTGATGACTGTATTAGTGTGTGTTATCTGTTTTCAATTCAAGTGAAGACTGCAGACATTGAATTTTTTCAAGTAGTTCCTACTTTTGCTGCCAAACGCCACCGTCAACGACTACTAGTTCAGAACTTGATTACCAGATGCCACCGCAGTCAGCTCCTGGGGAGGAACGTCGGAACCTAAGAGCGTTTGTCGAATGTTTAACCTATATATAATTTAGCTTCTCATAGGTGTAATTAGTGGAAGGTTCTTTAACATGCCATAAATCTCTGACATGGATCTGCCGGCTTTACTTCCCCTCCGAAGGAAGGCGTACAAAGGGATTTTTAACGCTCTTAAAAAAAACGAATTGTCATCTAATAATAAACTCTATGGCCTATATATATAAAATTCCAACTTGGTGATCATCCGAAATATTTAGACGGTTCTCAATATCTACTAATCTATGACAGCAATCAAACTGAAATTTTGTATGTTGATAAGGGCTATTAATATAAGTTCACCTATGGGACTTTCAATAACCCAGTAGGCGCAAATCCAACATGGCGGCGAGGCAAAATTTAAACATATAAATGGACGTTTCTCGCGATTTAACCATTCAAGCGCAGTGAAACTTGGTACGGTGAATGCTTATACAAATTTTAATCCACTGACATTGAGTTTATTTCAATTGTTTTCATATCCTCAAGAAGGCGGCTGTACAAAATTTTAAAATTCTTGTTTTTATTATTTCTTATGTCCTAATCATGCAATCTTGCAATAATCTTCATCTAATAGAACATAACTCTATGGCCTACATTTATAAAGATCCAACATGGTGACCATCCGAAATATTAGGTTCTCAATATTTACGAATATATTACAGCATTCAAACTGAAATTTTGTATGTTGGTACGGGCAATTAATATAAGTATGATAAATGAAAATAGGCTATTTAGTTCTTGAATGTCCATTATGATCATTTTCCGTATTGATAAGTTAATTACAAGTTCCACTATACAATACATCTTACTTTGTGCGAGGTTCTATCACCTCTTATGGTACATGTTTTGAGCTTGAAACAGTCCATCATCAGCCTGATTCAGCAAAATCACCGTCCAGTTTTCCACCATATGGTGAAACGTCACATAATGTAAAACACATAAAATATGAGGTTGAAATGACACTGAGATGGATGATGTTAAAAAGTTAAAATTATTCCAAATCTGTCGACCCAAGGATGAAGGTTAAATTAGAAGTGAACACACTATATGAAGCTGTTCGTATGAGCCGACTCAGATGGTGGGGTCATGTGGGGAGAATGGGGCATGAGAGATTACCTCAGTGGCTTGCAGACTAGATCTGACATTGAAAGGCAAAACAGTCTCAAATGAAAATAAATGTTGAATTACTAGTACTTGGGAAAGAAAGGAAGTGACACTTCACTTTCCTTGATTGTTTATTCCAAAAACAGCTTTTGTATCTTTAAGTCACTGGTTCCTTGATATACAGCTAGTCAGTCATCACTTATCTCCACACCTTAAACATGCAAGAATGGGTCTATACTCTGTGAGCTGCCAGAATAGGATTGACAGTTCTCGTCTCGCCATGTGGTCTGATAACGAGATTGCCAAACTGCACAAGCCAGAGATACAGCTGACCAGGCGCTGAAGCACGTGGGCTGTAATATTGCAACGCAGAATATTATGACATCAACTATGCGAACATGGATTGGTCAAGCGGTAGAGGGGTGATAACTGACGTGGAATTTCTGGTGAAATGTCAATCCTATTCAGCCAGCTCACAGAGTATATGTAATTTGGCCCCCACTTAAACAGAGTGTGTGGATCTTGCTGATCTACGAAGAGACCTTGGTATGCTCTATCCTATATTAGGCAATGACATGGTGGCTGCTGATCTCGTCATCCGCTTTATACTGTGAGAGTGGGTTAGAGCCACTAATCTAAATTTTCTAGTGAGTATTTACTCAAAGAACTTGATCTTTTATAATTCTGATTTTGTTGTTTTTCATATATTCTTGTTTATAGTTAAAATTACCAATTTTATATTAAGACTTCCACCTATCAATTTTAAATTCCTCTAAATTTGTATAATTTGATGTCTATTATCAGGGTCAGATGACCTTGCTGTTTCACCCATCAAAACATCGGCACACAATGTACCCGAAATGTAAAAAAAAAAATGAACAGATCAAGTTTTAAGATTCTAGTGTTATCTATCCTGTCAACCTTGAAATGTCAACAACTTAACTCTCTGGGAACCTCGACAATACCACATTGACAAAACAAATTTATCAAATAACAGAGGTATATTGGTAAGGTGAAGAGAGAATTGTATGGTATCTCGATGTGCAAAAAGTCACACCTAGCACCCTTGATGGTAGAGGGTTCGATTCCCTTTCCAGCAGTCTGTAGTACATTCAAATTTGTGATTTATGACCCGAAAAGTTACAGTATTATGTTGATAAAAATAGTATGAAGATGTTTCTTACATCAGATATGCGACAATTCGCACCCAGCACCCTTGAGGTTCGAGGGTTCTATTCCCCTTCCGGGGAAAAAGACGAATTTGCGATGTATGGCCCGGATCAGTGCGGTATTGTGTTGATAAACGTAGTATGATGACATTTCTCTCAGCGGCTTCGGTGGCGTAGTCGGTAGCATGCTGAGCTTCTATGCCCAAGATAGCGGGTTCAAACCCGGCCGAAGCCGTCGGATTTTTTAAGAGCGTTAAAAATCCCTCAGTATGCCTTCCTTCGGAGGGGAAGTAAAGCCGGCGGTCCCATGTCATATATTTATGGCATGTTAAAGATCCTTCCACTAATTGCACCTGTGTGAAGCTAAATTGGATAGGTTATGAATGTAAACAACGCTCTTAGGTTTCTATGTTCGTTGCCAAGAGCCGACTGCGGCGGCATCTAGTAGCTCAGTCCTGAACTTGGCCTAGTAGTCGTTGACGGTGGCGATTGGCGGCAAAAGTAGGAACTATTTGAAAAATTCTTAGTTGCAGTACTTAAATTAACAAACAGATAACACACACTAATACAGTCATCACAATTAACACCGGTTATCAGACAGATTCTACACACACCCAAAGTACACGGGGCTACATGACCGCGTTGTCGCAGCCCCTAAACTTAAGAACCAACCAACCAACCGACATTTCTCTCATTGGATATGGTAAGTCACCCGTAGAACCCTTGAGGGTCGAGGGTTCGATTCCCTTTCCGGTAGTGGGTGGTAAATTCGAATTTGCAATGTACGACACAGAACTGTACGGTATTAAGTTGATAAGAATAGTATGAAGACGTTTGTTACATCGGATATGCGAAAAGTCACCCGTAGAGCCCTTGAGGGTTTGAATCCCCTTCCGGTAATAGGTGTTGAATTCGAATTTGGGATGTTTGTCCCTGATCAGTGCGATGTTGTGTTGTTGCGCCTGGAGCCTGGATGGTTTCTTGCGTAAGGCCACAACAGTCTCCTTCCCAATCCTATCCTGACATGCAATTGAATTACGCACCCGAACAACGTTGTTGGCACGTTTTGTGTGGAGTTGAGTTTTTAGTGGAACATAGATGTATGGAACTGACTACACGTGAAAAAGTCACTGGATGTCGAATATCTATTCCCAGGTGGCAGTAGTAGTCAGACGTTTGAACTCCTTCAGTGGAACAATGCTGTATAGCAAACAAGATGGCGGATGCTGGAAGAATACATGTTTCACCAAGCGATCTAAAATGTCTAAATAAATCAAGAAAACGTAAAAGTCACATGTGTGAGTGGAATAATCTGAAACGGAAGAAGTTAAGGGACTCGGGGAAAGCCATACAAAAGCGGAAGAGGCAAAGAGGTGCCTGGAAAAACCCCTCCAGATAAGGTGACTGGAACAACGCTGTATTGTCTTATTGATACTACATTGGACATAATCCAGTTTCTGATTGCCGTGTATGATATTCATGTGCTATTTTGATGTTCGTTTGAAATATTATTACTGATATTGAACCCTGTAAAAGATTGATTATAATTTTAATTTAGCCTACTGTACTGGATTAGCAGTATTTGGCTACATAGACATAACCTCACCGTATGTTACCCATAATTACAGTTCATTATTTTGGATTTTAATCTTTCATTCTCAGGCTCGGGTGTGTGACCCAGAAATATGTAGAAGTTAGAAGTTTTACACACCGTACATTATGAAGTGATAAGTTTGTAAAATTTGATTTGGTTTAAGGAGTGTGTTTTACCACAAGTAACTACGGTATTTACATGCTACAGAATTGTGAATTGCTGCATGTATTATGTTATTTTTGTGGCTTTTCTTTGCTTTTTATGTTTATCAGTTTACAAGTTTACGTATTATTCGTAAGTTCATAAATAGGAAACATACAGCATTGTTCCACTAAGTAACATACATCGTTGTTCCACTGAAATTCTCTATAAAACTACTTCAGTTTGGAAACATTTAGTAATAGACAGCTGATTAAGAGTAAACATGTATTGTGATGATGTAATGTGCCTGTTTCCTTAATATAAGAATTCAATTATAATTTAATCTTGTGATATTATGTTTTATGCCTATCCTGTAAAATTTGGAAAATGTTCCATACAGCGTTGTTCGGGGGCGTACTTCAATTATTCAGATTATTAGACCTCAATAACACAGGTTATCTGAAATTAGAAATAAAAAATATATCATGTTTTTACATTGATAGTAATGGATGCTCTTCACATGACAGTACTCGTAAATATATATATTAGGGCATGGTACGGATCAGTCAATGCAGAAATGACTTCCTTTAACAGATGAACTCAAGGATAAGCCCCAAGTTGAACAAATTTGAGATTTAAAGGGAAACGGGGTGGAAACAGGTTAGGTAAAAAGCTCGGAAGAACAAGTTGCTGATGTTCGTTAAATTTATTAGCATAGAAAACCAATCAGGCAACAGCCTTTATAGTATGTGAGCATAAACTCAGAAATGACAAAGAGTAACAAATATTTTAACGTATAATCAACAATATCGAGAAAAAGTCTCATATAACAAGTTAATAGAAAGTCCCGATAAGGATTAATAGCAAGCAGGTAGAAAATCTCATTTAACAAGCTGGGAGAAAGTCTCCTTAAATATTTACAATTTTATAACAAGTAACAAGGGAGCAGATCCATTTATAGCAAAAACAAATAACAAGTGACTGGGTAGCAAATCCCATTAAACAAGTGGGAAGGAAGTCCCATTAAATATATTAAATTAGCAACAAGTGACAAGGGAACAGGTCCCATTTAACAAGCTGGGAGGAAGTCCCATTAAATATAGAAACAATTTGCAAGTAATTAGGGAGCAAGTCCATTAAAGGTTCGTAATTGAAGCATTAATACAAGACTGAGAAGCTTTAATCAAATTTGAATGGTCATTAATGAACCCGGAAGAAGAAAATGGTAAGGAAGTTTTAGGTTATACAAGTTATAAAATCTGATGTTGAAAAGTTACGGAGTAATGTACTTATCTTGGTCGAAGCAAGTCGAAGATGCACCTGATTCTCACCAGGAGAATAAAACTTGAGCCTTTAGCAGATATAATTTCATCGAAACATCGCCTTAAAAGATCTTCAAAAGATTTGACTGGATTGCACAGTTGGTTGACACATTTGTAAAAGAGCTTTATGCTCCTACACCATACTGATCGTTTAAACAGTGGTGCAAGTTCAATTGACAAAGAGACTGAATGCTGAGTTGCACTTCAGTTACGACGAAGTTTGAAGTTCATAATGAACTATATTAACCATATTCAACCTGTCGTCGAGTTGAAGATCGATAAGTTCGATCTTGTTTGTAGATTCCGACCGTGCCGAGTGAGCACGTCGAGATGCGTGAAGTATGGCGAAACTCTTGGAGAGAACCGTAGAATGCGATGAGTTCGACTACAGGGTCTTTCATATAAAGTAAGAACGCCAAGCGGGGGTTTTGCTATCCGCCGCTGTGGTGGCACCCTGCTACAAGCGTGTGTTCAATCCTATATGAAATATTCTGGAAATGTCGTCCTTCCTGGGTTATATAGGCGTTGTATCTGGTAACCACATTCTGGCTGACGGGAGTGAGTTCTGCCCCTGTAATGTTTCTGATTTTTTTCTATTTTATGTTTTTTATTGAGCACTGAGCCAGTAGTGTCAAACTTATTTACAATTATGTGAATCTGTGCTAGTGAAGGTGGCACTTAATCAGTAAATTGCTGAACAAATGCATCACGTACCCGCTGAGCCGACTTGTACTGTCCCGGAATTCGTATTGAGAGACACCAGGAACAGATATGAAAGGCAGCCATAGAAAAGGGATCATTTAATTAAAATTTGGGAAAATGAATTTCGGAACAGGTCCATTACACAAGATTTATAGTCGTGAAGTATTGTCCAACAAGAAGCTTGTTAGCTGGATGTAATCACCTCCTAGTAAGGGCGGATCTGATTGGATCATCCTACGAGATAGACCACAGGCAGTACTTGAGGAAAGAGAACGCGTTTGAAGGATCCATTGGGCGACCTTAGAAATGGGATATTTTATTTTGGCAAGTATGCTATTTAATGCAGTTGGATGAATTGAAGATTGGAAATAAATCGAAGAAATTATCAGGAAATGTTTTCCTTGGATAATTTACGCCCGAAGTATGTATAATGATATTCATGTCCGAGCCATGCATCATGGGACCTTGAGAAAGAGGGGCGAGTGTTCTGGAAGCAGGTGGAAGGAAGAGACGGCCATTGTGTGAGGTAATGCGACACGGGTCTTTGAACTGGTTGGATGTCAGCCGTGAGTTACAAAAACGTGGTGCGGGAGAGTGTGCAAGTGTTTCAGTGAAGGAAAGAATAATATGTATATGTGTAAACTTGTGGTATCACGGTGTTAATATTGTGCGAAGCACGTAAGGCCGTATATGAATTTGAGTGTAATGGAAGACCGTTGTCGTGGTCTTAATATGAATTATCAGTTTGCATTATGTGACGCGTATGTGGAGAAGGTGTAATTATGAATGTACATCGTGAATGACACTGTAAGTACATATTTGGAAGGAAGTATTTGCAAGAGACACGATATTTTGGGAACGATATGTTCGATTGTGAAATGGAGTGCAATAAAATGATGACGAACATAAAGGACACATGGTTGGAAGGAACACTTGATTTGTCAGAGAGAGCCATGTTATATTGCTAAATTTATGCTGTGGGAAATGTAGTATGCATCATGAATGTATAGAATTCCTTCGAGTGGTGTCACTTAAAAATGGAATGCAGGAAAAGCAATGATCACACAACTACTTCATGGAATGCACAATCTGATGAAGATCATCATGGACTATAACCAATCTAAGGATGGAGAGAGGCTACAAAATTGTCCGGAGGAAGAAGAAGAGCAAGGACGAAGGGCAGACCGAAGATCGAACAAGTGGACTGTCGGGGGGCGGACCGGACACCGCGGATATCCGGGTCCCATTTCAAACCATGAAACCGTGGGCCGGCTAGGTATAACAAGCTCGCCGCGATCGAGAAAAGGTAAAATGACGCTTGGAGGGAGGCTAGGGACTCGCCAGCTGGAGGTTGGATGCAGCTCCCCGATCCTGTGTGCATTTGGGGTCTACATGTGTTTCATCGCCAGATCTGCCTAAAGCAAGACAAGCTCTCCATTCAAATAGCCCCTGTATTTAGATTGGTATATCTTGAAGCATGCCTGGTGTGATCATTTGTTTCAGTAGTAGTAGTTTGCTCTGTATAAGGTTATAGCTCTGGTAATCTGTGATTTAATTCTTCGAAGAAAGTTCTTTTCGCATTTAGTATGCGGGTTAACGTCAGTGCCAGCTATGTTCGGGATCATTGCAGGCGAGTTAACTTCGTGTTGACCGTGCCTGGTTTAGTGGAGTCCCCGCTTCGATGATTACCGCTGGCATTTAAACATTTTTAATGTTGATACAGATTTGAATTTCGACCTCTTGGGTTTTTGAAATTAATTATTTTTAGATTTAAGAGTGTTTCCAGATGAACAGTTTCCTTCGCACTTTCACTTCTTCGCATTTCATATTTTTGCGCAGTTGCCACTTCGCAGTTTAGAGGAGTTGCAGTTTTTGAAAATTTGCTTTCGCAAATTAGATTTTCTTAGATGTGTATTTTTGGATTTAGCTATTTGATATTCGATGATTCTTTTCATATTGTGATTTCGCACAATTATCCGACTTTACCATTTGAATTATTTTCTCGATTTTAGATTTTCACATTTTGGTGAATTTTGAATTTAGTATTTTGAAATTTTCACTTTGAAAATTTATTCCATTTTGATATTGGAATTTGAATTAAATTTTTTCCTCGGATTTTCAGAAAATCCTGATTAATTCTTTTTGGATTTTGATTAATTTGGACTTCAATCCTGACTTGAGATTTTCCAAATTTATATTTTATTCTTCCTTTGGAAGTGTAAATTAATTTTCAGTTTTGACTTTTAGTAAATTTCTCGTTGATTGGAAGTTAGTTGCTACTCGGATCGTTCAGACGAAGAATTCTTTCGAAAAACAATTTTGAATTATAAAGTGTAATGATGATTCGAGCGATGTTCTCGACTGTTGTTATAGAGTGACACAATGTATATACATAATTAATTATTTCAATGTTTAATGAATATAGTGCACGCATAAGTGACCAATGTGTTTGAGTGGACACTCACAATCAATGTAACTTGAAACGGATTATAGTTAGAAATATTTCGTACTTAGTTAACACGCACTAGGAAATTGCCATTTGATCTGTAACTGCTATTGCTTTTAAAGCGTATTTAAAATTAGTATCAACGTCATTGAATTACCGTTAACTTGAGGGAGTGATGTTCATTTTGATAGTGTTGGATTGTGGTGTTTACATTGAAGAGGTGTGCGATAATACCAATTGTTTCTTTGGTATTTCGAAGGTCGACGACCCCTGTAAGGGATGTTATGTCCTGGGAACCATTCCTCTGTCAATGGTTGTTGTTGTTGTTGTTGTTGTTTGTTGGCTGCGTTTTGTGTGATTAGGATTGCAGTCTAGTTAGTCAGCTTTGAGCTGTGGTTGCCGTTCGTTGGAACGTTGAGTTAATGGGTTGTGGAGTTTATTTCGACTGCTGTTAGATTATTTTACTGTGTTTGATGACCGTATTTCTTTTTCATTCCAATTGTAGGATCACCTTGGTGATCTGTTAGGCTGTCGCGTTCATGCAGATCAGCTGGGTTGTCGATACCGGATGCTCCAAAAGTTTAGTATTCAGGACGTTGATATTAATTCAGTTTATTATTATTGTTATTGTTTTCGAAGATTGGATCAAAACAGGGGTTCAATGGATAGCACTCTCATCTTTTTTGATCGGAATGCTAAGCCATATTTTGCCCGATAATCTCGATGTTGATCACTGTCAGTTAGTGTTGATGAATCCTATGTCTATAAAGATTAGTGGAGGAACATTGGGGTAGATAATGTTCTAAGATGACATGCATATAGATAGTATTCGGTATTTCTTAAATTTAGTATTTGAATTAAAAGGTATTTCGGTAATTAAGTAGAGAATAAAACTCAGGATCTGTGTATAGAGTAAAATATTGATATTGTAAATAGTGAGAGGCCGTCACTATTTAATTGCATTAAGGGGGTTGTTTTTTGTTTTCTTTATAAATATTTTTTTGGGGGTTGATCCTGATAGCAAAGGCACAGCGATAGGTTACCAATTTATTATTTGTTGATTTTAAGTCGTTATTTTTGTGATTTAGCTGGCGTTATGTCAGAGAATGTGCCATAAGACATTAATGGTAATGACATTTAGTTATGGATTTTCGGTTTGTTTATAACCATCTTTGCGTTGTTTACTTATTGAATAAATTTGGGCACGCATTTGCGTCTGC
Source organism: Meconema thalassinum (assembly GCA_946902985.2). Lineage (NCBI taxonomy): Eukaryota > Metazoa > Arthropoda > Insecta > Orthoptera > Tettigoniidae > Meconema > Meconema thalassinum. The sequence continues at coordinate 672,655,906 of OX336388.2, forward strand.
TTATACCATTTTCACAATACTCTTGCGTTGTGATTTATAGATAGTGGGAGGTTAGGAAAATGCCATGGTTATTATAGCGGCTTGAACCGTTTTATCCATTCCCCTGTCCCTGTTACGCCCGTGTGAATGAGAGTCTTGTGCTCTGGTGTGTGTGTTGTCGCTGATCCTGTGGAGGATTTACCATTGCGTTTTGTTGATATCGCCTGATATGTGTCCATGATTTGCAGAGTGTGTGATGCCTGATATTTCGGTAAGTATTATTAGCCAGGGTACTGCCGTTGGTATCAATCCGCTGTCATCTTGGATTGTGGCATTCACGACACTGCTGAAATCGGGTACAGTATTTAAAATTAATTTTACACACAAAAATACGATGTTGTAACGATAACTGTCTCACCATGTTAGCATCTGAGGTTCCTGCACGCTTATTGTAAAGTCAAGTACTGTATATACTATGCGCGCGCTTTCAATACTACAGCAGGGGGCCGTGGCCCGCCACAAGCTCGGCCAAGGTCACACAATCTGCGGATAACAAAACTGCCGCTCGCCGTTCTTACTTTATGTGAAAGACCCTGTAGTTGTCCAGCAGAGTTTTAGTCCGGTCTTGGTCGATAGTTTCAACCCTTGCCAGTAGCACGTACAGACGTGAAGGTTAACGGCGAGAGAATGTGTTGCTAGAGCGAAGAATAGCCGAGAATCTCAGCTTAAATACAGTTGTTCCGGACAGGTGACCTCATAAAGCTCGAAGGTGATTGGATGGAGAAGGAGACAGCTAATCACTGTGAAGAAGATGAATTGGAATTTTCCGGAACACAAGATGACTGCCATTTGAAATTTTCAGTGCAGGATAAACAGTCGTTGAATCGCTGAAACAGTTCTAGAGAACACACTTCAGAACCAATCCAACATCAGAAAGTAATGTAAGAAGAAGGAAGAAAAAGAGAAAATGGTCTAAGGGAGACCTTGACTAAGCAAGAAAGAACACGTGGACACCCTCAAATTTAGGTTAAGGTTGAAACAAGAAAAGATTGATTTTTCTCACTCTGACAAGTAAAACGTAGAATAGAAAATTACAGGCTTTGTGCCTTCGCAAAAGTGAACCGGGCAGATTACTTCGCAGTTCCGCCCCTTCATACAATAACTAACCCTTATTTATAACCTAGATTTAATAGAGGAATATATATGTTTCGCTCTAAACAGTAAATTCTTTTTGTGTTTGTATCTTTTCATCTCTTCGGCTCTTTGCTTCATATATTGAGCTCTCACAACATAAATATCTCGGCTCTCATCAGAAAATTGTTTTGTGTTGCTATCTTCTCTTCCTCTCTGCTACATCCTAGTGCATGCGCATTGGCAAAGCTACAGACTTAGTCTGAATTCGGCCATCGGCACTACGGAAGTTTCGCCGGAACCAGTAATGTAGAATCTGTCCTGCAATACTGTAATTATTGTAAACCTTGCAAACTGCTCGTATGGCAAAAGGATTGGTGAAACATCCTCAAACTCTTTAAGTTCTACAGAGTGCTGTAGTCTTGCAACTATATTCTTCCCACACTTCACTGCCTAAGGAGTTCAAAGTATGCCAAACATGATGTTCTCATAGCCAAAGCCGAACTGGACACCGAGTGGCCCCTAGCTGGTTTACATCTTTCTGAGCAGGCTTGCATGCCAAATTACCACTTACAACTTCATGTGCAACTTTCTAGCCCTACTAAATCCTAAAGTGATGTTCTGTAACATACGGCCAATTGAAAAACCTTACCACTAAATTTTAATTGAAATACCCACAAAAATTATAAATAGACACAGATAATATAAAATTAATTTCACTGAGTCAAACAATAATTCATAATATTATAATCTAAACTATCAAATATCCAAAATGTGCTAAATAATATGAGATTGCATTGCATTGACTTACACACTCATCTGAATACAATTCCACTGAATGATAAATATACCTCCATTACAGAAGTACCCAGATGTTACCCCAGTATGATAAAATAACGTTATTACAATGTTATAAAACAATTTTGTATAATTTTGTGATTTTGTTTTTACTCTGTGTAAAAGCATGTGCCTCATAATTCCTGTGTATATTTACCTTGGTATTTTCCCATATAAATTTTCTGCAGTAACATTGAGGTACCGTCTGGTTTGGCATTGAACATTTATGGTCCAATTATGAAATCACCTTGTTTTGTGTTCTGGTTTTGTTTAGTGGGATGGTTCGCTGGGCCTGTGGACATACTCTGGTAAGGCAAAGGCTGAATCAGAAGATGAAGAAAACATTTCTGTTGGGACAGAAGAGATTGCCTGCAAGATGCCAAGGCGTAGTCGGCGAATAGCTCAACAACGTTTAAGACAACAGGTCAAGCGTACTACGGCATGTTGATTGTGCTAAGTTCGAGCCAACTAACACTGGACCACTACAATTATGATACCTTAGGTAAAACTGACAGAAAGAGAATGAATTTGAAGATATTACCTGTTATGTATTAATCTTTCCATGGCAGATTTCTTTCCCTACTTATAAACCTTTAGTTGCATATATACAACCAGTATGTATGGCCATGCTGGGTGTGAGATGTGATTTTGTGTGCTAGTTCACTCTTTTTACGTATCCTATCGTCGCACAACTGTCTTATATTCATCTGTTTTATTTGCTAACATATTAACAAATGATACTATGTCTTTCACGTGAATACATTGAAGATTTTCATTCTGTCATGTTGTTTAGAATATAGCAGCTTATTCCCTTATGTGCATAATATGTAGTATTTGAATGTTGGATTTGGTTTGTTATATGGTGACTGCGTGAGTGACTGTTTTGCTCGTTTTTCCAGAAAGATGATCATTAGTTTCCTCAGAACAGTTTTGTAACTCCTTGAGTGCAAACCTCGGGTTGAGTGTTATAGAAATTGTCACCAATTACTCTATAAAATTTAGTGTGATTTGATGTCTTGATCTGTGCAGTGTCTTAACAGTCTGGTTTCTTTCAATTCTTATCCCCAGTATCCTTGTGTTGATCATTAATATCAAGCCAGTTAGCGGTATTACCGGTAGTTATAATGAATTTATGCGAAAGAAAACTGGAAGAAACTCTGCTGCTGTGTGGTTTTTGTTCAGTTATGCTATGAAGGCAATGCTGTCAGGATTTACTTTCTGTTTGATTAGGCCTGAGTGCAGACACACTTCCTGGCTTTTGATAGTGTTTTGGCTTTGTAGGGTGCAGCATTACATTGGTGATAATTGAAGGAGTGGTGTATTCTATACAGGATTTGAATTCTTTCACCAACTGTCATGAAATCCATCATTGAAAAATATCATATTTCATGTTTAGATTCCCCAGAAATGTTCAGATCACAGTGCCACTGCATACTGATATGAGGCTGAAGATCTTAGGAGTGGGCTGAGGAACAATGTGCATTCCAAGTCCTGTATATCACTGCAATCTGTGGCTTGCTTTCATATCATTTCAACTTGGCCAGATGCCCATTGTATTAGAGTATAGTATGCATTTGTCCTGCATGATTTCCCCACATAACTTGAGCCTGTAAATTGTACTGGCCTTTCTTTGCAGATTACCATTAATCTAATCCACAAAAAACTAATGATTTTATATTTGGGTTTGTATGATAGTCATGGAAAGGTTACTACAAGAAGTTAAGCGATCTCTTAGAATTATTCAGTGGAATTGTTTAGTACTTTTTTTTTATTACAGTTGTGAATTACTTTTGTTTTTATTGGTAATATAGTGACTATTCTGCAGTACCAATTACAAAAGTATTTGAAGGTACAAGAAAAGGACCTTCAAATATTGGGTTGTAATGGGAACTTCATTTTATTTTAATTTCTTGCTACAGTAATATTTTTCATTGTTGCTATCCTTGTTGTTGTTGTTGTTTTCAAGATCATATAATATTTCATGGATACCATGCTGAAATGACTGAGGTAACTACTAACAAAATATTTTGAATACAGGCAATTTTTTTAATTAATTCATTCATTTATTTTTTGAATTTTTTTAAATGTTGGTTTTCCTCATATTTTCTGTGTATCTAGCTAGATAAATTTCTAAACTCTGGCTGCACCAGTCACAGTTAGATAGTTCATAGATTTTGACATTGTTTATGAATCTGCAGGCTACATATTTCTATACTGTCTTGTAACGGTATGAAGACTGATACTGATTTTCTTCACCTGTAGTATAAAACTGGTCTGAAATACATATTGTCTGAGATTTGTTTTATATACCAATCATGTTATATTGTTGTGAAGTTTTATGAATTATTATAGAATAAAAAGCCATTTTCTCTATCCTCTAATTGCAGGATAAACAGGATGATCAAATATGGTGTTCCCCAAATGCAAGATTTACTTTGTTAGCACACTAGTAAGCCCAGTAGAATTGAGACTAGGATGTTAAGAAGAGGCTAGTAGAACTTAAGAATATGAGGTTTATTCCATATTCTAGTGTTTTTCTATCATGGGAGTTACACTCCAGAATCTCTTGAATTGCCATGTGCCAAACTGAACTGTGCACCAAAATTGAATATTTTACCAGTAAACTGAACAAGTTTATTTCTTATGTCAAAGCAGGTTACAATGTCATCATTATTTCTATGCTGATTTTAGGGGCAAAATACTACAAATGTTGATGTTAACATTCAGTCCAGTTTGACATATAGCATTCAAATTGTGAGCTTAATTTCTATTTCTATTTTTATTTGACGTGTGTTATAATTTGACAGTTGGAGACTTACATGGCCATTATCACTATTAACGTTTATTTTTGGGTATTCCTTCCGTAGTGGGTGTTTGTTTTTTATTTACGGTGGATATTGGGATATCAATTTAAGTGACATGCAAGTCTTTCCATCACTTTATGTTGATTGAAATATCAGAGCTTGGATGAAAGCTGCTCCTTTTTCTGCTTCCTACCTCATACTACATACAATATACACCCCTGGCTGATATCAACCTACAATGCTTCTTACTGCAAACCAATGCAGCTCAAAACATGACATCTTGGAGTTACACGAGGTCCATCCAGAAATTAAGTTTCCTATTTTTTAAATAGAAAGAATTGAGATACCTGTCATATCATGAGAACAACTTTTGTATTTCTGTGTCATATAAAGAACTCCCAGCTAAACTCCTGCAGAATAGTTGCTGTGCGTTGAGCCATATGTGGTCGAGCATTGTCATGGATCCATCTGTTCTTGTATCTCAACAAATTCCTGACCTCCATTTAGCATTTTCACACCACCAAAGATCTGGAGATGAATGTCACATGCTGATTCCATTCCTGGGCGGCAGACATCTACGACACATGAATACAAAAGTTGATTCCACAATATGACACATTATCAAATTTCAAAGAAATTCAAAAAATTGATTCGGTTAGCTCAATTGAATTGCCATTGTTTCGCCCCAGTGTACCATTGGGCTCGTCAGTTGGTATAGTACACCTCACCAAGACACTTGGCTAGTACGGTACATACTGGTAAGGCCACTGCAAGTCTCACATGATGTCATGAGCAGTGCCAATGTACTATGAGAGACAAGCTCCCTTTTCCAAAAATTAGCCTCAATTCTGGTGGTGATTATGTCGAAAAATAGCTTAAGTACAGTAATTTTACTTTTATTTAAATAATGGGGAAACATAATTTCTGGATGGGCTTTGTATATGAAGCAGAGCATTATTCATCAAAAGAAGCTAATGTTAGTCAGAATTGCTTCCAGGTATGAAAACTAAACACTTAGCATTTGTAACGAATGAAATATGGCACTATTGGTCTAAAGTAGGGCTGAGTAGGTGAGCAGCTCGTTCAAGTTGCTCATGCTCACAATCCTAGTACAAGCAAGTCAAAGGACAGTGGTGTTCACATTCACTTTCACAATTTTTCATGTTTGATTCTGCATGCAGTGAGATTACTACAGCAAGTGGTGTAAAGTTATTGTTTGGTACTTTCACCATTTATTCTGGAATACGTATGTTGTCAGAGTCATCATACTTTAACCACTATATAGCAAGTTATTTGTTCTTTGAAAAAAATTTATCAGCCGAAACAATGCTGCCAACATAGATATTTACTTTTGTAACCATCGTAAAATCTTACTCCAATAACAATAGTAGGTCAATTATTCTGTAGATGGCCAAATCTTGTGCCAATCACATGCAATGATAACATAGTAAATGCAATCTGCATGAAGTGTTCTACAATAGGTTATGTTATGTATTGCTATCTGGCTAACGATGTGAAGGTAAATCACAGAAGACTGATGGCAATCAGTTCTAGCTGCTAACATGGTGACTTTGAAACATGAAGCATGAGTGACAACAGTGAATACAACCCTGATTCAACCCAACAGCAAGAAATTATACTATAAATCACCATGTTGGTAGTGGGGTCAAATGGTAAGGTTACATTGTTTTTAACTTACTTCAGGTGATGCAGACTGTGGACAGCTTGAGGAAAATACTTTACCAAATTACATAGATGTACACAATAGGAAATCTTGTTTACAAAGAAAAACTACTTTTAACTAAACAAATACAGTATTATTTGTATATCTATTTCCATGATTAACATGTTGTCAAATAGCATTTGGCAAGTTCAAGTGAGGAGTGGTGCAGCGCTAGCTATAGTGCCGAGGGAAGAAGTGGACACTTCAGGTGATTGCAGACTGCTTGCTCCCTAGCCTAGTACAGTAATCAAGAGTGCTCATACACTCTGTGGCAAGTGATGGTTCTTTGTTTGCTCTCTACTGGATCTTTCTCTTACCCATGAAGTCATACTTTCTAATGCCATTATCTCACAAAAGTTTTTTTTTAAATTTATCTTGCATAGGGGGACAATTTAGTGCAGCTTTGGGAAAGGGGATTCATAACTGTATTGTGTTTAATTGTTAATTTAATTTGTTAATACAGTTCTGTTATATCCACTCCGACAATACAGCATGTAAACTTTCAAGAGTAGCAATTCAGTACAATGAAAACTGCTGTTGACCAAACAGAAGTGTTACAAAGAATATTTAACTGTAACTTACTTGCTGCTGTTGTATCATTGTGTTTTTTTGTTTTTGTTTTTTATATGGCCAAAAAATAGGAAACAATGAGACCTAAGGGGCATAGTGGTACAGTGGTCAAGCTGCTTGCCTCTCACCAATAAATATGAGATTTTCAAAGGGAAATATCACGTCATGTGGTTTGGATTCCACATAAATATGGAGGTCCCAGGGCCCATGATCGCAAGATTAATGGTCGCATAAAAGAAGCTTGTAGTTTTGCAATTGCAGACTATACAAATGTCGATAGAAACACCAAACTGATTCCTCTGATGTCATCCAACTAAGAACATTGTGTAGAATACCAGGTCTATATACAAGAGCACTGCTCCAATTAAAAACATGAAGATCTTAACATGTCTTAATATTCTAGATTAGTCTCAGTTGAATTCCTGGTGGTGTGCAATACACTTCCATCTCACAGTGAGCCATCTGGCTCGTGTCAGCACATAATCTGATAAAGATGTTGCATGCCGGGCATTACTCGCACTCTCCCCATTCTAATTCTTCTCTCATCCTCTGTAGTCCTTGTGGAAAACTCAAATTATACGCCTTTTATATACGGAGCAGATAAAATTCTCGATACACTGTCTCGGAGATGAAGGCCTGTCAGAAAAGGAAGGAAGAATGTAGTTTTACGTGACCGTTAATCGCGAGATTATAAGCCACAGGACCTCCTTTTTACGTGGAATCCGAACCACAGGACATGGCATTTTACCTTGAAAATCTCACATGCATTGACCGGGAATCGAACCCGAGGCCTGTCAAAGCTGTTAAGCCAGGATTGAGGTTTTTTTTTTGTCTCTTAATTTAATACATCATGAAACTTGTAAATGAAACCCATAGTAAAATTGTTATTGCTGAATGAAAACAAAAATAGATTGTTTTATTAATGCCCTCTTTGCATACTAGGTAGGTAGCCCAGCTTGTTTTATAAACTTAAATTGTCAGTTGTTAATGTTGAGGCGATTAAGCTTCCTAGCCATTAGTTCCCTCTAACGAGTAATCACATTACAAGACTGAAGAAATCTGTTCTATCTTTTCATTTGTGGTTTATTACTTTCGTCTATGAGAGCTTATTTTGAAAAAAACTAAATACAAGGGAAAAAAGATATTTTTTATATGTACAGTAGACTATAATAAAGTTCTTTTCTACCTTTTTAATGACTTCCAATACTGTAATATTGTATCAGACAGTTTCTATTTCTTGTTTTGTTTATTATTGTCCTACTTATTCGGTGGATGTTAAAATATCTAAGCTAAGAGAATTTGTTGTCTTTGTGGGTATATACTTAAATTTGTGAACAGTAAAAATAATCCTATCCTTAAATATTCTTATCGAATGTTTATGAGTGCACAGATTAGTTGTGAATTTATAGGTACTCATTTTAATGTAAAGCAGTTAATTACTTAAGGGCTCTTTCTGTCAGCTTGTTGTGATCAACATCTTCATCACATTTCTAAGCTAAGCAATGTGCCGATGAACATGCCTCCAATGGTGGGAGGGATATTGTAACTTACTACATTATTTGTATGTATTGTATATATTATACATAGAGTAAGAGTGTCACTCTAAATATTATTCATACCTTTTGAGAGCTAAAATTGATATTTTTATTTTGAAAACTGAAAAGTTCACTGTATTAAGTTCAGATAAAGCTGAATACTGTACTTCATGATTTAATGGGCTCTGTCAGTAAAATGGCCATTTCTATGGATGAGGAGCTCTTAATGACTGCCTCTATGTTATTTCCTTCTTAAAATTGATGTGGAAACAGCAAAACTTTTGATAAACGGTCTGATGACCATTGTATATAAGTAAATAAATGATGTTGGTTCATTATTATTTGTACTGATCAAGTTTCTTTGAATGTAAGGTAAGCGTCGAAGTTGCAGGACGTTAAGGACCAATAAGAGTTGGCCAGTAAATGGTCTGGAATTGGAACATGTTATGTTCTGCAGTAGAATGACATGAATTTAATCATGTTTGTATTGAGGAATCGTCCAATTGATTGACAATATTCAAGAAGTTGTTCAGCCTGGTCAGTACAAGAATAAAAGCCAAGTTGATTATCATTTGAACAATTGAACTGAAATTAGTTCATCAGAAATATCACAGATAGCTAGCAAAAACATAAATACCACTGAATAATAAAAAATTATATAGTTAACTCCAAGATTTTTAGTATTTAATTCTTCAAGACCAACTTAACCATTCTTCATTATTCAGTGTTATTTCTGTGATATTGTTGATGAACTAATTTTAGTTCAAAACCTAATTTAAATAATAATTTTCTTGGTTTTCTTCTTCTTGGCCCTGTGGAACAAATTCTTTAAATATTCCCAGTTCTACAGTGGAGTCCAACCTCTTGACATTGTACCAATACTGTGCAAAAGTAGTGTTGTCCGTTAGCTGCTCCCCTTCCTGACCTTTGATTTGTAAAAGTATGGTTCAAGATAACATAAAATGCAAATGCACTTCAGAAAATTTTAATACAACATTCATTCATAATTTGGAGTCTGGCGGTTTTAGCATTAGCGATAAATGCAAAATTTGTCAGTTGATGTAACCTCATGTTTTATGTCCTCTGCCTGTGATTTTGATGGTTTTCAATTTGCAATAAATTGCAAAGTTAGCTCAAAATGTGTAATTATTAGTTTTATCTAGTTACAGTAGGCTATACATTATAAGAATCTGAGTTTGTCTGTTTTTTTTTGTTGTTTTTTTTTTTTTTTTTGCGAATTTTCCTAGAGTTTCATGTTTAAAAGAAACTGTATTTCTGACCTATGATGAATGTGTGCAAGATTCATGCTTATAATACAAGACCGACTGGATGCCTCAACATGAAATTTGATATCAGTATCTATCACAGGCATGGTTCCTATAATTTTTTGCCATATCATTCATTGAAAGGGGCCCTAGGGAAACTCCCTTCAAAATGTTGGATTCTTCTCTTTTTGCAATGTGAAGCTGAATTTTAGCTTCGACATGAGAAACAAAACATAATGTCTGAATCCTAATATCTGTTTATTTTGCATATTTGTATACTTTGCAGTCAAAACTACACACAGCCTTAATACAAAGGTCGACGACAAGAGCCAGCTCACAAAAGTGAGATATTTAGGAGGAATTAACAAATTTATTTTCTAATTTGTAGGTTGTAAGTCCCTAAAGATAATAAAAATGGTGTGTAATCTCCAGAGAGGCCTGGGGAAGGTCTTACGAATTAATGCCCTTAGGTGACTAACATGTGATGAGAACGAACAACACCCAGTCCCCAACCCAAGGAAATTAACCATACAAAGTTAAAATCCCATAACTCCAAGCCCAGTGTTATGTCCATTTAGCCACGAAGAAGTAAAGGGAATAGAAAATCACCTGGATTAAGGATGTATTTGTTCTGGGTAAGAGATTGAGAGGGTGTGTTGTTGCTGGGCTTAAAATTACTACCTGCCCTCGCACAGTCATATTAGGAAAGATATGATTCTCTTTTTTGTTACTTCCTAGCTTCTCAGCTATTGTTATGGCTTTAAGCTGGCACATTTCGCAAAACCAAACTGTCTCCTTTCACTTAATATAGGCACAAAGTCACTCTTCAATTTCTGGAAACTTTGCTTTTCGTCCCGAGCAATTGCTGCTCGTTTGTTCCAGAGAAATTTTATTTTTCTCCAATCAAGCATACAGCTTTCATCCACATCGTATCTTCTTCCTGCAGCATGGGTTCATATTTCTTCTGCATGTTTGATGATGTGGAGTTTTCCATTTGCTAGTTTTCTTCGTAGCCATCTCGTTTCATATTTACTGACACCATACTAACACGAAACTGACGCATGCGCTATGCTTATCATTTGACGTTACAGATAGTGTGCTTCCTGTAGCTTCAAGTCAGTGAATGCTAGCAGAGACAGCTGAACCGATACGATTGGTTACAATGTGAGAAGTTTGCTTCAAAGTTCTTGTGTCGAGATCCTGAAGTTCTGATTCCCCTCGGAAAGATTTAGTTGATATCATCTGTGCTGCACCTCATGCCTCTCGAGCTCTTTCAAACACGCTGGGTGCGAAGTTACAGGGAAAATATTTTATAATAGACTAGCTGTACCCGGCATGCGTTGCAATGCCAATCAAAGAAAGAAAGTGTTTGTGTTCGTTGAAGTATTTTGTATACACAATATTTTTTGTTTTTCTGTCTGGTGCGTACATGAAAAAATCGGAAGGCTTTCTGATTCGTGAGCATGGATTTTCCAAATCTGGTCCCCACTCTTATAGGGATTGTCCCCGTGCTTTGTTGATGGTCATCGTAAATGCGAGGAATGCATACAGGACAATCCTACAATGAAACCACAGAATCGGCCGCTAAACTGAATGAAATACACTTATTTGTTGAAACGAATCACACACCAACACTCATTTGTTGAAACGACTCGTGAGCCATCTAAAATTGTATTACAGTAGAACGTCGTTTATCCGGACTTCAAACAACCGGAAAGTCAATTATCCGGACGAACAAAAATCAAAAAAGACGGAACAGCTCCCGCTTACTGTTGTTATGCAAATTGTGCGCTGCCTACAGTAGTGAGTCGGTTCTAGTTTTCAATTGTTGTCTCTGTTGTCTCCTACAGTTTGTTTATAATGCGAAAATGGCTTCTACGAGAGGCAAAAACGAAAAACAGCTTCGCAATGTTTTATCGATTGAGAATAAGGTGGAGATCATTAATGAACTGATTAAAGGTGAGAGTGTGCAGTGTTTAATGAAAACTTGCAGTGTTGGAAAATACACAATTTACTGTATGATCTGAAGGACCGAAAAGATGAAATTCTGAATTATGCATCGAAGTTAGATAGCGAAGAAGGGTCTAAAAAGAGAAAAACCATGAGATCAGCTACCGATGAAAAATTGGAAGAAGTAGTGTACTTATGGTTCATTCAGACAAAAGGTAAGGGATATCCCTTATCTGGACCTTAGTTATGTGAGAAAGCGTTGCAGCTAAATGGTGGTTCTCCCTATGAAATGAATGCTTGTTCGATTATCTGGAAAAATCGTTATCCGGAACACTTTCGGTCCCAATTAGTCTGGATAAACGGCGTTCTACTGTAATTCAGAAACCTTACAAGCGTGCGCACAACAACTCACCGAAGTAAATTGTTGAAACTACTCACGCGCACTTATGTTAAATAGATTAACTCATTCTGGAGTGTGCACAACAACTCGCCCAAGTTTCATCGCAATTACACATAAAAAGCACTAACAAAGAAACTAGATGCTTAAAGAAGTGTAATTGACGTCCGAAACAGGGGAGGAGCTTATGGTTAGCTGTTTGCAATATGGCGGCGATATAGTGACGTGAAGTAATTGGGTGTGCGTTTGTTATGGCTTCTAATTTATTATGGCAAAATACTACATATTTCCTTTCATTGATAGAAATATTTTTATAATCAATTGAAATGCAGTGCCTAATTACTACCAGTTAAAAATATTACCCACATGTAGATAGTTAGTTTACTGTCTGCTGTTACATATATGAAGCCTGTACTTGGGAGCCTAGCGCATACCTGCCAACTCTCCCGATTTAGGCGGGAGACTCCCGATTTCAGATCATTTCTCCCGCCCTCCCGCTTAACGTATTAAATCTCCCGATTTTTCAAAAACCCCACGCGTAATTTTGGATTTAATGTGTCGTCTATCGAACGGATCGACTTTACGTGTTTTGAAGTTATATCTCGATACCGCAGTTTCGCTCTGTATCGATAATCGACAACTGCGTACTAACTCCCGCGTCGCGTCCTGCTGTTATAAAAAGTTGGCTTCGAATAAGTCTTCGTTTGAAATCGGCTTCGAATAAGTCTTCGTTTGAAATCGTCGAAGGTTAATTCAGCGCTTGTTCCTAGATGTGTTGCATAATGACCAGTGGGTGATAGGTAGTTGTACGCTGCGGAATATTGTATCTGTTTCACACGTGAAATTATATGATTTGTGTATAACTTAGTTTGATGTTGTTGGCGTTAATATGCCGGTAGGTTATTGTGATTTTTCGAACTGAGTGATTGCGTCGGTTCCTCGGTAATAAGGCGAAAAGATATGATGTGACATTTAAAAGTGTGTACAAAGATAACATTCCCAGGGTGTCTACCGGTAACGGAAGTAACGAATTTTACAAATGGGTAACGAAAATTTTCCGAAGGCGGATTGAATTATTTTAACTCGCGCCTCTAGGCTCAGAGATGGCGATGGAGCGAGTTTCACGCAAGCGGCGCCAATTGCATAAGCTATATTTCCCCGTGCCCGACCTCGAGGAAATGCATACTGAGGATACCCTGAGTGGTATACATCGTTCAGCGTATATCTTCGGCATCAAGATGACTTTTAGTTTTGTGTGAAATATTTATGTGTTATATTAGGAAGCCTGACTTTTCGCGAGACGTTTATTCGTGAAAACTTCTGAAATTATTCAGAAACCTCGCATTTTTCGCATTTATTTGGAGACTGTTAAATTGAAGTCCAGAAATAACGCTAAATAATTTAATGTCGCGATCTCGCGAAATGTTACCGTTTTGAAAAAGATTCGAAATACGTAGGCTGTAACTTATTTTAAAAATCTGTCTCGTAAATTAGCGACTTCCAGTATGGTTAATTCGAAATTCCGTTATATGATGATTTTTCCTTCGAACTTTGGTTCCATCGGATATATTATAATCTAACCGGTTATTTCGAAAACTTGTATAACTTTTATAATTCGTGATTCGCATTCGAAAGAAAACTTGTCCTCTAGTCGTATTATTCGTGCAATCCTCTCCGAATAATTCTTAATATTTGATACCTACTTCGAACATTCATACTCAAGACGGCCGGCTGACCGCACGACTTGCCTGCGGGAATCTCGTCAAATGGACCGAGATCGACGTCAGTAGCGTAAAATCAAAAAACCCGTCCCCTATCGTGAACTTGTGACCACGAGGTCTGCGGGAATCCCGTCAAAGATGATTGGGCACCAATCACGAAACATTCCGAAACCTACTCGCTACCTTTCCCATGGCGGTATACTTAAAAGCGTACGGGGAGCGAGAAGTGCATCTACCCACTTAGAAATGACAGCCTACGTAGCGTCGCGATACTAATTTCTCCTCGTGATCCACCCTGAACTGATGAACTCCCAACAACAGCATAGGGACAGCGGGAATCACGGCGCCGGCCTTACAACTTGTCCATAACTACTCGTGAATTTTAACCATGCCCAACCCTGAGCTTGCCTCCACCATTCTGTGAGGACGAATAAACAATCGTTCAACGGCCGGGTGCGGCGCGGTATGCACAATATCACGAGGACAACGTGAATCTCGTAAAACAGCCGAGAGCGGAAGCGGCAGCGATTGCCATACGTCGCGATATTTCTCTGCATTCAATGACGAGAACAACTATATTTTTGTCAAACGGACAGCAGGTGGCGCCGATTGCATAATAATGCTATATTTCCTCGCGCCCGACCTCAAAGACAATGGAAATCTCGTCGAACGACTAAAAGTGACACCGATTATTAAATCGTGATATTTATCAGTGTTCTATCGCGAAAACAACGGGAATCTTGACAAACGGGTGAGACCAGCGCCGATCGTGTAACATCTTGAAATTTCGCCGTACTTGACTGTGAGGACAGAATTCGGTTACAATCATGTAACGTCCCGTAAATTTCTTCGTGATCTACCGCGGGGACAAAGGAAAGATTAGAGCAGAGCAACCTCTTGGCAATTATAAAAACGCCTTGTGCACAAGACGACATATTAGCTGAAACAACTCATTTGATAATAAATATCTAGTATTTATTTATTATTTTTAAAATTGTTGTAACTCCCTAAGTGAATTGTATTTACCGCTTTAAACACAGTTCATTGCTGTCTTTCTCCACCGCGTGATGAGCCCATTTGCTTGCAGACCGCAGACGTATCTTGAATTCAAAGGTAACTAAAATTAACTAAAAGTTAACTAAAAGGTAGCTAAAAAGTAACTAATTTTTACTTCATCCTTACAGTAGACACCCTGATTCCGCATATAACTCAGTCAAGAAGAGGCGCAACATTTACATTTTGTAGTGTCTGTAGGTGTGATTTCAGTATCTCGCATAGTGGAAAGGGGGACATTTCATTTTCCAAAATTAAGCTTTTTGTAAATACATTTCCTAGCATGTTAACAGACCCTCAAGACAATTTTAATGAGGAAATGGATGCTTTACATTCCCAATTTTGAAACTTCCAACTAGAGGATGTGACATCTATTGAAGAAGAAGAGAGAATTGATGTGAAGCGGGCACTGGTAGGCCAAATGATATGTAGTGGTGGGGTACTCAAGTTATGCTTTCCATTCTGACCATTCCGCATAGTAATGCAGAGTGTGAGAGGATGTTCAGGTCATCTCTCTCTGACAAGACTTTGGATAAACTTATAACTCTGAAGTCGATTCAGAAAGGGAAGTGTTTTGAGCAAGAATATAGCAAGACCTTTTTGAAGAGGGCAAAATCAGCCTCAGTCACCTGCAACAACGACCAATAATATGATCTTCGATACATATTTGGTGCAATGTCTTAGCCTGTGTATGTATTATGTAGCGTTCCCCCTCGCCCCCCCCCCCCTTTTCCCCCCCGTCGCCGCGTAGAATCTCCCGATTTTTCACTTTGAGAGGTTGGCAGGTATGCTAGCGGTATCGATGTTTTTATTAATTTCACAATATATATATATATATATCTCACATAACACAAAGGACGACTCCCTGATAATAAATTGAATCAAGCAACCCTGAATTTGCATGAATGTTTTGGTTTCAAAGAAGCGTTACTTGGGATGCTCAAATCATACTTCAATATTGCAAATATTGACCTACATACTTGCTGTTCAAAGGCAAGAATGTTAATTTATTAATCTCTTGCCACAGGAAAGTTAAAATGGAGACATCCTCTTTATCAATATATTTAATTAAATATTTAAAATACAGATATTTAACAAAGCTGGAGTCTCCATTTGAACTTATCATAAGCAAACGGAACAGATCAAAAACTACACTATAAGCAAACCAAATTCAATCCTCAGCTCGACATAAACCATAATACCAATTAAAACCTATACAAAACATACTCTCCTTACTGTTGTACAACTTTCAAACCAACTATTCGCACTCAAAACTGTAAAACCCGGAAATGGGAACTAATTAAAGTTAGAATAGCCTAGGCCGATCCGGTCTCCTGCTACATTACCGCATATGTATACTTAACATCACTATAACTTCAAAATTACAGCTAAGTGACCTATCTGCCTGAGTAGTATAGGTGTTGCCGGCCTGCCTGGGATGATGGGTCACCGAACCGGTACTTAAAACTAAGATTTTACATTTTAATTAACTAAATTCAACAGTAGGGAGATCATAGCCAAAAACAAAATTCAAGCCAAATCATACTTCAATGACCTACATACTTGCTGTTCAAAGGCAAAAATATACATTCTCTGACAAATTAAGGCTAGGAACAGCATTTTTCTTAAGTTTTCTAACCATTCGGCTATTGTCAATCGGAAGAACCCCTAAAATAAGTTTACGAAGAGCGGATTACATTCTTTGTACGGCACAGAAGTAATAGACTATAAGTTGATCAGTATTTTTGATGTAGCTAAATCCATGTGAATACAAATTAGAGACAATAACTATCAATAATCAACAGTACCGATGGAAAGAAGTCGTCTTCACAAAAATGCAGACTACACACTGTCATGTAACATGTAACACGTTTTCCAATTGACAGCGCCGAAGCCCATCTTTCTCTCTTAACTTTTTGTACAGGAAAGTAGTGAAGATATTTCGTAGCCGTTTTATACGATTTGCAACCGTATACAGAGCAGTACCTCCTCGAATTTGACAAATTTATTTCTGTTTCCATCACGACGTCAATGCTTCACCATCTAAATATTTCTCACCAGTCACAATGTTACAGCTTCAACATTCTGCCGCGTGGCTGCGCCATCCAACTTTTCTGACGTCAATAGACTAACGGAATAAACAATAAATGATTATAAAACCAGAGTTGTTACAAAGTTAAATTGATAACTTTCGTAGCTTAATAATTTGTAAATACTGTCCTATTGTACAGGGAGGCCGAGAAGTCCCTTTACATGTTATAGCGTAGGACAGTTAGACATAAAACATTGTTATGAATAAAACAGGATTTTTTTTTTATCTCAACATTTATTTTGAGCAAACAATGTCTGGTTAACATTAACTATTCAATTCATTGATCAACAACCTCGATATGTATTCCTCCACGTTTGAAGCAGAGCTTGATGCGTTGTCATGTTCTTGTGTGCATCCGCTGCAGCATGCCAGGGCTGGTCGTTCCAAATGCCATGCAAACTCAGTCTTTCAGTTGATCGATGCTCACGTATCATCGTTTACGAAAGTCTTCATTTATTAAGTCCCATAGTGCATTGTCTTAGGTCTGGGCTTCGTGGAGGCCGTGGCAACGGTGCTGGAAGTTCATGTAATCCACGTCCTATCCATTGGTTTAGAAAAAGTTCATTTAGCTTGTTGCAGATACTCGTAGCAAAATGTGCTGGAGCAGCGTCTTGTTGAAGTGTCACGATGTCAGTTATGCCTTTAGCCCTTATGCTGGAAGTAGCCACGTGTCAATCCTGTGAAGGTAGCTGTGTTGGTTCACAGGACCATCGAAGAAATGTGGTCCAGGCAGATGGTCTGCCGTTAACCCTGCCCAAAGCACAACATGTGGCAGATTCCACTCAATTTCCCCATAAAAGTGTGGATTGCTTTTTGCCCAAATAAAGACGTTACGATTTAATGAGCTATGATAAATTGCACTTTCGTCAGAGAGCATAACATTACGGGAAGCAAGCCAGCAGCATTTCACAAGCATGCACACGATGCTGCAAGTCACGATCACTCAACTCATTCACTGAGAATGACTGAAAGTTTCAAGTCTTTCCACATGTGGTATTGCATAGCAGGATGCCTAATTCCGCAGACCGCTTATGGGTTGACTTCACCAACAGCAGCACAAGTTCCAGTGTGAGTCGTAGGCCTTCCACTACGTGGTGCATCAATAACACTTTCCATCGCAAAGGTTTTCTTCTCCCACGCGAATAACGTCGGTCGTGATGGCGGTGGTCTTCCAAACCTCACAGCCAAGTCCTTCAAAATCTCTGTCATTGTCTTCTTAGTATTCTGACGTTTGTGAACCCATGAACCCAAACAGAAGCCACCAAACACTCCTCAACAGTGAAGGCACTTGTATCCGCCATGGTTTTAACTCTTTCGGCTGAAGGCAGCGAACTATGTGACACGACTTTCCAGCGTTAACCGAAGTGAACGTGTCATGTGTAGGACTTGGCTTATGGCGGGAAATTGTTATCTCAACAATATGTAACAATAAATGATGTTAATAATAAATACTTGTAATACATGTCTAACTGTCCTATGCTATAACATGTAAAGGGACTTCCCGGCCACCCTGTACATAAATGTTATAAAGAGTGTCACCAGCCCCTTATTAGTTAGTTTTATGAAACCCAACTAATATTACATTTCTCCCGATGGTCGATATTGCTCTGCCTGTGTGACAGCAATGTAATTGAGCCATGGACCTAGCAAGGAAAAGACGACCATGAAGATTTCCGCGCCAAATACTAAGGACCATTCTACTAACATGTGATTTATTGCTCCATGAAAGAACACACATACACGTGATACGTTCGAATTAATAGTTACGCTACATGATATTTAAAAGTAGGAAGTTAAATTAACACCTTAAACCATGATTGAAGACTTTTACTGGATAATAACGTTTGAGGTGGGATGGCCATTGTAACTAGTACACCAGCAGCTTCCAAGCCACATGGGAATTGCGGGAAATGAGTAGGCGGATCAAGCTGCAAAAGAGGCGGTATCACTACCACCTCGACTAATGGAGGTACCCGCTAGAGATAATCGCTCTGTTACGCCTACAAGTTCTGGCTTTTTGGGAGAGTCAGTGGATAGCTGATCCACTGCCCAGTAAACTGAGAGCAATCAAGGGAACTACTCGCGTGTGGCGGAGCTCTTTCCGGTCACGGAGAGAGTCCGTCATTTTGTGTAGGCTAAGGATAGGTCATACAAGATCCACCCACTCGTACCTGATGAGAAGGGAAGACCCCCCCACTTTGTACCTGTGAAGCCGTTTTAACCGAGTGTGTGGATGTTGCTGACTTACGAAGAAACCTTGGTTTGCAGATGACACTCAAACTTATATTAGCCGATGATGCGGTGGCTGCTGATCGCGTTATCCGCTTTATAAGTGAGAGTGGGTTAGGGCCAGCATTCTAAATTTTCCAGTGTAAATTGACTCGACGACTTGTTTTTGAATGATAATTTTTGTTAATTTTTATAATTATTATTTTTATTTAATTTTTTGTTTTATTTTTTTATGTCTTTTCAGATTTAGGTTTCCACCTCTAAATTTTAAATTCAATTCCAAATTTGTATTCTTTAATCTGTGTTAAGAGGGGCAGATGACCTCGTAGTACCTCCCCTTAAAACAACAATAACTAACTAGCGCGCAGTATCCACGTTGTAGTGGCTGAATCGGTCAAGTTATGACAGGACATGGTGGGTGAGAACTGGTACAATGGTGCTTTGAATCCAGCCTCAGGCATCCTTTTTTTAATGACAGACCGTGATCTATTTTGGTGGGGATACATTATTAAGCCACACGTACAAAGTCACATTGCCACATTTATTAACTTAGGATGTATTCCTGTGAAGAGTACGTTGAATTTCGCTGATTTATAAAGAGAATGCGATCGAATTAATAGGATGTGCCACGTGACATGTAATGGCAGAAAGTCTAAAAATCTGACATGGATATTAACATAACATATCGAAGTGTCGGTCCGGGTTCAATTCCCGGCTCCGCCAAGAAATTTAATGCTGCTCTGGGGCTGGAACAGGGTACACTAAGCCTCGTGGTACAAAACTGAGAAGAGTTGGGTTCGAATCCCACCTTAGCCATCCTGGAAGTGGTTTCCTGAAGTTTCCCACTTCCCCCCCCCCCCCAGGGGCTCACATCTATTGGGACGTGGGTTAGCGACCACGGGACCCCAGCTGAGTCCGGCATTGCTTCCACTTACTTATGCCGGGCTCCTCTCCGTCTTCTTTCCTGTCGACCTCCCTTGGTCAACTCTTGTTCTTTTCTGACCCCGACGGTATTAGGGTATCCGAGGCCTAGGGAGTCTTTCACTTTCCTGCCTTGGTTGGCCCTTGTCTCATCTTTCCTGATCCCGCATTCTTTGAGGGGTCAGACCTCTTGTTTTCTTTTCATTATATATATCTTCTCTTTTTTTTTTTTTACTCCACTTTGTTGGTATTTTCGATCTACGTTGCATTTTGTACGTTTTGTCGATCTAAGTTGCATTTTGCAAATGTTTCCTACTTCAATTGCATTTTGTAAGAATTGACAATCTAAATTGCTTTTTAGTAGTCTTAAGTCCTTCAATAATGTCGGGAGTCCGGGAATTTGTGTAGCGATAATCGGGAAATGGTCATTCTTTTGAATTTTAATTGCAATTTGTAAGTATTTTCAACCTAAACCGCTTTTTGCAAGTATTTTCAATCTAAATTGCATTTTGTAGGGATGCATTTTACAAGTATTTTGATTCTCAATTGCATTTTGTGGGTATCTTGAATCTAAATTACATTTTGTAAGTATTTTCAATCCAAATTGCTGTAGATCCGATGAAGCTTTGTGACTATTTTGAATTTCAATTGCAATTGTATTTTCAATCTATATTGCATTTTGTATGGTGGGCATTTTGCAAGTATTTTGATTCTCAATTGCATTTTGTGGGTATCTTGAATCTAAATTACATTTTGTAAGTATTTTCAATCTAAATTGCATTTTGTAAGTATTGTCCATCCAATGAGTAGTTTGAATCTACCGTACATTTTGTAAGCATTTTCAATCTCAATTGCATTTTGTAATCATTTTGAATTTCAATTGCACTTTGTGAGTATTTTGGATCTGAAAAGGGAGTTTTTTCAATCTGAATTGCATTGTGTAATTTCAATTGCATTTTCAAGTATTTTGAACCTCGATTGCAATTTGTACGTATTTCCAATCTCATTTGCATTTTGTAAGTATTTTGATATCAGTTGCATTTTGTAAGTATTTCGACTCTACATTGCATTTTGTACGTATTTTGAACCTAACCAACATTTTGTGCCTATTTTTCAATCTATTCCTTTTGTGAGTATTTTCGTTCTAAATTTTGGAAGTATTACCGCTCTTCATTTTGTATTCCTTAATCTCTGTTAAGAGGGGCAGATGACCTCATAGTTCCGCCCCTTAAAACTATAACTAACTTTCCAGTATAAATTGACTCAACGACTTGTTCGTTTTTGAATGATAATTTTTTGTTTTTCCATAATTTTTGTTCATTTTTATAATTTTTATCTTTATTTAAGTTTTTGTTTTTTAATTTTTGGCCTTTTTAAATGTAGGTGTCCACCTCAAAATTTTAAATTCAATTCCAAAATCGTATTCTTTAATCTGTGTTAAGAGGGGCATATGACCTCGTAGTTCTGCCCCTTAAAACAACAATAACTAACTAGTTTCCCACTTCTACTCCAGGCTAATGCCGGGACGGTTTCTAACTTAAGGCCACGGCCGCCTCCTTCCCCATCTTCACCTTAGTTGCTAATACACACATTAATACAGCATAGGTTATCAGAGAACTTCTACACCCACATACACCCCAGTATACGGGTCTAAATGACTGCGATGTTCTAGCCCCTCAAATGAAACAATAACTACTTCACATCGAAGGAGATTCTGATCGTCAGTAATCGAATCGAAGTATACATATTCCTGAGAATTTCCCTTAGTATTATTTTGTTATTAAATTCTAACAAAAAGAAGAAACTCTATTTGAGGTGTACGTATTAAGATGTCTCGTATAATACCGCATTCAAACACGTATGTAACGTTCACAGAATCCAACCTGAAAATGCATCTGCTCACTATATTACTAGTGTCCCTTCCTCAATAATTACGGTAACTGCGACCTCTTGTATCATTTCTGTCGTAAGATATTGGTAAAGTGGTCGACACAGATGAAAACAAATTATAAAATCCTGCCCCTAACAAATATCTAACCCCAAATCTTTCAATCCGCAGTCCAACGCGTTACCATTTCAGCTACGGATGCTTGCACACTATATGAAGATAGAAAGTGTGAACTTTTTGCGTTGGACACTGCCACCACCTACTTGATCGCATGCCCAGGCCACCTGAGCATCATGGGTTACAGTGGGATTTGACTTGGCACAGCGTAGAATAAGGAATGGTTAAGCCTGGTGTTACAGAGGGCTTTGACGCGACACGAGCGGCGGCCAGAGTAAAACTGAGTTTTCCTTTAAACCAAGGTGGTCAACATTTCGAATATTTGCTACCCTGAATATACAGAGTACCTTGCTTTTGTTGTACAAATCATTATGTCGTCATCCAACCAAATAAAAATCACTCGTTGAAACGGTTGATATGAGTATGCATCCACTATAAACGACATTAAGCCAAAATAATGTTCTAGCCTGGGGTTCGAACATGCTACCTAACAGCTTGCCTGACGTGACTTCAGAAATGCTTGATTTAGCCACCTTAGCTACTGAGAGCAATGGTGTACTGCAGGAACGTATTGAATCTATTCGTTGACACTTCCTGTCCAAACGTAAGGTGGAGTTATTCGGAGCTGTGATCGTTTTAATCATGCATTATATTTGAGGTAATTGAAATAACACTGCCGCTAATGATTTCTACTAATTCCAGAGCTTGAACTCGTGGTTAAAGTTGCACTAAGGCTGTAAAGGAGCAGGTACTAATGTTTTTAGGATGACTATGCTACATGGGCGCCCATACGGGGGGGCAGGGCCCCCCCCCCCCCTGGATCCTTGAAAAATAAAACTATATGAAAATCAGACTGAGAACAAACTTTTTTTTGCAAAAGTTCTTACAGTATTCTAATTAATTTGTACTATATATAAATACTTCAGATATTTAACATTCCGACAGGCCAAACATTAAATACTGTATAGTGGCAGTGGGCGCATTAAGCCTGTCTGGCACACCTCAGAAATCTGAATTTTTTTAAATTACAATATTTGCTAAATAATAGTTTTGCTTCAATTAGTGAATACACTAATTCGTTCTCTACATAGTCTATTACGTAATGGTGCTCGATCAGGCGCAATCTGCCTCGCATATCACTTTTGCAACAACAGCAAATGTGTAGAAGGGTCATTGACAAACTGGCCGATATGGACTTAGTTTGTGGGTGCTCACTAAAAATTGTTCTTAGAATATTCAAGCTTTAAGTGGGCCTGTTCGGCGATTTGGTACTCGTGGGCGCCCAAAGGGGGGCGGGGGGGGGGGGGGGCTGGATTTCCGAGAATGTTGAAATAAGATTGTTCATTGTCACACCAGTTTATTTCATAAATGGAAGTTACAGATAGTCAACTGACAACTGTTACAACAACAAAAATCTGTAATATTGCTAACGTAATATGTATTTACAATTTTTAAATACAAATATGGTTCTAATGATGCCATGCACTCTGTCACCAATGGATGATCATGATGTTAATTGCTGTTTAAAGGGGCCTAACATCTAGGTAAGCTCCAAATTTCAATACGGTTATGCCTAGTGTTTCCCCATCCCTATCTTGAGTGGCTACTATTTTTGCCACCTCACTTCGGCAGTGTCGATATGAAAAGCACGTTCTGGAGATATGTTTAGACATCGCTAGCGTATCTTAACCCCTAAAATAAGGTTTTCTATGCTTACTAGTAAAACTCTGGTCCTGTAAGGTCGTGCTTACAATATTGGATAATTTACTATATTCAGACCCGTATTGACGGGGGACAAACTTGCAACTGCCAAGGCGGCAGGTTTTAGGGACGGAAAATTTTCTGGGAAACTGTACAAAACTGCTTGGTCATTAAACGTCAAGTTGATTAAGTTTAAGCCCTCCACAAGAGAATATACTTTGTCATTGTTGATTATTTATGGACATAAATAAAAGGATAGTCTTGATCACCTTGGTGTTCTTGCTGTTGATCTGACATGAATGTTAAATTGTACCAATGAGGAAATTCCAAACTCGTTACCGGTATTTAAATAATTGTTTTTGCACATTGGTTGTGTATGATATCTGTTAAAATTTAATGTACATTATTTGTATTTATTTTTTTAATTTGTAATTTTAGCAAACGCATATTTATAGTGTATGCCACTCCTAGTTAAGTACACACTCAGGCGAAGAAACAGCCTCATATGTTATGGAAACTTTGTAACTGCTCGGCTTCACGTGTTGCGTGAGGGTTAAACAACTGTACGGTATGAACAACAGCAATAAACATTCACTCCTAACTACACTGGTTATCTCATAAAAACAAGCACTGTAGATCTGGTAAAATTTACAATGTATTCTGATACCAGACATGAAATACACTTCGCAGGATCCTCGTCGTACAGACTATCTAACACTCCCTATCATATTCATGCAGGCACACTTATGACATATTGATGACCCTCGGAAATAATGATGACTGGTACTTACAGGCGTTGACTTCAGCTGTGACGGCTTACCTCTACTGATTCTGGGGTTTGTGATCCCAGAGAATCACTCCTACTTACTCACAGCACAATTACTATATATTTCACACGCAAACCTCTCAAATATGAACATTATGTACATTATTACTTTGATGGTCAGCATCCAACGATTTATCTAGTTTCGTGGATCTGATTAAACAAAGATGCTTTAAATCAGTATGATGGATTATCACATCTAGTTAGCACCTGAGTTTACTAATACATAGCATATTCTACTAGGATTTGTCGTATAACAATTTCGGTATACAGACGTTAGTTTACAATACTTCATGCGATTCGAGACAAACAATCTAGACAATTTGTTTGAAACTTGGCTCATAATTCCCTTGAGAATGTATAGCCAGCAACTCAGTAATTGTACATCGAACACCAACTTGTGATCGTCTGAAATACCTTCCTTCTCCACCAAAAACACACAAGTCCAAAATACAAGTTCCACTCCCTCACGGAGTCCTACCAAGAATACGAACCACTCCACACGGAGTCCAGAGGATGAGTACACCGCCCTACACGCGGTCCAAAGAATGAGTACTACTCCCCACGGAGTCCTAAGAATGAGTCGCCCTCACAGCTTCGTCAAGTCCTAATAACATTCATCTCCCCTCCACAAAACACTGGCCTAGCTGGCTTCCCTCCCGGGTCCAGCCAATCAAAACAAAACATTACCATATAAGGAGTGCCTTCTTGGTCTTCAAAATACCCTAGTCACACCCCTAGCATAGGGTTGCCAAGCCTCCTACCTGCATGAGTCATCATGCACTTGAGCTTGCGAGAGAAAAACCCAGGCGACTACAAGCCTACTTCCTGGTTCTTGCACACAATTCCAGACTGACTGAAGATTATTCCAATGTTAAAATATTCACATATAACTAGACTCAGATCCTGCCAATTACAATCCCTTAAAACCTTAACAAATTAATCAGAAATAAATCACATGATATTATACACTTCATTACATAATTATAAAACATAAAAAGGCATCAAATAAAAATATATGGAAGATTATGAAAATCGTACGTCTCGAAAGTAAGGGTTCGATCCCTTGTGACCTGGGAAGGTTACAACTTTAATAAATCTGCATATTCCAAGTCGGGGGCAGCAACGTAAATCCATACGTGGCATGCATTGTAAGAAAGGACAGAATGTAGTAATATGATTTTTAAGCCGATCTGTGTAGTTGAGTACTTCAATTTAAGCTCCACGATGACGACTGGTTACGTAAATATTCTAAATTTGATTGCCGACGCTGACAGCAGCCATCCCTAGTAGGCCTACGATATTTTCAACACTACCTTCAGGGAAATACCACGTACGTATCATGTTTCATGTTCCGGGGCACTCATCTCAAAACTACGGTATCGGTACTCTGAAATAACATTACTTATACACACTCGCCTAATGACACCTTATTACATAAACCGGAATTTCACTCAGAGTCAAGTACAAGGGGTGAGGTTTAACCCTGTTTACAAATAAGGCAACAATATTTAAAACAATGCCAGTTATTGAATATAAAAAGGTTAATTTTCCCCTCTTTAAGGGTAACCTTAACACACATAAATTTTAAAACCTCAAAATGTATTTGTATTAGATTGGTTAGACAGTATATTATTTACGTCACAGGTACAATAATACGGCGAAATATATCACTTGTTAATTTTATAAAACTCTACGGAATTGTACAATATCTGTTAGTTTCATGTTATCGTCTATTATTTTCATAAACAGAGAAAAGCTTGAGCATAAGGCTCAATTACACATTGAAAGAAATGGTTTGTTTATGTTCATATCATGATTCCTCTATCATCATTCCTGTATCACCATTCCTCTTGTTTCAGTCGAGAATTCGAATAATGGTAGTAAGAAGTACGTGATATAGTGGTTTTTATCCATTTTACTTAGTGGTTAGTAATAATCAGGCGAAATATTTTTATTGACAAAACTAAATTTTACTAAAACCATTGGCTCGAGTTTATCAGTTCGTTGGTTACAAGTGTTTCATGATTCTAATAAGAGCAATGCGAAGTATTTCCGTTTGGTTGTTTAGAAGAGGAAAGACGTGACGATCTGCTGTAATGGCCAATACAAACTAGATACCGTAGCCTACCGTATTTGGAAACAGTGCTATTTAAATAATTGGGCTGATTCAGATGTTGGGATATTTCCACAGTTGAACTTAGTGATTTGGGATCGTGTGAAAATATGTCCAGTTATTTAGAAAGTTCGCGAACTGGATTAACGATACCATTTTAATGAACTACGGTACTTGATTTTTATTTTTGTCGATACCACTAGATTTTTCCTGTTTTTAAGAATTGAACATTACGACGTTGAATCACGAAGAAAAGCGAACGTTAAGGGACAAAAACTCAAAGAAAACATTCCTCCCAAACTTGCCACAAAGTAGCCAATGGTTTCAGAGCAGTCAAATAATGAATTTCACGAAGTAAGTAAGATATGAAACCTTCTTTTTGTGTGTGTGTGGGTGGGGGGTGGAGGTTTGAGGGGGGGGGAGGGGGGTGACAGGTAGATAATGAAACTAAAATATTTACTTGGCCCCCCCCTGGAAACAAACCTATGGGCGCCCATGCTATGCTATACGTGTTAGTTGGGTTGCCTTACTCCAAAAAAGATAAGGGCTGGTGAACCACTCTGTATATGTACAGTATCTGCTGAACTTTCGCTTGACAAATGAAACTAGTGTTTTATTACTGGTAAAAGTTTAAGTAATTCTTCTATTTTATTTCAGACACTAGGAAATTAATTGACATTCCTCACCCAATCTAATTTGGCACACACATGTTGACCAACTGAATAGCCTCTACTAATACAGAGTGCCAGGACCTCCGCAGTGACTGCCGGCTTCTGCCAGAGCTAGCATCAGCAGTTTAGTTGGCAGCACGGTGTCCTTGACAGGGTGAATCCCACACATGTGGGCTGTAGGCTGTCGAAATCGTCAGTGTGTATTGCAATAAGCGAGCGTATATGTCATCAGCACTTCCAGCATCAGTTATGAATGGCTGTGATGAGTACAAAGTTTACTGTTTGTTTTGATACAAGTGACAGTAGTGCTGCCAATGTAACTCCTGATGCTAGCTCTCGCAGACTCTTGCAGGCACTGCGGAGAACATTTCCTGGCGCCCTGTAGATTGCTTAGGCCAAACCATTATGCCACATGTTTAATGAGAATGTATGAGTGCAATTGCATATTTTTCCAATGCAAAAGACAAGAAATTCATCTATTTTATTTAACCATCTTCTGCCTCTGTGACAGTGACTTGGGGGGTGTGTTGACCACTGCAAAATGTTATGAAAATCAAACTGTTGATGTCTGATACATGAATGCTTTATGGTGTTCCACAATAAAACCACAAGAGTCTGAAACCTCTGGTTTTGAAAGGAACTCAATATTTTAAGATTTTATAGAGGGGTTGGTTGGTTCCTCAGTTTAGGGGCTGCGACAACGCGGTCATGTAGCCTCGTGTACTTAGGGTATCTGTAGAATATATCTGATAACCAGTGTTAATTGTGATGGCTGTATTAGTGTGATCTGTAATTCAGGTAAGCACTACAGACAATCAATTTCAAGTAGTTCCTACTTTTGCTATAAATTGCTACCGTCAACGACACCTAGCCGCGAAGTTGGCTACTATATGCCACTGCGACTTGCACCTGATGGCGAACGTTGAACTTAAAAGAGCACCAATCAAACCTAACCTACAAATTTTACTTCACACTGTTGTAGTTAGGGGAAGGTTCTTTCACATGCCATAAATCTATGACATGGGCCCGCCGGCTTTACTTACCCTCCGAAGGAAGGCAAGGGGGATTTTTAACGCTCTTAAAAATCCGACGACTTTGGCCGGGTTTGAACCCGCGATCCTGGGCATAGCTCAGCATGCTACCAACTATGCCACCAAAGTCGCCAAGATTTTATAGACTACTTAGTAATGATTGGACTAGAGTTCTTTTCATTGGTTATGATGCGTCTCGTACCGCTGGAGCATGTTATAACTTGTACCGGTTATTCATTTTTGTTGTAGTCTTGTGTGGTTTTATAAAAGACCAATTCAATTCAAAATACTGTAGTAGATTTTTTATATAATAAACTGCAGATTCTACGCATTGATTAGTTTGATGCTATTTCAGTTCGGGGCTGGAGACATCGTGGTCTTCAGTCCCATATATTCGGGTGACCCATGAATACTATCCCAAAATATATTTTTTTAATGGCAGCATAAACTACTTTTTTTTTTACATGCAGTAACTCGCTCTGAATCGTACCGTTTTAACATAATATGTAAGTTTGAATATGTTTTGTAACATTCTTATCACTTACTTGTGTTTTACAAAAATAATTTTGAATTATCTTCCTTTGAACTGCACCTGCCTCACGTTAATTTTAAAGACTAACCTGCTAATCATCATGTAAATTTATTTCAGAGGTTTGGGGTATCGTGGTCAATGGTCATCTGCCCTATGTAATATGATGTGTGCAATTGTAATTATTAGGATAAGACTTACATATGTGTCTCGGGATTTGCTTGGAGGGAGTGGGTACAACCATACTTAGGATGGTTGCTGTCAGAGCTGGGATTCAATCCTTCGATCTCCGAACTTTTTCGCAACTTAATGTGCACGGCTAAGCTTTTTTGTAAACCCGCTTATACATAAAATGAGCAACCCACCTCAGCTTCACCCAGCCCTAGATGCAATTCAGAAAAGCTGAGGTGAACAGCGAAACGCATACTTTTCTCCGAAGTCTTAACTCTATACGACTCGACAGGTTGATGCTGGCCGAAACTGGGGTGATTGGCTCGCTTGCTAGCTCAAAATAGTTTTAAAAATCAGATCTGTGACAATTATGGACCTTAAATTGATGACAACATAAAATAATTTAGTCAAAATGACATATCTAAACAGTTGGTGATTGTATATTTCTAAATAGAAGACTGAAAAATGTTTCAAAAAATATCCTGCGATGGCAATAAGTCGAATATAGGCTCTTTGCAGAGTGGGGCAAAGATTGGAATTGGTAGGTTATTGTGTGTATCTTCCTGTTGCAATGGCAATTTTGATGTGAATTGTCTTTGACAAAGAACTGTTGTTTCGGAATTTATGGACAACCATCAATATTTCGATATTATTAATATTTCAAAGGTAAAAGTTTAGTATAATAATCAACTTAGCTCGCAATTACTGTATATTGGTTTCTTTTTTAAAAAGCAATTATTGAGGGGGGCCATAATTTGGCCGAAACTAGTATAAATAATTAATGTTATTAATTCAATTTTATTGACATAGCGGGAATAAGATTATTAAATACTCGTTGGTGTTTCTGTTATTTTTCATTGTAAACACGAGTACAATTCCAATTATTGGGAAATGTGATACAACCTGAAATTAAAAAAAAAAGACCTCTGATACAATATTTGCACGGATTACAAGAAGAGGAGGCACTCACTCGTTTACAGAGTCTGTTGATGCCTGGCCCCAAGGCCGTACACCTTATTGCAAACACCTACTGTAGGTGGATGTGGTACAAAATGCATAATCATAGAAATCTTTTAGAGATCATATGGGCTTCATGGTGAAGGGCATGAAAGTGGTGGTACAGCTGGCAATAGTGGATTAATATTATTATTGTTTGTTTTGATTACATCAAACCACATCAAATTAGGCTACTAGATATTGACATTGGTTATTTTGTAAAATTAAGACTTCCATATTTCTGGGTCCAGCTTTTACTTCTGTATTACAAGCTACTTTAATCTCACATGTCACAATTTTTATGTCAAAATAATTTTCTTTGTTCATTTTATCCTTAGTAATAAGTTTTGTAGTAAATGAAGTGTCTGTTAACTGGATCTGCATAAGTATATTTTAATACAAAATTTAATTTAATAGAAATATTCTCTAACAACAGTTCAACATTGGTGTTATAAAACAATTTTTTTAAGCAAGTTGGTGTGCCCAAAGAGAATAGTGTAGTAGGTTAGGTGTGCTGTAATGTTAAAAAGGTTGGGAATCCCTAGTCTAATCACCACTACCCTTACACTAAATATGTTAATTATTACTTAGGTCATTAGACCTACTTCTAACTGCTGTGTGATCATGCATATGGGAAACATATGCTTATAGCCTAGCAGTTAGAAACTCAGTCAATGTTCCACCCATCAGCATATCTAATCAGTGCAACATAAGATTCATGAATGGAACTGGATAGTGTTCGGAGATGCAAGGTTTGAATCCCAACACTGGCAATGGCAAACATGAGTGGTTTTTCCCACTCGTTTTCCACACTTCACTCCAGGTAAATGCTGAGATGGGGAATGGTACCTTATTTCAAGTCCTGGGACACCTACCTCAATTCCAGACCCTAATAATGCAATCACTCCTGTAGTCATCAACATAACACTGATTATCAGACAAATCCCATACACCGACAAGTGCATGGGGATGACTATCAACATCAGAAGTCCTGAGCTGACATTCTTGATTATTGCAAGAAAAATAAAAAATGTGGATTTTTATTGATAATGTATTTAGCTTATTGGAATAATGAATTGTCAGTAAATAAAACTAGCCAATACATTACAATCCTATCACCCTGTCAAGACTTCTTCAATGTAAGCGACTATTGATCATGATAAACTCGTAACTTATCTTCCAACATTTTTTACTCAATACTTGATTCATCTAGTTGCTTTGATACAAGAAAGGAATTATTATGAAGGAGTTTAGTTAGTTATTGTTGTTTTAAGGGGTGGAACTACGAGGTCATCTGCCCCATCAAGGAGTTTATAGCAATGATATCTAATAGAAACGAGCTACACTATTTTGTCTTCAGCTGTATGTGATGTCCACATGCATCACGTGTAGGAAGCCAGCTAAATGTCTACGTTTTAGATGTTGGCTGTACTTCCGTTATCATGCAAAGATTCTGTGACCTAGATAAGTGAAACTGTAGAAATGCAGAGCTGCTAATAAGCTGATAGCATTACTAAGTTTTGAAAAGCCCACAACTTGAGTGTGTGGCCAAGGCCAGGTAGCAGCTAGGAGTGTGTCATAGCAGAGCTCAACAGTCTTGCTCTAGACACAAGATGCCTTCCACCACAGAGCTTGGACGCCGCAACGCCATCCCCATCCTGTACACCAGAGGAACCCATTATGAAGTGGGCTTTGATGTTGTGAGTACAAATTATCTTCCAGTGCCATACATTTCATTTTGAAATAATAAATTACCGATAAAAAATTGTTCATGTAATTAATACTAAAAATCTTTTATAATAGTTTGGCTGATTTTTTTTGATTTTTGAATCTCTTTAATAAACTTCTAGTTATGCTGGTAGGCTAGAAATATTTCAATTGATTTGTCCTTTAGTTTATTACCATTACAGTATATTTTCCATATCCTTGTGAACTTCAAGGTTTCTTGAATTATTTTTAATAAACATTGGCCATAGCTTATAATTATTTCTTTATATCTGCAGATGCTTAGCTGATGGTTTATTACCCTTGAATTACTAAACTGCATAAATATAATTCTAATATATAAGTAGATTCCATAAAAGTGGTCAACATTTTCAATAAGATGCCGAAAGCAAATCTCTGGTAAAAAGAATAGGCATCGGAGATTTTTCTTAAAGAAAGTATCGAGTATTTCAGAAACAACAAATGCCTTTTTAGTTGTCAATTACTGTAGGACCGAGGATCGTCATCATCGGCTGTAACTCGATTCCGAGTACACCTACTTCTTCCTGCATAGAGCTTTACAAACCAACTTGTGGATGTGTTTCTGCTGACTAAACTAGTCAGCAGAGGAATAGTAATAAAATATGCTTTGAAATGTTGCCATTAATACTTCCCTCAATTAAATTTACTGGCCTTTGAAACCGAAGATTGTGTGGGTTTGAACCAGGCTCAGTCCAGTGACTTATGGGTGCTCATATAAAATAGCCTTGTGTTAGATATGCTAGCATCTTTTTGAACCCCTCAAAGGCTAAATTCTAGGAACAACAGCGGTTAAAAAGGTAGACGACCCCATTGCATTATTATCACCGTTCTCATTACATATGAAGATAATAATAGGCGACTGTAATAGCAAATTGTCATGAATTATTTCAAATGATTTTCCTGTCTTTGTGTGTTGTGTGGTGGAGGATAGTAGTGAATATATTGAATTTTTTAAATATATATATATTTATTTATTTTTTGAAAATTTTGGAATATTCAGGTATATTTTACTTAATTTGCTATGGCCATATTGCAAAAAATAAAAATTGTACATCACTGAATTTGCTTTCACACCAGTTCTTATTACAATAATTGGCATTAACCATTGCAGTACAACAAGCCTAACAACAGGCAATTATGTAATGTAGTCTAGTAACATCATATTACCTTACAGCTCCTTTGAGTCAGCTTACACATTTTCTGTTTTGGCAACTTTTTCCAACATAACTTCTGCTACTTAGGAAACAAAATAAGCAGTGATGGACAAAGCAAAGAGGATAGAAACATTGGGTTGACTCAGGCAAAGAAAGCATTTATACAGAAGAAATCTGTTGACGTCAAATATAGATTTAGGTATTAGGGAGTCATTTTTGAAAGCCTTTGTCTGGAGCATGGCACTGTATGGAAGTGAAACTTAACTTTTGGTTCTGCAGAAAGGAGAAGAATAGAAGCATTTGAAATGTGTTCTTACCGGAGAATGAAGGTCAGATTGGTAGTTGAGTAACAAATGAGATATTAAGATGATTGGGAGAGGGAGATTTTTCTGGTGACTGCTAAGGAAGAAAAAAGATAGGTTGGTAAGACACCCAGGAATAGCAAGCTTAGTTATGGAAGGGTCAGGGACAAGAACTGTAGGGGTAGACGAAGGTTATAATATGTTAGATTGCCTCGGATGTAGGGTGTGGTAGCTATTTAAATATGAAACGATTAGTTTAAGACAGGAAGAGTGGAGATCTGCATCAAACCAGTCAAATAACTGAAGACTCGAACAATAACACAAAAAGCAGGGAAGAGCTTTTATGATTGTACTGCCTTGTTAAGAGCGTTTTTCTATTAGTGACAGAATCATGGAACTTCACATATTCTCTACACTTAAAAAGCACTTGTGAAATACCACATGTAGGGACAAGATAACCTCGATGATCCTCACCTTAAAATAAAAATCACCACCTTTATTCTAGCACTGAACATGGATCTAAACGCGATCTGGCTGAATATGTTACCTACTGACTGCAACCATACGAAAGTGTTAGTTCAGCACAATTCTTCGACCTTGAAGTGTCACGTTTGTGTGCCGCTTAGATAATGCGGCTCTTCTGTTCATGCCGCTCGCTGATACCAGATCGCGAGAGAAATGCGATTATTGTGACTGGAAAAGGAAGAAATCTTGTCTCGTCCCATTTCGTAGCTTCTATTAAAATATATTTCTGCTCACGTTAGAACATTACGCATATAGTGACTGGCACTGTCTAGGTAAGGCTCGACTGGTCGTAACATAAAAATATTGATTGGGCTAACCTCCCCGAATACAATTAGGAGCGTCCAATGAATGTGTTGAATACTCGCGAGATTTACTATTTTTAGCCGCCTGCGTATTCGTGGGAGTGGCGCAGAACCCGAGCAATATAAAGCAGCATAAGCTGGAGCGTTTTGAATGTAAAATTGAAGTTTTTGTTCTGATACCGTAATGTCTAGGTAATTTTCGCGATGCCTTTCATTTCAAGACATTGAAGCTGAACGCGTAATTTCATTCGAAATGAGATTTTTCGTGTATGGCTCTTTTTTCTGCCGCTAGATTTGTTCAGTAGTTATGAATAGCCTACTGTTGACATTTTGTGTAACTTCTTACTACGTTCTGTCTCTCTTACATGGTGTTTCTTTTACGTTTCATTTAGCAGCTTAACATCGTGATCCAAGTCATAAGGCTCCGTGTACATGAGTATAATTATGCAGAATTTGTCTGATAACCGCTGCTATTGTGGTATCGGTAGTAGTGTGTGTAGTAATAATTTGCTGGGAAGGAGGCGGCCATCCTGGCATTTGTCAATATCAGAAGTTGGGAAACCGCTTCTAGAATGACTCAAGTGGGAATTGAACCCACTTCATCTCAGTTTTACCTCCTGAGACTAGTTCCAATCCTCTGACCAAAATTAAATTTCTTGCTAGAGCCGGGTATCGTCACTACGAGACCCGGGTTCGGTCCAGTATCTGCAAATAAATTTAATTCTGGTTTGAGCCTCGTGATACAAAACTGAGAAGAGGCAGGTTAGAGTATTTATCCGTAGTTTCTCACTTCTTCTCCAGGCGAATGACGGGATGGGTCCTAAATTGAGGCCACGGCCGTCTCCTTCCCAATTTTCATCTGAATTACAACTACACGCACTAATGCAGCCATCACAATAACAGGTTACCAGGCAAATTCCACGCATCTCAAGTGGCCTACACGGGGGTTAATGTCGCAAAGCCCCTCAAAGAATCAACCACTTATCTCTAACCCCAAGCACGCAAGTTCGCTCCTGGCCGTGGTAAGTGATTTTTTGAAAGGTGTCAAAAGTCACGGCATGCATGTCATACGCCGTTGGCATGTTAAAGAACCCATTTGAATTCAGTAGGCCGTGTTCATAATAGCAAAATTATACTCGGGATTTTCCGCCAACACAAAGTTCCTCATTTCCCTACTAGAAAGCGCTATAGTGTCAAGGAGCTTAGATATCTAACCTTGGCATTCATAGCGCTCCAAGGAACGACAAAATTCGACATGCAAGCTGCCCACTGGGCGTAAATAACAAAACTTGCACCCGAGGCCATACGATATTATTATTATCTCTAGCCATACTATCAGCCCTCTTAAGTGCCAATTTTCATAACAAGTGGTAGCAAATATCTAGACAGAAACATTTACTAAGAGTTGATCCAAGACAAATAAAAAGTCTTGAAGGACGGGGCTAGGTACACGTGTAATTTGAACAATTTTACCAGTTATTAGACCTACACATTTTTATTGCTCTTCCATCTTTACGACTTCTTTATTTACTTGATGAATCAATGGTACAGTAAAACCTGTCGGACATCAATGATACTGACGTTGAGCAGGGCGAATAATGTATAATTGATCTGTTTGTTGAGTGTTCTAGAGTTGTTCGGTGATGACAAAATAATAGAATTAAAATATATTTAATTAGTTTTGTTTTGTGGTTTATTATGTTATTAATAGTATTATTGTACTTTTAACGTAAGGTACATTTTATTATATACATCAACTAGCAACCCACCCTGGCTTTACCCGGGAACAGTTATGAAAGTATTACGTGATAAGCGCTTTTTTTTTCCGATGTCTATGAACTACGACCGATATCCGTTTTACGTCTCGGCATGATGGGTTAAAATCACTGACTGGACTATTATATTATCATGGAGATTCATGTGCAACGAATTCTTGTCAGACGTAATTTAAGAATGGCGAGGTGCATGAAACACAAATCCCCCTTCCGTCCAATCTTAACTTGGCTGTATATTTTGCGGAACGTAATGTTCACAGGCGAAATGAAGAAAATCAGGGTTGCGCTTCCAGGGAAACTCCAAACACAACCACTCTTCTCTGAAGTCCTAACTCGACACGACTCGACAGTTTGCTGCTGGCTGTATATGGGGTAATAGACTCGCCCGCTAGCTAGGCTGTAACTGGGGTGATAGGCTCGCCTCTATAGCTAGCTCGTAACCTGTCGCCTCAGTAGACTAATTGAATGGAGATTGTTGGAAGAAATTAAAACGTAAAAAGGGGGGGGGGCAATGTATTGAAGGTAGAGATCTGCTCTCGTGGACTTTTTTGTAGAACTTTTCATGCTGAACAATTCTTACACTCATAGTATATAGCTTAAAAAGCGCACGGATGCCAGGTATTTTTGTTCGACTTTTTCACTGAAATCGTTACTGCTTGGCTTCCTTTGATCATAAATAAATTATTTTCTACAGAAACCTTCGTCGAGATATCCTTTACCGAATGATAATAAACGCATCAAAATCCATCCAGTGGTTCTCGAGATTACCCGTGACATCCAAGAATCGGGGACTTGTTTTATACTAAGTAGAGATTTACGATCTATCATTTAATGTTATGGTGTTTGAAGCCATTTTCAGTGTTGCCTTATTAATCGAAATTTGATGTTCTTCAGTCGGTCAACACGATTGTACCCAATTGTGATAGGTTATTCCCTAATCCTGAAATAAATATTTAACCTCATGTAAATTTTCTCAGGTTTAGGAAATAACCCATCACAATTGGGTACAATTGTGTTGACGACTAAAAAACATCAAAATTTGATTTAAAAATGTCATAAAAATAATTGATTTTAATGATAAATATCATTACCGTTTTCTTTCCCAATATGCTTAAAATTTCATTATATAATTCTACAGTATATAAAACCCCTGTCGACAGCAGAACCCCTCCTCAGTGGATCAGTGGTAGCAGGGGCGTAAAACTCCTCGCGAACTTGGGTGTGGGGTCAAATTTATAAACTGCGGTAGCATACCCACCATGGATATCCTTTTTTCGTTTTAGGCTTTAAAGCTTGAAATAACCCGGTACTATAGGCCTAACGTTACATTATAAAATACGTTCATTGAATTCATTATTCCTAATAAACCCTTCTGATGCCATGCTAACTTTAATTAAATCACAAGTTTTTGATAAACATTATGTCCTACCTATAATTTTTTAGATGTTAATGTTTGACTGTAACAGGCAAATATAGTAGGTATATGAGATGCTAAATAATTAAAACCGTGTTTCGTGTGTTTCATTAAAAGATACTTTTTTATATAGCCTAATTTGAAATGGACATTTTTCAAAGTCGTCATTATGATTCGAAAACATTGTGAGGTTTGAAGCTATTTTTCAGTGTTGCCTAAGTAAACAAAAGTTTGGTGCTTTTCAGTCGGTCAACACGAATGTACCCAAATAGAGCTGGGCTATGCCCTAATCCTGAAATAAATTACATAATATTAATAAATACACTAGGATGACAAGTTTCGATCGTCAAGCGATCATCATCAGATCCATTACACTTAGGCTATAACATCTATGTTGGAGACTACAGGTGAAAAATATATACAATATGTACAATTATTTAGTTGCAGTGTTAGTAATGCAACAGTCGGTGTATGCTAAATGTGGTATATCTAGTGTTAGGTGAACTTCTGAAATAGTGATAAAAATACGGAATTTGTCTGTTATATGGTTATACAAAATCAACTATGGTTATACTGTAATAATACTGGCTTATACTTATCGGGCTGTCTCCTTAATTGGAACTAGAAGCAGTTGCGTGTTTCCTTAGGCACCAGTTATAGTCGACTACCCCGGGTGTTAACTGGGCGGAACTGGTTTTCCCCTTCCTCCCCCTTTAGTTGCTTTGTTCTTTCTGAGGTCAGTGCCATGTTTATTTGTGTGACGTTGCCAAATCTAGATAAGAATGTATGCTATTGAATACAGGAGTCTGCAACTATTAAAGACCGTGGAACTATCTTCGCCACGCGTGGACTAAAAAGCCATTTAAACTAAGCGGTACACGGTCTATTGAAGACGTCTTCAAATCTCACAATGTTTTCGAATCATAATGACGACTTTGAAAAATGTCCATTTCAAATTATGCTATATAAAAAAGTATCTTTTAATGAAGCACACGAAACACGGTTTTAATTATTTAGCATCTCATATACCTACTATATTTGCCTGTTACAGTCAAACATTAACATCTCAAAAATTATAGGTAGGACATAATGTTTATCAAAAACTTGTGATTTAATTAAAGTTAGCATGGCATCAGAAGGGTTAATTAGGAATAATGAATTCAATGAACGTATTTTATAATGTAACGTTAGGCCTATAGTACCGGGTTATTTCAAGCTTTAAAGCCTAAAACGAAAAAAGGATATCCATGGTGGGTATGCTACCGCAGTTTATAAATTTGACCCCACACCCAAGTTCGCGAGGAGTTTTACGCCCCTGCTACCACTGATCCACTGAGGAGGGGTTCTGCTGTCGACAGGGGTTTTATATACTGTAGAATTATATAATGAAATTTTAAGCATATTGGGAAAGAAAACGGTAATGATATTTATCATTAAAAATCAATTATTTTTATGACATTTTTAAATCAAATTTTGATGTTTTTTAGTCGTCAACACAATTGTACCCAATTGTGATGGGTTATTTCCTAAACCTGAGAAAAATTTACATGAGGTTAAATATTTATTTCAGGATTAGGGAATAACCTATCACAATTGGGTACAATCGTGTTGACCGACGGAAGAACATCAAATTTCGATTAATAAGGCAACACTGAAAATGGCTTCAAACACCATAACATTAAATGATAGATCGTAAATCTCTACTTAGTATAAAACAAGTCCCCGATTCTTGGATGTCACGGGTAATCTCGAGAACCACTGGATGGATTTTGATGCGTTTTTTATCATTCGGTAAAGGATATCTCGACGAAGGTTTCTGTAGAAAATAATTTATTTATGATTAAAGGAAGCCAAGCAGTAACGATTTCAGTGAAAAAGTCGAACAAAAATACCTGGCATCCGTGCGCTTTTTAAGCTATATACTATGAGTGTAAGAATTGTTCAGCATGAAAAGTTCTACAAAAAAGTCCACGAGAGCAGATCTCTAACTTCAATACATTGCCCCCCCCCCCCCTTTTTACGTTTTAATTTCTTCCAACAATCTCCATTCAATTAGTCTACTGAGGCGACAGGTTACGAGCTAGCTATAGAGGCGAGCCTATCACCCCAGTTACAGCCTAGCTAGCGGGCGAGTCTATTGAAGTCTATTACCTTTAATACTGCTGCGCATATCGGCCTAGGTTTATTGCAGAAAAAAGTACGTAGTACCCTGTTCCAAATAACATTTACCTATAACCACCTAACCACCGCTATTCCCCCCCCCCCCCCTCTTTAATCTATCTTGGCTGTATCGCTAAGTTGTTTCTTGTTTTCGACAGGGTGTGTTTTTAGTAGAGCGAAAAGGGGCGAACTCTCCATAAAAGTGTGTTCATTTAGATTGTTGGGATTGTTTTGTTTGGCTAGGTGAATCTCGATTGCTTCCTTTATGTCGAGAGCTCTGCCTTTCGATTCGTGATGAATTATTTTTAGGTCAGTCTCGATTTTAGTAAAGGTGTGCCCCGTGTCACACATATGTTCGCATACGGCTGAATGTGTTCCGTATCTTATCGCATTCCTATGTTCATTAAAACGTGTATCTACTCGTCTTCCGCTCTGTCCAATGTAATTAGCTTGACAACCAGTGTTTTGGCATGTAATAGAATATACCCCTGACTTTGAATACGGGTCTTGTTTATTTAGATTACTATTTTGCAGGTGCCTCCCGTTCGTATTATTCGTTTTGAATGCTATTTTTATGCCTTGCTTTTTGAATAGATTAGTGATTTTATGTGTGTTCTCATTCACATAGTTGAAGCGCGCGAATTTTTTTTTCATTAATGTTCGGTTTTGGAATCATTTTATCTTTATTTTTATGTTTGGCTATAATTTGGTCTATTTTTCTTGGCGGGAAATTGTTTTCCTTTGCTATTTGTTTAATGGTTCTTATTTCCTTATTATAATTGTCTATTGACATTGGTATGTTTAAAGCTCTGTGCACCATTGAGTTGATCCCCGCTAATTTATGCGTACTGGGATGATTAGACTGATTGTCGATTGCATGCGAGGTTTGTGTGGCTTTTCGGAATATGGAGTATGAAAGCTCGATGTCTTTACGTTCAATAGTTATGTCGAGATAATTTATTTTCCGATCTGTTTCGGATTCCTTAGTGAATTTGATTGAGTGGTGTAGGCTATTAATGGATTGCAGAATTGTTTCTTCGCTTGATATTTCAGTATCGTAGATGCAAATTACATCATCTACGTATCTTTTTCATATTACTATTCCCGTTGTTGAAGTCTTTTCTAAAAACTCATTTTC
Source organism: Meconema thalassinum (assembly GCA_946902985.2). Taxonomy (NCBI): domain Eukaryota; kingdom Metazoa; phylum Arthropoda; class Insecta; order Orthoptera; family Tettigoniidae; genus Meconema; species Meconema thalassinum. The sequence goes on from OX336388.2 coordinate 672,696,672, forward strand.
TAGTGCATTAATGAAGATGTCAGCGATTAATCCGCTTAGTGGTGATCCCATGCCTAATCCTTCTGTTTGTGTGTACATTTTATTGTCGAATTGAAACACGTTTTGGCCGAGGACGACCCTCAGTAATCGCACAATCTCTTCAGTTTCTTTTGCCGAATTGTTGGATTTTAAGTTATTTTCGATAGTGTTGATTGCATCATTAATAGGAATATTGGTGTACATGTTAGTTACATCGAAAGATACAAGCCTCATGCTAGGTTTCATTTGTAGGGTGTTCAGTGCTGTTACTAATTCCGTTGTGTTCTTTACAGAGTTGTTTTTGTCGTTGGAAAGGCGGCGTTTAAGGATTTTTAGTAACTCTTTGCTGATTTTGTAACTAGGGGCATTCCTACAATTGACTATTGGTCTCATTGGGCACTCCTTTTTGTGTTGCCTTAGTAAACAAGAGTTTAGTTATTTTCTGTCGGTCAAGACGAATGTATGGGTTATGCCCTAATCCTGAAATAAATTACATGAGATTAATAAATACACTAGGATGATCAGTTTCGATCATCAAGCGATCATCATCAGATCCATTACACTTAGGCTATAAAATCTATGTTTGAAAATAACATTCAAGACAACAAACAACTCAAAGAAATAAAGTCATTGAAACAAAAAATAAAAGAACATGACTTAATCATCACAAAAGCAGATAATGGAAATACCACAGTAATTTTGAACAAAACAGAATACATTGAAAAAACAGTCGAATTCCTAAACAGCAACGAAATCAAGGAATTAGCGAAAGACCCGACCAACAAATTCCAAAAACAAATAAAAAGTGAATTAAAAGAAACAATACATATTGACCAAAGCTGAAAAATCAAAACTAATAAACATGAACTCGAAAATACCGTCAATGAGAGGACAACCTCAAATACACAAAAAGGAGTGCCCAATGAGACCAATAGTCAATTGTAGGAATTCGCCTAATTACAAAATCCTAAAACGCCGCCTTTCCAACGACAGAAACAACTCTGTAGAGAACACAACGGAATTAGTAACAGCACTGAACACCCTACAAATGAAACCTAGCATGAGGCTTGTATCTTTCGATGTAACTAACATGTACACCAATATTCCTATTAACGATGCAACCAACACTATCGAAAATAACTTAAAATCCAACAATTCAGCAAAAGAAACTGAAGAGATTGTGCGATTACTGAGGGTCGTCCTCGGCCAAAACGTGTTTCAATTCGACAATAAAATGTACACACAAACAGAAGGATTAGCGATGGGATCACCACCAAGCGGATTAATCGCTGACATCTTCATTAATGCACTAGAAAATGAGTTTTTAGAAGAGACTTCAACGACGGGAATAGTAATATGGAAAAGATACGTAGATGATGTAATTTGCATCTACGATACTGAAATAACAAGCGAAGAAACAATTCTCCAATCCATTAATAGCCTACACCACTCAATCAAATTCACTAAGGAATCCGAAACAGACTGAAAAATAAATTATCTCGACATAACTATTGAACGTAAAGACAACGAGCTTTCATACTCCATTTTCCGAAAAGCCACACAAACCTCGCATCCAATCGACAATCAGTCTAATCACCCCAGTACGCATAAATTAGCGGGGTTAAACTCAATGGAGCACAGAGCTTTAAACATACTCATGTCAATAGACAATTATAATAAGGAAATAAGAATCATTAAAGAAATAGCAAAGGAAAACAATTTCCCGCCAAGAAAAATAGACCAAATTATAGCCAAACATAAAAATAAAGATAAAATTATTCCAAAACCGGACATTAATTAGAAAAAATTCGCGCGCTTCAACTATGTGAATGAGAACACATAAAATCACTAATCTATTCGAAAAGCAAGGCATAAAAATAGCATTCACAACGAATAATACGACCGGGAGGCACCTGCAAAATAGTAATCTAAATAAACAAGACCCGTATTCAAAGTCAGGGGTATATTCTGTTACATGCCAAAACACTGGTTGTCAAGCTAATTACATTGGACAGAGCGGAAGACGAGTAGATACACGTTATAATGAACATAGGAATGCGATAAGATACGGAACACATTCAGCCGTATGCGAACATATGTGTGACACGGGGCACACCTTTACTAAAATCGAGACTGACCTAAAAATAATTCATCACGAATCGAAAGGCAGAGCTCTCGACATAAAGGAAGCAATCGAGATTCACCTAGCCAAACAAAACAATCCCAACAATCTAAATGAACACACTTTTATGGAGAGTTCGCCCCTTTTCGCTCTACTAAAAAGACACCCTGTCGAAAACAAGACACAACTTAGCGATACAGCCAAGATAGATTAAAAAGGGGGGGGGGGGATAGCGGTGGTTAGGTGGTTATAGGTAAATGTTATTTGGAACAGGGTACTACGTACTTTTTTCTGCAATAAACCTAGGCCGATATGCGCAGCAGTATTAAAGGTGCCGGGACGTCTTCAATAGACCGTGTACCGCTTAGTTTAAATGGCTTTTTAGTCCACGCGTGGCGAAGATAGTTCCACGGTATTTAATAGTTGCAGACTCCTGTATTCAATAGCATACATTCTTATCTAGATTTGGCAACGTCACACAAATAAACATGGCACTGACCTCAGAAAGAACATAGCAACTAAAGGGGGAGGAAGGGGAAAACCAGTTCCGCCCAGTTAACACCCGGGGTAGTCGACTATAACTGGTGCCTAAGGAAACATGCAACTGCTTCAAGTTCCAGTTAAGGAGACAGCCCGATAAGTATAAGCCAGTATTATTACAGTATAACCATAGTTGATTTTGTATAACCATATAACAGACAAATTCCGTATTTTTATCACTATTTTAGAAGTTCACCTAACACTAGATATACCACATTTAGCATACACCGACTGTTGCATTACTAACACTGCAACTAAATAATTGTACATATTGTATATATTTTTCACCTGTAGTCTCCAACATAGATGTCATAGCCTAAGTGCAATGGATCTGATGATGATCGCTTGACGATCGAAACTGGTCATCGTAGTGTATTTATTAATCTTATGTAATTTATTTCAGGATTAGTGCATAACCCAGCTCTATCTGGGTACATTCGTGTTGACCGACTGAATAGCACCAAACTTTTGTTATGATTCGAAAACGTACTCTCATACGCTTCACTGAGCGTTAAAACCTCATTTCTCCATCGTTCAACGTATCTTAATTAGCTCCGATTAAGAATGTAAACAAACATAGTTTCAAAAGATCACACGTGCGGGTCATCAGCTGACTACAGCATGTACAAAGAATACTTATTATGAACGCAGTTATTCACGGAACACAAACATATCGATATCCAGAGAGAGAATAATTCCTACGTTGTCTTGGTTACAACAGTGATATAGCACTGCTTGGCTAAAGAAGTAGCCTAATAATCTACCACCAGTGGCATTTTTTTTTTTTTTTTTAGCAGAAGCGCCCTTGGCCGTTATATCGCCGCATGGAACTATAAAGGTTAAAATACAATCAGAATATGGATACAAAACATAAAACAATAATTGTCAACGTCGAGCTAATTCAGAACACTGACAGCCCGCAGGGGCGCATATAGATTTTTATTTGGGAGGGAGGGGGGCAACCGGAAGTTTGGTGGCTTGGAATAGTCCCCAAAGAAATGAGAGTCTGGGATTCCTCCCCGGGAGACTTTTGTATAATTTGGTACAAAATTATGAGTGTTAAGGCTATCTGGCATCACTTTTTCAACCAATTAGTTGTGATGTTTTATGTTTGATTATTGTCAAACACAACTAAGACAATTTCATGTTACTTTTTATTCATCTTGCTTACTTTATAGTATTTAGATAGAATGACCATTACTGTTTGGATTTGGTCGCTTAAAACCTCAATAACTGTTTTGATTTATAACCAGTGATTTAGTTGGAAAAAAATATTTACAGGAACTCACCTTATTAATTCAGCAATTTCCAAATGGACTCGCATTGGGTGTCAAAATCAGCGGCCTCGTGTTTCCGACAAGTTGTTTCATCAGCTGAACGTCTCCCCTTTCGTAGCCATGACTTGACATATGGTTGTGGGTTAAATAAATGCACAGGAGATCCTACGCTGTTTGTGAAAATAAGTCCGCTTGATCTTTCAACCAGCAGCCTATTTCTCTTCTCGGTGTGGATCTCATTCATAGTACTGAAAGCTCTTTCAGCTTCTGCTGAATAGATGGGAATGGTCTGTACAGTCTTGATTAAAAGCATCAGCTCCACTGGATTTTCCTTGGTCTCGACATACTTTCTAAAAGCATTAATGTACCTCCTCTTGTCTGACATGTGGAAAAAGTCACAAAGGTTGCCGACACTCTCATCACCGTAGCAGATATCCAAAGTAGAAGTGGAGGGCCAATTATTTTTGTATAGTACCTTTGAATCACTGATAACTTTTGTCATTCTCTCATGTCTCTGCTGACTAGAGCTGGAACCAAGATGAGATGATGTGGACACATTTTCCATAAGGCTGTTATTTAAATTGTTCACAAGACTTCTGAAAAACTGCTTTCTGTCAATTTTTACAACTTTTTTAGAATCATGTAATCCTATGTTTCTAAACTTTTTGTTTTCTGCTGCTTTAAGAACTGTTCTGTAGTATTCTCCAGAAGCTGAGTTACACATAGATTCAAACACTTTTATAGTGCGCTTGATTGCATTTTGAGCCTCTGTCAGACTTGTCTCTCTTTTCTGCAACTCTAATGACAAATCAGCTAACTCAACAAGAGCATCATACATAATTGCAATATTTTCTAGAAATTCTACACAAGTTAACATATTTTCTAGACCTTGGAATTTTGCCCTTTCTTTGGAGTCTCTCTGGTGGTCATTTTTGGCCTCACTAAAATGTTTTACTAGAGCACTGTAGTTTTCCCAGACAGCTTTTACAGTTCTCTGGCTTGAAACTACCCATCTTATTGTAAATATTTTCCCAATCTTCTTTACTCTTTGTTCCAGTGAAGCAGCACAAATGTTGAGTTCCCTTTGATTTTTGGGAGACATGCTGTATAAAGAATACAATTTGTCAAAGAAAGAATGGAAATGGTTAACACCTGTAACTTCATTCCTTGTATCAGAAACGGCCAATTCCAAGCGATGGTTTAAACAATGCCAGATTACTATATCTGGAAATAACTTTAAAAACTGTGCTCCAACTCCATTTTTTCTACCTAACATTACAGAGGCCCCATCACATGCTAGACCAACTAAATGTTCTGCCAGAAACTTTTCATTCATCCCATATGAAGAAAGATTCTTCAATATCTCTTGAGTAATAACATCTGCTGTAGTTGATTCAAGTTCTACCAAGTCCCAGAAAAATGAAACAACTTCAGAGTTATCTGAAAGAGCACATCTCAAACATAATACTAACACAGATTTTACACTAACTGTTGTTGATTCGTCAATCATAATACTGATTTTCTGTTATAGATTTTGCTATTTTATTTCTCATTTCCTATGAAATGTGTTCAATAATACAGGGTCATTCATATAAAATAAGAACGCCAAGCGGCGGGTTTGTTCTCCGCCGTTGCGGTGACCTTCGCCGAGCAGGTGGCGCGCCACGGCCCCCTGCTGTAGTATTGAAAGCGCGCGCATAGTACATAAGAGGGCTGGGTTTTATTTTCTTCTTTTTTTTTCCAAGTTCCGATGGACTGTATAAAAATAACAGATTGACATTACCAAACTTGACCTTGCAATAAGCGTGCAGGTGTTCAGTCGCCAGTCTAAACCTCAAGTGCTAACATGGCGAGACTGTTAGCATTGCAACATCGTATTTTTTTTATGTAAAACGTATTTTAAGTACGAGTCGGCTCGGCGGGTACGTGAAGCATTTGTTCAGCAATTTCCTGATGAAGTGCCACCTTCACTAGCACAGATTCACGTAATTGCAAATAAGTTTGACACTACTGGCTCGGTGCTCAATTAAAAACATACGCGCACACGAACAGTTTTAACAGAGGATAAGTTAGATGACATTGGCGAGAATCTTGAACGGTCTCCCAATAAATCACTCACAAAATTAGCACAACAAGTAGGGGTTTCGGTTTCATCTGCATACAGAGCTACAAAGCTGTTACATATCAAACCGTACAAGTTTACACGGGCCCAATGTTTAAAACCTGCTGATCCAGCCACAAGAGTGAGATATTGTGAGTGGTATCTTGCATCATTGAATGATCGTTTATTTGACCCATAGCTTGTGTTCTTTTCGGATGAGGCCTGGTTGCACCTTAATGGGCGTGTGAACAGTCATAATTCTCGCTATTGGTGTGCAGAAAACCCTAATGGTGTTTATGAAGTCCCTCATTATGATAGGAAGATCGGTGTTTGGTGTGCTGTTCGTGCCGGAAGAATAATAGGGCCAATTTTTTTCGAGACGACAGTAAATGCAGAGAGGTACCAAGATAACATTTTGAAGCCGTTCTTCAATCAGTTAACGGAAGAAGAAAAATCGCGAGGGTGGTTTCAACAAGATTCAGCCCCTGCTCATACAGCAGAAGATTCCCTTCTTACAATCTCGGAAGTGTTTGCAGACAGAGAGATCAGTGTTGGTCTATTTCCCCCTCGTTCTCCAGATCTAACAGTGTGTGATTTTTACTTGTGGGGTAAACTGAAAGAACAAGTGTATCGAACAAATCCTCACACATTGGAGGAACTGAAAGAAAACATTACGCTGGCAATCAGGAACATTGCAGTGGCAGAACTCGCTCACGTCAGCCAGAATGTGGTTACCAGATACAATTCTTGTATAACCCAGGAAGGACGACACTTCCAACATCTTTTATAAGGTAAGACTCAACGACTTGTTCGTTTTTTAATGATGAATTTTTGTTTTTCCGTAAATCTATATATTTAAAACACTAAGCTGATTTTTGTTACCGCGAGATTGTGGGAACGGTAGAACCGATTCACTTCGTAGCGCAATCTGTCGAAAGCTGTAGGCCTGTAGATTTGCAGAGTGTCTTTAAAATAAACAAATATGTTACCACTTATTTTTAAATTTATAAACAAAACTACAAAATTATTGGCTCAAGCGCATGCGCAGAATCATCTTGGTTAATGACAGACATGGCGGATGTCCACCGCGTTTTAATGCAATAGTTATTTATAAGAATTATAATAAAGGAGGGGAATATTGATTATGAAGTTTCCACGATATAAACAGGAATTGAATATTATAAAAAACGGGAAATGTAGAAGAACTTATACGGACTGTTGTGAGTGAATGTTGTTTAAGTAACTTAATATTGCACTCTTTTACCGGTGATTCGGTGGCTCAGACGGTAGCGTTCTAAACTGTTAATTTATGCATCGCGCAATGTAAGCAGTTCGAATCCCACTTCCGACATATATTTTTATTTCTCAATTATTCTTTCTGCCCATTGGTAATACATTGTCTTAACATATTTTACTTTTATTATCCCCATAAAGTAAGGAATTCCCCACGATTTACGTTCCCATATCCTTTTAAATTATTAAATAAAAGATGGCCACAATCGCTTTCGCCATGAGAGACAATCGACGAACATAATTCATTTGTTGGACTCAGACATCGTGGTCACTCAGCCCCGTCTACTTTGGTGTGTATGTCAAATTTTCTCTGATAACCTGTTTTATTGTGATGGCAGTACTGATGTGTGCATTTGTAATTAAAGTGGGGAATGGGAAATTGGCGACCGATGCTTTAAGTTAGGAACTATCCCGGTATTTACCTGCAGTGGAAGTGGCAAACCACGGAAAACCACATCCCAGATTGTTGAGATGGGAATCGAACCTTGCCCTACTTAGTTTTGCCTCAAGAGTGCGCCCCGTTCCAGCCCTCAGACCAGAATTACACCTGCAGTGGAAGTGGCAAACCACGGAAAACCAAATCCCAGTTAGTTGAGATGGGAAACGAACCTTTCCCTTCTTAGTTTTGCCTCAAGAGTGCGCCCCGTTCCAGCCCTCAGACCAGAATTACAGTTCTAGAGAAATGGCGGATAAAGGATTCACCGTATCGTAGTGTGATCTTTGTTTTTGAGAATTAAAAAGAGGTGATTGAAGAACTTCAACAGGCGTTTGAGTTCGTTTGTTGTTTAAGTAACTTAATATTGGTTGAGAAGTCTGTTGACTGGGTGGCTCAGGGGTTATATTGCGGACCCAGGAATGAATTTTGCATAGCCGAAGGAGTCTCACCACAGACATGTATTTTTATTTCCTAATTATTCTTTCTGGCTATTGGTAATTCATTGTCTTAACATATTTTACTTTTATTATTCCCGTACAGTAAGGAATGCTCCACGATTTACATTGCCATATACTTTTAAATTATTAAATAAAAGATGGCCACAATCGCTTTCGCCAAGAGAGACAATTGACGAATATAATTCATTTGATGGACTCAGACATCGTGGTCACTCAGCCCCGTCTACTTTGGTGTGTGTGTGTGTGTAAAATTTTCTCTGATAACCTGTGTTATTGTGCATTTGTAATTCAAGTGGGGAATGGGGAATTGACGACCGAGGCTTTAAGTTACGAACTATCCCGGTATTTACCTGCAGTGGACGTGGCAAACCACGGAAAACCACATCCCAGATTGTTGAGATAGTAATCTAACCATGCTCTCCTGAGTTTTGCCTCAAGAGTGCGCCCCGTTCCAGCCCTCAGACCAGAAGTAAATTTCTTGGCAAACCAGGGATCGAACCTGGAATCCGGGGCGATAGCTCAGAATGTAGCCTTCAGATTGGGCTTCCCTGTGTTAATACGATTTTTGACAAGCACTGAGCATATGGTCTAACTCTTAAACTCCCTCCATTACGGTGGCTGTCGACGTGAGTCTATGCTCATTCCAGTAGTTGGCGAAGTATGCTTCCTTGCTTAATTTACAGTCATGGAAATGCAAAGGATTGTACCTACATCAGGTGATGGAAATTGCTTATTTAGAGCAGTTTCGTACTGTTTATTCCAAAATGCAGGACGTTTCCTGAGCTGCGTTTGCAAGCAAATTGCAAAAATTGTTGCTGGCATGAAGAATTATAAGGATTTTATTATTGGCGATCAGTATCATCGCAGTCTCATCAGCAACAAACTTGAGAATGAAAGTATCTGAACTTCATTGTATACGTGAATATTATTGTTTATTGATGATTTGTTTAGAGTACATAACAATGAGTCTAACCACGCTGTTGATTTTGGCAATGGAAGTATTATTTGCCATTTAATATTTGGCGGCTGTGTTGATGCAGGCCACTATAGTGTTATTGAATATGACGTTAATTTGGAGAGAAATGCTGCAATAAATATACCCATTTGACGAAAAAGAACATTAGCCACAAAAAAGTGGGAAATCGTAGAAAATAAGAAGCCACTTTTAAAATCTAATATAAAAATGCCATTTCAGAAACAATTCCAGATATTATGCCGTACAGTGTATGGTCCTTGACGAACAAATGTAAACATTGTTCTGCACTGTATTTCTGTAGCGAGAAATCTACGCCTGGTTACTTTGACCTTTGGTGTTGTAATGGCAAAATTAATTCTTCCTAAATATAACATATTTGACAGACTGCAACAATTTTTCACTGGAAATGATATCTCAAGGAATTTAAGAGAGAACTTCGTTAATGTATATTCCAAAATTATAAGCGACGGTTCCTGCGGCCAGTTGTATATATTAGACTCCTCAGAATTCTTGAATTCCTTGGAATTAAGTGATTTGCTTCCACATACTCCAAACGATTGACCCATTGATATGCTCCTGAGAAATCTGAAGTTTCCTAAGGGCATCTAAATGCTACCTTATTAATTATAAGAAATATGTACGAAAATTGCTTGAATTTGGAAATAATAAGTGCAGTTAAAATTAGGTGGAGAGATCTAACCCTTCGACTTGATTCCATATTAATTATATGAAATATGCATGAAAATGCTTCGATTTGGAAATAAGTGTAGTTAAAATTAGGCAGAAAGGTCTAATCCTTCGACTTTATTTAACACCGCCGGATAAAACAATCATTTTCTTCTAAGAGGCAACAATTTCCAATTCGCTTGGCATACTTTATCACAAACAATAAAGCTCAAGGGGGAACTCTGGAACGTATAGGTCTCAATTTGCCTCATCAAGTTTTCAATCATGGCCAGCAGTATGTTGCAATGTCTAGAGTGCAATCTTTTGACGCCCTTAAAGTTTCAATAGCGCCAAAAAATAATTGTACAAAGAACCTATATAATAAAATTCTTCAGTAAATATTTTCTTATTGGCCGTCATGTATTGACGGGCTTCAACTAGTTTTAGTTATTTTTATAATTATTAGTTTTTTTGTTTCATTAATTTTCGGTCTTTCCACCTCTAAATTTTAAATTTAATTCCAAATTTGTATACTTCAATCTGTGTTGAGAGGGGCAGATGACCACGTAGTTCCTGCCCTTAAAACAACAATAACTAACTAATTAACTGAAGTAAGATTTCAGCATTGTACACACGCTAGCAAGGCCGCTGCATCTGTAGCTTATCTGGATTGTACACACGCTTAAAGCAGGGGGCCGTGGCGCGCAACATGCTCGGTGAAGATCACCGCAACAGCGGAGAACAAAGCAGCCGCTTGGCGTTCTTATTTTATATGAATGACCCTGTATTAGCACAACTAAAATTTGTATGAAGAACTCGTCCCACATCAATTGTTGAAGTTCAACATAAGCCTGTAGGTCTACGAATGGTCTATTTCTTTTCGCAATTGAGTATGCTGTTCGAAATACTCGAACGGTGGTTTCTAGGTGTTTGACATTCATAGTGTCCAAGCAACTTTCAAATATATTTTTATTGGATTCTGATTTTTGTAACATAGCTTTTTTGTGAGATTCTGAATTTTTGCGCTCAAATATTTTTTTTCCTAAGGCTTGTTTGTTATTGATTAATATTATTTCCGTTGGGATGAACCTTGCATTCTACCCATACTTTCATTAGCTTAAGTCCTGCCCCTTTAGAAACTCCTAATCCTAATTTACTTTCCTCTTTACATATATTGCAGCCTAAATTTTTATTTCCTGCAAATAACCACTCGTTCTCTGACAAAAAATAACGGTACTGAGACTCGTTCCAACAGTCTGGAAAATCTTGTTTTCGGTAGGTGGGTTCTTGAATTTCACAGTCGATGGTAGAAGGTGTAGAACCATAACCTAGATTCTCCCTTGAATCTGCATCACACGTTTCAGCAACATTTAACCCTGGGTCTATCTCTATACTCACGTCTTTAATGAAACTAATGTTCTCGGAACTCCATTCAGTTTCGTTTTTACTTGAGCCATCACACACCTTTTTAGTATTCTTTGATTCTTCATCTTCATCCCCAGCACGTTTTTTTTTAACCCAGCCTCTTAAGTAAACTCATTGTCACAAGTTGTGACTCACAACTCACTTTCACAGTCACTGGAAAACTTGAAATGTACTACGGGGCTACTGATGTTCATTAACTGCAGAGAGATTCCGTAATATCTGCTTCACAGCAACACATCGAGCAAAACATAAAATAAAACTTGGATTCACACAAACATAACGAGCGGAAGAAAGTTGTTGTGCTCACTTCCCGCTCTCCGTATCCAATAGCAGTGTAGCCAACCTTAGAGAACCAGAAAAACGCCCAGGAGTGTAAAAGCGACCGTATTTTATGAACATAAAACCGTAAGGTTCGATATTAGTCCGCTAGAGTACACCCGTGACGTTTCAGCGCTATGTATAGATTATAAACGATTTTCTTACTGAATGTAAAATTGTTACGTCATTCTAAAGCGGGAAGATATTTTCCGGAACGGCGTTCCGGCCCGTTCCGGTCCAACTAAACCACTGTTTACAACTTACACTATAATATAAAGTCAAGGTTTCTTGAAGCATTACTAAATTGGTTTATAACTTCGTCAGTGTTTTGTATGTCTCTGAGAATAGATAACAATGCTAGACCGATGAGTGTGTTTTCGGAAATAGAATTTCTTTAAGTATGTTTTCAACCTACTCAAACTCCAACTCTATTCGGTGGTAGCTACAGAGACAGGCAGAATTGCCAAAAAATTCACAATGGTATAAAAGTTAGGGGGAAACCCCCTTTTGTAACACGCTTCAAGGTCACTTATTGCTGTTCTTGGTAGGTTCTCAAGAGCGAAGGCACTGGAGAGTAATAAGAGGTTATGTTATGAGATCAGAGCAAAACTGATTGTCACACTGTTTCGTACATAACGCTACCGTCGCCTCGCTTTGCTACGTTGCCATATGTTGCTTAGTAACAATACATTGTAAGTACCGTATATTAGTGTGTAATGCTTGCCACGGTGGGTGAGTGGATATCGTGTCGGTCTACTAACCCCAAGATTGCAGGTTCGCTCCTGGCCGTGGTAAGTGATTTTTTTTTTGAAAGGTGGCAAAAATACGATACGCATGTCATACGATGTTGGCATGTCGAAGAACCGATTTGAATTCAGTAGGCCGAGTTCATAATGGCAAAATTAATCTCGGGAGTTTCCGCCAACACAAAGTTCCTCATTTCTCTACTAGAAAGCGCTATAGTGTTTAAGGACCTTAGATATCTAACATCTAACCTCCTTGACTTTCATAGTCAAGGAACAACGAAATTCGACATGCAAGCTACCCTCTGGGTGTCAATTAGCAAAGCTTGCCCCAGGCACCCGAGGCCATACGATATTATTTTATTATTATAGTGTTTAATGTTTTAATTCATAAACAAATATTATGTGTGACAACATTTCGGGGAGGGGGAACGCCCCTGGACTGCCGTCGTTCATTGTTTACAAAATCTTGAGCAAGACGCGTGTCATTGAGCTAGTCAACCATTTCCGAGTAGGTGGCTAGTAGACAGCAATGATTCCGTGTTCCGTCTAATTTGTCACATCGTAGATCGGAGGTAGAGCACCGAAAAATTTATCTCTGCAGAACAGCTTCAAGCAGGTACGCCGAGCAGTGTTAAAGCACAAACTTCACAAATGTAAACGAAGTAATCAACAAAGTTTAGACAGAAACTGTTAAAATGCTGGAGCTCCACCGATTTGGATAAAAACGGCACAAGCTTAGCACCAAATATCGACCTTCTAAACTCACGTGCATCATTGCTTCTCAAACCTTGTCGCCGGAACGCAGGGCGCATGCGTAGGGTGTGCTTAAAATGCGAGATGCGCGTGGGAAGTCTCATGTTATTTTACCATGTTTATACAAAATTTAAAAAAACGCGCGCTCTGTTGTTTCAAGGTCGGAGTAATGATTTTGTGTGTCCCAGTACCTAACCTTAGTTTTAAACCAGGGCTCAGAAATAATAGTTCGAAAATGTACCTTTTCGGATGGTAAGTGGACAAAGGTCAAAAGGCCTCGGTTCAGTTGGCGCTTGGCGGGAAACGGTAGAGGGGGCAAAAACAGACTGTTTGTTCGGTAGCATAAAGAAATTACGATTAAGAAGGCGAGATGGCTCTTCCCATTTAAAGCCTAACGTAGTATTAAACCGTTTATAGATTACTTTCTGGTTATTTTATTTTTATTTTCTTAAGGGTAGGCTACTTAAATAAATTTGTCTTGCACCTAAAACTTGGGAGGGGCAATGCCCCCTGCCCCCCCCCCCCTCTCCTGTGTTTTACGCCCCTGAGTGGTGGAGTGTCCGCCTCTTCGATAGCCGACCGAAGAAGTCTAATTTGTAAAGGGTGCAAAACACCCACTGCACTCAGAGTCTTACGATACCGGATAATAAAAGACCATATTTGGTGTTCTGTGAAAAGACCTCTTATACAGGGTGATTCTTTTGCTAGAGTGGGGACGGCGGCCGTCTACCGGGCGCGCGCGCCTTCCGCTAGCCAACTGAGCTCGAACCGCGGATTGCGCGCAGGTGGAAACCGTAACAAAGTACATTAATTCATGGTAAATTTACCAGAAAATCATGATTAAAGAACTTACCTATCCACAGGAGATGTTCTCCTTCGAATGACAGACAGGCGTTGTACCGTGTAATTAAATTAGCGTATACACGTTGTGATTCCCTTCGGTTGTGAGGGATATCTGCTGCCGTATATTTTTCTCCAGCTCCACTAGAGTACGGGTAATTGATCTGTACACTTTGTATTTTAAATTAACCCACAATTGAACATCAAACGGGCTTAGGTCCGTGCTTCAATTAATCACAGTAAACACGCAGGGTGCAGGAGTAGCTACATAATGTAACGATGTAACTTCCAAAGTTACTTTCTGTCAGCTGAAGGAGAACTTTTTTAGTATCTTCTGGGAAAAGATAAGTTCTAACCTTGAACTGGTGACGTGAGGTCATCCAGATTCACAAGAAATTTATTTAAAAAAACATCTGTGCTTCCCTAATTAAATCTTGCACCTGTTGTTTATGTTACCTTCTTATCTGTGCGCTGACACTACATACCCTCGTTGATGAAAGTTTAGTGACAATGACATTAATGACTCTGGTTAGCTCACCTCCGCCACGCACAACCCTGCGGCTCGAGCTCGGTTGGCTCGCGGAAAGCGCGCGCGCCCGGCAGTCGGCCGCCGGTCCCGCTCCAGCAAAATAATCTCACTCTATTTGGTGATTACAATTCAAAATCAATTTAAATCTCAAACAGAGGTCGCTAAATAGAGTTTTGCCCGCTCTGTCAAGTGGCAGTGCAGGCGGAACGTAATAACGGGAGAGTAGATCGCCTAAATGGCTCCAACTCAAAAGATCTACCCAAGTTGCTGAGGCTATGTTGTTGTTATTATTATTATACCGACAGTGGTGGCTACGCTCGCTAAAGCGCAACGTTAGGCTATGGGGCGAAGTTCTCTGCTGACTCGGTAAACGTGGGTTCGAGCCCCACCGTCGGCCGTCCTTGAAATGGTTTTCCGTGGTTTCCCATTTTCAACTCCAGACAAATGCTGGGACGGTACCTTCTGACAGGCCACGGCCGCTTCCTTCCACATCCTTGCCCAGTTTCATCCATTCATCTCATTCCGGCGCGCAGGTCGCCCACGGACGTCGACTGGAAAGACCTGCACTCGGCCTCTCAGGAGACCACACGACAAATAAATATATATATATATTATTTCTTCGATTTCGGTCATCTATAGACCACGTGATATAATTCCCTCGTGATTGTGTTTCCTTCCATGATTTCAGGTATTTTCTAGTATTCTTTATCATTTTGCTGTTTCTTTCTTCTTCCATCCGTCCTAACAGTTGCGCTTGTTTTCTGTTTTTGTTTCTGATAACCCTCGATTATTCTAATCTTATTTTGAAATGTAAGCTTGTCTAGAATTTCTTCTTTTGCAATTTTCATTTCTGTTAAATGCTTTTTCATTTCGATGAACCAACTAATTTGCGTTTTGGGACTTTGTCAACTTATTATTATTATTGTTGCACTCGGCACACTTGGCGGATGTGTATGGTGTGGGTAAAGTAAATCATATGGATACAACCCCGTCAGAGGGCTAGAAACAATAAAATGATATGAAATTGTTGCAAGAGGACGAAGAGGATCAATATGTCAAGATTTTGAGTTGTTGCTGCTTCATTTGGGGTTTAGGAATCGTGAAATACTGTCTTTTTGCCAGCACTTTCCGTTGAGTGAGTGTATAAATAATCCTTTATGCGCTCGGCTGAGCAGGTGTGTCGATGTGACGAACCTGGATTACTATTGATTGTATGCAGTGTCTGTTTTTACTGCTCAAGGACACACACACACTACGTATGAGAATGAGGTTGCAATGCGTGCTCACCGCTCATCCGCACACGCAAGCTGTCCTAGAGTGATGGATTACGATGAAAACCGGCTTCCGAGGACTGAGCAGTGAAAAGTTTGCTATGTCCTTTCAATCTCAACTGTCTGATGTTATGACATGGTACACAGTCTTCGAGCACCAAATTAGCTTTTTTTTTCTCTGCAATATCCGCAATGGCCAAACGTAGTGTGTCCTTGCTTTCTTTTCAGCGGTCTGTCTGTTTTTTTTAAGAGAATCAAGCCAATAGAAAGTATCGTTTTAACACCAGGACGAACCGGTTCTATTTCGGGGGTTTCACAATAGTTAGTTATTGTTGTTTTAAGGGGTGGGACAGCGAGGTCATCTGCCCCTAATGGTAAGTTCAATTATCAGACCGGGGGTTCGTGTATCATGCCTCAAAGAAAAACAAACACAAATGTAATATCAATGAAGAAGAGTAAGCTACCAAGGAGGAAAATGCTGAGCGTCCGGTGAGATTATGGTATCATAGGAAGCTCTTGTAGGCAATCAGAGGTATGTATGTACAAAATCAGACTACTATGAGAAATGATAGTAGTATGAGTTCTTGGTTTAAAGTAGATTAAAGTAGATTAAAGTGAACCTTTCACCGTTACTATTTATCTGGTGAGCACTCCGGATAGAAATTAGTCACTTCCCCAAAAACTAATTTAATACCGACTAACACACTCTCTGACCCGAATAATCGCCAGGAGTCAATTAAAAAATGACTTAACGAGTTATTCAGGTTTACCGCATCGAGATGAACCAACTCAATAATCAGGAGATCCCATTTGTAGCAAAGAACGTAGACGCCGATGTCTAACGTTTCACCCGCTGCTCCAAACATTGCCCTACATTTTCTATGGGGTTCAAATTTGTGGACTTAGTAGACCACACTTGAAATAGCATCCATTTTGTTGAGCACTACAACTAGTAATTACGTCAGTATCGAATTGGCAGCCCATTATGAACTACCTAGAAAAGCCACGCTTTGTTGCTGAGCGTCTGAATTGGTGGTTGTTTGATTTACGGACTTGCTACATCATGGTTATTTGTGTGAGAATATAACCTGTGTTAATATGGTGTTGCTTGAAATTGAGGTTAGGATTGGGAAAGAGGCGACCGTGCTCCTCAGGGCCCCTATGCATTTTTTTCTCGACCCCACTTTTTTAAGTACTTTTAATTATTACTATCCACTACAGCTATCCCGGAAAGATAATGCCATTTTGAGAAAAGCATCTGATGCACAGTCATAATTTAAAAAGAAAGCTTCATATATTATATTATTTCAGTAATATAGATCCCTCCTACGGCGCTCACAAGAGACCGATCGTGACAAATTAGCATTGAAACGAAAGAGAATAGACATTATCAGTGACGAATTGCACTCTAATTTCATAAATATCTATAATTTATTTAAAAAATGTACGAAGTGTGCGATTTTCACGTACTATTGCTGTAGGAAAATACGCTCCATAATTGCTGTCCACTTCACATTTTGGCCGCTGTGACGCTTGTTTCATGTCACTTTAACATTCTGAGGTCTTTCCTTTATCATTTTGCATGGATTTCAGAATCAGTAAATCAAAGGAATTAGTAGTCAAATCGTATAATTTCATAAATATCGAATAACTGGTGAGTGTTATGATGATCCAATTTTCAGTGATTGCCTTCTTAAGTTAGGGAACGTAGAACTAGACATTCTAACTGAAATGTAAATAGTGTTCTTTAATCATTTGGTTAAAATAAAAGCATAAGAACCTTTCTCCTGAAGTCTCTCATTATAAATCTATTGGGGAAAGTGTGGTTTATGAACATGCGAGATTTCTCGCACGGGTCCGCTAGTACAAATCTTATTTCATAGAAAACATTTTAAGCTTTATTTTATAAAATATATTTTGCAAAGTGCACTAAACGAGTTGGGATATTTTAGTTATTTTAATAGTTAATATGCATAGGGAAATATTTTGCAGTAAATCTTCACTTTGATTACCAGTACGTAATGAAAAATAAGTAGCATTTTAAAACTCCGAATTAGTTTGATAGCAGATTCAACACTGAAGTATAGTTCAGTATTCCTAAACAGTTAGAACTCTCAACTTAGAGTCATATATAGAATTTAATACTCTTCTGGGATAGAATAAGGTACATTATAGTGATTTCTCTTTGTAATTTTCAAAATCGAGGAACTTCTTTTCAAATGAGTGGTTTCTGCCAATACTTTCGCTCTGTCATATATTCCTCTGAAGTGTTGTTCTGCCTCATCTCCCTTGATAGTTAAAAGTTCGGTACATGAGATATCTTCTGCTGAGCTATAGAAAAATCGACATCCTTACTCTGCAGAGCTTCGGACAGGTTGTAAGTTATTGCCAACATTTTACATAATACAATACTAGCTATAATAAACTGAAACTAACGTGCACCACTAACGGGCCCTATGCGTTTGCCCTCCTTGCCTCCCTCTCTCGGCGGCCCTGCTCCTCAGTTAGGCCCTACCCCGGAATTTGCCTGGATTAGACGTGAGAAACTATGTAAAACCACTTCTGCTATGGCTGAGGTAGGAATCGAACCCATGTCTTTGGGGCAGATGTCTCAATACGTACTCTTACACCACAGAATATGGTCTGAAAGTCTGAAGTAGACTAAATGTTTGACTTCCTTCTTTACCTGATTTTGTCGAGCTTCATCGTTTCATCATACTTGGCTTTATTGGATTGCAACAACAATTGAATTATTTCTCACAACCCGTTCCAACGCTTTTATAATGTAATCGCACTCAAGAGAACCTCAGGGGTGGCAAATTTTCGTAACAGCGATGAATTGTGAAATCTCGGTATATTAGCGGCTACATTCTTGACTGTCGATTTCCGGTTCAATCAAGAAATTTGAATTCGGGTCTAAGGGTTGGAACAAGACTCAGCCTCGTGAGGCAAAACTGAGAAGAGGATGGTTCGATTCTCATCTTATTGTCAGCCATCTTGCAAGTGGTTGTCCATGGTTTCTAACTTCTACTCCAGGCAAATGTCGGGATAGTTCCTAACTTAAGGCCACGGCCACCTCCTTCCCGTCTGAATTACTAATACAGCCATCACAATAACACAGGTTAGCAGACAATTTTCTTGGCAGAGCCGGGAATCGAACCTGTGCCTCCGTGGTGACAGCTCAGGATGCTAGCCACTACGCCACGAGGCGTACTACACGCTTAAACGTATAGAAAGCTTTGAAGCCATTTTTTCAGTGTTTGGTCGGTTTCAATCGTTTTTTTCTTGTTTGTTTGATTTAATTGACTTAGTTCTCACGATGATCGCATCACGAACGAAACATGGCATGCTTAGTTAAGAAAAAGGAAGATTGTAGTTTTACGTGACCGTGAATCTTGTGATTATGAGCCACGGGACCTCCTTTTTACGTGGAATCCGAACCACAGGACATGGCATTTCACTTCGAAAATCTCACATGCATTGACCGGGAATCGAGCCCGGACCGCCTTGATGAGAGGCATACAGCTAGACCGCTGAGCCACCACGGTCCCCCCCGCATGCTTAGTTAACTGTATGTAGATTTTTTTGAAGTGTAATCTCATAATTCCTGCCAAGTATAATTAGGCGTAAACCCTTCTCGACCAACTGAAAGTTATCATTCGATTGCACTTTAAAATTCAAAATTGGTGAAACCTAGCGATAGTGTGTTATTATCATTGTATTCATAATGGTACGTCTAATCCCGTGGCAATGACAAGTGGCATTGATCCTGATTGGTTATTACACAGATCAGAGAAAATCCAGATCGTGAACGTGACTTCTAAACACGGTTCTAACCTTGGCAGTGAGCTGCGGTTTATTAACTTGGCCGTTCACTCGCTGTTCCATCACCGCAGGCAGTGTATTATGTGAATATTATGACATTCGCTGCTAAGTTGCTCACCAGCTGTTTATGACTGCGCTATTTCTTTTGTTGGCACCTTTGTGTCTCATGCCTTTTTAAATGGAAGAAGAATATTGGTTATTGTTTTTTCTTATGTCCCTTAACTACTGTGGCCTTTTGAGACGCTGGGGTGCCGGAATTTCGCCCCGAAGGGGATCTTTAACGTGCCAGTAAATCCACTGACACGGCTCCCTCACATTTTCGCACCATCAAATGCCAACTAAGTGCGCCAGGATTCGATTCTGCAACCTTGGGAAAGCAGGCGAGAACGTTGCCGCTGAGCCACGCAGCCAGTCTGGAAGAAGAAGTAGGCGAAGAAGTTTTTTTACAGGCTGGTGTGCATCTCAAAAGAGGTGGTCCTGAGCCGGAGTTTACTTACCGTAGGGTGGCCAGATCCTTTCCGCGGTGTTGTTATAAAGAAATTAAAGTAGTTGCGAGTGAAGCTTTGTTGTTAATATTTCACTTGGGCTTTCTATGAAAAATCTTATAAAAATAGTTAAAAACAGATCTATAACTCAAGCTAACGAATTATTATTACTATTATTATTATTATTTATTATGCTAACAAAGTGTACTACTCTCTGCAATTTTTATTGCGATCCAAATTTTTGACGAGAAATACAAAATTGAAAATATGCAATACCATCATTAGGCCATTCTAACTCATGGGGCAGAATCATGGAGTTTAACAGGAAGAACGCCAGTTGCAGGTTTTCGAAAATAAAGTGTAGGCTACAGGACAATTTTTGGACCAGTTTTTGACCCCGCATCTCAAAGCTGGAAAAAAGAGATCAAATAATGACATACACTCACTATCGGCGGCTTCGGTGCCGTAGTCGGTAGCATGCTGAGCTTCAATGCCCAAGATCGCGGGTTCAAATCCGGACAAAGTCGTCGGATTTTTAAGAGCGTTAAAAATCCCTCAGTATGCCTTCCTTCGGAGGGGAAGTAAAGCGGTGGTCCCATGTCTAGATTTATGGCATGTTAAAGAACCTTCCACTAATTACACCTGTGTGAAGCTAAATTGTATAGGTTAAGAATGTAAACAACGCTCTTAGGTTCCTACGTTCGTTGCCAAGAGCCGACTGCGGTGACGTCTGGTAGCTAAGTTCTGAACTAGTAGTCGTTGACGGTGGCGTTTGGCGGCAAAAGTAGGAACTACTTGAAAATTGATCGTCTGCAGTCCTTAGTTGAATTAGAACACATAGACACACTAATACAGTCATCACAATTTACACCGGTTATCAGACAGATTCTACACACACCCAAAGTACACGGAGCTACATGACCGCGTTGTCGCAGCCCCTAAACTTAAGAACCAACCAACACTCACTATCACAGCAAGTACCAATACTCAACATCATTAACTCCAGAAGGCTTCAATGGGCTGGTCATGTACTAAAGATGGGAGATGATAGGATGGTCTTACAAATCTTTAAAAAAGAACCAAGAGGAAAAAGGCCAGTAGGAAGACCACAAAGTTCCTGGAAAAATGAAATCTCCAAACTTCGTAGACTTCTGAATGTGGACAACTGGAAAGAATTCGCCCAAAACAGAGTTCAGTGGAGGCAATTTGTGAGATCGGCGCGGGATCTTCGTGTCCCATAGAAGCCTCCTGAGTGAGTGAGTATTATTATTATTATTATTATTGTTATTAGTATTAGTATTATTATTATTATTGATTTGGAAATTCCGTACTATGTTGAGGAAACCTTCACGGTTGGAAACCCATGTGTTGTGTAGTGTTCTAACGATGGTGGTGATAGTTGTTCAAAAGAGTGATACGTCGAGGTCGTCTGTTGCTGTTTTGAGCTGGGTACCGGTATGTGGAGCAGGCTCAAGTCGACAGTGTACAGCAAGCAAGGGTAGGGACCGTCTTCCAGCACTTTGTAAGGCGATTCTCTCCGCCATGCAACGACAGTGCTGAAGTAGACCAAGTTAGTTGTGACATATAAGAAGTGGAGATTACCCATTCTTCGTCCAAAGAGAATGATCATTACGGTACTACATTCTATTCCCTAATCTGTAACATGCTAGGGTAGCTGCGTCTTGCATAACAACAGCGTAATGAGTCGGTATGTTAGACATTCTTCTGTGGTGTTCAATCCGAAGATTGGTTTGTAGCAGCTTTCCATGAACTGTGGCTAGTCTCTTCAAGTGCAAGTAACTATCACTATCCTTGTCGTGAATGATTTGTTTTATTTATCCTAGCCGTAGTCTACCTCTACAGTTTTTTCCTTCCACATTGCCCTCCAGTATTGTGTGCAGAAGACTTTCATGCCTCAAGATATGCCCAATCCAATTGTCTCTTCGGTGAGTAAGCAAATTCCATAAACATGGCTTCTCTCCAATCCTTTTCAGCGTTTCTTCATTACTGATTTTGTCCACCCATGGAATTTTTAGTATTTTCCTGTAGCACCATATTTCAAAGGCTACTATTCGTTTCTTATCAGCCAAGCTAAGAGTCCAGGTTTCACCACCATACAACAGTACGCTCCACACTTATATCTTCACAAGCCGTTTCCTGAGGCTCATACTAATTCTTTTGCATGTAAAGAGGTCAGCCAAAGGTGCTATGGACGTAAGAGCTATTTTGGTTTGGTTGATGCTGCTGACTATTTCTCTTCTACTTCTTCCATCTGCTGTTATTTAGCTACCAAGGTGAGTGAACTCCTGTACATTTGTCAACTGTTCTCCATTTAAAGTACTACGAGGAGGTTCATACTGCCAGCTACAGAGAAGAACGTAAGTTTTCATTTTGTTGAACTTCATGTTATATTTGTTGAAGGTGGATTCCATTTCTGCTAATGTATAATTCAGATCATCTTCGTTTTCGGCCAGGACTGCGATATCATCCGCAAAGCGAAGCATGGTAATAGTGGCGTGGCGTCTAGAACAAGTAGTTCCATGGAGAACCAATATGTACTAGCTTATTTACATTCAGGGTTTTTCAGTAAGAGCGTGCAAAATGGATACCAGCAATCCGGGCCGCCACACTGTGTATATCGACATAGGGAACACGTGGTCTCCGAGGTCAGCCAAAGGTGCTATGGACGTAAACATTTGTAACACGGATAAGGCGTCCTGAGTAGTTAGTTATGTGTATTGCTTATTGACAATACACTAGGCTATAACACAGGTAGTCTATGAACGGATGGGCATAAAATGCAGGCGACCAATGTAGTGTTTGAGGTTCCTCTATCGTCCGGAGGTAGCGTGACCATACAAAATTCCATACGTCATTGCCGTGCTTGTATCGGGGTTGGTGGCTGTCATGTTGAGCAACTTTTATGAGTTTGTACACACTGATACAATAACTCTGACCTGTTCATGGCATGGTCGTCAGTTACTGTGCTACCTGTGTGTTACAGGAGAATGATGAAGATCAGATAGTAGAGAGGGTAACACATGAAGAGGTATTAAGACGAGCGAGAGAGGAGAGATGTTTCTGGCGACTACTAATGAAGAGAAGAGATAGGTTGGTAGAACATATATTAAGACACCCAGGAAGAGCAAGCTTAGTTATGGAAGGAAGGGTCGAGGACAAGAACTGTAGGGGTAGAACGAAGTTAGAATATGTTAAACATTGCCTCGGATGTAGGGTGTGATAGCTATGTAGAGATGAAACGATTAGCTCAGGACAGGGACCATGGAGATCTGCATCAAACCAGTCAAAAGGATGAAGACTCAAACAAAAACAACCCTGTATCGATATGCTCAGTGTGGCGGCCTGGATTGCTGGTATCCGTTTTGCACGCTCTTACTGAAACACTCTGTACAGGTCTACTGTATTCTACTGGTCTATCGCAAAACTATCCCGTCAATTTCCATCATGATGGACATGACCTAAATTGTGATAAAGTACAGGACAATAATTTCAAATTCAAAACTCAATAACAATAACATTTGGATCAATTTTGGAAAATAAACTTAAAAATACTATTTTTAAGATAGCAAAATAGTCTTACTTTCCCCCTCTCAAACCAAATCTTTCATCGTTGCTTAAGATAACTCATATCAACACACCCTACTCTGGAAAACATGCATCCAAAGTCACATGATGAGGAGCTATCTTTAGTACATGAATACAACACTAAATAATTATATACCAGACTATTTAGTTCATGGTACTGGTGTATCAATTTACCCAAAGACCATTACAGTAAAATATCATTAAGAGATGTTCCTTTTCAGAAATTAACATGTGTGTTATCTACATAATTTACGATACCTACACTAGAACATTGGAGCAGATGTTTCACCCCTTGAAACAACAAATACCACAACCACCACCGCTACAATTTTTAAAAAGTTACCTACTAGAATATATAACTTTCAGTATCGGTTAATTATGACTCCTCCCATAGTGACGGCTTCTATAATTTACGGAAAGTAAGCCAGAGAATTCATTGCCAGTATATAAATATTATTCTGGTGGTTTATTATATGAAGCTTCACTTCAATTGCTCGAAAAGGATAAGAGAAATTTTAAAAATCTATATGT
This sequence comes from Meconema thalassinum, assembly GCA_946902985.2. Taxonomy (NCBI): domain Eukaryota; kingdom Metazoa; phylum Arthropoda; class Insecta; order Orthoptera; family Tettigoniidae; genus Meconema; species Meconema thalassinum. Next base: position 672,720,888 of record OX336388.2, read on the forward strand.
TACCCCAACGCAATATATTTTTACAAATATTCTCAGTATTCTACAATAAATATTTATGTAATATATAAAGCTCTATAGGAATTTCTCGTCTCCCATTCTTATGTGAGTCTTTTAACTCAAGTTAAATTCTACTTTTTACATCGAGACAGTTAATGTATTGCGAGATACGTTCAGTTATTCTTGACAACTAGAAGCACGATAGTGGCAGGCGTTCAGCGCCAGATTTGAGAAGTTTACAACCCTAGTCCAATGAGTGATCTGCGAAAACGGTGAGATTGCTCACGGGCGGTTGAGAGATCGTGCATATTGGGGCGGCCATCTGTAATTTAGTGCGTGCGGTAAAATCAAAATCCATGGAGGCTGACGATGCACAATTCCTACGCTGTCCTTGAAAATGTCACTTTTTAATGATAGCTCTGTACAATATTGTGTGAAAATGGTAATTGAAGAAATCATATGCAAAACAGTACACGTCCACCGCACACAGTTTTGAGAAAATCGGTTTTTTGGTTATTCTTTATTAAATGTATCCAGACATATGATATTTCTTTTTGCCAGTGCTAGAAATGACTCCCATAAAGGTTGTGTGAGGCTATTGGTTTTGTGTGTCCAATGACTTCTCCTTGACTCGCCACATGCTACAACACATAATTAAATGAACACGAAATCTGTGTTGAAAAATAGATACAGGAATAGAGAATATATTATGATAAAACAAATAAATCATAATTATTTTATGGTGCAGTTTTGATAAATGACCTTACTTGAAAATACCCCATGTTTTGTAACAGTGTTTTCAACACACATAAAGTAAATCTTTCCGATGATTAAATTACCCCTCGTATGTTAGCAGTGTCTTTCTCCTTCTCAGCATACATCACTCTGTCAAATGTTCAAATAGCCTCTTGTATGTAAGCAGTGTCTTCCTCCTTCCGACATGTATCATTCTGTCCAATGTTCAAATAGCCTCTTGTATGTTAGCAGTGTCTTCCTCCTTCCAACATGTATCACTCTGTCCAATGTTCAAATAGCCTCTTGTATGTTAGTAGTGTCTTCCTCCTCAAAATACTGTACATCACTACGTCTTTTCAATGTCCAAAGTAAGTAAACCAAATACAGTAAGTAGGCTACTCATCCTTTCATTCAGCAATTCTCTGCGCTTTGTGCATCGCGCGAAGAACATACAATACCAACAAGACACTCTGTTACATACTTAAAGACCACGCGATCGGGACCATATGATCGCTCGAACACAAGGACAACTGCTAGGCTACCCAGCTTATAGTCTGTGCATTGTGGAGGACGCACAGCCAGCCCGACGACACCTTCAGCCGCATTACCTTGGTTTTAGGCCTTCGGCACTACTTCTCATATCAAGCAGGTACTTAATTTTCCACACAAGGCTGAGTGCACCCCGTTCCAACCCTCACGTCAGATCTTAGATCTCTGGTGAAGCCGTGGGGCAAACCCAGGACCTCCTAGGTAAGAGCCAAGCGTGCTACACCTACATCTCGAGGCCGACTCCGTTTAAGATTTAATATGCTTATGTATTTATTTATCGTATGGCTTTTAGTACCGGGAGTGTCCGAGGACATGTTCGGCTCGCTTGCTTCCAGCGGATACCCTCAGGGTGAGCTACAAGTTCCGTTCAATTTCAAGTAGTTCCAACTTTCACCACCAGATATCAATGATACCTAGTGGTGAACGTTGGAACTTTGATAGAGCGTTCCGACGAAATATAACCTAACAATTTAGCTTCACACAAGTTTAGTCTGTGGAAGGATCTTTTACATGCCATAAATCTATGACATGAGAGCGCCGGCTTTACTTCCTCTCCGAAGGAAGGCATACTGAAGGATTTTTACGCTCTTAAAAATCCGACAACTTCGGTCGGGTTTGAACCCGTTTTCTTGGGCACAGCAGTTCAGCATGCTACCAACTACGCCACCGGAGCCGCTATAGGCTATTGATTGTATCTAAGAGAAATTAGTATTACCGCTCCAAAATCGTTCTTAACAATGTCCTTGATATTAGATACGATTGGCTAGTGTATATGCCTTTTGAACAAAGATTGGTAATAATAGTTTTGTAGATGGGATCGTCATTTCTAAGTTTTTCAACATTAAAATAATTAGTTATTTTTTCGGGTGCTTAATGCCTTTACCACACTTACTAAGTTTTCCGAGGTTTGTGTGTGTGTGGGGGGGGGGGACTGTCTGTGATTATCACTGTAGGTTTGATAATGTTTTGTAGAGCTCCTTGTCTTGTAGAATTGGATCTGATGATGCCCACTTGCCGAGTGAAATATGTCATCTCTTAGTTTTCTCCTTCTTCAATAGTCGATAAGAATGAAAAAATCCACAGCCTGCTTCCAGTCGACCGACCGGGTCAGGGAATGGAATGAATGAAGCCCCCATCCAGCGGCGAGGATATGAACTGTGCCGGCTGCCGAAGCCTGTCGCACTCCCCTGGGGAAATGATTAAATGAATTTACAGATGAAATGAAATGATAGTGGAAGTTAAAACTCAACAATTCTTCTAGGTTTGTGCCGTGTCTTGTGTGGGGTTTCGCCTAGGACACCAAGCTGCCTCATCGGCGAGCTCTTGGTGTCCCCGCCCGGACCCCCACAGGAGTGACGAACTGCGCGCCACCTCCCTTTATATTAGGTGCAACTGCACCACTTGACTGCGAGAACTAAAAGCTCAAGCAGCCTTAACCTCCCTATGAAAGCTTCCAAAAAGATGGTATATTGGCTTTCACGGCCGGTGAATTAAAACTCAGCAATTCTTCTAGGTTTGTACCGTGTCTTGTGTGGGGTTTCGCCTAGGACACCAAGCTGGTTCATCGGCGGGCTCTTGGTGTCCCCGCCCGGACCCCCACAGGAGTGACGAACTGCGCGCCACCTCCCTTTATATTAGGTGCAACTGCACCACTTGACTGCGAGAACTAAAAGCTCAAGCAGGCTGCCTGTGGGGGTCCGGGCGGGGACACCAAGAGCCCGCCGATGAGCCAGCTTAGTGTCCTAGGCGAAACCCCACACAAGACACAGCACAAACCTAGAAGAATTGCTGAGTTTTAATTCACCGGCCGTGAAAGCCAATATACCATAGTGGAGAGTGTTGCTGGAATGAAATTGTGAAAACGGGAAAACCGGAGTACCCGGAGAAGAACCTGTCTGCCTCCGCTTTGTCCAGCACAAATCTCACATGGAGTGACCGGGATTTGAACCACGGACCCAGCAGTGAGAGGCCGGCGTGCTGCCGCCTAAGCCACGGAGGCTCTAGTCGATGACAATATATATCTTAATCAATTTATTTCCGGTTATTTTTTTCTCAAATTCCAGCAATTAGAATTATTTTGTGTTGACCGACTGAAAGTTACAATATCAATTGGTAATAGTTAGTTAGTTTGTTATTGTTGTTTTAAGGGGCGGAACTAAAAGGTCACCTGCCCCCAGTTGGTAATAATCGGTCCAAAGTTTAACGAGGTATTCAAGGGTAGGTGTCGTGTTGGCATTAGCCCTTACCTACGATTGGTAATAATGATAACAACAGAAAGTATCTTGGGAAGATAAGACTCGTACTGAGTAGGAGCAAAATCGAAGCAACCGTTGGAAGTTGTTTGAGGGGAACTTCCTTATAAGACACCTACCCACAAGGGGCTGATGACCTCTAAGTTTCACTCCGTAAAGCAACGATCACCACCACCAATACCTACACACAGATGCATACACATCTCGCCCCCTGATTGATCTTATAAACCAGCTTTTTATATAAGAAAATTAACTAACCAACCTTCTGACACTTCAGACCATTGAGGCCTTTGCCTACCAAACTACCACTGCTTATCCATATCCCCTGACGCGTGGTCAATATAATCTTGACTTTCTTGACCAAGGTAGCTAGCTGCCTTTCGGGTCGGAGAGATACTCAGTTATCCTCATGAGGCTGAGTGAATCCGTTACAGCTCTCACGTCAATAATACTAAAATCACTAGCGGATCCGGGATTCAAAACCAGGACCTCTTAGGTAAGAGGCAAGCGTGCTACTCCTACACTTGGTGGTAGGCAAACGAGGAAACTTGGTAAAGCATTAAACAAATAAATAAATGAAATAATAAATACATAAATAAATAATTAAATTAATTAATAATTAAATAAATGCACTATAAGGCTAAATGTATAAATAAATAAATATGTGTAATAGCTTGACCGTCCCAGACCTTACGCAGCCCTCCCTCCTACACAGAATTCCCAGGCAGGATTCTCGAGCCACTTCAACCTTATTCGGGTCGATAACCTCGATGCCAGGCCCCTTAAAGCAACAATCATCATCATCATCATCATCATCATCATATGAACTTCATTCTCCAGCGCGTGTTCCCATGTATGAGATTCTTGTAGAGTCGCTCTTGCTACAGAGAGTGCATGAGAGTGCGCGCCTCTTATCAACTCGTTCTGAACTGTTGGTTCACACTAATGAGCGATTAAAGGTCGCTCGCACACGTGTCGACTGTCGACCTGCTAAAATCTCGATCAATTTCACATTCGATCAATGACCCACTTATAATGTCCTCCAGGTCCAGCAAAATGAACAGTCAGGCTTGTTTCGTTTTTTGGCAACTTCTGAGTGGACTTGTTAAGGTGACCGCATATTCTGTCAACTCTCCTCGCTATAGTCTACCATCTTGGACCTGCCCCCAGACCCTTGACACACCAGGAATAAATTGGGTGTCCTATCTGGAGTGTCACCACTGGATGGGCACAATCCCCTCCCCCAGAATGAGTCTTTGCCCACCCGGTTGTCCCCTAGATTTTATTTATAATTTTTGTTAATGCAGCCAATGGCCATGTACTTTTCTTTTCAGGACGGGTCAGGGAAGGGATATTGGAAGGAAATTGGCCGTGGATCTATTAAAAGGAACCGTCCCGGCATTTGCCTGCTGGTGAAAATGGGAAACCAACGGAAACCATTTTCAGGACGGCCGAGGTGGGATTCGAACCCACGCTCTCCCGATTGCCACCGAGGCACGAGGTAGCGCGTTGGGAATGTGATATTGCTGTAAACCAATGGGGTCCAACATTTAATTGTTTGAAGGCCAATCGAAACGACAGGTTGCATAACTCGTAGCATCGGGCTACCATGCCAAGTTTCACTACAATCGGATCATTCTCTGACGAATCGGACTAATTCATATCTGAGGAATTAACGTGCGCGCCATTTATAATTTGCGAAAAGGAAGCTTACATGTATTTACCCAGGACCTTCTATAAGGTCCTGATTTACCTGTACATTTAGATTATACTATGGATTCATGGGTTCACTAGGCCAAATACACAGATATTGAATATTTCAGAGACGAGTTGGATGAATCCATGTTTGAGGAATTGGCATGCACTCCATCTATGATTTATATAATGTACGATAACAAATTTATATCTGTAGTGTTGGACCATAGTAGTGGTCCATTATGCCAAAATTCACAAAGTTTGGGTCATTCTGTGATGGATTCAATGAATTCATATCTTATGAATTGACATGCCCGCCATCTATTAATTGTGGGAAGGAAAAAATTGATTTATGTACCTGAAGGTTTACCTGACCTGACCTGACCCACGCGTAGCCGGCTTCGATGTGGATTATTTTAGCCTATCGGCCCGAGGGCCTTGAGTGCTTTATCAGAGGGGGTTTCGTTAATCCATCCACTGCCATCGTAATGACACTGATCCATCCCTCAATAATTGGCATGCGCGCCATTTATACAGTAGTTACATTCTTAAATGTTAACCTCAGATTATGTACTGCAGTAGTAGATAATTCATTATGTGAAATTGGAGACAAATTTAAAGTGGGAGTGAAGATTCAAGGAGAAATAATATCAACTCTGAGATTTGCTGATGACATCGTCATCTTGGCCGACACGCCTGAGGATTTAAATGAGGTTTTGAATGGCATGGACTCTGTCTTACGGAAAGAATACATGATGAAAATTAATAAATGTAAAACAAAAATACTGGAATGCAGCCGAAATAAATCGGAAACCTCTATGGACATCAAATTGGCAGGTGAAAAGCTGAAAGAAGTAGGAGACTTCTGTTACTTAGGAAGCAAAATAACCAGTGATGGACGAAGCAAAGATGACATAAAAAGTAGGTTGGCTCAGGCAAGGAAAGCATTTCTACAAAAAAGGAATCTGTTGACATCGAATATAGATTTAGGTATTAGGAAGTCATTTTAGAAAGCCTTTGTCTGGAGCGTGGCGCTCTATGGAAGTGAAACTTGGACTATTGGTGCAGCAGAAAAGAGGAGAATTGAAGCATTTGGAATGTGGTGTTACAGGAGAATGATGAAGATCAGATGGGTGGATAGGGTTACAAACGAAGAGGTATTAAGACGAGTGGGAGAAGAGAGATGTTTCTGGCGACTGCTAATGAAGAGAAGAGATAGGTTGGTAGGACACATACTAAGACATCCAGGAATAGCAAGTTTAGTTATGGAAGGAAGGGTCGAGGACAAGAACTGTAGGGGTAGACCATGGTTAGAATATGTTAAACAGATTGCCTCGGATGTAGGGTGTGGTAGCTATGTAGAGATGAAACGTTTAGCTCATGACAGGGAGGCATGCTCTGCCTCCAGAATAGAGGCTGATGTATATTTGAATTAAATATTTATTGCAGCTAATAGGCAAGAAAATACAATATATGAAGGAAATACATTAAAGTTATTCAGTGCACAATTTCATTAAAGATATTTTTCTCTTTTACACATATTGGCATGATATCGGGGGAAATGTTCCTTGCACAGTTCGCATATACAGTTCTCACTTGGGTAATGAAATCTTTTGATGTTGCATAACTTGTAGTGGAAGCTGTGTACAGCAAATCACGTGATGGCTTGCCTCAATTTACACTGAGTGGTCAAAGGTCAAAGGTCAAAGAAAGGCACGGAATATGATGTTAATAACGAGTTGCTCCTCCGCGAGCCCTCGAAACAGCAGCAATACGGCGAGGCATCGACTCGACAAGAAATGGGTTCCTGACTCCCAACATTCAACTGACTCCCAGTAGCCCTTCGATCTGAAGCGACGTGATGTCTGTTCGATAAACATCTGAGGTCGTCTCGTGCAGCGGTTTACGCGGATGTTAACATTATCCCTGCGATATTGAAGATCCACCCTCGACACTGTTGACCTCGGAAACCCGAATTCGCGTGTAATCTCCGAAATGCTATGACCCATGATGATCATTCCACGTTCAAAGTCGGTTAACTCGCGAAGTGTTGCCCTCTGTGACAGACTGCTCTGCTCCGCCGCAGCTAGCCCCAACTCTCAGGAGTCATACACAGCACATTTTCTCATGGGACTACCCTTCCCATGACTTTTGGCCACTCGGTGTATAATTGGTCTGTTTCCAGTCTTCTGTTAGTATTGTGTCTGTTGCATAGAACTTATTCCATATGTCGTTCATTTTCTCAAGCAAAATTTTACTGGTTTTCTCATATGGCTTTGTATGGCTGATGTATATTATAGTAAGGTTTGGGAGTTGTCCATGCACGATGTTTGCAGCATTCTCCTGTCCGATGGTTTAGTCAGTTCCTACTTCGGAGCACATGATCAATTTTGTTTCATGCGTAGTTCACATATTTGCTTTGGCTCATATTATCATCTCACTGAGGATAAATCTCCAATTGGTAGTTAGATGTCTGTTTAAACCATTGCCAATGTGCTCATTTCAATATGGCTTGACTTGTTGATCGTAAAGTTGGTGCTAACATTAACATACGAACGCAATAACGATTCTCAGCTGGATCCGCTGTATAAAGTTGAAGCTTCTTAGGATAATTCTCTCGGTTATTAACTTGCATTTTATTCATATTTAATTTTGGCAAAGGTGTCAAATTAAAGTTGGGGCGTTATTGAAGAACTGTTTTTTTTTTCCTGATACTGTAAGTCCACGTGATGGAACACGGTAAATAAGTGTAGTGATCTATAACATGGTTGAGATTTTGCCCGTTTTTTTAATACGGCATAGAGTAACTAAATTGGTGGTTTGCTTCAGATCACCGCATTTAAAGGCAATGCAAACTATTTATTAGAAAAATGATATTACTGAAATGGAATGAGAAGTTCTGACTATATTTCCACTTTGAAATTATGGGCGTAGGAAGACTAGCAGAAGGTTTACATACAGTACACCTAGACGAGTTATATCCTAACTCACGAGGGGCATTATGAAAGAACAACTTGAGGTTATGTTCGTTCGATCTCAGTTTCGCGTCAAAGGATGATCTGCATTACCTTTATAGCTCTAAAGGAATATATTTCATCATTCATGTTTCATTTGAGGGTCTTGGATTTCGTGATCATTTAGCCTCGTGTATTTTAGGTGTATATACCGTAGGTCTATATAAATACTTTTTTTTAATATCTCATAATAATCTGTGTCATCATCGTGTCTGTAGTAGTGTGTGCAATTGTAATTCATGTGAGGATTTGGTGAGACGCGGCCGTGGCCTTACTCTAGGGCCATTCCAGCATTTGCCTGGAGTAGTAGTGGGAAACCACGTAAATTACAATAACGCACACTACTACAGACATGATAATAACACAGGTCATCAGAAGAATTCTATACACACACAAAATACATAGGGCTAAATTGACCACGATGTCCTAGACCCTCAAATGAAATAACAACAGCAACAAATTAAAGGGACTAGCGTATCACGAGACGGTAACGCATTTACATAATATCAATCACGTGACGTTAGCGTTTGCCATATTTAACCTATTGTTAAAATTCGTATTTCTAGCCCTTTATATTGCCGTTTCTGTGGGGTTGGATATGAAATGAAATGAGTTTTCCAGAGTAGTTAATGAGAAACTAATTAAACTGGGCAATGTGCTCGAAGTAAGTGGCCGTAGGCTATTCGAATGAACCTTTAGGTATTTGGCTAGAGTTGAAAATAGGAAGCCTCGGAAAACGATTTCAAAGACGGGCGATGGTGGAGTTCGTCATTCATGTCCCGTGATAACCTGATCCCCAGGGTTGTGTGCCTTAACGTGTGAAGCTACCTTGGTCTATCCACTGGATATGGATACCAGGAACGAAGCCAGGGGTGACCCCTCCCCCCCCCCTCCCCCCCCCCCTCCCCCGTCTTAGAGCACCCCTTATGATATTGGGAAAAGCCAGTGCTGGCATTCTTGGCAGTTATCTTGGAGGTTCGGGTTCGATTCCTGGCTCTGCCAAGAAATGTACTTCTGGTCTGAGGGTTGGAACGGGGTACACTCAGCCTCGTGAGGTGAAACTGAGAAGAGGTGGCTACGATTCCCACCCCAGCCATCCAGGAAGTGGTTTTCATTGGCTTCCCACTTCTACTCCGGAGAATGCCGGGATGGTTCCTAATTTAAGGCTACGGCCGCCTCCTTCCAAATCCTCGCCTGAATTGCAAATGCACACATTGATACAACCATCACGGTGCCAACAGGTTATCAGACAAAATTTCGCACTCACCCAAGTACGCGGGGCTAAGTGCCCACGATGTCCAAGCCCTCTCAAATGAAACAAGAAACAACCAAAGACTGGAAAGGTTACCTCCTTGTACAATGTTAACTAGATTCTATTAAGTAGGCCTACCTTTTAATTTTAGAATTATAGGGAAAATTTGGTAATTGGATTCATAAAATCTTGCAATTCTATCTTGCGATATATCACATAAGAATCAAAAGAGGAACTTTACTTCATTAATTCAACAACAAAGAGTCCTTATATTAAACTATCTGAATAGCAAATACTGTGAACATTGATTCATTGGATCATAAGCTATGGGTTATAATGCTTGCATGATTCGCATGACCACCATCTTGTAATTGTTTGATTGATGATCTTATAGTTTGGGCGTCAGACGCGTCTCACATGAAGGTATATATCTGCAAAATTTCATAGAGATCTGTTGATTAGTTTAGTCGTAATTTGATTTAAGATTTGAAAATTTGAGTGGCCGCCATTTTTGGTTCCGCTAAGACGGCGGCGATGTAAAATATGCCAGTGCTACCTCCGTACGAAATTTGGTTCAATTAGGTTTCGTCGTGTTTGAATTGATAGGCGGGGGACAGACATACACACTCACAAACAAATAATAATGTTATTGGTTTTACGTCCCTTTTAACTACACTGGCTTTTAGAGACGCCGGGGTGCCGGAATTTTGCCCCGAAGGGGATCTTTAACGTGCCAGTAAATCTACTGACACGGCTCCCTCGCATTTGCGCACCCTCAAATGCCAGCTGACTGCGCCAGGTTTCGAACCTGCAACCTTGGGCTCAGCAAGCGAGAACGTCACTCACAAACAGACACATGGACATTTGGCCCGTATCATCTCATAAGTTTACTTCAATTTTTATTTAAAAAAAAATAACTTAAAATCGCACAACCCACCTACGTAAACGAGCGTTATGCTTTCTTGAGTTCTGGGTTCCTGTAATGTTCGGGAGTACAAATAATTTATTCCTGGCACTAATGAAGTAATCTTCAATATAGGATTCACTCTGTTCTGACTCCAAGAAAATGCTGGCATTGTACAGTATTTCAAGTTCCAGAGCATTTACGAAGCTCCTATACACCCAGGCCTCACCCACACTGTTACAAACACACGCAATTAGGTCTTATTGACTGATGACGATGTGTTATCCTCAGGCCTAGATGAAGCAACAGCAACAACTTAGCGCCGCATAGTACAACTTCCCCGCCCCAGTATTATGTCTACGCTCCCGTTAGATACTCTGGAAAGTATTGTACTGATTGTTGCTATCTTTCTGCGGATTCCATCTGCGCACTTGCTGCTGTAGTATTGGTTTAGAATTGAGCCCTGGGGCACGATAAAACATGGCCTTATGTTATTAATTGATTAGCAGTTCTTATTGGAGACGCTTCTGGAACAATCCTTGAGAAGTTCCCTGGCATGCGATCAACCAGCCAGTGATTAATAAATTGAAACTTCATATTGCATACAACTGATCATAAAGGTGGATAACCTTGTCTTAAATTAACTCACGTGCGGTAATGCTTGTGCCTCAAGCACAAGTCTGTAATACGAAGGGAAATATTCAACTAAAGCAAACTGGTGGTTCGAACACCTATTTCTTTATCGACTTATCTACTCCTAGTTACCTTCCATACACAGGGTGTTTGAGTAAGAGCGTGCCAAACGGATACCGGCAATCAGGGGGCACCCAAAGGTGCTATGAACGTAAACATGTATAACACAACTGGGGTGTCCTGAGTAGTTATTTATGTTTGTTGACAGTAAATGTGTATACTGGTGTAAATGTGGAAAGTTGGGGGTCACACAAATAAGGTGTCCTGCACGGTTATTGTTTATTTAATATATATATATACCAGGTGGCCCACCTGCACCGTGCAATATACTTATAAATGTCCCGCATGTACTAGTGTTGAACGGGAGGTCTAATAACTGAATTGCTAAGGGGTAACCTTGCATACAAGCAGGTTACGTCAGAATGCCAAGAGATAACAACCAGACGGCCGCACACTGCATGTTCCTCCGTGCTCCTGTCTAATGCGCCCCCAAAGCGGTGAGAAGTTTCGCTGGCGAGCGCAGAATAGTAGCTTTGCACGTGGCACAGCAGTATTAAAGTTGCTATCAACACATCGACAATGGCTGAGGTATTCACCAAAAACGAGCGCGCACACACTTAATTCTAATCTATGGAGAATCTGGTCACAATCCCACCAAAGCTCGCACATTAATGTACAGGAGATTCCAAATAGACGCCTGCCTTTTGTACATGAATTTCCCTGAACAGAGCTGTAATTAAGTGCTAATGGATTGAAGCACATACCGGCATGGCTAGACCCATCTGCAACAATTCTGATGTTGTGCAGACCGTACATCAGCATTGTGATCGAAGCCTTCACACGGTTCGTTGAATTTCACCGTACTGAAATAATGAGTTACTGTTGAATTTCAGGGGCTTTACAACACAGTGGGCATGTAGCCCCGTGTAACTTGAGTGTGTGAAGAATTTGTCTGATAATCTGTGTCACTATTGTTATTTTATTATTACAGTCTAGTGCAGACATCATAGTGACAATAATAATAATAATAATAATAATAATAATAATAATAATAATATTTCTTTTTTCTTTTTTTGTCGTGTAGCCTCCTGAGAGGCCGAGTGCAGGTCTTTCTAGTCGACGCCCGTGGGTGACCTGCGCGTCGGGATGAGAGATGAGATGAATGGATGAAAGTGGGCAAGGATGTGGAAGGAAGCGGCCGTGGCCTGTCAGAAGGTACTGTCCCAGCATTTGCCTGGTGTTGAAAATGGGAAACCACGGAAAACCATTTCAAGGACAGCTGACGTTGGGGCTCGAACCCACTCGTCTATCGAGTCAGCAGAGAGCTTGGCCCCATGACCTAACGCCACGCTTTAGCCAGCGTAGCCACTACTGTCGGTATAATAATAATAATAATAATAATAATAATAATAATAATAATGATGATAGGAATCCTGTTACAGTACTTGTGTAGTAAAACTACCGCTAAATAGTTGCACAACACGCAACATATTGTATACCACGTTATAACGCTCCTTTGCAAACAACGATTTCTGTAATAAACAGGGTTCGTTTGTAAATACGCCAAAGATGCAGAAAAGAAAGTTTAATAACACATTAATTTGTACATGTAGGCAACATAAATTCCACTCTACAATAGCATTGCTTGCTATGTGGACAAAAATATCACATATTATCGCATCAAAGCTTAGAAAATAAAATAAATTAAAATGTCACATTTGGACAGCTATTCATAATGAATATGCTCAAAGACATGTCCCTGGTGGCGAATACAAAGCTGAACACGTCTCGCAGTGTCTGCATGGACAGGTCGTAACATTTCAGGTGTCACTGCAGCACAGGCCTCACCAATACGTTGTTTTAATTGATCAACATTTTCTGGCGCCGTTTCGTAAACTTTTGATTTTATATAGCCCCACAGAAAGAAGTCCAGAGGGGTTAGATCAGGCGATCGTGCTGGCCACTGCCAGGGGTCTCCACGACCTATCCACCGTTCAGAATATCCTGCATTTATATATTCCGTAATGGCTCGGAAGGTGTGAGGTGGAGCACCATCATGCTGGTACCAATGCTGTAATACAACATGGAGTGGAATATCTTCTAGAAGATTTTTCAGAGTCAAGTCGGTTTGAAGAAATTCAAGATAATTCCTACCTGTGAGTCTGAGGGCTATAAAAATAGGCCCAATTATGTAGTCTCCCAGAATACCACACCACACATTAACTCCCCAGTGGATCTGAACGTGCTGTGCTCGAACCCAGTGGGGGTTCACTGGAGCCCAGTAATGAAGATTGTGAGTATTGACGTTGGCATCATTGGCGAAATAGCATTCATCACTTCACAGAATATTCCTGGCAAAATGTGGATCTTGTTGTAATGCAGCGACCACTCTTCGGCAATATGCTACCCTGCGATCGAAATCATTTCCATACAGTTGTTGGTGTAGGTGCGGGTTATACGGATGCCATTTTCGCTCCTTCATGATCCTCTGTATTGATGTTCGTGGCACTCCTAGCTACCTTGCAGATCCTCTTTGCCTTAAGCAACAATAAATATGTGCACATTGCAACATAGATGGTTCGTACTATTATTATTATTATTATGGTTTCAAGAGACTAAATTATCTTGCACCAGCACTATTTAATGAACTACTACCTCGATTGTCCAATATGAACAGCTAACAACTAGCTATACGTCGCTTACAAAATTATTACCTAGATAAACATTAATTTATAACATAAACGTATTATTGTATGCACTCTTGTATTGAAATACAAACCATATAATGCTGTGAAAAATAATTAATGTCTCACAGATAATCTCTACTGATTTTGCCGTCAGATTCCCGAGACATATTACAAATGTATTATCAATAGTAATTAATAAATAAATTATAATACAAAATTCAAATTATTATTATTATTATTATTATTATTAATATTATCAGCAGTAGCTCAGTAAGGTGAAGTGTAACTGACCGTGTGTAGGATTCCGTTCGAAGTACTCTTGTACATTCCGTACAACTTCAGCATTACCGCAGACGGGTCTAGTCCCGCTGGTATGTGCCTGGAACATTCCATTCGTTCGTAATTGCAGCTCTGTTCGGCGAAATACTTGTCGAGACGGCAGACGTCTATCTGGAAACACAAGTGCATACCGTCTACGAGCTTCAACGGCATTACGACCAGCTTCTCCATATATTAGTACTAGCAGGTACCCGCGGCTTCGCTCGCGTCATAGTCGTGTCATATTGTTATTCAATGAATTGTAGGTTTAACCCCGTTAACACACCTTTAGAACCTGAATATCCAAAAATCCCTCCTTAGTAGACGTTTTCGTCACCAACAAACATATCCCCAAAATATCATTCTTCTAAGTTCAATAGTTTTGGTTGGTCGATGAGAGTGAATATCCAAAAATCCTTCCTTATTGGACGTTTTTCTTCCAGATTTTCACCCCTCCCCATGGGCCCCTTAAATTGGATTTATGATAAAACAGTCGAACACCTATTTACTTACCGTATTTTTAAGCTGATTTCTTTCCCGCTGAGTTTCAAACTTCTGGCCTATGTCGTTTAAGAGATACACGCTCCGTTAGGAATCCATCAACCCCCATTATTCACCCCTTTTACTCATAATATACACCGCATCGAAAAACCATTAGACATGTGTCAGCTTATTTTTAATGATTAGTTTATATGCCAAGTATCACATCCCCAAATGAAACCACTCGTGAGATATTGTTATTCAATGAAATGCAAGTTTACCCCCCTTAACACCCCTTTAAAACTTGAATATCCAACAATCATTTCTTAGTGGACGTTTTCGACATACAACGAACATATCCCCAAAATTTCATGTTTCTATCTTCAATAATTATGGCTGGGCGAATATGAGTGAGTCAGGACATTTTCTTTCGTTTATTTTTGAGAATTTCAACCCTCCCCATGAACCCCTTAAATGGGATTTATGAAATAAACGGTCGAACACCTATTTACTTATTTTTTTAAACGGATTTTTTCCCGCTGAATTTCAAACATCTCGCTAATGTCGTTTAAGAGATACACGCTCCGATAAGAATCCTTCAACCCCCATTTTTCACCCCTTTCACCTCATAATATACACCATATAGATATACCCTTAGACATATGTCTGCTTATTTTTATTGATTAATTTACATGCCGAATATCACACCCCCAAATGGAACAACTCGTAAGAAATTGTTAATCAATGAACATGATTATCCAAAAATCCATCCCTAGTGGATGTTTTCGACATACAACGAACATATCCCCAAAATTTCATGTTTCTAACTGCAATAGGTTTGGCTGGAGGATGATAAGTGTATATCCAAAAATCCTTCCTTAGTGGACTTCTTTCACCCCTCCCCATGGGCCCCTAAAATTGGATTTATGAATTATGGTCGACCACCTACTGTATTTGCTTATTTATCAAGTTTATTTTCCCCCTAAGTTTTATACTTTATGCCTCTGTCTTTTAAGAGATAGGCCTACTTGATCCGTTAGGAATCCTTCAACCCCCCACTTTTCACACATTACACCTCATAATATACATTACATCAAAAATTCCTCAGACATGGTGTCATCTTATTCTTAATGATGAGAGTATATGACGATTATCGCATCCCCCAAGGAAACCAATCGGGGGATATTATTATTCAATTAAATGCAGGTCTTCCCCATTAACACCCCTTTAGAACCGGATTATCCAAAAATCCTTCCTTAGTGGACGTTTTCGACATACAACGAACATAACCCCAAAATTGTATGTTTCTAACTTCAATAATTTTGGCTGGGCGATGATGAGTGAGTGAGTAAGTCAGGACATTTTCCTTTATTTATTTTTAATAATTTCACCCCTCTAATGAACCCCTTAAATTGGATTTTTTAAAACCCGGTCGAACACCTATTTACTTATTTTTAAGCTGTTCTTCCGACCTGAGTTTGATGAGTAAGTGAGTTAATCATTTAGAACACTTTCTTTCCTGTTCCCCCCCCCCCAGAATTTCACCCCTCTCCTAGGGCCCCTTAAATTGGATTTATGAAAAAACGGTCGGACACCTATTTACTTATATTTTAAGCTGATTTCTTTCCGCTGAGTTTCAAACTCCTCGCCTATGTCGTTTAAGAGATACACGCTCCGTTAAGAATCCTTCAACCCCCAATTTTCACCCCTTTCACCTCATAATATACACCACATCGATAAACCCTTAGACATATGTCTGCTTATTTTTAATGAATAGTTTATATCGAATATCACATCTCCAAAGAAACAACTCATGAGATATCGTTATTCAATGAAATGCACGTTTACCCCCTTAACACCTCTTCAGAACCCGAATAAACAAAAATCCTTCCTTAGTTGACGTTTTCGACTTACAGCGAACATATTCCCAAAATTTCATCTCTCCAACTTCTTATTTTTTTTCTGGGCGATGATGAGTGAGTGAGTCTGTTATGTCATTATCTTTCAATTATTTTTACCAGAATTTTACCCCTCCCCATGGGTCCCTTAAATTGGATTTATGAAGAAACGCTCGAACACCTATGTACTTATTTTTAAGCTGTCTTTTTCCCCTGAGATTGAAGAGTGAGTGAGTTAGTCAGTCAGTTAGGGCACGTTCTCTCCTTTTTTTCTCCAGAATTTCACCCCACCCCATTAGCCCCTTAAATTGAATTTATGAAAGAACGGTCGAACACCTATTTACTTACCGTATTTTTTAAGCTGATTTTTTCCGCTGAGTTACAAACTCCTCGCCTATGTCGTTTAAGAGATACGCGCTCCGTTAGGAATCCTTCAACCCCCACTTTTCACCCCTTTCACCTCCTAATATACACCACATCGAAAAACCCTCAGACACATGTCTTCTTATTTTTAATGATGACTTTATGTGCCGAGTATCACATCCCACAATGAAACCAATCGGGAGTTAATGGTATTCAATGAAATGCAGGTTTAACCCCCTTAAGACCCCTTTAGAACCTGAATATTCGAAAATCCTCCGTTAGTGGACGGTTTTGGCATACAATGATCATATCCCTAAAATGTCATGTTTCTAACTTCAATAATTTTGGCTGGGCGGTGGTGAGTGAGTCAGGACTTTTTCTTTCAATTTTCCTTTTTCAGAATTTCACCCCTCCCCATGAACCCCTTAAATAGGGTTTATGAAAAAGACTGTCAACCACCTATTAACTCATTTTTAAGCTATATTTTTCCCTGAGTTTGATGAGTTAGTGAGTGAGTCAATCAGTTAGGACACTTTCTTTCCTGTTTTTTTTTCCACATAATTTCACCCCTCTCCATGGGCCCCTTAAATTAGATTTATGAAAAAACGGCTGAACACCTATTTACTTATTTTTCAAGCTGATTTTTTTCCGCTGAGTTTCAAACTCCTCGCCTATGTCGTTTAAGAGATATACGGTCCGTTATGAATCCTTCAACCCCCACTTATCACCCCTTTCACCCCATAATATACACCACATCGAAAAACCCTCAGACACGTGTCATCTTATTTTTAATGATGTGTTTATATGCCGAGTATCACATTCCCCAATGAAACCAATCGGGAGATATTGTTATTCAATGAAATGCAGGTCTACCCCCTTAACATCCCTTTAGAACCTGAATATCCGAAAATCCTTTCTTAGTGCGCCCTTTCGAAATACAGCGAACATATCCCCAAACTTTCATGTTTCTAGCTTTAATAGTTTTGGCTGGGCGATGATGAGTCAGTCAGTCAGTCAGGACACTTAGTTTTATATAATAGATAAGCATCGGTCCTAGTGGAAAATAATTCTATCATTTGAAACCAAAAATGCATGGGACGAAAAAAAACATCAAAATATCATATTGGTTCCGGACCCTAAAAGACGTGAAAAATATAATAAAAGTATTAAAAAAACTATTTTTCGAAATTTCATTCGAATCAATTCTTATGCCATTCCTGGGACTTAGAAAATTCCGGCCAAAAAGTACAAAATCATTAATAACTCCCTAAGTATTCGTCGTATGATGAAATAGCAAGAGACAAAAAAGATGTAATGTGTTGTTGTCTACAACATAGGCCATGTATAACTTTACACTCAGACATATTACGTTTCCTCCCCCCTCCCCATATTTTCACCCCTCCCCATGGGCCCCTTATATTGGATTTATGAAAAAACGGTCAAACAACTCTTTTGTTATTTTTTATGCTGATTTTTTTCCGCTGAGGTCCAAACTCCTCGCCTATGTCGTTTAAGAGATACACGCTCGGTTAGGAAACCTTCAACCCCCACTTTTCACCCCTTTCACCTCAAAATATACACCACATCGAAAAACCCTCGGACACGTATCTTCTTATTTTTAATGATGAGTTTATATGCCCAATGAAAGCAATCTGGAGATATTGTTATTCAATGAAATGCAAGTGTACCCCCTTAACACCCCTTTAGAAACTGAATATCCAAAAACCCTTCCTTAGTGGGCGTTTTCGACTTACAACGAACATATTCCCAAAATTTCATGTTTCTAGCTTTAATAGTTTTGGCTGGGCGATGATGAGTCAGTCAGTCAGGACACTTAGTTTTATATAATAGATAATGTCCGTGTACTCCTCGATGCTGAATACACCAGTCATTGTCAATATGTTGCCAGCAACTGTCGTGTCGTTCTACCACATTTTATGAGTCTATTGCGCTCTCAAATGTGAGGGTCGAAAAGGCAATGGGGTGCATTAGACGGGTGGAGCTGAGGAACATGCAGCTAGCGGCTGTCCGGTTGTTATTCCTTCGTATTCTGACGTAATCGGCCAGCATGCACTGTGACCCCTGTGGAAATCAGTTATTACTTATTAGGCATCCCATACAGCACTAGTGTATGCGGGACATCTAAAACTAGATTGCACGGGGGAAACGGGCCACCTGGTATATACTGTACAGTATATATCTTATATATAAAATTGAAAGTCTGTATGTATGTGGGTATGTTTGTGGGTATGTATGTGGATTTGTTCCGTATACAAATCTACACCGTTCCACCAATCAAAACCAAATTTTGCATACACTTAGTTTAGGACCCAGAAGGAACGGCTGGCTACATGAATTTTCGATAGTCTTTCTCATTCTTCTGATTTCGGTCCCTTTGCATTCGAGCAAAATATGCCATGTCCTGTGGTTCGGATTCCACGTAAAATGGAGGTCCCGTGGCTCATGATCTACAGATTAACGGTCACGTTAAACTACAAGCTTCCTTCCTTCCTTCCTTCATTCGAGCAAAGGCTAATCCCTATATCCCTATCCCTATATATATTATAATTGTGAAAGTCTGTGTGTGTGTGTGTTAGTTTGTTACCTCTTGACACTAAAACGGCTGGACGGATTTGGATGAAATTTGAAATGGAGACAGCTTATACCCTGGGATAACATATAGGATGCCTTTCACCCAGAAATAAATCATTGTTCCCGTGGAACGAGCAACATAACAGAAAAGTCACTAAAAATACTCAACTGGGACAAAATATCGAAGTTGTCGCATAAAGAGCGGACACAGCTCATTTTACGCCCCTCGATGCGAGAAACAATACTCGGTGGGTCCCTACGGGACACCGAAAACCACTTTTTAAGGCCCTAAAACCAATATTTTCAAAGATATTCGCAGAAAACTATCTTCGCTCTGATAAACTGAACTAATGGAAAGTCCGTTTCCATGGCAACACTACCTCAAGGTATGGCATCCGATTTTATATAAATCCCTGTAGGAGGCAATGCCAATCCATTTGTTATCTTTTTCAAGATATATATAAACACAATAAGAACAGGGAAGCGCGCCGGCCTCTCAACTGGGGGCCCTGGGTTCGATTCCCGGCTCCGTCAGAGATTTTTGACACTGACGTGAGGTTTGCAACGGTGTGCATTCAGATTCGTGAGGACAATTGAGTAGCTGTCTGATAGTGAGGCAGCGCCCCGGTCACGAAGAACAACATTAACGGCCGAGGGATACGATGCACTGACCACGCGTCACCACAATATCTGAAGGCCAAATGACTGGGAAGCGGTCGCATTATAGGCCTAAGCCCTTCATGGGCTGTAGTGGCAGGGGTAAAAAAAATTAGAGGAAGCGCCTTCTAATACCGCCTTTAAGTTTTAAACACTACAGTAGCGGCTACTAAATAAAGGTAGCGATCAAGCTACGTTCAATTTCATAAACACTGGGCTCACAAATCCCGTATATTTCAGTACAAATATCAGTCTGGTCGTTATGTCAGTAGCAACGAAGCTCTGTGGCGGCTATTGCCGTTTCCGTAACACTAAAGGCATCCCGCCGTCTCATAATCTGTGGCGTAGTCGGTAGCATGCTGAACTGCTGTGCCCAAGATAGCGGGTTCAAACCCGGCCGAAGTCGTCGGATTTTTTTAAGAGCGTTGAAAATCCTTCAGTATGCCTTCCTTCGGAGGGGAAGTAAAGCCGGCGGTCCCATGTCATAGATTTATGGCATGTAAAAGATCCTTTCACAGACTAAACTTGTGTAAAGCAAAATTGTTAGGTTAGATTTCGTCAGAACGCTCTATCAAAGTTCCAACGTTCACCACTACGTATCATTGATATCTTGTGGCGAAAGTTGGAACTACTTGAAATTGAACGGAACTTGTAGCTCACCCTTTAGGGTGTCCGCTGGAAGCAGCTACAGACTCAGGCGAGCCGAACATGTCTTCGGACACTCCCGGCACTAAAAGCCATACGATAAATAAATAGTCAATGTGCACTTATAAAATTGTGAACTACCTTTTGCAAAATTTACACAAGACGTGATTTTGAAAGCACTCTTCTGTATGTTGAGGTACAGATATATACCACATGGAAAGATACAATAAAATGTTGGCAAATCTGAGTTTAAGGAACTGCTGTTCAGAATAGGCATTGTGTTAAATCTGCAGAAGCTTTCGGTACAGGTTATGCATCCCATGTTCGTAACATAGAATGTTTTCCTTTGACAATGCATCTACACCATGTGCGAGGGCAACGCATTTCAAAGATCTCTAAAAACACAGAAATCAGGAAATTGGAGAAAATGTATAGTGGGAGAGAAGATTCAAGGAGAAATCACTTCGACTCTGTGATTTGCTGATGACATCGTCATCTTGGCCAATACGCCAGAGAATTTGAATGAGTTTTTGAATGGTATGAAATCCGTCTTGAGGAAAGAATTCATGATGAAAATCAATAATTGTAAAACAAAAAAATTGGAATGCAGCCGAAAAAGATCAAAAACCTCTATGGGCATCAAATTGGCAGGTGAAACGCTACGGGCAGTAGGAGACGTCTGTTACTTTGGAAGCAAAATAACCAGTGAAGGACGAAGCAAAGAGGATATCAAAAGTAGGTTGGCTCAGTCAAGGACAGCATTTCTACAGAAAAGGAATCGTTTGACATAGAATTGAAGCGATTGAAACGCGGTGTTACAGAAGAATGATGAAGATAGATGGGTAGATAGGGTAACAAATGAAGCGGTATTAGGACGAGTGGGAGAGGAGAGATGTTTCTGGCGATTGCTTATGCAGAGAAGAGATAGGTTGGTACGACACATATTAAGACACCCAGGAATAGCAAGCTTAGTTATGGATGGGAGGGTCGAGCCCAAGAACTGTAGGGGTAGACCAAGGTTAAACAGATTGCCTCGGATGTAGGATGAAGTAGCTATGTAGAGATGAAACGATTAGCTCAGGAGAGGGAGGCATGGAGGTCTGTATCAAACCAGTCAAAAGACTGAAGACTCAAACAAACAAACAACAACAACAATCAGGAATTTTAATTACCCACAGAGGCATCTGGAGAATTTCAATCCCAGGGATGTAACACTGGAAGAGACTGCATAATGTGCTCCAGCGGCCAAGGTGAGAGATATTTCACTATGGGTCTATTAATAGCGACATGTTGTCGTTCAAACCATCAATAATTATGGCAAAATTACATTGTGAATAGCTTAAGGAAAAATACTTTTAAATCCCCATATTCCGATAGATTTGCCATTCCAGTGTGCAAGAGTGCAGTTCCCTTTTCCAACAATATTAGCAATTTCCATTAACAAAGCGCAATGACACACTTAACAGCAGCAGGTGTACATTTATACAAAACCATTTTTTCCCATGAACAACTGTATGTGGCCTGCTCACGAGTATCCGGACAACATAATTGTTATGTCTCAGCAGAAGATGGCAAAACCAAAAAGTAATTTTCAAATGTGTTCACATAAGGTAACATCATACCCTGTGGACTTTCTCAACTATATGAAAGTCCCACTTTGCTGCTCATATCAATACACTGTATGTATTAGAATTTTCAGAATTAGAATGGACCCACCTGTAGCCGCGATTGATGTGATAGAATAGACCAATTTTCAGCAATAATGCATCGTCCCAATTGTCTTTATCGCGAGCGAAGCCGCGGGTACCTGCTAGTTAAGTCATAAAATAAACTCATGAAGGAATGGCAAGGCCGACCATCTCCATGGCAACATAGCTCAAGTCGAGACACGGCCTACTGGATGCGAGTTGCGCTCTTCACTACCGGTATAGATAATGAGGTTCTTTACATGAAATCCCGTTAGTTACTCAACTGCTCACACAGCACTGTCAACCCAGTATAGCATAATAAAGACTTGACACTATTTGTCAATATAATTTCCGCAAAATCAAAACGCAAGTTATATCACAAAATACAATAGCGTGATAATAAATGGCAGAAACTGAACATACCTTCTGTTAAGTAGTCAGCCCGGAGGCTGGTTGGATCCTCAAAAAGTACCGCCGTTAGGTCATGTGAGTAGATACCCACAAAAACCCAAGGCAGCACTATAGTGAGGCGTACTAGGCAAGATGAGAAGTGAGGTAGTTTGCCATTGCTTTCCTCACTGAGTCAGAACAGCCGTACTAACCCTACGAGTAGAATCCTTCACATAATCCACAGACACTGATTGTGCCCTGAATGTCATTACTAAGCACCATCCATACCTCAGTAGCTTCCATAAAATCACAGCCATGAGTAAGACTGAGACAGCGGTGAAAAGCCACATTTTACTCTAGCCTGTGCCAACAGACAAATGCAAATGCACTGCATTCATCAAGAGATGGCAAACAGGCCTCTATGCACCTTATTAAAATAGAATTCCATTAGGTTCACTCGATTTTTATAAAACTTCATGAACTTTCCTGCTGAGTGGTTAGTACAGAAGTTATTTGGAAGCAACCGGTATTTCGGCTTCCGCAATAATATTCGTAATCGGTGATACCAATTTCTCTGCAATGATGCTGGCAAGAACGCTGTTGCGGTGAGGTTAATGGGTAGAGAGGATTAGAGTTCTGAGAAATGCAATCCATTTCATACAAGAAATTCTTTCCTCTGTGAATACAATTTAAACCAGACTTTCAGTTTTCATTGTCGGAAAAGTGATTGGTGCAATATTGCGGTGGTATTGCTGGAATGATTCTCTTCCAAACTGTAATAATGCCAATAGCTACCTACGGACTCAACATTATATGGGATACTCTTACTGTCACAGACCTCTTAACACTAGAAAAAATCAAGGCCCGCTACATGCAAAGAGTGCTGGGAATAGGAATATCAGCACCATCAAGACTGACTTATATTATGCTTAGTGAGAACTTCTTCATAGAAGATGCGAAGTTGCAGTTGCATCTTCCAAACACAAAGGCATATGAGAAAACTTTTCAAATATTACTTGGAAAGGGGAACAACATTCGGACAGAGTTTTATACAACAGACGTCATACTGACACAAAACTGGAGTCAAGCCAACTATAAACTGAGACACGCCATCACACGTGTCTATGCACCACACAAGCTATGCACCAACAAAAGATCTCATTACCCAAATGAGGACTGTGTGAGTGAATTATGTCATAATCAATGTTCCCGATATCATGCGAATATGTGAAAAAAAAAAGACTAATATCACCAACGAAACTGTGCAGTGATTAGATATAGGCAAATAATATTATTTTCAGATGTATTATGTATTTTCTCTGGCTATTTTGCTGCAATAAACATTTCATTCATTCATTCATTTATTCATTGTCGGAAAAGATATTGCTGAAATTGTAATTTGATGATGTTAGTTGATGTTAAAGTGCCTAACATGGAGGTTATAGGCCTCTAATTCATTGGGGTGAAAATGAAAAATGATGAAAAAATGGACACTAGAACTAAAAATAACTACAACTTACAACCAAATTACGGATTAGGAAAACAAAAGGACAAAAAGGAATGAATATGGGAAATAAAATGCAGGTAAAAGAAATGCTCTCAACCCTCAAAAAATTATAATTGACGTATTTGGAAAGGTGTGCCTTGAAATGCATATAAGGAGAGAAATAGGAAAGAATCCGCCCCAGAATCACTGGAAAAAGGGAAAAAACAGATCCAGCTCAGGTATCATCCCAAACTCAACAGCCGTAATCCTTTGAGGGTGTAGCACCTCCAGTAGTGGGGCTACACACACCCTGCCTCCTTTATGACCTTGTAAAGAAGGCAAGAGATATGATGAAAAAAAAACAAGAGATCTGACTCTTTGAAGAATGAGGGTATCAGGAAAGATGAAACAAGGTCCAATTAAGGCCGGAATTTGAAAGACTCCTTAGACCTCGGATATCCTAATACCATCAAAGTTGGAAGAGAACAAGAGTTGATCAAGGGAGGCCGACAGTAAATATGCCACAGACGACCCCACCACAATTTAGTGGAAGCAATCGCGAAGTCAGCTGGGCCCCCCTGATCGCTAACCAGCGTCCCACAAGTTGTAAGCCCCTGAAGGAGGGGGAGTGCCGTAATGTCGTAAGTGAACGACAGGTGACCAAGGGTGGTCGACAGGAAAGATGACAGAAGGGAACCCGGCACAATAACCAGAATTACAATTTCTTGACAGATCCGGGATTCAAAATCAGACCTCCAATGCGAAAGCCGAAAATGTTAGCCGCTAATACACGTGGTCGTCTAAATGATTTTTGCATTTTATGTATAATTTTATTTAACCTTCAGTCGTTAGGTCACAGAAACCTATGTGACATTTTGGGTCTAATTTTATACTCTAATGCCGCTGCTGTTACGGAAGATTTTGACGAAAAGTATAATGCGTAATATATTGTATGTAATATCTACTAGAATAGAAGTTTTATACTCTCCGTTAAGGTGTGTTCTACTACTGATATGATGACGTGTGTGTTTTATTAATCATAATGTCCTTATACTGCATTCTTTTATTGTTGACAGTGTCTACACCAGCTGTATTTTGTATTAAAAATCAGAAATACAGTAACTTTTGCGTGATAATGCAGATTGTTCTATGAATAATATTTCCTTCTGTTATTCGGGTTATATTGTAATTGTTAATTATCCTGCTCTATGACTATGCTAATTTGTAATGGAACCGGATGTTAAATTATGAATTTAGTTGATATCATGTCAATAACATACGGCAATTAAACTACGAATATATATTATTATGCGATAATTTTCTACAAGAACCAAACTGTAAGTAATGATAATTTGCCATAACAATAGCGGACCCCATTAAATCAAAAATAAACACTATCAGGAAAGTAATTGTGAGACTGAGTTCTCGAGGAATTGTGTGTATACATCTGTTTTTACTATTGTTGCATTCTTCCGCTACGTTATTGTACTCCACAGTACTGTGCCCTTCGACTATTTACAGTGAGTTAATATTGAACTTGAGTAACATCAGAATCGAGGAGAACCATGTTCTAAACTCACTTAAGGGCAAAATGAATACACACTGCGAAATATATTGGCATGTATCTTTCTATAACTTATAAAGACACCTCCCGGGCCACGCCGGGTACAATAGCTAATACCGTATATTTACAGTAACCGGCCGAGGTGACGGAGAGCGCTAACGTGCTACCTCGCGCCTCGCTGGTATGGGGAGAGCGTGGGTTCGAACCCCACCTCGGTTGTCCTGAAAATGGTATTCCGTGGTTTACCATTTTCATCCCCAAGCAAATACCGGGACAGTTCCATTCATCAGGTCCTTGGCTGACTTCCTCCCCACTCCCTTCCCTGACCGTTCCTTAATTAGACACAAATTAGCGGCCGCCTGTCACCATTCCCAGTTGTATCTGCTGACAAAGTGTGGCGGCAGAGGAATGATCCCTCGCAGAGTGCGTAGGTGAAACCGAGCTAGGAGGATAAGCGATAGTAAATGTGTACATTACCATGCCATGAACGGACCAGTGTTACTGCGTGCGTACAATCTCATACAAGTTGCTCAACATGACGCCCACCAACTTCGATACAAGCATGGCAACGACGTGCGAGATTCTGTATGAACACGCTACTTTCTGGACGATAGATGAAACACAAACACAGCACTGGTCGCCTACATATTACATTTTATGCCCATTCGTTCACTGGTTACCTGTGCAATAGCCTAGTGTACACATTTACTGTTGGCAGCCATCTTGATTGTGACTTCTACAGACTAATACGAGGGAAAATAGTGTTCAGTATAGTTTGCGGGACCTGCTTGCAGTGTATTAGTACCATACGGGATGCAAGCAGAGAAATATCAACCTTCCTGGCAACACGCGTTAGTTGGGCTGCATAAAACAATATTACTAGGGGCAGCTGATTCACCTGGTTAGGTATACCTGTACACTACTGTAATACGCCACGGCAGCCTCATATCTTTCCTTTCACACAGTCCAGTGCAAGCAGTTGCAGTGGTGAGAGGAGCTGCACGGGACCGACCACACATCGCTCAATCAGCTAAGTTCACTCCAACCCAACCATTTAATAACAATCACAGATATCACACTAAGCAAACTATCACCACTATCAATAATTATCTTAACTAAAATGTCACGTATAACTAACAAATCATGACTAATTTAATAACTACTGCAACTAAATAAGTGTATATATTGTAAATTCCATAACGTACCGACAGCGGTAGCTACGCTCGCTAAAGCCCAGCGCTAGGCCATCCTGCCAAGCTCTCTGCGGACTCGGTAGACGTGGTTCGAGCTCCTCCGTCGGCCGTCCTTGAAATGGATTTCGGTGGTTTCTCCATGTTCAACTCCAGGGAAATTATGGGACGGTACCTTCCGACAGGCCACGGCCGCTTCCTTCCACATCCTTGCCCAGTTTCATTCATTTCATCTCTCATTTACTCCTCTCAAGACGTGGTGGCTCAGTGGTCTAGCTGTATGCCTCTCACCAAGGCGGTCCGGGTTCGATTCCCGGTCAATGCATGTGAGATTTTCGAAGTGAAATGCCATGTCCTGTGGTTCGGATTCCACGTAAAAAGGAGGTCCCGTGGCTCATGATCTCAAGATTAACGGTCACGTTAAACTACAAGCTTCCTTACTCCTCTCAAGAGGTTGGCGTCAGGAATGGCATCCAGCCGTAAAAACCATTTGCCACATGGAAATTCATCGCGTCTCATCCCCGACGCCGGTGGATACGGGAATAATTAAGGGTAGACATAAATTGTAAATATCATAAGCCATACTTGTATACATAATTTTAATAGCCTAAGTGTAAGGGATCTGATAACGATCGAAACTGGTCATACAAGTGTATTTATTAATGTCATGTACATTTTTTCAGAATTAGGGAAACACCCCTTACAATCATGTTGACCGACTGAAAAGCATAGAATTTCTATTACTAATGCCACACTGAAAAATGACTTCCACCACGATAATGCAGTAGGCCTACTTACTGATATTGCTATTTTTTAAATTTGCTACCACTCCCATCTCATTCGCCCCACGAGGGGCGTGGTGGCTCAGCGGTCTAGCTGAATGCCTCTCACCAAGGCGGTCCGGGTTCGATTCCCGGTCAATGCATGTGAGATTTTCTAAGTGAAATGCCATGTCCTGTGGTTCGGATTCCACGTAAAAAGGAGGTCCCGTGGCTCATGATCTCAAGATTAACGGTCACGTTAAACTACAAGCTTCCTTCCTTCATTCGCCCTGCTCCTCAATAATTTACTATGATATCCTTGAACAAAGTTCTCGACTTTGACCTATATCTTTCCTTTTCGTCGAATCAAGTTTCTTGAAGCTGGTTCAATCGATCGCCTTCATGCCGCTTGGTATTCATTGGAGATGATCAGGAGATTCGTCACACTGAAATTGGATGGCGACCTCCACTGCAGTGATTATTCCATTCTCCTTGTTATTTGGCCGGCATCTGATGCATCTGCCTCGCTCCAGTGGAGATGATTCCCAACGAGTATGTTGGATACCTTGTAATACATTGCCTGCTCTCAACCTCATGAGGCAAAACTTATACGAAATTAATTCAATTTCCACCTCAGCTATCCCAATTGTTCTGGGTGTTGCACTATTTACACTGGTTGGTTCCTCAGTTTAGGGGCTGTGACAACGCGGGCATGTAGCCCCGGGTACTTTGGGTGTGTGTCGAATCTGCCTGATGTCCGGTGTTGATTGTGAAGGCTGCATTAGTGTGTGTTTTCTGTAATTTAGGTAATGACTGCAGACGATGAATTTCAAGTAGTTCCTACTTTTGCTACCAAGTGCTACCGTCAACAACACCTAGCCGCAAACTTGGTTACTAGATGCCCTGGTGGCGAACATTGGAACTTGAATAGAGCGTTAATCAAATCTAACCTAAAAATTTAGCTTCACACAATTGTACTGTACTTAGTGGAAGATTATTTTACATGCCATAAATCTATGACATGGGTCCACTGGCTTTACTTCCCCTCCGAAGGAAGCATAGTCTACTGAGGGAGTTTTAACGCTCATAAAAAATCCGACGACTTTGGCCGGGTTTGAACCCGCGATCTTGGGCATAGCTAAGGAGAGGTGGGGTAGGGTAGAATACTGCTTGATACCAGAGAAGACGGTATACTCGTGTTCGTTAAAACTAATGAATGCGGCAGTCCTGAGAACATCACATTCTCATCTCCTCCCTTGTTGCAATCAGCGAGCAACGACCAGTCGAGTTAACTGTTGGGATAGGACTTACTCTGCCATTCCCTCCACTATTGAGATCTGATCGGTGCTCGGACCTGGAAGCGACCACACGGTGAGCGCTCCTGTCGAGTAGTGTTGGAGCGCTTCGCTTACTCAAACAGTGCACAGCACTACACGTTCCTCTGAATTATAACAAACTAACAAAACTATGAATTCCTGGCCATGTAAGAGGCGCATGGTATTTTATTGCTAAGAGATTATTACGATATTGGATCTATTCTTCTTCTTATTATTATTCTTTCGGATGGGCCTACTGGGAACCACGTTTGTTCAACTGCTGGGTTCTGATTTTTGCCCAGTACTGACGCATCTCTTCCCGGTGTATTTCCTTCTTTTCCTCCGACCAGGGGTGCCTTTCCGTAGAGGTTTATCCTGAAAAGCACGGACTTCCTTAAGAATATGCCTCACAGTTTGTCTGTCTTGTAGGTCTGTTAGCCCTAGTTATTTGATATCCTTCTCAGCTGCAGTAAGCCAAGTGGTACGGACCTTCTTGTTTCGCCAAAAGGTGAACAGACGGTTGGTCAGTCTGTTCGGAGGGAATCTTGCCACAATCTGGCACAGTCAGAAAGCCTCTCTATTTGTACGTAGAGCTCTGAGTTGTGTTGTCTCCGATATTCTCCGTCTTCTAGAACTGGTCCTAAGATTTTTCTGAGAATTCTTCTCTCTCTCACCTTCAATTTATCAATTAAGCCTATGTTGTTCATTGACAGACACTCTATGGCATACAGGGCTTCCGGTCGGATGACTGTAGTGTAGTGTTTCAGTTTAAGGTTGCGTGATAGGCATATCTTGTTATAGATGTTCTGAGTTAGTCTATAGGCCATTTCCAGCTTATTAAATCTAGCGTAGAACGCTGCTTTTTCTGACAGGTTGGGTTCAATCCATTCACCTAGATACTTTCTCTGTTTTCTTGATCTTACCCTGCTCTAGTGACATCTCTTTGCTAGCCTCTTTTATGTTGGTAAAGAACTCTGTTTTCTCCAGTGACACTTGGAGCCCTGCTTTAGCTGCGGCTCTGGCAGCTTTCATCTTAGCCCAGTATTCCTTCATCCTGGGACTGTGAATGTCCTTCCGCTCCTGAGTCCATTTCATACCTCTCCTGGACGCACTGCTTTTGCTGTTAGTGACTGGAGAGAGTCTGATGTTCTGTATTTATTCCTGTCGTAGATGTTACTGGGGTCAATATGTAATTGTTCAAGGTCTTCCCTGACTAGTTTCGTCCACTTGGCGTTAGTTGCTTTCCCTCTAGAGACAGTGTTGAAAATTCTGGAGGTGAGCCTCTGATTATCCATGCTCACAATATGACCATAGAAGATCTGCCTCCTCTTCCTCAAAGCTGTTGTAATGCTCTCCACTTGTTCATACAGTTCATTGTTATGCCTGATTCTATACGTGCCTTCATTTTTAATAGGGCCTGTGATTTTTCGCAGAATCTTTCGGTCCTTCATCTCAAATTTCCGGAGTTGTCCTTTTCTGGCCATATTTAGTCATTCTGAGGCATATACTCATGGTCTCACTACAGTACTGTAATGTCTGAGTTTGAGATTCATTGAGAGGGATTTGGATTTGTACATACAATGCATTCTTGCATAGGCGGTAGGCTCTCTCCAGTTTGGTGCATCTGTCGTTCATGGCCAGCTCATCGTTGATGTTTGGAGTTATCCATTCCCCTAGGTATTTGAAGGAGTAAGACCTTCGTACTACTTTGTCCCCCAGTGGGATTGACTCGGGCCCATTTCTGATGTTGCTGATAAACTGTGTTTTGTTGACGGCGATCTTTAAGCCTACTTTGACTGCTATGTAATTCAGAGAGGATAGTTGATGGTTAGCTTCCTCCACACTGGACGCTAGGAGTGCAAGGTCGTCTGCAAAGGCTAAACAGGGGACTGCTAACTTGTCTTTCCTGTAGCCTATTCTCAATCCAGAATCATCCTTCAGAGTTTTTGTCCACTCGCGAATTACTTTTTCTAGTAGGCAATTGAAGAGAATCGTAGATAAGCCATCCCCTTGTCTAACACCAGTTCTGACCTCGAAGCTCTTGGACAGTCATTTATGTATTTATTTATTTATTCATTTATTAATTTAAAAATCCGGTCGTTGTGCAACATTGCAATCATATTACGGGCACGTTATCCTAGAAGTGGCTTTCCGTGGTTTTCCAATTCTTATCCAGGCAAATGCCGGGATGGTCTTTAACTTATGGACATGACCGTCTCCTACCAAATCCTACCATCAATTACTATACACTAGTACAGCCATCACAATGACACAGGTTATCAGACAGATTCCACAAACACCCAAGTACATGGGACTATATGACCAGGATATCGCAAAGACCCTAAATGAATCGACAGCAACTAATCATTCCTGAAACGTTATTGTAGATTCATTTAGAGTCTTGGACATCATCATTATCATCCCGGCTGTAAAGTCTGTCTGATAGGCTGCCTTCTATAGTCTTGGGGATCGTATTGATACTACAACCCCCAAAAACACTAGATACCTTTTCCGGCCCCGCCAAGAAATATATTTTTTGTCTGAGGATTGGAATGGGGTATAGCCTACTTAGGCACGTTAGGCAAAGCCAAGGTAAGATGGTTTCAAATCCCACCTACAAGTTTCTTTTATGGGATTTTCCTTCCAAGAAAATGCCAGGATGAGTTCTAGCCTAAATTACAAATTCTCACTACTGTAGCCGCCGTAATAACAGAGGTAAACAGATTCTGCACACCTTAAATTGTATTTTTTCCTTGTAGCTTCCGAGTTTGCGACAAGCTTTGTATTCTACCCTCCTCATAGAAGACCGCCACTTGGGAGGAAGGACAATCCCTACTACAATATTGATACTTAAAACTCAGCAATTTTTCTAGGTTTGTGCTGTGTCTTGTGTGGGGTTTCGCCTAGGAACACCAAGCTGGCTCATTAGTAGGCTCTTGGTGTCCACGCCCGGACCCTCACAGGAGTAACGAACTGTGCGCTACCTCCCTTTTTATGAAGCGCACCTGCGCCTCTTTACTGTGAGAGCTGAGAGCTCAAGCAGCCTTGATACTTGCAAAAATTCTAATGACAACGTAGTGTGCATCGTCTGTTTTCGTGGAGTGTGGTGTCTGCCAGAGCTCGCCTCACCAAGCATGTGCTAGATCTATCTCACCCATTTACGCACTTTGTGATTTAGTACATGAGGTGAGATATCACATCCAGTGGTTGGTATTCCATGTTAAAGGGCGGTCCCATGCCATATGAAAGAGATACTAACTCCAAGCCCTCCCTTCCTTCCTTCCTTCCTTCCTTCCTTCCTTCCTTCCTTCTCTCATCCCTCCTTTTCTTTCTTTCCTTCTTTCTCTTTTTCTTACTTAATTTCTATCTTCCTTCTTTCTATCTTTCTCTATTTCTTCCTTCTTTCCTTCATTCCTTCATTTATTTCCTTCTTCCTATCTTTCTCCCTTCCTTTCTTCCTTTATTCCTTCATTTATTTATTTCTTCCCATCTTTCTCTCTTCCTTCCTTTCTTCCTTCTTTCCTTTCTGTCTTCCTTCATTTATTTATTTCTTCCTTCTTTCTTCCTTCCTTCCTTTCTTTCTTTCTGTCTTTCTTCATTTCTTTCTTCCTATCTTTCTCCCTTCCTTCCTTCCTTCCTCCGCAGTTCTGGCGATGAATGTCTCCAGCTATCATATTTCTTGCTGCCAAAGATGAGCCCAGTAGCGTCGCCAAAATATTTCACTTAGAGGGCACGTTTAGGTGGCGGGAGCAGAGATTTTAATATTCTATAATGGTGGACAGCCTTTGTTTATCAAACGCATAAACATAACACAAACATCTGCAATTAGCACGTAATTAACTTAAATTCTTGCGAGATCACCAAGTTCACTGCAAAAGTAGCTGGGTTCCTAAATAAAATCCAAAACGTCTCTAAATCCCTATTAATCAGTAGGAACAGTATTATATCCCATCAATACAATTCACTATATTTAATTACAAAATCACTTATTGAAACAATGCAAATGTGTTTATTTCAAAGTTGGTCAGTGGTGTTGGTAGCAATGAATTGTGTACTTACCGTAAACTGGGGTGAATAGGACGCAGGGGTGAATAGGGACAACAGTTCAAAAAAAAAGTCCCATTTGATATTAATACTAAGATAACTGAGCTGTGCTAGTGGCATCTGCTGTTTTAAACTCCTGGTGAGTTGCTTTTAATCAACTGCTTGGGTTCTATACTCTTTGGAATTATTTCAGCAGTTGGTCCACATGCAAATGTTTATCAGCTGTTTTTATGAGATTGAGTTTGCACTTAAACTTCTTTTGTGCGTCCGAGATACATTCGCGTATTCATTGAAGAAGTTGTCAGGTATTTGCTATTATTATTTCTGAGATATATTAGCATACATCCATGGTAAAATAGTGATTTCGAAACAAATGATTAGTTATTATATTGTATGATGCAATTTATTTTGCCTTTCGGGGTGAATAGGGACAACATGGTTAGGAAGTACAAGAGTGACCCCAGAGCTCATAGACACAAATCTACTGTACAGGAGGACCTGGAGAAGGCTATGAACCCTTCACCTGTTATCTCCAGTCATGGAAGCAGACACATGCTCAGGTTTCGAGAAAACTGGCATTCATCCTTTTAAATATGAACAGAGTTCTCGATATGTTGCCGAATGAACAAGAGGGAGAAGACAACTCTATCAATGACAGCCTAACTGAATTCCTGAAAATCAAAGGTGGGGTAATAATGACAGCATTCACAAACCTGGCAGAAAAAGAAAAGCTTTATGTACCACCTGGCAGAAGTGTCCATGCACATGGCTTAGGGTCACAGAAATAAGTGGAAGAACAACACAGCAATGTTGACAGTGATAGGCTAGTGACTACAATGCAAAGTGCAGAGAAGCAAGCACATCAAGGGACCCTGACCCCTATTCTGAATTACAGTCTGAAGAAGTTGGAGCCCAGTCTGTTCATCAGGCATTACATGTTGGTCAGTAGGTGAAAGTGAAATTTGAAAGCCTTAAGGGAGATAGAAGAAGCCTCCGTGGCTTAGGCGGCAGCACGCCGGCCTCTCACCACTGGGTCCGTGGTTCAAATCCCGGTCACTCCATGTGAGATCTGTGCTGGACAAAACGGAGGCAGACAGGTTTTTCTCCGGGTACTCCGGTTTTCCCTGTCACAATTTCATTCCAGCAACACTCTCCACTATCATTTCATTTCATCTGTCATTCATTTAATCATTGCCCCAGGGGAGTGCGTCAGGCCTCGGCAGCCGGCACAGTTCATATCCTCGCCGCTAGATGGGGGCTTCATTCATTCCATTCCTGACCCGGTCGGAGACTGGAAGCAGGCTGTGGATTTCCATTTCCAAGGGAGATAGAAATTATTTCATTGGGAGAATCATGAATGTTGTGAGTGTTGGTGTGACTTACGAGGCATCATTTTTGAGAGAGACTTCCAAGGACAAAAATCTTTATGTTTTTCCAAATGTGGAAGATGTGTCTGAATTCGACCAGGAGCAAATAGTTCACATAATGAAAGAATCCACAGTTAGGAGAGGCAGACATTGTTTTAAGTGAAGTTTGTGTTCATACTGTAACCTTACCATTTGTCCCCATTACTAAAAAAAATGGTGGTTATGTGTATAGTCCATGGTGTTTGGTTTCCCTATTTTGTATTTTCACTTTTTATTTTTTGCATTCTGTATTTTGTAACATAGTTCTGTGTCCCTAATAACCCCATTGGCCTCTGGGATAGAGTTTTGTATTTTTCTTTCTTTTTCTTTTTCTCTATTGACCCCATTCCCGGGGCGAAAAGGGGCACTTTTTATTATTAAATAACTCAATATTCTCAAAACCTACAGTACATCGCTGATATTTGGTTCAAAAGAGAGGATGAAATACAACCTTTCACTTCAAAGAGCTAAAGCGTGTAACATTTCTTGTCCTTGGATTTATTCCTAAAATAATACAAAAATATGTCCATATTTACCCCAGTTTACACGGTAATAACATTTTGTGATAATCTTATTTCTCATTCCTAACTAAGGAGGCGGATTGGTCACCCAAGCCCACCCGGTGGCGCATCTATCTCTCTCTTTCTCTCTCACATACACACACTCTCTGACAACGTGGCTCTAAATGGTGTCTGCTTTTGCGCAAGGGTCGCCGGAAGTCCACGCACATGTGAATTACCACCAGTGAGCGGGATAGATTGGTTGGTTTCTCAGTTTAGAGGCTGCGACAACGCGGTCATGTAGCCCCGTATACTTTGGATGTGTGTAGAATCTGTCTGATAACCGGTGTTAATTGTGACGACTGTATTAGTGTGCGTTATCTGTTTTAATTCAAGTAAGGACTGCAGCCATTCAATTTTCAAGTAGTTCCTACTTTTGTTACCAAACGCCACCGTCAACGACTACTAGTTCTGAACTTGGTTACTAGATGCCACCGCAGTCGGCTCCTGGAGACGAACGTTGGAACCTAAGAGCGTTAGTCAAATCTAACCTATAATTTAGCTTCACACAAGTGTAATTAGTGAAAGGTTCTTTTAATGCCATAAATCTACGACATGGTACCGCTGGCTTTACTTCCCCTCCGAAGGAAGGCATACTGAGGGATTTTTAACGCTCATAATCCGACGAGTTCGGCCGGGTTTGAACCCGCGATCTTGGGCATAGAAGCTCAGCATGCTACCAACTATGTCACCGAAGCCGCCTGGCGAGCGGGATATAACAAGATATTGGTCAAACGTAATTTGCTTAAAAATATCCCTCGTAGTTAGCTTACATGCTAGAAACGTGCATAAGAAGTAGACTGGGCACCAGCAATGCGCTCTGTTATAAGCTAAGCACTGCCTGGATTACACAAACCCATAAAACGGAGGTTTCGAGAATAACATATGCAGCAATAAAACGCTTTGTTTATTAAGCATGCTACGTTAGAAACATCTTGAAATGGGAGGCAACGTCATGACAACACATGAATTCATGAGACAAATCAAGCCATAGACCATTTGGCTAAATTCAGCATTAACTCTATACCACATTGTCCTAATAACTCCGACTTCACTCAAGTCAAAGTGAAACAATTCTCAATGATGTCTATGGTGGCCGAGAGCCCTGACTCCACCTCGACCGTCCTGAAAATGGTTTACGTGGTTTTTAATCTCAAGGATGTCACAAAGAGTGGCCTGCAAAAAATATTTCATTCACGTTGGTAGGAACTACTTGGTTCGTTCTTCAGTTTAGGGGCTGCGACAACACGGTCATGTAGCCCCGTGTACTTGGGATGTGTGTAGAATCTGTCTGATAACCGGTGTTAATTGTGATGGCTGCATTAGTGTGTGTTATCTGTTTTCAATTCAAGTGAGGACTGCAGTTATTTTATTTTCAAGTAGTTCCTACTTTCGCTACCAAACGCCTCCATCAACGACCAACTATTTCTGAACTTGGTTACTAGATGCCACCGCAATCGGTTCATGGCGACGAACGTTGGAACCTAAGAGCGTTAGTGTAAAGTTCTTTATCATGCCAGAAATCTATGACATGGGACCGCCGGCTTTACTTCCCCTCCGAAGGAAAGCATACTGAGGTATTTTTAATGCTCTTAAAAATTCCGACGACTTCGGCGGGGTTTGAAAGGAACTACTAGGTAAAAGGCTGTGTTATACTTCCCATGGGTGTCTATCATTATCACTTAAGATATTTCGCTGCACTTGCAAAACCCTCTTTGTCGTTCACTTTCATCCTATCCCCTATGTTCACTTATTCCACCAGGGCCGAAGGAGGACAGAGCTTTATCATGCTGCCATTATATGGTGTATACTGTAGTTCTCTCACTTTCCACATTACTGAACGGCTCGTTGGGTGGCCATGTTTATATTCCATGTCAGTGAGGAGCCTGGGCTTTCCCAGCTCGAGGCACAGCGTTGTCATCTCTTCATCGTAGTCACTGAGAACAATCAGCGAGACTGGACAGGACTGAGTAGAGCAAGCATGCTATTGGTTAGCAGCGAACAATGGTTATTGAAAGCGCGTGCTACTGCCTAATGTTTGAGTCGCCGGTCGTTAACGAGGATAGTGAGGGTAATATAAGTTGCGCTAGACCAAGGGAAGCCAACCCTCGACACATCACGTGGCACTTGAAATTTAGATAATTCCAAACGTGCCATTCTAATCCCCTCCCACATGTTGCCCGGAAGATACAAGTATTATTTCATGGGAACGAGGTAATGCTATTACCATTAAAATATAAATTAGTAATCTACATATTCCCACCATCTGTCAAAATGGATGGTACCCACGGAATCGCAACCTCCTGATCACTCTTGAGAACAGGATGACCTGGAAGTCACTAAATAGATTATGAACTGAAGTTAGGTGATCAAAAGCTAATGTACGGAAGCGGTGCTTCCCTATTGATACCGAGTTGTGACTGTGTTGGGATACAAACAACTCTGTTGTTGTACCTTACACCATGAACGATCGGGAATTAGTCACCCCTAATGGCCTGGAGGTGGTAAAATATTAGACGGGGTCCATCTTGAGTAAATTGAAGAGGTTGTTCCATTTATGTGTGCCACTAAGAGAGCATATGCGTGCCAATAGTGGCACGCGTGCCGCCGGTTGGTCACCCATGTGCTAGATTCTCCCAATATCTGTTAAACATTGACTGCGCGCACAGAAACATGAACACATGTCACAGTGCATATAGTGATCCAGTTTTTATGTATGATATCAGGAGATGAAACGTGGGTGCATCATGAATCACTGAAGACGAAGAGAGACTTCATATTATGGAAACACCTCTCACGCCCATCTCTCAAGAAAGAGCAAACAGCTCGATTCACGAAGAAGGTTATGACGACGATCTTTTTTGGAACCAGAAGGGGGTGCTTCTAGTTGATTTCCTCACCAGGGGAGCGACAGTAAATCCTACCAGTCACTGAGACACACTTACTACCCAGGCGCTTGTTCAACGTGACTTCAGGGATTAGACGCAATACGTTGGTCTTAATTTTTGCTTGTACCTTCTATATAACTAACAGTGAGCTCATGGACCATCTAACCTAATTAGTATCCTTAACTTGGGTTAAGGGATTTGACCTTTAAAAACCATCAACAGAAGAATGTGAAACATCGGGTTCTTGATTTATTTACACACAAAAAAACACCCAGAAGAACACTGTGTCTTAGATAGTCAGCCTGAAGGCTGGTCGAATCCTCAGAAACCACGTTCATATGTTATGTGGTAGAAGACCCACACACCAAGGGACTGCCATACTGAGGAATACTGCACAAATTGTGGAGTGAGGTAGTTAACAACTCCATTCCTCACCGAGACAGTACAGCAGCACTGACCCTATGAGTAGCACCTTTAAATCATCCGTAGGCAATAGGTGTGGCCCGAATGCATTAACACAGTAGCACCCATACCTCAGCAGTTTCCATATAACCATAACCATAATTTCAGTATCACATCTGTGATAAGCTACATTTTGTTCTATCCTGTGCGAACCTACAATCGCCTTATAGCTTCAAGTTGTAATTGATCAGTTATTCATTTGCTGAGTCTTGTACGCACATGTACCACATTGTGTGTATAATTAGATATAGTAGATCTCAGCATCCCTAGCTTACGATATTGGTCATTAACAGTAGGCTACATAGTGGAACGACAGAATAACTCTGAGGTAAGAGGTGACCTGATTACCACAAAGGGAGGTGTCTGGCCATGAAACTGAACTCAAGATACCAGAGAAGGTGACGTTAGATACTATCTATGGTGTGGTGCAATGTGCTTGTCGTGTTTCACTCATTATTTGACGACCTCAAATGTACTGTACGTGTATATGTCCTGGGGGGACAAGCGCTCGCAAATGGTTAATTGTCTTGCCACGTAACGCTAGTTACTGGGGAGGAATGGGACACATCGGATATGCACAATTCCCAAATATTATCCTGGTTGTCCTTGACAGTAGTGGGACACATCGGATATGCACAATTCCCAAATATTATCCTGGTTAGCCTTAACAGTAGTGGGGCACATCGGATATGTATCATTCCCAAATATTATCCTGGTTATCCTTAACAGTAGTGGGGCACATCGGATAGGTACCATTCCCAAATATTATCCTGGTTGTCCTTGACAGGAGTGGGGCACATCGGATATGTATCATTCCTAAATATTATCCTGGTTATCCTTGACAGTAGTGGGACACATCGGATATGCACAATTCCCAAATATTATCCTGGTCATCCTTGACAGGAGTGGGACACATCGGATATGCACAATTCCCAAATATTATCCTGGTCATCCTTGACAGGAGTGGGGCACATCGGATATGTACCATTCTCGAATATTATCCTGGTTATCCTTAACAGTAGTGGGGCACATCGGATAGGTACCATTCCCAAATATTATCCTGGTTATCCTTGACAGGAGTGGGGCACATCGGATATGTATCATTCCTAAATATTATCCTGGTTATCCTTGACAGTAGTGGGACACATCGGATATGCACAATTCCCAAATATTATCCTGGTCATCCTTGACAGGAGTGGGTCACATCGGATATGCACAATTCCCAAATATTATCCTGGTCATCCTTGACAGGAGTGGGGCACATCGGATATGTACCATTCTCAAATATTATCCTGGTTATCCTTAACAGTAGTGGGACACATCGGATATGCATCATTTCCAAATATTATCCTGGTTATCCTTCACAGGAGTGGGACACATCGGATATGCATCATTTCCAAATATTATCCTGGTTATCCTTAACAGTAGTGCGACACATCGGATATGCATCATTTCCAAATATTATCCTGGTTATCCTTCACAGGAGTGGGGCACATCGGATATGTGCTGTACCCTTATATCTGGATGATCCATCAAAATCCAAGGCTGGAAAAATAATGGATTGTAGCATCTTGAAGTTCCGGCTAAAAACAACACAGTGCTACTTGGCGAAAACCATCAGAATAAGGAACAGGGATTTATCAAACAGAATGTGCTATAGTATCAAACTACAGAACAATAGGGTTCTCTAACTACTCAGGAAAGACGAGAATCCATGAAAATCTCGGGCGTAAGGATGCGGATAATGTCCCCCGGGAACTTCCACCCTACAGCACATTCCACTACCATTTAACTACAAAGACAATGCCAAATTTCTATAAAAGATCGGGGAATCGTAAAAACGTGCCTGTCATATTTATTGACATTGACAAATACACGTTTCCTAACACTTGCATTCATAATATGCATTATTAACGTTCAATAAAATCAAATGACGAAATGTCATTACTCTGTTACATTAAACACCTATTTGTTTCTTCTAGAAAGCGATAAAATTGTTTATGGAAGCTTTCATAAGCTCAAATAAAATAATGAATTAAATCGCAGCAAACAACTGCTGTTCCCTAGGTAACGAGAGTTTTATAACAAGATAAAATGTTATAAAGTTAAAAAAATATCCCCAAAATAAAATGAATTTACCCCTGACGTAGATCTCCGTCATTACAAAAACTATTCATTACTCTATACAATTTATCTCCCGTCTCCTATCACTTAAATCCTTCTCATAGATGCGATAACAAATCTCTACTCATAATTAAATTACAAATTAAAAATACAATACGCATAAATATAACTTTAAACCTTTCTTTGAATTCTAAATATTATTTATGTACAACACAAATATCGACGCTGTAGTTCAACAACTACTCAATTTCAAATGAAATATATACAACGGGCAAACTGCCTCCTTTAGAGACAATATAGCCATAAATTGTCTTCCTATTTCTTCACTCACATTTCAACGGACTTGAGAAAATTTTATTCACCATACTATGTCATATTCGGGAAACTGTTACAAATCGGGATTCTATAATCCTTACAATTAAGTAAATACATAGTTCATAGACCTCCTACAACTGGTCTGTCATAAAAATAAAACTACTTAATAAAAATACAATATTCCAATTCATTGAATAATTACTGTAAATTCAATATCTGTTTAAGAACCATTTAAATAGAGCTCAGTTTACTCTCAGTTTCAACAAAGATCCATTGATCCTATAATTTCTTTCGGATACACCTTCATCTAGGATTCGCTGCCCTAATGCTTTCATGGAGTTTCAACTCTAAGAGACTATTGCAATAACTTCAAATATTAATAAACACCAACAATACTGCTCCTTCTTAAAACATCCTATTTTCCAATATATGCGCAAGTCTGTCACTACATACATTCCTTCAACAATTGACCAATGGCTTCACATTCATTGTCATTGTCATACAACAAATACCTCCGTCATCACGGGAATTTATTATTTATTTATTTATTTATTTATTTATCGTATGGCTTTCAGTGCCGGGAGTGTCCGAGGACATGTTCGGCTCGCCTGAGTCTGTAGCTGCTTCCAGCGGATACCCTAAAGGGTGAGCTACAAGTTCCGTTCAATTTCAAGTAGTTCCAACTTTCACCACCAGATATCAATGATACCTAGTGGTGAACGTTGGAACTTTGATAGAGCGTTCTGACGAAATCTAACCTAACAAATTTTGCTTTACACAAGTTTAGTCTGTGAAAGGATCTTTTACATGCCATAAATCTATGACATGGGACCGCCGGCTTTACTTCCCCTCCGAAGGAAGGCATACTGAAAGATTTTTAACGCTCTTAAAAATCCGACGACTTCGGCCGGGTTTGAACCCGCTATCTTGGGCATAGCAGTTCAGCATGCTACCGACTACGCCACCGAATAAATAAATCTCTCTCTCTCTCTCTTAGAGATACTTCGCAGTTTCTTCCAATAACATATTATTCTTAACTAACTTCTCGTTAACAAATTCTTTTCGTAGTTTCAACATCCTTAATAAAAATATGTAATAAAAATACTGGTTCTATCGATGAATTAATTTAACAGGTAATACAATAAAATACTAGTCTTCTAATAACAATATTAGGCCTATTTCTTTTATATCACTCACATTTCCATAAAACTTTCTATCAACTGTGATATTTCTTTCAACTCTCTCATCAAAATCTTATCATTTCAAAAATACGCTGCATTTCGTATTTACTAACTTCATATTACATTCTCTTATAAATTCTTTCTTTAATATATTTCTCATTAACTTTTATACTTTATGTTTGTTAATTATGTCACCAAATATTTATAACCAAATCTGTCTAATAAGTTATCAGATCGTGACTTTACATAGATCTTTCAAATAAGATATTTGAGAATCGCATTCTCTAAAATATACCTCTGTATAACATTCTTGGAACAAATTTCCATCATTATCATCGTTGTCAAAGAACGATATAGGCCTATTACAATTCAAAACTGACAAATATGATCTAAACACATTTAAACTTGACCATAAAAGTATTATGAACTAAACTGTAAAATCTCCTCATTCAAATTTCGAAAGTCGCTAAATTCCAAAAATTTAAGTAACAATTCTAAATTGTCAAAAACGACGAAAATCGAGAATAAACATCCACATGTAGTTATGAAAATATAACATCGAAAACTATAACAATATTATGAAAAACGTAGAAAAATGGCATTAACAAAAGTTGTCGGATATTCTCAAAAGTTTCTACAATTCTACAAAATGGGATATATTGTTGGTCATGAGACTACCTTGTGTCGCGTTATAGATGACTAGAAGTGGTCTTTCTTCGCTATCCCTGAGAAACGGATTGTTCCTGATAGCTCGAAACTCCATGATGTCGTGTGGGCATCTACGGTCTCCTACAGAAGTCTCCATGCGGTCAGGTACGGGATTCGAACTCTTAACATCTTCGTGTGGCCGTCCTTTCTGCTAGGTAATCTTCTTGTGTGGGATGGGATACCCTTTCTCGCTTGATGGCACTGGGATCAACCCTAGCCGCCCTTGTTCGTGAATATCTTCTGTCTTCTTTCGCCAAAGTTCTGATATAAGCATTCGTCATTTTAGTTGGTGAAATGACTTTGTAGATGTAGAATATTTTACGTAAGAGAGACGAGATGTTAATCTCCCCCACGAGATTGATGTTATTATGTCATTTCGAATACTCTCGTCATTAACATTTTAGTTCGCCATTACTTCTTCTGTAGATTCGTCGTATATTCCTCCCTCAACTTCAGTAATTTCGACATGGTAGAAATATGTAGAATAATTTACATAAACTTTAAATATATTGTTGTATGTCGCCTTGATATATATGCACAAACTAAGTGTCTCCGTTCTCGTTGCTAATTGCGTTTCGTATTCGTCTTCTTCAAATATACCGTATTCTCTATCAGCTTTGTTCGATTGTCGAGTATTTGGTTGACACGTCCTCTTCTCATGAAGTCGTAATTGTTAAGAGCCTCGATTCTCCTCTCTCATTCCTCTCGCCAATACTCTAGTTAGCGTCACTTTTAAGAACATGGATCTGATTGGTTGCTTATAAGCGATGATGGTAATAATCCTTAATTATACATTTAATTAGCTGCAATGTTAATAAATAGTTCTAATTTATTATTTAATATCTTCTATGATATTATGATGTGTTAAAGTCATGCTGGTAATTAGCTATGCTAATTACATTGTTTGCTCTTATCTAAGTAAGGTCGCTTCTTATTGGCTGTCCGACACGAGCCAAGCACGAGTCACCCCTCCTTCGATCCTCTAGTCTCACTTACTGCACGTGTGGCTTTCGACTCGACTCGGGAGTCCTCGATTAGCTCCGTGCAAGATAGTTCCATCATTCTTTTAGCACTGTGCTGCCTAGTGCCAAGTCTCTCACATGACTGCGTATATTTTCCTCATTGGTCGGCTCGGTTAACTGACTAACTCGGCGAGATGTACAAACCTGTTTCGTGGCTTGATTCCAGTGTCGCTATAATTTATCATTGGAGCGTTAGAAAACTTTTGAAAAGATGAATATTTCCAAGCTCATTTACATATACCGAGTACAGTACCATTCCCAAATATTATCCTGGTTATCCTTGACAGGAGTGGGACTCATCGGATATGTACCATTCACAAATATTATCCTGGTTATCCTTGCCAGTAGTGGGACACATCGGATATGCACCATTCCCAAATATTATCCTGGTTATCCTTGACAGGAGTAGGATATTATTTAGCTGATGATGTTGACTCTCGCAAAATCTTTATCTGTGCACTAAAAATCTTTTTTCTGTTCTTCAGTCCATGATTCATTGGTCCTGGTATTCATTTTCTAAGATAAATGATGTTTGTTGACTGCTGTTTTGAATGGAGTTTATCTTGTGTAATTTCCTCTGTGATGCCAATTCGTTGAAGGTCTTTCTCTATTTCACGAGGCCAGTTATTCTTGGGTTTCTTCGAAAGAGCAAGCTTTAGAATCATTTTGGTCAGCTTGTCATTGTTCATTCGGAGAATGTGGCCGTAGAACATTAATCTCCTATTCCTAAAGGTGTCAGTGATCTTTTCAGAATGCTGATAAAGGTGCCGTGAGTTCCGTTTAATCCAGATTCTGAGCAGATTGGAACAAGGAGTTTCCTTAATATTTTCATCTCTTGTTTCTCTATATCTTAAATAAAGGATCTACCTCCAATTACTATGATTATTATTATTATTATTAATAATAATATAGAACCAGCGGAACAGCACGCAATCTCCTGGTGTCAATAACGCTTGAGGCGAGTATAAATATATTCACGCTTGCCTATCTCACTACACTACAAGCCCTGATAAAGACCCCAAGGAACAAA
Source organism: Meconema thalassinum (assembly GCA_946902985.2). NCBI lineage: Eukaryota > Metazoa > Arthropoda > Insecta > Orthoptera > Tettigoniidae > Meconema > Meconema thalassinum. The sequence continues at coordinate 672,765,754 of OX336388.2, forward strand.
ATATCAACACGATCTAACATATATCCCATGGGAGAAATATACTTACTTACTAAAACACCTAAGTAACAGTTTTTTAACATTTGGAAATGCCTTCTACTTCGTGAATTCCTGAAGCTGCTGCTAGCCAACATATCTTGAAATTAAACACCTTGTCCCCCAATAAATGGACGGTCTACCTGACGCATATGTCCAGGAACTGAGGGGCAAAGCCATGGCGACGATGCGTTGAGAGATGATCTAATTTCATTTTATTATAAATTAAAAAACAAAACGTAATTCAAACAAAATTTGCACCCACTGCTGACCTTCCTGTATCAGCAAGGTGCATCATACTAAATCAAAAAACAAAAAGTACCTAAAAATCATACCAAAAACAAAATCTCACTAAATTAAGGGACATAAGGAGCTCACTGAGAGCACCAGGTTCCCGCATTTCGAAGGCAATGCACACATGCCTTCTAGCTTGATTATCTCACACTAGCCCTCACGCGCCGAGTCAGATGTAAACAGAAGACAGCGCACTCACTTCAAGGGTTATGCTGGGCTAGGATTCATGTTATATATTTACGTACATATTTCTTTATTACACAGATAAACATAGTTTATAAAACTTATCTCCATCGATTATTGTGTCCTCTATTCAAATTAAACAAATTTATTTTACATATTTTTACATATTTCTGACATTATTACATATTTATATCTAAAACTAGCAACCTGTCCCGGCTTCTCCGGGTATCTTAAACGGTTTACCCAGCGTAAGTTTAAAAGGCGCATGGACGGCAGGTCCCAGACGCAATTCAGAAAAGCCGAGGTGAACAGCGAAACTCCAAACACATATACTCTTCTCTGAAGTCTTAACTCGACACGACTCGATGCTGGCCGAAGCATGGGTGATAGGCTCGCTCGCTAGCTCGTAATCTCGCTCCGAAGCTATTAATTTTAATTTCTATTGAATGGGAATTGTTGGAAAAAATTAAAACGATGTATTAAAGATTGAGATATGCTGTAGCGGATTTTTTTTTTTTTTGTAGAAATTAGAAGGTGCACGGACGTCAGGTTTTTCTTCGACTCGATTCACTGAAATCGTTACTGCTCGGCTTCCTTTGCTGTTTTTCTACAGGAACCTTCCCAGAGAACTCCTTAACAGTAAGGTGAATACCGCATCAATATCCAACCAGTGGTTCTGGAGATTACTCGTTACATCCAAGAATCGGGGACTTTGTTTTGTACCATGTAGAGATAAATATAGCCGGCCCCGTGGTGTTGAGGTAGCGCGTCTGCCTCTCACCCGGAGGCCATGGGTTCGATTCCCGGCTCCGTCAGGGATGTAGAAAATACGCATATAATACTAAAAATATGCACTTAACAATAAGGCAATCTTAGTCACTCTTCTTTACCTTCTTAGCCGTAATTATGTGTACTCTTTTTGCATGTTGTTCAAGTTGATTTTTTTTTTCACATTTCACTTCCTTCGAGCATATTTGACAATAGACGACAACGCCATCAGTTGAATAATCACTATTACCTGACACCCACTGATTTAATAAATACTGCTGCTCTCTTTAAGCATTTTGAGTAAAGGATATGCATACTAATGTAACACTTTAACTGGAGAAACTCATCACAAAACTAACCCCGGGATACTGGCTGCCGAGATGGTGAAAAGACTCTTCGTGAAATAGCCTGGTAGCATTATTGCGTAAAATACTGCTATCTCGTTATCTGTTTATTAGAACGTTGCTTACGAGGGATACTGCCCAGATGGTGAAAGGAATGTCCCACCCCATCCATTTCTTGCAATGCCAGGCGAAAATACTGTTATCTCGTTATCTGTTGCTCAGAAAGTTGCTTACAAGGGATGTCCAACTTGCAGGCGTAACCTATTTTGTTCATGATGTTTTAAATTATACTTAATTTCAAATGCATATGTCAAAATATACTGTTAAGTTCAGAATGTGCAATGAGTCCAATATACCCACAAAATATGCTGTTAAGTTCAGAATGTGCAATGAGTCCAATATACCCACAAAATATACCTACTGTTAAGTTCAGAATGTGCAATGAGTCCAATATACCCACAAAATATGCTGTTAAGTTCAGAATGTGCAATGAGTCCAATATACCCACAAAATATGCTGTTATGTTCAGAGTGCAATGAGTCCAATATACCCACAAAATATGCTGTTAAGTTCAGAATGTGCAATGAGTCCATATACCCACAAAATATGCTGTTAAGTTCAGAATGTGCAATGAGTCCAATATACCCACAAAATATGCTGTTAAGTTCAGAATGTGCAATGAGTCCAATATACCCACAAAATATGCTGTTAAGTTCAGAATGTGCAATGAGTCCAATATACCCACAAAATATGCTGTTAAGTTCAGAATGTGCAATGAGTCCAATATACCCACAAAATATGCTGTTAAGTTCAGAATGTGCAATGAGTCCAATATACCCACAAAATATGCTGTTAAGTTCAGAATGTGCAATGAGTCCAATATACCCACAAAATATGCTGTTAAGTTCAGAATGTGCAATGAGTCCAATATACCCACAAAATATGCTGTTAAGTTCAGAATGTGCAATGAGTCCAATATACCCACAAAATATGCTGTTAAGTTCAGAATGTGCAATGAGTCCAATATACCCACAAAATATGCTGTTAAGTTCAGAATGTGCAATGAGTCCAATATACCCACAAAATATGCTATTAAGTTCAGAATGTGCAATGAGTCCAATATACCCACAAAATATGCTGTTAAGTTCAGAATGTGCAATGCGTCCAATATACCCACAAAATATGCATTTGCATATGCACATATCCATTTTCAAAATATCCGGTCCCTAGTTAAGTTACCAGTTTGCAGTGAAGGCAGGGGAACGCAGACGAAGGACACTACCTAAGTACGTGCAAGGCGCATTGCACCCAGTGAAACCCTAGTTTATGGTCTTAAATGTTCAATCACTCTACCGCTGGAGAGATGGTTGGTTGGTTCCTCAGTTTAGGGGCTGCGACAACGCGGTCATGTAGCCCCGTGTACTTTGGGTGTTTGTAGAATCTGTCTGATAACCGGTGTTAATTGTGATGGCTGTATTAGTGTATGTTATCTGTTTAAATTCAAGTAAAGGCTGCAGACATAAATTTCAAGTAGTTCCTACTTTTGCTACCAAGTGCTACCGTCCACGGCACCTAGCTTGCGGACTTGGATAGGCTACTAGATGGCATCGCAGTCAGCACCGGGCGGCGAACGTTGGAACTAATAGAGCGTTATCAATTCTTACCTACACATTTTGGCTTCACACAAGTGTAGTTAGTGGAAGGTTTTTTCATGCCATAAATCTATGACATAGGACCTCCGGCTTTACTTCCCCACCGAAGGAAGGCATACTGAGGGATTTTTAACGCTCTTAGAAAATCCCACGACTTCGGCCGGGTTTGAACCCGTGACCTTGGTCATAGCAGTTCAGCATGCTACCAACTACGCCACCGAAGCCGCCTGCTGGAGAGAGAAACACCTTCTGATACACAGGGGCGGATCAAGGGGAGGGCGAGGAGGGCGACCGCTCAGGGCCCCGCGGTCTGAGGGGCCCCGCGCCCTGGATTTTTAGCCTATTTTCAATTTTGAAAAAATAGGCTTATGAGATCACCTTTTGTCCGTGTGTGTGTGCGTGTGTGTGTGTGTGTGATTCGTGTGTGTGTCCCCCCCTAATAAAATCTAAACGGCTGGAGCGATTTCAATGAAACTCGGTATATTCATAGCACTATTCCCGGCGACCTCGACCGTGCCCTTCAAATTTTGTTACGTCTCACCAATGCAAAATGGCGGCTGCGCGAAATATTTCACTAGCATTCAATATCTCCGAAACTATTACAGATATCGCCCTGAAATTGTGTACGGTGATAAAGGGTACTACTAGAAGTTCACCTATGAGACTTTCAAAAACCTGGTGACTACAAAACCAACATGGTGGTCAAGCGAACTTGAGACTTTTAAATAGACTTTTCTCGCGATTTAACTATCCACACGTAATGAAACTTGGTACAGCAAATGTTTATACACATTGTAATGCACTGGAGTCTAATTTAGTTCAATTGTTTACATAACTTCAAAATGGCGGATGTGCGAAATATTTCACTAGCATGCAATATCTCCGAAACTATTACCGATATCGCCCTGAAATTGTGCACGGTGATAAAGGGCACTACTAGAAGTTCACCTATGAGACTTTCAAAAACATGGTGACTACAAAACCAACATGGTGGTCAAGCGAAGTTGAGACTTTTAAATAGACTTTTCTCGCGATTTAACTATCCAAACGTAATGAAACTTGGTACAGCAAATGTTTATACACATTGTAATGCACTGGAGTCTAATTTAGTTCAATTGTTAACATAACCTCAAAATGGCGGCTGTGCGAAATATTTCACTGACATTCTATATCTCCGAAACTATTACAGATATCACCCTGCAATTTCGTACGGTGATAAAGGGTACTGATACAAGTTTACCTATGTAGCCTATATTTCATAAACCTGTAAAGTAGAAAACGAACATGGCGACCAAGTGAATTTGAAATATTTTAATAGACTTTTCTCGTGATTTAACTCTCTGAGCGCAGTGAAATGTGGTACAGTAAATGAGTTTGCAGATTGTAATGCACTGCCATCTAATTTAAATCAATTGTTTACATAACCTCAATATGGCGGCTGTGCGAAATTTTAAAATTAAGTTTTTATTTCTTGTGTCGTAATCATGCGATCGAAGTCAAAGTTTGAATAATGAACCTAGGCAATAATTGTCCTTGAATGGTACATAATTCTATGGCCTATACATATAACAATCCTAAATGGCGAGCTTCCGAAATATTTAGACGGTTCTCAATATCTATGAATCTTTTACAGCAACCAAACTGAATTTTTAATGTTCATAGAGACTATGAACATATGTTCACCTATAGGACTTTCATTAACCTGGTGAGCACAAATCCAACATGGCGGCGACGCGAAGTATAAATATTTAAATGGACGATTCTCGCGAATTAACTATCCGAGTGCTGTGAAACGATGCACGTTAAATGCTTATACAAATGTTGATCCACTGGCATCTAATTTATTTCAATTGTTTGCATAATCACAAGATGGCTGCTGTGCGTAATTTTAAAATCTCGTTTTTACTTCTTGTGTTCTAATCATGCGATTGAAGTTTGAATACCACACGTACACAATAATCTTAATGTAATAGTACAAAAATAAAAATCCAACCTGGCGACAATCTGAAATATTTAGACGGTTCTCAATATCTACGAATCTGTTACAGCAATTAAACTGAAATTTTGTATGTTGTTAGAAGAAATTGACACGAGCAGGATATATGAAAATAGGCTGTATAGTTCTTTATGGAACTACTTGTTTAAAATTTAATTAACTATTTAATCAATTATACTTTTCAAACTAATTTATAATTCATATTCCTTTTTGCAGTGTAGCTATGACCTCCCGTGACCGTTTAGCAAGTTTAGATTTCAGTTAAATAATAGAATACTTCAGCCGGGAAAAAAGTCGCAAAGTAATATTCTAATATTTCATAGTTTACATAATCTTCTTTAAGGGGACTTCAATGTTTCTTTCATATTATAAAAAAAATGTACTGTATTGTATTCAAAATATTGTAACTATTCTATCTTCTTCTTCTTCTTCTTCTTCTTCTTCTTCTTCTTCTTCTTCGCGAATGGGTCGCTTAGGACCACGCGAAATCAACACTTTCTAGCCTTCCTGTTGGCCCAGTATTCCTTCATTCGAAACGAGTGGGTCTGTTTCCGCTGCTCTGACCATCGATGTTGTGTAGTCTTCTTCTCTTCTTCCTCGAAACCCCGCGTCTGAGTGATTTTCCTGATTTCCTTCCGGTCATGCAAGTTTGGTGATCCTAATTCATTTAAGTCACTCTCTGTAAATTTATACCAATCTGGTCTAGAAGCCTTGTTCTTTATTTTATTATTATTACCAAACTATTTTCCATTTGATTTGGTATTTTTTATTTCCTATTGTTGTGGGCCCCTGTCGCCCAGGGCCCCGCAAGGGCTGAATCAGCCACTGCTGATACAGGAGAGAAGGAGAGAGATCAAATAAACTGTGAGGAGGTCAAGCGGCGAGTGCACGTGGATAGTTTGATTATTGTAACTGATTGATCTGTGCTAACTCGCTCACTTTGGTTCATTTTGTCACGGAATTCTTTATCGCAAACGACCTCCTCCTTGAAAGTTCGGAATCTGCAAATATGCAACACTCACGCTGTCGGTATTACTCGTAATGTGACTTATCTCCTGCTGTTGGCTGATTAGATATGGAGGTAGGAACTTAGTTCAAGAGGTTTGTTTTCTTCTCATTCCAGTTGTTACATGACCTAACCCATGCTCTAGAAGGTAGAAGAAAGACCAGGCTCGAAAATTGCGGATATCCCACCAGCGTAACCGAGTTACATACATAAATACATACATACAGTATATTTATTTGCAGATGTGGACGCTGTCCATGGTGGCAAATTACAACAACAAAAAACACTAAGCAAAATAAATCATTCATACAACTAAAGAAAACACATTTTAGATACAAGGATTAATTGGTATAAGAAAATAATAATAATAGAAACAAATATAAAATACGAATAAGGATAATTTACACTTTTCTTCATCCATGTCATGTCACTGGCTCCTGATCTGGTGCTTTCTCACCAACTCTTTAAATTTTCCAACATTAGGAGGCAAAGGGCTGAAAATGTCCCCTGGCAAACTGTTCCATTCTGCTTCCCCCCTCCCAATGAAAGAACATTTGCCCCAGTTACTATTCCACTGCCTTAATTTTAATTTACACGAATGACTGTATCTGCCCATGTAAGTACCTCCCTTTCCCAATCCCTCATGAATGTCTTCCCAAGCAATTTCCCCCGTGTAAGCTAAGAAAATACCCCCTAGTCTTGCTCTTGAACGTCTACCAGCCAGACTTTCCCATCCCAAATCCTGAATCATCCTACTTACACTACTCGTCGATCTGTGGTCCTCCATTACATACCTGGCGGCCTTCCTCTGTACTCCTTCCAATTCCTTTATTAAATACATTTGGTATGAATCCCACACTCCCCCAGCATATTCCAGCCGAGGACGGACTAGGGACATGTATGCCCTTTCCCTAATCTCTCTGCCAGCCCCTTTAAACACTCGCATAACTTGTATGCTTTCTTCACTATTTCCCCTATGTGCTTACCCCAGTGAAAATTCCCACCCCCCAGTGTTACACCTAAATACCTACATTCGTCCCCAAATACAACTTTATTTTTCCCTACTGAATATTCAAAAACAATATGATTCCTTTTGTTAACAAATCTCACTGCTTGGCATTTCTTTGAATTTATCATCATATCACTTTCATCTGCCCAGCTTTGTATGACAGTCAGGTCCCTCTGCAAAATGCCGCAGTCTTCCAGATGATTTATCCTCCTGTATACTCTTCAAGTCACTTTTCGTATTTGGACAGAGTTGATGGCGTTCAGAGATCAAAATATCTGACTCCCAGTGCTGGCGGTGATTGTGATTTTTGGCAGGGTTTTTCACATGAACTCCAAGCAAATGCCGGGATGGTACGGTACCTTATTTCAATACCGAGGCACATACCCCAATGTATGTCTACCCTGTATTAATCCCGTTTTTAACGGGGTAGAGGATGAGATGCGATGAAATTATATGTGGCGGATATTTTTTACGGCCGGATGCCCTTCCTGACTCCAAACTCATGAGAGATGAATGAAGCTGGGCAAGTTCAATTTCAAGTAGTTCCAACTTTGGCTACCAGACGCCACTGTCACCCAGCGGCGAACGTTGGAACTTGATAGAGCGTTTCTAACCAAATAACCAACAAAATTAGTTACACACTACCAATTGTAGTGGTAGGTTCTTTTTATGACATAAATCTGTGGCATGGGCCCGCTGAAGGAAGGCACAGGCCTACTGAAGGTTTTTAACGCTCTTAAAAATCCGACGACTTCGGCTGGGTTTGAACCCGCGATCTTGGGCAAGCAGTTCAGCATCCTACCGACTACGCTATCGACTGCGCCACCGAAGCCGACCTACCCCAATACAAGACTCTAATAATTATACTGTAGTTACACACATTGTTAGTCATCACAAGAACACAGGTAAGCAAACACACTCAAGAATACAGCGCTGATAACCAAGTTATCCCAAGCTCGAACGAATCAACAACAACCACAACAAGAGATATGCATTGTATTTATGTCTCGTGTTTTAATGATTATATTATGTAAGACATAACACGCCATAAAAGCTCCTTATCCCCGAACATCCTCGATTAGATACATTAACCGCGATGATGCTGTATACTCAGTTATAGTTATTGTTGCTTTAAGGGGCGGAACAGAGAGGTCATCTGCCCCATCTGCTGGATACTCATTCATTCAACTAGGCAAGCGGCTTCGGTGGCGTAGTCGGTAGCATGCTGAACTGCTGTGCCCAAGATAGCGGGTTCAAACCCGGCCGAAGTCGTCGGATTTTTTAAGAGCGTTAAAAATCCTTCAGTATGCCTTCCTTCGGAGGGGAAGTAAAGCCGGCGGTCCCATGTCATAGATTTATGGCATGTAAAAGATCCTTTCTCAGACTAAACTTGTGTAAAGCAAAATTGTTAGGTTAGATTTCGTCAGAACGCTCTATCAAAGTTCCAACGTTCACCACTAGGTATCATTGGTATATGGTGGCGAAAGTTGGAACTACTTGAAATTGAACGGAACTTGTAGCTCACCCTTTAGGGTGTCCGCTGGAAGCAGCTACAGACTCAGGCGAGCCGAACATGTCCTCGGACACTCCCGGCACTAAAAGCCATACGATAAATAAATAAATAAATAAATAAATAAATAAATAATTCAACTAGGTAAAGTATTTTCTTTCGCAGTGGAGTTGAAAACAGTGCTCTGCTTAATGCCCCCCCCCCCGGGCCCGGCTCACCAATTCCAAGATAATTTTCTCTTTATACTATTCAGTCGGACAATAGGCTATTTGTCCAATGTGATTGGGTGGAGGTGCAATATATAAGTTTTACGTCATTTAAAACGCAAGTCCTGAAAATAAAGTAGGTCTACATGTATTACTTCTTATTCATATAAATAAGGGCAAGTAATTTTGGGGAAATAGCAAGTTGGCCGACCGATAAGTACAAATTGATAGCTTGTACAGGCAACACTGAAACATTTCCAAATTTCACATAGCGTCAATTTATTTCAAAGAATAAACATCTCAAGGGAGGCTGGAAACTTGTTCATTCAAGTGTTAACTACTGTATTGCACAATAAATATCTTGTATTTATGACCTATAAAAACATTGTTAATGTTTACTAATTTTAGGATATTGGGACATCTTGGTCATCAACCCTGGTTGAATTTGTCTGATAACCTATACTTCAGTGTAACTGTATTAGGGACAGTGGTGCCCCGGGACTAGAAATGCGGCATTATGCCGCCGTGAAGTGTAGCGTGGATGTTGAGAGCAAACGAAACACAATGCGCCAGTCGTACAAGTGATGGGTTCGAGTTCAGAGCAGGGAACTCTATTATTTTTGATTTAATTTAGTTTTTACCGTCTCTTATCGTACGTGAAGTATCCTCTTCCCTGCACATTTTCAGTGAATACAAGAGCTGGGTTCCCGCATTCGTCTCCGGTGTTGTTCTTTTCTCTCTTGGGACCACACCTTCCCTGTCTTCAGCTTCGGCTTTTCCTGGAAACCTTTGTGCGTACGTAGTTTTTCCTGAAGTGGAACACGCTCCTGGATATCTTTAGGGGAAATTTCCATTTCACGTAGATCTTTCTCAACTTCCGTGAACCATGCCCCTTTGGCTTTCTTATCCTGAAAGTACGTCAATATCCGTTTGATATCCTGCCTGGGCTCATTCGTGTCACATGGCTATAAAAGGCAATCCTTCTTTTTCGAATCGTGTCACTGATCTTCTCCACGTGCTTGTATAATTCGTGGTTGTGACGCCTTCTGTACTCGCTGTTTTCTTTGATAGGACCCAGGATTTTCCTCAAAATCTTCCTTTCTTTCGCCTCTAGTTTTTCCATTAGACCTTTCTTGTTCATTATTAGAGTCTCTGCCGCATACAGAGCCTCTGGTCGAATAACAGTGTAGTAATGTCTAATTTTGGCGTTTAAGGATATGGATCTCTTATTGTAGGTGTCTTTAGTCAGGTTGTACATTTTATTAATGCGTGAAACGAAGGCTTCTTTCTCTGATAGGTTAGGCTCTACCCATTCACCGAGGTATTTAAACTTTTCTGCCTTCTGAACTTTTCCTAGTCCGACCTCCAGTTCCCTGGGCGCTGATTTTATGTTTGTCATGAATTGTGTCTTCTCAAAGGAGATTTGAAGCTTAGCCTTCAGTGCTTGATTTTTCAGCTGGTTAAGTTGTATCAATGCCGTATCAATGGAACCTGAAAAGATCACTAAATCATCTGCAAAGGCTAGACAGTCATATTATTATTATTATTATTGTTATTATTATTATTATCTGAGAATGACGTTATGAATATCATTCCGGGTTGGGAAAGTCTTAAGCTACGTACTCTGTTATTATTTGCAACTACCATCTTCCCCTTTTTTGACGACTGCTTGGTGGTCCCTTGAAGTGAAACTCAGTATTTGAAACTACTCACATTCTTCAATTGTCCACCCTTGAAAATAATTGTTTTACTTTTCATGATACTTTACCAAGGAGAATAAAGTGTTGCGAAATGTTGATCTATAGCTGTTGTTGAACAAGGCATTGACTGGAATGCATTTACATGCATGTTTCAGATAATGCCGACCTTCATTACTACATTTTACTGTTCTAATTTGAATTGTGAATGGCGCGTTTCTTTAACCTTCACTATCGCAATAAATACAAACTTTCTTTTATAGAAGTTCCACGAAGAAGTGACTTTACGTTGTGGTGTGGTATGCATAAAATGCGTAGCTACAAATTCATTAGCAGCTTTTTAACTTACGCAGAAAATGAAACAACTGACACAAAGAACAAGCGTGGGGAAAGTGCTTCACTACTTGGTCCTTCTCTCCCAATGAGGTATGCTAGAAGCTCCTCAAGTCAAACTCAAAGCCGGGAATCGAGCCCGGGCCTTCGCGGTGACAGCCAAGAATGCAGTTTTACACAAGTACTGTATATTCTGAACCCTTTTCACTATTCTCTATTCATATGAGAAACCTGACCTAACAACCATATAACCAGGCCCTTTAAAATAATTATACTTATTTTCTTCTCAGATCCTCATAAATTAGTTTGTACCAATTAACAGAAATGTGTAGTCTGAAACTCATGAAATGACCTGCAAAAAAAAACGATCACTTGTAAAATTCAACATTACTTTCGTTCAAATCATAAGTATGAACGGTATAGGCCTAGTACAGTACATACTGTTTATAGCATGGCAGTAAGGTTAGCCTAATTGGTTTCCTGGATGCATTACCATTCTTCATGTCATTGTTTCACTAAACAACAGCGATTCTTTGACATGATGCTGTTTCCCGCGGAAAGATGTGCGCGCCATCGCTATCGTCAACAATGCAATGATTTATTATTTTTTCTTTTGCCACTTGTTGGCATAGGAAAAGATCAATACAGCCATATCCTCAGTGGTTCTTGTGCAATTCAGAAACGAATATGCGCTTGGGGCCTGAAGATGTTGCCAGGGCAGTGGCTCTGATCGAAAATGGTGACGCGCACATCTTTCCGCGGGAAACAGCATCATGTCAACGAATCGCTATTGTTAAATGAAACAATGACATGAATAATGATAATATATCCAGGAAATCTTACTTCCATGCTATAAACAGTAGCTTATGTACTAGGCCTACATCGTTCATATAATGATTTAAATGAAAGTTATGTTGAATTTTTCAAGTGTTTTTTTTTCAGTCAGTGTATATTTCAGCTCTATATGTGAAAGGTAAATGACATGTAACATGAGTTAACAATGTAATACTGTAATTACTTGTAAATAATGCACAGTTTGTTTTATTATCATTCATGAATACTCTTTGCCATACTTCAGTTGCTGCAATTACAGAGTTTTAGAGGTCTTACAAGATCACCGACAGTAGTGGCTACGCTGGCTAAAGCTCAGCATTAGGTCATGGGGCCAAGCTCTCTGCTGACTCGGTAGACGCGAGGGTTCGAGCCCCACCGTCGGCCGTCCTTGAAATGGTTTTCCGTGGTTTCCCATTTTCAACACCAGGCAAATGCTGGGACGGTACCTTCTGACAGGCCACGAGCGCTTCCTTCCACATCCTTGCCCAGTTTCATTCACCATCATTCATTTCATCGCTCATTAACTCCTCTCGTGAGGTTGGCGTCAGGAAGGGCATCCGACCGTAAAAATCATCGCCACAAAGACTTCCATCGCATCTCATCCCCGACCCCGTTGGAAAACGGGAATAATAAGGGGTAGACATACAGAGGTCTTACAAGATCACCTGATAGCGCAGTGGATAGCATTCTGGGCTCTGCTCTGCCAAGAATTTTTTTAAAAAATACGAGCCTTACAGTAGTCGCATATGATGTGTAACATGTGACATGTTATCCTACTACGTGTCTGCCGGGAGCACAAATCCCTTGTTAACAGTGAACTCTGTTGGTCATTGAAATAACTACTTGTAAAACTCCAGTGCCGATGATTTATTGTAGGAATATCTTTAATGGGGCCTCCAAACCTTGAAGTAAATCGCATGTGATGTACATTCCACATAGGGCTGTAGGCCCTATGTTGGCCGACAGTACCTCGAATGCTTACATTAAATAAGAATACAGCAAAAGTATGAAGATTTAAGAAATCATTTATTGTTTTCAGCAAATATGATATAATGAATATTTTCACACCAAAGAACGACAACTTGAAGATGATTTATTATAGGAATATCTTTATTGGGCCTCCAAACCTTGAAGTAAACCGTATACGATATATATTCCACATAGCCACATGGCCGACAGTACATCGTGGTACCAAACTCCGCCACCACGCGCGCTCATTGTTTCCGTCCCATTCCCGTCCCTTTTCCAAAATCACTCCCACAAAAAAATATCCAGCTACCGAGTGGAAAGATGTTACACATCAAAAACACTAGCTGCAACTGATTATGGTTCCAATGCTTTGATGCATATGACCTTGTAGTTACGCCCCTTATAACAACCATCAGCAGCACCACCACCAATGCCATCCGGATGGGACATTGACCTCTATAATACGTTCTGGGTAGCTAAATACCTCGGGCACAATGAAAGTCTGCCAGATGACAGCTGTTGTTCATAACATTCTTTCATGAAATGTTGGTCGCACAAGCAGCATGTTCTCTAGGGGTCCAGTTTTCTCTTCTGGTGGCAGCACTATACAATAGTACAAACCGACAGAGGTAGCTCCGCTCGCTAACGCGCAGGGCTAGGCCATGGAGCCAAGCTATCTGCGAACTCGGTAGACGTGGGTTCGAGCCCCTACATCAGCCGTCCTTGAAATGGTTTCCCCATTTTCAATTCCAGGCAAATGATGGGACAGTACCTTCTGACAGGCCACGGCCGCTTCCTTCCACATCCTTGCTCAGTTCATTCGTCTTCATTCATTTCATCTCTCATTAACTCCTTTAATGTGTTTGGCGTCAGGAAGGGCATCCGGACGTTTCTGAATTAGTGGTCTAATTGATTTTCTATTTTATCCATTTTATTCATACTTTTATTTAATTTTTATCACAAGAAGCACCCGCCACATAGACTTTTATATGATCTCATCGCAACCCTAATCCCGTTCATAACGGGATAAATAAGGGGTAGGCATATATAGCCTAAGCCTACTGTATAAAAGTACAAGCCAAATAGATGGAAGGTGGGAAATTAAATATCTTAACTCATGTAGGAGTCGATCTTGCGATCTCCAGTTTTGGACTCAATTATTCTACCAACTGAGTTAATCCCACAGATGCTTTCAATTCTCCTGGGAAGGGTGCCTCTGCTAAGCCGGCATATTATGCTGACGCAATCATGATGCGATATTAGCACTCTGTTGCCTTTCATTCCAGTATCACATTGATAACCAAGGAGCCTTTTCAGCTATTAAGTCGAGCATTTTCATTCTCTGCCTTCAATCTACAGTATATGTTGTTTACTCTTTGTACAATAGACACGATCTAACAGCGCTTCATAATTCGTGGACTATCATACAATGTCTCCTACTTTTGCAAAGTAGGCTAAATACTTGGCTTTCACGGCCAGTGAATTAAAACTCATGCAATTTTTCTAAGTGTATGCCGTGTCTTGTGTGGGGTTTCGCCTAGGAACACAAAGTTGGCTCATCAGCGGACTCTTGGTGTTCGTGCCCGGAGATCTCTTTAGGAGCCTATTTAGTGAGATTAAAGGCTGCTTGAGCGTTTAGCTCTCGCAGTAAAGAAGCGCAGGTCCGCTGTATAAGAAGGGAGGTAGTGCACAGTTCGCTACTCCTGTGGGGGTCCGGGCACGGACACCAAGAGCCCACTGATGAGCCAACTTGATGTTCTTAGGCGAAACCCCACACAAGACACGGCATAAACCTACTGTAGAAAAATTGCTGAGTTTTACATTGTTGTCATTTAGTCCGTCGACAAATTGTTTTGATATTAAATTTGTAGAACTCCACTATAAAACAAACCTAGATAGTGGTTACTAACGGTACTAATAAACCTAATGTCATTGAAGCGCTACAAGCAATTTTCAGTGTTGCTAAAGTAGTCTATTACCAAAAATGATTTTCATTCGGACAACACGAATTGTATCCAATTAGATTGGGTGGGGGTAGCAGTCATAGCTTTCTCACTTTCCTCGTCAACAATAATAATAATAATAATAATAATAATAATAATAATAATGTTATTGGTTTTACGTCCCTTTTAACTACTCTGGCTTTAGAGACGCTGGGGTTCCGGAATTTTGCCCCGAAGGGGATCTTTAACGTACCAGTAAATCTACTGACACGGCTCCCCCACATTTGCGCACCCTCAAATGCCAGCTGACTGCACCAGGATACGAACCTGTAACCTTGGACCCAGCAAGCGAGAACGTTACCGCTGAGCCACGCAGCCAGCCACTTTCCTCGTTAACGAGCGGCGACTCAAACGTTAAAAAACAGTACCAAGCGACAATAACCATTGTTCGCTGATGACCAATAGCATGCTTGCTCTGTCTCTCCACGTGGAGTCCAAAGTCCGGTCCTGACTGCCGGCTCGCTTGTCAGGTCTCCAGTGTTGCACAGTTGCACGCAGAATCCTGGTCATGCGGCGTAGCTCAATATTGTAGAGCATTGGCCAAATCCAAAGGTTGCAGGTTCTATTCCACACGCGCCGAGAAAATTACTTCTTTGAGTAAAAAAGACACGGATAGTCAGTCTGAAAGACTGGACTTTATATCATTTTAAATGCTAGCAGCCGAGTACCAAGAAGGCAGTGCGAGAACAGAGTTTCAAGATTCTATTTTGTTTCTTCACTGCCTACTTGATTGTTTTCGCACTGCCTTCTTGAAACTCTGTTCTCGCACTGCCTTCTTGGTACTCGGCTGCTACATCGTACTATGACGTCACACACCTCAGTGCATTCTAGGTACATTTCGTCCCGTCACCGTAACGTAACGCCAGACCTCGGCGTAACGACGAAGTCGACAAGATCATTTAAAATGATAATAATGTGCAGAGCACTGTACTAATTCTCGCGGGAGTTCTCGTTCATGTAATCTCAGATCCTGAGTACGAGATTCGAGCTTGTTTCACCACGAAACCACAACCTTGCTCGAAATGAACTTAAGGTAGACATGTCGGCTAACAAACATATTGGATATGTAATTGTTGCTCGAACAGGACCTTATCGAGGTCAAGCTAAAAAATTTAGGTGTTTATCTACTAGATCTACTTTTATTGAGACCTTTCTCTTCGTTGTACCTTCAATGTCTTTCCAAGTCCACCAATTTTCATACTGTTTCTCTCTTGACCTACTTCCGTTATGGAGGGTGTCTAGATGACTGGAAAGTCTATTATTATTATTATTATTATTATTATTATTATTATTATTATTATTATTATTATTATTATTATTATTATTATTATTATTATTGTGTTATTAATATTAATTAATCATTTAACGAGTCAGACTCGGCAAAATAAATCAGAAGTCCCTCTGGACGTCAAATTGGCAGGCGAAAAGATAAAGGCAGCAGGAGACTTCTGTTACTTAGGAAGAAAAATAACCAGTGATGAAAGAAGCAAAGAGGATATAAAAAGTAGGTTGGCCCAGGCATGGAAAGCATTTCTACAGAAAAGGAATCTGTTGACATCGAATATAGATTTAGGCATTAGGAAGTAATTTTTGAAGACCTTTGTGTGGAGCGTGGTGCTCTATGGAAATGACTCGGACTGTTAGCGTAGCAAAAATAGGGAAACAGAAGTACAGTATTTGAAAAGTGGTGCTACAGGAGAATGATGAACATCAGATGGGTAGATAAACAAATGAAGCGGTATTGAGATGAGTGGGAGAGGAGAGATGTTTCTGCCGACTGCTAATGAAGAGAAGAGATAGGGTGGTAGACACCCAGGTATAGCAAAGTTAGTTGTGGAAGGAAGGGTCGAGGACAAGAACTGTATGGATAGACCAAGGTTAGAATATGTTAAAATAATTATCTTGGATGTAGGGTGTGGTAGCTATGTAGAGATGAAACAATTAGCTCAGGACCGGGAGAACTGCATCAAACCAGTCAAAAAACTGAAGACTCAACAACAACTCGGCAAATCCCACCAGGAGCCCGTAAACTACATTTTAAGACCATTAAAAAGAACGTTTCCGAGAATTTTATAAAATATACTCCTTGTCTGGGAAACGGACCAACCATAACCATGACGACGTCAGCTCAGCAAGTTCCATTCTACTTTCCATCTTTGTAAGAGACCATGCCTGTCCATTTATTGGTAAACTACGATAGGAACGTTATGAATCTTAACGGCCAATCCTCTTTCAAGATAGCCTATGCATGTACGTTTCAACGCCTAAACAATAATGAGGACCGAACAGATTTTCTTAATCGCTCTTGGATATAATGTAATGTGGCGGACCCATGGTGTAGAGGTAACTCGCTTTCTTCTTGCCTAAGAGGTCATTTGTTAGATTCTCAGCTGCGTCAGAGATTTTGCAACTTACATCAGGGTTAAACCGAGGTGGACTCAGCCTCTTGAGGACACCTTAGTAGCTGCCTGATCTGAGGAGCAGTTACCCCGGTCAAGAGAGCCAAGGGAAGACGTTACGCCGAACAAACGTCACACCGCAATATGCAGGTCATATGGCTGAGCAGCAGTCGCTTGATAAGTCAAAGCCCTCAATTGGCTGTAGAATCTTGGCCAAAAGGAGAGTGAATGACCAACGTGGTAGCTCGAGAGGAAAGAGCACCGGGCTGGAAGGCCAAAGTGTCCAGGTTCGATCACTGATCACGAGGCATCATTTTAACTCTCTCTCTGACATCTTGTATTCCATGTGTATGACAGACCTACAAAGGCTTATTTGGTAAACGACTCGCTGTTTCTATGTTACGCACGCCGTTAAGGAGCTAGATGACTCTAATCTGCTGTAATCTTGGTTCATGATGCAGTCACGCAATCGGTCAAAAGCTTATAATTAGGGTACTTCAAAGAAGTAAAGACCTCAATTCAGTTGTACGTGTCCATTAACGCAACCTTGATGGATCTCACCGCACTTATCAATCGGCTGTTTGTTTTTTTGTGAGGCAGAAATTAGGAACCCAATGTTTCACTAGGTCAAGGTGATCAAGGTATCAGGACATGGGATCTCACATTACATGTAGCAACAGGCCGGTCTAGGCACGGATGCAGAGGGGAGGGAATTTTTTCTGTCACCCCCTCCCCTCCTAACGATCATCACCCCTTAATAAACATTTGAACCTTTTTTTAGATTTTTTGATCAAATATTAAGTAATTTAAGTACCGGTATGTCAAAAATATAATTTGTCGAGTACCCTTGCTGCCTCTAAAATGCACAGTCTTTTTTAATATAAAATACAGAATACCTACGCTTGAGATCAATCATAGACCTCTTTCTAGCCCGTCTGTTGATAAAGACTTCAATTTTTAGCACCTAACTCAATTTTTCATCCGGCTGTGTGGCGCAGTTTGCAAGATTCTCGATGCTAGTGCCCAAGGTTTTAGATCGATTCCTGGCACAGTCAATTGACAACTGCGAGTGTTTAAATGAGAGAGAAACGCATCAATAGCTTTACTGGCTGGATAAAGAATCCCACCAGGGAAAATCTGCACCTCGGTTTCTCTGACATCACAGCTGTTAAATGGCATGTCAAACCTTTAACATCAAATTATTGTTATTATTATTATTATTATTATTATTATTATTATTATTATTATTATTATTATTATAGTTTATTGTTTGACAACATTATCACGGCAAATACCGGCTACATTTTCTGTTACAGCCTGGTTCGGCCTTAGCAAGGAACCATCTGTACTGAGATAATTTCTATTACATTGTTCAGAGACTTCACATCCATGTCGTGCCCGCAGTCTTCACGAGTCTCCTTCATTTGTAGGATGAGCTATGTTCCCATCTGGATCATCGAGCTTTGCTGAGTATTCGGCCAGGGCATTGTCACCAAGGAACTTCCTAACAATATGGCATGTGTTTAACAGAACTGCCTTCTGAAGTTCAATATATATCTGCGGGTGCAGATTCAATATTGATAGACTACTGTGGAGAGTTTTCGGTATAACACCAGTACATGATACAATTATTGGGATGGTAGTCACCGAATCAAGTTTCCACATCTGCTTTATCTCAATTGCCAGCTCTGTGTACTTAGATATTTTAGTAGCAGCTGTTGTTTGGATGTTTTGAGTGTTGGGACATGCGATATCAATCAGTAATGCCTCTTTGTGTACTTTATTGATGACAATGATATCTGGCCGGTTGTTACTGACTGCGACATCTGTCACAACTCCTCTGTCCCAATAGAGCTTGGGTGTGGCATTTTCGAGTACTGCAGATGGTGTGTATTTCCAATAGGGGACGGAGCTTCGAAGAAGTTTGTACTTCAAGGCCAGTTTCTGGTGGATAATGTTGGCAACTTGATCGTGTCGATGTTTGTAGTCAGTGTTGGCAAGGTGGGAACAACCTGATATAACGTGTTGAATGGTTTCACTACATTTGCTACAGCGGCGACACTTCTCACTCTCTGTTGTTGGATCTTTTATGATAAATTTCCGATAGCTTCGAGTAGCAACAACTTGATCTTGGATAGCTACAACAAATCCCTCTGTTTCCGGAAAGAGGACCGAGTGGGTCAGCCATGCGTGCGACGCTAACTTGTCGATGTGAGGCTGGTCCAACTCATGTGGAAACTTCCCATGAAGCGCCTTCTGTTTCCAATTCCCGATCTTGTATTCAGTAGTTTTAATTTCTTTTACTGGTGAATCTAAAGATGACAGATGGAGCGGTGTGTAATTATCATCAGCTGAAGATACAATGTGGTGGAGATGGGATGTTTCTCCTTTGTTGTGGAAAAATGCACGCAGAGTTGTCACTTGTTTTGTATGAAGGTTCATGATGTCTATCAGTCCTCTACCACCTTCTGACCGAGGTAGAGTCAGGCGCTCTGTTGCTGATTTCGGATGGTGCATACGATGGCGTGATAAAAGCACCGATGTTTTTCGTTGCAGATCGTGCAGTTCAGTTTGAGTCCACCTGATTATACCAAAGGAGTATGTACCTACGGGCATTGCAAATGTGTTAACTGCCTTAATGATATGTTTAGCGCTAATTTTTGAAGAGAGAACACTGCGAAGTCGTGAAGTATACTGCTCAGTTATGTTCTTCTTGATATCACCATGTCTGAGACGGGTACTCTGGGCGAACCCAAGATATTTGTACAATGCGCCTTCCTCCAACGGCTGAATACTTCTCTGTCCCTCTCCAACAGGTATTCCTTGTGCAGAGTGCGAGCCTCTAATAACAGTCTGTGTTCTGCACTTATCAAAACCAAACTGCATATGGATATCTGAAGAAAAGCTCTGAGTGATAGAGATCAGATATTGTAGGTGCACTTTAGTTGATGCATACAGTTTAATGTCATCCATGTAAAGAAGATTGTTCATCTTGTACGCTTCACCATGATTACCTTTAATACTAAATCCATAGTTGCTACTGTTCAGGATTTGCGAGAGAGGATTCAATGCCAGACAAAACCAGAGTGGGCTTAGCGAGTCTCCTTGAAAAATTCCTCGGCGAATCGGTATTAATGAAGATGTTAAACGAGTGCCACCCACTGTAAGTTGGAGGGCAGTGCTCCATGAAACCATTGCGCACTTCAGGAAGTTCACTATAATAGGGTTGACCTTGTAAATCTCCAAGCTCTGTATAAGCCATGTATGAGGCACGGAATCGAAAGCTTTTTGGTAATCAATAAAGCAGGCATAAAGATTTCGTGATCTACGACAGGCCTGCTCTAATGCCACGGCATCAATAGTGAGCTGTTCCTTACATCCTTGAGAATTCCTTCTGCAACCCTTTTGCTCCTCTGCGAGAATGGCGTTTTCCTCACAATGCGCACGAATTCGATTTGCAATAATGGATGTAATGATCTTATAAAAGTTTGGCAAGCAGGTGATGGGGCGATATTTAGATGGGTTTGTTATTTTAGAGTCCTTTGGCTTGAGATAGGTTAACCCTCTGGCTAGGAAAACTGGAAATGCAGCAGGATTTTCCAGAAAACATTGTATGTGAATAGCCAGTAAACGGTGGGTACATGTGAGCCTTTTATAGTAGTAATTATGGATCCGGTCAATTCCAGGTGCTTTCCAATTCTGTAGGCTGCTGATGACCTGGCGTAGTTCCTCAACATCAACGTCTGTATGTGCCATTTGATTTATTCGTCTGGTAGCATTCTCTATTTCCTTAAACCACGGAGCTTCATTGTTGTGTTCTTCCGGCCTAGACCATATTGATGACCAGTAGTCGGTAACACTCTCCGCACTGGGTCCTTCTGGAGAATCATTCCGAACTTGAGGTGTCTTTTTCAGGTCTTCATAGAACTTTCTCTCATTTCTCTTGAAGTCATTGTTCTGTTTCTTCCGTTCGGTAGTGTTCTGGTATCTCTTAAGACGCTTAGAGAGGGCTGCAAGTTTTTGTTTATAAGTTTCAAGTACTTCTGTTATCACTGCGTCCTCGGGGACCTGAAATTCTTCTGGTGAGGAGTCCATCATGATCCTTCGTATGCGGTTGTTCAGACGTCTACTTCTCACTCCATTCTTATACTGTTGCAGTCTGTTCACATTCTGGCGTAGTTGTTCAATGCGTTGTTTTAAACGTTTTGCCCATGGTGGATCGCTGGGTTTCCTTGAAGCAGACTGTTGGTTTGGAGGGCGTGGCCTACCCCCATTAATTCGTACTGCAGCTAGTGCTGCACAATAGATAGCAGTATGAACCTCCATGAAAAATTGGTGCTCTTCTAAATAGTTGGGAAGCACGGTTTCGTTCAGTTCTTTCAACACCATGGCAAACTTGTGGGAAGACTGCTGCCTCGGAAGTATTGGACGTTGGGCATATTCAAGCAGAGCCGAATTAAATTCGTCTTGGATCTTGGAATGATGGCTTGTTTCCCCATTCTGAAGTTCATTTACGTGAGTCGATCCATTCATGGAGACCTCATTGTCAATATTTATTTGGTTAGTTTCACCACTTGCAACTGAGGGATATAGTTCATGAGATATCTCCTGTCTGATTCGATCCAGAACAGGGTCGGGAACTAAATGATTCTTTACAATTGCTCTTCTTTGATCCGCGACTCGTTGCTCAGTGATGCTAAACAGAGGATATTGCTGCTTGAAAGCCGCATGCAGTGCTTGGCGGTAGTTTGTTATATCTGTTTCAAGACGAGTTATTCGATAATATGCCCGCATGATATATTCATTCATATGAGTTTCCCATTTCATGCGTTTTCTGGGCTTACCTGCGAGAGTGGTTGTATTTATTACAAAGGCACTGCCGTCAGGTGCGGTGCGAGACTCGAGATTTTGTGTACCGCCAATATCGTCTTGAGCTGCTGGAGCTTCTTCGGGTCTACTGGTGGGTGGACAGCAGCTTGTCATCCCACTGCCACCGGTTTGCGTATTGTCACCTCTAGCGGTGGTTCTAGAGGTAACCTGCCGTATCACAGGCAGTGACATTTCTTAAAGCAAATTATTATTATTGCCTTTCCTGTGTGCTTTTTATACCTTCAGCCAGGTATTGCCTGGGTATTGCCTTTGATACCTATGGCAAGGATTACAACATTCCTGTGAATGCTAGTGTGTTATTTTGACTGATCGACGCAGATTCTTTGTAAATATGTGATCCAACTGATGTCATTTAACTCAATCCTAACCCCTGTTTCTAACGAAATAAACGACATTACAAAATGAATATCTGTTATAGGGGCCCAATTGGATTAATTGAGTAAACGGAGTAATAAACACACAATACAGGGCATAGATTAAACTATTTTAAACGAAGTATTTGTGGCAATGTTAACCTAACCTGTACCAGCAATTATTATTATTATTAGGATGTCTGAGGTGAGAATCGAATCGACCTTTTCTTAGTTGTCCTTTTGAAGATGAGAAAAACCCGTTTCAGCCAGAGTTAAAGTTCTTGACAGGGCTAGGAATCGAACCAAGAACATCGGGGATGACAGCCAATAACGCTAACCAGTACATCACGAAGTGGCATTGTTAGAATTTACAGAAACCTACACTGTACTTAAGCATACTCGTGCTAAAGAACTACATCTTCTCAAGCCTGACTGACGTATCCATCCACACGAGGAAAGAATTCATGATGAAAATCAATGTAAAACAATAATCATGAAATGCAGACAGAAGAAATCAGAACCCCTTTTGACGTTGAATATACAGGGTCTTTCATATAAAGTAAGAACGCGAACGGCGGATATGTTATCCGCTGCTCCAGTGGCCATAGCCGAGCTTATGGCGCGCCACGGTCTCCTCCTGTAGTATTGAAAGCGCGCTCATAGTATATACTTGACCTTGCAATAAGCGTGCAGGTGTTCAGTCGGCAGTCGAACCTCAGATGCTAACATGGTGAGACAGTTATCATTACAACATCGTATTTTTGTATGTACGTACGAGTCGGTTCAGCGGGTACGTGATGCATTTGTTCAGCGATTTCCTGATGATGTGCCACCTTCACTAGCACAGATTCACGAAATTGAAAATAAGTTTGACTCTACTGTCTCAGTGCTCAATAAAAAACATAAAATAGTTAGTTATTGTTGTTTTAAGGGGTGGAACTACGATGTCATCTGCCCCTCTTAACGCATATTAAAGACATAAAATAAAAGAGAAACATTACAGTGGCAGAACTGACTCGCGTCAGCCAGAATGTGGTTACCAGATACAATGCCTGTATAACCCAGGAAGGACGACATCTTTTATAAGGTAATATTTCATATAGGATTGTACACACGCTTAAAGCAGGGAGCCACGGCGCGCCAAAAGCTCGACCAACGTCACCACAGCAGCGGATAACAAAACCGCCGCTTGGCGTTCTTACTTTGTATGAAAGACCCTGTACACTGGCTGGGTGGCTCAGCGGTAACGTTCTCTCTTGCTGGGCCCTAGGTTGCAGGTTCGTATCCTGGCGCAGTCATCTGGCATCTGAGGGTGCACAAATGCGAGGTAGCCGGTTGGTTGGTTCCTCAGTTTAGGGGCTGCGACAACGCGGTCAAGTAGCCCCGTCTACTTTGGGTGTGTGTAGAATCTGTCTGATAACCGGTGTTAATTGTGATGACTGTATTAGTGTGTGTTATCTGTTTCTTAATTCAAGTAAGGATTGCAGAATTTGAGTTTTTCAAGTAATTCCTACTTTTGCCGCCCAACGCCACCGTCAACAACTACTAGTTCAGAACTTGGCTACTAGACGCCACCGAAGTCGGCTCCTGGCGACGAACGTAGGAACCTGAGCGTTGTTTACATAAGCTAATTTAGCTTCACACAGGTATAATCAGTGGAAGGTTCTTTAACATGCCATAAATCTATGACATGGGACCGCCGGCTTTACTTCCCCTCCGAAGGAAGGCGTACTGAGGAATTTTTAACGCTCTTAAAATATCCGACGACTTCAGCCGGGTTCGTATCAGTAGATTTACTGGCACTTTATAGATCCCCTTGGGGGCGCAATTCCGGCACCCCGGCCTCTCTAAAAGCCATAGTACCGGTAGTTAAAAGGGACGTAAAACCAATAACATTATTATTATTCATTATTATTCTCTCGCTTGTTCCGCAGGCTTATAGGTCAACTACGGACCAGTAGTCACGCATCCTCTGGCTGTGTTGTTCCTTTCTCTCCTTTGTTCAGAGGACACCTGTCTTCTTCCTTAGGGGTTTGTCCTCGAACTTCATTTGCTTTAGTTTACTCCTGCGAGACGTTCGGTCTTTTATGTCTTTTTCTGTAACTCCCAACTCCAGCAGATCTCTGTCCACTTGTATCAGCCATGGTGACTTGGTCTTCCTTCTTTGCCAGCAAGTGAGAAGCTGTTTGGTTAGCCTGGTGGGATGTATCCTGGAGACGTTTATTCCTGGCTACGTCTATATTTTTTTCAGAATATCTATAGAGCTCCTGGTTGGGTCGTCTTTAGTATTGATTCCCTTCCTTGACTGGTCCCAATATCTTCCTCATTATCTTCCTCTCATTATTATTATTAATATTAGAAAGCATTTCATTAAGAGCTTCATTTGGAGCATTAGGACCTATGGCTCTGAAACCTGGACTTTCTTAAAGGCTGATAAGAAAATAATAAATTCATTTGAAATGGGGTGCTGGCGCCGAATGTTACGAATACCCTGGACTGGCAGGCTAACAAATGAGGAAGTCCTCAAGAGAGCTGAAGAAGCAATCAGTAGGGAAAATGATCACGAAAATAAGATATAGTTGGATTGGTCACTTACTCTGACATTCATCATGGTGGACCACACTATTTGAAGGGAAACTGGAAGGGAAGACTAGAAGAGGACGACCAAGAGCAGGGTTCCTCGATGGCATTAAAGGGCGACGTCCCTATCAACTAACCAAGCAGTTGGCTCAAGATAGACGGTTGTTGGATGAAGACAATCATGCTACCCACCAGGTTGAGGAGAACGAGAGAGAGAATAAACAATATTGCATCCAGCAATACAAGAACATTAATGCATACATAGATGTTTAAGTATTAGAACATACCCGTACATTGTTCAAGCACATAGCGTATGAATTATATACATTGTCCTTGACATTACACTTACAGCACTGTAGAATTTTAATTGTTTCCTTGATCGCTGGAAGTCCCGTTTTAATAAATATGTACATCCTTCATCAAATAGTAAGTTAAGTCTAGTTCTTATAGTTATCTAATAGAATTAGCGTAAAAATACACATTCTGAAATCATTGTGATGAATATCAAATCCAGCAGAGTAAGGGAATAATACATGTGAACTATATCACAGAAGGCAAAGCCTTGTGGTATATTAGGACTATGCACTTATAGCATTAAGTGATCTTAAAGAAACAATTGTTTACATACGAATTGTAAAATAATGAAGTAGAAATAGTGATATTGTTAATTTAAAGATTAAGCTACAGGGGATGCCACTTAAGAAGCGTCGTCTTTTTATAGAAAACTAGCAACCCACCCCGGCTTCGCCCGGGAACAGTTATGAATGCAAGGTGATAGGCTACTTTTAACCGAGGTCTTATAAGATTTCCTTGTATACGACATTAGTCGTTTTCCCTCCAGCAGTGAACACTGAAAGATTTCTGTTTGATGTAACACGCGATAGAGCCACGTAAAGCTGTCCATGAAAAAACATTCTCCACTGAGATCAACTCCAGTCACGCTAAGTGTCTGACCCTGTGCTTTGTTTATAGTCATGCCAAAGCAGACTCTTACTGGGAAGTGTACTCGTTTGAAATGATAAGGCAAATCTGAAGGAATCATATGGATTCTGGGTACTAAGACCGTTTTTCCTGTACCACAGCTAGTTAAGATAGTTGCTTCACTGAAGCAGTTTTTCAAAGTTTTCACTACCAATCGCGTCCCATTGCATAACTTTGGTGGGTGTAAATTACGTAGCAATATAATAGGCACTCCCACTTTTAAAATACGCTTGTGTGGTGGCAAGCCAGAAGGAAGGAAAGAATTTAGGAATTCTGTAGGGTAATGAACAGCTTCTTCACTATCGTCTACTGAGTGATATACTTGAGCCTGGGCAGTGAATTTGGAGGACACCAAGTCATTAATTTTCACAACTTGTTCGTTTGTTGACAATAATATTGTTCTCTCTTTAAACCATGAATGCGACTTGTTAGATAGGTCATGGATTTGAGGATACACGCTATCAATCAATTCTTGAATGCTGCTACTAAAACACAGAAATCGTGACTGAGGATAATTTTCCCGTCAATGACCGGTAAATCTCCATTTCCGACTCTAAATAACAAATTAGCAAACAGACTATTATCTTCTGAAGATACAGTAAGAGTACTCTCATGTTAGTTTTGAGTGCCAATTTTGTTATATTCGGCCAGATGTAAGATCTTTTTAATGAAGCGTTCACTTCGTCGGCTCTCGTTCCTCTGGTAACAACTGGTAAGATTTGACGAAAATCTCTGGCGAACAAAACTGTGCAGGTGTGTTCCGATTCCTTAGATCACGCAAGCTCTTGTCTACAGCTTCAACGGAAGTTTTGTGCGACATAGTAGCCTCATCCCATACAACTAAAGAACAATTTTGGATTGGATCACTGACTGGACTATTAATTATAGCGAATTCTTGTCAGAAGTAAGAATGGCGAGGTGCATGAAACACAAATCCCCCTTCCGTCCAATCTTAAATCGACTGTGTATTTTGAGGAACGAAGAGTTCGCAGGCGATTACATACGCTTCCATCATTACTGCTGACTTTCAAAGAAGTTTAAATGTTTCATGTGCTGTTCTTCCCCCTTCCAAAAGAGTGGCTGAAATTCCAGATGATGCGATGGCAAGAGCAATATTACCACCAGACGTCACTTTGTCGAGCAACAAATTAATCAAGAACGTTTTGCCTGTGCCTCCAGGGGCATCGAGAAAAAATATTGTTAAGTGCCACCCCCTAGTGGCACTTTTGATAACTGGATTACGGTGGGTTAAAGCACAACACAGATTGTTCCTTTAAAGAAACGTATTAGCTTTATTGCGGCCAGAAAGATACACCATTCAACAGCAAATACAAGCAATTAGAACCTTACTCCAGTTTCCTCACGGAGAGAACACTTCCCTTTCACTTATCAATAAGCGGCAGAAGTTAATCCCTCGTAATGAGGTGGCCCCGTGCGCAGGCTGAAAATATCTGCACTCAGCCTGTCACCGTACTACACACTGTTTCACAATTCACCACAATCACCTCTGTCGCACTGGAAAACACACTCGTTCAAGACACAGTTCCTCTGTAGGCTTCTCACTCCCTCGCTGTCAAGAGAATCAGCTTCACTAGGGGTTTCGCAAGTCATGTCGCCAACAACTGTCGCTCAAGATAAACGCTCGCACTAGCTCGAAAAACACTCTCGACCCCGCTTGCCAGGTCGCCTTTATATAGCAGGCCGGTGACTCAATAAATGCTTCTAGACCCATCCAGGGTTCACGGCTTCTCGAGGTTTCCATCACTGGCTGGCTCACGAATATTCTGGACCATTCCTTTGTCCTAGTAGTCCTGTTGCGTAAGGCGCACGTAATACACTGAGGCAGAGCACAGCCCAGCCCGGGGGCAGTTGTGACTCATGCGGCGAGCGACGAAAGAAACTCACAGCCGTAACACCACCCCCTTCCTAAAAGGCTGATCGTCCCGATCAATCATTGGTCCGTCTGTGTCCCTCCGTAGGCCGCCAGGCGATCTCGATGCATGATCTTCATCTTCGCCCTCGGGCTCCACTGGATCCTGTAGACGACATCGTTGATCCGTTTCAAGACTCGGTACGGGCCCTCCCAGGACTTCTGCAGTTTGGGGGACAGACCTTTCTTCCGTAATTGGTTGAAGAGCCAGACCAGGTTGTCCTCGTGGAATCCGCCGGCATCCGTCTGTTGGTTGTATCGGGTTTTCATTCGGTCGGTCTCGATCCGCAGTTTCCTCCTCGCGAACGTGTGCACGTCATCCAGTTGGTCGACCAGTTCTTGACAATACTGGCTTACCGGGACCGGATCATTCCCAGGTCGGCCGAAGGCAAGATCGACAGGTAGACGGAGTTCCCTCCCAAACATGGCCCGGGCTGGTGTGCACCCGGTGGATTCGTGCACGGCGGCGCGATAGGCAAGGAGAAATAGTGGAAGATGTTTGTCCCAATCCCTCTGGTGCTCGCTGACGACTATTCGGAGACGGTCCTCGATGGTGCGATTGAATCGCTCTACCATCCCGTCGGACTGTCGGTGTAGCGGCGTCGTCCTTGTCTTCCGGATGCTCAGCAGCTGGCATAGGTTCTGGAACACCTGCGACTCGAAGTTCCTCCCTTGGTCGGAGTGCAGCTCCAGGGGTACTCCGTACCGGCTGACGAATTCCTTCACCAGGGTCTCTGCGATCGTCGCGGCTTCTTGGTTAGGGAGCGCATACGCCTCCGGCCATTTGGTGAAGTAGTCGCTGACGACCAATATGTAGCGGTTCCCTGCCTCATTCAACGGGAATGGCCAAGAAACATCGTTGGCCACTCTCTCCATGGGGCCGCCCACGTTGTAGGTCTTCAGTGGACCCCGTCGTCTTCGTCCTGGTCCCTTGCTGGCTACGCAATCGTGGCACCTCGCGCAGTGGTTCTCCACGTCTGCTCGGCATCCGATCCAGTAAAACCGCTCTCTCAGCTTCTCCAGGGTCTTCTTTATCCCTAGGTGTCCACCAGATGATCCTCCATGGACTTCCTTCAGGACTTCCTCCGTCATAGCCTTTGGTACGACGACTTGTTCCCGAGATGTCTTCCCGTCGGTTCTCTTCCAGGTACGGCAGATGAGGCCATCCCTTACAATCAGCGAGTCCCACTGCGCCCAGTAGGACTTGAACTTTGGACTCCAGTCGCTCACAATGTTCCACCCGGGTCTGGGAACACAGGCCCTCTTCCATTCGGCTATCAGTCCCAGGTCATCATCTTCTGCTTGTGCCCGCGTGAAAGATTCCCGCTCCAGCTCCCCTGAAGTTCCACGGTAGTCCTTCAGCACTGTATCCCGGTGTTCTCCTCTCTTCTGGCACAGAAGGCGCAGTCTTCGGGGCACGGTCTTCGTGACAGGGCGTCGGCGTTGGAATGCAGTTGGCCATTCCTGTGCTGGATCTCAAAGTTGTACTGTTGAAGCCAATCCAACCACCGCGCGAGTTGACCCTCGGGCTGCTTGAAGTTCAGGAGCCACCGCAGGGATGCATGGTCGGTCCTGATGAGAAATTCTTGCCCGTACAGGTACTTGTGGAAGTGTTCAATGGTCTTCACGATGGCGAGCAGCTCCTTCCTGGTGACGCAGTAGTTCCTCTCTGGCTTTGACAAGGCTTTGCTGAAGTAGGCCACTACTCTCTCCTCGCCGTCCACTACTTGCGACAGGATTCCCCCTATACCAAAGTCGCTGGCATCGGTGTCGACGATGAACCTTGTTCCAGGTCTGGGGTAGGCCATAATAGGTGCGGTGCACAGAGCCTGCATAAGTTGTTCGATGGCACTGTGGCATTCTGCTGTCCACGTGAGGAATTGGTCCTTCTCAGTCAGTCGATGCAGTGGTTTGGCGATGTCGGCGAATCCTCTCACGAAGCGACGGTAATAAGTGCAGAGTCCCAGGAAGCTTCGTAGTTGGGACTTGTCCTTCGGAACTGGCCACTCCCTCACAGCTGCGGTCTTTTCTGGGTCGGTGCGCACCCCATCCTCGGAGACAATATGCCCAAGGTACTGGACCTGCATCTGCTAGAGCTGACACTTCTTGTGCCTCAACTTCAGCTGGGCAGCCCGTAGCTTCATCAAGATCTCCTCCAGGTTGCTATAGTGCTCCTCGAAGCTTCTCCCCAGAACGATGACGTCATCTAGGTAGACCAGGCCAGGGGCGCCGAATCCATGGTCGAGGTCTAGCGACCACTAGACCTGACGAGGGGGTGTGTCTCCCCGTCCCCTTTGGGGGTGGGATCCGTTGGGGGGTTACGGATAGAGGAGGAAAGGGAAGGAGAAGGAAAAGAGGAAAGGAAAGAAGGGAGAGAGAAGAGAAGGGGAGAACTGTGCGAAATAAGCAGTAAAAACGTAATTATTGGGGTAGGGGTCCGGTTTAACACGGGGGTCCCCCAGAACGAGAGGGGTGGGTGTCTGCTAGACCTGAAAAAAAAAAGATTCGGCGCCACTGGACCAGGCAGGTCTTCCAGTGTAGTCCCCTCAGAATGGACTCCATTAGCCTTTCGAAGGTCGCAGTGCCGTTGCACAGACCGAATGGCATGACGGTGAACTGCCAGAGCCCGTTGCCCACAGAGAACGCAGTTTTCTCGCGGTCCCTAGGGTGGACCTCCACCTGCCAGTAGCCACTCTTCAAATCCAAGGTGGAGAACCATCTTGACCCTGATATGGTGTCCAGGGTGTCGTCGATTCCTGGGTAGAGGGTAGCTATCCTTCTTCGTGACGTCATTCACCCGCCTGTAATCCACGCAGAACCTGGTGGAACCGTCCTTCTTCTTCACTAGCACGACCGGAGAACTCCAAGGACTATGTGATGGCTCGATCACCCCTTGCTCCTTCATCTCTTCTACCATCCGGTCGACTTCGGCTTGCTTGGCGAGTGGGACACGTCGGAATGGGGCCCTAATCGGTGCGCTGTCCCAAACGTCGATTCTCTGCTGGACCAAGCTTGTCCCGCCGAAGTCTTTGCTCCCCACGGATAAGACATCCTGGAATTCATGTAGCAGGTCCCGAAGTTGGGGTGATTGTTCCTCGTCTAAATGGTCCTGGGATCCTTGGTACAGCTTCTGTAGTTCTTCTGGCAGTGCGCGTCTTCTTCGGTTGTCTGTCTGCAGGTGTCCGTCCGTCGTGTCTGTGACGCAGGCAATCCAGGTAACGGGCTCGCAGACTCCTAGGTTGGTGTCCCGGTGAACCGTAATGTCGTAGTCATTCAGGTTGGACAGGCGGACGTACGGCCGAGACGTCGTGTTGGTGAGAGTCTTGGCAACTAGCAATCCTTTTGTCTGGATGTCCTCATATTTTGGCTCGATGATAGCCGCCACTCCCTCAGCAGTTCCGTCGACAATTACGGCAGCGCTGACCTCCGTCCTGGCGGGAACGATGACGTCCTCTCTCAGCCTTACTCGTCGTGCGGTGACGGCCTCGTGAGCTGGTTGCAAAGCAAGTTCCTCACCTCCGAAGTGCAGAGTGTTGGTACTCAGGTCCAAGATGATGTTGTTCTGGTCCAGGAAGTCCAGTCCGATGATCACTTCGTTAGCTACATCAGCCACGAACACTGAGTGCTTCACCGTCCGCCGACCAATGACGAACTCCAGTGATGCTTCGCCATGTACCGGTGCGGTCTCTCCAGTCGCGGTTATTAGCTGGAGGTTCCTTTGTGTGGGATGCACTCTCCACTTCGGGATCACGGTGGGATTGGCGATGGTCCTCGATGCTCCCGTGTCGATTAGCATCGGCCAGCTCTCTCCATTGACGACTCCGTCGACCATCAGGCTGCTATTATCCCTCCGTAACTGCGTCACACGAACTTGGACTGCCGGGGCTTGACGACTGTCGCAAGCCAACCTTTGCCCCCCAAGGCTGACTGATAGTTGCTTTCCTGGGCCGCGCGGTTTCCCTACGACTGACTGTCCCGAAGGAAACCCTTGGCGGCGCCGATCACCGCAGTCCTTGCTCAGATCGCCTCTCTTACGGCAGGTCCAGCAGGTCGGTAGTCCTCTTCCGGGCCGCTTCTCCGGATGTCCTTCGGCTACGTTTTTGTTGGTGGTACTGCGACTTTTGAAGAACCGGCCTAGCGCCTCCATCAGTTCATCGGCCAGGGGCTTGGTCTCGTCGGCTTTGGCTGGTTCGTCGACGTCCATCTGATGCACCCGCGCGTGCATTCTAGATACCTGCTTTGCCGTCTCGAACTCAAGTGCGTGGCTCAGCGCATCTGCAAGTGTCTTAATGCGCGCGAGTCGCAGTGCCTGTTGAATGTCCGAGTCCCGTAGCCCGTCGGTGAAGGTCTGCGTCGCTATCTGTTCCAGAAAGTCGGCCGGCGCTGTTGGATAGGCGAGCCTTACGTGGCGTGCGATGTCCATCTCGAACTCCGCGTACTTTTGCACCCGGGTCCGGAGCTGCATCTGGTAGGCCTGCTGAAGATGGCTATCTCCACATCGGGACTCCATATGGGCGATTAGTGAAGCGTAGTCCTGGGATCCAGTCGGGATGGCCTGAAGGACGTTAGGGGCGTCCCCTCTCATCGCTACAATGAGAGCTGTAGCCTTTTCCGTGCTGTTCCAGTTGTTTATGGAACAGGCTGCCTCGAACTGACGTAAATAGGTGCTCCACGGGACCTTTCCGTCGAAGGTTGGAGGCGTCACTCTGCTCTGTCCCGCTCCTGATATTCCCGGTGTACCTGTGGGCGGGCTCGGTGCAGCTCGGCAACTTTCTCTTGAAGACCGTTGAATCTCGCTTCCATTCCCGACGACGGGCGTTGGCTCAGCTCTGCAATTTCCTTTTGTAAAGCGTTGAATTTCTCTTCCACCCCCGTCAGTGAGCGTTGGCGCAGTTCGGCAACTTCCTCATGTAAGGCATCGAACTTCTTTTCCACTGCCGTGACTTCCTCACGTAGGCCCTGTTCCAATTTCCTTTGACTTACCTGTAGTTTCGCCAGCAGACACTCTTCCAGATTTTTCTGGCCATCCAGAAATTTGGCGGTTAGGTCCTCTGCTAGCTTATTCTGACCGTCTTCCTTCTTCTTCAGGTCCTCTGCTGACTTCTTCTGGCCGTCCTCCATCTTCTTCTGGCCGTCTTCCATCTTCTTCAGGTCATCCTTCAGGTCCTTGGCTAATTTCTTCTGGCCGTCTTCTAATTTGGTTTCCATGCCACTTAACTATTCTAGGAATGCTGCCAATTGCCCTTCCATTTTGGTTGTTTATCTTGTAAAGGGCATGCACTCACAGGAAAATTAGAGAAAAATGACTTGCTCGGGTTTTGAAACCAGGACCGTCAGGTGTTGTGCTTGTGCTTGAGTTCGTAATCCGGCTTCTGACACCAGTTGTTACGTGCCACCCCCTAGTGGCACTTTTGTTAACTGGATTACGGTGGGTTGAAGCACAACACAGATTGTTCCTTTAAAGAAACGTATTAGCTTTATTGCGGCCAGAAAGTTACACCATTCAACAGCAAATACAAGCAATTAGAACCTTACTCCAGTTTCCTCACGGAGAGAACACTTCCCTTTCACTTGTCAATAAGCCGCAGAAGTTAATCCCTCGTAATGAGGTGGCCCCGTGCGCTGGCTGGAAATATCTGCACTCAGCCTGTCACCGTACTACACACTGTTTCACAATTCACCACAATCACCGCTGTCGCACTGGAAAACACACTCGTTCAAGACACAGTTCCTCTGTAGGCTTCTTACTCCCTCGCTGTCAAGAGAATCAGCTTCACTCGGGGTTTCGCAAGTCACGTCGCCAACAACTGTCGCTCAAGGTAAACGCTCGCACTAGCTCGAAAAACACTCTCGACCCCGCTTGCCAGGTCGCCCTTATATAGCAGGCCGGTGACTCAATAAATGCTTCTAGACCCATCCAGGGTTCACGGCTTCTCGAGGTTTCCATCACTGGCTGACTCACGAATATTCTGGACCATCTCTTTTTCCTAGTAGTCCTGTTGCGTAAGGCGCACGTAATACACTGAGGCAGAGCACAGCCCAGCCCGGGGGCGGTTGTGACTCATGCGGCGAGCGACGAAACAAACTCACAGCCGTAACAATATCTTACCTTACTTCTTAGTGATGCTAGATATGATGGTGTCACACCGTAAGCTTGTTTCTGATCGTAGTTCAGACAGTGTTCTTCTTGAGCAACGGTTTGAAGGAGCCAAGGACGAAGTCTTTCTTTCCCTTGTGACAATCGAGAGATTATTTCTTGCTCTGTTTCATTGTTACGTGATAAGCGCTTTTTTTTTCGATGTCAATGTACAATGACCTATATCCGTTTTACATCTCGGCATGATGGCTTAAAATCACTGATTGGACTATTAATTATAGCGAATTCTTGTCAGACGTAATTTAAGAATGGCGAGGTACATGAAACACAAATCCCCCTTCCGTCCAATCTTAAATTGACTGTGTATTTTGCGGAACGAAAAGTTCACAGGCGAAATTAAGAAAAGCCGAGTTGCACTTCCAGGGGAATGGCGAGGTGCATGAAATACATATCCCCCTTCCGTCCAATCTTAACTTGACTGTATATTTTGCGGAACGGAAAGTTCACAGGCGAAAAGAAGAAAAGCCGAGTTGCACTTCCAGGGAAACTCCAAACACAACCACCCTTTCTGAAGTCTTAACTCAACACGACTTGGCGGTTTGCTGCTGGCTGTATCTGGGGGTAATAGGTTCGCCCGCTAGTTAGGCTGTAACAGGGGTGATAGACTCGCCCTTAGCTAGCTCGTAAACTGTCGCCTAAGTATTTGAATGGACATGGTTGGAAGAAATGGAAACGTAAAAACACTTATAGTGGGCGATGTATTGAAGATACAGATATGCTCTCGTGGACTATTTTGTAGAACTTTTCATGCTGAACAATTCTTACACTCATAGTAATTAGATATTTTTAACGGTTTGCCCAGCGTAAGCTTAAAAAGCGCTCGGACTCCAGGTTTTTTTTTCGACTTTTTCACTGAAATCATTACTGCTCGGCTTCCTTTGATCATAAATTAATTGTTTTCTACAGAAATCATCCTCGGGATATCCTTTACAGAATGGTGAAAACCGCATCATAATCCATCCAGGGGTTCTTGAGATTACCCATGACATCCAAGAATCGGGGACTTTGTTTTATACTAACAAGTAGAGATTTGTTACGGGCTGTTGAAGAAGGAGAATACACCTCAGTGAAGCGGAGTGACTTAATTCTTCCATCCATCCTTTCTTTCTTTCTTACTTACTTACTTACTAACTTACTTATTTACTAATTAACTTGCTTGCTTACTTACTAATTAACTTGCTTACTTACTTACTTACTAACTAACTTACTTACTTACTTACTAACAACTTACTAACTAACGTGGACCTACTTGCTTACTTACTAACTTATTTACTAACTTACTTATTTACTAACTAACTTAAAACTTTGGGTCGGAACGGCCTCCTAACCCCAGAAAACAGGTTTGTTTCAGGCCCTCCGCCCCTGTAAAGTAGGGAAGCGCGCCATGTGTTACTCTGAGGTCAGGCACTCTTTCGTTGTCAACGGTCTTGGCGCGACCACCGCTCTACGCTGCGTTAGCCGAGAGGATAGCGGCGAGGCGCGGTGCCACGGTGGTCTCGGGTTCGTTTCTCCTGCGGTGCCATGCCTTCGTTTTTTCTTTTCTTATTCTTTATTTTTAGAGGGGAAGGAGGGGGCGTAGTCACGGATGTTTATTCTGTGCTGATTTTTTTAAACTATCGTTGATTCTGTAAATTAATTGCCTTTTGATTATTAGTATCAACGTTTTGCGTGTGTTTCTGTAGTAGTTATATACGATGGAACTATCAATTGGCAAGAGGAATGCAGCTCTCGGCTAACGCAGCGTTGAGCAGGGGTCGCGCCAAGACCGTTAACAGCGAAAGAGTGCCTGACCTCAGAGTAACACATGGCGCGCTTCCCTACTTTACAGGGGCGGAGGGCCTGAAACAAACCTGTTTTCTGTGGTTAGGAGGCCATTCCGACCCCAGGTTCCCCATCTCAAATTGATTCTATACCCATCCTCTACACGCTCCTTAAGGGTACTCAAGTACATAAATGACATCCTATAGATTAGGTATATAGGCCTATATCTCTTAATCACATGTATTTTTCCCCCACATAT
The DNA here is from genome assembly GCA_946902985.2 of Meconema thalassinum. Lineage (NCBI taxonomy): Eukaryota > Metazoa > Arthropoda > Insecta > Orthoptera > Tettigoniidae > Meconema > Meconema thalassinum. Next base: position 672,801,901 of record OX336388.2, read on the forward strand.
TCCAGCGATTTAAATGTCTTTTGTGTTGGCCGACTGAAAGCTACAATATTAACAGTTTTTATTCGTCTTTTCGTATCATAAGTATGACGCACCGCGCGCTTCAACTACTGGGACCTACTGAGCTAGAATATGATAGCCATCCACCCTGAGTCAAGGACAGGAACCATCATTGATCCTACTGTCAGAATGGAATCATACGTTGAGCAGCCTTCCAATGTCCACACTGAAAAATGTTCCATTTATGAACAAACCATCAAGTCCAAATACAACTTGTCAGCATGAAGATTATTGGTGACCTCGCTGTTCCGCCCCTTAAAACAACAATACCTAACTAAGGTTATTGGTTTGATGGTTGGTGCAAGGGAAACAATCACGAACTTCTTCGTCAAGTTCTGCAAGGATTTTCATTTGGATAATAGCTTCATTCAAGGCATCGCTGTTATAGTTATGATCTTCACGGATACTACTCAGTTTTACGCTGCTCTACCTAGCCTATAGTTCATAACCAAGCCCCGGAATTTTAGGTTCTGCGAAGTTAAAATGAGGTTCTATCAGTATATTGGGATTTTATAGGATCTTCAATTTAGGAATTTATAGGATTTCTGGAATATGTATTCGTATAAATCACTGGGCATGCCATCCTAATTGCTGGAACTCCCTATAGTGAAAGATGCAATAATACATTCTCAATAGTGCCTCAAGTTTTAACCTATTGTTGCGGCATGTAAACATCACACGTTTCATAAATTGCGTGTGCCTCTGACAACCATATTCAACAATAGCCTAAGTTGGAAATTTGATGTTTCGCAGTTGGTCAACACGATTCTACCCAATTGTCATGGGTTATTTCCTAATAATGAAAAAAAAATCATGAGATTAATAAATACACTTGGATGAGCAGTTTAGATCGTGAAAAATAGGGGCAGATGTCCTCGTAGTTCCACCCCTTAAAACAACAATAACTAACTAACTAACTTCGATCGTCAAGCGATCATCATCAGATCCATTACACTTTTTATACACTTTTTAGCCTATTTTCATTTATGAAAGAATAGGCTTATGAGATCACCTTTAGTCCGTGTGTCGGTCTGTGTGTGCGTCGTGATTCGTGTGTGTGTGTGTCCCCTAATAAAAGATATATGGCTGGAGCGATTTCAATGAAACTCGGTAATATCATAGCACTATTCCGACTTTTAAATAGAAGTTTCTCGCAATTTAACCAACCAAAAGCAATGAAACTTGTTACAGTATAAGTTTATACACATTGTAATGCACTGGTATCTAATTTAGTTCAATTGTTTACATAACCTCAAGATGGCGGTTATGCGAATTTTAAAATTAAATTTTTATTTCTTGTGTCGTAATCATGGGATCGAAGTGAAAGTTTGAATAATGAACCTACGCAATAATTTTCCTTTAATGGTACATGACTCTATGGCGTTTATATATAACAATCCAACATGGCGACCATCCGAAATATTTAGACGGTTCTCAATATCTACGAATCAATTACAGCAATCAAACTGAAATTTTGTATGTTGATAGTGGCAATTAACCTAAGTAGTTTATATGAAAATAGGATTTAGTTCTTCACGGAACTACTTGTTATACTTGGATTTAATCGCCTAAGTGTAATGGATCTAATGATGATCGAAACTGGTCATCCAAGTGTATTTATTAATCTCATGTAATTTATTTGTCGGATTAGGTAAACACCCAATGCAATTGGGTACAATCGTGTTGACCGACTGAAGAAACATTAATTTCGATTATTACATGACATGTAATTTAAGTGTAATTTTAAAAAAGCACTCCCTCGGCCGCAGCTAATTGTAAGCACGTGTGTGGTGTTGCTGTTTGCAGGACGTGGGTGAGGTTCGCCTTGAGTTGCATTCCACAGTGCCCTTGGGTACATTTAGTTTACTGTGGCACAAGTCAAAGGCGAATGCTTTCCATTAACACAAAATACAGTTATCTATTAGCGCAAAATGTCCTGTCACATCCGTGCCATATCTGGCATTGGATTCGTATGGAGGCCACTTGAGATTGATTTTCTAGCTTCCACTGGGTTTCAATGCGATACTGTTACACAGCGCAAATGACCTGTCAGATCCGTACCGTATCTGGCATTGGATTCGCGATGAGGCCACTTGAGATTGATTGTTCTAGCTTACGCTAAGTTTGAATGCGATACTGTACACAACTGTCTCCGCAAGAGCGTGCAGAAATTTAACAGGACATAGAGAATGTTCCACTGAACAATGTGACGTAGTGAACCTAGGGTCGGAGAAGCCATCACGAAATTTTATATTAAGATTAAGTGAGCTCAAATGATTTTGTTGTTGTTGATTGATTTAGAGGCTTTGTAGCCTTATGAACTTGAGTGTATATGGAATTTATCTCATAACCAGTGTTACTGTGATGGCTCTAGTAGTGTTTGTATTTGTAATTCAGATGAAGATTGGAAAGGAGGCTGCCGTGGCCTTCTATTATGAACTATCATGGCATTTGATTGCTGTGGAAGTGGGAAACCACGGAATACCACTTTCAAGTTTTGCCTCGGGAGGCACAGTGTACCCAGTTCCAGCCCTTAGACCAGAATTAAAATATATTGGCAGAGCCGGGATTGGAACTCGGACCTCCTAGGCGACACCGAGAATGTTAGCCGCTAATCCACGAGGTGGTCTAAATGATTTTTGCATTTTATGCATACTTTTATTTAATTCTTATTGCCTCCATGGCACCCAATCCAATGTGACATTTGTGTCTAATTTTATTATCCTGATGCCGCTTCTTTTACGGGAGATATTGAATCTTTACATTATGATGTAGGTATCATGTGCTATATGTAGTAGTTTTATAATCCCCGTTAAGGTGTGTTCTGCTTCTACTCTGTTGACTTTTATGTTTTTTAACATTAATGATGCTGAATCGTTTTTTTATGTTCGACGATATCGAAATGTAAACATTAAGTGTCAGAAAACTGTATCGTAATGAAGCTCATTATAACACTATCTTTCATTATGAAACAGTTTCTCCCACCAATCAGAGCTCAAGAAACAGTTGTGTGACCAATTAGGTAAGGATACCATCGCGCATGCGCTCAAAATCCAACATGTCTATATAAATTACCGAAAGTGCACCGTCCATATGTTTACGTAAATAAACTGCCAAGCACACAGAGCGCATGCGTCGTTCGGTCAGAGAGCTTGGAAAACAGAGATATCCTACCCAGCACTCTCACTCCGATCACAACATTCTAGTGACTGAATCTCATCAGATATTTATGAATATTTATGTTAAAACATATAATAAAGTTATAATTATCGTCGAACATAAACAGTCATATGCAACTCGCCTATAATGGTAATAAAGACACTCGTATGGAAATTATAAAACTCGCTTACGCTCGTTTTATAAACATACTCTTGTCTTAATTAATGCCATTATAGGCTCGTTGCATAATGTACTAATTGTTGACTTTGCGTACCTCTACCGGCCGTCTTTCGTATTACAAATCAGCCAATACGGTAATTTTTGCGTGTTATTGCAGATTGTTCTAAGAATAGTACTGCATTTATATTTGTGGATAGTGATATATTGTTATTGGCGTATTGGTAATTTTCCTGCTCTATGACTATGCTAATTAGTAATGAAAACAGAGGTTAAATTACGAATTTAGTTGATAACATGGTAACAACATAATTAAACTAAGAATATATTATTGTGAGATAGTTTTTGGCTGATAGGGACCAAACTGTAGGTAATGATACGTTTGCATAAGAATACGGTACCGTACATTATATAGGCTAGTTCGTTTCTGTTCGTTCACAGGATTCTTTTTCTATAATTTTATTAATGCAGCCAATGGCCATGTATTTTCTTTTCAGGATGGGTCAGTTAAGAGATTTTGGAAGAAAATCGGCCGTGGATCTATTGAAAGGAACCGTCCCGGCATTTTCCTATAAACTATCTTTACATAGCAACGTCTGTGCCTCAGAGAAAAAGGCTACCAGGAACGTTTGTTCTCCGAAGCATTTACAGCAAATCTCTATGATCTAAAGTATTGTAGGGATTGACACATTCTATCCCCCAAATTGATTCAAATGACTATGTTTGATGAATACTTAGAGGAATATAACTACTCCAGAAGGAGGTAGCTCAGCAGATTAAGACACAATTTCATTATGCAGCGCAATCTGTCCTGAACATCCATGAAAAAAGTCGCATAGTTGTTATTTCACTTTAGGGACTTGGGATATCTTCATCATCAGCCCCTATGTTGTTGTTGTTTTAAGGGGCGGAACTACGAGGACATCTGCCCCGTTAGTATTGTTGATTTAAGATAAGACCTTTTGTCCGTGTGTGTGTGCGTAATAAAATCTAAACGGCTGGAGCGATTTCAATGAAACTCGATAAGAACATAGTACTATTCTGTCCGACCACGACCGTACCCTTCAAATTTTTATACGTCTCACCAATCCAACATGGCGGCTGTGCGAAATATTTCACCGACATTCTTTATCTCCTAAACTACTACTGATATCACCCCCACAATTTTGTGCGGAGATAAAGGACACTACTAGACGTTTACTTGTGTGTTTTTCAGAAACCTGTTAAGTAGGCTACAAAACGATAATTGCGGCCAAACGAATTTGAAACATTTAAATAGATGTATTGCGCGATATATCCATCCGAGTGCAGTGAAACATGGTACAACAAATGGACATGCACATTGTAATACACTGAATCTAATTTAGTTCAATTGTTTACATAACCTCAAAATGTCGGCTGTGCAAAATGTTCAAATTAAGTTTTTATTCCTTGTGACCTGATCATGCGATCGAAGTCAACGTTTGAATAATCAACCTAAGCAATAATCGTCATCTAATAGTACATAACTCTATGGCCTCCATATATAGAAATCCAACATGGCGACCATCCGAAATATTTAGATGGTTCTCAATATCTACTAATCTATTGCAGCAATCAAACTGAAATGTTGTATGTTATAAAAGCTATTAACATAAGTTCAACTATGGAAATTTCAATAGCCTGGTGAGCACAAATACAACATGGCGGCGACGCAAACTAAAAATATTTAAATGGACTTTTCTCGTGACTTAACCATCCGAGCGCAGTAAATGCTTATACGAATCTTAATCCACTGACATCTAATTTATTTCAATTGTTTTCATAACCTCAAGATGACGGCTGTGCGAAATTTGAAAATCTCGATATTATTTCTTGTGTCCTAATTATGCGATTGAAGTTTGAATAATAAGCCTACGCAATAATCTGCATCTAATAGTGCGTAACTCTATGGCCTACAATATATACAAAGCCAACATAGCGACCATCCGATGGTTCTCAATATCTACAAATCTATTACTGCACTCAAACTGAAATTTTGTATGTTGATAGAGGCAATTAACATAAGTAGGATATATCAAAATAGGCCATTTAGTTCTTCACGGAACTACTTGTTGTAAGTGAGAAAACGATTGAGGAAGGAGGCGGCCATCGTCTTGATTTTAGTTACCATCCCAGCATTCGCCTGGAGTAGAAGTGGGGGGGGGGGGGGTGAGACTACGGACAACCACTTCTGGGAGCTTGAGGTGGGAATCGAACCCATCTCTTCTCAGTTATGCCTCTCGAAGCAGAATGTACGCCATTCTAGCCCTCAGACCAGAACTAAATTTCTTAGCAGAGCCGGGATTCGAATCTGGACCTCAGGGGTGACAACTAAGCATGTTAGTCATTGAATTGCCACGTGGTGGTCTTAACCATTGCATTGTTGTAAAAGGGATTCAACTCTAATTTGATCAAGTTCGGTGGTGATGATGGTTGTTTTCATGTTAGGGGAGAAACATCTAGGTCATCTGCCCCTATTGATAAGGGCGATAATGACCCACACTCAGGATAGCCAACCCCGTCCAAGATCACTTGCCAATTTCACATCATGCTGAGAGCTACGAATCGACCGGAAGACCACCGGCTCATGTAGTATCAGCCACGTTCAACGCACACACAACTACACGGGGCTGATGACCAATGTGTCCCAAGCTCCCAAGATGATTTAACAACAGTTGTCTGATATAAAATAATGGTCACATTCCAGAAAATGCCCAGCTGGGTCTTGGGGTTTTTCTAGAAACTAGTGGCTCACTCCACTGGCACGAAATGTTCGCTATACAGTACAGCTCACCTTCTTGTAAATAAACAGTCACTGAGTGACTTTGGAAAACAAACAGTAGGCCGGCCCACTTTGGAGCAGTAAACGGGAAAGTTTGCTGACGAAGATGTTCTGTTAGTTCCTGCCATTCAGGAATGACGTACTTAGTCAGAATCTAGGATTAGGTGTGCGGACAGGGTGTTTAAGATATTATAGGAGGGAGCGGCTTAATTTTTTAAAGAATATTCCATTCTTGGGATTTCTGCCAGTTCTTTCTATTTTTAGCATATTTTCATTTTATGAAAAAAAAAATAGGCTTATGAGATCACCTTTTGTCGGTGTGTCTGTGTGTGCGTGTGTGTGTGTGATGGCTTGTGTGTGTCCCCTAATAAATTCTAAACGGCTGGAGCGATTTCAATGAAACTCGGTAAGATCATAGCACCATTCTGGCCGACCCCGACCGTGCCCTTCAAATTGTATTGTGTCTCACCAAACCAACATGGCGGCTGTGCGAAATATTTCACCAGCATTCAGTATCTCCGAAACGATTACAGATATCACCCTGAAATTGTGTACGGTGACAAAGGGAACTACTAGAAGTTCATCTATGAGACTTTCAAAAAGTTGGTAACTACAAAACCAACATGGCGGCCAAGCGAAGTTGAGAATTTAAATAGACTTTTCTCGCGATTTAACCATCCAAACGTAATGAAACATGGTACAGAAAATGTTTACACACATTGTAATGCACTGGCGCCTAATTTTGTTCAATTGTTTACATAACCTCAAAATGGCGGCTGTGCGAAATATTTCACTGGCATTCAATATCTCCGAAACTATTACTGATATCACCCTGAAATTTTGTACGGTGATAAAGGGCACTGCTACAAGTTTATCTATGTAACTTTCAAAAATCTGTAAAGTACAAAACGAACATGGCGGCCAAGCGAAGTTGAAACATTTTATTAGACTTTTCTCGTGATTTAACTCTCTGAGCGCAGTACAACTTGGTACGGTAAATGCTTATACAAATTTTAATCCATTAGCATCTAATTTGTTTCAATTGTTTTCATTACCACAAGATGGCGGCTGTGCCAACTGTTAAAATCTCGATTTTATTTCTTGTGTCCTCATCACGCGATTGAAGTTTGAATAATACACCTACGCAATAATCTTCGTTTAATAGTATGGCTTACGTATATAAAAATCCAATATGGCGGCCATACGAAATATTTAGATGGTTCTCAATATCTACGAATCTATTACAGCAATCAAATTGGACTTTGTATGTTGATAGAGACAATTAACATAAGTAGGATATATGAAAATAGGCTGTTTAATTCTTCGTGGAATTAGTTGTTTTGTAATAGATTATAAGTACCACCTTCGACTTGTGTATGGTGATCCTGCACGCTTCAACGAGTGGAAACTAAGTGCGCTTACACTTGTTGTCATGGTAACTAGATGTCGGCAATTTGTCGACGCAAAACTGTCCTCGGTAATCCCAGCCCATGAGCATAGCCTCTTTAATACTGTCCACGCTAATCCCAGATAGATCCTCAGCCCATGAGCATAGCCTTCTTAATATTGTCCACGCTAATCCCAGATAAGGAAGGAAGCTTGTAGTTTAACGTGACCGTTAATCTTGAGATCATGAGCCACGGGACCTCCTTTTTACGTGGAATCTGAACCACAGGACATGGCATTTCACTTCGAAAATCTCACATGCATTGACCGGGAATCGAACCCGGACCGCCTTGGTGAGAGGCATACAGCTAGACCGCTGATCCACCACGCCCCCAATCCCAGGTAGATCCCTATCCCATGAACATAGCCTTCTTAATCCTGTCCACGCTAATCCCAGATAGATCCCAGCCCAAGAACATAGTCTCCTTAATATTGTCCACCATAATCCCAGGTAGATCCCAGCACAAGAACATAGTCTCTTTAATATTGTCCACCATAATCCCAGATAAATCCCAGCATAAGAACATAGCCATCTTAATATTGTCCACGCTAATTTCATTTAAATATTTAAATTTCGCGCACCGCCATGTTGGATTTGTGCTCATCAGGTTATTGAAAGTCTTATAGGTGAACTTATGTTCATAGCCTTTATCAACATTTCAGTTTGATTGCTGTCTTAGATTAGTATATATTGAGAACCGTCTAAATATTTCAGATGGTTGCCATGTTAGATTTGTATATGTAGTCCATAGAGTTATATTCTTTCAGATGACGATTATTGCGCAGGTTCTTTATTCAAACGTTGACTTCGATTGCATGATTTGAACACTAGAATTAAAAACTTAATTTTAACATTTCGTTCAGCAGCCATCTTGAGCTTATGTAAACAATTTAACTAAATTAGATGTCAGTGCATTACAATGTGTATAAACATTTGCTGTACCATGTTCCACGCACTGGGATGGTTAAATCGCGTGAAAAGTTTATATAAATGTGTCATTTTTGCTTTGCTGCCATGTTCGTTTTGTACTTAACAAGTTATTAAGAGCCACATAGGTGAATACGAGACTTATTAAAATTTGTAAAACATGATCGATGGTGGACAAAATAGCACTATGACCTTACCGAGTTCCATTGAAATCGCTCCAACCGTTTAGAGTTTAATAGGGGGGGGGGGGGGGGCACACACACACACACATGCACACACACACGGACAAAAGGTGATCTCATAAGCCTATTTTTTTCATGAATGAAAATAGGCTAAAAATGAATGTATGTTTGTTTGTATTTTATGCGTTCATATACCATTTATGCTATTGCGATCAAATTTTGGTGAGTTGTTGTGCACATTCCCGGGATGATTATAGGCTTAGCAAATCCAATTTACAATATATAGCGCGCGAGTAGTTTAACTAAACAATATGACATTATACCATACGTCCTTCTCAAGCACAGATATGCACTTTAACATGCAAAGGAGAAAAATATGGTGCACTGTGCTAAAATAACCAAAATATGCATAAATATGCAAAAAAAATGGTTTTGCATGAACTTCCGGGCCTTACTTATGACACGTACCGTAGCTGCGCACTTACATTCTAACACCCACAGGTGAGCAACGAACACTATGTCATATACTGTAGTAAGATAAGATAATTGAGGACAGGTTGTACAACACGTGCTCATATTATCTACCCAGTACAGTACTCGCCTTGCCTGCTAGTTTGACGTCAACCTTCGGTTTCAAGATATTGCACGTTTTGTGTTGGGTTCACAATTGAGGTGTTGAAGGAGCCCACCATTATTAGGCTCACTCACAAGGGGCAGTGTTGCCAACTCAGGTTATCAAAAAATCGCTAAGTTGTAGTCAAAATCGCTCGATTCCTAAGTTATCAATTTGGTCACAAACGGGAGTTTGAATAATCGCTAAAACCCTATCTTATCTTATATATTAAAATAATTGGGAAGAAATTTCATCTACTATATAAAGCTCAAATACCACTGACTCATTCATTCATCACGAAATCTCAAAAACCACCAAACGGATTGGAATGAAATTTGGTATCCAGCTTCCTCAAGGGCCGCAAACGCTCGCTAAGAAAGGATTTTTGGATATTCAGGTTCTAAAGGGGTGTTAAGGGGGTAGACCTGCATTTCATTGAATAGCAATATCTCCCGATTGCTTTCATTGGGGGATGTGATACTCGGCATATAAACTCATCATTAAAAATAAGAAGACACGTGTCTGAGGGTTTTTCGATGTGGTGTATATTATGAGGTGAAAGGGGTGAAAAGTGGGGGTTGAAGGATTCCTAACGGAGCGTGTATCTCTTAAACGACATAGGCGAGGAGTTTGGAACTCAGCCGAAAAAAATTAGCATAAAAATAACTAAACAGGTGTTTGACGTTTTTTCATAAATCCAATTTAAGGGGCCCATGGGGAGGGGTGAAATTATGGGCGAGGGGGGAAACGTAATATGTCTGAGTGTAAAATTATACATTGCCTATGTTGTAGACAATAACACATTACATCATTTTTGTCTCTTGCTATTTCATCATACGACGAATACTTAGGGAGTTATTAATGATTTTGTATTTTTGGCCGGAATTTTCTAAGTCCCAGGAATGACATAAAAATTGATTCGAATGAAATTTCAAAAAATAGTTTTTTTTTAATACTTTTATTATATTTTTCACGTCTTTTAGGGTCCGAAACCAACATGATATTTTGATGTTTTTTTTCGTCCCATGCATTTTTGGTTTCAGGTGATAGATTTATTTTCCACAAGGACCCATGCTTATCTATCTATATAACTAATGTTATAACGGGATTCCAAATGTAATTGCGGGCGAAGCCGCGGGTAACAGCTAGTCTTTTACTAAAACTGAAAATCTTGACAAGTTATTGCGCTACGGCGACTTTTGTTGGCTTGAGGCCGTGTGCATTATTCATTTAACACCAACTTACTTTATTCTGTCACCTCTGTATTAAAATAATTGTGATTATATCATTGCACCAAGGTTACATTTCACCTTTTACTAAAAGTTAAATATTCTGACAATTAATTGTGCTATAACGACGTTTGTTGACTTGAGACGCTCTGCACCTTACGCATTCCATTGCACATCAAATTACTTGATTCTGTCATCCGTGTGGGCGGCTTCGGTGGCGTTGAGCTTCTATGCCCAAGATCGCGGGTTCAAATCCGGCCGAAGTCGTCGTTTTTTTTAAGAGCGTTAAAATCCCTTAGTATGCCTTCCTTCGGAGGGGAAGTAAAGCCGGAGGTCCCATGTCATAGATTTATGGCATGTTAAAGTTCCTTTCACTAATTACACCTGTGTGAAGCTAAATTGTATAGGTTAAGAATGTAAACAACGCTCTTAGGTTCCTACGTTCGTTGCCAAGAGACGACTGCGGTGGCGTCTGGTAGCTAAGTTCTGAACTAGTAGTCGTTGACGGTGGCGTTTGGCGGCAAAAGTAGAAAGTATTTGAAAAATTCAAAAGTCTGCAGTCCTTACTTGAATTGAAAAACAGATAACACACACTAATACAGTCATCACAATTAACACCGGCTATCAGACAATTCTACACACATCCAAAGTACAGGGGCTACATGACCGCGTTGTCGCAGCCCCTAAACTTAAGAACCAACCAACCAACCTGTCATCCGTGTAGGCCTATTAAACTCATCAAGATCATACTCTTGGCCATCCTGTGCCGGCCGTAGTTAGTTAGGGGAGGAGGGGATGAAGTGTTCTGTAATACGCATGCCCCGAGGAACCAGATGGTCTGCCCCGCTGCATCTACTGCGGAGCAGCACGGTCTTCCAGTCAATATTACATTTGTTGTTGTTTGAGTCTTCAGTCTTTCGACTGGTTTGATGCAGCTCTCCATGCTTCCCTGTCCTGAGCTAATCGTTCCATCTCTATATAGCTTAGCGGGTTCAAACCGGCCGAAGTCGTCGGATTTTTTAAGAGCGTTAAAATCCTTCAGTATGTCTTCTTTCGGAGGGGAAGTAAAGCCGGTGGTCCCATGTCATAGATTTATGGCATGTAAAAGATCCTTCCACAGACTAAACTTGTGTGCAGCTAAATTGTTAGGTTAGATTTTGTTGGAACGCTCTATCAAAGTTCCAACGTTCACCACTAGGTTTCATTGATATCTGGTAGCGAAAGTTGGAACTACTTGAAATTGATCGGAACTTGTAGCTCATCCAACGGGTGTCCGCTGGAAGCAGCTACAGACTCAGGCGAGCCGAACATGTCCTCGGACACTCCCGGCACTAAAAGCCATACGATAAATAAATAAAATCTACATAGCTACCACACCCTACATCCTAGGCAATCTGTTTAACATATTCTAACCTTGGTCTACCCCTACAGTTCTTATCCTCGACCCTTCTCTCTATAACTAAGTTTGCTATTCCCGGGTGTCTTAGTAAGTGTCCTACCAACATCTCTCCTCTCCCAATCGTCTTAATACATCTTCGTTCGTAACTCTATCTACCCATCTGATCTTCATCATTCTCCTGTAACACCACATTTCAAACGCTTCAATTCTTCTTTTTTCTGCTGCTCCAATAGTCCACGTTTCACTACCATAGAGCGCCACGCTCCAGACAAAGGCCTTCAAAAATGACTTCCTAATACCTAAATTAAATTCGATGTGAACAGATTCCTTTTCAGTAGAAATGCTTTCCTTGCGTGTGCTAACCTACTTTTTATATCCTCTTTGCATATAAAATTTAGAATATTTTATCACTGAAAGTTCCCGAATTACTAATAGGTCATGTGCTGTACTGAGCTGAGGTTTCCCCAATTTTAATGTCATGAGCCGTGACTGGTGTGTTTCTTTCTATTTTGAAAGCTTACCAGTCCTATTACTGAACGACCCACGCTTGTCAATACGTTACGACCTCCATCAAAGCACGAGCCGTTTGTTCCCTTTCACCGACACTATTGATAAATGCATGCAATGGAGCATAAATTAATGGCACTTAATGTGTTTTATCTTAAGGGAACAAGGGTGAATATTACAAGGTATTACGTCATTCCAAGTAGATGCAACAGATATCTTGAGTTATCAAGTGAATGTCAGTCACAGGGAACAAAGCTGGGTGTGGTGAACCTTTGTCATTGAATGAGATCGAGTTTCAAGTTCATAATGTAAATGTTATGCAAGAAATGCACAATTAATTTATGCTAAGTGTCCCTAAACCACTGATCTGCAATACAAGGTAGAATAATGTTATAGACCACCTGGAGGTGTAACGACTAGTATTCTTGGCAGTCGCCCCGGAGGCCGGAGTTCTATCCCCGGCTCTGCCAAGAAATTTAATTCTGGTCTGAGGGCTGACGGGATCCACTCAGCCTTGTGTGACAAAACTGAGAAGAAACGGGTTCGATTCTCACCTCAGCCATCCTGGAAGTGGTTTCCCCCACGTCCACTCAAGGTGACTGTGATGGTTGCTAACGGCCGCTGCTAATCTGTTTTAAAAGCCGCTGCGCTGGCTGCGAGCGACGTCAGGGGACCAGGTACCGTTGCGTCAATGCGCTACTCTGCCTGGTGTGAATAATTTTAAGGGGGATAAGTAGTGTTTTATTGTATATATAATATTATTTCGTTAATATATTAATGAAGTTTTCCGGCAGTCGCTTCGGCGGTTGCGTGTATCAATTGGTAAATTATCTTATAAATTGCCACTATGGAATAAGTTTGGTTTGAAAAAGATTAAATTAGTTGCTTGGTTTCGGAGAATTAACTGTTATAATAGCAGCAATCGAGCTCTGTTAGCATGAAATGTAGCACGCGCCATGGCCGGTATTGGCGACAGCTTCAGCTTAGTAATAATAATAAAAATTTGAAATTGAAATGTTTAGTTGTTAGATTGGTAAACTTAAGAAAGGAAGAAAGACCTCTAGTGGGTTGATTTTTGTAGTATGAAAGAATGATAGACCTCTAGTAGGCATTCAGTTAAAATAATACGAGTAAGTCAATTTTAATATGACTCGCTGGAGATTTGGGGGAGGGGTGGGGGGGGGGGGGGGTAAATGAGATGAAAATGACTTGTAATGAGTTGGATATGTGATTCTAATATAGGTGTGCTGTGATTGGTTGTTGAGAAACCTGTAGTTTAAATTCTATTTTTATTATTGAAGTTACTGTTAGGTGTTCAGTTACCGACAGTAGTGGCCACGCTGGCTAAAGCGCAGCATTAGGTCATGGGGCCAAGCTCTCTACTGACTCGGTAGACGCGTGGGTTCGAGCCCCACCGTCGGCCGTCCTTGAAATGGTTTTCCGTGGTTTCCCATTTTCAACACCAGGCAAATGCTGGGACGGTACCTTCTGACAGGCCACGGCCGCTTCCTTCCACATCCTTGCCCAGTTTCATTCAGCATCATTCATTTCGTCTCTCATTAACTCCTCTCACGAGGTTGGCGTCAGGAAGGGCATCCGGCCGTAAGAACCATCGCCACAATGACTTCCATCGCATCTCATCCCCGACCCCGTTGGAAAAGCGGGAATAATAAGCAGTAGACATACACTGTTAGTTGTTCAGTTGCTGAACATTTTACTGTAAATTAATGTTTTCCTCCCTCCCACTCCTTACTTGATTTGCAAACACACACAATAATACAGCCATCACTTTAACACAGGTTGTCAGTCAAAATTCCACATTCACTCACGGGGCTAAATGACCACGATGTCCAAGCCCCTCAAATGAAACAACAACAACAAAAATTCTTCCTTCCACAAATGACACAAGATGTAGTGTCACATCAACAATTTGCTCAATAAATGCGTTAGTGTTATGCCATTCCTCAAGTGTCAGAAGGGACAGATGACCTCGCTGTTTCGCCCCTTAAAACCTCAATAACTAACTAATAAGTGTCAGATTCCAAACCTTTTCCACCAACGATAAAACAGACGGTCACAAAAAGTCTTACTGTAATTTAACTTGAAACGGAAAGACATCCACATCGTTTAGAAAATAGAATTGTATCGGTCGGACCTGAAAAGTATTAAGTTAAAAATGGTCATTTTTTAAACAGTTAGAATTTTGAAGTATTGACCCAAGGGTCTTGGAACGGCATAGGAACGAGTTATGTCAGCCTCCTGTTCACTGCTACATGTAGTGCGATCAGAGGAGAAAAGCATTAAGTCAATGACTTGCTGCCTTTCAGCACCGTATTCCGCACCTCATGTTGGCCGCACTGCAAGATTCCCGCGTGGTACAGTGCTATTGAAATTACATTTGTACTTTTTATGTTACAAATGTTACAAATCCATTTTACAATAAAGTATCATGTGAAATATTCATTCTGAATGCCATTATGCCGCACTAAACTGACCACGGAGTTGAAAGGCATTAAGTCACGTTTCAACATTTGATTTAAAAACTATGTTTATTAAATTAAAATTGAAATCCGCTTACACAAACATAACTTGAATAGTTGCTTCACAACATCACAGATGACTGACAGTGTGTGTTTGTTGAGTTCTGTTCTGTCAATGACGTTTTATCTGTCTCCTGAAAAGTACTGAAAACTGACTTAATACTTTTAAGCTATCGCCAATTCAATTAATGCACTCGTACAACGAGCAAACCCATGCAATTGTATTCATCACAAGATATCTGAGGAAACGAGTTGCGGCGAATGGCAAGTAGCACGTCTAATCGTGGTGACATTAAAAGATAATGATTTCGTTCTTAGCCTCAAGGTACTTTCTGTCAATGTTAACAGACCTTGATCTCGACGTATACAGTAGCATTTGCATACACAATCTAATCTCCTTCCGCATGGCTTGTTTCCTGACCTAGTGTCTTACCTGGCAAGGACCCAAAGTTGTTCATTCCATTGCGCAATGAATAGCAGGCAATTTACGTCACACTGAGTCAATAGACTGGATGGAGTAAGCTCAGCTTACAACTTATCAACAAAGAGCAGATTTACCACTAAAGAAAAAAAAACATAACGCAGGAACTTCTGGCAAGAATTCGCTAAATCTTAGAGTAATTATAGATTTTCCGAAGGCATTTTGATGTCGTTCCATAATAATAATGTTATTGGTTTTACGTCCCTTTTAACTACACTGGCTTTTAGAGACGCCGGGGTGCCGGAATTTTGCCCCGAAGGGGATCTTTAACGTGCCAGCAAATCTACTGACACGGCTCCCTCGCATTTGCGCACCCTCAAATGCCAGCTGACTGCGCCAGGTTTTGAACCTGCAACCTTGGGCTCGGCAAGCGAGAACGTTACCCCTGAG
This sequence comes from Meconema thalassinum, assembly GCA_946902985.2. Lineage (NCBI taxonomy): Eukaryota > Metazoa > Arthropoda > Insecta > Orthoptera > Tettigoniidae > Meconema > Meconema thalassinum. Next base: position 672,817,812 of record OX336388.2, read on the forward strand.
CCACGCAGCCAGACTGATGTCGTTCCACATGACATATCGTACTACTCTACGTTTACGTTCGTGTTCGGAGCTAATTAAGTTACGTGGAACTGAATATGTCTAGCTCATTGAAGGAAGTTATTTTAATGAAAACAAATACAGTATTAATTATTAAGCAACTAATAGACTACGTTTAAAATATATTAACTTGCTACGGGAAAAACTTTTTTTTTTTTGTCGTTTACCCTCCGGGTTGGAGGAACCCACGAACTCAGCGAGGGAACTCACCACTACCGCCTCTACGAGCAGTGTCTTAGAGCTGGGAACATCGAATCGGAAGGGATACAACTGGTGAGGTGGGATTGGCACTCGCCCAGGCGGCCTCACCCGCAAAGCGAACAGGGGCCTCATGAGGGAAGGTAAGGGATGGTGAGGATGGATAGACAAGGAAGAGGGAAGGAGGCGGCCGTGGCCTTGAAGAAGGTACCATCCCGGCATTTGCCCGAAGACGAAGTGGGAAACCACGGAAAACCACTTCGAGGATGGCTGAGGGGGAATCGAACCCCCTCTAATCATTTGGGCCACCCGAGGCTGAGTAGACCCCGTTCCAGTCCTCGTACCACTTTTCAAATTTCGTGGCAGAGCCGGGAATCGAACCTAGGACCTCCGGGGCGGCAGCTAACCTTGCTGACCGCTACGCTACGGAGGCGACGGAAAAACTTGTAATTTCACTAAACTTGGCATTTTTAACATAACCACTCATCAAAAGCTTGGCATCAAAAGGGTTGAAATAATGTATAAATGTGGTTATCGTGTCGGACTGCCAACCCCCCAAGCTTGCAGGTTCGCTCCTGGCCGTGGTAAGTGATTTTTGAAAGGCGACAAAAATCACGATACGCATGTCATATGATGTTGGCATGTTAAATAACCCATTTGAATTCAGTAGGCCGTGTTCATAATGGCAAAATTAATCTCGGGATTTTCCGCCAGCACAAAGTTCCTCATTTCTCTACTAGAAAGCGCTTAAGTGTCAAGGAGCTTAGATATCTAACCTCCTTGACTTTCATAGCGCTTCAAGGAGCGATAAAATTTGACATGCAAGTTGCCCTCTGGGCGTCAATTAACAAAGCTTGCACCCGGCACCCGTGGCCATACGATATTAATTAATTTCAAGTAAGTTATATGGATGTTGTTGTTAATTCATTTGATGGGCTTGGTATATCTTGGTTGTTATCCCCGTGAAGTTGGGTGTGTGTTGAACTTTTCTGATAACCTGTATTGATGTGATGACTGTAGTAGTGTGTGTAACTGTGTTAGGGACAGAGATGAGGTAGGTGCTCCGGGACTTGAAATTAGGCAATATCCCGGCATTTGCCTGGAGGGAGTGTGGAAAACCCCGGGTAAATCCACATCTAGGATAGCCGCTGTCAGCTCCGGAATTCGAACCTCCAATCTCCGGAATTGTTGCAGCTGCTCTCGCGGCCGTGGTGCATGATTTAACGAGCACAGTCACGCCACTGGGACTGGGCTCAAACATATGGGGAAGTTTGAGAGGTATGCAGATCACTTAAACGTTACTTCGCGGCTCAGCATCAGTTGTAGCAGCAGAAATAGACTCATTAGCCTAGGTAGTGTGTAATAACTTGCGTGCTGTCAAAGATAAATGGAGCACTAGCATTGGCACTGATGCAACAAATACTAACCTTGTCTAGTGTTGTAAGAATCACAAATCTTATACCTGCACGAGCCTTGCATAAGATCAGTTCTCTTTGATCTGTGGCGAAATGGTTTCGTGACCTAGCTGCCTAATACATCAGATGACATCACGCGTCACTTCAAGTGCATGCTGAAATGTTCACTTGCTAAATTGCTGGACTCCAAATTCCAAGTTTTGTTATGCACTTGCAGAACTAGAGGGTGTTGCGGTCCGCACCGGGTATCATCAACAGAAATGGGTGTCAATTTCAGGCCCGGTATTTTCTGCATTTAATTAAAATGTTTTTTCGAGAACTAAAAATTTACAAACCCTATATGTTGACCTCGGAAGTTCATGCAAATGCATGTTTAATTTAAGTGTGAATTTACAATTACACAAACACACACTAGTAGAATCATCACAATGGCACAGATTAATCAGAACGTCATGAATGCGACATATTTCATGTTATTTAAATTGGATACATGTGACGTTCATACCAAATATTTTTAATACTTCGGCAAATTTTCTCAGTAGTGCATATTATGCGTTGCTAGCAAAACGCAACGCCTTTGCCTGGTATCTTTAACAATTTACCCAGCGTAAGTTTAAAAGGCGCACGGATGGCAAGTCCCAGACGCAATTCAGAAAAGCCGAGGTGAACAGCGAAACTTCAACCACATAGCCTATACTCTTCCCTGAAGTCTTAACTTAACACGACCCAACAGCTTGATGATGGGTGAAGCTGGGGTGATAGGCTCGCTCGCTAGCTCGTAAACTCGCTCCGAAGCTAGTAATTTAAATTTCCACTGAATGGAGATTGATAAAAAAAAAAGGGCGATGTATTAAAGATAGAGATATGGTATATTGGCTTTCACGGCCAGTGAATTAAAACTCACCAATTTTTCTAGGTTTATGCCGTGTCTTGTGTGGGGTTTCACCTAGGACTTTTTTTTGTCTCGGACTTTTTTCTACAACTTTTCATGCTGAACAATTCTTACACTCATAGCACATAGATATTTTTAACGGTTTACCCAGCGTAAGCTTAAAAGGCGCATGGACGGCATGTTTTTCGATTTGCAGAAATCGTTACTGCTCGGCTTTTCTTTTCCTACAGATACCTTCCTCGATAAATCCTTTATAGAATGGTGAAAACCACATCAAATCCCTCCAATGGATCTCGAGATTCCCCATTACATCCATGAATTGAGGACTATGTTTTATACTATGTGAGTTAGAGATTTCACAAATGTGAATTCATAAAAGATGGATTCAAGTTCTAATGTCTATTGTTTTCCCTTTCTCTCTCGAGGTTGAAATCAAATAGCAACATGCATAACGAGACACTCTTTGCGAATGCATGACAGAGATAGCAGCACCATGCGGTATATAAACATACTGACAGCCGCTAGAGTAAAACGCGGGTTCAAGTCAAGCCTTGGGTTCAAGTAGCCTATATACCGCGATACGTACGTGTCTAGGGGATTTTCATAGTGTAGTTGATGACGTCACGGATGACGTGTGGACGTCGATTTTCGTTTATGTGACTTGAATTTCTGCCATTAACTCAGCTGTATGAGGTTTCAAACAGCGCGTCGTTAAGTTTACATGCCGATGTAGTGGCATGTGTTCAAGTGTGAGATGTGGTCGTGAATGTTCATAAATTACATTTAGTTGTTCAATTTAATTGAAAAGTTGCACTGAACTCTTCTAAAGCCATGGTGAGACAAATCCATTGGTCGCTACTAGGTTAGACCGCTATCTGGACGAAGATTACTGCGTGTACTACAAACAAGGGGGTCCGGGGCGTATGCCTCAGGTTAGGTTTGTGTACGCATGTGAAGCCTTATTAACACAGAATTTAACAAGTATGCATCGTTTAAACCTCTAGTGTCGTCTATGATGTCATGCCGCCATCTTGGCAGTCATACTTAAGTTCTGGGTTCGACTCCCGACTCTGCTAAGAAATTTAATTCTGTGTACACTCAGCTTCGTGAGGCAAAACTGAGAAGAGTAGATTCGATTCCCATCTCAGCCATCCTAGAAATGGTTTTCTGTGGTTTCCCACTTTCAGTCCAAACAAAATGTTCGAATAGTACCTAACTTAAGAGCACGGTCGCCTTCTATCAAATCTTACCCCCACACAATTAAAATGCACACACGAATACGCCCATCACAACAATACAGGTTATCAGACAATTTCCACGCACACACCCAAGTACACGGGGATACATGAACACGATGTCGCAAACACCCTAAATGAATCAACAACAGAATGATAGGCTGCCTAAACTTGACAATGCACACCATTACAATTTCTAATGTTAGAATATGTCATAAATCGTAACAGGTCTCATGGATTATTTACATATTCATCGGCATTGTACAGGGAAGCCCTTTAAAAGCTTCGTGACGGACGCATTCAAGCGGAGACAGTTGGCACAGTGGCGGCAAGGGCCAGCAAAGGTGAGTGGACTTATTGCTTCGAATAAGCAGCATGATTACGCCTATAAAAACGAAATGAAACTGAAACTCATCAGCTATATACTGTAAGTACTCAGGTCAGAGAAAATAATAAAACCAACAAATAAACCAGTAAATGAAACTAGAATCACTGGCCATATAGGCCCACGCGCTCAGAACAAATAAATAAATAAATAAATAAATAAATCATACAAATAAACTACAGTAGTAAATGAAACTGAACTCACCAGTATTTACACAAGATCTTGGAAGTGATCTCCTTGAGCCGCAATGCAAGCTTCGCATCTTGTAATGAGATTTCGAAATACTCTTTATGTTCGACGATGTCGAAATGTGAATATTATACGCCAGAAAACTGTACCATATTGGTGGTCATTATAGCACTGTTTTCCATTATGATACAGTTTCTCCAGCCAATCAGAGCTCATTCGTTGACCAATTAGGTAAGGATACCTTCGCGCATGGGCTCAAAATCCAACATGTCAGACATGAACACAGCATCCTTCTATATAAATTACCGACATGGAAAGTGCACCGACCATATGTTCGCGTAAATAAACAGAAATAACACTGTACCTTAATATCCCCAATTCCAATTTCTACACAGCGCATTGCTTTCAAACGACTTCGGTGACAGTTTGACTGAATGCTGGTGCACATCGGCAGGCTGTAATGGCATTGCCAATCACACAGAGCGCATGCGTCGGTCGGTCAGAGAATTTGGAAAACAGAGATATCAAACCCAGCGCTTGCACTCCGATCACAAAATTCAAGTGACTGAATCTCAACAGATATTTATGAATATTTGTGTTAAAACATATAAAGTTATAATTATCGTCGAACATAAACAGTCGTTTGCAACTCGCCTATAATGGTAATGGTAATTAAGTCTTAATTATTGCCATTATAGCTCGTTGCATAATGTACAATTGCAGTTCATGAACACTGATGGAAAGCACTGTGTTCCTAATTCATCAGGCACTAACAGCGAACTCTACACCCACCTTCACATCATGTAGAAGTCTCGGATGTAAAATGTGTGGGTTCACTGTATCCCAGATCTTATTATTTTGTGAATTGACATATCCGCTCAGATGGAACCACGCCTCGTTGCTCATAAAAAGAACTATACCGTCATGGACACCATTCATTAGCCAATTGCAAAATTTTATTCTTGCAACGAAATCTGCATGCTGTGTGTTATAGACTGAATGATACCGGTTTGATCGTAAATGTAATAATTTTGTTGCATTGAGCTGAATTACGTTAAATAACAGTTTCCTGAGCTAATCTTTGAAGCGACTTACGTGGACTGACTCGCAGTCTTGCCTGTATATCGTCTAACCTCTCCTGTGTGACAACTGTCCTCCTTCTCTATTTTTAGCCTATTTTCAATTTTGAAAAAATAGGCTTATGAGATCACCTTTTGTCCGTGTGTGTGTGCGTGTGTGTGTGTGTGTGTGATTCGTGTGTGTGTGTCCCCCTAATAAAATCTAAACGGCTGGAGCGATTTCAATGAAACTCGGAAAGTTCATAGCACTATTCCCGGCGACCTCGACCGTGCCCTTCAAATTTTGTTACGACTCACCAATCCAACATGGCGGCTGTGCGAAATATTTAACCAGCATTCAATATCTCCGAAACTATTACCGATATTTCCCTGACATTTTCTATGGTGATAGAGGGAACTACTATAAGTTCACTTATGTGACTTTTGAAAATCTGGTAACTACAAAACCAACATGGCGGCCAAGCGAATTCGCGACTTTTAAATAGACGTTTCTCGCGATTTGAGCAACCAAACGCAATGAAACTTGGTACAGTATATGTTTATATACATTGTAATGCACCGACATCTAACTTTGTTCAATTGTTTACATAATCACAAGATGGCGGATGTGCGAAATATTTCACCGGCATTCTATATCTCTGAAACTATTAGCGGTAAAACCCTGAAATTTTGTACGGAGATAAAGGGCACTACTGGAAGTCCATCTATAGGACTTTCAAAAACCGGTTAACTACAAAACGAACATGGCGGCCAAGCGAATTTGAAAATTTTAAATAGACCTTTCTCGCGATTTAATGTTCCAAGCGCACTGAAACCTGGCACAGGAAATATTTATAGACATTGTAATGCACTGGTATCTAATTTAGTTCAATTGTTTACATAACCTCAAGATGGCGGCTGTGAGAATTATAAAATTAAGTTTTTATTTCTTGTGTTGTATTCATGCGATCGAAGTGAAAGTTTGAATAATGAACCTACGCAATAATTTTCCATTAATGGTCCATGACTCTAAGGCCTATACATTTAACAATCCAACAAGGCGACCATCCGAAATATTTAGACGATACAGTACTGAATATCTACGAATCTATTTTAGCAATCAAACTGCATTTTTTAATGTTCATAGGGGCTATGAACTTAAGTTCACCTATAGGACTTTAAATAACCTGGTGATCACAAATCCAGCATGGCGGTGACGCGAATTATAAATATTCACATGGACGTTTCTCGCAATTTAACCATCCGCGTGCAGTGAAACTTGGTACAGTAAATCCTTATACGAATGTTAATCCACTGGCATCTAATTTATTTCAATTGTTTCCATAACCTCAAGATGGCAGCTGTGAAAAATTTTAAAATCTCCTTGTTTTTTCTTGTGTCCTAATTATGCGATTGAAGTTTGAATACTACACGTTCACAATAATCTGCATGTAACAGTACATAACTCTAGGACCTACATATATAAAATCCAACATGGCAACCATCCGAAATATTTAGTCGGTTCTCAATATCTACGAATCTATTACAGCAATCAAACTGAAATTGTGTATGTTGATAGTGGCAATTAACATTAGTAGGATATATGAAAATAGGCTGTATAGTTCTTCACGGAACTACTTGTTTCTTATTATGTACGGAACCACTATTACGCCACTTAGGGACGCGTAGTTGTACGTAACGCTTCGATGGTATGGTAAAACTCGAAAACTGTCTACTGAATTTTCGAAGGCAGCTTTTAACCGGTTTCTTCTTCTTGTACAAATAGCATTCGGACAGGAATTTTCTCTGGGTTATAGTATACTTGCCCATCACAATAATAAACCTTACTGCATAACTATACACCTTTCAAGTCCAATAGTTGGGTTATTACTGAACTGCTGTAGAACATTGAGCTTTGAGTGATCGCATCCGTCAGTAGCTGTCTCACCCGTCAACACCTGCTATCGACACTCGCCGTTTGGTCTCACATGGGGAATCCCGCGACCCTCAAATGGGGGTTCCCACGGGTCGCGGCCTGAAAAGCAAAGTCTTAAAGAGGACTCCCTGTATTAGCCTTCCAAGATACGGAGCCACTGAACTTGGCTGCGCCATCTTTTGTTGAAGATAGCAGCTGGAGCTTTGCGGGATGATGAGGGAGAACAGCGATGACGGAGTGCAGTCTCCACACAAGTCAAGCAACATTGCGCGCGCTACTTGTGTTAGATAGAAGTTATATTGCGAATTGTGAACGGGAAAATTAATAATGGTCGAATTAATAATGGTGCGTTTCAAATTGTTTCGCAACAGCATAGCTGAGCTTAGCAAGAGCGCATGACACTACGGAGAGCAAAATGATGACAGGCTACTGGACTTGAGTCATATCCTATCCATGAGTCTGTACCTGTCAACCAAGCAAGATGACATCCTGACACAAGTAAACAAACAATAGTATCCACCTCGGCCACCGACACTCGTATCTTGATAGATTAATACCTAGGTAGTCTATTAATAAGTAGACTATATAAGCCTTCAGACCACAATTGGATTTCTTGGCAGAGCGGGAAATTGAACCCGGGCACCACGGATAGGTGTGGAAGGTCCGGAAAGCCAAAGGTTCCAGGATACCTCAAATTTTTAACTGCAGTTTTTTTTATCCAGCCGATGACAGTGAAAAATTGCATGCCATCGAGACAAGAAGGCGCTATAGTGCTGGCAGTTAGGCAACCCATCTGACATGCATGCGTTGTAGGATGTATGCTGCAGTGTCTTACTAAGCTTCCTGGATATATCAATGGTTAACATTCCGATTTTTAATTCTAATACCACGGGTTTGGTTTCCGGCAACAACAAAAAAGTCATATTTAAAAAAGGTGGAAAAATTTACGAAATTCCGTATGAAGTCGTCTCATAAAATACTTTGAGTATCTTATTTCATTTAGTGATTACAAAACTTAATCAGCCACAGATCGCCCTATAGAGTTCAGTTTTCACTGCTAAGTGGAAGTTTAAGCGGGACGTTAACATTTATGCATTTCCAGACGGCTCCAACTCAAACACCTGAGGCCATATGAATATGTATTTACTTTTCACAGGTCTTCCCTAGTAATCTGCCAATGATCGGCAAGGTGTAAAAAAAGGAAGGAAGATTTTAGTTTTACGTGACCGTTAATCATGCGATCATGAACCACGGGACCTCCTTTTTACGTGGAATCCAAACCACAGGACATGGCATTTCACTTCGAAAATCTCACATGCATTTACCGGGAATCGAACCCGGTCCACCTTGGCGAGTCGGCAAGGTGTACAGCGTGTTTCACTTGAATACACAACAGGCATGTGGGTTGCCTACCACCTGCAATAGAGTCGCGAGAAGTTCTTGCTCGCTAATTCGTCTATCTCTGGTCCCTGTGCCTTCGTGTTTTCTGTCCTTTCGTTTCAAAGATTGTCACGGTGGCTCAGACGCTAGGACGAGAGACTGCGGAGCCTATGGTCCGTGGTTCGAATCTCGAGCCCGACTCCATTTTCTTTTCTTATTGGCCCATTGTCAGGCAAATAACAATGTTCCTACTAAGAATTGCTCCACAATTTGTCTTCTTTTCTTCTACGAACACTGTTGATTTTTTATCATTTCAAATGTTCTTGTCGACGTCGTCGTTATGGTTGCGGCCCATCGTTATGCGTTACGGACACGGACACGGCGACGGACGTGACGTCATGCAGCCGCGCGGGAAGTGACGTCATGCAGCTGCGCGGGAACGTGACGTCATGCTCACGCGGGGAGCGAGAACCAGACGCTAATGATTATCGGAGTCTGTTGAAAGAGGCCTGGCGTCGAGCGACCTTTTAAAAATCAGAAACTCACTCCACAAATCTGTAAATCAGTATGCTTCCCTTATTTCAGATACACTATTCATTAAACAAACATATACCGTAAGGCATAGTCATGACCCCTTCATGGAGTAGGCTATTGTCTAAATCTGGACACTCAAACTACATCCTTACACTAATTCAAATTTACGGCCAAATGATCCTTCTGACAGGGAGGCAAAGGTTTCCGCCGGCTTGCCTGGGATGATGGGCCGCAAAACCGCTATCAAAAAGTACACAATTTACGCTTTATTCAACTAAACACATCTCTAATACAAGTACAAGAAACACATTTCTTCCCTGACCCTTAAAGAGGTGCCCGCGCGGGAAGCCTAAGCAAAGCGAGAAGCCCTCCTGAGCCTTTCTAACATGTGTAGCATTTGTAGCTTGCGTCATTTGAAATGATACAACGTCTAGTCTTTCAGACTGACTGTGATTTTTTTATAATAGTTATATTAAGCAGTAAAGTGTTAGTATGCCACGTTTTTTTCTGGTAGTAACTCTTAATTAAATAAAATCAGTGTAATTCCTGGGGCCACTTTGCCGTTAAATTAAAAAGAAAAGAATTACATGAAAGATAAAAAATGACTGTCCAACTCATCCTTGTTACATTTTGATTTGACCGATGCATTTTTTTTATCCCAGAAATCAATTGCCTCCCAACAATAGTGTTTGTAAATATTTTCAAATGAAGATTTTGGTAAACTCAAAACAGTAAATGGAAAAACAGGCACAGCACTTAACGGAAAAAGTAGACTGTTAAAAAGTTTCTCATTAATATATTGAACCCTTGCAAAGAAGCATATGAGACTCAGATTCGGGGCGTAACAGGTCATATTCGTAAGTTGCTGTCAGGGCGCTTCATTAACTTGCAGGGTAACATATAACAAAATAACATGCAGGAAAGAGTGAAGCCAGGGTTAAAAACAACTGAATTTAATAACAAATCACCATATTTACACATAAACAATTAACAACAAAAACTCCCAACGGACTCCCGCTTAATAAAAATGCCAAACAAAAAAAATTGGGCGATATCTCTGGAGAGATTAATTACCTGGACCAAGTGTCCTTAAATAAAAGATGCAAAAGTGACCATATAAGTGCGTATGCCGTTCTACATGCACCACGATGTGTACTTTGAATGCGTGATTCGTTATCATCCAGAATGACCCTTCAGACAACGAATCCGCATTTCCTAGAGCTAGACCGACCCGAGGGAACACAACAACAATACATTAAATTAAACCGACACTTCCTAAATCTACTATAAACAAACACAAAATTTCCGTGTGAAATTGGACTTAAATTGCCGTAGCAACATTTACTGCCTAAAAACTTAGGACTTCTCACACAAATCAACACAAGTACATTAACACGTGACCAATAGAAAAATACTCAAATGACCGCTGTCAAAATTTACAAATACTCTACCACTACACCAAACGGGTGTGACGAACAAAATTACATGAAATCGAGTCATCAACAAAGCAATAGGCAAACAGCCAACATTTACGTTAATCACAATATTCTTATCCATACAAGGTACAACAATCCGTTACACACATGGCGAACTCCCCAATTAATTATGGCTTAAAATTAGCCATCACAATGAACAGGTTTGCTGCATGAAAGCTTACAGGGTTCAGTCGGTCAAAATAGGACTGCCTATCAAAATAAGTCACAGGCAAAACGGGCGGTTTGTGGAACTCTGCATGTCTGTCAACCCACGTGTCAATAACCTCGACCTCCTAGAACATGGGGTCGAACCTCGAAGAAATGTGCCCCAAAGCACAATAATACGTGTGTGTCAGAAAAACATATGGACAAGAATCAGCAGTCTCCCAAGAGCACTCTGTCTTTCCATCAAAAAAATACAACAGCAGCAAAAAATATATAAGGGCGGTAGGACAACTACCCCCTCCTCACGTAGAATCAACACACACTATACACATCAACACACACTTAATCACACGTATGGGTTGTGACAGACCCTGAAATAAAAGACACAAATAATATCCACATGCTGGCGCCATCGTTCTATGCCGTGACTAGTCACCTGAAAAGGACTCAAGAAAAATCTATCAAATTAGAACGAAGGTGTTCTACAATTACTTTTAAGTTGGTGCACTCGGCTACCCTAACATGAATAATAACCTGTTCAGCAAAATGTTTTACAATCATTTCCTCCCATTCCTATTTCAAATATTAACGTTAATAAAGCACCATTTATCGAATGTAACGGGTTCCGCAATTGCAAGGATAAAAATCACGCACGCACGCCGCGTACCTTACACATGACTCAAGAAAAAAAATCAAAATATCAACAAACACATTGGCCACGCGCCAACGGACATTTAAACATATAGTGTCGGTACAAGAAAAACAGCTATAAAACAAGAAAGAAAAACATGACTATTTACAAAGTTCCCCGGCCAAATCTAACTACATAATTGAAATAATCCAATTTTAGTACATCACCGCTTCTGCATGTAGGACTAAGGACATCCTCCTCAACCCATTGCCCTATGGACAATTTAGCACTCCATAGTAGTCTTCTGCGTTGATTTCTTGAAGCTTATCCCAACTTCAAACCACGTGCTGATCATCTTGGTCTCGACTCCTTGGCAGAAAAGTTCAATGTTAAATATTTGCCTATCTATAATCGCTTGCAGGCTACTCAGTTCACCCACAATTGTCCTACTGCGATTAATAGCGAAGACTGGCCCTAATTATATCGCACATACGCACTATAAAAACACACATACAATACACACAATTCATACATAAAATATACATCTCGAGTCCGCGCCACTGGCTCGTTAACAAGTTCAAAATCCTGGCTGCACCAGCAGTCGCTATCTCGTCCGGTATTTCCGTCCCGTCTTGGACTTCGGTTCTGGTAAGCGCTAATTAGGGTGATACGATACTTCCCCCTTAAAGTTGAACTCGTCGTCTTTAAAAGAATGTTACAGTTTATCACGCGCTGGCGTGAAATATTTAGATCACAATTTAGTTGATTTTAGAACAAAATGTATTATAGCTTTTAAAATTCGATATTGCAAACGCTGCGACTTTAGCTCCCCAGAGCTCAGAAAATAAATTAGCTTCACTGATTTTAGAGCGTAAAAATCACATTTCGAACTGGCGTGGAGTATACCTCTGAAGGCTCCACACAATAAGACTTAGATAAATTCGAGCGTCAAAAATCACACTTCAAACTGGCGTGGAGTATGCCTCTGAAGGCTCCACAGGATAGATTTAGATTGGCGTCAGGCCAAACTATTTATGAGAAACTGACAAGGGCGGCGGAGTGGGGCGGAGTCGGATAAAAACTTCCAGAGTTTTTGTCTCACAAAGATGGGGCTAGTGTCATTCTTCTCCAAATAAATCCAACGTCTCAAATTACTCGAGCGGAGATTAATCCGTTCGGCGGTTCCTTAGATACACACTTCCGCGCGCTTTTTACTACTGACGCCGTCCACCTCGTGGTCACGGCTTGGTCTCTTGCGATTGGCTGATTCAATCGTAAGTTCGTTGAGAGGACCTCGTGATTCTTCCTTTATGTCTCCAATTTTGGTACAGTAGTTGCACAATTTGGCCTTGAACTCGACTAATTCTGGCCGTCCCCCAGGAATAGCTACCAACTCAGCTTCTGTTGCAATCATTACGAAATGCTGGCCTCCCTAATATCCAAGTCGACTTCCTTATGTGCTGCCTGGGCCGTAGTAATAATAATAATAAATATGAATACTTATTTATCGAAGATCAATAAGGGTTCATTTATCCTCAGCAAGGTTTTGAAATTCGAAACAATTTATTGGTTTGGATTTCAAAAAACAAAATCCACTGTAGTAACAACACATCTCTTTAAATCTCACTCAGCTGCTCGAGTGTATGCCCCTCTGACTCAATTAGTGTGCTCCCTTCTCGCTGGAATGTCATTCATATTTTCTCTAGGTCTCCCCCTTCTCCTCACGTAGTTGCCACTCCCGTCGTCTCAGCTGCTCGTTGTTTACAAACAAAGTGCGTACTCACGCGCTCCCCGTGGATTTGAGTGTTTGCTTTCAAAAAAAAACATTTTTTTGCAATACAGATTCTGCACATATCATCTTTCCTAATCATCAAATGGTTCCCTTCTGTAGTACGGTTTCAAATTGGCGCTATTAAAAACAGATTTTGCACCAGTGCTCACTTCTTCTAATCTGTAGGCATTGTTACCCAGGTTCTTAATTACCCGGAACGGGCCAATGAATTTTGGACAGAACTTGGCGAAGACTTTGTTCTTAGGGTCGGAGATCGGTGGTCTACGAACCAGCACTAATTCTTGTTCTTGTAACTCTCGGTGAAACTTCTTTCCTCGGTACCGTCTCAGCCTTCGGTCCGCTTGGTTCCTCATGTGCTCTCTCGTTCGCTGGATTCGCAAATCATGCGCTAATAATGGATCCCTTGGGCAAGGAATGATCTTGTCCCAAGTTCTTTCCGGCAACCTGTTGTGGTGTACAATCAGTGGGACTTGACCCGTTGACTCGTGCTTAGTAGTGTTCATGCACATCTCAATTTCCCCTACTTCGTCTACCCATTTATTGTGTTCGTTAGGAATCATTACTCTGTAGTATTTAGCGACACAGCGAATTGTTCTTTCGCTCGGATTTCCACAAGGATGACGAATACTTGAAAATATGTGTTTTATTCCTAGGCTCTCCAAACCTTGCCTAAAAACATTGCTTGTGAAATAATAATAATAATAATGTTATTGGTTTTACGTCCCTTTTAACTACACTGGCTTTTAGAGACGCCGGGGTGCCGGAATTTTGCCCCGAAGGGGATCTTTAACGTGCCAGTAAATCTACTGACACGGCTCCCTCGGCTTGTGAAATAGGTACCGTGATCTGATAGAATGGATTCCGGCTTCCCAAGCATCGGAATGACTTTGTTCTTAATTCGACTAAGGACTTGTCCTGATGTCGTCTTCTGAATAGGACATAGCACGACCATCTTCGAAAATACATCGACACATACCAAGAGGTGTCGGCATCCACGCTTTCCTTTTACTAAAGGACCAAAGCAATCAATCGCGAGCATCTCGCATGGTTTCTGCGGTAATAGTGGTCTTGGAGGTTGTTTCAGAATAAAGTTGTTCGGCTTTGTGCGCTGACAAGCGTCACACGTTCTAATTACTTCAACAATGGTGAATCTCATCTTGGGCCAAGTAAAGGTCTCCCCTATCGTAGCTTCAGTCTTATCCGTGCCGATATGTGCTAGGCTCTCGTGAACATGCCAAGTTAATCCCCTCTGTAGTGATGCTGGAACTAAGATCCGCAGTTTAGTATGATGCTCATCCACGTACTTATGTAACAAGTTATTCAAGTAGTGAAATCTCGCTTGTTTAGCACTGGCTTCCCGGTACTCCGGTGAATTTGGTTGTAACTCCTTCCTATAGAATTTTATCATCATCATCATCATCCATGGGTCAGCTTCTTGCTCCTTCCGAATATCCTTCAATCTTGCCAAAAACTCACGAGCCTTAGGTGTCAAGGTACTATTGTGAACTTCCGCTGTTACTTCGTTTCCGTCCTCAGGGTTTCTACTCAAGGCATCTGGTATGACGTTCAATTTCCCAGGACAATGCTCTATTGTAATGTCAAACTGCTGTATGTAGATGGACCAGCGCGTAACTCTCTCACTTGCTATTGTTGTCTTAAATAAAAATGTCAGTGCATGGTGGTCGGTTCTAACAATGATGGAATAACCATAGATCATCTTGCGCCACTGTTGGAGAGAATATAGAATTGCTAGTAGCTCAAGTTCCGTAACTGTGTAGTTCCTCTCATGTTTCCGTAATTTACGACTCGTAAATGCCAAATAGGATTTCTTCTTGGGTTCTTCAGCGTCCTCTTGGTACAGCATAGCACCAATCCCAATTAACGAAGCATCTGCTTGAATGATAAATTTTTTCTCAAAATCCGGATATCCAAGTTTCACACAGTTTTCCAATAAATCCTTCGTTGCTTTAAAAGACCTGTCGCACTCCTCGTTCCACGACCATCGATTCGCTTTCTTCAACATCTCCTGCATAGGCGCTACTGTTTCTGTGTAACCAGGGCAATTTTCTTTGAAGAAACCTGTCACTCCCAAAAATGCTCTAACATGTTTGACTTTGGTAGGTGTGGGAAATTTCTTAATAGCATCAATCTTGGCTGGATTAGGCCGCACGCCCTCAACATCAATTATATGTCCCAAATATAAAATTTCGCTCTGGCAAAAATGTGACTTTTTTAAGTTGATCTTGAAGTTCATGGTTCTCAGGTTGTCCAGCAGTTTATTTAAATTTATCAAGTGTTCTTCCATTGTCTCAGAAGCGATTAATATGTCATCAACATATCTCGTGGTGAAGTTCTTGACCTCCTCAGTCAGATTTCTATCGAGTGCTCTAATGAGTGCACATCCCGCAGTTTTCACGCCAAAGGGCATTCGACACCAGATATAACTTTGATTATCGAATAAAAATCCCGTCAACAGTTGGGATTTTTCTTCAAGTTCAAGATGGTGGAAACTATTCGTCAAATCAACACTTGAGTATATCTTCTTCCCGCGGAAGCCTTTCAAAACATCTTTGATCCTCGGTGCTTGGTCGTGCTCAACTAGCAGTTTGCTATTTAAAACTCGCGCGTCTAGGCATAGCCTAATTGATCCGTTTGGCTTGGTCACAGCCAATATTGCGTTCAGATAAGGAGTTGCAGCTTTCCTTATCATGCCAGAATCTAATAAGTTAGTAATAATGTCCTTCACCTGAGAAAAATGCTTCTCTGGGATCGGGTACAATTTACTTTTGAATGGGGTCCAATCTGTTACCTGCATCGCATATTGAAAATTTAAAACTTTCCCAGGTACGGTGTCAAACGCTCCTTTATGTAATCTTAAAATTTCTTCCAATCTTCTTCTATCAGATTCCCCTACGATGGCTTCCTTAAGTCGCTCCTGAAGTAGAATTTCGAATTTGGTTCCGCCCATTTCTTCTTCCGCCAAATGCACCCAAAGTTCCTGCGAAATATCTCGGCTGTCCATTTCTAGCACTGCTGTCTGGTTGACTTGCTCTCCCCTCAAGATCTTATCTCCGGCCTCATTAGTGCATTCCTCAACAACCCAAGTATTGGCCTCTCTCTCCAGCGGATTCTCTTCCATATTTAAACCCACATGATCCAATCCTTCTACTTGTTTGAAGCTTACAGTGTTGTTATGTAAATCAATTACAGCATGAAAATCGCAGATGAAGTTGGCTCCTAAAATTATATTGTAGTTCATCTTTGGAATAACAATGAATGTTTGTGAAAAAGTATGGTTCAATATTTCCAGATCTAGAAATGCTTGCTGTTTACAATTCATAGTTTTGTCAGGAATGACACCTCTGACTTTCATTAGCGGTACCGGCATAATAGGAACAGTCTGTTTTCTTGCTATTTCTTTTATCAAAATTTCAGTGACTAAGCTCACCTGGCTACCTGTATCAATCAAACATCTCACCCTCATACCTCCAATATGCGCGTAAATAATTGGTAGCTGTCTGATAACATTTTCACGGTTCTTCACCACTTCCTCCAGGCAGTCGTCTGGGAATGCTACCCACTCTTCTATATTGGCCACTATCATCTCTTCTTGCTCCCTGGCGATCTCCGTTTTTAGCCTGTCTCCTTTCAGTTCATTTGGGGTTTTTTTTTTTATCCCGGGCCCCATTAGATGTGTTTCGCCGGTTATCATTCTGTCGCTCCTGTTGCCTCAGTAAACTCTCTGCCCCCTCTCCTTGATGGTTGTCTGGGCTCTGTCTGTTCGCCATGGCACGCCCCCACTTCTCCTTCTCCGCTTCTTCATTACTTAATTGATCCAAGTATTTACGGGATTCAATATATCGTTCGTCCCAGTTATTCCTATAATCTCCTCTGTTTTCTTGGCGATAGTCCCTGCCGTTACTCCATCTACCATCTCCATTTCTTTGGTAAGGTCTACCTTGTCTCTGGTTTCCCCTCCAATTCGTGTATTCCCGCTGGTACGTCCACTGATTATTTTGATTTTGGTTATTCTGATGATATCTCCCGCGGTTATTCTGATAATTCTGATTGTTGTTATGGAACTGGTTTCGGCCGTCAAAATCTTGTCTTCTTGGCGTGAACTGTGTCCCTGTGAATTGTGTCTTACTTTGGTTCCCCTGGCCGTGGTTATTTTGGAGTCCCTGAACTACCTCTGCCGTGTTGACACATTCCAAATTCCTTCTTCCTGTCTGTGGGCTTACCATACTCGTCTCATCTAAGTGTCTGAGTAATTCTTCGGCTTGGACTGCGGTCTGAATATTTCCTGCGACTAATAATTGAGGCGTTGACAGGGGAAAGGTAGTAAGTGCCAAAAATAAAATTTTCGTTTTTTTTCGTGACGAAGGTAGTAAGAACCAATGCCAACACCGCAGAGAAAGTAGGAAGTCATTGGATGATTAGAACAGCTTGAAATTGTTCCCACTAGATCGCTCTTGTGGCAAGTACGAGGCTCTTGGCGCAGAGAACGTAGTAACTGCTTTGCGCGCCAAACAAGTTTCCACTTGTTGCGTGGAAGTGATACTCAAATTATTGTGAAAATCAACTTGCCTCCAAAACCTGGTCCTTTCAAAATGTTAAGTTAAATGACACTTCTTAAGAGATATGTTTTCTCACTTATTGACGTGAAACAAGGCAAACTCGTCGAACACCGACTCCGCTTGCGAGGGTCAGGCAGGTCAGGAAAGAGACATAGGCTGATCTAACCAATATTTTCTACATTTCCAGGCAACATGTAAATGTTGTTACAAGTGCCCCAGTTTCACTCAAGAAGAAATAAGCAAACACCACACCGATTTCAGGAGACAGATAGCAGACATGCAAGGTGCATATCGTGGGTCTGATTAACGTTGTCAACATTCTGAAAAGGAGAAATGGGAAATACAATAATACAATGCGCAGGGCAGAATAAGAATCGAATGGTGTTAATGGTCATGATTTATGCCAATGCCATAAACTATTTTCATTCTGTTGAATTAAAATTCCTGGTTTCCAGACACTCCTAAATGCCCCGTGACAGGAAATTTGGCATCATCGAAAAGAGAAAGAAAAATGTAAGCCAATGGTTCCAGAAGAAATAGCTGAAATGATTTGCAGTGCTAATGTTTTGAAGCCCAATAATGTAATTATGATGAACAATGATAACGTAATTGACTTTCCTGCTGAATCTGACAAGTTTTTTTAGTACGGGTGCTCTTAAAATAAGCACCGTCGGACGGATTGGAAGGAAGGAAGATTGTAGTTTTACGTGACCGTTTATCTTGTGATTATGAGTCATGGGACCTCCTTTTTACGTGGAATGCGAACCACAGAACATGGCATTTTACTTCGAAAATCTCACATGCATTGACCGGGAATCGAACCCTGTCCACCTTGGTGAGAGGCCAACAGCTTGACCGCCGTGCCACCACGCCCCCAGGCTGGATTGGAATTGCAAGAGAAGAATTCCCCGTGACTGAAACAAGACAGTCATTTAATGAAATTGAAATGTTGAAGGAACATGCTATATTCAAAAGGCATCAGTCATTCAAGGCCATCACAAATATTAAGATTTTGCAAACCCTTGAAAGAAGAATATTCATCAATGAAGCAAAAAAGGAGGATTTATTACCAATGATGGACTTCCAGGATAAGAAGTATCATGCATTTTACAGGGATATCTGTGCCTAACAAAAACAGTTTCAAGTTGTAGTACTGATTGTGTAGAAATCTCTATTTAGTCATTGTATAAGCAAATTATTTTTCCACCATGCTATGCCTAATTCAGAATATTGCTTTTTAATATGTTAAGTGAGTGGATTTCTTCAATTTGGAAGTATTTTGTGCAATAAAGTGAATAACAAAATGATCGCAAATCGTTTTTTGCTTCTCCTGGAAAATTTCATTTTTGGCACTTACTACCTTTCCCCTGTCAATGCCTCAATTGTTGGATATGCATTGGGAGTTGTTTTCCGATGGTTAGAACCATATTCGGCTCGCTAGGCGGGTCATCAAAATCCCTGAATTTTACCAATTGCTGACTGAAGAATTCTGAAAAACGGGTTGGATGTGTACTGTGGTATTTGCGCGTGTACAGGTCCATTCTTAACCCCTGCTGTAACGAAGGACTCCAAAACTTCTTCAAAAACGCCTCGCGGAATTGAGCCATGTCTGTAAACGTGTACCTGAAACTTAAAAACCAGGTCAGGCTAGGTCCTTCTAAAAATTTCTCCACCATTCTTAATTGTTTCTCCGGGCCGATGTGTTGGTCATTAAAGTAGTCAGTTAATTGCCGTAGGAATGCTTTGGGAGTGGTTCCTGAATGTTCTTTAAACTTATCGGGCTTAAAATCATTACCCCGAATGACTTGGATGACTTGGGCTGGTGCCAAGTTCGGTTGCGGAGTTGAAGTCTCCCCCCTGTACTGCTGGAATGCATTAGTCGTTAGTCTGGGACTTTGACCCCGACTCGTGTCCTCAGCCAACTTCGAACCTGCCGGACTTCCAATACTTGTTTGCTTTTCCGGAATATTTTCGTTTGCAAATAATGTCGCATTCTCTAACGATCTAATCTCGTTTTTTATGATTAATTCTGAATGTTCCTGTAATTTCGACTTCATATTTTCCTCCAGTGCCTGCATTCGCTTTAAAACTGCCAGCCTGTCTTCCTTATTCGCATGAGCCTGCTGGTCCCAATCTCGCCGGATCCTACTTTTTAAGCTATTTATTTTCTCCTCGTTCCTCTCCTGATTTTTCTCTAGCTCTTCACGTATCCGTTCCTGCGTTTTCACTAGTTGTTCTTCCAAATTATCCTGAGTTTTGACGAGCTGCTCCCCTACTTCTTGTCTTATGACCTCTTGTGTGTTTATTAGCTGGCCTTCCATCTCTTTTCTTATGATCTCTTGTGTTCTGCCTAATTGCTCCTCTAAATTTTCCCGCAAGTGTATCCGCTCGGTTTCAGCCTTAACTTCGACTTTATCTATTTCCTTTATTAATTCCAGCACGTTGTTATCTACCGAATTAATTTGCTGCTGTAGTTTCTCTTGGGTTTTCTTCACTCCCGCGGTGTTACTGACACATGCTGCCTCTATCTGCTTGAGTTTATCTGCCACCATCTCGTCAAATTGTACTAATTTGTTATCAAATTTCGCCTCCAATTTCTTCATTTCGCCTAACTGTTTGATGTTGTTTTCCGCAACCTCGCCTGCCAGTTTCTCTACTTTTTGAACGCTCTGATTAATATCATTTGTGATTTTTCCTAACTGTTCGGTTTGTGTTACCGCCTGTTGTGACAAGTTGTGGTTTAGTTCATTGAATTGTTTGTCAGTGTCTAATTTCTGGACTTCTAACTGGACCGAAATGTTACCGCTCATATCAAGTAATTGTTTTTCGCAGTTCTTTAATTGTTTATCTAATTGTTCTTCCGTTTTCGCGGACATCTGTTCTAATTGTTTTTCACTATGCTCACGCTGAGCTTCTAATTGTTCTTTTAACTGTTCTTCCGTTTTCGCGGACATTTGGATCGACATCTGTTCTAACAATGCCTTTATCTCATCAACACTCGCCATATCACACACAAAATATATTCAGAGAAAAACAGGGTTATGGGCTAAGGTTTCAGCCCTATACGCACATACATGTCACACATTTAAATATTACTGGCTCTAATTTAATGAAAATTTCAGTAACAAAATTTACTGAATACAATGACATTTATTCCCAAACAACAAAATAACCCCTAGTGATCTGCTTTTAAATTCCTAACCGACAGAATTTACGAAACACCAATTAACCGAAGTCAATTAAATGTCAGATATAAGGCAACATCTTCCTGCTTTGACTGAGTTCATTAATAATGCAAATTTCTAATTTTAATGTGGGCGCCAGAACAAGTTTACAACAAATACCAAATCAAATTCTAACCTTGTTCAATATTTCTAACTTTAGGAACTCAGTGATTTTACTAATGCACATGGCGGTACAACATCGCCTCCATTTACTGAATTTACATGTCCGCTTGACCTGGCATCATTTCTCAACGAAATAAATATGAGATCAGCGAAGCAACAACAACAACAATCCCCACTTGGGCAGCCATTTCTGTTTTATGAACCCTTGCAAAGAAGCATATGAGACTCAGATTCGGGGCGTAACAGGTCATATTCGTAAGTTGCTGTCAGGGCGCTTCATTAACTTGCAGGGTAACATATAACAAAATAACATGCAGGAAAGAGTGAAGCCAGGGTTAAAAACAACTGAATTTAATAACAAATCACCATATTTACACATAAACAATTAACAACAAAAACTCCCAACGGACTCCCGCTTAATAAAAATGCCAAACAAAAAAAATTGGGCGATATCTCTGGAGAGATTAATTACCTGGACCAAGTGTCCTTAAATAAAAGATGCAAAAGTGACCATATAAGTGCGTATGCCGTTCTACATGCACCACGATGTGTACTTTGAATGCGTGATTCGTTATCATCCAGAATGACCCTTCAGACAACGAATCCGCATTTCCTAGAGCTAGACCGACCCGAGGGAACACAACAACAATACATTAAATTAAACCGACACTTCCTAAATCTACTATAAACAAACACAAAATTTCCGTGTGAAATTGGACTTAAATTGCCGTAGCAACATTTACTGCCTAAAAACTTAGGACTTCTCACACAAATCAACACAAGTACATTAACACGTGACCAATAGAAAAATACTCAAATGACCGCTGTCAAAATTTACAAATACTCTACCACTACACCAAACGGGTGTGACGAACAAAATTACATGAAATCGAGTCATCAACAAAGCAATAGGCAAACAGCCAACATTTACGTTAATCACAATATTCTTATCCATACAAGGTACAACAATCCGTTACACACATGGCGAACTCCCCAATTAATTATGGCTTAAAATTAGCCATCACAATGAACAGGTTTGCTGCATGAAAGCTTACAGGGTTCAGTCGGTCAAAATAGGACTGCCTATCAAAATAAGTCACAGGCAAAACGGGCGGTTTGTGGAACTCTGCATGTCTGTCAACCCACGTGTCAATAACCTCGACCTCCTAGAACATGGGGTCGAACCTCGAAGAAATGTGCCCCAAAGCACAATAATACGTGTGTGTCAGAAAAACATATGGACAAGAATCAGCAGTCTCCCAAGAGCACTCTGTCTTTCCATCAAAAAAATACAACAGCAGCAAAAAATATATAAGGGCGGTAGGACAACTACCCCCTCCTCACGTAGAATCAACACACACTATACACATCAACACACACTTAATCACACGTATGGGTTGTGACAGACCCTGAAATAAAAGACACAAATAATATCCACATGCTGGCGCCATCGTTCTATGCCGTGACTAGTCACCTGAAAAGGACTCAAGAAAAATCTATCAAATTAGAACGAAGGTGTTCTACAATTACTTTTAAGTTGGTGCACTCGGCTACCCTAACATGAATAATAACCTGTTCAGCAAAATGTTTTACAATCATTTCCTCCCATTCCTATTTCAAATATTAACGTTAATAAAGCACCATTTATCGAATGTAACGGGTTCCGCAATTGCAAGGATAAAAATCACGCACGCACGCCGCGTACCTTACACATGACTCAAGAAAAAAAATCAAAATATCAACAAACACATTGGCCACGCGCCAACGGACATTTAAACATATAGTGTCGGTACAAGAAAAACAGCTATAAAACAAGAAAGAAAAACATGACTATTTACAAAGTTCCCCGGCCAAATCTAACTACATAATTGAAATAATCCAATTTTAGTACATCACCGCTTCTGCATGTAGGACTAAGGACATCCTCCTCAACCCATTGCCCTATGGACAATTTAGCACTCCATAGTAGTCGTCTGCGTTGATTTCTTGAAGCTTATCCCAACTTCAAACCACATGCTGATCATCTTGGTCTCGACTCCTTGGCAGAAAAGTTCAATGTTAAATATTTGCCTATCTATAATCGCTTGCAGGCTACTCAGTTCACCCACAATTGTCCTACTGCGATTAATAGCGAAGACTGGCCCTAATTATATCGCACATACGCACTATAAAACACACATACAATACACACAATTCATACATAAAATATACATCTCGAGTCCGCGCCACTGGCTCGTTAACAAGTTCAAAATCCTGGCTGCACCAGCAGTCGCTATCTCGTCCGGTATTTCCGTCCCGTCTTGGACTTCGGTTCTGGTAAGCGCTAATTAGGGTGATACGATACTTCCCCCTTAAAGTTGAACTCGTCGTCTTTAAAAGAATGTTACAGTTTATCACGCGCTGGCGTGAAATATTTAGATCACAATTTAGTTGATTTTAGAACAAAATGTATTATAGCTTTTAAAATTCGATATTGCAAACGCTGCGACTTTAGCTCCCCAGAGCTCAGAAAATAAATTAGCTTCACTGATTTTAGAGCGTAAAAATCACATTTCGAACTGGCGTGGAGTATACCTCTGAAGGCTCCACACAATAAGACTTAGATAAATTCGAGCGTCAAAAATCACACTTCAAACTGGCGTGGAGTATGCCTCTGAAGGCTCCACAGGATAGATTTAGATTGGCGTCAGGCCAAACTATTTATGAGAAACTGACAAGGGCGGCGGAGTGGGGCGGAGTCGGATAAAAACTTCCAGAGTTTTTGTCTCACAAAGATGGGGCTAGTGTCATTCTTCTCCAAATAAATCCAACGTCTCAAATTACTCGAGCGGAGATTAATCCGTTCGGCGGTTCCTTAGATACACACTTCCGCGCGCTTTTTACTACTGACGCCGTCCACCTCGTGGTCACGGCTTGGTCTCTTGCGATTGGCTGATTCAATCGTAAGTTCGTTGAGAGGACCTCGTGATTCTTCCTTTATGTCTCCAATTTTGGTACAGTAGTTGCACAATTTGGCCTTGAACTCGACTAATTCTGGCCGTCCCCCAGGAATAGCTACCAACTCAGCTTCTGTTGCAATCATTACGAAATGCTGGCCTCCCTAATATCCAAGTCGACTTCCTTATGTGCTGCCTGGGCCGTAGTAATAATAATAATAAATATGAATACTTATTTATCGAAGATCAATAAGGGTTCAATATATATATATATATATATATTCCATTATTTGGGTCAGTCTTAACGTTTTGGCACCGTTTCATGAAGTAAAAATAATCATTGACAATTTATTAGTCACAGTCATAGCGTAACAATGAAAAGGCAGAACTTTATGGAAGCTAAATAAAAATACAACTGAACATAAATTATCTGAATAATGTTAGTTATCTTAGTTCTGAAGGTCGCCTCCGTAGCGTAGCGGTCAGCATGGTTAGCTGTCGTCCCGGAGGTCCTGGGTTCGATTCCCGGCTCTGCCACGAAATTTGAAAAGTGGTATGAGGACTGGAACGGGGTCTACTCAGCCTCGGGTGGTCCAAATGAGTAGAGGGGGTTCGATTCCCACCTTTGCCATCCTCGAAGTGGTTTTCCGTGGTTTCCCACTTTGTCTTCGGGCAAATGCCGGGATGGTGCCTACTGTAAGGCCACGGCCGCCTCCTTCCATCGTCCTTGCCTATCCATCCCAATCGTCCCTTCCCATTCCGCATGAGGCCCCTGTTCGCTTTGCAGATGAGGCCGTCTGGGCGAAGTGCTGATCACACCTTCCCAGTTGTATCCAATCCGATCAAGTGCTCCCAGCTGCAGGACACTGCCTGGAAAGGCGGTAGTGGTGAGTTCCCTCGCTGAGTCCGTGGGAACCACCAACCTGGAGGGTAAAATTGACTAAAAATAAAATAAAAAAATCTTACTTCTGATACCTAAACAAAACACCAAAAACAACAACTAGAATCACGACAGCAAGTACTCGACGTGTCCTCCGCTAGCGACTGGGCCACCGTGACTGTCTTTGAACAGAAACAGGCACAGGGACCAGAGATGGACGAATTAGCGAGCAAGAACTTCTCGCGGCTCTATTGCAGGTGGTAGGCAACCCACATGCCTGTTGTGTATTCAAGTGAAACACGCTGTACAGGCTTAAATTTCCACTGTCTGAGTGTGTGTACTGAGGTCAATTCACTACACCAATTCATTCACGGCTAAAGCTTTCCTCACATTACGGCACGATCCCAGAATTGTCGCCCACAGTAGTTGAAGGTACAGCTGAGCTTAGCGAGAGAGTTGTGGATCTTCCGTGGAAGCTCCCCTTGTACTCACCGGGACTATAACAATCTTTATGTTCGACGATGACGAAATGTGTCAGAAAACTGTATTATAATGAGGCTCATTATAACACTATTTTTCATTATGAAACAGTTTCTCCCACCAATCAGAGCCCAAGAAACAGTTGTGTGACCAATTAGGTAAGGATACCTCCGCGCATGCGCTCAAAATCCGCTGTAAACAATGTGTTCTGTGTTGGCAAGCAAAGTGAATGGTCTCTGCTTTCGGAGTGCCTTGGCTACGCATGCGCTCTGTTCAGTCAGCAAAGCCAGCGCGCCCTGTTCACTAACTGAATCCAACAGATATTTATGAATATTTATGTTAAAACATATAATAAAGTTATAATTATCGTCGAACATAAACAGTCGTATGCAACTCGCCTATAATGGTAATTAAGACACTCGTATGGAAATTATAACACTCGCATACACTCGTTTTATAAACATACTCGTGTGTTAATTATTACCATTATAGGCTCGTTGCATAATGTACTATTTCCTGCTTCCGTAGTACTGTATTGTTACGTGCCACCCCCTAGTGGCACTTTTGTTAACTGGATTACGGAGGGTAGAAAACACAACACCAATTACTGTTTTGAAGAGAAGTTAGCTTTATTGCTTGCAGGAAGAGGTACACTACTCATCAGCAAATACAAGCAATTGGAACCTTACTCCAGTTTCCTCAAGTCTCTTCCTTGAGCACTCTTGGCCCTTTCACTTGTCAACAAACCACAGAAGTTAAACAGTCTTAATGAGTACGGTGGCCTTGACAGAAACTACCTGCTCCTCTCCCTTAAGTACACCAACAACAGTTACTTACGATAACTTGCTGCGCGCTGTTCACAAGCTGGGAAACAATGTCACTGGATTTCGTAACTCGCATGGCACTTCGTCACCACACTTCTGTTGCTCAGGAAAACACGCAATAGCTCAGAAACACACTCCCACAGAAAACTCGGCCCCCTTACTGTTGAAGCCGCTTATATAGCAGGCTGGTGACTCAATGAATTCTAGAATCGTCCAGGACACACGGCTTCTCGACATTTCTTCACTGGCTGGGTCACGAATATTCTGGACCATCCCTTTCACTTCGCAGCCCGTTGTGTAACTCGCACGTAATACACTGAGGCAGAGCACACACAGCCCGGGGGAGCAGTGACTCATGCGGCGAGCGAAAAAAAACTCACAGCCGTAACACCACCCCCTTCCTAAAAGGCTGATCGTCCCGATCAATCATTGGTCCGTCTGTGTCCCTCCGTAGGCTGCCAGGCGATCTCGATGCACGATCTTCATCTTCGCCCTCGGGCTCCGCTGGATCATAAAGACGACATCGTTGATCCGTTTCACGACTCGGTACGGGCCTTCCCAGGACTTCTGCAGTTTGGGTGACAGGCCTTTCTTCCGTAATGGGTTGAAGAGCCAGACCAGGTCGTCCTCGTGGAATCCGCCAGCATCCGTCTGTTGGTCGTATCGGGTCTTCATTCGGTCGGTCTCGATCCGCAGTTTCCTCCTCGCGAACGCGTTCACGTCCTCCAGTTGGTCGACCAGTTCTTGACAATACTGGCTTACCGGGACCGGATCATTCCCAGGTCGGCCGAAGGCAAGATCGACAGGTAGACGGAGCTCCCTCCCAAACATGGCCCGGGCTGGTGTGCACCCGGTGGCTTCAAGCACGGCGGCGCGGTAGGCCAGGAGAAATAGTGGAAGATGCTTGTCCCAATCCCTCTGGTGCTCGCTGACGACTATTCGGAGATGGTTCTCGATGGTGCGATTGAATCGCTCTACCATCCCGTCGGACTGAGGGTGTAGCGGCGTTGTCCTTGTCTTCCGGATTCCCAGCAGCTGGCATAGATTCTGGAACACCTGCGACTCGAAGTTCCTCCCTTGGTCGGAGTGCAGCTCCAGGGGTACTCCGTACCGGCTGATGAATTCCTTCACCAGGGTCTCTGCGATCGTCGCGGCTTCTTGGTTAGGGAGCGCATACGCCTCCGGCCATTTGGTGAAGTAGTCGCTGACGACCAATATGTAGCGGTTCCCTGCCTCGCTTAAGGGGAGGTGGACGTCATCACAGGGAAAATCTCGTAAAATATTATAGGTATTAAACACTTTATATCTCGCTCAGTTTTTACAATACAACTTCTAAATTCTCAGATTCTGTCAACTAGCAATTCCCCTTAATTTTAAGCTTATTTGAAGTCCTATATATATATCTGGAGAGTGATGTTATTGTATTTTGAAAATAATATGTGGTATTTTTTTTTTCAGTATGCATGCTGAGTTTCAGGTACACTTTTCTCACTAACAACTGCGGTTGAGGAAATAAAATTTCAGATCTGTGTTTAAAATGCTTGGTTTGATGTAATAGACTTATTACTTGAAATTGAATTCCGTTTATGTTTTTACAGCCATTTTAAATTTTGGTCTCCGAAAATTGAATAAATTTTATAAACTTTTTTGCTCCTATGTGTCACAAAATAACAACTATATGATTATTCTTAGTCTATTTTACAGATAACCATTCACACAAATAACATGGAAAATAACAGCTGTATATCTTCAATAGTTTCTGAGAAAAGTGTACCTTAATCTAAAACAAAATGGCATTTTTAGAAAATCTGTTTAAAGTTTATCATGAACTTTACTTGTTCTCAGAACATTCCTGGGCCATATTCATCCTCTCTTATTTTTTCTTTCTCCATCTCCTTCTTCTGAACCCTTTTGTTCACCCTAACCTGTTTGGTTGGCTGTAAAATGTCCTTTTCTATAGCCTCAATGCGTTTGTTGTCAATAATTTTCAGATCTGACAGCATGTTGGTCCCTACCAGTAAGCCTAGATTTTTCAATACTTGCACTCTGCTTATGACCCCTTCATTAAGGCAAATAATTGCATCCATAACACCTATCTGCATTGTTCTCTTACCTACAAATGTTATTTTTGGCAGTCTAGTCCAAATGCAATTGTTGAAACTCTCATTTGGATTTTGAGTGTTCCCATGTAAACACTTTTCAAGCAGTCTTTTGTCAGCCAGGTCCCGATATACTTGTTTAATTGCCAGTAAGACAGGTTCTGGCAATGAGATCTTATGGCTGTACTGTTGTCCTGTCTCTTTGCCCTTGTTGAATTTGCACCAGCTGTCCGCACCCTTGGGACATAAGTAATGCTGGGGATGTTCATCAATGCTAAGTTTATGATAGTACGTTGCCCATATATCTGCCTTCATCTTTGTTACATCATTAAGTCCAGCTGTTCTCCTAATAGCCTGGCCATAATACCGCTGTAGAAGATCAATATTGGGATCAGTTAGACGCCCCTTTCCAGATAGTGTCATGCCATCTGACAGTTTTGTATTTTTTTTAATCCTTTTTCAATTTTCTTAGCCTACAACCCATCCTCTTTTGCACATGGCCCACACATTCTAATTTTTTAACAAGTACATTATCTCCATACACTTTAGCTTCTTGTACAGCAGTGAATCCTTTAGAGTCCCCATCCCCCAGGTAATTAATGTATCTCAAACCACGCTTTGCTTCAGATCGCTTGAAAATTGAAACAGCACCCTGGACTTTGATGCACTACTTCTTGTGTTATTGTCTTGGTTAGAATTAGGCCTAACCTCGTTTAGAGAAGTAGGCGAGGATTTACTATCTACATTGGCATACCTATTGCCAAAAAACTTCCTCTTAGCCCCAAATTTCCTTATCCTGCCCATATTCCCTTATAAAAATAGCGCAAAACAAATAAAAACCTTCAAACAGACCATTAGAAACTGACACGTGACAAAATGTAAACAAGCAATAAGGATACGCCATGACAGTCCAAAGAAATCCAGCAGTGAAGAGAACAAACTAGTAGAGTGTTCACACTATCCTTCACAACCAGAGAGGTAAAAAGGAAAGATATTCAAATTGGTATCAATTCAAATGAACTGGTAGCATCTATAAGCAACTGAGTGTAGGCGTGGCACATGAGCGCCATTTTTAAATCTACTGATTTAAAGGGCTGACTGTTGTCACATCATGATAAAAGTTACCATTATATGTTCAGAAAACCTTAAGGTATTAAATAACATAAAAAAAGAAAATTCAAAATTTTGAAGCCACATGTCGTCCACCTCCCCTTAACGGGAATGGCCCAGCGACATCGATGGCCACTCTCTCCATGAGGCCGCCCACGTTGTAGGTCTTCAGTGGACCCCGTCGTCTTCGTCCTGGGCCCTTGCTGGCTGCGCAATCGTGGCACCTCGCGCAGTGGTTCTCCACGTCAGCTCGGCATCCGGTCCAGTAGAACCGCTCTCTCAGCTTCTCCAGGGTCTTCTTTATCGCTAGGTGTCCACCAGATGATCCTCCATGGACTTCCTTCAGGACTTCCTCCGTCATAGCCTTTGGAACGATGAATTGCTCCCGAGATGTCTTCCCGTCGGTGCTCTCCCAGGTACGGCAGATGAGGCCATCCCTCACAACCAGCGAGTCCCACTGCGCCCAGTAGGACTTAAACTTTGGGCTGCAGTCACTCACAATGTTCCACCCGGGTCTGGGGACACAGGCCCTCTTCCATTCGGCTATCAGTCCCAGGTCATCATCTTCCGCTTGCGCCCGCGTGAAAGATTCGCGGCTCCAGCTCCCTTGAAGTTCCACGGTAGTCCTTCGGCACTGTATCCCGGTGTTCTCCTCCCTCCTAGTACAGAAGGTGCAGTCTTCGGGGCACGGTCTTCGTGACAGGGCGTCGGCATTAGAATGCAGTTGGTCTTTCCTGTGCTGGATCTCGAAGTTGTACTGTTGAAGCCTCTCTAACCACCGCGCGAGTTGACCCTCGGGCTGTTTGAAGTTCAGGAGCCACCGCAGGGATGCATGGTCGGTCCTGAAGAGAAATTCTTGCCCGTACAGGTACTTGTGGAAGTGTTCGATGGTCTTCACGATGGTGAGCAGTTCCTTCCTGGTGACGCAGTAGTTCCTCTCTGGCTTTGACAAGGCTTTGCTGAAGTAGGCCACTACTCTCTCCTCGCCGTCCACTATTTGCGACAGGATTCCCCCTATACCAAAGTCGCTGGCATCGGTATCGACGATGAACCTTGTTCCAGGTCTGGGGTAGGCCAGAATAGGCGCGGTGCACAGAGTCTGTTTGAGTTGTTCGAAGGCACTATGGCATTCTGCTGTCCACGTGAAGAGTTGGTCCTTCTCAGTCAGTCGATGCAGTGGTTTGGCGATGTCAGCGAATCCTCTCACGAAGCGACGGTAATAAGTGCAGAGTCCCAGGAAGCTTCGTAGTTGGGACTTGTCCTTCGGAACTGGCCACTCCCTCACAGCTGCGGTCTTCTCTGGGTCGGTGCGCACCCCTTCCTCGGAGACGATATGCCCAAGGTACTGGAGCCGCTTCTGGAAGAGCTGACATTTCTTGGGGCTCAACTTCAGCTGGGCAGCCCGTAGCTTCAACAAGATTTCCTTCAGGTTGCTTTAGTGCTCCTCGAAGCTTCTCCCCAGAACGATGACGTCGTCTAGGTAGACCGGGCAGGTCTTCCAGTGTAGTCCCCTCAGAATGGACTCCGTTAGCCTTTCGAAGGTCGCAGGGGCGTTGCACAGGCCGAATGGCATGACGGTGAACTGCCAGAGCCCACTGCCCACAGAGAACGCAGTTTACTCGCGGTCCTTAGGGTGGACCTCCACCTGCCAGTAGCCACTCTTCAAATCCAAGGTGGAGAACCATCTCGACCCTGATATGGTGTCCAGGGAGTCGTCGATCCGGGGTAGAGGGTAGCTGTCCTTCTTCGTGACGTCATTCACCCGCCTGTAATCCACGCAGAACCTGGTGGAACCATCCTTCTTCTTCACTAGCACGACCGGAGAACTCCAAGGACTATGTGATGGCTCGATCACCCCTTGCTCCTTCATCTCTTCTACCATCCGGTCGACTTCGGCTTGCTTGGCGAGCGGGACACGTCGGAATGGGGCCCTAATCGGTGCGCTGTCCCCAACGTGAATTCTGTGCTGGACCAAGCTTGTCCTGCCGAAGTCTTTGCTCCCCACGGAGTAGACGTCCTGGAATTCGCGTAGCAGGTCCTGAAGTTGGCGTGATTGTTCCTCGTCTAAATCGTCCTGGGATCCTTGGTACAGCTTGCGTAGTTCTTCTGGAAGTGTGCGTCTTCTTCGGTTGTCCGTCTGCAGGTGTCCGTCCGTCGTATCTGTGATGCAGGCAATCCAGGTAACGGGCTCGCAGACTCCTAGGTTGGTGTCCCGGTGAACCGTAATGTCGTAGTCATTCAGGTTGGACAGGCGGACGTACGGCCGAGACGTCGTGTTGATGAGAGTCTTGGCAACTAGCAATCCTTTTGTTTGGATGTCCTCATATTTTGGCTCGATGACAGCCGCCACTCCTTCAGCAGTTCCGTCGACAATTACGGCAGCGCTGACCTCCGTCCTGGCGGGAACGATAACGTCTTCTCTCAGCCTTACTCGTCGTGCGGTGATGGACTCGTGCGCAGGTTGCAAAGCAAGTTCCTCACCTCCGAAGTGCAGAGTGTTGGTACTCAGATCCAAGATGATGTTGTTCTGGTCCAGGAAGTCCAGTCCGATGATCACTTCATTTGATACGTCAGCCACAAGCACTGGATGCTTTATCGCCCGTCGACCAATGACGAACTCCAGTGATGCTTCGCCATGTACAGGATCCTTTGTGTGGGTCGCACTCTCCAC
This sequence comes from Meconema thalassinum, assembly GCA_946902985.2. NCBI lineage: Eukaryota > Metazoa > Arthropoda > Insecta > Orthoptera > Tettigoniidae > Meconema > Meconema thalassinum. The sequence goes on from OX336388.2 coordinate 672,850,078, forward strand.
TTCGGGATCACGGTGGGACTGACGATGGTCCTCGATGCTCCCGTGTCGATTAGCATGGGCCAGCTCTCTCCGTTGACGACTCCGTCGACCATCAGGCTGCTATTATCCCTCCGTAGCTGCGTCACACGAACTTGGACTGCCGGGGCCTGACGACTGTCACAAGCCAACCTTTGCCCCCCAAGGCTGGCTGATACTTGCTTTCCTGAGCCGCGCGGTTTCCCTACGACTGACTGTCCCGACGGAAACCCTTGGCGGCGGCGATCACCGCAGTCCGTGCTCAGGTGGCCTCTCTTACGGCAGGTCCAGCAGGTCGGTAGTCCTCTTCCGGGCCGCCTCTCCGGATGTCCTTCGGCTACGTTTTTGTGGATGGTACTGCGATTCTTGAAGAACCGGCCTAGCGCCTCCATCAGTTCATCGGCCAGGGGCTTGGTCTCGTTGGTTTTTGCTGGTTCGTCGACGTCCACTTAACGCACCCGCGCGTGCATTCTAGATGCCTGTTTTACCGTCTCGAACTCAAGTGCGTGGTTCAGCGCATCTGCCAAGGTCTTATTGCGCGCGAGTCGCAGCGCCCGTTGAGTGTCCGAGTCCCGTAGCCCGTCGGTGAAGGTCTGCGTCGCAATCTGTTCCAGAAAGTCGGCCGGCGCTGTTGGATAGGCGAGCCTTACGAGGCGTGCGATGTCCATCTCGAACTCCTGCAGGGTTTCCGCGTTCTTCTGTACCCGGGTCCGGAGCTGCATCTGGTAGACCTGCTGAAGATGGCTATCTCCATATCGGGACTCCATATGGGCTATCAGTGAAGCGTAGTCCTGGGATCCAGTCGGGATGGCCTGAAGGACGTTAAGGGCGTCACCTTTCAGCGCTACAATGAGAGCTGTAGCCTTTTCTGTGTTGTTCCAGTTATTTATGGAACAGGCCGCCTCGAACTGACGTAAGTAGGTGCTCCACGGGACCTTTCCGTCGAAGGTTGGGGGCGTCACTCTGCTATGTCCCGTTCCTGATATTTCCGGTGTAACGGTGGGCGGGCGTTGGCGCAGCTCTGCAACTTCCACTTGTAGAGCGTTGAATTTCTCTTCCACCCCCGTCAGTGGGCGTTGGCGCAGCTCGGCAACTTCCTTTTGTAAGGCGTTGAATTTCTCCTCCACCCCCAACAGCGGGCGTTGGCACAGCTCGGCAACTTCCACTTGTAAGGCGTTGAATTTCTCCTCCACCCCCATCAGCGGTCGTTGGCACAGCTCGGCAACTTCCACTTGCAAGGCGTTGAATTTCTCCTCCACCCCCATCAGCGGGCGTTGGCGCAGCTCGGCAACTTCCACTTGTAAGGCGTCGAACTTCTTTTCCACTGCTGCGACTTCCTCACGTAGGCCCTGTTCTAATTTCCTTTGGCTCTCCTCTAATTTTGTCAGCAGACACTCTTCCAGATTTTTCTGGCCATCCAGAAATTTGGCGGTTAGGTCCTCTGCTAACTTATTCTGGCCGTCCTTCAGGTCCTCTGCTAGCTTATTCTGACCGTCTTCTAATTTGGAAGTTAGGTCCTCGGCTAAACTTTTCTGGCTGTCTTCCATCTTCTTCAGGTCCTCCGCTAACTTATTTTGACCGTCTTCCATCTTCTTCTGACCGTCTTCTAGCTTCTTCTGGCCGTCTTCTAATTTGGCAGTTAGGTCCTTGGTTAAATTCTTCTGGCCGTCCTCCATCTTCTTCTGGCCGGCCTCCATTTTGGTTTCCATGCCATTTAACTTTCCTAGCAATGCTGCCAATTGCGCCTCCATTTTAGTTGTTTGTCTTGCAAAGGGCATGCACTCACAGGAAAATTAGAGAAAATGACCTGCTCGGGTTTTGAAACCAGGACCGCCAGGTGTTGTGCTTGTGCTTGAGTTCGTAATCCCACTTCTGACACCAGTTGTTACGTGCCACCCGCTAGTGGCACTTTTGTTAACTGGATTACGGAGGGTAGAAAACACAACACCAATTACTGCTTTGAAGAGAAGTTAGCTTTATTGCTTGCAGAAAGAGGTACACTGCTCATCAGCAAATACAAGCAATTGGAACCTTACTCCAGTTTCCTCAAGTCTCTTCCTTGAGCGCTCTTGGCCCTTTCACTTGTCAACAAACCACAGAAGTTAAACAGTCTTAATGAGTACGGTGGCCTTGACAGAAACGACCTGCTCCTCTCCCTTATGTACACCAACTACAGTTACTTACGATAACTTGCTGCGCGCTGTTCACAAGCTGGGAAACAATGTCACTGGATTTCGTAACTCGCACGGCACTTCGTCACCACACTTCTGTCGCTCAGGAAAACACGCACTAGCTCAGAAACACACACCCACAGAAAACTCGGCCCCCTTACTGTTGAAGCCGCTTATATAGCAGGCTGGTGACTCAATGAATTCTAGAATCGTCCAGGACACACGGCTTCTCGTCATTTCTTCACTGGCTGGATCACGAATATTCTGGACCATCCCTTTCACTTCGCAGCCCGTTGCGTAACTCGCACGTAATACACTGAGGCAGAGCACACACAGCCCGGGGGAGCTGTGACTCATGCGGCGAGCGAAAAAAAACTCACAGCCGTAACTGTATTTTAAGCTCCTCAGCTTGTGGGGAATATTTCTCAATCTTCTCACGTCGTTTATTCATTACGGGGTAGAGGAATTGCAACAGCAATGAGGAATCATTATTATTATTATTATTATTATTATTATTATTCTTGACATTTCGGCCAGCTATGGACCACGTTGATCCCTCTTCCTCGACCTTTAACATTCGCCCAGTAACGCCTCACGTGTTCTCGATGCTGCTGTTTCCTGGCTTCACTCCACGTCTTGCCTGTTGTTAGTTTAGGCTTTTCCTGGAAACTCTGGTGTTCTTTTAGTTTCATCCTAAGGGGTGTACGCATCTGAATATCGTTGTATGTAATTCCAACTTCTTTTAAATCCTTTTCTACCTCTGTGAACCACGCTCCCGTGGTTTTCTTACCCAGAAAGTAAGTATTATTATATTTGCCCATAAGTGAACTTAGTTGTAATTCTGTTTCAGGGTCGCACATTCAGTGGGATGATTCAGAGCTACCTTTCATCGTGTCCGGAGCTCAATAGCACCTACCTGCCACTCTACGAGACTCCCGCTGGGCGCAAGGTGTATGATGAGACGTTGCAATCCGTCAAGAGCAACTTTCCTCAGTATGTTCGAGAAATGGAAGGAACGGCAGATGGTGCTGGTGTCCCATTCCATAAGGTACAATACCTTGCTCTATTTTAATTACAAACGTAGGTACATTCTTTTCAAGGAAGCGGGATATAACAATTTTTCATTCCTGCGAGGGGAGAGATGACACAATTGCGAGTTGCGTCTGCCTTGCAAAACCTTCGAGGAAAGAAAAAAGAAAGAAAGAAAGAAAGAAATCTGGTGTAGATCTCATAAGTAGGGTATAAACATTCTAGGCGATCTATGTTCCGTTAAAATAGGGATTTTGCAAAAACCCTTCAATATTTCCTCATTTATATCCTCGTCCCTCTCTTTATATAATATTAATAATAATGATATTAATAATTCTTTCGAGGGATTGTGGAAAATCAGACGCTTGAGGAGGGTCCGCACTCTTCAAAATCCTCCAACAAAAAACTACCCGTTTCATACTAACATTCCGCCCTGAAACCACTCTCACAATACTTCAGGACGGTGTCGAGTTGATAAGCCTTTTGAGCCTCCTTTTTTAAAATTCAATATTACGCTGACGCTCATGAACGTCCAGTTTGCTCTTACTCTGACGCCAAAGAGCTTCCACTTAGACAGCTATCTGGTTAAAAGTTTTGGCATATTGCGGTATCAACCAGATCTCGCAGTCGATGTAATGTTTCTGAGCATCCAGTTCCCTTTTCTTCTGACACAGAACATCTTCTACATAAATAGTTACCTGGTTCCGGGTTTTATTATTGGGTAGCATCACCTGTACGGTATTGTTCGGCAAAAAATCCCCAAGAAAAGCGTATTTTCTTTGCATTGATCAGAATGCGTTGAACAATGTGTGGAACACATCATCTTTATTACAATAAAGGCATTCAGGCTATTATTCACGCCGATACGACACAGGAATTTCCGGAAATATCCATGGCTGTCAGATATTGCGTCAAATGATAAACCTCCCCTTGATTTCGATCAACCCAATCAGTCAGACGTGGTATATGTCGTTTTGTACAACGACCGCGTGTCTCGTCATCCTATGTCTGTTGCCATTGTTCCATACAAGTGGTGTGTACTAATGTCTTTGAATGATGTGCGCCCAGTTCTCTTTGATATGCCACACTTCCTGACGCTCTAATGCAAGTAAGGCAATTGTGGGATGGTCGAACTGCGCTAATTAGGTAAAACCCAAACAGTCCAGTCAGCTCTTGCTAATGGGTGGTTAAGCCTCGAGTTGACTAACAGCTACGTACACCTGGAGCCCTGGAGTTTCCGTAGATATAATCAGTGCAGCTATGTTATCCATGTTATCCATGTTATCCATGTACAGTCACAGAAGTGGAGGATTGGGAGTTATAGGAGTTGTGAGTTTGAGTTGTCATAACGAGGCCAAAAGTGGAGGTGTCCCAACAAGGAATTCATTTACGAATGTACCCTATTTTGTAGCAGATGACATATTAAGTATTTTGGTTCCCTCGATATCGTTTTAAAGCTTATAGCGCAGGCTATAACTTGCATGTTTACGAAGCTGCAACATAAAAATTAAAATGTGGAGATCTGAATAGTAATATGCTGGCACAGCGGTCAAGCTGTTGGCCTCTCGCCACGGCGGACCGGGTTCGATTCCCGGTCAATGCATGTGAGATTTTCAAAGTGAAATGCCATGTCATGTGGTTCGGATTCCACATAAAAAGGAGGTCCCATGGCTTAGATCTCGAGATTAACGGTCACGTAAAACTAAAATCTTCCTTCCTTCTTCTGAACAGTAACTTTGAAACACAAAGAAAATACCGAACCTTATCTTTATGAAGTGCAAGGCTAAAGAAATCAAGGAATCTGGAATAATACCAAAAGTTGCTAATGAATAGTATCGAATACGTCCTTGAGATAACAAGAGTAGATAGTGGTGAACACCGTGAAGATGGTGTCGTGCCGCATGCGACCGTGCCGGTTGCGACCCACCAATTTGCCATCGTGCCACTGATGTATCGGTGGAATCTGGGAATTTCTAACACATATTTCTGGGGGAGGCGGGATTACCCCGTCATGTAGACTGATTGAAAGACACTATGAGCCCTTATTTATCTTGTGACTTGCAACCAGTCAACATTTGTGTTAAGTTTGCTTTACGAGTGATTTGTGCAATGGAAGAATCCTATGTTATTACTAGAGACGGGAATTTGCCTATTTGCCTATTTTATTCCTGTGTGTAGAAACGTAGGCTTTCGAGATATAAAACCATTTTAGGTTCTTTTAGGCTAGATTTCGTTGGTTTTATTGTGCCTATAAATGCCTATTTCAAGGGTTTGTGCCTATTTGGAGTATAATTGCCTATTTGATGCCTTTTGACTGTATTTTAAAGTGCATTATATTGCAGCTGGTGAGCTCGACAGAATTATATTCTTATTTCTCAATGTGTGTTTACCCCACGAACAAGAACGGGAATTCTGGGAGGTCACCAGAAATAGCAGCTTGCCACGGTGGGTGAGTGGTTTTAGTGTCGGACTACCAACCCCAAGATTGCAGGTTCGCCCCTGGCCATGGTAAGTGATTTTTGAAGGCGACAAAAATCACGATACTCATGTCATACATTGTTGGCATGTTAAAGAACCCATTTGAATTCAGTAGGCCGTGTTCAATGGTAAAATTAATCTCGGGATTTTCCGCCAACACAAAGTTCCTCCATTCTCTACTTGAAAGCACTGTAGTGTCAAGGAGTTTAGTTACCATTCTAACCTCCTTGACTTTCATAGCGTTCAAAGGAACGACGAAATTCGACATGCAAGCTACCCTCTGGGTGTCAATTAACAAAGCTTGCACCAGGCACCCGAGGCCATACGATATTATTATTACCAGAAATAGCACCTGGGATCTCGATATTAAGCCTCCAAACTTAACCACCCTTCGTTTTGTATTTCGCTTTTCTTTATATTGAAAATTTACCCGTTACTATGTGTGTGAATTAATATCATCAACTTTATACCGATTGAATAACAAAATAACTAAGTTAGTGCCATGGTTTCGCGTTTTTTCAATCTCGATATTAAGCCTCCAAAGTTAAAAACCCTTCGTTTCAGGTATCGTCCCCTTCAAAAGCAGCGTTAGGTTGGCGCTGCAACCTAACTGTGAATTAATATACAGTATATCCTGTACGCGTCTGAGTGTTGAATGGGCAGGCAGTTAAAAGCAGCCAGGAGGGATGCGATCCAGCTGGCAGTTAAAATGCCGCGGCGATCACAGTGGGTTGGTGCTGTAACCTACCTTGTGTTGAATGGACAGGCAGTTTAAAGCAGCTTGGAGGGAAGCGATCTAACTGGCAGTGGGTGTAGTATGGCCTCTTACCGAGATAGATGGAAACTTGGTGGTCCCGCCTTGAGCTACTGTTGCCATGCAGCCAGTAGGGATGCGATCCAGCTGGGAGTGAAAATGCAGCCGCAATCAGTGCGTTGGTGCTGTAACCTATCTTGTGTTGAATGGACAGGCAGTTTAAAGCAGCCAGGAGGGATGCGATCCAGCTGGGAGTGAAAATGCAGCGGCGATCAGTGCTTTGGTGCTGTAACATATCTTGTGTTGAATGGACAGGCAGTTTAAAGCAGCCTGGAGGGATGCGATCTAGCTGGCAGTGGGTGTAGCATGGCCTCTTACCAAGATGGAAACTTGGTGGTCCCGTCTCGAGCTACTGTAGCTATGGAGATGGCCGGCCTTGCTATTACTTATCAGTTTATTTTCTGCTTTTATTAGTCTTTGCTTGAGTGAAAAAAGGCCGAAATCAGAAGAATGAGGAAGACTTTCGAAAATTCATGTAGCCAGCCGTTCCTTCTGAGTCCTAAACTATGCGTATGCAAAATTTGGTTGAGATTGGTGGAACGGTGTAGGTTTGTATACGGAACAAATCCACCCACCCACCCACTTACATACATACATACATACATACATACATACATACAGACTTTCACTTTTATATATAAGATAAGTATGTTATTAAATTATAAGTTGCTTAGTGCTAATTCTTTTATAGTAATTAAATATGTTATTAAATTACAAGAATTTTTTTCATGCCTATTTTGTTGCCTATTTTACACGTTAGTGCCTATTTACATGCCTATTTTGGCTATTTTAAGAGCCTATATGCCTGCCTATTTTAACTGTTTTTAGAGCCTATAATTCTCGTCTCTAGTTATTACAACTAAAAAAGGAAATCCATCTTTAGTGTTAGGATTGTATTCATACCGAGTTCATAAGACTACTCAACGCTGTACAGCTTTCCCCGTATCGGCAAGCTGGTGAACGATGTCGTTTTATCCTGTACAAATACAAACCGATATAAAATAAGTACATTCATTAACGTATTTCACAGTCCTACAGCATAGCCTTTTGATATATAAGGATTACAACGCGACCAAGAACGCAATTTTTCAACCACCCCGAGCCGAGAAAAAGTTACCTTACAAAAGTGTTAACTTTGTTCCTTGGACAGACAACATTTTGAAATGATTAAACCAGTTATAAAACATTCCAATGTACACTGATGATGGGTGTTTGTGAAACTAATTCTTAAAAGTGACGCATGGTTGAAACACGCTTAAAAATGAGCACGCTTTATGTTCCAGCTGCGATAAAAAAAAATATTAAAATATAAATGAAAAACTCCAAACTTACATGACTTAACATAAAATATAACGACAAAAATGATGATGTCATTGGATTTTATGTAGGCCAATTGGTTACTTCACAAACAACTTTCAAACTCGAGTGTACATAATATTTTGGTCGACAGTAGGAGTAAATTAAGTTAAAACGGCGCACCGTAAAATTCTTCTCTCAAACAATGGGTCGAATGGGGCACTGTAAGCTACTAGCAGAGTCGCTAATGGCACGATTTTTGGTGGGTCGCATCCGGCACGGTCGCACCCGGCACGTAACCGTGAAGATCAGCGCAGGTTGGCACATTCCAAAATAAATTTTCTTCACGTAGGGTTTTGGAGTGGGGGAGGGGAGTGAAACGCACCTCAGGCAACTTCCCCTGATAGGATATTCCTAATTAACCCCCGTAGAGAGAACCTATTAGCGCAGCTTCCTATCGTCCGACAATTTGTGCTATCCTCGCTACAGCTAGACCAGCAGGTTCTGATATTCTTCGATATGCACATGTAAACCTCAGTGCTCTTCTTCTTCTTTGTGCTATCTTTTTGCAATACTTCTCGATCCGTAAGAACTCAGCTCAGATCTCAACTCCATAGAGTAATATAGACTGGACTGTTGTCATCAGAAGACCTTTAATATTTCCCAACAGTCGGCTCAGTGCGGTCACTACAAGTGCGTCTCTGAGCTCGTGATCCCTGCAAGGAATTTGGCCGCACCACCTGCGTCACATCAGCGGACAGGGGATAACACTACCACTAACGGTACAGGAAACATTTACTATTTACTTATGTACTTCAGGTTCACAGTGGAGTTGCTAGTTCAGACTCACATCCAGATTCAGCTTCACTGGAAACCGTGTTGTCAGAAGGATTAGAAACAGCACTATCATTCGAATCACTGCCGGTGTATATTGGTACAATGTCACCTGCGCGCCCAATGCTTTCATACCAGCATTCGGAAACGTTTCCTGGTCTCGCACTCAGCAGCGCTGTCCCTCACACACTCACTCCACTCTACTTTCCCTCCCTCAACCTTCCCCACCCGCCAGGGATCATGAGCTGGGAGCCGTACTGTACCTTTCGATTTGGGTCCAGAAAGTGAGCCTGGTATCTAGCGTCACACCCAAGTACTTCGTGTTTCTTGATGATAATGACAATAATAATAATAATAATAATAATAATAATAATAATAATAATAATAATTGAAAAGCAAGAACGCAAAATTCTTAGAGAAATATTGGGCCCTACACAAGGAAATGAAATTTGGATCAAGAGACGAACTGCAGACCTCTATAGTCTCACAGACAGTTTCACAAACACTGTACGCAAGAGACGGTTGGAATTTTTGGGCACATATTTAGGATGGACAACAATAAACTAACAGAGCGGCTTTGGTAGCATGCTGAGCTTCTATGCCCAAGGTCGTGGGTTCAAAACCAGCCGAAGTCGTCGGGTTTTTAAGAGTGTTTAAAATCCCTCACTATGCCTTCCTTCGGATGGGAAGTAAAGCCGGCGGGCCCATGTCATAGATTTATGGCATGTAAAAGAACCTTCCGCTAACTAAACTTGTATGAAGCAGAATTTGTGGGTTATATTTGATTAATGCTCTTAAGTTCCAACGTTCGTCACCATGCGCTCGTTGCGATGGCTTCTAGTAGTAGCCATGTTCACAACTAGGTGTCGTGGACGGTAGCATTTGGTAGCGAAAGTAGAAACTACTTGAAATTATCGTCTGCAATCCTTACTTGAATTAAAAACAGATAACACACACTAATACAGTCATCACAGTTAACACCGGTTATCAGACAGATTCTACACACACCCAAAGTACACGGAGCTACATGACCATGTTACCGCAGCCCCTAAACTAAGGAACCAACCAACCAATAGGCTAACAAAAAGATTATTCAATATCTACTATGTATATAACAAGTAGTTCTGTGAAGAATTAAATAGCCTATTTTCATATATCCTACTTATATTACCAATTGCCTCTATCAACATACACATTTTCAGTTTGATTGCTGTAATAGATTCGTAGATATTGAGAACCGTCTAAACATTTTGGATGGTCACCAGATAGGATGTTTATACAGTATATAGGCCTTAGAGTTATGTACTATTACTTGAAGATTATTGTGTAGGTGTTTTATTCAAACCTCAATCGCATGATTAGGGCACAAGAACTAAAAACAAGTTTTTAAATTTCGCTCAGCCGCAATCTTGTGGTTATGAAAATAATTTAGACGAATTAGCTGCCAGTGGATTAACATTTTTACAAGCATATACCGTACCAAGTTTCACTGCGCTTGGATGGTTAAATAGCGAGAAACGTCCATTTGAATACCGTATTTAGATTTCGCGCCACCACCATGTTGGATTTGTGCTCACCGGGTTATTGAACGTTCCATAGGTGAACTTATGTTTATAGCCTCTATACACATACAAAATTTCATTTTGATTGCGGTCATAGTTTAATAAATATTGAGAACCGTCTAAATATTTCGGATGGTCGCCATGTTGGATTTTAATATACAGTATGCAGGCCATAGAGTTAGGTACTATTAGATGAGAATTATTGTGTACGATCATTATTCAAACGTTGATTTTGATGGCTTGATTAGAACACAAGAATAAAAAAATTGCACGGCCGCCATCTTGAGGTTATGGAAACAATTGAACTAAATTAGATGTCAGTGCATTGCAATTTGTATAGTTATTTGCTGTACCAAGTTTCACTGCGTTCGGATGGTTAAATCGCGAGAAAAGTCTATTTAAATGTTTCAACTTCGCTTGGCCGCCATGTTCACTTTGTAGTTAACGGGTTTTTGAACGTCACATAGGTGAACGTCAAGTAATTCCCTTTATCGCCGTACATAATTTCAGGGTGATATGAGTAATAAGTTCGCAGATATAGAATGCCGGTGAAATATTTCACACAGCGGCCATGTTGGATTGGTGAGAGGTAATAAAATTTGAAGGGCACGGTCGGGGTCAACCAAAATGACTTAACCGAGTTTCATTGAAATCGCTCCAGCCGTTTAGAAGTTATTAAGGTGGGGGGAAGCACACACATGGACACACACACACGGACAAAAGTCATCTCATAAGCCTATTAGCTCGCCACGGTGAGCGAGTGGTTAACCTGTCGGACTACCAACCCCAAGTTTGCAGGTTCGCTCCTGGCCATGGTAAGTGATTTTTTCAAAAGCGACAAAAATCACGACATTTATGTCATACGTTGCTGGCATGTTAAAATAACCCATTTGAATTCAGTAGGCTGTGTTCTTAATGGCAAAATTAATCTCGGGATTTTCCGCCAAACACAAAGTTCCTCCATTCTCTAATAGGAAGTGCCATAGTGTCAAGGAGCTTAGATATCTAACCCCCTTGACTTTCATAGCGTTCCAAGGAACGACGAAATTCGACATGCAAGCTGCCCTCTGGGTGTCAAATAACAAAGCTTGCACCCGGCACCCGAGGCCATACGATATTATTATTAAAACTCAGCAATTCTTCTAGGTTTGTGCCGTGTCTTGTGTGGGTTTCGCCTAGGACACCAAGCTAGCTCATCAGTGGGATCTTGGTGTTCCCGCCCGGACCCCCACAGGAGTAACGAACTGCGCGCCACCTCCCTTTATATTAGGTGCAACTGCACCACTTGACTGCGAGAACTAAAAGCTCAAGCAGCCTTAACCTCCCTATGAAGGCTTCCAAAAAGATGGTATATTGGCTTTCACGGCCAGTGAATTGAAACTCAGCAATTCTTCTAGGTTTGCGCCTTCATAGGGAGGTTAAGGCTACTTGAGCGTTTAGTTCTCGCAGTCAAGTGGTGCAGTTGCACCTAATATAAAGGGAGGTGACGCGCAGTTCGTTACTCCTGTGGGGGCCGGGCGGGGACACCAAGAGCCCGCCGATGAGCCAGCTTGGTGTCCTATGCGAAACCCCACACAAGACACGGCACAAACCTACAAGAATTGCTGAGTTTTAATTCACTGGCCGTGAAAGCCAATATACGATATTATTATTATTATTATTATTATTATTTTACCGACAGTAGTGGCTACGCTGACTAAAGCGCAGCGTTAGGTCATGGGGCCAAGCTCTCTGCTGACTCGGTAGACGCGTGGGTTCGAGCCCCACCGTCGGCTGTCCTTCCGTGGTTCCCCATTTTCAACACCAGGCAAATGCTGGGGCAGTACCTTCTGACAGGCCACGGCCGCTTCCTTCCACATCCTTGCCCAGTTTCATTCATCTTCATCCTTTCCATCTCTCATCCTGACGCGCAGGTCGCCCACGGGCGTCGACTAGAAAGACCTGCACTCGGCCTCTCATGAGGCTACATGAAAAAAAATGTTATTATTATTATTATTATTATTATTATTATTATTATTAATGTAAGCCTATTTTTATAAGTGAAAATAGGCTAAAAATGAATGTTTGTTTGTTCGTGCCTTATGCGTTCATGAACCATTCATTCGATTGCGATCAAATTTTGGTGAGTTGTTGTGCATACTCCCGAGAAAGTTATAGGCTTAGTAAATCCAATTTACAATAGATAGCCTAGCGCGCGAGTAGCTTCAACAAAATGGCGTACGATTCGTTTCAACAAAGTCCTACATAGGTTCATATACCATTCATCCGATTGCGATCAAATTTTGGTGAGTTGTTGTGCACACTCCCGGGATGGTTATAGGCATAGTAAATCCAATTTACATTAGATAGCGCGCGAGTAGTTTCAACAAATGAGTGTTGGCGCGCGATTCATTTCAACAAAGTCCCACATGTGTTCATATACCATGCATCGCATCGCGATGAAATTTTGATGAGTTGTTGTATACACTCTCGTGAAGGTTTCTGGCTTAGTAAATCCATTTCACAGTTGGTAGCGCACAAGTAGATTCAACAAATGAGTGACGGCGCGCGAGTCGTTTCAACAAAATCTCAATGCGTTCGTATACCATTCATTCGATTGCGATGAAACTTTGATGAGTTGTTGTCTAATTCCTGCGAAGATTTCTCACTTAGCAAATCCATTTTACAATACCTGGCGCATGAGTAATTTCTACAAATGAGTGAAGGCGCGCGATTCGTTCAACAAAGTCCCGTATGCGGTCATAAACCATTTATACGATTGCGATGATACTTTGGTGAGTTGTTGTGTACACTCCAGCGAAGGTTTGTGACTTAGTAAATCCATATTACAATACGTAGCGCACGAATAGAATTAGTAAAAGAGTGACGGCGTGCTAATCGTTTCAACAAAGTTACGTATGCGTTCATATACCATTCATCCGATTGCAATGAAACTTTGGTGAGATGTTGTGCACGCTCGCACAAATGTTTCTGAATTACTAAATCCATTTTACAAAAGTTTAGAGGCAGTTAACGGAAAAAGGAGAAATATATAGTGTGTATCCAACAGCACTTCAACATACAAAGTTACAACGCCAACACTTCCTTTGATTGGCGTTGCAACGCATGCCGGGTACAGCTAAGAAAAGCTCGGGTCAGCTGGGAAGGCGACCGGCTCTCTAGGAACTGCGCATAGAGAGACAGAGATACATATCCACTGTTGCAACAGGTCCACCAGGTACGAGTCCTTACACCGCAAGCTGCTGCCGTGAGTTCCTGTGGTGTGGCAACATCGCCGCTTACCTCATCGAGACCTTCTCTTTCACGCTGCTTTACACTACTTGTAAAGTATTCGTGCACTTTGTAAACTATTTCTCGGGCTTGCTTATGCTCAACCTGTCGTTTACTTCCCTCTGCTTCCATAGCACTCAAAATGTACACAGTTACTTCCACTGGATCTTTTAATCTCCACTTAGTATAAAACAAAGTCCCCGATTCTTGGATGTTACGGGTAAACTCGAGAACCACTCGATGGATTTTGTTGCGGGTTTCACCATTCTGAAAAGGATATCTCGTGGATGATTTCTGTAGAAAATAATTTATTTATGGTCAAAGGAAGCCGAGCAGTAACACTTTCAGTGGAAAAGTCGAAAAAAAAAACTGGCGTCAGAACCGCTTTGTAAGCTTACGCTGGGCAAACCGTTAAAAATATCAGTATACTCTGAGTGTAAGAATTGTTCAGCATGAAAAGTTCTACAAAAAAGGCCCCGAGAGCATGTGTCTATCTTCAATACATCGCCCACTAGAATTGTTTTATATGTTTAAATTTCTTCCAACCGTGTCCATTCAACTACTGAGGCGACAGTTTACGAGCTAGATAAGGGCGAGTTTATCATCCCTGTTACAGCCTAGCCAGCGGGCGAACCTACTGCTCCAGATACAGCCAGCAGCAAACTGTCGAGTCATGTTGAGTTAAAAACTTTAGAGACGAGTGGTTGTGTTTGGAGTTTCCCTGGAAGTGCAACTCGGCTTTTCTTCATTTCGCCTGTGAACTTTTCGTTCCGCAAAATTCACAGTCGAGTTAAGATTGGACGGAAGGGGGATTTGTGTTTCATGCACCTCGTCATTCTTAAATTAAGTCTGACAAGAATTCGTTGCACATGCATCTCCATGATAATATAATTAATAGTCTAGTTAGTGACGTAAAACGGATATTGGTCGTTGTTCATTGACATTTAAAAAAAAAGCGCTTATCACGTAATGCATTCATAACTGTTCCCGGACGAAGCCGGGTCGGGTTGGTAGTATTTCGATATAATCACTTCGCTTTTCGGACAACACACTAGCTCAGATTCTCAAGACAGACTGACTGTGATTGGTGGGATGGAAGTGAGGCATGACGTAATGGTAGCGTTGTGTTCTGCGCACCGCCTTCCCGGCTGGCTCGAGCTCTAGTAATTAATACAAAAAATTCGAGGATAAATGGGCTGGAGGAAGCAAGGGGGGCTGAATGAGTTTAACATCGGGGAAAACGTAATGAAAAACCGAGAAATCTTCAGAACCTCGGTAAATGAGTACACCCTTAGGATGAAACCTAGCAGCAGGACAGAAGAACGCAAGAAGCAACACAGTGAATTCATGAAGAGAGTTTGGGAGAAGAAGAAGGCAAAAATCATCAGGCCAACTAACAAGTTCCAACGCACTCTGTAAATGGGCATACCGAGGAAAGAAAGAAAGAAAGAAAGAAAGAAAGAAAGGATAATGGAGATTGATCTCCAGAGGAGGAACAAGTGCGGATATTACGAACTGTTGCCTACGTGTCGTGATGAGAGTGAAATGAATGATTGTGTAACAAACATCCAATCCCCAGCCCAGACGAATTAACAGTGTGTAGTTAAAATCCCATGACACAGCTGGAAATTAAGTGCAGGGTTCTTTTGCACCAAAGGTAAGTGTCCCATCCACTCAGCCACAAAGCTACAACTCTTTCCTAATGAGAAATTTATATTTCTAATTCAGGGATATATTACAAATCTCAATTGCAGAGAAATAATCAATTATGATTATGTATATTTCCTTGGTGCAAAATGTAGCTCTTTTTTTTTCTATTCTTGACTAAAGCACTACATCAAGAACATTGTTTCTTGTGAATGCAAAATATTTTACCTGTGGCCCCCCAGGGGCTCACATCTAGTGGGACGTGGGTTAGCGATCACGGGACCCCAGCTGAGTCCGGCATTGCTTCCACTTACTTATGCCGGGCTCCTCTCCGACTTCTTTCCTGTCGAACTCCCTTGGTCATCTCTTGTTCTTTTCCGACCCCGACGGTATTAGGGTATCCGAGACCTAGGGAGTCTTTCACTTTCCCGCCTTAGTTGGCCCTTGTCTTATCTTTCCTGATCCCTCCTTCTCCGAGGGGTCAGACCTCTTGTTTTCTTTGCATTATATTTCCTTTTCTCTTTAAGATTCCCGCACTGTTTTTTTTTTCTCCTCGTGTATCTAAATTCCCTTTAGCGATTCTTTTTTGCATCTACACTCCATTTTGTAGGTATTTTCAATCTACGTTGCATTTTGTAAGCTTTTTCGATCTAAGTTGCATTTTGCGAGTGTTTTCAACCTCAATTGCATTTTGTAAGAATTGACAATCTAAATTGCTTTTTAGTTAAGTCTTTCAATAATATCCGGAGATCCGACGGAGCTTTGTGAGTATTTTGAATTTCAATTGCAATTTGTAAGTATTTTCAACCTAAACCGCTTTTAGCAAGTATTTTCAATCTAAATTGCATTTTGTATGGTGGGCATTTTGCAAGTATTTTGATTCTCAATTGCATTTTGTGGGTATCTTGAATCTAAATTACATTTTGTAAGCATTTTCAATCTAAATTGCATTTTGTACGTATTGTCCATCCAAATGAGTAGTTTGAATCTACCGTACATTTTGTAAGCATTTTCAATTTCAATTGCATTTTGTAAGCATTTTGAATTTCAATTGCACTTTGTGAGTATTTAGGATCTGAAATGGGAGTTATTCAATCTGAATTGCATAGTATATTTTCAATTTCAATTGCATTTTGTAAGTATTTTGAACCTCAATTGCATTTTGATCGTATTTCCAATCTCATTTGCATTTTGTAAGTATTTTGAATATCAATTGCATATTGTGGGTATTTCGACTCTATATTGCATTTTGTACGTATTTTGAACCTAACCTACATTTTGTGCGTATTTTTCAATCTATTCCTTTTGTGAGTATTTTCGTTCTAAATTCCCTTTCGTAAGTATTACCACTCTCCATTTTGTATTCTTTAATCTGTGTTAAGAGAGGCAGATGACCTCGTAGTTCCGCCCCTTAAAACAACAATAACTAATTAACTAATTTTACCTGTGGAAAATAGAACATATTTTTGTATTGAAACATTGACTCATTTCTGGGATTCACCTATTCATTTGAAAGGAAGTAATTACAAGAGAACATACAGAATCCATAAAAAATCCTCGAATTGTATTTTATTTTTCTAGACTTTTATGGCCGGAGCCTTTTATGGCCGGAGCTGACGCTGCCGGTCATTCAACCATGACTACTAGTAAGCCTACTGTAATGATGGCAAGGTGTTGGTAATCAACCAATTCCAGACATTGCAAAACAGTCCAACATACTAGAGTTTAAAGCTCTCTTGTAGCTGGTTGCTTATTATGTAGATTCGTGCTGCTACAAGCTGATAACTGACATCTCAATTATCTCCACGAGTTGAATCAGACTGTGTTGTGGTGTTCCCCATTTAATTCTTCGAATGATAACATTCTTTACAACACAAAACAATGTAACCTGGCTTTGACCCCACTCATCCTGCTCTAGTAACTTTTGATAAATGGTTCTTCGCATAATCTACTTCAATTAAATTCCTGGAATGATCTGCTTGAAGTATGGGGGAGGAGGCATGGTAAAATTCCAGCTGGTTTTATTGCATTCCAGTGCTTAACGTACAGGGGGCCACCAAGTCCCGTTACCCCCCTCTTATAACCAATAGAAACCCTTAAACCTAGTTAAATAAGTTGTACACCATTTCTAAGAGAGGTTTTCTTAGGAATATACGGCATTAACGGTCCAAACCATCGGTCTGTGCACCATCATTTTCATGGCAAAGGATAATACGACGCCAAGTTCTGTGCGACATTCCTCGGAGCATTGCTGGTGTGACTTTAGTGAAAGCTTGTCTCACAGCATCTTTCAGTTCATCCGTGGTATTGTATCCGATTTGTGAAACGATACCCTTTATGAACCCCCATAGCGCATTATCACATGTGGTAAGGTCTGGGCTCATGGTGGCCAGGCAAGTGGAGCCGGCAGCACAGGAGAACCATCGGAAAAGAGCACATTACCTCGTCTTGGCATTGTGTCGAACATCTCACATGCCTCCATCCAATAATTCCTGGACGGGCGTAGGCCGATATGGGCGCAAGCCTAAGTCTTTCTTCATGTGCTTCTGCATTGCCGACATTGTCGCAGTTCTTCCAGGAAGATGGATGGGTCTCCTAAGAAAACCTCTCTTAGAAATGGTGTACAACTTATTTAACTAGGTTTAGGGGTTTCTATGGGTTATAAGAGGGGGGGGGGGGGGTAACGGGACTTTGTGGCCACCCTGTACTTCTACGAATGAAAGTTTCAAGCATTCTTTCATTTCTTCTTAATTTTGAAGGTAATGCAGGAGATTTGGATGTGTGCTGTGGTGGTTTCTGGCGATAGCGGGAAGACGGTACGTTTCCGGGCACAAGTTCCTGTGCTAAACTTAACCGTCTTGGTCTCCACTATAAGCCCTCAAAGTCTGCAATGGGAATTTAGAAACACCCTGTATGCATGTCCATGGTTTAACCAGAAACCTATCTTTAACCATGGTGGCCACTTAAATCGGTCAACGATTTTCCAGGAGTTTTCCAGGAATTTTCCAGGAGTAATTCTCATTTTTCCAGACTTAAAAATAAGCGCGAGTCCCGGAGGGGGGGGGGGGGCTTTATCCGTTCCCTACTTCAAGACCAAAGTAAAGCAGT
Organism: Meconema thalassinum; assembly: GCA_946902985.2. Lineage (NCBI taxonomy): Eukaryota > Metazoa > Arthropoda > Insecta > Orthoptera > Tettigoniidae > Meconema > Meconema thalassinum. The sequence continues at coordinate 672,868,302 of OX336388.2, forward strand.
TGTGTTTGGTCTACTTATACAGATGTTGACAAAATTTAGTGGTGATTGCGTTATTGATACGCAAGCCTACACTTAAATGATTTAACTGTCGTTTAAAAAAAGCCTTTGTGAATCAAATATCCGCTTAAAAAAAGAGAAAAGAATGCCGCCTGCAATGTTATTGCGGTGAAGTTGTCTATACTCAATAGGTTTTACAAAAATACTATCGCGTGTTCTCACACACAGAAACAGGTAGCCTGAGGAAATATCTTTCGTTAACGATAGAGTGCTCACCCAAAACCGCAGCGGGAGTAATATTTAAGATAAAACACGGCACGTAAATTTCCGGTTAAAATAAACAGGGTTGCAGAGCGACCGCTAGATGGCCATAGCTACCCCATCCGCGATATCATGACGTCCAGGACTAAGAGCGGACTGGGAATTTTAGCAGTGGATGGAAAGACTTTTATAATTAATTATCAGTGGCTATTTACCAAGAGTTTTCAATTTTTTCGTCATTTTCCAAGGCGTTTTCCAGACCTATTAAAAATCCAGGAGTTTTCCAGGATTTCCAGGTTTTCCAGGAGTAATGGCCACCATGTTTAACGAAAAAAAATTGCGAGTCCCATTCGATTCCGTTGAAGGCACGTTTTACTAAGTTATATCAAACACTAGCAGTAGTGCCCAGCTCCACCAGGTGAATTTATTTGTTTTATGGATGATAATGCACACTACTACAGAACTGACACATGATACTTAAACTAACAGAAACAAAAATATATATAACTTTTTGTGGTGGTAGGTAGTGGGGGTGATAAGTAGTACAGTATAATGGAAGTAACATTCAGGTCATTTTCCCATAATGATAATGATGAATAGGGAAACGGCTATTTACTAACTACAGTACTGACACATGTAATTTACAAACGAATTGAAAAATATGATTAGAAAGAGTAAGTGAAATAAAAGACACTACCTAGGGCCTATATCTCATTGGCTGTTAGATAAGTAAAGGCCAATAGTATCGTCTTTTGTCGCATAGTGCCGTAGGAAAATAATCAAAGCACTTCGGAAAACGTCGGCTGTCCCCAGCTCCTGAGGTAGCAATAGTGTCATTTATCGCCACATAGCGCTGAAGGATAAGGATCGGGATAAATGAAGGTAAATTTGAAAGCACCAACGCTTATTGCAGCTGATAACCTCAATGTACTGCACCAACACCATCGCACTTATGATTTACTTTGACTTATGTCCTGTGTCCATTGGTCTCTTCTCATGGCAATCTGTTGTAGATCTGCACAGGATTTGCCTTCTTCCCTCATCTCTTCCTCCACTCTTCTTTTCCAGGTCACCTTAGGTCTTCCCCATTTTCTTGTTCCTTGCGGGTTCCATCTAAGTTCTTCTCTCTCTATGGCATCCTCTTTTCTCAGACAGTGACCTATCCATCCCCATTTTCTCCTTTTAATCTGATGTTTTATGTGGGTCTCTCCTGTCCTCTTCAAGAGTTCCTCGATTGGAATGGTCTCTGGTTAATGTATCCGCAGGATTCTTCTGAGGCAACGGTTGATGAACATCTGCAAACTCCTGTTGATCTGTATGGTTGCTTTCCATGTCTCGCATCCATACAGGTCTGCTTTTACATTTGTGCGGAAAGTTCGTAGTTTGGTCTTAGTTGAAATATCACGTGCTTTCCATATTGCATAAATGCGGAGTTCGCATTCTGGATGCGGCTTTTGACATCGGCGCCGGCACCACCATCTTCTGTTATTATCCTATCTAGGTATTGGAACTCTGCCACCGTCTCAATCTCTTCTCCGTTTATCTGGACCCTCTTTTCTGGATCGATTGTGCTATTCATTCGCATTTCCTTTGTCTTTTTGCAGTTAATCTTAATTCCTGCTCTTGCTCCGTGATCTTGTATACGTTTCAATTTTCCCTCCATGTTGTTGAAACTTTGGGAGATGACACATACGTCATCTACAAAGTCTAGGTCCTCCAAGTGTTGCATTAATTTCCATTGGAGTCCGGTTTAGCTCCGAACGTCACCTTCCTCATAACTAGATCCATGGTGATGAGGAAAATGGTGGGAGAGAGAATGCAACCTTGTTTTACCCCTGAGTTGACCTAAATTGATTCAGTCAGTTTTCCTTCGTGTATCACTTGGCATTTGTAGTTCTCGTAGAAACTCTTGGTTAGGTTGACGATTTTCCCAGGTATTTTATATCTAGTCGTTGTCTTCCACATAATGTCATTTTCAGGGAATCAAATGCTTTGAGGAAGTCCACAAACTTCAGATATATAAACCTGGCATTGTTCCACTATGATCCGTAATGTGTTTATTTGATCAGCACATGACCTATTTTTCCGGAAACCCACTTGTTCTCTCCTCAATTTCTGGTCTATACTATTTTCAATTCGATTTAGCAGGATTCTGGTAAATACCTTACTTGGAATCGAGAGTATGACAATACCTCTCCAATTGTCACATTTTGTCCTATCTCCCTTTTTTGCAAGTTTCACAAGTAGGACTTTTTTCTGTCATCTGGTATGTGGTCCTGTCCCCACACTTTGGCGAACAGGGGGTGGACTATTTCTGATGATAGCTCGATGTCCTCCTTTAGGCATTCTGGGTGAATGTTATCAATTCCTAGCGCTTTGCCATTTTTAATCTTCTTGATAGCCGTGATGATTTCCTCGTTTGTAATTGGGTCGGTTTAGATTCTTGTGTCTGCCTCTTCGGGCATTATTTGTTCTTCCCTTTCTTCCATTTGAGCCTTGTCCCAATCCTTGTTTAACACTCCCTCCATCTCTTCAATTGTACCTTTTCTCCAGTGAGCATATTACCTTCCTTGCTCCTAATGGGTCCTCCTCTCTGGATCTTGTTCTTGGAGAGCGTTTTTGTCACCTCGTATAAAGTCTTCATGTCTCCTGTTCCGGCAGCAGATTCTGCTTTGAGCGCTTGGTCCTCCACCCACTTGCGCTTATCTTCCCTGGCACTCCTTTTCACTTCCCTGTCTTTCCCATTATACTCCCTCTGCACCGTTAGCTTCTGTTGTCGCGTTTTACATTGATTTAATTTCTGATTGACTTCTTTCCTCTCTTTAATCTTTGCCATATATCCTCTGTTTTCCAATCTTTTATTCCTCTTTCTCTAAATCCCAGTACTTCTTCACTGGTTTCCACAAAGTTTCCTTTCACTTTCTCCCATTCCTCTTCTATTGTTCCTTCGCTCTCCGTGCCAAGAACCTGAAAAAGGTTTCTTAACTGTAATCTAAATTGGTACTTGTGGTTTTCTTCTCTTAATTTCATCACATCGTATTTTCAGTGCTTAATTTCCAGTTGTTGCTTGTTTACTTTGATCTTTATTCGGAACTGTGCTAGGATGAGATGGTGGTCACTCCCGACACCTGCGCATCGCCTGTTTCTGACGTCATTCATTGACCTTCACCATTTCCTTGAGATGGCCATATGGTCTGTCTGGATTTCTGTCGTACCGTCAGGGGACCTCCATGTTAACTTGTGACAATTCTTGTGTGGGAAAATGGTTCCGCCTATCACCAGGTCCCTCTCAGCACAGAAGTCAGTGAGACGTTCCCCGTTGTCATTTCTTTCACCCGTGCCATGTTTCCCCATTATGTGTTCTACTCCTTCATTTTCAGTACCCACTTTGGCATTTAGATCTCCCACCAAAATTACTAAATCCCTTTTCTTAATTCCATTCATCGTTTCGTTTAGTGAGGCGTAGAAGTTTTTTTTTGTCTTGTTCGTCTGCAGCTTCAGTTGGTGCATAACATTGGATTATGCTAACGCTCCTGACATTTGTATTAAATCTTGCTGTCATGATTCCTCCTGAAATTGGTTTCCATTCCATGAGGCTTTCCTTGGCTGTGTTACTGAGTAACAGTCGTACTCCTTCTCTATGGTCGTTTCCCTCTTCATTGCCAGAATATAGGAAGGTGAATTCTTCTTGTGTTCGGTGTTCTCCGATGTTTTTCCATCGGACCTCACTTAGTCCTATGATGTCAAGCTGGTAGTCAACATCTCTGCACAGACCTGTTTTAGTCTTCCTCTTCGCCGCAGTGTTCGTATGTTCCAACATCCAATTTTCGTAACCTGTTTCATGCTTAAGATCGTCGTCTTTTTATCCGTCCGGTTTTTCTCTGTTGCAGTTTCAGTAATAATATTTTCTCGGAGACACGGGTTATTGGCCTACAGTCTCCAAAGCACAGTGGAGGGACTGCCCCCTTAGCGTATGTGCCCACCTTCTGGTTACTTCACGATTTGATGTTCGTCACTACTCCCTGAGCTTCTGTGGTCAATTTAGATCTCTACAGGATGTAACCAGACTCCCTCCTCTTTTCTCAACCGGGCTTGGGACCAGCTATGGCGGAGTTATCGCACTTATACAGAAGCATGATGATAACTGTTTTAAGGGGACTAACAAATCTTTTTGCACTAATTATTCCCCGTGACTGCAATTTATAAGCAGCGCAAGATGTAACTATATTCGTAATTCTGCACCAGACACGGGTAGGGGCGGCGTGATGCAGCCCGCACTGCCAGCCAACAATAGACTTATTAAAATATTCTTCGAGTTACACTACTACGGACATGAATGGTTCTAGGGCCTTAAAACGTGGTTTTCAAGTTCCGTCTGTTATTCTAAGTGTAGGGAATGGGGAGGGTTGTCCAAATATCAAGTGGACAGTGTTACCAGCAGGGCATCAAACGGTAAGTATGTAAAATTCGGTGCAATTAGGTGAAATGGTGTAGATTTGTGACAAAGGGCCTAAATGCAGGTAATGGAGTGGTCTTACCGAAATTTCGAGTAGACAGTGTAGCTCGTCGTGTTCCAAAGGGTAAATACATACCGTAAAGTTTGGTTCAGATCTGTGAAATGGTGTGGATTTGTGCCAAAGGGCCTAAATGCAGGTAATGGAGTGGTCTTACCGAAATTTCAAGTAGACAGTGTAACTCGTCGTGTTCCAAAGGGTAAATACATACCGTAAAGTTTGGTTCAGAACTGTGAAACGGTGTGGATTTGTGTTAAAGGACCTAAATGCAGGTAATGGAGTGGTCTTACCGAAATTTCAAGTAGACAATGTAACTCGTCGTGTTCCAATGGGTAAATACATACCGTAAAGTTTGGTTCAGATCTGTGAAACGGTGTGGATTTGTGCCAAAGGGCCTAAATGCAGGTAATGGAGTGGTCTTACCGAAATTTCAAGTAGACAATGTAACTCGTCGTGTTCCAATGGGTAAATACATACCGTAAAGTTTGGTTCAGATCTGTGAAACGGTGTGGATTTGTGCCAAAGGGCCTAAATGCAGGTAATGGAGTGGTCTTACCGAAATTTCAAGTAGACAATGTAACTCGTCGTGTTCCAATGGGTAAATACATACCATAAAGTTTGGTTCAGATCTGTGAAACGGTGTGGATTTGTGCCAAAGGGCCTAAATGCAGGTAATGGAGTGGTCTTACCGAAATTTCAAGTAGACAATGTAACTCGTCGTGTTCCAATGGGTAAATACATACCGTAAAGTTTGGTTCAGATCTGTGAAACGGTGTGGATTTGTGCCAAAGGGCCTAAATGCAGGTAATGGAGTGGTCTGTCTGAAATTTCAAGTAGACAGTGTAACTCATCGGGTTCCAAAGGTTAAGTATACAGAATTTGGTTCAGACCGGTGAAACGGTGTAGATTTGTATAATATAGCTTGCCACGATGGGTGTGTGGTTATAGTGTCGGACTACCAACCCCAAGCTTGCAGGTTCGCTCCTGGCCAGGCGACAAAAATCACGATACTCATGTCATACTTTGTTGGCATGTTAAAGAACTCATTTGAATTCAGTAAGTCGTGTTCATAATGGCAAAATTAATCTCGGGATTTTCCGCCAACACCAAGTTCCTCATTTCTCTACTAGAAAGCATCAAGGAGCTTTGATATCTAATCTCCTTGACATTCATATCGCTCCAAGGAGCATTAAATTCGACACACAAGCTGCCCTCTGGGTGTCAATTAACAAAGCTTGCACCCGGCACCGAGGCCATACGATATTATTAATATTATTATTATTGTATAATATATATATCATAATTAAAATTACATATTTTATTTAAAGTAATTTTTTCATGATGTTAATTATGAAATGTTTGATTTTTTAAAATAAGCGTTTTAAGTAAAGTAGGGGTAACGAGCCAGCTTCGTATCTGGAGGCCCCGGGGTCGATTCCCTCAGGGATTTAAGAAACTGCAGCGAGGGCTGGAACGGGGTGCACTCAGCCTCGTGAGGACAATTGAGTAGCTGTCTGACAATGATGCAGGGTCACAGAGACCAAAATTTACGGTCGAGGGGACCCGACACGCTGACCACGCGTCACCCCATAATCTGAAGGCCAAATGGCCGGGCAGTGTTCGCTTGGTAAGCCTTGGCTGGGGTGGGCTCTAGAGCCACGTTCTTTTTTTAAAATTCATTGCGAATAAATTAAGTTACAAATGCCATTGATATTGCTCTACAGTCTCTTTGACCATGACTTGGTTCCAAGTTTTGGAGGAAAATTTAGACCATGTTACATGAGTGATAATGCAACTGTCTGGAATTCAGGAGATAAGCTATTTATATGATTCTAGTTGTTAACTGTTTGAGATAAACTCTAATACTACATAATATTTGACTTTGTTCTAGTTGTTCCTGATACATCTGGATGACATCATGTCTAATGTGATCCAAGGCCCAAGCAAGAGTCAGTATTCGTATTGTAACGGCTGTTCCACTGTATGCTGCAATCAGCCAGGAGAGGTAAGCACCAATATAAACTAGACTGTGCACGTGAAAACCTCTTTATTTATGTACCTATCTGTCTATGTCTGAGAAAGCTGTCGACTGATGAAATGCTTAGGGTAGGATTATAAGTAGGAACCAGATTTTCATACACTTTCATATTCTTTCCCTAGACTTGAATCTTCTGTAGGTATATGATTACACAGGCCTGCATGATTTTGTGGTAAATTAGAAAATCAGCAATTTTGATAAATACGAAGGTGGACCCAAAAGAAACCGGACTGAGAGCGCGCTGCCATTTGTGGACGTAGTAGAGAGTTCTCGCGCTAGATGGGGTTAATACCGACCTTCATGAAACAACTGCCCAAGCGGCGTCAGTTTGTATGTGACCGTTTGATCGTAGTGTTGTTTTCCTCTTACTGTTCACGTGTTGCACCTGCGAAGTGTTTATGGAAGATTCAAAAGTTTTTTTTTTTAAATTGTGTTTATTGCTCGAAAATCGGCAACAGAAGCTTACCAAATGCTTCAACAGGCTTTCAAGGAGGATGCTATGAACCACACACAAGCTTTTGAGTGGTTCGGGTGCTTTAAACACGCTGAGATGACTCGGTACAATGTCGAACGCCGTGGTGATAGGCAACATCTTCAACACTTGAGCAATGCGGCGATAAACACGCCTGCTATAATGCAGTCATTATAGCAGGTGTGTTTGAGGGGTTGCCTATCACCACGCCGTTATTTTAAGTCTGCCATAACGACTTCGTAGGCAGAACACGAGAACAGTAAGAGATTTATTTATCGTATGGCTTTTAGTGCCGGGAGTGTCCGAGCACATGTTCGGCTCGCCAGAATCTGTAGCTGCTTCCAGCAGACACCCTTATTAGGGTGAGCCACAAGTTCCGTTCAATTTCAAGTAGTTCCAACTTTCGCTACCAGATATCAACGATACCTAGTGGGGAACGTTGGAACTTTGATAGCTTTACACAAGTTTAATCTGTGAAAGGATCTTTTACATGCCATAAATCTATGACATGGGACCGTCGGCTTTACTTCCCCTCCGAAGGAAGGCATACTGAAAGATATCACATCTTCTTTAGGCTCAATTCCATTTGTATTGTTACAATTAAAATAACAGTTTTCACTATTGCCAATTAACCAGATGTGACAGGAGAAATCAAAGTGCATTTTCGAATTCAGCACTGCAAAGTTAATCAAACACACTTACTGGTTTTCGTTTTTACTGCAGATTTTTAAATTTTTTGCAGGCCTATGTTTTGCATTATCTTAATGAATTATTATTTTTCAAGTTTGTTAAAGTTGAATATATTTGTATATTTTGGACATTTTTACAAAACCATCGTACGTTTAATAGTACTGTAGTACGGTACCTGTATGGCATATTTATAGGAGTTTTTAAGTATAATTTCCCATCCCTTCTCCCAAACACCATTTTTAAATAGAAAAGAAAGAAAACAAGTTATTGTATGAAAGCCACTACAATATTGTATCATATCATGTGAATTCCCCTATATGATCCACATACTTGAATGCCCATAGTGCAATCATAATGGGGAAGTGCAAAAGCATTGGGTCAGAGGTTCCCATTAGGTGGTCCGCGGACCTCTGGGGGTCCGCAAAGTGATGTCAAGAAGTAACGCAATAATGAAAATGGAAAACGGTGAAAGTGCAAAGAGTTCCTTAAAAATAATAATAATTATGCGTTGCAACCCACAGCATAGGCCTAAGTGGCGCAGCAAAATTTGAGCATTTCAAGTTTCCTGCTAGAGAGCGTTCTGCTGCTGTTTCTCTGCGTTCTGTTCTCTGCCTCTCTTGAGCCTAGCCATTCAAAGAGTAAGCCTATTGCGAAAAGTAGGAAATACGACATAAAATATTTGGAAATTGGCTTAACATATTGTGGACCTGAAGATTGTCCTAAGCCTCAATGCGTGTTATGCCTTGAAACCCTTGCCAACGAGTGTATGAAACCTGAAAACCTCCGGAGGCATTTACAGTAGATATCAAACACTCGGAGCACAAAGGTAAATCCATTGAATTAGCTGAACTGAAATCATGTCAGAAAGTAATTACCGAAACTTCTGGTGCCAATGTGAATGAAAATTCAACGCTTGCATCCTACGAAGTACCTCAGTTTGCCGCAAAACGTGCCAAAAAACCATACCATTGCTGAACAGCTCATTCTACCTTCAGCAATTATTTTGTGCAAGAGAATGCTGGACGATGTTGCTGCAAAGCTTGTAACTACCGTCCAGCTGTCTAACAATACTGTGTAAATGCGAATTACTGATATGTCAAGCAATATTGAAGATACGTTGTTGGCAAGGCTCCACATGTGCGACATGTTTGCTCTGCAGTTGGATGAGAGTACTGACATATCAAGAAAGGTGATAATGTTGGTTTTTGTACGTTTCTTTTTATGTCATGACGAAATATATGAAGATTTTCTTTTTTCCTGTGAACTAGTACACACAGCAGCAGACGATATTTTCGCAGCTTTGAGCGATTATTGTAATAAACTTGTTATCGCCTGGAAGAAATGTGTGGGTCTGTCTACAGATGGCGCGAAAGCTCTGTCCGGATGCCGGAAGGGCCTTCAAGCTGAAGTTAAAGAGGTATCTCCAGATATGAAGTGGACACATTGGTGTATTCACCGGGAAGCATTAGTAGCCAAAGAACTGCCTGAACTGCAGCAGAACACCCTTAATGCAGTGGTGAAAATAATAAACCATGTCAAATTCATCTCCTTAAAATGCAGGTTATTTGCATTGCTCTGCAAAGACAAGGGTAGCGAGCATGAGTAGCTTCTCATTCATACTAAAGTGCGATGGCTTTCAAGGGGCAGGATCTTAACGGGGTTTTTCGAGCTGAAATATCTTTCTTCTTTGGGCGATGCATGAGGATTTGCTCAATTACATTTCTTGGCTTTGCAGAACTGCTTACTTAGCTGACGTGTTTGATCACTTTAATGTTTTGAATTTGAGTTCGCAGGGTGACTACGTTGATGTCTTCAGACTTGAAGACAAGATCAGTGCGATTGTGAATAAATGTAATATTTGGGCAGCAAGGGTCCAAAATGGCTCATAAGCTAATTTCCCTACACTAAAAACGTTTCTGCAGTCATCTATCGAAGTTTTGCCTTGCGAGGTAAAGAATATGCAACCGAACATGTTCGTAGTCTTGAAACTACTTTTTGGGAAGATTTTCCTAAGCCTGATGGCAATGACTGCTGGAATCGAGACCCATTAAGTACCAATCTCAAAACTGAAAGTATTCAGCTTCTATCAGAGCAGGAACAACACCAACTAGCTGAATTGACCTCAAGTGGTAAAATGAAGAAAATTTTTTGTGAAGAAAAGCTAGCAGACTTCTGGGTGACAGCTCGAAAGGACTACATGGGAATCAACGATAAGGCAATAAAAAATATTCTTCAGTTCGCAACAATGTATTTGTGCGAACAAACTTTTTCCACAATGTGCGTAATTTTATTTATCGTATGATGGTAGAAGGAATAGATAAAACAATTATTTACAAATATATATACACAATGATATACACTAAGATGCACTTGCTCTCAAATTTGAAAAACTAGAGTCCAAAATTGAACAGTTGAATCCAGTCAATGGCTTCTTGTGCGTAATGAAAAGCAAATATAGAAATAGACTAGATATGAATTCAGGGTGAACATTTTGAAATTGCAACCCGAAATTGCACTACCTGCCTTTACGACTTTAAAAAACTACACACATCAAAAAAAGTTTTGCATCACCTCGGTTCCCAGATCTCCGGCATATAGACGTTGACTGTGTATATTGTATCCAAGATACAGTCCCTTTGACTGTTCATAGATGTCACTAAAACTGCTCAAAGATGTAAACAACCATGCATGAGCAGGGCCTATTAGACGGAGGGGGTACGACAGCCGATCAGTTCCAGTCATTCCACCAGGACGAAGGTACGCTGCTCATGTTGTCTGTAGTTCTACCATGCCTAGAAGGTCAATACCGCAGTTCGATCGCGTCCGCATTGTTACTTTGTGTCAAGAAGGGCTCTCAACAAGGGAAGTTTCCAGGCGTCTCAGAGTGAACCAAAGCGATGTTGTTCGGACATGGAGGAGGTACAGAGATACAGGAACTGTCGATGACAGGCCTCGCTCAGGCCGCCCAAGGGCTACTACTGTAGTGGATGACCGCTACTTACGGATTGCCGCTCGGAGGAACCCTGACAGCAATGCCACCATGTTGAATAATGCGTTTCGTTCAGCCACAGGACGTCGTGTTTCAACTCAAACTGTGCGCAATAGGCTGCATGATGCGCAACTTCACTCCCGACGTCCATGGCGAGGTCCAGCTTTGCAACCCCGACACCATGCAGCGCGGTACAGATGGGACCAACAACATGCTGAATGGACCCCACGGAATTGGCATCACGTTCTCTTCACCGATGAGTGTCGCATATGCCTTCAACCAGACAATCGTCGGAGACGTGTTTGGAGGCACCCTGGTCAGGCTGAACGTCTTAGACACACTGTCCAGCGAGTGCAGCAAGGTGGTGGTTCCCTGATGTTTTGGGGTGGCATTATGTGGGGCCGACGTACGCCACTGGTGGTCATGGAAGGCTCCGAAACGGCTTTACGATACCTGAATGACATCCTCCGACCCATAGTGCAACCATATCGGCAGAATATTGGAGAGGCATTTGTCTTCATGGACGACAATTCTCGACCTCATCGTGCACATCTTGTGAATGCGTTCCTTCAAGATAACGACATCGCTCGACTACAGTGGCCAGCATGTTCGCCAGACATGAACCCTATCGAACATGCCTGGGATATGTTGAAAAGGGCTGTTTATGGACGTCTTGACCCACCAACCACTCTGAGAGATTTACGCCGAATTGTCGTTGAGGAGTGGGACAATTTGGACCAACAGTGTCTTGATGAACTTGTGGATAGTATGCCACGGCGAATACAGGCATGCATCAATGCAAGAGGACGTGCTACTGGGTATTAGAGGTAGTGGTGTGTACTGCAATCTGGACCACAAATGCTGAAAGTCTAGCTGTATGATGGTACAACATGCAATGTGTGGGTCTCATGAGCAATAAAACGAGCTGAAATGTTGTTTGTGTTGATCTCTATTCCCTTTGTATTTAACGGTTCCGGAACTCTTGGAACCGAGGTGATGCAAAACTTTTTTTGATGTGTGTATATGTTGTAATAGGATTAAATAAATTAATATTAACATACAAATAATTGAGCACAGTACTCCAAGCCCGAGGTTCCCACTAAAAATTTGAATATTTTAAGTCTTGGCTTAAAGATTTTGAGCAGGGGGTCCGTGCTTACATAACGATCACTTTAGGGGGTCCGTGAGAAATCCCTAATGGGAACCACTGAATTCAGGGACTCTCCGACTTGTAGGAGGAAACGCTAACATACAGCAGTGTTCCATAACAGCCTTGGCAACATTGGCCACTGTGCATGCAAAAAATTGAAGCTGAAGCTTGCTGGAGAATCCCATGTTTCACAGTGTTCAGTCCAATCCTCCACTCTTATGTGATAGTATGTCAATAGATGTTGTGACAACAGCTTATACGAATCAATACAACACAATACAATAGAGTATTGTTCAGTTTCTTTGCTGTTTTTTTTTTTTCTTTTTTTTTTTTCATGTTAAAAGTGAAACCGAGCATCGAATTTAAAACAGTATCAGTGGGAGTTTGCTACAGATTTAATAACAACAGTTTGGTAATATTCTTTACTGCTAATTGTGTATATTTAATTAAAATGCTCCGCCAATCAATACAAATTATATTCATATTAGTACATGTTTCGGTCCAAGAATGGAGCCTTCTTCAGCAAATTACAATTAAAGCTTAGGAAACCAATTCAAAAAATTACGAGTCTTACAGTAGTCGCATATAATGTGTTTTATCTGACATGTTATTCTATTAATTCCATATTACTTACTCGCATTTTTTTAAAGAATGAACTCATAGTGCTACCTAATGCCAGCAAACATGAAGGATTCCTTCGTGTTATTACCATCGGTAAGTTCTCATTACTATTATTTCTGCAATAACTACTTGTAAAACTCCAGTGACAAACCCTTTCAGCAAATATGATATAATAGTGCTGTATTTTGGCCGACAGCATCTCGAGTGCTTACATTAAATAAGAATACAGCAAAAGTAGTATGTTTTAATAAATCATAATTGTTTTCAACAAATATGATATAATGAATATTTTCTCACCAAACAACAACAACTTGAAGATGCTTTATTGTAGGAATTTATTTAATGGGGCCTCCAAACCTTGAAGTAAACCGTATGCTATATACATTCCATATAGTGCTGTATTTTGGCCGACAGTACTTCCGAGTGCTTACATTAAATAAGAACACAGCAAAAGTAGAAAGATTTAATAAATCATAATTGTTTTCAGCAAATATGATATAATTAATATTTTCATACCAAAGAACGACGATTTGAAGATAATTTATTGTAGAAATATATTTAATGGGGCCTCCAAACCTTGAAGTAAACCGTATGCGATTTACATTCCACATAGCCACATGGCCGACACTACGTCGTTGTACCAATCTCCGCAACCGCGCGCGCTCGCTCATTGTTTCCGTCCCTTTCTACAAAATCACCCCCACAAAAAAATATACAGCAACCAAGTGGAAAGATGTTACACATCAATAAAATTGTTGAGAAATGAAACTAAAATATATACAAGATGAAATGAAGGAACTGGAAAAGCAATGAATAAGAACGATGAAAATATAAAATCTAATGGATAAGTATTCTTGTAAAATGGAAATTAATAGAATCAATTTGAAACAAAATAAAATGGATATCCTTACAAATAATTTGGCTAAATAAAGGTTCTAAATATTTGAACATAACTTTCAAAACACTCTGAAGATGCCTTTTCAAACTTATTATTGTAGCTGTGATGGATGGTTATGATGTTGAAACAGACAGATGGAATTGAGACTTCCAATCTCCACATCTACCAAATTTAAAGTCATAAATGTTGGCCTATTCTCGCTGTAGTCGTTCATAACATGGTTCAAATCACTCCGTGCTGTGACGTGAATGAATCCATGTTATATTATAATCTCTAATTAAAAACCAATGCTATGCTCTTATAACGTTAAGTAAGCCACACTTGCAGAGATTGGAAATGTTGAATGAGCTGTTGTTGGCGATTGCTTTAAAGTACGGCGAGGTTGTGATGCCATATCTATGTAATTAGATAGTTTATTATTGAGTTCTGTAGTTATTGTAGTTAATTCAACACCATTGCTTCTTTAAATCTGTATAGAATCATATGAGTTGTTTAAAATTTATGACAATTACGAGATCTCATAAGATGTGCAATTAAAAGTAGGTCATTGATCCTGACAGTGCGGGTTGCTGGCCTTGGAGGTGTTCTTCATCCTAGTGCACCCTAATTCTCGTTTTCCTTGCTGAATATTGTGTGGTGTGTGCAGGAGATCCTGGGCCACACGGAGGATGCTCTGAACCTGGTGTTGAACCACTTCTACTTCGTCTCAGCCCACATCATCTCGGACTCTCCCCAGGGCCGATGGGGAGTAAAGGAGGAGCGCTTCACCTCACTGTGCTATGCTGGCCACCTTCCAGGTTTCACCATGAGCTACAACCATCATGGACTGGTGTTCACAGTCAATGTCATCAGTGCCAAGAAATTGGTATCCGGCAAGACACGTATGTACTCTATTTCAGAAATTCTGTATTACAAAGAATTCAAGTGCATGCTCTAAATTTTATTTTATTCTATACTAGCAATCCGCCCCGGCTTCCAGTATCTTTAACGGTTTACCCAGTGTAAGGTTAAAAGGCGCCCGGACGTCAGGTCCCAGACACAATTCAGAAAAGGCGAGTTAAACAGCGAAACTCCAAACACATAAATATACTCTTCTCTGAAGTCTTAACTCGACAGTTTGATGCTGGCCTAAGCTGGGGTGATTGGCTCGCATGCTAGCTCATAAACTCGCTCCAAAGCTAGTCATTTAAATTTCCACTGAATGGAGATTGTTGGAAGAAATGAAAACGTAAAAGCACTTATAGTGGGTGATGTATTAAAGATAGAGCTATGTTGTCATGGACTTTATTGTACGACTTTTCATGTTGAACAATTCTTACACTCATAGAATATAGATATTTTTAACGGTTTACCCAGCGTAAGCTTAAAAGGTGGACGAACGGCAGGGTTTTCTTCGACTCGATTCACTGAAATCGTTACTGCTTGGCTTCCTTTGGTCATAAATGATTGTTTTTCTACAGAAACCTTTCTCGAGAAATCCTTTACAGAATGGTGGAAACCACATCAAAATCCATCCAGTGGTTTTCGAGATTACCCGTGACATCCAAGAATCGGGGACTTTGTTTTATACTATGTAGAGATTATGGTGTTTGAAGCCATTTTTCAGTGTTGCCTTAGTAAACGTAGTATGATGTTTTTCAGTCGGTCAACACTATTGTACCCAATTGTGGGTTATTCCCAAAACCTGGAAAAAAAATACATGAGATTAATAAATACACTTGGATGACAAGTTTAGATCTTCAAGCGATCATCATCAGATTCATTGCACTTAGGCTATGAAATTCATGTCTGAAAGTATGGTTGAAAGTATTTACAATATATACACTTATTTAGTTGCAGTATTAGTTAAGATAATGCAGCTCGTCAATATTTGTTAGTTATAGTCTATGTGATGTTTTGTTAAGATACTGGACTTGGTGGTTGACTTAAAAATTTGCTTGTTTAGAGTGACTATATGATTGTTGTTAAATTGTCAGTTCAGATTGCATTGTACAGTCTAATTATCTGAATGGGTCTTGCGCGGTCCTGGAGAGAGCAGTCAACTTTGTCAGAATTGAACCCGCGCAACGAATAAGGGACTCCGCGCCACCTCGGTCTGTTTTGAGATTATGATGGAATAAGGTACCTGGTCGCATGTATCATGAAATGACCTGTCAAGTGCCACCTATGGGTAGATATTTGCAATTGAAATGCCACGTGCGTGGAAGAAGGACCCTGGTCCCTGGTATTCCCAGATGGAGGACGTCAGGAAGTTGGAAATCTCTCCGTCAGCTAGCAAACGTGGCAATATCGGCCGTAGACGTAAACGGAACATGCAAAAGTGCAAGGATTTCAATAGAAAGATGCTGGGGAAGCAAATAAAAATCGTCATGGTCGTAAAATTCCAGAAAAAAAATACAACCAAAAGAGGTGAGTGGAAAAAGGACCTCCGTGTTTTCACCTGGGTGTCTGCATGCCAGAATTTGTTATTAATTGGTCTCAATTTGGTAATAAGACATTTGAATATATCCCTGTTTATAATGCAGAGATTAAGTTGTTTTATTTAGGGAGTTGGGGGCATCGTTCTCATCAGCCCCGTGTACTTGAGTGTGTGAGCTGTCTTATAACCTGCGTTGTTGTGGTGATTGCTAGGGTGTGTACGGGTTTCCGGGGCTAGAATCTGTAGGAATGTGAATTTGGCATGTTAGGTAGGCTATCATCCCGATATTTGTTTGGAGTAGAAATGGGAAACTACGGACGACCATTTTTAGGATAGACAAGGGAGGTACCTGTAAACTACTCCTCGGTTATCCTCACAATTTTAAGTGTACTTTGTCCAATACTCATACCAGGATTTAAATTCTCCATGGCAAAAACGGGGATCTAACCCAAGCCTTCGAAAAAAGGACAAATACTACACTTACCCCTAAACCACTCACAGCTATTGTAGACAATAAGTGACTCGTAATGTCTTAGTATGATGGATTCTACGATAATCGATGTCCCCTTTGCCATAAGAATGAACCCGGAAATACTAAACTTTCCAGAGGAAAGACACCATAGTACAACCTTGTCCCCTGACGTCCTAATTTATATAAATTTAGTATAATATCCTCAGTTCTGTGAGACCTGCACCGAAGGTTCCAGGTTCGATCCCCAGCTCTACGATGGAGGATCTTTAATGATGGTATGAGAGTTGGAGCGCATGGACGCAATTAGCAAAGGGGTGCTAAAAGGTGCTAGTGCACACGCTGACACGCATCCATCACCTCCTCACCTTTCAGCGCACTCTCAATGTTGTGGGAGAATAATCAAGAGAATGTTTTAAAATATTCGAAACACATGTTCTTTTAGAGATCCAAGTCTGTGTTTGCAGACCAGTAACGTTCTGTATGTAGACGTGTGAATGAGACCCTCTGCAAGATGAATCTTTTCTCATCATTCGGTGTTGTCATCTGTTTCATTATCGCCACGCTTATAAGGAAGACGTCATTTGAATGTGATAACCCGTTGAAATCCCCCCTAACTCGTTATCTGATGTACAAATGACTTACTGTTTCCAAATTAACTTTGTCAATCTTCACTCTTCCTAAATCATGTCAGTAATATGATTGTGTTTCTTCCCACCCAAAAAGAAAAACCACTATAAGATTGTTACAATAGGTCTGGAAAAGGAAGAGAACTACATTTTAGTTGTTCCCCTAGAGTAACTTGAGCGTCCCCTCCGCACCTCTTGGTACATGCTGAGCTTCTATGCCCAAGATTGTGGGTTCAAACCCGGTCTAAGTCGTCGGATTTTTTAAGAGCGATAAAATTTCCTCAGTATGCCCTCCTTCGGAGGGGAAGTTAAGCCGGCGGTCTCATGTCATAGATTTATGGCATATAAAAGAA
This sequence comes from Meconema thalassinum, assembly GCA_946902985.2. Classification (NCBI taxonomy): domain Eukaryota; kingdom Metazoa; phylum Arthropoda; class Insecta; order Orthoptera; family Tettigoniidae; genus Meconema; species Meconema thalassinum. The sequence continues at coordinate 672,885,802 of OX336388.2, forward strand.
CCTTCCACTAACTATAATTGTGAAGTCAAATTTGTAGGTTAGTTTTGATTAACGCTCTGTAGTTCCAACGTTCGTAGCCAGGTGCCGGTTGCAGTGGCATCTAATTGCCAAGTTTGGGGCTAGGTGTCGTTGGCGGTAGCATTTGGTAGCAAAAGTAGGAACTACATGAAATTGATCGTCTACAGTCCTAATACAGCCATCACAATTAACGCCCGTTATCAGACAGATTCTACACACACCTAAAGTACACGGGGCAACATGACCGCATTGTTGCAGCCCCTAAACTGAGGAACCATCCAAACAGTGTTTTGTCCGCCTCGTTCCATAGTGGCTAGCATTCTTGGCTGTCACCGTGGAGGTCGAGTTCTGTTCCTGGCTCTGTCAAGAAATTTAATTCTGGTCTGAGGGCTGAAACGGAGTACACTCAATATCTTGAGGCATAATTGAGAAGAGACGGGTCCAATTCCCATCTCAGACATCCTGGACGTAATTTTCCGTGATTTCCCTCTCCTACTCCAGGAAAATGCTAGAATGGTACCTAACTTAAGGCCACGGTCGCTTCCTACCCACATCATACATCAGTTACAGATACACACACTAGTACAGATATCACAGTGACACATGCTATTAGACAAATTTTACACATACCCCAATACACGGGGCTACATGACCGCAATGTCGCAAAGCCTCTAAAACAATCAACAACTACAACAACAAACAACAAAGATCAGTGTGTGTATTAATATAGCTATTACCATCCGTTCAGTGGAATAAAGAAATGCATGCTATTAGCGAGTGGGCTCTGAGACAACAAAACCTGTTACGGGGGCCCTTCTTCCCATTTTATAGACAAAAATATGCTTATATATATGTTCACTGATCACTGAAGCACCACACAAGTAAACTACAATGTTTATATGATAGTAGCGACCACTCATACAAAATTTGGACGAAATTCACGCAATAGCACGCTTTCAAACAACAAAAATGTACTTTACACAAAACTATAAAATGGCGCGGAGTCCCTTATTCGTTGCGCGGGTTCAGATACCGGTAGTGAAAGGCCGTATGACTGAGCAATGGTCACTTTACAGGCCTAGGCCCTCAATGGGCTACTGGGTCAAGAATTTTCAAAAAATAAATGTATTGAAGATATGTTATGATTGGCAGCACGCTACTTCCTGACGCGAGCCATGCTGGGAGCGGAGAACATGGTACAAGTACAACAGATCCTGCGAGATAGGGACTGCGGGGCAGCCGAGGGGTTCAGCATCAACATGACGTTCCTGCGCCAGGAGGGAGACCGTCTGTTCCACAACGCCGAGGTGTCCCCAGCCACCGACGCAGCGATGGAGTCAGGACTCAGCATCCTAACAGCCAGTCCTGGAGAGCACTTTGTGCACTGTAACCAGTAAGTTAGAGTAACAGTAAGATGATCTTCAATTTTGCCCTGGGTGTACTGTATCTATCCCCAATAATTTTGACCAAAAGGACCATCACTCCAAATATCTGGAAAATGCTATGTTATCTTCCACAATATTTTCTCCAGTAACCGTGACTTAAGGAAGGAAGCTTTCAGTTTAACGTGACCGTTAATCATGGGATCATGAACCACGGGACCACCTTTTTACGTGGAATCCGAACCACAGAACATGGCATTTCACTTCGAAAATCTCACATGCATTGACCGTGAATCGAACCCTGTCCACCTTGGCGAGAGGCCAACAGTTTGACCACTGCGCCACCATGCCCCCTAACCGTGACTTAATGCCCATCACTAATACCGGACTGGTTCGTAAGTATTCTGCACAAAGAATTAGACCCATCATAGAGGATTCGTACTGGTAATGGTTTTCAGCGCCAGAGGCTGTTACATATCATGGCCCAGCAATCCAATAAGCAGGTCTTCAACTGTGTATATGCTCATTATTTAGGATGATATATATCTTGCTCATCAAATCTGAGCTGTCACTGACTGGTATAACAAAATATGTTCTGAGGAACTCTGCCATTTGTTCTGGATGGCAATATTCTCTGATTTGAGTCTTATTGAAAACCTCTTGGACAACCTGGAACAAAAGATCAAGAAGAACAACAGACATTCTAGATTCCTCACCACACATCATGATCAATACTAACCTGCTGCTGTTCTTCATGCCAAGAGCAGACCCATTCACAATGAGGTACCATTCACTGTATGCATTTCTACCTCATATTATTCTCAATTCTAAGGGGTGAGTGAATGATTTTTACAGCTAGAAGGCAGCCGAAATAAATCTGAGACCCCTATGGATGTCAAATTGGCAAGTGGAAATCTAAAAGAAGTAGGAGACTGCCTGCTACTTGGGAAGCACAATAACCAGTGATGGACGAAGCAAAGAGGATATAAAAGTTGGTTGGCCCAGGCAAGGAAAACATTTCTACAGAAAAGGAATCTGTTGACATTGAGTATAGAATTCGGTATTAGATAATTTTTGAAAGCCCTTGTCTGGAGCATGGCGCACTATGAAAGTGAAACTTGGATTGTTACCGCAGTAGAAACGAAGAGTGTAGAAGCGTTTGAAATGTGGAGTTACAGGAGAAGATGAAGATCAGATGGGTAGATAGAGTAACAAATGAAGAGGTATTAAGACAAGAGATGTTTCCGGCGACTGTTAATGAAGAGAAGAGATAGGTTGGTAGGACACATACTAGGACACCCAGGAATATCAAAGTTAGTTATGGAAGGAAGGATCGAGGACAAGAACTGTAGGGGTAGGCTAAGGTTAGAAGAAGTTAAACAGATTGCCTCGGATGTAAGGTGTGTTAGCTATGTAGAGATGAAACGATTAGCTCAGGACAGGGAGGCGTGGAGGGCTGCATCAAAGCAGTCAAAGGACTGAAGGCTGAAACACACAACATCCTTCCCGGTACCAACCTCATCAGAGGAGAGATGAATGAAGCTGAATGGAATTGGGCAAGGAGTTGGAAAGAAGCAACATTGACCTATTAGAAGGTACTATCCCATCATTTGCCTGTAGTTGAAAATAGAAAACCAAATAAAACATTTCAAGGACGGCCAACAGTCAGGTTCAAACCTGCTCATCTCCAGAGACAGGAGCTAGCCTGACTCCCAAGAGCCTTCCACATTAACTTGGTCAGCGATAATTACCATCCACAAAGAGGTCTAATTGTCTGTGCAGAATGTCATTAGAACCTTGCTCTCATTTACTGCACAATGGTGATTTTCCAGGAGCAGCCTTAGATCTCCCTCATTTTCCCCTTGTTATTTTTCTTCCTCTGAAGAAAGATTTCCATTCTTGTTGAATGCTCGTGATTTATTGCCAATAGGCAGGTTAAAGGGAAATAGAATGATTGTTTGACACCCATACAGATACTAGTATGAATGAACTTGTTATATATCATTCAACACTTTGATGTTGAGATGGAGTCCCTGAGTGGTGTAATAGTCTCTTGGAAGATCTATATTTCATTTCATTTTTATTCATCCATTGAATCATATAATGTACAGTGTACAATGATATAGGACACGTCAATTTACAAATTATACTAATACTAATTAACAATCACAATAATAATATAGGCCTATACAAGGATAATCTTACATCATTAACATTTAGTCATATGAATACATAACTATTGATACTCTAAAAACTCTTTAACTGAGTAGAAGCAGTGATCCAGCAAGAACTCTTTAGTTCTTATTTTGAACTTTAGGTAATTTTCTGTGCTTTTAATGTTATTTGACAAATGATTATATAGCGTTATAGCTGCATGAAATACACCATTTTTACATAGTGTTGTATTTGCAGCATGTACATGAAGATTGTTCTTTTGTCTGGTCTGGTAGTTATGTATATTTGAATTCATCTAAAAGACATCCTCATTTCCTAAGCTTTGCTTAACAAATAATAGAAGTTCATACTTGGCAAAGGTAAAATTTTCAGTTGTTTAAACAGAGGCTTACATGTATGCAATCTAGTAGTTCCTCTCATTGTTCTAATTATTATCTTCTGGATAATAAAGATTTGGTGAGCAGCAGGTGAATTTCTCCAAAATATGATTCCATATTTAGGCTACATCTTCACAAAATATTATGTCAACAGTAATATTCTGAACAAAGAGGGGTTTAGCTATTACAGGAGGTCATGTTGTATATATTGGATACAATCCATATGGATATGAGGGAGAGAGTTGAAAAGTCTTGACACATTCTGATTGTAATCATGAACAAAGAAGCTTTTAGCTATTAGGTCATGTGTGTACTGGGTACAAACAATAAGGATATAAGGTACAAAGGTGAAATGGCATGACACATGCAGGAATCAAACCTCCCATCTTGGCCACCTATGCTCAAATAATTGAATAGACGTGACTCAAAATTCAACTCTAGGTAAGGAGACTTTAAGTGGAGTTAACATATGCTAACACAAGCCATTCTGAACGGTGCTGCCAACCAAGGGTGTGATGTATGAAATCCCACTCTTCTCAAATATGCACCTGACAAACTTGTCCCTGTATTGCTCTTTATTAATCAGCCCTCGTATGTATGTGATATAATTCAGATACCTGCGCCTGCAGACTCCAGAGATCGGTGGGTGTATTGCGTTGAGCAGTGTTCACCGATACGCTACCATGAACAAGATGCCAGTGCCACTGACACGTGCGGACGTCATCAACATGCTGGGCGATGAGTCTGATCCAGAGTACATGGTGTTCCGCGACAAGACAGCAGACTATGTAAAGACAATTGCTACGGGTAAGTTCTTCAGCTTCAAGACAAATTTGTTTTATACAATTCTAGGTGAACAGTACAGATTCATACAAAGTATGAATGTTATTTAAATAAATTTGTTGTATTTGAGATACCGGTAGCCTCTATTATGAAAGACATCATCAAGACAGATCATCTTATCCTTCTACATGCTGTGTCAGGTCCCCATGCCATTGGTAGTCACTGTGCCAAATGCATGGCGATCCATTGCCAAATAGAACGGTTGTTGAGAGCAAATCCCATCAAATCCTGGATGTTCCAAGCCATGATGTTGTTCTCTACCTGACATCTCTTTGGCTTTCCAACTATCCTTGGAGATTGTGGGGTTTGAAGCCAGTTTTCAGTGTTGCCTTAGTAAACAAGAGTTTAGTGCTTTTCAGTCGGTCAACACGAATGTACCCAAAAGAGATGGGTTATGCCCTAATCCTGAAATAAATTACATGTGATTAATAAATACACTAGGATGACCAGTTTCGATCGTCAAGCGATCATCATCAGATCCATTACACTTAGACTATAAAATCTATGTTTGAAAATAACATTCAAAACAACAAACAACTCAAAGAAATAAAGTCATTGAAACAAAAAATAAAAGAACATGACTTAATCATCACAAAAGCAGATAAGGGAAACACTACAGTAATTTTGAACAAAACAGAAAACATTGAAAAAAACCGTCGAATTCCTAAACAACAACGAAATCAAGGAATTAGCAAAAGACCCCACCAACAAATTCCAAAAACAAATAACAAGTGCGCTAAAAGAAACAGAATACATACTAAGCCGCGTCGCAAATCGGTTATTATTTCCCGACGTTTCGGCTAACATTGCAGCAGCCTTAATCATGGGTAGGTACGAGTTGGTGTCCGTACTCAAACTAACGGTTATCCTGTAAGCCAAGATGATAAACTAGACACCGGCCGCGAAAGCCTACGACCTAAAGAATACATACTGACCAAAGCCGAAAAAACAAAACTAATAAACATGAACCCAAAAATACCGTCATTGGGGGGACAACCTAAAATACACAAAAAAAAGTGCCCAATGAGACCAATAGTCAATTGTAGGAACGCCCATAATTACAAAATCAGCAAAGAGTTACTAAAAATCTTAAAATACTGCCTTTCCAGCGACAAAAACAACTATGAAAAGAACACAGTGGTACTAGTAACAGCTTTGAACACCCTACAAATGAAACCTAGCTTGAGGCTAGTATCCTTCGATGTAACTAATATATACACCAATATTCCTATTATTGAAGCAATCAACACTATCGAAAACAACTTAAAATCCAACAATTCGGCAAAAGTAACTGAAGAGATTGTGAGATTACTGAGGGTCGTTCTCAGCCAAAATGTGTTTCAATTCGACAATAAAATGTACACACAGAGAGAAGGCCTAGCGATGGGATCACCACTAAGCGGGTTAATCGCCGACATCTTCATTAATGCACTAGAAAATGCGTTCTTAGAAAAGACTTCAACAAAGGGAATAGTAATATGGAAAAGATACGTAGATGATGTAATTTGCATCTACGACACTGAACTAATAAGCGAAGAAACAATTCTCCAATCCATTAATAGCCTACACCACTCTATCAAATTCACTAAGGAATCCGAAACAGACCGAAAAATAAATTATCTCGACATAACTATTGAACGTAAAGACAATGAGCTTTCATATTCCATATTCCGGAAAGCCACACAAACCTCGCATGCAATCGACAATCAGTCTAATCACCCCAGTACGCACAAATTAGCGGTGTTCAATTCAATGGTGCACAGGGCTTTAAACATACCCATGTCAAAAGACAACTATAATGATATAAGAACCATTAAGCAAATAGCAAAGGAAAACAATTTCCCGCCAAGCAAAATAAACCAAATTATAGCCAAACATAAAAATAAAGATAAAACGATTCCCAAACCGGACAGTAATGAGAAAAAATTTGCGCGTTTCAACTATGTGAATGCGAATACATATAAAATCACTAATCTATTCAAGAAGCAAGGCATAAAAATAGCATTCACAATGAAAAACACAACCGGTAGGCACCTACAAAATAGTAATCTAAATAAACATGAGCCGTATTCTAAGTCAGCGGTATATTCTATAACGTGCCAAGACATTGGTTGTCAAGCTAATTACATCGGACAGAGTGGAAGACAAGTAGACACACGTTATAATGAACATAGGAATGCGATAAGATACGGAACACATTCAGCCGAATGCGAACATATGTGTGACACGGGGCACAGCTTTACTAAAATCGAGACGAACCTAAAAATAATTCATCACGAATCGAAAGGCAAAAGCTCTTGACATAAAGGAAGCAATCGAGATACACCTAGCCAAATGAAACAATCCCAACAATTTAAATGAACACACGTTTATGGAGAGCTCACCCCTCTTCACTCTACTAAAAAACACACCCTGTCAGAAACAAGACACAACTTAGCGATACAGCCAAGCTAGATAAAACAAGTAGTTCCGTGAAGAACTATACAGCCTATTTTCATATATTCTGCTCATGTTAATTGCCTCTATCAACATACAAAATTTCAGTTTAATTGCTGTAACAGATTTGTAGACATTGAGAACCGTCTAAATATTTCAGATGGTCGCCAGGTTGGATTTTTATTTTTGTACTATTACATTAAGATTATTGTGTACGTGTGGCATTCAAACTTCAATCGCATGATTAGAACACAAGAAGTAAAAACGAGATTTTAAAATTACGCACAGCAGCCATCTTGGGAGTATGCAAACAATTGAAATAAATTAGATGCCAGTGGATCAACATTTGTATAAGCATTTAACGTGCAACGTTTCAAGGCACTCGGATAGTTAATTCGCGAGAAACGTCCATTTAAATATTTATACATCGCGTCGCCGCCATGTTGGATTTGTGCTCACCAGGTTACTGAAAGTCCTATAGGTGAACATATGTTCATAGTCCCTATGAACAAAAATTCAGTTTGCTTGCTGTAAAAGATTCATAGATATTGAGAACCGTCTAAATATTTCGGAAGCTCGCCATTTAGGATTGTTATATGTATAGGCCATAGAGTTATGAACCATTCAAGGACAATTATTGATTAGGTTCATTATTCAAACTTTCACTTCGATCGCATGATTACGACACAAGAAATAAAAACGTAATTTTAAAATTTCGCACAGCCGCCATCTTGAGGTAATGTAAACAATTGAATTAAATTATATGGCAGTGCATTACAATCTGCAAAATCATTTACTGCACCACATTTCACTGCGCTCAGAGAGTTAAATCACGAGAAAAGTCTATTAAAATATTTCAAATTCACTTGGTCGCCATGTTCGTTTTCTACTTTACAGGTTTATGAAATATAGGCTACATAGGTAAACTTGTATCAGTACCCTTTATCACCGTACGAAATTGCAGGGTGATATCTGTAATAGTTTCGGAGATATAGAATGTCAGTGAAATATTTCGCACAGCCGCCATTTTGAGGTTATGTTAACAATTGAACTAAATTAGACTCCAGTGCATTACAATGTGTATAAACATTTGCTGTACCAAGTTTCATTACGTTTGGATAGTTAAATCGCGAGAAAAGTCTATTTAAAAGTCTCAACTTCGCTTGACCACCATGTTGGTTTTGTAGTCACCATGTTTTTGAAAGTCTCATAGGTGAACTTCTAGTAGTGCCCATTATCACCGTGCACAATTTCAGGGCGATATCGGTAATAGTTTCGGAGATATTGCATGCTAGTGAAATATTTCGCACAGCCGCCATGTTGGATTGGTGGGACGTAACAAAATTTGAAGGGCACGGTCGAGGTCGCCGGGAATAGTGCTATGAACTTACCGAGTTTCATTGAAATTGCTCCAGCCGTTTAGATTTTATTAGGGACACACACACACACACACGGACAAAAGGTGATCTCATAAGCCTATTTTTTTTCAAAATTAAAAATAGGCTAAAAAGGGGGGAAATTAGGGGGTTTTAATAGGTAAAGGTTATCTGGATCAGGTGTACGATGTACTTATTTCTGCAATAAACCAAGGCCCATATTCGCGGCAGTATTAAAGGTGCCGGGACGTCCTCAAAGACCGGGCAGCGCTTAGTTTGAATGGGTCTTGGTCCACGCTTGGTGGGGAATGTTCCACGGTCTTTAATAGTTGTAGACCCACCTCATTCAATAACATACATCTTATCCAGATTTGGCAACACCCCACATAAACACATCGCACTGACTTCGCACAGCACATAGGAACAGGGAGGAGAAAGGGGAAAAACCAGTGTCGTTGAGATAACAGCCCATTTCAGTCGACCATACCTGGAGTAAGAGTAAATACGAAACTACTCGTAGCTCCAGCGAGGAAGACAACCAGATAAGTAGTAGCCTGTATTATTACAGTTTAACCATAGTTGATTTTTTACAACCATATAATCACTCCAAATATACAAACTCCAGATATCTATCACCATTTAGCATTTCACCTAACATCATATATACTGCATTTAGCATACACCGACATTTGCATTACCAACACTGCAACTAAATAATTGTACATAGGGTACGGCGGGGCTAATTCGCCCACGGGGCTTTCCCGCTCAAAATAAGCTTGACGTTGCACTGAGCAGCCACCGTGCTCAGCTGATATCGCCCTTTGTGTTCAGTGTGACCCTCGGTCCCTGTGCTACTACATCTATCGTTTGTTTGAAAGTGACAGCTTGAGTGTTGAGTAAAACAAAGGGAGAATACTGCAAGGTACGTTGTTTATGTTGTGGAATTTGTCGTCATTAAGAATTTGTGCTTGCAACTTAAGGATTAGTGTCCAGAGTAAGAGCTTTATTTTTCCCGGAAGTGAGGCGCCTGGCAGTCTGAAGGTTAAGTTACATCTGGACATAGCAGGTAGCGCGTTTCCTTGGTCACAGCCAACACAAGACGCGCTATTGTAAATTCCAGTAATTGGGGCTACTCCGCCCAGAAATATGGGGGCTACTCCGCTCAGCCAAGACTTCTCTCTTGTTATAATATTGCAACCAAATTATTTCAGATAGCAGATTAGTATCTCTTTCTTGCTACGTTAGAGATGGTACGGACGTATAAAAGGAAAGGGCCAGCGAAAATGGACGGAAGAAGATATTGAAAATGAAAATCCACAGCCTGCTTCCAGTCTCCGACCGGGACAGAAATGGAATGAATGAAGCCCCCATCTAGCGGCGAGGACATGAACTGTGCCGGCTGCCGAGGCCTGACGCACTCCTCTGGGGCAATGATTAAATGAATGACAGATGAAATGAAATGATAGTGGAGAGTGTTGCTGGAATGAAATTTTGACAGGGAAAACCGGAGTACCCGGAGAAAAACCTGTCTGCCTCCGTTTTGTCCAGCACAGATCTCACATGGAGTGACCGGGATTTGAACCACGGACCCAGTGGTGAGAGGCCAACGTGCTGCCGCCTAAGCCACGGAGGCTTTACGGAAGAAGATATTGACCGAGCTATTTCAAGTGTATTACGAGGAGATGTGAGCATGAGAGGTGCAGCTATACTATTCAATGTGACTTATTCAACTCTTAAAAATCGTGTTCATTTGCGTAAACGACAAGAACCATTAGAGAAAATCATAGTGGACAAACCACCGGGTCATCCCACAGCATTTAGTATGCAAGAGGAGACGGATTTAGCTTCCCGGAAAAATGCTTGGCAACAAGAGTATTTGGATGCACACCAGAACAGATTCGAAGGGCAAAAAGGAGCTTAAAATTTGATAAGGCCCGTAAAGAAAAGTTTGCCAAAAACAGTTTCGAGACATTTGCAAGACAAATGACCGGGACCTTCAATCCGCACGACCAAAAGGCTTTGACAAGGAAGAAACACCATGTGGATTCTGTGGCGTAACTTTTTATACCACTCAGTCATCATTAAAGGGTGGTTGGATTCAATGCAAAGACTGTGAAACTTGGTATCATGACATGTATGTTGGGGCTACAGGAAGGAAAAACATCATTTGTGGTAAATGCCGTTGAGGAAAGGACATTAATACAGTGAGCGAAATAGCCCCAAGCATGGGTGTAATAGCCCCATTAAATTTGTGATTCGTCATTTTTGCTTTGATTTATATTTTATTTCATCAAGCCGGTGTTATAACTGTATTTTGACAACATTCGTATGTAATAAGCAATAAATAAGGTGTGCTTTGCTGTTGGTTCCATCTTAGAAAAATGAATAGTTTTTGATTTATAATGTTTACAATTTGAAATGAGCGGAATAGCCCCGCTCTACCCTATGGTAAATATTTTCACCTGTATTTTCAAACATAGATTTTATAGCCTAAGTGTAATGGATCTGATGATGATTGAAACTGGTCATCCTAGTGAATTTATTAATCCCATGTAATTTATTTCAGGATTAGGGCATAACCCAGCTCTTTTGGGTACATTCGTGTTGACCGACTGAAAAGTACTAAATTCTTGTATCCTTGGAGAACCAGTAGAAGAATTCTGTAACGATTGTTTCTTAGAATGTGGTCAAGGTAGATAATTATCTTTTGTTTTACCACACAAACCAACACTCGACTAACATTTGCGCATTTCAATACATCTATATAGGCAACCCAATCAACCTAAAGTACTTTAAGCATTCTCCTATGGATTCATATCTTAAATGCTTCTAATATCTTTACTGATGCACCTATGAGGGTCAATGTTTCAACTCCATACAACAATCTAGAGCAGATGTAACATATTACCATTTTGTACCTCAATTTTAAGTTTAAAGTGTCATTACAAATAATGACCTCATTGTGGCACAAGTTTTACATTCCATTGCTATCGTTTATTTAACTTCTTTATTGGGATCAAGTTGGCTGTTAATAGTGCATCCTAGATATCCATGTTTATTGGTCTATTGACTTAGTCCATCACCATGGAAGAGAGTAAAAAGTAACTGATTTGATTCTAAATTTTCAAGAGTTAATCAGGGAACTTTGAAACTGGCATGCAAGAACACATATTTGTAAAAAAAAAAATCTAAGCAATCCTGCATAACAAAGAATCTAAAGAAATCGATTGCATACACATTGCCAGGCATTCTGAATTGTGAGCCCACTGTAAAGAATTCGCTAACCTATTTTCATAAAAAAAATATTTTAGAGTTTTACAAAGAAGAATGTGGTTCATGCAAACCTAATTCAATAAATACAGCTCTGTAGCTGGTAAAGACACTTTTATGATAAAGAGGAATTCTTTGCTTCTAAGATACAAATTTGTTTTAAAAAAATGATATGGAAGAATCATTTTTTTTAGGCTGACTTAGAGGGATTGTGTAATCACAACCATATCCATTTTGATTTTTCCATGGAGAGTGCAGCTCATTTATATTTCAATTATATAAATTTGAACATCTTTTTTTCACTAACTTATCACTTTTCCTGCTCTATGAAGAGGATTTCTATATTTTTATGAACCTTAATGATTATTTTTTTTTGTAAAAATTTTTATTTGCAATTTTTGTCATATATTTTTTGAAAGTTTTCTTTAAATCTGATTGTATCAGATCTGATTTTTAAGCATTTTTAGATTATATTTCCATATTTTTAACGATTTGATCCGTAAGTATTTCCATTATAATTAACAGGATTTTAATGAGAATTTTTTTATCATCTTCAAAGTTTTAATCTACGTTTTCCTAAAATTATTATTTTATAGTGATCATTTTATTTATAATGCTCATTTCTTTAATGGAATAGTGATGCTAGTTTGCTGCTCTTAGTTTATTTAGTAAAACTGAAGAAGGTTGCAAGACAACCTAAACTGGTATTGTTGTCATATAACTATTTCCAATACCTTTATTGACTATTAAGGTGGATCATTCAATTTACCTATTCATAGGTATCAATTTTAATTTATATGTCAAATCGGACAAATATATGAAAGTGATGAATTTCATTTCAATACATTGCTGTAAAGCGATCTCGTTTCAAGCACACCTCCAATTTCAAATATCCTTTCCCAATACAGTATACCGGTACTAAATTTGTAAAGGTAATTAATTAGTTAGGTTATAAAGGACCAATAACCTCAGTGTTCTGCCCAGTAAAACAATCACCACTAACTAATTAGAATTGCTCATTATTCGATCAATGATGGATAAGCTATTCACTACTGGAACAAAACCCAGAGTAAAAATTACTTTTTCATTAGTAACTATATAACATGTTTTTCGTAGGGTTTTACGCCACTGACTTAAGTCAGATGGGAATATTTAATGATTGTGTAAATGCGGCAATTATTTGGCCTAGTTAATTGAATTGAATTTATTTAATTTACATTTGTTTATTATTATTATTAATGTCGTATATTATTTTGGAGCTTTTTAAATTAGAACGCATACAGATAGGTTTTCTATTTCTAGAAAACACTATCAATCGGATTATTCCGAAATCCATTACATGGCAAATTATTTGATTGCGGAGAGTCAGGACTTTCGTTATCCAGTTAGGGCTTGTAGAGTGTTATGTGTCATCGGGAAGTACGGCCACAGGATTAGACATCGGGGTCAACGACATAATTTTGAAACCGAGGGAACATTTCCAACTGTACAGTTTTAAGAAAAGGCGAATTGATCGAAACGGAAATCAGCACCAAGCATTATGCGGAGAAGAATGAACTTTGTTGGCGGGAACGAACGCTTGGGCGCCCAGCCAATCAAGAGGAGAGCGAGCAATGCGGGGTGATTCCTACGTCATGGAGACGCACGGGTATTGGTCAAGCCGGCGAGAGGAGAGACTGCAAGTGGAACTCTGGAGGGGAGCCGTGGCTTGTTGATATAGTGTCGGCACGCCGAGAATCGAGGACTATTCTTGTGACAAATTCTGTTCCGAGCAGATAAACATTTATTACGTTCCATGGTGGGCATCGTCAAATCTGTATACTCCACTGACCGATAGTCTTGCGCATAATAGTTCGCGGCTGGGAGCGATCAGTTTAGTTCGCAGCTCCTTAGCGAACTAGTTCGCTCCTTTAGTTCGTTAGCTCCCATCTCGAAGACAGATCGTTCGCTCGCCTTGCTGCTGCCACTGCATGCGCTCCTTGTTTGTTATAGCAGTCTGTCACCAGTCATTACTCGTCACCACTGATTGCTCATTCACACTGCTCTCGTTTCAAGCAATACTGTAGGCTACTGTTAACATTACTATGCTCGCTGCACGTGCAGTTCGTGTATTAGACATTGACATGTTGCGTGTGTAGTAATGTGTTTTACATTTTGATATTCGAAGATAAAAAATACAAAAATATGAGTATTGAAACATAGTGAAATTCCTTATTCCTTCCTTATTTCCTTTTATTCCTTGTAAGAATATAGGGTAGCTACAAACTTCTTCCATCTCACTCTATTGTTGGCCATCCTTTTAATTAGGGTCCATGTCTTTCCTTCTGAGAAAACTTCTCTTTCTATTGTTTATAAAGCCAAAAGTCGTCATTTGTTTATCATTAGTGAACTACCGGTACCATACATAAAAGAAAAACATAATGGACGATGTGATCGTAGAAGCATACACTTATTATTCTCTTTATTTTTTTTCTTGCGTGGGGCTGATAACCTAGATGTTAGGCCCCTTAAAACAACAATTATTATAATCATTTCTCGTGTGTATCGGCGCGTCACCATCCGATTCCATTTCCTACTTGTCACTAGGTGATGATAAGACATACCCCCTCCACAATTTTCATTTCATTTCTTACTTGCTTTGTGATATTCATTATTTGTCTGCTCTGAAACCGTTGGGAACGTTATCTTTATCGCATAAATGGGAGGAATAGGTTTTTTTAGTTCAGAGTTTTTGTCCATAGAAGTTCGCTTTTCTTTGTGAATCATCATCATAATGTTCATTTCTTAAAAACAGGTAAAACGTAGTTGTATTGTAATGGTTTTTCTAGCCCAAACGTTGAGCATACAAGTGTAGCAGTTAATTAGTGCCCCATGTTGGTAGCGACAAGTGTAGCGGTTTGGCTGCCCCTAACTGTTGGGTGATAAATGTAACTGTTTACCTTTGCCTAAGCTATGTTGTTTTAATGGGCGCCAAGACCTCAACGCAATGCTGAAATCTAAATTTGTATTTAACAACGTCTAGCTCTGGTAGAACATCTTCAAGAATCTATTCACTCAGATCGTGGTATGATTTGATCATTAACCCAACAAACAATTGTATCAGGAGAAGGAATTGGTCTATATCTAATGCTACCTACTGAAAGCAAAGATTGCATTGTAAAAGAATTGAATTTATTATATAAAACAAGTATAGCAAAATTAATAATAATAATAGTAAGTTTAAAATTTAAATTGAAGCGTTGCGATTTTAATATTACCGATAGAAAATTACGTGAAAACGGCGTCTGATAAATTATTGATTTTACTCTTATTTCCAAGCTATGAAGTTACTGAAATATGAAATATAAAACAAAGAGAAATGAGAGATTGCGTATTTCTGCGTCATTCGCGCTTACCACTGGAAATTGCCAAAGCATTTCCCTCGTACTGGATGATGCTGTGTGCTTCCCACAGTCTCCTGGACGTCGTCATCTCCGTCGATATTTGATGATATACTTGTAGATTTTGTGACTTTATGGTCCTAACAACGGAGCCATACCCTCGTACAACCAAACTGGTTAAGTTTTAAACAGATAGTTCTCCACTCCACGGAACATTGGAGCGACACACACTTGCAACCGAACTAGTCAAGTCTTTCACAGAATGTCCCCCACTCCACGGAACATCGGAGCGACTCCCGCGTGCAACCATACTCGGCAAGTTCTACACAGATTGTCCTCGTTCCACGGCGCGCCGAACGATATATGCCCCTGTCGGCTCCCCACCTCGGTACCGACTTCCAGCTTACGTGGTCTCCACTGATTGGCTGCTCCCCACGCGCTAATTCCCCTTCTCTGGCTCATTACCCACGGCACGCGGATGATGAAGTCGATTTCCGTTCCAACTATCCGCCTTCTCTTGACGCTGCAACCCCGCTTGCGTAATACTTCTTGACAAGAATCAGCCCGTATCTGAATTTCCAGTGAGTCATGTCTCTCATAATATCCTAACTGACGAAACTCCGTAAAATTCCGTAATCACATAATTTTCTATGACATTGTCGTTCGTAATAATTTGCTTGATAGCGTTTTCTAAGACATAGAAAACCTATCTGTATGCTTATAATTTTTATAAAATGCTCCGAAAATACCTTAATAATAATTATAATAAATTAATAATAATAATAAATTAACATGAAAAATTCTCTTGGCCGAACAATTTGCCGCGTAAATAAATATAGAATTGCTTCCTACTGACTTATGACATTGGCATAAAAAAAAAACTCGAAAAACACGTTACATATTCGCCTCGGATCATCGGATGATTTACAGTGACGACGGTCCATTATCCGATTATCCCAGACACGTTAATAAACCCCATCCAAAATACATATTACATAAATGAAATCACCCTAAATTACAGATATATATATACACTCATAATTTTTCTTCACGCACTTTGCGTCAAAGTTTGTTGTCACTATGGATTGTACTTTGCAACCAGTCCAATGTTTTTCATATAGAATAGTGTTCCACGGATATTTCCGCCTCTCAAATTTCTCTATGTTGGAAAAATAGACATAATTAATGTGTGAGCACTATGTATTTATGATGTCATATCACACGCATTGAAGGTGTTCTGATATATTTATATCACCATAGAACTTCCTAATTTCACTGGAGGTCCCTTCCTTATGGTGAAATTTAATCTCACTTATAACTGAGCACACTATTGTGCCAGCGCATCGTGACCATAATACTTGATCTCTCTTTATAAAAGATGAAATTAATATTGACTTCTGAAAAAAAAACAGTAAATGCGCATTACATATAACACCAAATATTTCTGTGCCGTAATCGCCCTGTCTTTGTTAAGTTCCCGTAGACCATATTCTACTTAATACTAGTTCTCAACACAGACCAGTTCTCCTCACACAAATAATACCTTTGTACAAATTATCTTAAATTACACACTTACAAATCTTACATGGCGAGGCCGTAAACAGAAATCACGTGTGCCGTTATGTATGAGTTGCATGAAGGCCTGTCTCGCATTCTGATGGCCCATCTTTTGTCCCGTGGACGCCTTAAGCAAAAATACCCTGTCCAAGCGCTCACCCATCTCTTGGGGACAAATGGGAATTCACCAGCGCTACCAAATTCTGGCCTTGGTGTATCGAGACATTTTAGTGCTCAAGAGCATCCGACAATCCCGTCATATTTCCCTGTACCTTAAAAACTCTCATTTACTTACATACTACCCCCCTGTGTGACTTCTGATACGCCTGCCTGGAAGACCAACTCCTCCCACGCACCAAATACCACACTTACTCATTTGATAGGCTGGCTCGCCAGCTAAACATCCTCACTTTATGACACATACTTTCGGAGACTATGTATATTATACGTCCTGTATAATCTATTTCCCTCACTATTCTCCAGCACATATGCTGTTTTCCCAATACGTTTGGAAACTATAAATGTTACTGCATCACCTGCTTCCAACCTTGCAAGTGGCTCCCTTAAATGAACGTCATCACGTTACTCTACCTACCTATTTCTCAGTGTCTGTAACGATGCCCTGTTGCTTCTGTCCACACATGCACATATTAAAATACCGTCCTCTGCTTTAACCACAGGATAATCCCTACATAAATTAGTGTCCCTCGATAGCATGTCTGCAAGAATGTTATCTTTACCTTTAATATATTTTACTGTGAATTCGTATTCCTGCAGAGCAAGAATCCACCTACTAACTCTGTTAGAACTGAGTTTACAAGTTCTCATATACAGTAATGCATGGTGATCTGTGTGGATCTCAAATTTCCCCCCTACTAAATACATTCTAAATTTTCCTAAACTGAAAACAATACCTAAAAGCTCTAACTCAGTAATCGTGTATCTTTTCTCTGCTGCTATCAGTCCTCGCGAGGCTAAAGATACAATGCACAGATTACCCTCATCATCTTTCTGACATAATACTCCAGCAATGCCTATATGTGAAGCATCTGTCATAACCACATATTCCTTATCTTTTAACGGATATTTCAGCACTACAGCTTTCTCAAAACCTTCCTTCAGCGCTCTAAAAGCCTGATCATGCTTGGACTCCCATCTCCACCGAGTTCCACTTTTAAGCAATTCCCTGAATGGTTCTACCAACCCTGAGTATTTAAGAACGAACCTCCTGAAAAAGTTGCAAATTTCCAGGTATGTTTTTAACTGTTTAACATTCTGTGGCACCTCTGCGTTAAGTACCTTATTAACCCTACTTTCTTCTGGTGTTACACCTCTACTCGACACTCTATGACCTAAAAATGTCACTTCTGACTGACAGAATGACGACTTAGACAGCTTCAAAACGAACCCTGCCCGATCTAACTTCTGAAAAACTATATCTAAATGACGTAGATGCTCCTCAAAACTGCGTGAACTAATTACCATATCATCTATGTAAATGGTTACAAACTCTCCTGAGTCATCCCCTAATGCGATGTTTAAAGCCCTAATTAAAGCTGCTGAACTACTCTTTAACCCATAAGGTGTTCTACAAAATTGATAAAGGTTATATTTATGACTAAAAGCTGTAAATGGTCTATCTTCGTACATAAGTGGCACTTGCCAAAAACTGGAACTCAAATCTACACAAGTGAAATACTTCTTCCCCTCAAATGTTTGCATTAATTCCTCTATTGACATAGATTTCAGCTGATCTGAACTAATTCTACTGTTAACCAAACGAGGGTCTAAACAAATACGAACTGTGACGTCTGTTTTGGGTACCGTGATCAAAGAATTAACATATGGACTGTTAGAGTGCTCAATAATCCCATCTTCAAGCATCTGGTTAATTTGTGCCTCAACTGCACTCTGATAAGCGAAAGGTACAGGATATCTATGTCCTGTGAATACTGACCTATCAATAACGTTCAATGAATGTGTATAGCAATTGGCCATACCAATGCGATCCTCAAACACTCTCCTATTACACAATAACACATCATAGAGCCGAACACACTGTTCATCCTCTATATTTCCCTGAAATGCAGCATCACGTAACGAGTCCTTTAGACTACCGCTCGTAATCACACTGCCCACAAAACATGGAGAACCCCGCTCTACGGCTGGCGATATCTCATTTAAAGTACAAATCACACCTACAATACTACTCTGAATATGGTCATTGAACGCTACTTCTACTTCAGAATCTCCCCATTTAAATTTCAAACTCCCTACATCATAACATAAGTTACCAGACACTCTACTTAGCCACTCTGAACCCAAGATAACACTGAATACTAAATTTGGAATTACAAGGCAAATCTGCTTCTCTACATGATTATTAATTTTAATGTCTACTAAAACTTGCTTAGAAATTACTTTAGACCTCTTCCCAACAGCTGTGATAACAAAAGTGCTTTTAATTGGCATCTCCTCAAAATTTACTCCAGTTCCTTTCATTTTATCATAAAATGCACTACTTATGCAACTCTTCATACAACCACTATCAATTAAAACATCTGTATACGCCTCGGACACGTTAAATTTAACTATGGGGCTCTTACTAACCACTTCCTGAATAATACCTTCATCATTTAGTTCATGTAATAATTCATTTCTTACATTTAGGTCATAGGGTTCCTGTATAATTGTATGGACAGGGCATGCTACAGACTGAGATTCTGACCTTACTTCGCAGCCTGGTTCGCGTTTAAAGAACCGCTACAGCTGGCTGTAGTACTGGCGGACCCGCGCTCTCGCGCTGTTACAAGTCGGTCAGCGGAAAAAGATCGAACGAACTAACAAGCGAGGGATCTGGGAACTAGTTCGGTAGTTCGTCTGTGGGGCCCGCTCTTCCAAACTAGTTCATTCGCGAAGTACACAAGACTACTGACCGATCATCATGGGTATTGCACGTGCTGCAGTGTTTTTGCAAGCCGTGTATCGTGGCTCTAGGATTTAGATCCGCCACTAAAACAGTATAACTTCAATTATATACGCAACACATCAACCAACGCAGAAGATGACGATCTACATTCAACAACATTCTCAACAGAATCACTAGCACGTGGGAGAAAGCATCTCCAAGGGTGAGCGGTACTGGCCTAAACGCACTCTCTCTATTTTGTTTAATTCTCTCCGCTAATTCAGTAAATTCAAGCTTGGAAATAATCTTAACTTCTGTAAATTCATCCAACCTCCAAATTCAAATACTTTGCTCGTGGTAATGATAAATTCTTTATGCTCCATTTTCATTATTCATATTACCACTAATATGTTTTTTTCTGACAATTAAATTAATTCCTTACATAATGCAATCTTTGATTCCAGTAGGTAGCATTAGATATAAAATAACCTCCTTCTCCCAATGCAAATGTTATCTGGGTTAATGATTCCATCATACCACGGTCTGAGTGTAAAGAGTATTATATGTGTTCTACGCAAGCTAGGGATTGATAGAAATATAAATTTAGGTTTCAACTTAGTGTTGGCATCTTGGCGTCCAATCAATAGATCATTCTTAGACTTAGTAGTTAATGGTAAGCACCCATCAGGGAAACCGTTACACTTGTGGCAGCGAATCGGTGGGTCTTGTGGTTTTCATCACAGACCCCACAACTAGAACAGAAAGTCATTTATCTCAGTCTTCCTACATTAGGGTCATCCATAAAATGTGTTCGCTCGATTGGGGGATTCTTGCAAGAATGTCGCAAAGTGTAAAATAATTTGCAGGGGGGAAGGGGACCTGTACGAAAATATGTACATTAATCAGTCTTTTTCATTATTACCGGTACCTGATTTGCAAAAGCCACATAAACTTTCTTTTTGGCACTTTCCGTATTAATTTTTAAAGAAACAACTTCTTTTGTAGGATGATGGAAGGAAAACTTCATTCTGTGTAGCATTCTTGAGATTCCTGCTTCTGGTGTTCTAACACAAGCCTGTAAAGTGACTTTTTTACATGCACCGAGATGGACAATACATTGAGTAGGGTTAATTTATTTTGTACGTTCACTTGGGGCGGGGGATATTAAGAATTGTTATGTGTTACAATGGGGGGGGGGGGTTAACATTTATAGCATTTTAGCGAATGTATTTTATGGATGACCCCATTTCCCTTAAGTTGTTGTTGTTCCGAGTCTTTTGACTGGTTTGATGCAGCGCTCCATTGTTCTCTGTCCTGAGCTAATCATTTCATCTCTAAATACAGTAGCTACCACACCCTACATCCGAGGCAATCTGTTTAACATATTCTAGCCATTGTCTACCCCTACAGTTCGGGTCCTCCACCCTCCCTTCCATAACTAGCTTTGCTGTTCCTGGGTGTCTTAGTTTGTGTCCTACCAACCTATCTCTTCTCTTCACTCAGAATAATGTCAGTAAGAATCTTGCAGCACTGATCACAAAATCAACTCGCAAGTTTTCCTTCTGGACGAGCATGAACTAGTGACCACCACCATGCAGAAATATTGTCAAACAAACTGAGAGTCGTGCCGATCGTGTAATATTCCAATATTTTTTTCGCTCTTGGTCGTGTACTCACCCTTAGGATAGTGGGAATGTCATTAAACAGGACAGAGAAAGTTTCAACTGGTAGGCACTACCATGCAGTTTGCTCCTAAGTGGGTAGATACTACCTGCAGCTCACGGTTTGCAATGGTAGTTGAGATGTTTCTTGTCCCCCTAATCAGCATTTTCATATACATTTCTTCTTTCGACAAATACGGTATGCAAACTTTTCACCATGATGTCTTCAGTGTTCACTCTGAGTACTGCGTCTCATCCCATGGGATAAATAATTAATGAATAGATCAATTTTAAAAAAATCTGCAAATCTGCAAACAAAATCTATGAATCCATTTCGACATTCCAAAATATGTTTAAGTGGACAAAATCCGTAAAAATGGCAGCCTGGTATAATGAACACACCCACACATGAACAAACATTCACTTTTATACTTCACAAATTTCACTATGGGGTTTGAAGCCATTTTTCAGTGTAGCCGTAGTAAACAAAAGTTTGGTGCTTTTCAGCCGGTCAACACGAATTTACCCAAAAGAGTGTATTTACTAATCTCATGAGATTTTTTTCAGGATTAGGGTATAACCTAACTCTTTTGGGTACATTCATGTTGTCCGACTGAAAAGCACCAAACTTTTGTTCACAGATTTCCTTCTGCATCAGATAATTATTTCTTATTCCATTTCAGGTATTTTTGACTGTGTAGCAAAAACATGGAGTATCTACTCAGACAATCCTAAGAGAAATGAACCAATTGTGGTGCTCCCAATAGTGCTGAAGCCTGAAAGCAAGTAAGACAGTTGTGTTTTATAATAAATAAATTATTTTATGTGCATTGTCAGGTCCAAACGTGGATGATATCTTGTACAAAGAAGCGTGTGTATTTTTATTTCAAGAAATGTATGTGCTCTTCAACATAATTTATTTTAATTCTATTGCATTTTCAAAAAAAAAAAAGTATTAAAATATCTTCAATCAAAGTACAGTATGACTTTGAGAGAGACTATGGACTGAACTTTTGGAATGGAAACAAGCCTTTGGGTGTAAGTCTGCGAGTATCATTATTTGTGGATCAGATTATTGAACTCTCATCTGACTGAAGATATCTAGTCACTGCATTCTTCCAATATTTAAGCTACTGTAACTTACCTCTATGAAAATAAAATTTGTTTCCTTAAAAGATATAGTACTAATTCTTCTTGATACCAGTATTAAGAGTAAAGTATAAACATTTCATGTCCAAAATTAAAAGATTTGTACGTAATTTTTATTCTACTTACATATTTCAATGAAAGAACAAACTGTACTGAACTGTAAATAGCATACTTGTTAAGTTTGTCACCTTAAAGTTGTCACAGAACTAAAAACATTTATGACACTCTACCCTTGCTAGAGTTCATTCTCGCTGGTTTATACCTGACAACAGGCCAAAGAGGCATGGTGTGCATACATCAATTCAGCAGCATAATGGCTGAATGCATCCAAAACCAGCTAGCTAGTTTCCAGACATATCTACTGTTTATTTAAGATTTAGTCGAGAATGCAATTTTGAATTGGATACAGAATACTTTCCCCAACAGGGTGAACATGATCATATGTCTGGTAGAATACTTTCCCCAACAGGGTGAGCATGATCATATGTCTGGTAGATTTCAGATATACCAACAGCAGTACAGGAGTTTCTGGTTCGATAAGGGGCTTGTGACATCGTGGTCATTTAGCCTGTGTACTTGGGTGGGTGTAGGATTTTGTCTGATAACCTGTGTTATTAGGGTGTCTGTAGTAGTGTGTGTATTTGGAATCGAGACTAGGATTGGGAAGGACATGTTGGTGGTGGTCTTAAGTTAGGTACTGTACCATACCGGCATTTGCCTGGAGTAGAAGTGGGATGGCCGAGGTAGGAATCGAATCTACCACTTCTCAGTTTTGACTCAAGAGGCTGAGTGTACCCATTCCAGCCCTCAGACCAGAATTAAATTTCTTGGCAGAGCAGGGAATCAAACCCGGACCTGACAGCCATGAGGTGGACAACACAGCAGTAGAGATCAGTTTAGAAAAGTATAGTTATGTCCATCACCACTTTATTAATAATCAATTTAACAGAATGAATGACCCAAACAGGGAACTGCATAAATTGGCTTTACGACAAATCATCTGAACTAGTTTCTGTAAAGCTCTGATGATTTGCATGCAACTTGTCACTGCATGATTTAACAAACTCCTGGTGGAGGTGGTGATCTACTAACAATTTATTAGTGCAAAAATAATCACATACAATAAATCCCATGTATCAACTTTGTTTCAGAAAATCGCAGACAATATGAGAATTTGTTTACCAGAGTTATTAGCATTTCCTGCTGACAAAGACAAGCTGCAGGTTTGGAAATTCTGAAGAGAAATGAGTCTGATTCCCTCCACTCCATTATGCAGTAATAAATAATGTGAAATGTTACGCATTTTAACTCGTTCCAAAGAAATCAAGAGTTGTAAAGTAAGACATTAAAATGTTATTTTTAAATTATTTAATTTCTATCCAGATATTTTCTACTCTACAGTACTTAAAACATTTACATAGATTTATAGTTAAAGACAAGTTTACAATATTGGGGGCACTGTGTTTGTAATTTTCAATCAGGAAAGATCCTTGAATACCCAGTTATTGAGATGTGTTAGAGGTAATATTATGTAATCAGTATCTTTCTTCTAAATGGAGGTTGAACATCCATAGTTATCTTCACTCTTGGGAGTTGCTTAGCTCTATTTTTGGGAACTCATCAGATGTTACATGTAGCCATGCAAAATCTATACCATTAGCTCTAGGTACTGTATGATTGTGTTAAACAGATTGCCTCCGATGTAGGGTTTGGTAGCTATGTAAAGATGAAACAATTAGCTCAGGACAGGGAAGCACGGAGCGCTGCATCAAACCAGTCAAAAGACCGAAGACTCAAACAACAACTGTATGATTAACAACATATCTATGTATGTAACTTGGCTTACTATCATAACATGTACAGTATACTGTGATCTGTAATAGCAATATTTTTCACAGAATTTAACAAAAATTCATGCAGGAGATTTATTAGGTTCAATAGGTACTAGCTCCCTTCTTACCTTCCTATTTCATTATCACTAACCAAGCAGCGTTAGCCTTTGTATCATAGCTGGCTGCAGCTCATTAGCCCTTATTTTTTCTGTTTTAATTTCTCATCTACATTTTATTTTTCCTCATATAAGCATAATCTCTATCGGCTTGGCCACCCTGTTTAGCGTTCTTATAAAGAAGCATCATTAGATTCCTGATGGCTGCAAGATGTGGAATGTACCAATTGCTTCTAACGAGGGAAGTACCCCAGCTCGAATGGCTAAAACTGACTGGCAGTGCGCTTAACATACGAAGATATGTCTGTTCAACTACCCACCACGGGCATTTATCTGTAAAACCCCGCATTAGTGTACAATCAATGTTTGGAAGTTACGGCGTCCAAAGATTGCAGAAACACAACTCGCAGTAGAAACTACCGTGCAACAGGCAATTAGGACCATTATATTAGGGAAAATCCATTCCTAGCAATTGGTTAGACCTTTAGCATATTATGTGGTATGTATGTATGTATGTACGTATGTATGTCTACCCCTTATTATTCCCGTTTTCCAACGGGGTCAGGGATGAGATGAGATGGAAGTCTTTGTGGCGATGGTTTTTACGGCCGGATGCCCTTCCTGACGCCAACCTCATGAGAGGAATTAATGAGAGATGAAATGAATGATGGTGAATGAAATTGGGCAAGGATGTGGAAGGAAGCGGCCGTGGCCTGTCAGAAGGTACCGTCCCAGCATTTGCCTGGTGTTGAAAATGGAAAACCATTTCAAGGACGGCCGACGGTGGGGCTCGAACCCACGCGTCTACCGAGTCAGCAGAGAGCTTGGCCCCATGACCTAATGCAGAGCTTTAGCCTGCGTAGCCACTACTGTCGGTCATATTATGTGGTAACATTACAAAAATATTGCAGAAACACAATTCGCAGCAGAAATACCGTGCAAAAGGCAATTCAGACAGTTATATTAACAAGAAACAGATGTGGTGCAGTATCATCTGGCAAAGGGTTGAACACTTGCTTGCAACAAGAAATCTTCACACATGCAGTACTGTGTTGACACAGTCATCTTTCCCACAATAGAAGATACTCTGTTGTCCTTCATTCGACGTCGAAGTGTAAATGTGGAGTTTCAATGAAGTGACTAAAACACAGCGGAATGGAACAGTATGCACACTTGACAAGGGCAACATGTAGACATACTCCATTATTTACAATGTTCCCACATTGCAATAGTCCAAACTCAAATGCCACGGTGATCGCATTATCACATACTCAGATGGTGCTGGCGACCAAACACGTACTTTTACAGATGAATGGCATTGATAGCTATTGACATAGGTACAACTGTATACTTTAAACCCACTTTCAGTCAGTTTTCGCCGTTTGAGCTGGGGTACTTCCCCTGTAAGTATCTTTCTTGTACGGTACTTTGATTATTTAGTAAATAAGTGATTAAATAAATAAAAATAGTAGCTTAGTTATTTTAGGACAACTTTCATTCAGACAAGACTAATTTTTAGCATAAAGTAAGTGTGAGATGTTGCTGGATCAGAAGGAGAAGAAGAAATAGGCAAAAAATAATAATCTTGTGGGAAATTTGATAACTGGAGTAGGGCTTGTTAATGAAGGATGGAGGCATGTTTGGTTATGTAACAAGAATGAAGGAAAATCAAAAGAGCATACCTGAGTTACCTGATGAGAATGGAGAATGCACATGGTCTGACAGAAACAGATATATGGAAAGAAAGAAAAATTGAGGGGGGAGATGGGGTCAGTTAAATTAACAGGGCCAAGCCACCAATTGTATGTATTTTGGTATTTTATGAGAAACTAGGACATGCAGACCTGAATTGAAAGCTTTAATTTGAAGGGTAAATACTGTACATTATTCATGTATGCACCCTACCCATTAGAATGTATCAATCTAACCTTCATCAACATTTCATTTGGTTATCCCTGCTCTGAAGCCAACATTAATTTTGTTTCTTGAACTAGTCTAGTTTCTTCCACTTGTTTATTGCACTGCCAGGAATCTCTGTACATAGTGTATAATATATGAATGATTGTTGAGGATGTTGTGAGAATATAAATAAAACATTTGTTCTTAGTATATCTTCTGATTTTATTAATAGTTGCCCTAATCCATATGAACATGATTTACTACAAAGGTGAGAAATTGTCTATTGTCTGGTCTATTGTCACACAACAATTTTTCAAGCTATCTTCCCATGAGCCAGAATTTAAATTGTCCAATTTCAAGAATTCTTGTTGATAGTAAAGCAGAATTGCAACATTGGGGGAAACAGAACCTTTCGCACCTATAGATGTACATCACTCAAAAAGACCCCCTTGTGGTGAAGCGGCTAGCATTCTTGGCTGTCGCTCCTGAAGACTGGGTTAGATTCCTGGCTCTGCCAAGAAATTTTAATTCTGGTCTGAGGGCTGCAAAGGGGTACACTCAGCCTCGTGGGGTTAAACTGAAAAGAGGGGGGTTCGATTCCCATCTCAGTCATCTTGGAAGTAGTTTTCCATGGTTTCCCACTACTATTTCCAGTAGTGCCAGGAAAGGCAGATAGGAAAGGGGAAAGGAGAGGGTCCGGAGCCACTGGAAAAAAGAGGAAAGCCGGACCCAGATCAGTAATCTCTCGGGGTTTACCAATTCCCAAACTCTCCAGTCGTAAGCCCTTGAACGTGTATCAATATCCAGGGTGCACCATAAGTGGTGGGACTACATACACCTTGCCTACTTTAGGGTCTTCAGCAGAAGGCAAGAGATACCATGAAAGAAAAAGAAGAGGTCTGACCCCTCGAAGAATGAGGGTATCAGGAAAGATCAGACAAGGGCCAATTAAGGCAGGGAAGTGAAAGACTCCCTAGGCGTTCAACACCCTAATACTGTCAGGGACTGATGAGAACAAGAGTTGACCAAGGGATGTCGACAGGAAAGATGACAGAAAGGAGCCTGGTATAAGTAAATGGAAGAATTGCTATCCTCACCTGGGGTTTCCCAATGATGAGCATGATGTAATGATTACTGCCATTAGTACTGCTAACTACTTGGTAACTTAACAGTAACTTATTTACTAAAAAAGTAACATAAATATTTAAAAGGGAGAGAAGAAAATGGCATCAACCCTCGAAGAATAAGAGATGAGGAGCTTGAAAGGATGTAGGGCCAAGAAGGGCAAAAAGAAAAGAGGTCCACCCCAAAGTCACTAGAAAACGAAAGAAACAGCCTCAGTCGCTTGGGATTGTTAATTCTTGAGCTCGCTAGTTGTGAAACCTCTCATGATGGGCAGGGAATACTGAGGGTATATTGGATCTCCAGCCAGGAAGGAGATGGAAAGAAATGAAACTGTCTGAACCCTTGAAAAATTACAGTCTCAGTAAAGAAAAGTAAAAATTAAGGCTGGGAAATAAACACACCCTAGGCCAGTTTTTCTCATAGGTAGTCTCTGGGACTCATCTGGATGCTGAGGTGTTTTTGTTGGCCTGCTGTAAGAAATTCCACACTCAAAAAATGGCTGGAAAAAAAATATAGTGATCATTTTCTCAAAACTGTGCTTTTTTCACCTCGGTTCTGAACCCAGATTTGGACAGATTTTGGATTATGACATTTATCTCTTTTAATGCTTAATATAATTATGGCTGAAAATTTTGTATAATGTCTTTCACCTTAACTTGATTGAAGCAAACCGAGGTGTTTCACAATAGTATCGAGGGCCACAACGGAATAAGGGCTCATAATGCATGTTTTACAACTTGCATATTTTTTGAACATCTAGTAAAATTCTTTTCTTTTCTCAAAACTTACAGGAGTAGGGATGGACCAATATTCCAATGAGCCTCTTAATTTTCTACAAAAATGTAACGTTTTCCAGGAGTTAGAGCATAATTTAGTTGACACAGGAAAGATGGACTGTGCTTCCTACAGAATTTGAGAACTTTGTAATCCAAACCACCGAAAGAGATATAAAGAGAGAGAGAGAAAAGAGGACTTCAAGATTAGTAGCAGTCAATAAATGACTCTAGGAAGTTTCAAATATCCCCCCATATCTTATGTTCATGATGCTGGAAAGGCATACACTCAGCCTCGTGAAGTTAAACTGAAAAGAGGAGGGTTCGATTCCCATCTCAGCCATCTTGGAAGTGGCTCTTCGGTAAATTTAAATTAGGAGGGGGTGCCTTAGGACTAGGAAACCCTAGTTCTGTAGGGGAGGAAAAGAACGAGAATTGACCAAGGTTGGTCAATGGAGAAAATGCCCTGCAGGGTCTCACAACTTGTGAGTTTGGCATTGCTTCCTCTTACTTGTGCCAGGCTTGTCCCTATCATATTACCTGTCAGCCTCCCTTTGTCAACTCTTTTTCTCTTCCAACCCTGATGGTATTACATATGGGGGCCCAGGATGTCATTCTTTACCTCCCTTGATAGCCCTTGACTTCTTCATTTCCCATTTCCTTTCTTGGATAATATTAGTAGTGTTCAACAACATCCGTGTCCAACTCCAGTCACACGTGTGTTGTAAACTAGCCTCTTCCACTGCTTTCTATACTTCGACTTCTCCTGCTCCATTACTTCTGTCACATCCAGTCCAATGTTACATCATATGTCTTGTCGGATTTGGGCCATCCATCTCTTTTTTTGGCCTTCCAACCAATCTAATACTGTCAATGTCAAGTATTCTGGGCCGTAAAAGCTTTAATCTAGACAATATAATTGCAGTTAAGAGGGGCGACTTTAATGTTCCGTCCCTTACAAAAACAACTACCACAGAGCAGAGCAGGCACAAGTAAGTGGAAGAAATTTCTGGCTCAGCTGGGTTCCCATGGTCACCAACTCAATCCCAATAGTTGTGAGCCACTAGGCATGCAACAGAACTTGAAAAGATATAACTGAATTACAGCTGAAATGAACTCAGTGATAAGAGGTGAGCAATTATTTTTGTACTTCAGCCTACTAAGTATACAGATATATATTAAACTAGCAGTAGTGCCCGGCTTCGCCCGGTGGATTTATTTGTTTTATGGATGATAATGAATACTACTACAGAACTGGAGAAGGATCAGAAAGCACCAACGCTTATTGCAGCTGATAACCTCAGTATCGTGTCGTCTCAAAACTCACGAGTCTCAAAATTCACGAATTTCAAGATGAGGGTTAGTAAAAGTAGGTTCTGTACCTGGGCCAGTCTCAAAACTCACGAACCAAGCCATGGCCACCTATAAGGTTATAGGTAGCCATGGCCAAGCCAGTTCATTGGGAAAGGTCCATTGTTAGAGCAAGCCAGAACTGCTTGCCTTTGTAATTGGCACCTCTCTCATCAAGATGTTGTTGATTATTTTAGGGGCTTTGCGACATCGTGCCCATGTACTTGGGTAGGCATAGCATTTGTCCGATAACCTGCGTCACTGTGGCATCTGTACAATACAAACGAAAACCCATTCTAAAACTGGGTAGACAAACATGGGGTGAAGGGCAGTGTGCTCTCCGGAGTCGTGAGTTTTGAGACTATTATTATAATGTTCATTCAGCTACTAGTTTATTGTCGTGAGTTTTGATACTATTTGTTACTATTTTTAGCTCGTGAGTTTTGAGACGTAACCCTCAGTATACTGCACCAACACCATCGCCCTTATACAGAGACATACTATTGTCATGATAACTGTTACAAAGAGCCTAAGAAATCTTTTTGCACTAATTACTCCCCGTGACTGCAATTTATAAGCAGATGGCAATTCTGCACCAGAACACTGGTAGGGGCGACGTGATGCGGCCCGCATTACCAGGCAACAATAGACTTAGGTAGTATTGGAGCTGTCCGGGAGCGCTTGTTCTTCCGACTTACTGAACAAATATCAATCTTAATGGTTACCGAGAGGTGTAGCATAATGCTACATAGCCTAAACTATTCCTGTTGAATCGGGCTATCATATACAAAAATAATTTTTCGAATCCGACTGGTAGTTCCAGAGATTAGCGCGTTAAAACACACAAACTCTTCAGCTTTATTATACAGTAGAACGTGTCTAATTCGAACTTCTATAATTCGAAATCTTCTTTAATTCAAATTTTTCTCTTGGTCCCTAGCATCTTATATACAACCAATGCTAAAAAATCGTAGTTAATTCGAATTATATTTTGGATAATTCGAAGTTTTTACGTGTAGAAAGCCGATCGCAAGCCAAACAGTTGGGTCAGGAATTCCCGAAAAACGACGTTTATCATTGGCATGCGACCCCTACTAAATTGTTAGGCGTATTCTTTTTAGTAGAAATGATGTAAGTGATTCTACTTTCCGTTCCTTCAATTTGTTAGATACTTTTGTGATGGCCGAGAGATTTAATTGTAGGAAATAGGTAAAAATCTCAAATTCTATTGAAAAACAGTAGATTTCTCTAAGACCTAACTACTGTACATTGCTGGATTATTACTGTCGTTAAATAGGTCATTAGAACATTTTGGTTTTATTTTATCATTTGATACTTTTGAGGTTATTCTCGATACAGTCCTTATACAGTACAGTTGTCTGTTAATCTGCTTTGTTGAACGTAAATCATTATGTAAACGTACAGTAATACATAGTATATAAACACTTCACTTCTTAAAAACCTATGTAATATTATGTTTAATAAAGGTTCTTGGATGAAAACTTAACATTTGAATTTTTTTTCTACCCTTTTCAAAGAACTTTCTTAATTCGAATTTTTTATCTGGTCCCTTGAGGTTCGATTTTTTTTCCAGTTTCACTGTATTAGTATAGATATACAATCATGAAAATAGAAATTGTAACATCATGAATGAATAGTGGACTGCTATAATTGAACATGCAGGACGAGTGTTTAGCTGTGAAACAATTGACCACAAAGTATACAAAAATTAATACAAGATGAGCCTATTACGAGCTGCAATACAGTGCTGAATTCTTTGAGAAGGCCCTAGATCACTTCCTGAGGAATTGTGGTCCATGTTTGCAGCACTTCACAGGTGAGTAATTCTAGAGTTGTAAGTGGTTGAGGCAAGTTGGTGAGTTGTCGACCTACCATGTCCCACACATGTTCAATAGGGTTGAAGTCTGGGATCTGATAACCTACTACAACTGTTTATTGTGTTATGTAGTTCCACTGTTGCTCGAATTTGCACTGGCATTGCTTGGGGATAAATCCGAGCCATCTGAATGATGCAGAGATCATTTTATTGCGAGAAAGTATTTTCCAATTGGAGCAAAATTAACTTTGTTTTTTGTCTTTTTATTCATATTTTTAACATTTTATTGTCTTATGGGGACGGTAACCTTCTCGTCATTTGGGGTCCATTTTTATACTTGTGGTCACACTGTCCTTACGCAAGGTGAATTATTCAGGTAAGGACTACAGACTGTCAATTTCAAGTAGTAGTTCCTAATTTTGCTACCAAATACTACCGTCAACGACACCTAGCTGTGAACTTGGCTACTAGCCACCGCAACCAGCAACTCGCAATGAACGTTAGAACTTCCCCATCTGAAGGAAAGCATACTGAGGGACTTTTAGCGCTCTTAGAAAATCCGATGACTTCGGCCGGCTTTGAACCCGCGACCTTGGGCATAGAAGTTCAGCATGCTACCAGTTACGTCATCAGAAAGGGTCTAGCCCTCAAATGACATCATGGGAGGGTAGTGTGCACCCCTGCCTCTCACTGTCTTTCAGATGAAATGGTGAGAACTGCGCTAATTTGTGAGCATGATGTGCTGAATAAGCGGCTATCATAATTCTGTGCATTTAATATATATCACTATTATCCAGTCTCTTATTATCAAACTAGCAACCCGACCAGGCTTCGTCCGGGAACAGTTATGAATGCATTACGTGATAAGCTCTTTTTTTTTTCCAATGTCAATGAACAACGACCAATATCCGTTTTACGTCTCGGCATGATGGGTTAAAATCAGTGACTGGACTATTAATCATATTATCATGGAGATGCATGTGCCACAAATTCTTGTCAGACGTAATTTAAAAATGGCGAGGAGCATGAAACACAAATCCCCCTTCCGTCCAATCTTAAGTTGACTGTGAATTTTCCGGAATGAAAAGTTCACAGGCGAAATGAAGAAAAGCGGAGTTGCACTACCAGGGAAACTCCAAACACAACCACTCTTCTCTAAAGTTGTTAACTCAACACAAGTCGACAGTTTGCTGCTGACTGTATCTAGGGCAATAAGCTCGTCCGCTAGCTAAGCTGTAACTGGGGTGATAGACTCGCCCCAAGCTAGCTCGTAAACTGTCGTCTCAGTAACTGAATGGAGATTGTTGGAAGAAATAAAAACGTAAAAACACTTAGTAGGCGATGTATTGAACATAGAGATATGCTCTCCCGGGCTTTTTTGTAGAACTTTTCATACTGAACAATTCTTACACTCATAGTATCTAGATATTTTTAACGGTTTGCCCAGCGTAAGCTTAAAAAGCGCACGGACGCCATTTTTTTTTCGACCTTTTCACTGAAATAGTTAGTGCTTGACTTCCTTTGGTCATAAATAAATTATTTTCAACAGAAACCTTCCTCGAGATATCCTTTACAGAATGGTGAAAACCGCATCAAAATCCATTTAGTGGTTCTCGAGATTACTCGTGATATCCAAGAATCGGGGACTTTGTTTTACACTAAGTAGAGATAACGGTGTGTTACGCGGAAACGTCAAGAAGGCACAGTAAAATACCCACTTCTCCAATTATAAAATCCCAAATAATTATATCACTAAGTAAAAATGTAGACTTTCACGACCGGCGTTGAAATAGGAATCTCTGTTTCGCGGGCTTATAGGTCGTGTTCCAAGGACATTTTGTCGTCCTGACGTTTCGCTGAATACTGCGTTCAGCATGTTCACAGGTTACAAAATTAAACAGGTTATGAAACACCAGTTTAGGGAGGTGAAGCTTAGTGAATAAAATTAGTAACTACAATCAATGCGTTTTCTTTTTCTTCTAAAGATGGTTTATAATAATTTATCTTAAAATAGGCTATAATTAAATTTTAAAAAACATCACAATTTATTAAAAAATGAAACCATGTAAAATAATATTTGAATTTACGATACGTTGAGAATTATGCATCACATTATTTACTGGCGTCCACCTCGCTGCGTAGTGGCTAGCATTCTTGGCGTCACCGCGGAGGCCCTGGTTAGATTCCCAGCTCTGCCAAGAAATTTAATTCTAGTCTGAGGGATGAAACGGGCTCCACTCAGACTCGTAAGGCAAAGGTGAGAAGAGGTGGGTTTGATCCCTACCTCGGCCTTCCTGGAAGTGGTTTGCCACCTCTACTCCAGGAAAATTCCGGGACGGTACCTAACTTGAAATCACGGCCATCTCCTCCCCAATCCTCACCTGGATTACAAATACACACGCCCAAGTACACGGGGTGAATGACCAAGTTGTCCAAATCCTACTTTGATTATAAATACACACACTAGTACAGACATCAGAGTGACTCAGGTTATCAGACAGCTTCTATACACACCCAAGTACACGGGGCTTAATGACCACGATGTAGCAAAGCTCCTAATTATCAACAACATTACTGGCAAGCAATAAATTAATGTAATGAACAGGATTCTTACCTCATCAGACATTCGAATAAAATCACTCCACACCGAGTTTCAACATCTATTAAGAGGTAGGCCGATAAGCGATAGCTCTTCTTGTATAATAAAACTTGCTAGTCACTTAATAACCTATGTTTAACGAAAATAAAAAAATACACAAAAGCATACAGACACTATTCCATCTAGTCTACGTGTATTCAGACAGCGGTTTGATTCCAGACAGATCACCTTCAGACTTGGCACCAATATCACTTTCATTGGTGGCACCATCACCATCTTCTGACACACTTATTATAAATTCACCCAGAGCATCTTCTAAGATTCCCTAATTTTGGAAGTATTCCCTTCAATATTTTCGTCGTGATCACAAACTTTCTCCCATTCTTTAACACCAACCACACTTACTCACTCTTCCAACAATCGTTTAATGTCATCTAACTGAAATGTAATATTGTTTCCAGCTTACCCACTGTTTAATGTCTCCCAAGATAAGTTCTATTGTATTTAAATCAGGATGGTATGAAGGAAGGCATTATACAGTATGACCATGTGTTAAAATGATATTGTCAATTATAAAATTCTTTCGATGTGGTTTATTAATTTTAATTAAATCATAAAGTTTGATTTTGAGCATTTCATCGCGAAGGGAATGTTATTTCACACCAGCCACTCTCATCAGTCGTGGTGCTGTTGCTAGTTGGCACTTTATTCAACTGCACATTGTGATGTGGGCATTGTCTATCACCAGGACTGAATTGGGAGGCAGGTTTGGAATGAGTCTCGTAGTTAGCCAGTTTTGATAATTATTGGCGTTCATCTCTCTGTGGTAGTCTCCTGTTTTAAGTTGGGATTTGAACACTAGCAATGCTCCATGAATAAAACGAATTCCACCTCCTGCATGAACTATAATTAGTCTCTGAACCTTCAAAATCAGCGCTGTGTAACCTGCTGTGGAATCATCAACCCAGTTCTTTGGTCTAGTATGAGTGCTGTGAATTTAAGTCTCATCTTCGTAAATTATAGGTCACCCTTCCTCCCTGATTTCTTAACTGCAAGCAAATACGCTACATGCCATGATCTAATATTTTCCCCTCTCTATTTAAGTGGCTCTGTTGTTTCGGGTTTTCTTCCACCTAAAACCCATATTCTTCAATATTAATTTAAGACTGGTGCTCCCCACTCGAAGTTTCGGCAATAGTTTAGGAATTGTAGGTACTGTCTTTTCCTTAATGTAAAAATCATACACAGTCCACCAAATCACACACCTACGCCTGTCACGGATTTAGGAACCTGGCGATGTTTACCAGGTGTACTATAGAGGTACCTTCCTCCTCTCACCAAGAATCTTCTTTGATGATTCTCCTAACAGTCGTTTTTGGTTTACCTGTCGCTTTTGTCACTCGCACTTTTACTTTTCTTTAAAGGTATTGTACCCGATACCTATTTTAGGCTATCGGCTACGCCAGCTGACATTAAGCTGTAGTTGAAGTTTTGGGAAGCATTCAGATAAGATAGCGCATCGATCGCGTCAAGAAGAAAGCCAAGATGACGTAGGAGGTCAAGAATCAAGGAGGCATTGAAATCTGTGAGAAGATAGAATTATTAATAAAGATGTGAAGCTTTATTGAAATGTATATGGGATTATAATAAGTTAAAACAACTTAGAAGAGTATATATGACATGAATTATATGTGGAAATAATTTTATGGAAATAAGTTATTGTATAACAGAACAGCCGAGAGGAGTCGGGTTCGAGACTATCTTCGTGACGTGGGAGCACTGTGGTGGGGGAGAATCAGCCACGTGCCGCTCGGAACTCATAAGCTGGGACGCAGCGCTTAGCAGTTCAGTTGAGCTCATTGAGAGGAGCAGTACAGAGCAGCTCTATAGCACAGCGAGACGGGCATTGAAGGTCACGCAAAACACGTAAGCCGTCACGGCAAGTGTAGGCGACATATCTCGCATCACCGAGCAACAGAGGCCGAGCGGGTCATCGATCCAGCCGGGCTAGCCGAGAGGACAATTGTGGATAGCCGGGGTATTTCAAAACCGCACTGATCGCATATGAAGACTTTGTTTCAAGCTTCATTTCGACGTTGTTCGAACACAGGCTTTCACATTTAACATTATAACCATGCTGTTATATAATACATTCAAAGCGACTTTTTACTATTTCAAGTAAACTGAATGTTTAGCATAGGCTCTGATGAACATTACAGCGTGCATTTATAAGATTTTTATCTTATGCCATTTTCATGGATTACAAATTATAGACAGATACAGGGTGTATCGTAATCTGGAACACTATCTAGTAAAATTTTTATTTTACTCAAGTAGAACTTCGCAGTAAGTTGAGAGAGGACTTACAATTCTCAAACTGAACATTTATCGGAACAGTGGCGTATATTAGAAGAAGAGTAGGGGGTCCGCTGTTACCATGAACTTTTCGAGAAGGAGTTGGACGATATCCGCTATGGGTAATTCGAGGTTCAACATGATCGAGTAAACGTGAATAGAGACAAGATGGCACCACAGAGCGATGGATTCGGTTCCTGACGAGAGGAGTCCAACAGCTGATTCGCTTGGGATTTCGAAGGAAATCATCATTTCATGGATGAAATGATATTCACGCCGATCTTACGAGAAATCTTTAGGTAGGGAAAATCGACGATCTTGGAAATTATATTACAACTGATAATGAAAGGTATTGTAAGAGTTCTATCTACCTGATACGATTATTTTCATGAATACTGGGCACACATGTATATTTTTCTAATAGGAGTGATTTGATTATTAAGACATGGTTTGAATTTATATACTTCGAATTTGCTAGAATATGGAGTGACCATATGATATGGCAGGCATCATTAATCGATATTCTCACCGTTGTTTGACTTTATTAAGAAGATGTTTGGTCTTATAGACATTTTTCCAGCTAGGATATTTTTCATGGATAGTTTTTTTTTGAGTAACGAGTATTTCGAGCTCGTGATCTGCAATTGATTATCAGAAACTACTTCGTCAGTTCATTGCATACTAGCGAGTGTGTATTATTCATCAGTAGGGATTTTTTCCATTGGATTGTTTGGAGATATTAAGAAGTTATTCACTTTAGTGAATGAACGTCGCTTTTATATGACAACTAGAAACTTGTTGATTCCTTTCTGGTACATTCACTCATATAGTCCACGAGATGGGGTCTGTCGTATTTATACGATTGTATGGTGGTACTCGCCTTACCCATCGTTTAGGGAACTATCATCCAAGTCGACGGGGCGAGGTCCTTCGTATTTATACGATTGCACGGTGGTTACACATCTTACTCGCCATTGAGGAACTCATTTTATCATCCGAATGTACACGAGATGTAAGTGAATTAAACAAGGAACTAATAGTCACATATCAGTCGAGATTTTGTTAAATGAAGTAACGATAAATGTCAACAGGATTGCATTTAGTAATTCTTGTTTGCCAATCCAATATTTTGTTGCTATACTCTTTTGAGAGTAATTTCAGTTTAACAGCTATTACAGCTGATGCTTTGATGATTTTTATAATTGTGTTTGATACCTTTGAGAAGGATTTAAAGTAATTTAATCTTGTAAGATTAATCATTAATGGTCATAATTATTTTAAGGCAGATCAGTATTGCAGATTTTGATGTGAGAGATTATAGCACATTGGTGTTTTTCTACGATGTGAATTATGAAACTTGTGAATGAGAATTTATGCTATTTGAAAGCAAATATTAAATTACTGAAGTAATGTTTTTCCAATTGTTTAAGAAGTTGTCTAGAAGTGATCAGAGTAATTACAGTCATTGGAGATTATGTGCGTTAATAATTTGAAGCCATTTATATATTTTTGTAGATCATGCAACGTGGTTAAAAGAAGTTTGTGATAGGCATTTTGTGGAATTTGCCATTTGATAGTTGCAACGTTGATAATGTATTTTGAAGCGGACATGAGGTTGTCATACCCAGTCTAGCGTATTTGTTGAAATTCATGCTGTATGT
The DNA here is from genome assembly GCA_946902985.2 of Meconema thalassinum. Taxonomy (NCBI): domain Eukaryota; kingdom Metazoa; phylum Arthropoda; class Insecta; order Orthoptera; family Tettigoniidae; genus Meconema; species Meconema thalassinum. The sequence continues at coordinate 672,923,881 of OX336388.2, forward strand.
GCTGAATATTTATGGAGTTTTTGTAGCAATTCTTATATTCAAATGTGATATTTGGAATATTGAAGAAATATAATGTCGTTGTGGATAGTTAGATCCAACGTGATGTCGTGGAGACAATAATATTTTTGGCATGATAATTAAATACGAGATATAACTTGGAAGTAATAAAACTGTAAGACAACGTTCTATAAACCTTATTAAACAATTTGTTAGGAAATTAAACAAATAAATAAAGTTGATAATACAAGATTTTCTGAAAATCAGAATGACCTAATGAAATAAAAATCAGAATGACCTAATGAAATAAAAATCAGAATGACTAGATGAAATAATAAAATTAAATAACCAGATGATTGAAATTTAAATAAGTTGATAAATTAAATTTTGAAATAAATCGATGAATTAAATAAGTGGATGAATTAAAGATTGAATTAATTAAACTGATTGAAATGAATTATTAGACGATTGTAATGATGATGAATAACTGAATTAGAAGGTGATGATTAATTAAAGAAGCTGATGATTAATGAATTTATATGAAATTAAATAAATTTAATTGAGAGATGATTCGAAGGAATTGCAACTTAAAATGTGAATTTAAATGATGTAATGGTGATGAATTAACGATTCTGACAGGAATATTTGGAATTTTGAAGTGAGAATTAATGTGAGAAATATTTAATTTGATAATAATGATGAGGATGACCAATGAGAATTTGAATTTTCTGTAATTCACAGATAAGAGATTAATGACGATGTAAATAATGTAAATTAATTATTCAATGTTTAGGAACATTTGATTAACATGTTCTACGTTCAAATTATACCATGCAAACCATAATTTATGTGATATTTAACATGAGTGATTATTATATGTGTATGTTTAGGCAGATTAGTAACTTAATTAAATCCACATTGATGTTAAATTAAAGAGAATTAGGTCTCAGGTTTCACAAATGTCAGTGACGAAAGACATAGTGATACAGTGATCCTGAGAACCCAAGAGAACTTTATACATTTTTCTTGATAAGTGGATTGAAATAATTTTGCATTAGAAAGGAGATGGTTCGATTTTTTGGACAATGACAATTTAACTTTGCATTCGACCATACTCTTAGGTAGGATTTATATTTAAAATGTCTGTCTGACTATCAAAGTAAAATAAATTTGTTTTTATCTTAGTTGTGATCTGATGATGGTGTGATGTTCCTTTTTCTTTCCTTGTCTTGAGTAAGGCTTATCCGGAAAGGAAGTGGTTTTGCTAGGAATTCAGTTGATGGCGCCCATTTATATTTGAATTATTTTTATTAACTTAAGCCCGTAACGACCCTAGAGATACTTTGTCTCGTGAAAACCACTGCTTTTTCAAGAACTCAGCTGAATTTCCGACACATTCCTTATTTGACTAGAGGTTCATTTAACTCCGCTCTGTCCTGGAACTCCAGGGATGTGATGTTATAGCAGATGGGTCATCGCATCCCCAGGACGAACGGGTACAGAGAGAGAGGGAGAATTGGCTTTATCCAACTAGTGGGGCTTTTCGATTTTGTTAATTCGATGGAATCACATCAGATTTAGATTACTGAGAGATTGATCTCAAGTTCATTTAAGTGTGTTACAAAATTTATTATACTTAGTCAGACAATGTACTTGTGTGCCCAATCCAGTGTTCATGTTAATCGTATTAGTAATATCATGTTAGTTATAAGATATTTTTCCCTATACCCAAGTGAATGCAGGAATTGAGACATCGTGATGTGTTGTTGTCTAACGTCTCTATATAATTCTATATTGAAATATAATTATGTTGCCAGAGGATTTAGCGAAGGTGTTAGGAGAGTTACAGACGGGTATGTCTGGAATTGCAGAAACCATTTCTAAGATGGAAACTGAAGTTAAAGAGCAAATTAATAATTCAGAAGCTAGATTAGAAGCTAAATGTAAAGAGAATGTACAAGCATTACAGGCTAATAGCGAAGGCAATCTGAAGGATAATTTAAAGTCATTAGAGACTAGATTGCAGTCAACTAGTGAAGACAATTTAAAATTATTAGAAACAAGATTACAGTCAAATAGTGAGGACAATTTCAAATTATTGGAAGAGAAGTTACAGTCTCGTAGTGAAGAAACTAATACTGAATTAGAAAATAAGTTAACCAGATTAGAGAATAGTTTAACTTTGAAGAACAATGAGATGTTGAAAACGTTACAATTAGACATAATTGCAGTAAACATGAAAGGAGAGGAAAATGTTCAGATATTAAGGAAAAATATTATCGAGTTAGAAAGTAGAGGGGAAGAAAATATTTTTACTTTAAGAACAGACGTTATGACCATACAGAAAGACATTAAGTCAGATGTATCGAAGTTGAGATTCGACATCGATGGTTTAGTGGCAGATGTAGGAAAAATTCAAGATTGGTCTACCGAAGTATCTTTCGAGACTAAGATTAAGAGTCTAGAAACGAATCTAGGTAACGAAATAAAAGATTTGAAGACAGTAATTGGGACCATTAAAGATGAAGTCTTGGGAGAGGTCAATTCTAATATAAAGTCGTTAGAAAATCAATTGCAGAAGGATATTAGAAAGATAGACGACGATATAGAGCAAAAGGTTAACGAAAACTTAACTTTATTTAAAAATAGAGTCGGAGCAATTGTTGAGGAACGATATAATGAGGTCGATGCCGAAGCAAAAGAGAAACGTGACGGGTTAGATGAAAAATTAATCGCAGGTATGGCAAACTTAGAAGTTGGGTTTACGGAAAGCAAGGAAGCGATGAAATTAGATTCAACACTATTTAGAACAGATGTTGATCTGTTGAAAGAACAAGTCGCGTTAGTGAAGAACACGTGCGAAGGAAAGATTGACAAGTTGAGGAACGATCTAGACGAAAGTAACAAGACGCAGGACGTTACATCGTTGGATGAGTTGAAGACTCAGGTCAAGAGATTAGCAGAAGACAGGGTGACGAAACTAGAATCCATAGTTAACAGTTTCACCAGTCATAATGTAACATCAGGGGAAACATTGATGAATCAAACAGCGATAGACCGCAGTATGACGAATCAAGACACGAGCATGGTAGAAGACCGTCAAATGCAACCGAATGTGACATTCGAAAGGGTCAGTTCAACCCCGCAGGAGAATCCAAGTTCGAGTAGGAGTACGTCGAGTCCAAGTGAACGATATTCAGGTCCAGTCACAATTATAAGGAACCTAGATGACAAACCGAGAAAGTTTTCGGGAAATACAGGTGTTACACCAGTAGAATTTCTGCGAGATATTCGAGACTACATGGCGGAACACAGGGTAGCCAAAGAAAGAGAGCTAAGGATAGTAGAACGCGCCTTAGATGGATCTGCACTTACGTGGTTTAGAGCGTTCAGAAGCAACTTTGCGAACATGGAGCAATTTGCCATGGCTTTCTTGAGGAGATTCTGGAGTGCCGAGGATCAACTCAACGTAAGAGCGGAGATGTACTCTAAACGCTATTCTACGTCACATCCGACGCATTACGCCAACTACTTCACGTCACAACTGGCTAAATTACAGTTCCTTATTCCTCCATTGCCAGAAGAAGAGCTTTTGCAAGCTATAGCGCGACAGTTACCGATAGAGGTACAGCGATCTTTGATAGCATCGGGAGCCAATACGCTGGAACATTATGATGACATATTGAGGCGATTGGATTATACGAGCGCACAGGTTACACCGAGAAGTAATAGGAACGACAACAGAAACACGCAAGAAGTAAATGCGGTAGTCGTGGACAATGCAGCTCAAACGGACAGAAGGGATTCCTGGGAAAACCGACGGAACGATGGGAATCGAGGAAACATCCGTAATGCAAGAGGAAATGATCGATATAGAGGACCATATGAAAGGCCATACGATCAAGAAGCGAGAGATAGCCGGTATAGGAATTATAACCAAAATTCCAGGTATCAGGACAGGAATCGGTATAATAACAGATATCGGGGAAGGAATAACTGGAACCAAGGGCAACAGTTTAATGGAAACGACCGACAGGAAGGCCGAAGAAACGATCCTAACGACAGAAGGGATAATCGTGGACATGAAAGGTCAAGACAAGAGGATAGACAGCCTAGTGCACCACTCGAGGAGACAATGAGAGATGTCAATCGAGCCAGCACGAGTGGCGAAAAAAAAAAAAACGTCAAATTAACTCTAGAAGAAAATGAAAATCATTGGGAATCAATCGTCATCGTAGAAACATATCAGGTCAAGGACGAGGATTTAATCGAGGAAGAAGACATAATACAACGGGAAAATAGACATGAATTGCCAGTTATTAGTGTGGAAGTCATGGGAAAAGAAATAAAGACACTTGTAGACACAGGAGCTATGGTGAGCTTGATATCCATAGGTTGCCTGGATGAATTGAAATTATTAGGAAGAATTACAATGTTGCCAACTGTTGTTAGCAAAATTCAAGGGGTGATTCCAGACAAGAGTATGAAATGTAAAAGTCAGGTACTTTTAGATGTTGGGATTGGAACCAGAAGTTTTGAACGTTTAGGAATCAGGCATGTGTTTAATTCTGTACGGTATCCAGAGGGAAATCCCGCCGAAAGAATTATGCCGGAGATAAGTAAGCTGTGTCGCTTATATGTGTCAAGGCAACACCATAGATGGATGGAAGTGATACCCATCATTAGCCAATGCTTGAATTCCACAGTACATGAAAGCACAGGACAGATTCCGTCCATGCTTCATCATGGATTGAAACCGGATAGACCATGGGATAGAGTCGTGAGGGCACCAGTAGATCCTCAACCCACACAAGAAAGAAGAGTCGAGATGGCAGGAGAGAGGCTCAGAAGACAGGCGGAGAAGAGAGCCAGGAGACAGGCAGGAAGGAGGTTCCACGAGCCATTTCAAGAAAATGATGAGGTGCTGATTAGGAAGCCAGTCACTTCGAACCTACAGCTGAAGATCTACCATAAATTCGCTCCATTGTACGCTGGACCGTTCCGTATTGAACAAACATACCAGAATAATAGCTATAAGATTGTCAGAATGGATACTGATGAAGTTGTAGGAACTTTTAATGCAGCTAGCATCAGGAAATACCATCATGCTGAGTAAAGGAAATTGTAGAGCTATCGTGTACATGTATAATATATTGAATGCCTGAGAGTGTATTTTTTTTTCTCAATCCTGATAAAAAAAAAAGGAGATGTACGGGAGAGATGTACCCGATACCTATTTTAGGCTATCGGCTACGCCAGCTGACATTAAGCTGTAGTTGAAGTTTTGGGAAGCATTCAGATAAGATAGCGCATCGATCGCGTCAAGAAGAAAGCCAAGATGACGTAGGAGGTCAAGAATCAAGGAGGCATTGAAATCTGTGAGAAGATAGAATTATTAATAAAGATGTGAAGCTTTATTGAAATGTATATGGGATTATAATAAGTTAAAACAACTTAGAAGAGTATATATGACATGAATTATATGTGGAAATAATTTTATGGAAATAAGTTATTGTATAACAGAACAGCCGAGAGGAGTCGGGTTCGAGACTATCTTCGTGACGTGGGAGCACTGTGGTGGGGGAGAATCAGCCACGTGCCGCTCGGAACTCATAAGCTGGGACGCAGCGCTTAGCAGTTCAGTTGAGCTCATTGAGAGGAGCAGTACAGAGCAGCTCTATAGCACAGCGAGACGGGCATTGAAGGTCACGCAAAACACGTAAGCCGTCACGGCAAGTGTAGGCGACATATCTCGCATCACCGAGCAACAGAGGCCGAGCGGGTCATCGATCCAGCCGGGCTAGCCGAGAGGACAATTGTGGATAGCCGGGGTATTTCAAAACCGCACTGATCGCATATGAAGACTTTGTTTCAAGCTTCATTTCGACGTTGTTCGAACACAGGCTTTCACATTTAACATTATAACCATGCTGTTATATAATACATTCAAAGCGACTTTTTACTATTTCAAGTAAACTGAATGTTTAGCATAGGCTCTGATGAACATTACAGCGTGCATTTATAAGATTTTTATCTTATGCCATTTTCATGGATTACAAATTATAGACAGATACAGGGTGTATCGTAATCTGGAACACTATCTAGTAAAATTTTTATTTTACTCAAGTAGAACTTCGCAGTAAGTTGAGAGAGGACTTACAATTCTCAAACTGAACATTTATCGGAACAGTGGCGTATATTAGAAGAAGAGTAGGGGGTCCGCTGTTACCATGAACTTTTCGAGAAGGAGTTGGACGATATCCGCTATGGGTAATTCGAGGTTCAACATGATCGAGTAAACGTGAATAGAGACAAGATGGCACCACAGAGCGATGGATTCGGTTCCTGACGAGAGGAGTCCAACAGCTGATTCGCTTGGGATTTCGAAGGAAATCATCATTTCATGGATGAAATGATATTCACGCCGATCTTACGAGAAATCTTTAGGTAGGGAAAATCGACGATCTTGGAAATTATATTACAACTGATAATGAAAGGTATTGTAAGAGTTCTATCTACCTGATACGATTATTTTCATGAATACTGGGCACACATGTATATTTTTCTAATAGGAGTGATTTGATTATTAAGACATGGTTTGAATTTATATACTTCGAATTTGCTAGAATATGGAGTGACCATATGATATGGCAGGCATCATTAATCGATATTCTCACCGTTGTTTGACTTTATTAAGAAGATGTTTGGTCTTATAGACATTTTTCCAGCTAGGATATTTTTCATGGATAGTTTTTTTTTTAGTAACGAGTATTTCGAGCTCGTGATCTGCAATTGATTATCAGAAACTACTTCGTCAGTTCATTGCATACTAGCGAGTGTGTATTATTCATCAGTAGGGATTTTTTCCATTGGATTGTTTGGAGATATTAAGAAGTTATTCACTTTAGTGAATGAACGTCGCTTTTATATGACAACTAGAAACTTGTTGATTCCTTTCTGGTACATTCACTCATATAGTCCACGAGATGGGGTCTGTCGTATTTATACGATTGTATGATGGTACTCGCCTTACCCATCGTTTAGGGAACTATCATCCAAGTCGACGGGGCGAGGTCCTTCGTATTTATACGATTGCACGGTGGTTACACATCTTACTCGCCATTGAGGAACTCATTTTATCATCCGAATGTACACGAGATGTAAGTGAATTAAACAAGGAACTAATAGTCACATATCAGTCGAGATTTTGTTAAATAAAGTAACGATAAATGTCAACAGGATTGCATTTAGTAATTCTTGTTTGCCAATCCAATATTTTGTTGCTATACTCTTTTGAGAGTAATTTCAGTTTAACAGCTATTACAGCTGATGCTTTGATGATTTTTATAATTGTGTTTGATACCTTTGAGAAGGATTTAAAGTAATTTAATCTTGTAAGATTAATCATTAATGGTCATAATTATTTTAAGGCAGATCAGTATTGCAGATTTTGATGTGAGAGATTATAGCACATTGGTGTTTTTCTACGATGTGAATTATGAAACTTGTGAAAGAGAATTTATGCTATTTGAAAGCAAATATTAAATTACTGAAGTAATGTTTTTCCAATTGTTTAAGAAGTTGTCTAGAAGTGATCAGAGTAATTACAGTCATTGGAGATTATGTGCGTTAATAATTTGAAGCCATTTATATATTTTTGTAGATCATGCAACGTGGTTAAAAGAAAGTAAAAATGTAGACTTTCACGACCGGCGTTGAAATAGGAATCTCCGTTTCGCGGGCTTATAGGTCGTGTTCCAAGGACATTTTGTCGTCCTGACGTTTCGCTGAATACTGCGTTCAGCATGTTCACAGGTTACATAAAGCGAGGTAAAACAAGTAAACCTGTGAACATGCTGAACGCAGTATTCAGCGAAACGTCAGGACGACAAAAATGTCCTTGGAACACGACCTATAAGCCCGCGAAACGGAGATTCCTATTTGGTTAAAAGAAGTTTGTGATAGGCATTTTGTGGAATTTGCCATTTGATAGTTGCAACGTTGATAATGTATTTTGAAGCGGACATGAGGTTGTCATACCCAGTCTAGCGTATTTGTTGAAATTCATGCTGTATGTGCTGAATATTTATGGAGTTTTTGTAGCAATTCTTATATTCAAATGTGATATTTGGAATATTGAAGAAATATAATGTCGTTGTGGATAGTTAGATCCAACGTGATGTCGTGGAGACAATAATATTTTTGGCATGATAATTAAATACGAGATATAACTTGGAAGTAATAAAACTGTAAGACAACGTTCTATAAACCTTATTAAACAATTTGTTAGGAAATTAAACAAATAAATAAAGTTGATAATACAAGATTTTCTGAAAATCAGAATGACCTAATGAAATAAAAATCAGAATGACCTAATGAAATAAAAATCAGAATGACTAGATGAAATAATAAAATTAAATAACCAGATGATTGAAATTTAAATAAGTTGATAAATTAAATTTTGAAATAAATCGATGAATTAAATAAGTGGATGAATTAAAGATTGAATTAATTAAACTGATTGAAATGAATTATTAGACGATTGTAATGATGATGAATAACTGAATTAGAAGGTGATGATTAATTAAAGAAGCTGATGATTAATGAATTTATATGAAATTAAATAAATTTAATTGAGAGATGATTCGAAGGAATTGCAACTTAAAATGTGAATTTAAATGATGTAATGGTGATGAATTAACGATTCTGACAGGAATATTTGGAATTTTGAAGTGAGAATTAATGTGAGAAATATTTAATTTGATAATAATGATGAGGATGACCAATGAGAATTTGAATTTTCTGTAATTCACAGATAAGAGATTAATGACGATGTAAATAATGTAAATTAATTATTCAATGTTTAGGAACATTTGATTAACATGTTCTACGTTCAAATTATACCATGCAAACCATAATTTATGTGATATTTAACATGAGTGATTATTATATGTGTATGTTTAGGCAGATTAGTAACTTAATTAAATCCACATTGATGTTAAATTAAAGAGAATTAGGTCTCAGGTTTCACAAATGTCAGTGACGAAAGACATAGTGATACAGTGATCCTGAGAACCCAAGAGAACTTTATACATTTTTCTTGATAAGTGGATTGAAATAATTTTGCATTAGAAAGGAGATGGTTCGATTTTTTGGACAATGACAATTTAACTTTGCATTCGACCATACTCTTAGGTAGGATTTATATTTAAAATGTCTGTCTGACTATCAAAGTAAAATAAATTTGTTTTTATCTTAGTTGTGATCTGATGATGGTGTGATGTTCCTTTTTCTTTCCTTGTCTTGAGTAAGGCTTATCCGGAAAGGAAGTGGTTTTGCTAGGAATTCAGTTGATGGCGCCCATTTATATTTGAATTATTTTTATTAACTTAAGCCCGTAACGACCCTAGAGATACTTTGTCTCGTGAAACCCACTGCTTTTTCAAGAACTCAGCTGAATTTCCGACACATTCCTTATTTGACTAGAGGTTCATTTAACTCCGCTCTGTCCTGGAACTCCAGGGATGTGATGTTATAGCAGATGGGTCATCGCATCCCCAGGACGAACGGGTACAGTATGGACACAGTACCAGCCACTGCCTCACTTTTCATGAAAGTGTTCATATTATACACCACTTCCCGCGTTTGGCTGTGTAGTGATTTTGAAGAAAGCTTCGATAGAATAGGCGGCATTGCAGTTGTTCAGTGTTTATCCCAAGCTTTAGTCAATGCAATTAACTTTAAATTTGTAGCACTAGCGCTACGTAGCCTAATTTTATAAATTTCCTTGTAGAACAAGAAATACACGCAAGAGTCTCAAGGAGAGTTATCACACCGCGAACAGCGAAGCTCATAAGGCGACAGCCACGTCTCAACTGCCAGTGGAACAGCAATGCACATGCGCTGCTTGCATAGGTTCGCCGAACATCTACAGTCTACAGCACAGGTGACCGCCAGTGTCCAAAAACTAACGTCCTAGCTGTACACTGAGAATAATTCCTACGACTTCCCACTTGGTAAATTTGATTTAACCAACAATCATTACAAGATGGCTGATAAATTGCTTTGTTTTCCTGATATAATTCATGTTCCTAATATCAAACCAGACTGAGGGGTCAATAAGTCAGAAATATGTTTTTGTGATCAGATCCAATGATATTAATTCACTTGGTTGCACCTTCAGTGGAAAGGCAATCAACTTTCTTGTGTATTTCACACACAATACGGACTGGCAGTGAACATTGGATACACTGTATAATAGTGATCTATTCTTCAGTGTGTCATTATGGTTTATAATAACTACAAATAAATAAGTTAATTACATATTTATTCACTCCCCAAATACATTTAAGACACTGCAGACTAATTACAAGAGACAAAGGCATTACATGAATATAATCACAGGAATAGACATTTAACATAATTAAATTACAAACAATCATGAAAGAACAAGTTAATTACAAACTTCAATTTATACAAAAAATTAGTGATGATCATGGAAAGAACTTGGAGCCTTCTCATTTGTTTACTCTGTCATCATCAGCCGAACTTCCCCCTTTACAGGTTTACAAGTGCAACGTCATACATGTGAAGCAGGAAATGTGAGCCTTAGCAAGTTTGCAATTCACAAACTTGGGAAACGCTCACTCTTTATGCTGCACCAAACATGTAAACAAATGGAAGGGGTCATGTCTCATATATAGTAGTGTGAATAGTTTTGTAGACAAGTTAGTGAGCGGTTCTGCAGACAGCTACCAGGAACATGATTCAACTTTGCTATTTGTCCGGAGTATACAATTAATGATACTTTAAGGGATAAATGAGATGGTGTATCAGTATCAATTGCATACATAATAATTTAATCACAGTAATGGACAAAGCATTATGGTTTGAAAATATTATCACAAAAAAAGGAAAATGAAAACCATCCAAAAAATAAATAACTCTCCAATAATCTGTCAAACAGATAACAAAGCAGTACTATATATGAGACATAACAAAGGGTAGATCACCCTCATGATAGATCTATGGAGATCTATCAAGAGGGTTTAACGGCCTCATCCACCTCCCATAGAACTGCAGTCTAACTGTCCAAAACCGCCGCTACCACCCATTTTTTTCCTTGGGGGCCGTGGGGGCCTGCAACATAAAAATATTACTGAACATTTTTAGTCTGCCAGTTTTAAAAAAACGTTGCAATGTCTTGTAGATCCGGCAAACAAAGAAGAAAATAAAAGCTTCTCTTTACTTTATTACTGGGCTGCTGGCCCCATGTTATAGGTGTAGCACACTTGCCTCTTATTGGGCCTCGTGAGAATAACCGAGTAGTTGCTTGATATGAGAAGAAGCACTCCATGGCCTAAGGTCAAAGGTGTCATTGTGCTGGCCACTTGTCCACCACAAACCTATAAGCTGCACACCAGTCGTCCTTGTGGTTCTCTGGGCTCAATTGTGGGGTCAGTTTTATTTATTGATGGGCTACAGGCAAACTACCAACCTAGAGTGAAGTTCGGGAACCAATATCTGAAGTACAACAGCTCCCCTAAGTAATTAGGAGTGATATTGGACAGGGCATTAACTTTCAGACAGCATATTGCAAAAACAGCAGCAAAATTAAAAATCCGTAATAACTTACTAAGCTGGAACATCATGGGGCGCTGATGCCAACACATTCAGGACTACTGCTTTGGCTGTCATATATTCTCCAGCGGAATACTGTGCAGGCGTTGATATTCAACTCCGCCAGACAATGCGGATTTTCTCTCTGACACTCTACATTGCACTCCCTCACAGTGGCTACCTGTACTGTGTAATATTGTTCCTCCTCACATCAGGAGATAGCAAGCTCTTTCCCGCAGAATTATGAATAATAAAGTTCTCCCAATCCACCAAGAAGACAATCAATCTTCTACATCCAGGTTGAAATCACGGAAATCAGCCTACAAGATGGCTATGGAACTTACTTCAGCTCCATTCAACCCCCGAAATACATGGAAAGTTGAATGGTCTACCTTTCCACCTCGTGGCCAAATTGAAGTACAGTACTTGATCCTACCATCAAACTACCTGGATTCCATCTCCCTCGAGCTGTCTGGTCCCGTCTGAACAGAATTCGATGTGGCACTGCTCGAACTAGAGTAGCCTTATATCAGTGGGGTTGGATAGACTCGCCTCGTTGTAAATGTGGATACGAAGTGCAAACAATCAAGCACACTGTGCAGGAATGCCCTCTATATATGTACTCTGGGACCTTAGTAGAGCTCCATGCAGGCACTCCACAAGCTCTTGTATGGATTCAAGACCTGGCAGCCCATATATGAAGGGTCGTAATGCTGTAAATTCTTTATTTGAAAATGGCCCAACTCCAGGCGTCGCGTGTTTACATTTTGTACATTTCTATTTAACATATACAGTACTGTATATGAAACTTGCAGATTAAAGTTGAAGAAACTGAAGAAAAGTCAAAAGCCAAAAAGGTGGGCAATAGACAGACTGAAAGAGAAGGATGTAAACGAAAGATTCAAGAAGAGTATAAAGGAAGGACTAATGAAAAACCCTAAACAAACTTCAATTACAGACGAATGGGCACTTTTGAAGAATGAAATAACAAAATCCGCAGAAGAAAACATTGGTAGGAAAGAAAGAATAGGTAGAAAACCGTGGATCACTCAGGATATACTAGAATTGATGGATGAAAGGCGGAAACACAAGAATCTAAGAGATGAAAAGGGGAAAGCAGAATACAGACGTCTGAGAAATGAGGTTAACAAGAAGGGCAAGGAAGCAAAAGAAGAATGGTTGAAAGAGAAATGTGCAGGTATAGAAAATTGTCTGAAATTAGGAAAAGTAGACACAGCTTATCGAAGGATTAAGAATACTTTTGGGGAAAAGAAGACTAAGTGCTGTAATATTAAGGACACAAATGGAAAGCCTCTAACAGATAGGGAAGAAAAGGTTGAGAGATGGAAAGCTTACATAGAGAGTTTGTATAAGGGAAAGGAGATTGAGAATCATGTAATGGAAAGGGAGGAGGAAATTGATGAGGATGCGAAAGGAGATTTACTATTGAGATCAGAATTTGATAGAGCTTTGGAAGACTTAAGCAGGAACAAAGCACCAGGCATAGATGATATACCGATTGAGTTGCTACGCTGCATAGGAGATGAAGGTCTGATCAGGTTATTTCACTTGGTGTGTAGGATTTATGAGACAGGTGAGGTACACCCTGATTTCAAGAAGAATGTAATCAACCCTATACCAAAGAAAGTGGGAGCTGACAGATGTGAAGATTACCGTACAATCAGCTTGATTACTCATGCTTCAAAGATCCTGTCTAGAATAATTTACAAGAGGATTGAAAGCCAGATAGAAACGGAGTTGGGTGAAGACCAGTTTGGTTTCAGGAGAAATGTAGGAACAAGGGAAGCTGTACTAAGTCTGATTTTGGAAGGTAGAATAAGGAAAGATAAGAGAACGTTCATGGCTTTTGTAGACTTAGAAAAGGCTTTTGATAACGTTGATTGGACTAAATTGTTTGACATTTTGAAATCAATTGGAATAAAGTACAGGGATAGGAGGGTGATATACAATCTGTACAGAAACCAGACAGCAGTCATTCGAGTTGAAGGACATGAGAGAGAAGCTGGTATTCAGAAAGGTGTAAGGCAAGGCTGCAACTTATCACCCATACTTTTCAATCTTTACATTGAACAAGCAATGAAGGAAATTAGAGAAAAATTTAAAGTGGGAGTGAAGATTCAAGGAGAAATAATTTCAACTCTGAGATTTGCTGATGACATCGTCATCTTGGCCGACAAGCCTGAGGATTTGAATGAGTTTTTGAATGGTATGGACTCCGTCTTACGGAAAGAATTCATGATGAAAATAAATAAATGTAAAACAAAAATACTGGAATGCAGCCGAAATAAATCAGAAACCTCTATGGAGATCAAATTGGCAGGTGAAAAGCTGAAGGAAGTAGGAGACTTCTGTTACTTAGGAAGCAGAATAACCAGTGATGGACGAAGCAAAGAGGATATTAAAAGTAGGTTGGCTCAGGCAAAGAAAGCATTTCTACAAAAAAGGAATCTGCTGACATCGAATATAGATTTAGGTATTAGGAAGTCATTTTTGAAAGCCTTTGTCTGGAGCGTGGCGCTCGATGGAAGTGAAACTTGGACTATTGGTGCAGCAGAAAAGAGGAGAATTGAAGCATTTGAAATGTGGTGTTACAGGAGAATGATGAAGATCAGATGGGTAGATAGGGTTACAAACGAAGAGGATTTAAGACGAGTGGGAGAGGAGAGATGCTTCTGGCGACTGCTAATGAAGAGAAGAGATAGGTTGGTAGGACACATACTAAGACACCCAGGAATAGCAAGCTTAGTTATGGAAGGAAGGGTCGAGGACAAAAACTGTAGGGGTAGACCAAGGTTAGAATATGTTAAACAGATTGCCTCGGATGTAGGGTGTCGGAGCTATGTAGAGATGAAACGATTAGCTCAGGACAGGGAGGCATGGAGAGCTGCATCAAACCAGTCAAAAGACTGAAGACTCAAACAACAACATATGAAACTTACCATCTAAAAAAATTGAGATTTGTGCATAATAACATCTAGATAATACTTAATAACTTCCACAAATTTCTTTGTTGTAGGCTTGATGTATGCAATTTTATAAAATTTTAAACGTAGCGTTCGTGTTTACATGGGACGGACTTTTTTCAAACTTCTGCGAATTGTGATAACTTTTATTGGTAATGTTAAGATATTGTTTACAAGAAAGACAAAGGTACGTTTTTAAGAAAAAAACAAATGTGTAAGTTGCGTAATATCTGCGTAATATAGTTAAATGCGATCGTCGCGTGTTTACTTGACAGCATTGCGTGATTACACGTACGAATTAGTGCTATCGCGACATGGCACGAGGAGCCAACTCGTCATCAAATACGATCACTGAATGATAAAAATGTAGATTTAATATCGTAGTAAGTAATTATAAGTAAGGGGCGTGATGGAGCAGCGGTCAAGCTGACACTTGCAACCATCAAGACGGACTGGGTTCGAGTCCCGATTAATGCATGTGCGATTTTCGAAATGAAAGTCACATGCTGTGGTTCGGATTTCGCGTAAAAAGTGAGGTCCCGTGGCTTATGATCACGAGATTGTCGGTCGCGTAAAACTAGGCACAGGTAATTTTCTTGCAATTTCACTTTCATTTAAAAAGCACTCGTCTTTCGTCGGTTCACAAAACAGTTTAGCTTCATTGTTATACTTTCGAAAATTGGTTACGAAATAAACATCACCATCACTTTCAATTATGGTACAAACATAATATTTGGATTGTTTCTTTCCGCTGTATTTTCCAAGTACGAAGTCGCCCTCTTCAAAAGCTGTATCACGGGGTGCATTTCTGTCATCTGCTTCGATCTTGTAGTCTGGATGTGGAGAGTGTGTGGTAGTTGTTTCTGAATAATAATATTTTCTGGCCTGAACTATGTATTTTTTTAACGGCTCCACATAATGAATATCATGTGTATTCCTGGTAGAGCACAGACATCGACGAAGCGGATTTCCAGAAGGGGTTTACTCTTTTCAACGTCTTCAGAAGGAAGAAATATAACATTTGTGCTTGCTGAATTTCTTTTCGCCACTTCCACAACATCGCGGACGTTTATAAGGTCTCTCTTTGCACGTAGAGCAACAGTCAAATTACGTTTTAGTGTCCCGAGTTCGTATGAGACATCTGGATTTTCTGCTCCCCAAATGATGCAGTTATGCGTGTTGACTCGGCCACTCGCATGGAATGTGGCTTCGTCCGTGAACATCCTTCGTTTTAACCACCTTCCTGCCACTCACACATCGTCGTAACAAAACTGAGTCGAGCTCCATAATTCAGCTGTGTCAATGCTTGTAGGTGCTGCATACGGTATGGACACATGTGAAGATAACGCCTAGCAATCCTGTGACATGCTGTGTATGGTGTATTCTGCTCTGCTGATAAGCGGCTGAGTGACTTTCGTGGACTCTGTGTCATGACTTGTCGAATATCTTCCTCCTTGTTGCTATCACGCCGCCTTCCACCTGTGTGAGGCATCTGCAATCCATTTTCCAAAAACATGTTGTACCATATAACAATCTCCCGATGTGATGGGACATCCCTAACGTTGTACTGACGTCTGAAAGCTCGCTGCTCCATATGACGGGAACCTCCCTGGCCGCCTATTCGCGAGAACGTCGTAAACACGCGACGTATTTTACTACCAGCTTTGTATGAATCCATTTGAAATTTTAAACGAGTGATATAGCAGTTCGTAAGGGTGTACAAAATTGGCTTTGCATACCAAATTTAATTCAAATTGAGCCACGCACTCTTCGTCTACAGAAACTTTTATACCTTTTACGTCGCGTGTTAACATGGCCTGCAGCTATAAATTTGTCGCCTTATTACACCTTATATAAACTGTTAATAACCTAAATAAGTACTTTACTGTGAAGAGAAAGGACATTAGAATTAACATTTAACATAATTATTTTCACACCGTTCCATCATTTAATAAACTAATTCCCAAAACCATGGAGAAATTTCAAATGAATTTAGACTGACATAAAGGTTCAATTAACCACTCAATTAAGAACTGAAATACATCAGCAAATGAATACATATAATAAAATTAATAAAATTTCATGTTTTATCTATCATGAAAACTTATTGCCGAGTTTTTATATTCCATTTTACTTTTTCCTAATCGGGTGGACTATTCTCTGGAATCAGCCAAATGTATATATATTAATTACTGTCTTGTATGCATCATACGCTAAATAAATAAATAAATAAATAAATTGATGGGCTGAGTTATGAAATCTCTTTCATCGATAGTCATAAAGGAAGGGAGGGGAATCTGCCCTTGACCCATCACAGCAACCAAGTTGCAGAGCTTGATACGTGTCTCCCTTGCACAGTATGTTTGAGATGGGTGTTCAGGAAAGAAGCAGATAAGGAGACTACATCCCTAGCATTACCTAGAACTGCTACAGTGTTATACAAATATTCAGAGGAAGTGGAGCTAAAAATGAAAAACATTTTACTGCCACACATCGAGACGATTAGCTCTTGCTCTTCACACAAAATATACCCGAGCAGACTGAATCTGCATAGTGATTTTGTCTTGCTTGAAATTTTCTGGAAATAGATGTCTCACTAACCTCTTACTGCCGGCCTCTATATTCGTCTAGACCCCTTTCCATTCATAGCCGCCGACCTCTAAGTGGTATAGACCTAGTTCGTCTAGTTTGAAGCTATGAAAGTGGGAGTGGTATATCTTTGAAGCTGAAGAGCTCGCCCTCTGTTTGAGTAACAATAAGACCTTTCCAATATTTAGTTCTTTTTTAGAGAGACTGAAGCACTATTCTTTCTTTACACTCGAGCGCGCACAGGTCTAACTTTCTCTCTCATTCTAGCGTTTGTTCGTCAAACTACTATAAGGCTCGCAGCTCATAATCACTGCGAGGAATGAGACCTGTGTCACATCAGTTGACAGCCTGACAACGGTTGCTACTATTACTACTACTACTACTACTACTACTACTACTACTAACAATGCAGAAACATTCAATTGAAGTTTAACATGAAATTACTAGTTCAGACTCCTTCAGACACTACTGAAGATAAACGCTGCTGCACTCACTGGGATGTGATGGGCGACCATTTCATTTATAAGGGCCTTATTTTTTGGTGAAATAAAACCGTTGAATTCGGTGTTAAAACTGACGCTATTTCGGTGGGTATTTCACGAATTAAATTGTCATAATGATCGACGATTCTTCTGAAATCTTCCTTATAGTATGGGATATATCTACCAGATTATGTGATAAGGGGGTTTTTAAACTTCTTTGTGATGTGTAGAGTATCGCAGAATGTTATTGGTCGCTTAGAATTACGTTCATTTCCTTCTTTCTTGCTGAATTCCTGCAGTGTTTATCGCACGTGTCTTTTCGTTCCCACTGAATACGAACATTGGAGTATTTACACATTAGAATCTTTCTTGCAGCGTCAAATACATATAACCCCTCACTGTTGTATTCCTCAGCCCTCGAGAAAACTGTTGTGACTTTAATTTTTGGCTTTTTTTAAACTTAAATGCTGAATGTTTGCCGATAGTTTTATCAGTCGCGAACTCGAACTGCTGTATCTACGGCCACAACGCCATTTGATGTAATCGATAGCCTTAGAGATCGTGGAACTGAATACACATACTTCCGGCCTTGTAGGCAGTTGTGTAGAGAATATGCAGCACTATCAATCAAACGAGAAGGAAACCACGACAGTCAATTCCTCAGAAGCATTTAAACGTGTATTCGAGAGCTTTTTCGATAATATTTAGCATTTTCGTACCAAGTGGAGTATATTTAGTGATTATTTGTGCAATTCGCACAATAAATCAGATTTTGTGATATTTCGCGAATTCATTTTGCTAAAATACTCTACTTTAAGTATCTACAAGGTCATATATAGGCCAGAAAGGAGATATGAAAAAAATTCGCGCATATCGCTATTACCAAAAAATACGGCCCCTATTCATTTAAAAACATGTCAAAATAAGATATTTAAGAATATTTCAGTTTAAAAAGCATGCTAAATGAAAATATTTATCATTATTTTATGTCACATTTTACAATCATTCTCTGATAGTAACAATCGCTACAGAAGGCTATATTGATGAGAAAAGGCCTTGGGGAAGACCAAAGAAAGCTTTGATTAAGCAAGCTTAATTGTCCTCTTGTCTTTGACGACCCTTTCATATTTTTTTCAGGTTTTCTTTTCTTTCTTTTCTTTTTTGGAAATCATTATTGAAATTTGTGAATTGCTCAACTTTGGCAAAGGCAAGATATAAATATTTGAAGAAGAATTACAATCTAATTAGACTATCAAAATAAGGAAACTGCTAACTATTAGACTGTTTTCTCGGCCGTTGAAAGCTATAATGGAATGGGATTTACTTACCCTGGCCCTGGCCTGTAGTCTCTTGTGTACTGACTGCCATTTTTATTCATATCTGGATCAATTAGAGTCTTGAAGCTGCAATAGATACAGAGCCATGCAAGTAACAATTCTTTAACTAAATTGCCAACTTATAATACAACAAACAGCATTTAAAAAAATATTACTGTAATAAAGTATAAATAAAGACAACACAAGCAAGATCTCAATTATATCATTACATTTATAATGAACAGTAGAGGAATTATAGTCAAGAGTAGCTATCTTCTTGCAGATTTACAGTCTCAACACGATGAAAGTAACACAAAGTATATAACTTATGGCACTAGCGATGAAGGGGGGAGGAGGGGGAGGGGGAGAAGCATAAAAATTATTATTAAAAGAACATGTCAACAATTGTCAACTTTACAAAGAATGATTACTATGGCTGAAACTTCCATGAGAAAAAATCATGAGCAGTCACCAGAGGCTTTCGTACCTGGGCGATAACGATGAACGAGATGATAACCCACAATAAAATTTTATTTCAGTAGTTTAGAAAATTGCCTCAAAACAAAGTAAATTGTGTTGAAGAGTGGATAAATCTTGCCCTATATAGAAGTTGTGAATGTTAAAGACAGGTTCTCGTCTCCTTCACTATTAATAAGAAGGGTCCTCAATCCCTAGAAGAATGAGGATTGAAGGACTTGGAAGGAAGTAGAGTCATGAAAGGCAGATAGGAAAGGGAAAAAGAAGAGGGTCTGCCACCGAGTCACTGGAAAAAGGGGTGAAAACTGGACCCAGCTCAGGAATCCCTTGGGGTCAACAAATCCCAAACTCACCAGCCGTGAACTGTTGGCGGTTAGCACTATCCAAGATGCACCATAAGAGGTGGGGCTAAGTATACCCTGTCTCCTAAAGAGCCTTGAGCAGAAGATACCTTGAAGAACGAGGGTGCCAGGAAAGACAAGACAAGAGCCAATTAAGGCAGAAAAAAGAAAGACCATCTGGGTCTGAAGAGAACAAGAGTCGACTAAGGTAGGTTGGCCAGAAGAATGACAGAGGAGCCTGGCACAAGTGGAAGCAATGCCGGACTCAGCTGGAGTTCCATGGTTGTCAACCCACGTCCAACTGGTTTGTGAGCCCCTGGGGGAAGCCAACTATATTCATTGAATTTGGGGTCAGTTGTTCAGGTAATTGGTATTTAGATAATTAAATGTGTGTTTCTTATATACAGGGTCATTCATATAAAATAAGAACGCCAAGCGGCGGCTTTGTTCTCCGCCGAGCAGGTGGCGCGCCACGGCCCCCTGCTGTAGTATTGAAAGCGCGCGCATAGTACATAAGAGGGCTGGTTTTTTTTCTTCGTTTTTTTTTCTTCCAAGTTTCGATGGACTGTATAAAAATAACAGATTGACATTACCAAACTTGACCTTGCAATAAGCGTGCAGGTGTTCAGTCGCCAGTCTAAACCTCAAGTGCTAACATGGTGAGACAGTTATCATTGCAACATCGTATTTTTTTATGTAAAACGTATTTTAAGTACGAGTCGGCTCGGCGGGTACGTGAAGCACTTGTTCAGCAATTTCCTGATGAAGTGCCACCTTCACTAGCACAGATTCACGTAACTGCAAATAAGTTTGACACTACTGGCTCGGTGCTCAATAAAAAACATACGCGCACACGAACAGTTTTAACAGAGGATAAGTTAGATGACATTGGCGAGAATCTTGAACGGTCTCCGAATAAATCACTCACAAAATTAGCACAACAAGTAGGGGTTTCGATTTCATCTGCATACAGAGCTACAAAGCTGTTACATATCAAACCGTACAAGTTTACACGGGCCCAATGTTTAAAACCTGCTGATCCAGCCACAAGAGTGATATATTGGGAGTGGTATCTTGCATCATTGAATGATCGTTTATTTGACCCACAGCTTGTGTTCTTTTCGGATGAGGCCTGGTTTCACCTTAATGGGCGTGTGAACAGTCATAACCCTCGCTATTGGTGTGCAGAAAACCCTAATGGTGTTTATGAAGTCCCTCATTATGATAGGAAGATCCGTGTTTGGTGTGCTGTTCATGCCGGAAGAATAATAGGGCCAATTTTTTTCGAGACAGTAAATGCAGAGAAGTACCAAGATAACATTTTGAAGCAGTTCTTCAATCAGTTAACGGAAGAAGAAAAATCACGAGGGTGGTTTCAACAAGATTCAGCCCCTGCTCATACAGCAGAAGATTCCCTTCTTACAATCTCGGAAGTGTTTGCAGACAGAGAGATCAGTGTTGGTCTATTTCACCCTCGTTCTCCAGATCTAACAGTGTGTGATTTTTACTTGTGGGGTAAACTGAAAGAACAAGTGTATCGAACAAATCCTCACACATTGGAGGAACTGAAAGAAAACATTACGCTGGCAATCAGGAACATTACAGTGGCAGAACTCGCTCGCGTCAGCCAGAATGTGGTTACCAGATACAATGCTTGTATAACCCAGGAAGGACGACACTTCCAACATCTTTTATAAGGTAAGACTCAACGACTTGTTCGTTTTTTAATGATAAATTTTTGTTTTTCCGTAAATTTTAGTTATTTTTATAATTATTAGTTTTTTTGTTTCATTAATTTTCGGTCTTTCCACCTCTAAATTTTAAATTTAATTCCAAATTTGTATACTTCAATCTGTGTTAAGCAGATGACCATGTAGTTCCTCCCCTTAAAACAACAATAACTAACTAATTAACTGAAGTAAGATTTCAGCATTGTACACACGCTAGCAAGGACGCTGCATCTGTAGCATATATGGATTTACACACGCTTAAAGCAGGGGGCCGTGGCGCGCCACATGCTCGGTGAAGGTCACCGCAACAGCGGAGAATAAAACAGCCGCTTGGCGTTCTTATTTTATATGAATGACCCTGTACATGCAGTTACAATCTCATGCCTAAGTAGGTTATTTTCATCTACCTATGGTAAGTTATTCAGCCTATGGGGCAAGTGTGTGAAGATGTATGCAAGGTCTCCCTTCTATGTCTTCTACCCCCTGTTATAGGCCAGACCTCCTCTATGAAATGAATTATTCTACTTAACATGATATTCAATGTCTAATTCTTGGGAAGTTGTGTTCTCAACAGTAACAGCACAGGTGTAGGGAGTCAAAGGAGGGACAAAGATAATTTTATTAAAAGAAAAGCATACGAATGTGCATTACATAGATTTACAGTACAGTAGTCTAGTCCTTGCTATAATCACACAGTGATTTCTGGTGATGTGATATATGCCACAGAACTGGTCACATAACGAGCACAAGCAAAGTTCATTTGGGGCGTGTTAGTACATGTTCTTATATATTTTATGGTGGTACCCGTGCACTGCGGGGGCTGCGTGGCGCAGTCGGTAGAGGCGCTGAGGTTCTAACTGAAAGGGAGTGGGTTCGATCCCCACCCAGGTAGTGGATTTTAGAAGCAAAACTACCACTTTCAGAAACGCAAATAGCCCTGGGGTTCACTCAGCCTACACCAGAAATGAGTACTAGGGTAATTCCTAGGAGCAAAGACGGCCGGGCGTGGAGCTGACAACTCCATCCCATCTCGTGCCGATGTCCCAAAGGGTGGAAGCCTCTACCTTCCACTACTCCCAGGGCCTCCATGGCCTGTACGGAGTTGACTTTGCTTTACTTTGCTTTACCCATGCACTGCTAGATTTATCACCACATATCTTAGTCTCTGATTGACATTGGTCCAGTTCAGGTAGATCATGGCATCCATGCTGTAGAATTCTAGAGGAATGTCATCTCTCTTCTCCCTGCTAGGTGCGCTTCGCCAAATTTTGAGGATGGAAGCTGTAATTTTGTCCTTATTTCTTCGACAAGGATGGGTTCCCGTGCTAATTCATGTTAGGCAGGAACGTGCATACTTTGAGATGCCCATTCAGGTTTTTAGGTATTGGGCTTTAACTCTTTAGATAGTGGCCAGACCTCTCTTTGTTAGTCGGTCCCATATCAAGTGGATCCTGCAAGTCAGAATTGGTAGGATCTTTGCACCGAATAGATGGATCATAGCCGTTTTTAAAGATAGCTGCTGTAGGCCTAGATTATTAATGTCGTACATGGTTTTCATGTAAGCCACTGCTCTGTCTTGGATGTGTAATCTAAATGTCCCAGTAGTCTGTAAGGTGATCCCAGGGGATTTAAATAGTTTACTATTTCCACTTTGTCCTCTTCGTATTGCAAGTTGTTGTCTGCTGCTGCACGCCCACCTTTCAGAAAGACCATCTGTTGAGTTTTTGTCCAGTTTATTTTTAGACTGTTATTTCCTGCCCATTCTACCAGTGCTCAGAAGGCGTTTTTGGAGTTCTTCCTTATTTGGTGATCCTAGGACCATGTCATCCACATATATGTAGAATAGATCACAGTGTCCTCCAATTTTTCTCGAATTGCTGTTGTTACATTATCTGTGGCAATATTGAACAGTAAAGGATGGACGGGGTCACCTTGCAACACTCCATTAGTTTGGGTGATTTCCTTCGTTTTGCAGACCTATGGTGATCTGGTTGTATGCTAGAATATCTTTTACTAGGCTTGTCAAAGGGTTGTGATTGCCGATGGTATTTTGAAGTTTCGATATAAGCTTTCTCCTGTCCATTAGGTCGAAAGCCATTGTATAGTCTATAAAGACTGCATAAAACTTTCCCTTTTGGAGTCATTTTTCTGCCTTAACCCTTTCCCACACACATTTTGAGGTCATTTATCCCCCGAGTTCTCCTGCTTGAAAGCTGCATGGATATTGGTGTAATTATTTCACTGAATAGTATAACACCTCCTAACAACCGACAGCAATGGCTACGCTCGCTGAAGCACAGCGTTAGGTCATGGGGCCAAGCTCTCTGCTGACTCTGTAGACGTGTGGGATTGAGCCCCACCGTCGGCCGTCCTTGAAATGGTTTTACATGGTTTTTTTCCATGGTTTCCCCATTTCTTTTACAACAAGCAAATGCTAGGACGGTGCCTTCTGACAGGCCACAGCCGCTTCCTTCCACATCCTTGCCCACATTTATCCATTCATCTCATCTCTCATTCCGACACGCTGGTCACCCACGGGCGTCGACTAGAAAGACCTGCACTCTGCCTCTCAGGAGGCCACACAAAAGAAAAAAAACTCCTAACATATGAATAGCCTATAATAATCTATTTCTTTTGATTCACTTTCCAAATTATGTACAGGTCCAACACACCTATAAAATTGAAGGAGTTGTGAAATGAAAAGTCCGAGGTACCTGAATGACCGGAGTATCACCATCGGGCCCAAATTCTTGGTCTTCATTTTCACTCTCATCGCCATTATCACTAACTTATAATAAAATTAACTTTGTCAATATCACCTACATCCGCTAAGACATCACTTCCACCACTACTTTATGATTCTGTATCGCTTTCGGCATTTATATCAAGCTCAGTTTCAATGTCCACAATACTCAAACCAGCCATGATCACAGAGTAGGCTACACAGCTAATCCAGCCCTGTCAATGTTTACATGGAATTACGCTCTTTGTTTGTTTATTTCCTAAGCCTTCTTGATTCTACAACATGCTCATCCAAGCATAATGATATCTCTGACCCCTCCAGACGTTACGGTAGAAACCGTCAGAGAGTAGATAATGACAAAGAATGCAGTCAGGAGCTTTCGGGCGGTATGGGCGGGAAGTGATTAATTGACTCGTCTTGTCTTTTCTGGTACCCTCCATCTTCAAAGTATCAGACCTCATCTTTTTTCTTTTCAGGGCGCCAGGGAATGTTCACCGCAGTGCCTACTTGCTGCTTCGAGAGATAACGTCACCAGTTACTTTGGCAGCACGGCTGTCACTTGTATCAAAACAAACAAACAGTAAACTATGTACACACCACAGCCATTCATAACATAGTTGCACTCTTCCAATACTTACTTTACTTTCGGTGTCCGGGAGACACACTAAATTCTTCCTTTCCAGAACTCAGCAGCTCTTATCCCTCGGTCTGTGGCCAACATAAGGTCTTCCTGGCTGCAGGTTTCATTAAGATCTTTGCACGTGAGCAGGTGTTGTGGAGTCTGGATTTCTCCACAGGCACATCGTGGATCTTCTGCATAACCCCACTTCACAAGGTTGCTACGACACTTAGGAACTCCTGTTCTCATCCGGTTTAAGGACCTCCAGGTGGTATAAGGCAAATGACTACCACTGCTCAGTTCTTCTTTAGGGGTAAACCCCTCTGGTACTATTTGTTTCCAGAGTGACACATGCCGGACGTCTGGCTTGGTATGGAGGGGTACTGTTCTCTTAATAAAACTCTTCCTGGATCTTAGGCGAGGAGTGGTCACCTTGTGGTTGAACATAGAATGTCTGGGATCTGTTTCAAGCTTTTGTCTCTCTTTCTCTGCTGCCACCCGGCGTCGAATAACTGGAGGTGCAATGCCAGCGAGAGGGAAGATCTTCTGCACTGGAGTAGGTCTCAGACATCCAGTGACAATACGTGTGGACTCGTTAAGAGCTATGTCCACTTGCTTGGTATGGGCAGATGCTCCCCACACTGATGATCCGTACTCTCCTGCTGCGAAGCAAAGTCCCAATGCTGTTGAATGAAGAACCTGAGGGTTCGCTCCCCATGTTGAACCTATCAACTTCCACATTATCCTATTTCTTGAGCTGATCTTGCACTTCAATTCTCTACAATGTTTCCTGAAGCTGAGGGTACGATCGAGCTTGATTCCCAAATATCGAGGCGTTTCACAGCTTTCGAGTGTCACTCCTTTCCAGACAACATTCAACTTTCTCCGGGCCTCTTTGTTGCAAAGATGAAATGCGCATACTTGTGTCTTTCCAGGGTTAGGTTTCAGGTGATTCTGGGCGTAATAATTGTCTAATCTCTCAAGAGCATTGGACAGTTTTCCCTCCACCTCCTCGAAGCTCCTACCCTGTACAGCAATAGCGGTGACATCCGCATAAATAAATCGCCTGGCCTCTAAATATTCTGGCTGGTCATTTGTATAAATGTTGAATAGTAATGGGGATAACACACTGCCTTGAGGTAACCCGTTTTTCTGGTTCCTCCATCGACTTTTATTCCCTTGAAGTGTAACATAAAACCTTCTGTTCTGGAGCATCCCACGTATGACATTTGTTAGATTCATGTCCTTAGTGATGTTGTACAGCTTGGCTATGAGCTTCTTATGGTTCACTGTATCATATGCAGCACTGAGATCTATAAAGGCGACATCAGTGATACGTTTATTCTCATAGCCATCCTCGATATGCTGTGTCAGGTTCAGAATTTGGCTGGAACATGATTTCCCTGGTCTAAATCCAGCTTGATCTTGAATTAGCCGATTATCAATGCATGTTGCAATTCTTTCAAGGATCAACCTTTCAAATGCCTTGTATAGGTGGCAAAGAAGAGAGACAGGACGGAAGTTCTTTGCATCCGTTGGATCCTTGCCTGGTTTTAGCAGTGCGACCACATGAGCTTTCCTCCACAGCTTTGGTAAGTGCAGGGTCTCGATACATCTATTCATCATATTCACCAGCCACTGGATTGTTCCTGGTCCAAAGTTCTTGATTTGTTCTGTCCTGATGTCATCCGGGCCCGCAGCCTTGTTGACTTTCATCAGCTTGATGGCATGTTCTAATTCTGCTGATGTGAAAGGACGACCGAGAAAATTATTCTCATCTTCACTAGGCTTCAGCTTCACAGGCTGAGTCTTCGTGATGGTTTTCCCGTTACGGAGCAGCTGATGAGCTATTTGATTTGGTGTAACCTTGGTGAGATCCACTGGTGGACTCTTAGGGTCGTTGCTCAAGTTTTTGACCAGCTTCCATGCTCTTCTACTGATCTGGGCCATGTCAAGGTTTGCTAGTAAGTTCATCCATCTTTCTCTTCCAATAATCTAACTATACATACACACAATTTTGACAGCCCACAGCCCACACATGTGACCTTCACCCTGTCAAGGACACCGTGCTGACAACTAAACTGATGACGCTACCTCTCGCAGCTGCACGTAGCCGCTGCGGAGAACATTTCCTGGCACCCTGTATCTTCTGCTCAAGTGACTAACCCAGGTTGTTAATTGTTCAGGAGTGGTGAATCTGGATTCTACACTTGCACTTGGATAATACAGTAAGGGCCTTTCCTATAGAACGGAGCTTTGCTTGCACACGGAGAGTGATTAGTTACCGCCACTTGACTTGCATTTAGTGATAACACAAGAGCAGGATGGGAAGTCCCCAATGCTGGTGGCATCGCATTTATTACATACGGAGCTGGCAAGATACCTTAGATGAGATAATTAAGACTTGTGGTGACCCGCGATTATTAAATATGTAAACGTAGTTGGGCGCTATGCTGCTGCTAGTGCCAGTGCCTTGCTTGACACGCAGCTAGCCACAGCGCCCCAGCCGCCACCGAAACTCTCCGTTCGATAGGGACGGTCCTCACTATGTATATCATTTTCATTACTTTCATACCTTACTTCACATTCTGGGAGTAATTGCCAATTCAAATTACTGTCCATTACCACTGTACTGCACTGGAAATATGTGCTAGATTATATAAATACTCCCACACTGTGAGCGACTACCCAGGGGTGATTATATGAGTCAAAGTGGCCCAGGCTGCACTACCTTGTAAATATTGGTCTGGGCAGAAACCATTGGTCTTGATGAAGATTATAGACGGGTTGGCAAAGCTGTATTTGTCCATAATTCACACGTATTAAGGCGGATTCAGTTGGAATTTTACCATATAAGTTGTGATCTAAAAATGGGGATGGAGGGTGGGTTATAGACAGCGGAGGAGAAATCGTCTATTGCTGCAGCATTACCACAATTATTATTCATCATTACAAAAGGTATTTCGGCTTATTTAAGTAATTTTGTAGAAGGTTCACCACTCCTGGTCTGTTACGTCTAGGCCTAAAGAAGCATTTCCAAAGCAATGTGGATAGGTATTTATTTAATTCATGGTGAACCACACAAGCTGGAAATATAGGATAACATCTAATATAATGATTGAAGGGTTTTATTGGTGCGAGTCCATATTGAATTGGGTCTACAATTTTGCTACTTCGGCACTCCACCGTAACTGCAGAAAAGTATGCAAAATAAGTCCATGAAACATCTCATCAGCTGATAGATTGCAAAAATGTATCTTCCTCTTAATACCGTACCTCAATAGCAATAGGCCTAGGTAAGTACTGAAATACTTACAACATAACAATGAAGTTCAAGAAGGCCCAGAACAACGCTATTAGTCTTGATAAATTCCATGGGGGATTGGACTGGATTGTACCACCTGAAAACGAAGAAAACATATTCGAAGCACAGGTTAAAAACAATAAAAGTATATACAGTAATGCATTTTACTCTCGTGAAGGCCACCCTCAATTTCTAGGTTAAACGATCTACATGTTTTATCAGTAAAGCCTATTATAAGGCGACATCAAATTACTTACTTGATGATATATACGCCATTCTTCAAAATTGTTAATTTTCTCTTGGCCAAATAGTTTGGATGGCAATGATAATACAATCTCACGCAATGTGTAATTTCAGATGAAGAACGTCAAATTTTTTGCCCACTAATAGGTCAAATGTTGTTGTTGTTTGGGTTGCATTGCTGGACACAGAAGCCTCTTCGCCCAATAACATCCGGCTGAGAATAGACAAAACAGTAGCCATCGCAGTAAAATGCCGCAGCAAATTGGTCCATATGTTCAAACACCACTAATCTCTTGGACTTCGTTTGTCACATTGAGAAACTGATGTCCACATTATCCTCTTCACTATCGGAGCTGATCTTTAGCACTGATGTCTAAATCTATATAGTTATCGCACACGCCAAATAGGAGGAATAACGAAAACAAGATCTATACGTATATATATATATATATGGGGGACCACAAGCCTAAAAACCACACCCAGGAGCACCAGAACAAATAACGGGAAGGATCTCCGAGGAGCCCACCTATGATTTTACAATTGAAATGGAAGGTGATCCAAATATGACATAATGGCATCCACCAATGGAACTGTATGACTATGTACAAGTGACGCGATGTTTTAAGGCAAAGGATAATCAAGTCGCCTCAATTTCTCCAACATAATGTCTCTCTGCAGATTGAAGGTTTCACACTGAAACAATATGTGATGTAATGTACCTCGTGCCCTACCACATACACACCTATCATTGTCCCTGAGATGCATGCGCTCCAAAGCTACTGGTGTAAGAGCGTGCTGGAACCGCATTCGAATGGTGGTAATAATATGACGCCGCGAATATTTTCCGACCCGGAACCAAGGCTCCGTAGTTACAGATGGTTTTATTAAGAAGAAATTTTTTGCTTTACATTTTGCTATCTCGGTCCATTCATTTTGCCAAGCACTAACGACTCGCTGATGAATTAGCGGTACTATATCCGGATACGGTATCCCGATATTATAAACTGTTCCCTGACCGCATTGCCGCATTCTTTGCCCAGTGATCGACTGTGTCGTTTCCCGCTATATGACAATGCCCAGGAATCCACATGATAACCACGTCTTGTCCTGTGAGTGTGAATGTATGGAAATATTGCACTATTTGGTAAAGATACCAATTATTCGAGTGCAGAAAATGAGGTAAGGCATTAATAACACTCAAAGAATCCGTGCATATTAGCACGTGACGTAAACGCTGGGCATGAATATAGTGACAAGCCTGGCGTATAGCAAAGAGTTCAGCTGTAAAGATTGTAAGATGAGGGGGGAGGCAATAAGTGCGACTGACCTGTAAGTCAGGAGAGTAAAAAGCCGACCCCACGCGGTCCGGTCGAACCATTTTTGAACCATCCGTATAAAAAATCGTATAATTGGAATACAAATCCTGAATCTCTCGAAATGCACTAGAAATGATATTCGGATGATGGTTGAACATTTGAAATAGCAATGGAAAAGAATTATGCAGAATCTTAGGTTGGGTATGCAAAACCCTGTATGGGATTGTATATGGAAGTGCTAAACGGGTTTGTAACACATCCTTCCTAAAGGGTTGTAAAATCTCATAAGCCATGACAAGTGCCGGTTTATGTGAGCGATCTAAACGATTTCGTGCGTAATATTCCGTCAGAAGTTGTAATTTAGAGATAATCGGAGACGCCACTAACGACAATTTGTAGGCTAAATATTTACCCGCTATAAATGTGCGTCGTTGTGATAAGGGTGACTCACCGGCTTCCACCAACAATGCACTCGTGGGGGTGGAGGCCAAAGCCCCTAGAATTATGCGGATGGCTTTATATTGTAGTCTATCTAACATTAACAAGCGACTGTTCGCCATTAGATCGTAAAAGAAACTGCCGTAATCTAATTGTGAACGAATAATGTTCTTGTACACTGTCAATAATAAAGCGGGGTCCGCACCCCAACGACGCCTTGTCAAAGCACGAAGGACCTGTAACCGTTTTTCGATTTTAACTTCAAGATATTGTACCTGCCGTGTCCACCGGAGTTTATCGTCAATATAAAGGCCTAAATATTTGATATTGCGCACAACATCTATGGTACCTTGTCGAAATAAAATAGGGGTCTGATCGTACCGCCGTTGATGCGTGAAAATTATAGCAGAGTTCTTACCCGGAGATGTTTCCAAGCCATGATTACTTAGCCATTCATGGGCTAGAGTTAATGCACGATATAAATCTGTTCGACATTGATGTAAAGTGTCACGGGAACAATAAATCATAAAATCATCCGCATATTGTATGATACGGGCATAAGGCAAAATCACCGCTTCTAATTGTTGAGTATAAATGGAAAACAGAAAACCACTAAGTATGTCCCCTTGCGGCAAGCCCTGAGACGTCTGACGGTGGTCCAGCATCCCCTCGGGGGTACGTAATATGAGACGCCGATGAGTTAAAAAATTGTGAACAATACAAAGAAATGGAGAGGGGAACTGAAGCTCCTGCAGTTTCCGTTGTAAAATCATGGGATCTACGGCATCGTACGCCCCCTTAATATCCAGACAAACAGCAATAGTATGATGTGTGCGTCCTTTAGCTAATAACACATCAGTTAAAAAAATCGAAATAGCATCTACAGTACTGCTACGTTTACGAAATGCGAATTGATACTTAGAGAATTAGTTGTAATATTCCATACACCATTGCAAACGTTGCAATAATACTTTTTGAAATATCTTCCTCACACAGGAGCCTAAATTGATCCCACGATAATTCTGAGGGTCACGTGCGTCCTTCGAGATTTTTAAGATAGGCAGGACCTCAAAGATATTCCACTCAGTGGGAAACGTGCCAAAACGTAATACTTCATTATATACAGAAATAAGCATCTCCATTGCCTTGTCCGGGAGATAGGCAACCATCTGATATGTTATGGAATCTACACCAGGACTTGTCGATTTCGTACCTCGCAGGGCAGATTGAATTTGCAGTAAAACATTGAAATGATCTGAAGCTGTATAAGACGGAAACGGGCCCGTATTGATAACTGTATCTGGCGTGAGATTTATATAAAAGTCTTGAAAACCCTGCCGGCTAAGGCCTGTAGGCGGCCCCATATAACGAGTATTGGACAAACTTTTGATGGTAGACCATAACTTAGTTAAAGAGGTTGTAGCATTTAATGAGCTGATGTGATTCTTCCATGCGTCGCGTCTCTTTTTATTAAATACTCGTTGGATCGTGGCTGTGACGCGCTTATACAAGATATAATTATCATGTGTACCATGTTTCCGATATTTTCGTAAACACGCCTTCCGTCGCGGGGTCAAATGAAAAATGCGAAAACTCGAAACATATCGATTGGCATTCAACACGTAATCCATTGCTGCCAATATTGAAAGAGAAATTTATCAGGCACTAGGGTTTAAAATACTCTTTTATGTATTGTATTCATGGAGGAAAGAACGTAAGGAGATGCCTTCGTTGCGCTGCCTACTGCTAGCTGCTGAAGCCAAACGGCACGCCCACTTTGGGTAGCAAGAAAATGGCTGTTCCTATGCTTAAAGCCGTAAACCACTCCAGCTAGTCTTGGTTTTATTCACATAAAACTGCAATGACAAGTCAAGATTTTTTCTTGGATAGGCAGAATACACTCTGTACATCACGGTACTTGGCACAAATAAGCTGCGTTATCGTTTTAAAAGCCAATTTAAATAGAAATATAGAGCACCTATGCAAGGCTAATTTTGTAAGAAAGACGCGGCAAAACGTAATAATACGCTGAAACACTAATTAAATTGATTACGGGTATGTGTCTGAAGGTGCGAGTTATACCAAAGAAGGAACACCTTGGGAACTACCATAATGATGGCGAAGTAATCACGGTATTTACATCAAATTGATTTTTACGTTCTTATTAATGTTGAGGCAATCGTCAGTTTTTAGGCCCAATTTCGAGTACAGTCACTTTCACTCATTGTTCATACACATTTTGATATTCAAGAATACGAACCTTAAAATTCATAAACAGAAGACTTATTCGAAGTCACGGAACACCGAATGCAAGTTAAGGTTACGCCAACTTTGGACGCAGCGCTTGGCTTCACTCACAGATTACCTACTGGCTTCACTCAAACGAGCTCACTGGGTTCTTCACCGCCACCCCACTACGAACGCTGCTAGGCAAAAGGTCGCCTCATAATTGGTTGATTTGGCCTTGTTATTTTGTTGTTTTTACTAATAACCCCAACGTAATTTTAGCAGGAGATTTCAACTGCCCGCTAGACAAGCCAAGCAGAGAAACCGAATTAGTTCTGGAATACTTAACGGAAGTAGGGCTGACGTTAGTGAATAACCTGAAAATGCAAACTTACACCTGTCACAACGGAGGATGTGCAATAGATCTAGCTCTAGTTAAGGGCATAGAGTTGCAATCACAAACACTTCTCGCCATGGGCGCCCGCAGGATTTTTTCCAGAGGGGGGCCAAATTATAATTTTCATTTCATTACCCCCACCCCCATTTTCGTTTTATTTCTTCCTTTTTTTAAGTCAATTTTACCCTCCAGGTTGGTGTTTCCCACGTACTCAGAGAGGGAACTCACCACTACCGCCTCTACGGGCAGTGTCCTAGAGCTGGGAACACTTAGTCGGAGTGGATACAACTGGGGAGATGTGATCAACACTTCGCCCAGGTGGCCTCACCTGGAAAAGCGAACAGGGGCCGGCCTTACAGTAGATACCTTCCCGGCATTTGCCCTAAGACGAAGTGGGAAACCACGGAAAACCACTTCGAGGATGGCTAAGGTGGGAGTCGAACCCCCTCTACTCACTTGGACCACCCGAGGCTGAGTTGACCCCGTTCCAGTCCTCATACCACTTTTCAAATTTCGTGGCAGAGCCGGGAATCAAATCCAGGACCTCCGGGGCGGCAGCTAACCATTCTGACCGCTACGCTACAAAGGCGACATTATTTCTTACTTGCTTCGTGAAATTCTTTATTTGACTGCTCTCAATCCGTTGGCTACCTTATGGCAAGATTGGGATGAATATTTTAGTTTTTCGTTCACAGTTTTTGTCCATGAAGGTTCGCATTTCTTATTTTGTGATCAATTGCCATAATGTTGAGGTCTTAAACACATGTAAAAAAGCAGTTCATTAAAATGCTAATGTAAATCCAGTTCACCTATTTTCCAAATACGGTTACTGGAGGACATATTTTTAGATATTTCCAAATTACTGAGTTAAATTAATCTGTGGAAATATCCCTACATATGAATCTGCCTAATAATTCAAGTAGCACTGTTTACAAATATCTAGTTTGTACATTTCCGTTACAGCGGATCCATCAAGTTTTTCCTCTTCTTCACAAGCTATCAGGAATAATTCGCATTGCTCTTCTTAGCCTAATGAAGGTTGGGGCGTGGTGGCACAGCGGTCAAGCTGTTGGCCTCTCACCAAGGTGACCAGGTTCGATTCCCGGTCAATGTATGTGAGATTTTCGATTAAATTAATCTGTGGAAATATCCCTACATGTGAATCTGCCTAATAATTCAAGTAGCACTGTTTACAAATATCTAGTTTGTACTGGCCGTTACAGCGGATCCATCAAGTTTTTTCTCTTCTTCACAAGCTATCAGGAATAATTCGCATTGCTCTTCTTAGCCTAATGAAGGTTGGGGCGTGGTGGCACAGCGGTCAAGCTGTTGGCCTCTCACCAAGGTCACCAGGTTCGATTCCCGGTCAATGCATGTGAGATTTTCGAAGTGAAATGCCATGTCCTGTGGTTCAGATTCCACGTAAAAAGGAGGTCCCGTGGCTCATGATCGCATGATTAACGGTCACGTTAAACTACAAGCTTCCTTTCCTCATGAATTTTGTGCGAAGTGATAAATTCGTATTGTATCTTACTCGTACTTGTGACGCCCATTGTTTTAGCAAATTTTCGTTTTAGAAAGAAATTATTTCATTTGATTATTGCTGACCGTTAAGTAAAATATATAATACTCACTAAATCATGTACTTCTCACTTAGTCGCTTAGATAACGACAAATATCGCAGGATCATTTAGCCTAACTATTATACATTCGTACTTAAAAATGTCACATAGGTAAATGCTCCTTGAGTAAAGAGCCTGCCAATGTCTGTTCTGTAGTTTTCTTCTTTCAGAATCATATCATTATCAATCCCCCTTCAACTTTGGCTTTATCACCTAATTGATCTATATTGAATTGTAACTTTCAGTCGGTCAACATGACTATAAGCCCAATTAAATTAGGATTAACTTACCATCTCCGCTCATATAAGTCGGCTACATGTTACTCATTAATAATTGCCTTGCAAGTGGATTCCATTGGAATAATATAGCCTACAACATTACGAAGTCGATCAGTAATGAATTCACTATTTTGTCTCAACTGATCTACCGTCTACATTCGATTGAGAATGCGAATCTCAGTCGCTTTGATAACGGCACAAAAACACCGTAGAACAATTTAACCATTAGTCTATAAATTGCTTCCATCGTAGAAGATTTGACGCTACAGGTTAAGAATCTACAACAATGGTAGATTGCTGTTCATTTATAGCAATAATTGCTCTGTTCTCAAGAAATGGACCACACTACAATGGCACATCTTGAATAAAACTTAACTGCATTTCGCAGTACGAATAACGATCGCAGTAAGGCAGAACGGCGCAAAATTAGACGAATGGACAACACAGTCAGGCTCGTATTTAGGGCTCTTGAATCCCCTGAAGAAAAAAAATATATATAATAAAAATAAAAAAATTGCTACCCCCGACTTAAAATATGTAGAATTATTAAAGTTTCCTTAACGTATGGGACTGTTTCTTCACTGAGCGTGTATTTAACTATGGGTAGCAAACACTAAAAATATGTGTTTACTAAAATTACAAATAGAAAAACAACTTAATACAAAGAATTTACATTTAAATTTTAAAAGATATACACAACCAATTGCAAAATCACCAATTATTTAAATAACACGGGGCTTCCTTCTTGCCTTGTCATTTGCAAACACGATTAGGATATCATTAGTCCAATTTCACTTTCAAGTCAGATTCAAAAGCAAGAACACCAAGATGACTAACACAATCCCGTTTTGTGTGTCCTTAAATAATCAACATTGCAAATCTGTGACAATGAATAATTATCTTTTGTGTGTGTGTGTGTGTGTGTGTGTGTGTGTGTGTGTGTGTGTGTGTGTGTGTGTGTGTGTGGAGGGGTGGGGTTAAACTTTAATAACTTGGTGTTCAATGCCCAAGCGGTTTTGTACAGTTTCCAGATTTCTTGCCGCCTCTAAAACCTGCCACCCTGGGCAGCTGCCCTGTTTGTTCCCCCGTCATTACGGGCCCGAATACAGTAAATGACGCAATATTATAAGCATGACCTTAAGCAGTGTTTTACTAGTTATCAAAGAAAACCTCGTTTTAGGGGGTAAAATCCGTTATCGGAGTTGCAATGTATAAAAATATCTCCAGAACGTGCTTTCATATCGTCACTGCCAAAGTGAGGTGGCGAAAGTAGTAGCCAGCCCAATCACTTTAGATAGCGTTGGGTAAACATATAGTAGGCATAACCATATTGAAAAATGGATCTATGTTTCCATTGGTGGTCTAGTGCATGACATCATTCGAACCATATATTTCTGAATATAAATACCATATTACGTCAGCAACATTAAATAAGTTATCTATTGTAACATTTGTCAGTTGATTATCAGAAATTTCAATTTATGATTATTTTTGTTTTTGTCGTGTGGCCTCCTGATAGGCCGAGTGCAGGTCTTTCTAGTCGACGCCCGTGGGCGACCTGCGCGTCGGGATGAAAGATGGAATGGATGAAGATGAATGAAACTGTGCAAGGATGTACCGTCCCAGCTTTTGCCTGGTGTTGAAAATGGGAAACCACGGAAAACCATTTCAAGGACGGCCGGCGGTGGGGCGCGAACCCACGCGTCTACCGAGTCAGCAGAGAGTTTTTCCCCATGACCTAATACTGCGCTTTAGCCAGCATAGCCACTGCTATCGGTTAATTTATGAAATAAGCTGGTGACAATGACCAATCGAATATCAACATTCACGGTATTCCAGGGGGGGGGGCACGGCCCCACATTGCCCCTCCCTGCGGGCGCCCATGCTTCTCGCACGATCTGATGGAGCATTGATGAGAAAGCACATCGCAGTAATCACAAACGTACTCTTCAGCACTGATCGAGAGACAAGATCAATAAATGACACAAAACTAAAGAGGTGTTTCAACTCATCTTTACTACAGGAACACTCAAATGAAATAGAACATATGTTACAAGAAATTAGAGCAGGAAATATCGACCAAGCAACACTTCACAAAGAGAACTACATAAAAGAAGCAAGTGAATCGTGGAATGGTAATCGTAAAGTAAAAGAATGGTTCGAGAGTGAATGCTTCAAAACAAGGCAGGTAACCAGAGAGAAAATAGGAGCAGCCAGATAAAGTATGGACGTTTGTGGACGATACAACACTCGTAATAAAAGGTGAAACTAAACAGGTCTTACAGCAGTCTGCTGACTCCGTTACAGAAGAGTTAACCAAATGGTCACAAGATAATCGCCTCATAATAAACTATAAAAAACAGTATCTCTAAATTTCCACAGTGTACAGAATAGGAATCCTGCGACGCCCAATATAACATTAAATGGGCATCAAATAGAAAATAAATCAGAAACAAAGTTTTTAGGACTATGGATACAACCAGGGGCGGTTCGAGTAGGGGGGTTGGGGGGTGTGTCCCCCCAGGTATTTCCTCAGTCGGCAAATACGACACCAGTCGACAGTCGGCAAATCCTGAAGAAGTGGTAACATTTCCCAAAACAGCATTTAAAAAAAGCAAAACGGGACATGGCCATATACGATTTGGTACGATTTAATTTTTTTTTAAATATATTATACTGACAGTCGGCATTTTACCGACATTTGGCACAAATGGACGCTGCAATAATTTCGTCAAGCCAGGCAATAGCCCAGTGCGGCAAGAGGAAGAGTTGGCAAAATAACCATTTTAAAAGTTTCACTTCCAGTCCTCGGTGCACCATCTGCCACTTGCCATTTCGTTTATTTGTATGGAAACTGAAGAAAGAATGACAGATGAGCAATATGGGACCAAGGACAAGGGATGAACTCATCGGCACATCCCGCGTTCATTATGCAGAGCGACTCAGCTTCACAGCGAAGCGAGCCCAGCAACTGTGCCACGTGGCTAGACAAAAGGTGTTGATGAGCGCATTGATAACTTCAGGTCAAGCCAACTCATTGGGATGTTGTCGGAGGAAAGTTATGACCTGCTACCGCTTGTCTCAGTGTGTCCTCAGATATCCGCGATAATGTGACAAAATTGACAGGTTTAGGGTTCCAAGGTTCTTCAAGGGGTGGGGTGCTCACTGTGGTCAGTACAGTGGTCACCGAGAATGAGCGAAAGCAGTCGTTCCTGAACCAGCAACTTTTACAGTGATAACTAGGTGCAAATACAGTGGCAGTGGGACGTGAGTTTTCACCGGCACGGAGCATTGCGTACCCATCAAACGTTAGTAAAAATAATACAATAAATATATGCGTATTTTCAGCCATGTTTATGTTTAATGACGTTTAATGCCCGATAAATCCATAAACGTCGACCTTTTATTTAAATAAAACTTACAGTGTTTTAAAATGCAGTGACAAGAAAACCGGGGCGGGGTGGAGCCATCGTTTACCGTTGAGAGATCGTCAACCGTTGAGCCATCGTCCACCGTTGCGCCATTTACCACCGTTGAGCCATCGCCCATAATTGAGTCATCATCTACCGTTGAGCCATCGTCTACCGTTGAGAGATCGTCAACCGTTGAGCCAACGTCCACCGTTGCGCCTTTTACCACCGTTGAGCCATCGCCCATCGTTGAGCCATTATCTACCGTTGACCCATCGTCTACCGTTGAGCCATTCACCACTGTTTAGTCATCGCTAACCGTTGAACCACCAATATCCCCCAACACATCTGATGTTCGCAAGTTACGAGCAGCTGGAACTTCATCGGATGCCGGTTGTAGTGGTGACGGTCCTACACCGCATAGTAGCGAATTTTCGTGGATTGTTTTTTCTGGCCAAGTTAGTGAGTTTATAACGCATTTCAAAAGAGCTGAAGGTATTTTGAAAACAATAAAAGAAGACGCTATTCCGAACTCAAAACTTTTTATGGTAGAAATGATAGACAGCTTATCCAGAATCCACGATGAAAGCGGATAGTTGCTTCAACGAGCAAGAGCGGAGGGAAATAACATGCAGGCGGACGCAGTACACATTCAAGCGGGCGATTTACCTGGTAATCGCGATCCTGCAAAACGGAAGAGTATTTTCACGGCAAACGAACGACTGTACCTGACTTCACTTGGGGCCTTCCAGCCAAAACTTAGTGTATTTCCAGCAAATCCAGACATACCAGAAAATAAGCAGCATCGATTTAATCCGGCCTGGTATACGGATTTTCCCATGTTGGAGTACAGCATTGAAAAATACGCGGTGTTTTGTTTTGCCTGTGGCTTATTCCCAGACGGACGAGAAAGGGCGTCCTCAAGTGAAGAATGGTCGCACGCTGGAGTACGTCAGTGGCACAAATTGAAAAGTCGCGGAAAGAAGAAAAAAGGGCAAATTACAAGACCACTTCACTTCAGAAGCTCATCAAGCAGCGATGGCAGATTTGTGCCACTTTGTCAATGGAAAAGGCCACGTAAACGTTCTCTTTATTATATTTTCTGCACATTTCTTTAAAATTGGATCTGGGATGCCATCAATGCCAGCACAAAATTTATTTTTTAGCTCTTTTATAACTATTCTTACCTCTTCACTTGTGACATGATTTATAAATAAAGAATCACTACATTTATTTATTTTATTATTAGAATTTAGTGTATTTACCTGTGATTTATTTAATAACTAGCAGTAGTACCCGGCTTCGCCCGGTGGAATGATGATAATATCTCAGTCTCCTTAACACTCAACGTGATAAATTATATTTATTTATGAAGACTACTACTGTACGGGTATATCAAACTTACAATCTAATGGAAATACATATTTTAAAAATCACAGGCTAGGTAGACTGCGGTGTTGCTTAGTAGTATAATGGACGTAACATCTAGGTCATTTGCCCTTTTGATGAGGATGATAATGAAGACTACTACTACTGAACGGGTATATCAAACTACTGTTGAATTGACACGACAAACTTACAGACTACCGTGATAGAAATATTTCAAAATTCACAGGCGATGAAGACGTATTGTGTGTGGTGATTAGTGGTATAATGGACGTAACATCTAGGTCATTTGCCCTTATGATGATAATAATAAGGTAGTGAAAAATGACTACTAAACGAACATGGTGTAATTTTAAATCTGATATAGGTAATTCAGATTTCTACCTTCGATCTCTTCCAAAGTCTGAACCTTATTTTCTGGCTTAGGCCTATACTCGAAGCGTCTAGTGAAAGAGCTTATGAAGTACTGCTCGGGTCCAAGCTGCACGAACCAGAGAATATCGCAGTTGATGACGATATATGATGACAGACGTTCGGGGGGATTCCCGGTCCTATACATTGGCCGGTGAATCACTCACTCTTTCGTAACACTATAGTGGTTTGAGCAAAGGCCCTGTATGAACATCAGCATAGTCAGCAATACCAGGTAACACGGCGGCCTCCGGACAGTCCTCTCATGTCACCACGCGATGAATCAGCAAGCTATTCTCACACCTGCCCCCTCCTCCAACCATCCATCCCCCAGGGTCTCACAACTTGTGGGACTTGGGTTTGCGACCACGGACCCCAGCTGAGTCCGCCATTGCTTCTACTTACTGGTGCCGGGCTCCTTTCAGTTCTCTTTCCAGTCAGCCTCCCTTGGTCAAACTCTTGTTCTCTTCCGACCCCGATGGTATCAGGGTATCCGAGGCATAGCGACTCTTTCACTTTCCCGCCTTAATTGGCCCTTGTCTAATCATTCCTGATAGCCTCATTCTTCGAGGTGTCAGCCTTCTTTTTATTTTCGTAATATCTCATGTCTTCTGCTCAAGGCCCTCAAGGAGGCAGGGTGTGTGTAGCCCCACCACTTCTGGTGCACCCTGGATAGTGCTAGATCCTCAAGGGCTCATGGCTGGTGAGTTTGGAAGCTGGCAACCCTGAGGGTTTCCTGAGCTGGGTCCGGTTTTACCTTTTTTTCCATTGCCTTTGGGACGGACCCTGTCCTCTTTCCCTTTCCTATCTGCATTTCGTGGCTCTCCTTCCTTCCAAGTCCTCAATTCTCATTTATCTAGGGTTGAGGGCATTTCATTCCTCCTGTCTTTTATTTCCCTTATTTCTTTCTTTTGTCCTTATCTTCTTCTAGCCCATAAGTTTTGTAGTTAGTTTTAGTATTAATTTCATTTTCACAATCCCCCAAACCATTAGGGGCGATAACCTCGATGTTAGGCCCCTTTAAACAACAATTATCATCATCATCATCATCATCATCATCACAACTGGCATTGTGCAATTGGGTTACTGTGGCATTTAAAACTTCCTGTTAAGTCCCTCACCCTTTTGTGTTACATACATAATATGTAGCTAGAAACCTTCCCTGGAATCCACACAACAACTCACCCAAGTATCATCGCAATCGGATGAATGGTATATGAACGTATAGGGGACATACATACACTACAACTATTGAATTGGCACGTCAAACTTACAAACTAACGTAATAGTAATAATGAATCACAGTCGAGCAAGACAAAATTTGGTTGAGATGGGTGAAACGGTGTAGATTTTTAGCAAAGGGCCTAAATGCAGGGAAGGAGTGGTCTGCCCAAATTTTCAAGTAGAGAGGGTTACTTGTCGGGTTCCAAAGGGTATGTATGTAAAATTTGGTTGAGATGGGTGAAACGTTGTAGATTTTTGCCAAAGGGCTTAAATGCAGGTAATGGAGTGGTCTGTCCGAAATTTTAAGTAGACAGTGTTACTCGTCGGGTTCCAAAGGGTAAGTATGTAAAATTTGGTTGAGATGGGTGAAACGGTGTAGATTTTTGCCGAAGGGCCTAAATGCAGGGAATGGGGTGGTCTGTCCGAAATGTTAAGTGGACAGTGTTAGTCGCAGTGTTCCAAAGTGTAAATATACAAATTTTGGTTGAGATCGGGGAAACGGTGTAGATTTGGGGCAAAGAGCCTGAATGCATGGAATGGAGTGGTCTGTCCGCAATTTCAAGCAGACAGTGTTACTCGCAGGGTTCCAAAGGGTAAGTATACAAAGTTTGGTTCAGATCGGTGACGGTGTAGATTTGTGCCAAAGGGCCTAAATGCAGTGAATGGAGTGGTCTGCCCGCAATTTCAAGCAGACAGTGTTACTCGCAGGGTACCAAAGGGTACGAATACGAATTTGGGTTCTGATCGGTGAAACGGTGTAGATTTGGACCAAAGGACCTAAATGCAGGGAAAGGGGTGGTCTGTCCGAAATTTTAAGTGGTCAGTGTTACTCGCAGGGTTCCAAAGGGTAAGTATGCACATGTTGGTTCAGATCGGTGAAACGGTGTAGATTTGTGCAAAAGGGCCTAAATGCAGGTAATGGGGTGGCCTGTCCGAAATTTCAAGTGGACATGGTTATCTGCAGGGTTCCAAAGGGTAAGTATACAAATTTTGGTTCAGATCGGTGAAACGGTGTAGATTTGTGCCAAAGGGCCTAAATGCAGGGAATGGGGTGGTCTGTCCGAAATTTTAAGTTGACAGTTTTACTCGCAGGGTTCCAGAGGGCAAGTATACAAACTTTGGTTGAGATCGGTGAAACGGTGTAGATTTGGGCCAAAGGGCCTAAATGCAGGGGATGGAGTGGTCTGTCCGCAATTTCAAGCTGACAGTGTTACTCGCAGGGTACCAAAGGGTAAGAATACGAATTTTGGTTCTGATCGGTGAAACGGTGTAGATTTGTGCAAAAGGGCCTAAATGCAGGGAATGGGGTGGTCTGTCCGAAATTTAAAGTTGACAGAGTTACTCGTCGGGTTCCAAAGGGTAAGTATACAAATTTTGGTTCAGATCGGTGAAACAGTGTAGATTTGTATACATAACAGACAGACAGACAGACAGACAAACTTTGTGCTTTATATATATAGATTTTTGTGGAATTTCCAGAAAATAGTCATTGAAAGTGTTTGCTATTTCCTCTGGATTATTTATCACTTTATTATTTCTGGTCAGTGTAATGTTCCTTTGTATTTTAGCAGATTTTCCAGTTTCTTTCTTTATCACGGACCACATAGCCCTGTTTTTATTAGATGATTGGGAAATAAAATTATCATTATGCATTTTCTTTGCTAGTCTTATTACCTTATTTAATATGCTAGTGTATTTTTTGTAGTATAAATTGAATTCAGGTGTTGTGTGGTATTGTTTATATAATTTGCGTAGAAATTTCTTTCTTTGACATGAATTTATAATCCCTGTTGTTATCCAATTGTTAGTTTTGTTATTTTGAACAGTTCTTTGTCTAAAGGGGAATGCTGTTTCAAAATAGTGTTTTAGGGTACTGTTAAGTGCATTAAATTTATCATTTACATTTTCTAGTTTATAAATTTCTGACCATGTTTTCCTTATTTAATAAGTCATTGAAATATGTAACATTTGTTACCTGCACTTTGATTTTACTCCATTATCATTATTATTGATTGTTTCGGGTACTTCAAAACTCAGTATTTGTCCATGGTGGGCACTTCTATTGAATGGTGATATTTATCTGTATTTAAAAAAAATGATCAGGAGTGGTTTTGCTAAATTTTGTTATTATTGTTGGGGTATTTACTGTAGGTTTCAGTCCATAGGAAATTAGTAACTGTGTTAATAATTCACTATTTCTATCAAATTTTAAGAAATCCACATTTACATCCCCACAAATTATTATATCGAAATTTACTTTGCTCATGTTATTGAGTAACAATTCTAATTTATCTATA
The DNA here is from genome assembly GCA_946902985.2 of Meconema thalassinum. Classification (NCBI taxonomy): domain Eukaryota; kingdom Metazoa; phylum Arthropoda; class Insecta; order Orthoptera; family Tettigoniidae; genus Meconema; species Meconema thalassinum. The sequence goes on from OX336388.2 coordinate 672,967,330, forward strand.
AATAAAGGAACCTTTCCTGACGGAGAACGGTATACGCATACAATTATTACCTTAAACTGCTGTATTTTTACGGCAGAGAATTCAAAATCCTGTTCCATAATTAGATAATCATAAGCTGTTAACTGTTCATGATCTAAATTATTTCTTAGGTAGATACAAGCACCACCATGGCTAATGTTAGTTCTAGAGTATTTACTAGCTTGTATAAACCCTGGGAATTGAATTAATTCGAGTTGTTCCTCATTCAGCCAATGTTCTGAAATACGTAGTGCTGAGATGTCTTTAAGTTCATTTTTAAGCATTAGTTTTATGTAATCAATTTTATTATAGAGAGACTGAACATTCTGGTGGTAAAGTTTAAATTTGTTACATTTGCAAGCTTGTGTTGGTGATTTATTTACATTATTATTATTATTATTATCATAATTGTTATTATTACTGTTGCCTGACAAATCCAAAATACCATTGTTCCACTCAGTTAAATTTGACATCGAAAGATCTGAATGCCAAACCTCACGTTTGGCTTCTTTTACAAGTATCCCTGCTTCCACTCTAAAGGTATTACTGTTGAACTATTCTTACCATTTGAATTTATAATTTTGCAGATTTCATCACTAAGATGCTCTTTTCCTAACCTATTTAAGTGTAGGCCATGTTGAGTGTGGAACTTCCTGTCTAATTTACTTACATCAATAATTTGGACATTTGGAAAACTCTTACAAATTTTACGAATTTTACCATTTGTAGTCTCTATTTCTACATTTACACATGATTTGGGAATTAAATCTTATCTCTGCGGAATGTTTACAATAATGACATTTGTGTTAAGCATGGTTGGCAATGTACCCTTTAAATCTTTGATTACCTTTTTACTCTCATCTCTATAGATGTCGTTTGCTCCAGCGATGATTACTGCATAGTCCTTTGAAGTGAGGGTTGCACACTCTCCTATCATCTCGTTCGTGACCACTGCAATGGATGCTCCTGGCTTTACTGTCGAAGTGACTTCCATTTCTCTGCTTCTCTCCAATACGCTTACTGCTACATCTCGCCCGTGACTGTCCGCAAATATTCGCATCTTCCTGGATTTTCTATTTATCACTTTCTTCTTTTCTTCTTGAAGAAAGTCATCATTTTCTTCGACGAGCGCTCCAAATGAATTTGAGACGGGGATTTCAGTTACATGTACCGGTACTCCATTTATAGGCCTAGGCATATTCAATCTTACCTTACCAACAACCACTTTGCACCAAGTTTCCTTGTTTTCCTCTCTGTTTCCTTTTAATTCATTCAACTCTTCCAATAACTTAGTAATATCTTCCTTTAGCAGCTTTATAATTTCATCTTTTGAGGACAGTTCGTTTCTCAGGTTATGACATTCGCATGACGGTACCGGTAGGCCAACATTACGACAATCGGTTTCACTTTTCTCCTCACTCAATTTTACCCGAGATCTTGTGATGATTTTATTTGCATTTTTTACTTTTATTTTGCACGACGAGCATAAATCCGTAACGGTTACATTACCTGACGAGACACTAACACAGTTTACTGACGACATACTAGAGATCTAAGTTAGCCTTGATATTTACACCAAATTACACTAAATTTATGTTAATTATTACTACCTAAATGAATTAATCTAATTACCTACCAATAAAGAAGAATGTGAAATACGTATATCTTCCAATCGGGTGAAAACTCGTAAAAGCACCACTGCTCTACTTGGTTCAAACAGTGATCGAAGAAGTCACCGAATCTTTGGATACACGTTCCCACAACTTAGTTTAAGTTTATTAAATTATCAATTTGCCACGGTTGGTGAGTGGATAGCGTGTCGGTCTACTAACCCCAAGATTGCAGGTTCGCCCCTGGCCGTGTTAAGTGATTTTTGAAAGGCGGCAAAAGTACGATACGCATGTCATACGATGTTGGCATGTCAAAGAACCCATTTGAATTCAGTAGGCCGAGTTCATAGTGGCAAAATGAATCTCGGGAGTTTCCGCCAACACAAAGTTCCTCATTTCTCTACTAGAAGCGCTATAGTGTTCAAAGAGGTTAGATACATAACCTCTAACCTCCTTGACTTTCATAGTGATTCAAGGAACGACGAAATTCGACATGCAAGCTACCCTCTGGGTGTCAAATTACAAAGCTTGCACCCGGCACCCGAGGCCATACGATATTATTATTATTATTATTATTATTATTAAATTATCAATAAGAATTTCTAAATACTATCAATATTCCATATTTCACTTGACCTAAGGAAAGTAACTTTATAGATTTTAAACCTCTGTTATAATATTTTACCACTTTTATCAAATATTTACACTAGCTGCTATTTCACTACACTCTCACTGTGACGCCATCTTGCCGCAGGCTACCAGGTGGATACGACAGACAAATGGGGTATTACAGGGGGACCCATTAAGTCCCCTACTGTTTAATATATTCACACAGGATGCAATCAAAGTAAAAAAGAAGCAAACACAGAAGGTTAACGCATACATATATGCAGACGACATGGCTCTTGCGTCTGAAAGTAAAGAACAACTTCAAGTTGCCATGGACTTAATAGCGGGATGGTCTGAAGAAAATAAAATGGATCTCAATGGAAAGAAAACCCAATTAGTAGTTTTCAGAAGGGGAGGAAAACTATCGAAGGATGATTATATCCTATGCAAAGGACAAAAGCTACGAACTAGTAACCAATACAAATATCTAGGGTTTACATTACAGGTAACGGGAAACATTTTCACAGTTCACTTAAAAGAGAGATATATCGCAAGTATACGAAACATTAGTGATATTCAACACCTCCCCCAGCTATCTTTAGGGACAGCCATGGCTTTGTTCTACATAAAAGTTGCTCCCGCAGCCATATAATGGCTTGGAGATAATATGGGAACATCTCTCGAAAAGACAACTACAAGAGCTGGAAAGACTGAAGGCCAGATTCCTGAAGAGAATTCTATGTGTCTCTAAGTATACAACATCCAGACTAGTATACGTTCTCGCAAAGGAGACGTATTTCATTGAAAACATAAGACTGAGACTGCTACTTCCGACAACAAGGAGTTGCACGGAATAGGGATGTAGCCTGAGAAAGTTCGCGCCAGATAGCGCTCGTGTAGTACTGGGTAAGCGCACGGCGATCGTCCTATGTTTCCCCCAGTCAGCTGCGAGGAATGTATAGCATGTGACCGAGTTTTCTAAGCTAAAGTAAATTATATCTTCTCTAATTTTACTCCAAGACTATATTAATTAATTCTATAGGTATATCCTCTAATATATTATGAACGATTTTCAGCGTTTAAGCGTTAAACAGCTGCAAAATGAGCTACGGACTAGAGGCGCTAAAACTAGTGAGAGGAAGGAAGAATGAGTAGGCTGCAGCGGTAATGACAAAATTCTAACACGCTTTATTATTCAAATAACGAATTGGAGTCAGCATGCTTGAGTATTGTAGGCCTGTATTGATAAATATATCTCCATAAGACTTAAATCTTAAATAGAGATTTCCCGGTCAATGCACGTGAGATTTTCAAAGTGAAATGCCTTGTCTTGTTCGGATTCCACGTAAAGAGGAAGTCCTGTACCTTATGATCTCTAGATTAACGGTCACGTAAAACTACAATCTTCCTTTTATAAATAGAGATTTAAATATTCACTGGCTCCCCTTGCTTATAGACTTCGATTCATGTCTTTTTTTGGTTGATAGAGTACATGAAACTGTCATGTTTTAAGGTAAACATAATCAAAGAAAGTTGATACCGGTATTGTTTACCTCAAAATGCATCGAATGTTTGGTTCTTATGTAATTTGTCAATTTCTTAATACAAATCGTGTCCGTACCCCTTGGAAACGACTTAGGGGTACAGTATTTAAAAAGTTTGAGAATCCCCGTTTTAAGGCCACGAACTGTTTCCATTCATCTGGCTAACTTAGGCCTATGACTCAAGAATGTAGAAGTCAGTCGCTACCGGTACCACATTCTCCGTCGGGCAGATGTAAGTTGACGACTAATTCTGATTTCAAGAAACCAACCATAATACGTTTTTGACTGTTTTTTGCAAAGAGGAACACTGCAATAGCTCGGCATAGTCACGAAAATAGCAATTTAAACAACTTAAATTCGTACATATTAGCGGCATGAGAACACAGGAGACAAATGAAGAGCGCCTTGCGCTTACCCAGTACAACAGCAATGCGCTCTATCGGTGCTAGTTCTATACATCCCTATTACTACAAGAACTACAATTATTAAAGAGATCCATGGTATGGGATGAGTTTTACTCAACTGACGCGATGATCAACAGGGAATGGACGCGCGGAGGATATGATCTGAAGCATAATCTGACCAGATTTGATGTCCACGGGTTCCACCATAAGGTATGCAGAAACTTAGGATTTCACAAGCCGGGATCAAGCTGCGTATGTGTCTTTTGCGACAAACAATGTGATGTATATCATGCAACGAAATGTGCTAGTAAACGAGGAACCTTGACACAACTGTATCAATAAGTGACAATATTTACAAACATTAACGATATAATTATCTTTGATGTATACCCGAGTGTTATATTATGACCATTTGGTTGCAATAAATTAATGTAGGCAATAAAAACCTCGTACATCCATTTTGTTAAATTTTACAGGAGAAGCAAAAATATCTTTAAAAAGAATATATGAAGTGATACAGATATGGTTGCTACATGTTTTTCTACACAGTACAAGCCTAGTTATTGGTACGGTAGATTAGAGACATCCACGTACTTTCAAATCTCTCTTTGATAAAGGAGTTCCGAGGTTTTCACTGTGAAATTCTGGATCAAAACTGGAGATACGAGGCTTATACAGTGACACAAAAAATTAAGTTGATTTAATTTTAATTATAACTAGTTCAATAATATAATAACTGAACACTTTTTGATTGGCTAGTGAAGACAAAGTAACACATTTTGGTATGCATTGAGATAAAATGAAATTCCTACAGTTACATTAAAAACACTGTTACATATGTTCTATGTTTATACACCTGGCAGCTTGTCATTCAACTTCAACTGTTGCAAACTGGCAAATTATCATAAAAATAATGATAATCCTTTGGAATAATGTCTTTCAGCTGCTACAAATGAGCATACTTTTCTGCTTTGATCTTCGGCGGAAAACTGTACAGAGCAGGAACTTCAAATGAGTAGTCAATATTGGACATTCTTCTTGGAAGTGCCTGCCATTCGTCACTATATTTCAATTTGTACTGAATTCCACTTGAGGGATCATGCTTCAAACAAAGGATATCAGTCACAGTAGGGTCCCCAGGTCGAATAGACGAATATAATGTCATTTTGTGAAAAGCCTTGAAAAATGTATGGTCCAAGTATTTCAAGAATAGGGTTTGGGATTTTGCCTTGCAGTAGCACAAACTTAAACATATCCAACAGGATATGTCTGTTTCTCAATCGCTTTTCTATTATGGCATACATGGAGTCACACTTCATTTCAGTGTGAACTTTTTCTAAGAACTTCTGAGTACGAGTAATAGTCATGTCCTTCAGTTTTACCAAATGAACAAGTGCATTACTAATGATTGAATTGTGACTGTGATAGCTGCATACATCGCTACAGGATATAATTTCTGAATCATCTTGCATGTAGGTTTCAATAAAATACACGACTATGCTGGCGAACTATGAAGCATTCATACCTCCTTCACACTCGTGCCATAGGAAGCAATAGCCAACATTTCTTTGCAGGTCGTAGATGATAAAGTTGTGAACTTTTAATTTACTTTTTTAGTTTAATACCGACGCCTGTAGTCTGGGAGATAGCAAACCGGCTTGGAGGCCCATGGCAAATACCCTGGCTGACCCTAATTTATCAAGGTGAAGAACTGCGACAATAATGCGATGCAACAAAATTAATTTTATTAATGGCCATGTATCTTCAGGACGGGTCAGGGAAGGGATTTTAGGAGAAAATCAGCCGTGGACTTATTGAAAGCAACCGTCCGGCACATGCCTGGTGGTGAACATGGGAAACCACGAAAACTATTTTCAGAACGGCCAAGCTGGATACGAACCCACGCTCCCGATTCCAGCGAGGCATGAGGTAGCGGGTTTGCGCTCTCAGCCACCACGGCCGGTAATTTTCAAAAATTTCAAATAGCAAAATACAGCTTTAGTGACATTATTTAACCTTCATTTGTTAATCCAACAATCGGTGTATCACGGGTAAGCACCTGACTTGAACATGTTTCTGGTGGATTTATCGTGTAAGTGCTGTGCACCCTTCCTTGTTTTATAAGTTTAAGGATAAGTTTTGTTTTTTCTCAATGTACACACAATGGAGCTAACTGGAGTTACGAGGACTTCAGCACAAATGAAATGGTGCGAAAGATACGAGGTTTTAATTTTCCCACCTAGATTGCGACAAAGTGCAGAGCGAAGTTCGTGCTCTCAACAAGTTACGTGTCGTGTTTCACTGCGCTGGTTACTGGAGTTAAGTGAATTTCACAGACTGATGGAGTATCGGGCTTTTCATTCCCTACCGTCGTATTTTGATGTTCCATGTTGTTGATAACATGGCGGCTCCACCTGCTTGAAACACGTTACAGTAACTGCTCATTATCCTGATTTTGAGAGATATTTAAGTCAATTACACGTTCAAATTTTACAATGGCAAATATTATTGCTGTCGTATTTCTGTAGTTTATAATCGTGCTCCATACTTCTCATTCGTAAATCATTTTTGTCAAATAATCAAAATGTGGGTTTTGTACCCATAGGAAACTACTTAGGGGTTTAATTTTAAAAGAGTTTGAGAATCCCTGCTTTTGCCACGTACTGTTTCCATTCGTCTGACTATGTCTCAAGAATGTAGAAGTCAGTCGCTACCACATTCTGATTTCAAGAAACCAACCATAATAGTCTAGGTTTGTGACTGTTAATGTTGCGACATTTATTCTTGAAATATTTGTCCGAGTATTTGTGAAAATGGGATTCACAAAAATGTTACATTCACTTCTTCGTGTGTATTGACGAGACGATTTCTTCCCGTACTTCAATGGAGATGATTTCTGCAGATTTCGATATAGTAGGCTTATCGTGGTAATCCGGCAATTTCCTTGTATATGGGCTCTTCCTTATTTTTGTTGTGTTCGTGGTCCACGGAAAAAGCGATGGAACAGCGCCCGGATTTAATCTTGCTCACTCAACTTAAAATACAAACGCATAAATTCAGTGGTTGTTATCGAAATGTCTAATCAGTGTATATGTACAAAATAGGAATTATTTCCCTTTGTAAATCTCATTTACCCAACACAGTTTTCGTGAAGTCATCGGGTTGAAAATGATAGGAACACACTTTTATATTTTCGGTCAGATTTTTCTCACCGAAATGTTTCCTTCTAATAGCATGTAACAATTTCTTCCTCATTTCTTTATTTTGTGGAAATTGGTGAAACGAAAACGGGCTTCCTTGATTTTTGCAAAGAGGAACACTGCAATAGCTCGGCACAGTCACGAAAATAACAATTTAATTAATAACGGAATATCGCACCAATGTGCATACATAAAAACCCAAAGTGTTGAGTACACAGGTCCAAAAGGGTTATTGTTCTTTTAACACATATCTCCGCGTGATAGCGTTCACACATTTTCCCACACAGTCCACATAATACAGTTTGCGTCTGGTTCATGGAACGTCTTCCTGTGGCACAGCTTGTGGTCGAATCCATGAACTGTGAAACGTGTCATGGTATGACGCAGTTCGTAGCTTGAATTCATCCATTCTTGGTTGATTATGGCGTCAGTACGATAGAAGTCTGGCCCGTTGAACTCAGGGGGTGTCAACCAGATAGGATTTATTTGGTACCATCGGTGTAGTACATCAGTCAACCGTTTGGAACGCTGTATATCGTGTTGCCAACATATGCATGATGCAACGTTGTAATTAAATTGCAAATATATCTCTATATTTCGTCAATAAAAATACACTTAATTGCTAATTTACACTTCCTTGCAGTTATCTTGCTCACAAACGATAATTACGGCACATATCATTAAATGAACATTATATCTACTGGGTTGGTGGCATTGGCTATATTCACAACGACAAAAAATAAATTGGCGCCTTCCATTTTACAAGATTTGAAGTATTTTTCCTGCCTCGTGGTTGAATGTAAACCCATATTCTTTGATATCGGTATTTCCGTTTCTGTGGTAAGTACTAATAATGCATTATGTACTATTCAAATTATTTCTTGATCGATAGGATTCTTATGAGAGCCATGCATTATTATTTTGTGGATTTCCTTAGCAGTAGTAAAAAGCTAGGTTAATGACTTAAATTTAATTTATTTTCTATTAGATTTTGTATTTCATGGTTTCTGAACCTCGTTCTGTATATTTTGTATGTAGGTTATGGGAAGAAATCACACGGCATGCTCTGTTCCTGGCTGCGATAGTAGAGGTTGGACATACACTCCTGAGGATGGAAGAGCTCTATCCTTTCATCGCTTTCCCTGTGATGACGCAAGGTATGTATCAATAATAATAATTAGGCTATTCTGTAATTATTTAGTCACGTTCCTTTGATAGCATTTTTTAAAATGAAATTTAAAATGAGTGGTAGGCTACTTGGTGGGTGGGGTGACTTGTACTAGGGTGATTAGCTCAATATTTCTAAATGGTGACAATATACAGTTCTAAGACACTTTCATTAATTCATTCATTAATTATGTACACTTGAATTAATCGTACATTAGGCTATACGACTGTCTGGACAAAACCATTGACCGTTCGTAGGTTAGGCCACTGTCTGGACGAAAATTATATTACTAGTTGAAGCGAAATCATGCCTTTGACACTCACAACTTCATGAATAAGGATAATATATGATTTTCAGACCTCTCTAGGGGACAATATCAATTGAAATTGCCTTCTTTTATCACTAGTGCACTGGAAACATGTGGTAAATTACATAAATATGTGTTTGTTTCTTGCTCATTGAACGACGGCAGCCATGTTCCTCAAGTGCTGAGCATTCATCAACTGTTACATGGGCGGAGACATTGACGAGACATGATGACACATTCATGTCGATGTAGTCTTGCCAAAATGTAAGATATAAAATACACCACCATATGAGGTATGGGTGACTAAAGCGATAGATGTAGAGAAAGATTATGCATGTCAAATACCTGGGGTGCATATATGGCTAACGCGGCCCACAGGCTAAAACCCATTGTCAAAACCCATTGTATTCGACAAAACGAAGGTTAGAATGGTCGGGTTGAGGGAACGGTTGACACGTTAGGCTGTAACCATTGTCAAAACCTTTAAATTGGACATGTTAGGCTGTAACTATTGACAAAACCACTGTTCCTTTTATTTGAACCCCTAGACTGCATATACGATTAAGTTAGTACCAGCCTATGAGTTGGGTTGGCAATACTGTTCTTGTACATAATTAACACGGATAATGGCTGACACAGCTGGAATTTAACTATATAAGTCGTGATATAATTTGGGATGGCGGGTGGGTTATAGACAGCAGAGGAGTGAACTACATCCTTTCCACATGTATTTTCAATCATTACGTACAGAAGGTATTTATGGCTTAGGCCTATATCAGTAATTTGGTAAGTTTTTCTATACGTTCTCGTCTCCTCAACTGTTACCTACCTATTAACACACAGAATTTAACAATATGGATCTGTTAAGCCTTTAGTGTCGTCCTTAACGTCATGGGTGCCGCTATTTTTTTCCGTCTCGGGTATTTTGTTTGTTTACGGAATCGCGATCTTCCAGTTTGCTGAGGTTAGGGACAGTTCACTGGCTCTTGACAGATGGTTAGGTTCCATTTAAGTCTGTATGCATTTTAATTCATTACTTGCGGTGAAAGTGCAATCTATTTAACATTACTTTTCCTGGGGAAAATGAATGAGACCAGAACGTTGCCTTTACATGTACCTTCATCTGCTGGGCGGCATTACTTATTGAAATTAGTAACTTTGGGCACTACTGTACTTGAAATGTGTGCTATATTACATAAATATGTGCTTTTTATTTATTGCTCTTTTAACAACGGCATGTTATGACAGCGCTTGAATCTCGTTCAACTGTGAACAAGGCGCACTCAACGGCACACATTGTTGCCAACATGTGGGATACAAAGTCACTGTTGACAAAAATACATTGATCTGGACGCATTAGTCTGTAACAGTTGCCAATAACCATTGGATTGGATGTGTTCGGCTGTAACTAGTGTAAAAAACAACATAAGGTATTTTGGCTAACTCGTATACTATAGGAATTTTTTATCGGCTGTTCGTATTTCATTCAGTGCTAGCGTTTAGTTTTGCCTTCATTGAGGTGATTTTCCCATACGAATTCTTTTAGTGTTCCTATCTTTAATAGATACACTACTGAAATGGTATTAAGATTCCGAATTGGATGCCTAAATTTTTATCATGTGTGAGAGGAAATTGAATGAAGCTCACCAAACAGTAAAACTTACAGGACTGTAACTTAACGTGGAGGGGCAGATAACATTGACGTTCCAACTCTTGAAACGAGTAGTACCCCCACCCCATAAGGGTAGGGTAATCTGTCACATATGGTCCATGTATATCAATGCACTCCTCCCTCAGTATCTTGTTGAAATGTGACTGACGCCGAAACCCGTAAGCATATCAGATTATTGGGGGCGTTGTGACGCAGCGGTCCAGATGTTGGCCTCTCACCAAGGTGGACCGGGTTAGATTTAGTGTATGTAGTAGTAATGAACGTCATAACCATCCTCTTTTGTAGTCATAAATACTGCTATTCTTCTATGAGCATTTTCTAATTGTAACTTCGATTTTTTTTCAGGTCCAGAGTGTGGATTGAGCTAGATGATCCATCACTTTCATCTAAGTCGAAAGAACAGCCAAGACGGTTGCGAGTTTGTGGACTTCATTTCCCTGAAGATCAGTTCCTCAATCGTTTAAAAAGAATTTTGGTTCATAATGCTGTACCTAATATCTCATCTCTTTCAGGATTGACCGAGGAAGGGAGACAGGCCCAAAGAGTTACTCCAAGACCGTCAAATGACGTTGAATCGTCTGCCTTTTTGTCTGTTTCAGGATCACCCAAAGAAGAAACTCGTGTTGCAGAGTGTAGCCAAGAACTTCCTCTTCCAGCTGGTACGCACGGGCCATCTTTAGTCCATCCAAGACCTATTAGCTCTGAATCTCTTTTTCAGGCAACTCCTGTTCTTGATGCCAAGCAAAGGAGAGCAAAACGAGGAAGGTGTTTATTGCAGGAAATGGAACTGGCTCAGAAAGACATTACACCTAAGAAAAAAAAGATTTTGAACTTGACTCGACAAACCCTGAGAAACTACGCGCGTCTCCGGAAACGTATCCAGGACTCCCGTGGCAAGATGAAGTCACTTATGGAAGTAGCTTCTTGTAGGAACATGAATTTATTTTTGCAGTAAGATATCTCACCAGCAGCAGCAGCTTTAGCTTGTGGGGATGCAAGGAATAAGCTGGTGAGACCCAAGCATCGTCGTTGGACAAGGAAGGAGAAGCTGTTAGCGCTTGCACTGTACAAGCGAAGTCCAAAGGCGTATCGGTTCCTTGGCTCATTGATTGTTCTTCCTTCCAGATCCACTCTTCAGAATATTTTGAGTTCTATTAAATTTGATGTAGGTATTAATGAGCCCATTGTCAAGCACCTGGGAGAGCAAGTTAGGAAAATGAACGAGAGGCAGAAAGGGGGTGGAAATTAATTTTGTGCCCTATATTTTGATGAAGTTTCCCTTAAAAGTGGTTTGTATTACAGGCAAGATGGTGATATAGTGGAGGGATTCGAAGACTATGGCGAATTCGGTAGAACGAGACGACAGGCTGATCATGCACTGGTGTTTATGGCCAGAGGCCTTCGGAAACAATGGAAGCAACCTGTTGCTTACTATTTGTGTCGATCCACAACACCTACCGACATTCTGGAAGAGCTTATTATTAAAGTGATTAAGTCTCTTTCTTCTGCAGGGATAATAGTAAAGGCGATAGTTTGTTACCAGGGCAGTACCAACCGATCAGCAGTTAAGAATTTGGTGGAAATATTTCCTGCTAATGATAAACAAGACTTTATTTTGCAGCTTCATGGAGAAGAAATAGTGACAATTCTTGATGTGCTTCATTTGCTTAAGAGCATGAGGAATAATTTTTTGAAATATGATATTGTTACAGAACATGGATCTGCAAAATGGGAGCATGTTAAACTGTTACTGAAGGCTAATGATGGTTGTTTGTACAGGTTAGTTAATAAAATTACAAGTGCCCATGTGGACCCGAAGGGAAAGGACAAAATGAGAGTATTCCTTGCTGCCCAGATTTTTAGTTGACTTGTTCGAGTGCCATTAATGTTTTATTAGATTGATTTCCACAGCACATGCCAATTGAAGCCCGAGTTACTGCACTCTTTTTGTCTTTTATGAATAATTTGTTTGACAGCCTCAATGGTTCATCAAAGGTCCCTCAACCTCATAGCCCTTATCGATGCCGTTTGACTGCAGAATCTGATCATCTGAAGTTCTGGGGGATGCGCTGTTTAAGATCGAAGATTTAAAATTCATTAAATCACCTTCAGGTGAAATCGTTCGACCACTATGCCAGAAGGGATGGCTAACATCAATTCGTGCAATTCGTCATTTGTGGCTGCAGTTGAAGAGCAAGGGCTTCACTTATTTCAATCTAAGGAGTGTCATTCAAGATGGGCTTGATAATTTCTTTTCAGGTATCAGACAGTTTGGAGGAGATAGCAACAATCCAACTTGTGGTATGTTTGGAGCTGCATTCAAAGCTTGTATTTTGAATGGTTTGTGTTCTTCTCATTCCAGAGCAAAGAATTGCGAAGATGATGATGGAGAGCTACTTTCTCGCCTTGGAAATTTCCTACAAGAAAGCAATGAATCCCTCGTAACAATGTCTTCTGACGTTTCAGGTGTTCTAGACGAGACTAGTACCACTAGTATTTCATGTGATCTCTCTTTTGTAGAAGCAGAGTCAGTGGCATATGTAAGTGGTTATATAGCTAAACGACTGTTGAGTGCCATTAATGAGCCATGCAATGACTGCAGGACCACTATGACATCAGAACCTGACATGGAGCTTCATCCTACTAATCGAAACGTTCCCAAATTTTGCAGTGTTATATCAGAACGAGATGCTGGTGGAAGACTGATATACCCGTCTGAGGAATTAGCCCATATAGTAGGAGTTGGAGTCAAAATTTCCGAGTCCTTTCTTCAAAAATTCCTCTATACAGATGCTGTTGGTAGCAGGCTGTCTGAAGAGGTGAAGCGTCATGCTGACTTTTCTTGGATGGGTTGCGTCAATCATAGGACTCGACTAATAAGTAACTTCCTCCATCTTTTTAACAGGAAAACAATTCATCAGTTTTGTAGGATCCTCAACCGCAAAGCTGGAAAATAATGTTTTCAGGGCAGTCTTCGTGGAGATACATTGTGTTCCTTATACCTGTAATTTTTAAGGTGCTTTTGTTTTTATCTTGCTGCTTAGGAAACAAACTGACCAGGTTAGTTACAACTTCTGCCAACAGATACGATCGCAAATATGTTCCGGCAGACGCACGCTGTAGCGAGGGGTAGAGGTCGAAAACGTGTAGTCCTAAATTGTCCATAATTTAATGGTGTTAATAACTAATACATGTCGTCTTTTTTCAGGAGTATTATTTATTTACTTATTTTTATATTATTACTAACATTACCAGTCGCGGCTTCGCTTGCAAAAGTCATTTCATCACTTCACTTCCAGTTTATCAATGACTCGCTGATCAATACCATGATTTATTTGTATTTAAATTTTGAAACTGCCCAATTTACGATACGCAATCGGAGGAATGGTATTGGAATGCATAAAAGCCAAACAAACATTCATTTATATTACATATACCCCTGCCCACTCATTTGGGCAAACTTGTGGGTAATTCTTCGGGAGTGATGAACCAAAATCCTACATTGTTACTTAGCTAATGTATGATTTTCATACCTTATTTGATATTCCGGGAGTCATTATCAATTGAAATTACTGTCCATTATCAATACAGCTCAGGAAATAAGTACTAAATCACGTAAATATGTGACGTAAGTAGTTATTTATTGTTCATTGAACGACGGCGAACGACGGGAATTGTCATGGCTTGTCGTTGCTCAACTGCTACTGAAGGATGCGCATTGGGCATGTTCAATTGTCAACGAGACGTCATTTCACTGTTGCCAATGTATGGTACACAAAATACACGACACAGGTCATGTGTAGCGAGCTAAGAGAGTGTAGAGAGTAATTGGGCGAAGCGAGAAACTATTGACTTACGAAGCGGGAGCGTAGATAGTTAATCGAGCGAAGCGAGGAACTATTGGCTTACGAAGCGGAGTTGGATACTACTGGCTTTTATGTCAGCTACTAAGTTAGGCACTGTCTTTCCCAAAATTACTGCTAGTACCACAACCAAGGGGCTTGGGGCGGAAGCCCCAGGTTAGGTTTGTTTTTGTATGTAAAACATTAATAACATAGAAGTCATGTCCGCTACTATGCTGGTACTGCCTGGCCGAAAATTACTGCTAGTGACACAAGCAAGGGGGTCTGGGGCCTAAGCCCCAGGTTAGGTTCGGTGGCGTAGTCGGTAGCATGCTGAGTTTCTATGCCCAAGATAGCAGGTTCAAACCCGGCCGAAGCCTTCGGATTTTTTAAGAGCGTTAAAAATCCCTCAGTATGTCTTCCTTCGGAGGGAAAGTAAAGCCAGCGGTCCCATGTCATGGATTTATGGCATGTTAAAGAACCTTCCACTAATTGCACCTGTGTGAAGCTAAATTGGATAGGTTAAGAATGTAAACAACGCTCTTAGGTTTCTAGGTTCTTTGCCAAGAGCCGACTGCGGTGGTGTCTAGTAGCTAAGTTATGAACTAGGCCTAGTAGTCGTTGACGGTGGCACATGGCGGCAAAAGTAGGAACTATTTGAAAAATTCTAAGTTGCAGTACTTAAATTAAAAAACAGATAACACACACTAATCCAGTCATCACAATTAACACCGGTTATCAGACACATTCTACACACACCCAAAGTACACGGGGCTACATGACCACGTTGTCGCAGCCCCTAAACTTAAGAACCAACCAAACCCAGGTTAGGTTTGTTTTTGTATGTAAAACATTGGTAAGATAGCATTTATGTCCGCTACTAGGTTAGGTACTGCCTGGCCAAAATTACTGCTAGTACCACAAGCAAGGGGATCTGGGGCGTGAGCTCCAGGTTAGGGTTGTTTTTGTATGTAAAACATTAATAACATAGAATTAGGGTTTTGCCTTTCGAATACGAGTATCAACAATCGCAACGTCAAATGATAGGGATATCGTATGTGAAAATTTTCCACCAGATGTCGTAACTGTTCTATGTGGGACTCAATTGATTTGCTTTCCGTTGGAATTGTATACGGTACCCATCGAATTTGAAGAAAGACGAGTTGATAATACAGTAAATTTTCATTTTAAAGAGTTTGTAACAGTCAATTGTGTGTTATTGGCAAATGCTATTTGAAATAAAAAACAAAATGATCCCAAATAAGCTAGTACCTGTGCGCTATCTGATGGAGCTAGTTTAGGATGTCCCTATACAAACAGAAAGAAGCGAGTGCGCTCTCTCCGCTCAAAACAATCAACACACGGCCATATTTACCGTATACGTGGGGTTGGCAATATCTTATTGTCAAATAAGCCACGCCTACAAGGGACCACACAACTGACATTTCACTATATAAGTCGTGTTATTAATTGCGGAAGGTGGGTGGGTTATAGACAGTGGAGGAGACAACATCTATTACCACATCACTCCTACAATTATTATTCATCATTACACAAGGTATTTCGGCTAATTTAACTAGTTTTCTACTTAGTTCATCACTCCCGAAGTGTGACCAACTTGTGTTGACTGAAGTTGCTACTAACAATGCTAATACTGCAGTTTCTTCTCTTGTGA
The DNA here is from genome assembly GCA_946902985.2 of Meconema thalassinum. Classification (NCBI taxonomy): domain Eukaryota; kingdom Metazoa; phylum Arthropoda; class Insecta; order Orthoptera; family Tettigoniidae; genus Meconema; species Meconema thalassinum. The sequence continues at coordinate 672,983,379 of OX336388.2, forward strand.
GGTTCTAATTTTCTAATAATGCTGAAAGGATATTTCTGATTCTGTAAAATACATAAATTAACTTTTGGAGTTTATTGGCCAATTTTGATGAATGAATATTCCATTTTAAATGACTTTCTATAATAATCCCTAAATATGTGGCATTGATTGACTTCTGTAGGGTATAGCAGTTGCATCTTTCGCCATTGTTACACATTGGTGGGTGGATCTTTAGTGTTAAATTGTCTGTGGTTTGTAATGTTTTGTTGAATGAGAAGCATAGGTATTGTGTTTTGGTTTCATTTAAGGTAAGGAGGTGTTTTTTTTAGCCATTTTTGGACTGTAGCAAGGGTTTCTTGAGTTCTATTAATAACCATGTGAAATGTTTTACGTCCCATTTTACTACTACGGCTTTTAGAGATGCGTCGGCGGTGGTATTTTGTCCTGAAGGGGATATGTAGCATGCCGGTAAATCTACTGAGGCCATGGTAATAATCGCAACATTGTCCGTGTTACCATAGCAATGGTCCAGCGACAGTGGCACTTTGTCACAGATCCCTTCTCTTGTACAAAATAGTATACAGTAGTTTGTTGCAGATTAAGGCTACACATCAGTTTCTGTTTTAGGCAAGAGTACATCATTTTCATAATTTACAGTTTTTTTCTACTTCAAGTACCGTATCACATTGTGGATATCAAGGAATGTCATGAATGAATTCTTGAAAGAAATATTTCTTTAAATGCTTTTCGTCTGTTGCAGGAATTTGCTAACAATCATCGTTGACCATTTCCAAGAGGGAAAAAGCTTCCCCATTATGTATTAAATGTATTGTGATTTTTAATATAGGCTTATTATTACCTGATTGAAGTTTTTCCATGGTTTTCCCTCTTTCTGATAGGCAAATGCCAGGTAATAAGATGGTGTGACCATGGTCTTAATTACACCATCTGTTTTCTTACATTCTCTTTTAAAAATAAATTTACTGGTTTTACCTCACAGCACTGTTTTTTATCTTAATAAAAATTGACCCTTTCCTTTTCCTTTTTTGTGCCCTAATTGAAACTACCTGGAAATAATTTAAATGGATAGATTGAATCCTATGTGTTTATATTGTTCATTTCTGTGTTCTGAACTCCACAATTTTGCAGAGTTATTTGTGTGATTATTTAGGTATATATTTGCTATCAATATATTCTAATTGTGGAATTTGGAACGAAGTGGACAGAGCATTTGAGGGGTCTAGATGCAAAACCGGCAATCTCCACTTTTTGGTGACAATGGTATTGTGTCGTGTGCAGTGCAATGAGTAATAAGTCAACTACGGATGAGGTTTCTAAAATCGCCTCGCCAGACGAGAATGTAAGTAAATCAGATTTACACGATCTTGTTTGTGAAATCAACCTCCGACTGACAAAACTCGAAAACATTGAAAAGACTCAGAATGACATGCTTAAGTCCGTGACATACTTTTCTGATTGTTTTGATGGTATGAAAAGTGACATTTCAACTGCCGCACAAACTCTGAAGCAAGCCTTGTCAGAAATAACAAAGCTCAGCCAAAGAGTTTGTGAGTTAGAGAAGGATAAGAATATCGTCTGCAGTGAGGTCAAATTGTTAAAGCAAGAGAATCTCGAGCTTCAACAGTGCGTTCGGCGAAACAACTTAGAGCTTCATGGCGTGCCGCACACTTCAAACGAAAACCCCGTTCAAATTGTCAAGACTATCGCTGATCAATTGGGTGTCACAGTTGTTGAGTCCGATATTGACGCCTGCCATCGGCTACCACACAGCAGAGAAGGTCTTCCACCTCCTTTACTAGTAAAATTCTGCAGCCGGCTAAAAAAGACGCAATTCTAAAAGGCAAAAGATCCAAACCCAACCTGAACTCAAGTGATGCAGGAATCAATGGAAGGGCTAGGCCTATCTACATTAACGAGCATTTGACGCCAGCAAATAAAGTACTTCACAAACAGGCAAGAGACCTCCGTAATTTAGGTTTTAAATACGTCTGGACCCGGGACTGCAAAATATTCGTCCGTAGATCAGATGGTGACAAGGCTGTCAGGATCAGCTCAGCAGAAGACATTGAAAGGCTAGTAAGAGACTCTTCCAACAACAAGGCTCAGCCATCCCATTCCAGTAATAAGAATGAATCAAGACATGGACCTACTAGTTGATGTTGACTTACACTCATCAATTGATGAGCGTAAATATGACTGTATCCACGACTACATAGCAGACACTAAAAATGAGGTTAGAAAAATCAAGTGTCTTTACGTGAATAGCAGAAGCCTAAAAAATAAACTAGAAGATATCGAGATACTAATACATATTGTGGAAAATCTAGATGTCATAGTGGTAACCGAGACTTGGGTAAAAAGTAATGAAGCTAAATACTTCAACCTAAACAACTATTCTGTTGCATTTGTACACAGAGACAATCAGGATGGTGGAGGTGTGGGAGTTTATGTCCACAAAAAATGGAATACAAAAGTTCTTAACCTAGTTGAGAGTAACCATAGCTTGATCCAGTTAGAGCTCATAAGAAATGATACTGTTCGTTTCAATAACCTGCATACTATTAATATAATTGCAGTATATAATCCAAACATAAAAAACGCAACAAAATTCATGCAATCTTTAGAGCACATTCTCTCGAAAAACAATGCCAATCTTTCCTTATGCATTGGTGATACAAATATTAACTTATTAAACAAAAATAATGTAACCAAATCATACCTCAATCTACTATCAAGCTATGGTTTCACACAAGGCAATACTCGCTATCCAACAAGAATAAGTGAATCAACAAGTACACTCCTTGATCAGGTGGCCACTAATAACTGTAAATATGCCTATAGAATAAGCAATATAAATAGTGATATTAGTGATCATAATATTCTTGTAACTGAGATTTTCTGGTCAAACTACTATCCAGGCAAAAGCCCAATCTCGAACATGACATTTAAATACGACCCAACAAGCAAAGGTCTAGTTCAAAAAACGTGAATAAAAATTACCGGTACATGAACAAAAACAAATTCTCTAATGATCTCAATCAAATAGACTGCTTAGATGATCTAAACGAAACTTACATCGCCATGAAACACAAAATCTTGACACAGACACCCAACAAAGAAAACACTGACTTACCTTTGAGGGAAATACACCAGAACCACAAAAACCCATGGATAACAACAGAATTAATTCAACTAATAAAACAAAGGGACCTACTACATGCTAACTTAAAACTAGCATTCACAGAAACAATAACCTCTTAAAGGAAGAGCACATAATATGTAGGAACAAAGTGACAGCTTTAAAACGGAAACTGAAATCCTCATACTATGAACACAAATTAACATTGAATGCCAATAGCATAAAAGATACTTGGAAAGTAATCAATGAAATGATCTACAACCGCACAACTGAAAACAAAGATGGTCCCAGTGAGATAATAATTGACGGTAAATCTTTCACAGGAAAAGAAAATATTTGCAATGCTCTAAACACTCACTTTATAAACATAGCACACAAATTAGCCATAAACATCCCCCCAGGGAAGAACGTTAATGAAATTAATGTCAACATAGATTCCATATTTATGACCCCGACTAATGAGATGGAAATTCGCAATATTATATTAAGCCTTAAAATGAAAAGTAGCCAAGACAAAGATGGTATGTCAGTGAAATTGTTAAAAAACTCCATTGACATGCTAAGTAGTCCACTAACTACTTTAATAAATGTATCGTTAGAGACTGGTCTGGTGCCTGATGATCTAAAAATAGCACGAGTCATACCAGTCTATAAAGGAGGTGACAAAAGCAATCCGGACAATTACAGGCCCATTTCCATCCTCCCACCCATATCCAAGGTACTCGAAACAGTAGTAAAAAACAGAATTGTTAATTTCTTAAATAAAAATGATTACTTCTACAAAGGGCAATATGGATTCCGAGAAAACTCAAGCACAGAAATAGCCACAATTGATATTATCTCTAACTTGCAGGATGTCTTAGACAATAAGATGACAGCGAGTGGCCTTTTCATAGACCTGAGAAAGGCGTTTGATACTGTTGACCATGAAATTCTCTTAGGGAAACTTGATAAAGCAGGTATCCGAGGAGTAGCTTGGACATGGTTTAAAAATTACCTATCTAATCGTAAGCAGTATATTGAAATAAATGGCTACAGAAGTGAGGAAGTTAATATTACCCACGGTGTGCCCCAAGGATCAATACTGGGTCCTTCCCTCTTCTTAGTATACATTAATGACATAGCAACACTCCGTTTTCGTGGTAATATAACGTTGTTTGCAGATGACTTAAGCATCTTTTACAATGCGTACACCACCAACACGCTGATTACACACATGCAGGAGGACATGAATACCATACTTGGCTGGACCCAGTCAAATAAATTAACAATAAATGAAGATAAAACAAATTATTTAATAATATCAAAGCGTAGAACAAAGTTAGACATCACTCAGAATATAATGCTGAATGGAAAAGCAGTTAAAAGGGTCTCATCTGTCAAATACCTAGGCTTAATAATAGATGAAAATCTCTCCTGGCAAAAGCACATTGATGCATTAGTTAAAAAAATATCACCTGCCGCTGGGATGATATAAAAATTGAGCTACTATATCCCAAAATATCTACTCAGGAAAGTGTATTTTTCCTTAATCCATAGCCACTTACAATATTTGAATACAATTTGGATAAAATGCTCAAATTACCTAAAAAAGGAAATTGAGGTAATTCAGAATAGAGCCATAAGAAATATTTATAACTACCCTTTTTTAACACCAACCAAACACCTTTATATTACGAGTAAAATTCAACCAGTAGCCCTAAATGCAGAAATCAAATCAAATGTCCTAATATACCAAATCCTACACAACAGAATACACACAAATTTAAACTTCACTAAACAATCTGATTTACACGCTTACAAAACTAGACATGCAGATGACATAACACTTTTCCATATCAATTCCAAACAATATGGCAGTAATAGCATTAAGTATAGTGCCTTTGTAAAATTCAATGGACTACCAGAAAATATAAAAATTGCACCTAGCCTACCAATCTTTAAAAGGAGGCTAAAACAGTTTATGTGGAATGATTATAAAATGTAAGTTTGAAGAAATTTCATAATCTGAGAAGACAAAAGAAGAACATATTGTGTACAAAAACTTATGAAAGCTACAAAATGTTGTATATATTTTCATACTGAAAACTTTGTAAACTAAACATTGTATTGTAATTTGTCGCCAACAAGATAAAACTGTACAATTCCTTTGTATATGAGTCCTTGACTCGTTAAGGGATTAATAAAATGCATTATTATTATTATAATGAGTGGAGTACCATTCTCTGAGGTGTTTGTGATCTGTTTATAAACTTATTTGGTTGCAAATCCTGCATAAGGTCAAACTAGTATATAAACAGATCACAAACACCTCAGAGAATGGTACTCCAATCTTAACTCATTGAAACCAAAACAATGGAGATCTCTGGTTTTGCATCTAGACCCCTCATATAGCGGAACGAGGGGAAGGGGCGGGGTGGAGGGGAGGGTTAGTGTTTACAAGATCTGCTCATAGGTGGCGCTACCGGTCGACATGTTGCTAGTACATCAGTCAACCACCAGACAGCGCTGAAGTCTTAGGTGCCAAGAATTAGCATGGCTGTTGGCCATCTGTAGTAGTAGGTAATCTGTGGTTGAACTCTGGGTAGTACCAGGACCTTCTATAATACCGGACCTGACACTAGCGGCGGGACAGAGGGAAGATGGCTGTCGCTGTTGGTGATTACATGCTTTGTTTATAAGTTGAGTCGTTTTGTTTACGATGTGATAGTGATGTGAATTTCGGTTAGCAATCGTCTCCCTTGATTATCTGTGCTTATTGATTATTGCTTAATGATATTACACGTTCGTGTAAGTAAATGTTTGCATTAGTGCTTCATAAATACGAGATCGGTGACTTCTGTTACGCTTGTGATACCATTAATACTATTGCCAATCAGTGGGTAAGTTTGGTCTATTTATTATTCTATTTAGGGTTTATATATTATTAGTAATGGTAATTTATTATGAGGAGGCATAGTAATAATTAACGTATTCAATTTAAGTTCTAAGAAGATCTGAAAATTGATTACCGTACGTAGGAACATAACCTACTTTTTAAATTGTCTGCAGTGTTCTCTCTTCCAATTATACGCCTGTTAGTACAAGGATATTAATCTTATCACGTACTTGGTGTGGATCCCGTTTTAATAAACTACCAGTAGGAGTTGGTTCGCAGTAAGTTTAGCTACACCATTCAGTCAGTTTGTTCAGGTTATCTGCTCTTACTCCTCTTGTCAAATGGTCGGCTGGGTTATCCTTGCCAGGGCAGTGTCTCCACTGTGATGGAGTTGTGGAGGCCTGAATCTCAGTCACTCGGTTGCAGACAAACGTTTTTCAACGATTTGGGTCATTCCTTATCCATCCTAGTGTAACTGATGAGTCGCTCCAAAGAATAGCCTCCCTGATATTGAAATGTGTTGCCTTGCAGTAGTAACGGAGAAGTCTTGCCCCCATTAACGCACCCAGAAGCTCAAGTCGAGGGAGTGTGACCTTCTTCACTGGCGCAAGTCGGCTCTTACTGCAGATCAGATGGACTTGAGCGTGCTTGTGATGGGTGTTTCTCATGTACAGAACGGCGCCATACGATCTCTCCGACGTGTCACAGAAGACATATATTTGTGATTTAACTTTCTTTGATGTTCCTATCCACCTTGGTATGGTGATGCGTTGCAAGTCAGGTAGTGTGGCCAACCAGTCTCGCCATCGAGTTACCAGGTCGTGAGGCAAGATGGCATCCCATGCAACTCCGCGTGTACAGGTATCTTGGAAGAGAATTTTTCCCACTACAGATACCGGTGAAATAAAACCTAAGGGGTCGTAGATAATAGCAGTGGCCTGTAACAGAGTCCGTTTAGTTGCTACCGCTGTTTCCAATTTGCTTGTAACTTCCTGTTGGGCGAGAGAAAACGTGTCAGTATCTGTGTGCCAGGAAATTCCCAATAGGCTACATGAGCACTGTGTGAGATCTTTCGTCCTTCTGCCTTCCATATGCCCGTTAGCTTAAATGAATTTGTTGCCCATTTAGCAAGTGGAAGCTGGATTTGCCTCATGAGGGATGCGAACTCGTAGTACAGTGCAATTACGTCGTTGTCGTCATCTGCACCAGAAGCGAAATCATCCATGAAGGTGTTTTTATCTATGAGCGATGCGGCGATAGGAAACTGGGCTTGGTGAATAGCTGCTAGTTCTCTGATTGTAGCCGATAGTAGATACGGACTGCACGTCAGACCAAATGGGAGCTTTGTGAACCTGTAGACGGTTCTCTCTCTAGAGGTGGTAGGGCTTTCCGTTCCATTATTAATGATGCGGTAGGCTATGTTGAAATTGTGGTGATATGCCTTGAAACTGTTGTATGACTGGATGCAAATCCAATTATTATAAAGATAAGCCATTGGTGCCTATTTTCTAATTTCCCATCAGGGGAATTCAATCCACCCCCAACTTCACGGGGCTGATGACCAAGAAGTCCCAAGCCCATAAAATGAATTAACAGCAGACAAAATCACGTCATGATGTTATTTTGTGTTGGGTTGGATTCTGACACACGTCATGCGTTTGACAGAGTGCCATTTAATCTCATGAATAGGAATGAATGAATACGACTAGCCTACTTGTTGACGGATTTACAGGAGGCAGTCGTGACCTTATGATAGGAATTACCTAGGCATTTATATTCAGTATGTGTGGGAACCCTTGGTAAAGCACTTGCTGGGTGGCTAAGCGGAGAATCGAACCCAGCATTTCCCTGTTTACCTCACTAGGCTGTGTGTACCCCGTGCTTACCCTCAGACTAGAATTAAGATTTCTTGACAGTCAGGAATCAAACTTGGACCCCAGAAGTGACAACCAAGAACTACACTACCTGTTTGGTCACATTTATTTTTAAGAATAATATGTCTGTTAGGTAATCAGCCCGAAGGCTGGTTGGATCCTCAAAAGGCACTGCCGTTAGGTTATGTGGGTAGATACCAACAAAAACCCATGGCAGCGCTATATTGAGGCGTACTAGGCAAGAAGAGGAGTGAGGTAGTTCTTCATTGCTTTCCTCACTGAGTCAGTACAGCAGTACTAACCCTATGAGTAGAACCTTTCACAGCATCCACAGGCACTTACTGTGCCCTGAATGTCATTACTAAGCACCACCCATACCTCAGTAGCTTCCATATAATCACAGCCATAAATGAGACTGAGACATCGGTGAAAAGCCTCATTTTACTCTAGCCTGTGCCAACAGAAAATTGCAAATGTACTGCATTCATCAAGAGATGGCAAACAGGCCCCGAATAATATGTAACTTACTAAAAAGAGATTGACATTCCTACAGGAACATTTACAACTTTCCCTGTTCACTCAGCCAAGATATTCTGCAGATCTCTCCTGTGGGCCTCAACATTATTTTATTTTATTCCTTTCCTGATGGAACTCCGGTACGGTAGTACCTTATTTTAACTCCCGGAGCACCTCCCCATGCCTGTCCCTTACACAGCTACACAACTACTACAGTCATCACGTATTCGGAAGAATTCAACCCACACCCAACTGCACGGGGCTGATGACCAAGATGTCCCAAGCCCATAAAATGAATTAACAGCAGACAAAATTGCGTCTTGATGTTATTTTGTATTGTGTTGGATTCTGATACACGTCATGCGTTTGATGTCCGACCACCAACTACGGCGGCCATATTGGATTGCAGTGTCAGGTCCGGTAGTATAGAAGGTCCTGGTAGTACCCAAGGCTTATAAACTACAGAGGTTGCCTCAATTTTCACTCACCAATCAGCGCTCACAAGGCGGATGACGTCACAAGATACCAAACGCGCCATGTGGGGAACGTAACGAAACTGTCAACATCAGCTGTTGAGTACGCAAAAAACAGTTTATTCTCATGAAATTATTGGTAAATGGGTGATAAAATAACTGAATGTAGCCTACTTACATTTTATGTTGTGATCTTCTTGAATTTCTTGGAAATTCGCCTAGACTCGGTAGCAGTATCGTGGGTGTTAGTGACTTCCAATAACCACTTCTTATGCAAGATAGAATTTGAATATTTCAATCTGATTAAGAAAATTGTTATCACAGCTGCCTCAACCCCACCAGACGGTACATCAGAAACTTCTCTCGACACAAAATCTGTCGTTCTTCTTAGAACGTTCTTGCCTCTTTGAAATCCGTATTTTCCGTGAAATGTGACGAATTTTGCTGAAATGTGCCGGAACTGGTTTAGCCAAGTTTCTGAGGGATCGGTCATACCACCGTATGACAAGTGTTTAATTCAGGTTGGTACCGACAGTAGTGGCTACGCTGGCTAAAGCGCGGCGTTAGGTCATGGGGCCAAGCTCTCTGCTGACTCGGTAGACGCGTGGGTTCGAGCCCCACCGTCGGCTGTCCTTGAAATGGTTTTCCGTGGTTTCCCATTTTCAACACCAGGCAAATGCTGGGACAGTACCTTCTGACAGGCCACGGCCGCTTCCTTCCACATCCTTGCCCACTTTCATCCATTCATCTCATCTCTCATCCCGACGCGCAGGTCGCCCACGGGCGTCGAATAGAAAGACCTGCACTCGGCCTCTCAGGAGCCTACACGAAAAAAAATCAGGTTGGTAATGCATAATCGTGTTAAGTTTGCATTCCATAGGTTAAGTTCCCAAGTTGTGGAAATTTACCTTGGAACTTGTGGGCTACATAACCTGCAACATAAGCCTTGCCATCTTCCTCACTTTGTTCCATGATATTGGCAATGAAGGACGCAGGTTGAACATTGCTCCCTAAGGTTGGTTCTGGAAGCACGTTACTTGATTCAGACACTATGCCAGCTTTGTTTAGTGCTTTAGCAACTACATATTCATCTGAATCTGGATCAGCAGTGTTGGTTTGCTTTTGAACAACTCCTGGATTTTTCCCCTAAAATAATCATCCTCAGTCTATAAATGCAGTCAAGGGGAGCCACCACGAGTTTGCAATTGTGAAAAGAGGTTTTCCAGTACATCTTGATTTAGCCTATGTGTGAGAATGTACTTTGTATTATGCCTACGGGCCATATCTTGGAACAGAAGTCGAAGGGATTTTATTGAAAGGATGACTGCTTTCTGTAATATTTGCAAATAATTTTTACCAATACAAAGAGAATTACTCATGAAATTTTCCATCTTGTCCAAAAACAAAATACCATGCCTGGGTGTATATAAGGGGGGGAGGGGACTGAGGGGGCTCCAGATCCTCCCCGATAAAAGCCAACTTGGGTACAACATACAATGTATTTCACAGTAGTCTACTTTTAAGAAATAATTATCAATTTGTAAAAGGAAATGAGTGTTTACCTTTCTGCTTTATAAATTGACAAGTAGCCCATTTAGATATTTTCCATTCATACTCCATAGGCTATAATAGAAAATTCATTAAGTACTCACAATTTTCCACGATAGTCAGCCCCTCCCTCCCCCCCTCTAAAATTTGTATGCACGCCCCTGATACCATGTACGAAATATGTTAAAAATATTAACAGCTTTAAAATCATCCTAGCAGGTCATCAAAACTTAAGAGTAGGCCAGCTAGGCTCACTTACCATTTGGTTTTAGATTCCTTGGAAATCTTGGCTTTATATTAAACAATTCGGCCCTGTAGTCTAATTCGAAGTCTTCACTCGTAAAGTGCAGAGAACATATCCTACTTGTTTGAGGGTTGCAATGATCTTTTCGCTTACATGCAGCAATCCACTGATTGCTAAGGCATGCGTCTTTAGGCATCGTGAAAAACGACAAGTCATTTCCAACTTTATAATAACTGTGACAAACTGCCACAGCACATCTTTGGCCTGGCATGATTATAAACAAAAGGGCTTAAAACACGTGTTTAAACCACTGCAATCCATACAATATAAGTTGACTTTCCTTGCATATCTCGCACCTCGCGCGCTACGAGGAAACGTGTGACGTCACGTCCTTTCCCTTCCCTCCGCGATCCCCTTGCCAAAGAGCTCCATATTGAGGCAACTTCTGTAGTTTACTAGCCTTGGGTAGTACCTATATATTTGCTCTCTTCTCGTACAGCTCGTGAAACAAGGCTTGATATTGAGGTGTAGAAGGCACTGACACTCTCAGGCGTAGTTCTTCTATGCAGAACGGCTGTCGTGTGAGGTCGTATGTTATCCGCGATGGTGTGTTTTTGGCTAGACATAGAACCTTTTTGAGGTGCGTCGCTTTCATACTTTCTATCAAAGCTAGATCACTCATTGAAAAATGCTCCCATATAATGTCTCTTGCGTAAGCCATGATGGGGGAGATCTTGATGTGGAAAAGGGCTATTGCTGTCTCTACGGACACCTCACGAATGCTTTTAATTTGATTCATCGCCATGATCGCTGCAGATGCTCTTTCTATTATGTGCTTGGTGAAAACTTTCCCATTCGTTTGCAGGGTTACGCCAAGATATTTGTAGGAGTTGACCCTAAAAATCTCCTTGTTCCGGTATTTGATGAGTGATGCCACAGGAGGGTTTTCCTCCTCTGCGAAATGTCATCTGGACTGTTTTCTGTGCATTCAGACTCAGGCTGTTTCTGTCCGCCCAGGTGACCAGTTTGACAAACGCTTCCTGAAGCTGTTGGTACGATTGTGAAGCTAATGTCATGTCATCAGCATACATGTAAATTAAGACTTCCTTATTTGCTATGGTTTCGACAACGTCCCTTGTTGCGACATTGAATAACACCCCAGTCGTCTGATGTATTGCCTCTGATCTTGAGAGATTGTCATCAATGTAGACAAAGTTTTTCGACAGTATGCCCTGAATCATCTTGCTCATGTAGTGCTCTCTACCTATAAGTTGATTTAGTTTCTCTATCAATATAGACCGGTCCACTGAATCAAAGGCTTTGGCATAGTCAATGAACTGTACGTATAGGTTTCCTCTGGGGACGCGAAGAGCTTCGGTTATGTTTTCCATTAAACACTGAATAACCTGAATGGTTGAACGCCCTTTCCGGTAGCCAAATTGCTCTTCACGTATCATTGAGTCTATCAAGATCGTTAAACTGCTCAGTAACAGGGTGGACAACACTTTGAGGCCGGCAATCTCTAGGGCTATTACTCGATAAGAGTTGGTATCTTCTGTCTTGCCCTTGCCCTTATACAACAATTTGATCATGGAATATCTCCATTTCTCTGGTATCGTGCCTTTCTGAAGGCACTGGTTGAATAAAGTTGTCCAGGCTTCTATGAGGAGTGGACTGCTCTCCTTCAGGTGTTCGTTGCAGATGCCATCTGAGCTGCAGGCCTTGCCGTTTTTTGTACGTTTAATTGCCTCCTGGACTTCATCGACTGTGAAAGGTTCTATTCCCACTGTGTCACCCGGTATGGGGAGGTCCATTAGGGCATGTCCTTAGACTGCAATATGGTCGTGAAGTGTGTTGTCCATCTGTCCATTGGTATTTCCCTCAAGAATTTGGGTATTCTCGGGTTAAGGGCTTTGTACGGGTTTTACTTAGCTTGTTCCACCAGCGCCGCCTCCTGTGCCTTGATAAACTTGACCCTCTCCTCTCGGTGTATTTCTTTATATGTCCTCTTCTTTTCTGCGTAATCCACTCTGGATTCTTCTGTGCTAAACTTTAAGGTTTCATGTAGTGCTTCCAATGCTAATTTTCTGGCCTTATAGCAGATTGAATTGAACCCTGGTTTTGATCTTCTCATATTGGGTTTAGCGGGTTCTATAGCGTCATGTAGGATTGTCTCTATTTGGAGAAGCGTTCCGTCTGGGTTTGGGTCAGTGTGATTCCCGATATTTTGGATATCCATCCCCCTTCTTCTCATGCTCGCGACATTCAATTTTCTGAATAGCATAGTTTGTGGTGGTGTGGGGTTTCTGACTGACCAAATAAGGAAAAACTTCAGTCAAGCTGTTGTGCTCAAAATCTAGAGTAGCTCCCGTCAAACAAGTTACACTTCCTCGTCTTGAATTACTTGCTTCCACATTGTTGGCACACTTGATTCAGAAATCCATTCCAATCAGAAATCTAGAAATTAATGAAACCTATTTATGGACAGATTCTACAGTAGTCTTATTATCTTGAAGGCAGTTTCCAGCGGCACGAGTTTCCTTTCGGGTAGGTTGTCCCTCACGTTGGATCGTAATACTTCTGTGTTATTGTGATTCGTAAATACAAGGTCGATTGCGCTTGCCATATTGTGGGCATGTAAGTAATTTCCGTGGCGTTATTTTTGAGTGTAAGACCCTCGCCTTCTAAGTACCTACTCAAGAACTATCCTAGATTTGAGTTCCCCTTTATCGACCCTGCAGTTCCGATCACCGGCCAGGATGAATGGAGCATTTGTGTTTATTACCTCGATAGTGAGGCGATACTAACTCCTCCAACCTGTAAATACCCTGGAATTGTTACTGTTTACGAGCTCTGTACCCGGGTTGTGCCAAAGCAGTACCCTTGAGGTCCGCCAGAGCGCAGCATCGACTGGTAAGGCAGGACCTTCTATACTACCGGACCTGACACTGCAATCCAAGATGGCCGCCGTAGTTGGTGGTCGGACATCAAACGCCTGACGTGTGTCACAATCCAACACAACACAAAATAACGTCATGACGTGATTTTGTCTGCTGTTAATTCATTTTATGGGCTTGGGACATATTGGTCATCAGCCCCGTGCAGTTGTGTGTGGGTTGAATTCCTCCGATTACGTGATGAATGTAGTAGTGTGTGTAGATGTGTAAGGGACAGGCATCGGGAGGTGCCCTAGGAGTTGAATTAAGGTACCACCGGAGTTTCATCAGGAAAGGAATAAAATAAAATAATGTTGAGGCCCATAGGAGAGATCTGCAGAATATCTTGGCTGAGTGAACAGGGAAAGTTGTAAATGTTCCTGTAGGAATTTCAATCCCTTTTTAGTAAGTTACATATTATTCGGGGCATGTTTGCCATCTCTTGATGAATGCAGTACATTTGCATTTTTCTGTTGGCACAGGTTAGAGTAAAATGAGGCTTTTCGCCGATGTCTCAGTCTCACTCATGGCTGTGATTATATGGAAGCTACTGAGGAATGGGTGGTGCTTAGTAATGACATTCAGGGCACAGTCAGTGTCTGTTGGCACAGGCTAGAGTATCACCGATGTCTCAGTCTCACTCTTGGCTGTGATTATATGGAAGCTACTGAGGTATGGGTGGTGCTGAGTAATGACATTCAGGGCACAGTTAGTGCCTGTAGGCACAGGCTAGAGTATCACCGATGTCTCAGTCTCACTTATGGCTGTGATTATATGGAAGCTACTGAGGTGAACATATTGGAACACACTTTTGGGCAAACATTCATTATCATGGCAAAGATGAATTTCAATATAATTCTTGGTGCAAATTTTATTTGTGACTATCAAGCAGTGATAGATTTGCACAAGAATACTGTCAGTTTTAGAGAGTATGATCAGCTGAAAAATGTGGGATTGCATATGGATGAAATCACTACCGGAAGAGATGTAAATTCTTGGGCATTGGAAGCAATATCGGAAGAGACGGAAGAGGAGGTACGAAAGGCAGAAGATAACATCATAGAAGGAGGTGTTGTGGAACTAGATGAGGAGAGTGAATCCCAGGAGATATGGTCTTTATTAACAGAAGGAGATAACAGCGATGCACAATTTGAAGAGTTACTACAGGAGCGGCTCAATGACATTCAACTTGGGGGTGAACACAGAAAGCAATTGGAAGAGATTTTAAGGAAGCACAAAACAGTATTTGATACAGTACCTGGGAAAATATTAAATTTCAAATATTCTATGCAAGTCGAGGATTGGTCACCTTTCAAAAGCAGATTGTACCCAATTCCTGAAAAATATCGTGGTCAAGTTAAGGTCATTATAGATGAGATGTTACAAGCTGGAGTGATAAGGAAGACACCGACACCTTATCTAAATGCGATTTTGGCAGTCACAAAACCAAATGGATCTATTAGACTTTGTTTAGATGCCAGAAATCTCAACACAAGACTCATTTTTCCTGAGTATGACAGAGCGCCAATCATCAGAGACGTACTAAAAGGCTTTAAAAACAAGAGCATTTATTCATCAGTCGACCTGACGAGCTCGTTCCACCATATTGAATTGGATGAGAAGTCACAGCTTCTAACTGGCTTCTTATTCGATAACCAGACGTTTTGCTTCGTTCGAATGCCCTTTGGAGTCAAAACAGTGGGCTGTGCTTTAATCCGAGCTCTGGACCGGAATTTAACCGAGGAAGTTAAGGAGATGACGGTACGCTACATTGATGACATTTTGCTGGCATCCGACAACATTGAAACTCACATGGAAAATTTAGATAAAATATTAGGCAACCTGAATGCATCTAATTTCAAAGTAAATCTGAAGAAATCGCACTTCTTCAAGAGCGAGATCTTATATTTGGGTCACGTCATTGTCAAGGAGGGAGTGAAGCCAAATCCCGCTAAGATCGAAGCGATAAAGAATTTCCCTACACCAACGAGAGTCAAGCACATTCGGGCTTTCTTAGGCGTAACGGGATTCTTTAAGGAAAACTGTTCAGGTTATACGGAGACTGTAGCTCCCATGCAGGAAATGCTAAAGAAAAATAATAAATGGTTATGGAATGCGGAGTGTGAGAAGGCATTCCAAGCAACAAAACAGCTATTGGAAAATTGCATTAAATTAGGATATCCAGATTTCAAGCACAAATTTATAATCCAAGCGGATGCTTCACTAATTGGTATAGGTGCTATGCTTTACCAAGAGGATCCAGCTAACCTTCAGCACAAAACATATTTGGCATTTGTCAGCCGAAAATTGCGTAAGCACGAGCGCAATTATACGGTAACGGAACTAGAGCTGTTGGCCATACTTCACGCACTACAACAATGGAAACGAATAATTTACGGCTACCCTATTGTTGTCAGGACCGACCACAAGGCACTAACATTCTTGTTTAAGACGTCGATGGCAAGCGAACGTGTGACACGTTGGTCTATATATATTCAGGAGTTCAGCATTGAGATTGAACATTGCCCAGGGAAGATGAACGTGATACCAGATGCACTCAGCAGGAACCCAGAGCCTGATAATGAAGAAACAGCGATGGTACAACACTTGGAGTTAACACCGAAGGACCGGGAATTCTTGGAGGAGTTACGTGAGATACAGCGAGAACAGGAAGCGGAACCATGGATGATGCTTTTAATTCAATACTTCAGAAAGCAACTACCTACAGGAACACCTGCATTTCGAGAAGCGAAAGCCAAAGAAGGAAGATATGTTTATGTCAACAATTTGCTGCACAAATGGGTAGATAATGACCACACCAAGTTACGCATATTAGTACCTGCATCGTTACAACGAGGATTGACATGGCATACGCACGAAAGTTACGGTCATGTGGGCGTAGATAAGTGCGAAGCGACTATAGGAGAGACATTTACATGGCCACGTATGAGAACAACTATATGTGACGTCATTACAACTTGTGATCCGTGTCAGAGGACAAAGCCCAATAATTATTTAATGAGGCAGTATCCCAGACCATTGCTCCCTCAGAAACCATGTGAGCTACTGGCACTCGACTGTTTCGGTCCAATTCCGAAGGGAAGGCGAGGTTGCCGTCATTTGCTAGTGTGCATTGATGTATTTTCTAAATTCGTAGTACTATGCCCTATTCAGAAAACGACATCGAAGCAGGTACTCAGTCGCATTCGAAATAGAGTTATTCCAATCCTTGGAAAACCAGAGTTTATATTATCAGACCATGGCAGTTATTTCACAAGCGCCGAATTCAAGAAAGGTATGGAAGACATGGGTATAAAACACGTTTTAAGCAGTATCCGACATGCTCAAGCAAATCCAAGTGAAAGAGCAATTAAGTGTGTAACTTCATATTTGAGGATCTTCATTCCGAACGAACACCACAAATGGGTCGATAAAATTAAGGATGTAGAGACATGCATGAATTCTACCAGGCACGAGTCAACAGGACAAATCCCTATGGTCCTACACAAGAACGAGTATCCAGTAAGAACGTGGAAAAGCATCATTAACTGTCCACAAGATCCAATGATAGCACCTGACTTGCGAATTGAGAGGACGAGAGCCTACATGAGAAAACAAGCAGACCGCAGATTACGGCGAGTAAGAAATAAGAGGTTTCACAGTGATCTTGAAATCAACCAGCTCGTTTTGGTGAAACGACCTGCTACATCGGACCCACAAAAGAAAATCTTCAGTAAATTCTGCGAAAAGTTCATAGGACCCTATTCTATCGTAAGAAACCTTGGAAACAATGCTTACAGAGTGAAAGAATTGAGCACAGGAACAATGTCAGTCTACAACGCTGCCAACCTAAAAAAAATATCGTCGAAGTGAGCCGTGGGAGCGCAAAAATTAATGATGCAGTTTGAACATATGGACGTCCTAATATCAACAAAGTGCACGAGGAGCAGTTGAGTACGGCACGTAAACGAGGAAGTAGAGTTGTTGTTGACAAACATTAACGAGACGAGCAGAGTGTTGCCGCAGGCACCAGAGCGTCATGCAACAGACTGAGAGGGGAGATACGAGCAGGAAATGAAAACGAGTAAATGCCATTCAAGACAGGAGCGACTAGACCAAGTAATAGAAAAGGGGTGATTCCGAAATAAAACAATTTGGCCGACGGAAGTCTTTTAAAATTATCGACTTTATTCCTAAGTTCGAAATTTTGTGAGTGGGAGAGTTGTGAACCCTTTATCCTCTGTTGGATAAATGATTCTATGTTTTATTTCTCCAATTAATAAATATTTCCACCAGCATCATGAAAGTAGCCAGACGGAGATGAGGAAATTTCAAGCATTGGTTGGAGACAGCGGGGACATACCTGAAGCAGATTGACAATAGGCTAAATACTTTAGCTGTGAAAGGAAATAGCCTAGCGATGTGTCAGAAGGACAGGTGTTGGCCGCCTCAAATAGAAGCGACGCGCAGTGAGACATGCTGCTGGTATGTTCATTGTAATATTCGCGCCTAGAAGAAATATGATGCAGTAACGTGAGTGGCTGATGAGCATGCTGGACACTCCTACGACGCCAAGATCTGCTATAAACCGAAAAATTACAGAAAATGTGAGAACCAATGAGAGAAGAATGCCTATTTAACGCGGCAGGTCTAGCGTGGGCACGCTCGGCTAGCATTCACGCGGGAAATCGCCTAGACAAAATCTCTACGATCGATTCTAGGATTAATGGGCATATTCTTGACCTATGCAATGTTACGAGTTCAGTGATATTTATTTCATTCCTGTACCACATTTATTTCGAGAAATTTTTACATAAATCCCCCCCCCCCCCCCATCGAGACCTAGGGCCAGTTCATTTATAAGTGGCATGAAGAGCCAAGACATTTGACTATTACTTGTGTGCGTCGAAGGGCGTAAGACTATTACTTGTGTGCGTCGAAGGGCGTAAGACTATTACTTGTGTGCGTCGAAGGGCGTAAGACTATTACTTGTGTGCGTCGAAGGACGTAAGACTATTACTGTGTTCGTCTGCGGACAAAACGACTTCTATTTTGTGTGTCGTGGAAACACAGAAATTATTGTAAAGTGTTAAATTCAGTGATAGATAGTCACAGTACTATATTTGTAGGGGCAGTATCGTCGATAATTCGCCAACGAACTGTGACAGGGAAAGTAGTACCTGAACAGCGAATTTAGTAGTCAGATATCAAGTGTATAATAATCTAATTTTTGAATCAGCGCCAGAGATGACATCGACGACTACAGAGGAAGTTTGGAATTCTCAACACTCCGTCCAGATGGCTGAGATGAGATAGAACCATTCAGTTGGGAAATGGCAGCTGACGTTCGTTGACGGGTGACTACAAGAGAGATGAGTACAAAATAATATTCTTTATTATTTGATAAATTAACTTATGGTTTATGGGACATATTTTTGTAAATACATTGCTTGTGTGATTAACGTAGTATATTTAGTTTTGGTCTGACACACTTTTGTATGGAAGCAGCTCGCACGATTGTTGTTAGTGGAAGGTTCTTGTTTTTGTGTTGTGTTAACTAACGTAGCTATGTGAACGGCCGTGTTTGCATATGTTACGCAATGCGGTTAAAAACGTCTCTCGGAGATATGTTGTGTTTCAGAAGTAGGACTGAATTAATGTAATTATACAGTAGATTGGAGGGTAATTAAAAATTGTTTAAGATTTATTATTGATCAGATTCAGTGTGACTATTGCCGATTGGAGCAATGTAATTTGTGACGAAGAGTAATCAGCTCTATCGTAGTTTTAAAATATTGTG
Organism: Meconema thalassinum; assembly: GCA_946902985.2. Lineage (NCBI taxonomy): Eukaryota > Metazoa > Arthropoda > Insecta > Orthoptera > Tettigoniidae > Meconema > Meconema thalassinum. The sequence continues at coordinate 673,002,787 of OX336388.2, forward strand.
TTAAATGCTTGCGAGCACCTATTCAGCAGACCTGTGTGAAAAGCGTCATGTCAGTCCCAGATGTGTGTATGTGTGTATTTTTGTGGTATTACAAGCGGGAATTTCAGCTGAGACTGATTTCTGTCAGCTTGGTACCCGGTCCATATTGTATCCTTGCGAGGGCAATTGTGGATATGTGATTATGTCTGACCATATGTTGAGTTGGATGAGATTTTTGTTGCTGTTGATTCCTTGAGATAGCGGCACAGCTGGTCAGCTATTTATATACACTGGAGTGGGACATGTCAAGTATTTGAGGAAAGGGGGAGATGTTTCACAAGGCTGTCTGAACGTGCAAGCATTGTCATTAGCGAGGAGTGCTCGTTGGCTCCCTAATTGCTTGAATTACAGATAAGAACTGATCAATGGTAAAAATTGTTGAAATAAATGGGAGTTGCCTACGAATCACGATAATCTCCGAAGCGTTACCTTAACATGCAGTTTTGTTCATATAAAGTAATCTTAGCCGGTCAGGCTTTTGTTGTTGTTGGTTTATTCCAGGTTTATTTTCATTTTAGTGACCCGTGAGTCACGTGTATTGCTGTCTTTCCTTGTGTGTATTGAGCAATTGGCCAGTTGGTAGCTCATGTTGTTAAGTGCGTCATCGCGCTAATGAGGATCTCAGAGAGATTCCTGTAAATAATAGATTTGTAGTGTGTGTGTCAGCATTAGAGTTTTTAAGGGTTTTTATTAATGTCATGCCCATATCCATAAACGTTGATTTACGTGATGATTGTTCGTGAGCACCGTGGCTGTTAACCCGTTGTAAACGAACGGTCATCCAAGTACTCATTTTCTCGTAGTTAGTCATCACGCGCACATAAAACTCAAATGCAAGGTAGTGGAACTAGGATCCACAATTTTATTATAAAGGGGGAGATCCGTCTGACTCCTCAAAGTGTTAGATATTCCTGTCAGGGAAAAATTCAGGGAGGATATATTTTTATTATTGTTTGTTTATTTTCTTTTATGCACAATTAGTTATTAAATCATGTTGTTATCTTACGTCTTGTCTCCTTACTTTCTTAATTATAGTTTTAATCCTATGACCCTTGCCTCAGTAAAGCATGTTGTTTGGCGGACGTAAACATCACACTATGAACTGAGCGCGACCCCTTGATCAAGATTCTTGCATAAAACACTGCTATTCTGAAGGGTTCAGTATGTTGTTTTTTAATTTGTCTGATAACCTGTGTTATTGTGTTATTGTGGTGTTTGTAGAGGTGTGTATTTATAATTCAGATGAGGATTGGGAAGATCGCGGCCGTGGCCTTAAGTCAGGAACCATCCCGGCATTTGCTTGGAGTGGAAGTGGGTAACCACGGACACTCACTTTCAGATTGGCTGAGATGGGAATCTAACCCACTTCTTCGCAGTTTTAGCCTCACGAGGCTGAGTGTACCCCGTTACAGCCCTCAGACCAGAATACGATTCTTTATTTGTATGTCCAGAGCTTAATTGAAGGGCTCGGAGCAAGATAGTGCTATGCCACATTTTCCTCTTAACTGAGCTGGTAGTTTCCTCATTATGGCTAGGTGCAGCACTATCCATTAGCCAGGACCTTCTATACTACCGGACCTGACACTGAAATCCAAGATGGCCGCCGTAGTTGGTGGTCGGACATCAAACGCCTGACGTGTGTCACAATCCAACACAACACAAAATAACATCATGACGTGATTTTGTCTGCTGTTAATTCATTTTATGGGCTTGGGACATATTGGTCATCAGCCCCGTGCAGTTGTGTGTGGGTTGAATTCCTCCGATTACGTGATGAATGTAGTAGTGTGTGTAGATGTGTAAGGGACAGGCATCGGGAGGTGCCCTAGGAGTTGAATTAAGGTACCACCGGAGTTTCATCAGGAAAGGAATAAAATAAAATAATGTTGAGGCCCATAGGAGAGATCTGCAGAATATCTTGGCTGAGTGAACAGGGAAAGTTGTAAATGTTCCTGTAGGAATTTCAATCCCTTTTTAGTAAGTTACATATTATTCGGGGCATGTTTGCCATCTCTTGATGAATGCAGTACATTTGCATTTTTCTGTTGGCACAGGTTAGAGTAAAATGAGGCTTTTCGCCGATGTCTCAGTCTCACTCATGGCTGTGATTATATGGAAGCTACTGAGGAATGGGTGGTGCTTAGTAATGACATTCAGGGCACAGTCAGTGTCTGTTGGCACAGGCTAGAGTATCACCGATGTCTCAGTCTCACTCTTGGCTGTGATTATATGGAAGCTACTGAGGTATGGGTGGTGCTGAGTAATGACATTCAGGGCACAGTTAGTGCCTGTAGGCACAGGCTAGAGTATCACCGATGTCTCAGTCTCACTTATGACTGTGATTATATGGAAGCTACTGAGGTATGGGTGGTGCTGAGTAATGACATTCAGGGCACAGTCAGTGCCTGTGGATGCTGTGAAAGGTTCTACTCATAGGGTTAGTACTGCTGTACTGACTCAGTGAGGAAAGCAATGACAAACTACCAAACTCCTCTTCTTGCCTAGTACGCCTCAATATAGCGCTGCCATGGGTTTTTGTGGGTATCTACCCACATAACCTAACGGCAGTGCCTTTTGAGGATCCAACCAGCTTTCGGGCTGACTACCTAACAGACATACATATTATTCTTAAAAATAAATGTAACCAACCAGATGGTGTAGTTCTTGGTTGTCACTTCTGGGGTCCAAGTTTGATTCCTGACTGTCAAGAAATCTCAATTCTAGTCTGAGGGTAAGAACGGGCTACACACAGCCTAGTGAGGTAAACCGAGAAATGTTGGGTTCGATTCTCCGCTTAGCCACCCAGCAAGTGGTTTACCATGGGTTCCCACACATACTGAAGATAAATGCCTAGGTAATTCCTATCATAAGGTCACGACTGCCTCCTGTAAATCCGTCAACAAGTAGGCTAGTCGTATTCATTCATTCCTATTCATGAGATTAAATGGAACTCTGTCAAACGGGGCGGCTTCGGTGGCGTAGTTGGTAGCATGCTGAGCTTCTATGCCCAAGATAGCGGGTTCAAACCCGGCCGAAGCCGTCGGATTTTTTAAGAGCGTTAAAAATCCCTCAGTATGCCTTCCTTCGGAGGGGAAGTAAAGCCGGCGGTCCCATGTCATAGATTTATGGCATGTTAAAGAACCTTCCACTAATTACACCTGTGTGAAGCTAAATTGGATAGGTTAAGAATGTAAACAACGCTCTTAGGTTTCTACGTTCGTTGCCAAGAGCCGACTGCGGTCGCGTCTAGTAGCTAAGTTCTGAACTAGGCCTAGTAGTCGTTGACGGTGGCGTTTGGCGGCAAAAGTAGGAACTATTTGAAAAATTCTAAGTTGCGGTCTGTACTTAAATTAATAAACAGATACACACACTAATACAGTCATCACAATTAACACCGGTTATCAGACATATTCTACACACACCCAAAGTACACGGGGCTACATGACCTCGTTGTCGCAGTCCCTAAACTTAAGAACCAACCAAACTCTGTCAAAGGCATGACGTGTGTCAGAATCCAACCCAACCCAAAATAACATCATGACGTGATTTTGTCAGCTGTTAATTCATTTTATGGGCTTGGGACTTCTTGGTCATCAACCCCGCGAAGTTGGGTGTGGGTTGAATTCCCCTGATGGGAAATTAGAAAATAGGCACCAATGGCTTATCTTCATAATAATTGGATTTGGATCCAGTCACACAACAGTTTCAAGACATATCACCACAATTTTAGCATAACCTATGTATGAGTAAGCCTACTGGTAGTTTATTAAAACGGGATCCACACCAAGTACGTAATAAGATTGATATCCTTGGGCAAGCAGGCGTATAATTGGATGAGAGAACACTGCAGACAATTTAAAAAGTAGGTTATGTTCCTACGTACGGTAATCAATTTTCAGATCTTCTTAAACCTTGAATTGGAATACGTTAATTATTGCTATGCTTGCTCATAATGAATTACCATTACTAATAATTTATAAACTATAAACAGAATAATAAATAGACCAAACTTACCCACTGATTGGCAATATTGATGGTATCACAAGCGTAACAGAAGTCACCGGTATCTCGTATTTAAGAAGCACTATTGCAGACATTTACTTACACGAACGTGTAATATCATTAAGCAATAATCAATAAGCACAGATAATCAAGGGAGACGATTGCTAACCGAAATTCACATCACTATCACATCGTAAACGAAACGACTCAACTAATAAACAAAGCATGTAATCACCAACAGCGACAGCCATCTTTCATCAGTCCCGCCGCCAGTGTCAGGTCCGGTATTATAGAAGGTCCTGGGTAAGGACTGTGATTTCATGTTGGCTCGTCAGGGAGCAGACTAAGCTGGTGTACTTCATTGTAGTGAAACAGAGATTGCCTTTTGTCTGCAAATCATCATCATCTTTCTTCGGCTTTTCCCATTTAATTGGGGTCGCCGGAGCCAACCAGGCTCATTTTTGGTTTTGGCCGGGGATTTAAGGCCGGATGCCCTTCCTGACGCCACGTGATTTTTCAGGTGTTCACGATAGCAACAAGTATTGTGTTTTCAAGACTTTAATTATTGTGGATTAAACCCTGATCGTGAAAGGATGTAATTGCTTATTGCTGAAGATGTTATCCAAGGACCCGCTGGCCCAAGGCTACTCGTGGTCGAGCCCTAACTTAGTATTCCATCGGCGAAGGTTCACTTACTATTCGAGATATCGAAAATGGAATAGATTAATTATTTAATTAAATATTGTAAATGGCTATCAGTTTTAGTCGAGGCTTCGTGTGCGAATAGGATGTGTAAATTATACGACTGAGCTAGGAGTGGTCACCTGAGATGAGGATATCAACGGAATAATGGAATTCCTTATTACTAATAATTAAATATGTGGCTTGAGGCTACTTGAGGAAAAAGATTCATTGACGTCGGTATGTACGAGGGCAGATCAAAAAATAAGTTGCACTTCCCAGATATGGCCATTTATTACACCACCTATACAACAGCAACACGCCTATACCGACATACAATGTAACGTCACTTTTCCACATAGCTTCCAAGAGACTCCATACATTTCTGCGAACGCACAGCCAACTTGTCGATGCCGGATGCATAGAAAGTTCCTCCAGCGTTCTGCAACCACACGGAGACAGCGGCCTTCACCTCCTCATCTGTCTGGGAATGTTGACCACCATTCTGTCTAGTGATCGTATTCACACTGTTGACATTTGCACGGGTCCTGGACGTAGCGGGCCTGCCCTCGCGTTATTCGTCCGTGATATCCGTGCGTCCGGCTTCGAATTGCTGACACCACCTTACGATCCCTTGCCGGCAATACACAGCACTAATTTCACGATGAATGTCCATGCAATTCTTCCTTTTGGCCCATAGGAATCGGATTGTCGCACGCACCTCATATTTGGAGTGAACGTCCAGTCGACACGCCATTGCTTTTGGCCGCTATTCACACCATACAAGACGAGACACCACAGTGACCTGCCTAACGGATGTGTGGGCAGTGTCTGTTCCTTTCTCCACTGTGCCCACGTTTGCGACACACAGTGCGCTGCTGCAGTGCGGTAGGGCAACTAACTTTTTGATCCACCTTCGTATTTTGGCAAGTTATGATGTGCTTGCAATTGTATAGTCCAGTCGACAGATTGGAAGAAGTGGGGTTAGGTGGAAAAAGGTCGGAATTTAATGAAATTTGAGGATGTTATTCAGGGATGGTTAATTAACATTTTCTCAAGTATTTTACCTCGAGGACCCTGTGCGAAAAGAGGAGGGGGAGAGGGAACAGCAAAAGTTTCGACCTTCCTCCAGGTTTTCCTCAATACCTTTTTTCCGTTACATCCCACGGCAAAATCATTTTTATGCCTTTTTGTAGAGTGTTAAATTTCCTACAATTTGGCTATTCAAATATGTTTGTATGTCAATTTTTTACCGAGATATTGCGCTTCGAAAACTATGTCATTTTTCAAAATTCGCTAAAAATGCCCAAAAATGCAGAATTCCACTTTATTTCTTCTGTTATACTCGAATTATGATGAAATGTTGTTGTTATTATGGTTCCTGGTTACAATCACCAACTTTGGAAACTCCCCCACCCAGGGCTGGATTTACCCATAGGCCCCGGCCTAGGGGCGCACCATGCTTTTGGGCTCAAAATTAATCCACAAATCTTTTTGTCAGAAAATTTCCATAAAATGTTATTTCGTATAATTTTATGAATTAAATTAAACTATCCAAAATTTTGACACTTTTCCAATTTATATTGAGGCCATCATTTTCCAACAAATGTTTTGCAACAGCAGATTTTTCGACTTCAGCTTTAGAACAGAAATGTTTTATGATTTATTAGGAGTAAATGTAAGCCATGAATATCGATATCAGTTTAATTTGAATATTCATTATGGATAGTCGTAGTTTGAATGATGAAGTGTAGGCTTATATGTATATCTGAATATCTGTAAGTGTATAATGAGTCTTAAATGGTTCAAACTTATTTTAATATCTCGTTGGCCTATTATTTGTCGATACTATATAGAAATTTAGAAACAGTTGATTCTCTCATTATTTTCATTTATTTAATTGATTTTACTTCACGATACATTAGAATAAAATAAAAATTACCTTCACAAAGACCTTTCTGAGGTCTAAATTCTTCCTCCTTCACGATGGTATGAAGAGGGGGCGGAAAAAACCCACAGGCCTAGGGGCGCATAAAATCTAAATCCGGCCCTGCCCCACCCCGCCCCGGCTCTCCCTTTCCCCCATCCAAACCCAATTCACAAAAGCTAATTTTATTCTGTGATATAAGCCAACCAAAGAAACATATTCACATCATGTTGTTATTGATATTAGTTACTTTTCGGATCGACCTCCCCCTCCCCCATCCCCCCTCCCACTGCATAATTATGTAGTTATGCTGTTTCTTCAAAGCATTTGTGAACAAATATAATTATTCGTTGATGTTCGTTCAGAGACCTCTGAACAGCATGTGGACATGAGACCAACCCAAGTAGTGAGAGACAACATCGACATTGGGAAACTGCGCTCATGGTTCACTGAACACCTCCCATTCCTTCACATCCAGGAGATAGTTTCTCTGAGCACAGGAATCATTGGTCATAGCGAAGTGAACTGTCACTTAGCACGAGAGATAGGCATACCATGCATGAAGAAAGTGGGGGGGATTTTGAAGAATTGAAACTGAAACGGAAGGATGGTCGTTACTCTCGCTTCCGTTTCCTGCTCGTTGAAAATTGCTGGTAAAAAATTAACTGTTAATCCCCTCACTCTCTTCCAGCGTGTCTGCATTGTCAAAAAATCTGAAGAAGATCTTAAAGAACTCTTGAAGTTTGAACTCGCACCCTTCTCTGTGTCACTCTTCACTGAGGAGGGAATGCGCAAGGGAATGAAGTCTGCAATGTACTCACTTTTCACTCACATATAGGAAGTCAACCTTGGTAACAGGAAATGTAACGTGATTGATGGAGGATACCTGTTACATAAAGTGGTGTGGAATAAAACTCCCACAACCACATTCAAGATGGTGTGCTCTACGTACATCAACTACGTGCAAAGACACTTTGGTAGCAATATGATTGTTGTGTTAGATGGATACCCCACTAACGCCGGATATGAAAGCACCAAAGCCGCAGAACGAGCTCGCCGTTCTGCATTACAATCAGCAACCAAAGTCGTGTTCTCCTCATCTACCAAGTTGACCATAGCACAAGAAAAGTTCTTGGCAATCGATCACAATAAGAGCGCATTCATTTCGATGTTGATGACACGAATGGCAGATGCTAGCATCGAAGTGAAAAAGGCACGAGGACGCCGACGTGATGATCGTCAACACCGCCATATCCAAGGCCAGCGAATTCGACAACGTCATCATTATTGCTGAAGACGAGGACATACTTTTTTCTGTTGACAGCATTAGGTATGTCCACAAAGAACCTCTATCTTCAGAAAGGTGGAAGAGGCAGTGGTCCCAGTGTCCTATACCCGCCAAGTTCCTGCTCCTTTCCCCCAAGGACATACTTTTCCTCCACCCAGTGATGGTTGTGATGCCACGTGAGCACCGCATGGATTGGGGAAGAACAACATTTGCAGCACATACATGAAGAATACCTCGCTCTCTGTAGCAGTGGCTCCATTACTCACACCAAACGCTAGTCCTTAGCAGATCAGGGACGCTGGAGAAAAGTTCCTGGTAGCAGTTTATGGAGGCGACATTGACAATGACAACCTCGACGACCTGCGGTACAGATTATTCACACTATCAGTGACGAAGGCTAAATTGCAAATAGCCCGCCTACCACAAACAAGGAACACTGCCAAGTACCACTCCCTCCGCACTTACCAGCAAGTACAGGCGTGGTTAGGCAATGAACTTCTCCCATCAGTTTGGAGTTGGAGCCTTACCACGTGAGGGGTACTACCAATCCCCACAACCAGAAATGCTGCGCCGGATAACATCCTCCAGATTGTTTCCTGCAAGTGCAGCAAAGGCTGTAGCACGGGAGCGTGCAGCTGCAAGAAAGCAGGTTTTAGGTGCTCAGCAATGTGCAAGCACTGCACAGGCCACTCATGAGAAAATGCCCCCCGCAACTGATTTGAACGGGGAGGACACACCAGACATAGTCGACGAATACGACGACGGCGAGGACGTCATTAATAGCCTGATCACTCAGGAGGTTGAGGAGCACAGAGAAACCAATACCTAAGAAATCCCGACATGAACTGTAATGAGTACAAATGAGTACCTACTATGATATGTACATGTATATATGAGTGAGTACCTTTCAATAATAATATCTCTATTCCATATAATGTATGCCGTGTGAATACCTTAATATTATTAATTACATTGAGGACAACGTCTTTTTTTTACCTGCCCTGGGAAAATTATGTGGGGAGGCGGGAGGTCGATCCGAAAGGTAACTAATAACAATAACAACATGATGAGAATATGGTTTGCTTTCATGAGAGAACAAATTAGCTTTTGTGAATTGGGGTTGAGTGGGGGAAGAGGGGGGGGGGGAGTAGGGGAGTGATAGGAGTTCTACTTCACTCTAGAACCCTCGTCACCCCACTACTAAGCCTCAGCCATGTAATATTTGTCGATATCTCTCGAACGAACGGTCGGATTTAGACAAATGAGGCGTCGTTGCACTCAGAGTGACGTTCTCTTTGCTATAGACCACTCGTTATAAATTTTCTTAAAATTTTGAAAATTTTTGTTTTTGAAAGTAGGCGACAGTTTTTAAACTAATTATGATAGATCGTTGTGCCATGATTCAAACGAATGGAGTTTATGTCCTTTATTTTTTATAATAAAACTTTTTTATTTTTTGAGATTTGTTGAAAACACTAAAATATTTTAATTCCTATATTTCAGAAAGTAGAAATTCTACAAAAATGTTTATTTGACATAAATCAATGGCCCTGAACTCCTCTACCCTCACAATAATTTTCAAGTCTCTAGGACAAAAATGTGCAGTAGGGGAGTGATAGGATTTTAAAATAGTTACACGAACCGCTCGGCTACGCTGACCTTTTATGTATATTTCGTGAAACCATGGGCATGCGACATATCATTGGACTCGGGCTGACGAGGGCTTTGTGAAGGGCCACTCATTATATTTAAAAAAATGGAAACTCGATTTTGGGGTAAACAAGTTTTTTTTTTGTGATTTTTGCTGATATCTCACGAAACAATAAGGCTAGAGACTTGTACGATATGCCATTATTTACGTCGCGTTGCCCTCTTGCCGAGAATGCCTGTGTCGAGTAGGATCAAAAACCCATTTTGGGGTATTAATGTGATTTTAGACTTTTTGTTATATCTCGCGAACCAATGTTGCTAGGGACGTGTTCGAGGACTCGTAGGACTCGGGGTGACGCCCCTTTCGAATGTGGTATTTTTTTTTTCAAAAAATATAATTCACAAAGGGCCTAACTCTATACATGTTTAAAAAAATGTTTACATGTTTTTAAAATTATAAATGAAGCGTGGTTGACAAGACAGACGGTACCACTGGCATGGGTGTTAACGAGCCTGTCGCCATCTATGGTGGCGGTATCCCCATAGAATAATGGATATTTTGGCAGGACGGTGGGACGGTTTACGACGGTTCGTTTTCCGATATTTGTTAAGATGAATGGATGAACGCTAATATTTAAAAAAAAAGTGAAAAGCGTGTTAGGATTGTTTACCCTAAAGGGGATCTTTACCTGTTAGGAAACAGTTATCAGTGACACGGCTCTGTGGCATTCATGCATGTTCATAGGCTAACAGACAGTTGTAGGCTATGGAGCTATAACGTTCGATTGACCAAGCAATATGTATGAAGGTAAGACATTAGCGTTAATGCAAATGATAATTCTGTAATGAGATAGATTTAGAATAAAACGCAAGCTGTGAATGGTTAAATGAAATGTATCATTTAACACTTGTAGCTGGTAGCCTGCTAGCAAGCCCCCTTGTGTCTGTCACTTGAAGGCTGAAAATATGTTAAGTGTGCTTGAATTGTTTTACCCTGAAGGGGATCTTTAACGTTTTAGTCAACGGTGATGAGCGAGACCGCTTTCTGACACAGCAGACGGTTGTAGGATATGACCAAGTGATTCTTGGACGTGGTGAAAGTATGTGGTTAACATGATCATATATTAAGGATGGCCGCTTGCTAATAATTATTATTACAGTAAAATGTTTAAGACACACATGTTTTCATTGCTAGCACACACAGTCCTGTTCGCTGGAGACTGAATACCGTATCTAGCCAGAGGCCTTTGTGAGAGCTGTTGCTGCTGATAAGGCTGGAATGTCTACGTGGGCAGGAAGTGCAGTGTCGAGTTACTTGCCTCGTGGTGGCTAGCAGGTGTGACGTTTAAGCAGAGACCGCGATTTTGGTTCTGAGGCAGTAGGACTAACGATGTATAACCGGCAGCCATTTTGGTTCCTTATTAAAAACATGAAACTAGTATAAGGTACGAGAATCTTATCGCGTTTGAGGAATGTGGCAAGGCGTGGGAACATGTGAGAGAGAGACAGACAGAGAAACTTTCATGGTCAAAACGCTGAGAAAATGCAACTCTCTCTGTTACTAAGCAGACTGATAAGGATTCCGTTAGTGATGCACTTGCCGTTTTAGCAAACAGATGTATAGAGTAGAGCTCTGAATTGAACTTTGGAATAAAATCCTTTTTGTTTTTCGGTAGGTACCTATGAATGATTATTTTAATGATATCATGCTAATGAACCTTAAATTTATAGTTATTGATAAGGTAATTAATGATTTTTTATTTATTTGTTTGCTGATAACCGGTATAGCTGTCATGTCTGAGAGAGAGACCATTCCACTTTTGAGTCACTAGAAGAAAACAGCAACAAGCCAGTACAAGTCAAGGTGATTTTTTTTTAAACTAACTTGTTTTATTTTTGTTTGATATTTTTTTAATGAAATGCATGTATTAACCTGAATTTAGGTATTTATAGCGGTTTATTTTATTGTTTTATTTATTTATTTATTTATTTTTAGAAACTTGGAAAGAAATGCCTTACCGCCGTAGCAGTTGCTGAAAATCCGAGACGCAGTAGAGTGCAACCATTCTTTCCAGGCAGTGAACTATTGAAAACTCAGGTAAGTCTAACTTAAAAATGCTATTCCATTTTACCACCAATGAAAACCCATAGACAAAAATATTCATTACATGTACATGACTGGGACGATGATTGCTTTCTTGATTAAGGACTATGTATTGGCAACCGGTACAAGACCATATTGGTTGTTGACCGGGAAAAGTACAAGGCCGTATTGGAATTTTCTAGAAACAACAATTTAAATTTAATTTATGGGTGGTTCCCTATGGACTCAACGAATATCCACAGGTTTGAACATGATAATCTGAACAAAATGACATGACATTCATTTTTGTTTATATATTGATTAAAGGGGGCTGTAAATGACTGAAGCTTTATAAAAAGAAAATAAGTACATGGGTTACGGTTAGTGCCAACATACAGTTTACTTTTAATGGTGTTTTTCATTTAATGTCAATTAAATGACATGGGTTATTTTGTTTGTTTTTAGGTGTCGTCATGCTCTATTAACGTAGTGAACAGACAGTGAAAAAAGCATAAATTATGCTTTAAGTACTCTGTGCTCTTGTCCAACGTTAATAACTTGCAATAAAAAAAAGTTTTATTATAACACGTGGCTTTAGTACCAAATACAACAAGTGAGCAAGTCGGTTTACCATGTGGGTTAAATTTAAAATCAGAACATGATTGTTTGTTAACATTTGAATGATGGCCTGTAGGCTTTTTGTCAACACATATACTTGCAGAATCCGTTTTTTTTTTACTTGAACCTAGAAGATGTGGTGCGCTGTGTGCTTTGTCGTATTGAATTTTCACACTGGAAAAAAGGGGATGATCCCTTTATAGACCATTTGCGATGGTCTCCTCATTGTCCTTACATGCTTGGAAAACAAGTGGGTAACATACCCATGTAATCATTTTACCGAACCACAAGGCCATTGGCTACTACTTACGTTGCTGAATCACAAATAAATAATAATAATGATGTATTACCAGCCAACGGTAGTGTCGATAAATGTGGTCCATATGCCATAGACAGTGTTGAATTGGCATGTGCTTTTGAAACATTGGGAGTTTGCAAGACTAAAGCACTAGCACACCCCGAGTACAGCTCTGTTGAAAAACTTTTAGAATCTTATAAAAATATCTGGCCATTAATATTAAAACACCTTACAAAACAGCTAAGTGAAGCTGGATTTTTTTTATACTGGTGAAGGGGATAAAACAATATGTTTTCATTGTGGTTTTACTTTAATAATAATAATCTTTATTGCAGCCTGTGGCCATGTTGTTGACGTACAATATCCATTTCGTACACTAGTCTGTGCTGTATGCCACTATCGATATGGTTCGTTTTGGGCAAGAAACTATATGGTACATTTCACATACATCCCCACATAGTTCACAAATGCAATTTCCATCTGGATTATGGAACACCTTCCTTGAGCAGATCTTGTGGTGAAACCCATGTACCGCAAGTCTGGTCACGACATGTCGCATTTCACAGAATGGATGCATCCATCTTCGGTCCAACATCGCATTTGACGTGTAGAATTCCCTGGGTATGTCCTGTTTTTTATTCGGTAGATCTTGCAGCAGTTTTCTGTAATTGTCTGAAATTGGCAGTAGTAGTAACATTCGTAGGTCTTCTATTAAAAATGTTTCTCTAGCAAGCTCGTATACAAGTCTAGACTTGGTTGTCTTTGCTACTCCAAGGACTCTTTGTTTTGGTTTTACTTTAAAGGATTGGCAAATGACTGATGACCCTTTTGTGCAACACGCTCGTTGGTTACCTAACTGTAGCTACATGGTGTTGCTTAATGGTCAGGAATTTGTGAACACTATCTGTGAACAAAACGTGATTGCAACACAAGACATAAAGGTGCCTTTAGAGCTAGAACACGTGGAGCAAATACATGAGGCTGAGAAAAAAAAGATGTGTCTCTCGAACAGATACCAAAGTGGGACCAACAATAATGTAAAATCTGTTATCAAGAAGAACTAGGTGTTGTTTTTTTTACCTTGTGGACACTTGATAGCCTGTGCCAAGTGTGCACTAGGACTTAACACTTGTGCTATATGCAGAAAAGTAGTAATTGCTACAGTTAGGGCGTTTCTTGCATTAATAGTTTAATTTATTAGCAATGCATAGTGCAAAATAGCTATATGCACAATATTATTACAAGCTGTTGTAGATTGTAATAGATATGCTTTTGTTTTGTTTATAGACTACTACAATGAATGTTTTGAATGCTGCGAGACAAGCATGTGGCTTAGAGACAAAGAAGCTCAGCGAATTGCCAACGCATATTCCATTCCGTATTATCAAGATTTGGAAATTGAAAACAGCATATGGTGATCGTGTACTTTGTGTATGCGAACATTTTGAGACATTTCTGCCTACACGGTTTAATGATATGACGGAGAGTGCTTTTGATGAAGTGAATAATGATGTGCAACCTGTACACTTATTTTATGAAGGTTTTAAAACAATAGGTGCATGGTGCGTTTTAATTAAATGAAAAAAAAAAAGCAAATGTGAAATAATAATGGAAAAATGTAAGTGATGACAATAGACTGAAAGAAAAAAATGTGTATAGAATAATAATGTTTTAGTTTTTAGTATTGTCTTTAAAAATATTATGCTGAAACAAAAATATTTATATAAAGTTTGTAAATAAATGCATATGATGTTACAATGCTGTTTTAATTTGTACAAAGTTACAATATTTAACATTGCAGAGTATACATGATTATGACAATAAATGCATACTTAATACAAGTCTTTGCCTTTACGATAGTGTGTTATAGTTTTAAAAACAAACCTTGTTGTAGATCTTTTTTCCACAGCGAACAATAGGTATAGAAACGACATAATCACTAATATAATCATAAGCAGCATGATTATTATTATGCTCAACATTATCCTCAACATCACTAAAACCAGTTAAATATTCCTGTACCTCTTCCTGTTCCTCTTCCTCTACAGTGTCCTCATATAGAGTCTGCGTGGCTTTAGATAGTGTTAAGGGTTTTTTGACCGTTGGATTATTTTCAGCAGCAGTATTGTTTTCTAGCACTCGCTTTTTAGCATTTTGAATTTTTTTTGTAAACAGCAACCGTGGTTCGTTTGGAGCACTACATTGATGAACACCCACACATAAAACCTTTCCATTTTTAGCCTATTTTCAATTTTGAAAAAATAGGCTTATGAGATCACCTTTTGTTCGTGTGTGTGTGTGTGTGTGTGTGAGGTGTGTGTGTGTGTCCCTAATAAAATCTAAACGGCTGGAGCGATTTCAGTGAAACTCGGTAAGTTCATAGCACTATTCCCGTCGACCTCGACCGTGCCCTTCAAATCTTGTTACGTCTCACCAATCCAACATGGCGGCTGTGCGAAATATTTCACTAGCATTCAATATCTCCGAAACTATTACCGATATCGCCCTGAAATTGTGTACGGCGATAAAGGGCACTACTAGAAGTTCACCTATGAGACTTTCAAAAACCTGGTGACTAAAAAACCAACATGGCGGCAAAGTGAAGTTGAGACATTTAAATAGATTTTCTCGCGATTTAACTATCCAAACGTAATGAACCTTGGTACAGCAAATATTCATACACATTGCAATGCACTGGAGTCTAATTTAGTTCAATAGTTTACATAACCTCAAAATGGCGGCTGTGCGAAATATTTCACTGACATTTTATATCTCCGAAACTATTACAGATATCACCCTGCAATTTTGTACGGTGATAAAGGGTACTGATACAAGTTTACCCATGTATATTTCATAAACCTGTCAAGTACAAAACGAACATGGCGACCAAGCGAATTTGAAATATTTTAATAGACTTTTCTCGTGAGTTAACTTTCTGAGCGCAGTGAAATGTGGTACAGTAAATGATTTTGCAGATTGTAATGCACTGCCATCTAATTTAATTCAATTGTTTACATAACCTCAAGATGGCGGCTGTGCGAAATTTTAAAATTAAGTTTTTATTTATTCTGTCGTAATCATGCGATCGAAGTGAAAGTTTGAATAATGAACCTAGGCATAAATTGTCCTTGAATGGTACATAACTCTATGGCCTATACATAAGTTATAACAATCCTAATTGGCGAGGTTCCGAAATATTTAGACGGTTCTCAATATCTATGAATCTTTTACAGCAACCAAACTGAATTTTTTTATGTTCATAGAGACTATGAACATATGTTCACCTATAGGACTTTCAGTAAACATGTGAGCACAAATCCAACATGGCGGTGACGCGAAATATAAATATTTAAATGGACGTTTCTCGCGAATTAACTATCCGAGTGCCGTGAAACGTTGCACGTTAAATGCTTATACAAATGTTGATCCACTAGCATCTAATTTATTTCGATTGTTTGCATACTCCCAAGATGGCTGCTGTGCGTAATTTTAAAATATTGTTTTTACTTCTTGTGTTCTAATCATGCGATTGAAGTTTGAATACCACACGTACACAATAATCTTAATGTAATAGTACAAAAATAAAAATCCAACCTGGTGACCATCTGAAATATTTAGACAGTTCTCAATATCTACGAATCTGTTACAGCAATTAAACTGAAATTTTGTATGTTGATAGAGGCAATTAACATGAGCAGGATATATGAAAATAGGCTGTATAGTTCTTCACGGAACTACTTGTTACTTTTCGGATTGCCTCGACATTTTGTTGACCTCTCATTTGAGCATCGCCAGAATATTATTCCATTTATATTCTGGTGATTATAGTTATAAGAGTAGCCTTGATAGAGTGCACGTTGCCTACCTTTGTTGGTTGTAGTAAGTTCCATAGTAGTAACTGACCTGTCAGAACGATGTTCACACTACAAAGGTTACAACTGTTTTGCTGATGGAGTGTCTTACCATAAGCTTATATATTGGCTTTTGTGTTGGCTTATATATTGGCTTTTGTGTTGGCTTATTTGACAAGTTATTTTTGTCAATGTATTTAGAGGGTTCTTTTTTTGGTATTGGAAAGTATTTGAAAGAGAGGGAATATTTAAAGACTTAACCTCAGCCCACTTAACATAACCTAACCTATCCTTACTTTACCTAACCTAACCTAACTTTACCTAATCTAACCCAACTTTACCTAACCTAACTTCACCTATCCTAACCTAACCTAACCTAACCTTTCAACTCTCTGATGATAATTAAATTCTATGCCGAGCAAGACGTGCTTGTATAAGCTCTGTATATAAACTCAATATACAATATTAACCACTAAATGTTCAGAACTAACATGTATAAGCCATGTTTAGGGTATATAGGAGACCCTTAGCAAGAAAGGCTGTCTAATCTACTAGTCTACAGCCTTGTCATACGCAGTAAGCACCTGTTGGCAGAAAATGACCCTGATAATAATGGACTTAATAAATATGAAACGTCTTTTGATTGTCGTCTTAATTCCTATACCACGTTGTTCATTAAATGGCACTTTAACAGACTGTAGATCATGGACTAAAATTGGTAAAAGATCATCGTGTGTTAAAGTTTAAACAAAGACCTTGGCTTGTCAGTACGATGTTTACAACTGTTTTGCTGATGGAGTGACCTACCATAAGCTTATTTATTGCCTTTGTGTTGGCTTTTGTGTTGGCTTTTTGTGTTGGCTTTTGTATTGGCTTTTGTGTTGGCTTTTTGTGTTAGCTTTTTGTGTTGGCTTTATGTGTTGGCTTTTGTATTGGCTTTTGTATTGGCTTATTTGACAAGTTATTGTTGTCAATGTATTTAGTGGATTTTTTCTTGGTCTTGGAAAGTATCTGAAGAGAGGAAACTAGCTTCACCTAATCTAACCTAACTTCACCTAACCTAACCTAACTAACCTATATTTGCCTAACCTAACCAAACCTAACCTTTGAACTCTCTGATGATAATTAAATTCTGTGCATAGTTGAGTTGGAACCCAAGACCTCAGGGGTAAAAACCAATTATTCTTTTGGAGGCTTATTTAGGTAGCTTATTTTCATGGCTAACCTAACTTTACCTAACCTAACCTCAGCTCACTTTGGATATCACTAGTAAGTGTTCATATCCTCCGCTAAGTGGGATGCTAGTTGTTCAGGTAGTGCTCGTATTTGCCGCTAGGTAGCGGAAACATACTTTGCGTGTTGCATGTGTCTCTTGTGAAGTTTGACCGCGTGCAACACGTGTTTGTATAAGCTCTGTATATAAACTTAATATATAATTAACCACTAAATGTTCAGAACTAACATATATAGCCATATTTAGGGTATATAGGAGACCCTTAGCAAGAAAAGCTTTCTAACCCACCAGTCTACAGCCTTGACATACGCAGTAAGCACCTGTTGGCAGTAAATCCTATACCACGTTTTTCATTACATTGCACTTAAACAGGCTCTAGATCATGGACTAAGATTGGTAAACATTCATTTAAACAAAGACCTTGGCTAAAGGCATCATATGAATTTTTACCAATTTAAGTCCATGATCTAGAGCCTGTTTAAGTGCCATGTAATGAACAACGTGATATAGGATTTACTGCCAACAGGTGCTTACTGCGTATGACAAGGCTGTAGACTGGTGGGTTAGAAAGCTTTTCTTGCTCAGGGTCTCCTATGTACCCTAAATATGGCTATATATGTTAGTTCTGAACATTTAGTGGTCAATTGTATATTAAGTTTATATACAGAGCTTATACAAGCACTCGTTGCACGCGGTCAAACTTCACAAGAGTCACATGCAACACGCAAAGTATGTTCCCGCTACCTAGCGGTAAATACGAGCACTACCTGAACAACTAGCATGCCACCTAGCGGAGGATATGAACACTTACTAGTGATATCCAAAGTGAGCTGAGGTTAGGTTAGGTACAGTTAGGTTAGCCATGAAAAAAGGCTACCAAAATAAGCCACCAAAATAATAATTGGTTTTTACCCCTGAGGTCTTGGGTTCCAACTCAACTATGCACAGAATTTAATTATCATCTGAGAGCTGAAAGGTTAGGTTTGGTTAGGTTAGGTAAATGTAGGTTAGTTAGGTTAGGTTAGGTGAAGTTAGGTTAGGTTAGCTGAAGTTAGGTTAGGTTAGGTTAGGTTAAGTCTTTAAATATTTCCTCCCTTTCAGATACTTTCCAAGACTAAGAAAAAAATCCACTAAATACATTGACAACAATAACTTGTCAAATAAGCCAATACAAAAGCCAATACAAAAGCCAACACAAAAAGCCAACACAAAAGCCAATACAAAAGCCAACACAAAAAGCCAACACAAAAGCCAGCACAAAAGCCAACACAAAAACAAACACAAAAGCCAACACAAAGCCAATATATAAACTTATGGTAGGACACTCCATCAACAAAACAGTTGTAACCTTTGTAGTGTAAACATCGTACTGACAAGCCAAGGTCTTCGATTAAACTTTAACACACGATGATTTTTACCAAGTTTAGTCCATGATCTACAGTCTGTTTAAGTGCCATGTAAAGAACAACGTGGTATAGGATTTAAGACGACAATCAAAATACGTTTCATATTAATTAAGTCCATTATTATCAGGGTCATTTTCTGCCAACAAGTGCTTACTGCGTATGACAAGGCTGTAGACTAGTGGGTTAGACAGCCTTTCTTGCTAAGGGTCTCCTATATACCCTAAACCTGGCCATACATGTTAGTTCTGAAAATTTAGAGGTTAATATTGTATATTGATTTTATATACAGAGCTTATACAAGCACGTCTTGCACGGCATAGAATTTAATTATCATCTGAGAGTTGAAAGGTTAGGTTAGGTTAGGATAGGTGAAGTTAGGTTAGGTAAAGTTGGGTTAGATTAGGTAAAGTTAGGTTAGGTTAGGTAAAGTTAGGTTAGGTTAGGTTATGTTAAGTAGGCTGAGGTTGTCTTTAAATATTCCCTCTCTTTCAAATACTTTCCAAGACCAAAAAACCCTCTAAATACATTGATAAAAAAAACTTGTCAAATAAGCCAATAAAAAAGCCGACACAAAATCCAACACAAAAGCCAACACAAAAGCCAATATATAAGCCAACACAAAAGCCAACACAAAAGCCAATATATAAGCTTATGGTAAGTCACTCCGTCAGCAAAACAGTTGTAACCTTTGTAGTGTGAACATCGTACTGACAGGTCAGTTACTACTATGGAACTTACTACAACCAACAAAGGTAGGCAACGTACACTCTATCAAGGCTACTCCTGTAACTATAATCGCCAGGATGTAAATGGAATAATATTCTGGCGATGCTCAAAAGAGAGGTCAACAAATTGTCGAGGCAATCTGAAACGTAATAACGGAAAGGTTTTAAGTATGGGTGTTCATCAATGTAGTGCTCTAAACGAACCACGGTTGCTGTTTACAAAAAAAAATCAAAATGCTAAAAAGCGAGTGCTAGAAAACAATACTGCTGCTGAAAATAATTCAAAGTTCAAAAAACCTTAACATTATCAAAAGCCACGCAGACTCTACATTAGGACACTGTAGAGGAAGAGGAACAGGAATAGGAACAGGAATATTTAACTGGTTTTAGTGATGTTGAGGATAATGTTGAGCATAATAATCATCATGCTGCTTATGATTATAATAGTGATAATGACGGTTTTATACATATTGTTCGCCGTGGAAAAAGATCTACAACAAGCTTTGTTTTTAAAACTATAACACACTATCGTAAAAGCAAAGACTTGTATTAAGTATGCATTTATTGTCATAATCATGTATACTCTGCAATGTTAAATATTGTAACTTTGTACAAAATAAAACAGCATTGTAACATCATATGCATTTATTTACAAACTTTATATAAATATTTTGGTTTCAGCATAATATTTTTAAAGACAATACTAAAAACTAAAACATTATTATTTTATACACATATTTTATTTTCTTTCAGTCTATTGCCATCACTTATATTTTTCAATATTATTTCACATTTGTTTTTTATTTAATTAAAACGTATCATGCACCTATTGTTTTAAAACCTTCATAAATTAAGTGTACAGATTGCACAGCATTATTCACTTCATCAAAAACACTCTCCGTCATATCATTAAACCGTGTAGGCAGAAATGTCTCAAAATGTTCGCATACACAAAGTACACGATCACCATATGCTGTTTTCAATTTCCAAATATTGATAATACAGAATGGAATATGCGTTGGCAATTCGCTGAGCTTCTTTGTCTCTAAACCACATGCTTGTCTCGCAGCATTCAAAACATTCATTGTAGTAGTCTATAAACAAAACAAAAGCATATCTATTACAATCTACAACAGCTTGTAATAATATTGTGCATATAGCTATTTTGCACTATGCATTGCTAATAAATTAAACTATTAATGCAAGAAACGCCCTAACTGTAGCAGTTACTACTTTTCTGCATATAGCACAAGTGTTAAGTCCTAATGCACACTTGACACAGGCTATCAAGTGTCCACAAGGTAAAAAAAAAACCACCTAGTTCTTCTTGACAACAGATTTTACATTATTGCTGGTCCCACTTTGGTATCTGTTCGAGAGACACATTTTTTTTTTCAGCCTCATGTATTTGCTCCGCGTGTTCTAGCTCTAAAGGCACCTTTATGTCTTGTGTTGCAATCACGTTTCGTTCACAAATAGTGTTCACAAATTCCTGACCTTTGAGCAACACCATGTATCTACAGTTAGGTAACCAACGAGCGTGTTGCACAAAAGGGTCATCAGTCATTTGCCAATCCTTTAAAGCAAAACCACAATGAAAACATATTGTTTTATCCCCTTCACCAGTACAAAAAAAATCCAGCTTCACTTAGCTGTTTTGTAAGGTGTTTTAATATTAATGGCCAGACATTTTTATAAGATTCTAAACGTTTTTCAACAGAGCTTTACTCTGGGTGTGCTGGAGCTTTAGTCTTGAAAACTCCCAATTTTTCAAAAGCACATGCCAATTCAACACTGTCTATGGCATATGGACCACATATATCGACACTACCGTTGTCTGGTAATACATTATTATTATTATTATTATTTGTGTTTCAGCAACGTAAGTAGTAGCCAATGGCCTTGTGGTTCGGTAAAATGGATACACGGGTATGTTACCCACTTGTTTTCCAAACATGTAAGGACAATGAGGAGACCATCACAAATGGTCTCTAAAGGGATCATCCCCTTCTTCCCAGTGTGAAAGTTCAATACGACAAAACACACAGCGCACCACATCCTCTCGGTTCAAGTAAAAAAAAACGGCTTCTGCAAGTTTATGTGTTGACAAAAACCTACAGGCCAGGATTCAAATGTTAACCAACGATCATGTTCTGATTTTAAATTGAACCCACATGGTAAACCGACTTGCTCACTTGTTGTATTTGGTACTAAAGCCATGTGTTATAATAAAACTTTTTATTGCAAGTTATTAACGTTGGACAAGAGCACAGAGTACTTTAAAGCATAATTTATGTTTTTTTCACTGTCTGTTCACTATGTTAATGGAGCATGACGACACCTAAAAACAAACAAAATAATCCATCACTCAATCAATCAATGCTTGTAAATAAAACTTTAACGTTAATTGACATTAAATGAAAAACACCATTAAAAGTAAACTGTATGTTGGCACTAACCGTAACCCATGTACTTATTTTCTTTTTATAAAGCTTCAGTCATTTACAGCCCCCTTTAATCAATATATAAACAAAAATGAATGTCATGTCATTTTGTTCAGATTATCATGTTCAAACCTGTGGATATTCGTTGAGTCCATAGGGAACCACCCATAAATTAAATTTAATTTTTTGATTTTAGAAGATCCAATATGGCCTTGTACTTTTCCCGGTCAACAACCAATATGGTCTTGTACCGGTTGCCAATACATAGTCCTTAATCAAGAAAGCAATCATCGTCCCAGTCATGTACATGTAATGAATATTTTTTTTTTGTCTATGGTTATTCATTAGTGGTAAAATTGAATAGCATTTTTAAGTTAGACTTACGTGAGTTCCCAATAGTTCACCGCCTGGAAAGAATGGTTGCACTCTACTGCGTCTCGGGTTTTCAGCAACTGCTACGGCGGTAAGGCTTTTCTTTCCAAGTTTCTAAAAATAAATAAATAAAATAAACCGCTATAAATACCTAAATTCAGGTTAATGCATGCATTTCATTAAAAATATACCAAACAAAAATAAAACATGTTAGATTAAAAAATCTCACCTTGACTTGTACTGGCTTGTTGCTGTTTTCTTCCAGTGGGCTCAAATGTGGAATGGTCTCTCTCTCAGACATTTCAGCTATACCGGTTATCTGCAAACAAATAAATAAAAAATCATTAATTACCTAATCAATCACTATAAATTTATGGTTCCTTATCATGATATCATTAAAATAATCATTCACAGGTACTATCCAAAAAAAAAAAAGGATTTTATTCCAAAGTTCAGTTCAGAACTCTACTCTATACATCTGTTTGCTAAAACGGCAAGTGCATCACTAATGCAATCCTTATCAGTCTGCTTAGTAACAGAGAGAGTTGCATTTTCTCAGCGTTTTGACCATGAAAGTTTCTCTGTCTGTCTCTCTCTCACATGTTCCCACGCCTTGCCATATTCCTCAAACGCGATAAGATTCTCGTACCTTATACTAGTTTCATGTTTTTAATAAGGAACCAAAATGGCTGCCGGTTATACATCGTTAACCCTATTGCCTCAGAACCAAAATCGCGGTCTCTGCTTAAACGTCACACCTGCTAGCCACCACGAGGCAAGTAACTCGACACTGCACTTCCTGCCCACGTAGACATTCCAGCCTTATCAGCAGCAACAGCTCTCACAAAGGCCTCTGGCTAGATACGGTATTCAGTCTCCAGCGAACAGGACTGTGTGTGCTAGCAATGAAAACATGTGTGTCTTAAACATTTTACTGTAATAATAATTATTAGCAAGCGGCCATCCTTAATACATGATCATGTGAACCACATACTTTCACCACGTCCAGAAATCACTTGGTCATATCCTACAACCGTCTGCTGTGTCAGAGAGTGGTCTCGCTCATCACCGTTGACTATTACGTTAAAGATCCCCTTCAGGTTTAAAAAAATCCAAGCACACTTAACACATTTTCAGCCTTCAAGTGACAAAACACATGGGGGCCTGCTAGAAGGCTACCAGCTACAAGTGTTAAATGATACATTTCATTTAACCATTCACAGCTTGCGTTTCATTCTAAATCTATCTCATTACAGAATTATCATTTGCATTAACGCTAATGTCTTACCTTCATACAAATTGCTTGGTCAATCGAACGTTATAGCTCCATAGCCTACAACTGTCTGTTAGCCTATGAACGTGCATGAATGCCACAGATACGTGTCACTGATAACTGTTTACTAACATGTTAAAGATCCCCTTTAGGGTAAACAATCCTAACACGCTTCACACGTTTTTTTTAATATTAACTTTAATCCATTCATCATAACAAATATCGGAAAACGAACCGTCGTAAACCGTCCCACCGTCCTGCCAAAATATCCATTATTCTATGGGGTTACCGCCACCATAGCTGGCGACAGGCTCGATAACACATATGCCAGTGCTACCGTCTGTCTTGTCAACCACGCTTCATTTAAAATTTAAAAACAGGTAAACAATTTTTTTTTCAATATGTGTAGCGTTAGACCCTATGCGAATTATATTTTTGGAAACAATAACTACCACATTCGAAATGGGGCATCACCCCGTGTCATACGAGTCCTCATACACGTCCCTAGCAACATTGGTTCACGAGATATTACAAAAAGTCTAAAATCACATTTTTACCCCAAAATGGGTTTTTGATCCTACTCGACACAGGCATTCTCGGCAAGAGGGCAACGCGACGAAAAATTGACACCTCGTACTAGTCTCTAGCCTCATTGGTTCGTGAGATATCAGCAAAAATCACAAAAAAACACTTGTTTACCCCGAAATCGAGTTTCCAATTTTTTTTAAAAATATAATGAGTGGTCCATTGCAAAGCCCTCGTCAGCCCGAGTCCAACGATATGTCGCATGCCCATGGTTTCACGAAATATACGTAAAAGGTCAGCGTAGCCGAGCGGGTCGTGTAACTATTTTAAAATCCTATCACTCCCCAACTGCACAGTTTTTGTCATAGGGACTTGAAAATTATTTTCAGGGTAGAGGGGGTCAGTGCCATTGAGTTATGTCAAATAAACATTTTTGTAGAGTTCCTAGTTTCCAAAATATAGGAATTTCAACATTTCTGTGTTTTCAAAAAATCTCAAAAAATAAATTTTAAAAATAAAAATAAAGGACATAAACGCCAATCGTTTGAACCATGACTCAACGTTCTATCATAATTAGTTTAAAAACTAACGCCTACTTTCAAAAACAAAAATATCAAAATTTTAAAAATACATATAACGGGTGGTCCATAGCAAAGAGGACGTCACTCTGAGTCCAACGACACCTCATTTGTCTAAATCGGACCATGCGTTCGAGAGATATCGACAAATATTTCATGGCTGAGGCTTAGTAGTGGGGTGACGAGGGTTCTAGAGTGAAGTAGAACTCCTATCACTCCCCTACTATGGGGGTTTCCAAACCTCGTGATTGTAACCAGGAACCATAATCACAACACCATTTCTTCATAATTTGGGTATAACAGAAGAAATAAGGTGGAATATTGCATTTTTGGGCACCTTTTTTTAGCAAATTTTGAAAAATGACTTTTTTCTAAGCACCATATCTCGGTAACGAATCGACATACAAGCAAGTTTGAACAGTCAAAATTGTAGTAACTGTAACGCTCTACAAAAAAGCATAAGAATTCTTTTGACGTTGGACGTAAGGGGAAAACTTTATTGAGGAAAAACCGGAGGAAGGTCGAAACATTTGCAGGGTCCTCCCCTCTCCTCTTTACGCACAGTGTCCTCGAGATCCAAAACTTGAGAAAATGTTAATTAACCATCCCCCAACAACATCCCAAAGTTCCATTAAATTCCGACCTTTTTCTATCTGAAACTACCTGTCGACTTGGCTAGTAAGTATGGGTTGAAAAGGTGACAGTTCCTAAGGTAAAGTAAACATCTTATTTCTCATCTATTGGTATGTGAATTCAGTGTTCGGGTATTAAAACTTAACTCGTCACCCCATGATATCTAATGGTGAGGATGAGATACAATTTACGGTGCGGATAAAAGCTTATTAACATTTTCAATTTTAATTATGTAACGCATTTCTTCTTTTATCCACGGTAGTTTACCTAATAGAGGCAGGGCCGGATTTACCGTAAGGCAAAATGGCACGTGCCAAGGGGCGCCACAAGGCACCCCTTCGGTTAGGCAACCGGCAATGATCTGTACTGGAGGCGCCCCGAAGGGCACATGCGTCAGGCGCCCTCTTTACTACGGCTTTAAATGTGCTAAGTTAGGATTATAGCAGTATATATGCTAAAATAAATATTGAGAAATGAGCAGAGACATTTAGAAATATTATCGTGTCTTTGTCGCATGCCCTTCGCTCTTCGTTATGCCGCTCGACGCCCTTTCGTCCCGACAAGTGTGAGAGTGGCGAGGATGCGGGCGAGCGGAGCTGTGCTACGCGAGCTGTTGTTGCGGTAGCTGGGTTTGCTTGAATTGTAGTAGCATCGAAGTGCCCCGCTCCCCCCCCCCCCCCCTTGCCTGTGACGTGTGCGATTTCGAGCTTGCGTTGTCTTGTTTTGTTGTGATGTGATCTGCAAGTAAATGTTTTAAACTATGGGCAGCAAAATTTGTCTGGTTACCAAAACCGTGTCCGCAAAGTTGAAGAGGATAAGAAAGCCGAGGTTACACTATCAAAATGTCGGAAAATAAATGAGATGTTCAGTGCGCGTGTGAATCCTACACCTCCAACGACAAATTCGGATAACAATAACAATTCTTGCTCTGCGGTTCACGGTATTGACTGCGATGGTGTTCAGCAACTTGAGGTAAGCAACAGTACACGAATTACTTTACGCAAAGTAGGCCTTCCCCAATAGGTGATTCCTTGATACACTGTTGCACAAAGTAACATACGTAAAAACTGAGACAGACCTCGAAACCGTACTGTGCCTGCAGAGTATATTAATAGTTGTTCTTTTAAATTTACTATGTTTGAAGTGCTCTAATTAATACGGGATTTTCCTTTTCAGCTCCAACAAGCCAAAATTGATGAAAAAGAGAATGGAAATTCTAGGCCTACATTTAATTCAAATGACACCTTAGGGGGCCAGCAACAGACCTCAGTGGACAAAGAAAATGTTACGGCCAATGGTGAACCAAAATAAAGGTTTCTAGGATTTATGGCGAGCATCGGGCACAAGTCAGAGCAGCTTTTTGATGCAGTAAAGGCTAAGTTGGAAGATCTGGATTTGAAAGTGGAGGATATTCGAGGCCAATCTTACGATAACGCAAGTAATATGTCCGGCGAATATTCCGGGTTGCAAACTCGAATAGCGGCCTTTAATCCCTTAGCTCTCTATGCACCGTGCTCACCCCATTCACTAAATTTGGTTGGAACTCAAGCCGCTGAAGATTGTTCAGAATCTGTAAGGTATTTTTTAACAGCTCAAGAACTGTACAACTTCTTTACTGCTTCGACCTACCGATGGAAAATTGTAAAGAACGTTATCGCGCGCGTACTAAAAAACCTGGTCTATAAGTGGGCGATTGAAAATAAAATGAAAATAAACACATGAAAATGTAGTCTAATAAAAATAGGGAAAGTGCGAAGGCAAGATTTTCAATATAACATTGGCTCGGAAATACTTGTAGAAGAAGATTCTTGCAAATATTTGGGCGTTCACGTAAGAAATGATATGAAATGGAGTAGTCTTATAGACTTAAGAAGCCTACATTTCTAGTATTTTATTTTATTCTTAATTGATTTTATTTTCAATTGAGCTAAAGAAGACCTCAATGACATATAGGATGTGTAGTTTCTAAAGCTTACAAATCCCTGCACTTTGTAATGAGGGTATTAAAAGGAAGTAGTACCTCTGCTAAATAATTAGGATATTTATCACTTGTAAGACCTATTCTGGAATACGCCTCGGCGGTTTGGGATCCATATCAAATAAAAAGCAAAGCCAACTCCGCACAGGCCATGGAGGCCCTGGGAGTAGTGGAAGGTAGAGGCTGCCACTTTTTGTGACATCGGCACTGGATGGGATGGAGTTGTCAGCTCCATGCCCGGCCGTCTTTGCTCCCAGGAATTACCCTGGTACTCATTTCCGTTGTAGGCTGAGTGAACCCCAGGGCTATTTGCGTTTCCGAAAGTGGTAGTTTTGCTTCTAAAATCCACTACCTGGGTGGGGATCGAACCCATTCTCTTTCAGTTAGAAGCTCAGCGCCTCTACCGACTGCGCCACGCAGCCCCCATCCATATCAAGTAGGGCTCATAAATGAGTTGGAAATGGTACAAAGAAAGGCCGGTAGATTTGTGCTCAGTGACTGTATTCCCATGAGCAGTCTGAGCCGTATGTTAAAGAAACTTGGGTGGGAATCACTTGAGGCTAGGAGGATGAAATCTAGACTCTGCGCTATGTACAACGCGTATACAAATCAACCAGCATGGGGTGAGCTTAGCAAACGTATGGAAAAGCCTACTTACATGGGTAGGAGCAATCACCCTTTCAAAGTTAAGGGCCGACCACAGCGAACAAATTATGGTAAATATTCTTTCGTAAACCGTGCCATTGATAATTGGAATTCTCTACTTGCCGCAGTCTTAGAGCCCTTTCCCAAACATATAGGTGTGTATAAGAAAAGACTGACTATTTGTGTAAATACTCCAGTGTAATTGTTAGTGAATTGTTATGTACAGTTATTTATTTGTTATGTATATCTAATTTGCCACCGGGGGACACATCCCCAATTGCAAATAAACGAATGAATGAATGAATTAATCAGTGACTCGGTGGTCGGCACGATATGACGCTTGTCAAGCTCTGAGGGAAGGCTGGTGTGGCGTCGTGGCAGCTCTTGAGAGTATTCACGAAGACAGAAATCAAAAGGCAAACACTCGAAATGAAGCCAAAGGCATCATAAGCAATGACCTACAATTATAAACTGCTTTCCTACTTGTTTTTTGGAGTACCATTCTAATCAGATTTAACACTATCAGCCAGAAGCTCGAAAAAGTTAGCACTAATTTGAGCACTGTGGTAGAATGTTACGCTTCGTTAGCGGAATTTGTGCAAAGTTTAAGAGATAATTGGGATGTCTATGAGAAAGAAGCCTAAGAATTAAGCGGTAATGCTCAATATTCCTACGACCTAAAGAGAAGACCGGAACGAACGACTAGGAATGATGAGACAAAGCAAGGAGAATATGTACCGTCAGGGGCTCGGAAAATTTTCGCGTCAATGTATTTTATATAATTCTGGATGTACTAAGTGCTGAGCTTAAGAGGCGAAGTGACGCTTACGAAGTCCTCCATCAGAGATTTTATTTTCTAGAAAACCTGTTAGATCTAGATGGACCAATGATAACAAAAAATCGCTGACGATCTCTCAGAAATGTATGTGGATGACTTACAAAGTGCATTGGCTGACGAGTGCTTGCATTTAAAGGAACATTAAAAATTTGAAGATTTTAAAGGTAGGTCAGCATCTGAGCTCAGCCCTTTCTTTCATGAAAAAGATTTACACGATACGTACCCGAACGTAAACATTGCTTTACGGATACTTCTAACCATTCCAGTGACTAATTGTTCTGGAGAAAGATCATTTTCGGTACTGAATCGCGTCAAGAACTACTTGCGGTCAGTCACTAAAGAAGAACTCTTAGCGATTGAAAAAGATATGACGATAAACTAGAACTGCGGTGCCATATTAATGAATTTGCCGAAAAGAAGACAAGAAGGAAACTTTTGAAGTAGTTCTCGTTGTGCTTGAGGCAGGCCCCGATATATCTTCATTCATGTTTTAATCTGCACTTTAATTTCTCTAAAAGATATTGCAGGACGATATGCAGTTGGTCTTATTTGTATTTTAGAGGCGCTTTGTTCAATTTAAAATGCCGTTCGTACCACTGCTCTTCATGCGTTTTAAAATTAGTGTGTGCTCTACTATTTTAGCCTACTATCTATTTTTGCAAAAAATGAAAGAAGACTTATGAGATCAACATAGGGCGAAAAATTGTGTGTCTGTCTGTCTGTGTGTGTGTGTGTGTGTGAGAGAGAGTGTGTGAGTGTGTGTGTATTCTGAATGTCGGTCCCTCCCTATCAATTCGAACACAGTGAATCCGAATTGAACGAAATTTGGTACAGAGGTAGCACTAACAAAGGGCACCTCAGTGTCATGTTTTATATCGCCGCCATCTTGACGGAAACGTAATGGTGGCCACCCAAATGTTAAAAGCTTAAATCAAATTACGACCAAACGAATCATCTGATCTCTACCAATTTTTGCAACATTATACCTTTTCATATTAAATATTTTTTGACCAATCTACAAGGTCATTAGCCCAATAATTTGCGTTGGCGGCCATGTTTGTGTGCTAATCGATTCCCCCTATCTATTCATACTCCATGAAGCCAAATTGAACATAATTTGGTACAGAGGTAGCACTAGAAAAGACCACCTCAGTGTCATGTTTTATATCGCCGCCATCTTGAAGAAAACGTAATGGCGACCACCCAAATGTTGAAAGCTTAAATCAAATTACGACCAAACGAATCATGTGATCTCTACCAATTTTTGCAACATTATACCTTTTCATATTAAGTACTTTTTGACCAATCTACAAGGTCATCAGCCCAATAATTTGCGTTGGCGGCCATGTTTGTGTGCTAATCGATTCCCCCTATCTGTTCAAACATGGTGAAACCGAATTGAACGAAATTTGGTACAGAGGTAGCAATATCAAAGGGGCCCTCATTGTCATGTTTTATATCGCCGCCATCTTGATGGAAACGTAATGGCGGCCACCCAAATGTTAAAAGCTTAAATCAAATTACGACCACCCTAATCATTTGATCTCTACTAAATCTTGCAACAGCATACCTTTATGTGGTAAGGATCTTATGACCAAACGACAAGGTCATCAGCCCAATAGTTAACAGACAGCGGCCATGTATGAGTGCACATCGATTCCCCCGATCAATTCCGACACGGTGAAACCGAATTGAACGAAATTTGGTACAGTGGTAGCATTTGCATAAGGCAACTCAGTGTCATGTTTTATATCGTCGCCATCTTGACGGAAACGTAATGGCGGCCACCCAAATGTTAAAAGATTAAATCAAATTACGACCAACCTAATAATCTGATCTCTACCAAATTTTGAAACAACATACCTTTTTGTGGGAAGATTCTTTTGACTGAAATACAAGGTCATCAACCCAATAGTTTGCAGATAGCAGCCATGTATGTGTGCAAATCGATTCACCATTTCAATTCAAACACGGTAAAACCGAATTTAATGATTTTTTTTTTCAGAGGCAGCACTAGCAAAAGGCACCTCATATTCGTGTTTACTATCCGTATAACACGTTGTATTTCAACAAGCTACTATTACCAACATTCAATTAAACTCCTTGAAAAGGACAAAGTGTTATAACAATACCCATGCATTTAGGAGTAAGTAGGCTATATGTTCTTTACTGAACATCTTGTTTTAAAATATATTTCGTGCTACCGCAGTTCATTCAGTTACAGCAGTGAATTATGTTTTTAATTTTGAAGCTACTCTTCATTTTTGTGTATGAATTAAGGCTAGACATTATTTTTGGAAAGGGTATTCATAAAGTGTTTTGGTTGCATAAAAGTTAAACTGTTTCACGTAGTTTTATTGCAAGCTGGTTTTTTTTAAATTGAATTGACTATGTTTTCCCTGTGTAAAAATTTAAGCATAAAATTATGCTGTCAGCCATATATTATCTGTTTATTCCTTTTTTTTCGCACCTTACCTCATGCGAGTGGCTATGCATTATCATTTATTTATTTATTCGTGTCAGAAGTACAAAGTATGTGTTGAACAGACGACTTCAAACAGTTTCTGCCCGGAACTTAGCCACATCGATAGCACTTTAATTAGCTTCAGTCAAGTCATTCATTGTGCAACTGTACGGGCACAATGGACAGGAGAAGAGGTGTTGTGTTGTCTGGGTTGCGCCACAGTCACACAGGACTGTCTTGGTCGGAAAATGCCACTTATATAAATTGTCCCTGGATCTTGCAACTTCCACCCTCAGTCTGTTCAGGGACTTCCAGACTAGCCAGTTCTCTGTGTGACCAGGAGGTAGAGATTCCTTCGGTTCCATCCATTCAGACAGACTGCTGGTCCTCTCCTTCCACACGGCAACTCGAGCTGTTGCTGCTGTTCCTTGTAATGGTTGAGTAGTTGTTAGGAAGCTCTTTCTCGATTTTAATCTCCTCTCAGCAGGTTGATATCCGAAGAGTGGGTGTGAGGTCATAGCAGATGATTTACTTCTTTCGATGTTTGCAGCCACTTCTCTTCTGATGTCAGGTGGAGCAATCCCTGCAAGATAGTGCACTTTACTGATGAGAGTTGGCCTCAAGCAACCTGTAATAATCCTGCAGCTCTCATTTAAGGCTACAACCACCTGCTTTGCATGGGCTGACTTGTACCACACAGGACTGGCATATTCTCCTGCTGAATAGCATAAGGCCAATGCTGTTGACCTTAATGTTTGGGGATGGGTGCCCCAGTTAGTCCCTGCCAGTCTACGGAGGAGGCTGTTCCTCGAAGAGATCTTCTGTTTTAGCTTAAAGCACTGCTCCTTGAATGTGAGTGTACGGTCCAAGGTGACACCTAGATATTTGGAATGGAAACAATGATCCAATAACATACCATTCCAGAATACTTCAAGTTTCCGAGTAGATTGTTTATGTTTCAGGTGGAAGGCACATACCTGAGTCTTATTAGGATTGGGCATGAGTTGGTTCCTTTCATAGTAAGTACCCAGCTGTTTGAGAGCACGACTGAGTGTATGCTCTACAACTTCAAACTGTTCTGATTGGGCAGAAAGAGCAAGATCGTCAGCGTAAATGCAGCTTTTACACCCTTGAGGCTGTGGTTGATCATTGGTGTACACATTGAATAAAATAGGAGACAATACACTTCCCTGGGGCAATCTATTCTTCTGAGTTCTCCATCGGCTGCGATGTCCTTGGAAGTCGACGAAGAACCGGTGATCCTGAAGAAGTGTAGCTATCATGTTAGTGAATCCATAGTTGTTCGTTAGGTTATAGAGTTTATGTAACAGTATTCTGTGGTTTACGTGTCATATGCAGCAGAGAGATCAACAAAAGCTACACCTGTGATCTTTTTCCTTTCAAAACCATCTTCTATAAACTGAGTAAGGCGTAGGACTTGAGAAGTGCAATTTTTGCCTGGTCTGAACCCAGCTTGTTGAGGGATTAGAAGAGGATCAACTACAGGAGTTAAACGATTCAGGATCATTCTCTCTAGGATCTTATAAAGATGACAAAGACGGGAGATTGGTCTGAAACTTTTAGGAACATTTGGTACTTTACCAGGCTTTAAAATAACTATTACACGAGCCTTGCGCCATAATTTTGGGATCTTGAAAAATGCAATGCAGTGATTATAAAGATTTAGAAGCCAAATTTTCGTGACATTGCCAAAATGTTTAATTTGTTCAACACAAATATCATCCAGTCCTGCTGCCTTGCCATTCCGACATGTACGGACGGCAGCTTCTAGTTCATGAAGATCAAATGGTCTTGTGAGTTCACTGTTCTGATTGTGTACCTTATCCTGAAGTTTGAAATCTGATTTTCTAAATGACGATCTTGGTGTGCTATTATTTATAAGCTGTGATGCGATTTTATTGGCAGTGATGTTTGCATGTGAGAAACTCTTAGTTGGATCATTATTTAATTTCTTTAGCAGCCTCCAAGCCTTCTGACTATTAACAGAGAAGTCAGTTTCCTCCATAAGTTTCAACCATCTTTCTCTCTTGTTCAATGCTATGGTGGATATTAGCTCTTTTCCTGCTGAAATGGTTTCGTCACTAAATGGATTATCTTCGAAGAGTGAAAGATAATTACTCATCAGATCAGCTGTTTTAGGTGTTAAGCCATGGAAGTATTGTGTCCTGCGCCCTCGAGGCATCGACAACCGTGAAGCCTTCTTCACTGCATTCACAAATGTATCGTATTCATCTGGCGTTGGCTGGATACCAGCTACAAAACTATCCAAAGTAGAACTAAATTTCTCCCAATTAGCTTTCCGGAAGTTGAATCTTCTACGGTAGGGTATAGTGATCGGTTGGGCTAATGCAGTAACTTGGCACATCACAGGCCGATGTTGAGAGTTAGAAACTGGAGAGCATACTGTCTTGATGCATTGTTGGCTTATGTGCTCACTGGCAAAGATCAGATCTGGATTGTATCCACGATGCCAACGCCCACTATTGAAGGATGGAGGAAGTTTACTGTCATGTATGAGGGTTAATTGGAAGGTATCGGCCCATTTTAACACCTCTTCTCCATTATCATCGTCTTGAGCATAACCCCATACTGTACTGTGACTGTTAAAGTCACCAACTACAAAATTGACACTATGTTTATGGAAACTATCAGGGATAGCAAAGGAAAAAGCAGCACCTGGTGGTTTGTATACAGAAGATACGGTGCAATTACTCAGATCAGCAGTTAATATTTCTATATCCTCGAGTTCAGAGATAAAAGTGGACATGATTTGAAGATCAGGTCGAACGAATAAAGCACTTCCGTACTGTCTGTGAGGTCTCTCGACAATAAGTCTCAAGCCAGCAATTTTGGGACGTCGTTGTTGATTGTCTCTGTGAGTCTCTTGTATGCAAAGTATGTCACAGTTGTTACTTCGACATATTTCACTCAGGAGCTCTTCTTTTGGGGATGAAAGTCCCTCTGTATTAAACGTAATTATAGTTAGCCTTGAAAAAGGCCTTTGTGGAACAGATATCATCTTGTTTGTACTTCTGGAATGCTGATGCTCAGTTCAGTACTGGAAAGTGTAATCCAGGTACCTATGCAGGGGCACCACGTGCAGGAATCAGCTTATCATAAAGATCGGGGGTGCTCAAGTTAGGAGGGGCGCTCAATGGAGAGGTGCCTATAGGATAACTTTGGGTAAATCCGGCCCTGAATAGAGGTCTGTTATGATATATTTAGCTTAATTTGAGTCAAGAAGTTAGGCTACGTAGTGCATGCATTTCGTTCGTCATTTGTCATCTTTTAATGTTGTTGTTAACTATGGACCTCTGTCAGCTGTGAATTGTAATAAATGAGCCTCGAGGATCCAAGGCTGAAAGTTAGACGTGCGGATAATCTGGTCGTGCTTTTAAAGCTTGGAAGTAGGAATTAATTAGTTATTAGATGAGTTTTGTGTCATATGGCATTAAGCAATTGTATTTGGCGTAACGAACTATACTGTTATAATTGATACTTCGATTTTTATGGAATAATGGAACATGCCTTGGTCTTTGGATATGCTGTAGGCCATATCTACTGAATATGAAAGATGCACGTATTTCATGTATTTAATAGCTGGTGATGTCTTCATGGAATTAGGAAGTAAGTAAGTAAGTAGCCTACTCGTATCACATTTAGGGTCCACATCTTTTATTTACTGATGCATGTATTGTTTTAATTTAACTTGTATAATTATTGTATTTATGTTGTTGGATAATAGATGTTATTTTTGGGAGAATTCTTCTTATTTCCTAGCGTTTATCCCAGTACGGGGTCCGCTGCTCTACTACAACTTCTCCACTTTTTCCTGTCGTTGACATCTGCAGGTTGTAAGCCAACATCGTGCATATCCGTCTTAATGTTGTCGATCCAACGCTTCGCAGGTCGTCCGCGTGGTCGCATTCCACCTGGGTCCAGGTCGAAAGCTACTTTGGCGACAGAGTCGCCCGGCATTCTCATAACTTGACCATGCCAACGGAGACGAGCTTCCCTCACTTTCTCCGTAATTTGTATGACACCTAATTGTTGTCGAACATCTGTATTTCTGACATGGTCATATCTAGTCAGTCCAAGTGTCCAACGGAGCATCTTCATCTCCATCGTGTGCAGAGCCTGTTCATGTTTTCTTGTCATTGGGCGGGATTCTGCCCCATAAATTGCTGCCGGACGTATAACTGTCTTATAAACTTTTGCCTTTAGGTATTTAGACATCTTTTTGTCGCAGAGGACACCAGTGACCTGCTTCCATTTGAGCCAGGCCGCATTTACCCTCGCCCGTGTATCTAAAGTGACATCACCATTTGACGTGGCGATAACAGACCCTAGATATTTAAAATTATTTGTCTTGGGCAGATCTTGATCGCTAATTTGGACAGTGCCGTCGGTTTGCGGGCCATATTCAAGATATTCTGTCTTCTGGATGTTAAGGCACAGTCCATAGGCAGCCAGCCTTTGCATCCATATTTGCGCTTGATGCTAGAGTTCAAGGCGTGTTTCTTGTGTAAGTACAATATCGTCAGCGAAAAGAATGGTCCAAGGGTGTGGTGTTTGTATGTCAGCCGTAACCGTATCCATGCAGAGGATAAACAACAGTGGCGATAGTGCAGAGCCTTGATGAACACCGACGGTGATATTGAAAGGCGGGGAGATTCCGGCTGGGCAGCGTATTACACTAGTTACATTGCAATAAAGAAGTTGCACCCATTTTATAAGGTGCGTTCAAAAAATTACGAGCCGGAGGCTGGAATGCGCAAACCGGTGGCGACATCGGCTAGTCGTGGCGTGTATAACGAGGCGTGGTTCCGACCAGAGCGTGGAAGGTCACAGCCCGTCGCTAGAAGGCACGCGTGCACGTCACGTGACGACACAAAGCGAGCAGCAGCATGCATAAATCGTCCAACCAAGACCAGGACAGTAGGCCATTCGACATGCTTCCTGGTGTGGTTGAAGACTGTGGGGCACCCATTGGGCCCACACTTTCCGCAAGTGCAGTCATTCCTTAATGATGTGTGCACATTTCTGACGCTCAATTCGACCACGGTGGCTATGGCGTTCACTGTCACTCGGCGGTCCTGTGTAATGAGTGCATCAGCCTGCTGGACGATGTCAACGGTAATGCAGGGGGTGTCCCAGAACTGGCATCATCAGCTAACGACACCCGTCCTTCCCTGAAGCGCTTGTGCCACGCCTTGACCATTGCAATGGACATGCAGTGATCGCCATACACTTGTGACATTCGGCGATGAATGTCCGTTCCCCCTACTCCTTTCGCTGTCAGAAACCGAACAACACCTCTTTGTTCTTCGTTTGACGCCTTCATGTCACTGTTTGCAATGCGACTGGCAGAGTTGGATGATTGATGCATGCTGCTGCTCGCTTTGTACCGTCACGTGACGTGCACGCGTGCCCTCTAGCTACGGGCTGTGACCTACCGCGCTCTGGTCGGAACCACACCTCGTTACACACGCCACGATTAGCCAATGTCGTCACCGGTTTGCGCATTCCAGCCTCCGGCTCGTTACTTTTTGAACGCAACTTATATAAAAGTGTCAGGAACCCCTTGGGAACGAAGAGCACACCAGATAAGGTCATGTGGGACTCTGTCAAAGGTCTTTTCTAGATCTAGGAAGGCCATGTGTAAACTCTTCTGTCTCTCTCTGTGCTTTTCCAACAATTGGCGTGTGGTATAGATTGCATCAGTGGTGCTGCAACCTTGAACAAAACCGCATTGATTTGGTGTGACAATATTTCTGAGCCTCCTATCCAGAACTCTTTCAAATATTTTCAATGTATGACAGAGGAGTCGAATAGGTCGATAAGTCGAGCAATCATTAACATCACCTTTACGCTTCCAGATTGGGACTATAATGCTTGTTGTCCATGCATGTGGGAGTTTCTTTTCGGTGATTATCAGCTGGAAGAGCGTGGCAAGGCATTCTTCAGCTGTCTTCCCAAGCATTTTCCAGATTTCCGCTGGTATGTCATCTGGGCCTGTGGCTTTCCCATTTTCATTTTTGTGATGGCTATTTGTGAGGTCAGCTGTAATTTGGGGCACAGGTCCGAAGGTGGGATCAGGGCTTACAATAGGAGGATGTGGAAAATCTTTATTGCTTATACTGTATTAGAAAAATATGCTGACCATCGTTGAAGGATAGCTGTTTGGTCTCGCAGTATTTTGTTGTTTGAGCCTTTAATGTGTATGACGTGACCAATATCGTGAGTTGAGAGGTGACGAGATTTGGCAATGCGAAAAATGTTGTTCTCTCCAGATGACGTTTCAAGTTAGTCGTATATATTTTGGTAACAACGTTCTTTTGGGAGAATACTGTGTATCATTTCTGGGTCTACAGCAGTTCTAAAATAGATAGCCTGGGTTATGGTTGCAAATAGGTCCTGCAGCTTCCATCCACATTCCACCTCCCTTATTAATTATTTCTTATTACTTGGCCTGGGGTGCCAACGTTGACAACTGGTAGCAGAGCGTGGTTTCGGGTTTGTTTCCACAATTGTATGGTTTTAGAACTGTTGAGTTTGGACTTAGAAAAGGTACATATAAAAATTAAACTTGATAAATGTGTGAAAGTGATATTCGAAAAATATTTCTAATATATATGTAATTAACTGTTTCATGTTTAAACCAATTTTTTTTTTTTTAGCGTATGGCTTTTAGTGCCGGGAGTGTCCGAGGACATGTTCGGCTCACCAGTTTTGTAGCTGCTTCGAGACGGACACCCAATGGGTGAGCTACAAGTACCGTTGGGGAGGGAAGGAGGGATGTTGGAATGTAAGGACGAGGAGTTGGAAGGTAGTGGCTGTGGCCTATAGTTAGGGACCAACCCCGGCATTTGCCTGGAAGGAAGATGGGAAACCACAGAAGACCATCTTCAAGGTTGCCGGCGGGGGGATTCGAACCTCCTCGCCTCCCGGATGTGAGCGACTGCCATCAGTCATGCCGTAACCACCACGGCTAACTCACCCGGTGTTTAAACCAATAATACTTATGGACAAACGAGTTCCGCCTCTCATATATTATTTGACCAAAGAGGAACCTGGTTATGAGATAACTATGATGATGATCGTGTGGCCTCTGGAGAGGCTGATTGCAGGTCTTTCTAGTTGACGCCCGTGGGCGACCTTCGCGTCGTAATGAGGATGAAGTGATAATGAAGACGGCACATACATTCAGCCCCCGAGCCACGGGAATTAACCCCAGGAGATTAAAATCCCTGATGGCTCGGCCGGGAATTGAACCCGGGGCACTTTAGACCAAAGCCTAGCGCGCTAATCATTTAGCCACAGACCCGGAATAGAGGACGGATACCCCATGCTCACCGACAATTGGACATTGATTTGTTGCGTACATTAAAATCAGTACCTGTAAATCTTCCTTCTGAAGAAAATGCTTATTGAACATTGGGTAAGCCAATTATCGCTAGCTCTGTTTCAAATTTATTAATTCTGTGCCCTTTATTGGAACTTGTTGGTAATCCTTCTGCATCCCAGATCAATAGAATCAAGTATCGCTCACTACATTGGCTTCAGCGTCTGGCTGATTTAATTTGCTTCCGGTAGAAAAGTGATTTAGTTTTTTCTGCAGAATTGTCTAGGCTACGTGCTAGGTTAAATGAATTTTATGATCGACTGTTTTATGGTCTGAATAGTGATATTAGGGATGAATATGTTGTGCGTTAAATAGTGTTTGTTCTGAAAGTTGTGATCCGCGTGAATTTAATGTCGATAGTAATTTAGTTGGTGTTGGATCAGTGTCGTTGATAAATGAGCAACCTACTATGAATTATTCACAACTTGGTAATCCTGCAGTAGAACATAATCAGATTGGGTCGTCTTTTGACCAACCTAGTGCTATGTCGTGTTCGCTTAGACCAAATGCTGTTC
This sequence comes from Meconema thalassinum, assembly GCA_946902985.2. Classification (NCBI taxonomy): domain Eukaryota; kingdom Metazoa; phylum Arthropoda; class Insecta; order Orthoptera; family Tettigoniidae; genus Meconema; species Meconema thalassinum. The sequence continues at coordinate 673,042,280 of OX336388.2, forward strand.
CCCAGGGTAATTTATACGAAAGATGTGCCATTTCTCCTACATCTACGTCAAATGAAAGTGCTACGAGTGTCTCTCCTAACCTAAGATCTCATTTTTCTCAATGAGTTAAGTCGATATAGACTAGTGGAAGTCTATTTAATGTAAATGATGAAGTTGAGGGGAATATTATGGAACCTAATTTGAATTATGATGACTCGCCTCTTGTGATGGTACTATAAATGCCATGTCAGATAGCAACATTAAATGTTCAACGTTGTCCAATCCTTTGAATATAATTCTAAAGAGTTTTAATGTTTGTAATGGAACGGATATCGATTTGTGAATGCAATTTTTGAGAACGTTTTTTTTTAATTGAAAGACAGTGCTGTAGTATTCGGTCTCTCTGAATTACAGAAAATCAGAATTTTGTTCCCATGTATGGCTGGCATGCTTTTTGAAAAGGTAATTGATAACATGAGGGCTGGTAAATCGTTAATTTCTTTTCAATTGGATGTCTTAAACTATTGTATTACTCCTCGTGCATTGTCAGACCTGAATCATAATTATTTGTTCAGAGGTCAATGGATGGATGAGACGTTAAATGATCATTTTGTGGATATCAGGTATTATGCGAAGATCTTTGCAGTTCAACTTACTGAAGAACAAATTGTTGCTTCGTTGGTGGAAGGAATTAATCTCAGATACAGCTCTTGTTTAACGATGAATGCCAAACCTAGAAACTATTTGTAATTTAATGAAATAATACTAGCTGCAGAAAGAGTTAAGAAGGCAGATAACATGCGCAGAGGTAATTCATCGCTACCATGCATCCCTGTTCATGTTCCCATGGGACATATTGTGTCTCCAGGTGTTTTTCAGTGGAGTGGAGCTGTTCATACTGGCGGAATGCAGCGTAATCCTGGCAATAATAATAATTCTTTTCAGGCAAATGTATTTCAGGAGTTTGTTCCTGATCCTATTCAAAACTATGTCTTACAGGGGCGTAACACAGAGATCCAGTAGGGGTAAAACATATCAAGGTAAAAGATGTGACTTGTGGGGATCTAATAATCATATTCGTCGTTGGTGTGATGCTAATTTGGGTCATTATTCCTGAGGGTACGTTGGCGAGGTCTTGTTGGATGGTCATAATTTGAATTCAGTTTCTGAAAGTAAGAAAACCAAACGTTCTCTTAGCCGAAATTAAACCCGAGGTCTTGCAGTGAGCAAGAAGATATGTAATCGAATCTCTAGTGTTGCGAATGGTAACACTCCGTTTGCCAATATTGATATAAACAATGAACAGGTTTCTGCGTTGATAGATTCGGGTAGTGTAAATTCATTTTGAAACATGAGATGGTTTATCCGTATGTCTTCAGTATGTAAATTTGGTCCATTAATCCTTGAAAATAACAACGTTGTGTCTGCTAGCTCTTCACTTCTTGAAGTTGGAGGTTATGTGAAGGTTAAAATCAGAATTTTGAAGTTTACATGGAAATTTAGGCTATGGGTTGTAAAGAATTTATCCTGCGAATTTATTCTTGGTTCTGATTTCCTAGCTCACGTCGGATTATTGATTGATTTGAGATCCCACTCGTGCTGGTTTAAGTTCAAACCCAGCTTGAAAATTAATTTTAATGATTCTGGAAGTCGTTTTGGAATTAATTCTGCACAGGAAGAGTCTAAATGGGTCACTATCCAGAATTTGGAATTTGATTATGTAAGTAAGGAGCAAGCTGATTGTATATGGCAATTGGTTTTAGAATTTCCAGATGTATTAACCAATAAATTGGGAACTACGATTATCATGGAATATGAAATTGAATTATCAGATTCTATCCCCGTTCATTCGCCTCCGTATCGTCTGTCTCCCCCTAAGATGAAGGTATTAAAGGGTATTATCGATGAAATGTTGGAGGAAGTGGTACTAAGAAAATCTACACCTCCTTATTCATCACCTATATTTTTTGTTCCTAAGCCTAATGGTGAGTTTAGGCCGGTTGTGGATTATCGAGCTTTGAACAAGAAAGTTGTTCTACATCAGATTCTTTTGCCTGACCTGCAATCATGCTTCGGCTGGTTCCAGGGCGCTAAATTGTTCACCGTTTTGGATTGAAAACGGGCTTATCTGCAGATTCCTCTAATGGAGAATTATAAAGCAGTCACGGCATTCACTACTGACTGGAATTTATATGAGTGTCCGAGACTTCCCTTCGGTTTGTCGACGGGCGCAGCTGTGCTTAGTCGCTTGCTCGATAACATTTTCGATGGTATTAAGTTCAGATCGGTATATCACTATTTGGACGATGTCGTAGTATTTAGTAAAAATTTCGATAACATGTCGAACACGTGAGAGAAGTCTTATTGAGTCTTAAGCAAGCAAAATTAACGATCAAACCTTCAAATATATTTTTGCAAAACCTCAAATGTTGTTTCAGGGGCATATTGTGTCATCTTCTGGAATTTCTGTTGAACAAGCTAGGACCCAATCTATCAGGGATTTCCCATCATCTAAGAACGGAAAAGGAGTTGCCTGCTTCATTGGCATGCTGAACTATTTCCTCAAATTCATACCCAATTTTGCAAATAGAGCTGCTCCACTCAACATGTTAAGAAAGAAGGACTCTGACTTCAATTGGGGGGCTTCTCAAGAAGCTGCTTTGGAGGATTAGAAGATGGCGTTAATAAATGCTCCAATTCTTGCTATTCCAGACTTCAGTAAGCCATTCATCGTACAAACAAATGCTTCAACTAGAGCAGTTGGTGCCGTTCTGTTACAACAGCATGATGATGAGAGATTTCCTATTGCGTATGCATCCAGAACCTTGTCGGATGCTGAAATGAAGTACTCAGTGTACGAACTCGAAGGGTTGGCAGTCATGTTTGCTCTTGAAAAATTCAAATTGTATGTCGAGCACGCAGAATTTCAACTTGAGACTGATAACCAGGCGCTAATCTGGCTCCTTGGAAGACCCAGGAAGACAGGACGTATAGTGCGCTGGGCTACCAGGATTTTTCTTTCAAGTTTTCGGTAAAACAAATAAGAGGGACTGAAAATGTGATAGCTGACTGTTTAAGCCGAATGTATGGAGAGTCGCCTGAAAGCAGTGATAAGCTAGGAAGACCTTGTGATTCTGTTTTGATGCCTGAATCATGCAATACCATTTTGTCTAATTATCCGTTGCTCTTCAGGGATGTATCAGAGTACCAAAAAGAAGGTCCTGTATAGCGTGAGATTATTCAGAAGATCGAAAATGGGGAGATTGTAAAACCATATTCACTTAAGGGAAATATTTTATGTTGTAGGGCACGTCATGATAGGTTGTCTAAGACTGTTCTTCCTTCGGTATTGATACCTGAAATTTTCAGATATTTCCATGAGTCGCACATTGGTGCATATCTTGGCGTTTTTAAGGCAAGACAGGGGATTCGAGATAACTTAATATGGAAAGGCATTGATAACGATGTTAGAAGATTAGTAAATAATATTCAGACTTGTAAGCTAGCGAAACCGGCTACTAACACCAGAGTAGGGATGTTGTAATCGGAAATGGCAAAAAGGCCTACGGAGAGAATGTTCCTGGACTTTATTGGACCTTTCCCGACGTCGAGATCAGGAAACCGATTTGCTCTCGTTTGTATGGATATTCAAGATTTAATTGGATTATTCCTACAAGATCTTCGACGACACAAACTGTCATTAAATGTTTGGAGAATAATTTCGCGTCATGTGGTCCTTGCCAATTTCTGGCAACGGACAATGCTAAGTTTGTCACCTCTAGTGTCTTTCGTAATTTCTTGTTTGAGTTGTTAATTTCTCATATAACTTCGTCTCCTTACTATCCGAAGGGATCCTATGCTGAGCGGGTGAATAGGAACTTGCGTGCAGCGTTGATTACATACCATCATAAAGACCATAGCTTATGGGATACATGTATTCCATGACTAACATACTCTTTCAACACCGCTGTCTATGAAACTCATAAAACCACACCGTTTGCATTAATGTTCTCTTTTGTCCCAAATTCGCCGATTTCCAAACTTTGGACTATCAATCAGTTGCTCCACGAACAGTATACTTTCAACGACATAAAGTCTATCTGGAAAAAAGCCAAGAACAATTTGAAAATTTCTCATGAGATATTGGAAGCAAGATATAATAGGGGACGTAAGCCAACCTCCAGTAAGGTTGGGGAAAGTGGTTTTGTTCGATTTTTTTCTATGAAATAGGCAGGACACAACGAATCTGGGAAATTGAGGGAAATATTTCGTGGTCCGATTAAGATTGTTAGCTTCTTAACTCCCGTGACTTGCCTAGTGAGCGACCCTATTAAAAATAGGATTTTCAGGGTGCAGTTTTCACTCATCAACAAAGGGGACGATGATTCTGAGTAGATCATGTGTTGTTGTATTTTTCAAAATTCTGTATGACAAACGTGATGTGTGAGAAATGAGTGAATTTTGGGTGATTGTGAACATTTAGATTTTTCTAAATTCTTCAGACAAACATGATGTATGAGGACTGAGTGAATTTTGAGTGATTGTGACCATTTAGCTTTGTTCTTGTAATTCAGGTGGTTTTGATGTTGCTTTCGTTATAAAATAAGGTTTGGTTTTATTTTGTTTAATGGTGTAACTTAATTTGTGGGATAACCGAGTATATAAATTGGGACTTCGTTAGAATATCGTTGTTCATTTTACTATCCGACTATATCGAGGTATGGGACATGATTAGGTGACATAAGGTGATCATGTGTACAGGGTAAGTATATACAATGTGGTTCTTCAGGTGAGTGATATTTGAACCCTTTAATTTGCTTGTTGGTTCGAAAGTAAATACTTACAATAAGTTATGTGATGATAAGAGGTAATTATTATTGTTGTTGGTATGTGAATATGCTAGGGCTCATTATGGATCTCATGAAATACGTACTTGTTATGTTTTTAAATATGTCTGTTGGATCCGAGCCAGTATATTGGTAAGTGTCTGTTTAAGGGTATTTTATGTTATATGTCAATGTACTAACGAGTACCTATTTATATTCTGGAAGAAATTTTGGGGATATCTTGTAGGTAGTAACTTGTGTTAATTTATTTGGGAATTTTGAGTTTATGTGTCATGATATGAAAGATTTTGTGTGTTTCTGTTTGTCTGCACGTGTGGTCTCCTTCAATTTCGATTGCAAAGTCATCTAATGGTTATTTCCTTGTTTTTTTCTGGGTCATTTTCCCGTTTCTTGGTCTGTTCGCTTAATTTGTTCTGCTAATTCTTCGAAATAAATTGAAACAGATGTGCAACGGGGGGACTTATGCCAGAGTTCATTTGGGGTATATTTTTATTTTTTGGACAGTGTGAGCTCCTTTACCATTTGGGATTGTTGTTTTCACTATAAATGTTGATAATTTCACTGTTTATCACTGAGTTTATCTAACCTCCTTGACTTTCATCAAGGAACAATGAAATTCGACATGCAAGCTACCCTCTGGGTGTCAAATTACAAAGCTTGCACCAGGCACCCGAGGCCATACGATATTATTATTACTGAGTAACTTAATCTGAAATGTAATGGGTTTGTTTTAATGATATGTAAACTTAAAATTTTCTTTACAAAGATGTGAAAAATAGTAAGATAGGGTTCTGGGTTAAAAATCTGATGCCATAATTTCTTGTTATTGTAATTGTTATGTGTTTCGAAATTATTTCAATGACATGTGTTAGTTGTAAGCTATTCCATGAACCGATACTTTCGCAGCTGAACTTGATTTCAATTCATTCGTCGATGACTTGTTCTGCGATGAAGATTCTTGATGCTTGTGAAAATAACCACGGCCCGGATATTGGAACTATCGTCGGGAAACTGAAACGGATCTGAACCTGTCTTCGCCATATCATGACCTCTGTATACATATGATGTTATGTTGTATTGTACGAACTTACCTGATGTGACCTGTGCATAGTTAGAACTGTAATTTTATGCATGTAACCCAAATGTGACTACTGGCAACCGTCAGGAAACTGAACGACCAGTGTGTGTTCAAACTTTGTTGGAGAATGTGAAAATAACTTTATAACCGAAGAGTTTCATGTTCCAAAATCTTATGTCATGCATGTATAGGCAAAAACTTTGATATTTTCTTTGAAGATTTGCATGTTTATTCCCTGTTTCTTCATCTACGTTGTCTTGGTTCTTAACCGTCGACAAGGTTGAGGGGAGGGAGTCTGAGGCGATACTAACTCCTCCAACCTGTAAATACCCTGGAATTGTTACTGTGTACGAGCTCTGTACACGGGTTGTGCCATAGCAGTACCCTTGAGGTCCGCTAGAGCTCTGCATCGACTGGTAAGGACTGTGATTTCATGTTGGCTCGTCAAGCAGCAGACTAAGCTGGTGTACTTCTTTGTAGTGAAACAGAGATTGTCTTTTGTCTGCAAATATGTTCACGATAGCAACAAGTATTGTGTTTTCAAGAATTCAATTATTGTGGATTAAACCCTGATTGTGAAAGAATGTAATTGCTTATTGCTGAAGATTTTATTTGGGGACCCGGTGGTCCTAGGCTACTCGTGGTCGAGCCCTAACTTCGTATTCTATCGGCGAAGGTTCACTTACTATTGGAGATATCGAAAATGGAATAGATTGATTATTTAATTAAATATTGTAAATGGCTATCAGTTTTAGTCTAGGCTTCGTGTGCGAATAGGATATGTAAATGATATGACCGAACTAGGAGTGGTCACCTGAGATGATATCAACGGAATAATGGAATTTCTTATTATTATTAATTAAATATGTGGCTTGAGGCTACTTGAGGAAAAAGATTCATTGACGTCGGTATGTATTTTGGCAAGTTATGTTGTGCTAGCAATTGTAAGTATGGGTGGAAAAGGAGACAGTTCCTTATGTAAAGTAAACGTCTTATTACTCATCTATTGGTATGTGAATTCAGTGTTCGGGTATTAAAACTTAATTCGTCACACCATGATATCTAATGGTGAGGATGACATACAATTTACGGTGTAGGTAAAAGCTTATCAACATTTTCAATTTTAATTATGTAAAGCATTTTTTCTTTTATACACGGTAGTTTACCTAATAGAGGTGTGTTATGATATATTTAGCTTCATTTAAGTCAAGTGGTTAGGCTACGTAGTACATGCATTTCGTTCGTCATTTGTCAACTTTTTATGTTGTTGTTAACTATGGAAGACTGTCAGCTGTGAATTGTAGTAAATGAGCATAGAGGATCCATGACTGAATGTTAGACGTGCGGATAATCTGGTCGTGCTTTTAAAGCGTGGAAGTCGGAATTAATTAATTATTAGATGCGTTTTGTGTCATATTGCATTACGCAATTGTATTTGGCGTATCGAACTACATTGTGATAATTGATACTTGATTTTTATGGAATAATGGAACATGACTTGGTCTTTGGATTTGCTGTAGGCCATATCTATGGAATATGGAAGATGCACGTATTTCATGTACCGGTATTAGAAAGAGTATGATATTTAATAGCTGGCGATGTCTTCGTGGTATAAGGAAGTAAGTAAGTAGCCTACTCGTATCACATTTAGGGTCCACATCTTTTCTTTACAGATGCATGTTTGTTTTAATTTAACTTGCATAATTATTGTATTTATGTTGTTGGATTATAATAGATGTTATTTGGGGAGAATGCTGTGTATCATTTCTGGGTCTCAAACCTCTACAGCAGTTCTAAAATACATAGCCTGGGTTATGGTTGCAAATAGATCCAGCAGCTTCCATCCACATTCCACCACCCTTATTAATTATGTCTTATTACTTGCCCTGGGGTACCAACGTTGACAGAGAGCATTTGCTTAATTCGTTTTTAATGTCAATTTCTGTGTATTCTGGTTGAAAATATGTTGCTGCTATGGTGAGCTGCTTCAGTTTTAATGCTATTATATTGTTTGTCTTCACTATAACTTTATAGGGGCAAAGAGTTGGTTTGAACAGGCATGAGATCCCGCCCTTCTGTCTTCCTCGAGGTCCTCGAGATGCAAGCATATGTTCGCTATAGAAGTCTTTGTGTTGCCATTCTTCAGTGAGAAAAGTTTCCACCAGAATTAGTATGTCGTATTCATTCATAAAGTCAGTTGGTTTATGATTTGCGACCATCTTACGTCCTTCTATATTCCAAGACATTAATTTAAAGATTTTGTCCTTGGTCGAATGAGACAGTATCGAGTCTCCGCTCAGCTCGGGCGAAACGAAATCGCCGTACCACTATTCCTCTTGGCCAGAAATCTGGTGTCGAAATGACGTTTAAGGCATTGAAAGGCAATGCAACCTTGAATGCTTTCACGCCTCCTTTTGTTGCGATCTCCTCACAATCGATGTTCCCTGTGATACTGTTATATCATGGGAGATACAAGATAAATAGCATACACTTGTTAATATAAAACAACGGTTTATTTAACACTAGTTGATACACAACGATACACAAGGTGGACTAACTTGAGCGTTCCAGATCGGAACTGGCGTGGAACTGACTTCTACAGTCTGCGGGTATATATATACATAGTATATGGAAGGTTCCAGATTGGAATGTTCCAGATTAGAATGTTCTAGGCATAGCAACTAGAATGTTCATGTTAACTCAATTAAATACACAACACTTTCTAGAATGTTAATGTTAACTCAAGTAAATACACAACATTTCCTCCCTCTTTTAAATGGATGATTTAGGAAACTTAATCAGGAGAGAATCTCAATGGTGGTCGGTGCTGGCGGGGAATAAAAGAGGTCTGGGAAATAGGTGATGTCCTGTTTACAGATGTAGCTGGTGTGGCTGGTGGTGTTTGGACTGTTGCTGTTGTCTCGGTGAAGCGAACTCTCATCAGGCTCGGTTGCTCGGTGGCTTGCTCGGTTTTGCGGTGGCTTGGTTGGTTGCGCGGTGGCCTCGTCGGTTGCGCGGTGACCTGGTTGGTTGCGTGGTGGCTTGGTCGGTTGCACGGTGACTTGGTCGGTTCCACGATGACTTGGTTGGTTGCGTGGTAACCTGGTCGGTTGCGCGGTGACCTCGACGTGGCCAGGTCAAGTTGAGTCTCGTGCGGAGATGAGGGTACCTTTGCTCCGTTGCTGACATCGTTTGACTGGCGGAAGCGATTGGACGTTCTTGCCCGTTGCTGAGCCGGTGTGACAGTACTGCGTCCTGGCCGGCCTTGCTGGCGTCCATGGCCAACAGGAGTGGTAAGGCTGGGTCATACTGCATGAGTACCTGGGGCTAGGTTAGGGCGTTCTTGATGTCTTTGTATGCCCTGTCGCCGTCTGGTGTCCAGATGAAAGGGTCCTTGAGCAGCATGTCTCTGAGTGGTCTGTCTCTTGTGGACAAATCGGGGATGAACGAATTGTAGTAGGTTGCTTTACCAAGGAACAGTTGGAGTTCTTCTGGTGTAGTCGGTTTCGGTTAATCACGTACAGCTCGGATGTGTGCATCAGACTTGTGGATGCCGGACGCATCGATTTTGTGGCCATGGGCTTCCAGGGATGTTTGAGCGAAAACGCATTTGACTAAGTTGAGCTTGAGGTTGTGTTGCCGAAACCGTTCCAGAGTGGTGCTAAGGGCCTGCATCAGATTTTCAAAGCTATCAGCAAAAACTATACTGTCATCGAAAAATCTTATGACGTTTGGGAGACCTTGCAGGACTGTGTCCATTCGCCGCTGCCAGATAGCGGGGATGTTAGCTGCTTCATATACTGCTCGCGTTGGACGGATCAGACCGAGCGTTGGCGTGTTAAGCGTGAGAGTATGGCTGAACTCATCGTCGACCTCGAGATGAGTGAACGCGTCGGTGATATCCAGGTGGCAGAAGAGAGTGGCGCCGCGCATTCGGTTGAACAGATGTTCCACCTTGGGAATCGGATGTTCATCGATGATGATCCGCGGGTTGAGAGTAGGCTTGTAGTTGCCTGTGATCCTCAGTTTGCCGTTCTTCTTGGCGACGACGTGCGTTGTCGATGCCCATTCAGAGTAGTCCACTCTTTTGTAGAAGCCAGATGCAATTTTCTTGTCGATTTCCTTGGCGTAGGCATCGCGGAGGGCAACTGGTACGTCTCAAGCTCGGGCGAAGACAGGTGTGGCTCCAGCCTTCAGGTACATCATTGCTGGGGGACCTGAGACCTTCCCGGGGGTATCGCTGTACACATCCTGGTACTGAGATAGAGTGTTGTCGAGCTGCTTCTGCTGTTCCAGGGTCAGAGCCTGCTTGTCTGAGAGCTTGTGGATTGGGTCGGATTTTCTGAAGAGGTGACCAAAGTCGATCTCCCGTACAAACTCCGAACTCCAGTCTCGGCCAAAGAGAGATTCGACTTCATCGTCAACCACGTAGAGATTCAGGTTCCTGGTTGTGGTTCCGATGGTGGTGCACACTGAAGTTTTGCAAATACATTTGATCGGATGACCGGTGTAACTGACGAAGTTACGATAATTTTTCTGCAACACAAAACCTGGTTTGATCGTACTTAGCTTAGATTTGCTCATGGTTGAGCAGGGGGCGCCAGTGTCGAGTTCCATTTTGACGGTGGTTCCCTCTATGCTGACATCAACCAGTGTCGTAGGTGCTGCATTGACCGATCCGATGACCTCGATTTTGCTGAGGTACTCCACGACGTCGAGGTTCTCTGCTGGAAGCTCTTCTTCGGTCACATGGTTTGTTGTTCGATGTTTCCTCGATTTTGATCGGCAAACTTTTCCGATGTGACCTTTCTTGCCACACTTCAGGCACTCGGCGTTCAGGAACCTGCACTGACTGCGAGGGTGGGCTTCACCGCACCCTGCACATGTTGATTGGTTGTCCTGGGATGCACTCTGGTTTGCCTGGTGTGGCCATTGGTGCTGTCTGGTTAGGTTGTAAGATCCCTGATTTTGATGAGCTGACTTACTGCGTGGCGACTGCTGGTTGCTGTTCTTCCTGGACAGAGGCTTCTCGTATCCAATCCGATTGGTTGATTCAGACTTACCGGCAGCTGTTTTGACCTCGTCGGCGGTGGTGCGAGTAGTTTCGAGTGCCTGGGCGATTTCATATGCCGCGGTTAAGTTCTCTGTTTTTTTTTTTTGCAATAATCTCGTCGCACATTTCTCGTGATTCCAACCCTGCGAGCATTTGTTCAATTAACATGCAATCATGGAATGTGCCATACTCACAAAACGTTGCAGCCTGCCGCAGTCTTAAGGTGAAGCTAGCGATGGTTTCTCCTTGCTTCTGCATTACACTCCGAAATTTGATTCTCTCAGCAAACTTGTTGCGTGTGGCGTAGAAGTGGCCTTTCAGCTTAGATTGAATCTCGTTTTACGACAGAGTTTCCAGATCATTAGAACTCACCAGGATCTTCAGGGCATCATTGAGTTCAGATCCCATGTAAACTCGTGCAAAATGTGCATGTTGATCCGCGGGTACCTTACTCAGGTTGAGCGCCCAGGCAAAACGAGTGAAATAGTCGGCTACAGTCGTCCCGTCGGTAGCACGGTACGGTTGCATTGTGAACTTTGGCGGTCGAGGCTCTGATGCCGTTGTTGACCCTATTGTCCGTCGGATAGCGTCGGCTATCATTGCCGAGAATTGCTGGAGTTGCTCAGAGGTTAAGTCCGGCATGGTGAAGATGAGTGGAGAACAATATTTCTAACAAGCACTTGCGATGAAGTAAGTTCGGTGCACACACTTGCGTTGAGGTTAGAAAGTTCACTCGGTTTACCGCGTAGTATTTCCAACACGCACTGCGATGAACGTCGTTCGGTGCAACACTTGCGTTGAGGTTAGAAAGTTCACTTATTCACAAAGTTATTATTTATCTTATCTCACTTCTGACACCACTGTTATATCGTGGGATATACAAGATAAATAACACACACTTGATAATATAAAACGACGGTTTATTTAACACTAGTTGATACACAACGATACACAAGGTGGACTAACTTGAGCGGTCCAGATCGGAACTGGCGCGGAACTGACGTATACAGTCTGCGAGTGCATATATACATAGTATATGGAAGGTTCCAGATTGGAATTTTCCAGATTAGAATGTTCTGGGCATAGCAACTAGAATGTTCATGTTAACTCAAGTAAATACACAATAGATACCCTTTTTTTATTAAGAATCTTTTCACGCTTTCAGTCGATGCTGTGCCATTTGCCTTCCCTACGTATAACCAAGCTATTTTATCAGCTGCTACTAGGTCATCGTCATTTCCGTTGGTGCCTATCAGCAATTCTCTTTGTCGTTCCCTTCTTTTATGCAAGACTTGTCTCCGTCCTTGGTTGTCATGTCCTTCTGCTTCGGCTCTTCCCTTTTGCTGATTATTTCCTTCGGTGTATGGATATTTTTGGTTTTTATGGGATACCGTCGTATGCTCTGGTGGTTGGCGATTGTTCAACGTATTTTCTTTCCAAGCGACGACTCTATTTCTCCATGTCGTTCCTTCCTTCGGTAGCCCTTTTCCTCCGTGGTGGTAAGTTGGGGCGTGCTCCCGTTCTGATCTGTGTTGTACGGCGTTCTTGATACCCTTGTTGCTCTCCCTGGGATATCTTCCCCGTTTGTATGTTGGTGTGGGGTTTGTCTTCCTTCATTGTTCTTTTCCATTTCTTGTTGGTTCATGCTATTGATGACTGTTGTCCGCAAAGAGTCTGTCAGAAGATAATTTTTTTCGACTATAGTTTCCAGTAATGTGTTTATCATCTTATTCATGTCATCTCTCAGTGATTTTACTTCTTTCTGAATGGATTTCCCCAAATTGTGGGACATTTAGACAAATATTTTTAGGAAAGGGATTCTTTTTTGCAAAAAGTGAGGTAAATTTGGGATATTAGGCCGATGTCATACATCACCAGCTGAGCGGCCATTAATACACAAAAGCTTCGTTTGCACAGCGAACGTGCACAATAGGTACGATTCATACATGCCGATAGAATAAAAATAAACCTTTCACGGAAGTATAGTATTACAGTACAATCGCCCAATGCCAGTTGTGCGATAACAGACAGTTTTGTGTGTTTTTGGAGATTAGATTTGTATTAATCCATTTGATCAATTACATGTATTCAATACATTTTTGATTAAAACTTAAAACTTATGTTTTGTGTTTTTGTGAAAACTTCCTTTTTTAAAAAACAATCACAGACTACAGCTGTATTATCCAGAGTTGGAATCTGACAGTTCGGTGCCACTGGGCAAAAACAGTTGACGACTAGATCGCACGCAAGGCTTGTTGCCATGGAAACAATACAGCGCTGCCAATTTGAATGACGCTATTTGGCCACGTGCTTGTCGCTTGACAAGTCGCTTGTTTGGTTGCCTCCGAAGTGCAAACCTACCTTGCTGCGTTATAATTAGGGATAGGATTTTTAGGTAAATATTTTTTTAAAATGTAAATTCATATTTTAAGCATTTTTTCTATAAATACATAAATTCCTGCTTTTCACTTATTAGCACATGAATGAAAATCCACAGCCTGCTTCCAGTCTCCGACCGGGTCAGGAATGGAATGAATGAAGCCCCCATCTAGCGGCGAGGATATGAACTGTGCCGGCTGCCGAGGCCTGACGCACTCCTCTGGGGCAATGATTAAATGAATGACAGATGAAATGAAATGATAGTGGAGAGTGTTGCTGGAATGAAATGTTGACAGGGAAAACCGGAGTACCCGGAGAAAATGCTGTCTGCCTCCGTTTTGTCCAGCACAGATCTCACATGGAGTGACCGGGATTTGAACCACGGACCCAGCGGTGAGAGGCCGGCGTGCTGCCGCCTAAGCCACGGAGGCTTTACTTATTAGCACATAAAAAGACATAATATTTACATTTTTAAATCAGTATGCTAGATCTTTCAGTTTATTGCATTTTTGTTCCGTGTTACTTCAACGGGGAAGAACCTGTGAGCTATCTAATCTTCAGGCAGAGCGTATGTCAGCTTGCAACTGTGTTATTCTTAACTTGTCGTCCCGTGCCACTCACTGTGGAAGTCGGGGATTTCCTCGTTCATATCCATATTGCACCACGTGCTAGACCTCCCCCTCCCCCAGCTACCTGGAGCCAGTGTCATTCACATGCAGTTCATTTCAGGCACTGTGAATTGTAAGGCAGTTCTACGATGCCCAAAGTAAAAACAACTACAAGATATCGTCTGTTGCAGAAATTAAAGTTATTTTTACTTCTTATGGGGACGTTCTCTTCTGCCAACAATGTGAGAGAGCAATCAAGACTGAACAGCGATGTCAAGTTACACAACACCTCAAGGGTAAGAAACACATTGCCTCAGTTTCGCGCCTTCTGAATAAGTATTTCGCCATAATCGTCTGTCGTGATTGGCTATTTAATTAATAATGCATTTTATTAATCCCTTAACGAGTCAAGGACTCATATACAAAGGAATTGTACAGTTTTATCTTGTTGGCGACAAATTACAATACAATGTTTAGTTTACAAAGTTTTCAGTATGAAAATATATACAACATTTTGTAGCTTTCATAAGTTTTTGTACACAATGTGTTCTTCTTTTGTCTTCTCAGATTATGACATTTCTTCAAACTGACATTTTATAATCATTCCACATAAACTGTTTTATCCTCCTTTTAAAGATTGGTAGGCTAGGTGCAATTTTGATATTTTCTGGTAGTCTATTGAATTTTACAAAGGCACTATACTTAATGCTATTACTGCCATATTGTTTGGAATTGATATGGAAAAGTGTTATGTCATCTGCATGTCTAGTTTTGTAAGCGTGTAAATCAGATTGTTTAGTGAAGTTTAAATTTGTGTGGATTCTGTTGTGTAGGATTTGGTACATTAGGACATTTGATTTGATTTCTGCATTTAGGGCTACTGGTTGAATTTTACTCGTAATATAAAGGTGTTTGGTTGGTGTTAAAAAGGGTAGTTATAAATATTTCTTATGGCTCTATTCTGAATTACCTCAATTTCCTTTTTTAGGTAATTTGAGCATTTTATCCAAATTGTATTCAAATATTGTAAGTGGCAATGGATTAAGGAAAAATACACTTTCCTGAGTAGATATTTTGGGATATAGTAGCTCAATTTTTTTATCATCCCAGCGGCAGGTGATATTTTTTTAACTAATGCATCAATATGCTTTTGCCAGGAGAGATTTTCATCTATTATTAATCCTAGGTATTTGACAGATGAGACCCTTTTAACTGCTTTTCCATTCAGCATTATATTCTGAGTGATGTCTAACTTTGTTCTACGCTTAGATATTATTAAATAATTTGTTTTATCTTCATTTATTGTTAATTTATTTGACTGGGTCCAGCCAAGTATGGTATCCATGTCCTCCTGCATGTGTGTAATCAGCGTGTTGGTGGTGTACGCATTGTAAAAGATACTTAAGTCATCTGCAAACAACGATATATTACCATGAAAACGGAGTGTTGCTATGTCATTAATATATACAAAGAAGAGGGAAGGACCCAGTATTGATCCTTGGGGCACACCGTGGGTAATATTAACTTCCTCACTTCTGTAGCCATTTATTTCAATATACTGCTTACGATTAGATAGGTAATTTTTAAACCATGTCCAAGCTACTCCTCGGATACCTGCTTTATCAAGTTTCCCTAAAAGAATTTCATGGTCAACAGTATCAAACGCCTTTCTCAGGTCTATGAAAAGGCCACTCGCTGTCATCTTATTGTCTAAGGCATCCTGCAAGTTAGAGATAATATCAATTGTGGCTATTTCTGTGCTTGAGTTTTCTCGGAATCCATATTGCCCTTTGTAGAAATAATAATTTTTATTTAAGAAATTAACAATTCTGTTTTTACTACTGTTTCGAGTACCTTGGATGTGGGTGGGAGGATGGAAATGGGCCTGTAATTGTCCGGATTGCTATTATCACCTCCTTTATAGACTGGTATGACTCGTGCTATTTTTAGATCAGGCACCAGACCAGTCTCTAACGATACATTTATTAAAGTACTTAGTGGGCTACTTAGCATGTCAATGGAGTTTTTTTAACAATTTCACTGACATACCATCTTTGTCTTGGCTACTTTTCATTTTAAGGCTTAATATAATATTGCGAATTTCCATCTCATTAGTCGGGGTCATAAATATGGAATCTGTGTTGACATTAATTTCATTAACTTTCTTCCCTGGGGGGACGTTTATGGCTAATTTGTGTGCTATGTTTATAAAGTGAATGGTCAGAGCATTGCAAATATTTTCTTTTCCTGTGAAAGATTTACCGTCAATTATTATCTCATTGGGACCATCTTTGTTTTCAGTTGTGCAGTTGTAGATCATTTCATTGATTACTTTCCAAGTATCTTTTATTCTATTGGAATTCAATGTTAATTTATGTTCATAGTATGAGGATTTCAGTTTCCGTTTTAAAGCTGTCACTTTGTTCCTACATATTATGTGCTCTTCCTTTAAGAAGTTATTGTTTCTGTGATTGCTAGTTTTAAGTTTAGCATGTAGTAGGTCCCTTTGTTTTATTAGTTGAATTAATTCTGTTGTTATCCATGGGTTTTTGTGGTTCTGGTGTATTTCCTTCAAAGGTGAGTCAGTGTTTTCTTTGTTGGGTATCTGTGTCAAGATTTTGTGATTCATGGCGATGTAAGTTTCGTTTAGATCATCTAAGCAGTCTATTTGATTAAGATCATTAGATAATTTGTTTTTGTTCATGTACCGGTAATTTTTATTCACGTTTTTTGAACTAGACCCTTGCTTCTTGGGGGCGTATTTAAATGTCATGTTCGAGATTGGGCTTTTGCCTGGACAGTAGTTTGACCAGAAAATCTCAGTTACAAGCATATTATGATCACTAATATCACTATTTATATTGGTTATTCTGTAGGCATATTTACAGTTATTAGTGGCCACCTGATCAAGGAGTGTACTTGTTGATTCACTTATTCTTGTTGGATAGCGAGTATTGCCTTGTGTGAAACCATAGCTTGATATTAGATTGAGGTATGATTTGGTTACATTATTTTTGTTTAATAAGTTAATATTTGTATCACCAATGCATAAGGAAAGATTGGCATTGTTTTTCGAGAGAATGTGCTCTAGAGATTGCATGAATTTTGTTGCGTTCTTTATGTTAGGATTATATACTGCAATTATATTAATAGTATGCAGTGTGGTGTTTGAAGCCATATTTTCAGTGTTGCCTTAGTAAACAAGAGTTTAGTGCTTTTCGTGTTGACCGACTGAAAAGCACTAAACTCTTGTAATAGTATGCAGGTTATTGAAACGAACAGTATCATTTCTTATAAGCTCTAACTGGATCAAGCTATGGTTACTCTCAACTAGGTTAAGAACTTTTGTATTCCATTTTTTGTGGACATAAACTCCCACACCTCCACCATCCTGATTGTCTCTGTGTACAAATGCAACAGAATAGTTGTTTAGGTTGAAGTATTAAGCTTCATTACGTTTTACCCAAGTCTCGGTTACCACTATGACATCTAGATTTTCCACAATATGTATTAGTATCTCGATATCTTCAAGTTTATTTTTTAGGCTTCTGCTATTTAGGTAAAGACACTTGATTTGGCTAACCTCATTTTTAGTGTCTGCTATGTAGTCGTGGATACAGTCATATTTACGCTCATCAATTGATGTGTGTAAGTCAACATCAACTAGTAGGTCCATGTCTTGATTCATAATTATTACTGTGAATGGGATGGCTGAGCCTTGTTGATGGAAGAGTCTTTTACTAGCGTTTCAATGTCTTCTGGTGAGGTGATCCTGATAGCCTGGTCACTATCTGATTTACGGACGAAAATTTTACAGTCCCGGGTCCAGACGTATTTAAAACCTAAATTACGGAGGTCTCTTGCCTGTTTGTGAAGTACTTTATTTGCTGGCGTCAAATGCTCGTTAATGTAGATAGGCCTAGCCCTTCCATTGATTCCTGCATCACTTGAGTTCAGGTTGGGTTTGGATCTTTTGCCTTTTAGAATTGCATCCTTTTTTAGCCGGCTGCAGAATTTTACTATTAAAGGAGGTGGAAGACCTTCTCTGCTGTGTGGTAGCCGATGGCAGGCGTCAATATCGGACTCAACAACTGTGACACCCAATTGGCCAGCGATAGTCTTGACAATTTGAACGGGGTTTTCGTTTGAAGTGTGCGGCACGCCATGAAGCTCTAAGTTGTTTCGCCGAACGTACTGTTGAAGCTCGAGATTCTCTTGCTTTAACAATTTGACCTCACTGCAGGCGATATTCTTATCCTTCTCTAACTCACAAACTCTTTGGCTGAGCTTTGTTATTTCTGACAAGGCTTGCTTCAGAGTTTGTGCGGCAGTTGAAATGTCACTTTTCATACCATCAAAACAATCAGAAAAGTATGTCACGGACTTAAGCATGTCATTCTGAGTCTTTTCAATGTTTTCGAGTTTTGTCAGTCGGAGGTTGATTTCACAAACAAGATCGTGTAAATCTGGTTTATTTACATTCTCGTCTGGCGAGGCGATTTTAGAAACCTCATCCGTAGTTGACTTATTACTCATTGCACTGCACACGACACAATACCATTGGTTGGCCTTGTCGGACAAAAGCCGGTTAAAAACTTTTTTCTTTATGTTTACACAGGTATGATTTACCACATTCTCCATCACAAATTATGTAATCTTCATTGTCAGTTACACATTTTTCAAACTGGCCGCACTTGGTTGATTTGTTACTAGTCGCCATCTTGTTGTATCCCGTTGTGTATTGTAATGCTTCAGCAGTAGTGAGGCATAGCATAAATTGCATTTGCTAGTAGTGCAAAACTAAATTATAATTAAATATTTTTACTTTTTGGTCACATATTTCAGGTATTTTTAATAAATAAAAATAAATATTGTACCGATTTTTAGCACCTAAAAATCCGAGCTCTAGTTATAATTGTTTTGAATTAATTATTTAATTACATTTTCGTGTAGGACTCATACTTATTTATATTTTAAACTAATATTTATAATTCATTAGTGTCCGTTATTTATTTATATAGTGTTAGGTTCGTGTGCTTTAGATTAAGGTTAGCTTTCTCTTTGTTTGCGAGTGGTGACGTTTTCAAGGACGACTTCTCGTAGAAACAATTACGTGTTGTCGTTTCGCTTTGAACAGTTTTGCTTTTTGATAGTAGGCTATTCGTAATATTGCTATTCATTACAATATTATAGGCCTCTCCTCAATTTGAAGGGCTATTATTTTATTTTACAGTGTGCACCGTACAGCATAACGAATAGAATAAGAAGTGATATCACTGGCCTAGTACGCCTGGTCCGCCGCAGCGCAGCGCTGGCTCCGATCTGTGATGTAAGTTAGCATTGGCGCTTACGAGACTTAAAACCTTGCGACCTGTTTTACATGTTAAAACACCGCAAGATATCCTCATAGGCGCTAATAAGTTTGACATCTCCTCTTACTTTACTGTGCCCAATAATAATTTAGTAAGTCGTCTCTTGTAACAGTTCAGTTTCGACAATAAGCAAAGACAAAGAGCAAGTTCAAAATGCAATTAGTTTTGCCAGCTATCGGTAAATTTTAAAAAAGAACGGAACAATTGACCTCGCTATCAGAAAGGATTTCTTCACATTGTTACACATTTTACATTCCCTCAACAGACTTGCAACACAGACAAAAAAAAAGCCGTACGAACGCAACTTTCAACTTTACCGTAGATTACTATAAAATTCAATAATAACCATTAATTTCAGTCCACAAACACCAAAATCAGTAAACTACCATCATTTCAGAAGAACTTAACATTAAACAGACATAGAAGGCATAGTCATGACCCCTTCATAGAGTAGGCTATTGCCTAAAACTGATCACGCCTCCTTCAGCATTACGGTACATATATGTTTTTTAACTCATTGTCTTTTTATTCTCATCCCTTTCTTCACAGAAGTAGTCTTTAATGGCATCAAGAGCATTTTTATTTACACCATACTGGACAGATACTTAGGCAAATTAGGATTATATGTGGAACAGAATAGTCTTTCAATCGCCAGTTGGTTCTTGGGAGAAGTAATACTTCCTTCCCTTCTATCACAAATTTGTCAAATTTAACAATTAAATCTTCTGAAAAGTGAGTAACACAGATGTAGGACTTTTCAGTATGTTCCCTATCCTTCCCTGATATGGCCCCTTTGCACTTTATAAAACGTTCCTAATCTTTAGGAGGTTTGAAAAACCGTCTGACCTCTTTACAGTCCCCATAGCTAGATCTGCATCCTGGTACAAAAGAGCAAGGCATCTTCACTAATCACATTAAGCACTCATGAAAATGTAAGGGCTAAACTGCTGTTTACTTACATTAAATAACAATAAAATTAACACACGAAGATAACGTCAACACACGACAAGAAATTAAATTCCATTTCGGTCAATGCTTCCTACAATAGCATTTCAGGTATTAATACTATGAAGTAATAGTGTAAGCACTTGTATATCAATAAACGTTTGCACAGAACACCACCAAAACACTCCGACCAATTAAATACTTAATAAATCGCACATAAACACACAAACATTAGTGGAAATCAACAATCTCAAATCGACTGTAGCGCTGCGTAGCGGCGAGTGCCAACCTGATCCGTATTCATTACATGCTATTGAGGGAGAAGAGATCACACTTTATATTCTATTCGTTATGCCGTACAGTTTTAAGCGTTGCTCTGTTTAAGATTTTTAGCTTACGTGGCAACGCTGCCTTTAGTTCAACGGTTCTCCGCCGAACTGTCAGATTCCAACTCTGGATAATTCACCTATAGAAAGACGGGAAGGAGAAATTTCCCAATCTTTAAATGAATAAACACGTGTATTAAGTGAATGTTTAAGTGTATGATAATGATAGTTTACAAGACAGTTTTGTGTTTCGTTAAAATCAATTTAGCGCATAAATGGTACTGTAATTAGAAATACGTTATCGAGACCCTAGAGCACAATTTTTACTCATTATACATTTGTTTTGAACAAAATAAATTTTTACGTGGGATATTTTCTAGTAAAAAGGGACATTCTGAGTGGGAAGTTGGGATTTTCAGATTTGAGAGGTTGGTGACCTTTTTTGAGCCGAATGGCGGAGAATAACATGGGGCTAATCCGAAAGACTTTTATTACTCTCAAGGATGATAAGATTATTTTTTGATATCAAATATGCAAGCTCGTAATGATTCAGTTGGAAATTCTTCAGAAAAACAACAAAATCATCACTCTTGTGCGATTACAGGATTCAGTTTCCACCAAGAATCAGTTTGTGGCTATAATTCATGTGTCTGTACATCTCCTCACTATCATTGTCAATCATGTGGATTCGGCACGAGTGAGGTAAAGCACTTTAAAAAAAATAAAACATCAGTCTTATGGAAAAATTGTGTCGTAAAATAGTTTCTTTGATTGACCTTGAAGTAATACTCCAGAATAAAAGTTCACAAGATCAGTGCCAATTAGTAACCGTGCCGTGCCGAGCCGCTTAAGGGTTAAGGAAATGAAACCACGATGACTGGAACAGACTGCAGTGAAGGGGCAGATGACCTCATAGTTCCGCCCCTTAATACAACAATAACTAACGAGACTGCAGTGAACACGCTAGGCTCTATCTTTCAATTATGCCGTATCGGCCCAGCAGTATGGTAGTCTCCGTTCAGTCATGCATGTCTTTTGGTTTTCTTTACTGGGCAATTTACGAACCTCTACGTCTTTTGTTTATTTTTTGGGCAGGGGGGGGGGGGGGAAATATCTTCCACCCAGTTACCGATTCGGTTAGATGAAATGATAATTTGTATGATGTACGATACTGGTTGGAATTGGGTCTATGGTATAAATAATAATATTTGAATTAATTTGCACAAGTGTGCATGAGAAATACGGAATGTACCCGACATTACTCAGGTTCTGTACTATAGCCTACATTGTCACTGACTTAACTTTTTTGCTTGGAGCATAAGACATGGTATTTGGAACATTGCAATTTACAGAGTTTACAAACAATTGTTGTCTGGGATATGATAATTTGTCTTGACATACACTTTATGATGGAACCCTGTACCACAACTCTTGTCACATCGTGTCTCAGTGTCTGGTTTGGCTTAGTCCAACTCCTGTCTGCTATGGCGCTGGTGCAGAAAAATTCTTCATCGAAGACTTCCGCTTTGTCATATCGCTCCCGAATAAGTTCCTTATATGCGTCTGTTGCTGGTAGAGTAAACTCAAGTCGTAGGTCTTCTATGAGGAAAGGCTCTCTTGCGTCATATAGACAAGTATGGAAGGGGTAAGTTTGGAGACCCCCATTGCCACTTTTTAAGAAAGTGTCTTTAACATTTTCCCAGGTTTTGAGATACATTTGCTTTAAGTGGCCCCATAAAAAGTTGATTGCATATTTTAGTACTGGTACTATTTTGGTTGCAAAAATGGTTACTGCTGTTTGTAAGGATAACTTTTGCAGGTGTCCGATGTCATTGATGGCTCGTGTCACTCTCCCCCCTTTTCGGAAAACCACTTTTAGCATGGTATAAATGAAGGGTGGCAAGTGTAAAATGGATAGATCTATGATATAACTGTACAGTTGACCATAAAAGGGAGGAGAGGGAAAAAACACAATGTTTTAATGGTGTCAAAATGCGGCTGATGAAGGACCGCTCCAGGGTTTGAAACGTGTCCCGCAACTAGTGCGTCATAACGCATAACCAATGTATTGATTGACGGAGGTTGTTCAATAAATCAAATCATAATTTTGTCAATACGGACCAAAAATGGCATTAAATATTCCCAAGTGCTTAAGTTAATTTACAAAATTTATTGTAACAGATCTGATATTTGGAAAATTTTACTATGTGAACCTTCGATATAGAACCACTCATGATTATACCAGCTGAAGAAGGTCACAATGTGACCGAAACGGTACGGTTTTCAATGAAATAAATATTGACTTTAGGTGAAAATAAATAGTTTATAGGAAATATATTTGTTTATAAAGTGCTTTTAAACAAATAGGCTAAACAAGACGATAGCCTCTGGCAGAACTGTGTCGCATAAAGCCCGCATAGCACTAGAGTCAGGTGGGTAGTCTGTGCACATGGGGCGCACACAACCCATTATGCGAGAGTTCTCGCACGGGTCCGCTAGTTGACAAAATTATTTGTCTAGGCCAGGAGTCGCCAAACGTTTTAACCCATGGGCCAAACTGACTTCTCCACCAAGTCCCAAGACCTAGGCTAGCTCATCAAAACAAACTTACTGCAGTTTTTATTATACCTAGGTATATGAATTGCAGCCAATGGCCATAGCAGGGTATTTTAATTGAACGCCTGTGGGCTCCCAGCAAGTTCATTTTCAAGTAGTTCCAACTTTGTCTACCAGATGCTACTGTCACTGTCGCCTAGCGACAAACGTTGGAACTTGATAGAGTGTTTCTAACAGTTTTGAATACGCGTCAAGTTTAGTTTCGGGACGGGGTGATCTGCAGTGTAGCGATATTTTAAAAGAAATATAAAAGTCATCATTGCTGAAATTGTATAAGAGTCTTCTACTCACCCAGTTTGATCAGTTGCATAAATGTGCTCTCGGCACTATTTACTTATCTGTGTGAAAAAGATCCAAATTAACTGGTGAGCATATGAAGTCGCTGCTAATTTTCACCAGTAAACTTGTTTCACAACTGCAAACAACTGTCAGTGGAAAGTTACAGCTGCATAAATCTCATTAGTATGGTAGTCTAATAATAATAATAATAATAATAATGAATAATTTAATGATGTGAATTAGGGCCTACCTATGTATTTCACATAGTAAAATTTTAAAATTTAGATTTTAGGATAAATCTCATGTCAATAATTACGGTTAATGTTCAATTTTATTATGTATGCCAGTTATTGAATTGTGTCATTTAATCATTGCCCCAGAGGAGTGCGACAGGCTTCGGCAGCCGGCACACTTCATATCCTCGCCGCTAGATGGGGGCTTCATTCATTCCATTCCTGACCCGGTCGGAGACTGGAAGCAGGCTGTGGATTTTTTCAATTGGTCGTTAAATAAAAACATCTAATTAAAATTTGTATGATTTACTTACATTGTAAATTTTACAATATAGCCTAATCAAAATAAGCTATGGCGGTCCGGATACCGGGTATGTCCGGCTGGCTACCATGGGCCGGATAGGAGGTGCTCGCGGGCCGTAGGTTGGAGACCCCTGGTCTAGGCAAATGTGACTTACAAAAACAAATTTTATAGTGCACAAAAAAAAAAAAAAAAAAGCCTATACAATTAGTACAGTATGTGTAGGGTTGGCAATACCATAACGAATAGAAATAAACAGTGTCATCACTCCGCTCCTTAAGCATTGTAGTTCATGGTCCAGCCAGTGTGTGGCGCAGAAGTCGCGCCGAACCATAAGCACGTGTGACAAGTAGCCCACGAGGTTAGTACTGTAATATCCTGTGCGCAAGAAGTCATATTATGCGATGGAATTTATTTCTTTGTAATAGTTTTCGAATGTCTGTGCAGTGCTTTGTGGGTGCAAACAACTGAATTTTCTGCTGTTTCGGGAAAATGTCTTACTGTTTCGTTCCTGGATGTAAATCGGGTTACGGACGAAAATCTGATGGCAGACATTTTCTCACACCACCAAAGGAAACAAATCTGTTTGCAAAATGGGTGAGAGTTATTCCACGGAAAGATAAGCAATTGTCGATCAAAAGTAGATTCTGTGACGTGCGTTTTTCGGAAGATTTAATTATTATAATGGTGGACTGTTTCGTAGCGAACTGTGAGAACGTGGAACTTCCTCGCATGAAATGGAAATTAAAACCAGGATCAGTACCTCACATTTTTCAAAATTTAACGAAATATCTATCCACTGAGGTAAAATCACGAAATGCGCCCAGTAGGATACGGAATGAAGGAAGCCTTCCACGGTTACTTGTTCTACTTTGTGCCATCCTTACCCAAAACGAAAAAATATATTGTTACGGCTGTGAGTTTGTGTCATCGCTCGCCGCTTGAGTCTCAACTGCCCCAGGGGCTGGGCTGTGGCCTGCCTCCTGTATTGCGTGTGCCTTATGCAACAGGGCTACTAAGACAAAGGGATAGTCCAGAATATTCGTGACTGGACCAGCGATGGAAACCTCGAGAAGCCGTGAACCCTGGATGGATCTAGAAGCATGTATTGAGTCACCGGCCTGCTATATAAGTGCGACCTGTCAAGCAGGGGTTGTTGTTGTGTTTTACGAGCGAGTGCGAGCGCGTATCCTGAGCGACAGAAGTGTGGAGACTTGCGAAACCGACTAGTGAAGCCGATTCTCGTGACAGCGAAGGGAGTGAGGAGCTTACAGGGGACTGCCTGTGTTTTGAGCGAGTGTGCTTACTTAGTGCGAAGAGAGGTCATTGTGGTGAGTTGCAAAACAGTGAGTGACAGAGCTAGTGCAGCTATTTCCATCCAGCGTACGGGGCCACCTCATTACGAGGGATTAACTGTGGTCTGTTGATAAGTGAAAGGGGAAGTATTCTCGACTTGAGGAAACTGGAGTAAGGTTCCTATTGCTTGTATTTGCTGAAGAGTAGTGTAATTTTTCTGGCCGCAATAAAGTTAATTATTTCTTTAAGCAGTAATTGGTGTTGTGCTTCCTACCCACCGTAATCCAGTTAACAAAGGTGCCACTAGGGGGTGGCACGTAACAATATAATCTGTCTTAATAATAATAGGCCTAAAATAATAATAGTTGTTGATTCTTTAGGGACTTTGCGACATTGTGGTCACGTAGCTCCCGCTGTGGTTTTGGGTGAGCACTATATCGTTAACAAAAGAAATTTCCTCAGGCTACCTGTTTCTGGGTGGGAGAACACACGATAGTATTTTTGTAAAACATATTGAGTATAGACAACTTCACCGCAATAAAATTGCTGGCGGCATTCTTTTCTCTTTTTTAAAGCGTATATTTGAGTCACAAAGGCTTTTTTAAATCAACAATTAAATCATTTGTGTGTAGGCTTGCGTTTCAATAACGCAATCACCACTAATTTTTGTCAACATCTGTATAAGTAATCCAAACACAACTGCTTTATTTTGGTCTTGAAGTAGGCAACTGATAAAGCCGCCCCCCCCCCTCCCCTCCCCCGGAACTCGCACTTATTTTTAAATCTGGAAAAATGAGAATCACTCCTGGAAAATCGTTGACCGATTTGAGTGGCCACCCTGAATATATGGCCTCGGTGCGAATGATCTCTGGCGTAGTACTAAGGCGATGAAATTCTGTCCGAATTATCCAAATTAGTGAAGCCCGAAATAGTGAGGGTTCACTGTAATTTGGGAAGGCGGGTGGGTTACAGACAGAGGAGGAGTAAGTTAAATTACATCATTTTCAGATCAATTCTGAATCACTATAAAAGGTATTTATAGCTAATTTTAGTAGTTAAGAATTTTTTTCGTAGGTTCACTGGTACCGCTATTTTTACTTTTATATTTGTAAATTGTTACTCAAACTGCTTTTAAACTTGTGTTTGGTCTGTCTTACCAATATAGTGAAGTCATCATTACATTTTATAAGAGCTTAAATAGACAGCAATTTCCTCCTCCGTTCATTAACACAGCGATTCATTGCACTGTTTGGAAGTGCCCATGTTTGCTAACAAATTTCCTTTAATGAATTTCAGCAATTAATGTTTAATTAATTAACATTTCTGAGAAGCATCAGGAGCTTAGTGTGAAATAGAGATGTCCCGCAACAAAGCAAAAAAGTGATGTACAGAAGCTACTATATCCCGATACTAACCTATGTGTCAGGAACGTGGACAATGAATAAAAGAGACATAAGCAGAGTACAGGCAAGAGAAATGAAATTCCTACAAAGTAGGATAGGAGTAACAAGAAGAGACAGGGTGAGAAATGACAAGATCAGGAAAATAGTGAAAGAGGAGCCCTTGCAGGGTAGGATTGAGACATCAAGACTGAGATGGTATGGACACTTGAAGAAGATGGAAGAGAAAAGGATGCACAAAATTCAAATGCACAAAAAATGACAAAGGGGAAGACCAAGGGATAGATGGCTGAAGAGAGTGGAGGAGTGTGTCAAAAAGAGAGGAGGGGACTGGACTACAGTGAGGACGGGGAGATGGTGGGAGGAGAGAACTAAGTGGAGAAGCCTACTGTATGTTCCAAACAGACCTGGCCTGGGGCTGGAAACTATACAAAATGATGATGATGAATGTAAGATGAGATCCTGTTTTTTTCAGGCTGGTCTATGTCAAAAGTCTAGTCAATGAACCTTAATACGAGAGAATAGAAATGTATCTATGGGAGGAATGATGTGGTTTGCTTTTTTCATATTTTTTTCTGTGTGATTCATATGCTTACTCTCAACCAAAGTTATCAATAAATTTTATTGATTAAAACACTGCCTCATTCAATAACAACCGGTCAAGTAATCAGTGTTCGGCCCACCCATCTGTTACCACCATTGATAGAGAAAGTTTACTAGAAACTTACCAGTAGAAAACAAATTCAAGGTCAATAAACTACATTTGGTTGTCCCTGTGTTAGATAACTCATTAAATTTCAGGATTGTGGATAATAGCTTTGTTTTCTAATTCCTGTTATGTGTTTCTGCTTCCAGTTACCTCATGCTGCTGTTCATAAGGAATCTTGTTCAGGCATTATTAGGAATGGATTCACGCAACCTGTGCGTTTACAATCTGGAATTTCACAAGTGACTGAACATTCAGAGCTTTGTACATCATTTGATGTTAGTTCTGAATCAGTTGTAACTATGACAGGCAGTTCCATGCAGTCCAGTCCTCAAGTATCTAATTCTAATAACCATTACTACTGCCGTGGAGGTATGACTGGATCTCAGCAGTCTCCTGTGTTCAATCCTCTTCTTTCTAGTCAGAGTCAGTCATTATATAATGGAATGTTTGGATCTCAAGCAGGATTTTCTAATCAGAATACTTTTGCACCATCAGGCTACAATACTTATGGTCATGTGGAACCACCGCCTTGGCTTTCTGACACTCGAATCCCTTCTTCTAATGGCACACCTGGATTGGAAACGGGTCGAAATAGTAG
This sequence comes from Meconema thalassinum, assembly GCA_946902985.2. Classification (NCBI taxonomy): domain Eukaryota; kingdom Metazoa; phylum Arthropoda; class Insecta; order Orthoptera; family Tettigoniidae; genus Meconema; species Meconema thalassinum. Next base: position 673,070,299 of record OX336388.2, read on the forward strand.
GGGCCTTAATCCTATATGCAATTCACAAGGAATGCCTCATGCATGTTGTGGTGGCCGCATTGGACTTCTGGAAAGTATTGGGATGTGTTCACCATTGTCATCAGAAATGTACAAGTCTCTGAGTAAAGACTCGCCCAATTACCAATGTAAGAATTCTGCAAATGCTGATCCCCAGAATTGGTACTGTAGTCAAGGAATGATGGGTTATGGAAATCAGTCTAACCAAAGCTTTCAAAATAATAGTTACAAATGCAATGAGTCATTCCCCTCTTGTGCCTTATCTCAGTTTGGTATCTCTGTGAATGAACAGGCTGATCTTAAACATTCAAATATGGCTGAGTCCTGTTTTGATCAGAACTCTATAAATAAATCATCAAATCACTGTCCTAATGAATCTCTCAAGTCTGGTTGTATGGAGCAGAATAAGGGGCAACTTTCAAAGTACTGTAGTCTTCAGAAAAGCCAGACTGTAAGTCAGATGATGGAGCATAATGCTGTCCCTTTGGAACATAAGCAGCCTGAAGAAGGAAGTGGATTTAGTAATCACAATATGATGTTTGGTTCTTCAGAAGGGGATTTGCATGAAGACATCCTATATTCACAAGCTTCACTTATGTTGCCAATAGGTGGTGATAGCCACTCAGTTTCGAGGCTTCCTCCTCAATATACGAACACCAAGAATCAGCCCTTTCATCAAAATAATGTCCCAGATTCCAACAAATCATTTGAACCATCTCCAGGGCAAGCTGCAGTATTACAGCAGAATTTCCAAAACCAGAGCCGGTGTGGAATAGATCCATGTGAAGTGATGAATGGTTGCCTTCAGTTGGATAGCCATCCTGTATTTCCGTACCCCACAATTTGCACAGAAGATGACAAGACCAGCAATCAAGGTTCTTCCAGTGCTGCTTGCGAGAGCGACATAATCGTAGAAGAGTCTGAGGAAGAGGAGCTATCAGAAAGTGAGGTGAGCATACTTCTAAAATACTATATTTCTAACTGTACCTTTTTATAGGAAACTGACTACTATTTCTACTCAGGCTTGCTGTTCTTATTTCCAAACTAAGGATCACATTTCTCAATTGTGAGGCAGCTTTATAATTTAGAACCAGAATACAGTCAACTCTTAATTTTCAGAGGTAATTGCAGTGTCAGAAGTTTATACAAAATCATGACCAGGTCCAACACTAACTAAAATTGGTTAGAAAATAAATTCTAGGGCAGATATAAAATTTAGATCATAATTTGTGTATATTGAAGATTATTCCTGGGAATTCTTGCCATTTAATTCGTTAACCAACTTTTTGCCCTCTATCGTGGAAATCATTTCCAAGGTAGACTTCGTAAGCTAATGATGGTAAATAGGTTGGCATACCTGCCAACTTTTACAGTTTATCCATAAAATTTACAGAAAGGCAGTGTGTTTTACGGTTTTACGTAAAATTCGCACCAGAACAAGCTTTTGCATGCCGCCGATACGTGCTGTGTGACCAGCGCACATTCGATGCATCGCTCTGAACTATATTCACCAGATCGTTACAATCTTCAACTGGGAATACGAGATGCGTCCTGATTTGCCTGAATCCTAATCGATCGTTATCGATTTGTTTGTGTTGAATGAAAGATCTGGTATAACAGTTTGCTTGTTCTTTAATGCGTTGATTAGTTCTATAACCTTTACCGTTCTGTATAAAAAATAGTTCTTTTCTTCTTCACCACGAATTACAAAGCGTAGGTCGTGTTATAGTTATGGAATAACTTGTGAATTATCAGGGTGTCGACCGGTAATGAAAAGTAGCTAATTTTTGTCTGGATATTTGGAGGTAACGAAAATTCGCTGAGGTCTGATTAAATAATTTAAACTCGCGCCGGTAGACTCACAGATTGCGATGGAGCTAGTTTCATGCAAGCGGTGCCGATTGCGTAAGCTATATTTCCCCGTGCCTGCCCTCAGGGAAATGCATACTGAGGGTACCTTGAGTGGTATACATCGGTTCAACGTATGTTTTCGGCATCAACAAGAGTTCTTACTTACTGGTCGGCGCTACAGTCCATGAAGAACCTTGGCCTCCTTTATCACCTGCCTCCATTCATCTCTATCTTCCGCCTTCCTTCTCCAGTTCCTGATTCCCAGACTCCTAAGGTCGTCTTCCACGTCATCTATCCACCGTCTCCTGGGTCTTCCTCTTCTCCTTCTTCCATCCGGTCTTTGTGTAAACACCATTTTGACACTACGCGATTCTGGCATTCTCTGTACGTGTCCTGCCCATCTTTCCTCTCCTGCTTAATTTTCACCACAATATCTGCCTGTCCGAAGAGTTCCTGTAGTTCCACATTTGTCCTTATTCTCCAACCTTCTTCCTCTCTCACTGGCCCGTATATTTACCTCAAGATCTTCCTTTCCCATCTTCGCAACCAGTCATCTTCTCTTCTATTGAGAACCCAATCTTCCGATCCATACATAACCAAAATTGTAATTAATATAAATTTTTACTTTAGTATTCCTACTAACATTTCTGGATTTAAACATTCTTTGCAGAGCGTAATAGCATCTATTTCCACTTGTAATTCTTTCTTGTATTTCCACTGAAGTTCTGTTCTTAGTTTGTATGAAATATTCTTCTGCACTATTAGGAAACCTGACTTTCCGCGTCACGTTTATTCGCTAAAATTTTCAAAACTCAACAGAAACTTCTCATGTTTGTTATTGACCTGTAAATGTGGAGACTATCCCAAATTTAAGTCCAGAAATAACTCAAAATAATTAATGTCGCAAGCTTGCGAAATGATATCGTATTGAAAAAAAAAGTCGTGAAAAAGCTTCGAAATATATTATTTTAAAAATCTACCCGTCTTGTAAATTTGGATACAGTATGGTTAATTTCAGTATGGTTAATTTTAAATCCCGTTATATGTCGATTTTTCCTTCGAACTTTGGTTCCATCGGATATATAATCTAACCGGTTATCTCGAAAATTTGTGTAATTCGTGATTCGAATTCTAAAGAAAATGTGCCCTCTTGTATTATTCGTGCAATCCTCTCAGAATAATTCGTAAAATTCGATATCTGTTTCGAATGTTAACCCTCCAGAATCACATCCTCAAGACGGCCAGGGGCGTGGTGGTGCAGCGGTCAAGCTGTTGGCCTCTCACCACGGCAGACCGGGTTCGATTCCTGGTCATTGCACATGAGATTTTCAAAGTGAAATGCCATGTCCTGTGGTTCGGATTCCACATAAAATGGAGGTCCCGTGGCTTATGATCTCGCGATTAACGGTCACGTAAAACTACAATCTTCCTTCCAAGACGGCCGGCTGACCACAAGACTTGCTTGTGGGAATCTCGTCAAACGAACCGAGATCGACACCAGTTGCGTAAGCTCATAAAACCCGTGCCCGATCGTGAACTTGTGATCACGAGGACTGCGGGAATCCTGTCAAAGGTGATTGGGCACCCATCTCGAATCATTCCGAATTCTACTCTCCACTTTTCCCATGACCGTACAGGCTACTTCAAAGCATACGGGGAGTGAGAAGTGCATCAATCCACTTGACTACGTAGCATCGCGATACTAATTTCTCCTCGTGATCCTCCGTGAACTCCCAACTACAGCATAGAGACATGGGAATCACGGCACCATCCATACAACATGTCCGTAACTGTTCGTGAATTTTAACCTTGTCCAACCTCGAGTTTGCCTCCGCCATTCTCCCAGGACAGAATTGACAGGCAGGCAATCGTTGAACGGCCGGGTGCGGCGCCGATTGCTTATTATCGCGTTCTCAGTGTCCAACCGCGAGGACAACGTGAATCTCATAAAACGGTCTAGAGCGGCAGCGATTGCAATACATTGCAATATTTCTCCGCATTCCATGATGAGGACAACTGGATTCTCGTCAAATGGACAGCAAGCGGCGCCAATTGCATAATAATGCTGCATTTTCCCGTGCCCGATCTCAAGGACAATGGAAATCTCGTCGAACGACTAAAAGTGGCAACGATTATGTAAATCGCGATGTTTCTCCATCGTGAAAACTACGGGAATCTCGTCAAACGGCTGAGACCAGCGCCGATCGTCTAACACCTCGATATTTCTCCGTACTTGACTGCGAAGACAGAATGTGAACAAATTTTTAGCCTGATTAAGAACGGGACACAGTTCAGGTCATCGATGTCTAATGGACTCTGAAAGCCATTTCTATTTTGAAGACCAGTAGTTCTGTAGCATGTTAAACAAACACGTATTCTATTGACTTTCTGAAGAAAGCAAAGCAAGCCACAACTTACGCTCTTAAGTCAGACCCTTATTATGTCATCGGTTACTGTAGTGTTTTATGTTAATGCTGTTGGACTCGTAATTTTCCGAAGTGAAGAAAATAAATGAATTTTGACATGTCAAATGAATCTCTGGGTTCTATTTCTATTTTGAAGACCAGTAGTTCTGGTCCCTGTTATGCTAGCACCTTTTCTCCAGACTTTTTGCAGGAAGTTAAAAAAGCCACATTTATAAATTTAAAAGTGCAAGTACTGTAATTTCCAGTGAGTGATAAGTGTATTACCTAGATATATTATTTCAAGGAAGTCCTGTTATATCTATGCTCCAAGCAAAAATTCACCACACTTGCTTCTTGAGGGTCATGCTTGTCTACAAATAATTGGCGTATGATGTAAGATAGGATTTCAGTGAAATATCCTGTTCAAGGTATAAATTACTGTATTTGGTAGCCCAGGAGGATTATTGTTTCAAGCCGGAGTATGTCAAAACTTGTTAGATTTTATGGCGCGGGCGAGTTTTACTGGAAGTCCCTTTTGAAAGTTGGCAGGTATGGGTTGGATTTTGCAGAAACTTGTGGCTTTGATTTTAAATTAATCGATTTGCCCAGATGCTGGCCTGCTACTCTTTTTGCCTCTTTGACATGACTGTTACACGTACTGCTCACCTGACTCCTTTTATACAAAATCGGAATACTGTCAGGACGTGAAGCACAGAGCAGAATCCAGCGCGAAGCGTACGGGGAGTCCAAAAGGACATAAAATACAGGAAAACTAGAACAATAAAGAAAACCCTTCACTGCACAAAATGGTCTTGTATTTAAGCTGCAATCATTCTACAAGACCTGCAAAAGAAAAAAACTTACACAAAAATAAATTGAAAAAAAATAAATACAGAGAACTCAAGAACATGCCTTCCTGTAGACATCAAGTCCCTGGGCCTGAATCGAACATGGAATTTGGGAGAAGAATCTCGAAACATTAAACATTGTAGGTTGTATGGTGATCATTGCTGCCGTGGAGTCTGTCTGAGCCACATAAGGATGATATTGATGGAAGCTCACTGTGTCTGTTGAGCTGATTAGCTTCCCCTTGACGTCCTTGGCATCTCTGCAGTGCTATGGAGCACTTGATAAACAGCTGTCCAGTGGAACGCCACGCTGGTTGGAGTGGGAAGCCTGGTGGGAGGTCAGCCACCTTGTCGCTGGTTGCTGTCCACTTGAACTACAAAACCCCTATTGCTTTGTCACAGTAATGTACAGGAGATTTGCACGATTGTAAACATACTTTCGCTGTACATCGTCAAGATAGGGCCATGATGGCAGCATCCATCTCTACCACTGGGAAGTTGTGTGAGTTACATCTTGAGTTTGACAGCCAAGTTCCAGGCTTGTTGGTTGGATAATACTGGACGTCCCTGTGGTAGATTGGTGCGTGAAGTATTCTTTGTGTGTATTTGCCGGTATCCTTTGGGCTGTGGTCATCCTCTTCTTTGTTGTATGGATCTGATGCTTGGAGAGAACTAGCTTGTACTGTTTGGCCTGTAGAGATTCTAAGATGGAGTTTACATTGGTTTGGAAGCATTGCCTTAATTTTTGGCTCGTATTGATAATATTAACTGGTTGATTTGGTGTGCAATACCAGTTATAAAAAATTCTGCCCAGTCAATACACAATTTATTAATGAATTTTAAATGAAGTACATATTTCGGGAAACACCTCGGCATAACTCAAGTACAGCGATAACACACACGATATCACCCAGACAGGACAATACTATCAGAATTTCTCTGGATCAACAAACTGAGGCACACATCACCTATTCATATATTAAACTTTACACCATCAATTTTAATATTTTACTTCGAATACAACTAGAAGATACTCATTTTTGGTCCCAAGGCAATTTCCGTATTAGACATGAAGGCATAAAGCTTCCAAATCCACTAATACAACGTTTTCTATCGTAATAAAGGACAACATAATTCACATGACGTTTCCACTCAAGAAGAGCAATCAACAGAGAAACACGACGCACTTCACAAGTACAAGGAAGAGACTATGGCCCATTCCACAGCAGAATGGAAACAATCAACCCTAAAATATAAACAGACAATATACATTTTCCATATTAGGCTTCGCCTACTACTCTTGAAACGGTTTTGCTTGCTCCACGTTGAGCGTACAAGTGTAACAGTTTGACTGGCCCGTACTGCACTTTGAAATATTTACTCTGCCTAAGATATGTTGTTTTAATGGGCGCCAAGACCTCAACGCAATGTTGAAATCTAAATTTGTATTTGACAACACCTAGCTCTGGTAAAACACCTTCAAGAATCTATTCACTCAGATCGTGGTATGATTTGATCATTAACCCAACAAACAATTGTATCAGGAGAAGGAATTGGTCTATATCTAATGCTACCTACTGAAAGCAAAGATTGCATGGTTAAAAGAAATGAATTTATTATATAAAACAAGTATTGCAAAATTAATAATAAGAATAAGTTTAAAATTTAAATTGGAGCTTTGCGATTTGAATATTACCGCTAGAAAATTACGTGAAAACGGATTCGGATAAATTACTGATTTTACTCTTATTCCCAAGCTATGAAGTTACTGAATACTGAATATAAAACAAAGAGAAACGAGAGATTGCGTAGTTCTGCGTCATTCGCGCTTACCACTGGAAATTGCCGAAACATTTCCCTCGTACTGGATGATGAAGAGAGCTTCCCACTGTCTCCTGGAGGTTGTCATCTTCTTCGTTAGTTGATGATATCCTGGTAGATTTGATAACTTTATGGTCCAAACATCGGAGCCAAACACTCGTACAACCACACCGGTTAAGTTTTACAAAGATAGTCCTCCACTCCACGGAACCTCGGAGCCACTCACACGCGCAACCATACTGGTTAAGTTCTACACAGATTGTCCTCTCTCCACGGCGCGCCAAACGATATATGCACTCATCGGCTCCCCACTCCGGTGCCGACTTCCACCTTACGTGGTCTCCACTGATTGGCTGTGCCACCCCGCTACTCCCCTCCTTAGGCTCAATACACACGGCGCGCGGATGATGTCGTTTGCCGTTCCAGACTATTTCGCCTTTTCTTGACGCTGCAACCCAGGCTTGCGACATGCTTCTTGACAAGAATAAGCCTGTATCTGAATTCCCAGTGAGTCATCTCTCTTATAATACCCTAACTGACAAAACTCCGTAAAATTCCGTAATCATATACTTTTCTATGATAATGTAGTTCGTAATAATTTGCTTGATAGTGTTTTCTATGACATAGAAAACCTATCTGTATGCTTATAATTTTATAAAAATGCTCCAAAAAATACCTTAATAATAATAATAATAAGTTAATAATAATAATAAATTAACATGAAAGCTTCTCTTGGCTGAACAATTTGCCGCGTAGATAAATATAGAATGGCTTTCTACTGACTTATGCCAGTGGCGTAAAATCCCCTCGAAAAACACGTTACACTCTGACTACTCTCACTGTTTTTGTCGTCAATTTTTAATGGATATACAGTTTTAATTCTTTTTGCAATTTTTTTTATCACAAGGTATCCTTTTAAATAGACATGAAATAAGAGTAGGAGATTAGAAAACATTGTACATATATGTTTAAGGATATTTTAAATGTTTGTTTACAGTATATATCAAGTGAATGCATCTTTGATGTAAAGTCATAATGAGATGCTGTGGAAGGGAGCTAGTACTTCATTTAATGGAAAGTTCTGATGTGGAACCAAGTACTAATGCCTGGGAAACTGTTTGGGCTACTCCTGGGAAGTGGTTTCCTTTAGTATAATATAATACCAGTTAATCTGGAAGCTTGGGACTTGTTGAAACTCCTATCCTTCTCTCGAGGAGCATGATGCCTTGTCTAAACTGGGGTGTCAGTCGTGGTTATGGATTTCTTCATATTCTGCTGGAAATGTCGAGCAACAGATGGTGTAGACTGCAGTTCAGACTTAGGCATCATCAACTTGCAAAATCTACCTTGAAAATATCTTCCCAGTAGACGACAAAACATCGGTTAACCAATTGATATATATGTGGCAACAATGCCAAGAAATTAACTTGATAATGATAATGGCCATGAATGTCTAAAAGCAATCATTTGTGCATCTGTTTACCATAAAAGTGTTCAAAAGATGAAGAAAAGTTTATGGCTACGTCCAGTTCCTTGATAGTTTTTTTTATTTTTTTTGGGTTTAACATGTGTTATTCAAAATATAATGAAGCAATTAAAAGCAACTTTATTCATTCCCAATGACCAGTGTAGCATTGTCTCAAAAAATAATTGCATACCTGCTGATACAGCTTGTAACCATTATTTGGAAAAAATAACTACTGAAGGAGTGGCACATGAAGAGGTTTGTATAATTAGCTAATTTTTCATATGAGAAGCAACAAATCAAAATGTTTAATGTCCATATGACAGTAAGATTCACTGTTTTGTGGAGATTTACCTTACTAACATATGGACAAAAACATTTTGTTTTGTTATTTCTCATATTGTTTATTAGAAGGATAGCAGTGCATAAAGAATATGGGTGTGTACTTTCCTTTTAGACTGATTTACAGGCAAGGATCAGGTTTAATGTCTTATTAGGATCACAATTCCTACAATCATGCCACTTTTCTTTCTAAATTATTAAGTATAATTTTTGACATTGCATTATTTTGATTATTTTCCTCTCGTGTAATTTAATAACCTTGTTTGTTATTTCTTATTATAGATTTCCATAGATGAAATGAAGGGCACTACTTCTGTTCGCTGTCTGGTATGCAATATTTCCAACTCACGTTTTGTGCACGTCAATGTTCATTCTCCTGTAACATCGGCATCTCAAATACCAGTTGCCACTAAATTGGCACAAGTGGTTGCCAACGATTGCCAACCTCTTTTGCCACTTCAAGATGACTTAATTTGCAAACGCTGCCTCAATCTTATTGATACAGTTGACTGTTTGGAGAATAAACTTGCTTCTGCCAAGCAAGATATTATTCAGTTATTCCAGGGAAGGAAGGATGCTAGTTCAAAACCAGTTGGAAGTGGAGTACCTGAAACTTGTCCTCAAGAAGATAAGAACAGCAATATATTACCTATTGAAATTCAGCCTGATTCAAGTGATACTGTTCAGATTAAAGAGCAAGAGGAAGAAAAGAAAGAAACAGAGAAAATACAACCCGAGGTTGAAGCTGTCAGTGCACTAAATAATATAGTTGAAAAAGTCGAAAAAGAATCAGAGTGTAAGAATGCAACTGAAAACAGTTTGATAGTTATAGAAGATGAATGCAGTGTTATTGTTGATTCTGAAGGAAAATTTCAGTGTAAAGTCTGTCGTAAATATTTGGCAAGCAAGGAGTACCTAAGCAAGCATATACAACAACATACCAAAGCCTTCAGCTTCTATTGTGATCGCTGTGGACGTGGTTTCATGTTGCGCAACAGCTTAGAAAATCACTTAATGGCTCATGCGCAGGAGTACCGGTATCAGTGTGAAGTGTGTGGAAAGTGTTTCATCCAGCGACATACCTTGGAGGATCATCTCCGAAAACACAAGGGTACATTCAGACTGTCATGCAAAGAGTGTGACAAGGGATTCCTTTATGCCAGCTCATTGCATATCCATCAACGCATACATACTGGGGAACGCCCATTTATTTGTCAATGCTGTGGGAAGAGTTTCAGCTGTACTTCCAACCTGACTGCACACGTTCGCCTCTGTTCCGGAGAACTGCCCTTCTCCTGTGATCGTTGTAATAAGAAGTTTGCCTCTGCATCACTGATGCGTGCTCATGCTCTTGCTCAACATGAAGGACAGTTTCAATGCCAGTGCGATGTTTGTGGTAAAGGATTTACCAAGCCATGTGATCTCAAAGTACATGCACGCTCACATTCTGGAGAGAAGCCTCATCGATGTATTACTTGTGGTGAGTATCCAACATTATAGAATGTTCTACTGTATTTGTTTGGGTTTATGCTGTGCAATGATTAGCAATTTTTAAAAACATCAGAACATTTCATATAGATGATTGCTCAACATCATCAGCCAACCACAGATCAGCCGACAATGTGAAGATTGTGCTTAAGTCAAATGTTGCCAGTAGGCTACTTCTGTTTTCGACCATATTGCTGCATGAGAGCAACTGTAAACAGAATGGTGGAAAACAGGGGTTCTGCATCAATGTAACGGTGACATTGTTTTTTTCTTTTTGATTTGCATTGTTAATTGAGCTGTGATTGTCTGAAGATGCAATGCAATCATCTCAATGAAATGCTCTGATGTTTTTAAAGATTGCTCATCTTTGACACAGTGTAAAGCCAAAAGGATGCCATGTCTATTCTGAGGCATGAAGTCAAGTCAGAAAATCATAGTTGTAATTAACTTAATTAGGTTACCAGTATATGTCATGAAAATTAAGAAACATGTGTGTTAGTAATATACTGGTGAATAAATTAGACACAGAAGTGCCGGTAACCAAATTGGTTAATTACCATCATAATTTGTTTGACATCAGAAATTGCCTATGTGGAAGTAATTTGCCAATCATGCTCAGAAAAGAACCTATACATACCCATAATCCATAGCTGTTTTGTAGGTGCACAGAATTAACTTAGGAAGTGAATTTATTTGAAAATGTCATGGACTGATCTTACTGATGGTGGGCATTCCACTTGTGGTATATAGATATGGACGGCTAACACAGAAAGACATAATAATAATAATGTTATGGGTTTTATGTTCCTATTCACTACTGTGGCTTTAGAGATGCCAAGGTTCCAAATTGCCCTGAAGAGGATCTTTAACATGCCAGTAGATCTACTGACATGGGTCTCTCACATTTGAGTACCCTTAAATACCAACTGACTGTGCTGAAATATGATCCCACAACCTTGAGCTCAGCCACTTGGGAATTGCGGGAAATGAGTTAGCGGATCAAACTGCAAAAGAAGTGGTATCGCTACCACCCTGACCAATGGAGGTACCCGCTAGAGATATTCGCTCTTACGTATGCCGACAATCACTGGCATTTTAGGCGAGTCAGTGGCTAGCTGACCCAATGCCCAGTAAACTGAGAGCCATAAAGGGAACTACTCACGTGTGGCGGAGCTATTTCCGTCACAGAGGGAGTCGGTCGTTTTGTGTAGGCTAAGAATAGGTCTTGCAAGATCCATCCACTCGTATCTGATGATAAGGGAAGACCTCCTCCCCCCCACTTTGTACCTGTGGAGCCGTATTCACCGGGGCCCACATTTTAACCGAGTGTGTGGATCTTGCTGACTTAAGAAAAAACCTTGGTTTGCAGATGACACTCAAACTTATTAGGTTGGTGCATAAGTCCGTAGCGTTTTTGTTTTGCTTGTTGATATTCCGGGTGCTGAGGTTTTAATTATCGACTGTCATTGTTGCTTTGTAGTTCAATGTTTGTTCTTGAGTTTACATAATTGAAGTTTCGTCATTTGCACATAATGAGTCTAGCCCTGGACGCTAGAAAATGGACTGCCAAGTGGAGGAAATGCAACATTTCCGACATATTCTTCTCTTTTAATTCAATAGAGGGATGAAAGCAGAGGAGGCGGCCAGAAACATTTGCACCGTGTATGGGGACAATGTTATTGGAGAGAGCACGGCAAGAAAGTGGTTTTCTCATTTTATGGTTGGTCGTTTTGATCTTAGTGACTCCCCACGTTCAGGAAGGCCGTCGGAATTTGTTGAAGATCGTTTAAACGCATTAATTCACAATGATCCACGTCAGTACACGAGAACTGGCAAATGTGATGAACTATGATCATTCCACTACCATTGTGCGACATTTACATTCAATGGGTAAGGTTCAAAAATCTGGTGTGTGGGTACCGCATGCTCTATGCCAGAATCACAAAAATCAGCGGATGGCATATGTGCATCTTTGCTTGCTCGTTATCGATTGGCTCGTGAACAACATCGACCATTCCTATCATGTATCGTTGCTGGTGACGAGAAATGGTGTCTAACATAAGGAGAAGAAAGGAATGGTTAAGTCCAAAAGGAATGGTTAAGTCCAAACAAACAGCAACTCCCTGTACATAGACCTGCGTGCATCCACAAAAGATGTTATGCAACTGGTGGAACACCAACGGTGTGCTGTACTACGAATTGCTTCCCCGAGGTGTAACCATCACAATATTTTATTGCCAACAACTGAGACATCTTGCAGATGCAATCCAAGAAAAACAACCAGCAAGACTGCGTAAAGTGATGCTCCTCCATGATACCGCCTGCCCGCACTCTGCTAACCTGACAAAAATCACTACACAGGAGTTGGGCTGGGAAATCATTCTGCACGCTCCTTATTCGTCTGATCTTGCGCCCTCAGATTTTCACTTTTTCCGCCCTCTATCGAACAACCTTCAAGGAACTTCCTTTCTGGATGAAGATGCGCTCCGAACATGGCTTGACAAATTCTTCAACTCAAAACCACGTGCTTGCTACAGGCACGGAATCGAAAAAATACCACAGTGTTGGCATACTGTTGAAGATAGTGAAGAATAATATGTTACTGATGATTAACTTCTCTCTTATGTGTATCTGATGTGTTTAATAAACTTGATGTGGATACACTTATGGAAAACGCTACGGACTTATGCACCAACCCAATATATTAGCCGATGATGTGGTAGCTGCTTACTCATCATCTGCTTTATAAGTGAGAGTAAGTTAGGGCCAGCTATTTAAATTTACAAGTGATCATTGACTTTGCTCTTTTTTGAATTTGGATTTTTTTCTGTAATTTTTTGTTTATAATTATACATAACTTATTAGTAGAGGTGTTAGAAAGTGTTGTTATTTTTTTGAAGATTTGTTGATTTAAAATTCAAAAGGTGGTGTTTTGTGTTTTTATTATTTTTTCGGGGGATGACATGTTAAAATTTGGAAAGCGATAAGGTTTGTACAATAAGTGCATTTAAAAATATAAACAATTAATAAAACAAAGTAAAAAACAAAACAGCAGGGTAAAACGTTAAACATGGCTATGGAAGAATGAGATAATACTTATATGGAAGTCACATTTTTATTTTACATTCACCACCTCGAAACACATTTCAGTGAATACCTTTTTCAGTTTTATCCAAATACTGTGGTGAAATCACTGGAAGTAGATCATGGTTAAAGTCTCAGCATTTGCAGCTGTCAATTTTCGCCTCCTATCACTTACTATGAGACTGTATTTCGAAAATGACCTTTCAGAATCCACATTTGAACAAGGATACCACACACACTTTAATGCAGCTGTTGCATAGTCTCGGTGAGCAGGCCTTACTCCCATGAGGATCTCTGGAACATTCACATTATCTTCATGACGCAGTTGGTTCTTGATTGCAGTCAGGTAAATGCTGTGAGCCTCTAAAAACTGTTGAGACTCCATCTTCGTAAGAAATGGGGCATTCTTCTTAAATTGGAGCAGTTCTGTGGGAGATACGTTCTTAGGTGCATGCCGAGGATCAAACAATGACCCGATGGCTTCTACAGTCTTCCTGGCTGGACACGTAAGCTTGGACTTAACCTTTATCTGCATCTTTTGAGGAAGCTGTTCCAAGTTCTGGAGGATCGTATGATTGAACATTCCACCATCGCCTAATAGCTTGAGCTTTACCTCAAGGTCATCTAGCTTCCCAGCCAGTAAGTGAATTGTTGGGTACTTAGATCCCTCCAAGAAATTAAGCAAGTCCATAAGAGAGGCACCAACAACAGAAACATACAATGCTTGTAATTGTATAAATTGTATTGTTGAAGTCGATGCTTGTTGGAAAAATTTGACCCCAGAATTTGAATCTTCCAATGTTTTGAAAAATTCTACCAGATCTTCCACATGCTTGGCCATATACATTGCAGCCTTAAACCATGAATTCCATCTTGTACATACAGGCATTGGGAAAGCTAGAATTTCATTCTCTTTTTCTGTGTTTTCATATTTCTCCCTTAGAAATGCAACGTAATTGCTTTTTCTTTTTCGCGTATTTAAAAAGGCATTCTTTGTCTTTACTATAGACATGTTCAATTCGTCCAGCTCGTTTTCAAATACGCAGCCGATAAGATTGACTTTATGAGCCCAGCACTGGACATGACTTAATTCTTCAATCAATCCTTGAAGAGTAGTTACACATTTTGTCATGTAGCGTGCTGAGTCCGTAACTACTGCCACTACACGCTCCCGTTCAATTTGATAGGAATTCAAGGTGTCTAATATCGCATTGGAGCAATTTACGCTATTGGCAGAATCTAGAACAACAGAGGTAGCCAGATGGGTGTTCATTTCAGTTGATGGTACTGATGGACGAAAAAGAATGTTGAAAACACACCTACCATTCTTGTCAGTTGTTTCGTCACATAGCAGAAACACGTCTTTGTTTTTTATATCTTCCCTAATTTCTTCCCTCCTTCTTTCGCCAATCATGGGGATGTATTTCTCGACGAATCTGATTTGCTGATGGTAAATCTCCACTTCCGCGAATGTACTTATTAAACCAAGTACGGATAGCAGGATTGTCTAGTTTCTCTACTGGTATATTAGCTTTCACAAACGCAGTAGTAGTGTCCAAAATAAACTCTTCTTTCATATCCTTCACACAACTAGCATTTGATAATGTTTCTTTCAAGGTGGCTACTCTAGGAACACTAACTTCAAGACGCGAATTTTCTCGGCGTTTTGAATGCTTCTCCGATTTGCAATGTTAGTCTAATGCATCTTTCCTGCGATAATCTAACCGACAATCACAATATTTGCACATAAGAATGCCACAAGAAATTATAAATCCTTCATTCTTATATTCTTTAAGTCTGTCTGTGGCAGAAACAGCTACCTTCGGCATTTTTAAACTCAACTGAGCGATGCCCAGTAACAAACACTGTTATCACACGGTTGACTGTAGTCACACGCCAGTATAAATTCGTAACCACACGCAAAATTTATTTCTGAATTCGTGTCATAATATTTAAATTACGTCGCGTCTCATCTTCCTGTACTGCTAAGTTCGGAACTAATACGACGAACACGTGGTCGCCAACTGTTTCACGCAAATAACACACTAGCTTCGATGATAACGCACAATTTGCGCACTTTTTATTAAATTATATAGAATTCTCTACTATAATTTACACTCGCTACCGATGTAACAGGAGGCAAACATAGTTTACATTATGAACAACTATCACATAACCTTTTGGAGGTAGTCGGCCAAACTATTCACGCCGCGATATAACAGCTGTTTACCACAGCGCTAAAATCCAACGAGTAACGAGAATATCGACAGTATATCGTAGTATTACCCCTCGCGAAACTATACAATCGATCATTCTCTCGAATTGAACACCAACCAAATTCGATTATCGGCTTGTGGACAAAAATGTTCGGATTGGTGTGGGGAAAAAATATGAAAATTTGTTTTTATTTCGCAGATTGCGGTATTTGTGGTGTTATTCACAAAATTCGCGTTATTTCGCGATTTAATTTCACTCCTGGACGGCACGAAACATGTAAATACGTGAAAATAAAACATCCTAACCTCTAAATATGACTTTTCGTTTTATCGCGAATTAACAAAAACTAACACCTCTACTTATTAGTTTTATTTAATTTTTTGTTTTATTAATTTTTGGTCTTTTCATATTTAGGTGTCCACCTCAAAATTTAACTGTATATTCCAAATTTGTATAATTTAATTTGTGTTGTAAGGGGCAGATGTCCGTAGTCCCACTTCTTAAAACAACAATAACTCAGCAGTGAAATGTTGTGCCACACAGCCAGCCAAAAATGATAGAAGAAACCTCATTCAGTCAACTGACTAAATTTGCCACTTTCACACTTTTCATGCTGTTTCATATTTCACCAGGTGGCACATTCACATACCTTGATGCTTGTTGTATTTTAATCTGATCTGTTATACAGCTGGTTAATATAGTGCAGTATCATACAGTTGTGTAACATAGTGCAGTGTCATATAGTTGTGTAACATAGTTTTATTACTTTCTTCTGAAGGGGAGTAGCAGCCTTTCAGAATTAATCAATTACTTGTCCTATAGACGATGAAGACATTTGATAACATTAGCCAACTAATGACTAAGCTGTGTATTGCTACACTGCTCAAAGCAGTGGGAAACTACAGCCACTTCTCGAGGATATGCACCTCTCTATCCATAATTACATGCGATGATGGTCTCCTCTCTTGTAAAATTCCAATCCGGAGGTAAATCTCCGGGTGGGAACTACTCGATACGGGGTTGACATCACAGAAGTCACAAAGAGGAAATTTGCCATTCTATGGATTGGAGCGTGGAATGTTAGGAGTCTGATAGGCAGTGGAAGGTTAGAAAATTTAGGAGGGGAAATAAATAGGTTGGGGTTGGATTTGGTTGGGATTAGTGAAGTGTGCTGGTAGGAAGAGCAGGACATTTGGTCAGGAGACTATAGGATCATTAGCATTAAATCAAACAATGGCCATGCGGGGGTAGGCCTCATTTTGACTAGGAAACTTGGACAGGTAGTGGGCTGCGTGGTACAGCTGTAACATTCTCGCCTGCTGCTCCCAAGGTTGCAGGATCAAATCCTGGTGCAGTCAGTTCGCATTTGAGGGTGCACAATAATGCAAGGGAGCTGTGTCAGTAGATTTCCTGGCACGTAAAAGATCCCCTCCGGAGCAAATTTCTGGCACCCAGACATCTCTAAAAGCCACAGTAGTTAAAAGGGACGTAAAACCTATAACATTATTATATTATGAGATATATTGTGAACAGATTACTGTAGTTAAAATCAGTACAAAATCTACGTGCACCACAGTAGTACAAGTCTATATGCCTACCAGTCAAGCTGATGATGAAGATGTTGAGAAGGTGTATGGGGAAATAGATGAAATTCTGAGGTATGTCAAGGGTGACGAAAATGTTATAGTAATGGGAGATTGGAATGCTGTAACAGGAAAAGGAAGCAAAGGGAAGAAAGTAGGAGATTTCGGATTAGGTGAAAGGAATGATTGAGGACTGATGGAATTCTGCACCCAGCATGAGTTGGCCATAGCTAACACCTTATTCAATAACCATAATAGAAGAATATACACATGAATTAGACCAAGAGATAAACGTTGTTACCAAATTGACTTCAGTATGGTGAAGCAGAGATTCTAAAACCAGATTTTGAATTGCAAAACATATCCCAGAGCTCACATAAACTATGACCACAATCTGGTTGTTATGAAATACAGATTGAAGTTAAAAGAAACTGAAGAAAAGTCAAAAGCCAAAAAGGTGGGCAATCGACAAACTGAAAGAGAAGGACGTAATCGAAGGATTCAAGACTAGTATAAGGCAAGGGCTAATGGAGAACCTGGAAGAAATTTCAATTGCAGAGGAAAACATTGGTAAGAAAGAAATAAAGAATATGTAGAAAACCATGGATTACTCAGGATATCCTAGTATTAATGGATGAGAGGCGGAAGCACAAGAATTCAATGGGGAAAACAGACGCCCAAGAAGTGAAAGAAGAACGGTGGAAAGAGAAATGTTCACGTATAGAAAATTGTCTGAAAGTAGGAAAAGTAGATCTAACTTATCGAAGATTTAAGAGTACATTTGGGGAAAGGAAGAGTAAGTGCTGTAATATTAATGATTCTGATGGAAAACCTCTTAACAGACGGAGAAGAAAAGAGATGGAAAGCATACATAGAGAATTTGTATATGGGTTAGGAGATTGAGAATCATGTAATGGAAAGGGAAGAGGAAATTGATGGTGATGGGAAAGGAGATTTAATATTGAGCACACTATTTGATGAGCACTAGAAGACTTAATCAGGAACAAAGTACCTGTCATAGATGATATACTGATGGAGTTGCTACATTGCATAGGTGATGAAGGTCTGATCAGGTTATTTCACTTGGTATGTAGGATTTATGAGACAGGTGAGATAACCTCCGATTTCAAGAAGAATGTTATTATCTCTATACTGAAGAAAGCAGGAGCTGACAGATGTTAAGATTACCGTATAATCAGTTTGATCACTCATGCTTCAAAGAGACTAGAGTAACCTACAAGAGAATAGAAAGACAGGTAGAAACAGAGTTGGGTGAAGACCAATAAGAAAAGATAAGAGAGCGTTCAAAGCATTTGTAGACTTAGAAAATGCTTTTGAATAAGTTGTTTGACATATTGAAAAGGATTGAAATAAAGTACAGGGATAGGGGGAGGGGGTGATCTACAATCTGTACAAAAGCCAGGCGGCAGTTATTCGAGCCGAAGGACATAAGAGAGAAGTTGGTGTTCAGAAAAGTGTCAAGGCTGCAACTTATCACCCATACTTTTCAATCTGGACATTGAACAAGCAATGAAAGAAATCCAAGAAAAAATTAATGTAGGAGTAATGATTCAAGGAGAAATAATAA
Source organism: Meconema thalassinum (assembly GCA_946902985.2). Lineage (NCBI taxonomy): Eukaryota > Metazoa > Arthropoda > Insecta > Orthoptera > Tettigoniidae > Meconema > Meconema thalassinum. The sequence continues at coordinate 673,089,009 of OX336388.2, forward strand.
TTTTAACAGAGATTTGCTGATGACATTGTCATCTTAGCCAATTCACCAGAGGATTTAAATGAGTTTTTAATGATATGGAATCAGTCTTGAAAGAATTCATGATGAAAATCAATACATGTAAAACAAAACATATGGAATGCAGCCGAAAGAAATCAGAAACGTCAAATTGGCAGGTGAAAAGCTAACGGAAGTAAGAGGCTTTTGCTACTTAGGAAGCAAAATAACCAGTAATGGACGAAGCAAAGAGGATATAAATAGTAGGTTGGCTCACGCAAGGAAAGCATTTCTATGGAAAATAAATTTGTTGACATAAATATAGATTTAGGTATTAGGAATCCATTGAGATTAGAAGCATTTGAAATGTGGTGTTACATGAGAATGATGATGAGACAGATAAAGTAACAAATGAAGTGGTATTAAGATGAGGGGAGAGGGGAGATGCTTCTGGCGACTGCTAATGAATGCAAACTTTTTATGGAAGAAAGGGTCGAGGACAAGAACTGTTGGTGTAGACCAAGGTTAGAATATGTTAAACAGATTGTCTCGGATTGAGTGTGTGGTAGCTATGTAGAGATGAAATGATTAGGTGAAGACAGAGAGAAGCTGCATCAAACCAGTTTAAAGACTGAAGACTCAAACACTGGCTGTTGACAGGAATCAGATTACCGTATGGTAATTACTGTATCTGGCACAAAAACAATTGAACAACTGTACCGTGTTGCTGAGGATACACAAACGCTATCCATATTGATCGCCAACGTCCAGGAGTCTGGGCAGGGCATATACAGAGTCTTGCATATAAAATAAGAGCGGCTTTGTTAACCGCTGCTGAGGTCACCTTGGCCGAGCTTTTGGTGCGCCAACGCCCCCTGCTTTAAACGTGTGTACAATCCTATATGATGCAGCGGCCTTGCTAGCGTGTGTACAATGCTGAAATCTTACTTTAGTTAGTTAGTTATTGTTGATGAAACCGAAACCCCTATAGTATTGAAAGTCCATACGATGGCTGTTTCCCCCCCCCCAAGTTCCGATGGACTGTATAAAAATAACAGATTGACATTACCAAACTTGACCTTGCAATAAGCGTGCAGTTGCTCAGTCACCAGTCTAAACCTCAAGTGCTAACATGGTGAGACAGTTATCATTGCAACATCGTATTTTTTTAATGTAAAACTTATTTTAAGTACGAGTCGGCTCGACGGGTACATGATGCATTTGTTCAGCAATTTCCTGATGAAGTGCCACCTTCTCTAGCACAGATTCACGTAATTGCAAATAAGTTTGACACTGCTGACTCGGTGCTCAATAAAAAACATGCCCGCTCACGAACAGTTTTAACAGAGGATGAGCTAGATGACATTGGCGAGAATCTTGAACGGTCTCCGAATAAATCACTCACAAAATTAGCACAAGTAGGGGTTTCGGTTTCATCAACAATAACTAACTAACTAAAGTAAGATTTCAGCATTGTACACACGCTAGCATGGCCGCTACATCATATAGGATTGTACACACGCTTAAAGCAGGGGGCCATGGCACGCTAAAAGCTCGGCCAAGGTGACTGCAGCAGAGGTTAACAAAGCCGCCACTTGGCGCTCTTATTTTATATGAAAGACCCTGTAGAAGAAGAATTACCGATACTGTATCTTGAATCTTGCTTAGAGGGGAGTCTCATATAAGAGACCTTAGTCACAAGGTTATCAGAACATTATACAAAATAACCTTCTTGAATAATATAATTTAAAAATTGCTTTTTGAATTATATATTTAAACTAGCAGTAGTGCCCGGCTTTGCTCGGTGGATTTATTTGTTTTATGGATGATAATGAATACTACTACAGAACTGGCACATGATACTTAAACTACCAGAAAAAAAATAAAAAATATATAACTTTTTGTGATGGTGGTGGTGGTGGTGGTTGCTGTGAGGGTGATAATCAGTACAGTATAATGGACGTAACATTTAGGTCATTTTCCCCTAATGATAATAATGATAATAATGAATAGGGAAACGGCTATTTACTAACTACAGCACTGACACATGTCATTTACAAACACATTTCTAAAAATGATTAGAAAGAGGAGTAAGTGAAATAAAAGACACTGCCTAGGGCCTAAATCTCATTGTCTGTTAGATATGTAGAGACTAATAGTGTCGTCTTTTGTCGCATAGCACCGTAGGAAAATATTCAGAACACTTTGGAAAAATTCGGCTGTCCCGAGCTCCTGTAGTAGCAATAGTATCATTTATGGCTACATAGCGCTCAACGATAAGTTTCGGAATAAATTAAGGTAAATTTGAAAGCACCAACGCTTGTTGCAGCTGATAACCTCAATGTATTGCACCAACACCATTGCACTTATACAGATGCGTAATAAGTTCATGATGATAACTGTTTTAAGGGTCAAAAGAAATCTTTTTGCACTAATTACTCCCCGTGACTGCAATTTATAAGCAGCGCAAGATTTAACTATTTTCGCAATTCTGCACCAGAACCCTGGTAGCGGCAACGTGATGCAGCCCGAATTGCCAATCAACAATAGACTTATTAAAATACTCTTACTGTTACACTACTACGGACATGAATGATTCTATGGCCTTAATACATGGTTTTCAAGTTCAGTTTGTTTGTTATTCTAAATGTAGGGAATGGAGAGCATTGTCCAAAATATCAAGTGGAGAGTGTTACCAGTAGGGTTTCAAAGTGTATGTATAATTTGGTGCAATTAGGAGGAACGGTGTGGATTTGTGATAAAGGGCCTAAATGCAGGGAATGGAGTGGTCTATCCGAAATTTAAAGTGGACAGTGTCACCCGCAGGTTTCCAAAGGGTAAGTGTACAAAATGTGGTTCAGATCGGTGAAACGGTGTAGATTTGTGCCAAAGGGCTTAAATGCAAAGAATGGAGTGGTCTGTATGAAATTTCATGTAAACAGTGTTACTCGCAGTGTTCCAAAGGGTAAGTATACACATTTTGGTTCAGATCGGTGAAATGGTGTAGAGTTGTGTCGAAGGGCCTAAATGCAGGGAATGGAGTGGTCTGTCCAAAATTTAAAGTGGACAGTGTACCTGCAGTGTTCCAAAGGGTGTGTATACAAATTTTGGTTTAGATCAGTGAAACGGTGTAGATTTGTGCCAAAGGGCCTAAATGCAGGGAATGGAGTGGTCTGTCTGAAATTTCATGCAGACTGTGTTACTCGCAGGGTTCCAAAGGGTAAGTATACAAATTTTGGTTCAGATCGGTGAAACGGTGTAGATTTGTGCCAGAGGGCATAAATGCTGGGAATGGAGTGGTCTGTCCGAAATTTCATGTAAACAGTGTTACTCGCCGGGTTCCAAAGGCTAAGTATACACATTTTGGTTCAGATCGGTGAATTGTGCCAAAGGGCCTAAATGCAGGGAATAGACTGGTCTGTCATAAATTTCATGCAGACAGTGTTACTCGCAGGGTTCCAAAGGGTAAGTATACGAATTTTGGTTCAGATCGGTGAAACGGTGTAGATTTGTGCCAAAGGGCCTAAATGCAGGGAATGGAGTGGTCTGTCCGAAATTTAACATAGCCTAAACTATTCCTCTTGAATCTGGCTATCATATAAAAAAAGAATTTTTCAAATCCGACTGGTACTTCCAGAGATTAGCGCGTTTAAACACACAACAAACTCTTCAGCTTTATTATATTAGTATAGATTATCCTGTACTATTCACTATGGGCCATTATGACTTCTTACATGCTGTGACATCCTCTTCATGTTCTTATATTCTACAAATATTGTGGCTTATTGTTAGAAACCAAATCTACAAGAGAAATATGATCCACACTCTCCGGCATAAAAAGCGGAACACTACGAATTTCAGACAAAACTCAATGTTTGACCATTTCATACCTGGTATAAGTTGAATGTTGTGACTTCGCAGCGATATGACAATGTGTCATGAGTTAATCATGAGTTAATTTCTCATTTGAGAAATTGCAGTGCAATAATTGTTAAAAAGCTTTGATCGGGACAATCACAGCACCAATATTACTGTTCCCCGCCTATGGTCAAGAATAACCACAAACAGCTCTCTTAAGGTTTATTGCTGTGAATTCTTATGCAGCGTATTTTTGTGGACATTACAGTTTGTCTACAACATTCATAATCATACTGTGCAACAGGTCCGAGGACAGTATGATGGATTCCAAGTTTCAACATTTCCAAATTCGTGTTTGTGCCCTGTTGTGATTGTCATGATCAATAATATTTATCAAAGTCAACCCCTGGCACTATACAGCCCATGATGGGCTAAGGCCGACCAAGCGAGCGCTGCCCAGCCATTCGGCCTGCAGATATTGGGGTGACGCGTGATCAGCGCGTCGGGTCCCCTCGGCCGTTAATCTTGGTTTTCGTGATCGGGGTGCTGTCTCACTGTCAGACAGCTACTCAATTGTCCTCACGAGGCTGAGTGCACCCCGTTCCAACCCTCACGTCAGTTTTAAAATCCCTGACGGAGCCGGGGATCGAACCCGGGGCCTCCGGGTGAGAGGCAGGCGCGCTACCCCAACACCACGGGGCCGGCAATAATATTTATCAATTATTATGCTAATTTAGGTAATTAACTAATTATACATTGCCATATTGTTGTAATATCATAGTATTTGATTAATAAAACGTTTCAAATGGTCCAACATTGAGTTTAATCTTAAATGAGTAGTGTTTCATTTTCCTTTTTTTTTTGCCAGTTCTTTTTTCTACACTTAAAACAACAACAAAACCAAATCTATTATCTACTTGTTTTCTTCTGCTTCCCTCTACAACTGAGACCTTTAGTTTCTTAACTCTTTGTTAGTCATGCTGAGTCTGACATGGGTTTCTTTAGTTCTTATATCTTGCTAACAAATTAACTTGCATTGTTATTGACTTATGACATCTTGCATATTATCTTTGGCACTACTCACTGGGCTGTCTCATAACTAAAGCCCTGCGCGGATAGACCCGCGGATATCCGCAACATTTTTCGCCATGCGGATATACTTTGCATGGCTTTGCGGATAGCGGATAAGCCGCGGGTAATGTTTGGAGTAAATTTGCGGATAGTTTTTAGAATACGATCCGAACTTGTTGAATATCATGGGAAAAGTTGGGTAATTGTGCGCAGCGGGTAATCATGCGCATCTATGTTTTTTGAGTTGGTAGTACAACTGTAACTCAGTTCACTGCTACCCTAAAGCTGTCATCGTTCCTATCAGATCAGATAGGGACAGTCAGCATGGTGCCAATCGCTATGCGATAACCGGAGGCTTGGATGAAGAAACATAACACGTTGCATTTAATTTTCTGTAATAGTGCGCAGAACGATACAAGTAGATACAACGCGACATTAATGGCAAAAATATTTCGTTTTTGTTCTCCACTTTAATTGTTGTGCACTTTAATTATGTGTTAATACGTATATTTGAACAGCAGTGGCATATTTTGAAATAATTTTGACAGGTCTTTTCGGGAGGATATTCCTTTGCCCTTCCCTTCCCTAAAGCCACTGATAAATTATTTTGTTAGCATTTCCATAACACAAATTAGTATAGAAGGCTTTGAAGCCATTTTCCCCGAGTTGCCTTATTAACAATTTATTGATATAAGTTTTCAGTTGGCCAACATGATTACATTCCCAATTTTCAGGTTGTTTTACATTCCTGATAATTGGGTTTGTAATTGTGTTGACCTACTGAAAAGGTACAATATTAATCAATACCACAAAATAAAGTAAGAATATCCTAGTATTTAATTTTCTCAGTTAATTTTAGTGACTGTCATGCGACACCTTTCCTCAATTGGGGATATCAAGGCAGCCTACAGTTGTATCGTTGTTGAGCAAACATGCTAAAATAGGTTGCAAAATATGTTTATTCTAGGATGCTAATGAAGAAATTACTAGTTATTCTAATTTATTGAAGTACAGATTTACATTTGATAATTTATTGTTCGATGTTGTATACATTATGTTTTACTATTGTTTTTAATTGTAGTCTAATTTTGGTTGTATTATAATGTATATTTTTATAATTTTCAAGTACATTTATCATTTATGAATAAATATGTAATCTTCAAAACTATTATAATCCACAATAAGATATCGGAAAATAGCATGGAGCCTCCAGATCCAGCACGACTAACAATATTACAAAACACTGTGTGCCTAGTGGAGGGTTAATGAATCTGGTCTTGTCTATTCCTATAATACGGTCCCTTACCTAGTTAGTTGTTAGGGGTGGAACTACGAGGTCATCTGCCCCTACCCCTTACCTAAGCTAAGCTCATATGCATAGTTTCAAATTATTTAAAGAGAAAATATTTTTGTGAGCAAAATTCTTGCTGCTCTTAGAACTATATTTGCTGACCTATGATTTTATGTTTGACAGGTAAATGTTACTCAAATGTTGGGAATCTGAATCAACATGCCAAGATGCATGATGAGGAAAAGCCTTTCAAGTGTACCGAGTGCAACAAGGGTTTTCTGCGTAGAAGTGCTTTGGCACGCCACATGAATCAGCATGCTGGTTTGCGTCCATTTAATTGTGACCAATGTGAAAAGAAATTTGTCTCCAAAGTAGATCTACATGCTCATAAAAAATGGCATGTCGGTACTATAAAGCGTCAGACCTGCCCTGTATGCGGAAAGGCCATGAATCATGGTCTGAAAGTTCACATGAGGATACACACTGGACAGAAACCGTATGAATGCTCAGATTGTAAAGCATCATTCACAGTAAAGAGCACATTAAACAAGCACATCAAGATGAAGCACCAACGTGTTACCTGAAAGTGCCAAAGTGCCCGAATCTTACATGATATTGTCATCTTCTGGTCATATTTATATTACCAATGATGAAGTCTGTACCAATAAAGAGGCAAAGGAATCAACTTTCACATGGAAAGGAAGGATGCAGCAGGATGAATATCATGTATCTGGGAAGATAGTCCAGTCAAGTATGGAAGAAGTATCCATGGGTGGAGGAAAAGAAGCTTAAACAGTCCTAAAATCATGACAGTTATGGTTTGGAAAGGTAACTAACTTATATATCGGTAAGATTTGTAAAAATTTGGTAAAATTTGGTAAAATCAACTTTTGGTGAAAATGAAGTTATTGTATGTACCAATCAATTCCATATGCTCAATATCAGGACATGGTAAAATGGGGAATTGATGAACGTAACGTTATCAGAATGAAAGCTCATAAAATAATGTGGATATTGAAATTCACAGAATATTGCTGTTAAGACAATTTCTTCTGCCAAAAGTGGACTTGCTGGTTTTTCATGAATTTTATGCTTTACTATATTATTCTCATACTTTAATAAGCAGGTAGTCAGATACATGTTCTCATTGTAACTGCATGGAGTAAAATGGATTCTAGTGTTGCCTGAAAATATGTGGAAAGCAAAAGTTCTCCATTTTGGAGCTTTGAGAATGCTTTGAAGTTTGTCGGGAACATCCTCACACTGGTCAACAAAATTTTAACTTTTGTCTGTTAAGAGGAAAACAATGAGTGATTTAAGTGACTTTTTTTATGCTGATTTCAAATCTTTTTACAGAACTTTTCCGTCACCCAGGGTTTTAGAGTAATCGCATGAAAAGCATTTTTCATGTCTATACGTTATAGTATTATGATATCTTAGCTGAAATTACATTTACTGACCTAAAATGTATGTGAAGTAAGTGGATAGGCTATGAACATTCCCGAATGGGAATATGATGTTATTTCCGTTTGGCACTCTAGGCCATACAATATTATTATTATTTGATAGTTTCATTTGGTTGTGCTAATAAAAGGATTATACTAATTGATAAGTAAGTGGATATCATGTCGGACTACCAACCCCCAAGTTTGCAGGTTCGCTCCTGGCTGTGGTAAGTGATTTTTGAAAGGCGTCAAAAATTACGGCACGCATGTCATACGTTGTTGGCATGTTAAAGAACCCATTTGAATTCAGTAGGCCGTATTCATAATGGCAAAATTAATCTCGGGATTTTCCGCCAACATAAAGTTCCTCCTTTCTCTACTAGAAAGCGCTATAGTGTCAAGGAGCTTAGATATCTAACCTCCTTCATAGCGTTTCAAGGAACGACAAAATTCAACATGCACGCTGCCCTCTGGGTGCCCAATAACAAAGCTGGCACCCGGCACTCTAGGCCATACAATATTATTATTATTTGATAGTTTCATTTGGTTGTGCTAATAAAAGGATTATACTAATCATTTGTATTGATTCTTATTTTGCAATTAGAGTGATATGTCAACCCCTGGCACTATACAGCCCATGACGGGCTAAGGCCGACCAAGCGACCGCTGCCCGTCCATTTGGCCTGCATATATGGGGGTAACGCGTGATCAGCGCGTCGGGTCCCCTCGGCCGCTAATCTTGGTATTCGTGATCGGGGCGCTGTCTCACGTTATGTTTATATCGCGACGGCCAAGTAGGCTCCTCTATTTGACCTTGATAAATAAAACTGAAAAATATGTTTAGTGATATTATTAGACAATGTTTATATTACGGTACATTGTCTGCTTTCTCCTTGTTTTTGGGAATGTTTAATATGATAAAACTTATTCTCTCCAAAGTGAGAATTATAAGTTATGTTTCATGCCATCCAGAAATTTCTCCTTGAATTCAGATACTGTTTTACACATTGTCAGTCCTGATTCGCAAAAGGATATACCAGTAATTGCATGTTTCCATTGTATGCAAGCTTTGCGGATTTTTTAGTGTGTGGTGGGAGTCTGGAAATTAAGCAGAACTTTTAGGTTTCAAAAAGACTGATAATCAGTCTGAAAGACTAGACTTTATATAATTTGAAATGCTACAAATGCTGCGTGAACTCAAAGTCCGTTAGCAAGTGCAAACCAAGGTCAAAGGAGGTAGCTGGCTGGATGATGTCACGCTCACCGGAGCGCACGGGGAAAGGAGGAAGCTCAACCAGTACTATGACGTCACACACCTCAGTGCTTTCTCGGTAAATTTCGTCCCGTCACTGTAACGTCAGACCCAAGCGTAACGACGAAGTAGACAAGATCATTTAAAATGATAAAAAATACTCTGTTCGACTTAACTGAAGACAATCTTGGAGACTGATAAAATGTGATCATTTAAATCTTGGGAGTAGACATGAAAGATGCATAACACAAGTTCACAGGATTGGCAACACTCATTTATAAAAGTTGTATTGCAGCAGTGTTAAGTGGCCTGTTGAAATTTTTTTTACTAAGAGAGTGTTGGATTGTAATCCCAATAGCAGTATTAAAAGAAACTTGACACCAAACATTTTTCAGAGACATGATATCTGAAAATAAAGGCATCAGCCTGGCTACTTGGCAAGATTGATCTCAAATGCTGTTGGTTGTGTGATGTGAGACGAGGACACCTGAGCTATGCTGAAGCGATCCAATGGTCATGTTCACATTATGCAATCGACAATATCAGGTGGTGTGCAACAACTCACATTACCCTGAGCTGATGGTGTTATCTGTGTGGTGCTAGCTCCACAAGCGATATGGATATAGCGTGGAGACTGGTGGAGTGTTGTAGTAGTTCACTGATGCCAAGGTGCCGATTGTTAGAATAAAACGAGCTATGGTCAGGCTACAATGCATGTCTTATGAAATTTCTTTTGCAGCAGCTGTTGGTGGAATGACAGCAATATAGGGCTGTCCTAGGCTTGGTGGACGAATTGGTTCAAATTCTGAGATATGTCCGAAATCCTTTTCTGTGGTTTCCTATTTTCAAGGTCACAACTGCTTCCTTCTAACTCCTTACTAAGTTCCAGTCACTTCTTGTAATAACTCATCTTATAAGGTTGGAATCAAAAAGTGCCATTTGTCCATTAAACCACCCGGCAAATGGAAATTTAATGCATCACCTCATCCCTGGCCCCCATTGAAACAGGAATAATGAGGGGATAAACATACATTTCATTATTTAGTTAATTATCCATTGTATGGTATTTACCTAAATTTAAGTAAATGCACGATTCACATTAATACATAGGTTGGTTTTTTAGTTTTGGCGCCTTAGTTATAACTGGATTAATAACTCACTTAGATGGTTCCAAGTTTCACAGGCCCTCGATGTCGTCCCCACCGTTGCGTACAACGTGTTCCCAGCGATGCGGAAGTCGTTGGATCCCGTTGGCACTGCCCATTCTATTGATGGTACGAAGAGAGCGCTCGGCAGCCTGCTTAACGTTATTGTCATCTTCATCTTCGGGATGAGATCATAGTCGCAGGGACTGATGTCGGGAGAATGGGGGGGGGGGGTTGATAGAGGACCTCCCAGCCCCAGCGATCCAACAATGCCGACACAACGCCTGCTGTGTGTGCCCTAGCATTGTCATGCAGAACGATGGACGGTGTAACCATGTGGTGGCGCCGTTTCCTTCTCAGAACTTCTCGGAGATGGTCTTGCAGAAACGAACAATAGTACACCGCATTAACGGTTTGCCCTCGGGGAACAGTATGGCAGTGCTTCCGTACCACTGAAGACGTTAAGCAGGCTGCCGAGCGCTCTCTTCGTACCATCAATAGATTGGGCAGTACCAACGGGATCCAACGACTTCCGCATTGCTGGGAACACGTACGCAACGGTGGGGACTACATCGAGGGCCTGTGAAACTTGGAACCATCGAAGTGAGTTATTAATCCAGTTATAACTAAGGTGCCAAAACTAAAAAACCAACCCATGTACGTTAAATGCTTATGCTGTTTATCAGAAACACCCATATATCCAATTCTGCGCATGTTTGAATTTGTTTCTTTGCTTATTAATTTTTTTTTCTCTCTTACGTGGTGTCTACTGTAACTTTTAAATGCTACAAAATGCTAATTTTTAAACTTCAAGATGCTATAAAATGCTATTTTTCAAAATTAAAGTGCTACAAGGTCAATTTCAAAATTCTATTTTCTCATATCTTTAGAAATGCTTAATGCAGATGAATGTACAAATTCACGGGTCATCGGCAATGCGTTGCAAGTGTGTAAAATTCATGTGTTGTCTTGCAATCTGTCTGAAATAGCAACGTGTGAGAAACAACTTAATTTTTTTTCTTTTTCGGCAGGCTTCCCACTTTTGTGTTGGGTGTGACGCATGAGGAAAACTTTTACCCTTATCACAGGCAAAAAGTGCAGTGTTGGGTGAGGCAAATTTCGTTCTTGACCAAGATTTATGGCATCCTATGTGAAGTTTGTCCCTAACCCACACTCCCTTCAGGCGAATTCCTTGTTTCAAGTACCGGAACACATACCCCAATCCTAGCCTAATATTACAGTTACACACACTACTACAGTCACCACAGACAAATTCAAGTCAACACCCAACTGCATGGGGCTGAGTCGAAGATGTTACAAGCCACTAAAATGTCTTAACAACAACGAAACAAAAGTTAGTCTCAGGTTCAAACTCTGCATAAGTGAACCCTTGCATGGTGATGTGGACAGTGGCTAAGCTTGTGTTGCAAAGTGGTCAAGTCCATTACACGCATACCACATGGTTGCTTAAGAACATTTCCATAAATGACCGATCGCCTAGCAGCTGCCGCTGCCGAGTAATCAGCATCAAAACAAACACATTGTGTTATGGCTGATGTCACTGTAGCGTAGTTGCTATGGCACCATCCCGTCAGCACGGAGGTCTGTGTTCAAATCCATCCCCTGATGAAGATTTTTTTCTTAATTGGCGCTCATGATCCACGTGCAGAGTTGGCAACATCACCCTGCAAAGCCCACTTGAATTCGCTTGTTAAACGTTCTGATTGGCTAACTTTAGCAGCTGATAAAATGACACCGGCATGAGATATTGAACTACACTGACCGGCACAAAAAACGCAACACTTCAATTTCTTACAAAAACTGAAATTTATTTCAAATTTATGACACTTTTATAACACTAATCTACTATATATGATGAAATATTGTAGTACGGTCCCATGTAGGTGTCTAAACAATGGAAAATAAAAGATGATTATACACAAATTTAAAAATTAAGCCAGTGATGCACACTTCAAGGAAAGAGCGCTAAAAGAGCGGGATATTTTGAGTAAGGTCCTAAAGGTCCTCACTTCTGTTTTGATTTTATACACTTCACAGACCTCGGAGACCTCTGTTCGCATCTTTAAAAGCGTGTTTTGCCACCTCTTGTACCAATGACGGCATTCAACCTTTCAGGGATGCTCCTGATTAATGCTGTAATGTCCTGTTGAGGAATCATCTCCCATTCTTCCAGGAGGACGTTCCATAGGTCCTGTAGGGTCTCTGGATCCCCAGCCGGTCCCAAACGTGCTCAAGAGGATTCAAATCAGGGCTTCGAGAAGGCCAAGCCATAGCATGAATCCCTGCTTCACCCAAGAACTTTCGCAACATGTGGGCGTGCATTGTCTTGCATTAGTGTGAAATCATCACCAATAAATGGAGCGAAAGGCACAACATGCTCCAGAAGGATTTCCTCCACATACCGATGTGCAGTGAGGCTCCCATTCTCCACGAAGACCAAATCCGACCTTACAGCCATACTGATTCCTGCTCACACCGTCACATAACCACCCTGAAATGGCGTCCTGGATGAGAATGTGCAAGGGGAATACCTTTCCTCTGGCCTTTTACAGACTCTCTCTCTTCCGTCAGGTGATCGGAGGCCAAACCCCGACTCATCTGCGAACAACACTTGTTCTCATTGTTGTACTGTCCAGCCATGATGTTCCCTTGCAAAACGTAGTCGAGCTGTGCGATGTTCTCTGGTAGGTTCTGGGTCTGTAACTGGTCTTCTGGATTGAAGATTGGCTTCTTCCAATCTTCTTCGGACGGTTCTCTCACTAGCATCGACCCCTCGAACTTGGTGGAGTCGATTTCGTGCTTCAATGGCGGTGGAGTGACGGTCGTGAAGAACTTGAAGTTGTAAGAAGCGGACATCTCTCTTCGATGTTGTTCTTCTCGGGCCTGATCCTGGTCTCCTTGCAAAGCCTCCAGTTTCCCTGTACCTTCGTACGGTTCTGGAAATCGTGGAAGCTGTAATCCTCAACACTTCTGCAATGTAATGCATGCTGCGACCATCTTCCACCAAAGCAACAACTTTTGCAGCTTGTTCAGGGCTTAAGGGCATGTTTGCTCCAGAAAGCTAATTATGACAATCACAGAAAGATCCCACAAACACATGTGATTGAAAAGGGAACTATTCAAAGTACAACACTAAGTGCTATAAGAGCGGAAACACATTATTGGGTTACATCCAGTGATGTGTTTTCCAGGTTGCGCTGGAAAAATCAATTGAGGCTAGTGCAATCAACAATATACACTTCATTGTTTGCTTGCAAAGCAACGCCAATAACATACCCCGTCTAAAAAAAATAGGTTATAGTGCTTCACTTTGATTAAATAGATAAATTACACAATAATTTCACATTATTTATTGGGTGTTGCGTTTTTCGTGCCGGTCAGTTTATTTTCTTTCAAACTATTCCCTAACGCTCATATACTCGGTTCATGTTGTTCCTGACCATTCTGTATACATATGGGTAATCATTTTCTATTTGCTACTGTGAAATTGTTGTCAAACAGTGATGAATATTTCCAGAAAAATATCTGAAAGTAATTTTTGCATGAATCTGACTGTCCTTGAAAGAACGCTCAACTTTTGGCAACAATTTACATCCATCCGTATAGAATCGAATGTTCTCGAAAGTAAACATGTTGTAATTAAGTCCATTTTGAGCTAATATATGTATAGTATCTCTATATATATAAAAATGAAAATTTGTCTGTTTTTCTGGATTTGCACGGAAATTTGAGTTATTAACGTGTTTCAGACTGGTTTATGATCATTCCGTGCAAAAACAAAATTTTTGTCTGTCTGTGTACAACTTTGTACGCGCATCACTCGAGAACGGCTGAGTGGATCAACGTAAAATTTATTACAGATGTCCATCAGAGGCACGAAAGTAATCATTGATGTAACTCTTCTCCGTACCTCTCATAAAAGTGGGCCTACTCCCTTAAAATACATGCTGAAATGGGCGTAGAAAGACTAGACAAAGCTCATTTTCAACATCTCAATGTGAGCAACAAAACTCGGGGACCTTACGGGCCTCCGAAAACCACATTTTAAGGTCCTAAAACCAACAGTTTTTGAGATATTCCCAGATAACTAATTTCATTTAATAAACTAATTAAAGAATGCAAGCCGGTAACCATGGCAACACAATCTCAGAAGTCCATCTATTTCTGTAGGTCGCAATGTCATTCCATTTATTACATTACTGTGAAAGTTTGCTAACAGCTATAAGGTTATCACGGAACCAACATCATCATCATCTGTCTTCTACTCTAGTTGCCCGGGTGTAGTTTACGAGCGCCCTCCACTTGCGTCTGTCCATGTACCATTCTTCTTTCAGGATTCTATCCCAGCTAACTCCCCTTGTACCAACATAAGCTGTAAAATTCATCAATACGTATATAATGCGCTTATGGGTGTCAAGGGGTACTCTAGAATTCTTTCACGCGATTTACACGTGCGGGTGTGGTACTGAAGGTCTATTATATCCCTATCCCTTTACTGTATTATTAAATTATTTTTATGATTATTATATTATGCGTACAAGGACGAGACAAAGCTCATTTTCAGCCCCTCGGTGGCTCGGAATCTACTACGTTTTAAGGCTCTAAAACCACGTTTCTGAGATATTCCCAGAAAACTAATTTCATTTAATAAACTAATAAATAGATGACGAGTACAGAAGAAGACCAAATCAGGAGCTATAGATATACTGAGAAAATCACAGATGTGGCCAGGAACATGTCTCAAGGATGAGCCCAACAAGACTCACCAACCGGCTTCTCAACTACGGTACTGGGAGAATAGAAAGAGTGTGACACCGTGGATAACAGAAGTTAACAAGGACATCCAAGAACTGAAGATAATGGAAAGTGATATTAGACGCCGATCACATCTCAGGAAGATACTTAAACAGAAGAGTATTCAACCGGCATTATCTGGACAAAGAGAGAAAGGAGAAACATATCCAGAGAATGCGCGAATATTGGGCGAACAAGTCACTTGCCAAGCTGAAAAGTTGAACATCGTGGTCCTTAGCTGGCCAATCCGAAAGATGAAGAACAAGAAGAAACGAATGAAGTAATGCAAGCCGGTAACCATGACAACAGTGTCTTAAGAGGTGACATCCAACTTTCCATCTATTTCTGTAAGGAGCAATGCTACTCAATTTCTTAAATTTCTGCAAAAGTTTGCAAATGGCTATAAGGTTATCATGGAATCAAACATAGACTGTAAAATTCATAAATGCGCTTAAGGGGGTCAAGGGGTATCCTAGAATTTTTACACGTAACTTACACATGTGATATGTTGTTCAGAAGGTCTATTATATCTCCAAGCAGCAACATTATTTTCAAAAATTCCTGAATTGAAATAGTGTTTTTTGCAGCTTTTGGGAATTTGGGCCATTGGAGGCTAAAAATCCTGAAGTTTAATGCACCACAAGCCTTTATAATTTATAAAAGGGGTCTTCCTGGGGATGGGGACATCCCACAACGGTGAGGGTCAGTTTTTATTTGACATATATTGCGTTTCGTCGACAAGGTTTTCAATATTATTTTCACGTCAGGAAGTACACGTTAGGTGAATTTAGTTTGAGAGCACATTTTAACTAATCATATAATTGTCGACAAACGGGTTCATTGTAAATTGTGCTCTGAAAGAAGTTCATTTTCCGTATAGACAGATTCACTATATAACAAAAGAGAAACTGTTCCACCTAGTCAATACATTTATTCAAAACAAGTTACAAACTTGTTATTATATAGTACATGTTTCGGGGCCTCTGTCCCTTCTTCAGCCATAAATTAAGATGTAAAATCCAGCATAATTAAAGATATCATAAAACAATACATCGTAAAGATGATTTTGTTTGACACTGTGTGGTTGATATATCTTTATGTTTATGTACGCCTATAACTCGTGTTCGGGTGCTTGGAGCATCGTAAAATTAAGTATTGTAACCATGAGTCAATTCACCAATCATTTATAAAACTCTTCACCGTACTTCTCATAGAAGGGTGGGTATAGGGAAATACTTTTCAAAATACATGCTAAAATAGGCGAAAAATAAAAATAATCCTAGAGAGACGACCAAAGCATAGTATGTTGCACTTCTCAATGTATGACACAAAACTAGGGAGTCTATAAAGGGTCTCCGAAAACCACATTTTAAGGCCCTTAAATTTAACTTCGTTCTGATAAACTTATGAAGGAATGACAAGCCCCAAACCATTGAAACAGTACAGTAGCTCAATTGATAACCTCGGGTTATTAATACCGAAGACCGTTCGAAGAGCGGGTACTTCGGCTAGTATGTATATATATATATACTAGCAGTTACCCGCGGCTTCGCCCGCAATAACATTTGGAATCCCGTTATAACATTAGTTATATAGATAGATAAGCATGGTCTATCACCTGAAACCAAAAATGCATGGGACGAAAAAAACATCAAAATATCATGTTGGTTTCGGACCCTAAAAGACGTGAAAAATATAATAAAAGTATTAGAAAAAACTATTTTTTGAAATTTCATTCGAATCAATTTTTATGTCATTACTGGGACTTAGAAAATTCCGGCCAAAAAATAGAAAATCTTTAATAACTCCGTAAGTATTCGTCGTGTGATGAAATAGCAAGAGACAAAAAAGATGTAATGTGATATTGTCTACAACATAGGCCATGTATAATTTTACACTCAGACATATTACGTCCCCCCCCCCCCCCCCATAATTTCACCCCTCCCCATGGGCCCCTTAAATTGGATTTATGAAAAAACGTTCAAACACCTATTTACTTATTTTTTTTATGCTGATTTTTTCCCGCTGAGTTCCAAACTCCTGGCCTATGTCGTTTAAGGGATACACGCTCCGTTAGGAATCTTTCAACCCCCACTTTTCACCCCTTTCACCTCATAATATACACCACATCGAAAAACCCTCAGACACGTGTCTTCTTATCTTTAATGATGAGTTTATATGCCGAGTATCACATCCCCCAATGAAACCAATAGGGAGATATTGCTATTCAATGAAATGCAGGTCTACCCCCTTAACACCCCTTTAGAACCTGAATATCCAAAAATCATTTCTTAGCGGGCATTTGCGGCCCTTGAGGAAGCTGCATACCAAATTTCATTCCAATCCGTTCGGTGGTTTCTGAGATTTCGTGATGAATGAATCAGTCAGTCAGTCAGTGGTATTTGAGCTTTATATAGTAGATATATATTGTATATTAAAAAAAAAACATATTTATCATATTTTATCATATTTGTTAAAACATCCATCCCTATCAAATGCATAGGCTACTATAATTCATACTTTTCACAAATGGTTTGTGTTTTTAAGAGCAAATAATTATGAATATGATATTTTCCGATGATAACATTTCCTTATGCCATTTTTCTTTGTATTGTTCCTGGTCATCATCAATTTCCGTTTTCCAGCTTGGGCCGGGTCGGAGAAAATATGACACCCCTGCACTTTACTCTGTCTGTCCACCATCTTTCCTCAACCACTGAACTCCACCCCAGGTTCCTTTCTCTCACACTTTCACCAAATCCATCCACCGCACCCTAGGTCTTCCTCGTCCCCACTTTCCAGTCATCCGTCTCTCCATCACTTGTTTCGGCATTCTTTCATCATTCATTTTTTTTCACATGTCCATACCATCTCAATCTGTTCTGCTCCAGCTTATCATTCAGCTTCTGTACATTCACTTCCTTTCGAATGTCTTCATTTCTCACTCTATCTGTCCTAGTCTTCTGTACCATACTCCTCAGGAATTTCATATCGGCTGTCTGTATTCTCTCATCTCTCCTCGTCATCGGCCAAGTTTCTGCTCCATACTTCATTATTGGTAAGTAATAGGTCTTGTACATCACTTTTTTAGCCTTCAGTATTATGTCTTTATCCCAAATTAAACTCCGAACCTGATGATAGAAAACACTCCCACATTGTATTCTCTTGTTGATCTCCATATCCAATCTTGCATTTTCCATCAATTCACTTCCTAAATATTTCCTAAATGTTCTATATCTCCAATTTTAACATTCCCTTTTCCTTCTTTCTTCCCTCTTGTCATTACCATTGTCTTACTTTTCTCCTCACTGATTTTCATTTCCCATTTCTCAATATTTTCCTTCAGTACATCCAGCTGTTCTTGGACCACATTCTCATTTTCTCCCCAAATCAGATCATCAGCAAATAGTTTGTTTTCTTTTTTTGCCTTTAGTACCAGTATATCATCCATCACCAGTATAAATAGCAATGGTAAGAGTACACTCCCTTGTTTCAATCCATGTTCAAATTATCCAATATGACTTGTAAATGTATAAACTTTATAGTATCCATCACTATTAAATGGTGGCGGCTTCAGTGGCGTAGTTGGGAGCATGCTGAGCTTCTATGCCCAAGGTTGCGGGTTCAAACCCGGCCGAAGTCGTCGGATTTTTTAAGAGCGTTAAAAATCCCTCAGTATGTCTTCCTTCGGAGGGGAAGTAAAGCCGGCGGTCCCATGTCATAGATTTATGGCATGACAAAGAACCTTCCACTAATTACACTTGTGTGAAGCTAAATTATAGGTTAGATTGACTAACGCTCTTAGTTTCCAACGTTCTTCGCCAGGAGCCGACTGTAGCAGCATCTAGTAACCGAGTTCAGAACTAGTTGATCATTGATGGTAGCAAAAGTTGGAACTACTTGAAAATCCAATGTCTGCAGTCCTTACTAGAATTAAAAACAGATAACACACACTAATACAGCCATCACAAATTAACACCGGTTATCAGACAGATTCTACACACACCCAAAGTACACGGGGCTATATGACCACGTTGTCGCAGCCCCTTAACTGAGGAACCAACCAACTACAGTATTAAAAGCATAGGCTACCATAATTCCTACTTTTCCCAAATGGTCCTCAATTTTAAGAGTAAATAATTACGAAAATTATATTTCCTGACATCTTTGTCTATGGCTTGCAAGTGAGAAAATAATTAACTTTGGTCATTGAAAGAACAGATTGAAGCTGGAAATGGTATAAAAATCTGTTAAACCAACAGAATGAATTTTCAGGGCACGCATATGCACAGTGGACCTGTGCGTTGTATGGATGCAGCTCAACACTTCTTCCCTTCTTCTGAATGAGAGGCAGTATTCTAGAGGTTAAACAAATAATGCTATGTATGAGCTCTTACTAAATGTATTGAGACAGGAAACTTATGGGTATTGGCAAGTTTAATAAATCAGTGGATCACCAGTTTTTGCAATTAATCAAATTAAACCCAATAAAAGACATACATTTTTCAAAAAGAATTGCCTAGTATTATCCCTTTCAAAATTGCAACATAGAAACAAATGTATGGATACTACATCCTTATTACTAGGGCTCGGATCGATATGCTCGATAGAATCTCCAGATATGGTTGAAAACCATGTGTTTTATGCTCGATAGATATGCTCGAAAAACCCATTATATGCTTGATAGATATGCTCGAAAAAACATTACATGCGATTAAATATGCAGAATATGCTCGAAAAACACCGTTAAAAACTATATAGAAAGGAAAGTGGAACGAAAAAAACAATAATATACCTTTATATACGAGCTTTATTATCTAATTGTATATATGATACCCTGCAATATACTTGCATTCAAGTTTTTCAAGTAACTTATATATAAGAGACGTATAGGCCTACTTATAAAAGTTACAGTTTAAAAGTTCATTTACAAAATGTTCAGAATTAGGCGAGTCAATGAAGTAGGTCTGCATTGGTCTGTACAACAAGAATTTTTTCTATGTTTTCAGTTTTGAATGATTTTCTTAAATCAGTCAATAAAAGTCCCAATGACGAGAACGACCTCGCTAAAGGTTAAAAGGCTGCGGTTCTATCATTCGCACCAGATAGGTTTTTCAATAATTATTTCTGTTTTCGAACCTTAAGGATGGTCAGGGCGCGAATTCGAGTGGGAATTCGAAGAAAAACAAACTATTTAGACGAAAACCACAAGAATATGCATTTATATACTTCTAATCTGAAAACCGCAGTTTTATGCATTTATATGCTCGATAAATTTCAATTCTGTTGGTTCCAGAGAGGTGAAAATACCTCCGAAAGGCTTCTTTCAATGTGTACTATTCAGGAAAAAATTATGCAAATATGCTCGAAGGGAGCAGAAGGATGGGGTAGCAGGAATGAAGAAGGGAGAAAGTTGCTGGATTTTTGCAAGAGAAACGGTTTAGTGGTAGGCAACTCCTGGTTCCGGAAGAAAGAAAGCCACAAGGTAACGTGGTACAGCAGTGATTTAACAAAGAAATCTTTGGTAGATTACATGCTGTACGACTGGGAAATGAAGAGAAGTGTCAGAGATATAAAGGTAATACCATCAGAGGCCTTAGATAGCGACCACAGAATACTTGTAATGAACCTGGGAGTTGTTAAGGATAGCAAGAGGACAGAGTATCAGGAAAGGAGAATCAAAGTATGGAAACTCAAGGAAAAGGAAGTCAAGGAAGAATTCCAGAAGATAATAAGGGAAAGGATGCCAACGGACAATCCTAAAACAGGGGAAGAGGAATGGAAGCAATTCAAAAACACAATGGTGGAAGCTGCAGTGGCAGTATGTGGAAGAACAAGCAACAGAAAGCGATGTAAAGAGACACCATGGTGGAATGAGAGAGTAAAAGAAGCTGTGGGAAGGAAGAACAAGGCTTTCAGAGTGTGGTTCCAGGAAAGAACTGATCTGGCAAGGGAAAATTATAAGATAAAGAAGAAAGAAGCAAACAAGATTGTCGCAGAGGAGAGGAAGAAGTGGATGGTAAGGTGGACAGAGATGATGGAGGAAGACAGCAGAGGAAATAAGAAAGTTCTTTATGGGATGGTCAAAAGTAAGAGAAGAGGTCTGCGAGAGGATGTGGTAATGATGGACAAAAACGGAAATGAGGTACACAACAAAGAGACACTCAAGACAGTGTGGAAAGAGTACTTTGAGGATTTGCTGAATCCAAATGGTCATAGGGAGGAAGACATTGTATTGGAAGATGGAGAAGACAACACAGGAATGGAAAAGGACCTGACTTGGAGAGAACTGGAAATGGCTATAGACAAGATGAAAGGAGGAAGGGCACCAGGTGTGGATGAAGTGAGTGTTGAAATGGTGAAGGCAGCAGGGGAGGTTGGGAAACAGTGGCTGTACCGTGTGATGAGGGTGATATGGAAGGAGAAAAATACCCCAGAAGATTGGAAGAAAGGATTAATTGTCCCAATATTTAAGAAAGGAAGCAGAAAGGAGTGCAGAAATTACAGGGGAGTCACACTCATACCTCACTGTGCCAAGATATATGAAAAGATATTAGAAAGTAGAATACGAGCCAAAGTGGAGAGAAAATTGAGAGAGGAGCAGTATGGATTCAGACCTGGGAGATCAACAGTGGATCTCATATTTTCAGTGAGACAGCTCCAGGAACACCACTACGAATTTGGAGAGGATCTGTTGATGGCCTTCCTGGACATCGAAAAGGCCTATGATAGTGTGTGTAGGGAGAAGCTTTGGAAAGCAATGGAAAACATGGGAGTGGAAAAAGAGACTGTAGGCAGAGTGAAGGAGATGTATTGTGGAAGTGTGAGTTGTGTGAAAGTTGGAGGGGAAAGAACAGAGTGGTTCAGACAAATGAGTGGCCTGAAACAGGGTAGTGCGCTGTCACCCCTTCTCTTTATTGTGGTTATGGACGAGGTAATGACACGGATAGCAGGAAAGATAGGAGAAGATAAGATGAAAGCAATGGTGTTTGCAGATGATCTCATGGTCTGGGGAAACAAGGAGGAGGAAATTCAGGAGCAACTGAAGGCTTGGGAAGAAACAGTGGGAGAGTACGGATGGAAGTTCAACATCAGTAAATGTGAGATCCTGTTAACGACCAGGAAAAAGGACAGACCAATGAGTGGGATAACACTTGGAGGTGGACAGCTGAAGAGGGTGGAAAGTCTCAAGTACTTGGGAAGTATAGTGGAGGAAAATGGGAGAAATGACAAAGAGATTACGGAACGTGGCAGACAGGCAGAAGCATTTCTGAGAAGCATTAGGAGCTTAGTGTGGAATAAAGATGTCCCACAAAAAAGCAAGGAAGTGTTATACAGAAGCTACTATATCCCGATACTGACCTATGCTTCAGAAACGTGGACAATGAAGAAAAGAGACATAAGCAGAATACAGGCAGGTGAAATGAAGTTCCTGCGAAGTAGGATCGGAGTAACAAGAAGAGACAGGGTGAGGAATGAAAAGGTCAGGGAAATGGTGAAAGAGGAGCCCTTGCAAGGTAGGATTGAGACATCAAGACTGAGGTGGTATGGACACTTAAAGAGAATGGATGAGAAGAAGATTCCCAAGAGGATACATGAGATGCAGATGCAGAAGAATCGACCAAGGGGAAGACCAAGAGATAGATGGCTGAAAGGAGTGGAGGAATGTGTCAAGAAGAGAGGCGAGGACTGGACCAGAGTGACAGCGGAGAGGTGGTGGGAAGAAAGAACTAAGTGGCGAGGCTTATGTTCCAAACAGACCCAGCCTGGGGCTGGAAACTGTACAAGATGATGATGATGATGATGCTCGAATCCGAGCCCTACTTATTACATTAGTAAGATTACCATCATAATAAAAGGAGAAATTGTACACACTAAAGCATACGGTAGTTTCAAATTGCCATTGTAAACTCTTCCCCACTATCATTGACCTTCTGTAGTGGATTAGTTGTATAAGTGTTCACCTCCCGATCCCAAGATCATCGGTTTGATTCCAAATAAATAAGCAATCGGAAAAATAATTGTTACTAACAAAACAATCTCGAACGCAATCACTCCCCTAGCTTGGCACAATAGAAGTTAACGAACAAACATGTTTTTAGACTTATACACATAAAAAGTACTAACTAAAATCACAACACTATATAAGTGTAGCAGATTTTTGTAGCTTATCTAAATACTGTTGTACAGTACATAATTGTTATATCATCATCATGATGAAACCCTTCCAGCGTGCTGGGTAGGGTAGTATAGAATGCGTCTTATCCATTGTTGTCTATCCAGGTATGTCTCTTCCCTCACAATGCACTCCCAGGTTCCTCCTCTTCTCTCAGCTGGTGCAGCCATTTTATCTTCTTAGGTCATCAGACGGGTCTTCTTCCAACAACCCATCATGTGGTGTTCTTGTGTTATGCATTCTCTTTATGTGTCCCATCTTTCATCCACCGAATCTACTTCCAATTCCTTTCTGGTATCTTCATTCCTTACGTGGTCCTGCCGTGTTTTATGTAGGATAGTTCTTAGAAACTTCATTTCACATGCTTGGAGTTTACTGAGCTCTCTCTTTTTTAATGTACATGTTTCTATGCTGTATAAGAGAATAGGTAGAAAGTATGATCTGTACAAAGTCACTTGTGGTTTTTACTAGTGTATATACGAGTACATATCCACTGAACCTAAGCCCTCAGGGGCTCACATCTAGTGGGACGTGGGTTAGCGACCACGGGACCCCAGCTGAGTCCGGCATTGCTTCCACTTACTTGTGCCGGGCTCCTCTCCGTCTTCTTTCCTGTCGACCTCTCTTGGTCAACTCTTGTTCTTTTCCGACCCCGACGGTATTAGGGTATCCTAGGCCTAGGGAGTCTTTCACTTTCCCGCCTTAGTTGGCCCTTGTCTCATCTTTTCTTTCTTTGGTGTAAATGTGTGTGTGCGTGACAGGAGGTGGAATTCTCCCCTAATCACAAGCTGAGTGGTCGTGGCGAGGTGATGAATGGCTACTGGGTGAGTAGTCACAAGCGACCCACCTCCAGATACCTGGCGACCTCTGGAGAACCTTAGCCTTACCCCGGGCAAGCGGGGCTCTGCCGGGGGTTGACTTTTAGTTCCCTAGCTACTCGTGGGACCAAACATAGCGTCCATTATTTCACAGGGTGGCTCCCTTACAAAGCCGTCTTTAAAATTTAAGAAGAGGAAGTTTATGCCTCTAGTTTCGCCGCTTGATGAAAAGGATTCAACGTTTTTCCCTCGGTACCTTATGGTAACAAGGACCGATGGGCAAAATTTTACAAACGTTGATCCTTTTGATTTACATGATGCAATTGAGGGGAAATGGGGCGATGTAGACACAGTAAAAAAGCTGCGAAACGGCGCACTCTTGATAAAAACTCAAGGAAAGAGACAGACAGATGGTCTTCTTGGGACGACAAGTTTCGGTGGTATTCCAGTCGAGGTAGTGAAGCACCAGTCCCTAAACCTGAAGAAAGGTTTAGTATTTCATAGGGACCTGGTGAACACTACCGACGAGCGTATCCTGGAAAGAACTGGAAAGCATGGCGTTGTCGAGGTGAGACGAATCAAACGTAAGATGAATGGTGTACTAGTTGACACCGGGGCGTTCATCTTATCGTTTGAGTCGGATAGCCTGCCCAAGAGGATCAAAGTGTCAATGTACACTCTCGATGTGCGACCGTATATTCCATCTCCATTGCGGTGTTTTCAGTGTCAGCGATTTGGACATACCTCATCTCGTTGCTCGGGAAAGCCTATCTGTCTTTCCTGTGGCAAGGCCACTCATGAGGGAGCGGAATGTACACCACCTCCCGCATGTCCAAATTGCAAGGGAGAGCACTCTCCCCGCTGGAAGGAATGTCCTGCCTTCCTAGAGGAGAAGAAAATTCAAGAAATAAAGACCTTAGACGAGCTCTCCTACACTGAAGCACGCAGAAAATATCGCTCCATGGCCTCTCCTATTTTCTCAGTATCATATGCTCAAAAGGTATCAAACGAATCTAGTAATCAAGCGGCAAACTTTACATCGGCAAGTTCTAAAAGAGTTACCACTGTTAAAGGAGCTACAAATAGCCCTATTATCACCCCTGTTAGCCAGAAGAAGGTTACGGAATCTTCTTCTGGCATCCAACAAAAGGCGCAGGTGCCTCCAACTAAACCGGCGCCATCGGAGAAGGCAACTCCTCCGATAAGGCCAGTGAAGAAGCAATCTCCGACTCGTTCGAGGAGGAAGTCTTCGCCGGCCACGGCTGGACCCACATCCAGCCAAACAAAACAGGGAACAGGAACGGCGTGTAAGAAAGAGACTGTTCATCGCCGTCTCTCTTGCCCTCCTGCTGAAAAGGCAGCTCCAATACCTGCTGGCAATTCTGCTTCCACGACCACCGGAGGAGCAGTCCTAGCAAGTGCTGCATTGTTTGGCAGGACGGAGACGTCAGGGGGGAAGGGACCAACTACTTCCCCAAATAGACGTCAACGCCGGTTCAAGAAGAAAAATAGTCGGGACGTGCCGGGGACGGACTCCCAGTCATCGGACCGGGAGAAGGTCCCTCGTCACCGCTCTCGCTCTTCACCAAGGACGAGACCCGGAAAGTCCGGCGATAACCGTTCGCCAACCAAGAGAGCATTCGCTCCGTTTTCTTCGTCCTCCGAAGGAGATGTGGAGATTGAGGAATGCCCTCCTACCCTATCACCCACTCCTAAGGATAGGGATGGTTGGCAAACGGTTAAGCATAAGTAGACGACTATCTTCTACTTTAAGTCCACACTATGGCACTATTACAATGGAACTGTAATAGCTATTTTCGACATCTCGCTGAAGTACGCCAATTGATTTCTCAGTTTACGGCAAACATTGTCTGTCTTCAGGAATCCAGGTTTCGTCCTGGACATGAGACAACAATGCGACACTTCAAACTCTTCTCTAAAGACCGGGTGGACGGAGCTGTGGCCGCCGGTGGCGTCTGCACTCTCGTCCACTCTAGTCTCTTTAGTGACGAGGTGCCGTTGCGTACTCAGCTAGAAGCAGTTGCAGTTCGTACTTCGTTGCCAGTAATAGCAACAGTATGTAACGTGTACATCCCGACTGATTCTCAACCGGATTACGGACAGCTGGACGATCTAGTCTCTCAGCTCCCCCCTCCTTTTCTCCTTCTGGGAGATGTTAATGCCCACAACACCATCTGGGGCTCCGCTACCACTAGCGGTAAAGGGAGAGATTTTGAGAGGCTGATCAGGCGGCTGGACCTGTGTTTGTTGAACACAGGGGAACCTACGCACTTCTCTATTGCACACGGCACTTATTCAAGTGTCGATATTACCTTGTGCAGTCGTGCGCTGGTTCCCCTGCTACAGTGGGGTGTGCACGACGACCTTTGTAATAGTGACCATTTTCCAATTATCGTTACTCTTCCGAACCAGAGAGCCATCGAGTTGCCGAAGATACCTTTGAGAGTGTCAACGATCATACCATTCACATAACGAATGGTATTTTGGCTGCTGCTGAGGAAACAATACCTTCCTCATCCGGAAACTCACGCCGGAAGCTTGTCCCTTGGTGGACAGCCGAAATTGCAGCAGCCATTAAAGATCGTCGACGTGCTTTCAAATGCTATCGGAGGCAAAACACCATGGCCAACCTTATCACCTTCAGAAGGATGCGTGCCAGAGCCCGATATCTGATTCGAGAGAGTAAGAAAACGACGTGGGAAAAGTATGTGTCGTCCATGACGGCGCATACTCCATCATCTCAAGTGTGGACTAAGCTTCGCCGGATCTCCGGACTCCCGACATCACTGTCGATACCCAGAGTGTCCATCAATGGAGACATCATCACGGACCATCTCGCCATTGCCAACAGCATTGGCTCGCACTTCTCCGATGTATCCTGCTCCGGGAGTTACGATCCTACATTTCTGACTCTGAAGCGGGAGGCAGAGACTCACCCCTTGTCCTTTGCCACTGCTGCTTCGGAGTCCTATAATGTACCATTCTCTGAATGGGAACTGCGCAGTGCGCTTGCACTGTGCAGGGATACGGCTCCTGGACCGGATAACATACATAATCAAATGTTAAAGCATCTGTGCGAATCCAGTATAAAACAACTGTTGATCCTCTTTAATCGTATATGGATTGAAGGGGAGTTTCCATCTCAATGGCGAGAGGGGATCGTGATACCGATTCCTAAGGCTGGAAAGGATCCCAAGTTTGTAAGCAGCTATAGGCCCATTTGTTTGACAAATGGCCTATGTAAGCTGCTCGAAAAGATGGTGAACCGTCGACTGGTGTGGTTCTTGGAGGATAAAGGTCTCCTGTCTGAGTACCAATGTGGATTTCGCTCTCATAGGTCCACCACTGACCATCTGGTGCGACTTGAGAGCGCCATACAGGAGGCTTTTTTCCGAAAGCAGCACCTAGTCACGGTTTTCTTTGACCTCGAGAAAGCCTACGACACCACATGGCGCTACGGGATCCTTTCCACCCTTCACAAGTGGGGACTCCGTGGTAACTTACCGACTTTCATTGCGAATTTCATGTCCGTCCGACTCTTCCGTGTAAGGGTCGGTAGGACATTATCGCAATACTATACCCAAGAAAATGGAGTTCCTCAGGGTTCAGTGCTGAGTGTCACCTTGTTCGCGATTGCCATTAATGGCATTGTTGCCGCCGCCGGGTCCGCGGTAGTTCCATCGCTGTATGTAGACGATTTAGCTCTGCATTACAGCTCTGGAAGTATGGCAGTCGTGGAACGGCAATTGCAGCTAGCTATCAACCGGGTCGACAGGTGGGCTCACGACCGGGGTTTTCGTTTTTCAGCAGCGAAAACCTCCGCCGTCCATTTTTGTCGGCTCCGGAGGCTACATTTACACCCTGAACTACATCTCAGAGATGCTGCGTTGCCGTTGGTTGACACTTATCGCTTCCTGGGGCTCCATTTTGACAGCAAGTTAACGTGGCAGCACCATATATGGCAATTGAAAATGACATGTCTCAGGAAACTGAACATGCTCAGGTTTCTTAGTGGCACTACGTGGGGGGCTGACCGTGCGGTGCTGCTACGGTTCTACCAAGCCCTCGTCCTGTCCCGGCTAGACTATGGTTCTGCGGCATACGGTTCAGCAAGGCCGGCAACCTTGAAAATGCTGGACAGTATCCACCATAGTGGCGTTAGGCTGGCTATCGGTGCCTTCCGGACCAGCCCGATACCCAGCCTACTCGCCGAATCGGGTGTTCCACCTTTAAATTATAGACGCCAACATATGCTTTTAGCATATGCTGCCAATGTGCGTCAAATGCCGCATCACCCGACCTATCAAGCTCTCTTCGGTACCCAAAACCACCAGGGTTACGCCAACCGGCCTCGTGCCACTCGGCCGGTTGGTATTAGGCTTGATAGCTCGTGTACTGAAATAGGAGTGGCTGTAGGTCCCTGTATGATCCGGACATCTAGCGAGGTGCCTCCGTGGCAAGTCCCGCGTCCGGAAATTCGGTTAGATCTGCACCGAGGTCCTAAGGTGAACACGGATGCCTCCGTTTACCGGAGGCAGTTCCACAGCATAGTTCACCAATTTCCGGACGCTGGCATTCTATACACGGATGGTTCGAAGGTGGACGAGAAAGTGGGTTGTGCTTACGTTATTGATGGTGCAAATACCAAGATCTCTTTGCCTGAGGCCTGTAGTGTGTTTACTGCGGAGCTCGTTGCCATCTATGAAGCTCTGCAGTTTGCACTACAGGATGCACGAATCCACTTTCTCGTGTGTACCGACTCTTTGAGTTCGTTGCAGTCAATTGCAACATGTTTCCCGCAACACCCCCTAGTGCAGCGAATCCACGACCTACTAGCCGGGTTGTGCCACGCTGACACTCGAGAATCACCTTTCTGTGGCTTCCAAGCCACATGGGAATTGCGGGAAATGAGTTAGCAGATCAAGCTGCAAAAGAGGCGGTATCACTACCACCTCTACCAATGGAGGTACCCGCTAGAGATATTCGCTCTCAGTTACGCCTACAAGTTCTGGCTTTTTGGGAGAGTCAGTGGCTAGCTGACCCACTGCCCAGTAAACTGAGAGCGATCAAGGGAACAACTCGCGTGTGGCGGAGCTCCTTCCGGGCCCGGAGAGAGTCCGTCATTTTGTGTAGGCTAAGGATAGGTCATACAAGATCCACCCACTCGTACCTAATGAGAAGGGAAGACCCCCCACTTTGTACCTGTGGAGCCGTATTTACCGTGGCCCACATTTTCACCGAGTGTGTGGATCTTGCTGACTTACGAAGAAACCTTGGTTTGCAGACGACACTCAAACTTATATTAGCCGATGACGCGGTGGCTGCTGATCGCGTTATCCGCTTTATAAGTGAGAGTGGGTTAGGGCCAGCAATCTAAATTTTCCAGTGAACATTGACTCAACGACTTGTTCGTTTTTGAATGATAATGTTTTGTTTTTTCCGTAATTTTTGTTTATTTTTATAATTTTTATTTTTTATTTAATTGTTTGTTTTTGTTTTATTAATTTTTGGTCTTTTTAAATTTAGATGTCCACCTCAAAATTTTAAATTCAATTCTAATTTGTATTCTTTAATCTGTGTTAAGAGGGGCAGATGACCTCGTAGTTCCGCCCCTTAAAACAACAATAACTAACTAACTAACCACTGAACCTAAATTAAGCCTAACTGATATGGATCTGATGATGATCCCTTCATCATCATCATCTTGTACAGTTTCCAGCCCCAGGCTGGGTCTGTTTGGAACACAAGCCTCGCCACTTAGTCCTTTCTTCCCACCACCTCTCCGCTGTCACTCTGGTCCAGTCCTCGCCTCTCTTCTTGACACATTCCTCCACTCCTTTCAGCCATCTATCTCTTGGTCTTCCCCTTGGTCGTTTCTTCTGCATCTGCATCTCATGTATCCTCTTGGTAATCCTCTTCTCATCCATTCTCTTTAAGTGTCCATACCACCTCAGTCTTGACGTCTCAATCCTACCTTGCAAGGGCTCCTCTTTCACCATTTCCCTGACCTTTTCATTCCTCAACCTGTCTCTTTTTGTTGCTCCGATCCTACTTCGCAGGAACTTCATTTCACCTGCCTGTATTCTGCTTATGCCTCTTTTCTTCATTGT
Organism: Meconema thalassinum; assembly: GCA_946902985.2. Lineage (NCBI taxonomy): Eukaryota > Metazoa > Arthropoda > Insecta > Orthoptera > Tettigoniidae > Meconema > Meconema thalassinum. The sequence continues at coordinate 673,119,005 of OX336388.2, forward strand.
CCACGTTTCTGAAGCATAGGTCAGTATCGGGATATAGTAGCTTCTGTATAACACTTCCTTGCTTTTTTGTGGGACATCTTTATTCCACACTAAGCTCCTAATGCTTCTCAGAAATGCTTCTGCCTGTCTGCCACGTTCCGTAATCTCTTTGTCATTTCTCCCATTTTCCTCCACTAGACTTCCCAAGTACTTGAGACTTTCCACCTTCTTCAGCTGTCCACCTCCAAGTGTTATCCCACTCATTGGTCTGTCCTTTTTCCTGGTCGTTAACAGGATCTCACATTTACTGATGTTGAACTTCCATCCGTACTCTCCCACTGTTTCTTCCCAAGCCTTCAGTTGCTCCTGAATTTCCTCCTCCTTGTTTCCCCAGACCATGAGATCATCTGCAAACACCATTGCTTTCATCTTATCTTCTCCTATCTTTCCTGCAATCCGTGTCATTACCTCGTCCATAACCACAATAAAGAGAAGGGGTGACAGCGCACTACCCTGTTTCAGGCCACTCATTTGTCTGAACCAGTCTGTTCTTTCCCCTCCAACTTTCACACAACTCACACTTCCACAATACATCTCCTTCACTCTGCCTACAGTCCCTTTTTCCACTCCCATGTTTTCCATTGCTTCCCAAACCTTCTCCCTACACACACTATCATAGGCCTTTTCGATGTCCAGGAAGGCCATCAACAGATCCTCTCCAAATTCATAGTGGTGTTCCTGGAGCTGTCTCACTGAAAATATGAGATCCACTGTTGATCTCCCAGGTCTGAATCCATACTGCTCCTCTCTCAATTTTCTCTCCACTTTGGCTCGTATTCTACCTTCTAATATCTTTTCATATATCTTGGCACAGTGAGATATGAGTGTGACTCCCCTGTAATTTCTGCACTCCTTTCTGCTTCCTTTCTTAAATATTGGGACAATTAATCCTTTCTTCCAATCTTCTGGGGTCTTTTTCTCCTTCCATATCACCCTCATCACACGGTACAGCCACTGTTTCCCAACCTCCCCTGCTGCCTTCACCATTTCAACACTCACTTCATCCACACCCGCTGCCCTTCCTCCTTTCATCTTGTCTATAGCCATCTCCAGTTCTCTCCAAGTCAAGTCCTTTTCCATTCCTGTGTTGTCTTCTCCATCTCCAATGATCCCTTGACGAACCCAATTTAGTCCCCCATTTATGTGAGAAGTGTTTAAATGATTAATGTAATTCATTTCACTAGGAAATTAATTGTAACTCCCTGCTACTCGTGTTGACCGACTGAGAAACTTCTAACAACATATGTTAAAAAGATCTCTCATATCACAATTGGTGATAAGATTATTAATTAAATCTCAACCAAAGGTCACCCAATAGTTACAATTTTGCAGCTAGGTGGCAGTGCAAGCAGAATGTAGCAATATGAGAGTAGGGTGCCTAAATGGCTCCAACTCATAAGATCTACACCAGGTAGCTGGTTTTTTTTTTTTTTTTTGTCGTGTGACCTCCTGCCATACTATTAATACGGTATTACATTGAGTACATACATAGGGCATCTGACTGCACATTGTTTCTTACTATGTTCCCCACAGTTGCATCTGCTGCATTTCTCCATGAATAATAAAAATCAAACAATCAAATTTATAGAATTGAACCATTATAAGAAGTTCTTTTACTTTCAGGAAACCATCACTGCAACCACAAGATACTCCATTACTCCTTTGCACGGACATGTATCGGAGAGCTGGAGAATACCTCCTGGTGTGGCTTGGCCAGTTGTGCTGTGTTCACTGTGTGGCATTAGTCACTTATCAACTTACAAGCATGTATTATGTGTTAACCGACTAGTTGCTAGAAACTTGTAAATTGTAAAGAAACCATGACTAAATGAGTCTAGTTTCAAAACCGGCCAAATGCACCTGCCGATAAGGTTTCCTTGGATTTGTATTTTTTCTGTTTCAAAACATTGATCAGCGCTTTTGTTTTACTTAAAAACTAGTTCCTTCCATGTCTAGAGGATCAATTATTTGAATCACTCAAAAGTACAGATCAATTCAGTGCTTTGAAACATATACAAATTGCCACCATCTACAGTCTTTGGATATGTATTGTGACTCCTATAAAGAGCTTTGAAGCCACTTTTCAGTGTTGCCTTATTGACAATTGATCCGGCCATAGTGGCCAAGAGTGCTAAATTCCTACCTCGTGCATCGCTTGCATTGGGAAAGCGTGTGTTTGAATCCCACCTTCGCCGTCCTGACAAATGGCTTTCATAGTTTCCCATTTTCACCACCTGGCAAATGCTGGGAAGGTTCCTTTCAATAGGTCCACAGCCAATTTCCTTCCAAAATCCCTTCCCTGACCCATCCAGAAAATAAAATAAATGGCCATTGGCTGCATTAATAAAATTATAACTTTGCAGTCGGTCAACACACTATAATCCCAATTACTGGGAAATGCGAAAATGACTTGTAAAAATTACATGTGATTAAAAAATATGATACGGACTACAGAAGAAGGTGAAAACTATAGAATGACATGTTATGGAAGATAATCTACCTGTGGAATTTCCAGTATATTAAAATATAGATCTCATAACTCTGTTGGATTCAATAAGTCACAACTTAGAAGCAGCATACTTTCAGATAAGTTTACTTCACTTCATCAATAAATTAATTAACTGGTATTCTGCCCAAGGCAGGTCCGAGCCTCCAAAAAGGCTAGAGAGTATGTGCGGTAGGGTGGCCAAGGCCTTTCTGCTCCTTATGTTGAACAACAGCGCGCAGTACCTAGAACCGGTATAACATCCAAGTTCCAACCACGTCCAATACTGTATAACTGCGGATTTCTCGTGGGATCCGATGTTTCAACATGGCCAGGCCGTTGGCTTACTTCATTTGGAACTGATCCAAAATTGACACACACATGGATAATATTACGTCAGATTAATTTATAGGTGCCCATACATGACAGTATTGCCAACTAACATGATTCTATGGCTGCTGATAGGTCCAATCTTTAAATGCATGTAACTTCTATACTATCAATTGATTTTCACCCAAATTTGGTATGTGATTTGTGCACCGAAGCAGATATGAAAGTGTGTTTTCTTTAGTGTCAACTGGGCTGCCAACTGTTGAAAAATGCACGGTATAAATTTTTATCCTAATCTATTATTTATAATCCAAAATTGACTCATCATCGCAGTGCTCAAACCACTAGACCTAGAAAGCTGAAATTTCGCATGTTGGTTGATCCTAGGTTGCAGGGGCTCACTAAGAAACGGTTTTTGAAAATTCAATTTGTAATTGAGATTTTCAGTTCTTTGGCACTGAGCATGGACAGAAGGTACAAAGACTGGATTTAGCTCATTTTAAGCCGCCGGATACGGGAAACAATAGTCAAAGGTCCCATTGGGACCACAAAACACACTTTTTAAGGTCCTAAAATGAACGGTTTCGGAGATATACCCAAAAAACTGTGCTCCCTCTGAGAAACAGATCAATGTTACTGTGACAAGCGCTGCAATTTTGCTGACCGGGAATAGTTTTCTGCCAATATCTCGAAAACGGTTCGTTTTCTACAAATTTGGTTATATGACATTTTGTCGATTAAGCCGCAGATAGCCATGAAAGCATTAATTTTGGGGTCCTCTTTTGCACATTTCAACACATTATTTTCGTTTTTTCATACTTGTATGACTGCAAGAATCGTGAAAATTCGCATGCAATTTGCCACATACAACTCGCACATGATGCCAAATTTCTTTTGATTCTAATTTTATACTCTTTGTGCCAGTTATTGTATGTGTGTTTTCGGATCTTTACGCAGTTTTACAATGTTATAGTGCTTTCTACTTTGCATGGTATGCTTTCTTACTGTTTATAGATTTGGTTTTGTTAACTGAATATTTCTGTTTGCCTATATTTGTCTTCTTTTTGTCGTTTTTTTACCATGAATAGCAACCCAAATTCACAAACTAATGTGTCGAAGTCTACCGACTGTCACATTAGTTTATTTAGTTTTTATAATTAATCTTACTGGTGAATTGGGCAAACTTATTTCAATAAAGTTGGTATTTTAGCTTTCACAGCCAATGAAACTCCGCACAAAACACGGAGTAAACCTACATGGTGTCCACAGGCAGGACAAGTAAGGAATTTTGTTTTTGGTCAGGAAAAAGTGTGAAAAAATTGTGTGAGTCAGGAAAAAATGGCGAAAAGTATTGGAAAGTCAGGAATTTTTGGTATTAACCGTACAGTATTTTGTGTTTTACAGCAATATTTTGATGTTACTATTTCAACTAATCTCTGAAGATAAAAAGCAATAACTCTAGACATCATGGTAAGTTTCCGTTTTTACAGTACATCATAGTAAAAACCTCTTTTACCTATTTTTTGTACGCTTTTTTGGCATTGGCGTAGGGATGTGGCAACCCCATCACTATACTTTAGGTTATTAAGTACTTTGATTTATGTATTATTGCATTATAATTTACTTTATTTTGTATTTTAAATGAATAAGGAGGCGAGCCTTGGGCAGCTATGGGGATGGTGGAGGCTGCAAATAAGATATATATATATATATATATATATTTGCTCAATAAACCTTTTTTCCAATGTTACGATGACTTCGCCAGTCAGGAATTTTGTTGATAAATGGTCAGGAAAATTGCCATGGAAAATTCTGTAGACACCATGACCTAGAAAAGTTGTTGTTGTTTGAGTCTTCAGTCTTTTGACTGGTTTGATGCAGTCTCCATGCCTCCCTGTCCTGAGCTAATCGTTTCATCTCTACATAGCTACCACACCCTACATCCGAGGCAATCTGTTTAACATATTCTAACCTTGGTCTACCCCTACAGTTCTTGTCCTCAACCCTTCCTTCCATAACTAAGCTTGCTATTCCTGGGAATCTTAGTATGTGTCCTACTAACCTATCTCTTCTCTTCATTAGTAGTCGCCAGAAATATCTCTCCTCTCCCACTCGTCTTAATACCTCTTCATTTGTAACCCTATCTACCCATCTGATCTTCATCATTCTCCTGTAACACCACATTTCAAATGCTTCAATTCTCCTCTTTTCTGCTGCACCAATAGTCCAAGTTTCACTTCCAAAGATAGAGACACGATTTTATGGTGAATAAAAAAACACAATAGCGGTGTAAAAACTAACGGCAAAGCGGGATAAAAGCGGTGAATAAATGCCATTGCTTACGGTGTAGAAAAACGGTTTACTAGACTAAATACATACTTTTGCCTTATGTTGCAATGAAGGAAACAACAAACACACTAAATATGGCTTGGTTTACAGTATTCATTTGCTGTTGAAGTAGTAACTCAGTAATGTTTCTAAGTTATCATTTGACAGGTTGGTACGCTTGTCAGACAAAATGTCATTGTAGGCAGAAAGGGCCCTTTCACTGTCAACATTTGAAATGTAAATGTACAGAGATTGAAGACATTTCACAGCTATAGGATATTCTTCTAACATTCCCTTCAATACATCTTCAACTACATTACCGTCACTGCATGAAAAAGATTTACAGGTGATTTGCAGTTGAATGTAGAACTTCAAAAAGTCATGAGAATTCACTCCAGCAAAAAGGGGGATTTTCTCTATCTTGTTGAAGAGAGATGACTCTGTGTTCACAGTTCTTAGCAGGGGCAGATGAAACAGTGAGGAGAGTGAATTAAAAATCTCATGAGCAGAGTCTTTTGCCAGCATATCTGAGAGTTTTGTGTGACATGCATTGGCAAGGGCTACGAACCTTTTTTCAGCACTTTTCTTTCTATCACTTGATAGTTCATTCAATGCCTTCAATGTGTCTGGTTTCATCACTAGTTTTTCGATAACGGTGTACTCAGAAATGAGTTCATTTACCATTGGAACAACTTTACGTGCCAAAGCATAATTAGAACCCTCGAAGCAAGTTATCTTTTCAGAAGTTGAGGCACAGTGTTCTTTCACAAAAATTGCCTCACACAAAATTGATTTTACTTCACTTTCACTTAATTTTTGAAAGTATTTAACACTTTCAGCATCACTCTCCACTGTTTTAAAATACTGAACCAAGTCCATGACATAGTCTGCCAAGTAGGAAACTGATGTGAACCACGTATTCCACCTTGTGATAACTGGTGAGGGAAAGAGCTTTATATCCTTTTCTCCTTCACCATACTTCTGCTGCAAGAACCTAATATACCTATGCTTCCGTTTTCTTGTATTAAGAAAAGCTTGCTTTGTTTTGGTAACACACTCATTCACACGATGAAGTTTATCGGCCAGATTCCTGCTACTAAATCAAGCTTGTGTGCCCAACACTCAATGTGAAGAAGGTTGTCCGATATCAAACCTTGTAAAGTTTGCACACACTTTTTCATATATCGTGCACCATCTGTTGAAGTACCTATGACATTTTTGTATTTAAGTTTGTCTCTTAATAACCTCCACTATGGCTTGAGAATATTCCTGCGAGTTAACATTCTGAAGCATTAGGACACCACCTACTAGCACTTCAGGAGTCTCGCTACTTCCCTTGGGAAGAGTTCAAAATAGCACAATGAACACGGCTCGACCCATCCTATCTGTGGTTTCATCACAGTGTAGAATAACATGCTGATTCTTTAATTTCTCACTACTTGATTCTTCTTTTTCTTGATGTAATAAGGGCAAATATTTCTTTCGTAACCAGCCAGCTGTGGGGAAAATTTCCACTTCCTAAAATAGTGTAATAAAAAAAATCTATTAACAAGCAAATCATTTTAATTTAAAATATTAATAAATCAGACTTATTTGTTGTTTATGATATGAACTTAAAAGTATTTAAAAGTAAACTAAGTCATTACTACACTTTCTAGTAACCCACATCACGTTTCCATGGTGGCTACGAAACTTTCAGCTGTAAATGTCATGGCGGGTTGGTGGATTCTCGGCAATCGTAACCTTCCCTCCCTGATAAAATTCGTTACATAAAACTACGTCTTTCCACCTATTATTATTTTTATCGCTACGAAAAGTGGGGCTGCGGGATACTGGTAAGTGTAGCGGCATCTGGAAAAATATTAACTCGCCTGGTATATGTTTGTTCATCCAATCCTTCATTGTTGGATGATCTAGCTTTTCTAAAGGAATGTTGGCACTCAAAAAGGCCTCCACTGTTGACATTACAAATTCGTCGGAGTAATTTCTCACTTTTTTTTTGGTATTCCCGACCGCCTCTTGAACTGATCTGTCTTTTGGTACCTCCTTCAGACAAAATCCTTTTCTTCTTTTTGTGATTTTCACTTAAGTTGTGTTTCACACATGAATCGCGACGCTTCCAATCTAGTCTAATGTTGCAGAATTTGCACATACTGTAACTATCTTCTGCCGAGCATCGAAAACATGATAGCCTTCGTCTTTAAACTCGTCAGCCCTATCAAAACACGTCTTTTCGGCATTGAGAATTCACACTAGAAATAGAAATTTCAACTACACATCACAGCGCACCCACGTGGTCAGCAATGCGCGGCCCAACTCTCTCACTTGTCTCCCAGTACGACAAGATAGCCAATATTGAAACTGTGTAGTAATTTCCTGCTACGTGATGTTAGGATATGCTTAGGCTTTAAACACTTAAAAATACATTTGAATTGGGTTCTACCAGCAATGCTAACAAGGTGAAAACCACTGAAGGCTCGCGATATCGCACCAAATCGTGTAGAGACGTAATAAACAAGCCGATTTCGTGATATGTCGCAAATACGGACGTACATCGCAAATAAGGTGGAATTTCGCGTTTAGTCGTGAGGACAAATTCAGTGCTTTATGATCAAACGATATTAAACACACATTTAAAACACCTTTGATGCACATATAAACACATTTCGCATTTTCGCGATACACCATAAAATAGTGTCTCTATCCATAGAGTGCCACGCTCCAGACAAAGGCTTTCAAAAATGACTTCCTAATACTAAATCTATATTCGATGTCAACAGATTCCTTTTTTGTAGAAATGCTTTCCTTGCCTGAGCCAACCGACTTTTTATATCCTCTTTGCTTCGTCCATCACTGGTTATCTTGCTTCCTAAGTAACAGAAGTCTCCTACTTCTTTCAGCTTTTCACCTGCCAATTTGATGTCCATACAGGTTTCTGATTTATTTCGGCTGCATTCCAGTATTTTTGTTTTACAATTATTAATTTTCATCATGTATTCTTTCCGTAAGACGTAGTCCATACCATTCAAAAACTCATTCAATTCCTCAGGCGTGTCGGCCAAGATGACGATGTCAACAGCAAATCTCAGAGTTTAAATTATTTCTCCTTGAATCTTCACTCCCACTTTAAATTTTTCTCCAATTTCCTTCATTGCTTGTTCAATGTAAAGATTGAAAAGTATGGGTGATAAGTTGCAGCCTTGCCTTACACCTTCTCTCAGCTTCTCTCTCATGTCCTTCAGCTCGAATGACTGCTGTCTGGTTTCTGTATAGATTGTATATCACCCTCCTATCCCTGTACTTTATTCCAATAGATTTCAAAATGTCAAGCAATTTAGTCCAATCAACGTTATCAAAAGCCTTTGCTAAGTCTACAAATGCCATGAACGTTCTCTTATCTTTCCTTATTCTACCTTCCAGAATCAGTCTAAGACTTAGTACAGCTTCCCTTGTTCCTACATTTCTCCTGAAACCAAACTGGTCTTCACCCAACTCCGTTTCTATCTGGCTTTCAATCCTCTTGTAAATTATTCTTGACAGGATCTTTGAAGCATGAGTAATCAAGCTGATTGTACGGTAATCTTCACATCTGTCTGCTCCCACTTTCTTTGGTATAGGGATAATAACATTCTTCTTGAAATCAGGGGGTACCTCACCTGTCTCATAAATCCTACACACCAAGTGAAATAACCTGATCAGACCTTCATCTCCTATGCAGCGTAGCAACTCAATCGGTATATCATCTATGCCTGGTGCTTTGTTCCTGCTTAAGTCTTCCAATGCCCTGTCAAATTCTGATCTCAATATTAAATCTCCTTTTGCATCCTCATCAATTTCCTCCTCCCTTTCCATTACATGATTCTCAATCTCCTTTCCCTTGTACAAACACTCTATGTAAGCTTTCCATCTCTCAACCTTTTCTTCCCTATCTGTTAGAGGCTGTCCATTTGTATCCTTAGTATTACAGCATTTAGTCTTCTTTTCCTCAAAAGTATTCTTAATCCTTCGATAAGCTGTGTCTACTTTTCCTAATTTCAGACAATTTTCTGTTGCTGAGTTTTAATTGCTTGGCCCTGAATTTCAATATACAATCATTTTGTAAGCTTTATTGGGATGATTAAAGTTTGTTTTGTTACTGTTACTCTTTATCATGACATGATACGTAGTTTCAGCAATATTACTTACTGCGGATACGACAATTGCTACCAAGTTTGGTGTATTTTTAGCATACTGTTTATATGTTTAAATATAGTATTGTAAAGATTCGTGCAATTGCCCAGCGGTCACCATTCTTTATCCTCGTAGTGACGGGCAGGCGGGGTGTGTGAGGAATGCAGAATAGCCAGTCCGGCCGGGCTAATTAGGGTAGCCCCTCCCCAAGGCCACTACCTATACAATAGCGCTACGAATCAGGTAGACTATTGACGCAAGGCTTCCAGACTCTTTCTGCTTCCGGAGACTACTGGGTGTGACAAGAAGGTCCCGAACCTCGCTGGGAGTGGCTAGATGATTCTGGAAGCCAACCACGAGGACATACTCGACGCTACTGGAAGGGGCAAGAACTAGAACTTTCGAGACCAGATGGCTGACTGCATATATACGAGCAAGCTGAGGTGAGCAGTCAGTTCTGCGTGGGAGCGAGCGAGTGTTAGATCGGAGTCAGTGTTAGTTGAAGCAGTTTACCGTGCCTAGCGCGATGAGTGAAAATAAATAATGGAGGACTGTAAATAGTGAAGACGGGGTGTGAAGATAAATGTGGAAATAAATAATGTAAATAGTGACTGTGGAAGATAAATAGTGACTGCAAGAGAAACTGACTTGTAGAGATCAGTGTATATAAATAGTGACTTGTAGCTGTATAAAGTGAGATTCTGTGTATGTGTGTGTGCAAGTAAACAGGCCTAATTTGTTTTAGTGTTAATTTGTGTAAATAATTTGATTTAGTGTTAACTAGTGTAAATAACACTATTGTAAATAAAGATTTAGTGCATTATAGCCTGACCTATTTTTACGAACCCTAAAAACGTAACAATTGGTGTCAGATATGAGGGTCAGGTTATGCGTGCGTGCTTCTGTATGAAACAGTGCGTACTTTTGAAAAGGCTACATTAAGGAAGTGTGTACTATAGTGAATTCTTAGTGACTGTCTTGTGTGTACCATCTGGAAGCCTGGTTAATCGTGTGCTGACTGTCCGTGTGTCTCGCATTTTGTACTGTAAAATGGCGACAAGGAAAGTAAAACTTTCAGCACTGAAGGTTTCGGAATTACGACAGGAATTGGAAGAAAGAGAAGCTGATACCACGGGACCAAAGTCTGCGCTACAAGTGCGATTACGTCAGTTACTGCTGGACGGAGGTGAGGACCCAGATATATTCCTTTTTGAGCTTCCTTGCGGCATAGGCCAGCTGGTGGAAATTTTGGAAAAGAAAATGGCGGACAATGTGGAAAATTTAGAGAAGAAAATAGTAGAAAACTCCAAAATTATGGAAAGGAATATAATGGGAAATAATGCCAATCTTGAGAGGAAACTTCGAGAAGTAACACTCACTACGGAAACGAAGCTGAGGGAGGAATTTCAAGAATCGCTGCGGAAGTTGGAGGACGAGCTTGCGAGCGCCCTGCTTCAAAATAAGGACAAGCAACGAAACGAAACCATTGCCGCTGCTGAACCATCGGAAGGTAAGGAGAGTTTACCTGTTCCCACCACTGGGCGGACTGACTTGCCAATGGATCGTGCACCCGTTCCCGCAGTTGGGCGTTCTGACCTGCCAACATTCGATGGGAAATCTGCATGGGAAGAATACTTCACCTTGTTTGAGACCGCCGCCATGATAATGGGTGGTCAGAGGTCACGAAAGCTGCAATGCTGAGCTTGTCGCTGCGCGGAGAGGCCCTACGAGTCCTACAAGCTGTTCCCTTATCGGAGAGACAGAACTACGACGTTCTTGTTCAAAAACTGGAAATGCGGTTCGGACATCGACACATGGAGCAGCTATATCGCTCCCAGTTAAGAAATCGCTGCCAAAGACCTAACGAGAGCCTACAGGAGTTTGAAGCAGACATAGTCCGTCTTGTTAGGAGCGCCTACCCAACATTGCCCAGCGACGTTTACGAGAGTCTTGCTACCGAGAAGTTTCTCGACGGGCTCCGCGAGACCGAGACTCAGCGGGCTGTGAAGCTGGCGCGCCCGAAAACTTTGAATGATGCTTTGACCCTAGCCCTTGAGTTCGAGGCTGTTCAACAATCCGTGCGCAGCCAGGCGCGCATTCGAGCTCTGGAGGGAGACAAGGAGGCCCAACCTGTGCCTTCCATAGAAGAAATCGTGGAGAAAGTTCTTCAAGCCTTGCAGACCAAGAAGAAACGGACGAGGTGCTGGGGCTGCGGGGAGGTTGGGCACCTCAGAGATCGATGCCCTAAACTTACGACTAACAAGTACCAGCCGCAGGGAAACTAAAGAGGGTTGATGGGAAGGGGCGACTGTCAACCCGCGCCAACACCAGGAATGCCCCCACTTCTGCTATCGTCGCGTCTCTGGGTCGTCAAGCCAACTCAATTTTTGTCGGTGGCCATGTGGATGGAGAACCCAGAGACCTACTGCTGGACACAGGGGCCACAATGACCATCATCCGACCAGGCATCGTGAGAAGAGCAATAACACCCACAAGATGGACACTGCGAACAGCAACGGGGGAGCCAGCCAACGTTCGAGGGGAGGCAGTCGTCGACTTCATCATCGGTGATACCCAGTTTCGCCATCGTGTCTTGATCGCTGAGGTGGAAGAGGACGTTATTCTCGGGATGGACATCATGACTAAGTACAAATTCGGACTAGACTTGGGAAGCGGAATTTTGAGAGTCGGAAACGAGGAGGTAGTGCTGCAGAAGAGGAACGCCGCGTCGGTACGGGTGATAGCAGCGATAGATATGGTACTGCCAGGACGTAGTGAAGTAATGGTAGAAGGGAAGCTGGACGGTGAAATTCCTGAAGGTTGTGTCGTCATGGTAGGGCCTACGTTTGGCGAAGACGAAACTGGACATGGAATGCTGGTAGCCAAAGCTTTGGTTCGTGCAGGGGCGAAGATTCCTGTGCGGGTAATGAACCTTCATGATCACCCAGTAACCGTTCGGGAAGGAACCAGCTTGGGAATATGTTCGTCTGTGTCCTCCGTCGTACGCCAAGTGCGAACAGCTGCCTCCTCATCCGGTATACATTCAGTGTGGCTTGACAGTCTTATCGAAGCAGCGTGTCAAGAGCTAAATCCTGAGCAGAGCCGAGAGGTAAGGGAACTTCTCAAACGTCATAAAGATGCCTTCCAGGATGGGACTGGTAATGGAAGAACGAACGTGGTGCAACATCGCATCGATACGGGTGACTCAAGACCTATTCGCCAGACGCCCAGAAGATTGCCACTAGCCAAGCGAGAGGAAGCCGAGCGAATAATAAGCGATATGGCTCGCGATGGGGTGATTGAACCTTCAAGCAGCCCCTGGGCCTCGCCAGTGGTTCTGGTGAAGAAGAAAGATGGATCTACGCGGTTTTGCGTAGACTACCGCCAGCTGAACAATGTTACGAAAAAGGACAGTTATCCTCTACCACGCATCGATGACACCCTGGACACCTTGGGTGGGAGCACGATCTTCTCCACATTGGACCTCAAGAGTGGCTACTGGCAGGTCGGGTTGGACCCCAACGACAAGGAGAAGACCGCCTTTACGATTGGTTCGGGACTGTGGAACTTCACTGTTATGCCGTTCGTACTCTGTAACGCCCCTGCTACGTTTGAACGTTTGATGGAGCGAGTTTTAAAAGGGCTGTCTTGGGAAACCTGCTTGGTCTACTTGGATGACATCATCGTTCTCGGAAGGACGTTTGAAGACCACCTAAAGAATTTGGAGCAGGTGTTCGTACGTCTAAAACAAGCCAACCTGAAGCTCAACCCCAAGAAGTGCTTCCTCTTTCGAAAAGAAGTTAATTACCTGGGCCACGTTGTTTCCGGAGAGGGGGTTGCAGTAGATCCGGAGAAGATAAACGCGGTGAAGGAGTGGCCAATACCGAAGGATAAGCGCGAAGTTAGGAGTTTCCTCGGACTATGCACCTATTACCGTCGATTCGTGCCTGGATTTGCTAATCTCGCGAAGCCTCTGACTCGACTTACCGAAGACGGCCGGAGTTTTGTGTGGGACACAACCTGTCAACAGGCTTTCGAACAACTGAAGGAGGTACTGACCAATGCTCCTATCCTGAGTTACCCACAACTGGAAGGACTGTTCGTTTTGGACACCGATGCTAGCAATGTGGGCATCGGTAGCGTGCTCTCCCAACTGCAAGGTGGGCAGGAAAGAGTGATAGCTTACTTCAGCAAGATTCTTTCTAAACCGGAGAGGAACTACTGCGTGACTAGAAGGGAATTGCTTGCTGTAGTGAAGTCGGTGGAGCATTTCCACAAGTACCTCTACGGGAGGAAGTTCGTTCTACGGACTGATCATGCAGCACTTACGTGGCTGCTGAGTTTCAAGAACCCGGTGGGACAGGTAGCCAGGTGGATCGAAAGGCTCGAGGAATACGACTTCGACTCTGAACACAGGGCTGGTCTTAAACACAGAAATGCTGATGCTCTATCTAGGAGACCATGCGCGCAAGACTGCAAGCACTGCAATCGGATAGAAGACAAAGTTGCAGCGGTAAGAAGAAGTACTGTGACTGACGACCACTGGCAGGATGAGGAAATCCATAAGGACCAAGAAAACGATCCGGACTTAAAACACCTACTGCGTTGGAAGAAGTCTGAGGAACGACCGACCTGGGAAGAGGTAGCTCCCTTCTCGCGCTCTGTAAAAGCCTACTGGGCTCAGTGGAATTCCGTGATTTTGGAAAAAGGGGTTCTAAAGAGGTACTGGAGAATGAGAATGGGACTCATGAGAGGCTACAGCTTATTGTTCCACGAAACAGGGTATCCGAGATAGTGCAGTTGCTGCATGATGGAACGTCCGGAGGGCACCTTAGAGTTCGGAAAACCATAGAGAAAATCCGAGAGCGGTTTTACTGGTTCAATTGCTCCGACGACGTTCGTGAATGGTGCAGAAAGTGCGTGGTTTGTGCCACTGCGAACGGGCCTCAGAAGAAGAGAAGAGCAGCGATGAGACAGTACAACGTTGGTGCACCGTTCGAACGGATCGCCATCGATGTAGCGGGCCCCTTCCCCACGACTGAGAGTGGAAATAAATACATCTTGGTAGCAATAGATTACTTCAGCAAGTGGGTAGAGGCATATGCATTGCCCAATCAAGAGGCGGTGGTGGTTGCCGAGACACTAGTAAGGGAGCTGGTGAGCCGATTTGGTGTACCTTTGGAATTGCATTCCGACCAGGGGCGAAATTTCGAGTCGTCGGTGTTCCAGGAATTGTGCCAGATTCTCGGGATCCGGAAAACAAGAACAACTGCCCTGCATCCACAGTCCGACGGCATGGTGGAGCGCATGAACAGAACAATGGAGAAATACCTGTCCAAGATTGTATCCGACCACCAGCGGGATTGGGACAAGTTTCTCCACTTGTTTCTACTGGCATACCGCTCTTCTATACATGAGACCACTGGCCAAACGCCAGCTAATGTGCTGTTTGGCCGAGAGCTGCGGTTGCCGTGTGACCTGACGTTCGGCTGCAAACCTAAGGATGACGTTGTTGGCGAGGACTACATCTCCGACCTCCGTCGAAGGATGAATGACATTCACGACCGAGTTCGCGCAAACATCCAGAATGCGAGCGACCGGATGAAGGAGCGTTACGACCTAAGAGCCGAATCAGGAGGGTACCAAGCAGGAGATCTAGTCTGGCTTTTCGACCCAAAAAGACGGTGAGGGTTCTTTCCGAAGCTACAACGCTCCTGGGACGGACCATATGAGGTACTGAAGAGGATCAACGACGTCGTCTATCATATCAGGAGAAGACCGAATGGCAAACCCCGAGTGGTCCATTTCAATCGGCTGGCACCGTTCCTGGGCCACAACGATAACGAGGGGCACGTACAACACGCCCGTATCTGTCGATTGCCAGAAGCAGAACGATCCTTCGAAGAGTTCATGGCTCAATGCCGAATTGGCCGAAAAGTTCGTTATGGCGTCACTACCGAGATTCGACGAGATTTATTCCAAACCGCCAGTGGGTATGCCTTGGCTCACTGTGTGGCTAAGGACCTGAGGATGAGCCAGGGAATCGGCCAGGTGTTCCGGCGGAAATACGGCGGGATTGAAGAGCTACAGAGCCAAGAGCCTCGTGTCGGTGGCGTGTTGTGCTTAACCAGGAACGAGCAATCGCTGTTCTATCTGGTGACGAAAGAACTTTCCCATCTGAAGCCCTCCTATCGTGCCATCTGGGATAGTCTACTTGCTATGCGGGAGCACCTACTGGAGCGAAGCATATCCAAATTAGCTGTACCCAAGTTGGGCTGTGGACTAGATGGGTTGGACTGGAGGATTGTAAGAAGCATGCTAGAGGAAGTCTTTCGACGCACAGGGATTGAAGTTCTGGCGTGCTGCTGGCCCCGAACAAACGTGGTGTCTCAGAAAACGGTGGACTGTTACTTCTTCGTCAACTCACGATGCCGTGAAGGACCGAGCTGTTCCTACCGTCACCCTGTTGGAAGTGTCTGCTCCGAGACGGAACAGTGTTAAGGAGGGGGCAGTGTAAAGATTCGTGCAATTGCCCAGCGGTCGCCATTCTTTATCCTCGTTGAGACGGGCAGGCGGGGTGTGTGAGGAATGCAGAATAGCAGTCCGGCCGGGCTAATTAGGGTAGCCCCTCCCCAAGGCCACTACCTATACAATAGCGCTACGAATCAGGTAGACTATTGACGCAAGGCTTCCAGACTCTTTCTGCTTCCGGAGACTACTGGGTGTGACAAGAAGGTCCCGAACCTCGCTGGGAGTGGCTAGATGATTCTGGAAGCCAACCACGAGGACATACTCGACGCTACTGGAAGGGGCAAGAACTAGAACTTTCGAGACCAGATGGCTGACTGCATATATACGAGCAAGCTGAGGTGAGCAGTCAGTTCTGCGTGGGAGCGAGCGAGTGTTAGATCGGAGTCAGTGTTAGTTGAAGCAGTTTACCGTGCCTAGCGCAATGAGTGAAAATAAATAATGGAGGACTGTAAATAGTGAAGACGGGGTGTGAAGATAAATGTGGAAATAAATAATGTAAATAGTGACTGTGGAAGATAAATAGTGACTGCAAGAGAAACTGACTTGTAGAGATCAGTGTATATAAATAGTGACTTGTAGCTGTATAAAGTGAGATTCTGTGTATGTGTGTGTGCAAGTAAACAGGCCTAATTTGTTTTAGTGTTAATTTGTGTAAATAATTTGATTTAGTGTTAACTAGTGTAAATAACACTATTGTAAATAAAGATTTAGTGCATTATAGCCTGACCTATTTTTACGAACCCTAAAAACGTAACAGTATGAAGACGTTAAACGATAGGTGTTCAATATTTAAGAAAGGTTATTTAAATTTTACTACATAGAAGCTGATGTTTATTTACAATATATAAAAGCACTTTCCTACCTACAAAGTGGAGGCAGACAGGTTTTTCTCCGGGTACCCCGGTTTTCCCTGTCACAATTTAATTCCAGCAACACTCTCCACGATCATTTCATTTGTCATTCATTTAATCATTTCCCCAGGGGAGTACGACAGGCTTCGGCAGCCGGCACAGTTCATATTCTCGCCGCAAGATGGGGCCTTCATTCATTCCATTCCCTGACCCGGTCGGTCGACAGGAAGCAGGCTGTGGATTTTCACTTTCCTACCTCTGATTGATAATTGGACGAGTGAAAATACATGTAGTCTACACAAATGCTTTGGCTGGGAATTAAACTCCGTCAGCCTTGGTGAGAAGCAAGCATCGTGACTGCAGCACCAACACGGCCCCTTCTTAGTAGTGTAATAATGATAATTGAGACATGAGAATCTCATTGTCTCAAACTTAATTTATCGTCTATTACATATTGGTCCTATTTCATTTAAATTGGAGAGCGGCGCGGCATTTGAGTTCCCTTCGTGGCCGTCAGAGTTCTCCACTCTTCAGTGACCATCGGTCAGTACTTACGAAATTTCCGCTAGAGCGTGCGCCATGCGCGTTTCTCGTGTCTTCAATATGTGGCCCCCTAAGATTTCTAATTAAGTCATATTAACTCCTAAAATACAAATAAAATATATATATCCGTTTCTGCCCAATTAATAGATTGGTGTCGTGTGCATACAATCTTAAATGTGACATTGTCGTGCTCAAGAAGGCACTTCTGATTGGCTATCAAAAAAGGGTTGGAAACAGGCGCACATGACTGTCGTTTATTTTTCCGCCATGTTGAAAAAACTCTGTTCTGTGATCTGATATCAACAAGACGTGTTTTGGGTCTTCTCAGGCAGGGGAAATTTCTCGTTGCCTGAGGAATTATAATTCTATGGAATATATTGTACAAGACGAAGAGGCTAGATTGAGCCAATATTCTGGATATATGTAGTTCCTGGATCTTCCTATTAATTCGGAAGAAACTTGAAAAAATGTGAAACAACAGTATGGCAGCCATGTTGGTGAAGTCGTGTGGTTTAAAATCTTTAGTTCTGTTATTGTGTTTTTTTTAAATATTAAGTGTCTCCCGGAAAAAAGGATTTCCTAAAGATATGTTAATTTCTTTTTATTTGTGGAGCTCCACCGTAAGTCTTGTCATAGATTTTTATTTATTTTCTTCTTTACGTGTAATTGTTGTTGTTATATATTTGATATTTTATTTGTAATTCCGGGGACACTTGTCAAGTTTAACCTTTGTTTTCTCTCTTTTTTTTTTTTGTTAACTTAAAATGAATTCTCCCCTTGTAATTACGGGTGCTTCATATTTTATTCTTTAATGAAGTTGTTTGCCTAATTTTGGTACATAGTTCGTTTTTCTGTTCATGATCCGAACTATTTAACCTAAACAAAAAGAAATGTAAACTTTTAGTAATGATATGCACTAATCTCTAAAAATCTCACTGAGGGTTTTATTAATGTAATTATTTTCTACTATTCTTGCTTTTAAATCGGGACTGTGACATACCTTCAACTGTTCGACGCCATTGTTTTTTGTTTTATCCTATTGCATTGTGGGTCGATATCTATTGTCTTCTTCTTTCCTTGTCGGTCCATTTCAGACGTGTTATTGTGGTCTAGAATTTTTTTTAAATATTATTGTAATATCTTCATAATTTGGATTTCCTTCTTGTGAGTGATTGATTGTATTGTTGAACGTCATATTATTTTGTTCTCTGTAAATTTTATTTTTATTGGTGTTTGCGTCTTAGTTTTGAGCACATGGCTTTGTTGACATTATGTCCAATCTGTGATAAGAGATAGTCGTCCTCTTGATTCTTTTCTTATTTTAGTTATTTCAAATCTAACTTCATATTATACCTTAAGGTATTATGTTGCACCTTTTGCTCATATAGCTTTCCGTGTAAATTATATGAAAATTTTGTCTTGGCCTTAAGCTATTCGATGTTCCTCAGTGAGACTAGGTAGGTTTATTCCGGGCTTATTTGTTGATATTGTAGATGCACCTTTTAAATTTTATTTTCTGTAACTTTAGCTAGTTTTTTTTAAATTAAATTATGTTTCTTTATAACTAACACAAGTGTTATCTTTTCATTGGTCATAGCTCTGGTAGGTTACTGGGGGACAGCTATAGTTAAGCCTGTGGGACTCCCTCTTTTCCCTACTTACACCTATAGGTTCTTCTGTCGGAGTGTGTTCCTGAGGTGATTTTCAGTTGCGGACTCTGAAGATAGGTGAACAGTCCAACACGCTTCCCCCCCTTAAGCTCTGTCTGTTAGGTAGTCAGCCCGAAGGCTGGTTGGATCCTCAAACAGCACTGCCGGTAGGTTATGTGGGTAGATACCCACAAAAACCCAAAGCAGCGCTCTATTGAGGCGTACTAGGCAAGAAGAGGAGCGAGGTAGTTTGCCATTGCTTTCCTCACTGAGTCAGTACAGCAGTACTAACCCTATGAGTAGAACCCTTCACAGCATCCACAGGCACTGACTGTGCCCTGAATGTCATTACTAAGCACCACCCATACCTCAGTAGCTTCCATATAATCACAGCCATGAGTGAGACTGAGACATCGGTGAAAAGCCACATTTTACTCTAGCCTGTGCCAACAGACAAATGCAAACGTACTGCATTCATCAAGAGATGGCAAACAGGCCACCTTAAGCTCTGTCTCAATAATAATAATAATAATAATGTTGATTGATCCTACGTTGTAGGGGCTCACTAAGAAACGGTTTTTGAAAATTCAATTTGTAAGCGAGTCTTTTTGGCCCTTTGGCACATGTATATAAACGATATGTTTGGAGATTCATTTCCCTACGTGACAGTGTTTCCAACATAATTTTACCTATGCTGATACGTTCAATGTTTGACTGCAGGTAACTTCCATAACCTTAATGGATAACTAAAAAAATGTTATATATTTTTATATAATCATTGGTATGAATCTTACATTTTAAGAACAGTAGGCTCTTTAGTTCATCACGGAACTGCTTGTTACTTCTGAAATTGGAGGAGAGTCCTATAGATGCGAACATTGTAAAAAAAAATATATATATATTTTGGGAAATGGAGAGGGTAAATTAAGAAATATAATTTTGATGCTACATAAGATATATTTAATCTAAATAAACAAAGTTAACATCTTTCATCAGCAATGATTCATCAAAGTATCCACGCAGCAAAAGTTCTGCAAAGATCGAATATGATACCGTAATGCGGTGGATTTACGTGGTCAATTTGCGATAGAGGAAATTTATGTTCTTTTCTGAGTCCTTTTATGGAACTATGAAATTCTATCACTTGATCTGTGTTGTCAGCTGGAAGACATTGACATAGTAAAGTTCTCCTCAATCTTAAATTGTTCTGACGCGTAAATCGTATTGCCAAGCCTCGGGCGCCTTAAATTTTGAAGCTGAGATTCCTTGATTTTCTGTAATCTCATGCACTTTGAACTATAGCATTTTGTGCATCACGGCGTGACCATTCTTTCTTGTTTCAATGGCCCACTTTAACACTTTTGCATCAACTTCTTCGTACTTTCCCCTCTGTATGGCACGAAATGATTTAGAGTCCTTTTTCACTAACGTTAGTTTGTCCTGATTACACCAATAACGAATCATTTGATGCCGCACGTTGGATTCACGAGATGCCATTTTTCAATGCAAACTCGACAACACTTAATTTAAACGAGGCTGTAAAACTCATTCTGCGATTACCGGTTTTCATTTTCCAAATCATCAACAGTGCGTGTCTCGGATAAAGACTAGACGTGAGAAGAAAGATACGGTACGAGCCAAGCAGCTGAACAAGTGGGAGGAGGTGGGGAAGGGGATTGTGAAGCAAGCCTGGCTCCAAGGACTCCAGTGGAGTCGAGCCATCTGGAGCCTATTATAGCCGCAGCGTGTTTGTTTGACAAAATGTCTCAGAAGTCCGAGACAGACAATGCTGCCATAATCATGATGACGATAGTAAGGAATTCGTCAATTTCCAATTTGACTCTCAAAAATTAAGGGTGGTGGTAGAGGCGATGGGGTCCTATAGCTGAGTTAATATGGTATTCAGTGTTCATATTTCTATTCTGGCGGCTTATTGTTTCAAGTATTTCTCAGTAGTATTAGCCAAGGTTTCGTGGATTAGTTCGGAGGAGGGAGGGGGATTATTTACAAGAAGTTTTGTGATTTTTCAGCTTAGCAGCCTTGATCTTAACATTTTCTTCTCAAGGGGTCTTAACACTTCAGTTCTAACAGCTGTATTAACTGTATTGTTTAAGATTCTGTCGATCTTATGAGGGTTGGTGTTTGAGGACCGGTTTTCGTTTTCAAATTGACATTGTGGGATCTAGTAGAGCTAATCTGGTTTGTAGATTTAAACTTTGAGATATTATGATGCTCGCTTGTCGAGCAAAGCATGTCATCCTATAGTTTTCCCTCTTCTGTAATCCATAACAAATACTTCTTAATCACATGTAATTTTTTTCAGGTTGCTTTTTACATTTTCCAGTAATTGGGATTATATTGTGTTGACCGACTGAGAAGTTGAGTAATGTAGGTCTCATGGAGTGCTCAGTGATCGCTAGCAGTATAGAGGTTATGAAGTGTCAAGTACTGTAGGTAATGGTAAATGAAGTGAGTAGCTGAGCCAAAATAATTAGATTCTGCAACTAGAGCTGGAGGGGTAGGAAAAGAAACATAACCATGGGGGAAAAGATTGTCAACTTTGGAGGTTAAAAATTTAACTTCAGGGCTTTTTGGACAGGTGATGGCTGACAATGGGATCAACACTAACTGGAAGTTATGGAGATAGGTTGATGGGATTAAGCATTACTCAGGAAAGTTTGGTACTAGACTTAAAGAACAATGGCAAGGATCTGTCTTTGGGAGGAGGAAGAGGGCCTGTGGTAGTTATTGGTGATACAATAACTGGGTTCAACGTATATTTTTCTGTATTATTCGGAAACCTGACTTTTTGCCAGACGTTTATTCGCGATAACTTCCGAAACTCAACAGTAACCTCTCATTTCTGATATTGACCTCTAAATTTGGATATCTCAAATTGAAGTCCAGAAATAACGTGTAATGATTTATTGTCACAATCTTGCAAAATGATACCGTTTCGAAAAGAATCTCAAAAATGCTTTGAAAAACAAGGGTCTTTATTTTTGCTTGGCAAGGACATTCTCGCTCACGCGCTCCGCCAGTGACAGCTCAGTTCCCGGCTGCCGCACGCGCGTATAGACTGCAGAATACGGTGCACAGACGCCGGGAGCCCGCCGATGAGCCGGCTTGGTGATCCTAGGTGAGACCCCACCCAACACACGGCATAAACCTGGTAAAATTGCTGAGTTTTATGGTACTTAACTTTTTTGTTGTATCCACCGTGCTGCAATTCCTCACGCAGATGCTGCATGAACCAATTCTTACACGGAGTCTACTGTTGGCACACTGACATTGCACTCCACTAAACCGAACTATTGGCTACTGCAGGTAATGGTGCGAGCATGTCTGTAACAATGCCAGAGATCAACGATGACAATCGAACATTGTAGCGTCCGAGTATCATGACTACCGTTATACCTAGTTGACCTTCAAGGAAGGGTTGACAGTATTGCACTACCTAATTTGTGTTGGTTTACAAATACAATTATTTCTGAAAAAAATTGTTTGAAAATACTGTGAAATTATATTCTTCCTTAAAATTTCTTCAAAATATCAGGGTGTGTCATGAGGGAGAGTGGGTATTTTTTCAAGTTTTAATTTAGTTTAAGACAATTCAGTTTTAAGTTAGTCTGTTTTATGATTTTATTGCTGTTGTTGTTGTTGTTTCCTATGGCTAGCCCGGATTCCAATCCATCAGCTTTCTTGCGTTCCAATAGAGTTGTGTGAGGTTTCCAGAAGTTCTAGCAGTCACATCAAGTTTGTTGCAATGTAGCAGGTGTCCCTTATCCATTTTGCTTCCAGGTTCGTGACAAAGTGTGCATTCTTCAGATCTCAGGATGTTGATTCGTTTCAGATGAGCTGCAAGGCAGTCGTGGCCAGTGTTAAGTCTGAAGAAGGCTACAGCTTCTTTTCTTGGTGTTAATTTATATTGATCCCATTTAGCATCAATGTCTTTCCATAATTTGGTTTCTGCTGTTATCTTTGCCATTTCTTCATACATGTTTTTGATAGTGTTTTTCAAGATCCTTTTTGCTGACATAAAATCAGTCTGACTGACAGGTTGTTGTAGTGTGGTACCTTTTTTTGCTAATCTGTCTGCCTCTTCATTTCCTGCTATTCCAACATGAGAAGGGATCCACTGAAATGAGATCTGTTTGTGGAGTCTTTGAAGGGTTTTTATCATACAAAAAATTTCTTTCACTTCTTTATTTTGGGGCTTACAATTTGACGAGATGGCTTGGATGGCTGCTTTTGAATCTGTAATGATAACGCATTTTTGATAATCAATGTTTCTGCCTAATAACTGATGGAGTGCATGTGAAATTGCTCTTATCTCAGCATCAAAGTTTGTTTTGTTTTGGCCTACTGGGAAGTAGAGTGAGAAGAGAGATGAATGTATTCCTGGTCCAGTTCTATTTTCTTTGCCTTGTGAGCCATCTGTAAATATTTTAAGCCATTGATCAGATGGATATCTTTCTTCTATTGTACAGAGGGCCAGTTGTTTTAGATCTTGTGGTGAAGAGTCTTTCTTGCAGACCTCTTCTAACAAAGTAAGATCTGTAGTCACTTGTATATATTCAATGGGATTGACTGGCATACAGAGTGGTTCAAGTTTTATTTGCAGATTGCTCTTATTGATGTATTCTTTGGCGAGGCTTAAGGGATCTTTTTGCGTTTTAAGATTGGGGCTAGAAACTGGTTTTTTGATCCATGTCATTTGAGGTAGTCTTTGTATACTGAGGTATGCATTGGCTGTTTGATGTTTCATCTCTTCTTCTATTGGTAAGTTGTGGGTATCATCCTGAATAAATTTACTACAGCCATAAAAGACATAGCCAATTTGTGCTTACCCAGAGGTGCCCAAACAAAATATAAACCTTTCTGGTCAGATGAATTGAACAATCTTGTCTGCCAGAGACAAAGCAAGAAGAACAGCTGAACTTACTCAGGATCAAAATGATGTACGGAAATGGCGACAAGCTACAGCAAAATTAAAACAAGCAATAACAATATCAAAAAGAGAATCTTGGAATAAATTTTTAACAACGGTTGACTATAGGACAGACAGCAATAAAGCTCACAAACTTATCAATTCTCTAAACAACAAACACATAGTCACTCCTTTGAATCCTATTATGATAAATGATAAAGAAATTACAGACTGTCATAAAATAGCAAATCACTTCTGTAAACATTTCACTTCAATTAGACCAGGGGTCTCCAAACTTTCCAGCCTTAGGGCCATACTGATTACTCCAGTAAGTTCCGAGGGCCAAAACCATATTATCATTGTTGCCGGTGGTAAAAAGTGAAATAGTCCACTGATGAAAAAAAAGTCCGAAAAAGTACGCAACGTTGAAAAAAGGCTGCAAATCGGACTAAAGTCCGCAAAACGGCAACACTGCATATTATTTATTTTCCTGTCATTATCTGTAATTTCTAGATTAGTCGTAGAGTACGAGCCATGAGGAGTAACGTGACACGACATCTGGTGGACACAAGAGGAAATAGGTAGTACCTTCTATCGCTAACAGATGGCGCTAATAGCACGTACAGAGTAATCTCGTTGGTTCGAGAGAGTTCTGGTGTCTTCCACTCACTTCTAGATGGCAGTAATTGGAATATATAAGAAGGCTAGTTGCGCAACCACAAGTCAGTTCCTATGACACTGTTGTGAAATAAAATAGTGCGTACCTCCTTAAAACGTGTTTGTGCGTGTTTAAGTTTAAGACATCTTTGTAACAGTATTTTGATTTGAATTGTTGCTTTTGTGTGTGATTTAGTAGTATGGAAAAGAAGCGAAAAATTGATAGTGAATGCAGAAAATTCAAAGATGAGTGGAACATTCAGTATTTCGTAATTGAGTCCAGTAACAAGGCGCTATGTTTGATTTGCAATGAAAGCATAGCCGTTCTCAAGGAATATAACATTAAACGTCATTATGAAACAAAACATTTTCAAAATTACTCAAAATATACAGGAAGTTTGCGGACAGAAAAATTCGAAGCTATGAAGCGCGGATTGAAATCGCAGCAATCTTCATTTACAAAACTCAAAACCGAACAAGAGGCTGCAACTCGTGCCAGCTTTCGTGTGGCTCTTGAAATTGCAAAACGTGGAAAACCATTCACCGATGGAGAAATGATCAAAGAATGCATAATTGCAGCAGCCGAAGAAATGTGCCCTGAAAAGGTAAATTTATTAAAAACTGTCAGTATGTCAGCAAACACTGTGGCTCGAAGGGTAGAAAACATCGCTGAAAATATATCCTCTCAACTGTTCGACAAAAATGGAGATGTTGAGTGGTTTTCTTTGGCCTTGGATGAGTCAACGGATGTGTCAGATACTGCTCAGGTGTTGATTTATATTCGAGGAGTAGATAAAAGCTATGAAGTGCATGAAGAACTTCTTGATATGTATAGTATTCATGGCACAACTACTGGTACAGATATTTTTAAAAGAGTTGAAATGGCCATTAATCAAAAGAACCTTCGATGGAAAAACTTGAAATGTATTACAACTGATGGAGGCAAAAACATGAGTGGGAAAGATAAAGGAGTGGTCGCTCTTGTGTCAAAGGCTGTAGAAAATGACGGTGGTTCAAAACCATTAGTCTTACATTGTATCATTCATCAACAGTCTTTGTGCGGAAAATGTTTGGATATGTCTGAAGTTCTGAAACCAGTCATATCAACTGTTAATTTTATGAGATCTTTTGGGCTGAATCACCGACAATTCCGACAATTTATTGAAGAGATTGGAGAAAATGACTTACCTTATCATACTGCCGTACGTTGGCTTAGTTGTGGGAAAGTCCTTCAGCGCTTTTTTGAACTTCGAGCAGTGATCGAAATTTTTTTGAATGAAAAGCATCGCCCTCTTACTGAATTACAAAACAACGCATGGCTGTGGAAGTTAGCATTCTATGTTGATTTGACAAAACATGTGAACGAACTGAATTTGAGATTGCAAGGAGAAAACCAGCATCTTCCTGATTTATACACTAATATCAAATCATTCCGGAAGAAATTGATACTGTTTCAATCACAACTACGAAGTAAATGTTTTTCACATTTTAAAACATGTGAAATATTCAGCCACACCACTGAGACTGAGTTTCCTATCGATTTTGCAATCAAAACTTTGAGTGCTTTGAAAATAAATTTTGATACTCGTTTCTCGGACTTCGATGCCTTTGAGAATCAAATTAAGATTTTTCAGGATCCTTCTGATACTGACATTGAAACCCTAGCCCCGGAACTTCAAATGGAAATGATTGAACTACAGTGCAGTGATATAATTAAGAACAAATATCAAAACTCATCTTTGTTGGAATTTTATAAGAGTCTTCCACTGACACAATTTGATAATGTGCATAAATTTGCTCGTGGGCTGTTTTCTGTTTTTGGTACTACTTATTTGTGTGAGAAGACCTTCTCCAAAATGAAGTACACAAAAAATGTTTACAGATCTAAATTAACTGATGAGCATCTTAAATCTCTTTTAATAATTGGTACAAGTAAAATTAGTCCACAACTACAAACTATTGTCAGTGGAAAATCTCAATTACATAAATCTCATTAGTATTTCATATGTCTGCATGTTATACATGTCTTTACTCATTACAATTCTGTGTTTCTTTATCCAACTTATCACAAAAACAATAACAATAAGCCTACAACAATGTTATGAGTAGTTAGCCCATGACCATATCAATGTAGATGTCATATTAATAATTATTCAACATAAAATTAGAATACTTCAGTAAACTAAATTTAATTTGCTATAAAAAAAATGTTCTCAAAAAGGAGTTTTCAAGTATGCTAGCTCTCCACGGGCCGGACAAAATCTGTCCGCGGGAGGATGTGGCCCCCGGGCCGTAGTTTGGAGACCCCTGAATTAGACTATCAAAACAGAAAAAGAAAGAAGACAAGACTCTCAAAAAAATAGTCAAAAAATTCATGAATAATAATGCAGATGATATCTTTAACAATAAATTTTCAGTGGAAGAGTTAATGTTAGCAATAAAGAACACACAAGTCAGAAAACAACCAGGACCAGATGAGGTATTCCCAGAGTTCATAAAAAATCTAGGTCCATCTGCTCTAAACATACTGCTACACATATTCAACAAATTTTGGACATCAAATGATAACCTACCTAAAGACTGGACTAAAACAACCATCATTCCAATCTTAAAACCAGGCAAGCCAAAAAACCAAGTCCCCTCGTACCGACCTATAGCACTTACCTCCATTCTGGTAAAAATTCTAGAAAGGATGATTACAAATAGACTCAATTGGTACTTGGAAACAAAATCTCTTCTATCAGAAGAACAAGCAGGGTTTAGACAAAACAGGTCCTCCTCCCACCAAATAATGAGATTTACACAAGCTGTTAAAGAAGCCTTTAACAAAATGGAAAGTGTTCTTGCAGTTTTCATCGATTTTAAAGGAGCCTATGATACTGTATGGCGAAACATGCTGCTAAAGAAACTTATCAACTTCAAAGTAAATGGATGTATGTTAAACTGGTTTTCAAGATTCCTTTCACAAAGAATGATCAATGTTCGTTACAACAACAAAACTTCAGGTTGCAAGCAATCAAAACTAGGCCTCCCACAAGGAGCTGTATCAAGCACAACTTTATTCAATGTGTACATCAACGATCTTCCAAAAACAATAAAGAAAGTAGGTAATGTGAATATCAGCATGTTTGCAGACGATGTTATCATTTGGACCACAGCACGTAACAGCCCAAATCAGCAAATGCTTCTTGAACACAGAATGAACCAGGCACTTATAAAACTCAAAAAACTGGACCGAAAACAATAATATGGAAATCAATACTTCCAAAACAGTATACCAGTTTTTCTCCCTGAGACACCACAATCCAACTTTTAGTCTCAAATTTAGTAATCAAGACCTTCCAAAAAGTGAAAGTACAAAGTACCTAGGTATCATCATGGACAAGAAGCTGAACTGGACCAAACACATAAAACATGTGGAGGATAAGGTAAGCAAACGGATGAAATTACTGAAGAGACTAGCAGGAGCTACTTGGGGGAGCACTCAAGACACACTCAACAAAACCTACAATACTTACATCAAACCTATCATAAAATATGGCAGTGAAGTACTCTCTACAGCACCTCAGTCAAACATTGATCGCCTCGAGAGGTGTCAGAATAATGCCCTACGAATCATAACAGGTGCAATAAAAACCACACCTATAACCGCCTTGCAATTATATATGATTTTATTGCGTTAATATATTTTATTGTTCACTATGCCTTATTTGTTTTATTGTCTTTTACCATCTCCCTTTTTAATTTTTTAATCCAAATAAGGCAGTGCTTTTGGATATTATTAGTTTTTCCGTCTGGTGGATACATGAATAAACCAGACGGCTTTCCGACGCGTGTGCAGGCCACAAACAGCTATCCATTTGAAAAGCATGCATTTTCCAAATTTTGTCCCAGTGCTTTGTTGATGGTCATCGCAAATGCGAGTCACACCGGTATCACATCAGCTGCCGCTAAACTGTATGAAATACACTCATTTTTTTGTAAAGACTTTTGAGCCACCTATTGTAAAATGAATTTACTAATTCAGAAACCTTGAGCTTGCATAACAGCTGACCATAAGTTCATTTGTTGATACGACTAGCATGCCATCTATTGTAAAATTAACATTCTAATTCAGCAACTGTCCTGGGCATGCACACAACTCGCCAAAGTTAATTTGATGAAACGATTAGCATACCAAAACTCATTTGTTAAAAATAAAGTTTGCATTTCCATGTTTGATACTTTGTCCATTCCATTCTATTTCTTTGATACTAAGATTTTTGCTTGGCCAGGGATAGTAGTGAAAGTCATTCGGGGGTAGGGAATCGTGGTGGATAAGTGAGGTTATGGCAGTCTCATAATGGGCTGATTATAGATGTAAACATCGCATATTTAGATTGAATATATCGTACTATGTTGCATCAAAATAAAATAGCTTTTTTTTACTCTCTCTTTTTCCCAAAATAATGGATTTTTGTGAAGTTTGCGTCGATAGTACCCCCCCCCCCCCACGAATTTTGGAAGTAAAAATTTTGAAAAAAAAAAGGGGGTCCTGTGGATGAGTAAATATGGTAAATCTTTGCACTTAAAGTTATACAGCTGACTGGCTGGATGACACAGAGTCTTAAACAATATGGCAGTTGCCCTTACGATATTTAATAAATGGATGAGAAGAATATCTCGAAAACAAGAACATCCGACTTCGCTTAAAAACCTTTACCCGCAGAACTTACACCATAAGCGATGCAGAGAGAGTGGCAAGGTCAACTAGAATGAAAATGTTTTGGGAAAAGAAGAAAAATAACAAGCTGAATCTTTAATATTGTTTTTGAGACATGTATGTACTTACATTTTGTAAGTATTTTCTATCTAAATTGCATTTTGTAAATATTGTCAATTCAAATTACAGTAAGTATGTAGTTAGTTTTAGTTGTAAGTATGTAGTTAGTTTGTTTATTAGATATATGTCATTGTTCTGTTAGACTGTGGTGTGTGAGTGTGTCTGGTGGCAGTTGCATTGTTTATTAGTCATAGTTCATTGTTTCATTAGACTGTGATGAGTGAGGGTGCATGTGAGTGTGCCTGGTGACAGACTGTTTTAGTGGTAGTATTTGTTGTTGGTGGAACTTAAGTATTTTTTTCGTTAGTAGAATTTTGGTATTAATTGTTAGTAGAAGGTTAGTATTTTTGGGAGTAGAATTGTTCTTTTCTTATTCTGAAAGGGAGTAGCAGCCTTTCAGAATAAATCAATTCTTTACTAGTCTAATAGACAGTTAAGATATTGATAATATAAGCCAACTAATGGCTACACTGCGTTCTGCTGCACGGCTGGAAGCAACGGGAAACTACAGCCGTAATGCTATTCCCGAGGATATGTACCTCTCTATGCATAATTACATGTGATGATGGCCTCCTCCCTTGTAAAATTTCAATCCAGAGGTAAACTAGTCCCCCGTTTGGATCTCCGGGTGGGGACTGCTCGAGAGGGGATTACATCACAGAAGTGACAAAGAGGAAATCTGACATTCTACGGATTGGAGCGTGGAATGTTAGAAGTCTGCTAGGAAGTGGAGGGTTAGAAAACTTAGAAAGGGAAATCGATAGGTTGAGGTTGGATTTGGTTGGGATTAGTGAAATGCACTGGCAGGAAGAACAGGACTTTTGGTCAGGAGACTATAGGGTCATTAGCACTAAATCAAACAATGGCCAAGCAGGGGTTGGTCTCATATTGAGTAGGAAACTAGGACAGCGGGTGGAATATTATGAGCAATATAGTGAACGGATTATTGTAGCAAAAATCAATACTAAACCTACGTGCACCACAGTGGTACAAGTCTATATGCCTACCAGTCAAGCTGATGATGAGGATGTTGAAAAAGTCTACGAAGAAATAGATGAAATTCTGAGGTATATCAAAGGTGATGAAAATGTTATAGCAATGGGAGATTGGAATGCTGTGGTAGGAAAAGGGAGAGAAGGGAAGATAGTAGGAGATTTCGGATTAGGTGAAAGGAACGATCGAGGAAGCAGGCTGATGGAATTCTGCACCGAGCGTGAGTTGGTCATAGCTAACACCTTATTCAATAACCACAATAGAAGAATATACACATGGATGAGACCAGGAGATACAGGGCGTTACCAAATCGACTTCATTATGGTCAAGCAGAGGTTTCGAAACCAGATTTTGGATTGTAAAACATATCCTGGTGCTGACATAAACTCTGACCACAATCTGGTTGTAATGAAATGCAGATTAAAGTTGAAGAAACTGAAGAAAAGTCAAAAGCCAAATAGGTGGGCAATAGACAGACTGAAAGTAAAGGATGAAAACGAAAGATTCAAGAAGAGTATAAAGGAAGGACTAATGAAAACCCCTAAACAAACTTCAATTGCAGACGAATGGGCACTTTTGAAGAATGAAATAACAAAATCCACAGAAGAAAACATTGGTAGGAAAGGAAGAATAGGTAGAAAACCGTGGTTCACTCAGGATATACTAGAATTGATGGATGAAAGGCTGAAACACAAGAATGTAAGAGATGAAAAGGGGAAAGCAGAATACAGATGTCTGAGAAATGAGGTTAACAAGAAGTGCAAGGAAGCGAAAGAAGAATGGTTGAAAGAGAAATGTGCAGGTATAGAAAATTGTCTGAAATTAGGAAAAGTAGACACAGCTTATCGAAGGATTAAGAATACTTTTGGGGGAAAGAAGACTAAGTGCTGTAATATTAAGGACTCAAATGGAAGCCTCTAACAGAAAGGGAAGAAAAGGTTGAGAGATGGAAAGCTTACATAGAGAGCTTGTATAAGGGAAAGGACATTGAGAATCGTGTAATGGAAAGGGAGGAGGAAATTGACGAGGATGCAAAAGGAGATTTAATATTGAGATCAGAATTTGACAGAGCATTGGAGGACTTAAGCAGGAACAAAGCACCAGGCATAGATGATATACCGATTGAGTTGCTACGCTGCATAGGAGATGAAGGTCTGATCAGGTTATTTCACTTGGTGTGTAGGATTTATGAGACAGGTGAGGTACCCCCTGATTTCAAGAAGAATGTTATCATCCCTATACCAAAGAAAGTGGGAGCCGACAGATGTGAAGATTACCGTACAATCAGCTTGATTACTCATGCTTCAAAGATCCTGTCTAGAATAATTTACAAGAGGATTGAAAGCCAGATAGAAACGGAGTTGGGTGAAGACCAGTTTGGTTTCAGGAGAAATGTAGGAACAAGGGAAGCTGTACTAAGTCTTAGGCTGATTTTGGAAGGTAGAATAAGGAAAGATAAGAGAACGTTCATGGCATTTGTAGACTTAGAAAAGGCTTTTGATAACTTGATTGGACTAAATTGTTTGACATTTTGAAATCTATTGGAATAAAGTACAGGGATAGGAAAGCCTCCGTGGCTTAGGCGGCAGCACGCCGGCCTCTCACCGCTGGATCCGTGGTTCAAATCCCGGTCACTCCATGTGAGATCTGTGCTGGACAAAACGGAGGCAGACAGGTTTTTCTCCGGGTACTCCGTTTTTCCCTGTCAAAAATTTCATTCCAGCAACACTCTCCACTATCATTTCATTTCATCTGTCATTCATTTAATCATTGCCCCAGAGGAGTGCGTCAGGCCTCGGCAGCCGGCACAGTTCATATCCTCGCCGTTAGTTGGGGGCTTCATTCATTCCATTCCTGACCCGGTCGGAGACTGGAAGCAGGCTGTGGATTTTCATTTTTTCACAGGGATAGGAGGGTGATATACAATCTATACAGAAACCAGATAGCAGTCATTCGAGCTGAAGGACATGAGAGAGAAGCTGGTATTCAGAAAGGTGTAAGGCAAGGCTGCAACTTATCACCCATACTTTTCAATCTTTACATTGAACAAGCAATGAAGGAAATTGGAGAAAAACTTAAAGTGGGAGTGAAGATTCAAGGAGAAATAATTTCAACTCTGAGATTTGCTGATGACATCGTCATCTTGGCCGACAAGCCTGTGGATTTGAATGAGTTTTTGAATGGTATGGACTCCGTCTTACAGAAAGAATTCATGATGAAAATTAATAAATGTAAAACAAAAATATTGGAATGCAGCCGAAATAAATCAGAAACCTCTATGGAGATCAAATTGGCAGGTGAAAAGCTGAAGGAAGTAGGAGACTTCTGTTACTTAGGAAGCAGAATAACCAGTGATGGACGAAGCAAAGAGGATATAAAAAGTAGGTTGGCTTAGGCAAGGAAAGCATTTCTACAAAAAAGGAATCTGTTGACATCGAATATAAATTTAGGTATTAGGAAGTCATTTTTGAAAGCCTTTGTCTGGAGCGTGGCGCTCTATGGAAGTGAAACTTGGACTATTGGTGCAGCAGAAAAGAGGAGAATTGAAGCATTTGAAATGTGGTGTTACAGAAGAATGATGAAGATCAGATGGGTAGATAGGGTTACAATCGAAGAGGTATTAAGACGAGTGGGAGAGATGTTTCTGGCGACTGCTAACGAAGAGAAGAGATAGGTTAGTAGGACACATACTAAGACACCCAGGAATAGCAAGCTTAGTTATGGAAGGAAGGGTCGAGGACAAGAACTGTAGGGGTAGACCAAGGTTAGAATATGTTAAACAGATTGCCTCGGATGTAGGGTGTGGTAGCTATGTAGAGATGAAACGATAAGCTCAGGACAGGGAGGCATGGAGAGCTGCATCAAACCAGTCAAAAGACTGAAGACTCATGCATAACGACTGAGCAATTGAGAAGAAAGGTGTTTTTAATGGATGGGGGAAAGCAAATGAACTCGCATTATTATCCAAGTAGGTAAAAATTACCTAAGGAGCTTCCTACTCCAGACAACATAGGAAATTATATGAAATGGGAGAAGCATCGCAATGTGTCTTGCGTCAGTGGGAGGTAGAATGTAGATTGCAGTTGGTGAAGGAGTTATATTTATTAACTTCAGACTTAGAATAAATGATTTTGATTTGGGATAGGATGGTCTCTCCTTGAATTGGAGAGGGTCTGCCAAATTACGTCAACTTTATGGAAGAGTGATAAAAACTTGGGTAAAAAAAAAGATATTTTTTTCTAGGCACTAAGAACCATTATCAGAGCTTGATTTATATTTTGGGAAACTGTCACATTGTTGTTAAATTTGGAACTGTGGTTGAAGCTTAAAATCCAGATGTTATAATTTGAGTCATGGTTAATTGAAAATGTGGAAGGAGAGTTATTTTCCAAAGGTTACAGGGTTTACAGGAGAGATAGGGGAAGCACAGGGGGTGGAAAGTTAATAGTTGCAACTATTTCCTTACTACTAAGAGAAACAAAGAAGCGACTGGGTCAAGCTTTGGTACTTCCTATCCTCACGTATGGCTCCGAGTCTTGAACCATAAATGCTGCATGCTGTAGGAGAAGCAAAGCCTTCGAGATGACGTGTTATCGAAGAATGCTACGAATATCGTGGGTAGCAAGAAGAACAAATGAATCTATTCTGAAGGAGGTAAGGATTGCTCCTAAAGCACGCTTACTACTAAACATCCAAAGGCAAATATTGAAATTTTTCGGCCATGGCCGGCGAAATGGCACTGAGAAGTGTATCATCCAGGGTAAAGTTGACGCCAAATGGCTGAGAGGGCGTGCCCCGAACCGGTACGTTGATCAGTTAAAGAGTCTGATTAATCTGCCACTTCGGAAATTAATTCACACAGCAGAAGACCGCGGCGGATTGTTAACAAAATTGTGTGAAGGGTCACGACGTTCGAAATCGAACTAAGACCAAGAGGAAGAAGAAGAGAAAAGTGGTACTTGCATGGAACATCTACAGTTATTAGTCACCAGCATTGTCTTAATGTCCAACGTTCTTCATTGTAGTAGCCGGCATTGCCTTTAAGTTGATGCCAAGACATATAATCCCTGTATCTACACCTCTTCTGTTGATGTGTGTTGGCATGATCTACTGACTGGAGAATCTTGGGAACAGTCTGGAAATGAATCTTTTGAGATCAAGCCACAATCACAGGGGTTCAAGACTGGTGAATATATTGGATGGAAAAGTACTACCCAACCCCCAACGACTGTATAAATTGGCTACTTCTCCTTCTTCTATATGCCCTGCCAAGTCTTCCGGACGTTGACGATCAATATGGATAGCATCGTTTATCCTCAGCAACACGGTACAGTTGTTCAATCTTTTTTGTGCCAGTCTAGTCTTGAAGATTCTGCAGAAAAGACGTCCTTTTCCTGCCTGCTCTTTGATGCCCGTCAATTTTGCCCTTTAAAACTGAGGTGTGACATTGGCTACAGGGTGTGCCAAATGTGCGTTCACTTATCCTGTATTTCAATAACTTTTTGAAGTACAACCTGAGACCAGTGTTGCGAAGAAAGTAGCAACACTTCCTTCAGAACCTTCCCATCGTGGTAGTGACTATGGCTTGATGTCAAATATGAAGGAAACATACCTGATATCAATGGGGAAAATGGTGAGAAGATTAAGGCATTTAATAAAGTGTATAGGAAGGTGGTATGGATTGTACATAAGGGAGATTTAGGTCAAATAGGGGACCAGGGAAGAGAAACTGAGTTAACTAACAATGTCAAGAAAAGCAGCTTGTGTGGATGGGTAATTGATTAAGATTATGAGGTAACATTGTGCTTTATTTAAGGTATTTGGGGGCAACTGCAGACCTGTTATTCTAACCTATTTAATATGCAAAATCTTTGAAGGAATTGTGGATTACATAAAGCAGGCTTGTCAAACAGCCCAATTTGAGTGTGTATCAATCTGGATGGCACACAGCTCTTCGCAGAGCCAGCAGATTCTGGACCTTTGGGGAATATCGTTCACTTCTGTATACAAGTGATCCATGTATTGATGATGTAATCTATATAACTGTTATTGGCTCACTGAGCAAAGGTCAGTCAATACGGAGTGAAGACGAATGATTTGGGAGACGGAGGACTTGGCACCGTTGGTTCATGGAATGGCACACCTGACAAGACCCTGGCATAAGAAAATGATTAGGAAATAGGAGGGGGTTGGCGAAGGGATTTTCTTGCGAATCACAACTAGCAGCCTTTCAACAAGATGCATATGAGGCTTTGGATGGAAGGAGTCTAGCTGATTACATGGCAGTCGACCTATCCAGGGCTTACAGTATGGTCAGCCTCAGTGTTCTGTTAAATAAGCAGTAGTCTTGGATAAAAAAAGATGTGGTGGGCAAGATTTTTTTTTGGATGAAGTCCAAGAGGGTAGGGGGATCAGTATCAACAACTTAGGTGGAGAGGGAAGGTACCTCAGAGCCCTTGATATTTCTCATTTATAAATAAAATATTTATTGCGGCCAATGGCCATAGATAGGAACAACATTATAACATTGTGAACAATAATGAATCAATCGTATACCTAGGTAACACCAGAGACTTGTGTTCATCGAGTCCGTTCACCCATTCCACTGCACTACACTTTGATCAAGACAACATAATCAGTCCTCGTCTAAACAAAACTGAGTGAGTGATACTAGTCTTCTACTGCATTCCATGGCGTGATATATATCGCACTGATTGTTGCATAATCGGCAAACACACTCCTGGCTGGGCTGATGGAAGGACTTCCTAGTGCAGATGCGATGGTGGAAGCCATGGATCGCAAATCTGGTCACTAGGTGCCTCAGCTCATACTCTGGTCGCATCCATTCTTTATATAACATTGCATCTGTTACGAAGAATCTTTCTGGGATGGAGTCTCTCTTCCTGCAAAGTTCGCTTAACAGGTCTACGCATGCCTGTGTGGATGGTAGGTGCATTAGCAGTCGAAGGTCTTCTACCAAAAATGTTTCTCTGGCTAAAGCATACACATATCGTGAAAGAGCGAATTTTGATACCCCCAATACCCTTTTCAAATACCTTGATTTCAAACTTTCAATGTCTTTTAATTGTCTGATTGATAGATAAGTCCATATGACCTCTAGCCCGTACGTGAGTGATGGGAGTACTTTGACTCTGAAAAGTTCCATAGCTGAATTCACTGACATTCTTTGTAAATGTCTAATGTCGCTTATATTTCTAAGTGCTGCTGCAAGTCTCTCCTTTATATGAACCATAAAGGAAGTCCCTGTGACTTGCATAGTAATTCCAAGGTACTTAAATTGTTTTTTCGGTGTTAGTATGTGTTCCCCGCAAACAATGTAGTCATCCTTCCTCAGCCTTCCTCCATTTCTGAATATCATTAATTCAGTCTTCCGAGCATTCATCCTTAGTTCATTCTCCTCCGCCCATTTCTCAACAAGATCTATTCCCTTCTGTAGTTCCTCTATATTATCGGAGGCCAGGGCCATGTCATCTGCATAAATATATATATTTACTTTCTGTGTTACCTCCTTTAATTTGAAGACAACAACGTGGGTCATGATATTGAAGAGTAACGGACTTAGCGGGTCTCCTTGCAGTACTCCGATTGTCTGGTCAATCCAGTCCGAGTGTGCGATACCATCATGGATCTGAACTTGATTGTCCGCCAGAATGTTCGATATCAGTCTTGTCATGTCAGAACGTCCTAGTAAGTTTTCTAATTTTATGACAAGTTTCCTTCTATTGACTGTGTCGAAGGCTTTGGTGTAGTCGATAAAAATTACATATTTCTTCCCGTGAGCTTCAAGCGTGTCCTGTATGTCCTTTAAGAGACATTCTGCAGCCAATAGAGTAGATCTGCCCTTCCGAAATCCAAATTGTTCTTCTGGAAGCAGGTGGTCTACACATGCATCTATTCTCCGAGTCAGAAGCTTGGTAAGCAATTTGCATGCAACCGATTCCAATGACACACCCCTATATGATTCAGGTTTACTGACATCGCCTTTACCCTTGTATAGCAGTTTGATTATGGACTTACGCCAAGTACTGGGGATGGTTCCAATCTCTAAGCACTTATTCACTAACTCTGCCCATACGTTTTCCAGGAAGTGTAGCGAAATCTTCAAATGTTCATTACAGAGTCCATCTACACCTGAAGCTCTGTTATCCTTGCTTTTCGTGATGATCTGCCTAACTTCTTCTATAGTGAAGCACGTAGTATGCTCTACCTCTGTGGACTTGTCCAACTCCGGTCTGGTCTCTTTGGATACTAGAACCTCCCTCATGTGTTCCTCCCACGTTTCCATCCTGATGTCCGCTGGGAAGCGTGGTTGTCTTGGCCTGAGTGCTTTATACGGATCTTTCTCAATGTCAAGTATGAGCATTTTGTCTTCTTTCTCTCTAAACTCTCTCTTCTTTGACTTTATGAGCTCTTTATATTTCCTCCTTGCTGTCTGGTAGCGTTCCAGATCACCTTTATCCCTAGTTCTCTTTGCGATATGTAGCTTCTGTAATGTAGTTTGTCTCTCCTTGAAGCACTCTCTATCAAACCATTTCTGCGCTTGACGAGTAAACTCTATAGTTGAAGTTCCTTCTTCTATAAATTCCATTATTCTCGCCATAGCCACATCTAAATTACCCTCACTAATTGATAGCAT
The DNA here is from genome assembly GCA_946902985.2 of Meconema thalassinum. Lineage (NCBI taxonomy): Eukaryota > Metazoa > Arthropoda > Insecta > Orthoptera > Tettigoniidae > Meconema > Meconema thalassinum. The sequence continues at coordinate 673,156,990 of OX336388.2, forward strand.
GATAGTTGGTATTTTGTCTGTATTTGCCTCTAACAGGCTCTGGTCTAGTGTTCTTCTCGTTCTTTGCCTCTTTGCTGGAAGTCTTAAGGGGTGTGTAACAGTCAATATGGTAAATACTGGGATATGCTTCCTAATTACAGCTGCATCACACTTTGTCATAAGTCCATGATCATGAATAGCGAGACCTCGTACAAACATGAGGTCTATGGTGCTACCTCCATTATAACAAATATACGTAAGTGCCTTCGTGTCATTCACGAGTTTTAGCCCTTCCTCCTCCAGGTAATTGAGGACCAGTTCCGATTTCCTATTGAGTTTGTCCACTGGACAATTCAAATCACCCCCAAGTATAATGCTATCAGTAGCTTGTGTAACATCAATTGCTCTTTGAATATTGTCTATTATATCAATTGCACTGTAGACCGGTCTATAATAAACACAGATGAATACCCCTATTTTAGTTCGTACCACTAGCTGTTCCTCTTCGCTCATAAGTATGTCGAAAGGCTTTAACTTCGGGTTAATTAAGCATGTAACTCCACCGGACGGTCTCCCTCTTTCCTCTTTTGTTGCCAGTGCATGTATGTTGTAGAAGCCCTTCACTTCAAACCTTGACTCCTCAGTGATGAAAGTCTCCGTTAGGATGCAAGCATCGAAATCGCTGAAAAAGTCTTTCGAGAGGCCACTCATAACCCCTTTTAGACCTTCCACATTCCAGTTGAGGACTTTTACTTCTTTACAATCCTCATAACTGTCTTCCTTTGTTTCTCCACGGCGCTCGAAAGGGCCGACATATAACATTCTCTGGCCATAAAGATTCCTCATAAACTTTGTTGAGCTCAATAAAAGGAAAACCTATTTTGAAAGCTCTCGAGGTGTCGGTATTGCTGACCAGTTTGCAGCTAATAGTGCCACCCACCCCATTTTCTTTTAGATATCCAACTATGTCCTCCTCTGTTGTTTCTGGGTTCAGTCGACCAATGTACAACCAAGCATATTTATCCGCCGCCTTCAATCTGCTGTCTCCTTTAGTTCCTTTTATTCCTCTAGACCCAATTTCTACCTCTCTAGCTGGTACTCTCCCAGATACAGTTTGTCTTCTCACCACTGGCAGCCTTTCTTCATTAGGTGTAGTGGCGTTCTCGTCTCCTCCGATCACCGCCGAAATGTTTTCTGCATCATGATCTGCTTTAGGAGTAGGTGTCGCTTGTACACTAACCCTCGTCTTATTCTTTTCCTCTTCTCGGGATAAGACCTGTCCCTCTCTACGCCCTCTTCCCTGAAATCTAATATCATCTACGTCCCCTTTATAGGAGCGATTCGACCTGATAAGTATGTCTGTGTTCGTTATGTACGTAACCCTACTGTCAATCTCATTACCTGAGTTTTTCTCCGTAGTGTAGCAACTTGCATTTAATGTTCCAATGTCTGGAATGCTGCTGTTATTGTGGTTTAACACATCTTGATACTTTTTCGAGGGCCTCTGGCATAGCGAAGATCGTAGCGCCGTGTATTTTAATTCTTCTTTAACTATCATCTTAGCAGTCTCTAATAAATTTTCCCTCATTAAATTCATCTGCCTGTTTACCTTATCTATGATCCTCTCCTCCAAACTCTTGTCCGTGCCTGGAATAGTGTCATTTGCCATCTTGTCGTTATTCTCTTCTGGACCACTAAATATATGGTTATGGTCAATAGAGAACAGTTTGTCTTTATTCACCACTAGTCGACGAGATGTCATCATTCTCTGGCTTCTGCGGCCTCTTTGTTCCCCTGGTTCAAGATCATCGATTTCAACCAGCCCTGTCCCGCTAATGGGTTTTTCAAAATTGGTATTTCGTTTGATTTCTCGTACGTAGGCCGATCTCAATTGTGTTTCTCTCTGACCGTTATAGTTATTTTTCTCCCCGTTGGTTGCGTTGTGTGTCTTGTCGACATTTGGCGTTGTATCTATTTGGGACATCATACTTCGATTTAAACTTTCATTAACTTTCTCTTCTATTACTACACCTAATTTGTTTGATAAAAAGTCCATAACATTTTGCAAGCTTCTCTTTATGTCCGCTATGTCGTCTGTTTCAATAGTTTCGACTTCTATGTTTTGGTGTTGCGTAGACAACGTCAACGGTATTGAGTCAGATGACATAAGCGCCTGAGGCATTTGGCCAACAGATGTCGTTGGTTGTTGACTGACTCCAGGGCCTACTATAGAATTCCTACTGTCACTAATAAGCTTCTGTGTGAAGTTAACAGAGGGCTCCACTTGTCCTGTAGCAGAACTTTCTTCTCCTTGCATGTCTATTGTTTGGATTTCCCTAACCTCGTTTTGAAAACTTACAATTTTAGTATGCATATCGCAGAAAACACTTGTCATGTCCACAAAACAACTCCTGATGGTACTTACTGCATGTTGTATGCCTTCCTTCATCTCCTTCTTGAGATAACCTCCTACCTCAGCGATAATCTCTAAAATATTCAGAGCACTTTCAACTCGTACATTGATCTCCTCCGCCATCTTGTTTTAATCATTTATGTAAATGTTCAAATAATTCAAGGCTGCTAGTTGTGATTCGCAAGAAAATCCCTTCGCCAACCCCCTTCTATTTCCTAATCATGGCTAATGCCATGTGAAAATGAAATTTAATAACACCAGACTTTTCGAAGGAACCTTTCCATTGAAAAAGGAGGCAAGGTTCCTTTGAAACGTCCGGTGTTATTTAATTTTATTTTCACATGGCATTAGCCCAAAAACCATGAATTATTTGAATAGTAATCTGGGCTGTAAAAGCCTTAATCTACATATGTAAATGTTGTTTCTTTTAGAAGCTTTGTGACATCCTGGTCACGGTAGTCCCGAGTATTTGGGTATGTGTAGAATTTGTCTGATAACCTGTGTCACTATGATGTTTGTACTAGTGTGTGAATTATGTAATTGAGGTAGGATTCGGATAGGAAGTCCAGGATGGATGAGGAAGGAATCGAACCCGCCTCTTTTTAGTTTTGCCTCACGAGACTGAGTATACTCCGTTCCAGCCATCAAACCAGAATTCTATTTCCTGGCAGAACCGGGAATCGAACCCAAGCTTCCTCGGGGGCAGCAAATAATGCTAACCATAAAGCAATGAGGCAGACTTATGTAAATAACATAGGAGTAGATAGAAATGTATTTAGGAGGATCAGTGTTATAGATGACTGTGGCACATTGCAAAGAAATTTGATGGTGATACAAAGCTAGAGTCCAAACGGAAATCATGGGAGGAATTTGGAGATAAATTAGAATAGTTAGGTCAAATGGCAGGAAAACCTTTCTGGAGTGTTATAAAGAGCCTAAGAAATGGAGGAAAAGAGCAGTGTTCTGGATAATTCAGGAAAACTCATTGTACATTGAGTCTCTCTCACGACTTGTCCGGCCGGCGCGCACAGTTTATCTGTCTCCCGTTAACTCATCACTCCCGCTCGGCATAACATAGCACTTCGCTCACTTTATCCGTGCATGACATGAGATCACAATTAAAATTAATAAAATAAGCTGCTACTATCTTATCTAAATGTTCTCCTACATCCACACATTTCCGGCATCGTCTTAGGAAACTCCGATTCAAACGCATATGTTTGTCTTTCGTAATTGAGGCTATTTCTCTCCGGATATGTTAATATTTTTCTCGGACGAAGCTTGGTTCCATTTACACGGGTATGGTTCGACGACGCAGAATAACAGATATTGGAGTAGAGAAACCCCCCATCGCATATACGAAATTCCTCTACATAACGAATGGGTCGGAGTATGGTGTGCAGTGAATGGATACATTATTATAGGGCCTATCCTTTTTCAAGGCACAATTAATGCACAAAGGTACAGGGATAATATGAAAATGAAAATCCACAGCCTGTTTCCAGTCTCCGACCGGGTCAGGAATGGAATGAATGAAGCCCCCATCTAGCGGCGAGGATATGAATTGTGCCGGCTGCCGAGGCCTGACGCACTCCTCTGGGGCAATGATTAAATGAATGACAGATGAAATGAAATGAGAGTGGAGAGTGTTGCTGGAATGAAATTTTGACAGGGAAAACCGGAGTACCCGGAGTAAAACCTGTCTGCCTCCGTTTTGTCCAGCACAGATCTCGCATGGAGTGACCGGGATTTGAACCACGGACCCAGCGGTGAGAGGCCAGCGTGCTGCCGCCTAAGCCACGGAGGCTCTACAGGGATAATATACTCAAACCATTTTTTGACGAATTGACTGACACTAACTCTCGAAATGGATATATTCAGCAAGACTGCCACCGTGCATACAGCTCATGACACATTAAACTTAATTGAGGAAATTTTTGAATACCGTGTTTTAGTACGGACTTATGGCTGTCACGGTCCCCATATTTAACTGTTTGACTTTTATTTATATGGGTGCTTAAAGAATAAAGTGTATGCAAGAAACCCTCACACGTTGGGAGAACTGAAAGAACATATCCAGAGAGATATAAAGCCGCTATTACGGAAGACGAACTTATGCGTGTGAATCGGAGTTTCCTAAGACGATGCCGGAAATGCTTGGATGTATGAGGAGAAAATTTCCAACATCTCCTGTCATAAGGTACGAGCTTATTGTTATTTTCTTAATCTTAATTGTTATCTCATGTCATGCACGGATAAAGTGAGCGAAGTGCTATGTTATGCCTAGCGGGGAGTGATGAGTCAACGGGAGACAGATAAGCTGGGTGCGCCGGCCGGCCGAGTCGTGAGAGAGACTCACTGTAGATACCAAGGAAGCACAGGGAAAAATGGCAGGAATACTTTAAAAACTTGCTAAATGTTAATGGAGACTTATCTGGCAATGTGGCAGATTTTCAAATTATGCAGGAGGGGAATGAGTACGGGAACAGGTTCATGGTTGAGGAAGTACAAAGTGTGGAAAAATAAACTAAAATTTCATACAGCGGCAGGGGTAGATGCTATTTGGTCAGAAATGGTAAGGTATAGTGAGAAAGCAGGCCTGAAATGGTTGCATAGGATAATCAAATTGGCCTGGGTTTTAGGAAAGATACCCTCTGACTGGACAAAAGCAGTAATCACCCCAAATTCATAAGCAAGGTAACAGAAAAGATTTAAATAATTATAGAGGCATTTCTTTTATCAAAGAAGGCAAAGGGTACTCAGGCATTGTAGAGTGTTTGATCATTGGCCGAGAGTAAAATGGATGAAAACCCCACTGTTGCTTTAGACCACAATGAGGATGCCAAGATCAAATTTTTAGTATGTGCCCAAGTTATTGAGAAATGCTACGAGAGGAATAGACGTTTGTTTTTTGTAGACCTAGAGAAGGCGTACAATAGAGTACCCAGGAAGAAGATGCTGAACATCCTGAGCAATTAAGGTATTGAGGAAAGGCTGCTACAGGCAATCACAAGTATTTATGTTAATATAGTCAGGCTGCAGTGAGAGTTAAAGGTAGGACGAGTTCATGGTTTGGGTGTTAACAGGAGTGAGGCACCACTACTGTTTAATTTATATAGGGACCATTTGCTGAAGGGTGGGATTCAATTGTTTATGAATATTTGGTGGGGGAAAGAATAGAGTTATGGTTGGGGACAAATGTAGGTATTTATGAGTAACAATGGGGCACAGGTGATGAGTAATGTGCATAAACATCAGTATTACATCCTCAGCTAGACTAGACTAGGCTGGTGAAGTGTGTGATCCATTCTAAGGGTACTTAATAAAAGAGTTGAATGGACTGCAAAGGATGGCTGCTGGATAAGTAATGGGGATCAAGGGAAGATATTCATTAAAGGTTAGAAATGGGAGGGCAATATAGGAGCAAATAGAGTCATTCTTGCAGTCAGTGGAATAATAATCATCATCATCATCATCTTGCACAGTTTCCAGCCACTGGCTGGGTGTGATTGGAACATAAGCCTTTCCATCTCTCCGTCTCCACCTTGGTCCAGTCTTCTCCTTTCTTTTGCACACTGTCCTCCTCACCCTTCAGCTACTTACCTCATGGTCTTTCTTCCTTTAATTTCATCTTGTGTATCTTCCTGGTTTCCCTTTCTCCTCCATTCCCTTTACATTCTCATACCATTTAACCCTCAGAGGGCAGAATGTAATATATTAAATCGCAAGACAGGTTAACCGCGAGCAGAATTTAATATATTATATGGTCAGAAATCCGCCGATACCAGAGCAAGTGGTACGCTTAAAACTCAACAGATGGCAATAAGCTACACTTAGGTCTGGCCTAACAATGAATCCCGAATTGAGTGGTGTTATCTCCTTGCTAGCTTCTCACAAGCTGAGAGAGATTATCATGTTCAGTCGAGCTTGCTCCGTGAGTTCTAAGAACGGCTTTTTGTGATTTATAGTTATTTTGCGACGTGTAGTAAAATGTGGGTCAGTGAGCAAACGATTGCTTCAATTTTGGACTCCACGGATGTAGATGATAGTGATTTTTCATTTGACGAGCTCGAAGATGGATATTCAAGTAGTGACTCTTATGCCCTTTATGCACTAAAAAATTTCGATGATATCCTACACACTTCTGAGACGGAGTACATCCAATAATCAAGGTAAGCCATTAATATGACGTACATTTTATGCATGTTCGATAATTCTGGACGAGTTTTAATTTGCCGTATTTTCGGTCTGCCTACAGACTTAAATTGCATCCGCCCTCATAGGGTTGGCCTTGATTCCTCTATTCTATCCTGTAATGTTTCCTCCTTGACTAACTGTCTGATCTTCTCATTTCTTAACCTCCCTTCCTTTGAAAGAAATCCAACAATCTTTCACCTTCCTCATTTCGACTATCCTAACACTCTTGTCTAAGCACATTTAAATCTCCCATTAATATCTCATTCTTTCCTCACATCTGCTTCTGCATTTCCTCTTCAAACTCTTGTTTTTCTTCAGTAGTACAGCCTACCCGTGGGGCATACATTATTATTACTTCTATGGTCTTTCCTTTCAATGATATTTTTACCTTCATCATCCTATCATTAATTTATTCTCTTTACTTCTTCTTTTATCCCATCTCTCACTACTACTCCCACTGCAACATAGTAGCCAGCCTTTTTTCTATTCTCTCCTTCCATCTCCTTTACACCTCGTTTCTGCCAACCCTAGCAAATCCAACTTCCTTCATATCCTAATCCACCATCCCAATCAATGTTTGTATGTTCAGAGTTCTGAATCGTAGTCCATGTTTACAGCTGGGTTGTCGTCTATTATAACCGTTCTGTCCCAGGCTCGTTCCATTCTTGAAAGCAGGGTGTGTTATCCAGTGGAATTGTAACTGAGGAAAATGTTCCTTTGGAAGGGATTAGAGTGAAAAGCAAAGTGATAATGGGCATTGAAAGGCATGATCATCATCATCATCTTGTACAGTTTCCAGCCCCAGGCTGGGTCTGTTTGGAACATAAGCCTCGCCACTAAGTCCTTTCTTCCCACCACCTCTCCGCTGTCACTCTGGTCCAGTCCTCGCCTCTCTTCTTGACACATTCCTCCACTCCTTTCAGCCATCTATCTCTTGGTCTTCCCCTTGGTCATTTCTTCTGCATCTGCATCTCATGTATCCTCTTGGGAATCCTCTTCTCATCCATTCTCTTTAAGTGTCCATACCACCTCAGTCTTGATGTCTCAATCCTACCTTGCAAGGGTTCCTCTTTCACCATTTCCCTGACCTTTTCATTCCTCAACCTGTCTCTTCTTGTCACTCCGATCCTACTTCGCAGGAACTTCATTTCACCTGCCTGTATTCTGCTTATGTCCCTTTTCTTCATTGTCCACGTTTCTGAAGCATAGTTCAGTATCGGGATATAGTAGCTTCTGTATAACACTTCCTTGCTTTTTTGTGGGACATCTTTATTCCACACTAAGCTCCTAATGCTTCTCAGAAATGCTTCTGCCTGTCTGCCACGTTCCGTAATCTCTTTGTCATTTCTCCCATTTTCCTCCACTATACTTCCCAAGTATAGATACAGATTATAATTATTATTTTGGCTACAAAAAGGAAGGAAGCTTGTAGTTTAACGTGACCGTTAATCGCGAGATCATGAGCCACGGGACCTCCTTTTTACGTGGAATCCGAACCACAGGACATGGCATTTCACTTTGAAAATCTCACATGCACAGACTGGGAATCGAACCCGGACCGCCTTGGTGAGAGGCATACAGGTAGCCCTATTTTGGCTACAGTAGGTATTATAAGTTAAGAGGCAGATGACGATGCTGTTCCTCCCCTTAAAACAACAATAACTATTATGAGTTTGTCATTTCTCCCATTTTCCTCCACTATACTTCCCAAGTATAGATACAGATTATAATTATTATTTTGGCTACAAAAAGGAAGGAAGCTTGTAGTTTAACGTGACCGTTAATCGCGAGATCATGAGCCACGGGACCTCCTTTTTACGTGGAATCCGAACCACAGGACATGGCATTTCACTTCGAAAATCTCACATGCACAGACTGGGAATCGAACCCGGACCGCCTTGGTGAGAGGCATACAGGTAGCCCTATTTTGGCTACAGTAGGTATTATAAGTTGAGAGGCAGATGACGATGCTGTTCCTCCCCTTAAAACAACAATAACTATTATGAGTTTAGTTATTTTTCTTTTATCGAATATCTTTTATATCTGAATTGTTTTCATAGTTTCTGTATGTATACATAATATACTAACAATTGTGTAACTATTGTGTATTATATTTCTCGTCCATATTCTTAGGTGGATTTTCGATCATTTTAACTTAATTATAATTTGCCACCATCCTCATTTTACTAACAGGTATGCAGTGGCGGCTGGTGAATAAAATCAGTTGTGTGCTGTAATCCACCCTCCCCCCCCCCTCCCCCTCCAAAAACAAAAATATTTCAGATGCAGATCGAGAGGTCCTCATACAAAATTAATCAAACGCACAATAACAGCTGCAATGACAAAATATTCACAAACTCAGAAACACTTGGTGTGGGTGCGCAAAAAACAGAACTTCTCAGTGTTACCAAACGCATTAAAATGAAACCAGCAATGTTGTAATGCAAAACTACATGTAAATTTGCTATGGTGAAATTTACAAACTAGACATTTTGTAATTAAAGAAAATCACAATATCATATCCTTAATTTGACGACATAAAATTATACTATTTACAGAATGTGGCTCTTCTGGCGGAATGAGATGATGGCTCCCACTATTTTTCTCCAGTTTCTTTTAGCGATTCACTCTGTAAAGTGTTACCGCATATTCTAGAAGGTGCTGCCTGCTACGTTCTCATTTCGTACGACCAGTGCTGCCGCTCTGTGGTCGAACGAAGTATCGCTGCGATGAATCGGCCAGTGGTCTTGGCTGTTGTCCCAACAGCACAACGGAAAAGTTAGGCACGCATGCGCAAAAGGCAGAGTTCATGTTTGGTGGCAATAAACATCGAAATTTACGCTGAGCTGCTCTCAAAACAGCCATTACCGGACGCGGAGTGGAGCGCACGACTTGATTTCTTATTCTTTGACTGACGTCTTTTCTAAATGCGCTATATATGATTGTTGATAATATATTTAAAGTAATTAATTTCCAAATTAAATAATGTGCTGCAGCACTTCAGCACATAAGGAGCAGCCGTCCCTGCAGGTATGTATATTCTAATGAAACATACCTGTTTTGCTTTTCAAATGAAAAACTAGGCACAAAATTTGTTTCAACACTTTTTGAGATCTCAGTTTACTTGTAGGTAATATAGGCATGTGTATGCCAAGCACATACAACTATGCACTGGCTTCTGCTGAGACAGTCTGCGTTATCTGTGCTAGCACCTTTCAGTCAATAAAATAATAATAAGAATAATTTGGGCTCAGCTACCTGCTATAGATCATTTGAGCTGGTGCCTTCCAGACAATCGACCTGTATGGTAGTGAGGTATTGTATTGAATCTGAGCCACATGTTGCCCAACAGAGTTTCTGCTTCTCAGGCAGACGACAGTGCAAATGGAATATCGAAATAGGTGGGTGGATTGTGTAGATGGTACCATCTCAAAAGATTTACACCGGGTCGCTGATGCCATAAGGTTATTATTTCTTGTTTTCATGTTTTATCCCAAGATTGACCTGTTTAGTCATCTGTAAAGATACGAGAAAATAGCATTTTGAAATTGATTTTGTAGCATTTTTATTTTGAAAAATAGCATTTTGGAGCATTTTGAATTTTGAAAATTAGCATTTTGTAGCATTTAAAAGTTTGTCACCAGGTACGATAAAAATTAAATTCAAAATTAATATGCACGGAAACTAATTCAAACATGCACAGGATTGGAAATATGGGTGTTTCTGATTACCGAGAGAGCATTCAATATAATAATGTGAATCATATATTTAGGCTACTTAACTTTACTCTCTCTTTATTCCCTTTTCAATGAGGGCCATGGAAGAGGTGCATTGGATTTCTATTTGCCGGGTGGTTTAATGGTCAATTCCAACCTCATAAGACAAGTTATTAAAAGATATCAATGGAACTTGGCAAGGAGTTAGTAGGGAAACCACACAAGAGGATTTCATAAGACATCTCACAGAATTTGAACCAATTCGTCTACTGAGTTCAGGACAGCCCGGTATTGTCGTTATTCTACCTGCCACATGCTAAACTTCATAGATGAGCATTGTCGCCTGAACAGAGCTTGCTTTATTCTAATAATCGGCACCTTGGTATCAGTGAACTAATACAACTCTCCACCGGCCCTCGACGTTCTCTCCATCTCGCTTATGGAGTTAGCACCGTACTGATAACACCACCAGCTCAGGGTAATTTGAGTTGCTGCACAACACCTGATATTGTTGATTGCATAATAACCTTTGGATCTTTTCAGCATAGCTCAGGTGCCCTCGTCTCACGTCATACAACCAACCGACAGAACTTGAGCTCAATCTTGCCAAGTAGCCAGGCTAGTCTTTTTATTTTCCGAGATCTCACATTTCTGAAAAATGTATAGGCCGAGTGACAAGTTTCTACATAAATCTTTAACTTTACTTCTAACACTCCCTTATTAAAAAAAGAACCACACACAACAGGAGACTTAACACTGCTGCCAATGCAACTTGTATAATCAAATGTTGACAATCCTGTGTACTTTGTTGTGCACCTTTCATGTCTACTCCAAAGATTTAAAATAATGATCACATTTTATCATTCTCAAAGGTTTCCTCAAGTTAAGTTAAACATGCAATTACTGGTATACCTTTTTGTGACTCTTGACTGGCAATCTGTAAAACAGTAGCCTATCTGAATTCAAGAAGAAATCGCCGGACGACATGTAACATAACCTATAACTCTCACATTGTAGAGAATACTTTCATCATATTATACAACATTCCCCAAAGCGAGGAGAACGACTAACAAACATTGTCTATTCAGAAATACGATACGTACTTTACAGTTTTATTTATAATGATCAAATACTAGAAATGAGGAAAAGCCTCCGTGGCTTAGGCGGCAGCACGCCGGCCTCTCACCGCTGGGTCCGTGGTTCAAATCCCGGTCACTCCATGTGAGATCTGTGCTGGACAAAAAGGAGGCAGACAGGTTTTTCTCCGGGTACTCCGGTTTTCCCTGTCAAAATTTCATTCCAGCAACACTCTCTACTATCATTTCATCTCATCTGTCATTCATTTAATCATTGCCCCAGAGGAGTGCGTCAGGCCTCGGCAGCCGGCACAGTTCATATCTAGATTATTTGGAGAATTTTCCATTTTGAGTTCCGTATTGACTTTACAACTATCAAATGGGGTTTGTTTGTTCTCCGCCCAATCAATACCTTTAAATACTATAATATTCACAGTTTATTGTTACTTGGACATGTTTCGGGCCAAACCTGGGCCCTTCTTCAGCCTTGAATAGTTTCCAAAAAATATATTAAAGACATGCATTTAAAAATATACAACACTCTTAAAATACTTAATGGTATAAATACATAAAAACAACATTAAAATACTCATTTGGAAAGAGAATAAAAAACATAAAGATAAAACATTTCTTCATCTATACATATTCATGAAGTTTGCTATTTTTTGGTTGTTAAATAGCGTTAAGTAACCATTTTGCTGATCGAAAAACTAATATGCCTGTAAGTTCCGCTGATTTAGTCCTTTTAGTGACCTAATTGTGCTGGATATTCTAGGGCTTAACATGTTTTGGCCTTTGCAAAACTAGGAATTCTTCTTGGTTTATGTAGTGCTTGAGCGGAGATGCCCCTGTTCAGTTTGCTGTCCCTTTTTGACAACTGCAAAGATAATAATCTAAACTATAGCATTGGCAGATTTCTTTGTTTGAGGTTAAGATTATATAAAGAATCAAGACTTAAACTTACAGCGTAAATTGGCAATATTAGTTTAATCCTTGCTCCCACCCGGAAACAGGACTTGAGGAACGCCTTTCTTATGCGGGGGCTAGAAGGATCGAGAAGTCATAATAGAAACACATTTTCCTGTTTCCGGGTGGGAGCAAGGATTAAACTAATATTGCCAATTTACGCTGTAAGTTTAAGTCTTTATTCTTTATATAATCTTAACCTCAAACAAAGAAATCTGCCAATGCTATAGTTTAGATTATTATCTTTGCAGTTGTCAAAAAGAGACAGCAAACTGAACAGGGGCATCTCCGCTCAAGCACTACATAAACCAAGAAGAATTCCTAGTTTTGCAAAGGCCAAAACATGTTAAGCCCTAGAATATCCAGCACAATTAGGTCACTAAAAGGACTAAATCAGCGGAACTTACAGGCATATTAGTTTTTCGATCAGCAAAATGGTTACTTAACGCTATTTAACAACCAAAAAATAGCAAACTTCATGAATATGTATAGTTGAAGAAATGTTTTATCTTTATGTTTTTTATTCTCTTTACAAATGAGTATTTTAATGTTGTTTTTATGTATTTATACCATTAAGTATTTTAAGAGTGTTGTATATTTTTAAATGCATGTCTTTAATATATTTTTTGGAAACTATTCAAGGCTGAAGAAGGGCCCAGGTTTGGCCCGAAACATGTCCAAGTAACAATAAACTGTGAATATTATAGTATTTAAAGGTATTGATAGGGCGGAGAACAAACAAACCCCATTTGACAGTTCATATCCTCGCCGCTAGATAGGGGCTTCATTCATTCCATTCCTGACCTGGTCGGAGACTGAAAGCAAGCTGTGGATTTTCATTTTCACTAGAAATGAGGGCCGGCGGAATATAAACCAATACCGGTATAAGCATAACCTTATTACTCTAATTTTTTAAAAAGAATCTATACAAACGATTGGAATATTCCTTTTACTAGCACAACCAGTTGAAACTACGGAATAATTTCTTCCAAAACATACGGTAGTTTTATTGGCATAAAACAGTGGATATTATGCGGCAATAACAGGAGCCATTTTCAAATTGATTTTTACCGTATTCGATTGTTTCCTTGACAATAATTGATGTTCGTACATATCGATTATTTAGCCGAAATTTCCAATGCTAGAACCTCTCGAATTTCAAAGTTGCGGCGCGAAAATGTAATAAAACATTATATTTAATATTTTTCGGTAAATTGGGCACTTTTCGCATTTATCTCATTAAATGGGAATAATTCGCAAGAACCGCTAGTTATCGCACTTTGTCGCACATTCAGTTTTGCAAATTCTGGGTATACATAGTCATATCAGTTACTAAATAGTTGAAAAATCCAGAAAAAAGTAAAATTCGCATTTATCGCAATTGCGATTTTCTCATATCTCTAGTCATCGGAAACATGTCCACAAGCTGGTTTGAAAAGCTCTATGCAGGAAGAAGTATGTGTACTCGGAATCGATTTACAGCCGACGACGATTATTTCCTGTATGATACCAGCACAGATTAGGCAACAGATCACAGTAATGTGTGTTAGATAAACAAGTACTTAGATTGCTTCCATCCATCTTAGACCCTGGCCTCACTACCAGTACTTTAACTCTAAAGTTAGGGAAGCGAAACAAATTTTGTTATCTGAATTTTTTGCCTAGTTTTTAATTTGAGGAGGAAGATAATGTCCCATTAAAATATGTAAAATTAAAAGACAGTGTTTTTTTTTTTTTAGCTTACTGGAGTATTGTATGCGTACTGTCAATCTGTCAACTCCTTATGTGTAAACATTCAGGTGAAGTCAGTTTTTCAACATCTTTAACAGTTATGAAACTATTTCCTGCCACAACCTTAAGTGAAACACACTATAAATATGTGTCTCATATTCTTCTTCTGTGGTGTTCAATCCGAAGATTGGTTTGTAGCAGCTTTCCATGAACTCCGGTCTGTGGCTAGTCTCTTCAAGTCCAAGTAATTATCACAACCTTTGTCGTGAATGATTTGTTTTATGTATCCCAGCCGTGGTCTACCTCTACAGTTCTTTCCTTCAACATTGCCCTCCAGTATTGTGTGCAGAAGACTTTCATGCCTCAAGATATGTCCAATCCAATTGTCTCTTCGGTGAGTAAGCATATTCCATAAACATGGCTTCTCTCCAATCCTCTTCAGCGTTTCTTCATTACTGATTTTGTCCACCCATGGAATTTTTAGTATTTTCCTGTAGCACCACATTTCAAAGGCTACTATTCGTTTTTTATCAGCCAAGCTAAGAGTCCAGGTTTCACTACCATATAACAGTACGCTCCACACATATATCTTCACAAGACGTTTCCTGAGGCTCATACTAATGTTTTTGCATGTAAAGAGCTTTCCTTTCTTGTTGAATGCTATTTTGGCTTGGTTGATGCGGCTGACTATTTCTCTTCTACTTCTTCCATCTGCTGTTATTTTGCTACCAAGGTAAGTGAACTCCTGTACATTTGTCAGCTGTTCTCCATTTAAAGTACAACGAGGAGGTTCATACTGCCGGCTACAGAGAAGAACTTTGGTTTTCATTTTGTTGATCTTCATGTTATATTTGTTAAAGGTGGATTCCATTTCTGCTAATGCATAATTCAGATCATCTTAGTTTTCTGCCAGGACTGCGATATCATCCGCAAAGCGAAGCATGGTAATTCTTTCTCCTTGAATCTTGAGACCTCCAGTCATTGGCAAATTATCATTTACTTCATCTATTGCTTTTTGGATGTATGCATTAAAAAGAATTGGTGAAAGTGAACAACCTTGCCGAACTCCTTGCTTAATGTTGGCCTCTGTTGTGGAATCTCCACATCGTATAACGGCTATCTCGTCTTCATACAATTTCCAAATTGTCCTCCTGTCCTTGTACTTAACACCCAGTTCTTTCAACACCATGAATAGTCTATTCCACTCAACCTTATCAAATGCCTTCTCCAGGTCTACGAAAGCAATGAATGTATCCATATCTTTTCTTAGTCGTTTCTCTATAATCATTCTTAAAGCTAGGATTGCTTCTCGAGTCCCTCTACCCTTCCTGAATCCAAATTGATCTTCTGTCAACTCCAACTCTACCTTTCCTTCGATGCGTTTCAAGATAATGCTGGTGAGTATTTTAGAAGCATGGGTTACAAGGCTTAATGTGCGATATTGGTCACATCTATTAGCAGATGATTTCTTTGGAATGGGCACTATGACACATTTCCTAAAGTCCGATGGGATATGTCCCGTGTTATACATTTCACAAATCAGATCAAATAGGGCTTTCTTCACATTGTCTCCAGTGGCTTTTATCAGCTCTGCTGGTATATCATCAACCCCGGATGCCTTTCCGTTTTTCAGCCTTTCCATTGCTTGATTAAATTCATCCAGGAGTATTTCATCTCCCTCTTCTTCTTTATCTACCAGCTCTTCATTTTTTAGTATTTCACAAGGTGTATGTTTTCCTCCATATAAATTCTCAATGTATTCTTTCCATTTTGAGCCAATTTCAGAATCTTCATACACCAGTTCTCCATCATCTGTCTTCAGTACATTGCACCTAATCCTCTTGTCCCCGAAGAACCTTTTGACCACTTGAAACGCTGTCTCAAATTTGTGATTCTTAACTAGTTCTTCTACTTCCATGCATTGCAATTCCAGGAATTTTTCTCTGGCTGCCTTCGCCTCTCGATTTATTTCGTTTCTCAATTTCCTGTATAGTTTTTGCCCTTCTTCAGTCGCAGAGTTCTTAAACTTTCTTCTTGTGTCTATCTTCTCAATGATTTCATTTGTTATCCAGGCTTTCCTGTTCTGTGCTTTCGGCTTTCCCACAACATCTGTTGCTGCTGTTAGAACACTTCCCTTCCAAGCATTCCATTTATTCTCCATACTTCCTAAGTCTATTGCTGATATGTCTGCTAGAAGTTCATCTGTCTTCTTCTTAAAATCTATAGCAAGGTTTTGATCTCGGAGAGCTTCGGTATTCCATTTTCGACTGTTGTTCCTTTTCAGTTTCTTCAGTTTTAGTTGGCATTCGCTCAAAACCATGTTGTGGTCACTACCAATATCTGGGCCAGGGCAGCTTCTACAGTCCTTCAGCTGTGTCTTAAATCTCTGCTTAACTAAAATGTAATCAATTTGAAATCTATTCCCACCGCCTGGCATTGTCCAAGTATAACGTCTTCGTGCATGGTGTTGAAACAATGTATTTGCAACCACCAGGTGATTGTAAGCACAGAATTCCAATAAACGGTTTCCTCGATCGTTCCGTGTGCCAAGCCCAAATTGGCCCACAGCCACTCCATCTTTACCCTCTCCAATAACAGCATTCCAGTCTCCAAGGATTATCAGATTCTCATCTCCTTTAACACCTTTGATTAATTCTGTCAGATCATCGTACACTCTTTCCACTTCTTCATCTTCGTGGGCAGTGGTTGGCATGTAGACTTGAATGATCACGGTGTCCCTTGGTTTAGTATCTAATTTCACTAAAATCAGTCTTCCACTCTGCTGAACGTATCCTTTAACTCGGTGACCCATTTCCTTTGTCAGCACCACTCCTACTCCTCCCTCTCCAGGTTTGTCCATAATAGTCCCCGTGTGGATTATCCTGTAATCTCCACTCCAAAAATCTCCATTATCAGGCCACCTCACTTCGGCTATTCCTAACACATCTACATTCATCCTTCCAATCTCAAGCTTCAGGTTTTCCAGCTTTCCACATTGTAAAAGTGATCGAACATTCCATGTTGCAATGCGTCTCCTACATTGAGCACTTGTACAAGCACACCCCGCCCGGAGATCCGATCGCGGGGCTAATCCGGAACATTTTACGAGTACAGGTTTCATGACATGAGCCGCTATTCCTTGGGATATCCAGAGGATCCTTAATGCAGTGGTTTCCCGTTGCCTTCTGCATTCAGTAAAAATACACATCGAAATGAACTTCTTTAGTCTAGGCTTATTACTATCATTAAACAGTTTAAACTTCTTTAAAATTGTTAATATAATTTAAGAGCAGAATTGTTTGTATTTTATAAATTTGCTGGCAAATGCCTAGTACCTTATTTCAAGTCTCAAGGAACCTACCTCAGATCTTAGAACCTAATAAATACTCAAGTAGATAATTTAACAAGGAGCAGTGTAATACAAACAATAAACTGTCTGACTGAACAAGTGTCTTGACAGATTTGGATTCTTCTAGCAAGATTTAAAACCGATGTCCAGGTCAATGGTTATGTTCACAGGCAAGTCTGCCATATACTGCAGCATGCAAAAGAGAAGTGTTATTTTTTTTTGGGAAGGAAAATCCTCACGTCACTTTCAAAATTGAACATAACCCACCACATCTCTTGATATGGACAGGAATGACCTAGCAGAATCTCTTTGGACTGAATTTTTCTGATGGGCCTGTGAATGGTTACAACTTGGCTCATTCTCCATCTGGAAGACAGAGCACTAATGGAAGAGTTCTGGATAGTGATTTGTTAAATGAAATATTTCCTGGATGAGGGCCCTCAATGTCTCCAGCATCACTCCTATGGCCTCCACTTACAGTAGACCTGACTTGACGACACCTATTAACTTGTGGGGTGTTACAAGATGAAGGTTGCTGCATGTCACTACAGAACAAATGCTGAAGGGATGCCTTCAGTACAATTACACCTGCTGCTTTGGAAAAAAAAAAGTCACTAAGAACTTGGAGGTGCATAGAATTGTGTCTCCAACATGAATGTGCACATAAGGATCCCAAGTTGTCACTACATTCATTTTTATTAAATATTTATTAAATTCATTAAGAAACACCAATAAAGTTACAGGGAATATGGATTTCCCAGACGTACTAGACAATATACTAGCAGGTACATGGGGCTGATAACCGAATATCCCTAGCCCTTAATTGAATCAACACCATTGTGATTTAGATATACTGTAGTTCTTTCATCAGAATGTTTCTCAATGAAATCTAAAAATTAGAAATGTTCAACATTAAGAAGAATATAGGTACAACCATGTCATAGGGAAAGGGACAGCCAGATGTGTAATCCTAGTAAGCGAATAATTTTTCTGTTTCAATGTATTCAGAACTTACAGTGTACAGATAATGTTATTTTAGAGAAGATAGCGTGTTTTGACATTCAACAGCTTCATCATACTAGAACAGCTCAGTGTAGTCGAGCAGTCTATAGCACATTCCATGGCTGGACTGGGCAGCCAAGCGCAATCCGAGATCATCGTTGTAGACCAACTCCAGTTTCCCGGGTTTGGTTTATGAGCCTCTTCCATCTTTGTCGGTCCAGATAGATCTTCGGTCTTCTCAATATCTGTCCAATCTATTCCTCTACTAGTTATGTTTTGCTTGATTGTATCAAGCCATCTACTTCTGGGTCTTCCTCTGGATCGAGTGCCTTGAACGGTTTACTTCAGCCATACTTTTGCTATTCTGTTGGGTGTCATTCTTTTTACATGTCCAAACCACCCCAACCTTGAACTTTCAATTTTTCCTAGAAGAGATTCCTAAACCTGTGTTGCTTCCCTTATACTTTCATTTCTGACCTTGTCCCTTCTTGTTTTCTGGACCATTGTCCTTAGAAATTTCATTTCTGCACTCTGCAGTCTACTGCAATCCTCCTTCAAGATTGCGCAGGTCTCAAGTCCATATGTTGTTATGGGGACAAAATAGCTATTATATAGGATGTATTTAACTCTAGCTGGTATTTTGGTGTCCCAGAGAAGATTTCTTACTTGATGGTAAAATTGTGCATCTTTTTGTACTCTGTGTGACATTTCTTTATCACATCTTCCATCTTTAGAGAGTACACAGCCGAGGTACTTGAAGTGGTCCACTTCTTCCAGTTTGGTTCCATCTAGAAGGATGTTGGCTGGTTTGTTTTGTCTGGTGGGTGACATGACTACTGTTTTTGAGACACTTATTTTTAGGCCAAACTTCTTGAACTGGTCATTCCATTCATCTAACCTCTGTTGGACTTCCGAGTTTTCCCATACAACTACATCGTCAGCAAAGGTTGCAGCTTTCAGTTCCTCTAAGTTGCATTCGTATTTTACTTTTTTCATTATTTCGTCCATCACTATTATGAATACTAATGGTGACAATGTGCTACCCTGTTGAACTCCTTTTGTTGTCTTAATGAAATGAAAATCCACAGCCTGCTTCCAGTCTCCGACCGGGTCAGGAATAGAATGAATGAAGCCCCTATCTAGCGGCGAGGATATGAACTGTGCCGGCTGCCGAGGCCTGACGCACTCCTCTGGGGCAATGATTAAATGAATGACAGATGAAATGAAATGATAGTGGAGAGTGTTGCTGGAATGAAATTTTGACAGGGAAAACCGGAGTACCCGGAGAAAAACCTGTCTGCCTCCGTTTTGTCCAGCACAGATCTCACATGGAGTGACCGGGATTTGAACCACGGACCCAGCGGTGAGAGGCCGGCGTGCTGCCGCCTAAGCCACGGAGGCTTCATTGTTGTCTTAATCCAAGGTTTAAATCCCAGCATTGAAAGCAGCCACCTAATTGGTATTCCCCCCCCAGACTTTCTACACTAAGCTTTAAGTAAATGCCAGGATGGTAACTTACCGTATTTCCTTGCATAATCATCGCAAAATTTTAATGTAAAATTTGTGGATAAAAGCAGGGTGCGACGATTATGCGAAGAATAAAGTTCAAAGAAGAAAACCACAATTCTTAAATATATACTGTATCATTATTTGCTGCAGGCTTGTGTGCTTTCTTCTTATTATTTGCTTATCAGATATTTCACTTTCATCAAGATCATTGTACAATTCTTGTATTTTCTCATTTTGGACACCAATGCATAACATCACGCACGGGTCTCTGTTGCGATGTTACCACGGAAGTGGCTGATGCTAGACTCGGCTAGACTGGCACGAGGTGTCCCTTGCGTAAGATTCTGCCAATAGCAGCTGGGCCTGTTTTAACGTCGGCGAACTGGGACTAGCAGTGCTTCGTACGGCAGCTTATTGAATCTCGTCATTCCAAGGCCAACTCATGGAAGCGATAGGTCCACACAAGTTTCACTCCCCTGGAGTTGCATTGAGCACAATCGTTGTTTACGGTGCCGTGAGCGAGTCGTTCGCATAGCGTGAGTCATAGCCTGCAGTCAGAGAGACAGGCTTCTTTCTTCTGACAAGGTCACGACAGGTTATAAGCTCGGGGAATGTGCTAAGGACGATGCTGGCCGCTCGCATCACAGATGATAGCCCGCAGGCATAAAGACGAAATAACTTTCTTCTGACAAAGTCGCGCCAGCAGGTGCACCTGACTGGCACACAAATAGGAGTATGCTATGCCAAGATTATGGGATGAAATTTTATAATCCTATTTTAGTGTTTGAAAGGTGGGGGTGCAACAATTATGAGAGGAAATACGGTATTTTTAGGGATAGGAAAAATTCGCGATTGCAAATTTCGTGAATTATTAAATGAAGTAATACGCAGGTGGTAATGTGTTTTAATAACCCTAAAAATGGCGGGAAAAAAAAAGTTTTTGAACTAGGGAAATTGTGCGATTTTCGCATGAAAACACGAATTTTAGCTTGTTTTCTTTTCAGTGCACTTTCGAAAATTCGCGGCAATTAATGTACGAATTTCCGCGAATTATTGAAAACCATGAATTATCCGCAGTAATGTTTTTAAGCCTAGTAAAAAGAAAACTATTGGTTAAAATATTGAAATGTATTTTATGAACACAAAAAATAACACTTTATAACAGTACAAGCTGTACCCGGCATGCGTTGCAATGCCAATCAAAGAAAGTGTTGGCGTTGAAATTCTGTTTCTTGAAGTGCTTTTGGATACACAACATGTTAACTGCCTCTAAGCTATCATAAAATGGATTTTCTAATTTACAACCATTCGTGGAAGCGTGCACAACAACTTTCAAAAGTTTCATCGCTGTCACTCATTTGTTGAATCTACTCGTACGCTACCTGTTGTGAAATGGATTTACTAAGTCGAAATCCTTCCCTGGCGTGTACACAATAACTCATCAATGATTCATCGCAATCGGATGAATTGTATATGCACGTATACGGGGTTTTCTTTAAAAGATTCGTGCGCTGTCACTCATTTGTTGAATCTACTCGTGCGCTACCTATTGAGAAATGTATTACTAAGTCGAAGCCCTTCCCTGGCGTGTACACAATAACTCATCAAGGTTTCATCGCAATCGAAGAATGTTATATGAACGCAATAGGGGATTTTGTTGAAACGCTTCGCGCGTCGTCACCCATTTGTTGCATCTACTCTTGCGCTACTTATTGTGAAATGGATTTACTAAGTCCCCTTCCCTGGCGGGTACACAATAACTGATCAATGTTTCATCGCAATCGGATGAATAGTATATGAACGCATATCTGATTTTGTTTAAACGATTCGCGCTCCGTCACTCATTTGTTGAATCTACTCGTGCGCTACCTACTGTAAAATGTATTTACTAAGTTAGAAACCTTCACGTAAGTGTCCACAACATCTCACCCAAGTTTCATCGCTATCAGACTAATGGGATATGAAGACAAAGGGGACTGTATTGAAACGCTCCGCATGTCGTCGTTCATTTGTCGAATCTACTCGTGTGCTACCTACTGTGAAATGTATTTACTAAGCCAGAAACCTTCCTTGGAGTGTCCACCATATTTCACCCAAGTTTCACCGCTAACGGCAGAATGGTATATGACCTTATACGGGACTTTGTTGAAACGCTTCGCGCATCGTCCCTCATTTGTTGAATCAACTTGTGCGCTGCATATTGTATAGTGGATTTACTAAGCCAGAAATTTTCCATGACGTGTACACAACATCTCACCCAAGTTTCATAGCTACTGACGAATGGTACATGAATGCATACGGGACTTGGTTGAAACGATTCGCGTGTCGTCGCTCATTTGTTGATTCTACTCTTGCGCAACATATTGTAATATGGATGTACTCAGCCAGAAACCTTCCCTGGAGTGTACACAACATCTCACCCAAGTTTCATCACAATCGGATGAATGGTATGTGAACGTATACGGGACGTTGTCGAAACGCTTCGCGCGTAGTCACTCATTTGTTGAATATATACGTGCGCTTCGTATTGTAAAATGGATTTTCTTAGCCAAAAACCTTTCCTGGAGTGTACACAACAATTCACCAAACATTTATCACTATCAGACGACTGGTATATGACTTTATACGGGACTTTGTTGAAACGCTTCGCGTATCATCGCTCATTTGTTGAATCTACTGGTGCGATACCTATTGTAAAATGTATGTACTAAGCCAGAAACCTTCCCTGGAGTGTACACAACATCTCACCCAAGTTTCATCGCTATCGGATGAATGGTATATGAAATTATATGGGACTTTGTTGAAACGCTTCGCGCGCCGTTGCTCATTTGTTAATTCTACTC
This sequence comes from Meconema thalassinum, assembly GCA_946902985.2. NCBI lineage: Eukaryota > Metazoa > Arthropoda > Insecta > Orthoptera > Tettigoniidae > Meconema > Meconema thalassinum. The sequence goes on from OX336388.2 coordinate 673,179,771, forward strand.
GTGCTCTACCTATTTTTAAAGGGATTTACTAAGCTAGAAACCTTCCCTGGAGTGCACACAAAATCTCAGCCTAGTTTCATCGCTATCGGGCGAATGGTATATGAACGCAAACGTGACTTTGTTGAAATGCTTCGCGCGTCGTAGCTCATTTGTTGAATCTACTCGTGCGCTGCCTATTGTAAAGTGGATGTACTAAGCCAGAAAATTTCCCTGCAGTGTACACAACATTTTACGCAAGTTTCATAGCTATCGGACGAATGGTATATGAATGCATACGGGACTTGGTTGAAACGCATTGCGTGTCGTCGCTCATTTGTTGAATCTACTTGTGCGCTATCTACTGTGAAATGTATTCACTAATTTTGAAACCTTCACGTAAGTGTACACAACATCTCACCCAAGTTTCATCGCTATCGGACGAATGGTATATGAACACATACGGGACTTTGTTGAAATGCTTCGCGCATCGTCGCTCATTTGTTGAATCTACGCGTGCGCTACCTATTGTAAAATGGATTTACTAAGTCAGAAACCTTCCTTGGAGTGTACTCAACATCTCACCCAAGTTTCATCGCAATCGGACGAATGGTATATGAACGCATAGGAGACATACCCACAGCAAACTATCACGTTACATTGATTTTTATATATATAGATTGTAAGTCACACTATCTGGATTATACCAATATTCAAAACTAAGAAAAATGACTCATCACTTTTTGTTTCTTAGATGGTTTATTTTTTCTAATTTTAGATTGTACAATTCTGAAGAAAACAATACATGAGAAAGAAAATTCGGAATTTCCGTTGCATCACTCCTTCACTCGATGTGTACTGGATCTCAGTTTACCTCACCGACAGTCAAATTCCGTACAATATCCTCATCTCTTTCATGTCTGAAACCATAATTGTCTTTATTGAAGTCTAACTACTGAATGTCACTTTCTTCTGCATCTTGATATTAATCCAGGTTTTGCCCCAATGTCATCGTAGTGAGACCACCTTGTCCGTTTAAAATATCGTTGTCACAGAAGCTGACAAATGATTGTTTTTGTGCGAGTGTAGTAGCGGTAATCTTCTCCCATGACTTGACTGCATGGAGAGCATCCAACAAACATGGAGAGATCGGAAACTTAACGGTAGATAGCGGGCCTCGCTTTCTGCATACAGCGTTCTATATAAATCTGGGCGGTCATCCTGGTAAGTTACTTAGTTATTGAGGTTTTAAGGGCCAGAACAGCAAGGTTGTCGGCCCCTTCATCCTACTAACTACTCGACGTGTGGGTCATATAGTGTGCCTTTCAGACATGAATATCTAGATGGCAAGTATCCATATCAAAATGTGCCACTGTTTCCTGAACCAGTGTTAACCAGGTGGTCTTCTTGGTTTCATTCTGTAGTGTACCGTACCTGTCAGAGTACTTGAAAGATATTGTGCAATTTATGATGAAGTAATAGGGACTGATAACTCTGGTGTTGATTTTCTGAACAGTGTTTCACATGACGAAATAATTGAGATTCAAAGAATTTGGCACAGACATCACTGAACTCATCCCTTTATTAGAAGGCCATTCTTATCCAACTTTTCACCTTCTAGATGGACATCCACGGAGAACTTGCTGTTTCTGGAAATTACGGTACCAACATTAAGTAGCTGTTGGAGGGTTGTGGATATGTGTTAAAAAAAGGGAAAATACATTCAGTTTTAGTAAACGCTGGGTCCCATGCTCTTAGAAAATTAATCAGCTTGAGATCCGTTGACCCTGGGAACAAGATTTACAAATGTGTGCGTTTGATCCAGCAGAAATAGTACCAATGAACATCAATGAGGACCTTGCAAAGAAAATTAAAAAGTTACCATTCTGTGGAACACTAGAAGAAAGTGAAGTGATAAGAGGACACAATGAACTGCAAACTTTAATCAAGAAGCAGATGTACGACAGGACCAAGACAGATATTGTCGGAGTTTTGGGAGGAATGACATTTGTGTTTCCCAAGTTTTCAGAATCTGTGTTGAAAACCATTTGGATACCATGTTCAAACGCTAACTGTGAACTTTTGTATTTCAGCTTACACTAGCACGTTAAGTGATATGCGCCACAGTTTGTCACAAGAGAATTTGGATCTCTTCACTGAAGTATACATTGAAGGATGGCTGAAATGTGTTATGTTATGCATGATATAAAAAATCCCACCTAAAATTTATCATTTTGAAAGTACCAAAAAGTGCACTTGAAACCACCGAATTTGCCACTTTAAAATACCGCTTTCTTCACTCTGAAATCACCGAAAAATTCCTATCCCTAGGTATTTTCAATTCCAGGGCACCTACTCCACTCCTAAACCCAAATAATTACAGTTGCACTATTACGGTCATCAGAATAACACTGGCCATCAGTAAGGACCCTGATTTGTGGTAATATAAAAGGCTTCAAAGCAGTCAAATAAATTGTTCAAAGTGGCAAAATAAAATATCCATAGCGGTGAAATAACAAAAGCGAGGTGTGAGTGAGCTTAATAACCATGTATACGGTGCACGGATTTGGTTAAATAAGGAACACTATACAAACATTTGGAGGAGTATTTTTTTTTCTTCTTTCACGAAAGAGCTTAATCTCAAATGAATTTGTGTTCAATACCTAACCTAACTTTACTTCTCCATTACTACCATAGTCCTTTTCTCTCTAACTCGTGAAACGTATGTTGTTCCCAAAATTATGCAGAGCATTGTTTCCATGCTTTCAGGACTTCAACCAATCAAGACTGAGAAGGGACTTCATTATCCCGCATCTTATGAAACGTTTATATTTTTAAGGTTCCTTATTTTCTATGAAGGAACTATTTAAATTAATTTTAAAGTAAATATTTTTTAAAAATATCTTATTCCCAGTGTTTTGTTGGCATTTAGCATTTTAGGCTGAAAATAACATATTTATTTTGCGACATTTCGAGCTACAATAATTTTAAAAATGGCTTATTTAGAGTAAATATATCGTTGTGATAACATATATGTGTTTGCGGATATCGTGAAACCAAAAATCTGGGACTCTAGTCATCAGACAACAAAGGTATATGGGGTAAGTACTTCCCAGACTTACTGTACACAAATATATGGGACTGATGACCAAGATGTCCCCAGCCTTGAGAAGAACCAGCAATAACAATGCTTATAATAGGGATTATCTCCTTCATTCCAGAAGTTACCCTTTAGTAGTTTACAGTTCGTCTTATTTTTTTAAATTCCAGGATTGGGTTTTGATATTTTTATCTCTGCCCACTCCCCCAGCTTAGTCATAATTGCATTATCTCGGAAGTTTGAAACAGATCAAATCTCATCTTAAGTTTATGCTGAAATATTACTTTCCTTCCTTATACTCGTAGACATTTTCCTACTTTCTATCCATGTAGACATTATTCCACAACACTTTTTATGAACCACAGTAGTATGAGAAAGGGTCTGAGGAATATTCTCTGAAAATAAACATTATATTATAAAATTCTTGCAAATATACACTTCAGAAATAAATATACTGAATTATTCAGTCTCCATTGGTTGTTCATCACCAGCAGGACCATCACTGTCCTCTGACTCTTCACTCTCTTCATCTTCACTGCTGCTACTGCTGCTCGAGTCCAGCCACTCTTGGCTTGCCATATCACTAGGGATCAACACTTTCCATTCATCCAGTTTATGCAGATCTGAAAACAAAATGTAAATATCACAGTCGAGAATAATAGCTTGATAAGCATATGTTGTACCCAAATCAAATTACTACACATGAAACCCCCATTTAACATTTTCCCTGGGATCTGCAGTTAGCCTTAAAATGACCCAAACTTACAATAGGGTTTGTGAATTCAGCAAAGTACCACCTTTTCTGAACTATAAGGTGCGTTCAAAAAGTAACGAGCCGGAGGCATAATTACAGAAACCAGTAACTGTATGTTAGAAGTATTGGCCCTGGCTGTTGAGGCACTTGTCCCACTGTGACACGAGGCGGTGAATGGCTGTCTCATAAAATTCCCTGGGCTGCGATGTAAACCAGTTCCGCACGTACAACTGGACATAGGCGTCCGAGGTGAATCGTTGGCCCCGCAGAGCCCTTTTCAGGGGACCAAACATGGCGTAATCACAGGGAGAGAGGTCTGGACTGTATGGAGGATGGCCGAGAACCTACCATTTGAATTTCTGCAGGAGTGCGGCGACTGTGTTGGCCGTATGAGGTCGTGCACTGTCGTGGAGCGACCACGGCGGCTAGGCATTCACTGTCACTTGGCAGTCCTGGGTAATGAGTGCATCAACCAGCTGGACGTTGTCATCGGTAATGCAGGGGTGTGCCCCAGACCGGGCATCATCGGCTAACGACACCCGTCCTTCCCTGAAGCGCTTGTGCCACGCCTTGACCCTTGCAAGGGACATGCAGTGTTCGCCGTAAACTTGTGTCATTAGGCGATGAATGTCCGTTCCCCCTACTCCTTCCACTGTCAGAAACCGAACAACACCTCTTTGCTCTTCGTTTGACACCTCCATGTCACTGTTTGCAATGCGACTGGCAGCGTTGGACGATTGATGCATGCTGCTGCTCGCTTTGTATCGTCACATGACGTGCACGCGTGCCCTCTAGCGACGGGCTGTGACCTTCCACGCTCTGGTTGGAACCACACCTCGTTACACACGCCACGATTAGCCGATGTAGTCACCGGTTTGCGCAGTCCAGCATCCGGCTCGTTACTTTTTGAACGCACCTTATAGTTACATACCGGAAAATGGGGTAAAACCCACTTAATTTCCAAAATCTTGAGGAAATTTGGGCCGATGCGGTTTTCAGTCCAGCATTGTACATTTTCTCAGCTATTCCTCCCATGAATTTTAATCACAATCTGAGTGAAGTATCTTGAAGACTTCCTTTGTGAGTAATGCAACAAAACTGAGTTGTTCACTTCAGAGATGAGTAATGTGATGGTAAACATAATAATGTGCATATAGAGATGTACAACTTACCTAGCGAGTAAAAATCAGACAGAGTAAATTGGCGATCTCCATCTTCCACCATTCCCCCATACAAATAGAGTATGCCATGTTTAACAGCAAGACCACAATTCATACGGGGCGACGGAATGAAATGTTGTTGTTGAGGGTTCTCAGAAGAGGTAGCCATCACTTCTGATGTGGAAGCAGCTGGGCCAACTGTTACTTGGAAAACACCATCATCTGCTACCACAGTACTGGTAGCAACAGGCTACAATAAAAAGAAGTACGGCTTGTAATAATGAGTAATGCCCTTTCATTACTTGCATTCTTGTACTTCCACCGTTTATCCATTAATTCCAGTATACCTAATTCCTGGCATAATCGTTGCATATGTTTGGCCTATTATTTGTAAAAGAAAAGCAGGGTGCATCAATTAAGATAATAATATTTTCAGTTCAAATAAAACAAAAAACATGTAGTTATAAAGAAGGATGTTTTGAAAAAATTGTTAAATAACATACATTTGACAGAAGTACCATATGTCAAAGAAGTTGTACTGTGAACATTCTTGAGTCCTTTAGGTCTTGAATTACAGTAATAAAAAACAAACAAACAAACAGGATCCACAGTATGGTGCTAGTGTGTGCAACTTCAAACCTCGTGACACTTCCCTATATTTACTATTGTATTTAACATGCAAATGTAATACTTGTATCACTTGCATACTGACTTTATGAACTATTTTCAATATGCTTCTATTAATAGTACCTCTTACAGACAATCCACGTTGATGAGAAACATCACAACAGGCGATTGTATATTGTAAAATGTTGTTGTTGTTGTTTCCTATGGCTAGCCCGGATTCCAATCCATCAGCTTTCTTGCGTTCCAATAGAGTTGTGTAAGGTTTCCAGAAGTTCTAGCAGTCATATCAAGTTTGTTGCAATGTAGCAGGTGCCTCTTATCCATTTTACTTCCAGGTTCGTGACAAAGTGTGCATTCTTCAGATCTCAGGATGTTGATTCGTTTCAGATGAGCTGCAAGACAGTCGTGGCCAGTGTTAAGTCTGAAGAAGGCTACAGCTTCTTTTCTTGGTGTTAGTTTATATTGATCCCATTTAGCATCAATGTCTTTCCATAATTTGGTTTCTGCTGTTTTCTTTGCCATTTCTTCATACCTGTTTTTGATAGTATTTTTCAAGATCCTTTTTGCTGACATAAAATCAGTCTGACTAACAGGTTGTTGTAGTGTGGTACCTTTTTTTTTGCTAATCTGTCTGCCTCTTATTTCCTGCTATTCCAACATGAGAAGGGATCCACTGAAATGAGATCTGTTTGTGGAGTCTTTGAAGGGTTTTTATCATACAAAAAATTTCTTTCACTTCTTTATTTTGGGGCTTATAATTTGACGAGATGGCTTGGATGGCTGCTTTTGAATCTGTAATAATAATGCATTTTTGATAATCAATGTTTCTGCCTAATAACTGATGGGAGTGCATGTGAAATTGCTCTTATCTCAGCATCCAATTTGTTTTGGCCTACTGGGAAGTAGAGTGAGAAGAGAGATGAATGTATTCCTGCTCCAGTTCTATTTTCTTTGTCTTGTGAGCCATCTGTAAATATTTTTAGCCATTGATTAGATGGACATCTTTCTTCTATTGTACAGAGGGCCAGTTGTTTTAGATCTTGTGGTGAAGAGTCTTTCTTGCAGACCTCTTCTAACAAAGTAAGATCTGTAGTCACTTGTATATATTCAATGGGGTTGACTGGCATACAGACACTTAAAATTAGATTGCTCACCACAACTAGTAAACTATGATGAATAAGAGCTAACTAGTTGTCGATAGTTTGTGATTCTATGCTAGATCTCATGTAGCTGGCATTAGATTACAATTAAAATTTTCAGTTGCCTTTTCAAAGACAAAATAGAGTTTCTTTTTGCTTCAGTCAGAATAGAAGTAGTGACTACTACTAGATTGACCTTGAACTAGTCTTCCATCAGCTGTAGGCTACATTAGATGACATCATTACTGACTCACCAGTGGCCAGCATTGCACTCTTCACCAACTAATACGATCTTATGACTACTTCAAAAAGTACCTAAAATGAACTTCATAAATTATGCCTATTTTGGAAAAGTTCACTTGACTGAAAATTTATGCAGCTCTTCATTTCAACAAGATAATTTCTTGATATTGCAACTTTTCATTCATTTAACACAATATTATTCCAATTACTGAGCCATTCAATAAAACTAACCCATGATGTGATATTAGGACTAACTAATTTCCGTTTTTGTGACACATACAGTAGATCCTTATGTATATATACATGGAAAGCCCCTTACTGGTATTATAAAACTTACTGTGATCTGGAATAATATTATGTTTGATCTGCACACCTTCCTGAATAACATACAATTAATAATTCATATTCATGGTAATTTTAAACTCTAATTATTTTACCGTTTTTAACATATTCTTTGGATTATCCACAAAACTCATCCCCAGCGTTATCGCAGTATACTGTATATACAATTTCATAGGATATGCCCTAGTCACTGCAGGCCAAGCCTTAAATGACTCATGAATGCAAATACAATATCAATTCAGACCTCACCCCCAATTTACTATAAATATTTTTGCAGTACATACCTGTAAATTACTATCTTCATCCTCATCGGAAGCTTCACCACCTGATCCTTCCATTTCTTCATCACCATTGCCTGATGCATCACCTTTATCCTTTCTTCGTCTCCGTCTGACTTTTTCTGCAGTCTTCTTTCCAGTTAGTGGCACTTGAATAACAAATCAGTCTCGTAAGATTTTGTCAAAAGAATCTTATAATTGCAAAGCATCTCAAGAAACCATTTATATTGCCTTGGAAAATAGAAAGACTTAATCAATAGCTATTGTGATGTTACAATATTTTGCCCTGGAATATGGAACTACATGGCAACAAACAAATATAAGAGAAATTACTAACTCCATGGTCACACATGCTATAGATCTACTTAAAGAAAAGAACTTTTGCACCCTGTCCGATTTAAAAATTTTTGAACTATGTAAACAATTAACTTTCACTAGTCAACCCCTTGGCTCGAGGTCATTACTGCTGGAGCCATGTAAAGTTGTGGAAGCTTGTTGGTGGTGGGGAGCCACATCCCGTGGTTCATCCCATGGGAAAGGGGATGTCAGCTGAATGAGGATGATGATGGCAGCCTGTGACACTAGGGATCTTCTAAGAATGAAAACAACAATAACGAAGGGCACCAACTGTGCCTGTGTTACTTGGCGCCGAGTGGTGAACACAAAGAACGTGGAAGCTGGTAAAACCAGCCATTTGCATGAAGATATCCAGCTCGTTTGACAAAGACTTTCTTCTTCTGACAGTCCTGTCTTGAAACTAAGAGAGGTAGCAATTGGCATTATTCCAAAAAACCATAACAGGAAAAGACATGGTGAATATATAGTGAGCTAAAGGGGCAGATGACCTTACTGTTCTGCCCCTTAAAACAACATCAATCAATCATTAGTGAGCTAAAGGCAGATGACAAGAGATTTTATCAATATTTTGAACGTCTTAGGGAACCTTCAATTATATTTCAAGTTAGATAAAACATTGTTTAACCGAAACGAGGTGTAACAGGCATAAGCAATCCATTTTGGAGGAAGAGAGGCTTAGGTAAGTGCAGCATTTATGCAAGAAAACAGTTGGTTGGTTCTTAAGTTTAGGGGCTGCAACAACGCGGTCATGTAGCCCCGTGTACTTTGGGTGCGTGTAGAATCTGTCTGACAACCGGTGTTAATTGTGATGACTGTATTAGTGTGTATCTGTTTTTTTAAATTTAAGTACAGACTGCAACTTAGAATTTTTCAAATAGTTCCTACTTTTGCCGCCAAGCGCCACCATCAACGACTACTAGGCCAAGTTCAGAACTTAGCTACTAGATGCCACCGCAGTCGGCTCTTGGCAACGAACGTAGAAACCTGCGGGGGCTCGTTTTCAGTCCTTAAGGTGGCAGCCCTACCAGAAAACTAGGAAGCTGTGGGCTAATAACTCGCACTCTCTGAAATTGTTTATTAAAGAAACTGAAATGAATGAAAACCGGACGGATCTCATGTTGACAACTTTCGGCACGAAAAGGAAGACACGAATAGGTTTCTGGAATGTGAGGACTCTGGGTGAGAGTAGTAGGCTGAGGCAGGTGACCAGAGAAATGATCTCGTATAAACTTGATATACTTGGGCTCAGTGAGATAAGATGGCCAGATTTTGGCGAGATAAAAACTTATGAAGGACGCACCATTGAAGAGGAGGCCAGAAAAGCGGGAAAGACTTGGATGGAAGTGAAGAACTTGGCAACACACAGAGCCCGATGGAAATCATTCTTGGATGCCCTATGCTCCGCACGGAGCGAAAGGAAATAAGTAAGTTGAATCTAAGAACAAAATAAGAATGCAATGAATGTATTGTGATAGTTCCATTATTATTATTTCTTTTCAATTAGTATTAAGAACTGACAAAACCAACAATCATTGTGTTGAGGCTAATCAATGAATGAATTATTATTACCAGTATTTGGGAAAATAATAAAGTGTATTTGGAGTGGAATATTAAGATCCGTGTTTTTCATATTGCGATTTCTTTGATTGTGGCCATGATGACCACCATCCTTGGATAGAAGAAGAAAAAGAATTGGGTTATTTTCAAGTTTGCATGGGGTTTGAACAATATTGTATTAACTCATGAAACAAGGCGTGTTCACTGCAATGGCAACATCATATTTATGAGTGTCACTTTTCTGTATTACTTATCTCGGTACTCCATATACATTGGGAAACGTGATAATTTTAAGTTATTGCTAAGCTTTACCTCGTGCAAGGATTGGGCCTTAGACAGTCACTGGATGATTAATATCCACCAGGAGTATTCTTTTTTTTTTTCTATTTCTGAATTTTACATTCTCGGCATGATATTAACATACAGTGGAATCTCGTTAGTACGTTTTTCAAGGGACTGAAAATTTTGGACGTCATATGCGGGAAAACGTACTACCGAAAAACGCCATACTGTATTTACAACGTATAAGAAAGAATGCGGCGTATGTATGGATGTTAAATCGCCGACCTTAGTAAGTGATTTTATGCACTGCTACAGTCACGACATAAACATAGGTTATCAGTAACTTACACGGAATAAATAACATAAAAATGAATTACTGTACCTCTACACTACAGTATAATACAGGGTCTTTATTTTTGCTTAGCAAGGACATTCACGCTCTGCCAGTGACGGCTGTTGCCGGCGACCGCGCACGCATGTGTAGGCCTACGGCAGAATACGGTTCTTAAAATCAGTAGCCTACCATGCAGTTTTTCTGGCCATGATTTACAGTAGATGCTGAAAATGTTCCCCATCCGCTTCCAAACACACATAATACAGGGTCTTTCTTTATATTTGATCAGCAAGGACATTCTCGCTCTCGCGCTCCGCCAGTGACGGCTCTGTTGCCTGCGACCGCGCACGCATATGTTTGAAGCACGGGCTTGCTTGAACCACTTCAATAAAGCACTTTCTAGTTCAGGAAACTGTCCCTCTCGCACACGTTTCCTTTTGCCGCTCACCCCTTCTTCAAATGCACGTTCGATTTTCTTCCTTTTGCCGAAAATCGTGTTCAGTGTAGACGGAGGAATGTTCCACTTTCGCGCTATATCCACACGCTTCATGTGAGGATTGCAGACCACGTCTCGAATGTATTTCATCTTCTCATCATTAGTTATCTGCCGTACTTTCTTCTTATCCATTATGAAACACGAAGACAATAATGCTCCTACGTGAGAAATACACAAAGGGAAGGGGGTGAAGGGCAGCGGGAGAAAGACACGTCACCTGTGTTGCGTCATAGCTATAGCCACTTCTACGCCGTCAAACACAATAAAATCATCTACACTGTCAATAACTATCAGAGAATATGAGGCAATATCGCGTTGTGTTTTCCAGAAGCCAAATTTTATAATGAAATAAGAATAAAATACGGTTCACTAACAAATAGTTCAACGGAAATTTGATCGTTGTAAGCGGGAATAGAGAACGTATTAAGGGGATATATCAACATGAATTTAGTAGGATAGGGACTTGAGAAAGGAGAGAAAGGGCAGCGGGAGAGAGACGCGTCACCTGTGTTGCGTCATAGCTATAGCCACTTCTACGCCGTCAAACACAATAAAATCATCTACACTGTCAATAACTATCAGAGAATATGAGACAATACCGCGTCGTGTTTTCCAGAAGCCGAATTTTATAATGAAATAAGAATAAAATCTGGTTCGCTTACAAATAGTACAACGGAAATTTGATCGCCGTAAGCGGGAATAGAGAACGTATGAAGGGGATATATCAACATGAATTTTGTGGAATTGGGACTGGGACTTGAGAAAATCATCGTGCTAAACGGGAAAACGACGTAACCGAGAACGTGCTAACGAGATTCCACTGTAATTGATTGTATAAGTTTGTGGTTTATATCATTTTCAATATATGCAAAATTTGTCCAAACGTCATGGTAATAGGGAGTGTCCAAGCATTTGGCACTTAACAGTTATCATGTTACCTTCTACTCCAAGATGAGTAGCAATGTGATAATTTAAAAAAATTGCTGATGATCAGAGCTAGAGGCAGAAATAGACATAAATTTAAGAAGACAATGGGAATATACCGTACCTTGAAGTTAATGATTATCCAAATAATAATTTAGTGTCATTTGGTAGATAAAACAATGCTAAATTGGTGATGTCCTTATTAGTTTTACACATGATATCTGTAGCTGGGTCTTATATGGCTTTGTCCGACCCAATATTTAAGTAGTTACTATGCTAGGCTTTGGTCCAAAGAGTGCTGGCTCAATTCCCGGCAGTACTGCAGGAATTTTTATCTCCCACAGTTAATTCCTGTGACCTGGCGTCAACTTGAAGGACCTGCTCCAGGTCTCTCTGGAGACCAAATACCACTGGTATAATTATGACGCTTTTATAGTATTTTCTGTTGAATTTTGCAAGATGTGTATCGTTAAAAGTTGTTTATATAACCACTCACCCAGTCTCCACGTAGTCTTCTCTAGGTCCAGGGAGTATAGATCATTAAAGAATTTTCCTGCAAGATCTTCCTCACTTTCCTCCACATCCCAAACACCACCAAAGGTATAAAGCTTGTTTCCTGGGGCAACAGTCATTCCAAGACCACAACGAGGAGACATATGTGACCCACCATGTTTCACAGAAATCCACTTCCATTTAAGACCTGTTGTATCATGCTCTGAAATACCACAACATGTAATAATTAGGCATGAGCTTTTGATACCTTTAGATGGCTGTATTTCAACTAGTATTGCATACTCACTTTCAGGAGTTAAAAGGAACATATCAGTGTGAACACAACCCTTATCCACATCTTTCTTGAGTCTCTCTTTACTGTAGCCTCCATAGATGAGCACTCGTCCATCCGGCAAGGCAGCCATTGTACAGCTGGAGCGTGGGGGAGGAGGAGTACCTTCAAGAAGACAGACCTCATTAAAAGATGTTGAAGCTATACTATTAAAGCTATACACATAACTTAATGTGCTGAACAACTGTAATTTGGAAATGTCCAAACACCTTGAGCAAACAACACTAGTTTATTATAATTTAAAAAAAGATGTAGATGACTCAAAAATCTAAAACAAAGAAGAAACAAACAAACAAACAAAAAATACAATAAAAAACAAAGGAGCATGATCTAGCTGTTCATTTCTCACCAACACTTGGAATTGATTTCCGGCTAAATTTTCAAAGTGAAAAGTCAGTCTGTATTATGAGTTCCAGAAAAAAGGACACCCTGTGACTTAAGAATTGCAAGGTTGAAATTCATACAAAACTGTAAGATAGTAGGGCTAAGAGGCACTGTCCCACATTGACCTTTAAAACTCAAGATAATAGGTTTGATCCCAACCTAGTGTATTGCCATTTAAGGATGTTTAAATGCAACAACCTTGTGTCACTAGACTTAAAGCATGTCAATGATCCACTTCTAGGATAGAAATCCGACACTGAAGCATCTAAAGCCAGTATATACTATTCAGAATAACTTACCTTAGTTGTCATGGTATGCAAAGTTTAAATTATACGACAATCAATACTTACACAAATATATCTATTATATATTGTACACGTTTCGACCTGACATTGAGGTCTTCTTCAGCTCAATTAAGAATAAAAATATAATACTATAGATGTACTTAAGTCTAATGTTTGTTTGATGTGGAAAATGTTTATGAGATAAATTGTAATCAAAAGAATGAAATAAAATAAAATATAATATTGGGCTTCACATTAAATTTTCAAAATACAGTTAGAACAAGAAGTTCCATGACGAACAAAAGAGCCTACTTTTCTTAAAATTTAAGATTCATGCCAATGATTAATCCATATTGATCTATCTAGAATAATGATGAAATTAAGTTGGTAATATCGAAATTTCTAATTAGTTCGAAATACTGTACACCTGGCATAATGTAGCCTAATAGAGAACTACAGTTGGCAGCCCTGGTGACTGAATATATTCTTAGTTCCATCTCTTAAGGTACAGAATACAAAATTTGGTTGAAGACCAATGGATAGCATGGACGTTGCATGCAGTTAAACATTGGATCTCACAGCGCGCGTAAAATCATGTTGGCAACAATGACATACATGTATTGGTCAGAAATAATCTGAAATAATATGATCTATTGTTGTGTCAATTTTGAATGAAATCCATTAGTTAGTATAGAAGTTACATGCATTTTAAAATTGGACCTATCAGCAGGCTTAGAATCATGTTGGCAGCACTGGCGTGGGCCTATATTAGTTACTCCAAATTAATCTAGAATGCCAGGTACTATACATGTGCAACGTTTAGAGCTATTGGCTTGCATACTTTCTGATATATTGATATTAGGGTAACAAAAATAGAGACAGTATTTATCAACAGTTGGCAGCCCTAGTTACTCTTAAGAATCGGCATAGACATATCTGTTATGGTACACATAGCACACACGAAATTTGGTTGAAATCCAAATGATAGTATAGAAGTTACATGTATTTCAAGTTGGACTTCTCAGCAGGCTTAGAATCATGTTGGTAGCACTGACGTATATAAGTTACTATATATTAATATAGAATGGCAGGTACTATACGTGTGCATAGTTTAAAGCTGTCGGCTTGTATACTTTCTGATATATTGGTATTTGGATAAAATAAATTGAGAGCATTTATTAACAGTTGGCAGCCCTGGTGGATCTTAAGAATACGTTCAGTAGTATATGTTTATGTACACATACCACATACGAAATTTGGTTGAAATCCAATTGATAGTGTAGAAGTTATATGCATCTAAAATTTGGACCTATCAGCAGACTTATAATCATTTTGGCAACACTGCCATGTATGGCCTCCTGGAAATTAAACTGCAATATTATTGTCTATACATGTGCCAATTTTGAAATAGCTCCCATTCATACCTTCCAGGATATCCAACATGGAGCTAAAATTTCAATTGCGATTTTTCAGCAGTTGGTAGCACTGACATCATTTTCAAATATGGCCGTGAGATATTCAGGTATATATCTTTACTCCTACCAAATTTTGTTTCGATTGCTGCAGACGTTTAGGAGTTGATAGGAGGGGGACACACACACAGCCAGACAGACAGACACACATTTGCCCGATCTCATAAGTCTACTTTTTCCTCATTTTTGCAAAATGTGAAAAGTAGGCTAAAAATAGGAAATTTCGTAATAGTAAGAGTGTAAATAACATATTGGGCTTTATATTAAAAATTCAAAAATACATACAATTAAATAAGTTAATTAAGAAAAATAAGTGCCGAATACCAACACATATTTTAACGCAGTGCTTGAAATGAGTAAAACAAGTCTTCTTCCGAAATATGGAGTGTGAATTTTGTATCAGATGCCAACCAGTCAGTGCATCGTTTGAATTGTCAACCGTGTTGTATAGGAGGAAACATCAGTATAATTCACATAATATATATATGTAATTACCATTCACATGCGATCTTATGTGAATTATACTATATATATTATATATAAGGTGCATTTAAAAAGTAACGAGCAGGAGGCTGGAATGCGCAAACCGGTGACTAAATCGGCTAATCGTGGCGTGTGTAACGAACGAGGTGTGGTTCCGACCAGAGCGTGGAAGGTCACAGCCCGTCGCTAGAGAACATGCATGCATGTCACGTGACGATACAAAGCGAGCAGCAGCATGCATCAATCGTCCAACGCTGCCAGTCGCATTACAAACAGTGACATGGAGGCGTCAAACGAAGAGCAAAGAGGTGTTGTTCGCTTTCTGACAGCGGAAGGAGTAGGGGGAACGGACATTCATCGCCGAATGTCACAAGTGTACGGCGAACACTGCATGTCCCTTGCAAGGGTCAAGGCGTGGAACAAGCGCTTCAGGGAAGGACGGGTGTCATTAGCCGATGATGCACCCCCCTGCATTACCAATGACAACGTCCAGCTGGTGCACTCATTACCCAGGACCGCCGAGTGACAGTGAACGCCATAGGCGCAGTGGTCGCTCCACGACCTCATACGGCCAACACAGTCGCGGCACTCATGCAGAAATTCAAATGGGAGGTTCTCGGCCACCCTCCATACAAGACCTCTCTCCCTGTGGTTACGCCATGTTTGGTCCCCTGAAAAGGGCTCTGCGGAGCCAACGATTCACCTCAGACGCCGAAGTCCAGCTGTACGTGCGGAACTGGTTCACATCGCAGCCCAGGGAATTTTATGAGACAGCCATTCACCGCCTCGTGTCACAGTGGGACAAGTGCCTCAACAGCCAGGGCCAGTACTTCTAACATACAGGTACTGGTTTCTGTAATTACGCCTCCAGCTAGTTACTTTTTGAATGCACCTTATATATATATTGTAATAATTATAAAGCTTATCACCTCAGGGTTGTGGGGCAATAAACTTGCTAAAATGATATCACACAAAGAACAGGATACCGTCTTCACTGATTCACACACTATTTATTTATAATCAATACTAGACACAGATATAACAAGAATGATTCTTCTTCAGGTTAATCTCTAGCAATCAAAACTAGCAATACCTTGTTTGTGAATATATAAGCAAGCTTCCATTTGCTGCATTTGTTGTGCAGTATCCACAATAATTCATGAGGAAAAGGGGCTTTTCACAATATTTTAATAATTCTCTACTCCATTCTTTTCTTCTTTTGTTTTCTTAAAGTCTCTTTTTGTCCTTCTTCTTGCCAGATATTAGTTCTATATCTCCAGATTGACAACATATCAATTTTTTTTTAAAGCCAGCTTCCATACTATATCAAATCAACACTAATCATCAAACCATTTTTTATCTAAAATCCACTAGCTCCCATTCTGCCTGGCAATTATCAATACATCTTCATGGAAACCTAGCCATGTGCTAAGAATACCTTGCCATAAGCCAAAGCCATCTGGTCCACCCACTGGCCGACCACCACCAAGAATCTCTATGGCACTGGACACATAAGATTCTCTGTGGTGGCCTTTCGAAGGTTCGAGAGTCATTCTCAACCATAGAAACAAATACATAAATACATGAAGTAAACACTAAGAGAAAAATTCAAACTGAAACAAATTATAAGTCATAGTCAGAAAAACCATTGGCACTATCATTGCAATTATTCTAAGTTCACCAGAATCACCAGCATAAATATTTTCTTCTGATAGAGTAGCCGAAGCTATCTAATCGAGTCTATCAGACATTCCTGCTCCATCGGAAAAATCCGACAACAATATCGTAGTGAGAAGGAACGGCAGAATCATCATCAGACCTGTCTGTGCTGTTTTCATAATCATCTTTGTCTTCATCATCAGATTCATTATAGTGTTGGGCTGTATGCCTCGCACGTGCCCTAACGTGGCAAGCTCCAACTGCTCTTCTGGGCCTAGCTCCATCATTCCCACGGCCCTGAATGGGAACACGGGCAGCAGGCTATTCTGAATACTGTATATGATACAAATTCCTGCAGCAGGTTCTCTTCTGATCCAGAATCACCACCTTCATCAAAGCCTTCCTCTTTGCTCTTCCTTTTCTTCTTGTCATATCCCTCCGCATCGTCTCCTTCTGCAGGGGCTTCTCCTGTTTCAATCTTGGCTGCCTCCTTCTTCTCCTGTTTCATGCTGCCTTCTGACGGCAGAGGGACCTGGTCCACAATCTCCACCTTCTGTTCTTCTTCGTCGGCAGTGGCTTGTTGCTGCTTGGTCTTGTTGGGCCGTATCCTGGTGCCGGGTCAAGGAGGCTTGTGGTCGTCCGCCGCAGGCAGCTCCATGCCCTGGGCCATGCGAGCCTGCAGCAGGGCCTGAGCACGCTCGTGGTCTGTTTCTGCTTGGGCGTCAGCCACTTGCCTTCCTCTCCTTTCCCTTCTTTCTTTACCTGCCTTATCTTGCAATTCTTTTCTCTTTCCCTTTATTCCTTTTATCTCCTCCTTTTTCTTCTTCTGATCCTTCATTCTCTTATTTCCATCTGCCTGACATCTCATCTTCTTCCTACTCCTTCTCTTTGCCTTCCATCTGGTCCATTTGTTCCTCCACCTTCTTCTCCTGCCTATCCTTCTCGTCCTTCTCCTCCAACGCTTCTTCACGTTATCTTCTATCTCATCTTCCTCCGTGTCTTCAGTTTTATTCTCCTCCTCCACTTGATGTCCTCTTCTGTTACGTCGGCGGCGACCTCTGTGTTTACCTCCGCAACTGCTCTCTCTTCTTCGCCTGCTATGGTCTCTCCGATATATACCTCTACAACCTCGCCTTATCTTTTCCACTTCTTCATTTACTTCTTTACGCCCCTAGCATCACGTACACAACAGATTCCCCTCCTTTACAGACACACTCTCAAATTTGACTATCCCAACTTTCTCTTCTACAATTCATATGAGTCGTCTAGTATCAAAACCGGCCAAGTCACTGAAGGCATATTTTTCAGTATGGATGAAAAACCTCTGGAGACAAAGCTATGGTGGTTACAAAAGATTTTATTGCATAATTATATCCGTAATAGTTTAATATTTAAGTTCTGCTATTTTGAGAAATCTGATTCATAATGAACCCACCTTTTTTGCTAATATTAATTTTGACTTGGCCGTTTTTGTTGCAATTTGGTATAATTTTAGTCTTTTTTTTTGTAAAACTTTTCTTATGAAATTCCAAACCCCAGTGAAAAAAGGCAATAAAATTAAAATAAATTGACATTGTAATTACCTGTCTTTATTGCAATAAAAACTAAAGCATTCTGCTTAAATTGTATAGTAATATATGAAGATGAACATCAGAAAGCTGAGGAGAATACAAAATATGTATTATATCATTAAAAGTTAGTAGTTAACTTAGATCTTGAACACAGTAAAAGAAAATGAGTCACCTATTAATTAGGAACAATATACACGTTACACTACACAATAATGACAAAATTCGAGCACAGAGTATATACGATTGCTTTCGCGCCAATGCGGTAAGAAGCCCGCGAATATGGAAGTCGGTGTTGCAAGCGAACAAAATACAAATTATTATGACTTCGAAGAGTATACCATATAAGGAACAATGTTGCCTACTGATATCACATTCTTGCATAATCTAAAGCAAGATTCCAAACAATATTGTTGCGACATGAAGATTGCTACTCGTTCTTTGACATGGCCGGTTTTGAAAGCACTGCCTGCATGACTTGGCCCATTTTGTTGCACGACCAAGAATTCAGTGCTCTGTAACATGAAGACATGGACGATTTTGAAGCATATTCTTGTTTCGCCTGATAGTGCTATACTTCTACTTCAAATTGATAACCTTAACTCATTTTCGTAAATTTTGTGACTTGGCCGGTTTTGATACTAGACGACTCATATGATCTCCACTCTCTGTTCTTCCAACTTACCTTTTTCTTCCCCCTGCTCCTCCTTCTCCTCCACAACCACACTCACAGGTTCAACCATCTCAACTTTCTCTTCTACGATGCGTATGCTAGCCACCTGCTCTTTGACCTTGTCAAGCTTCTCGGACATTCTCACCTCCATACCATCCATCCGCTGCACATCCGAACTTCCATTATATTCATCTGGCCCGCGATGCTATTCATCCTCTCCTCCATACGATCCATCCGACTGTTCATCTGGCTTTTAATCCTCTCCTCCATCCCTTCATACTTTTCATATCGGAGCAGAAGCATCTCCAACATGGCCAGCATTGAAACTTCCTTATTTAACTTGTTTTCCCCCATCCCTACTCCTTTCTTTGTGTGATTCATTTAAATTCTTCGTGTTTTCACGTTGGGCGCCATTGAAACTATTATAAAACTTATCACCTCAGAGTTGTGGGTCAATATACTTGCTAAAATGATATAACACAAAGAACAGGATACTGTCTTCACTAATTCACACACTATTTATTTAAAATCAATACTAGACACACATATAACAAGAATGATTCTTCTTCAGGTTAATCTCTAGCAATCAAAACTAGCAATACCTTGTTTGTCAATATAAGCAAGCTTCCATTTGCTGCATTTGTTGTGCAGTATCCACAATAATTCATGAGGAAAAGGAGCTCTTCACAATATTTTAATATTTCTCTACTCCTTTCTTTTCTTCTTGCATTTTCTTAAAAGTCTCTTTCTGTCCTTCTTCTTGCCAGATATTAGTTCTATATCTCCAGATTGTCAACATATCACTTTTTTTTATTTTTAAAGCCAGCTTCCATACTAATCAAATCAACACTAATCATAAAACCATTTTTTTAATCTAAAACCCACTAGCTCCCATTCTGCTTGGCAATTATCAATACATCTCCATGGGAACCTAGCCATGTCCTAAGAATACCTTGCCATAAGCCAAAGCTACCTGGTCCACCCACTGGCCGACCACCACCAAGAATCTCTATGGCACTGGACACATAAGATTCTCTGTGGTGGCCTACCAATAAGTGGCCATGGCCGGCAACCAGATAAAAAACACTCCCAACCAAATAACACAAAAAACTATAGAAGAGAGTTTCAACAAAAAACAATTACGAGATTATTATAAAACCTTTGGCAAATACCTAAAAAAATATGAGCCCCCTACATTGATGCTGATGGATAAATCTGGAAGGTTGGCTCATAGTAATTAAGAAAATGCAGAGATACTCGCAGACATATTCAACAAACATTTAAATTGCGATTACCCACTGGAGACGTTAGAAGTAAATACTGACACACCCATTTAACCACCCCAGATCTAATTGATCCGCCTAATATCAATGAGGTAGAACTAGGAAGTAAGGAATTAAAAAATTATAGTCGTTGCAGAAATCTGGAAAAATGCAGGGAAACCAGCAATCATAAATCTACATCAGCGTCTATTCAAAATGTGGATCACAGAGAAAATCCCAGAATATTGGACCTCTGGTGTAATATGTCCATTATTAAAAAAGGAGATCAAACTAATCCAGACAATTACAGAGGAATAACCCTTCTGGACTGCACTTAAAAAATTTTCTCCCGCATAATTTACAATAGGATAAAAACCATTCTGGAACCACAACTTGGAGAATACCAAGTAGGATTTCGCCCATACAGTAAGTTGCCCAGACCAAATTCGCAGCCTGAAACTAATAATGGAATATTACAAATACAGAAATAAACAACTGTTTATTTCATTCATAGATTTCAAAAAGGCTTATGATAGTATACACCTATACACAGACCACTCTATTAAAAATTCTCAGATCATTTGACTTTCAACCTAAATTAACAAATATTATTGAACTAACTTTAACCAACACAATTTCAATGGTCAAGTTCAGGGGAGAAATGTCAAGTGCTTTTCCAATAAAAACAGGCCTTAGACAAGGTGACGGATTATCCCCACTACTTTTCAATGTGACTCTCGATTACATCGTGAAAATTTGGCAAAGAAGAAAATCCACCTAATATCAAAATTAGAGCAAAACCCTCAATAAGAACAAACTGCCTAGGGTTTGCAGATGATTTAGCCCTTGACATGGAAGAAGTTAGTGCTCAGATCACCAGTCTCCAGAAAATTGCATTAAAAATAGGATTGTAAATATCTTATGAGAAAATTGAGATCATGCCAATGAAACCTCTTGACATAAAGGAAGTCATCATAAATGATCCAAACATTAACATAGTTCTACAATTTAAATACCTTAGAGAAATAATTAAGCATAACTTAAGCGAAAAAAACAACATGGATAAATAGAACCAACAAAATGAAAATAGCACAATTTCTAACCTGGTCAACTTATAACAAGAAATGCTTGTCAATAGGCACTAAGATCCAACACTACAAAACTGTAACTTTGCCCGAAGCCACTTATGCTTGCGAAAGAAGAACTGATCAGCTCCTCAAAACTGAAAGAAGAATTATCAGAACCTGCATAAATAAAAAGTACGAGGTTGAAGGAGTCTGGAGAATCCTCTCCAATGAAACAGTATATCGAGGATTGACCCAGTTACCAGCACGATGAAGAAGAAAAGAATCTCTTATTTCTTTCACATCCTACGATTACCAGAAAACAGGATTTTACGACAACTAGTGATGAGAGATCTGGGAAAGTAGAGTGTAGGGCATGGGATCAAAGAAATTCAAGAGGATATCAAAACAGTTGGACTCGAAATTACAGATGCAGAGAACAAGAATAAAATTTCCACCCTCCTTAAGAATCACAAACTTTCAGCAGAAATGATGCATAGACGGCCTGCAGAGATTTCAGACGAATTAAGAACACTGCGATCAGAACGAATGAAGAAGTACTGGGCAGATAAGAAGACTCAAACAATACAACCTTCAAAGAAAAAGTGTACGTGGAAGACTCAAGTGGTCCAATATGGCCAATAAAGTTAATAATAATAATAATAATAATATAGATAAGTGGCAATTCTGAATTCAACCAGGTGTTTTGTATAATGAAACGGGACCCTTGCAACAAAATTTTGACATCAATAACTCCTCGTACGTAGCAAATAATATCTTCTTTAATAAAACATATGTAAATTCTTCTTGTAACATAATTATATTGTATGTTTATAAACTATTTCTTGCAAAATGTGTACAGATCAATGAAGTTCAACATTTTAAATATAAAGCCCAATATTTTATAGTATTTTATTAGATATTACTGCGACAGTGAAGACCTTTGTACCTGTGTCCGATAGGGTAATTTTTCTACAATTCAATGCAAAACCGATATTACTGAATATTATCCAGGTGTATGCTCCAACTTGTGATGCATCAGATGAAGACATCGAAGCGTTCTACACCCAAGTCAAAATGGCCTTGTCTTTCACCAAAACGCATGAGATTACCATTGTGATGGGCGATTTCAATGCCAAGGTAGGTCATGGTCGACGCGCTGATATAGTGGGTAATTTCTGATTAGGGAGTGGCAATGATCGAGGTGATCGATTGGTCCAGCTATGCCAAGAGGAGGAGTTCATCATAGCAAACCCTCATTTTCAGCTTTCTCCACGTCGTCTTTACACATGGACCTCAAACATCGACAATAATGTCAGGAATCAAATTGACTATATCCTCATCAATAAGCGATTCAGAAATTCCCTAAAAAGTGTGAAGACATATCCTGGTGCTGATATTAACTCCGATCATAATGTTTTGTTAGCCACAATGAATGAACATGAAAAAAATATCACCCAGTGAGGCACAGCAATCATTTTGCAATCCATAAGCTCCAAGACCCTGTATTGAGAAATGATGTCCAAACAGCATTGAGTACAAAACTAGACTATATCCAGTCGAACAAGGATACACATAATATTGAAGACACTTGGAACCAATTCAAATCCGCAGTGAATGAAGTGTGTCGAGAAAAACTACAGGCAACGGAGAGTAGGATAAGCAAACCTTGGATGACAGATAAAATTCTACAATTGATCGATTGCAGAAGACCTTTCAAGAATAATGACCCGATAAAGTACAGAGAATTGCAGAAATTAATACGGAAGGAAATCCGTACTGCCAAAGAACAACACCTTTCAAAGGAGTGTAGCGAAATAGAAGAACTGTGTGCAAAGCATGACTCGTTCAACATGTATATAAAGGTTAATCAAGCAGCTGGGATTTATAAGAGCAGAGGGATTGGGATTCTCAAAAATAGATATGGCATCATTCTCCCTAGTACTGAAGAGAAGTTGACAGAATGGAAGGACTACATTGAGACTCTATTCGAAGACATGATCATGGTATTCGAACGGGCAATGGCATTGACATTACAAGAGCTGAAATTGAACATGCCATAACAATATCGAAGAGTGGAAAGGCTCCAGGTCCAGATGAATTGCACATTGAAATACTAAAGCTTCACAAAGGATGAACGGTCTCTTTCCTTGCTGGTGGGTTTCTTCAATAACATCTATCGAAGTGGATACATACCACATGATTGGCTCAAATCAACTTTTATACCGATTCCCAAAAAGACCAATGCAACGTGCTGCAATGACTATAGAATGATCAGTTTAATGAGTCATGCCCTGAAGTTATTCCTTAAAATCCTGCATATAAGGTTATATCACAAATGTGAGGAAAACATTGGTGGCACACAGTTTGGATTCAGGATTGGTTTCGGAACTCGGGAGGCATTGCTCAGTCTTCAGGTGTTGATTCAACGATGCCGTGATGTTCGTGCCTTTGACACTGTTCAACACGATAAAATGATGAACATTTTATGTGACCTGGGACTAGATGGACGTGACATCCGATTAATTGGAAATCTGTACTGGAATCAACGTGCTGCTGTACGTGTTCATGGTCAGCTGTCTGAAGAAGTATCGATTATGAAGGGAGTTCGCCAAGGTTGCATTCTTTCTCCACTCCTCTTCAACATCTATCCTGAAAAGATTTTCCAAGATGCTCTTGATGGCAAATCTCAAGGAGTAGTAGTAAATGGATCTATCATTAATAACATGCGATATGCTGATGACACTGTCATCCTTGCAACAAGTATGGATGATCTACAAACACTACTGGATTCTATTTCTGAAGAGAGTAACGCCATGGGGTTACATTTAAATGTACAAAAAACTAAGTGGATGGTTGTTAGTAGAAACAAAGATGAAATTCAGGGCATTCTTACACTTGGTAATGAAAGAATTGGAAGGGTTTCATCATATAAATATTTAGGATGTCAAATCAATGATAACTGGGACTTAAATCAAGAAATTCGCTGTAGAATTGAGCAGGCCAGAAGTTCTTTCATGAAAATGAGAAAAGTTTTGATCAGCCGCGATTTAAGTCTGTCATTACGCACCCGACTGCTTCGATGCTACGTTTTTAGTGTCCTGCTCTATGGAGTTGAATCATGGACACTTACCGAGGTTTTAAATAAGAAACTGACAGCATTTGAAATGTGGACGTATCGCAGGATTTTAAGGATATCGTGGACAGCTAAAGACACAAATGTGGAAGTACTTCGGCGTATGAACAAAGACTTGGAAATTCTCAGTATCATCAAAAGGAGAAAACTAGAATACTTTGGTCATTTTATGCGCAACAACTAATACCACCTCTTGCAATTAATTATCCAAGGGAAGATTGATGGCATTAGGGGTCCAGGATGCAGACGAATATCCTGGCTAAAGAACTTAAGCCAGTGGTTTGGACTTAATACAGTGTCACTGTTTAGAACAGCTATGGACAAACAGCAGATCATGCTACTGATCGCCAATGTTCTTGGAGGACGAGGCACTTGAAGAAGAAGAAGAATATTTTATTTACACTTACTATTACAAAATTTCTTATTTTTCTAACTGTATTTTGAAAATTTAATGTGAAGCCCAATATTATATTTTATTTATTTACAATTAATATTACATTGTAAGGATACCCGTTTTTATTATTTTATTCTATTAATTATAATTTATCTCATCAAAATTTTTCACATCAAACAAACATTAGACTTAATTACATCTATAGTATTTTATTTTTATTCTTAATTGAGCTGAAGAAGACCTCAATGTCATGTCGAAACATGTACAATATAATAATAGATATATTTGAGTAAGTGGCGATTATTTAAACTTTGAATTCATCTATCAAAGGCAAATGTATTTGCATTCTTGTCATGGTATATTTACAATACATCTACACCAGAACCTTATACGTGGTGTGTTTCAGGTGCATACAGCTTATTTTGCAATGAAAATGCTGGCCACCGTGGAGTTGCACGCAGAAGAATATCACGGCTGGATGACATAAAACAATGGACAAGAATTTACAACATTCATCCGGCTGTGGTGGCCGAGTGTTAATGCGCTACCTTGGGCCTAGCTGGCATCGGGAGAGCGTGGGTTCGAATCCCACCTCAGCTGTCCTGAAAATGATTTTCGTGGTTTCCCATTTTCACCACCAGCCAAATGCTGGAACGGTTCCTTTCAACAGGACCTCGGCCGATTTCCTTCCAAAATCCCTTCCCTGATCCGACCTGAAAATAAAATAAATAGCCATTGGCTGAATTAATAAAATTCAGCAAGTGTTTCACCTTGCAGTTGACACAGAAAGTTTTCCCATTCCAGGAGTGGACAGGACACATAAAGAGCTCTTGTGGAGAACTTTTAAGTGAACTGGAATTGGTTGCAAAAATTACAAAATATATTTGATCTGATTTCTCTTGATTATCAGTCAAAGTTCGCTGAGTGACACTGTTGGTTAGTGCTAGCCTTCAAACCTTGATTTTACAGTTTTGATCCTCACTTAGTCTGAAGGCATTCAAGAGCATCGGTATAACATGACGAGCGTGGAACATGCGATAAAACTGAAATTGAATTGAAATTAAAACTGAAATTAGCCAAAATACTGCACCTATCGTAATAATGAAAAATAAATCTGGAAATTATGTAGTAATAGATGTTGACTCCTCCACTGTCTATAACCCACCTACCTTCCCTTTATAGATCACGACTTATATGGTAAAATTTAAACTGTGTCCTTCATTTTCAGGTGAATTATGGGACAAATCGAATATTGTCAACCCCATGCATATGGTACTGTAGCCCGCATCTTGCAACAACAAAACAAGGGTTTTGCCAAGGCCAATAAATGGGCCGCATTAGCCACATATGCACCCCTGGGTTTTGTCATGCACAGTGGGAGTACTCACGCATCAATAATCTTTATCCAGAGTTGAAGAGACCGCATGCGCCTGACAAACATGGCTGCTGTCATTGAATGAGCAAGAAATAAAAATACATATTTACTAAATTTAGCACATATTTTGGGTGCAGTAGTATTCAATTGGTAACGTCCCCCAGAATATGAAACAAAGTATGAAAATAAAATATTATCCAAGTGCAAAAGCCATGCTCATAACTTGTCAAGAATCACGAGAGCAACATCCTCGTGTCAGTAGATTTACTGATTAAAGATCACCTCTACAGCAACATTCTGGCAATCTGGTGACTTTAAAGTGACAACAGTTGAAGGTGATGTTAAACCTCTAACATTAATGTATAACCAATGTATAATTTCTGTGTTCATCTGTAATTGTATCTATTCACATTATGTGTGTTTCACTATAACTAAATTATAGTAATACTAAGCCTATCAGTCTATTCCAATTAATTTGGTCATAAATTGCATCTTGTACCCTTGTTTGGTTTTTGCCACTTATCGGTAATCCCAACGAAGATGGCTGTGTGACAAATCAAGGCCTTTCAATGTTTCCCTAATTCACAGACTAGAAGTTAAATTACTTTAATTAAGCTATGCAACGCTGAAAAGTATGGTTTCAAAACAATATTCACATAATACAGAGAGTCCAGTTTGTATGTATCGGAGACCCTCGCTAGCCCGCTCGCCCGCGGCGCGAGCCTGTCTCCCGCCACGCACTTTGCCGTTATGCGGCGCCCGCGCGGCACTCAGTCATTGAGTATAGGAATTTGTACTTACCTAGTTCACAGCTGGTGCTGAAAATGTTCGCCATTCACTGCTACACATCGCTGGCACCTTTTTTTATGTAATTGGCATCCCAAATAAAAGTCACATGGTGATAAGTCTGGGCTTCGCGGGGGGCACACGTTCCGACTTATAATCCTAATACCAAAAATGCGACGCAATTCTGTCATGGATGCTTCGTCATTGTGAGCAGTGGCAGAATCTTGTTGAAAATAAGTTGACAATCGCTCTCCGTAAGTCAGTTCGTCAAAAAAAATTGGTCAAGGATCACATTGAAGTACAAATTCCTATACTTAATGACTCAATGCCATGTGAGCGCCGCAAATCGGCAAAGTGCCTGGAGGGAGACAGGCTCGCACCGCGGGCAAGCGAGGGTCTCCGATACATACAAACTGGACTCTCTGTACAAAGACAGGCAGTTTACCTGCAGGCTCCAATTTCTTCCATGTGTAATCTTCTAAATTAAATGCATAAACATCATTAAAATACTTGTAGTCCCGAAGATTATCATGAAATCCACCAAAAACTATGAGGTGTTTCCTTACACAGACCATTCGATGACCACTTCTAGCAGATGGTCCACCTGGTGCACTGAAAAAGGAATGAAAAATCTTTTCAATGTTTGGCATTAATTTGAAGGATTATTATTATTATTATTATTATTTATACAGTACTGTATCTAGTATCTATTACTAAGAGGTGGTGGTTTTTAGCATTTAAATATACCATTTTTTACATTATGAATTCCAAATTTAGCGTTTTGTAGCATCTATTATTTTTATATAATTTTGTAGCAAATATGTTAAAAATGAGGATCAGGTGCAACATTTCATGTAGAGACAGGACTAAAACAATATCATTCAATAATATAAATTTGTTAAACATATTATTATAGACAATTATTATACTTGACATATAAATATAAAAATTTACCCTAACATCCAGATTAGAAAATTGTTACCTTTTTGGTTGTTAGCATGAAAGAAAATTCTTTGCGTTAAAAAATCTATACATAGACCATCCAAAATAAAGCTAAATTTTGTATATGAATAAAATATTTCCATAATTTTTACTGTTCTTACAAAGGTACACAATTACTGAATTTCCTCTACTGTACAATTTAATAGTTTTGTAGAAAATGAAGAATATTGCATTTAATTTGAAGAAAACAAATGATTTTGCATTTTTTGGTGATTGAATACCATTAAAATCCACTCGTATAGGTCATAATACACGAAGATACAAACTGCAATTTTACTAGTTTTAATTTTCATGCCCAGAAAGTGGGGAAGAAAAATCACTAAGATAGTATCAAAATTAATAAGTAACACTTAATAAATTATAATTAATTACCTTGTAGGTGTCTTTAAAATTTGACAAAATAGAAATATTTCTTTAAATTAGAAACTATTTTGTATGGTACTGTGTATTTAACATAAAGGACGTGAAAGAGGCGGAGGACAACGTGAGTCTCCTGCCTCTTCGTTTGTAGTCTTTAGGCCACATATTTTATAGACATTGATACGTTATAAACTGACAATAATTATAAAATGTCATCAAAATCCCCAATTATGTTTATTCATTCATGTTCTCAATCCGTAGATTGGTCGGCAGCAATCCTCCTCTTCCATTCTTCCCTGTCGCCAGTCAGTCTCTTCATGTCTCTGTATGAATGGGCATTAACATCTGTTATGATCTGCTTGATGTATTGCAGTCTCGGTCGCCCTCTTCCCCCGAATTTTGCCATCTAACACAGTTTCCATAAAGTCATTGTGGCGATAGAGATGTCCTATCAGTTGGTCTAGTCTTTTCCGTATTGTTTTGAGAAATGCTCTCTTTTCGTTAATGTTTTTGAGCACTTCGTCATTCGTCACTCTTGTGGTCCATGGAATTTTTCCCATCCGCCGCCAACACCACATTTCAAAAGCTGCAAGTCTTCTTTTATCAGCACATCCCATTGTCCAGGCTTCTGAGCCATACAAGGCTACACTCCACACATAACATTTTATAAATTTAGTCCTGGTCTCAATAGATATATTCTTTGAAGTCAGAAGGGATTTTTTGCTGTTAAATGCAATTTTGGCTTGGGCAATTCTAGCTTGAATATCAGTTGAACTTTTTCCAGTGGAAGTAATTTTACTCCCTAGATAGGTGAAAGTGTTAACTTGATTAAGTGGAGCACCAGCTATGTGAATAGCTGCATTAAGTTGTTCTCTAGCGCATACCATTATTTCAGTCTTTTTAATATTGATTTTCATATTATATTTTTCATGTAGAATCCTGTTTATTACCGTGAGTGCATGTTGCAGTTTCTCTTCACTGGTTTCCAGGACTGCTATGTCGTCTGCAAACCTTATTGTCTTGACTGCTACTCCGTTGATCTTAACTCCTCTCATAACTGTCTTACATTCCTCAATGTCTTTCTCAATATATAAGTTGAAAAGTGCAGGCGATAAGCTGCATCCCTGTCTAACTCCTTTGTGAATACAAACTTCTTGCACTACTCCGCATATGTCCACAATGCCTTTTTGGTTTTTATAAAGTTCATAGATTATCCGCCTAACTCTGTAATCCAAGCCAATATTAGTCATAATTTCCATGAGAATATCCCAATTCACGTTATCGAATGCTTTTTCAAGGTCCACAAAAGCAATGTAAAGTGGTTTCCTTATATCCATCATTTTATCAATTATTTCTCGAATTAGTAATATGGCTTCCCTTGTTCCTCTGTTCTGCCTAAAGCCAAATTGATCTTCATTCAGATTTTGCTCTATTTTGTTTTTTATTCGTCTGTAAATTATTTTAGTCAATATTTTTGATCCATGCGATACGATGCTAAGGGTACGATGTTCCTCACATTTCAGTGTTCCCTGTTTCTTTGGTATTGGTATCATGAGACTCTTTGTAAAGTTGTCTGGGACTTCTCCATTTTTATATATTTCACTGATCAACCCAAACAGATATTTGTGTGTCCTAGAATTCAATGCTTATAACATTTCTGCTGTTATTTTATCATATCCTGGGGCTTTATGTGATTTCAGCTCATTCACAGCATGAAAATATTCTGATTCAAGAATGGATAAGTCATCATGCGAAATAGTATCTCCATTTTCCAGCTCAGTCAATTGTGTGGGGTCTGCATACAGATTTTCCAAATAATTCTTCCACCTCATCACTACGTCCTTGCTCTCAATCATTAGCTTCCCATATTCATCCACTATGCAAATACTACGACCCTTTCTCCTTTTAAATTGCTTATTAATCAAGTCGTAAGCTTTTTCTACTTGTCCATTTTACATTCTAAGCATTGTCCCATTATATAATCCTCCTTTGCATTCTTAGCTTCCCTGTTTACGATATTTCGAAGGCTCTTGTAATGATGATTTCCTTCATCACTTCTAGAGTTTTTATACTTTCTTCTCTCCTCTATAAGCTCAAGTAGTCGATCAGTGATCCATGGTTTCTGAGGTGATGCTTTCATCTTTCCAACTGTTTTATCAGCCACTTCAAGAATTGTTTGTTTGAAGCCAATCCATTTTTCATTCACTCTACTAGCGGATATATCCTTTATTCTCTCCTGTATCTGGTCTTGGAATTGCAACTTAATGCTGGCATGTTTGAACTTTATCAATTAATATGATAAAATTGGTCCGGCCAGATCAAACACAAAATGCCAGCGTTTCGCCCCAGTGTGCCGTTGGGCTCGTCAGTTGGTACAGACACACCTCACCAATACGCATGGCTAGCACATACTGAGAAGGCCATCACAAGACACAAAATACAAGTAGTATTGACGTCACGAGTGATGCCAATGTGCTACGGAAGTCAAGCTCCCTACCATAAAATAAAAACCTCACCTCGGCAATCCAAATAGGTTATGAACATTCCCAAATGGGAATATGATGTTAATTTCCGTTTGATCAGATACATTATCAATTAATATGATAAAATTGGTCCGGCCAGATCAAACATAAAATGCCAGCGTTTCGCCCCAGTGTGCCGTTGGGCTCGTCAGTTGGTACAGACACACCTCACCAATACACATATACACTGGGGCGAAACGCTGGCATTTTATGTTTGATCTGGCCGGACCAATTTTATCATATTAATTGATAATGTATCTGATCAAACGGAAATTAACATCATATTCCCATTTGGGAATGTTCATAACCTATTTGGATTGCCAAGGTAAGGTTTTATTTTATGGAAGGGAGCTTGACTTCCGTAGAACATTGGCATCACTCGTGACGTCAATACTACTTGTATTTTGTGT
Source organism: Meconema thalassinum (assembly GCA_946902985.2). Classification (NCBI taxonomy): domain Eukaryota; kingdom Metazoa; phylum Arthropoda; class Insecta; order Orthoptera; family Tettigoniidae; genus Meconema; species Meconema thalassinum. Next base: position 673,211,018 of record OX336388.2, read on the forward strand.
CTTGTGATGGCCTTCTCAGTATGTGCTAGCCATGCGTATTGGTGAGGTGTGTCTGTACCAACTGACGAACCCAACGGCACACTGGGGCGAAACGCTGGCATTTTATGTTTGATCTAGCCGGACCAATTTTATCATATTAATTGATAATGTATGTGATCAAACGGAAATTAACATCATATTCCCATTTGGGAATGTTCATAACCTATTTGGATTGCCAAGGTAAGGTTTTTATTTTATGGAAGGGAGCTTGACTTCCGTAGCACATTGGCATCACTCGTGACGTCAATACTACTTGTATTTTGTGTCTTGTGATGGCCTTCTCAGTATGTGCTAGCCATGCGTATTGGCGAGGTGTGTCAGTACCAACTGACGAGCCCAACGGCACACTGGGGCGAAACGCTGGCATTTTATGTTTGATCTGGCCGGACCAATTTTATCATATTAATTGATAATGTATCTGATCAAACGGAAATTAACATCATATTCCCATTTGGGAATGTTCATAACCTATATGTTTAAACTTGCCGACATCGAACATTTTACGGCCTTGAATAATCGGTCTTTTCTTTTTGAGGATCAACTTAGACTTCATTAAAAAAAGGTTGTGGTCACTTGCAACATCCGCCCCAGGATAGCTTTTACATTGTTTGACTTGGTTGCAGTATCTTCTTCTTGTTATTATATAATCTAATTGGTAACGTGCTGTATCGCCAGGGACAGTCCACATATACCGTCGCCTCGCAGGATGTTCAAACAATGTATTAGTAACTATGAGATCATTTTGTTTACAGAAGTCTACTAAGTGTTGACCTCTATCATTTCTATTGCCAAGTCCATATTTACCAACTGTTTTCCCATCTTCTCCTTCGCCCACAACAGCGTTCCAATCACCTAATAAAATGAGGTTCTCATTATCTTTTAGTTGATCCAATAGCTCTTCTATTTGTTGATACACCTGATCCACTTCCTCATCAGTATGTCGTGAAGTTGGCATGTGTACCTGAAGTAACACTATATCTACTGGGTCATTTTCTAACCTGACCATTATTATTCTGTCGCTGTATTGCACATAGCTTTTTTCCTTATTAGCCACATGTCGTTGGAGGATGATGCCTACACCTGCATAGCTTCCCTTTTCTCCAGAATATATAACTCTCATATCACCACTCCAAAAATCCCCACTTTCTGGCCATCGTAATTCACTCACTCCTAAGATGTCAATCTCGAGCCTAGTCATTTCATACTTTACATTCTCTAGTTTTCCGCAGATCATGAGCGATTGTACGTTCCAAGTTCCTATTCTGAGTGGTCGTATTGGAATTCTTAGCTTCGATACTGTCCTCCGCCCGAGATCTGAATGGAGGACTATTTTACCTCCGGAATTGAATTTAGTTACAAAGCCTGTCATATTTGCTGCATAACAAAGGATATCCATAGGATCTTTAATGAAATGGTTTCCTCTTGCCTTTTTCATCCTATGCCGTTGGCCTTACCGGTAGGCTCATCCGCCTTTAGGAGTAATTTCTTACTCCAAGGGCAAGAGAGTGCCCTTCTTTTACCCGCTCATCCACCCTGAAGGCTGTTGGCACTTGGTAAAAGGTATCTCCTTATCCCGGGAGATAATCGGAGCTGACATCTGTCCAAGTGTGCAGATGCCTTTTTACCTATTAATCCCGATAACTGGGCTGCCTTCTCCGCCATTTACGCTGTTCTGAAGTACAACTTCTCCACCGTAAGTGCCGTTAAGGTCTTCACCGTAACCCTGGCAAGGGACCCTTACAAGGTACTACCAGCCGGGTCAGCTGGACTAAGGTTTTTTAAATTAGAGGTGTTACTCCTCTATCACTCCCCATTTTGTCCTGACTTGTGACAGGCAGAGCATATAAAAGAAAACTGCAACTATTCATTGGTAACAAGTTTATAATTGCGACTTGAAATGCATGAGGACATCTTGTGCTACCTAGTGGTTCTGTTTTGAACTGTGTATCTCTTATACATAGATGTCGCTGGCATCTTAGTTGAACTCTTAGAGAAATAAGTTTCAACTAGCGGACCCTTGAGAGAAATCTCACATGTTCATAAACCGCACTTTCCCCAATAATTTTATAATGAGAGACTTAAGGAGAAAGGTTGTTATGTTTATATTTCAACCAAATGACTATAGAAGACTATTTACATTTCAGTTAGAATTCCAAGTTCTACGTTCCCTAACTTAAGAAGGGTCACATATTTTCCTACAGAAACAGTATTCACAAATCACATACTTCTTATAAAAATTGATATTCATGAAATTAGAATGCAATTCGTCGCTGCTAATGCCATTTGTGTGCTGAGTCCATTGATTGACGGCTTAGATGAAACACTCACCGGTTATTTGATATTCATGAAATGAACGATTTGAGTACTCATTCCTTTGATTTACTGTTTCTGAAATCCATGCCAAATGATAAAGGAAAGGCCACAGAATGTTAAAATGACATGAAACAGGCGTCACAGCAGCCCAAATGTGAAGTAGATAGCAATTATGGAGCGTATTTTTCTACAGCAGCAGCAACTGCAAATCGCACACTTCGTCCCTTTTTTTAAAAGTAATTTTGTTTAAGAAATTATAGATACTTATGAAATTAGGAGTGCTATTCGTCACTGCTAATATCTATTCTCTTTCATTTGAATGCTCATTTGTCACGATTGGTCGCTTGTGATGGCGCAGGAGGGATCTGTACTACTGAAATAATATATATGATATACTGAATGTTGATATCCGATATGCTAGTCGAGCTGGCCATCGATTGACAGCTCGCAACATGGCGTCGTCAGTAAGCGACAAAAACAATAATTATTAGACATTATTATTAATTTGGAATTCAAGAAAAGAAGCCTCAGGATTCAAGAAGGCCTCAGGGCTTTCATTCCCTGAAGGGGAATAATGAAACTAAGGAGGAAATTGATTTAATACCTCGAGCGATAATGTACTGATTTGGAAAAACTATTGACGTCATAACAGCAATTTTTGAAAGATATACTGTGTTTAATGTTCATACACCTGCAAAGAAAAAGGTTTGTCCGAATAAAGGGTATGTAATTTTGTAAAGGTGCACTCAATCAGTTATGAACTAACCTGAAGGATGTGAGTATTTCAATTGATTACCTTATGTTTTGGTGGTTTTGTTTAATGTTGGTTTCTTTCGTTTCTCTGATATGTTGAGTTATCTTTGTGTATTTCTTGATGAGTAGTCTACGTATTAGGTGACGGTCTTATCATGAGACTGTGTGAAGTATTTATGGAATTAGAATCATTGTTGAGGTTATAAAATAACGATCCAATGACCTTAGTGAGTATTACGATGTATTACTTGTGTAACATGTCAATGTTATTGTGATATATTATTGCTCAGTCGGTTTGAAGCACTTCTATAGTTGTTGCGTTATTATTAATGTGGTTTAAGTAGCTTAACCTGTGGTCTATCGACTTATTATTGTGACGAATTGTGTCAAGGACCTTAGATATCTAACCACCTTAACTTTCATAGTGCTTCAAGGAACAACAAAAATTCGACATGCAAGCTGCCCAGGGCTTCCATCCATTCACTCGTCCAAAAATAGTGGGTGTTTTTCTTCCAAAAAAGTGAAAAAAGGTGAGTTGCATGAAAAAGTGAGTAAATTCATAGCTTTGTTCACATTTATGGCTGTATATCTGGTTCATAATTTTAACTTTTGTTGATATATGTAGACGCAATTAGGGGAGGGGGGGTGGCCTTGGGTGGCTAAGCTCCCCAAAACCAACCGTAGCCCCTCAAAAATGTGACAACACTGTATTGAAATAGACAAAATTTTTAAGAATGTGTATCTGGAAAACAAATTAGCCCCCCAAAAATGTCAACCAAATTGCACCTATGTTAATATCTCAGAGTTCTGTTGATAATTTTTCATGTAGTTAGAGAGGACATTTGGAAATAATGGATTGGAAAATCAATGCAACACTCAAGAAATTTAAATCGTAAAACAAAAAATATAAATGTGGAAAACAAAACAATGTTTATGTTATAATAGACTCTTCACCAGAAAACAAAAACAAATAATACTGCCATACTGGCACATAAGAATAAAAATAGATATCATTAGTCTAAGATAAAACAATGTTTATGCCATAATGCACTCCGTACTTGAAAAGAACACACCTAAAACAAATAATACTGTTGTACTGCCACATAAAAAGAAAAGTAGATATCATCAGTCTTAAGTTAAAATTCACAAGTTGTCATCAGTCTTAAAAATAAATTCAAGTGTCGAGGTCATCTGGATCATCGCTGTTTTCATCACATCATCGTTTCCCAGGATTCTTGAAGAGATTTTCAAGTAGGGTGGAGGTGGACTTTCTTCCTTAGTGGCTCTGCCTGCTTTTTGCGGAGATCTTCGGCCCGGGATCGCATGCTGTGGGCACCTTCTAGCATACCTCGGCAATTTTTGCAATTTTCATATCAACCTTTACCAAAGCAGCTTTTAGCTTTTGGTTGGCCTCATCAATTAGGTAATCAGAAGCTTGTCTCTCCTCTTCTTCCACTTCTTTTGCCTTCCTGAACTCTCCCTGTAATTTTCCTATCTCCTTTCTTTCTTTAACTTGAGTTTTTTCCTGCTCTTCTTGCTTGTGCCGAATGTCCTCTGCCTCTTCCTTTTTCCTTTGCTCTTCCTCTGCCTCCTTGCGCTTAGCCTCTAAATAGTTTTTATATTTGCTGTGAGCACCAGATGCTGCTTTCAGAAGCACCTTTGTGATGGGAACCTCTTCAGCCCACCCACCGAACACCCTCATTCCGTCACGAATTTTCAGTCGAGCATTCAGGGTGCGCTCTTCCATTGCGGCTCTATCCGCCGGAAGTTGATTTCTTGATTCCGAAAATCCACGTTCCACATCTGAGCTTCCATGAGCTGATGGTAGGATGGCTTTCACGACTTTGCTCACAAGCAGATATTTTGCCTACCCAGTAAAGTCTAAAATGTCAAAAATTTGATGCCAAAAAATGGCCAATTCTTGGACTTTCCTCAAAATGAGGGAGATTTTCTAGCTACAACAGCTTCCATTCATCGCAAAGCTTCTCTTCGTACACATCTTTCAAAGGCAGCTGCGACATTTTGTAAACAAAGACAATGCACATCAGAGACTTTCTTTGATGGCCTGAGGCTGCAAGCATTTCAAGTGCTTGGCATCCTTTCCAGAACTAAGGATGGACTTGTTAAGCACCTGCTTCGCCGCCTCTTGATGAAACTTCAATACTTGCAGTTAGTTAGTTATTGTTGTTTTAAGGGGCGGAACTACGAAGTCATCTGCCCCACTTGCAGTTCACTACAGCTCTTATCGATCAGGAGACGTTCAGCACTCTTCCCAAAATCAACATTTTTCAATTCCATAAATTTTTAGCCATCCATGATAGAAGATTCTTTCAAAAATTCACTGGTACTCTTCAATGCTTCTGCCAGGCAGAACCTAATCAAGAGCAATATGAATAAATTTGACACTTCTTCATACAGAACATGTATCATAGGTTGCTGTAATTGAAATACTTTTGAAATTCTTTCAAAAAGACTTGCACTAAATACTACAAACGCAATCTGAGCGGGGAAAGTATTAACTTTTAGAGCACTAGCAATAGCCTGATAACATTTTGATTGCAGTAATTTTTCAGCATCCATTCCCTTTTCAAGTGGCAGAAAAAGTTTTGTACCATGACAGTCCAGATTGGCGGGGTCGGTATGTCATTCTAATATAAAATAAAATGTTCTCGAAAGAAAACTTGTTTTGTCCGTTGAGCCATTATATATTAACTCAAAATGTGATACAAATGTCTGGCATAACTCAACAAATTGCTAGCGTTTCGCCCCAGTGTACCAATTGGGCTCTTAATTTGGTAAAAGTACACCTATCAAGACGCATAGCTGGCAAACACTGAGAAGGCCATTGCAAGACGTTTCGCTACATGTGTAACTACGTCACGAGCAAGCCAGTGCACCACGGGAGTCAAACCTCCACTCCAAAGCAATAATCCTTACCTTGGCATTGAATATAAAATCAGGCACCGGTGGCAGAAAAACGAACTACCCATTCATGGGTATATTTTGGGTCATTTCTAGCAATTTGATTGTGCACGCATTTTTAAAGCAGAATGTGACCTGTTTTGTTAAAACAGTGAGAATAGTGAGTAATTTTATCAAAGAGTGAGAAAAGTGAGGCTGCTTTGAAAATAGTGAGTCGCTGGAAGCACTGAAGCTGCCCTCTAGGGGTCAAATAACAAAGCTTGCACTTGGCACCCAAGGCCATACGATATTATTATTATTATTATTAAAGGGGATTAAGTATGTTTCCTGTTGTCTATTGTTATTATGAATAATTTCAGCTGTGAGGTTGTCTGCACTATTTTGTTATTATTGTTCTAAATCAACCATTTCTATTTAAACTATTGGCCTTGTATTGCAATGTCTCGCGTGGCGATTGCACAAATACAAAAATACACAAATGCACTGGACTATTACTTGACATAACTCCCCCCCTTTTTTGTACATAAAAGCATGTTATTACGTGATAAATATCTCATGTAATATTACTTTCAGGTTAGGGTGTTAAAATACTTATTTTCCCACCTAATGTAATTGGACACAATTTGTGTTGACCTACTGGAAGGCTCTCTATAACTGAACTATACTCTGTACTACGAATGAAGAACGGTAACAGCTATCATCCGCTCATAAGGTGAGGTGTGTAATGGAGATGAGCGAGGTAACGGTCTGCATGGCAACAGTGAGCGGTGTTGCAATGTACTTAGGAACAGCGGCAAGCATGTTATTTGATGCAGTGTTTTACTGTGCTTTGACTCATCTCTGTCATTACTATTATCCCGTGTACCTAATGAAGTGTATTTTTTAATTCTTTCGTAGGCTGCATATCTATGACATACGTCATTTTTTTTGTCCGTATTCATTAGAATAACAATATAAATTTTTCCACCGCACAATACAATTCTTTTTAATACTTTCACACATTTATCGGTACATGTTTCGGGCTTATGAAGGTCTTATTAGACCGAAACATGTACCAATGAAAGTTGTTTTATGTGTACAGTAGAGTCCCGCTCAACCGACATTCCGAGTTATCCGACACTGGTAGACTTAATTTGAACAGTTGGTGTACAATAAATTATGGGACACCCGGTGTGGAGATTGCAGCCGTAGGACAAGCACTGACGAAAATGAGGATGATGATGAAGAAAGAGGTTTTGCAGAACAAAAGGATAAATGATGTCTCACAGTGAAGGATTGAGTACGGTACATTGAATATGGCACTAACTTACGTGGACCAACTACCGGAGGCTAGGACAATGGAAGTGTTGATTTTTCGTCGATGGCGAGATCTCGCAGCAAGAAAACGTGAATCAGTGGCAAGCGGACATTGTTGACAAGTTTCTTTTCCTAAGGCATTTGCAGCATTTTTGTTCAATACTGCATGTACAATTGTATTGATAATTCAGTGAATAGAGTATCGTAAAACATGCCATTGTTTTTGTAATACAGTATAGCCTAACTATTTGTTTTGGTTCATTTTCGAAATCATTCTGAATTATCCGACATTTTCGGTGATCCAACGTACTCCAAGTCCAGTTTAGGATGGATAATCGAGACTCTACTGTTAATTATATGTTATGTGACACGATTAAATAAATAGATGTTATCGTTCTGTGTTTGTTGGAGACATGTGTACTGATTTTGATAGTTTATTTCTTTTATTCGCATCATCTTCTTCCTCGCCTTTTCCCATCACGTGGGGTCGGCTTTCTTAATCCTGAGGCGCCAGTCATTTCGTTGTAAAGCTTCATCAGCAGGTAGGCCCAATACTCTCATGTCCCTTTGGACATTCGTCATCCATGTTGTTCGAGGTCTGCCGCTCCCTCTCTTTTGTGTAGCCATGGAAAGGCACTTCTTCACTACATGATTTTCCGGTCTTCGCATAACATGTCCATACCACCTTAGCCTGGTTTCTAAAAGTTTCTCAGTTATAGGCGCTACTTTGAAACTGCCTCGCACATGTTCATTACGGATTTTATCTTTGAGGGTAACTCCACCTGCCCAACGTAACATACGTATTTCAGTGGTATGTAGCTTTTGCTCATGTGCCTTTGTAGTAGTTCATGTTTCACTACCATAGAGTAGGATTGGTCTTGCGGCAGTTTTAAAAACTTTATCCTTCGTTCTTATGGGTATTTTAGGATCATATAAAACTCGTGTTAGTTCGCACCATTTGTTCCACCCAGACGTGGCCCTATGGATTATATCGGTGGTTATCGTGCCATCTTCAGCAATGACAGAACATAGATATTTAAAATTTGTTACTCTGAAAATTTGGGTTCGGTACGGTTCGGTAAAAAAATTTGTACTTCGGTTGTCGGTACAAAATCAGTTCGGTACAGCTCGGCTGATTTTCACACGCTAAACTAGAGTAATTTGTAAACCATTAACAAAAAAAGTAACACATGACTTCTAGATTATAAAGTAAACCAAATATTTACCAAATAGCACAATTTTTATTTAAAATACAGAAAAAATGTACAGCTAAAAATCTCATACAATGTTCCATTAACTTTCAAACTTGCCCTTTTAGTGTGGAATAAGCCAATTGATGCATACAATAAATAGGCATTATGCTCACACTGCAACACTTTAGTCCATAATTTTAAATTTTATTTATTAGAAGACTTATTGTGCTCTAGTATTTAACTAACTATTGAAGTAAAACATTGATGAATTGATGATAAAGGAAACAATACTTTGGATGTCTAAAAAAAGAAAAGGTTTCCTTAAATTACAAAAAAAAAAAAAAAAAAAAAAAAAAAAAAAAAAAAAAAAAAACCCACCACCAACAGACTTACCTTATGAAACCAGCTAAAGCATTAAAAAGACAGAGGCCTAGGCCAAATTACAAATGTTGTCAATAAGAGGAATCTTAAATAGCCTAAGTTTTTCAGTTTATAAAATTATACCTGTAACAACAATATACAAAGAGTCAATTAGTCAGTTGGCACTTGAGGGTGCGCAAATGTGAAGGATCCGTACCAGAAGATTTATTGGCACGTTAAAAATCACCTTTGGGGCAAAATTCCGGCACCCTGGCACCTGAATCTTTGGCTTAACCTCAAGTTATGCATCGAGCTAACCTCATTGCCAAGTGAAGTTTTCCCTACCACGTTCATGTTCTTTTGCATACTGCCGTTTGATTTGGCTTATGGATCTGATAAGCATAAAGTCTTCTTCATTGATTGTGTACGGATGGTGAAGTATTGTAATCCCACTTGTGTCATTTCAAGCTATCGACCTTTACTTGAAGCGGGAAATGTGAATGAACTGTCCACTGGTTTTCCTCATACAGGGTCATTCATATAAAATAAGAACGCCAAGCGGCTGCTTTGTTCTCCGCTGTTGCGGTGACCTTCACCGAGCATGTGGCACGCCACGGTCCCAGCTTTAAGCATGTGTACAATCCAGATATGCTACAGATGCAGCGGCCTTGCTAGCGTGTGTACAATGCTGAAATCTTACTTCAGTTAATTAGTTAGTTATTGTTGTTTTAAGGGGAGGAACTACGTGGTCATCTGCCCTTCTTAACACAGATTGAAGTATACAAATTTGGAATTAAATTTAAAATTTAGAGGTGGAAAGACCGAAAATTAATGAAACAAAAAAACCCTAATAATTATAAAAATAACTAAAATTTACGGAGAAACAAAAATTCATAATTAAAAAACGAACAAGTCGTTGAGTCTTACCTTATAAAAGATGTTGGAAGTGTCGTCCTTCCTGGGTTATACAAGCATTGTATCTGGTAACCACATTCTGGCTGACGCGAGTGAGTTCTGCCATTGTAATGTTCCTGATTGCCAGCGTAATGTTTTCTTTCAGTTCCTCCAATGTGTGAGGATTTGTTCGATACACTTGTTCTTTCAGTTTACCCCACAAGTAAAAATCACACACTGTTAGATCTGGAGAACGAGGGGGAAATAGACCAACACTGATCACTCTGTCTGCAAACACTTCCGAGATTGTAAGAAGGGAATCTTCTGCTGTATGAGCAGGGGCTGAATCTTGTTGAAACCACCCTCGCGATTTTTCTTCTTCCGTTAACTGATTGAAGAACGGCTTCAAAATGTTATCTTGGTACCTCTCTGCATTTACTGTCGTCTCGAAAAAAATTGGCCCTATTATTCTTCCGGCACGAACAGCACACCAAACACCGATCTTCCTATCATAATGAGGGACTTCATAAACACCATTAGGGTTTTCTGCACACCAATAGCGAGAGTTATGACTGTTCACACGCCCATTAAGGTGAAACCAGGCCTCATCCGAAAAGAACACAAGCTGTGGGTCAAATAAACGATCATTCAATGATGCAAGATACCACTCACAATATCTCACTCCTGTGGCTGGATCAGCAGGTTTTAAACATTGGGCCCGTGTAAACTTGTACGGTTTGATATGCAACAGCTTTGTAGCTCTGTATGCAGATGAAACCGAAACCCCTACTTGTTGTGCTAATTTTGTGAGTGATTTATTCGGAGACCGTTCAAGATTCTCGCCAATGTCATCTAACTTATCCTCTGTTAAAACTGTTCGTGTGCGCGTATGCTTTTATTGAGCACCGAGCCAGTAGTGTCAAACTTATTTGCAATTACGTGAATCTGTGCTAGTGAAGATGGCACTTCATCAGGAAATTGCTGAACAAATGCTTCACGTACCCGCCGAGCCGACTCGTACTTAAAATACGTTTTACATAAAAAAATACGATGTTGCAATGATAACTGTCTCACCATGTTAGCACTTGAGGTTTAGACTGGCGACTGAACACCTGCACGCTTATTGCAAGGTCAAGTTTGGTGATGTCAATCTGTTATTTTTATACAGTCCATCGGAAAAAAAAAAAAAGAAGTAGAAAAGAAAAAAAAAAAAAACCCAGCCCTCTTATGTACTATGCGCGCGCTTTCAATACTACAGCAGGGGGCTGTGGCGCGCCACCTGCTCGGCGAAGGTCACCGCAACGGTGGAGAACAAAGCCGCCGCTTGGCGTTCTTATTTTATATGAATGACCCTGTATATCTTCGTTTATATTTGAAGGCTGAAAACTATCACCGTCACATAGTTTCTATTTCATTTTGCTTTATACTACAACCTACTTATATAGTGCACCATATTAGGTTTAATAACCATTTATATATAAGTGCCACGCTACTACATAATTTTCTCTATGCTTTACTATTGGCTGATGAAGGAGATAAAAGAAATGTTGCTGATTAATCCCTGAAACATGTACCAGGAGCAACTCTAATAATAATTATTTTCGTTTATGTATTGATTAAGGCGGTTGTATAATTATTGTTAACTATATATGCTAATAGCAAAAACTGATGAGCTTAAAAAAACAGATTGAATATTTTAATAAGGATATATGTTAAAGTGAGAAAATGTCCTAATGAGGAACACTAACAATATTTCAAGGTATATACTGTATTTTAAATTAATTTAAAGTTCTCACACTATCCATTCACAATGCATAATATTTACCTTATTTTTTCCCATTTCTTATTGGCAATGGAATACACCCACAGATCTCTGTAATGATAGAACTGAGCTTGTGTAGGACTGGCATATTCACCACCAAACAACCAAAGCTGACCTTTACTTGCTGATAATGCAACCATCTGGTGAGCACATCTTGGTGGTGGGCCTCCAGGAACTTTCACCAAGATCCATTCATTCCGAGGTATATTATAGAAGAAGAGATCATTGTAGAGAAACGTCTAGAATAGAAGTAGAACATGGCTGCTACTCTCGACACTTTACACAAAATAAAATTAATAAAAAGAAGAAACTGGCAGGTACAGTAAAACCCACCTTCAACAGAACCAAACGGAACTCTCAAATATTTCTGTTAAACATAAGTTTCCAGTTAATGGAGGTAGGCCTATACGAAAAGAATTAAACCATGAACATACATATAATGGACGTGCTGAGAAAAAATAAAATGGTGTACATACCTTATTCAGAGTTGTATGTACATATCAGGAGCTGGGAAGAGAAAGGGGGGAATCCGCAATAAGATTACATACAATAGTCGCCCTTCAGCTGGGAGGAGAAAGCGCGAATCTGCAATAAGATTACATACAATAGTCGCCCTTTCAGCTGGGAGAAGACAGGGCGTATCAGCAATAAGATTACATACACTATTCACCCTTCCTTCTCCCAGCTCCTGATATCTCTGCTACGAATTAATACAGTACTGTACAAGCAAAACTTACACTGAACATAAAGACAGGCATTTGTTGGTTGACATCTCATTAAAGGGAGTATTGGGAAAATGTGGGCAATAGGAAACAGGCAAATAATTGTACACTTTGATGTGTAAGTTGGAGAACAAAAGGAGGAAGTCCTATTTGCACATTCCTTGTTAGCTACAGAATCAACTGTTACAACGGACAAGGTAGACTGACAGGGTGCCTAAACACTGGAGATTTTCCGTTAAAACGCATATTTTATTTTCCATTGTATGCATAACACAGTTTCCATTTAATGAAGGGAATTGAACATGATTTTCACCCCTAATTTGATGGGACCATCAAATATTTTTGTTTAATAAAGGGTCCCTTGAAGGCAGGTTCTACTGTACAGTATGCAAGGTACGTCACTGTAAGAAGAGAACAAGCATGGTGTCCACAGAATTTTCAATGTCAATTTTCCTGACCATTTTTCAACAAAATTCCTGACTCGCGAAGTCATCGTAACATCGGAAAAAAGGTTTATTGAGCAAATATGTATATATCTTTTTTCATTTGCAGAATTTGCCCAACGCTCGCCTCTTTATTCATTTAAAATAGAAAATAAAGTAAATTATAATGCAATAATACATAAATCAAAGTACTTAATGAGGGGCAGATTACCTCGTAGTTCCGCCCCTTAAAACAACAATAACTAACATATAACTAAAGTACTTAATAACCTAAACTATACTGATGGGGTCGCCACATCCCTATGCCAACGCCAAAAAAGCGTACAAAAAATAGGTAAAAGAGGTTTTTACTACGATGTACTGTAAAAATGGAAATGTACCATAATGTCCAGTGAGATATTGCTTTTTATCTTCAGAGATTAGTTGAACTAGTAACATCAAAATATGGCTGTATAACACAAAATACTGTATGGTTAATATAAAATTCCTGACTTTCTAATACTCTTCGCCATTTTTTCCTACTCACACCATTTTTTCACACTTTTTCCTGACTTTTCCTGACCAAAAACAAAATTCCTGACTTTTCCTGCCTGTGGACACCATGACAAGAGTTCACCACAAGGGGAGGTTTGATGGGAAAGATGAAGGAGAGGTACCCAGCAGAAGTATGTGGAAGCAATACAGGTCTCAGCTGGAGCCCATGGCTGCCAACCCACATCTCACTAGTTGTAAGACTCTTGCGGGATATCTGAATTGAGCTAGTGTGCAGTACACTGATATCGCGCCAGGAGATGGCAGTCAGGTTTAAACAGCAGTTGTCTTCCCGCTCACCGCGAATCATGCATTCCAAAAACATTCAGTTGGTCCCTGTTTCCATTACTGTACCTGATACTGCCACACAGTTAAAAGTAAACACAAAGGCTTGTAAGAATATCAACAGTAGGAAGGTAGGTAGTTAACAATACACACATGTGAAGCCCGAGAACAAATTATTATGCAGGAAATAGCAGCAACAGACTGCAAGCCGATATATTCAGGTTTGGAATAGGCAGGCCGCGCATGCATACTGCAGGACCCCGCTTACCCGTCGTAGCGTGTTGAACTGCCATCTCCTGGCGCAATGATATTATGCTATGGCAAGAGCAGACACTACCGGGATCCGATTGGCTCTCCTTACAAACAATATAATAGCTACCAGAATGTCAAGACTGTATTGGTGACAAATAGAGAGGTTTTCAGCTTTTAGCTCAAGTAACATACAAACCATTTAGATCACGCATTCTCAACCTGATACTTACGAGCACCACGGTGCTCTCTTCATGCAAGCCAAAATGCTCCCATGAGATAAATTCTTCAATACAAATCCTGTTGCATGACCAGTGTTTTAATTACAAGTTTTGACAATCAGAAATTTTATCATTTTGTGAAATAGTAAGTTTAATCTACAGTATTGGACATCCCTATTATATGTCTAACAAAAAAGACTGTCCACATGTAAAATGTATCTTATGTGTATGTCAGTTGCAGCATGCCTGGTGAGCAGTGACTTCCTAGCTATTTCAGCACTTCTGAGGGAGAGAGATATAGGCAATGAAAAGTGAGGAGCATGTTTGTTGCATTATTGTTATTATAATCAATTTAATGATGCAGGGTACTTGGTATGGCATGAGGGTGGTTGTCACAGTCTCAAGAAGGTTGAGAATGACTGATTTAGACCGGGACTCACAACCCATGGCTTTGTACGCCCTTACTCTGACCACTGAACTAATGGAGCATGGGTCAGACATTCGAATTCTCTACCTTTGATCCTCTGCCTGTTTACCATCTGACATTAGCATTTGTCTGTTGGCACAGGCTAAAGATAAATGTGGCTTTTCACTTATGTCTCAGTCTCATTCATGGCTGTGACTACTGAGGTACGAGTGATGCTAAGTAATGACATTCAGGGCACTATTCATATTGTAACTTTCATTCAGTCAACACAAAATAATCTAATTACTGGAAAAAAACAAAAACAAAAAAACCACCCCTGAAATAAATTACAAGTGATTAAGAGATATTGGTTGGTTCCTTAGTTTAGGGGCTGTGACAACGCGGTCATGTAGCCCCGATATTAAGAGATATATACAAGGTGTATCTTAATTATACCGACAAAAAAATCAGGGACGCTCTGCGTGTTATGTAAAAGACGGTGCCGCAATCGAATTGGTGGATAAAATTTTTCCCTTCGAGAAAATGAGGTTACTTTGTTACTTCCGGGCGCGTGATTCAAATTGATGGGCTCACCGTATTTGCTGAGCCGGAGTGCAAGCCGAAGCAAACGAGGAAACTTGCGTATTCCCGCCAGCATATCTCTGTCTCCATCACACTCCCTTCCCTCGCCTGAAGCACAGCAGTGGCTAGTGAAAAAGGAGAAAACTAAGGGATGACATGTTTTGCTCGTCAACAAGCATAATCAGATCCAAATTTACAAGACAAATGTATCTACAAAACACTCATCAAACTTGCAGTGACAGCCACATATAGTCCCTGTCCCTCAAAAACCCTGTCAGAGATCTTAGGAAGAGTGATAATTACCTATTACTAATAAATATTAATGCATAAAGCACCCGAAAAATTTATTTCAATGTTGCAGAACTTAGAAATGACGACCCCATCAACAAAACAGGCTTCCTCTACCAACTAATCTATTAAGGTGTAGCTACTATTTCTGGGATACACTTAATGCCTTAATATGTGAGTAGTCCGTTTGTAAAGGCCACTAAGTGCATTATAAACGAAACCGAGTAAATGACAAAAAAAACTGCCACGACCAAACTTTTTTAGCTAATACCATATTTTTTACCCCTGAAAATCAACAAAAGAGCATTTATTATTCAGTTAAAATCTGTGAAATCTAAAGTTGGATCTTCTGTCCCAAATCATAGATTAAAATATTGACTTAGCAGATTTTGCACACCTTTTGTACAATTAGCGACTTTTGCAACCGTGACGACGAGAGTCGTTAATAAATCTTCGGTTTAAAAACCCGCAATCTTGTTGCTTTACCTATGGCATTTGGATGAGATTTTGAAGAAGGAAATATTTTAGTTTCAATGTGGTTTATTACGAAAAAAATATAACTTATTTAAAAAATAGAACACGTTGGATGCGATAAAAAGAAAATTAATCTTCAAAATACACCTTAAACGTCATTTAGACAGCATAAAAATTGTACAAATAAAAAAAATAAAAAATGCACAATACAAGGAAATATGTCACTTAAGTTAGGTCAAGTCATCCTCGACACCATCCATCAGCTCAAAATCTGCTGGTTCTTCGTCTTCTTCCTCTTGAGTTCGGGCGATATTGTTGCAAATGGCTTCCTGCTCCTGGAGGACCTCGCTAAAAAATTTTAGGTTGCCGTTCGCTGGGCAATTTTCATCAAAATGCAGCTCTAAAAGCCATCGAACGTCTTTTAGTTGAGTTTCTTTTAGTGCAACACCTATTTGAATTGGTTCGGGACCAGGATGTTTGTTAAAATTCTTTCCTCTTTTCACGATGCTCTTCCCCTCTCCAACCTCAAAATTGTAGGGGGCCTGGGAAGTGTGCAACCCTCATAAATGTATACCTTTGTTCAATATTAATTTTCTCTGGAATTTATGAATGTATTAGATTAAAATTTTAACCTGCTATTTACTGTATCATAAACGGACAGATAAGCACACAATGTATCAATGATCTAGTTCAATTTTCTTCTTAGCTATTAAGTAACAAATATTAGTTGGATTTAAAAATTTCACAGAAATTAGTCTCAAATTCATGTTCTTTTTACTCAGAAAGTATACACTTTTTTAATTTGAATTTATTTTTGCTTAATTGTGACAGTATTATTTAGCTATGGAAGTAGAATAGTTGCTCCAATTATAACGGAAATTTTTCAAATTTGTATATTTGTCCATGGTACCGGTATTTTTTGATCAAAAATAGGCCTCAATTTTAATAAGAAAAACATTATATTATCCAAACTACTTAACTTACATTCTCAATTCTACTTCAGTACATAAAGTAGCATGTATGCAGTATGTGAGGTAAGTTTCAGTGCATTATCTTTAACAGGTTCTGAGAAAAAGGAACATTTGATGATAAAAATATTATACTGAGAAAAATGCATTTAAAGAAAACTCTTTCATTTTACAACTTACAACAGTGCATTCCTGTACAATAATCGTCATTATCTGCTTCTAGTGCCACCTGGGTCTTGATTCTCTTCCTCTCTTCCACTTTATCATCTTTAGATTCCAGACTGGCAGCATTTTGGGCATTTGACACACGTTCCTTGTCAACTTTTCGCAAAGCAGTTGTGGTGTTGAAACCAGATTTTATGCCCATCCCTTCCAGAAGTTTTAGCCTACCAACTGCTCCTTCATTAAAAGTCACCACAGCATCACAGACACCTATTACACCCATGTCATACTCTACAAACACAGTTTTTGGTAGTATTTTCCAAATGCAGTGATTAAAAATTTCATTCAAGTTCCGAGTGGCTCCATGTAAACATCTTTTCGACAGTTTGTCATCTGTCAAGTCCCTGTATACTGGTCTGATAGCTTCTATTACTTGATAATATATCTACACTAATTATAATATTACCACTATTTACACTTTCACTGTTTCCATCAGTTGAACACTCATCCTTCAAGTAAGATAGTTCTTTACTGGAAACACTTTCCCTGCTTTCATGGTCTTCAACATGCTGTATTTGTAGGTTCGAAGACATGCATAGATTTTCGTCATTGCTACTATTGTTTAAATGCGTATTACCACAGAATTTGCGCTTTTTAAACAGTCTACTGCTTCTTGGCATTGATAAATGACTTCTAAAGTACACTTGGAAAGAAAACACCACTAGCAAAGGAAGTTACAAAAGTAAAACCTAATAACTGTTGCTGTTTATAAACAAGCATTCCCGCTGAACAAAACTGAGGCAAAAGGAAAGCAAAATGCGGACACAGGACACGTTGCCATCATAAATATGTGCATAAACAAAAATTCCCAAGGAGTTTCAACACCACACTTTCAGAGAAAAGCAAAGACTGTAAGGAGGGGTGTGGCACTACTGAACTGAATGACGCACGGTCTTTTAAAATATTTTTATACAGCATAAATAATGCAGCAATATACTTGATGTATATATCATTTTATTCAGGAAACTCCCCGGAATATTTTGCAATCAAAAAATAAAGTTGCAATTATTTACATTTTCACACTTCCCAGGCCCCTTAAGTTAGGTCAGGTCATCCTCGACACCATCCATCAGCTCAAAATCTGCTGGTTCTTCGTCTTCTTCCTCTTGAGTTCGGACGATATTGTTGCGAATGGCTTCCTGCTCCTGGAGGACCTCGCTGAAAAATTTTAGGTTGCCGTTCGCTGGCCAATTTTCATCAAAATGCAGCTCTAAAAGCCATCGAACGTCTTTTAGTTGAGTTTCTTTGAGTGCAACACCTTTTCACGATGCTATTCCCCTCCCCAACCTCAAAATTGTAGAACGGCTCCCCTCGTACCAGACATGTTTTTTCGTTTTGCCAATCGTGAACAAGATTTTCTTTGCTTTTTGGAATTGGAAATGCCAACTACCCGGATTGTATACCATGTCATCTGCGTACGCTTTCCAATCTCTAACAGGACGACATTCATCTTGTCCCAGGCGAACTACCGTAGCAAATTTCTCAATGTGCTTGAAGTATCCGGAGGGATTTTCAATGACACTCACTTTGCGAAGTTGCCGTTCGATTTCCAAAAACACTCTCAGGTGGGATAAATGAGTGGCCCACTATTGGGACTAATAAAACTATCAATAGAATTTTCAAGCACTAACGTTTGTGCGAAACATGTACCCAATTGTACAAATAGACTATTAATATTGTATTGAAAAGACGGAGAATTGATAGTTTTATTAGTAAACATATTCAATACGGACCTGAAATGGATAATATTATTCTGACCACTATTGGGAACCATAGCTGTATTTCTTCTACACATGCGGGAGCTTATAGCAGTAACCAGTAAGATAGCATTCTGACCATAGTCTTGTTTTTGTTCTGAGCCCCACAGCCATCAGAGAACAACCGAAGTTTCTTTGCACCTTCAAAATTTATGCTGGCCAGTTTGTTGTGAACTGCCGACGCTATTTGGTTTGATCCTCTGGCATGTTGGTGTTCTAACCAGACGTAAGAAGTCACCGTCTTAGTGTTTTGCAGAGATTCTGAGGAGCCCTGACAGATTGTAAAGTTGTACAGGTACATCTGTCGGGAATAATACGCCGCTTGATCTGGCACCTTAGGCAACACTAAGTTCTTTTGACAGTTGTAGCTCCAAGTTATTTCAGCTTCATTAACTTCTTTTAGCTTTTGGTAAAACACATCACTTCTTATTTTGTGGACTTTGAGCTGAGTTTTCAATTTCTCTTTTTTTGGCACTATGTTTTTCTGCTTGAAAGCGTCTTTGCAACGACTAGCATGTTGAACACGTGTCGACAGAGGGTGCACCAAAGCCAATGTTGTAATCTTCAAAAATATTTGTCGATAATAGTCATACTTGACAATGTTTTCAGGGTCTCTTCGCAATACATGGTTTACATCTTTCTTACGGATAATTTGCTGCTTAAATACGAGGCACGTCCAGAAAGTAAGTTCCGTTTGGTAATAAAATTAAATTGTGTACAGATACAGAAAAATTATTTATTGCACAACATTCTACACCTCTTAAACTATTTTTCCACATAACTGCCGAACTTTTGCAGGCATTTGTCATAGCGTGGCACAAGTTTTTGGATACCTTCTTCATAGAAGTTTGCCGCCGACCGCAAACGTGAGTGAAGACTCCCCTGTAAGTTATCCTACCGTTTGGCCACTACTGTTAGGCAAATTGCGTGCTTACCAGGAGAACTGCGTATGTTTAGGAGTTCTCCTGACCACATACGCAATTTGCCTAACAGTGGTGGCCAAACAGTAGGATATCTTACAGGGGAGTCTTCACTCTCGTTTACGGTCGGCGGCAAACTTCTATGAAGAAGGTATCCAAAAACTTGTGCCACGCTATGACAAATGCCTGCAAAAGTTCGGCAGTTATGTGGAAAAGTAGTTTAAGAGGTGTAGAATGTTGTGGAATAAATAATTTTTCTGTACCTGTACACAATTCAATTTTATTACCAAATGGAACTTACTTTCTGGACGTGACTCGTACACCCTATCTCCTTTGTTTCCTCGCGAGTGGCGACGCTCAAGCGGCACTTCTTAATGTGTTGTCTGACACACTTCTTTCTTCCCTCGTACAGTTTCGTTCGTCTGTCGCCTCCTCTGCTCTCAGGCGTTACTGCATCTTCTTCCATTATCTGTTGGCACAAATTAAGAACTCATTATCTCTTCTAATTGGTAAAATTGACAGCACAACTGCTTTACTAGCAATATTCCATTACCTTCTGGCACAATTTAAGAACTCTGTCTTTCTTTATCTGCAAAATTGACAGAAAAGCCACCTTACAAACAGCAACATTTTCGACAGTATCACCTCTTCTCTTTGGTAAATAAAAATGGTTTGTAAGGTTTTGCTTTGCGTCGTCTGTTGTTCTTTTCGGGGACGAGGTAGTCACATGCTGAGCTATGTAGTTGTTCTGCCACTATCGAGCTTATTCTTGATAAAATGTTTGGTGTATTTTCCTTACGTCTTGCTTAGAAAGTTCATCACACCTTAATTTTCCCGGTGGATGTTTACAGGTAGGGAATTTGGGAAAGCCTTTGGGTTGGTATCTGAAACAAAGCACAAAGCTTAGTTAACATGCATAAAGCAGAGACGACACCAACAATAGCACAAAGTAGAGGTTATGTTTTTGTTAAAATAGTTTGTTTGTCCTTACATTTCAGTCTTTGCCACATTTCTTTTCCATGTTTCAGGACGTCTCTTCCTTTTTCTTGACGTACATTTTGCCACAGTCTGATTCTGGTTGTTTTCAACTCCAATATCAACGGGTTCAACTACTTCAACTTGCACTATTTCTCCCACTACGTCTACAGTTTCTATTCTTGGAACTTGCACAATAGTATTACAGTCCACAAATGCAATAACTGCTTCACTTAAATTAACATCACTTATTTTTCCGGCTTCAAATGCCCACAAGCAAGAAACAGCCTGTCAATGAACTGTGTTTTTAAACGGTGCATTTCAACAAGGAAGCAAGGCAGCGTGTCATTGTTGCATAGGCTCTACGCTTCCTTGATAGTGCAGCCAACCCAAATCTGAAACACAAAATATCCTTCCCGATCGTAATAAATAATAATATTGTAAAAGAGTTTTGTGGAAGGAATATCAGCAGTTCTTGTATCAGTTAGCGTGTTTTGCAGCCGTAGGCTATGTGGCAAGGCAGACGTCATACTTATGGAACTTAGCAGTCTTTAGACACGAGGAGCATTAAACTCGCTTTGCAACCGTAGCCAACATGCATTTAACGGTTTATGCAAACGAACACTATTTTTGTTGGCCATTTTCAACGACTTTGAGCGGGATATGCACCCTGAAACTTATTCCATCGTGTAGCCAGTTAAAAGACGAACAAGACGGTGTGCTCCACTCAAAATTGACAAAAAGTGCACTTAGCGGCCTCATTTGCTAGTAATAATTTTATTCGTCAATATGGACCTTAAAGGATGGCAAATTCTCCCAATTTAGTAATAATTACCACACCTAGCAGACCAGACCAGCGGTTGGAAACTGCTCAAGATGATGATGATGATGACCTAGGCTACCAAGTTTTCTGATAGGATTTTTATTTTTTGTTTTTGGAGGGCAGAGACTATCTGTGGGTGCCACTGCAGGTTTGATAGTGTTTTGTAGAGCCATTTGTCTTGTAAATTTGGATCTGACGACGCTCACTTGACGAGTGAAACATGTCATCCCTTAGTTCCTCTATTTTCAACAGTCCATAACAATATATATATCTTAATCACATGTAATGCTTGCCACGGTGGGTGAGTGGTTAACGTGTTGGATTACTAACCCCAAGCTTGCAGGTTTGCTCTTGGCCATGCGAAGTGATTTTTGAAAGGCGGCAAAACTCACGACATGCATGTCATACGATGTTGGTATGTTAAAGAACCCATTTGAATTCAGTAGGCAGCGCTCATAATGGCTAAATTAATCTCGGGATTATCCGCCAACACAAAGGTCCTCATTTCTCTACTAGAAAGCGCTATAGTGTAACGGAGCTTAGATATCTAACCTCCTTGACTTTCATAGTGCTTCAAGGAACAACAAAATTCGACATGCAAGCTGTCCTTTGGGTGTCAAATAACAAAGCTTGCACCCAGCACCCGAGGCCATACGATATTATTATTATTTTTATTATCACATGTAATTTATTTCAGGTTATTTTTTCACATATTCCAGTAATTTGAATTATTTTGGGTTGACTGGCTGAAACTTACGATATCAATTGTTAATAAAGCAACACTGAAAAATGGTTTCAAAGCTATCTTTATTCAGGGCACAGCTAGTGCTTGTGGATGCTGTGAAATATTCTACTCATAGGGTCAGTGCTGTTGTTCTGATTCGGTGAGGAGAGCAATGGCAAACTACCTCACACCTGACCTTGCCTAGTACAACTCATTATAGTGCTGCCTTGGGTTTTGTGGGCAACTTTTCACATAACCTACGGTGGTACTTTAAGAGGATTTAACCAGCCTCTGGGCTGATTACCCAACAGACAGACCTTCGATCCAAATGGCAATACATGAACTCATAGCTGAAAGCTTCCTTTTGTTATTAAATTCATATTTACTCGGCTATAGGACCTCCCTAATTTTTGAGAGCCAAAATACAAAATTCCTGGAAATCACTTATAGTACCCCTCCTTAATTATCTAAGAGTCAAAATACTACATTCTTGGAAATTGACGAATTCTTAAAATTTTTTAATATTAAAACTGAAATTCATCCTCTTTTACGACAAAAATATTTCTCGTTACATTATTTTGTTTTTCAGACGATATGACCACCAATTTGCATACATGTACATAGTACGCGATTAGGCAGGATATCGAATTGTGTAGCCAATAGGCTTCACCTGATATTCAATAGAAGATGTCACACTATTGGCCGAGTAGAAGCGCCAAGTTTAAAATCCGTTATGGTTTCATATCTTGCCTGCATTTGTTTGTATTCTTTGTATTGCGATTCGAAGTGGTGTTTGCAGCAGCATTCTTCACAGATTAATTTTAAACACACTTCATTTGTTGCAAGAACCGTCTGCGTTTGTGTGACACGTTACGGTATTGGTATATTAATGTGAAATATGTGAATAATACGTACTTGGTTGTGCTTATAAATGTTAGTGAGATGTGATCGTTCAGCATCATCACTCATTCCCTAATTGATGCATTCTCCCTCCCTATGTTCAAATAAAAATAAAGTTTGCATTTCCATGTCTGATACCTTGTCCATTCCATTTCTTTGATACTAAGATTTTTGCTTAGCAAGGGTTAGTAGTGAAAATCATTGGGGGGTAGGGAATAGTGGTGGATAAGTGAGGTTATGGCAGTCTCATAATGGGCTGATTAAAGATGAAAACTTTGTTTATTTTGATTAAATATATAGTACTATGTCGTATCAAAATAAAATAGCTTATTTTTACTCTCTCCCTTTCCCAAAATAATGGATTTTTGTGAAGTTCGCGTCTATAGTACCCCCCTCATTTCGGAAGTTAAAATTTAGAAAACAAAGGGGGTCCTATGGCCGAGTAAATACGGTAATAGCTGATTTAAACATTTGTTCAAGATTGTGATCATTAATGCTAGCTTACCTTTTGCCCATTAAAATATTCACCACCAAATAATATAAGTTCTTCTTTATCAGGATGAACAGCTAAAGTAAAATTAACTCTCCTTGAAGGGGCTAAAACAACTTGCTCAACAACTTGTTGTCTTCGTTTCTCTTCTTCTTCAATCTGTGCAACTATTTTCTCAATGTCATCCTAAAACAAAGAAAATACCAAACAATTAAAAACATTGTATGTGTGGTATCTAATAATTAATGTACTGCTCTGCCCATGGTAACTTAGCATACAATGTTTTGCAGGAATTACTGCATTTTCTGACCAAGATTTTGGCTACATGATACAAACACCATTGAGCAAATTTGCCACACCTCACCATCATGAAATCAATTAACTGCCATCAAAGACCAATAGTAATATATATAAATGCAATACAGGATGTATCCAAACTACACAGACCTACAAACATTTACATTTGAAACTGTTTTGCCTTTCAGCGTCCAGTCTAGTTGTCAAGCCTCTGTTTGTGAAAAAGTCACCTCCATGATCCCCTACTAGCAGTTCTCTGCTTCTACACCTCTCACGTTGATATCATTCAATACTTAATCTAACCATCGCATCTTAGGTCTACCCCTGCTCCTCTTACCCTCTACAGCCCTACTTATTAACCTCTTAGGTAATCTTTGCTCCCCCATTCTTTTCACATGATCCCACCACAGCCCAAGTACTTTAAATGTTCCGCCTGCTCCAAATTAGTTCCTCCTCCTACCTGGCATTCTATTTTCTTGAGTTTCTTCCCTACCGATATAACATTCGTCTTTGAAATGCTAATCTTCATACCATACTACCTACATTTCTGTTCAAGTTCTAACATGTTGGTTTGCAAGCTTTCGATGGAGTCTTTCATTACAACTAGGTCATAAGCATAGGCCAGACTGCTTATCTGATTTCCACCTAACTGAATTCCACCCAGCCAGTTTATGTCCTTCAGCAAATGGTCCATATATAAAATAAACAGTAGTGGTGAGAGGTTACAGCCTAACCTCACTCCTGTAAGAACGTTGATCCAAGAACTCATCCATAAATCAACTCTCACCTCAGCCTGTTTATCAACATAAAAACTTTTGATTGCCTGCAGCAGCATTTTCTTTATACCATAATCCCTCAGGTTGCCCAGCATCTTCTCCCTGGGTACTCTATCGTACACTTCCCTAGATCTACAAAACACAAACGTCTATTCCTCTTGTAGCATTTCTCAATAACATTGCACATACTTGACATCCTCGTTGTGTCTAAGGCCACACTGGTTTTCGCCCATCTTACTCTCGGCCAATGATCAAACTCCACTTTCTATGATCCCCAAATACACTTATCAAAGAAATGCCTCTTGCAATCTTTCCTGTTACCTTGCTAATAAATTGGGGGCAATCACAGCTTTTGTCCAGTCATAGGGTACATTTCCTAAATGCCATGTCAATTCGATTATGCTATGCAACCATTTCAGCCCTGTTTTCCCATTTGTGGCCGAATTTCATCTATCCCTGCCGCTTTGTGGCATTGTAGTATATTTACCATCCTCCCTACTTCCTCAATCATGATCCTGTTCCTGTCCTCAACCCCTTCTGCATAATCTCAAAATCTGCCTCATTGTCTGCCAGATAAATCTTCATTAATTTAGGAAGATTTTGAAGTATTCCTGCAATCTTCCAAGTGCTTCCATGGTAGTAATTTCTAAAAATGGTGCCTGGCAACAAAGCAATGATTTGCCTAATAACTGTATTTCATAGTCTTGTTACATACTCTCCAAACATACTTGTGACATCTTGAGATCTTTTTGTATGCTCATATAATCACTTATTAGGATAAGAGGTGCTCAATGTGGTGACCACCAACCAAAGTGCACACAATGTGTCTGAAATGCACATTCTGATATACTATCTCATAAATAACTGGTGTGCACAAAATTACTATAGCTGAAGCCAGAACTTAAGCTGAAAGATACTACACAGGTGTCATAAATATGATTCAAGTGGCTCCACTGGAAAAAGCCAAGAGGCATTATGACTGGGAACTGTGGCAGCAAAGCAATTGATCCACCTCAACCTACTCACCATTCCTCAAATGTTAAAATATTTTTGTGCTACGATACTACAAAAACACCCCAAAGAAATACAGAAAATCCTTAGCACTAGGAAATGTCCAAGAAGCAACAATAGTGCAACAGTCACATTATCCAAGAGTGAATACCAACACTCAACATGCCAAGAAAATACAACAAAATCCCTACACAATAGTGACTCCTCTTCAAATAAACACTGATGTAACAGAGTTATACAACAAGCAATAATGAAGAGCTGACACGGAAACACAATAAAAGGTAGAAAATAAGGAATCGGGGAGGGCAGCTTTCGGCAGAGACCCTATCAGGAGGAACTGGCATATGAGACAAGACAGGACGGGGGCCACAGGGAGCAGACTGGAGGCCAGGACCATTGACAGGAACAGAAGGGTAAGTATATTAAAGCTTTCATTTCTTCATACTGCGCCCCCTCTTTCTTCTCTTTCGTTAGCATTTGTCCCACAAATTAGCAGGGTCAGCTTTTTTGGTTCTCTGTCGCCATATTATACGATTGTGTGTCATGTCAGTATGAAGTCGGGCAATTTTTAGATTGTCAGGTAGGGGTTGTCTTATTAGTCTCTTCCCATGTATCCGCAATGCTAATCCAGTGTATGCAACTGTTGTTTCAGCAGCTCGTATGACATGTCCATACGAGTTTAATTTACAATTAAACTGATACTGGACTGACAAAAAAAGCAGTCTCCATTTAACTAAGGAGATTTGTTCCTCCACTGTACTGGGCATTCCAGCTCTTCTTGCATCACATGACCCCCCATTGTTCTCCTAACAACCTTGTGCCATCACACAGTGTGCAATTTTCACGATCTATGTGGACAAAAATGCTATTTTAACTTGTTTAGTCGGCGGAAGATAGGTATCACAAATTATTGCCGATTGTACTAGGGATGTCATCAAGCAATATTGATGTTTTGACAACCATGTGGTTCTGCAGACGTTGCAAAGTTAGCATTATCTCGAACTTCTGCCCGGCTGGTTGGCAGTCGTGCTAGTGATCGCTTCTTATAATGACTCGTAAGTGGCAGTGAATGAAAAAAGTATTCTGTATCATGGAAAATGTTTATACAGGTATGCTCTGTGTTCATTTTCAACCGTCATCGCAGGATAGTTTCGCATTATCAACATTCGCTGGCTTAAGACCAGAATAGCATATCTATATAGGCATTACCATTATAGAAACGCTATCCTGGTCCTAAGCCAGCGAATTTTAGTGTATAAATTATTACATTTTATTGGTTTACTATATTTAGGTTAACTTAAGTAGACTTTTAGTATCCGGAATCACCATACTTGCGCACTTAATCAAAATTAATCGTTTTCAGTGATTCAGTACACGATAACCTGGCCTGAGCTCTTCGATGTCTGGTTGCAATCTAAGATAGGAACACGGAACGACGATGTTTCTAACCATGCTGTCAGTGCTAGATAACAATCTAGAACATTCTAAAATTATACTTGAGTTTCTTCAAATAATGGTTGCATGAGTCATAAGTATGCAGCGAAGCATTCCAAACAGTTAAGGGGAGCATAGCTTACAGCTTAAAGAGTCAAAACAATAACGATTTTAATATTATGACTGTGCCTGCCATAAATCTTGTACAACGATTAGGCCTATATACATTTCGAAGGAAACACATACCCATCTTGCTATTAGAACCAAAGCTTTAAATTTTCAAAATTCAAATTACTCAACTCAGTCAAACCTTTGTTGCGTTAAGTTAATTTATTTATTGGAAACGCACACATGCTGTGCAAATGATTACATTCACATTACTTGTCTTTGCTATAAGCTACGATGGATTTCTGTCTATTCTTGCATTTTATAATATGGTACCTGTCACAAAATTCCAAACACAGCTCACACTCACATTCGTCATTTGGTTCGTGAAATAATGTGCTGCTGCACACCTTGTGGTGAAAACCATGGATAGCCAGTCTCGTCATCATGTGTCGCATTTCATGGTTAGCCTCCATCTAGGTCCTGTTTATTTACTCGTGTCAGGAACAAAAATATTACATAACAAACTATGTACAAAATGGGCAAAACAATGGCAACACTTGAACATTAAGGTTCTAAATAATGCATGACCAATATTTTGCCATGTCACGTCCATTTGGTGTAGCCTTCACCAGATCCTCCATGGTGCACAGTATAGGACACAGACTGCACTGAAGCAGATGACCCATAGTCTGTTCTTCACCGCATTCACAAAGGACCGGATCGCAGCAAAAACCCCATTTATGAAGGTTGGACTTGGATCTGCCAACACCAGATCGCAATCTGTTGAGAGACTTCCAAGTTGTCCAAGCCTCTGTATGTCCTGCTGGGAGCTTTTCAGATGGAACCATCCACTGGGTAATGTGGGGGCTTCTGGTCAACCAAGATGTAATCCTCAAAATCTGAGGTTTGTCAGTTAGGCACTCAGTTGTGTGAAGAAAGCTTCTTCTGGACTTCAGTCGAGAGTGGGCTGGTTGAAGGCTAAACAATGGATGTGCTTGAGACACATCAACCCTAGATCTCTCACATTTAGCTGCAATTTCTCTTCTGATATCTGGAGGTGCAATGCCTGCTAAACAATACAGTTTATCACATGGCGTGGGTCTCAGGCAGCCAGTGATAAGTCTACACGTTTCATTTAATGCAGTATCAACCTGCTTGGTATGACACGACCTATACCACACAGGACATTCATATTCTGCTGCAGAGTAACAGAGTGCTAAAGCAGTGGTTCTCATTGTTTGAGCTTGAGTCCCCCAGCTGGTACCAGATAATTTGCGAAGGAGGCAGTTTCTTGCGGATACCTTATTTTTGGTGTTTAGACAATGTCTTTCATATGTGAGTGCACGATCCAATGTAATCCCTAAGTATTTGGGATTCGCACAGTGATCCAACAGCATGCCTTCCCACGTTACATGCAGTTTCCTCTTTGCCTGTCTGTTCTTGAGATGGAAAGCGCAGACTTGTGTTTCAAAGGGTTTGGTTTCAATTGGTTTCCTCTATAGTAATCACTTAGTTCCCCCAGAGCTTCAGATAGACGTCTTTCCACAACTTCAAACTGATCCGCCTGGACGGTAATGGCACGATCATCCGCATAAATAAAGCTTCGAGTACCTACTGGTATTGGCTGGTCATTTGTATTAGGTCCTGTTAAACACACTAAACGAATGGGCAGAGAGAAATGACATAAAGATAAACGAAGAGAAGACAGAGTTGGTAGTGTTCAGGAAAGGAGGAAGACTAACTGAAGCAGAGAACATCAAATGCAATGGAAAACTACTCAAGAGGGCTAGCAATTTCAAATATATAGGTATCACAATACAAACAACGGGAAAAAGTTTTAGACTACACATAAGATTTAGAGCTGTGGCGGCCACTAGAGCTATGAATGAAATCAGAAACATCACACAACTGTCGATCAGCACAGCTGCCGGCATTACTTCCCCTCTAAAGGAAGGCATACTGAAGGATTTTTAACGCTTTTAAAAAATCCGACGACTTCGGCCGGGTTTGAACCCGCTATCTTGGGCACAGCAGTTCAGAATGCTACCAACTACGCCACCGAAGCCGCTAGATTTTCTATAATATGCTAATTAAAAAAAAACAGCTCAGAATAAAAATGATATAATAATGCTTAATTAATTAATAATGTTGAGATATGGGTTCATTTTGTCTCTGAAGGTGTAACAGCCACTTGAAAATAAGAAAAGTCCCAAAATTTCAATAAACGTGGGAGATATGAGGGAAATGGTGAAGATAAGCACAAAGCAAGAACCAAATTTTGAAAAAAGAAAAAAAAAAAGAAAAAAAAAAAGTTATGATTTGAATATTTAAAATTTAAACACTTTGCTTCTAATAGCAAGATGTGTTTGCTTCCTTGTTGTACAAGATCTATGACAGGCACAGTTAAAATATCAAAATACGGTAGTTATTGTTTTAGTTCCTATTCAAATCAAAATCACTTTATTTGCAATGAGGTGTCAACCTCGGTGGCAAATGAGGTACATAATTTACAAACACTACACAATATTAAAAGAATAAAGTAACAAACACCCAAAAGAATACAGTAACAAACACTACACAATATTAAAAGAATACAGTAACTTAATGTACTATTCACACATTGATTGAACTCCCCTCTCACAACTGCTGCAGGAATTACATAACACGTATAATGTTTCTAGGAATACAGCACTAAGTTATACCACTTCTTTCTTTTCCCTGGTTTTGTCTATTCTGCTCTTGAATAACTGGACTGATTTTGGAAAGGGATCAAACACCGCCCTTGGTAAACTGTTCCATTCCTTCACACCCTTCCCAATGAATGAAAATTTACCCCAATCGCTTCTGCTAAAGTGCCGTCCAATTTTGAATTTGTGGTCTGCCCTGCCAATATAATTACTTTCCAATTGGAGCCTCTCACGGATTTTCCCCCATGCTTCCTCTCCTGAATATGCTCTATATAACCCTACAAGTCTGTTTTTCCCCCTTCTCTTACTAAATGTTTCCCACCCAAGCTTCTCAACATATCTGATACACTGCTTCTTCTCCTAAAATCCCCTATCACAAATCTTGCTGCTTTCCTTTGAACACTCTCAATTTCTTTTATTAGGTATTCCTGGTGTGGATCCCATACACTGCTTGCATATTCCAATTCCCCCAATAACAGAACCTTGTTACCCCCTACGCCAACTCATCACAAAGCGTTAAAACAGCGTGGAAGCATTTGATAAGTGTTCTTAGACAATACAGATGGTTTTGAACTAGTTGGGGGACAGAAGATTTGACTTTTATCTTATTTTGAATTTTGTCCACCTAGAATGGCATAATTGCACACTGTGCATCAGTCCCGTTCCATCGAATCAGCACATTCTCGGATTGCAAGGCCACCAGACACTCAATTCATTCTCTTCACACACACATCCCAATACTCCTGTTTGGCACCTTCCTCTTCCCATTCCAGGATCAACCCTCGTTACACCCAACCCTGGCCAGGTGACTGCATGGAATGAGGATAGGAGCCTAAACAGTATGCTGTCAACCAACATGTGGAAAGTGTACCGGTGCACATATGAACCAAGAATTCCTTCATTACCATTTTCAGGAACGTTAAGTAACTTACCTGTCATCCACTATGTGAATGAGGATGAATGTACTACCCATACATTAAAGATGAACTGTTGCTGAAATCCAAGCATACTGTTTGCGTACCAGGAGAAGTCCATGCTGCGACAGAGAGAAGACGTTTTAGCTGTATGCATGCATAGCCCCTTTATTCCTAACCTAAATATATCGGCAGTCGGTTGATGCTACATGGTGCTTGTTGCTTATTCGGCTTTAAGCGTGTATTGTTTCCTTTCTACTGTTGAAATTTTCTTTGGGCTTTGTGTTTATTTCTTAGCGGAGTACAAAGAAAGCACTGAGTGTGTGAAGTAGGTAGTGACCGACTTGTTTTTGGAATGCACGATACGTGATACGCAGCAGGCATCTGCAGTTCAAACCCAGCACATTTCTCCTGGTGCGCAAACAATATGTGCGGCGTAAGGATTTTCTTCCATCCAAGTTTTATTAAGGAACTGAGCTTCATTGGTGAAAAGACTGGGCTTAATCCGTATTTTCATGGCCAGCAGATTGTAATCACTTCCACAGTCAGCTCTAGGGAAGGTCTTGCAGTCTAAGACTGAAGTCTTCCAACGTCTTCACACTAAGACAAAGTCAATTTGATTTCTGAATCTATCACCAGGTGATATCCATGTATGATGTTGGAACATAGTGTTACAGAAAACCATGCCATTACTCACACAGAAATCCAGCAAGTACTTGCCTCGATAACTTCTCTCACCTAGACCATACAGTCCAACCACAAATTGCAAATGTGTCTTTGGTAGTAGCTCCAATTTTAGCACTGAAATCAACTTGAATTAATTACCTGCTCTTTGTTTGGGATCTTACTAAGCACGAATTTCCTCATTCGGTGCTACAGCAGTAGAGGCATAGATCTGAGTGTTATGTTGAGCTTACGTGAAGAAGCATCCAATTGGATGGAGATGATTCTGTCGTTAACGGGTACGTAACCTAGAACACAACTGTTCAGATTTCTTGGAACAACAACTACAAGACCATTCCTGCTTTCGTCTTGGTATAGGTCTATGCTATTGGGTGGCAAGCCACATTCATATGGCATCATCGATGACATAGGCTACTGTATGAGTCAAGACAAACATAGTAAATATGCTTACAAGAGTCCTGGGAATAACGCTACAAACTACGCTTATGTCATATAATCTGCAGGTACAAGAGAGAACATCAGTGGCAATAAGAACCATACGTATAACCTCCTAAACCTTACCCAGCTGTTGACCTCGTAGTTCCGCCCCCTAAAACAACAATAACTAACTAACTTACCCAGCTATCTGCACAAACAGCAATGATTTTATTCAGATCAGCATCATGCTGATAGTCTGCTACAGAATAGAGATCACATTGGGGGAAAAAAAGAAAAAAATTAATGGGAAAAATTAAAAATAAACGATCTGGAAAGAATTGAAAAGGTCAAAGCAAGATTCACGAAGAAAGTAATGGGTATGGGAATCAGCCCCATCTAGACTAGCTTATGAAATGCTGAGGGAGACATATTTCATAGAAGATATAAGGCTAAGTAGATTGCTTCCATCTACCGGTCCATTTAAGTTACTAAGAGGAAATAAGAAGGAGGTTCAGGAAACAACAGGAAATTGACCCAACTTTTTACAGTGCCACTGCGATGACTGAAAGAAATTGGATGAAGGAGAACCAGGTGCAAACACATGTCATAACAAGACTGATTATCCACGGGTTTCTCCATTCAACAGAAAGCCTTAGTGAATCACTAATGAACTTCAGAATGGACTCATGGCGTTCCAGATCCAGGCACCTCGCAGGATGGATGATACCCTCTGAGAGCCTCCCTCCAGGTCACCAAGAAAGTTGGCCTACATGGAAGACACTGAACAGGTTGCGCTCAGGAGTCGGAAGAATAAAGAGCAACATGCAAAAGTGGGGATTTGCCTGTGACTCCACACTCTGTAATTGCGTTTTTTTTTTCTCCGTGTGGTCTCCTCAGAGACCTAGTGCAGGTCTTTCTATTCGACGCCCGTGGGCGACCTGCGCGTCGGGATGAGAGATGGAATTGATTAAGGTGAATGAAATTGGAGAAAGATGTGGAAGGAAGCGGCCGTGGCCTGCCAGAAGGTACCGTCCCAGCATTTGCCTGGTGTTGAAAATGGAAAACCATTTCAAGGACGTCCGACGGTGGGGCTCGAACCCACGCGTCTACCGAGTCAGCAGAGAGCTTGGCCCCATGACCTAACACTGCCCTTTAGCCAGCGTAGCCACTACTGTCGGTTGTAATTGCGGTGAAGAGCAGACAATAAGCCATCTTCTTGTCTGCAGGTTGTGTCCAACTACATGCTCTCCCCGGAATGTAATTGATGCTACCACAGAAGCATGTGAACTTGCCGCATACTGGTCAGGCTAAATATAATTAAATTCATATTTGTGTGGAACAACTTAATGTTTATCAGAAATGACAATGTTTATAGTACCAGTTCTTGATTTTATCCTTTTTTTTGTAATTGTCTTGTTTCTTCTTTTTCTGTTATCTTTTGTTGTTTGTAATTATGTGTTTCTGACACGATTAAATAAATAAATAAATAAACCATAAAATAAGTTAAATGCAACATTGAAAACAGGGTTGATACGCTTTCAGGATTTCAAATTTCCCTGACTTTTCCTGGTTTTCCAGACCAAATTTTAAGGAATTCCCTGACCGCAGAGTAGTTTATTTCCCTAACTTTTCCAGATTTTCCAGAGCATATCTCTATTCAGCAGATCGAATGCCTTCCTGAAGTCTATGAAGATTGCATAGAATTTTCCTTTTGGATGTCTAATGTTCTCCTGGATATTATCAATGAGATTTCTTACTGCATTTAAAGTTCCTCTTCCTTTCATAAATCCGAACTGTACCTCCGGGATCATTGTTCCAGCCGCTGCGACGAGTCTGTTCCCCAGTATTTTTGCAAAGACCTTAAAGATGTTGTTTTCAAGGGCTATGCCCCTGTATGCATCTGGGTCGTTTCTATCTCCTTTACCTTTGTACAGCATCTTTATAATAGAATGCCTCCATCCATCTGGGATTTTTCCTGTTGCATAACACTTGTTGAACAAGGTGGACCATGTGTCAAGCAGTGTGTTACAGGTGTCTCAAGTTTTCATTAAAAATCACGTCAGACCCCACTGCTTTTTTGTCTTTGGTGGCGAAAATAGCAGTTTTGACTTCCTTCGGTTCTATCGGGTCAGTTACAGTGTCAGTATTTCTTCGTAGCGGAAGAGCAGTTTTAATATTTTGCTTGTTTAGAATTTTTGAGAAGTGATTTTCCCATGAAATTATTGGTAGGTCTGGGGTGGAGCATGTTTTTTGCGTCTTAAGTGCGATGAATGGGTCGCTGAGGGCTTCTTGGGCTTGCGTTTGTGCCCGCTCTTCAATGTGGTTTGCTTTCTTTTGTTGTAGCAGTTTTTTGTACGCTTTCCTCTTCAGTGCATACTCTGTAAGTGTGGGGTGGTCGTTTGATTGTCTGGTGGATACTACAACCAGGTTTCTAATAAGCAATGCGAGCGTAGTTACTGACCAGTGATGATTAGGATAAGATCTAATCAAATTCTAAAGAGTGATAGGCCTAGGCTTAGTGTTTGGCAGGCAAGACTAGTATTTCTATGGTATGTAGGCTTAGGACCTAATAGGTTAATTTGCCATCATATGACAGTGGCAGTTCAGCTCGAATCTCAATATATGTGCAGCCTACATATTCTTTATTGGTAATCTGTGGTTCAGCTTACGATACAAAAGTATGGACAGAGGGACAAGCTGAAATATTCTTCCAACAAATGAGTAAATCATCTCCATATAAATAATTCACAATTTCTTGTTATGAAAGAAATTTATTTTTCAGGGCAGAATATACAGTACAGACTCAATCATCATTGCCTATGTTAATAAAAACTCGGCTCAAATACTTAAGACAAGCTGCGTGGCTCAGCGGTAACGTTCTCGTCTGCTGTTCCCAAGGTTGCAGGATCGAATCCTGGCACAGTTAGTTGGCATTTGAGGGTGCGCAAATGTCACTATCAGTAGATTTACTGGCATGTTAAAGATCCGTTACAGGGCAAAATTCTGGCACCCAGGCGTCTCTAAAAGCCGTAGTACTGTAGTTAAGAGGGACGTAAAACGAACAACTTTATTTTATCAAATACTTAAAATAATATATAGACCTGCACTTACAAATTGTACACATCACTACATAAACATAACTGGAGAATTTTTGTGTAGTGAAGTGTTGGTTGGTTCCTCAGTTTAGGGGCTGCAACAACGCAGTCATGTAGCCCCGTGTACTTTGGGTGTGTGTAGAATCTGTCTGATAACCGGTGTAAATTGTGGTGGCTGTATTAGTGTGTGTATCTGTTTTTTAATTCAAGTAAGGACTGCAACTTTGAATTTTTCAAATAGTTCCTACTTTTGCCGTCAAACACCACCGTCAACAACTACTAGGCCTAGTTCAGAACTTAGCTACTAGACGCCACCACAATCGGCTCTTGGCAACGAACATAGAAACCTAAGAGCGTTTACATTCTTAACCCATACAATTTTATCTTTACACAGGCGTAATTAGTGGAAGGTTCTTTAACATGCCATAAATCTATGACATGGGACGGCCGGCTTTACTTCCCCTCCGAAGGAAGGCATACTGAGGGATTTTTAAAGCTCTTAAAAAATCCGATGGCTTCGGTATAGAAGCTCAGCATGCTACCAACTACGCCACCGAAGCCGCTGTAGTGAAGTGTAAAATTTATAAGCGCAGCCCTATCTTTTATTTCCAAGTATTTGAGTAGAGTATGTAACAAGCCGGACGTTTGTTTTAGACGATTGCCCTTGACCTTGAAGCTTGCGGGTGAGCCTGTACACAGTCTCTCCCTAGCCCTATCGCTTCACATTTGTCACCACCGGTCTGATGTAATGGAATTCCAGACTTGAGCACGTGACGACATCAGTGTGCAGACAGTACAGCCCACGTCTAAGTATTGTGTGACGCGGAAGTCAAGTTACATAGTTACGAACAGAACGCCATTATATTTGCCAATGACTGTACTTCGACAGTAGTGTGAGAAGATATGTCAATCATCTGACCGCATGGGGCAGGTGACAGCAACACAGGTATTGTAGTAACTCGCCTCCAGGCTTCCATTAAGATTTTTCACTCGTCTAAAACAAACGTCCGGCCTGTAACCTGAACTACCAAGATCATTAGTCTCCCTTTCTCCCAATACATCCAGCGAGAAAATTAGTAACTTCCTAGGTAGTAAGGGCTTTGATCAACAAAAGATTATTTGTGAAGAACTCAAAACCCAGGGAACAAATAAAGTGTTTAAAGTAGGAATTCCACTAAATAATTTAGAAAGTACAGAAAACCATGATTTTTGGCCTACTGGAGTTTTGATAAGGCCTTTTCGTCGCCCATATAGAAGACCGAAATCGAGATTCCAGGGAGTGAACTTGGAATAGCATTTCAATCATGTTATGGAATGTTAAAGGTCTTAATAGTGTACCTTGCTTCAATCCGACAAGCTTTTTTCACGACAGATATCGTAATCTTAACAGAAACTCTCATAACACAGGATATAAATGTAAAAGGATATTACAATAGTCACATGCTTGCTGTGCAGGGGCACCGAGGCCGCCCTAGCGGAGGAATATCTTGCTTATTAAAACCGTGGTTAACTCCGCATAAAATTAATTGATGATGATCAGGTGCCATCAAGTCGGCGTCGACTCCTAGCGACTGCATGGATAGACTGTCTCCATATGATTCAGTCTTCAGCCATATTCTTCATATCCTTCACTGACATATTCATGTTGGATTTGATGGAGTCGATCCATCTCAATGCTGGCCGCCCTCGTCTCCGAGACCCTTCCACCTTTCCAAGCATAATTGTCTTCTCCAACGAATCAGAACGTCTCATAATGTGTCCAAAATATGACAGCTGTAATCGTGTTATCAGTGCTTCAATAGAGAGATCTGGTTTGATTTTTCAAATTACCCATACATTTGTCTTCTTGGCTGTCCAAGAAATAAGCAGTATCCTTCTTATTATTACGTACAAATCCACAAATGTTTTAGCAATTGCTACAAAGCATCTGAACATTATAGGCGCTTATTTCCAGCCATTTCACACAGCACAGGACATAATTGAAAACATGACAGATATGCTGAAGGACATCAAACAGGATGTAGTTACCATTGTAGCAGGAGATTTCATTTACCGCAGTGATAATGAAGGTTCCAAAAGCAGAACATTTATCAACTACATGGAAGGAGAATGATTCATCTTACACAATGTACCAAAGGACATATATATGTCATAATGGGGCGAGTACGATTGATCTAATATTCACAATTCAATACAGGGAAGCCAAATCAAGAACAAAAAAATATATAGTTCAGTGATCGATATATATAAACGACATCCAAGAGTTCGTAAAAACCCAAAGTCCGATTTTAGACGAGATACAAGGAGGAAACATTGAAGCAGTAGCTCTAAAAGTAGAGAACGCCCTCAGGGAAGCTCTAAAGATATAGACTTGGAAGGATAGAAAATCCCAGCCTTGGTTTGATCCAGAATGTTATAAAAGAAGATTTCAAGTTCTTGAACTTCATCAAATTAAGAACACGAAGATAGTTTAACTTCTGATGTCATACAATCGACAAAGAACCCTAGTTAACTTATAA
The DNA here is from genome assembly GCA_946902985.2 of Meconema thalassinum. Lineage (NCBI taxonomy): Eukaryota > Metazoa > Arthropoda > Insecta > Orthoptera > Tettigoniidae > Meconema > Meconema thalassinum. Next base: position 673,248,532 of record OX336388.2, read on the forward strand.
GAAGCTGTTAAAGGAAAAATTAAAATTGTGGATGGAAGAGGAGATTAAGAAGCTAGTGGAAAAAAATTCAGAAAACCATTTCGCAGCATTGAAGATAAGACAACCAAAATTCGCACAATCCATTGGGATGGAAACATGGGAAAATCACTTCCAGAAACTTCTAAATGACGGAACCATGCCCCTGACAAAGAACACACAAGAAATAGACGATTTCTCGAGAATTACAGTGGAAGAGGTAAGAGAAACAGTTAAGAGCCTGAAAAATCATAAAGCGTCAGGTCCAGATGAAACATTTAATGAACATTTAAAAGAAGCTCTACCTTACCTGGAAGTAAGAAACAGCTACAGCACCATCCAACTGGAAGACTTCTAGGCTGAAAGTATTATACAAAGGCAAAGGATCCCCTGACTCACCAGACTCCTACAGGGGAATTGCGTTGGAAAATATTTTTTTTAAAGTATTCAGCACAATTTTATCCAACAGATTAGCAAAAGAGACTGTAAACTTCATACCGTATCATCAATTTGGCTTTAGAAAAGGCAGATCTACCCTTCAAGCAATCAGAAATTTGATAGATGACATTAATGAAACATTTAGACATCAAGGGAGAAAATTCCACACCATATTTATAGACTTCAGGAAGGTCTTCAACCTTCTAGACTGCCAAATTATCACAACAAACTTACTTGGAAACAACAGCTACCAGCTAGATATATTTTCTGGAATTTTACAGCATAATACTGTGATTATCAGAGACAACCTGCAGTCATCAACTTCCATAGTGCACCCATAGAGTCTTACAGGGTGACCCATCTAGTCAGTTACTATTTAACCTGACTACTGCTGATGTGGTGGGAATTCTTGAAGGCTATGAGGAATGAGTTTACTTCTACACTTATGCAGATGACATGTTGTTAGGGTCTTCAAATTTGGAAGTTCTACAGGAGTGTTGGCATAAACTGGTAGTATGGGCAGAAAAAAGCAATCTACAGTTAAATAGGGACAAAACAGTCCACATGATCTTTACAAAGGGCAGTATAGTTGCAGCCAGTAACAAAATATATTATGATGAAGTCCCGTTGAGAATAGTTAATAATTTTAACTATTTTGGAATTATATTACAGACGTCTGGGAACACATTTACGAAACACATTGAAAATCGAACTTCTGCAGCAATAATTGCATTGAATGATGTCTAGTTTCTCAGAAGGATGTCCATAGAAACGGCCATGAAGGTATTCTCTATAGTGCGTCTCTACCTTAAAAGACAGTACGCAATAAATGGAGCGCGCTGATGCCAGATCTACTGCATATACAAACTTTTGCAAGGCCGGACACATGATGTAACATAACTCGTACACAGCCGTGCTCTTACGCAAATCTCAGGAAATTTCCAAAATATTTGCTTGTTGTATATAACTGTACCTCATGCCTTGCAGCGAACGACGGTACATTTCTTTAATGAGACGTTGTTCAATTTTATATAGTTCTTCACTTGTGCCCATACCATTTCGATGGGATCAGGTTCACTGTGGTATGGTGGCAAACGAAGAACATATTTTTCTGTTGATTTAGCCATCTCATCAATGATGTATTTATCATATCTGTCTCAGTTTTGAGTCACAATAAATAGAAGCTCCCGTTTTAACATATCATTTCGAAAAGGGACCCCTTTTGAATGAGCCAATATATAATCCGGTCTTCTCTCCACGAAATTGCAGGTAAAAGTTTGCTTTTCCGACAGTGATAGCCTACATTGTCTATTACTTGGATAGATCTTTCAGGAACATTGGGGAACAATTGCTCGGCGAACCACTTTTCATACACTTCACCTGCCATTTCGTCGTGGGTGTCTGCTGTGTCCTTTTGGCACAGAAACGTTAACTCTGCACCATTAATGAACCCTTGTTCATTCCCGGGATGAACAAAGGCAAACCACGGAAACCATTTCGAGGATGGCTGAGGTAGGAATCGAACCCGTCTCCTCTTAATTTTGTCTCATGAAGTTGAGTACCGGTACACCCCGTTCTAGCCCTCAGACCAGAATTAAATTTCTTGGCAGAGCCAGGATTCAAACCCGGGCCTCCACGGTGACGGACAAGAATGCTAGCCACTACGCAACGAGACGGATGAGGACCACTTCATTTTACAGTTTAACTTTACTGAGTATAACAAATTTTAAAGTTTCTGCCTAATCAACACACATTTATTATTTTAGTTAGCGTCTTCTGGGTACATGTTTCGGAATTTGTTCCAATTCCTTCTTCAGCCCTTCATAATAAAAAATTCTTTGTGTATCTAGATACACACCATCCAGGCCGACTTAAGAGCTTACTTAAGTATAATAAAAGGAAGACAGAATCCACCTAATCAATACTTATAAGTATTATAAGTACTTATAAGGGAACTCGTGTAGTGTCCGTTGCCCGCCGCCATTAAAATCCAAAAAATTTCTATAGAAATGGCCAATGTTACTAATATACAGGAGTTGAATATTTTAACGCTAGAAGGTGTTACTGCATTTTTTCAGAGTGCCAACATTATTGTTTCCAGACCAATATTTTCATCCAGACCAATGGTTTTCGCCTAGACCAATAAAGGTTAGGTAGCACGGCCTGCGTTAGTCTAATATAAACACCCCTGGTTTTTGTCTCGCACAGTGGGGGTAGTCACGCATCAATAATCTTTATCCAGGCCAATGGTTTTGCCTAGCAGTACAATCAGTAATTTTCACCAATATTTTCGTCCAGAGAATCGCCGGGAAAGTGAAGTTGTCAGCAAACATGGCGACGTGCTTTTTGATAAGTTTATTACGGTACCATAATTGAAAGTTAATGTTGACAATTTTTTTATTTTGAAAGTGTGAACGTGGTGTTTGTTAATTGCAGTTACGGACACTACACCCTTCCTTTTATTATACTTAACTGACAATCAATATGGAACCATGACCAAACCTACTAATATTATTATGAACTTACTAGCGAAACTTTTCTAATAGAACAGCTCCGGATGAAGATGTTCCTACCGTATAGCCTACAGGAGCCTATCAGGAATTAACGGCCGAGCTTAAAGAAAAGCGTGAGGCAATTTGGATCGAATTTTACGGAACTGAAGAGATGCTAAACCCAGAATGGAAAGGACCCGATTATGAACTGCGTCACAACTGGACACTCTAAGCAGTGCACGGATTCCACTTCAGGGTGTGCGTGAAACCAACTTACCACACTCCAGATGAAGAGTGTAGGCTATTTGTAAGATGTGTGGGAAGCATTGTGCACGTTATCATGCACTGTGTTGTGAACGACGGTTATCACTAAACATTTTGAGTAGTGACCAAGAACTATAGATCAGGGTTGTGGATAGTCAATTTTATGTTTTATTCCTTGCACATTGTGAGCAATAAAATTAATATTATTAAACGAATTGACCGGCCGAAGAACAATTTTACGTAGAACCCAACAACATATTCTTTGTCCATTTAGGCGACACTGACGAAATGGTTTCTAAGTTTCCTATGAACATGGTTACGTTATGATTAGGCTATCACTTCGCGTACATAACAAGATGAGCCGATTTATAAGAAGGATGAGCTGTACTTTCTCAGTGCCGAAGCGAAGTATTTCCGAAGGTTGTTTTGTGTCAATATATTCATCTACGCTTTTCTGGAAACATTTCACACATTAAACCTTGTACTCGCCTACAACCATTAGAAATACGCTAGCCTAGGCTATCAAAGCTAGTATTTCGGGTCGTAAAAGGGATACCGTATTGGTTTGCACTGCCGATAGCTGGAACCAAGTCTATTCTTTTTCACTTTTCGGCAATAGAATGGTATGACACTTCATTTTAAATTGATAATGTATACTTTATATTAGTGTTTGATGTATTTCAGTTAAAGCCACGGCTTAGTAGTACAACAACTTTGAGGTTATGTTTACTTATTGATAATACCTCTCCTATAGCCGCTAGCTCCTTCTTCTGTTTTAGGGATAATTTCTTGTCGGTCTTCACTGCTGTTTTTTCTGCTCCTTTGCCTTTCTTCTTCGCCTTATCCTTTTTACCCATTTTATCAAGAAAATAAGTTTTAACTCACGTACTATAAACACACGTGGACTTACAAGCATAACATATACATTTCGACTGTCAACTGACTGGCTTCCTTTGAACAGGCGCAAGAAGAATCGAGAGGATTGATATGGAATTTAGTTAAAGTTTACTTCTGGTAGAGCAACAAATTATTAGAAAATGATCATATGCAGGCTTAAATGATTGCAAGTATTTAAACAGTATATTTATGTCAATAAAATCTAGTTTTAATCCAAGTGATATTCAATAAAATATGCTCACGAGAGTCGGAAGACAAGTTGGAAGTTACTGGATAGTGCTGCCATTCTGCGGCACAGTTATAAGCTCCTTGAGTGTTGTTTGAACGGAATGTGATTATATAGGTGTTCTGTGGGAATGTGTAAAAGCGGGCTATTGAAAGTAGTTTTGTGATATAACTGGGAAGTTGACTTCAAAAGTAACGGTTTCTTTTCTTCTTAACTTTGTGATAAATTAACTAACATCTTGATATTGCGTACTCTAAGCTCAAGAGTATTGTAATCATGATCGCTGGAAAATGCAAGCCGTCCTCAGGTAAGCATTCCTAACTTCAAAATCCTCACTAGGCTATAATTATTCTCTTAACCATTGGTCAAGGAAAATAAGACGCTTAATTTTATTGGAATCAATCATTATTAGTTGATGAAACTACCATAACTTACAATTTACTTTGAACGAGTCTTTTTGATGATTTTTCTCCTTAGAAGACGTATTTAAACTATTTCATTACTTGTTGAAAGTAGGTAGGTCTAATACAGTCATCACAATTAACACCGGTTATCAGACAGATTCTACACACACCCAAAGTACACGGGGCTACATGACCGCGTTGTCGCAGCCCCTAAACTTAAGAACCAACCAACCAACCAAAGTAGGTAGGCCTACTCCTCCCTTTTCATAACTTCCACAAGGCAGATTATTGAAATTATATTATTTATGATACACATACCTTTCTGGGAGTCATTAGGAGTTGATTTCAATTTGAATTGTCACTGCTGCACCGGAAATATTTCTTTTATTACGTATATGTCCGTCTGTTAGGTAGTCAGCCCGAAGGCTGGTTGGATCCTCAAAAAGTACTGCCGTTAGGTTATGTGGGTAGAGGCGTACTAGGCAAGATGAGGAGTGAGGTAGTTTGCCATTGCTTTCCTCACTGAGTCAGAACAGCAGTAGGCTACTAACCCCATGAGTAGAACCTTTCACAGCATCCACAGGCACTGACTGTGCCCTGAATGTCATTACTAAGTACCACCCATACCCAGTGGCGGATCCAGAGGTTCACCTCGGAGGGGGCACTCTAGGATTTCAGAGTAGCTACAGAAAATATGTATTAAATTACTAAATTTGTATTTAATCTACACACACCACACATAACATTCAACCACCACATTTTATAATTCTACAAGAAATTCATTATATTAAAATTGTTTATTGGTTTCAGTTTCAATAACAAAAGTCATTGTCATTATGTAAAAAAAGACTTTTTAATTCTATAGAATATGTACATTTCCACATTTTAATGCACATTACACAGTCTCATATGTATTAAAACATTTGCAATCATAGTGTCTATCTGAAGACAATATAAAAGTCCACCGTACTACACAAATGTTACGAAATATGTACATAGTACCAACATTGTCAGTCACTGAGTCACTACTAGTGACATAATTATAAATACAAAAAACAATTGTATTGAATACTGATTGGGATTCTATTGGGTGACTATCCCAGGCAAAATACATGGCTATTACAAAATAAGATCCAGGGCTATCCTTCGTTTACCCCCTTTAGGGAAACGTTCTAGAACTTTTTCAAAGTCACGGAGAACAAATAACAGACACAAGCCATTCAGCCTTTCCTCCGTCATTCGCGTTCGTTGCCATGATTTGGCAAGTTGCAGGCTGTTGAAAGATCTCTCTGCACTTGCAACACTCTCGATGTAGCGATTATATTTACAGTGTCGCCATTTCATACTATAATGATAACTAACATTGACCACATTCATGAATGCAGGCAATACAGCAATGATTTTACTTCCAGTGCAGTTTTCAGAAACAATATTTTTATCGGCAATATCAATGTTTGTTCGGGGGGGGGGGGGGGGGCACTTGCCCCTGGTGCCCCCCTCTGGATCCGCCACTGCCCATACCTCAGTAGCTTCCATATAATCACAGCCATGAGTGAGACTGTGACATCGGTGAAAAGCCACATTTTACTATAGCCTGTGCCAACAGACAAATGCAAAAGTACTGTATTCATCAAGAGATGGCAAATTATTACGTATAGGTGGCATAACATTTGAAATTAAGTACCATACCAGTATTTTCCTGGATTGTGAAAAAACTCGTGGAATACCACAGTCAGGATGGTCACTGCCAGAACCGGGAATCGAATATCCGAGGGTCTACCAGGGTGCAGTTATCTAGTCGTCGTCGAAGTGGATTGTGGCTTAACGTGCTCAAATGCTGAATTTTCATCACTGTGATTTTGACAGCTCAGCTTTTAAATTGGCAATTTATTATTGTTACTTTATTTAGGGGCTATGGGCTCTAGAACCATTATCTCCATATTAGCTTCGTTTTTCCCTTATAAGGGATCTTCTACTCTTTTACTTAGCCCATTAGTATGGATTCTGTCTCATAATCTGTATTATTGTGGCGTTTGGTGGTACAGTATTAGAATTTCGATTGTGTTTTGTAAAAGGGACAACATATTTTACGAAATTGTGTTTTATAAATCAACTAGCAACCCACCCCGGCTTCGACCGTTATCTTTAACGGTTTACCTAGCGTAAACTTAAAAGGCGCACGGATGGCAGGTACAAGACGCAATTCAGAAAAGCCGAGGTGAACAGTGAAACTCCGAGCACATAGACTACTCTTCTCTGAAGTCTTAACTCGACACGACTCGACAGTTAGCAATTTAAATTTCCACTGAATGGAGATTGTTGGAAGAAATGAAACGTAAAAACACTTATAGTGGGCGATGTATTAAAGATAGAGATATGCTGCCCCGGACTTTTTTGTAGAACTTTACATGCTGAACAATTCTTACACTCATAGTACTGTATACCGTACGGTATAGATATTTTTAACTTTTTGCCCAGCGTAAGTTTACAACTACTCTTTAGGACTGCTCACCTAATGAGTGTAATAGAGCAAAATCCCTGCCTATGTAGGAGGCCATTGCCCTTAGGGGATTAAAGGGCTGTATTTATTTATTTATTTATTTATTTATTTATTTATAAGTTTACAAGGGAGGTTTTTCTTCGACTCGATTCACTGAAATCGTTACTGTTCGGCTTCCTTTGGCCATAAATGAATGTTTTTCTACAAAAACCGTCCGCGAGAGGTCCTTGACAGAATGGAGAAAACCGCATCAAAATCCATTCAGTGGTTCTCGAGATTACCCGTTTCATCCAAGAATTGGGGTCTTAGTTTTATACTATGCAGAGTGGTTAAAACCGGCCGAAGTCGTCGGATTTTTTAAGAGCGTTAAAAATCCCTCAGTATGCCTTCCTCAGGAGGGGAAGTAAAGCCGGCGGGCCCATGTCATAGGTTATGGCATGTTCCGCTAACTAAACTTGTGTGAAGCTAAAATTTGTAGGTTAGATTTGATAACGCCATATTTGTTTCTAGCTGACTGCAGTGCCATTTAGTAGCCAAGTTCGCAACTAGGTGTTGTAGACGTTAGCATTTGGTAGGAAAAGTAGGAACTAGGCCTACTTGAAAATTGATCGTCTGTAGTGTTTACCTGAATCACAGATAACACACACTAATACAGCCATCACAACACTGGTTACGGTATCAGACAAATTCTACACACACCCAAAAGTATACGGGACTAGCCTACATGGCCGCGTTATCGCATACCTAAGGAACCGCCCAACCTACTGCTGTATGCAGAGATAAGGAAGGGGTTGTGATTGTCGTTTAAGGGGTGAAATATCTAGGTCATCTGTCCAAAAAGGGAATAAACAAGGATATTTAAGGAGACAAACACAAAGAAGAGTAGGCCTATGTGTTTGGAGTTTCGCTGTTCACCTCGGCTTTTCTGAATTGCGTGACCTGCCGTCCGTGCGCCTTTTAAGCTTACGCTGGGTAAACCGTTAAAGATACCGGGCGAAGCCGGGAAGGGGTTGCTAGTTTTTAAAGATAAGTTAATGATAACTTATACTATAATCGCTCTCGCACAATAACCTAGAAGTTAAAATCTAATAGGCCCACATGGACATACAGAACGGTGCATTTCGTTTTGATATTTTGGGGACTGGGTGGAGCTGTGGTAACGTATTCGCCTGTTGTGCCCAAGGTAGCGGGATCTAGTCCGGGCGTAGTAAGTTGGGATTTGAGGGAGCTTAAATGCGAAGGAGATCTACTGGCTCGTTGAAGATCCCCTTCATGACAATACTGCGACTCCCCGGCGTGTCTTAAGTTGCAGCAGTTAAAAGGGACATAAAACCATAACATTATTATTATCATATTGAATTATGATTCTCATTTAGACATCCTCGTGGCGCATTTTTGGCTGTCCCTCCTGAGGTCCGGGTTCGATTCCCGGCTCTGCCAAAAATTAATTCTGGTCTAAGGGCTGGAACGGGGTACACTCAGCCTCGTGAGGCAAACCTAAGAAGTGGTGGGTTCGATTCCCACCTCAGCCATTCTGGAAGTAGTTTTCCGAACTTCTTCTCCAGGCAAATGCTAGGTTAGTTCCTAACTGAAGCCCACGGTCGCCTCCTTCCCAATCCTCTCCTGAATCACAAATACACACGCTACTAAGGACACCACAATAACATAGGTTATCAGACAAATTCTGTACATACACACCCAAGTACCCCTCAACTGCCTATGTAATACAGCTTACCTGTCAAATAAAATGAATAAACTGACATTCAGTGGTGTTGGGGTAGCACGCCTGCCTCGCACCAGGAGTTTCGATTCCCGGCTCCGTCAGGGATTTTAGAAACTGACATGAGGGCTGGAACGGGGTGCAATCAGCCTCGTGAGGACAATTGAGTAACTGTCTGACAGTGACGCAGCTATACGGTCACGGAGGCCAAGATTAACGGTCGAGGGGACCCGACGCGCTGACCACGCGTCACCCCATAATCTACAGGCTATGTGGCTGAGCATCGGTCACTTGGTAGGCCTAGGCTCTTCAAGGGCTGTAGTACCACGGGGTTTGCTTTAGCATAGTACTGTAGGCATTACATGTTTTTTTGTTAGGTTTTCCAGCTTAAAACTGAACTCTTCTTAACCTATGAGCCAGGGGCAGTTGACCTCGTAGTTCAGCCCCTTAAAACAACAATAACTAACTAACCTATGAACCGGGAAGTCATGAATGTTTTCTTTAAAAGGAATGCCACAGGTGAAGTCAGACTTGGACCACCTCATGACGTAGCGGCTAGAGTTCTTGGCTTTCACCCCGGATGTCTCGGTTCGATTCCCGGCTCTGTCAAGATATTTAAATTCTGGTGTGAGAGTTGGAACGGAATACACTAAGCCTCGTAAGGCAAAACTGTGAGTAGGAGGGTTCGATTCCCACCTCAGCCATCTTGGAGGGCGTTTTCCGTGTTTTCTCCACTTCTACTTCATGCAAATGGTTCCTAACTTAAGGCCACGGTCACCTCCTTCCCAATCCTACCCCCAATGTACAAATACACACACTAGCACAGCCATCACCATAACATATTATCACACACACCCAAATAGACGGGGCTATATGACCACAAGTCGCATCCCCTAAAATAAGCAACAACAACACTGTGACTGTGTCTAAAATCGCATCAACATTGAGTGTTGGACGTGCTCACCACATGATTTTCAAGGTGTTGGGATGTCGGAAGGTGTCGGCAATTTATGAGCGCGAGAGAAATTACTTCCTGTTAAGGATCATCACAGAGGAATACACATAGCACGACATTGCCTCGAAGTCAGCACTATCGGAACGTCACTTTGGAAGCAACGAAGTGATGCAACAGGATGTAAAGAACTTTCTGAAATCGCTGGGCACTAATTTTTATCAGGAGGGTTTTTGAAATCGATTTCACGGTACGACAATGTATCAATGTCGATGGTAACTATGTGGAAAAGTAGCCAAAGGTGTATCTTTTGTTATGATAATGTGTTTTCTCACGTTGTAATACAGCTTCCCCGCGAAATAAAAAGACGAAACTCATATTCGGACCGCCCCTCGTGGTTTAGAGGGCGGCAGTTACGCTAGTGCGCATTGGTGGGCAATTGATTAAAAAGAGACCGTGATGCACGGATGATGCACTCGATCTCATCATGAAGATGATACTGGAAGCAGCTGAACCAAGAACACATAGAAAAGCTCATAGGTGGTTTGACGCAGAGTGCTACAAAAAAGAAAGGAAACTCTAGCTGCCCTACATCGGACAAGAATTTCACAAACAGAGAAAGATCATCAGATATATGCCTCCCGAAGAAAATAATATAAGCTTCTTCTTCTTCTGAAGAAGAGAGACGATCTAATTGAACGAGAAGCTGAGGCAATGGCAGAGGAAGCACGAAACGACCCTTTCCTAGCGCTAAGGAAGAAAACGACTCCAAGAGTGAAAGAAATTCCACTTAATAAATGGGAATCTCACTTCCAAGCAATTCTGAATAAATCGGACGGGTCGTAACTTTCGCCAGACTCAGATGGGAAACTGTAGATCCTATGACAAGGACCATAGGCTACATGTCAAAAAAATCACAACATCATCCGAGGAAGGTCAAAAAAAAAAAAAAAAAAGCACCGGGGCCGGATCAAATCTGTATAGAGCATATCAAGGAATCTCTCGAGACGCTACTACCACTGTGGACCAATATCTACTTAAGCAAAGGTATTCCAGACACATGGAGGAAATCGATCATCAAAGTGCCCTACAAATGAAAGGGCAATATAAGTGATCCCAATGCATATAGAGGCGCTAGATAACAACCTCTTCAAATTATATAATTATGCAGATAGTTACGGCCAGGCTAGAACCATAAGTCACAATTCCAGAATGCCAATTTGGCTTCACCAAAGGGAAATCAACCCTCCATGCAGCCCGATGCCTGTTGGGAGAAGTAGAAGAAGCCTTAAGGATACCTAAAGGCTTCTTCTACTTCTACTTCACTGTATTCATAGACTACAGCAAGACATTTGACTCACTCGACAGAAATCTACTGAGTCAGAAAATCAAAGACATGATTGGCATAGAGCACCCACTCATCCATATATTGGAAGACGTCCTCCAATATAACTACCATACATCGAAATTGACGATGGTGCCAGCAGATCAATGACTATCACACAGACGAATGGAGTCCTCCAGGGCGACCCCATAAGCCCGTTATTGTTCAACATAAAGACAATAGAAATCGTTGAGATACTCAAGGGAAAGAATACAACCACGTTAATCATATGCAAACGACATGGTCTTAGGCTCGCCCAATCAAGATGAGTTGCAGGAAACCTTGATGGAACTGGAAAAATGGGCACAGAAAAACCAACTTTCCATCAATATGCAGAAACCCCATTATATGATTTTCAGGAAGGGAGGGAGAATATCACAACACTTCATAATGACGCTCCACAATCAACCACTAACGATAGTAAATAGGTTCAAATACTTAGGAGTAACCCTTCACACGACAGCGTGCTCGTTCCGATGCCACATCCATGACAGGACAGCAGAGGCCACGAAAGCAATATGCAGGATAAATAACATTGCAGCACTATCACTGAAGACAGCTATGAGGCTCTTTGACACGACGATATCTCCCATAGTTACTTACGGACTGGACTAATATGGGAAAAACTGACCATAACCGACCTAGAACGAAAAGAGAAGGTGAAAGCACGATTCATAAAATGTGTCCTCAGGGTTGGAAAGTATGCGCCATCTCAACTTGTCTATGAACTTGCCAAGGAAACGTTTTACATGGAGGATCTCCGATTATACCTGCCTTCTACTGAGGCTTCCATCAAACTACTGGAGCGTAGGATGAAGAAGAGAGCAGAGATATACATTGACTTCTACGGTTCATCAGCGATGATCGATCGCACCTGGACTAACACGAACCAGGAGCAAATGCATATCATCACGAGACTGGCCATACACGGTTTCCACCACAAGATTTGTGAGAACAAGCTTTTCCACTCGCCGAATGAAAGATGTGTGTGTGTGAATTACGCGGACGGAGGTGTATGCTGTATCACAACACAGTGTTCTGAACCTGACACAGCATATCGAGGATTGTTATGAGAATAAATGTATCACTGGTGTCGCCTTTGTAGATCTCATGCTGCATATGATACAGTGAACCATAAGAAGCTCATAGCCAAGCTGTACAACATCACTAAGGACATGAAACTAACAAATGTCATACGTGGGATGCTCCGGAACAGAAGGTTCTATGTTACACTTCAAGGGAGTAAAAGTCGATGGAGGAACCAGAAAAATGGGTTACCTCAAGGCAGTGTGTTATCCCCATTACTATTCAACATTTATACAAACAGGACTGTTACAGGCCAGGGAAGTCAGGGAAGTCAGGGAAACGTCAGTGAAAAAAATTCCGGTCATGGAAGTCAGGGAAATTTTCTGCAAGGTCAGGGAACTTTTTAGTTTAAAAAAATAAAAAATACATGCTGGAGCGTGATTCTGTCTATTTGCCTTTAGCGCAAAGCTCCTTCGCTTTGTCGGGTTAGGGCTGCAAAATGCTAAAATTGTAAAATAGAGGAGAGAGAGCAAGAAAGGAACACATTGCGGTAGTCCTGCTGCTCTCGATTCTTATTCTCGTCGTTTGTCCCCACTACACTATTTCCTCGACACTCCCTTGCCCAAGTCGGTCGCGTTTCATCGGGAATCGCGCTTGTTCGGGGCCAAAGCCTCTACTCCACATGCACCATCCCCCTCGCGTCCCCTTTCATCTCGTCCGTGTTCGGTTCACCAAAGTTTCGCTTCGTGTACCTTCGGCATAGCACCTATGCTTGATCTACTAATACTAATCAGCTCGAACGTTCTCTCATAGGCCTAAGACAAGTGTATGATGGTGTTCAATCCGAGGGAGAGTTGGGTAAAGTGACTGTCACCAAAGAAATGCTCGTTAAGGCGAGGCATGCTTATTCAGAATATGAAAATGCGCCTTAGGAGAGGGCAGCCGAAAAGAAAAGAAAACGAGGCCAAAGAAAACCAGAAGAGAGCAATTATTGTAGACGTGGTAACAGAGTTGAAAACCAAAAGAGTCAAATTGATGTTAGAAAAAGAAGCCGAACTAAATAATAATGAAGAACGTTTAAAAGTGCTAAACAGCAGCTACTTGTAGAGAGTTATTCAAATAGATGTATGCAACGAAAGTTTTAAAGCTAATGCTTTAGCTTTTCAAAATGTGATCGTACTTACTTTCACTAAGAATGTAGCAAAAAGGTGTATACTCCGAGCCAAATGCGTGTATTTCCTGTTTTAGTCCATCGATTTCTTTACCAGTATCAGTCACTAAATTTTGTGTTTTCGATGTCTATATCTTATCATTTTAAATGATCTTGTCGACTTCGTCGTTACGCTGAGGTCTGGCGTTACGTTATGTTACGTCGACGGGACGAAATGTACCGAGAACGCACTGAGGTGTGTGACGTCATAGTACCGCTTGAGCTCCCAGTGCGCACCGGTGAGCGTGACGTCATCCAGCCAGCTACCTCCTTTGACCTTGGTTTGCACTTGCTAATGGAGTTTGAGTTCACGCAGTTCGCTGCATGATCATGAGGCTTTCACCCAGCATTTTTCAGCATTTGTAGCATTTGAAATGATATAAAGTCTAGTCTTTCAGACTGACTATCACTCTTTTTTTCCCCTCAGTATTGTTTATGTATTTTAAGTGTTACTAGTAATTATAGCAATAAGAGCTTACGGGCACAAAACTTGTGTCACGATGTCAGGTTTTTCTAGTGTACGGCAGGCGTCCGTTCAAGCTTTTAAATTTCAAACCATTCTTTTTGTTCTTCAATTTTGATCAGTATAGGATAAGGTATCAACGAATCCGTGCCATACCAGACTTAGTGTCGCCTAGATCGCGTATTGATGTCAGTCATGGCGCAGTCGTAAGACGTAAAAGATTACAAAGTGTTAAATGTCTTTCTGTGTTGTCTGAGGGTCCGTGCAATACTTGTTTGCTTCCTAGACAATGAAAAGGGCTTTTGGAATCAATCGATGTAAATAAGTCCGATAGCTTTTGAGTCCAATTAAATGGTTTCGTTGTGCCATTTTTTTGATTACCTATTTTTAATTTCTTTCTTACCTTAGCAATAATTTTGAAAGGATCCGTACCATGTACGTTACTTACCCATCGTATTATGTGACTATTAGGAAATAGTTTTAAGTCATTAGTTATGACAATTGCAATAACTTTTTGAATCTAAGAAGTTTCATTGTGAACTGAGTGTACTGACAAAGAAAGAAGTTAAAAATTATGTTCCTTGAATCCATTTTTTAAATTTATTTGTTGTGTTATTATTTTTAGCATAACCGATTAATTTATTAAAAAAGTCAGATGAAGCCAGTTTTTTCAAGCCTTCTGAAGGGCTCACGACATCTAAAACTGGGCTAATTCTTAAAATTAGCTTTTTGTTAAAATTCTTTCTTTAAGCCTTTTCTTTACAATCTCTGAAAAGAAACTCTTTTTCTGTATGAGGTAGCTTACATATCTCGTGTAATACAGTGGCTGGAAAAAAGTTAGCATGGACGTGTATTTAAAGAAAAATAAAATATTTAATCACCGTAAAAATGTTCATACGGTGATCAGAATAAAGTATTGGTGGTCAGGGAAAAGTCAGGGAAAATGGGATCTTAAGTCAGGGAAAAGTCAGGAAAATGCAAATCTTGGTCTTGTAACAACCCTGTACAAATGACCAGCCAGAATATTTTGAGGCCAGGTGATTTATTTATGCGGATGACACCGCTATTGCTGTACAGGGTAGGAGCATTGAAGATGTGGAGGGAAAACTCTCCAATGCTCTTGCGAGATTAGACAATTATTACACCCAGAATCACCTGAAACCTAACCCAGGTAAGACACAAGTATGCGCATTTCATCTTCGCAACAAAGAGGCCCGGAGAAAGTTGAATGTTGTCTGGAAAGGAGTGACACTCGAAAGCTCTGAAACGCCTCGATATTTGGGAATCAAGCTTGATCGTACCCTGAGCTGAAGGAAACATTGTAGAGAATTGAAGTGCAAGATCAGCTCAAGGAATAGCATAATGCGGAAGTTGATAGGTTCAACATGGGGGAGCGAACCCTCAGGTTCTACGTTCAACAGCTTTGGGACTTTGCTTCGCAGCAGGAGAGTACGGATCATCAGTGTGGGGAGCATCTGCCCATACCAAGCAAGTGGACATACTCTTAACGAGTCCACGCGTATTGTCACTGGATGTCTGAGACCTACTCCAGTGCAGAAGATCTACCCTCTCGCTGGCATTGCACCTCCAGTTATTCGACGCGAGGTGGCAGCAGAGAAAGAGAGACAGCTTGAAACAGATCCCAGACATTCTATGTTCAACCACAAGGTGACCACTCCTCGCCTAAGATCCAGGAAGAGTTTTATTAAAAGAACAGTACCCCTCCATACCAAACCAGAAACAAATAGTACCTGAGGGGTTTACCCCTAAAGAAGAACTGAGCAGTGGTAGTCATTTGCCTTATACCACCTGGAGGTCCTTAAGCCGGATGAGGACAGGAGTGCTTAAGTGTCGTAGCAACCTTGTGAAGTGGGGTTATGCAGAAGATCCACGATGTGCCTGTGGAGAAATCCAGACTCCACAACACCTGCTCACGTGCCAAGATCTTAATGACACCTGAAGCCAGGAAGACCTTATGTTGGCCACAGACCGAGGGATAAGAGCTGCAGAGTTCTGGAAAGGAAGAGTTTAGTGTGTCTCCCGGACACGGAAAGTAAGTAAATATCACAGTGTGCCGGAAGAGGACGAAATCTTTGTCTGATTACAGCGGTGAAAGCTAATACCCATTTGGGTAAAAGATATTTCATTATAATGTTACTTATTTTAGCTCTTTCGAGCGCACCTTAATAAATTAATTATATATTGCGTTCTTATCATTCAGTCATAAACAAGTTTTAAGTTTTTGCTGCCATTTCTTCCAGTTCCACAAACACTACTTGTCTTTTCTACTTCACTTCGCCCTGTTGTAACGTTTCGGGGTAGTTAACAATCTCGTCCCACTGTTGGGTTCTATGTTGTAACGTTACGAACCTAGTGATTGTGAAAGAGTTGGCCTACAGAATATAGCTCGGGTAATAGAGTGCCAATCTCCAACAGACGGTTGTGAGATAAATTTATACTTGTCATTAAAATGAGACTTTAATTTCGGGGGAGGGGCAACAGAGGCTAGCTGAAAAACACCTTATTCTACTATCTTGAGTTGGGAAACTATTGACTGAAAGTCATAGATAGTTATAAAGAATTTATTAAACAAAGGATGAAGTGAATGATGTCTTGCGACCTTTCAAACAGTGAAATAAAAAGGGGAGGTTCTTGGTTTAAATCAGTGAAGTTAACAATTACTAAGTCCGACTTGCAACTGACAAATGTACATGAGCTAGTAGTGGAGTAGTGACAGTTCTAACTCACAAGTTGCTCAAAAAGTTAGTACACACTTTTTGCTTATTCATATCTGGCGAACCCATGGTCGGATGTTGACAAATGAGGTGTCGTTGGACTCGAGGTGACGTCCTCTTTCCTATGGATCACTCGTTATATTTTTGAAAAAAAAAAAAAATTGTAAATTTTTGTTTTCGAAAGTAGGTGATAGTTTGAAAACCAAACATGATAGAATGTTGTGCCATGGCTCAAACGAACGGTCTCTATGTCCTTTTTTTTTTGAAAACACTCGAATTTTGAAATTCCTATATTTTGGAAACTAAAGAGTTTACAAAAAAGTTTGTTTGACGTAAATCAATGGTCCCTATGCCCTCTATCCCCAAAATAAATTTCAAGTCTTTAAGATAAAAACCTGACAGTAGTGTGGTAACAGAGGTTCTGCTACACTTAGGAAGTTGTGAGCCCCTGCGACCTTGGAATGGAAGGAGTGATGCTAGGAGGGCGTGCTTGGATTCGTTGTTTTCGTCTCGTTGCGCTCTTTACGGGAATGTTGGTGTCGAAAAGGTGAAATGCCGGGAACACGGTTTGTTTTTGGGTAAAAACGTGATTTTAAACTTTTTGTTATATCTCGCGAACCAATGATGCCAGAGGCGTGTACGAGGGGTCCAAGGACTCGGGGTGACGTCCTCTTTGCTATGGACCACTCGTTATATTTAAAATAAATAAATTGGAAACTCATTTTTGGGGTAAACACGTGTTTTTCGTGATTTTTGCTGATATCTCACGAACCAATAAGCCTAGAGACTTGTACGAGGTGTCATTTTTTTCGTCGCGTTGTCCTCTTGCCGAGGATGTTCGTGTTGAGCAGGAATGAAAAACCATGTTGAGGTAAAACCGTGATTTTAGACTTTTTGCCCTATCTCGCAAACCCATAACGCTAGAGACGTGAACGAGGTGTCCTAGGACTCGGGCTAACGTCCCCTTTCGAATGTGGTAGATATTTTTTCCAAAAAATAATTCACAAAGGGCCTAACGCCATACATGTTGAAAAAACTTTTTTTCTCTTTACCTGTTTATAATGTTCATGAAGCGTGGTGGTTGAGAGAGACGATACTGCTGGGTGTGTGCGTATTCCAACGAACCTGTCGCTGACCACGGTGGCTGTGCTCAATAGATCAATCGATATTTCGACGGGTCGGTTTATGACAGAGCGAGGGTGCGTTTTTTCTGATATTTTACCCCTGAAGGGGATCTTTAACGTGTAAACGGTGAATAGAACTTGGTTCTATGTTGGTCGAAGCGGATACAGAAAACATACTTGCAGAGGAACAGACGAGCAGGAGGTGAATGTCATTTGAGCTTATTGGAATGCGCTGATCTGACTTGACAACTGGTGCAATGGAAAATGACAAAGACGCTTGAAGGTGAAATAATCTGACAGGGGAGTGCAAAATGCATGTGAACATGTGTGAAACCACATGTACGCTAAACAAGTTACATCCTGTTAGCTTCGTACTTGACAAAATGCAAGTTCATGTGAAATTTGACACGGCACAGGTGTTCACCTCGGGCGTTGGCTGTCCACGTGCATGATAACAGAATGTTCAAAGCGTGGGGAAAAATGATTATACATGCAAGGTAACATATATAAAGACATGTTGTTATCATTTCCACTCTCACTTAGGTGTATACCTTTGAACACACTGCATTGCGTGAAACACTTGGTCTTGTTTAACAGTTTTGGTGTTGGTGGAAAATACTTAACCTTGTTGTGAGGTAGGTATTTATTTATTCATTTATATATTTATTGATTTAAGTTATATATATTTACATGCAATTATTTATTGATTTTTAAAGTTATAAATAAATGTTTATTTATTTGTTTGCAGATAACGTGTATAGCCTACCTGTTGTGTGTCAGTGGGAAAGAGATTGAAAAAGAAAGAGAAAACGGACAGCTAGAGACGGAAACCATTACCAGACTAGCCCACGAGACGGGAATAAAGCAAAGCATTACAAGACAAAATGAGATTTGTTTTTTTATATAACCTGTTTGATTTTGTTTTGTTTATGAAATGCATAAACTATATGGAATTGATATACTTATGATGGTTAATTTTATTTCTTTTTAGATATTTGGAGAAAAAAACTCTACTGCTTTAGCCACAACAGCTGAAAACCAAGTGGCTTAGAGTGGAACCATTGTCAAACAATCTACAGCTGAAAACTCAGGTGAGAGTGTTCTTTCAAAATAATGTCTTTTACTGCTGCGGATATGTTAACTTGGGAAGCCCTAAACAGATGTTTCAAATCGCGTGTGTGCTCTGGTCGTGTGGTCAATGTTAGAAATAGTTTGATTCCCAAAGAATTTTTATAATCTTGTTTTGAAATTTTTAAAATTGAAATTTGTACAGTGCAAAGGTTGCATACGGCTTTAAAGGTGAATACAGAACTGGTGTGCGATTTCATATATAAAAAGAAGGACGTAGAGCATAAAGAGACATTTTATATTTGCAGTAAAATGCAAGAGCTATTGATAGCCCATAATTTGGAACAGTGGTATCAAAGCCATGTGGTGAATGCCTTGCTATCAAAATTTGATAAACTGCAACCAGTGGTCTAGTCTTAGACAAAATTCATCATCTACAAATCAACATTTGTCATTTCAATCCGTTGAATGCTGGGTCTAGCTATATTAAAACACCGCCAGCAATAGCTTCGAAAAAGGCAGTGGTGAATATTGAGAACCATGACAATGATTGCTTTCTGAGGTCTGTGGCTGCCTATTTGAAGCCGGTACAACAAAATGGTTGTCGACCAGCAAAGTACAAGGCCAAGTTTGAAGAATTAAAACAAACGTTAAACTTAACTCGTGTATCATTCCCTAAGGACTTAACCGAGATCCATAGGTTTGAACAAGATATCCAGGAGTTTTCGTTCATGATGTATGGCCTTGATGGTGATGAGATTGTGGGTCCTCTTTATGCCACTAAAGAACCGAAGCGACATCACATTCATCTTTTATATCTGTCTTATGGAGAGGTGAATCACTATTGCCTCATTAAAAGCTTGAGTAGATTGCTAAGCAGTCAAATGTCCAAACATGATGGTAAGAAGCACATTTGTGACCGTTGCTTGCAATATTTTACAACCCCTACGCTTTTAGAACGTCATAGGGTAGATTGCGTTTCTCAGGAAGCGGTGAGACTGATATTTCCACAAGGGGACAAGGCTGTGTTAAAGTTTAAGGACATTCACAAGCGTGACACTGTCCCCTATGTGGTATATGCAGATTTCGAAGCACTCACCACACCCATGGCGGGATGTGAATCAGATCCCACCACTAGCTCAACCACAC
Organism: Meconema thalassinum; assembly: GCA_946902985.2. NCBI lineage: Eukaryota > Metazoa > Arthropoda > Insecta > Orthoptera > Tettigoniidae > Meconema > Meconema thalassinum. The sequence goes on from OX336388.2 coordinate 673,268,599, forward strand.
CCATTCAAAAACATGAACCCTTTGCCATAGGATTTAATGTGGTGTGTGCCTATGACCCAACGCAATCCGTTTATAAATACCGTGAGGGCCAGATTGTGCCAAATGGTTCTTGGATGAACTTGTCAAGTTGGCTCATGATGTACAGGAATTACTGGACCACCCAGTACTCATGAGCCTATCTCCAGAACAGCAGCAGCAGTATGAGCATGCCACGACATGCCATATTTGCGAAAAGCCTATTTTAAGTGGCGAGGAAAAAGTCAGAGACCACTCGCAATTAACGGGGGAGTTTCGTGGAGCTGCGCATAGTAAATGCAACTTGAACTTTACAGCTCCTCGTTTCATCAGTGTCTTTTTCCACAATCTGGCGAATTGTGACATTCAGTTTTTGATTCGTGAATTGGGTCATGTCAACAAGGGCTCGTTTACCATTATCCCCCAAAACCATGAGCGTTTTGCAGCCCTGACATGGTGGTTGAACAACTTAAGCATTCGATTTTTAGATTCCTTTAAGTTTATGGCATCCTCGCTAGACAGCCTTGTGAATGGCTTGAATGAGGAGGAATTAAAAATACTAGAATGCATTTTAATGATCCTGAGCTATTTCAATTGTGCATTCGGAAAGGTATATTCCCGTATGATTTCTGCAACAGCTGGGACGTGTTAAAGCAAAGAAAACTCCCACCACAAGAGAAATTTTACTCGAAACCAACACGCAGTACCGTTTCCGATGAAGACTATGCACATGCATGCCAAGTTTGGCGAGTGTTTGGCATGAAGACGCTAAGTGAATATGCTTTGCATTACCTAAAACTGGATGTATTGTTGCTCACCGATGTGTTGACCCCGCTCACTATTATACGAGTCCTGGGCTCTCGTTCGATGCCGCTTTGAAATACACTCAAGTGGAATGGGATTAACTCACTGATGTAGACATGGTTCTATTTTTTGTGAAGGGCATTCGTGGCGGCTTTGTGTCGCTTAACCAGCGCCATGCCGAAGCGAACAATGTCTACATGCCTGATTATTCACCAGACTAACCAGAATTGTACTTAATGTACTATGACGTAAATAATTTGTACGGCAACGCCATGAGTCAGCCTTTGCCCTATGGGCAGTTTGCTTGGCTGACAGACAAACAAGTGTCAGAATTTGATGTGATCAAGGCTAGCCAAGAAACAGGCCGTGGATATGTGCTTGAAGTGGATATTGAATATCCCTCATTCTTGAATGATCAACATGCCGATTTCCCATTCTGCCTTGAGCAAATGGTTCCCCCTGACAGTAAAGTGAAAATTGAAAAACTCATGGGCACACTTTACAACAACAATCGGTATGTGCTACATATCCAAATGTTGGTGCAATGCCTCGCCCAAGGCTTGGTGTTGAAGAAAATCCACATGGGTATTTCTTTTGCTCAAAAAGCATGGCTTGAGCCATACATGCAACTCAACACAGAGCACCGACAAATGGCAACACAGCAGTTTGAAATTATTTTTTGAAAATTAATGAACAACTGAATTTATGGCAAGTCCATGGAGAATGTCCGCAAATACCGTGACATTAAATTGTTCAATGTCTGGGAGGGGCGTTGGGGTGCCCGGCGGTACATTGCGAAGCCAAATTTTAAATCGATCAACATTATCGATGAGGATTTGGCTACTATTGAATTGAGTAAGACCAGCGTAACCATGGATAAACCCATTTACTTGGGCCAAGTCATTTTAGACTTTTCCAAATCAGTCATGTATCGATTCCTCTATGAGTTTGCCAAACGCCATTTTGAGGACGTCTCTCCTTTGTATATGGATACGGACTCATTCATATACCACATTAGCCACTGCAACCCCTATGACGTTATGAGACAACATAGTGACTGGTTCGACACTTCTTCCTATATCGCTGACAACATGTTTCAGATGCCCATAAAAAACAAGAAGGTAATGGGCGTTTTAAAAGATGAATGCTGTGATTCCATTATGACGGTATTCGTAGGTTTGGCCTCGAAAATGTATGCTTATCGCACACTCGACTGTAAGGAAGCCAAAAGAGCAAAAGGTGTAGGTAGGGCAGTGGTAAAATCGCTACGTGTAGACGATTACTTAGCGGTTTTACGCACTGGCAAAACTATGTCTCATACACAGCGCAGGATACAATCCAGCAACCATCATTTGTATCTTGTGGAACAGAGAAAACGTACCCTCGCCTCCATGGATAACAAACGTGTGTGGGCTGATGACCTGCTCACTAGCCTATGATCGCAAGGAGGAGGAGGTGTGATTTCACTGTTTAATCATTTATGGGACATAGCTTTATGTAACTTGTAGATTTAGTATTTTGTAAATATTGGTTTCTGCCATTGTAAATAGTAGATTTTGTAAAATAGTGGCAACCCACTTGGACCTTTTGCTCTTTAAAAAAGTTCTATGCAACCTTATTTAAAAAAATGACTGGTAAATAGTTTGATTCTTTTAAAGCTATACAAAGTTGTTAGGTAGATTTCATTAGAAAGCTAACTATTGCAATGGGTCCCATGTTTCGACTTCCGGAAAATTTCGACATATCTTCGCGTTTCACATCCCCCAGACCCCAAAACCACCGTCAGTTCAAAAGTTTATATATAATTTATGTATATATATATATATATATATGTATATATATATGTATATCAGTTTCTTGTGGACACGATAACTGCCGTAATTTTGCACCAATTACTTCGAATTTTTTTCCGAAGATGTATACCTATAAAATCTCGGTCGAGTTCGTTACTGGGCTAAATCGGTCGAAGGGGGTGAAAATGGGGGGCTTTTTTCGAAAAAGTGAACTTTCGCTATAACTCTCTTAATACGTGCAATATCGAATCCATTCAAAGTTCATAATATGTGTCGGATAAGTGCCAAAAATTTATGTCAAATAAGATTTTTGATAGCACCAACCATTGACCAAAGGGGTGGAAAAAAGTGGGTTTTTCGGGAAACATTAATCATATCTCTCTTAATAGGCACAATATCAAAACCGTACAAAATGGACAATATTCCCCTAATAATTACCTAAAACTTTTGTCTGAAAGAATTTTTGATATGACCCACCATTACGCCAAGGGACGAGAAAAATGATTTCGGAATTATAAGAAAATGCCAAGAGCTATCAGTGGTTGCCATGGCAACACTACTAAATTGATGAGGCATGGACCATCAGACGTTGCCATGACAACGCACTTGCACGAGATCATATTCAGTATTTCCATCTGATTAAGTGGTTGGTTGGTTGGTTCTTAAATTTAGGGGCTGCGACAACGCGGTCATGTAGCCCCGTGTACTTTGGGTGTGTGTAGAATCTGTCTGATAACCGGTGTTAATTGTGATGACTGTATTAGTGTGTGTTATCTGTTTGTTATTTTAAGTACTGCAACTAACAATTTTTCAGATAGTTCCTACTTTTGCCGCCAAGCGCCACTGTCAACGACTACGAGGCCAAGTTCAGAACTGAGCTACTAGACGCCGCCGCAGTCGGCTCTTGGCAACGAACATAGAAACCTAAGAGCGTTGTATACATTCTTAACCTATCCAATTTAGCTTCACACAGGTGCAATTAGTGGAAGGATCTTTAACATGCCATAAATCTATGACATGGGACCGCCGGCTTTACTTCCCCTCCGAAGGAAGGCATACTGAGGGATGTTTAACGCTCTTAAAAAATCCGACGGCTTCGGCCGGGTTTGAACCCGGTATCTTGGGCATAGAAGCTCAGCATGTTACCGACTACGCCACCAAAGCCGCCTGATAAAGTGGGAAGCGGCTTCGGTGACGTAACTGGTAGCATGCTGAATGTCTATGCCCAATGTCGCGGTTTCAAAGCCGACCGAAGTCGTCGGATTTTCTAAGAGCACTAGAATCCCTCAGTATGCTTTCCTTTGGAGGGGAAGTTCCAACGTTCGTTGCGAGTTGATGGTTGGGGTGGCATCTAGTAGCCAAGTTCACAGCTAGGTGTCGTTGACGGTTGTACCTGGTAGCAACATTAGGAACTACTGCTTGAAATTGACCGTCTGCAGTACTTACATGAATTAAGACTAATACAGCCATTACAATTCACACCGTGTATCAGACAGATTCTACACTCATCCAAAGTACACGGGGTTAGATGACCGCGTTGTCGCAGCCCCTAAACTGAGGAACCAACCAGAGGTAGATTTCGTTAGAAAGCTAACTATTGCAATGGGTACCATGTTTCGACTTCCGGAAAATTTCGACATATCTTCGCGTTTCACATCCCCAGGCCCCAAAACCACCGTCAGTTCAAAAGTTATATATAATTTATGTATGTATATGTATATCAGTTTATTGCGGACACGATAACTGCCGTAATTTTGTACCAATCACTTTGAATTTTTTACCGAATACGTATACCTATAAAATCTCGGTCGAGTTCGTTTCTGGGCTAAATCGGTCGTTGGGGGGTGAAAATGGGGGGCTTTTTTTTCGAAAAAGTGAAATATTGCTATAACTCTCTTAATATGTGAAATATCGAATCCGTTCAACATTCATACTATGTGTCGGATAAAGCCCAAAAATGTATGTTTGAAGAGTTTTTTTTATAGCACCAACCATTGACCAAAGGGGTGGGAAAAAGTGGGTTTTTCGGGAAACATTAATCATATCTCTCTTAATAGGCACAATATCAAAACCGTACAAAATGGACAATATTCCCATAATAATTACCTAAAACTTTTGTCTGAAAGAATTTTTGATATAACCCACCATTATGCCAAGGGATGAGAAAAATAATTTCGGAATTATAAGAAAATGCCAAGACCTATCAGTGGTTGCCATGGCAACACTACTAAATTGATGAGGGATGAGCCATCAGACGTTGCCAAGATAACGCACTTGCACGAGATCAGATTCCGATTTCCATCTAAGTGTGAAGCGGCTTCGGTGACGTAACTGGTAGCATGCTGAATGTTTATGCCCAAGGTCGCGAGTTCAAAGCCGGCCGAAGTCGTCGGATTTTCTAAGAGCGCCAAAAATCCCTCAGTATGCTTTCCTTTGGAGGGGAAGTTCCAACGTTCGTTGCGAGTTGCTGGTTGCGGTGGCATCTAGTAGCCAAGTTCACAGCTTGGTGTCGTTGACGGTAGTACCTGGTAGCAACATTAGTAACTACTGCTTGAAATTGACCGTCTGCAGTCCTTACCTGAATTACAGACTAATACAGCCATCCCAAAGTACACGGGGTTACATGACCGCGTTGTCGCAGCCCCTAAACTGAGGAACCAACCAAAATCTCTGCGGTAGATATAATTTTGCGTGAAGAAGTAACAGACCGTTACATAGTTGCACATCAGTGTCGAAACCTAGCATAAGGACAGTGTGACCACAAGTATAAAAATGGACCCCAAATGACAAGAAGGTTACCGTTCCCATAAGACAATAAAATGTTTAAAATAAGCATAAAATGACGAAAAACAAAGTTAATTAAGCTCCAATTATAAAATACCTTCTCGCATTAAATGAGGTCTGATCCTTCTACGAAAATCTGCTTATTCTGCCTATTTTCGCCTATCCCCAAGTTTGTCCGGTGAAATCTACCTCCGCCTTCCGGCGTGCCGAGAGGACTTTTTTTTATTGTAAATATGAAATAAGTAAGATTTTTAGTAACTTTAATGACTAGTATTTAATAATTTTTTGTAATGGTAAAATATTAAATTTATAATGAAAAGTTCTTTTGGGATGAGTGTGCATGTCGAGAATGTGCTTTTGGGAATAAATAAAGTGGTTGTGTTTGTTTCCAAAGGCAGGTGTGAATGTATGAGTAGAGACAGAAAGCTGGTGTGTATGTATGACCAGAGCAAACACGGTGAGGTAGAGTGGGTGGGGTGGGGAAATTGTCACTTATATACTCATTTTGTTTTCAATAGTTTTGTTTTCTTTGAAATGTGGCAGACAATAGACATTATTTTTGTAAAAACAGTCTTACCTGCAGTAAACGTAGACCTCGACGTTTCCGCAATCCCATAAACTCACTGCAGCATCATCATGGTCAAGCACTTGCATCAACATCATTGACAAATCTCAACATTCGACATACACCAAATGGAAAAATGTGAAAACAGCAAAACGGAAAATCCATGTTTCGATATCACCAAAAACGCAAAACTTGAAACCGACATCTTTAAAAACTGGAAATGGCCATGTGTGAAATATGAAAATTCAGAAAAACTTCAAACAGACATTGTTTAAAAAGTGTCATCAACAAAATGGAAAATCCATATCATCAAAAACGTAAAACTTGAAACAGACATTTTTAAAAACTTTAAATTGCAAATTGACAAATGGCAATGTGTGAATTCATCATGTATGAAATGTGTAAAATGAAAAATCAGCCACCAACATCATGATTTTTTAAATAAAAAATAAAAAAACATCGTGCCCTGGTAAACCTTTGATTTTATTTTATAACCATAGTGAATTGATAAAATAAAAACAAAGGTTTACCAGAGCACGATGCTTTTTATTTTTTTATTTAAAAAATGTTGAGATTTGTCAATGATGTTGATGCAAGTGCTTGACCACGATGATGCTGCAGTGAGTTTATGGGATTACGGAAACGTCGAGGTCTACGTCTACTGCAGGTAAGACTGTTTTTTTTACAAAAATAATGTCTATTGTCTGCCACATTTCAGAGAAAACAAAACTATTGAAAACAAAATGAGTATATAAGTGACAATTTTCCCCCCGCCCTCCCCACCCACTCTACCTCACCGTGTTTGCTCTGGTCATACATACACACCAGCTTTCTGTCTCTACTCATACATTCACACCTGCCTTTGGGAACAAACACAACCACTTTATTTATTCCCAAAAGCACATTCTCGACATGCACACTCATCCCAAAAGAACTTTTCATTATAAATTTAATATTTTACCATTACAAAAAATTATTAAATACTAGTCATTAAAGTTACTAAAAATCTTACTTATTTCATATTTACAATAAAAAATCAACTTTGTATAGCTTTAAAAGAATCAAACAATTTACCAGTAATTTTTTTAAAAAATAAGGTTGCATAGAACTTTTTTAAAGAGCAAAAGGTCCAAGTGGGTTGCCACTATTTTACAAAATCTACTATTTACAATGGCAGAAACCAATATTTACAAAATACTAAATCTACAAGTTACATAAAGCTATGTCCCATAAATGATTAAACAGTGAAATCACACCTCCTCCTCTTTGCGATCATAGGCTAGTGAGCAGGTCATCAGCCCACACACGTTTGTTATCCATGGAGGCGAGGGTGCGTTTTCTCTGTTCCACAAGATACAAATGATGGTTGCTGGATTGTATCCTGCGCTGTGTATGAGGCACAGCTTTGCCAGTGCGTAAAACCGCTATGTAATCGTCTACACGTAGCGATTTTACCACTGCCCTACCTATACCTTTTGCTCTTTTGGCTTCCTTACAGTCGAGTGTGCGATAAGCATACATTTTCGAGGCCAAACCTACGAATACCGTCATAATGGAATCACCGCATTCATCTTTTAAAACGCCCATTACCTTCTTGTTTTTTATGGGCATCTGAAACATGTTGTCAGCGCTATAGGAAGAAGTGTCGAACCAGTCACTATGTTGTCTCATAACGTCATAGGGGTTGCAGTGGCGAATGTGGTATATGAGTCCGTATCCATATACAAAAGAGAGACGTCCTGAAAATGGCGTTTGGCAAACTCATAGAGGAATCGATACATGACCGATTAGGAAAAGTCTAAAATAACTTGGCCCAAGTAAATGGGTTTATCCATGGTCACGCTGGTCTTACTCAATTCAATAGTAGCCAAATCCTCATCGATAATGTTGATCGATTTAATATTTGGCTTGGCAATGTACCGCCGGGCACCCCAACGCCCCTCCCAGACATTGAACAATTTAATGTCACGGTATTTGCGGACATTCTCCATGGACTTGCCATAAATGCAGTTGTTCATTAATTTTCAAAAAATAATTTCAAACTGCTGTGTTGCCATTTGTCGGTGCTCTGTGTTGAGTTGCATGTATGGCTCAAGCCATGCTTTTTGAGCAAAAGAAATACCCCTGTGGATTTTCTTCAACACCAAGCCTTGGGCGAGGCATTGCACCAACATTTGGATATGTAGCACATACCGATTGTTGTTGTAAAGTGTGCCCATTAGTTTTTCAATTTTCACTTTACTGTCAGGGGGAACCATTTGCTCAAGGCAGAATGGGAAATCGGCATGTTGATCATACAAGAATGAGGGATATTCAATATCCACTTCTAGCACATATCCACGGCCTGTTTCTTGGCTAGCCTTGATCACATCAATTTCTGACACTTGTTTGTCTGTCAGCCAAGCAAACTGCCCATAGGGCAAAGGCTGACTCATGGCGTAGCCGTACAAATTATTTACGTCATGGTACATTAAGTACGATTCTGGTTTGTCTGGTGAATAATCAGGCATGTAGACATTGTTCGCTTCAGCATGGCGCTGGTTAAGCGACACAAAGCCGCCACGAATGCCCTTTTCAAAAAATAGAACCATGTCTACATCAGTGAGTAAATCCAATTCCACTTGAGTGTATTTCAAAGCGGCATCGAACGAGAGCCCAGGACTCGTATAATAGTGAGCGGGGTCAAGACCGTAAATGTGTTGACACAACTCACGGAATTTTTCAAACACATCGGTGAGCAGCAATACAACCAGTTTTAGGTAATGCAAGGCATATTCACTTAGCGTCTTAATGCCAAACACTCGCCAAACTTGACAAGCATGTGCATAGTCTTCATTGGAAACGGTACTGCGTGTTAGTTTCGAGTAAAATTTCTCTTGTGGTGGGAGTTTTCTTTGCTTTAACACGTCCCAGCTGTTGCAGAAATCATACGGGAATATACCTTTCCGAATGCACAATTGAAATAGCTCAGGATCATTAAAATGCATTCTAGTATTTTTTAATTCCTCCTCATTCAAGCCATTCACAAGGCTGTCTAGCGAGGATGCCATAAACTTAAAGGAATCTAAAAATCGATTGCTTAAGTTGTTCAACCACCATGTCAGGGCTGTAAAACGCTCATGGTTTTGGGGGTAATGGTAAACGAGCCCTTGTTGACATGACCAAATTCACGAATAAAAAAAAAGTCCTCTTGGCACGCCAGAAGGCGGAGGTAGATTTCATCGGGCAAACTTGGGGATAGGCGAAAATAGGCAGAATATGCAGGTTTTCGTAGAAGGATCAGACCTCACTTATTGCGAGAAAGTATTTTATAATTGGAGCTTAATTAACTTTGTTTTTCGTCATTTTATGCATATTTTAAACATTTTATTGTCTTATGGGGACGGTAACCTTCTTGTCATTTGGGGTACATTTTAATACTTGTGGTCACACTGTCCTTATGCAAGGTTTCGACACTGATGTGTAACTGTGTAACGGTCTGTTACGTCTTCGCGCAAAATTGTATCTCCCGCAGAGATTTTGGTTGGTTCCTCAGTTTAGGGACTGCGACAACGCGGTCATGTAACCCCGTGTACTTTGGGTGAGTGTAGAATCTGTCTGATAAACGGTGTGAATTGTGATGGCTGTATTATTCTATAATTCAGGTAAGAACTACAGACGGTCAATTTCAAGCAGTAGTTCCTAATGTTGCTACCAGATACTCCCGTCAAGGACACCTAGCTCTGAACTTGGCTACGAGATGCCACCGCAACCAGCAACTCGCAACGAACGTTGGATCACCCCTCCAAAGGTAAGCATACTGAGGGATTTATAGCGCTCTTAGAAAATCCGACGACTTCGGCCGGCTTTGAACCCGCGAACTTGGGCATAGAAGTTCAGCATACTACCAGTTACGTCACCGAGGCCGCTTCTCAGTTAGTCAGATGGAAAACTGAATGTGATCGCGTGCTAGTGCGTAGTCATGGCAACGTCTGATGGCTCTTCCCTCATCAATTTAATAGTGTTGTCATGGCAACCTCTGAAAGCTCTTGGCATTTTCTTATAATTCTGAAATCATTTTTCTCATCCCTTGGCGTAATGGTGGGTCATATCAAAAATTCTTTTAGACAAAAGTTTTATGTAATTATTAGGGGAATATTGTCCATTTTGTACGGTTTTGATACTGTGCCTATTAAGAGAGATATGATTAACGTTTTCCGAAAAACCCACTTTTTCCAACCCCTTTGGTCAATGGTTGGTGCTATCAGAAAACTCTTCAAGCATAAATTTTTGGGCCTTATTCGACACATAGTATGAACTTTGAATGGATTCTATATTTCAAATATTAACAGAGTTATAGCGATATTTCTCTTTTTCGAAAAAGACCCCATTTTCACCCCCGTCGACCGATTGTGCCCGTTAACGAACTCGACCGAGATTTTATAGGGATACATATTATGTAAAAAATTCAAATTGATTGGTGCAAAATTGCGGCAGTTATCGTGTCCACAAGAAAGTGATATATATATACATAAATTATATATAAACTTTTCAACTGACGGTGGTTTTGGGGTGTAGGGGATGTGAAACATGAAGATATGTCGAAATTTTTCGGAAGTCGAAACCTGGTACCCATTGCAATAGTTAGCTTTCTAATGAAATCTACCTAAAACTGAATATCATAATTCGCCAGATTGTGGAAAAAGACACTGATGAAAAGAGGAGCTGGAAAGTTCAAGTTGCATTTACTATGCGCAGCTCCACGAAACTCCCCCGTAAAGTGCGAGTGGTCTCTGACATTTTCCTCTCCACTTAAAATAGGCTTTTCGCAAATATGGCATGTCGTGGCATGCTCATACTGCTGCTGCTGTTCTGGAGATAGGCTCATGGGTACTGGGTGGTCCAGTAATTCCTGTACATCTTGAGCCAACTTGACAAGTTCATCCAAGAACCATTTGGCACAATCTGGCCCCTCACGGTATTTATAAACGGATTGCGTTGGGTCATAGGCACACACCACATTACATCCTATGGCAAAGGGTTCATGTTTTTGAATGGGTGTGGTTGAGCTAATGGTGGGATCTGATTCACATTCCTCCATGGGTGTGGTGAGTGCTTCGAAATCTGCATATACCACATAGGGGACAGTGTCACGCTTGTGAATGTCCTTAAACTTTAACACAGCCTTGTCCCCTTGTGGAAATATCAGTCTCACCGTTTCCTGAGAAACGCAATCTACCCTATGACGTTCTAAAAGCGTAGGGGTTGTAAAATATTGCAAGCAACGGTCACAAATGTGCTTCTTACCATCATGTTTGGACATTTGACTGCTTAGCAATCTACTCAAGCTTTTAATGAGGCAATAGTGATTCACCTCTCCATAAGACAGATATAAAAGATGAATGTGATGTCGTTTCGGTTCTTTAGTGGCATAAAGAGGACCCACAATCTCATCACCATCAAGGCCATACACCATGAACGAAAAGTCCTGGTTATCTTGTTCAAACCTATGGATCTCGGTTAAGTCCTTAGGGAACGATACGCGAGTTAAGTTTAACGTTTGTTTTAATTCTTCAAACTTGGCCTTGTACTTTGCTGGTCGACAACCATTTTGTTGTACCGGCTTCAAATAGGCAGCCACAGACCTCAGAAAGCAATCATTGTCATGGTTCTCAATATTCACCACTGCCTTTTTCGAAGCTATTGCTGGCGGTGTTTTAATATAGCTAGACCCAGCATTCAACGGATTGAAATGACAAATGTTGATTTTTAGATGATGAATTTTGTCTAAGGCTAGACCACTGGTTGCAGTTTATCAAATTTTGATAGCAAGGCATTCACCACATGGCTTTGATACCACTGTTCCAAATTATGGGCTATCAATAGCTCTTGCATTTTACTGCAAATATAAAATGTCTCTTTATGCTCTACGTCCTTCTTTTTATATATGAAATCGCACACCAGTTCTGTATTCACCTTTAAAGCCGTATGCAACCTTTGCACTGTACAAATTTCAATTTTAAAAATTTCAAAACAAGATTCTAAAAATTCTTTGGGAATCAAACTATTTCTAACATTGACCACACGACCAGAGCACACACGCGATTTGAAACAACTGTTTAGGGGTTCCCAAGTTAACATATCCGCAGCAGTAAAAGACATTATTTTGAAAGAACACTCTCACCTGAGTTTTCAGCTGTAGACTGTTTGACAATGATTCCACTTTAAGCCACTTGGTTTTCAGCTGTTGTGGCTAAAGCAATAGAGTTTTTTTTCTCCAAATATCTAAAAAGAAATAAAACAAACCAGCATAAGTATATCAATTCCATATAGTTTATGCATTTCATAAACAAAACAAAATCAAACAGGTTATATAAAAAAACAAATCTCACCTTGTCTTGTAATGCTTTGCTTTATTCCCGTCTCGTGGGCTAGTCTGGTAATGGTTTCCGTCTCTAGCTGTCCGTTTTCTCTTTCTTTTTCAATCTCTTTCCCACTGACACACAACAGGTAGGCTATACACGTTATCTGCAAACAAATAAATAAACATTTATTTATAACTTTAAAAAATCAATAAATAATTGCATGTAAATATATATATAACTTAAATCAATAAATATATAAATGAATAAATAAATAAATAAATACCTACCTCACAACAAGGTTAAGTATTTTCCACCAACACCAAAACTGTTAAACAAGACCAAGTGTTTCACGCAATGCAGTGTGTTCAAAGGTAGTCACCTAAGTGAGAGTGGAAATGATAACAACATGTCTTTATATATGTTACCTTTCATGTATAATCATTTTCCCCCACGCTTTGAACATTCTGTTATCATGCACGTGGACAGCCAACGCCCGAGGTGAACACTTGTGCCGTGTCAAATTTCACATGAACTTGCATTTTGTCACGTACGAAGCTAACAGGATGTAACTTGTTTAGCGTACATGTGGTTTCACACATATTCACATGCATTTTGCATTCCCCCTGTCAGATTATTTCACCTTCAAGCGTCTTTGTCATTTTCCATTGTACCAGTTGTCAAGTCAGATCAGCGCATTCCAATAAGCTCAAATGACATTCACCTCCTGCTCGTCTGCTCCTCGGCAAGTTTGTTTTCTGTATCCGCTTCGACCAACATAGAACCAAGTTCTCATCACCGTTTACACGTTTAAGATCACCTTCGGAGGTAAAATATCGAAAAAAAACGCACCCTTGCTCTGTCATACACCGACCCGTCGAAATAGCGATTGTTCTATTGAGCACAGGCACCGTGGTCAGCGACAGGTTCGTTGAAACACATACTCCCAGCGGTATCGTCTCTCTCAACCACCACGCTTCATGAACATTTCAAACAGGTAAAGAGAAAAAAAGTTTTTTCAACATGTATGGCGTTAGGCCCTTTGTGAATTATTTTTTGGAAAAAATATCTGCCACATTCGAAAGGGGACGTTAGCCTGAGTCCTAGGACATCTCGTTCACGTCTCTAGCGTTATGGGTTTGCGAGATAGAGCAAAACGTCTAAAATCACGGTTTTACCTCAACATGGTTTTTCATTCCTGCTCAACACGAACATCCTCGGCAAGAGGACAACGCGACGAAAAAATGACACCTCGTACAAGTCTCTAGGCTTATTGGTTCGTGAGATATCTGCAAAAATCACGAAAAACACGTGTTTACCCCAAAAATGAGTTTCCAATTTTTTAAAAAATATAACGAGTGGTCCATAGCAAAGAGGACGTCACCCCGAGTCCTTGGACTCCTCGTACATGCCTCTGGCATCATTGGTTCGCGAGATATAACAAAAAGTTTAAAATCACGTTTTTACCCCCAAAAAGCCGTGTTCCCGGCATTTCACCTTTTCGACACCAACATTCCCGTAAAGAGCGCAATGAGACGAAAAACGAATCCAAGCACGCCCTCCTGGCATCACTCCTTCCATTCCAAGGTCGCAGGGGCTCACAACTTCCTAAGTGTAGCAGAACCCGTTACCACACTACTGTCAGGTTTTTATCTTAAAGACTTGAAATTTATTTTGGGGGTAGAGGGCATAGAGACCATTGATTTACGTCAAACAAACTTTTTTATAAACTCTTTAGTTTCCAAAATATAGGAATTTCAAAATTCGAGTGTTTTAAAAAAATAAAAAAAATATTATAAAAAATAAAGGACATAGAGACCGTTCGTTTGAGCCATGGCACAACATTCTATCATGTTTGGTTTTCAAACTATCGCCTACTTTCGAAAACAGAAATTTTCAAATTTGTTTTCAAAAATATAACGAGTGGTCCATAGGAAAGAGGACGTCACCTCGAGTCCAACGACACCTCATTTGTCAACATCCGATCATGGGTTCGCCAGATATGAATAAGCAAAAAGTGTGTACTAACTTTTTGAGCACCTTGTGAGTTAGAACTGTCACTACTCCACTACTTGAGCTCACCGGCTTGTAGATCGTCATGGGCGATGTTGGCGTAGCTATCTCGTTCCTGAAGTTGACATCTCGGGTGGACTTTCATCGTTCCAGGTACCAATCCTACCTATCAAAGCTATCTGATCACTGATTGAACAGATGCTGTTGCCTAGCTGAGTGAAATAGAATTGTTTCACCCTACTTTGATATTTAGCACAATGCTGAAAATATCCTGCTTCTAATTATTCACAGACTCTATTTTCATTGTGTGCAATCTGCTGGTAAAGACAAGGTTCTACGTATAAGCAGAGATACTAGGCTACTGGTATTAATGATATAGAATGATCGAGATGATAATTGATAAATTGATGCTAACACTGGTCCGTCCCGTCTTATACATATATACGTATATGGCAATTATACCTCCCACCAGCAGTAGGGGATCTGCCAACTTCGATGGCTCCGTATTGTTCTTGATATGATGCTTCTTCCTTATTGGCTGAAATAATTCCTTTATCTAGAACCAGATCGCTGTTATTTTGGTAAAGGTCTCTCCTAGTGACACACTTCTTTATTGGTGTCATGTAGCGGTATCTTCCTTAAAAAGTTCTGAAGGCTCCTGTTTTCTAGTCATTAAACAATTTATTCTAAAAAGATGTGGAGTCTATTGTTCCGACATATTTTAGAATTATCCTCCTGGCTATCGAGGGTTAACTATTTGTTGCTGCACCCTTGGGTCTTCTTCCGGTATCTTCTTAAGTGTGGACCTACACCTTTAAGGATCCAAAAATCAGGTATATTTCACCTTTTTATTCCTCAGCAACAGAAAGTACTAAAGAATTGTAATTTTTTCTGCCAATCACACTATGTTTTGCCAATATGGTCGTGTATTTACAAGTCATATGGCGAATGCATTTCTGCAAATTAGGCATTTAAAATGGCGGCTGCATATTGTGCACTGATCCACCGTTTCCCTAATATTTTACACAAATATCATTGTTTTTCAAAAATTATTTTTTCATTGTATTTACTAATACGTTAGAATCATTGGAATCTATTAACACAAAAATATTTTTTAAAAAAGCTTTTATTAAAGTGTAACTTTTTTTGCAATTTTTTTTCACTGAATATTTTTTTAAAACCGAAACTATAACATGTACAACAACAGTTCTAGGTCATATTGTTCTTCCCTGTGAGATACACTTGTATACTAAATTTCACTTCATTATCTTGAAAACTCAGGCAGTTACTAAGGAAACGGATTTGAAAATCCAAGTTTCGGGAAACGAGCAACAAAGTTACCAATGTGTAGGCAAACTTCCTAAACTCCCCTGCACGTTTTTGGTCATAACTTCAAAAGTATTATACATATCAAAGAAATTGTTGCAGTGATTTGAAGAGGAAGAATCAATAAACGTAGAAAAAAAATAATTGAAAAATGACAAATTTTGATTCTTAAAGGTGTAGGTCCCCCCTTAAGCTGTTTATTACGGTCCAAGTCCCTTTAGCGGTGTCTACTCTATTGTGACATGCCGGCTCGGCGCGCGAACTAAGAAATTTATTTGAAAGCCCGGGTTGACGTTTATTACAAAGATGGATGTAAATGAACATTAGGCTATGATTTTATAGTACCCTTCAACACAATAAATATATACATACACTAGGGTTGCAATTTCACATAATTTTAGTAGCCTACTCCAGGTTCAATTGTTTTGGGTGTTGAAACACCACACTGTAAGTAGCTTACAATATTATTCCTGCTATTTCTTCCAGTTCCTCACACATTTGTCTAATTTCTACTACATTTCATTCTGTACAATATCATCAGCATAGGCTACGTTTAGACTTTATTCTGGTTTCCAACAATAATAATAATAATAATAATAATAATAATAATAATAATAATAATAATAATAATAATAATAATAATAAATCTTACGCATCAGAAACCCTGATCATTTAAGGCAGATCATTAACTAAACATTTAGAAAAACAAGAAAGGAAAAACCTTAGGACAATCGCTGCCTCAGTGTGCATAGATAAAGTGTGGATGAAAAGGAGGTCTCGACAATATTGCGAGAATATATCAGACATTATTAGAAAAAGACGATTGAAATTGTATGGACGTATTCAAAGAATGCACGACGAAAGACTTACCAAATTATATTTAATTTGCTTCCTCACGAGAAGTCATGAACAACTGGATAATCGAAATTGAAAATGATCTTCAAGAAATCAACGTAACTGACTAAATGTTACGGGACAGGTCTAGCTTCAGATCGTTGGTGAACAAACATCACTTTGTTGCAAACTCCCCGGATGAGAACCACCACTGCATGGCCAGGAGAAAGGAAGATAAATCATAATTATAGAATGAAGAGATTTTGAGAAGAAAAGAACGCAATTTATCTTCTGTTAGATACTGTAGGTTCAATCGCGCTCCTTAGTTGGGGATTATGTTGTTAAAAACATTATTATGATTTATTATCAACAAGAAGATCTTAGATTCCGTCACAGGCTTTCCTCTCCTAACAGCCGAGTCTCAACCCCCCACTTTTCGAAGTATGAACACAATATATTCCATCGCAAATGTGCATGCTCCCATCAATCAGGCAAACAAGACCGATCCCGACGGAACAAATGAATTCTGGGAGGAACTGGTATACATTATCTGTGGGATTCCAGAGAAGTGTATGGTCATCCTGCGCAAATGCGCTATTTGGTAAAGATTGAAAATTCCAAACCTTCGTTGGAAAGTATTACCTCACCAAAGAACAAATATAAGTGGAGAGAGACTCATAGTACTTTGCAAGACATTCAATCTGATCCTGAAATCAACTGCCTTCAAACACCTGCCCAGAAAACAGAAAACTTGGACGTCCTCAAACCCCAATCTTAGTGAGTTCCAAATAGATCATGTCACTATCGCAAAGAAAGCACAACAGTGGATCCAAAACATCAAAGTTCTGAAAAGTGCCAATCTTGACTCAGATCTCTATCTTTCAATGATTAAGATAAAGCTTCTTCCTAGGAGCACTTGGAAGGTCCAACGGAGAAATATCCACAGGTTTGACACAGAGAAGCTCAGATCCATCAAAGAGTTCACCCAGAAGCTGGACTCAGATTATTGGGAGCAATTGCAAGAAACACTAGTCAACAATACGGTTCCATTAACAAAACCAATGAAACATATATAGTGGATTTGCGAATGTTAAGTGGCTTTGAGGCAAAGGCAGCTTGCGTTGTAGAAATGGAACTCACAGATGAACCAAGATAACCTGAAGACATTCTTGGATGCGAGAAAACACGCTACCAAAACTATCCGCGGAGTAAGCCGTGCTTTCGACAAGAACCAGCTAGTACAGATTGAGGATGCCTTTAAGAAGAACAATACCCGAGAAGTTTATAAGGGCCCCTCCAGACGAGGCCACTTAGCAGCGCTTCTCTGAAGCGCTTCCGTTCATAGATAAATGAGAGCGTTCACACACAGCCACCGCCACAGAACAGTGGCGCAGCAGACGGTCTGTGTAGTTGACTTCGCCGCTGCACAGTGGGTCAAAATCGAAATCTAGGGGGACAAAATTATTTTTACGTTTTAAGCATGAATTTAGAGTGAAAGCAACGTATATAATTTGTTTACTTCATAATAAACATCAGTTAAGACCTTTTTTAAGCTACGTCTACACATGCAAGAAGTTGTCTATGACTAGGAGTTGGATAGAGCATTCAGTTATCTCTTCAGAACAATTTTCTACCCTTAATTTACTTTTAACAAAGTCACAAAGTTCCACTTTTGACATAATTGTCGAACCCAGTGCTTCAAACAGTTGAGAACGTGTGAGAACTAGTTGCGTGGCATCTTCTAAAACGTAAAATAACTAAGTAAGTTGCAAAAAGATGCAAAAAAAAATAATAGGCGTAAACAACAATACATTATCTACATTTTAACGATAAGTAGAAAGTGACGCAGAGTGACGCGACATACTAAAAATCCAAGTGAAAATATAATTTTAAAAATTATAGTTAAATATTATATAATGCAAATATAGCTAAAATTACGTAACAATTACGCCCATTAATAACTGAAACACGTTACAAAGATCGTACCTTCAGCTGCATGTTACACCTTAAAGCATCACACTAACCACAAAGACAACCAAACCACAGCCACTTACATTCACCCTCCAATTCAGACTGCTCGAACAGTGGTGACAGATTTACACTAAGATGCGTTTATATCCCAGAATAGTGAGCGGCAATTATTTGAGAATGCTGTAGAAGTAATAAATTTTGATTTTTTAATTATGAAAAAAAATAATTTTGTCCTCCAAGATTTCGATTTTGACCCACTGTGCGCTGGTGGCGTCCACAAAAAGTAGCGCTTCTCTTCAAGAAACCAGGAACTACAGTACCTAGGTATATTGTTGATTTCAGACGAGGCTGCAGCCACGCCACTAATTTAGTGGCGCATACGGAGTGCGATGGTAGCGCTACTACTAATGGTCGCCACATGGCCGTGTATTTTGATATTCCCATGTTCCCATTATTTCATTTTTTCTGCTGGTTCGGGCCTGTATTTCTTGCCTTGTTTCCTGTACTCTTTCCGAATATTGATGCTGATGCCGTCTAAAAGCTCTTGAAATGAATTTTTGGACACGCCAAGAACTTTTCGTCATCCTGTTGTAGATCATCGAATAAGGTGTAAAACAGTCCTCGATTCTGTCTTTCCAAAACCAATGGATGGACCCAGAATCTTCTTGTTTCCCGTTGAAGTGTCTTTCTCATCCGTATGAGGAGCATGGCAAGAATTATATTACCTTCTACGTCCATGTTTACTGGAAAACTGACGATTTCTCCATCGAATAATACACAGGGCTACACTTCGTACATTATTTCGGTACTATTATGCGCAATATAATACAAATGTCGATCCTGAGTGAACGCCGAGGACATTCAAATCGAGAAATACGGTACATAAATAAATAACACACCGAAGCTATGCTACCTTTATCACTGTTATTCAATAAATACGAGAATGAGGCCAAACACTCGACAGCTATACAAATATAATACAAAATATAAACACAAAGTAATCTGATGATGAATATATCAACACTCACCATGCAACGATTAGTCTATATCCTTCAAGATGAAACAAGAGTTTGGGTGAAGATCGTTCACAGTTTACAGCAGTTAACACAGAACGCAGAAACAACATCATGATAACACCAAGCACACTTACTCACTGTATCATGACTCTGTACGGTTAATAATAGCTTCCATATACGTAATGTTAAGGTAAATAAGTATTTAGCACCAAGCACAGAAACAAGCTGCTCTGTGGCGATATTATTGCCGTGTTTTTACATTGTCGATTTGTAGGCTATTGAATGACAAGCGTTGATTTGAACACTACGGTACTATTTGCAGCTTATTGACGTACTATAAAGAAATATAATACTTCTTCTTGGAGATTCTCTCTGTGGTTAACAGCCGTGAGGATGGTTGGCAGCAGCTCGCCATTCTTCCCGTCTCTCAGTCTTCCTCTTCAGTTCACAGTATGAGCCACAACCCATATCTTGTACTCCAGTCTGGGTCTTCCTCTATAATTCTTGCCGTCTACTGTTCCCTCGATTATTAGCTTAATCAGTCCATTGTGTGGCAGTATGGCCCACGAGGTGATTCCTTCTTCTTTTTAAATATTTAAGGAAGCATCTTCTCTCTCCCACTCTTCTAAAGACTTCCTCATTTGTGACAATTTCTTTCCAGATGATTTTCATAATCCTTCTATAGCACCAGGTTTCAAATGCTAGTAGTCTTTTCCTCTCTCTCTTATTGTCCAAGATTCGCTGCCATATAGTGCGACGCTCCATACACAGGTCTTCAACATTTGTTTCCTCACATCAAGACTTATGTTCCTTGCAGTAAATAGGTTCTTCTTTTTATAAAAAGCCTTCTTGGCTTGGGCAATCCTACTTAATATCTCTCTGCTGCTTCTTCCATCATTCGTTGTATCTTTTCATTTCTTAACTCTATTGCTGTCTGGTTTTCGCCATTTCTACTGCAGACCAAAATTTTTGTTTTGTTTGTATTTATTCTCATATTAAATTCTTCATCCATTATTTTGTCCATCTTGCTCAGGATCTTTTGTAAGTCTTCTTCACTTTCTGCAATTAGCGCTATGTCATCAGCACTTGGAGACTTTAACGTTCAAATTGGCAAAGAACGTCAACATCGGTCCATAATAGGCAATTTCCCCGCACATAAAAGAACCAACACAAATGGAGAAAGACTCATTAGCTTATGCAGAGAGCATAACATAGTCCTGAAATCTACATTCTTCAAAAAACTTCCTAGGAAACAAACTACTTGGGTTTCCCCAAATCCAGTTTGTGGTTAGAAACAACTTGACCATGTTGCTATTAGCAGACAGTCTACAACGGAGATACTCAATGTGAAAGTTGCTAAGAGTGCAGATTTAGATTCAGACCACTATCTGTCTCTCATTAAATTCAAAATTAGACCAATATATAAAAAGAAAAATCAATATCAAACCAAAAAGTTTCATACTAAAAAATTAGCTACAGAAAATAATTTCAAAACACTTTTGGAAAGCAGAGCACCTAAAACATGGGAACAATTTCAAAGAGACTTAGTACAGACAGCAGAAGAAACCATTCTCCTTAAAAGAAAACGAAAACATGCTTGGTGGACTACTGGGTGTGATTTATTATTTATCGTATGGCTTTTAGTGCCTTGAGTGTCCGAGGACATGTTCGGCTCGCCTGAGACTGTAGCTGCTTCCAGCGGACACCCTAAAGGGTGAGCTACAAGTTCCGTTCAATTTCAAGTAGTTCCAACTTTCGCCACCAGATATCAATGATACCTAGTGGTGAACGTTGGAACTTTGATAGAGCGTTCTGACGAAATCTCACCTAACAATTTTGCTTTACACAAGTTTAGTCTGTGAAAGGATCTTTTACATGCCATAAATCTATGACATGGGACCGCCGGCTTTACTTCCCCTCCGAAGGAAGGCATACTGAAGGATTTTTAACGCTCTTAAAAATCCGACGACTTCAGCCGGGTTTGAACCCGCTATCTTGGGCACAGCAGTTCAGAATGCTACCGACTACGCCACCGAAGCACCGGGTGTGATGAACTAATCTTTAAAAGACAACGAGCTTGGAACATCTGGTACGCAAATAAAAATGAGAATACCAGGAACAGCTTTATAGAAGCCCGAAAACATACATCTAAGGGACTCAAAAGGATAAAAGTGCAACATATGAAAGACCAATTAACATTAATAGAATCGGACTTCAGACAACACAATATAAAGGACTTCTACAAAACTTTCATAAGTAGTTTAAGGAAGTATACTCCACCAAGCTTACTTTTCACAGATCCAAGGACTCAGAAAACTGCATATAATAACGCTGAAAAATTGCAGAATACTTGCGGAATATTTTGAAGAACTCCTCAACTGCGATCCACCAAAGGAGACATTTAATTTTGATAATATACTCCCCATTCCTCTAAACTCGAAACCACCAACAACAAATGAAATTAAAGAAATTATAAACGAACTTAAAAATAACAAAGCATCTGGAGAAGATAGTAAAGTTGCTGAATTATGGAAATACTCGAGTGACAACATGATCCTATGTTTAACGGAAATCATAAATGACATATGGAACACACACAGTTTATCATCAGAATGGACATCTGCTTTGATACATCCACTACATAAGAAAGGGAAGAAAACAGATCCTAACAATTACAGGGAAATCTCCCTCCTGCTAGTGACCTATAAGATCTTATCCAAAGCACTTTTAAAAAGAGCAGAAACAATACTCGACCCACAATTGGGAGAGTATCAGGCAGGATTTAGGAAGGGACGATCGTGTATGGAGCAAATACTAAATTTAAAGAACATATTAGACATGAGGAAAATCAGGAACTTGAAATATGTAGTTGCTTTTGTGAATTTTAAAAAAGCATATGACTCCATTGACATAAAGGCACTTATTAACTTTCTGAAAGAATTTGGACTTGATAACAAGACAACTGTGCAGCCTCCGTGGCTTAGGCGGCAGCACGCAGGCCTCTTACCACTGGTGGTTCAAATCCCGGTCACTCCATGTGAGATCTGTGCTGGACAAAACGGAGGCAGACAGGTTTTTCTCCGGGTACTCCGGTTTTCCCTGTCAAAATTTCATTCCAACAACACTCTCCACTATCATTTCATTTCATCTGTCATTCATTTAATCATTGCCCCAGAGGAGTGCGTCAGGCCTCGGCAGCCGGCACAGTTCATATCCTCGCCGCTAGATGGGGGCTTCATTCATTCCATTCCTGACCCGGTCGGAGACTGGAAGCAGGCTGTGGATTTTCATTCATTTCAACAAGACAACTGAAATAATTCAAGCAACACTAACAAACACAACTTCCAAAGTTAAATTTAGAGGGGAACTTTCAAAATCCTTCAAAATAAAGTCAGGTGTGAGACAAGGAGATGGTCTGTCACCTCTGCTTTTCAATTGTGCATTGGAAAAGGTAATTCGAGAGTGGAGGAAAGCCATCAATACTAAAGGCGTTCAACTAGGAAGATATCCAAATAAAATCACTGTAGATTGTTTAGCTTTTGCGGATGACATTGCATTACTTACTGACTCACTGGATACTGCCCAAGAACAAATTAGAGAGTTGCAAAAACAGGCAGCTAAAGTCGGACTACAAATATCATTTGAAAAAACTAAGTACATGCCAAACATCACCGATGCCCCCAAAAGTATCACAATTCATGACAGTTCAGTATGTAAAACAAATTCCTTTAAATACCTAGGAGAGTGGATAATGAATGACTCACATGAAAAGACATCAATAGGAACGCGTATGCATAAATTACAAAGGTGTTTTCATATGACGAAAGATATATATAATTAAAAAAACTTATCCTGGAACACTAAATTAAGGCATTCTCAAACAGTGGTCAGACCTGAAACTCTGTATGCAGCAGAAACACTTAAATTAACAAGATTTGGTGATTTAGACAAATTAGAGATTAGAGAAGACTGAAAGACGAATTCTGAGAAAAATACTGGGAGCTAAACGAAATAATAACGCAGAATATAGGTTACGACCAAATAGAGAGTTATATTTGAAATGTGAAAACTTATCTGATATAATGAGAAAGAGAAGATTACAGTTTTTTGGGCACATCTATAGAATGGAAAATAGTAGACTAACTAAACAGATCTTCAATTTACTGACTAGTTACAAGTCCAAACCCACATGGTTCATTGAAATTGACAAAGATTTGACAAATGCCAAAATTCAGACAGACACAATAGCAACAGATCACTCTTCAGATAAGCTATTCAAAAGGCAAAATTTCAAGAAAGGAAGAAACAAACAACTGGCAGAATGTGGACTCAAGAGGAGAAAGATCGTCACTCTAGAAAGATGAAATAAATTTGGAAACAACGGAAATTGAATACAATGGGCAATAGCCAACGTTGATTCATCGTACCCTCCAAATGGGTTATTCGAAACAAGAAGAAGAAATAACGAAGTAAAAATGGAAACCATTTTTATATCGTTCCCGCCAAATGCTTCAGGTTCTTACTCTAGAAATACAGTGGCCTCGTCTGAAGGGGTCCTAAGACCTTCAAACGAAATCTCCGCAAGTACAATCGTCCAAGTCTACACATCAAGGGACTAGATGATCGAGTTGCCAACAATAACACGGGCAACTGCCATATCCTGACGAATTACTTCGAATTACTTCTCAATTGAGAGACTCCAGAATTCAGCTTCACGTTCGAAAACAATATGCCCGTCCAACCTCATTCATTACCTCCCACAAGAGAAGAAGTTAGTCAGATCATACATTCGCTAAATAACAACAAGGCACTAGGGAAAAATAATAGCCGAAATGTGGAAAAACGCAGG
Organism: Meconema thalassinum; assembly: GCA_946902985.2. Classification (NCBI taxonomy): domain Eukaryota; kingdom Metazoa; phylum Arthropoda; class Insecta; order Orthoptera; family Tettigoniidae; genus Meconema; species Meconema thalassinum. The sequence goes on from OX336388.2 coordinate 673,292,910, forward strand.
AAACCTTGCAATTGATTAACTAACGGAGGTAGTTCGCAACATTTGGGCAACTGAGGAACTTTATTGTGGCTGGTACTCTGCACTGATCCAGCCTCTTCATAAAAACGGTGACAGAATGGACGTAAACAATATGCTGGCATCTCCTTTCTCTTAATAACCTACAGCATTCTTTCGATGAAGTTGCTTCAAGCTAGGGCAGAGGTACAATTGGATTCACAACTGGGTGAATACCAAGAAGGTTTCAGGAAAGGCCGTTCATGTGACGAACAAATCATGGATCTTAAATTTGTCCTCTTTTACCAGGAACAGAGAAATAAGAAAGTTTCAGTCACCTTCGTAGAATTCAGAAAGTCTTACGACTCGATTGACAGACCCACTCACTCTTCTCGAAATCCTGAAAGAATATGGCCTAGATAATAAAGCAATAGCAATTATCCAACAGGCTCTTACCTATACAATCTTCAAAGTGAAATTCATGGGAGAGATTTTGCTTCGTTTGAAATTAGGACGGAAGTCGGGCAAGGTGATGGACTCTTGCCTTTACTTTTCAACTGCATACTCGAAAAAGTCATCCGTAAGTGGCGGAAAGGAGTGAATAACAAAGATGTTGTTAATGGAGTCAGACTTGGCTATAGAAGTATGAATCTGACAGTTGATTGTCTGGCCTTTGCAGATGACCTTTTAATATTTTTCTGACTCGATAGGAACATCCGCAGAACAAATCAATGAATTGAAGACACAAGCAGCAGATGCTGGACTCCCGATATCCTTCGAGAAAACAGTAATTTATAACAAACATTAAGCCTGTACCCAACAAGCTAGAGGCAGGGGAAGGGAAAAATCAAACGAACCGAGAAATTTAAAAATCTTGGAGAGTGGACAGATTTCAACACCTTGGAGAAAGAAGGAAAATGGAAACGGCATATCAACTAACTAAAAGTGTCTACAAGAAATCAATAACCATTAACGCCAATATACACACATCAAAAAAAGTTTTGCATCACCTCGGTTCCCAGATCTCCGGCATATAGACGTTGACTGTGTATATTGTATCAAAGATACAGTCCCTTTGACTGTTCATAGATGTCACTAAAACTGCTCAAAGATGTAAACAACCATGCATGAGCAGGGCCTATTAGACGGAGTGGGTACGACAGCCGATCAGTTCCAGTCATTCCACCAGGACGAAGGTACGCTGCTCATGTTGTCTGTAGTTCTACCATGCCTAGAAGGTCAATACCGCAGTTCGATCGCGTCCGCATTGTTACTTTGTGTCAAGAAGGGCTCTCAACAAGGGAAGTTTCCAGGCGTCTCAGAGTGAACCAAAGCGATGTTGTTCGGACATGGAGGAGGTACAGAGATACAGGAACTGTCGATGACAGGCCTCGCTCAGGCCGCCCAAGGGCTACTACTGTAGTGGATGACCGCTACTTACGGATTGCCGCTCGGAGGAACCCTGACAGCAATGCCACCATGTTGAATAATGCGTTTCGTTCAGCCACAGGACGTCGTGTTTCAACTCAAACTGTGCGCAATAGGCTGCATGATGCGCAACTTCACTCCCGACGTCCATGGCGATGTCCAGCTTTGCAACCCCGACACCATGCAGCGCGGTACAGATGGGCCCAACAACATGCTGAATGGACCCCACAGAATTGGCATCACGTTCTCTTCACCGATGAGTGTCGCATATGCCTTCAACCAGACAATCGTCGGAGACGTGTTTGGAGGCACCCTGGTCAGGCTGAACGTCTTAGACACACTGTCCAGCGAGTGCAGCAAGGTGGTGGTTCCCTGATGTTTTGGGGTGGCATTATGTGGGGCCGACGTACGCCACTGGTGGTCATGGAAGGCTCCGAAACGGCTTTACGATACCTGAATGACATCCTCCGACCCATAGTGCACCCATATCGGCAGAATATTGGAGAGGCATTTGTCTTCATGGACGACAATTCTCGACCTCATCGTGCACATCTTGTGAATGCGTTCCTTCAAGATAACGACATCGCTCGACTACAGTGGCCAGCATGTTCGCCAGACATGAACCCTATCGAACATGCCTGGGATATGTTGAAAAGGGCTGTTTATGGACGTCTTGACCCACCAACCACTCTGAGAGATTTACGCCGAATTGTCGTTGAGGAGTGGGACAATTTGGACCAACAGTGTCTTGATGAACTTGTGGATAGTATGCCACGACGAATACAGGCATGCATCAATGCAAGAGGAAGTGCTACTGGGTATTAGAGGTAGTGGTGTGTACTGCAATCTGGACCACAAATGCTGAAAGTCTAGCTGTATGATGGTACAACATGCAATGTGTGGGTCTCATGAGCAATAAAACGAGCTGAAATGTTGTTTGTGTTGATCTCTATTCCCTTTGTATTTAAAGGTTCCGGAACTCTTGGAACCGAGGTGATGCAAAACTTTTTTTGATGTGTGTACATTTCTGCACAGAAATACGACCAGAGGATGTATGTGGCGCAGAATGCCTCGCTATGAATAGAAAGGGTCTGATCAAGATATTAGAAATAAGAGATCTTGAGAAAAATCCTGGGTCGATTCAGAGAAAACGTTGAATTCAGAAAATGACACAATCATGACGCACACATACGTAGAAACAATTACGGACACCATTCGTAGGAGAAGGATGGTTTTCTATGGTCACATTGCTCGTATGAGTTCTATAATGTTGAGCAATAGGATCTTCAGCGTTTTCCTTAACATAAAAACCAAGGAGGCGTGGTTCACCGAGTTAGAGAAAGACCTGCTTGAAGTGGGGATAACACAGAAGGATATCCAGAAACGTGTTCCGCTCAAGACAAAACTCCAAGAACACCATGGTTTACAAGAAAAGCCAAACCAAAAAATGGCAAAACATGGACTGAAGTAAGGATGGAACATCATAGGAAATGAATGCGAGAATATGGGATGAACGTTATAGCCCAGGCGCAAAGAAATGGCGCACCAAGACAGGCTTATCAGCGGACACTTTGTACACCCCACCCGGACCATCGTTGGGGTAGCGCATCTTGCACTACGTCCCCTAATTAGAGCACACCGCTGTGGTACTTTGCTGCGGAAACCAAGAATTTCCAAAGCTCTTCTCCTCCCAATAGAGGATTCCAAACTGATGGCATATGGGTTTTTACGGCCATTCATTATACTCCAGCAAATCTGTAAATTTTTGTAGTTTCCGCATTTCTCCCACTCCACTTCGTCCTGAATCCTAGGGGGAAATATCTGAAGCCACCTCAATACTGGCGAACCTGTGAAATTTCAATTAAATTACATATTAAAATTAGAAATGAAACACAACTTGCCCATTAGTTTATTGTGAACGCCTGCCTAATTTTAATTCTTACAAATCTGGTTAACCATTAAACATTTCGAAAATGTACGAAATTCACAGTATGCTATGTATGAAATGCATTTGGTATGTGTGCTTGTCAACAAGGAGTGAGTCACGTAAGAGAATCATATGCTCGATATTACAGTGGTTGGCGCTTCGCTTTCTGTCTAATGCCTACTCATATGGAAACTTTTAATATCTCAAAATGTAATCGTCGTATTTGCAAAATAATCACATCACTGAACTTGTTGCTCTATTCTTAGGTGTTCTATCGGGTGAAATTAGAAAAGTCAAAATAAAAATAAAAAGAGAAAATGTTGCTGCCGGTTTCTCGGCAAATACGCACGTGATGGAGACGAAACTGACAATGTTTTATGAGCCTCTTAACACAATTTAAGAATTTGAAAACAGAATGTCTATATCTTCAACGGATCAGTAGATATTTGAGGTGGAAAATTTAGCTAAATAACCACACTGTGTAGACTATACACGTATAGGCTGTGTAGAATGTTTTATACTGTATACAACTTATATATGGCAAAACACGTCTGCCATAATTTTATGACAAGTAAATGATTTGCAATATTTGGTCAACGTATTTTCACATATTATTTAAGTGTCCTTTCTTTGTCCCTGACTGTATAAAAATATCAGTGGTTCAATATTTTGAAATTTGCTAATGTGTTCAATAAAAGCACCTGTATCTCTCCCAATACTGGCGAAGCAGGTCCTGGAAACGTTTAAAGAATACTGTAAAGTACTGATTACTATACTCAAAATATTCTTGCGGTATATTGTAAACTATCTCGTTAAAATGTAACAATTACAAGTAATCGTGACATATATTTCTGTTACTTATAATTCGTTACTTCGCATCACGGATCATTGTGATGCTCTCCTTCCATTCCAGAAAATAGATGTTGTAATGTTACCGTACCACTAGTTAATTTTGAAGATAGTTTTTGTTTAGCGTCGATTTATCACATTTAGCTCATACATTTTAAAAGTGAAGGATTTTGAAACTTTGAAGGTATACATATTTTTACAGTACGGTATAATGATGTTCTAAAGCATTTATTCGCTGTAAATGTCGTAGCACTCAACAGGTGTTGAATATCGTGATCCCAATGTGTCACCATCTCTGCGCACATGAATTCAAGTCAAGTAGAAAATTGATATTTATTTGAAGGCCGTTAAATTTCTTTAATACCGTACTTTTGCGTTCTTGTATATCACGTGTTTACAGACTGTTATGGTATTTATATCAATAAATGTCACCAGTGGAATGTCATTACCACTATCTAACTATCTATCTTCATTTATTTTAAGTGTCTATCAAGTTATAGGGATATTATTTACGATAAGACTGAAGGGAAAGAGAATAATACACGTCCATTACGCAGTAAGAAATTAGCCAAAACGAGAACGAATTTCATGTTTTTCCCAGCCGCATGTTCGCGCTAACATCTCCGTTGGAAAGATAACAGTATAATGCAATGAATCATGGGTATTTTTGTTTTGTTTTGTGTCGACTCGAGCAGACTTAAACGTACCGTACCGGGCAGTGTAGAAAATGTATATTTTTCTCTATATTGTTGTGGTGCTGCTTGGTGATGTTTTCTGCGGCTCTTTGCATTAGGTTTCATGGCGGGACTGGAGTAATAATTAACATGGTATTCGCGACGCATATTGAAGAGGCTTGCGAGATGGTGTCGTCACTAATTAATGCTGTCCTTGCCGGCCTGGCAGGACATGAGGGAGGGGGCACATAATATTCATTTGACTCGCTCTCATATGCACATTAAATGACTCCATCAATAAACCTTACAGAGCGCGAGCAGTGTCGTGTTGCATTCCGCCATGATATATGGAAGAGCTTTTTCCATGTTTCTCTCCAACTCACACACGCTTAATTATAAATGGCCGTTTCCCCATTTGCTGTCAGGCTCGCTCTTGGCGTCTCTGTGCTGCGCCTCGCCAAGCTGTCTCGCAAAACAATTGACAGCTACATGGCGCTCAATTACCACATCCTTTTAGGGATGGTCCATCGCAGCTGATATTATAATTATCACTAACTGCCGAAGTTGTGTTGGCTCTAATGCCACTGATTCTACCCTCCACTGCACTGCACTCTACTTCACTCCGTCACTCCACCACCACCCCACTATCCTGGAAGAGAAACACAGTAGGACATGCGCGGGGCTCCATCACTGGTCAGACTAAGACATTCAGGGCCTGAATTTCAGGCTCCACTATATCTGCTTCCACTTCTACATTCTTCGAGCAAATTTATATTTTTACTTTTATAAAATTGAAAGAAAACGCAGTGTTCATAAAATCACATTAAAATGTATTTTATTCAGCCCTACTCTTCGAGCTTTATTCAAATAGTTAAGTTTATGGCCGACATTTGTCTATTAGTTGATAGGGCTTAAATAAAATACGTTTGTGACCAATTCAAGGCCCTTCAACGAAGTTGACCGTTTGTCCCCGTTTTTTTGTGGGAGGGCACAGTGCCGGAATTATTTTTTGCCTCTAATTGTATGGCTTTTAAACATTAAGGTGTTTGAAGCCATTTTTCAGTGTTGCCTCAGTAATCGAAATTTGATGTTTTTCAGGTCAACACAATTCTACCCAATTGTAATGGGTTGTTCCCTAATCCTGAAAAAAAAAATGTACTTGAGATTAATAAATACACTTGGATGACCAGTTTCGATCGTCAAGTGACCATCATCAGATCCATTACACGTAGACTATTAAATCTATGGGTGATAGTATTTACAATATGTGCACTTATTTAGTTGCAGTAGTAGTTAAACTAACGCAAGTAGTCAACATATGTTAGTTATAGGTCAGTGTGATATTTTAAGATACTGAAAGTGGCGATTGACCTTCAAATTTGCTTCCTTAATGTGAATATGTGATTGTTCTTAACAACTGTATTGTATACTGTATTGTACTATCCCCCATACTTTTAGATATAGATTTAATGGCCAAAGTGTAATGGATCTGATGATGATCGCTTGACGATCGAAACTGGCCATCCAAGTGTAGGCTATTTATTAATCTCATGTAAATTTCTTGTAGTTCCGCCCCTTAAAACAACAATTACCAACTAACTCATGTAATTATTTTCAGGATTAGGGAACAACCCATCACAATTGGGTAAAATCGTGTTGACCCACTGAAAAACATCAAATTTAAATGACTTTTATAATAAACTAATACTGCTGGGTAAGTCCTTATTAACTGGCGTGGATGTTAAAGACGCTGGGGTGCTGGAATTTTGCCCTGGGTGGGTCTCTTTAACTCAGTAAATATACTGACACGAGGTTGTATTAAAAACTCTTAAATACGAGGCGTAGCCGTACGCGGTATATCGCGCACCACGAACACGATATGGGGAGCTGCAGCAAGTCCGGAGATTGGAGGTCCGAATCCTTGCGCTGATAGTGGCGATCCTGAATGTGGTTTTCCCCGGGTTTTCCCACTCTCTCTCCAGGAAAATGCCGGGACTTATTTTAAGTCCCGGAGCACTTCTACAGCCATCACAGAAACACAGGTTATCAAACAAATTCAACACACACCCATTTACATGGGGATGATGGCCAAGATGTTTCAAGCCCCTAAAATGAATTAACAACAACAAGATTTCTTATCAGCGTGGCACTAAATCTGGTGTGGCTAAATAAAACGAAAAAGTCTCGCCTTCGCGGAAGTACCTAGTAAACCATCAAAGGCGTTGTTGACGTTTAGAGCAATTTTATATTACCGAATTCACGAGGCCGGTGGTCTTGATCACAAGTGGGGGCGCGTTTTACAAAGGGTGCATTACGTAACAATAACTGACCTGTCAAATATTTATTATAATTTATATCTTATAAAGTTCTACATTTCCAAATAGTTTCCGTGTTTATTTAAACATTTGTCGTAGCCTATAATGAGCCAACCTGGGCCCAATGTTTGGGAAGCCAGGCTCTGCCTGTCACAAGCCAGGACAAAGCGGTGAGTGATAGAGGAGTAACACCTCTAAAAAAAACAAGGTCCAGCTGGCCCGGCTGGTAGCACCTTGTCAGGGTCCCTTGCCAGGGTTACGGTGAAGTCCTCAACGGCATTGATAGTGGAATAGATGATCTATAGAACAATATGAATGGCGGACGGGGCGGCCCTGTATCCGGGATTAATAGGATAAAAGGCATCTACCCTATGATTTAGTTAGATGTCAGCTTTACATAAATCCATTTAGCGTCTGTCTTGCAGCAAGCGGCTAGATGGTCAGCGTCTGTTCACCAAAGGTGCGGCTGAAAACCCATCCTCGGAGCTAACAACCTCGAGTAGAATTTTTAGGGGACTTGTTCCCTTAACCTAGCAAACAATCAACAATGGATATGCACATTGTAAGAGATTTTACCCCAGGGAGTAACCAATCTCCATTTTCCAAGGAAATGAAAAGTAGGCACTCGGATTCTGGGGGCCTACATCATTGTGCAAAGGATGAAAAGGATGAGTCGGAGCATCTTGAAAATAGCATTAAGCAAATCACTAGTAAAATTAAGCACAAGAACATAAACTTTTTGGCTACCTTTAATGTCAATTCACTCTTAAAAACAGGAAAACTTAAAACTCTAATAAATTTCATCAAAGAGAAAAGGATTATGATAACAGCTCTTCAAGAAACTAGATATACTGATGAACATCCATTTGATTCAGAAGGTTATAGAATATTCAAGGGAAAACCTGGAAAGAGAGTTATGAAAAATGTACCTCAGTTTGGAACTGGGTTCATTGTAAATCAGAACATATTAAATTCAATAATAGAGTTTCAATCCATTAATGAAAGATTATCCCTGCTATCCTTTAAATCAGTAAACAAAGTTTATACCATTGTCAATACACATGCACCAACTAATGAGAAAAATAGGACTCAGAAAGAACAAACGGAAAATTTTTGGCAAGAACTATCAAACACCCTGGATCAAATTCCATCAAAAAATATAATACTTCTACTTGGAGACTTGAACGCTCAAATCGGCAAAGAACGTCAACATCGGTCCATAGTAGGCAATTTCCCGGCACATAAAAGAACTAACACAAATGGAGAAAGACTTATTAGTTTATGCAGAGAGCATAACATAGTCCTGAAATCTACATTCTTCAAAAAACTTCCTAGGAAACAAACTACTTGGGTTTCCCCAAATCCAGTTTGTGGTGAGAAACAACTTGACCATGTTGCTATTAGCAGACAGTCTACAATGGAGATACTCAATGTGAAAGTTGCTAAGAGTGCAGGTTTAGATTCAGACCACTATCTGTCACTCATTAAATTCAAAATTAGACCAATATATAAAAAGAAAAATCATTATCAATCCAAAAAGTTTGATACTCAAAAATTAGCTACAGAAAATAATTTCAAAACACTTTTGGAAAGCAGAGCACCTAAAACATGGGAACAACTTCAAAGAGACTTAGTACAGACAGCAGAAGAAACCATTCTCCTTAAAAGAAAACGAAAACATGCCTGGTGGACTGCTGAGTGTGATGAACTAATCTTTAAAAGACAACGAGCTTGGAACATCTGGAATGCAAATAAAAATGAGAATACCAGGAACAGCTTTATAGAATCCCGAAAACATGCATCTAAGGGACTCAAAAGGGTAAAAGTGCAACATATGAAAGACCAATTAACATTAATAGAATCGGACTTCAGACAGCACAATATAAAGGACTTCTACAAAACTTTCAGAAGTAGTTTAAGGAAGTATACTCCACCAAGCTTGCTTTTCACAGATCCAAAGACTCAGAAAACTGCATATAATAACGCTGAAAATTGCAGAATACTTGCAGAATATTTTGAAGAACTCCTCAACTGCGATCCACCAAAGGAGACATTTAATTTTGATAATATACTCCCCGTTCCTCCAGACTCGAAACCACCAACAACAAATGAAATTAAAGAGATTATAAACGAACTTAAAAATAACAAAGCATCTGGAGAAGATAGTATAGTTGCTGAATTATGGAAATACTCGAGTGACAACATGATCCTATGTTTAACGGAAATCATAAATGACATATGGAAAACACACAGTTTACCATCAGAATGGACATCTGCTTTGATACATCCACTACATAAGAAAGGGAAGAAAACAGATCCTAACAATTACAGAGGAATCTCCCTCCTGCTAGTGACCTATAAGATCTTATCCAAAGCACTTTTAAAAAGAGCGGAAAAAATACTTGACCCACAATTGGGAGAGTATCAGGCAGGGTTTAGGAAGGGACGATCATGTATGGAGCAAATACTAAATTTAAAGAGCATATTAGACATGAGGAAAATCAGGAACTTGAAATATGTAGTTACTTTTGTGGATTTTAAAAAAGCCTATGACTCCATTGACAGAAAGGCACTTATTAACATTCTGAAGGAATTTGGACTTGATAACAAGACAACTGAAATAATTCAAGCAACACTAACGAACACAACTTCCAAAGTTAAATTTAGAGGGGAACTTTCAAAATCTTTCAAAATAAAGTCAGGTGTGAGACAAGGAGATGGTCTGTCACCTCTGCTTTTCAATTGTGCATTGGAAAAGGTAATTCGAGAGTGGAGGAAAGCCATCAATACTAAAGGCGTTCAAGTAGGAAGACATCCAAATAAAATCACTGTAGATTGTTTAGCTTTTGCGGATGACATTGCATTACTTACTGACTCACTGGATACTGCCCAAGAACAAATTAGAGAGTTGCAAAAACAGGCAGCCAAAGTCGGACTACAAATATCATTTGAAAAAACTAAGTTCATGACAAACATCACCGATGCCCCCAAAAGTATCACAATTCATGACAGTTCAGTATGTAAAACAAATTCCTTTAAATACCTAGGAGAGTGGATAATGAATGACTCACAGGAAAAGACAGCAATAGAAACACGTATGCATAAATTACAAAGGTGTTTTCATATGACAAAAGATATATATAATAAAAAAAGCTTATCCTGAAACACTAAATTAAGGCATTATCAAACAGTAGTCAGACCTGAAACTCTGTATGCAGCAGAAACACTTAAATTAACAAGATTTGGTGATTTAGACAAATTAGAGAAGACTGAAAGACGAATTCTGAGAAAAATACTGGGAGCTAAACGAAATAATAACGCAGAATATAGGTTACGACCAAATAGAGAGTTATATTTGAAATGTGAAAAATTAACTGATGTAATGAGAAAGAGAAGATTACAGTTTTTTGGGCATATCTATAGAATGGAAAATAGTAGACTAACTAAACAGATCTTCAACTTACTGACTAGTTACAAATCCAAACCCACATGGTTCATTGAAATTGACAAAGATTTGACAAACGCCAAAATTCAGACAGACACAATAGCAAACAGATCACTCTTCAGAGAAGCTATTCAAAACGCAAAATTTCAAGAAAGGAAGAAACAAACAACTGGCAGAAAGTGGACTCAGGAGGAGAAAGATCGTCACTCTAGAAGGATGAAAGAAATTTGGAAACAACGGAAATTGAATACAATGGACAATAGCCAACGTTGATTCATCGTACCCTCCAAATGGGTTATTCGAAAGAAGAAGAAGAAGAGCCTTTATACTCTCCTGATAGAAGTCAGCCATCTGCGAGGGATTCTAATTTCACTGACAAAATGTAGTACAGAACTGTTGTTGAAATTTGCGGAAAATCCAGTAACAACATAGAAATTGCGCATGCACCATATAGTCACTGATCATATGATCAGTCAGAGCGCAACTCATCGTGCACGATCTCCCGGACATTCTTGAACAAACTCACCCATTTGCAGACTCTGATAGCAAGCATTACACTGGGGGTTTACACTTCATATATTTGGTGCTTAATGTTTGCCACTGTCGTATTTGAAGCAAAAACACTAACCTTGACGGAAAATGCATATTCTAAATTGGATATTTTAGAGTTGAATTTGTATTTTATTATATGAGGCGTTCCCCAAGGGAAGGGCGAGCCCGCCACATGTCCATTTGGAGATAATCAGTGTGCAAGGTTCGTGCTCGTGAATTGGATATGGGCGAGGCCACCATTCAGTGCTTCGGACATGTTAATGCTGAGAGCAGTTTCAAATGCACACTGTATTGCATTACTATGACTATTGAAATATGAAACATAAAGTACAAATATTTATAGATATTGATGTTACTCGTTCTAAATGAATAGAACAAAACAAGACGTCCAGCAAAGAACACATAGCCTACTTTCTCCTAAATGTATGGGTTTAGTTATAACTCTTTGTCCTTATCAAGGAGTACACTATAATTGAATGTTCGTTGTAGTAGAGCTTGCTGCAGTTGCATTCTTATGTCCTCAATCAGAAAGGTTTCCCTGGCTAGGACATTTACATATCAGGATCTGACATATTGTGATACCCCTGGAACCCGATAGGAGCCTTTGGTAACCAAGGATCGACTTCCACAATTCTTATACAAGGAACTGTGCACTCATCTTTACGTCACCTGAAGGTAATCGGAGCGCTGTCATGGCTAGACGTTGAACTGTTACAAGATTGTAATATACTTCATGAGGCCAGGGATTTACAAAGCCACCCTCTCTACCTCAGTAATTTCTGGTCTGTGATTATATCATGGATTATATTAACACTGCTTACTCTCAAAAAGCGCTATATAGTCTTAGGATGTTCTAGGTAACGACGATATGCACAAACTGTGACCGAACACCACTGCTCAATATGGTTTCAGCCGCCATCAAAATCCAGTTTCTACAGCCCGGGCTTTTAATTAAATATATATTTTCTATTGTAAAATGCACAATATAACGCTTAATTTAATGACGTCTGAGTAATTATAAAACAATTAATATAAAAGAATTCAAGCAAAAAGCTAACTCTAGTAGATTTTGACCGCATGAGAGATCAACGCTTTACCACAGAGCCAAACATATCCATAATATCTCAGTGTTATCAACCGACTTAGATACAACGTGTTATCAAATAGTGACTTGAAATAAATGATTTTTTCAGTGCAGTACATCTACATTATAATCAATTTCATACCAAGTTTATATTATTTTATCAGCAGGCTACTGAAATATAGGCCTAGATCAGTTACGAGAGGTCATCTGCCATCTTGTCATGTGACAGAGACGGCTCAGCTCTTTTAAGTCACTGCTAGTATAATAGTATATAAAATTATAATACCCAACGGGTCACGTCCTTTAGGATAACTTAAACCACCCTCGGTTCGTTAATCGGAATTGGTGGGTCCTAAGTTGTTGATTATAATGATTGCACAATTCACACGGCCACCACATTGAAATGGTACGGCTGATTACCTTTTAGTTTGGGCGCCAGACGCTTCCCATACGAAGGTATGTTGTTACCAAATTTAGTAGAGATCGGATTATTAGGTTAGTCGTAATTTGCATTTACGGTTTGAACGTTTGAGTGGCCGCCATTCAGTGAAGATGGCATCGATATAAAACACTAGCAGTAGTGCCCGGCTTCGCCCGGTGGATTTATTTGTTTTGTGGATGATAATGAATACTATTACAGAACTGGCACATGATACTTAAACTAACAGAAAAACATATTTTAAAAATATAACTTTTTGTGATGCTACTGGTGGTGGTGGTTATTGTAGTGTGGTTAAAAGTAGTACAGTATAATGGACGTAACATTCATGCAATTTTCCCGTAATGATAATAATGGTAATTATGAATAGGGAAACAGCTATTTACTAACTACAGCACTGACACATGTAATTTACAAACACCTTTAAAAATAATTAGAAAGAGGAGTAAGTGAATTAAAAGACACTGCCTTGGACCTATATCTCATTGGCTGTTAGAAATGTAGAGACCAATAGTGTCGTCTTTTGTCGCATAGCGCCGTAGGAAAATAATCAGAACACTTTGGAAAACTTCGGCTGTCCCGAGCTACTGAGGTAGCAATAGTGTCATTTGTCGCCACATAGCGCTCAATGATAAGGTTCGGAATAAATGAAGGTAAATTTGAAAGCACCAACGCTTATTGCAGCTAACTGCACTGACACCATTGCACTTATACTGTGCCCGTTGACGCATGTTTGCATAGGTAATAAATACCAAGATCCATGCTGAAGAGTACCTGAACATACCTTGCAAGAGGCGGGAAGAATACGGAGCAATATCAAACATATTAATACTTTTATACATCTTAGACACTCCACAAATCATCAATGATTTTATAAAAGTAATTCTGCATATTCAAAGTACGGTCTACATCGCAGAAACGCGAAACCGTGAATTTGCGCGGCTAACTCATGTCTTGAGTGAACGCCATGCTTGTATCAGACAGTACATATTTGTCGGATGTCAAGGCATGATCGATGCGCGTGTGAAGCACCAGTGAAGACACGTTCCGTGTATGGAAACTAAGTGGAATGGAGAAATGCATGTATATTAGAAGCGTGGATAGCCATCAGGGCGAAAAACACTCGTGAAGTAATTTTGGACAATTATTTATATTTAAATAGTGTAATATTTTTGGACCACGAATTGACAAACTGTGGAAGCGTGATGTGCAAGCCACAAGGCAGCATAGTCACATGCAAAGTGCTTTATAAACTGTGAAACAGACAAAACTGTGTAATTCAAGAATTATTTTTATGTTTCGCCGAAGGGCAGATATTTTTATTTGTTTAATTAGTGTAAATAATTTGTGCAAAGTTTCGAGTGAGTATCGCAGAAGCGATGATTAACGCCAGTGGCGGTGTGAAAAATGGGCAATTTTATTTACCGCACACTAGATTCAGTGAATGTAATTTACTTTAAAATGTGTTATAATTCAACCAACGACAACATTATGGAACCAATTAACTATCTACTCTTGGAATACAACCACGACCACGTGATGGATAGGACTCACTAAACCATGTGTGGGGAAATAATAACGGAAGGTGACCGAAGCAATGATGGGATGATCTGAGACCATTGAGGAGACCGCTAATAACACCTCATGGCGGTTCTCGAACCAGTGTCGCTGCAGTCAGATCATGTTTAAGTAGCTTCATGTAATGAGTTGGAACAGTCGATTAGTTTTAGAGTGGTTTCATTTAAAGTGCACAACGCAGGTAGCTAACAAAAGCTCACGTGTGGAAAGTTTCAGTTTCGTTATAAATTTCTAGACGCCAAGAAGGCAATGTTTTCAATGTCCATTTCGTATCATTTCAAAACAGTTATAATCAACTTTTATTTTGTCAAGCTCATGACAAAAGAAACTAGTTTCGCCAGATGTTAAATCAAGGCCAAGGTTACATGTGTACGAGCCAGACAGCCACACAGCACATTAAATCTTGGGCAGTGCATTATTCATTCGAGAAGGCTGTGAAATTCCTAGTATTATAATCAGAATGCAGAGTCCCGTTATTCACATATTTTGACAGATGAGCATCTGAAAACAAGTTTATTGTATTACGAGAAGCCAGACGTGCAATGAAAGAAACAGTATTTTGTTAACCAGAGAACGTAGGTTCGACCTTATTCAGGGAAGAGGCAATTTAATAAATGCACAATCTCACACTTTAGTTTGTATCAGAATCTTTCATGCTAATTCAGAGCGTTTTAGAATGTGTTTTCTACACACTTACCCTTTGTGATCAATATTTGAAATGTGTATAATTCAGGGATCCACACTAATTGTAACTAACGTTATTATTGTATTATTGAAGTAAGTCGTAGAAGGTGGATTAATACCTCCGACGTGTTATTGTGTTTATTCCGGTGGTAACGAGCTACTGCAGTCGTACCAAGCCGATGGAGCAAGGATTGCCCAATCCATAGTTGAAAGAGAGAGACACAGGGAGTCTAATAATGAAAGTAATGGTGGAGACACAGGGTGTCTATTATTATTGGTGAAATATTCCTGATTGGAATGAGATGAAATTATTATGCATTAGTTGGATACACACGATACCTGATTACACTAAACGCAATTAAAAGGTCCATCAACTGAATAACTACATTGTGAGGAATAAATAATTGTGTAAACACCATAATAATCAAATTCAGGATTTTGTGAAACTAAACAAAACTTATAATTCCCCCTGAGCCTAAATAAAATGAATAAATCTTAAAAATAAAATATTTTCAGGACCAAATGTTCGACAATTAGTTATTGTTAATTTATATTAGATACATTTTGTTACATTTTCACATTATTAGTCGACAACCAATTGATGATGTGACAACTGGAGCACACACATCAGATTGGCAGCAATATGAGTCGATGTAATTGTTTAATTATCATCGCATTTGCAGGATTTCCTATTTTTCTAACTTTCCTTACACTTTGAAACTATGACCGTTTGTTACAAACAGTAATAAATCGAGTACGCAGGCAGTGCCAATTGCACAACCATAGGAGTTCTGAATTGATGTATGCATTTGTGTTGTATTAGAATAATTCTTTTTTTCAGCTACGTTGTGCACATAATTTGATTTTTCTTTGTAATAAACGCGTCTTTTCGTTTATTAATTAATGATACTTAGGACTAGATAAACACGTAAATTTAAAGATAAATGTTGGAGATGGCACCATCATAGCATAGAACAAATTTTCTCTTTGCTATTAAATGTAAATATTCATAGTATTTGTAAACAAGTAAATGTCTTGCTTTGCAGTAAATTCTTTTGATGTTTGATCATCCCGTAGTCATTTTCGATGTAATTGCTTAGGGCTGATCTTACGTGCCATACGTTCGTTCGTATTTAAATTTTGTATTAGGACCTGGAAAATCACGTGGCGTCAGGAAGGGCATCCGGTCTTAAATCCCCGGCCAAAACCAAAATGAGCCAGGTTGGCTCCCGCGACCCCAAATAATTGGGATAAGCCGAAGAGAATGATGATGATGATTAGGACCATGAGAGTAACTTAGATTTTATACAGGACTTTTTTATATTTTCTTTCAGGGCAGAATAGTATCGGACTAGCCGTTTGCAACTCTCATGCTAGGCTAGGGATCTATTCTGAATACAAATTATTCGTGATTTTAACATAAGACTGACCTCTCTTTTTTGCTTAGTTTTGTCATCGATGCATCCCTCTGAGCTGGTTAAGAATCGAACCTCACAAATTCCCGATACCCCCGAGTGCAGACTTTTGTGCAACACCAGCCTATGAATGAGTCGTCCCCTATACTTGTGTGTTAACTGGGAGAGGGTCTCGGAAGGGTCATTTGAAACCAGTGGCTCCCCGAAACCTTCGGCCAGCGGGCACAATACAGAGGCATAATATTCTCATGATGATAACTGTTATAAGGGGCCTCAGACATCTTTTTGCACTAATTAATCCCCGTGACTGCAATTTATAAACAGCGCAAGATGCAACTATTTTCGCAATTCTGCACCAGAACACTGGTAGGGGCTATGTGTTGCTACCCGAATTGCCAGCCAACAATAGACTTATTAAAATATTCTTCCAGTTACACTACTACGGACATGAATGGTTCTAGGGCCTTAATACGTGGTTTTCAAGTTCATTTTGTCCGTTATTCTAAATGTAGGGAATGGAGAGCGTTGTCCAAAATATCAAGTGGACAGTGTTACCAGCAGGGTTTCAAAATGTATGTAAAATTTGGTGCAATTAGGAGAAACGGTGTAGATTTGTGATAAAGGGCCTAACTGAAAGTGGACTGTGTCATCCACATGGTTCCAAAGGGTAAGTATACAAAATGTGGTTCAGATCGGTGAAACGGTGTAGATTTGTGCCAAAGGGACTAAACACAGGAAATGGAGTGGTATGTCCAAAATTTCATGCAGACAGTGTTACTTGCAGGGTTCCAAAGGGTTAGTATACAATTTTTGGATCAGATCGGTGAAACGGTGTAAATTTGTGATAAAGGGCCTAAATGCAGGGAATGGAGTGGTCGGTCCGAAATTTCAAGCACACAGTGTTACTCGTCGGGTTCCAAAGGGTAAGTGAGTATAATTTGGTTCAGATCGGTGAAATGGTGTATATTTGTGCCAAAGGGCCTAAATACAGGAAATGGAGAGATATGTCCAATATTTCATGCAGACGGTGTTACTCGCAGGGTTCGAAAGGGTAAGTATACACATTTTGGTTCAGATCGGTGAAAAGGTGTAGATTTGTGCCAAAGGGCCTAAATGCAGGGAATGGACTGGTCTGTCATAAATTTCAGCTAGGCAATGTTACTCGCAGCGTTCCAAAGGGCTAGTATACAAATTTTGGTTGAGATCGGTGAAACGGTGTGCTTATCACTAACCATAACGCCAGCGCATACGGATAGAGCAGTTCGGGAGCGCTTGTTCTAGCGACTTAGTGAACAAAAATCAATCTTTAAGGTTACCTGAGAGGTGAAGCCTAATGCTACATAGCCTAAACTATTCCTCTTGATTCTGGCTATCATATAAAAACAGAATTTTTCGAATCGGACTGGTAGTTCCAGAGATTAGCGCGTTTAAACCCACAAGCACACAAACACACAAACTCTTCAGCTTTATTATTTTAGTATAGATGACACTGAGGTACCCTTTGCTAGTGCCACCTCTGTACCAAATTTCGTTCTTTTCGATTTCGTCGTGTTTGAATTGATAGGATGGGGGGAGGGGGCAGATATAGGCCTACACACTCACACAACACAGACAGACTGACTTTTGGCCCGTGTAGATCTCATAAGTCTACTTTCATTTCTTTCAAACATCGAAAGTAGGCTAATCTAGGTTCATTTATGGAGATACGGCACTGCATACAGTGAAACATAGTATTGTAATATAATAGACATTGCAGCACACTAAACGTGACGAAAAATAACAGATAGGATAACGCAACACTATTACGTCTATACAAACGTACTGCTTGAGTCTAAGCTGCGTGGACCTGAGAGGAATGTGCATCGCAGACTATGAGTAAGGTGGTGACGAGTGATGCGGTTTCTCGGTCCTTGCGTAGTAACGGAAGCAAATACATTAGTGGGTGAATCAGCCACTCATTCCCAACGCCACATTGGTTTCAGAAAAGACCCATGCTAGCAGTATTGGAATAGACGAGAATGTCAGGTAACACGGCGGGCTGTCGACAGGCTTCTCAATTCTCGCCGGCTCCTACCCTGCCTCTGCCCTTCATCCCGCAAGTTCACAGAGCTTGGAACCGAGCAGTACTTGATCCACTCACCGCGGTGATCACACCGCGACTGGGGCTGTGACGGGCCGTGGCGCGTTCGCCGTTCTCTGCGGGAACATTTTAATGAACATAACACCTCGGCCGCCGCCTTGTCGCTGCAGGCTTCAATATAATGTTCACTTTCCGGACGATAAGGGCAAGCTCGCCAGCATGGGGCACCCTTGCATTATAGAGCATAAAGGCAGCTACCTGATGTGTAAATAAAAAATAACCGACTCACGGCGGGCTCGCCCTTCTCGTACGGAACGTCTCATAATATTAGTTTTCATAGAAAATAACCATTTTAGTATATAAGTATGTTATCTTAATACAACTGTAATATAGTATAGTAATCACTGTAATATAGTATAGTAATCACCTTTAAGTTAATAAGGCGTTATTTAACTGAAAGAAGCAAGACAAGGAACAGTGCAATACATCGTACACATGAGAGATACCAAGAGGTATCGGTATCATAGCAACAAAACATTCTTACTTATTAGATAGATACAAGAAGATTAGACAAACTGAAAAGTAGGTACATGCAAAGAGTTTATTACATCAACAACATATGCTGATGATGACCCCAATGAAAGGTTGAAGACATGTTTCATTAAATATTAAGTATTAACAGGTGTCTCATTATAACTTTGCTCTACAAAACAAAACAATCCCAGATTTCTGCACTAAATAATTTTGGAAATAATGTTTTAAGTAAAAGTGTGCCAGTGAGATGACAAGTATTAATATTCAATGTTTTAATGCCTTAAAATTACAATAGACTGATATTCCGGTAATACATAATTTTGTTCAGAAAAGTGCACCGAATTTTTAAAGAAAGAAAAAAAGAAAGCATATTTTGCCGCCCCCCCCCCCCCCCCCCTCTCCAGGTCTGACTCTCCTTAAGGAAAATAAAAAAAGGTGTATATCACTGTTCATTATCGGGTGGCAAAAATTGCGCTACATAGGGGCGTATTCCTACTTCTAAATCCTGCCCTGGACATAGACATCACTGTAGTAAAGAGCTTGAAAGCAGCACACACCGCCCTTCTGTCCCCGTGTTTAATTAGTTTCAACAATATTCACTCTAGGAGAGTGACCTGTACAAGTGTGTGTGTGCCTGAGCACATCCGGCGCCAACGAGCCACGTAGTCTCTCTCTCTTTTGCTCTTTTCACCGTCGTGCCTTCCTTGTTCCTTGTCAACGTCACTCGTCTGCCAACACTGATTTACTCCACAGGTCCCCCAACATGTCGAGTGGCGAGTTGCGCTATTCAGATGTCCTAGCAGCGGCGATTTATTCCGCTGTGCCGCACCAGCAACCAACAGCCCGTGAGACGCCACACAATTAAAGTCATATTCTAAGTAGAGCGGCTATGTTAGCACAACTGTTTGAGGAATGTCCTACACGGAGACCATTCACATTCACTGTTGGCTAACAAGTACTTAAAACGAAGTACGGACATCTTTGTGCCCGGCTCGGCGACAACTCAGAGGCTCACAACTTGTGGGACGTGGTTTGGCTACCATGGTGCCTCTACTGAGTCCGGTATTTTTTCACTTAGGCCTACTTGTGCCGGGTTCTTCACTTTCATATTTCTTGTCGACTGCCTATTGCCAACTCTTCCGATCCCGACGGTATTAGGGCATGCTAGTCCTAGGGATTCTTTCATTTTCCTGCCTTCGTGACCCTTCCCTTTTTAGGTAGATTTCATTAGAAAGCTAACTATTGCAATGGGTAACATGTTTCGACTTCCGGAAAATTTCGACATATCTTCGCCTTTCGCATCACCTAGACCCCAAAACCACCGTCAGTTCAAAAGTGTATATATAATTTATGTATATCCCTATATATATTGTGAAAGTTTGTGTGTGTGTGAGTGTATTAGTTTGTTACCTCTTGACACTAAAACGGCTGGACAGATTTGGATGAAATTTGAAATGGAGATAGCTTATACCCTGGATTAACATATAGGCTGTCTTTCATCCAGAAATAAATCATTGTTCCCGTGGAACGG
The DNA here is from genome assembly GCA_946902985.2 of Meconema thalassinum. Lineage (NCBI taxonomy): Eukaryota > Metazoa > Arthropoda > Insecta > Orthoptera > Tettigoniidae > Meconema > Meconema thalassinum. The sequence goes on from OX336388.2 coordinate 673,313,439, forward strand.
ACAACGTGACTGAAAAGTCACTGGGACGAAATATCGAAGTTGTCACATAAAGACCGGACATAGCTCATTTTACGCCCCTTGATCAGAGAAACAATACTCGGTGTGTCCCTAAAACCAACAGTTTCAAAGATATTCCCAGAAAACTATCTTCGCCCTGATAAACTGATGAACTAATCGCAAGTTCGTATCCATGGCAACAGTAGCTCAAGACATGACATCCAATTTTCCATCTATCCCTGTAAGCTGCCCTCTACATTCCCTTAATTTATTATCTAAAAAAAATAAATAATAATAATAATAATACTGTTAATGGTTTTACGTCCCTTTTAACTACTCCTGCTTTTAGAGACGACGGGGTGCCGGAATTTTTGCCCCGAAGGGGATCTTTAACGTGCAATTCAATCTACTGTCACGGCTCCCTCGCATTTGCGCACCCTCAAATAATTTATTATCTAAAATACGATAGACTGGCTGCGTGGCTCAGCGGTAACGTTCTCGCTTGCTGGGTCCAAGGTTGCAGGTTCGTATCCTGGCGCAGTCAGCTGGCATATGAGGGTGTATTTTATAATTGTGAACGTTTGTGAGTGTGTGTGTGAGTGAGAGTGTTTGTTACATCTTCACACTAAAACGTTTGGACGGATTTAGATGAAATTTGAAATAGAGATAGCTTATACCCTGAAATAACATGTAGACTGCCTTTCATCCATATATGTATTTAGCTCAATGTTCGTAGTTAGGCCTTTTGGCACAAATCTACATCGTTTCACCGATCTGAACCAAATATTACGTATATACCCTGTGAATTCCTGCGAGTAACATTGTTCACTTGAAATTTCAGACAGCCCTCTCCATTCCATACATTTAGGCCCTTGGGCACAAATCTACACCGTTTAATTAAACATAACCAATTTTTACGTATTTATCTTTTGCAACACTGCGGATTACACTGATAGCTTATACACTGGATTAACACATAGGCTGCCTTTCATCCATATAGGCTACCTAATAACCTAATATATATATAACGCTAAATGTTCGTAGTTAGGCCCTTTAGCACAAATCTAAACCGTTTCACCGATCTGGACCACATTTTACATACTTACCCTCTGAAACCCGATAAGTAACACTGTCCATCTAAAATTTCAAGCTGCCCTCTACATTCCCTTCATTTAGACCCTTTGGCACAAATCTACAGCGTTTCACCGATCTGAACCAAAATTTACGTAACTTACTTACACTTTGGAACCCGACGAGTAACACTGTCCACTTGAAATTTCGAACAGTCCGCCGAATTCCCTACATTTAGACCCTTTGGCACAAATATATACCGTTCCACCGATTTGAACCAAATTTTACGTAGGCCTACTTACCCTGTAGAGATATTACACATGGAACGATACAATAAAACTGTCGTTCAGATTTGGCCCGGTGTTAAATCAGCAGAAGCTTGCGGTACAGGTTACACGGTCCATGTTCGTAACATGGCATGTTTTCCTTTGACAATGCATCTACACCATGTGCGAGGGCAACCTCTTTCAAATATCTCTAAAAGCACAACAATCAGGAATTTTCAATATTGTTACGGCTGTGAGTTTGTTTCATCGCTCGCCGCATGAGTCACAGCTGCTCCGGGCTGTGTGTGCTCTGCCTCAGTGTATTACGTGCGCGTTACACAACGGGTTGCGAAGTGAAAGGGATGGTCCAGAATATTCGTGACCCAGCCAGCGAAGGAAATGTCGAGAAGCCGTGTGTCCTGGACGATTCTAGAATTCATTGAGTCACCAGCCTGCTATATAAGCGGCCTCAACAGTGAGGGGACCGAGTTTTCTGTGGGTGTGTGTTTCTGAGCTAGTGCGTGTTTTTCCTGAGCGACAGAAGTGTGGTGACGAAGTGCCGTGCGAGTTACGAAATCCAGTGACATTGTTTCCCCAGCTTGTGGACAGCGAAACAGCGTGAAGCAGGTTATCGTAAGTAACTGTAGTTTGTGTACATGAGGAAGAGGTGCAGGTAGCTTCTGTCATGGCCACCGGACTCATTAAGACGGTTTAACTTTTGTGGTTTGTTGACAAGTGAAAGGGGCAAGAGCACTCAAGGAAGAGACTTGAGGAAACTGGAGTAAGGTTCTAATTGTTTGTATTTGCTGATGAGTAGTGTATCTTTCTGGCCGCAATAAAATTAATTATTTCTTTAAAGGAACAATCTGTGTTGTGCTTCAACCCACCGTAATCCAGTTAACAAAAGTGCCACTAGGGGGTGGCACGTAACAACTGGTGTCAGAAGTGGGATTTTGAACTCAAACACAAGCACAACACCTGACGGTCCTGCTTTCAAAACCCGAGCAGGTCATTTTTTTAAATTTTCCTGTGAGTGCATGCCCTATACAAGACAAACAACCATAAAGGAAGCGCAATTGGCAGCATTGCTAGAAAAGTTGTGGCATGGAAGCCAAGATGGAAGACGGCCAGAAGAAGATGGAGGACGGCCAGAAGAAGTTAGCCGAGGACCTAACTGCCAAACTAGAAGACGGCCAGAAGAAGCTAGCGGAGGACCTGAAGAGGATAGAGGACGGCCAGAAGAAGATGGAAGACGGTCAGAATAAGTTGACACAGGACCTCAAGAAATTAGAACTGGGTCTGCGTGAGGAAGTCACGGCAGTGGAAAAGAAGTTCGACGCCTTACAAGTGGAAGTTGCCGAGCTGCGCCAACGCCCGCTGATGGGGGTGGAGGAGAAATTCAACGCCTTACAAAAGGAAGTTGCCGAGCTGCGCCAACGCCCACTGACGGGAATGGAAGCGAGATTCAACGCTCTTCAAGAGGAAGTTGCCGAGCTGCGCCAACGTCCGCTCACTGTTACACCGGGAATATCAGGAACGGGACAGAGCAGAGTGACGCCCCCAACCTTCGACGGAAAGGTCCCGTGGAGCACCTACTTACGTCAGTTCGAGGCAGCCTGTTCCATAAACAACTGGAACAGCACGGAAAAGGCTACAGCTCTTATTGTAGCGCTGAGAGGGGACGCCCTTAACGTCCTTCAGGCCATCCCGACTGGATCCCAGGACTACGCTTCACTAATCGAACATATGGAGTCCCGACATGGAGATAGCCATCTTCAGCAGGCCTACCAGATGCAGCTCCGGACCCGGGCACAAAAGAACGCGGAAACCCTGCAGGAGTTCGAGATGGACATCGCACGCCTATCCAACAGCGCCGGCCGACTTTCTGGAACAGATTGCGACACAGACCTTCACCGACGGGCTACGGGACTCGGACACTCAACAGGCGCTGCGACTTGCGCGCAATAAGACCCTGGCAGATGCGCTGAGCCACGCACTTGAGTTCGAGACGGCAAAACAGGCATCTAGAATGCACGCGCGGGTGCGTCAAGTGGACATCGACGAACCAGTAAAAACCAACGAGACCAAGCCCCTGGCCGACGAATTGATGGAGGCGCTAAGCCGTTTCTTCGATAGTCGCGGCGCCACCAGCAACGACACCGCTGGAAGACAACCGGAGAGGCGGCCCGGAAGAGGACTTCCGACCTGCTGGACCTGCGGTAAGAAAGGCCACCTGAGCAAGGACTGCGGTGATCGCCGCCGCAGAGGGTATCCGACGGGAAATCAGTCGTCTGAAAACCACGCGGCCCAGGGAAGCGAGTATTAGCCAGCCTTGGGGGGCAAAGGTTGGCTTGTGACAGTCGTCAAGCCCCGACAGTCCAAGTTCGTGTGACGCAGTTACGGAGGGATAATAGCAGCCTGATGGTCGACGGAGTCGTCAACGGAGAGACCTGGCCCATGCTAATCGACACGGGAGCATCGAGGACCATCGTCAGTCCTACCGTGATCCCGAAGTGGAGAGTGCAACCCACACAAAGGAACCTCCAGCTAATAACCGCGACCAGAGAGACCGCATCGGTACATGGCGAAGCATCACTGGAGTTCGTCATTGGTCGACGGGCGATAAAGCATCCAGTGCTTGTGGCTGACGTATCAAATGAAGTGATCATCGGACTGGACTTCCTGGACCAGAACAACATCATCTTGGATCTGAGTACCAACACTCTGCACTTCGGAGGTGAGGAACTTGCTTTGCAACCAGCACACGAGGCCGTCGCCACACGACGAGTAAGGCTGAGAGAGGACGTCATCGTTCCAGCCAGGACGGAAGTCAGCGCTGGCGTAATTGTCGACGGAACAGCTGAGGGAGTGGCGGCTGTCATCGAGCCAAAATATGAGGACATCCAGACAAAAGGACTGCTAGTTGCCAAGACCCTCATCAACACGACGCCTCGGCCGTACGTCCGCCTGTCCAACCTGAACGACTACGATATTACGGTTCACCGGGACACCAACCTAGGAGTCTGCGAGCCCGTTACATGGATTGCCCGCATCACAGACACGACGGACGGACACCTGCAGACGGACAACCGAAGAAGACGCGCCCTGCCAGAAGAACTACAGAAGCTGTACCAAGGATCCCAGGACCATTTAGACGAGGAACAATCACGCCAACTTCGGGACCTGCTACACGAATTCCAGGATGTCTTCTCCGAGGGGAGCAAAGACTTCGGCAGGACAAGCTTGGTCCAGCACAGAATCGACGTTGGGGACAGCGCACCGATTAGGGCCCCATTCCGACGTGTCCCGCTCGCCAAGCAAGCCGAAGTCGACTGGATGGTAGAAGAGATGAAGAAGCAAGGGGTGATCGAGCCATCACATAGTCCTTGGAGTTCTCCGGTCGTGCTAGTGAAGAAGAAGGACGGTTCCACCAGGTTCTGCGTGGACTACAGGCGGGTGAACGACGTCACGAAGAAGGACAGCTACCCTCTACCCCGGATCGACGACACGCTGGATACCATATCAGGGTCAAGATGGTTCTCCACCTTGGATTTGAAGAGTGGCTACTGGCAGGTGGAGGTCCACCCTAAGGACTGCGAGAAAACTGCGTTCTCTGTGGGCAGCGGGCTCTGGCAGTTCACCGTCATGCCATTCGGTCTGTGCAACGCCCCTGCGACCTTCGAAAGGCTAATGGAGTCCATTCTGAGGGGACTACACTGGAAGACCTGCCTGGTCTACCTAGATGACGTCATTGTTCTGGCAAGAAGCTTCGAGGAGCACTACAGCAACCTGAAGGAGATCCTGATGAAGCTACGGGCTGCCCAGCTGAAGTTGAGCCCCAAGAAGTGTCAGCTCTTCCAGAAGCAGGTCCAGTACCTTGGGCATATAATCTCCGAGGAGGGGGTGCGCACCGACCCAGAGAAGACCGCAGCTGTGAGGGAGTGGCCAGTTCCGAAGGACAAGTCCCAACTACTAAGCTTCCTGGGACTCTGCACTTATTACCGTCGCTTCGTGAAAGGATTCGCCGACATCGCCAAACCTTTACATCGACTGACTGAGAAGGACCAACTCTTCACGTGTACAGCAGAATGCCACAGTGCCTTCGAACAACTCAAGCAGGCTCTGTGCTCCGCACCTATTCTGGCCTACCCCAGACCTGGAACGAGGTTCATCGTCGATACCGATGCCAGCGACTTTGGCATAGGGGGAATCCTGTCGCAAGTAGTGGACGGCGAGGAGAGAGTAGTGGCCTACTTCAGCAAGGTCTTGTCAAAGCCAGAAAGGAACTACTGCGTGACCAGGAAGGAGCTGCTCGCCATCGTGAAGACCATTGAACACTTCCACAGGTACCTGTACGGGCAAGAATTTCTCATCAGGACCGACCCTGCATCCTTGCGGTGGCTCCTGAACTTCAAGTAGCCCGAGGGTCAACTCGCGCGCCGGTTAGAGAAGCTTCAACAGTAAAACTTTGAGATTCAGCACAGGAAAGGCCAACTGCATTCTAACGCCGACGCCCTGTCACGAAAACCGTGCCCCGAAGACTGCACCTTCTGTGCCCGAAGGGAGGAGAACACCGGGATACAGTGCCGAAGGACTACCGTGGAATTTCAAGGGAGCTGGAGCCGCGAATCTTTCACGCGGGCACAAGCAGAAGACCTGGGACTGATAGCCGAATGGAAGAGGACCTGTGTCCCCAGACCCGGGTGGAACATTGTGAGTGACTGCAGCCCAAAGTTTAAGTCCTACTGGGCGCAGTGGGACTCGCTGGTTGTGAGGGATGGCCTCATATGCCGTACCTGGGAGAGCACCGACGGGAAGACATCTCGGGAACAAGTCGTCGTTCCAAAGGCTATGACGGAGGAAGTCCTGAAGGAAGTCCATGGAGGATCATCTGGTGGACATCTAGGGATAAAGAAGACCCTGGAGAAGCTGAGAGAGCGGTTCTACTGGATCGGATGCCGAACTGACGTGGAGAACCACTGCGTGAGGTGCCACGATTGCGCAGCCAGCAAGGGCCCAGGACGAATACGACGGGGTCCACTGAAGACCTACAACGTGGGCGGCCCCATGGAGAGAGTGGCCATCGATGTTGTTGGGCCATTCCCGTTAAGCGAGGCAGGGAACCGCTACATATTGGTCGTCAGCGACTACTTCACCAAATGGCCGGAGGCGTATGCGCTCCCTAACCAAGAAGCCGCGACGATCGCCGAGACCCTGGTGAAGGAATTCGTCAGCCGGTACGGAGTACTCCTGGAGCTGCACTCCGACCAAGGGAGGAACTTCGAGTCGCAGGTGTTCCAGAACCTATGCCAGCTGCTGGGAATCCGGAAGGACAACGCCGCTACACCCTCAGTCCGACGGGATGGTAGAGCGATTCAATCGCACCATCGAGAACCATCTCCGAATAGTCGTCAGCGAGCACCAGAGGGATTGGGACAAACATCTTCCACCATTTCTCCTGGCCTACCGCGCCGCCGTGCATGAAGCCACCGGGTGCACACCAGCCCGGGCCATGTTTGGGAGGGAGCTCCGTCTACCTGTCGATCTTGCCTTCGGCCGACCTGGGAATGATCCGGTCCCAGTAAGCCAGTATTGTCAAGAACTGGTCGACCAACTGGAGGACGTGCACGCGTTCGCGAGGAGGAAACTGCGGATCGAGACCGACCGAATGAAGACCCGATACGACCAACAGACGGATGCCGGCGGATTCCACGAGGACGACCTGGTCTGGCTCTTCAACCCATTACGGAAGAAAGGCCTGTCACCCAAACTGCAGAAGTCCTGGGAGGGCCCGTATCGTGTCGTGATACGGATCAACGATGTCATCTACAGGATCCAGCGGAGCCCGAGGGCGAAGATGAAGATCGTGCATCGAGATCGCCTGGCAGCCTACGGAGGGAAACAGACTGACCAATGATTGATCGGGACGATCAGCCTTTTAGGAAGGGGGTGGTGTTACGGCTGTGAGTTTGTTTCATCGCTCGCCGCATGAGTCACAGCTGCTCCGGGCTGTGTGTGCTCTGCCTCAGTGTATTACGTGCGCGTTACGCAACGGGTTGCGAAGTGAAAGGGATGGTCCAGAATATTCGTGACCCAGCCAGCGAAGGAAATGTCGAGAAGCCGTGTGTCCTGGACGATTCTAGAATTTATTGAGTCACCAGCCTGCTATATAAGCGGCCTCAACAGTGAGGGGCCGAGTTTTCTGTGGGTGTGTGTTTCTGAGCTAGTGCGTGTTTTTCCTGTGCGACAGAAGTGTGGTGACGAAGTGCCGTGCGAGTTACGAAATCCAGTGACATTGTTTCCCCAGCTTGTGGACAGCGAAACAGCGTGAAGCAGGTTATCGTAAGTAACTGTAGTTTGTGTACATGAGGAAGAGGTGCAGGTAGCTTCTGTCATGGCCACCGGACTCATTAAGACGGTTTAACTTTTGTGGTTTGTTGACAAGTGAAAGGGGCAAGAGCGCTCAAGGAAGAGACTTGAGGAAACTGGAGTAAGGTTCTAATTGTTTGTATTTGCTGATGAGTAGTGTATCTTTCTGGCCGCAATAAAATTAAATATTTCTTTAAAGGAACAATCTGTGTTGTGCTTCAACCCACCGTAATCCAGTTAACAAAAGTGCCACTAGGGGGTGGCACGTAACAATATATATATTTAGAGAGGAATGTGAGGCAAAAGTGTTGTTGGAGATTTTCAATCACTGGGATGTAACGCTGGTTGGTTGGTTCTTAAGTTTAGGGGCTCCGACAACGCGGTCATGTAGCCCCGTGTACTTTGGGTGTGTGTAGAATCTGTCTGATAACCGGTGTTAATTGTGATGACTGTATTAGTGTGTGTTATCTGTTTTTTAATTCAAGTAAGGTCTGCAGACTTTTGAATTTTTGAAATAGTTCTTACTTTTGCTGCCAAACGCCACCGTCAACGACTACTAGGCCTAGTTCAGAACTTAGCTACCAGACGCCACCGCAGTCGGCTCTTGGCAACGAACGTAGGAACCTAAGAGCGTTGTTTACATTCTTAACCTATACAATTTAGCTTCACACATGTGTAATTCGTGCAAGGTTCTTTAACATGCCATAAATCTATGACATGGGACCGTCGGCTTGACTTCCCCTCCGAAGGAAGGCATACTGAGGGATTTTAACGCTCTTAAAATATCCGACGACTTCGGCCGGATTTGAATCCGCGATCGATGTAACGCTGAAAAAGGCTGAATAATGTACATCAGTTGCCAAGGTGAGAGATATTTGACGTTCAAATCATCATTAATTGTGGGAAAATTACACCTTGATTAGCTTAAGGAAAAATACTTTTAATTCCCAATATTACGATAGATTTGCCATTCCAGTATGCAAGAGTGCAGTTCCCTCTTCAAACAATATTCGCAATCACTATTAACAAAGCGCAATGACACATACTTAACAGCAGCAGGTGTACATTTCGACAAAACCATTTTTTCCATGGGCAACTGTAGGCTATGTGGCGTGTTCATGAGTATCCTGACAACAAAATCGTTATGTGTCAGCAAAACATGCCAAAATCAAAAACGTAATTCTAAAATGTATTCACATAAGGTAACAACTGAACTTTCTCAAGTCTATGGAATTCCCATTTCGCGGCTCATACTAATATACTGTAGGTATCAGAAGTTTCCCAATTGAAATAGACCCACCCAGCCGAGATTGCTGTAATAGAATAGACCAATTATCAGCAATAATGCATCATCCTCATTGTCTGCATCGCGTGCGAAGCCGCGGGTACCTGCTAGTGTATATATATCACTTTCTTGTGGACACGATAATTACCGCAATTTTGCACCAATCACTTTGATTTTTTTACATAATAGGCTATGAATCCGTTTAAAATCTAGGTCGAGTTCGTTAATGGGCACAATCGGTCGAAAAGGGGGTGGGGGTGGAAATGGGTGTCTTTTTTTTCTCGAAAAAGTGAAATATTGCTATAACTCTCTTAATATGAGAAATATCGAATCCATTCAAAGTTCATACTATGTCTCGGATAAGGCCCAAAAATTTATGTTTGAAAAGTTTTTTTTGATAGCACCAACCATTGACCAAAGGGGTGGGAAAATGTGGGTTTTTCGGGAAACGTTAATCGTATCTCTCTTAATAGACACAATCTCAAAACCGTACAAAATGGACAATATTTCCCTAATAATTACCTAAAACTTTTGTCTGAAAGAATCTTTGATATGACCCACCATTACGCCAAGGGATGAGCAAAATGATTTCGGAATTAGAAGAAAATGCTAAGAGCCATCAGATGTTGCTATGACAAGGCTACTAAATTGATGAGGGATGAGCCATCAGAGGTTGCCATGACAACGCCGTTGCACGAGATCACATTCAGTTTTCCATCTGACTCTGTGGGAAGCGGCTTCGGTGACGGAACTGGTAGCATGCTGAACTTCTATGCCCAAGGTCGCGGGTTCAAAGCCGGCCAAAGTCTTCGGATTTTCTAAGAGTGCTAAAAATCCCTCAGTATGCTTTCCATCGGAGTTGAAGTTCCAACGTTCGTTGCTGGTTGCGGTGGCATCTAGTAGCCAATTCACAGCTAGGTGTCGTTGACGGTAGTAATTGGTAGCAAAATTAGGAACTACTACTTGAACTTGACCCACTGCAGTCCTTACATGAATTGCAGACTAATACTGCCATCACAAGCGGCTTCGGTGGCGTAGTCGGTAGCATTCTGAACTGCTATACCCAAGATAGCGGGTTCAAACCCGGCCGAAGTCATCGGATTTTTTTTAAGAGCGTTAAAAATCCTTCAATATGCCTTCCTTCGGAGGGGAAGTAAAGCCGGCGGTCCCATGTCATAGATTTATGGCATGTAAAAGATCCTTTCACAGACTAAACTTGTCCCCTCAGGGGCTCACATCTAGTGGGACGTGGGTTGGCGACCACGGGACCCCAGCTGAGTCCGGCATTGCTTCCACTTACTTGTGCCGGGCTCCTCTCTGTCTTCTTTCCTGTCGACCTCACTTGGTCAACTCTTGTTCTCTTCCGACCCCGACGGTATTAGGGTATCCGAGGCCTAGGGAGTCTCTTCCTTTCCCGCCTTAATTGGCCCTTGTCTCATCTTTTCTGATTCCCTCCTTCTGCGAGGGGTCAGCCTTCTTTTTCTCTTCCTTTTACCTCATGCCTTGTGCTCTAGGCCCTTAAGGAGGCTGGGTGTATGTAGCCCCACCACTTCTGGTGCACCCTAGATAATGCTACACCCTCAGGGGCTCACGGCTGGTGAGTTCGGGAGTTGGCGACCCCGAGGGATTCCTGAGCTGGGTCCGTTTTCCCCTTTAGTCTCTTACCTTTGGGGCGGACCCTCTCCTCTTTCACTTTCCTATATGCCTTTCATGGCTCTCCTTCCTTCAATGTCCCTCAATCCGCCTTCTCCGACAAAGTACACGGGGCTACATGACCGCGTTGTCGCAGCCCCTAAACTAAGGAACCAACCAACCAACGCCTTCTCCGAGGGTTGAGGGCATTTCTTTTCCTTCTGTCCTTTTATTTGCCTTATTCTCCTTTAGTTTTCCATTTCTTCTTCTAGTATGTAGGTTAGTAGTTAGTTTTAGTTTTAAGTTCGCTTTTCATTTTCATCTTCACGATCACCCAAACCATCAGGGGCCGATAACCTAGATGTCAGGCCCCTTAAAACAACAATTATCATCATCATCAACTAAACTTGTGTAAAGCAAAATTTGTTAGGTTAGATTTCGTCAGAACGCTCTATCAAAGTTCCAACGTTCGCCACTAGGTAGCATTGATATCTGGTGGCGAAAGTTGGAACTACTTGAAATTGAACGTAACTAGTAGCTCACCCTTTAGGGTGTCCGCTGGAAGCAGCTACAGACTCAGGCGAGCCGAACATGTCCTCGGACCCTCCCGGCATTAAAAGCCCTACGATAAATAAATAAACTGCCATCACAATTAACACCGTTTATCAGACAGATTCTACACACACCCAAAGTACACGGGGCTACATGACCACGTTGCCGCAGCCCCAAAACTGAGGAACCAACAAACATATCTGCGGGAGATAACATTTTGCGTGAAGAAGTAACAGACAGTTAGATAGTTACACATCAGTGTCGAAACCTTGCATAAGGACAGTGTGGACCACAAGTATAAAAAAGGACCCCAAATGACGAGGAGGCTACCGTCCCCATAAGACAATAAAATGTTAAAAATATGCATAAAAAGACGAAAACGAAGTTAATTAAGCTTCAATTGTAAAATACTTTCTCGCAATAAGTGAGGTCTGATCCTTCTACGAAAACCTGCATATTCTGCCTATTTTCGCCTATCCCCTAGTTTGTCCGGTGAAATCTACCTCCGCCTTCCGGCGTGCCGAGAGGAATATTTTTGGTATTCTCTAAGTCTATTGAATATTGCTGTGGTTAGTTGACCTCGATGTTCCACCCCCTAAATCAACTTAGACCAATTTAATAGATGTCATCTAAATGTTACGGAAATGAAATAGGCGAACCATCTCCAGAAGGGAAACATCAGGAGAATATTGTCATCGCGCCAGAGGGCAGTTCAACACGCTGCAACGGGGTGCGTACAGTGCAGTACACATGCGCGGACCGCCAAACCAAACCTAAATATATCGGCTTCCCGCATGCCAATAGTTGATATTGCTGCAGACGACACGCAGCCAGTGAATGAAGGAATGTGCTGAGTGAGTGAAGCAAGAAATGACTAACTTAATGTTTTTGGAATGTGCGATACGCAGTGAGCGAGAAGACATCTGCAGTTCAAACCCAACTGCCATCTCCTGGTGCGATATCAATACTTTTGAGACTAACGGTGGACAACGTTTTGCAGGTACAGTAATGCAAAATTAGTTAACGACGTAGTGTATGTTGTGGCATTAAATAGAATATAGAAAAGGAAATCCCTGAAAATAGGGCATTATTGTCACATGCAGATATGTTCCCTTGGGAGCCTTTCTAGGGCTGGCCATGCAGTGCAAAAGTGCTTGCGAACGTAGTGTGCTGCTCGTCTGCAAGATAAAATGACTTGTTTGGCGTTGTCTGTTTCAACTCGACATCACGAGGTCAAGTTATCTTGGCTGAGCTTCTCTTTCTGGGCAGGCCATCACTTATTTATTTAGCGTATGGCTTTTAGTGCCAGGAGTGTCCGAGGACATGTTCGGCTCGCCAGAGGCTGTAGCTGCTTCAAGCGGATACCTATAGGGTGAGCTACAAGTTCCGTTCAATTTCAAGTAGTTCCACTTTTGCTACCAGATGTCACATAAATCTAGTGGTGAACGTTCGAACTTTCATAGAGCGTTTCAACGAAATCTAACATAGACATTTAGCTTCACACAAGTTTAGTTAGTGGAAGGAACTTTTACATGCCATAAATCTATGACATGGGACCGCTGGCTTTACTTCCCCTCCGAAGGAAGCATACTAAAGGATTTTAACGCTCTTAAAAATCCGACGACTTCGGCCGGGTTTGAACCCGCGATCTTGGGCACAGCAGTTCAGCAAGCTACCAACTACGCCACCGAAAAACTGAGGCAGTTGAGCTGGAGAGCCATAGTTTCTGTCAGCGTCAACATTTCAATCACGGACCGGGTGTTCTTGACATTTGAATTCTACAAACCATAGGTGACCTGAAACCTTGCTCACCCTCACGTGAAGAGCTTCCAGGAAACTTTATTCTTTCCAGTCTACAATCGTAGCGAGACTCCAGGATCATTTCAAGGACGGTCAACAATGGGTTTCGAAACTACTCGTCTTCTGAGTCCGAATTAGCCTGTCCAGGCATATGCCCTAGCGCATGTGGTACCCCGGTTAATAATAATAATAATAATAATAATAATAATAATAATAATAATAATAATAACCGACAGTAGTGGCTACGCTGGCTAAAGCGCAGCATTAGGTCATGGGGCCAAGCTCTCTGCTGACTCGGTAGACGCGTGGGTTCGAACCCCACCGTCGGTTGTCCTTGAAATGGTTTTCCGTGGTTTCCCCATTTTCAACACCAGGCAAATGCTGGGACGGTACCTTCTGACAGACCACGGCCACTTCCTTCCACATCCTTGCCCAGTTTCATTCACCATCATTCATTTAATCTCTCATTAACCCCTCTCATGAGGTTGGCGTCAGGAAGGGCATCCGGCCGTAAAAACTATCGCCACAAAGACTTCCATCGCATCTCATCCCCGACCCCGTTGGAAAACGGGAATAATAAGGGGTAGACATACGTACAATAATAATAATAATAATAATAATAATAACTGAAAGACAATATCACAAAGGCTTACAAAAGCGTCGGCTAACCTCCAAGAAAACCGAAGCATAGATGGTGGAATAAAATCTGTGACAAAGCAATTGAATGCCGAATTAAAACCTGAAAAAATTGGAATTCACACAAAACAAAAAGGGATGAATTTCTAAAATTCAAAAACAGGTTTCGAAAACCATTAGATCAGAAAAATAAATTTAGATGAGATTGATGGTAATTGAGCAGGACTTCAAAATAGAAAATAATACACTAACCTACTATAAAACATTTAGGGAATAATTATCATATTATTAGACACATAGTCTTTGCTTCAAACGTCCAGATGGGACCCTTGAAGCAAGTAATAAGGAAAATGGCCAACTTCTCGCAAATTATTATAAAAATCTCGATAGCACATTACATTTGAAAAATCTCTACCTGACTCAGAACCACCTACATTAGGAGAAGTAAATCAAATAATCCATGAACTAAGAGATAATAATGCACCAGGAGACGATGGTATATCAGTTGAAATGTGGAAACTAGGTGGTGATAGCTTAGCTCACTAAATTCTCACCATATCCAAGATATCTGGAATACATAAAAGGTTCCTGATGAACGTAAATGTGCACTAATACACTCCTTACATAAGAAAGGGGATAAATCTGATGTCAATAATTACCGAGGGATATCACTATTACCAGTTGCTTGCGAACGTTTCACGAAAGCACTACTTACAAGACTTGAAAAGCAAGCAGACCACCTAATAGATGAATACCAGGCTGGTTTCAGAAAAGAATGATCATATGTAGAACATATTTTAAATCTCAAAGCCATCTTACAAATTTGTAAAACAGGCAAACAGTAACAGTTTTTGTAGATTAAAAATTCCTCTCGGCACGCCGGAAGGCGGAGGTAGATTTCACCGGGCAAACTAGGGGATAGGCTATAATAGGCAAAATATGCAGGTTTTCGTAGGAGGATCAGACCTCATTTATTGCGAGAAAGTATTTTACAATTAGAGGTTAGTTAACATTTTTTTCGTCTTTCTATGCATATTATAAACATTTTACTGTCTTATGGAGATGGTAACCTTCTTGTCATTTGGGGTTCATTTTTATACTTGTGATCACACTGTCCTTACGCAAGGTTTGGAACTAATGTGTAACTATCTAACAGTCTGTTACTTCTTCACGCAAAATTTTATCTCCCGCAGAGATGTTGGTTGGTTCCTCAGTTTAGGGGCTGCGACAAGGTGGTCATGTAACCCCGTGTACATTGGGTGAGTGTAGAATCTGTCTGATAAACGGTGTTATTTGTGATGACTGTATTAGTCTGTAATTCAGATAAGGACTGCAGATGGTCAATTTTAAGTAGTAGTACCTAATTTTGTACCAAATACTAACGTCAACGACACCTAGCTGTGAACTTGGCTGCTAGATGCCACTGCAACCAGCAACTTGCAACGAACGTTGTAACTTCCCCTCCGAAGGAAAGCATGCTGACGGATTTTTAGCGCTCTTAGAAAATCCGGCGACTTTGGCCGTCTTTGAACCAGCGACCTTGGGCATAGAAGTTCAGCATGCTACCAGTTAGCCGCTTCCCTCATAGTCAGATGGAACAAGAAGTTCCGTGACGAACTAAAGAGCCTACTTTTCTTAAAATTAAGATTCATGCCATAGATTAATCTACAGTATATGAACCTATCTAGAAGAATGACGAAATTAAGTGGGTAATATCGAAGTGTCTTAATTAGTTCGAAATAAGGTATACTAGGCATAATGTAGCCTAATAGAGCAATACAGTTGGCAGCTCTGGCGACTGAATATATTCTTACTTCCATCTCCTAAGGTACAGAATACAAAATGTGGTTGAAGTCCAAAGGACGTTACATGGATTTAGACATTGGATCTATTAGTACACGTAAAAGCATGTTGGCAACAATGTCATGCGAGTGCTGGTCAGAAATAATCTGAAATATTATATCTTTTTGTGCCAATTTTGGATGAAATCCATTTGTTGGTATAGAAGTTACATTTTTTTTAAATTGGTCCTATCAGCAGGCTTAGAATCATGTTGGTAGAACTGACGTATATAAGTTACTCCAAATTAATGTAAAATGTCAGGTAATTTACGTGTGCATAGTTTAAAGCTGTCGGCTTGCATACTTTCTGATATATTTGGATACAAAATAGAGAGCAATTATTAACAGTTGGCAGCCCTGGTGGCTCTTAAGAATACACTCAGTCATATCTGTTTATGTACACATATTACATACAAAATTTGGTTGAAATCCAATTGATAGTGTAGAAGTTATATGCATTTAAAAATTGGACTTATCAGAAGGCTTAAAATTATTTTGGCAACGCTGTCATGTATGGCCACCTGGAAATTAAACTGAAATAGTATTATCTACATGTGTGCCAATTTTAGAATAGCTCCCATGTATACCTTCCAGGATATCCAACATAGGAGCTCAAATTTCTAGTGTGTTTTTTTTTAGCAGTTGGTAGCACTGGCATCTTTTTCAAATATGGGCCTGAGATATTCCGGTATACATCTTTACTCATACTAAATTTGGTTTCGATTGCTGCAGCCGTTTAGGAGTTGATATGGGGGGACACACACACAGCCAGACAAAAAGAAGGACAGACAGACAGACAGACAGACAGACAGACAGAAGGACAGACACATTTTCCCGGATATATTTCATAAGTCTACTTTTTCCTCATTTTTAGCCTATTTTCAATTTTGAAAAAATAGGCTTATGAGATCACCTTTTGTCCGTGTGTGTGTGCGTGTGTGTGTGTGATTCGTGTGTCCCCCCCCCCCCCTAATAAAATCTAAACGGCAGGAGCGATTTCAATGAAACTCGGAAATTTCATAGCACTATTCCGGGCGACCTCGACCGTGCCCTTCAAATTTTGTTTCGACTCACCAATCCAACATGGCGGCTGTGCGAAATATTTCACCAGTATTCAATATCTCCGAAACTATTACCGATATTACCCTGACATTTTCTATGGTGATAGAGAGAACTACTATAAGTTCACTTATGTGACTTTTGAAAACCTGGTGACTACAAAACCAACATGGCGGCCAAGCGAATTTGCGACTTTTAAATAGACGTTTCTCGCGATTTGACCAACCAAACGCAATGAAACTTGGTACAGTATATGTTTATATACATTGTAATGCACCGACATCTAACTTCGTTCAATTGTTTACATAATCACAAGATGGCGGATGTGCGAAATATTTCACCGGCATTCTATATCTCTGAAACTATTAGCGGTATCTCCATAAAATTTTGTTCGGAGATAAAGAGCACTACTGGAAGTCCTTCTATAAGACTTTCAAAAACCGGTTAACTACAAAACGAACATGGCGGCCAAGCGAATTTGAAAATTTTAAATAGACCTTTCTCGCGATTTAATGTTCCAAGCGCACTGAAACCTGGTACAGGAAATATTTATACACATTGTAATCCACTGGTATCTAATTTAGTTAAATTGTTTACATAACCTCAAGATGGCGGTAGTGCGAATTTTAAAATTAAGTTTTTATTTCTTGTGATGTAGTCATGCGATCGAAGTGAAAGTTTTAATAATGAACCTACACAATAATTTTCCTTTAATGGTACATGACTCTATGGTCTATACATTTAACAATCCAACATGGCGACAATCCGAAATACTTAGACGATACTGAATATCTACGAGTCTATTTTAGCAATCAAACTGCATTTTTTAATGTTCATAGGGGCTATGAACTTAAGTTCACCTATAGGACTTTAAATAACCTGGTGATCACAAATCCAACATGGCGGCGACGCGAATTATAAATATTCACATGGACGTTTCTCGCAATTTAACCATCCGCGTACAGTGAAACTTGGTACAGTAAATCCTTATACGAATGTTAATCCACTGGCATCTAATTTATTTAAATTGTTTCCATAACCTCAAGATGGCAGCTGTGAAACATTTTAAAATCTTCTTGTTACTTCTTGTGTCCTAACTATGCGATTGAAGTTTGAATACTACACGTTCACAATAATCTGCATGTAACAGTACATAACTCTAGGACATTCATATATAAAATCCAACATGGCGACCATCCGAAATATTTAGTCGGTTCTCAATATCTACGAATCTATTACAGCGATCAAACTGAAATAGTGTATGTTGATAGTGGCAATTAGCATAAGTAGGATATATGAAAATAGGCTGTATAGTTCTTCACGGAACTACTTGTTGAAAAGTGTGAAAAGTAGGCTAAAAATGAATGTGATCTCGTCAATGGCGTTGTCTTGGCAACCTCTGATAGATCAACCCTCATCAATTTAAAAGCGTTGTTATGGTAACCTCTGATGGCACTTGACATTTTTTAAAATTCTGAAATCATTTTTCTCATCCCTTGGCGTAATGGTGGGTCATATCAAAAATTCTTTCAGACAAAAGTTTTAGGTAATTATTAGGGGAATATTTTCCATTTTGTACGGTTTTGATATTGTGCCTATTAAGAGAGATATGATTAATGTTTCCAGAAAAACCCACTTTTTTGCACCCCTTTGGTCAATGGTTGGTACTATCAAAAAACTTATTTGACATAAATTGTTGACACTTATCCGACACATATTATGAACTTTGAAAGGATTCGATATTTCACGTATTAAGAGAGTTATAGCAAAATTTCACTTTTTCGAAAAAAGCCCCCCATTTTCACCCCCTTCAACCGATTTTGCCCATTAACGAACTCGACCGAGATTTTATAGGGATACATATTATGTAAAAAATTCAAAGTGATTGGTACAAAATTACGGCAGTTATCGTGTCCACAAAAAACTGATATATATATATATATATATATATATATATATATATATATATACACATATATACATAAATTATATATAAACTTTTGAACTGACGGTGGTTTTGGGGTCTGGGGGAAGTGAAACGCGAAGATATGTCGAAATTTTCCGGAAGTCGAAACATGGTACCCATTGCAATAGTTAGCTTTCTAATGAAATCTACCTAAAAAAAGCATATGATTCCACAGATAGACAAACACTTTTTGATGTGTTGGAAGAATTCAGAGTAGATAGGAAAACACGAAATTTGATCAGACAGATAGACTGTCTGACACCACCTCCAAAGTTAAGTTCTTAGGATACATTTCTGAACCTTTTGCTATTTGGACAGGTTTCAGATAAGGAGATGGTTTTTCTCCATTATTGTTCAATCTAGTGCTAGAGAACGTAATCCGAACCCGGGACAATGAAATAAATGGGATTAATATCGTTAAGGTAGTTAAAGATAAAATTCATAAATGTTTAGCCTTATCAGATGATCTCGTAATTCAAATATGTTTAGGACAGCATTGGGGATTTTTAGGAGACTATTTTTGATTTCCCCTATGAACAAAGCGGATTCTTCGGGGCGACAGCCAAGAACGCTAGCCACTACACCACGAGGTGATCTCAAAATACTCTGTTTAACGTTCTCTCCATCTGTATAGTTTTGTCCCGTAAGGTTGGAGCCACCCTATACTTCTTCTTTCGTTTCACCCTCTTTGGGGTACGTTGAATCAATCATTTCCCTGTACGCTGTTCTATCCGTAGAGACCAGTACTTCTTCAGTCTTTCCGATCTTCTTTTCCTCTCTTCTTCCGAGATAATGGGTTTGGATTTTAGTGTAATTCTGTCTTGGAACCTTATATTTTCGTCTTTCGTAATTAATTTGGCTGTTCGATCGAGTAATGATTTCTGTCATTTTCAATTCTACTAGGTCTTTTAGATTTCTTTAAACCAGTTGGATTTTGTATTATGATTATGGAAAGAGTCAAAGATTTGTTTCGTTAATCTATTAGAATCCATTCTCAGAAGATGACCGTAAAAAATTATCCTCCTTTTTCGCATGGTATCTGAGAGTTTTTCATTTTTCTGGTAGAGAGTTTCATTCCTAATGTATATAATGTTGTTAATCCTGAAATTTTGGTCCTATAATTTTTCTTAAATTTTTCCTCCCTTCAGCTCAAGTTTTTCCATTTGGCCCTTAAAATTTATAGTTAGTGTTTCTGCTGCGTACAGTGCTTCTGGCTTAATCACTGTCTTGTAATGTTTAATTTTGGACCCCCCTCCCCATGAAAGGGATTTTAATTGTATGTATATTTTGTTAATTGGAAGGCCAGTTCAAGCTTTTTTTTTCCTGGATTCCATTGCTTTACGTTCCCCATCATTCCAACTAATCCATTCTCCGAGATATTTGAATTCTTGTACTATTTCAATTTTTTGTTCCATAACTTTGAAGTATTTACGAGGGTGTTTGTTGTTCGTCATGATCTTGGTATTTTTCGAAAGAGATGTGAAGACCTGCAGTATTTTAGCTGCTTGTTTCTCTAGTTCAAGGATTTGCTCACTTGCTTCCTTCAATGTTTCAGCCAACAAGGCCATATCATCTGCAAAAGCTATACAATTGATTTTAAGGTTCTTCTTTTTGCAACCCAGTCTTATTCCACTCTTTATATTCGTGTTCCATTCTCTGACTACTTTCTCAAGCGCACAGTTGAGCAACAACGGTGAGAGCCCCATCACCTTGTCGTACTCCCGTTCTTATTTCGAAGGGGTCGGATATTTCACCCATGAATTTAACTTTCGATAAAGTACAGTATTTGTGATAGTCACTTTTATGATATTAGTTGTTTTCTTATCCAAACCCAATTCTTCCAGTACTAATAAAAGAGATTTTCTATCAATCGAATAATACGCTTTTTTGAAATCAATGAATGAGATTACGTACGTCTTTTCCCATGATTTTTGGTATGCCGTAATGTTTTTGAGGTTTAGTATTTGTTCAGTGCATAACCTACCCTTTCTGAAACCTCCCTGGTATTCTCTGAGTTGTGGGTCCAATTGTGGCTATGCTCTGCTTAAAAGGACTTTAGAAAGAATCTTGAATGTTACATCCAGCAACGATATTCCTCTATAATTGTTTGGGCCCGTTTTCAAGCCTTTCTTGTGAATAGGGTGGATGAGGGCTGTTTTCCACTCTACAGGGATCGTCTCTTCTTTCCAGATTTGATCGAAAACACATTGAAGGGATGTAATTGCATTTTTGTCAGCTTTTTTCCACAGTTCGGTCACTATTTGGTTTTCTCCAGATGCTTTGTTGTTTTTTAATTCTGAAATGATCTTTTGTAATTCTTCCGTTGTCGGTGGTTCTCAGTATGGCCTTTGAAAGTTATTTGGGGTGAATTCAAAATTTTTCGAGGATGGGTTCACAATTCAAAAGTTTCTCGAAGTATTCTGCTAGTATCTTACAATTTTCCATGTTATTATGAGCGATAGCCCCATTTACATCTCGGAAGTGAAGGGTTGATGGTCTGTACCTTGATAACCTTTGCTTGAAAGTTCTGTAGAAGCTTCTCGTGTTGTTTCTGGTAAATTCTTCATCAATTTGGAGGATATTTTTGTTTTTATGTGCTTTCTTAACCCTTTTTATGTTTTTATTAACCACTGGACAAGGGTGGAGGCTGAAAGATGGTGGGAAGACAGAAGACGTTGGAGAGGCTTGTGTTCCAAACAGACCCGGCCAGTGGCTGGAAACTGTGCAAGATGATGATGATGATTAACTAATTTCCTAACCCTAAGAAAATCTAATCTGCTTTCTTCTGATTTCTGTGATTGCCATTTTTGCCATGCCTGTTTTCTTGTTTCAATGTGTGCATCACATTCCAGAGACCACCAGGCATGCTTTCTAATTTTTATTTGAGGTGCTACCTTTTCAGCTTCAGTAAGTAAGTTTTCCCTGATATTCTCCCAACGTTGTGTCTGAATTGTTTCCGTTGCTTTTGTGAAGTCATCTGAACTTAGTATTTTTTCCGTGCCGTACTTACGACCTTTAATTGGCTTCATGGTGCATTTCCTATTTGGGATGACTTTAAACTTAATTCTAGAAAGGTAGTGGTCCGAATCCAAGTTTGCACCCTGGAGTACCCGAACATTCAGGATTTCTGTGTGGAAGGTCTCCTTGATTGCCACATGATCAAGTTGAAATTCCCCTAAATTGGGATTTGGGGATACCCATGTATTTTGTTTTCGTGGTAGTTTTTTGAAAGCTGTAGATTTAAGAAGTAAATTATGTGCCTGGCAAAGTTCTATTAGCCTGATGCCATTTCTGTTTGTTCTGTTGTGGGCAGGATAATCTCCCACGATTTTCTTATATTTTTTTTTACCAATCTGCGCATTCAAATCTCCAAGAAGGATGATGTTATGTTTATCTGGAATTTTCTGAATAAGGTCATCTAATTGATTCCAAAAGGTCTCCACATTTTCTTTGTTTTTCCTATTATCTTCATTTATAGGGCATGCGCATTGATAATTGTGAAGATTTTGTTTGTGCTCTGTATCTATGTATCTTGTTTCCTGAATGGTTGTTATGAGTATGTTGTGGCTTCTTAGTGTATCCGTTAGATGTTTGAGTTTTCCAGCTTTTAACAAAGAATTTACATTAAAAGTTGCTTAGTAGGCCTACGTTGGCTTTCTATGTTGAAATTTGGATGAGATTCCAAGACACTGCGACTTGTCTTTATTCTTGTGTAACGATGCAGACTCCCCAGAATCCGAATGTTTGCTGACGTACTGGCGTACGCTGGATCGTCCACATTGCACACTTCCATGATAGATGAAAGTTTTTTTGGGTGGCCCGAAAGCCACAAAAAAATACAACCAAGATTGTGAGTCCTGGAGGCAGTTCTTCCGCTCCCTCCGCCGTTGGGAATCTGGAATTCCTCTTCCGCCGTCAGGACCGTTGACCAAGTTTCACCTAGTAACCCTAGGCAGGGGCCCTTACAGGGTGCTACCATCCGGAGCCAGATGGACCCAGGTTTCACTTGCGGAAGAGTGGCTACGAAATGGATGGTGGCAAAGTTGCAAGGAGACCCAGAGAAAGGCCTAAAGAAATATAGATACATGTTGTGAAGAAGGACATCGGGAAGCAGCGTAACCTGACAGCCATCTTTGATGGAGAAATGCGTTTAGACAGGAATACTTGGAAGAAGTTCACTGTTGTACTCGGTTTGCTGGAACGGGGCAAGGCTGATGATGGTCATGCTAAGTACAGTTGTGAGCTTATACAACGAGTGGCTGAGTTGAGAGCATAAGTTAAGAGCCCAGCACAGTACTAAAAATTCTTTACCCCATTTTTAATTGCATAACTAAAGCCTTCCCAGCTGAGTCCGGCATCCACTTACTTGTACCGAGCTCCTCTCAGTCTTTTTTTCCCTGTCGACCTCCATTGGTCAACTCTTGTTCTCTTCCGACCCATACAGTATTAGTGTATCCGAGGCCCAGGGAGTCGTTTACTTTCCCGTCTTAATTGGCCCTTGTCGATCTTTCCTGATACCTTCATTCTTCGAGGTGTCACACCTTTTTTGATTTTTCATGATATCTTGCGTAACGTCTTGCGCCAAAGAATTTATTTTCTGTTTTCACCTCAGCCGTTTATTTTATAAGCTTACAATGGTAAATATTGATAATTCTATAGTTTTATTATCTTAGACTAAATTTCAGTCATAGTATGTCAAGAACTGGTGTGACATACACGAAAAGACTCACGACACTTTCTTTGAGATGACTGCTTTTGAGCGAAGAGTAAGTGAAGCAATATGCTATGCGAATTACTGTAGGCTATATGCTGTGAGTGTCCCGAGCAGGGAGCCTTGCCCCGTCTCATGCTCATCAGATCGTCTCTTACACGACAATCGGCTTTGTTCTCCCGAGCGACGCTTAGTAATCGAGAACACAAATTTGCTTTTACAAACAAGTGCAAGGGAAGACTTGGGGCATAGGCAATCGCTGTGCAGCACACACAAATATACAAGTAAGTATACAAAACGATCTATATAAACCTGAACCACTTTAATGAGTTATAACATTTGAACAAATTATGGGGCACCTGTGCAACTTTGGGAGATGATAATAAATAATTCGGAGATTGCATACATACACAAGAAAAAGTCCGGCGAGATTAGATCAGGTGATCGGGGGGGGGGGGGGGGGGGGGGGGGGAGGGAAGGAGGGGGGGGGGGGCGCTATTTTTTTCAGATTATTAGGTCACCAAAGAAACTGGTTACAATAACTTGTGAGATTCCTCACAGTAAATGTTGGAAGTGCCCTCCACCAGCATCCTTACACAACTGTACTCGTTCCACCATATTCCATGACGTTCTGTGAAGTGTATCTTCACCAATGTTGTTTATTTCGTGTCTAATGACCTCTTGAAGTTCAGCAGTTGTCCGAGGTCTATTTTTGTACACTATGCCCTTAAGAAAACGTTCGGCGAGGTTAGGTCTGGTGATCGGAGGAAGGGGAAGGGGGGGGGGGCACACATTCTTTTGCTATTACTCGGTCACCAAGGAAACTGGTTACAAGTTGCATGGACGCGTTAGACGTATGACACGGTACTCCATTTTGTTGACAATAACCTTCTGTCAGTTCGACGTCATCCAGCTGCTCCACAAATGCCGTACAGAGGAGCTCATGCGCAGAAACAATCAATAAACTTGCCAATGGGCAGTGGTACTGTACTGATTCCCCCAGAGCCACTGAGATTATTAAAACAAACTTCCCGTTTCTACGAGCTTTCAGAGGGAAATTATGACCTATTGGTTCAGGTTTATATGGATCGCTCTGTATTGTAGCTTAATATCGAACTGACGAAATAGTCTACTCCAAGCTTAATATTTGCATGTGATTATCATTATTCTTAACATTTATACTTGTGGACAGATATAGCCTAATCTGAGCAAATCTATGGATGTTTAGACTCATTTGTTTTGGAAATTTCGTTACAAATGGAAGAGGGTGGATACGATTTGTGATCTAGGCGTATATATTAAGACTTCTGCCCCCAAATGTTCACTCTGTCTAAGAGTTGGAATGGGATACACCTAACCTCATGACTCGTGACAATAACTGAAAATGAGATGGTTTCGATTCTCTCCATAGACTTCCTACAAGTGATTTCTTCCGTCTACTTCCGACAAAACACTGGGATAGTACCTAACTTAAGAACATGGGGTTGCTCCTTCCCAATCCTAGTCCTAATTAATAATACATACTATATTACAGCCAATACAACAACACAGGTTGTCAGGCAGTTACCATGCACTTGGGTGTGCGATGTCTCAACCCCCCAAAATGAAATACAACAACGAAAGAGGGTGGATTACAATAATCAGGTGAAGTAGGAAAGCCTGTTTGCCATACCTATTTCCTCTGGGTCTCACAACTTGTGGGATGTGGGTTGGTGACCCAGCTGAGTCGTGCATTGCTTCCACTTACTTATGCCGAGCTCCTTTCAGTCTTCTTTCCTGTCGACCTCCATTGGTCAACTCTTGTTCCCTTCCGACCCAGACGGCATTAGCGTGTCCGAGACCTACGGAGTCGTCCCTTTCCCGCCTTAATTGGCCATTGTCTCATCTTTCTTGATACCCTCATTCTTCGAGGGGCCAAACCTCTTGTTTTCTTTTCATGATATCTTCTGCCTCCAGTTCAAGGCCCTAAAGGAGGTAGGGTGTGTGTAGTTCCACCACTTATGGTGCACCCTGGGTAGTGCTACACCCGCAAGGGCTCACGGCTGGTGAGTTCTGGAATTGGCGACCCCGAGGGATTCCAGAACAAGGGTCCGCTTTTCCCTTCTTCGATTGACTTAGGGACTTCTTTCCCTTTCCTTTCTGCCTTTAATGGCTCTACTTCTGTCCAAGTCCCTCAGTTCTCATTCTTCGTGGGTTGAATGCATTTTTTTGCCTGTCATTTATTTCCCTAATTATTTTTATTTGTCCTTTTCTTCTACTGTAGTTCGTACGTTAGTTGTAAGATTAGTATTAGTAGTTTTACTTATAGTTGTATTTTATTCATTATTCGTGGGGTTAGTAGACCGACACGTTATCCACCCACCCACCGTGGCAAGCTTATTGGGAGGTGATATTATTCAATATATGAGGCTAGTAGTGCGAATTGTCTTGCTCAACGAGCTTCAAATATAGGCTTTTTGATAGATTGTGCAGTATAAATGCATCTCAATATTTTAGAGCTACAGTAACGAAACAGTAATAAGGAACCTTTTAAGTGTGCTTGTCATCATCATAGCAAACACTCGCATCGAATAGGTTGGCCTTCCAATCCGGAATGTCTCTCATCGGTGAGTTCGGAGATGACAGTATGATCCAGCCCCCCTCCCTTTCCCCATTTTATTTTGAACATTGTGATAGTTATGGTTGAATGTTTGTTATACACAGTTACCTTGAAGTCTTAAGAGTCATAAACATCGGTATGAGCACCATCCTTGTCGTAACACAGCTGAATTCTGCGCCATGTTCTCGCAGATGTTTTGCGGAGATACTCCGGAGTCACGAAGGTGAAGGTGTGTTTCATAGGTGCTCGTAATTCCTGGGTTGTGTGCTATCGAGTGTTTCTTACTTGTTGCTTTATGAAACCCCAGAGAGCATTGTCTGGTGTCGTCAGATCGGGACTTCTTGGAGGCCAAGCAAAAGGAGTTGGTCAAGATGCGCGTTCCTTCCATTTCTTCTAATGAGCTCTCTGTCCTTTCTGCACTGCCTCTTATCTTCTACCGTTCGGCGGCGGTTTTCTTCAAAATTTATTGCACCATGATAAGTGATCTCCAGGAAGAGCGATCATGGGCCAAGGTCTCCCAGATATTAATATTATATTAGCTTTTAGTACGTCTTTGAATCGCTTCCGCTCACATCCCACACAGAACAAAACACCACTTTGGGAATGCGATTATTGAGCATCCGGATTACGTATCCTGTCTTCTCAGTTGACGTTTTATAATCATGGCTTCAATGCTAGTAGGACCTAGTCTGTGCTTCTTCAAGAATGCTGGTGTTTATACGTCTGGTTTGTTATGTCACATTAAGAATTCTCCTCAAGCATCGCTGGTGATATTGATCCAGCTCCTTGAGGTGTCGTCTATAACTGGGGTCCTCAAACTTCCTGTACTCGAGGACCCCTTCAATTATTTATGTAGTCATTGAGGACCCCTCAAAACTACCTTCAATTTTTGTTGTAAATTTTTTAATGGTTGTCATTTTAAAATATAAACAATTTATACCAAAAAATGTTGGGTTGTAAAAACAATTAATCTGTTTGTTTTAGTATATATATATATATATATATATAGTTTATTTAAATGGGAATAAATACTGAAGAAAAACATGACTTACATAACTATACGCAAATTTTCTTAATTTCAGTAGGAGTAGACTTTAAATGCAATCTTAGAATAAAAAGTTATCAGTGTTTTTACCGTTACTTTAGTGAGAACAATGGTACTATTTTTTGCTTTTGACTATCTCTAAAATTTTGGGATTTATTTTAGAAATCTTTAGCCTTAAATCGGTTTCAATGTTCTTCAATATGTTTCTTTTTGCTGGCTTCAGGTTGCACAGTTCAGAAAAGGCGCGTTCACACAAATATGTCGGACAAAAGGGCACAATATGTTCGAGGGCTTTTTTTTTTTGGCAAGTTCTGGTACCTCAGCTTGTACAAGTAGCCAAAACCTTGCCAAGTTATTTTCTTGATAAACAATCTCCCAGGATCTGCTGCATGAGAGTTCCACCAATTGGTCATGCTCAGTATCAGAAAGGTCGATGAGGTTACCAATACTTCTCTTCTTGAATGGATACTTCATCCAATCATTATTAGGATTAGGTTCAGGAAAGTAACTTCTCAGACTCTAAGCTAGGCCTGTTAAATGCTCAGCAAACAGTTCTTTTGTATTTGTAGGCATCTCTTCTTCAGATGTTATTAAGAATTCCTGCAACGTTGTAAAATTGTTGTATGAATTCTTAAGCATACGGTCAGACCAAATCTGCAGTTTTCCTATCATAGCTTCTACTTGCTCTTCTACACGGAATATGTCAGTGTCAGACCCTTGAAGTTTCGTATTTAGGACATTCAAATGCTGGAAGATATCTGCCAAATATGCAACCTTGATCAACCACGCAAACTCACACAACTTGTCTTTGAGAAGAAAGTTTTCATATCTTTCTTCCAGAAGAAATATTCTAATTTCATCACGCAATTCAAAAAACGTGTGAGGACATTACCTCGGGAGAGCCAGAGAACTTCAGTCTCAAGCAAGAGCTGTACATGCTCACTTCCAATTTCTTCACAAAGCTGAGTAAAAATACGAGAGTTCAAAGGTCGGGCTTTAATATAATTTACAACTTTCACAACTTCTTTTAATGATGTTTATAGATCTTCTGGCATTTTTACTGCCAATGCCTCCCTATGAATAGAGCAGTGAGTCCACTTAACTTTGGGAGCGACAGACTTGACACGAGCAATTAGGCCTGTCTTTTTGCCGGCCATGGCCCCTGCTCCATCGGTACTCACACCAACACAACGTTGCACGTCCAAGTCATTTGATAAAATAAAATCATTTAATGCTTCAAGAACATCATGGGCATTGTTATGAAGAATCTCTTCGTAAAACAAAAGCTCTTCTAAAAGCCAATTTTCATTTTCATACCTAACTAAGGCTAATAAGTGACATTTGTTTGATAGGTCTGTACTTTCGTCAAGCTGCAAAGCGTACATTTTTGTAGATTTTAACCTACAAAGTAACTGCTCTTCAATATTTTGAGACATGTCATCAATTCGACGTTTTATAGAATCGTTTGAAAGTGGAACTGTACTTAATTCCTTAGTAGCTGCCTCTCCTATCATTATATTACACAATTTTTTTTTGCCGCTGGTAAGATTAGTTCTTCTGCAATCGTATATGGCTTTCCAGATTTAGCTATGAGTAATGCTATTTCGTATGACGCCACGGTAGCTTTTTCAGCAGCGCTACCTGACGCCATTTTCTCCATTGATGTTTTCATCTTTTCCATGTCTTGACTTTTTATTAAAAAAAACTCAAATGACTTACCAGCAAAGTCTGGATGTTTTGTTTCTAAGTGCCTCCTTAATTTCGCAGGTTTCATAGCTTCATTGGAAAGAATCTCGTAGCATAACACGCACTGTGGTTTTTGTTCGTCATTAGATTGCACAAAACCTAATTTTAAATACTCTTCAGAATATTTGCGGCGCTTAACAGTCTCAGTGTTGCAGCTAGAACTAGCTACTGAAGTTGAGCAGCTAACCTCACTTTCACGATCATTGTCTCTTTCTAATTTATCAACTGAACGTTTTACAGTCCCTGTCTTTAACCAACGATCCATGATACAGGCCCAAAATTAATGTTTCCACCATTAAAAGTTAAACATCACAACAAAGCAAAACAAACCATCACGACAAAAGTCAACTGAATAACAGATGCCGATACGTTACAGAACAGGTGACAGACTAGGTGTGTTAGTGGCTAGCCGCAGGGTAGCCACCCGTTGAAAACAATATTGACCTGATCATAGGATTGGCTAAGCTTGCCACGCACATATTTTGTAATACAAACTAAAACTTTTATTTGCAGAAACAGGAGTTCTAGGTATGAGTAATTAACAAAATTAGATTCGAATATTTTTTGCGGACCCCTGAAAATATGCTTGCGGACCCCCGGGGGTCCGCGGACCACACTTTGAGAAACTCTGGTCTATAACATGTCCAAGATTCAGATCCATAAATTAAGGTGGGAACTACAACTGAGTTGTACACAAGGATCTTCGTTGCAGCATTGACATAATAGTTGTCAAAGACTCTAGACCTTAGTCTTGCAAAGGATGCCCCAGCACGGTTAATCCTGTGTTGATTTTCGGAATCTAATTTAGCACTTGATGACAGGGTGCTGCCAAGATAAGGGAAGGTGTTACCTTCTTGATGCCTCACTCCATCGATGGTGACATTGATGTTTCCTTGTCCTTGTCCTTGTCCAGGGGCTGGTTGGTAGAGGATCTGGGTTTTACTGGTGTTAACTTTAAGACCAATCATTTTGTACGCCGAAGAGAAAGCATTCAGGATTTTCATGAGTTTTTCCTCTGATTGACCTACAACTGCATTATCATCAGTATGTGCTTGTATGCCCAATGTAAACAAACTGTTAATATTTGAAAGAAAAATAACAGAGTAGCGCCACCTGGCGAAATAGATATGGACAATAAAGAAAAAGAAAGGACGAGTCTGCGCGTGTTCGTGTCACATGTGACGAGCATCTCAAAAGATTATGATTTGTATTTTATTTCTCACACTTGATAAATAAAGATTTACAATAAAACTAACAGGTTATGAGCCTAGGCCACGTGTAAATGGTATTATCTCGTGAGTGGATCCGAAGTTGAGCGCCTGTGGAATACGTGCTGGACTTTTTGTGAGGAAATGATAACCTCGAAATGACAACCGGCAGTGATTACAAAGTTCAAGTGGATAAACTTGAAAGACCGGAAGACTGGGCAAAGTGGAAATGTCATGTGTTGATGGTTTTGCGGTCGTATGAACTGGAAAATATTGTTGATGGTTCGAAAAAGTGTCATATGTTGGCGGCAGATGCAACTGCGCTACAAAATGTGGCATATAAGCAGTGGATGAGAGAAGACGCGAAAGTGGCCAGTTTGCTAGCAGGTGCGCTAAGAAAATCTGTTGCCGAGCTCTTGTTGACTTGCACCAATGCCAGTGAAATGAAGACAAAATTGAGCGCACGGTTCGATCGAAGTAGTACGCAGCATCTGAATATGTTGATCGAGTCATTTTTCCGAGTCACAGGTGACGACAGGGAGGACATCAGCACCCATGTCGCGAAGTTGCCGAAGCTTTATCAGGATCTGAACGACGAACTCCAAAATCAGAACGAAAACACATTGTCTCTAAGGATTTTGAACGGTCGAATTTTATCCACGCTGGGAACAGGATATGATAATTTCAAGGATGTGTGGGACACGATTCCGACGGAAAATCAAACTGCGAACTTGTTGATTGAAAAATTGTGCACGATTGAACTGCGTGACCAAGGTAACGTGGAATCGACTGCGTTTGTGGGTCGTAGTGCTCCCAATAAGCATTCCCAGTATGGCGCTGGCAAAGACAACGGCGAGGACAAGTCAAAGAAAAATGTTCAACGAGTAAAACAGAAGTTTCGATGTTGCAAATGTAATGTGCTGGGCCATTCGGTAAGGGAATGACCGATGAAGAAGAAAGAGGGTGACACTAGAAACAAAAATAAGGAGAACAATGCTTCGTTTCTGACACATGCTATGAGTGCGTTAGACGGATACTTTGTTCAAGCCGACGGGTGGCACAGTGGCGACACAAATCACATCACCGCGAATAAACAGTATTTTACGACATACGTGAAGTTTGCTGCTCCAGAGAAGATTTCGCTTGGAAAACGAGGATGAGTATGCTAGCTCACGGCAAAGGAACTGTAAACATTCAAGTGTGGCTGAACAACGCTTGGTTGAGTGCTGACATGACTGATGTTTTGTATGTTCCCGATGCAATGGCTCATCTGTTTTCTGTGAAAGCTGCTGCAAGGAAAGGTTTCTGTGCAAGACTTGACGACCAAACTGTTAGAATTAAAGATAAGGTTACTGGGAAGGCGATGATGGCTGGACGTGTGAGTCATGGTCTGTATGTACTTGACATGCGCGTCATGAAACCGGCGCTACCCATTCAAGTGAATTTAGCTACATCGTTGGACAAACTGCAGATCTACTATGAACGGTTTGGTTATCAACACAAAGTGCACGTCAAGAATGTACTGAAGCAGATGAACATCAATGTAGACATGTGTAAAGAGGATTTCTGCGATGGATGTGCACTGGGAAAAATGCATCGACTGTCATTCAAGACACGAATGAATCGACCAACAGCCACCGGTGAACAAATCCACGCCGATGTGAATGGACCAATGTCTAATGAATCTCTTGTAAAGGCACGCTACTACGTATGTTTCAAGGATGATTTCAGCAAGTTTCGACGAGTCTTTTTTTAAGCACAAAAGTGAAGTGTGCACCGTTCTGGAACAGTTCCTGAATGAAGCCAAAACAAATGGACACGTCGTGAATTAGTCCAGGTGTGATGGCGAAAGAGAATTTGATGACAAGGAGGTTTCTGAACTACTCGCAAGCAGAGACATAGAACACAGCATTACTACGTAGTACACACCACAACGGAGTTGCAGACCGTGAAAATCGGACGATTGTGGAATGCGCAAAATCTATGCTGAATCCCAGCAAGTTAACGAAACAACTTTGGGCTGAAGCCTGCAACACTGCTGTGTACCTCCTGAATCGCACTGGGAAGTCATCTATTGAAAACAAATCTCCCTATGAATTATGGTATGGACGACGAGTGGGAAGTCTCAGTCATCTGAAGATCTTCGGAACGGAATTTTCACTCAAAGTTCGACGACATCGCTGTATTTTGACTTCTGGTTGGGTACGTGAACGACAGGGATGGATTTAGAGTCTGGATTCCAACTCAGGAAAAGGTTGTTCTAAGCCATGATGTGAAATTCAAACCTGAAGTTGTCTGCAATCTGCGCGCCAACGCCGGAAATTTGGAAGTCACACTTGAAGAACCTGTGGAGAGGAATCAGTCTAATTCATCGTCTGATGTACAGAGCAGGTCAGAGCAAGATGAGAACTTAAGAGAAATTAAAGATTTTGCTCGGCGTCCATTTCCGGAGGAAGCGAAGATGAGGAAGTAGAAGATGAAGAAGAAGAGACTGAAGAAAGAAGGAAAAGCAAACGTGAAATTAAGAAGCCATCGAGGATGATCAGTGGAAATTACATGTACATAGCTGGGACCATCTATCATTGAAAAGACTCCTGATTCATACTCTGAAGCGCTGCAGTCTAGTGATAAACATCAGTGGCTGAAAGCAATTAATGAAGAATTGGAGTCCTTAAAGGAAAATGATACTTGGAAATTGGTTGAGCGTCCAAATGGTGCATGGGTCCTGAAAAATTGGTGTGTTCTACGGCAGAAAGCTACGGACAGTAGAGAAGTTCGCTTCAAGGCACGATTGGTAGCCAAAGGCTATGTGCAACAGTAAGGAATTGATTATGAAGAAACATTCAGCCCTGTTGCACGGTATGACACCATTCGGGCTCTCCTTGTAGTGCATGTTGAAAAGGAGATGAAACTTGGCCAATTTGATGTCAAGACGGCCTTCCTGATCGGCGAGCTTGAAGAAGATGTGTACATGGAACAGCCAGAAGGTCATCAGGACGGTACTGGCCGAGTGTGTCATCTGAAAATAAGCTTATTGGTTTAAACCAGACTCAACGCTGCTCCAACAAGCGTTTCAAGAAATTCATGGAGAAAGCTGGATTCAAAAACAGCAAAACTGATCATTGTCTCTTTTACAGCAACAAAAATATAAAGTGGTTGGCTGTTGTAATGTTTGTGGATTACGGCAACGAAGAAGACATCGAGGAGTTCATGAAAAAAACTTCCAGAAATTTCACACGACCAGATGATCTCTCAAAAATGTCCTGGGCATGGAGATACAACAAAACCATGATGGATCAATAGCAATCAGTCAAGAGGATTATACGAGGAAAATCCTAGAAGAATTTGGGATGGCTGAGTCAAATGGAGTGTCTACTCCAGTTGGACGCGAAGAAAGTGAAGACGGAGAAAAGGTTACGGCCAGGGTTCCTTATCGTGAGGTGGTGGGATCCTTGATATACCTGACTACAGCTACACGTCCAGACATCGCATTCGCGGTCAACAAAGCAGCTCGAGCCATGGAGAATCCTACAGTTCAAGACTGGAGTCAAGTAAAACGGATATTTCGATATTTAATGAGCACAGTGAACCATGGAATCGTCTACAGGAAAGAGGACGTTTTGAAGGTCTACTGTGATGCTGAATACGCCGGTGACAAGAGGACGAGACGTTCAACGACGGGTGTCATTTCGACCTACAATCATGGAGCTGTATCGTGGAGAAGTCAGTTACAGAAGTCTGTGGCAACGTCAACAACTGCAGCTGAAATTGTGTCTGCAAGTGAAGGAGCAAAGGAGTTGATTATGCTGTAAAGACTGTTGTCTGAATTACTGGGAACTGCTGAAAAAACTCTTACGCTTTACATCGACAATGCTGGTGCAGTTAAGTTGGCTAAAATCCGGAGTGCCATCGTAAATCCAAGCACATTGAGGTAGGTCATTATTATGCGAGGGAAATATTTTTGGACAGAGACCTTGAGCTGGAGCACATCGACGGGACCGATCAATTAGCTGATCTACTAACTAAACCTCTGGAGAGGGTCAGATTCGAGATGCTACGTGCGAGGATTGGCGTGCAGAAGATGACATCTTAGAAGCTGAAAAGCGTTCAATAATTCATCATGCTTATTTTTCATTTGTATTTGATTTTTCTTTGGAGGAAGTGTTAATATTTGAAAGAAAAATAGCAGAGTAGCGCCACCTGGCGAAATAGATCTGGACAATAAAGACAAAAGACGAGGCTGTGCGTGTTCGCGTGACATGTGACGAGCATCTCAAAGGATTTGTATTTTATTCTCACACATGATAAATAATGATTTACAATATAACACAAAGAACTGCATCCTACCCTCAAGATGGCGGTTGAGCGAACTATTAAAACATTAAAGTCGATATTTTAGGACGTATTAGCGCAGTTAACACTAAATTGGTAAGAGAGGAGAATCACAAAAGGCATCACTAGCATTAGTCACGAGTAGGATTCGGACGTTTGAGACATAAAAATATACAAAATATGCAAAACATATGCCGAAAACCAAGCTGAATATGACCTAGAATGGGAAAATCTGACTTAAGCATTTTAGGGATATGTAGCTAGTATTTGACTATTACCAACAAAATACGTGATAATACAACAGACATATTTGATCATTCAAACTGATAGTGCTGATAGTGCTTCAATATTCATTCAATACGGTAGTAGCATAGCCTTGCAGAACGCAGTTTTCACTCGCTTTTCCTAAAAAGAGAACTCAAATATTAAGTATTAGCACGCTTTTTGGTATCTGTTGGCGTAAGTTACAAATGCTGTTTAATATGAAGTTTAATGAGTTCATTATCGTACATACTTCTTCTTACCTTCCAGCACTGCAGATCATCCATATGCATCCTCAGATTGTCGAAAGGAAATCTCCTTCGACGGTCGCTCAGTATTTTATTTTACTGGGAGAAGCTCCTTTCTACATCACCTGACGTCACAGGCGCGTATTTAAACGTAGCGAGTTCGTTGCTGGTTAACCGTGGGTCAACTTCTTCTAATCCCAGGCCGTTATTATCTAAAATTACACTTATTCTGCACATTGTTGAGTATCTCCCATTTGCATTCAGCCAGTACCTTACCGAGTTTGTTCTTCTCTGCAACTGACACACTGGCGGACTTTCGATGCCATGTCCTTTACCATTTCCAAACTATAGCACAATTCTAAACCAGCAGTCTCTAGGTGAGAGACTGTTTTTGTCAGATCTCTACAGTTTGAGGTAATTTTCCACATAAGTCACTGAAAAACAGTTCCTGTCACCGACGCTTCACTGTTGTCAACAGGAAAAACAATGTTTCGTACATTTTCGTAATGTTTGCAACAGTACTGCACTACACGTCCTCCATAGGTTGAGCACTGGGAAGAGGGAACGAAAGAGACGATCTTTGAATTTTGCCACCCTTAATGGAGCATTGACGAATATGTTCTTAACGTTTTATATTAACCGGTCAACATCAAGAAAATTCTGCCATATTTCCTCATAACCCTGTGCAACCGTGAGCAAGACACGTCGAATGGACCATTTTGGGATGCAGTACCTTAGGTCCCCTTGCTGCTTCACCATGTATGGTGCAGTATCGATAACTAAGAATAAGATTCGTTCTCGTTTAATTTCGCCATCCCACAAAAGCTTCACGGCATTGTCAAAAAGCAATTGTGGAATGGTTAGCAGCATCTCGAACCTCCGAATGAAGTAAAAATACGAGAAGCGTACGCTACCATTGCCCTACATCATTCGCAACATATCCCCCACAACCATCCGTAGTCTCATCAACGGATACACAGATGCTGTTATTGCCTACACTAATTTTCCGAAGCGCGTCTTCATAACAAGAAGGCTTTTTTTTCCGCAATGTTGCCTCGTGTTGTGAATTTAGTTGTTTCGGAATTGCTCGTTGTTCACTTTATGAAGTGAAATATTGACGGTTACCAACATTTCTCATAGGTCTTTTGAGAAATCGGAATGTTTGGTATAAGTTAAAAAGATTTCGCTGTATCAAACAAAAGTCTGTTCAAATACTCGGGTTGTGAAAGGGGAAGGTGGCTGTAACGGGACCCTTCTAGGCTGAACTGGGCGTGAGATAACACGGATTTTCCTTGTTTACTAATTGTTCTGGGTTACGTTTATCTGCTGGGGTGGTATCTTACTCAATGAGACATCCTTACAGAAGCTTTTTTTTTTGGAATCTGGTCTTCTACACCTGCTATCGGCCTGTTCCGTGAATACAGAAAAAAAAAATCTACTGCACCATTTGGAAATCTCGTGTTTGAAACTCCACCCAGATAACATATAGGCCTACTTTGTCAAAATTTAAACAAAAATCATTAAAATATAACCAAATATGACTTTATGTCACTAAAATGAGCAAAATATGACAACAACCATTAAAGGGCAAAATATGCATTTAGGCAAAATTAATTTGCTTTAAATGGGGTCTGGGACTCTTCATTCGAATTTATTTTTCAAATTTCAGGAAAAATAACCCCAAGAAGAATTATGAATTTTCCTTAACTTCCGAACTTCACAATTCATAAGCCTATCACACTGCTTATAGCGCTCAGCGCCATATATACAGTAAAAAGTGAGACATTTCGACAAGCCAATATCCATTAGAGTTAAAATGATGAAGTGTAGCGAGTAGGTAGTCCCGCATAAGAGGCTTTCTCAGTGGAACGCATCGCATCAATGACTCCATACATACAGGAATGGACATACTTTTCTAACGTTAAAACCAATTCTTCAGGATGCAATAGCAGAATACCTACGAAACGTAGTCAACGAGGAGTCTTATAGGCTACAGGATACAACTCTGAACGTTTTTCACATGAACATTCAACTATGGGTTTTTACACAACCACCATCTTGAAATATAAAATGCTAAAATCGATAAGGTAGGCTATAGCCTATAAAAAGCTCAAAGTTTGCCTGTCTGTTATTTATATAAATCCACACCGTTTCACCGATCTGAACCAAATTTTCTATAGGCCTACATACCCTTTGGAACCCTGCCGGTAACACTGTCCACTTTAAATTTCGGCCAGACCACTCCATTCGCTGCACTTAGGCCCTTTGTCATAAATCTACACCGTTTCACCGATCTGAGCCAAATTTTAAATACTTACCCTTTGAAACCCGACGAGAATCACTGTCTACTTGAAGTTTCGGACAGACCACTCTATTCCCTGCATTTAGGCCCTTTGGCACAAATCTACATCGTTTCACCGATCTCAACCAAACTTTACATACTTACCCTGTGGAACCTGACGAGTAACACTGTCTACTTAAAATTTCTGACAGACCACTCCATTCGGTGCATTTAGGCCCTTCGGCACAAATCTACACCGTTTCACCGATCTCAACCAAATTTTACATACCTACCCTTTGGAGCCCTACGAGTAACACTGTTTACTTGAAATTTCGGAGGGACCACTCCATTCCCTGCATTTAGGCCCTGTATCACAAATCTACACCGTTTCACCGATCTGAACAAAAATTTATGTACTTACCCTTCGGAACCCGACGAGTAACACTGTCTACTTGAAATTTCGGACAGACCACTCCATTACCAGCATTTAGGCCCTTAAGCATTAATCTACATCGTTTCACTGATCTCAAATAAATTTCACATACTCACCCTTTGGAACCCGACGAGTAACACTATCTACTTGAAATTTTGGTGGCGTAGTGCGTAGCATGCTAAGATTCTATGCCCAAGATCGTGGGTTCAAACCCGGCCGAAGTCGTCGGATCCTTTAAGAGGGTTAAAATCCTTCAGTAATCCTTCCTTCGGAGGGGAAGTAAAGCGGGCGGTCCCATGGCATAATGTGCCCATTTGGGTGGCACAAGGCTCGAATCCATGATCTTTTAGGAAAAGAAAGGAAGAAAATCTTAAAAGACTTCAGTATAGTTCGGAGCCAGCCAGATGGTTAGTGAGATCGTCTATGTGTGACTCAGGGACGATATGACGTTATCTGAGTTACTGCACACAAGCCGTATATGAGATCACCCAGCCTACGTGTGTAAAGCTGCTTGCGCTGGAAGATGCAATCGTCGAGAGGAAATTTCCATTGAAAAGACAGAGACAGAAGATTCACGTAAAAGTCCTGACTTAGCAACACAACGGCAACACTGATTGAGAGGCGGGACCAGAAACTGTGGTGAAATACTGAAATTGGCAAGAAATATGCAAAAAATCTTAAAAGATCTCATCGGAAATAGCAATCATCCTGGAAATCTGAATTTTAAGAGTTATACAATTTTATAATAATTGAATAGTATAGAAACGCAGTGTAAGCACTTCGTAATGGGGGGTTCACCTAGCCAGCAGCCCAGAGAGAGGGACACAAGTATGTACGCCTACATACGGCAGGAGCACCTTTTAATTTTTATAAGAACTTAATCACGATCGATTTTCGAAAATTTTTGTAGCATTGAGACGTTTAGATCGTGAGCAACAAGCAGGTATTTTTTAAATAAACGTGCGACGTCTGGTTTAGAAAATAATTTTGAGAAGGAGAAAAACTAATTTATTTTTAGAGGATTTGAATAAATAAGCAGCCTGCCTTAAAGTAAGCATGCAGTCTCCATCAGACCGTGAGGGGTCATGCTGTGTCACTGAACGTTCAGTCTTCGTAATCCCGTTGGGAGGAACGTATAGTCGTGCTGCAAACAGTTATAACCAGTCTTTGGACTTTGGCAAAGTGTTGTACTTTGGCCAAGAAATATATTCAGCCGACGAAGGCATTGTAAAGCCTTAGAAACGAACAGTTATAGAATCAGTTATCGAAGACAGTACATCAACATCTCGACAGTGAACGAGACTTTAAAAGAGTAGTGAAACTATAATTTATCCAGTGCGTAAAAGAACCGCGTTAGGGTCAAAACGTAGGATAACAACCTAATCTTCCTGTGCTTAGGAGATTAGTGCACAAGTGATGTTAGATCAGAGGAATCTGAAGTAAAGGCAGTAATTACCGAGTGAAAATAGGAAAGACTTTGGAAATCGTTCCATGAGTAGAATTCTACAGTATTCCAGTGACAAAGTCCAAACGTGGACCAAAGTAAAGACATTGTTAGAGCGCGTTAGTACAATAAACAGCGACTCTAGGATTAATGTCAAGCATATACATTTTGCAAGACAGAAAACTTGCCAACCGAACGAGTATAGTATCGTGCAATTGCTCAAATAGTGCCGATAACTAAAGCAACCAGGGTAGGATACAATTATCCGTAACCAGTAGAAGAAGGGAGTGAACGAGACTTTCAATCAACCCGATAGGAGTTAGATCTAGGGAGTCGACGCTAGTATCTACACGGAGGCGGAAAAGAAAGAAAAAATGTAACACGTGTGTGTAAAATGCATTATTACATGCCAGAAGTGAAAATTGTGTATATGTAAATAGTTTTCAAGTGTATTAAATATTTCCAAGTTTTTTTTATAAATCTTATAGTGTTTTTAAGTGTTAACGATATCGAGTGTATTTCCTCAAGCAGAGGTTATCAGTGTATATAAAATGTATAAGTTTAAGGAAGAATTAGTGTTTGTAACGTGCGTTGAAATGTGTGGGATGACGGCTTAAACCCAAATCTGTGGGCGAAATGTCGATTCATTGGGATTCAGGCGAGCAGCTCTGGAAAGTCATGTAAGTAACAAAATTTGATTATGTATGGTTCCTTGGGAGAATTCGTGTAACAAAGAATATGGAGAAAGTATTCTCATTTGAAAACAGGGATATGTGAAAACAGTGTGTATGATGATATACGAGTTTCTAAACGATAATTTAATTATGAAATTAACCAGATAAATATGTTAAATAAATACTCAGTGGAGTTGTATTCGTTGGAATACCATTAAATGAAATAATAATGTCATATTCAATACAAGCATGAATAGAAAGTAAAAACTTCATGAAAAAATTATTTGTTAAATTAATATTCAGTTATAATGAATTATGGAAGCCGCTAGGTTCCTTGAAAAAATAATAATAATGATTGTTGAACTATTGAGTTCTAGTTAAAGAAATGTCAAGAATTGAATTACAAGAGGCAAATATTGTTAAATAGACGGAGGTTAAATAATTGTTAAGAAGTAAATAATCTTACTCGAAAAGCATCACGTAAATAATAATTAATTAACGCTAAGATAACGCCTATATGTTGTATTCACGCTAGTATTGCAGTGATTTAAGGCCAGGATAAAGTTAATTGTGAGATGCAGTTGCGTGCGGTACCGAAGATATGTGAGTGTTTGATAAGGCAAATTTTGAAAAGGGTGCTGTATTTATATTATTTTGCGCGCAGGGGACATTGCTGAATGCCGCCCAGAAGTCGCTAATTAAGGAGGATTGGCAGTTGTGCACTCAATCCTTCATTTAAGGTCCTAAACCCTCCCTTAATGGAATTTCCCAGGAGGCCGGCCAGTCATGAACCAAGGTTCTGTTACTTCGAAAGCCCCTTTATTTTATTTTTTGGTTATATTAATCTCGGACTCACCAACGTGGATATTTTCACAATTAATATCTTGCCTGAGCAAATAATGAGCGGATGATATTTCCGCATTAATGTTATGTTGAAAGGAACTATTGTGTTGCTCTTTCGAGTTTAAGAAATGAAGGTGCTTGTAGCCGATCGGCTGTATTGAAATCATCCCGTCTGAGTGTTGGAGGTCACGTGCCCCTTCGCCCATAAATCAGCTTGAGTGCCTTGAAAGGAAAGGTGGTTCGCTTTCAAACTAATTGTGGTAGGTCGAGAATAACCCATGTGTTTATGTGGTCTAAATGAAGTTATAAACATTTGAGATGATCAGGTAGTCTGCGCCGAGATCCATTTATATTAACTATTCTTGCTTGTGACGTTCAGAACCGTATTAAATAATGATATAATCGTCATGAAGATTATAATAAAAATCCTTTTTGTTTGTTACACAACATAACTATTGTTCCCGAGTATGTGGAAATCTTAAGATAACCTGGGGAGTTTATCTTGACTTGATTTAATCATTAGTTTCCAAACTCCTGGGGTACATGAATTCTTCCTGGACAATGCAATGTAGTAGAGTTGAATGAAGTGAGATGATAATTTAATGATCATGTGGACCCAATAAAATGGTAATTGTTATTATCATTGTAAACAATTAAAACAGTAAAAGTAATACTCCAATAAGAGAGTATTCAGTGTGTTTTGATCATGCAATAAATGTGTAAATGTTAACACAGAGCCATATGGAGCTCGCATGTGCAATTTAAGGAAAGTGCTACATGGAAGTGATAGTTGATTTTTGTCAGGTTCAGTGGAACCTTTACCATTGATTTTAAGGATATGTTCTCATGATTCCTTGTCCATTCAAGGACAAGTGTGAAATATTCATTGTAAAGTTTTGTTTTTGTAGCGCCTACTTTTGATTTATATTAAATAGTTTTTATATTTGGATTTTGATGTTTATTTAAGTATTATCCTTATGCTTTGATCCAAGATACGTGAATCATAGAGTGGGAGAATGTACCATGCCCCGAATGTCCTATTGAGCTAGCGGACTATGATCACTTATTTATTGTTCGCAAGGGTACAATAGATTTATGGCATGTAAAAGAACCTTCCTCTAATTAAACTTATGTGAAGATAAATTATAGGTTAGATTTCGTTGAAACGCTCTATCAAAGTTCCAACGTTTACCACTAGGTGTCAGTGGCATCAGGGAGCGAAAGTTGTAACTACTTGAAATTGAACGGAACATGTATCTCACCCCATGGGTGTCCGCACCCGTAGCAGCTACAGCCTCTGGCAAGCCGAACATGTCCTCGGAAACTCCTGGCACTAAAAGCCATATGGTAAATAAATAATATTCGGTCAGACCACTCCATTCCCTGCATTTAGGCCCTTTGACACAAATCTACATCATTTCACCTAATTGCACCAAATTTTACATACTTACCCTTTGAAACCCTGCGGGCAACACTGTCTACTTGATATTTTGGACAACCCTCTCCATTCCCTACATTTAGAATAACAGACAAATGGAACTTGAAAACCACGTTTTAAGTCCTTATAATCAATCATGTCCGTAGTAGTGTAACTATAAGAATATTTTATTAAGTCTATTGTTGGCTGGCAATGCGGGCTGCATCACGCCGCCCCTACTCGTGTTCTGGTGCATAATTGCGAAAATAGTTACATCTTGCGCTGCTTATAAATTGCTGTCACGGGGAGTAATTAGTGCAAAAAGATTTCTTAGGCCCCTTAAGACAGTTATCATCATGAAAATATTATGCCTCTGTGATGGTAATGGTGCAGTACATTGAGGTTATCAGCTGCAGTAAGCATTGGTGCTTTCAAATTTACTTTCATTTATTCCGATCCTTATCCTTGAGCGGTATGTGGCGATAGATGACACTATTGCTATCTCAGGAGCTCGGGACAGCCGAAGTTTTCCAAAGTGCTCTGATTATTTTCCTACGGCGCTAGGCGACAAACGACAACACTATTGGTTTCTACTTTTCTAACAGCCAATGTGATATAGGCCCTAGGCTGTGTCTTTTACTTCTCTTGCTCCTCGTTCTAATCATATTTTTTATTTAAAATAATACATGTGTCAGTACTGTAGTTAGTAAATAGCCGTTTCCGTATTCATTATTATCATTATCATTAGAGGAAAATGACCTGAATATTAAGTCTATTATACTATACTACTTATCACCCCCACTACTACCACGAAATGTAGCCTATATTTAAATATTCTGTCAGTTTATGTTGTGCCCGTTTGGACCGAAGTCCGGACGACCACATATGCATTTCACAAAAAATCAGTCAGCACGAGAATCAACATATCCCGGGGCGCCAGATGGGTTAAAGTCGAATGCAAAGACCCAACAAAAAAATAATGCTTAACTGATTTTCGGCTGGACGCAACAATAAGGATAGAAAGAGATTCATGAAAACGGTGATTGCAGGCCATAAAATTATCTCATTTTATTAAAACTTTAAAATGACATGAAGAAAATATGCCCAAAATGGCATAAAAGATGACTGGAAAAGAATAAATGATTTACACAATATACAATATCGCCAACACATGAACACTAACAAAGTTGAAACGAGAGGTCAGAATATCAGTCCTGTTGACTTCGTTCAACAAAATTATGTACAGGGGTAGGGTTTTATCAGCGCAAAGTCAATCGTCCATACTGATCCCTAAATTATTTAGCATTCACACGTTGAAGATCAATAAGAAAATTTATCACTGGTTGGAAAATCACTTTCACTGTTCATTTCTCAAAAATATTATCGTAGCATTTCGACTAACACTTCTTAGGCAATAGTAATATTAGGATTTGTCAAATACAAAGTTGTTCTTAATAAGTGAAAGACACTATGATTTACATGGACCATGAGCATTTTTGTGGATAAAAAAACAGAAAATATCTATTGAAACATAGATCTCAATCCAAAGTCTGTCAAAAATAATTATGACTTAATCAAAATATAACTATCCCAAATATAACTTCCATTCCACATGGATTCAGTCAACAAATTAATTAATCATTCCTTGAAAACATTAATTAGGAAATTTGAAATATCATTTAGCATGTTGTATAATGAAACAAATTATTATTATTATTATTATCAAAGTGATTTTTGACAAAATGTCAAATATGTTCAGCATCAACTTATTAAAGAAAATGTGTTTTTATTTTTATAGGATCTGA
This sequence comes from Meconema thalassinum, assembly GCA_946902985.2. Classification (NCBI taxonomy): domain Eukaryota; kingdom Metazoa; phylum Arthropoda; class Insecta; order Orthoptera; family Tettigoniidae; genus Meconema; species Meconema thalassinum. The sequence goes on from OX336388.2 coordinate 673,356,960, forward strand.
AAATCCTTTAAGCTTATAGTGGTTGTTAATAAGTAACAATTTCGAACAACAGCATTGGCCCATATGATTGACACGTGATAAAAATCACAGAATTATAAATCAGCATTTAGACAACGGTAAAGCTTTCCTGAATGAAAGGAACTAGTAGAATAATAATTTTCCGGGTAAGCAATAACTAGAAATATTTTCAAACACGTGGATCAACAGTAATTTAATAATGATGGTTCATAAAATAACCTGTGGTTATATTACGACGAAAGTGTGGCGAAAAACGACTCTTCTACTACATCAAAAACATCCAACCTACAATTTGATTGGTGCTCCATTTTACACAACCTCATTCCTGCGACTTAACTTGCGCACTCAGAATGGCATATAATTATCTGCACACACACAATGACATCTTCCTAAATTATACAAAATAATCAAGCCTTTGCTTGTTATGACAAATGGGAGATTCAAAAATCAGTAAACCTCACCAATGAGTTTACGACAATATCCAATATAATTTCACCATCAGAAATTCCACACAGTGTTAATATTAGCAAACGTTGTGAAAGACGCTGCGTCATAATGATTTTACTTCATACAAACTCTAGCAAAAACCCTGCTTTATACATGCTTTGCTTCCCATTTAATTTCTTTCCGTGTCTTTATCAAAGCTTTAAATATCAAATGCAAACGTGAAACAATTTCACTGAATTAAACTGTTCATTATAGGTGGGCTAACCTTCGGAATTAACAAATATCCGATTTAGAGTATGACTTCAAATGTCAACTGTATTAATCATACAACCAGAAAATGATTATTATAAACCACAAATGTTTATTATTATTATTCCAGAAAAATAGAACAATAATAATAATAATTATTATTAAATCCCATTATTATTATTATTATTATTATTATTATTATTATTATTATTATTATTATTATGTTCAAAATTAGGTTAAAAGTTAACAAACTGTTCGGGGAATATCACCCTCGACTTCATAATGATGGATAACTATCCATTCCTCAACTTAGATTAATTCTTAAATCTCAAATTATGACGGCTAATGACAGCAATAAGAAAAAGAATATTGAAATAAAATAAATGCTCGTCCTGCTCGTCCATAAATATCGAATCGTATAAGTCTGAGTAAAATTCAACTCAGGTCCTAGCTCAGATTTCGAAAGAAAATATTTGCAAAAGCAAATAAACATATCGATGACTATAGAGAAAAAAAATGTGTTGGCAAGACTATAGAAAATACGAGAAAATCCAACTAACTACGCATAGAAATAATGTAAATAGCAGCTAACATTCTTGTAGGTCGTGATGGTAGAAATCTGGACTGAACCAGACTACTCAGTCTTCCTGTTATCTGTCCCATTAGGACGCGTACTTATATTCTCGTATCAGATTCCATGTTATACCCACAAGCTGTTTAAGCAGACATAGTGGCGTTTATAATGTCTAGCAGAAAAATGTTGGCAACTTCAAGAGCTGAAGTGTAGTTGACAGGGGTCTGATCTAAGCGATCCATGATGAAATAATTACCAAGACCCACTGTGATACAATCAGTATTCCAATACTCTTAAAATCTTTTCAGCACAATTACAAATTCTGTCGAGTTGGCTGGGCAAAGCTTCTCACTTTTCAGATCGCACAAGGCTAAACCTGTATTCCCATTCGTCTTTCCAATTGTAATATGCAAGACTGGTTTTGAAGTTACTGACTTATATTGGCTGGTCCAACTATTGGATATAAATAATCCAGCTATAAGTGAATGTGGACTGAAGAATAAGTTGTAGACATAGTCTACCATATGTCCAAGTTGTAGCGGTAATAATTACCAAGTGCCACAGACTTATTTCACTTCTGTGAAATCGAAGAGTAGTGTATTTGCAGGGGTTCTATACCCTCCTCCTCCTCACCCTCCTCACAAGATGGCGGCAGCCCGATATCTCTCGAACGCATGGTTGGATTTTGACAAATGAGGTGTCATTGAACTCGGGCTAACACCCTCTTTCCAATGGACAATATATTTCAACCCCAAAAGTAAAACCTACCCTTACTAGGGGGTGAAATTTTAATTTTTTAGAGAATCTCTCTTTCCAATTGCAACATGTGAGAGTTTGAATGCTAATATGGAATGAAACGTTGTTCTACATAAAGTGCATGTGTTCGGTGGAAAGCCACTATGAATTAACATGCTAGTTTTTTGATTTTACACATGTCCACTCATAGGTTTGGTAAGATGTCAGGCTTTTTAAAAGATGGTGGCTGTAGTGTAACCTAACCTAACCCAACCTAACGGGTCCTTGTTGACAGGTCCTTGTGGACGAGTCCTTGTGGACAGGTCCCTATTGACAGATCCCTGGGAAGGCTCTGTAAAATAATGATCATTCTCGTGATATTTGTCTTCAGTCCGAGTCGAGATATGTCGTTAGCGGTCCCAGAATTCGTGACATCTCAGTCGTAGAAGACTTTATGTGGTGGTGATTAGAAATATAATGGACTTAAAATCTAGGTCATTTACCCCAAATGACGTTGAGGGCGTAACATCTAGGTAATTTGCCCTACTGATCAGGATGATATTGAAAATTACTACATAACTGACATATGAAACTTAGAAAATAATAGAAAAAGTTATTTTTAGGACTCACATTTCGGGAAAGACTTGATTATTTTTTGCCAAAGAGCTCCCACTTAGATCGCTATCTGGTTTAAAGTTTCGTCTTGTTAAGGTTTAAACTGTACGATAAATGTCTGAAGCAATTCCTCAAAGAGAAGCTTCCAGATTTCGCAGTCGATATATCGTTAACGTTCCTGAGCATCCAGTTGTCGTTTCTTCTGACGCAAAATATCTTCTACATAGTGATGATGAACATAGAAGCGACTACTGGCACATGTAACTTATCAACGAATGGGAATAATTGATACTTTAAAGGAATGAGAGGTCATTTGCCCTTTTGATGAGGATCACAATGAAGACTACTACTACTACTACTGAACGGGTATATCAAACTTACAAACTAATGGAAATACGTATTTTTAAAATCACAGGCTAGGTAGACTCTGGTGTTGCTTAGTAGTATAATGGACGTAACATCTAGGTCATTTGCCCCTTTGATGAGGATGATAATGAAGACGACTACTACTGAACGGGTATATCAAACTTACAAACTAATGGAAATACATATTTTTAAAATCACAGGCTAGGTAGACTCTGGTGTTGCTTAGTAGTATAATGGAAGTAACATCTAGGTCATTTGGCCCTTTGATGAGGATGATAATGAAGACGATTACTACTGAACGGGTATATCAAACTTACAAACTAAAGGAAATACACATTTTTAAAATCACAGGCTAGGTAGACTCTGGTGTTGCTTAGTAGTATAATGGACGTAACATCTAGGTCATTTGCCCCTTTGATGAGGATGATAATGAAGACGACTACTACTGAACGGATATATCAAACTTACAAACTAATGGAAATACACATTTTAAAAATCACAGGCGATGAAGACTGTGGTGTTATTTAGTAGTATAATGGACGTAACATCTAGGTCATTTGCCCCTTTGATGAGGATGGTAATGAAAACTACTGTTGAATTGACACGACAAACTTACAAACTACCGTGATAGGAAGAAATATTTCAAAATTCACAGGCGATGAAGACTTATTGTGTGTGGTGATTAGTGGTATAAAGGGTGTAACATCTAGGTCATTTGCCCTTATGATAATAATAAGGTAATGAAAAATGACTACTAAACGAACATGGTGTAATTTTAAATCTGATATAGGTAATTCAGATTACTACCGTCGATGTCTTCCAAAGTCTGAACGTTATATTCTGGCTTAGGCCTATACTCGATGCGTGTAGTGAAAGAGCTTATCGAGTACTGCTCGGGTCCAAGCTGCACGTAGCTGAGAATATCGCAGATGATGACAGACGTTCGGGGGGGTTCCCGGTCCTATTCACATTGACCGGTGAATCACTCATTCTTTCGTAACACTACAGCGGTTTGAGCAAAGACCCTGTATGCACATCAGCATAGTCAGCAATAACAGATAACACGGCGGGGTCTGGACATTTTCCTCATGTCACCTCGCGATGAATGAGCAAGCTATTCTCACCCCTGCCCCCTCTTCCCCCCTCCACCCACCAGGGTCACAACTTGTGGGACGTGGGTTTGCGACCACGGGACCCCAGCTGAGTCCGGCATTGCTTCTACTTACTGGTGCCGGGCACCTTTCAGTTCTCTTTCCTGTCAGCCTCCCTTGGTCAAACTCTTGTTCTCTTCCGACCCCGATGGTATCAGGTTATCCGAGGCCTAGCGACTCATTCACTTTCCCGCCTTAATTGGCCCTTGTCTAATCATTCCTGATAGCCTCATTCTTTTCTTAATATCTCATATCTTCTGCTCAAGACCCTCAAGGAGGCAGGGTGTGTGGAGCCCTGGTGCACCCTGGATAGTGCTACATCCTCAAGGGCTCATGGCTGGTGAGTTCAGGAGCTGGCAACCCTGAAGGTTTCCTGAGCGGGTCCGGTTTTACCCCTGTTTTCCATTGCCTTTGGGACGGACCCTGTCCACTTTCCGGGAATGGAGTGGTCGGACCGCAATTTCAAGCAGACAGTGTTACTCGCAGGGTACCAAAGGGTAAGTATACAAATTTTGGTTCTGATCGGTGAAACGGTGTAGATTAGGACCTTCTTCTTAAGTATTCAATCCATGGATTGGTCTGCGGCAGTTCTCCAGTCGGCTCTATTTATAGCTTTCCTCTTCATCTGTTCATAGTTTCTGCATCCAACATCAGACATGATTTGCTGTACATATTGTAGGCGTGGTCTTCCTCGACATCTTTTGCCTTCAACCATTCCCTCCAATACCGTTTTCAGCAGGCTATCGTGTCTCAAAATATGTCCTATCAGTCTAGTCCTCCTCCTCTTTATGCTTTTCCATAAGGTATAATTTTCCTCCACCTTTTTAAATACTTCAGCATTCGTTATTTTTTCTGTCCAACTAATTTTTAGCATTCTTCTATAACACCATTGTTCAAAAGAATTTATCCTCCTTTTTTCTTCTTTAGATTTGGACCAAAGGGCCTAAATGCAGAGATTGGGTTGGACTGTCCGAAATTTCAAGTGGACAGGGTTACCCGCAGGGTTGCAAAGGGTAAGTATACACATTTTGGTTCTGATCGGTAAAACGGTGTAGATTTGGACCAAAGGGCCTAAATGCAGAGATTGGGTTGGTCTGTCCGAAATTTCAAGTGGACAGGGTTACCCGCAGGGTTGCAAAGGGTAAGTATACAAATTTTGGTTCGGATCGGTGAAACGGTGTAGAAGTTTGCCAAAGGGCCTAAATGCAGGAAATGGGGTGGTCTGTCCGAAATTTTAAGTGGACAGTGTTATTCACAGGGTTACATAGGGTAAGTATACAAATTTTGGTTGAGATCGGTGAAACGGTGTAGATTTGGGACAAAGGGCCTAAATGCAGGGAATGGGGTGGTCTGTCGGAAATTTCAAGTGGACAGGGTTACCCGCAGGGATCCGAAGGGTAAGTATACAAATTTTGGTTCAGATCGGTGAAACGGCGTGGATTTGTATACATAACAGACAGACAGACAGACAGACAGACAGACAAACATTGAGCTTTATATATATAGATTTTGAAAGTGATCATCATGTTCAAGTGTGCTGACTGTAAGAAACAGTTTTCAAGACCTGACAACCTTCAGCGACACGCAAATGCTGAACATGACATTAAGATGTTTGTGTGCAGTCATTGTGCTACCACATTTAACAGACAAGATAATCTTGCACGTCATGTAAATTTAATGCATGTTAGTTCAGCACCTTTTTCATGTTCAGTTTGTGATCTTGGGTTTTCTGATGTAAAGCGATATCAATCCCACATGGTTGAAGTGCATGGAGAACAACAGGAATTGAAATCTGTAAAACCATCAACTAGCACGGATCCTTTAAACGAATGTGATGCTCAAAAGCGTAAACGTTCTCAAGATTGTGAAAATAGTTATGCAACAAAAAGAAAGAAGAATGGTGAACCATCGATAACACATTGTGATGTATGTAATATTGATATACCCTCTTCAATCATTCATGGACATTTACACAGTATTCAACATAAAAATAACGCTTGCCATGAAAGAAATTCTGGAAATATTCAACAAATTGGTAGTGCATTTAAAAGTCGAATTGTTAGTTATAGAATTTATAGTAAAGAAAAAACTCAAAGTATTGAAACATTTTTAAAAAATGTTCAACCTACTGGGTTTGGCTTAGTAGAAAATGTTTTAGTAGAGCATAAAACAATTAAAATGAATTTTGAACTTTTTGGACTCTATGTAAAAACTGGGAGTGAAGGTGAAATTACGGATATCAAATCTTTCAATTCAAAAAACATAATTGTTAGCGAATCAACTAATATTAGTGATATATACCAAAATATTTCAAGTGCTATCATCGTAAAGAGTGAAGAGTTCCAGGAAAGGGAGTCGGGCTGGGCATTGGTTGAAGTACTTTATTTAGAAACCAACCTGAATAAATATAACCCCCTTCCAGCATCATCATACATTGATTTGCCAGAATGGATCAAACGAAAGAAAGCTGTTGTGAACGTTTTGAATAATGATGACGCATGTTTTGCGTGGGCTGTAACCTCAGCTCTCCATCCAGCAGTGGAGCATATGGATAGATCATCATCTTATCCTCACTATTCTTCAGTGTTAGATTTAAAAGAAATAGAATTTCCTATGGCGATAAAAGACATTCAACGTTTTGAAAAGCTGAACAATGTAAGTATTAATGTGTATGAAATTGAAAATAAGAGTATAGTTGGTCCTCTATATTATACTCAGGAAAAAAAGGATGCTCATGTAAATTTACTATACATAACCGAAGGTGAAAATGCTCACTATTGCTGGATAAAACATTTCAGTAGACTTGTTGGTAGTCAGCTATCAACATATAAGACTAAAAAGTGGTTGTGTGATGGCTGTTTGCTATATTTCAGAAAAGAGGACCAACTAACTCAACATCAAAAATGGGGGTGTAATCATGTGTGTACGGTATTACCGACTCCTAAAAATAACATTCTAAAATTTAAGGATTATGAGAAACAGCTTCGAGTACGATTTGTTATATATGCTGACTTCGAAGCTTTGCTAAAACCATTTAATACATGTTCATCGAATCCAACCCAACCTTTTACCAACACTACTCACATTCATGAACCTTTTAGCTTTGCAAATTATATTAAATGTAGTTACGATGACTCTTTAAATAAGTTTGAGCTCTATAGAGGACCTGATGCACCTAAAGTTTTTATGGAAAGGCTTGAGAAAGATGCCATCCGTATATCCTCTATTTTAAATACGATCATTCCAATGGAGCCACTAACTTCATCAGAGCAAATTAATTTTGAAACTGAAACTAATTGTTTTATATGTGGTGAATGTTTATATACAGACAGGGTTCGCGATCATGACCATTTAACAGGAAAATATCGTGGTGCTGCTCACCAAGAATGTAATTTAAATTATAGAGTAAGTAAATTCATTCCGGTCATTCTACATAACGGTAGCAAATACGAAAACCACTTTATCGTTAAAGAATTTGGAGCTTCAGATGTGAAAATTGATGTGATTGCAAATAATAAGAAACAATACATATCGTTCACAAAATACATCAAAACTAGCAATAAAAAAACCATTAAACTGCGATTTTTAGATTCATTCCGCTTTATGTCGAGTAGTCTTGATAAGCTGGCTAGTAATTTAAAATCAGATCAGTTTCATGAAATTCAACGTGTCTTTCCTAAAGAAGATGATTTTAATTTGATTCGTCAAAAGGGTATATTCCCTTATGAATATATTAACTGTGTGGAACGTCTTGAGGAGTGTTCTTTACCACCGAAAGATGCATTTTACAGTTCCTTAAACACAAGTCATATCAGTGATCAGGAATATTTACATGCACAACGTGTATGGGCACAGTTTGACATTCAAACTTTAGGAGAATTTTCAGACATATATTTGAAGACAGATGTGTTGTTATTAGCAGATGTTTTTGAAAATTTTCGGAATGTTTGTATGAAAACTTATGACCTTGATCCTTGTCAGTATTTCACAGCTCCTGGGTTAAGTTTCAGTTCAATGTTGAATAAAACGAAAGTAAATTTAGAATTAATGACTGATATAGACATGATCAATTTTATAAAATCATCAATTCGAGGTGGATTAAGCCAATGTAGTGGACGGTACTCTAAAGCGAATAATAAATACATGCCTAGCTACAACCCTTGTGAAGAGTCAAAGTATATTGTCTACCTCGATGCAAATAACCAATATGGTTGGGCTATGAGTCAATATCTACCACTGAAAGATTTTCGCTGGCTGACACAACCTGAAATTGATATCTTACATGTTGACACTCTTAATGATAACGATGATAAAGGATATATTTTAGAGGTAAATCTTGAGTACCCTAAAGAGTTACATGATGATCATAATGATTTACCATTTTGTCCTGAGAATATGAAATCTCCATACATCACATCACGAACAAAAATGTTAATTGCTAATGTAAATGATAAATGTAAATATGTAATACATTATCAATACTTGAAACAGTGTCTACAGCATGGATTGAAGTTAACTAAAATTCATCGCGTATTGCAGTTTCATCAGTCAGCATGGCTCAAACCGTATATTGATCTAAACAATAATTTAAGAACACAGTCAACAAACGCGTTTGAAAAAGATTTTTATAAACTCATGAATAATAGTGTTTTTGGAAAGACTATGGAGAATGTTGATAAACGAGTTGATGTAAAGCTGATAACAAAGTGGGAGAATGATGGTAAAAGGTATGGTGCGAGCAACTTAATAAACAAGGCAAACTTTCATAGCTGTTCAATTATTCATGAGGATTTAGTTGTAATACAAATGAATCGTCTTAAAGTAACTTACAACAAACCCATATATGTCGGTTACACCATTCTGGAATTGTCAAAAACACTTATGTATGAATTTCACTATGATTATGTAAAGAAAAACTATCTTGATAATGCTAAATTACTCTACACAGACACAGATTCTTTTATTTATGAGTTTAAAACTGATGATTTTTATGAGGATATCAAAACTGAGCTAAATAGGTTTGATACAAGTGACTATCCCGAGGATAATATTTACGATTTACCTCTAGTAAACAAAAAGGTTCTTGGGAAATTTAAGGATGAATGTGCTGGTGTTATTATAGACACCTTTGTAGGCACAAAATCTAAATCATACAGCTATATGCCAATTGATGATGTAATAGTAAAAAAATTAAAAGGAGTGGAAAAGAATGTTGTTAGTAAAGAGTTAGATATAAGTGATTATAAAAACTGTATAGTTAGTAACCCACCTGTATTATATAAGAAAATGTATGTATTTAGAAGTAAAAATCATCAACTACATACCAATTTGCTGAACAAAGTTGCTTTAAGTAATGAAGACAACAAACGATTCATTATACCCAACACATTTGATACTCTTGCTTGGGGAAACAGTCGCATTGACGACTATTACTTTACTTAAGTCTAATGATCACTATATTGTAATATTTGTAGGTGTTTTATATTGTAATAATTTTTGTAAAAACTGTAAGTAGAATGTATAATGTTAGGCTACTGTAGTTTAGTAAAAATAAGATAAGTAATACATTTTAGTGTAAAATGTTTTGCTTTTGTATATTACGAAAAAGATTTAAAAAATGTACAGAATGTGTGAACTAAACAACGGAAATGTAAAAAATGTAAAATGGAAATTGTAAATATCCATGTATGAAAAAGTGAAATGGCTATCACCATTTTAAAATTAAAAGACATTGTGATCTGGTAAACCTTGTTATTATTTCACAACAACAAAAATGTACAGAATGTGTAAACTAAACAAGGGGAATGTAAAAAAATGTAAAGTGGAAATTGTAAATATTCATGTGTGAAAAAAATGAAATGGCTATCACCATTTTTAAAAATAAAAGACATTGTGATCTGGTAAACCTTGTTTTCATTTCACAACAAATAGGGCTTTACAAAATAGAATACAAAGAAATGCCAATTCCTCAATCCTTTTCATTGTTCATGTCCACTCATCATTAACTTTCCTTTTATAGCCAACCTCTCCCCCACTGAGACATCACAGGATGTCAAACGTTGTTTAGCTCTTTTCAACAATACTTTATCCACTACACGTCTTAAAGCAGAATGACTATGACGATAAGAAAGGTCGTGTTCTTTACATGCTTGATCCAAAGAATTAATAGATATTCACTTAGCATAGGGTCTTGCCACCACCGTAAGCCACCAACATAAGCCACCGTAAGCCACCAACAAAAGCCACCATAAACGCCGCAATAAGCCACCAACCTAAGCCTTCCACATAAGCCATTAACATCATCCTGAATTATTCATGCCCGCGCGCGCCGCGAGAGTGCCGTGTGAACATAAGTGTTTATCGATAGTCTCCGACAATGTTCAAGAGAGTGACCTTGAAACGTAGTTGTAACTAGGGTAGTTGAGAGTATAGTATGATCCGTTTATTACCTATATGAAAGTATAGTATGGCCCTTTTCTTATCTATTTCATATAGAACTCTAATGCTGAATAATAATCAATAGTGTTTTGCTATCACGTTTTATGAAAAAAAAATACTGTGACACAAGATTGAGCATTGTTTATTGAGCAACTTGTTGTAAAAGTTATGTTTAATCCATCTTCCACGTCTCAGGAGCCATCAACATCACATACTATGCAAGAGGTAGTGTTGTTGTTTTTTCAGGGTGGAACTACAAGGTTATCTGCCCTCGATATGCAGATAGTTTTACCAAAGAAGAATTATTAGTATTCTCCAAGTTGTTCATTTATTATGTGACAGACAATACCGTGAAAGAAATCAGGCAACATGTACCAAAATCATGGTCGCAAGACCCTATGCTAAGTGAATATCTATTAATTCTTTGGATCAAGCATGTGAAGAACACGACCTTTCTTATCGTCATAGTCATTCTGCTTTAAGACGTGTAGTGGATAAAGTATTGTTGAAAAGAGCTAAACAACGTTTGACATCCTGTGATGTCTCAGTGGGGGAGAGGTTGGCTATAAAAGGAAAGTTAATGATGAGTGGACATGAACAATGAAAAGGATTGAGGAATTGGCATTTCTTTGTATTCTATTTTGTAAAGCCCTATTTGTTGTGAAATGAAAACAAGGTTTACCAGATCACAATGTCTTTTATTTTTAAAAATGGTGATAGCCATTTCATTTTTTTCACACATGAATATTTACAATTTCCACTTTACATTTTTTTTTACATTCCCCTTGTTTAGTTTACACATTCTGTACATTTTTGTTGTTGTGAAATAATAACAAGGTTTACCAGATCACAATGTCTTTTAATTTTAAAATGGTGATAGCCATTTCACTTTTTCATACATGGATATTTACAATTTCCATTTTACATTTTTTACATTTCCATTGTTTAGTTCACACATTCTGTACATTTTTTAAAATCTTTTTCGTAATATACAAAAGCAAAACATTTTACACTAAAATGTATTACTTATCTTATTTTTACTAAACTACAGTAGCCTAACATTATACATTCTACTTACAGTTTTTACAAAAATTATTACAATATAAAACACACTACAAATATTACAATATAGTGATCATTAGACTTAAGTAAAGTAATAGTCGTCAATGCGACTGTTTCCCCAAGCAAGAGTATCAAATGTGTTGGGTATAATGAATCGTTTGTTGTCTTCATTACTTAAAGCAACTTTGTTCAGCAAATTGGTATGTAGTTGATGATTTTTACTTCTAAATACATACATTTTCTTATATAATACAGGTGGGTTACTAACTATACAGTTTTTATAATCACTTATATCTAACTCTTTACTAACAACATTCTTTTTCACTCCTTTTAATTTTTTTACTACTACATCATCAATTGTCATATAGCTGTATGATTTAGATTTTGTGCCTACAAAGGTGTCTATAATAACACCAGCACATTCATCCTTAAATTTCCCAAGAACCTTTTTGTTTACTGGAGGTAAATGGTAAATATTATCCTCGGGATAGTCACTTGTATCAAACCTATTTAGCTCAGTTTTGATATCCTCATAAAAATCATCAGTTTTAAACTCATAAATAAAAGAATCTGTGTCTGTGTAGAGTAATTTAGCATTATCAAGATAGTTTTTCTTTACATAATCATAGTGAAATTCATACATAAGTGTTTTTGACAATTCCAGAATGGTGTAACCCACATATATGGGTTTGTTGTAAGTTACTTTAAGACGATTCATTTGTATTACAACTAAATCCTCATGAATAATTGAACAACTATGAAAGTTAGGCTTGTTTATTAAGTTGCTCGCACCATACCTTTTACCATCATTCTCCCACTTTGTTATCAGCTTTACATCAACTCGTTTATCAACATTCTCCATAGTCTTTCCAAAAACACTATTATTCATGAGTTTATAAAAATCTTTTTCAAACGCGTTTGTTGACTGTGTTCTTAAATTATTGTTTAGATCAATATACGGTTTGAGCCATGCTGACTGATGAAACTGCAATACGCGATGAATTTTAGTTAACTTCAATCCATGCTGTAGACACTGTTTCAAGTTTTGATAATGTATTACATATTTACATTTATCATTTACATTAGCAATTAACATTTTTGTTCGTGATGTGATGTATGGAGATTTCATATTCTCAGGACAAAATGGTAAATCATTATGATCATCATGTAACTCTTTAGGGTACTCAAGATTTACCTCTAAAATATATCCTTTATCATCGTTATCATTAAGAGTGTCAACATGTAAGATATCAATTTCAGGTTGTGTCAGCCAGCGAAAATCTTTCAGTGGTAGATATTGACTCATAGCCCAACCATATTGGTTATTTGCATCGAGGTAGACAATATACTTTGACTCTTCACAAGGGTTGTAGCTAGGTATGTATTTATTATTCGCTTTAGAGTACCGTCCACTACATTGGCTTAATCCACCTCGAATTGATTTTATAAAATTGATCATGTCTATATCAGTCATTAATTCTAAATTTACTTTCGTTTTTTTCAACATTGAACTGAAACTTAACCCAGGAGCTGTGAAATACTGACAAGGATCAAGGTCATAAGTTTTCATACAAACATTCCGAAAATTTTCAAAAACATCTGCTAATAACAACACATCTGTCTTCAAATATATGTCTGAAAATTCTCCTAAAGTTTGAATGTCAAACTGTGCCCATACACGTTGTGCATGCAAATATTCCTGATCACTGATATGACTTGTGTTTAAGGAACTGTAAAATGCATCTTTCGGTGGTAAAGAACACTCCTCAAGACGTTCCACACAGTTAATATATTCATAAGGGAATATACCCTTTTGACGAATCAAATTAAAATCATCTTCTTTAGGAAAGACACGTTGAATTTCATGAAACTGATCTGATTTTAAATTACTAGCCAGCTTATCAAGACTACTCGACATAAAGCGGAATGAATCTAAAAATCGCAGTTTAATGGTTTTTTTTTATTGCTAGTTTTGATGTATTTTGTGAACGATATGTATTGTTCCTTATTATTTGCAATCACATCAATTTTCACATCTGAAGCTCCAAATTCTTTAACGGTAAAGTGGTTTTCGTATTTGCTACCGTTATGTAGAATGACCGGAATGAATTTACTTACTCTATAATTTAAATTACATTCTTGGTGAGCAGCACCACGATATTTTCCTGTTAAATGGTCATGATCGCGAACCCTGTCTGTATATAAACATTCACCACATATAAAACAATTAGATTCAGTTTCAAAATTAATTTGCTCTGATGAAGTTAGTGGCTCCATTGGAATGATCGTATTTAAAATAGAGGATATACGGATGGCATCTTTCTCAAGCCTTTCCATAAAAACTTTAGGTGCATCAGGTCCTCTATAGAGCTCAAACTTATTTAAAGAGTCATCGTAACTACATTTAATATAATATGCAAAGCTAAAAGGTTCATGAATGTGAGTAGTGTTGGTAAAAGGTTGGGTTGGATTCGATGAACATGTATTAAATGGTTTTAGCAAAGCTTCGAAGTCAGCATATATAACAAATCGTACTCGAAGCTGTTTCTCATAATCCTTAAATTTTAGAATGTTATTTTTAGGAGTCGGTAATACCGTACACACATGATTACACCCCCATTTTTGATGTTGAGTTAGTTGGTCCTCTTTTCTGAAATATAGCAAACAGCCATCACACAACCACTTTTTAGTCTTATATGTTGATAGCTGACTACCAACAAGTCTACTGAAATGTTTTATCCAGCAATAGTGAGCATTTTCACCTTCGGTTATGTATAGTAAATTTACATGAGCATCCTTTTTTTCCTGAGTATAATATAGAGGACCAACTATACTCTTATTTTCAATTTCATACACATTAATACTTACATTGTTCAGCTTTTCAAAACGTTGAATGTCTTTTATCGCCATAGGAAATTCTATTTCTTTTAAATCTAACACTGAAGAATAGTGAGGATAAGATGATGATCTATCCATATGCTCCACTGCTGGATGGAGAGCTGAGGTTACAGCCCACGCAAAACATGCGTCATCATTATTCAAAACGTTCACAACAGCTTTCTTTCGTTTGATCCATTCTGGCAAATCAATGTATGATGATGCTGGAAGGGGGTTATATTTATTCAGGTTGGTTTCTAAATAAAGTACTTCAACCAATGCCCAGCCCGACTCCCTTTCCTGGACTCTTCACTCTTTACGATGATAGCACTTGAAATATTTTGGTATATATCACTAATATTAGTTGATTCGCTAACAATTATGTTTTTTGAATTGAAAGATTTGATATCCGTAATTTCACCTTCACTCCCAGTTTTTACATAGAGTCCAAAAAGTTCAAAATTCATTTTAATTGTTTTATGCTCTACTAAAACATTTTCTACTAAGCCAAACCCAGTAGGTTGAACATTTTTTAAAAATGTTTCAATACTTTGAGTTTTTTTCTTTACTATAAAGTCTGTAACTAACAATTCGACTTTTAAATGCACTACCAATTTGTTGAATATTTCCAGAATTTCTTTCATGGCAAGCGTTATTTTTATGTTGAATACTGCGTAAATGTCCATGAATGATTGAAGAAGGTATATCAATATTACATACATCACAATGTGTTATCGATGGTTCACCATTCTTCTTTTTGTTGCACAACTATTTTCACAATCTTGAGAACGTTTACGCTTTTGAGCATCACATTCGTTTAAAGGTTCCGTGCTAGTTGATGGTTTTACAGATTTCAATTCCTGTTGTTCTCCATGCACTTCAACCATGTGGGATTGATATCGCTTTACAGCAGAAAAACCAAGATCACAAACTGAACATGAAAAAGGTGCTGAACTAACATGCATTAAATTTACATGACGTGCAAGATTATCTTGTCTGTTAAATGTGGTAGCACAATGACTGCACACAAACATTTTAATGTCATGTTTAGCATTTGCGTGTCGTTGAAGGTTGTCAGGTCTTGAAAACTGTTTCTTACAGTCAGCACACTTGAACATGATGATCACTTTCAAAATCTATATATATAAATCTCAATGTTTGTCTGTCTGTCTGTCTGTCTGTCTGTTATGTATACAAATCCACACCGTTTCACCGATCTGAACCAAAATTTGTATACTTACCCTTCGGATCCCTGCGGGTAACCCTGTCCACTTGAAATTTCCGACAGACCACCCCATTCCCTGCATTTAGGCCCTTTGTCCCAAATCTACACCGTTTCACCGATCTCAACCAAAATATGTATACTTACCCTATGTAATCCTGTGAATAACACTGTCTACTTAAAATTTCGGACAGACCACCCCATTTCCTGCATTTAGGCCCTTTGGCAAACTTCTACACCGTTTCACCGATCCGAACCAAAATTTGTATACTTACCCTTTGCAACCCTGCGGGTAACCCTGTCCACTTGAAATTTCGGACAGACCAACCCAATCTCTGCATTTAGGCCCTTTGGTCCAAATCTACACCGTTTTACCGATCAGAACCAAAATGTGTATACTTACCCTTTGCAACCCTGCGGGTAACCCTGTCCACTTGAAATTTCGGACAGTCCAACCCAATCTCTGCATTTAGGCCCTTTGGTCCAAATCTACACCGTTTCACCGATCAGAACCAAAATTTGTATACTTACCCTTTGGTACCCTGCGAGTAACACTGTCTGCTTGAAATTGCGGTCCGACCACTCCATTCCCGGAAAGTGGACAGGGTCCGTCCCAAAGGCAATGGAAAAAAGGGGTAAAACCGGACCCGCTCAGGAAACCTTCAGGGTTGCCAGCTCCTGAACTCACCAGCCATGAGCCCTTGAGGATGTAGCACTATCCAGGGTGCACCAGGGCTCCACACACCCTGCCTCCTTGAGGGTCTTGAGCAGAAGATATGAGATATTAAGAAAAGAATGAGGCTATCAGGAATGATTAGACACGGGCCAATTAAGGCGGGAAAGTGAATGAGTCGCTAGGCCTCGGATAACCTGATACCATCGGGGTCGGAAGAGAACAAGAGTTTGACCAAGGGAGGCTGACAGGAAAGAGAACTGAAAGGTGCCCGGCACCAGTAAGTAGAAGCAATGCCGGACTCAGCTGGGGTCCCGTGGTCGCAAACCCACGTCCCACAAGTTGTGACCCTGGTGGGTGGAGGGGGGAAGAGGGGGCAGGGGTGAGAATAGCTTGCTCATTCATCGCGAGGTGACATGAGGAAAATGTCCAGACCCCGCCGTGTTATCTGTTATTGCTGACTATGCTGATGTGCATACAGGGTCTTTGCTCAAACCGCTGTAGTGTTACGAAAGAATGAGTGATTCACCGGTCAATGTGAATAGGACCGGGAACCCCCCCGAACGTCTGTCATCATCTGCGATATTCTCAGCTACGTGCAGCTTGGACCCGAGCAGTACTCGATAAGCTCTTTCACTACACGCATCGAGTATAGGCCTAAGCCAGAATATAACGTTCAGACTTTGGAAGACATCGACGGTAGTAATCTGAATTACCTATATCAGATTTAAAATTACACCATGTTCGTTTAGTAGTCATTTTTCATTACCTTATTATTATCATAAGGGCAAATGACCTAGATGTTACACCCTTTATACCACTAATCACCACACACAATAAGTCTTCATCGCCTGTGAATTTTGAAATATTTCTTCCTATCACGGTAGTTTGTAAGTTTGTCGTGTCAATTCAACAGTAGTTTTCATTACCATCCTCATCAAAGGGGCAAATGACCTAGATGTTACGTCCATTATACTACTAAATAACACCACAGTCTTCATCGCCTGTGATTTTTAAAATGTGTATTTCCATTAGTTTGTAAGTTTGATATATCCGTTCAGTAGTAGTCGTCTTCATTATCATCCTCATCAAAGGGGCAAATGACCTAGATGTTACGTCCATTATACTACTAAGCAACACCAGAGTCTACCTAGCCTGTGATTTTAAAAATGTGTATTTCCTTTAGTTTGTAAGTTTGATATACCCGTTCAGTAGTAATCGTCTTCATTATCATCCTCATCAAAGGGCCAAATGACCTAGATGTTACTTCCATTATACTACTAAGCAACACCAGAGTCTACCTAGCCTGTGATTTTAAAAATATGTATTTCCATTAGTTTGTAAGTTTGATATACCCGTTCAGTAGTAGTCGTCTTCATTATCATCCTCATCAAAGGGGCAAATGACCTAGATGTTACGTCCATTATACTACTAAGCAACACCAGAGTCTACCTAGCCTGTGATTTTAAAAATACGTATTTCCATTAGTTTGTAAGTTTGATATACCCGTTCAGTAGTAGTAGTAGTAGTCTTCATTGTGATCCTCATCAAAAGGGCAAATGACCTCTCATTCCTTTAAAGTATCAATTATTCCCATTCGTTGATAAGTTACATGTGCCAGTAGTCGCTTCTATGTTCATCATCACTATGTAGAAGATGTTTTGCGTCAGAAGAAACGACAACTGGATGCTCAGGAACGTTAACGATATATCGACTGCGAAATCTGGAAGCTTCTCTTTGAGGAATTGCTTCAGACATTTATCGTACAGTTTAAACCTTAACAAGACGAAACTTTAAACCAGATAGCGATCTAAGTGGGAGCTCTTTGGCAAAAAATAATCAAGTCTTTCCCGAAATGTGAGTCCTAAAAATAACTTTTTCTATTATTTTCTAAGTTTCATATGTCAGTTATGTAGTAATTTTCAATATCATCCTGATCAGTAGGGCAAATTACCTAGATGTTACGCCCTCAACGTCATTTGGGGTAAATGACCTAGATTTTAAGTCCATTATATTTCTAATCACCACCACATAAAGTCTTCTACGACTGAGATGTCACGAATTCTGGGACCGCTAACGACATATCTCGACTCGGACTGAAGACAAATATCACGAGAATGATCATTATTTTACAGAGCCTTCCCATAGTGACTTAAGTACAAACATTGTCACTGGGTTTGATAATGTAAGAAATGAATACATAAATAAATATAATTTATGACGTTGAGTGTTAAGGAGACTGAAATATTATCATCTTTCCACCGGGCGAAGCCGGGTACTACTGCTAGTTACCTATAAAAGAAAGAAATCATAAATGTTAATAAAAGATAAAACAAAGTAAAATATAAATAGTTTAGTTACATTCCAGTCAATGGTTATAGCAGGGTATTTAAATCGATCATCTGTGAACTCCTAGCAATTCTAACTTCATGTAGTTCTAACTGGGGTTACTATATACCACTGTCACTGACACCTAGCGGTGAACATTGGAACTTGATAGAGTGAGAGAAACCAGTGATTGCCAGTTAAGTGAGTTAAGTGTGACGTCATAGCCAGTCTTAACACAAGTCTAAACTTGTAGAACATGTCACGTGATAGAAACAAGCAGCCACCAGTTAAGTGAGCTAAGTGTGACGTCATAGCCAGTCTTAAAACAAGTCTAAACTTGTAGAACATGTCACATATTGGAAACCAGCGATCACCAGTTAAGTGACCTAAGTGTGACGTCATAGTCAGTCATAAAGCAAGTCTAAACTTGTAAAACATGTCACGTGACATGGTTAAGTTAGGTAAAGTTAGGTTATGTTAGGTGAACTGGGGTTAAGTCTTTAAATATTCCCTCTGTCCCTGACACCTAGCAATGAACATTCGGACTTAATAGAGCGGTAATCATAATCTAACCTACAAGCACTTACCTTTTTATAATTGATCAACTGCTGCCACTGAATGAACAGATTGTAGGAATCTGGTAACCTACAGGTACCCAATTATCTGTAAACAAATTAATCAATCAATCAATCAATAAATAAATACATTCCAATCAATAACGTCAACATCAATTAGTAATAAAATACTACAATCCATTAATAATTAGTACTTACCTTGCAAAATAATTTAATGATTTTCTACCAAAACGGCTTTTTTACAACTCTTGAGCAGTAATAGAGCACTGTTCACTCAAAGCGAGTAATAAAGACTGACAGTAGGGAGATATATGACACTCCTCTTATATAAACTCTCATCGCTCGTGTCAGCAGTTTTTGGCAGATCATTGCAATTCCTTTCCCAATACAGCTGAGAGTCCAAAGTACACTAGGAACACCTGTGTGGTATCCAATGACTGCTGACTTTGCATGATCATCACCCATTGTCTTGATCAACACCTGAGGTTTTAAATTACTGCAGCGTCAGTCATAGCAACAGCAGTGTGCGCTCTCTACCATGTCAGCAACATGACACCGGAAGGAACACCTGTGTAATATCCAATAACTGCTAACTATGCATGATCATCACCCATTGTCTTAATGAACACTTGCGGTTTCAAATTACTGCAGCGTTAGTAATAGCAACAGATCTGTGCGCTCTCTGCCATGTCTGTAATATGACACAGGAAATATAACAAGACGTCTTACTGCACATACCATCTCCTCAGTTTTAACATCTTAAGAACATGTATTATTCTCTTTCAACTACAAATGACTCGTTAGAACACATCCATCCACCAAGCTAGATCCCTTGTATGTTCACATGTATTTCGTCACTTTCCTTTCATATCGTTATCACATTATAGTAGTGGGGAATTAGTGAACAACGTCAGTTCAATACACTGCTTTACACACAAATGTAGTTAGGCCCTTTGACATAATTTAAATACATTCATGGGCTAGTCCATAGGGACCAGTCCAAAGGGACTCATCCACAAGGACTCGTCCACAAGGACCTGCCCACAAGGACTCGTCAACAATGACCCGTCCACAGGGACTCGTCAACAAGGACCCGTCAACAATGACTCGTCAACAATGACCCGTCCACAGGGATCTGTCAACAGGGACCTGTCCACAAGGACCTGTCAACAAGGACCCGTTAGGTTGGGTTAGGTTAGGTTACACTACAGCCACCATCTTTTAAAAAGCCCGCCCTCTTACCAAACCTATGAGTGGACATGTGTAAAATAAAAAAACTAGCATGTTAATTCATAGTGGCTTTCCACCGAACACATGCACTTTATGTAGAACAACGTTTCATTCCATATTAGCATTCAAACTCTCACATGTTGCAATTGGAAAGAGAGATTCTCTAAAAAATTACAATTTCACCCCCTAGTAGGGGTAGGTTTTACTTTTGGGGTTGAAATATATTGTCCGTTGGAAAGGGGGTGTTAGCCCGAGTTCAATGACACCTCATTTGTCTAAATCCAACCATGCGTTCGAGAGATATCGGGCTGCCGCCATCTTTTGAGGAGGGTGAGGAGGAGGAGGGTATAGAACCCCTGCAAATACACTACTTCGAAGAAAAGTTCTAAACTCACTCGAAATAGTTTAACACTTTCAGTAACCATGTACTGTCGAAAATTCTAAGTCCACAGCTTGTGCTGTAAGATGAAGTTTAAATGCAACCATGTGCTCGGCGATAATAACGATGTTCGAAGTTCGGTGATAGTCAAGCGGCTAGAGCGCTTACGTAGCGTAGCACGACCAAGTGAACGGAGGGAGTGCTTGTGACGATGTGAACCTACCTCTGCCTGCGAGGCTCGCCTTATATACCCATCCGCTTGCTGGCTAGAGGTCACTGCGGCGAAAACGCTGGAACTAAAACAGCTCATAACTCAGCTTCTGTTCGATCAATTTCTTTGAAACAAAGCTCATTCTTCTTCTCTTGTTCTTGTCAGTAATCTGATATAGGTCTCATGTTTCCATCTCAACGGGAAATATTTAGTGACATATAGCCTTGACTATGACGCTCTCCTCCTACGTCACTTACCCACTTCTTGGCTGTAAATTCCTTCGAAAAGCTTCTAAGAAGGTTTGGAGCGCGCTATTCAAACATCCATATCCGAACTTAGAAACGTGGCCTTTTCCCTCATATCTAGGCTCACGGCTTGTACCCTTCAATCTAGGCAACTGGATTTGGGCACATCCACCCCACACATAGCCAAAAAAAAATTGGAAATTTTTTTTTTTCACACATCAAGCTATCTGGTTCTTGAATGATAGATCTTCAAACTTGGAGAATTAAAAGTTCCCACGATGATACCAGTTCGTGTATTGGCTATCTTGTAACTACCGTTGTTGTTACACTCATGAATTCGGTAGGGTACTGAGTATAAACTCGCAAATTTGGAAAAGATGCGGTTTTGGACATCAGAGGGTACTGGTCGTCTCACCAAATTAAGGGTTCCTGCACGCAAGGGTCTGCGGAATCGTCTCCCTCTGATTCTGCGCTCTCTCTTTAAAGCTCTGCTTCTCAAACTGTCTAAAGCTAGAATTTCCCTCCTTTGACGACTGGGTTCGATCTCAGGTGGAATTGAGATTATCCGATCCCAAAGTCTCGTTGGCTTGATTCCATGGTGAAGCAACATGGGCATCTGTCCAGTTCTCTCATGGACTGTAGAATTTATGGATTCGGCTGCTAAAAGAATCACATCCATCCATTTCCAATGCTCGTCTGGACAATACAATCGGCAAAATTTGGATATTTCAGCCATAACGCGTTCAGCAGGATGCTCTCTGAATGTCTAATTGAACATAGAAGTTGTTTGATGCCTAAATTATCCATGGCGATCCTGAATTCCAAAGATGTAAATTGGGATCCATGGTCTGACAAAAGGAATTCCGGTTTGCCTGCTTCCGGGATTACATTATTCATGATCCTGTTTGCACAATGTTTTGCATTCGCCTTCTGCATAGGATGCAACATAGTGTACTTGGTGAAAACATCAATTGTCACAAAAATGTACCGATTTCCTCTCTTCGATTTTGGAATTGGACCATAAATATCGGTAGCAAAGATTTCACAAGGCTTTGTAGGAATAATAGGCCTCGGGGCTTCCCTTAACAATTTGGAATTATGCTTACTTCTCTGGCATACGTTGCATTCACGTATGGTGTTTGTAACAGACTTTCTCATCAGTTCCCACGAAAATCTTTCTTGAATCACTTTAATGGTTTTGTCTACTCCAGCGTGACCTGACATGCGAAGTGCCATCCAGTTGATGGGGACTTGCATGCGTGGAGGTACAACAACTCTCAACTTGGTATGGTCTGGATCCACAAACTTATAAATCAGGCCATCCAATACCAAAAAATCCCTGGAAATTCTTTCCGTTGTAACAAAATCAGCATCTGCTGGATCCATGTCACCATGAAGAAAACGATAAATGTTCCTGAGTGGTCTATTTCTCCTCTGAGATAATGGCAAAAGTCTGAGTTTCCCCAAAGTTTCTTCATCTTCCAAAGTTAAAGTCACTTGCAAAACTTTCGGTGTAGATTCCACTGCTCTGCTCAGTAAATCTGTTCCTATATTCAACTTCCCTGGAGTGTCTTCAATGACTAAGTTGAATTGCTGTATGAAAGCGACCATCTCGTTATCCTTTCACTTGCAAAGTTTGTTCTCAGAATAAACTCTAGAGCATGGTGATCGGTTCTAACAATAACCGAATGTCCTATCAAAATCTTCTTCTATGTTTCCAAAGCAAATATGACTGCGAGTGCTTCTAGCTCGGTAGTATAATAGTTCCTCTCTGATGGACGGAGTTTCCTACTTATAAAAGCCAGATAATGTCTTCTCTGATCGTCGTCTTCTTGAAAAAGAATCGCTCCAATCCCTACGGTGGACGCATCAGATTCTATAATAAAATTATTCGTGAAATCAGGATACTCTAACTTGATGCTATTTACCAATAGACTCTTGGCATCTTGAAACGACTGCTCACAATCTTCATTCCATTTCCATTTATTATCCTTTTTCAACAATTCCTGGAGAGGTGCGACTGTCTCAGTGTACTTAGGACAATGCCCTGCGAAGAATTGGCATGTGCCTAGAAAACTGCTAACATGCTTCACTCTAGTAGGTCTGGGAAAATTCGCAATAGCTTGGATTTTCGTCTCATTTGGGCGGTAGCCCTCACCATCCAATATGTGTCCCAGAAATTTGATCTCTTTCTGAAAGAACTGACACTTTCGAAGGTTGACCTTAAAATTTGCCTTCCTCAAATCTTCGAACAACATTCGGAGATGTAATAAATGTTTTTCTTTGCTCTCAGATGCAATGAGAATATCATCTATATATCGGACTGCTATTTCCTTTACTGCTGGACTCAAATTCTGTTCATGAGCTCTAATCAAAACAGATCCAGACGTTTTGATTCCAAATGGTAGACGTCGAAAAACATAGGTTTGTTGGTCAAACATAAACCCTGTAATTTTTTTTTGTCTTCACTAAGCCTAATATGATGGTAGGACGAAGTGAGATCAATATTTGAGAACCAACTCTTGCCTTGGAATTTCCGGAGTAATTCCCTGATAATAGGTGGTCTGTCGTATTCAGGTAACAGTCTCAAATTCAAATTCCGCACGTCTAAACATAGCCGCAAACTGCCATCTGGTTTGGACACCACTGTCAAAGGATTCACATAAGAAGTTGTGAATTTTCAATAACTTTGTTATCTTCCATGTCTTTGATCAGAACCTTCACCTTGTCTCTATGCTCCTCGGCTACTGGATACAATTTTGCGTGGTAGGGTGCGTCATCAGTGACTCGAATCTGGTATTCGAAATCCTTAATTTCCCCAGGTCGAATATCAAATATATCCTTGAACTCGTCAAGAACATTTTCTAACTCTGACAATATCTCTGACTTGCTATCTTCTGAGGACTCGCGAAATATCAAGGACCATTGGGAATCTCCCTCGATGTCTCCTTCTTCGTTTCCCTCGAAGTTTATTTCCTCGGTATTTTGAAATCTTACCGTTTCGGCACTCATATCAATCACAGCTTTATATTTCTGGATGAAATCTGCCCCTATGATCATGTCGAAAGCCATGTCCTTCATAATCACAAATACATGTCGAAAATCATGTTCTCCTATCCTGATGCATAAGTATAGCTGAGTTTTACACAGGGATGTTTTATTAAGAATGATTCCTTTGATCTTGATTCCGGACACAAAAATTTCTTCAAGATTCTCAGTGAGTTTCCATAAGGCATACAATTTCTCACTTATCAAGCATAACATCGCCCCAGAGTCAATCAGTGTATCGACAGGCTTGCCGAATACTTCACATACAATAATTGGCAATTTGATCCTTGTTCCCATCTACTTGCGTTCATCATTATTTTGTATTAAATCCTCGTCCTCTACCTGCCATTTGGTAATTCTATAAGTGAAAGTCTTAGTGAAGCCGATTGCTACTGCACATTTGGAGTTTTTTTTCATCTTTACCCTTATTTTGTGAAGTCCCTGAAGTACCGGGTTCACTCTGCCTCAATTGTTCCAGGTATTGTTTGTTTTCAATGTGTCGTTCTTCCAAGTTCTTCCTCGCCTCCGGCCTGAACTCATCGTTGGATTCTCTTGGATTTTCATTCCTTGGGTAATATCCATTACTTTTCCCAAAGTATTTTTTCTCTTGATATCGCTCTTGATTTCCTCTTTGTCTTCCCCAATGATTTCGGTAGTTGTTTCCAGATCTTGCATAGGGTCTATTTTCGTATGACCTAGAATTGCTCTGGTTCCATCTTTCTTGTCTTGGATCATCTCTCGGCGTTTTCTCTTCTCTTTCGTTGCGAGGTGTCTGAGAATATCGGTCGGCCATCACAGTTAATACCGTGTTGTCGTTCTTTCCAGCCTTCTGATGAAAGAATTGGGCGTTCGTGTGATCCAGTCTCTGTAAAATTTCGTCGAATTGCTCCATGCTGTATATGTCCGCTGCTATCAGTGTTCTCTGGACATCTGCAGGAAATTGCCTGATCAAAGCAGTAATCAGTTCATTGTCGGGCATCGGCGGATCTAAATGTTGGAGTTTGGACAACTGTCCTGAGAAATAAGTTGAGTAACGAGTAGGTTGTGAAGTGGAATATCTTTTCGAGTACAACTCTGCTCTCACTTGCTGTTGGGTTTCCGGGGACGAGAATTTCTTTAATAATCCTCTAGAAAATTCTTCGAAATTGGTTAGAGTAGATCTAAAAGCTCTAAACCACGTCAAGGCGGATCCTTCCAGAAAATTTCCTATCACTCTAATCTCTCTTTCCTTCCCAATTTTGGAATCTTTAAGGTAGTCTCCTACTTCTCTCAGAAATTCTACAGGCGTCATACTTCCGGTTCCAGAGAATTTGGAAGGTTTATCTTCTACATTTTTATAGAAGGTTATCGGTTTGGATTGCATCATCGTCCTAAACTCCTCTGGTCTATGGTGATTTCCTATTCTATTTATTTCCTCAACGTCTTTATCTCTACTTGTAGCTGTAGTTTTACACTGAGGTTCTACAATGCTCTTCGCTTGTTTTTGATAATTCAAAAATTTGTCATTAAGGGCTTTTATGGTTTCCTTAAGTTCGGCATTCTCTTCACCTACTAATCTCCTTATCTCCTCGCTATCATCCTTGCTATGAAAATAATCACCCTGACTCTTCTCTTTAACTTGATTCTTGATGTCCTCGATCTCCTTCTGATTTTCTTCAGACTTCTTTCTGATCTCTTCGGTGTCTCTTTTGATTCCTTCTGTTTCCTTACAATTCTCCTTCAAGTAATTGGAAATTTGGTTCATCATCTTTTCATGATTTTTCAGTGAACTTGTCATATCCACGATGTCTTTTTGATCTATCTGGATATCTTTCGTAATGACCTGGACATGTGACGTCAAAGTTTCCCTAATCTCTTTGATTCCGTCTTGAGTTTCCGTCTTAAGTGCGTCTTTGACCTCCTGGATAACTGTTGTCTTGATCTCAGTTGTCAACTCCTTGACTACACTCTGCTGAATCTCTCCTACTACCAGTTCTTGAAATTGTTCAGTTAAACGTTGTATGACGTTGCTTGCCATGTCAGTATTTTGTTTCTGAACGCGAATTTCTAAGTTTACCATGTCTTCTCCTACTTTCCTGATACCTCGCTCGATCCAATCAGCTAATGACTGAGATTTTTGGTCGGCATCGCGAAATTTATCTTCCATTTTACTAGTGTTTAAAGCTAAAGAAGTTTCGAGTTCATGAGTTTTCTCGAACAGTTTAGACATTTTGGTTTCTAAAGAAGCTCCTAATGTATCGGAATTTTCCCTCATTTTAGCTTTCAAATTTACTGAGTTTTCCTCTAATGACTTTTCAAGACTTACTTTTAATCTGTTTTCTAAAACATCAGAGTTTTCTTTAAGTTTATTTTCTAAAGAAATAGCATTTTCCCTAAATTTACTTTCCATTGAATTATCTAGATTAACTTTTAAAGAAGCGATTAACCTATCTTCTAGGGTATCGGAATTTTCCATTAATTTTTCTTTTAAAGTATCAGAGTTTTCTTTAAGCTTAACCTCCATTTGATCAGTTTTGTCACTGCCATTTGCAGTGCAGCGCTCTTGGAGCTTTCCTCCATACGCTTCTATCCTCATGATCTCATCCATGATTTATCAGAATATAATTCAAAATTTGGGGTATAAATGTAAGCAGACACAGTACTTGGATTTCTCAGAATAAAATGAGATATTCCCTAATATCGACGTGATGGAAAATAAATTCTCTACTATTAACAGTTAGATTTAACAACAATATCAAAAAAAAAAAATACAAAGCCAATATCCTCCACCTGGATTCTAATGTAATGCAATCTTTCTGACCATCGAACGTATACTAAAATTTTATTTGACACCCTAATGGATAAGCCATTATACAACAAAACAAATCCCACTCTAACTATTTGAATATTTAATTTAAATTAAGTTTCCCCACTAATTGGGTTTCCTATGAATTTATTTGTCCGAACCAGACATTTTCCTATTCCCAAAATATATATTTCAAAATCAAATCGGCGTACAACCAACCGTATAAAAATCGCGACCCACGTTCGAAGCCATTTCTCTCTTCTATCTTATTTTATGTGCCCGTTTGGACCGAAGTCCGGACGACCACATAAGCATTTCACCAAAAATCAGTCAGCACGAGAATCAAAATATCCCGGGGCGCCAAATGGGTTAAAGTCGAATGCATGGACCCCAAAAAAAAAAAAAAAAAAAATGCTTAACTGATTTTCGGCTCGACGCAACAATAAGGATAGAAGGAGATTCATGAAAACGGTGATTGCAGACCATAAAATTATCTCATTTTATTAAAACTTTAAAATGACATGAAGGAAATATGCCTAAAATGGCATAAAAGATGACTGGAAAAGAATACATGATTTACACAATATACAATATCGCCAACACATGAACACTAACAAAGTTGAAACGAGAGGTCAGAATATCAGTCCTGTTGACTTCGTTCAACATAATTATGTACAGGGGTAGGGTTTTATCAGCGCAAAGTCAATCGTCCATACTGATCCC
The DNA here is from genome assembly GCA_946902985.2 of Meconema thalassinum. Taxonomy (NCBI): domain Eukaryota; kingdom Metazoa; phylum Arthropoda; class Insecta; order Orthoptera; family Tettigoniidae; genus Meconema; species Meconema thalassinum. Next base: position 673,384,911 of record OX336388.2, read on the forward strand.
TAAATTATTTAGCATTCACACGTTGAAGATCAATAAGAAAATTTATCACTGGTTGGAAAATCACTTTCACTGTTCATTTCTCAAACCTATTATCGTAGCATTTCGACTAACACTTCTTAGGCAATAGTAATATTAGGATTTGTCAAATACAAAGTTGTTCATAATAAGTGAAATACACTATGATTTACATGGACCTTGAGCATTTTTGTGGATAAAAAAACAGAAAATATCTATTGAAACATAGATCTCAATCCAAAGTCTGTCAAAAATAATTTTGACTTAATCAAAATATAACTATCCCAAATATAACTTCCATTCCACATGGATTCAGTCAACAAATTAATTAATCATTCCTTGAAAACATTAATTAGGAAATTTGAAATATCATTTAGCATGTTATATAATGAAACAAATTATTATTATTATTATTATTATCAAAGTGATTTTTGACAAAATGTCAAATATGTTCAGCATCAACTTATTAAAGAAAATGTGTATTTATTTTTATAGGATCTGAAAATCCTTTCAGCTTATAGTGGTTGTTAATAAGTAACAATTTCAAACAACAGCATTGGCCCATATGATTGACACGTGATAAAAATCACAGAATTATAAATCAGCATTTAGACAACGGTAAAGCTTTCCTGAATGAAAGGAACTAGTAGAATAATAATTTTCCGGGTAAGCAATTACTAGAAATATTTTCAAACACGTGGATCAACAGTAATTTAATAATGATGGTTCATAAAAAAAACCTGTGGTTATATTACGACGAAAGTGTGGCGAAAAACGACTCTCCTACTACATCAAAAACATCCAACCTGCAATTTGATTGGTGCTCCATTTTACACAACCTCATTCCTGCGACTTAACTTGCGCACTCAGAATGGCATATAATTATCTGCACACACACAATGACATCTTCCCAAATTATACAAAATAAGCAAGCCTTTGCTTGTTATGACAAATGGGAGATTCAAAAATCAGTAAACCTCACCAATGAGTTTACGACAATATCCAATAGAATTTCACCATCAGAAATTCCACACAGTGTTAATATTAGCAAACGTTGTGAAAGACGCTGCGTCATAATGATTTTATTTTATATAAACTCTAGCAAAAACCCTGCTCTATACATGCTTAGCTTCCCATTTCATTTATTTCCGTGTCTTTATCAAAGCTTTAAATATGAAATGCAAACGTGAAACAATTTCACTGAATTAAACTGTTCATTATAGGTGGGCATGTGTTAACCACTAACCTTCGGAATTAACAAATATCCGATTTAGAGTATGACTTCAAATGTCAACTGTATTAATCATACAACCAGAAAATGATTATTATAAACCACAAATGATTATTATTATTATTATTATTCCAGAAAAATAGAAAAATAATTATTATTATTATTAAATCCCATTATTATTATTATTATTATTATTATTATTATTATGTTCAAAACTAGGTTTAAAGTTATCAAACTGTTCGGGGAATATCACCCTCGACTTCATAATGATGGATAACTATCCATTCCTCAACTTAGAGTAATTCTTAAATCTCAAATTATGACGGCTAATGACAGCAATAAGAAAAAAATATTGAAATAAAATAAATGCTCGTTCTGCTCGTCCATAAATATCGAATCGTATAAGTCTGAGTAAAAATCAACTCAGGTCCTAGCTCAGGTTTCGAAAGAAAATATTTGCAAAAGCAAATAAACATATCGATGACTATAGAGAAAAAAACATGTGTTGGCAAGACTAGAAAATACGAGAAAATCCAACTAACTACGCATAGAAATAATGTAAATTGCAGCTTACATTCTTGTCGTCGTCGTCGTCGTCGTCGGCTTTAACTCGTTTCCGAGTATACATCTTCTTCCAGAACAGTCTAAAATAATCTAAGGTTGAGGCCTGTGGGCATGTTTGCGGTGACTGAACAGCCCAATGCGTGCATGAAACAAACGTCCACACAGATTACACAGAACTGTTGGTGGAGGGCGTGGCTGTGCTGCACGGAGCTTTCGTGCTTGTCGCTTGGCCTTAACAATTCTACGACGTTCTTCTTCAAACATTTTGACAGCAGCCGGGATGGTCTGGCGCCAAGTTGAACGGTCTTTAGCAAGCTGGTCCCAGGTTTGTGGATTGAGACCTGTCAACTTCATATTCTGCTTAAATTGGTCCTTGTAACGTCTCTTAGGGCCTCCATGAGGTCTGGTGCCGGAGGTGAGTTCACCATACAGAACCTGGCGTGGTAGTCTCGTATCATCCATCCGATGGACATGTCCAATCCATCTAAGTTGATGACCAATGACGGATGATTCTATACTATTAGCAAGCGCTTTCTCAAGAACATCAAGATTGGTGATGTGGTCTTCCCACTTTATCTTAAGGATGGATCGAAGTTTCTGTTGATGGAAGCGCTCAAGCTTTCGGAAGTCATGTCGATAGAGGGTCCAGGTTTCACAGCCATACAGCAATGTTGAGATGACAACAGCTTGGTACACCATGAGCTTCGTCTTCACGGTCAGATCTTTATTCAAGAAGACCCGGTGCGATAGTCGCCCAAATGCCGCATGGGCAGCACCGATTCTCTTCTCAACATCCTGCCCACAATTGCCGTGTACAGATAGCAGACTGCCCAGATACGAGAAGTGGTCTACCTGCTCCAATGGAGTATCTGAGATAGAAATGTTGAAGTGCGGAAGGGAAGTGCCTGGTGAGGGTTGTGCCAGAACCTTGGTCTTCTGAACATTAATGGCGAGACCAAAACGTTCACATGCATTCTTGTAGCAATTAACAGTCTGTTGCAACTCCACTGGCGTGAGTGTTGGCGATGCTGCATCATCTGCATACAACATATTGGTTATCTTCGTAACCTGAGTTAGCTTCTTGGAGCGAAATCGAGCTAGGTTGAAGAGCCCTCCATCAAATCGGTACCTGACATCTACACCTGGGATGTTTGTGGGCGATTAATATAGCATTGCAGCCAAATACAATGCAAACAGTTTTGGAGCAAGTACGCAGCCTTGTTTCAGTCCATGAGTGATAGGAAATTCGTCAGAGATCTTATTTTGCTGACAAACCTGACCGGTCATGCCATCATGGAGAGCTTGGATTAGATCAACAAAGCGTCGAGGACAGCCAAAGCGTTGTAGCACCGCCCACATAGCAGATCTTGGAACTTAGTCAAAGGCCTTTTCCAGATCATAAAAGACTAAGAAGAGTGGGTTCTGTTGCTCACTACATTTTTTTTGTAGTTGTCTTATGCAGAAAATCAAGTCAGTTGTGCTTCTGGAAGATCGAAATCCACACTGGGACTCGGGGAGGATCTTTTCTGAGATAACCTGAAGGCGGTTAAGTAAAATTCTGGCGTGAATTTTACCCACAGTAGATAGTAGCGATATACCGCGATAGTTGCCACAAACACTACGATCACCTTTCTTGAAGATTGTGATGATAGTGGCGTTCTTTAGGTCACCAGGTACTTCTCCTAATTCCCAAATTTTGAGAATAAGAGTGAAAATCCGCGTTTTGAGGGACTGACCTCCAGCTTGAATTAATTCCAGTGGGATGTTATCTGGGCCAGGTGCCTTTCTTGGTTTCATTTGATTGAGAGCTACGCTGAATTCCGTGTAAGAAGGAGGTACAGCCATCCATGGTTGTTCAGGATATTTCGGCACATCACGAAGGAAGTCTTCAGCAGCTGTTGAGGGACGATTTAGAAGGATGGAGAAATGTTCCTTCCAACGCTCTAAGATATCATGGCTGTCAGTAAGAGTGGCAGAGTTGTCAGCACTTTTTAGTGTACCTGATGAAGAGCGAAGTGGGCCATATATCTCTTTAATCCCTGCATAGAAGTTCCTCAGATCACGAGTATCAGATAGCCTCTGAAGTTCCTCAGCTTTCCGCTGCCACCAAGTATTCTTTATCTCTCTTATTTGTGTCTGACACTTACTCTTGAGTTCTAAATACAGAGCTTTCTTCGTATTTGAGGATGGGTCTTGAAGATGAGATAGATAGGTTTCCCTTTTGATGTTGATGAGACGCAAAATTTCTTCGTTGTTGTCATCAAACCAGTCTTGACTTTTCTGCTTTACCAAACCAATGGTTTCTTCAGCTGACTTAGTGATTATCTCCCTCAGATTGGTCCATTCTTCTCGAATGTCACTTGTTTTAACTGGATGATCTGATAGCTGGGCATTGATCATATTCTCAAAGTTTGTGGAAATAGATTCATCCTGAAGTTTGGAGGTGTTAAACTTTCCTCTGGATGGGGTTTGGAAACGCCTTGGTGGTTTTGGGCTGATGGATATCCTGAGTTTACAGATGAGAAGTTTGTGATCCGTCCAACAATCGTCAATATTCCTTGCTGTTTTGGTAATAAGTATGTCCTTCTTATCACATTGTCGGGTAATGACGTAATCAAGGATGTGCCAATGCTTAGAACGTGGATGCATCCACGTGGTCTTGAAGCGGTCAGGTACATTCTTGTAGGTCTTGTTGGTAGAAATCTGGACTGAACCAGACTACTCAGTCTTCCTGTTGTCTGTCCCATTAGGACGCGTACTTATATTCTCGTATCAGCTTCCATGTTATACCCACAAGCTGTTTACGCAGACATAGTGGCGTTTATAATGTCTTGCAGAAAAATGTTGGCAACTTCAAGAGCTGAAGTGTAGTTGACAGGGGTCTGATCTAAGCGATCCATGATGAAATAATTACCAAGACCCACTGTGATACAATCAGTAATCCAATACTCTTAAATTTTTTTCAGCACAATTACAAATTCTGTCAAGTTGGCTGGGAAAAGCTTCTCACTTTTCAGATCGCACAAGGCTAAACCTGTATTCCCATTCGGCTTTCGAATTGTAATATACAAGACTGGTTTTGAAGTTACTGACTTATCTTGGCTGGTCCAACTATTGGATATAAATAATCCAGCTATAAGTGAATGTGGACTGAAGAATAAGTTGTAGACATAGTCTACCATATGTCCAAGTTGTAGCGGTAAGAACTACCAAGTGCCACACACTTATTTCACTTGTGAAATCGAAGAAAAGTTCTAAACTCACTCGAAATAGTTTAACACTTTCAGTAACCATGTACTGTCGAAAATTCTAAGTCCACAGCTTGTGCTGTAAGTTGAAGTTTAAATGCAACCATGCGCTCGGTGATAATAACGATGTTCGAAGTTCGGTGATAGTCAAGCGGCTAGAGCGCTTACGTAGCGTAGCACGACCAAGTCAACGGAGTGCTTGTGACGAAGTGAACCTACCTCTGCCTGCGAGGCTCGCCTTATATACCCATCCGCTTGCTGGCTCGAGGTCACTGCGGCGAAAACGCTGGAACTAAAACAGCTCATAACTCGGCTTCTGTTCGATCAATTTCTTTGAAACAAAGCTCATTCTTCTTCTCTTGTTCTTGCCAGTAATCTGATATAGGTTTCATGTTTCCATCTCAACGGGAAATATTTAGTGACATATAGCCTCGACTATGACGCTCTCCTCCTACGTCACTTACCCACTTCTTGGCTGTAAATTCCTTCGAAAAGCTTCTAAGAAGGTTTGGAACGCGCTATTCAAACATCCGTATCCGAACTTAGAATCGTGGCCTGTTCCCTCAAATCTAGGCTCACGGCTTGTACCCTTCAATCTAGGCAACTGAATTTGGGCACAATGTATCATGTGCCAGTTCTGTAGTTATTTATTTATTTATTTATTTATCGTATGGATTTTAGTGTCGGGAGTGTCCGAGAACATGTTCGGCTCGCCTGAGTCTGTAGCTGCTTCCAGCGGACACCCTTAGGGTGATCTACGAATTCCGTTCAATTTCAAGCAGTTCCAACTTTCGCTACCAGATATCAATGATACCTAGTGGTGAACGTTGGAACTTTGATAGAGCGTTCCGACGAAATCCAACCACACATGTTTAATCTGTGGAAGGATCTTTTACATGCCATAAATCTATGACATGGGACCGCCGGCTTTACTTCCCCTCCGAAGGAAGGCATACTTAAAAATCCGACGACTTCGTCCGGGTTTGAACCCGCTATCTTGGGCACAGCAGCTCAGCATGCTACCAACTACGCCATCGAAGCAGCTAATATCATCCATGTTAAAACTATACAAGTGTGTTATGCGGCACTTCAGATTTTGAATACGGTACTTACTCTCTTATTAATGTGCACCATACAGGTGCGTATTGCATGACTCAGTGCAACGCGTTTTACTTTTCTCTGTGCGCTGTCTCCACTTTCCGTTGGTTGGTTCCTTAGTTTAGGGGCTGCGACAACGTGGTCATGTAGCCCCGTGTACTTTGGGTTTGTGTAGAGTCTGTCTGATAACCGGTGTTAATTGTGATGACTGTATTAGTGTGTGTTATATGTTTCTTAATTCAAGTAATGGTTGGTTGGTTGGTTCTTAAGTTTAGGGGCTGCGACAACGCGGTCATGTAGCCCCGTGTACTTTGGGTGTGTGTAGAATCTGTCTGATAACCGGTGTTAATTGTGATGACTGTATTAGTGTGTGTATCTGTTTTAATTCAAGTAAGGACTGCAGACGATCAATTTTCAAGTAGTTCCTACTTTTGCCGCCAAACGCCACCGTCAACGACTACTAGTTCAGAACTTAGCTACCAGACGTTACCGCAGTCGGCTCTTGGCAACGAACGTAGGAACCTAAGAGCGTTGTTTACATTCATAACCTATACAATTTAGCTTCACACATGTGTAATTAGTGGAAGGTTCTTTAACATGCCATACATCTATGACATGGGACCGCCGGCTTTACTTCTCGTCCTAAGGAAGGCATACTAAGGGATTTTTAACGCTCTTAAAAAATTCGACCACTTCGGCCGGGTTTGAACCCGCGATCTTGGGCAGAGAAGCTTAGCATGCTACCCACTACGCCATCGAAGCCGCCTCGTAGTGTAGTGGATAGCATTGTTGGCTATCATCCCGAAGGCTAGTGTCGGATTCCCGGCTCTGCAAAGAAATATAATTCTGACTTGAGATATTGGAACTTGCAAGTCACCCAAACGACGTCAGTTTCGAAGCTTTATACCAGGCCAGGGGGCTACACGATTGTAGTTGAACACTGTAATTCTAGGAACTTACAGTCTACTATACGGCAAGGACAAGAGATATAGGTTAAATATACCCATACATTTAAGAGAAAGCAGATTATATGTTCTCTCATGAACATTTTGTTTCTTCTTTTACAAAATTGGTGTATCATCAATTAATTATTTTAAGAATTAAACATTTATATTACAGTAATTATGAATGCGTTCCGGGGGTTGCGCGGGACAAATGACCTTGACGTTCCACACCATATAATAGTAATCACCACCAATAATATCCTTTAGAAGACAATACTCTGGAGGGATTTGTCCTTTCCTTATATATCCTTCACAGTATCCAGTGTGTGGGCTCTTGGCCCTGAGAACGAAGTCAATTTTAGAATCTTTATAGGTGTCGGGAAACGCACTTCTCTTTTACATAACTACCTGGCCACAGCCTGGATTACGTGACTTTTCTTGTGTTTTTGTGAAGTGCTATTTACTTTTCTCTCTGTTCTGGTAATCATATCTACGGATAAAAGTTAATCTGCTGTATGTGGTAGCCTACAGTTAAACCAGTAACGGATATGTGGGAGCATTACCCTTCTGATTTCTCAGTTCCTCCTTTCTCTCCAACAATAAGATAAATAATGGCTCTCTTAAGGAGCATTTTTGGTCTAAGTAGGGCCTAGTTCTTTGTGAAGGAGGACGTTTTGTAATGACCTTACTGTACATTCATAAATTATTTGCGTTGGAAAATTTCGGTACTTCTACTAGTGCACGGTCGACTGTATAAAACTAAGATCTGATTTATAGTATTTTTTATTGGAATTATAAGTTAAACATAAGCGTACTCCTCTGGCAGAAAAATCTGCTAACGCTAGTGCTTACATCGCGCGGGCGATACGTCAGATAAAGTGCCCATCTTTCTTTCTCTTTCCATCCCCTTCCATTCCCTCTCTCTGCCGCCCCACTTATTTTCGATCTTTTTTTTCTTCTAACAACTTGGCTGCAAATGTTCAAGAATGGGCGATTGTATGGCAATATCAATAATAGTACTGACCAACAAATGTGCCTAACTTTTATTTACTCGAATATCAAAAAAGCAAGCTTGCAGTTTAACGTGACCGTTAATCGCGAGATCATGAGCCACGGGACCTCCTTTTTACGTGGAACCCGAACCACAGGACATGGCATTTCACTTTGAAAATCTCACATGCATTGACCGGGAATTGAACCCGGTCCACCTTGGTGAGAGGCATACAGCTTGACCGCTGCGCCACCACGCCCCCTACTCGAATATCAATAGGACTATTGTTCACATACAAACCACGGAAAATAGTCTCGAATTTAGTGAATTTCATATTTTAGGATATTTAATATTATCAACGCTATGTTTTTTTAAGCTAGTGAGAAGGAATACTCTGCAATTATTGCGGGTTGCCCAAGTCGGAGAAATTTGAACTCTTCTTTCTTCTGTTCCATGTGACTGGGTAGGAAATTATTTTCTTCTGTTTGTTCACTTGTAGCAAGCACCCTTTTAATGTAGGATGGGGAAGAGGTTAAAGAGAGAATACTGACACAAAAAAAGAAATGGTAGCAACGCCAAACTCATTTCAAGGCCCCATGGTCAAAAATCACGCCCCACATTCAAACGGTCCTCCCTTGGTAATCTCTTGTTCCAAGTCACCAAAGGGATAGAGAGTTCTTCATGTTCCCATCTTTCATGAGCTTTCTTTTTATAATTTCCAGTTACTTAAACTGTTTGAGCGATCCAACATTTGCCTTCCTCTCCAGTGACGAGCGTCGATTTGAAGGTTAAATCGCCTTTGAATTAAACAGCATTATCATTACCTAAAATATCAGTTCCTCTTTACTTCTTCGTGCTGTAAGGCAGTTATATACATTTTTATGGATCAATAGAGCTGAGATATAGTTGATACAAAATTATTGATAAGTTGTCAACAATTCCAAATTTACAAAACTAGGGAAGAAACATAATTCCGAATAGAATGGAAGAAAGATTCACGTATGTGTATGAATGCGTAGACTACATGCTGTAAGTGATGTTACGTGTGTAAGAAACTTATTCAAGAACGACTAACTGAAAATTTTTAAGGTTAGCTGGTGCTTTGACTTTGCTTTACTTTGGGTGATATATTTACTCATTTGTTCTAATATATTCATACACTAGCAGAAGTACCCGTTCTTCGAACGGTGTTCGGTGATAACACAAGACATTATCAATTGAGCAACTGTTGCAATGGTTAGCGGTTTGTCATTCCTTCATAAGTTTATCAGAACGACGTTAGTTTTCTGGGAATATCACACACAATGTTAATTTGAGGGCCATAAAATGTGTTTTTTTGAGACCCTTTATAGACTCCCGAATTTTGTGTCTCACATTGAGAATCACAACATATGCTTTGGTCGTCCTTATAGGATAATTTTTATATTTCGCATATTTTAGCATGTATTTTGAGAAGTTATTCCATATATCCACCCTTCTACTGTATGAAAAGTACGGTAAAGAGTTTTATAAATGATTGGTGTATTGACTCTCATGGTTACCATACCTAATTTAACGACGCACCAAGCATCCGAACATGAGTTATAGACGTGCATAAGGATACACAGAAAGACAGACAATTCTATTGTCTACAACATATCACCCAGATATCCAAATATGGGTATATCTACCACACAGTATCAAACAAAATCATCCTTACGATGAACCCGTATGTCGACAACAACAACAACAACAAAAAGATTAGTTAAAATGTGCTCTCAAACTAAATTCACCTAACGTGTACTTCCTGACGTGAAATAGAATTAAAAGCCTTGTAGACGAAACGCAATACACGTCACATAAAAACTGACCCTCTACGTTTTGTTAGGTCCCCATACACAGGAAGACCTCTTTCATAAATTATAAAGGCTTGTGGTGCATGAAAATTCAGGTTCTATAGCCTCAAATGGCCCAAATTCCTAAAAGCCGCAAAAAATGCTGATTCAATTCAGGAATTTTTGAAAATAATGTTGCTGTTTGGAGATATAATAGACCTTCTGTATTATATGTCGCACGTGAAAATTGCATGAATAAATTCTAGGTTACCCCTTGACCCCCTTAATTGCATTGACGAATTATACAGTCTACGTTGGTTCCGTGATAACCTTATAGCCATTTGCAAACTTGCACAGAAATGTAATAAATGGAGTGACATTGCTTCTTACAGAAATAGATGGAAAGTTGGATATCACCCCTTGAGATAATGTTGTCATGGTTACCGATTTACATTCCTTCATTAGTTTGTTAAATTAAATTAAATTAAATTAGTTTTCTGGGAATATTTCAGAAACTGTTGGTTATAGAGCCTTATAACGTAGTTTTCAAGGACCCTTTAGGGCCCACAAGTTTTGTTTCTGGCACCGAGGGGCTTTGTCTCGTCGTTGTACGCCATAATAATAATAATAATAATAATAATAATAATAATAATAATAATAATAATAATAATAATAATAATAATAATTTAATATATGGATAGGAATATAATAGACCTGCCTTACCACACCCGCAGGTGTAAATCGCGTGAAAAAATTCTACAGTACCCCTTGACCCCCTTAAGTGCATTATACGTATTGATGAATTTTACAGCTTAATTTGGTTCCGTGATAACCTTCTAGCCGTTTGCAAACTTTCACACTAATGTAATTAATGGAATTGCATTGCGTCTTACAGCAATAGATGGACTTCTGAGAATCTGTTGCCATGGTTACCGGCGTACATTCGTTCATTAGTTTATTAAATGAAATTGGTTTTCTGGGAATGTCTCAAAAAGGTTGGTTTTAGGGACTTAAAATGTGGCTTTGGGGGACCCTTTGGGGCCCTCGAGTTTTGTCTCTCACATTGAGGGGCTGAAAATGAGCTTTGTCTCGTCCTTCTACACCTATTTCAGCATGTATTTTAAGGGGGTAGGCCCCCTTTAATTAGATGTACGTAGAAGAGTTACACCAATGATTAGTTGCGTGCCTCTGATGGATATCTGTACCAAATTTTACGTTGATACACCCAGCCGTTCTCGAGTTATAAGGGAACAAAGTTGTACACAGACAAACAAACAAACAAACAAACAAACAAACAAACAAACAGACAGACAAAAATATTTTCGCGCGCATCCATCATAAAACAGTCTGAAACGCGTAAATAAATTCACATTTCCATAGAAATTCAGAAAAAAAAAACAGACCAACTTTCATTTTTATATAAGAGAGATACTGCACCTCTCGGTGTTGACCGTGTTTTATTGCACAAATTTAGGTTTTACTCGCTAACCGTTGGAGATACACGAAAAGTGATAAGTTCCTTTTGGATAGAAAATTAAATGTTAAAGCTCGTGTATGCCATCAAAAGTTTGCTATTTCTTAGCGTTCTCATTTTATTTGAAATGGAAATATGAAATTTTGAAACCAAAGGGTGTAGTGACGTCACAAATGTGGGTTTTACTCGCTAACCATTGGAGATACACAAAAAGTGATAAGGACCTTTCGGATAGGAAATTAAATTTTAAAGCTCACATGTGCCATCAAATGTTTGCTATTTCTTAGCGTTCTCTCTTTATTTGAAATGGAAATATGAAATTTTGAAACCAAAGGGTGTAGTGACGTCACTAAAATGGTCGCCATTTTTAAATAGTGCAAAATATCGAAACCAAAAGTATCCTATATGTAAACCTGGTAAATCAACTACATCCATGCAAAATTTCATTTAAATCGGACCAGTGGTTCTTGCGTTATTGAGTAACACACAGACAGAAAGACACACACCATCTCATTTTTATATATTAGTATGATTATATTTGATGTTAGAAAATAATTTCCTTAAAGCATACCCGTAGAGAAAAAAAAAGACTTCGTAAAATCTTCCAAAGAATGGTTACCAACACGGGACTAAAAATAGCATTCAAATTTCTGCAACGAAATTTGAATTCAAGTTCAATTGAAACACCTCCAAACGAAGTTTCTGTTTAGAAAATATAATATTGAAGGAGGATACTAAATTAGAACTTCGTTGAAAATCATGTCAATAATTCCATTGCGCTAGTGAAGTAAGAACGCTAAAAATATCCCTGATGTTTTAACAATATTTTAGTATGTCTGTTGGGTAGTTAGCCCGAAGGCTGGTCGGATCCTTAATAAGCACCGCCGTATACTGGCTGGAACTCGAAAGGAACTCTAAAGACAAAGACAGCGTTATATGAGGTGCACTAAGTAAGGCGAGAACTGAGGTAATTTATCATTGCTTTCCTCATTGAGCTAGTGCAGCAGTATGAGGTGCACTTTCCACAGCATTCACAGCCACCAGTTGTGTCCCAATTGTGATTACTCAGCACCGCCCATACCTCAGTAACTTCCATATAATCACAGCCATTCGTGAGACTGAGACATCAGTGAGAAGCCATATATTATTGTGTTTTAGTGTGCATTGGCAAATTAATTGGTTTCCTTGCATTTATCTGTACTTAATTACATTACTTATAACTCAAAACAAGTCCTTCTCTTAGTAATGAAACAATGATTTTACTACTATTGCTCTGAGTCCCTTATATATGTTTACGAAAAGACAGAGAGTACTTGATAAGATTCAGAGGCTGAACATTCTGCCGTCTCTTCTTAATGCTACAAAACCTAAAGCTCTGATGATTTGTTCCTCAGCTGTGCTTCTATGGGCAAAGTTATATTTAAGACAAGATAGCTGTTGCTGATTCAGCAACACACACACAATGTAATAGAAAGGCTACAGGCCGACAACACCGACCAAGTATCGACATCGGTTAGCGACGCGACGTGATTTGCTGCAGGTGCCCTTTGATCTTCTCTGCTCTTCTTGTCTTCCCTTCTCTTCCCCTGTTCTCTTCACTAACTGCCTGTCTCCATTGATTTCTCGCGAGATTCGAGAAACATTTTGTGCTGAAGTCAGTCCCGTCTGCCGAGAAGCTGATCCCTCGCGTTTTCCGGTCCAGCAACTTGCCTTCGGGGCAGGGAGCCCTGGAGCTTGTGAAGCACTAGACTCGTACTCGGCTGTGATTGAACCGTTGTTCCAATCCGCCGCGACAGGATAACCAACTTAATTGGAAGTCGAGCGGAAAATTTGTTCCCGGTTGTAAAGCGAGTTGTTCGCTGGCATATAACCCGTGTAGCAGAGGTCTTGTTCTGCGCGCGGAGATTTAGCCCCCGTAATGGAACTGTATATACGCTGGAGCAGGCTGGGGGTGTTATGGGGAGGAGAAGGGCTTAGCCATTTGAATATAAAGTTTATGACTTGTTTTTACACCAACGAGGTTATACCATTATAGAGCACTGAAGTGAATCCATACTCTCCCAAGAGCCGTACATGCTGTTTAAAAAGCTGCACTTGATCGTTACAGCGTCATTCACTCAAGAGAGAAAGACACCGGGTGCCAAAAAGGTAGTGTAACCATACACACAGAAAACAATATTATCCAAGAAACACACACAAATACTATATAATTACCAATACTGTGTAATCAAATTAGGCTTCCCTTCGTTGGAATTCTTCACAGTTTTCAAAGCACAGGAACTACAAGTATTTTGCGTAAGAAACAGGGTTATTCTGATGCGTTATAACAGTCCACTGGGCAGTAAGCGAAATGTATATTTATGTAAAATATTGTTTTCAGTGTTACTGACTAAAGAAATATTTTGAAAAAAGGCTTCATTTTAAAAATTATTATTCCATCTCTACAGTCATTCGCATCAAATATTATAGGAAATCATGGGATGGCTCGGAACCTTAAGTTGAATGAATCGTATATTGAATGTCAATGCTTAGAATTCGAAGCATCACTACTTTCGGGATTTATTTTGACTGTAATCCGGGATTTTTTCCACTAATTTAAGATAAAAATAGAATCCCGATAGCCCGAACTAATTGGACTGTTCGGATTGGCAAAATTCGATTTAACAGGGTTATTTATTTATTTATTTATTTATTTATTTATTTATCGTATGGATTTTAGTGCCGGGAGTGTCCGAGGACATGTTCGGCTCGCCAGAGGCTGTAGCTGGTTCAAGCGGACACCCATAGGGTGAGCTACAAGTTCCGATCAATTTCAAGTAGTTCCAACTTTCGCTACCAGATGTCAATGATACCTAGTGGTGGACGTTGGAACTTTGATAGAGCGTTCCAACGAAATTTAACCAAGAAATTCAGCTTCACACAAGTTTAGTATGTGCAAGGATCTTTTACATGGGGCCGATAACCTAGATGTTAGGCCCCTTAAAACAACAATTATCATCATCATCATCTTTTACATGCCATAAATCTACTACATGGGACCGCTGGCTTTACTTCCCCTCCGAAGGAAGGCATATTGAAGGATTTTAACGCTCTTAAGAAATCCGACGACTTAGGCCGGGTATGAACCTGCTATCTTGAGCACAGCTGTACAGCATGCTACCAACTACGCCACCGAAGCCGCTAACAGGGCTAATTTATAACTACTATAATTAGGCTAATTAAATATGCTCCTAAGATCATTTATCGAAAATGAAGACAATTCTTAAACCATTGTCGATGTCATAAAGAGGTTACTATCAAAGGCATGGTTTATGGGGTGGCAGAGGCATGGGAAAATGTCATAAAACAATTGCTGAAAAAGTCGTGGAAAAGTTATAGCCAACTCTATCAGATAGAAAGCGAAAGCCCAGAACAAGCAGAGGAGACCAGAACATGAAGTAAATCCCAGACTGTGAAGAAGCAGAGAAAAAACATGTGAAAGAGTGGTTATCAGCTGACAGAGAAGATCATATTATGACTTATCAGGAAATAGTTTTCCTAGTACTGTAGGTCAGTCAGATGAAGATGTAGCAGATGAAAGCAAATGCAGCCCTACTACATGGAATCACCTATTCGGACGCAGCCAAGGCATTGGAGACATCTATGCAGTACGCAGAACAACATCCCAACGCTACAGTGGAGTGAGTGGATAGCATGTCGGTCTACTAATCCCAAGATTGCATGTTCGCTCCTGGCCTCGGTAAGTGATTTTTGAAAGGCGGCAAAAATACGACACGCATGTCATACGATGTTGGCATGTCAAATAACCCATTTGAATTCAGTAGGTCGTGTTCATAATGGCAAAATTAATCTTGGGAGTTTCCGCCAACACAAAGTTCCTCATTTCTCTACTAGAAAGCGCTATAGTGTTCAAGGAGCTTAGATATCTAACCTCCTTGACTTTAATAGTGATTCAAGGAACAACGAAATTCGACATGCAAGCTACCCTCTGGGTGTCAAATTACAAAGCTTGCACCCGGCACCCGAAGCCGTACGATAATCTTTATGAAGCGATGGTGGAGTATTGCGTCATCCTCATGATTTTAGTATTTGCGTCAGCAGAAAGTGACTGATTTCTTGTGCAATAATGAGTGATGTGATACGGTTTGTTTTAGGCTATCGTTTTCACTGTTAAATTTGATGAGTGTTAAATCTGCAGATGTGTAACGTAAGTATTGTATTATTGTTGTATTATTTTTACAGTGCAGTCAATGTTATAAAACACAATTCCATTTAAGTCTGAAGTTTCTTTGATAAATTAAAATTTTTATTTAACACATTTCAGGGTTCGGATTATCCCAGTTTTCGGATTAGTGGGGCTCCAGTGTACATGCTTACTTCAAGTTTAGAGGCGCATTTCTCAATCACTGCTCGAAATAATTCGAGTTAGGCCTACATGTATTTATAAAGACACTTAAATCTTAAAATTAGCCGAAAGTGGAGCAGCAAACTTACGGGATTGATAATCACATTACCTCTAATATTCTAAGTTGAAGCAGCAATAACATTAAGAACAAAAACTTGCCATGAGCAATGCACAAATTTATCGTACAGTAGGCTATATACTGAAATAATAACACGAATAGCAATAGCAAAACAAGCCTTCAAAGATAAACAGTGCCTTCTATGTCAGGAGTCCGGCTCCGTGGCTAAATGGTTAGCGTGCTAGGCTTTGGCCCAAAGTGCCCCGGGTTCGATTCCCGGCCGAGCCATCATGGATTTTAATCTCCTGGGGTTAATTCCCGTGGCTCGGGGACTGGGTGTATGTGCCGTGTTCATCCTCACTTCATCCTCATTACAACGCGCATGTCACCCACGGGCGTCAACTAGAAAGACCTGCACTCGGCCTCTCCGGAGGCCACACGATCATTATTATTTTATCAGGAAACAATGTCCCTCAGTTTACGTAAAATAATAATGAAATCTTATGTTTGGTCTGTTGCGTTGTATTGTGCTGAAACCTGGACGTTAACCAAGAGTGATATTACGAGTCTAGAAGCCTTCGAGATGTGGTGTTGGCGTCGACTAAAACGGATAGTTGGGTGGAGAAGAAGACTAACACTGAGGTATTGAACATTGTTGAAGAAAAGAGATAGCTGATGAGTCAGATTAGGAAGAGACAACTTTTGTGGAAGGGACATAGGCTTCGACATAGGAATGTGTTGTCGGAAATATTGGAAGGTAAAATACCAGGAAAACGCTCTCGTGGAAGACCAAGAAATACATTCATGATGATATTTATTGTCAACTCAGGATGCAGGAGCTATGCATACACCAAACGTACAGCACAGGATCGACCCAGTTGGAGAAGACTCGTCGCAGGGGCAAACCATTCACCAGACTGAATTACTCTAAGAAGAAGATACAGTAAAATAAAAATAAAAATGTTATGTACGGTATTCATCTCGGCAGCCAAGCGTGCAATATTTCGTTTTCTCAATTGATGAACTCCCCTCACTTATGTTTTAAAACCATGGTCATGTGAAGAAGAAGAAGTATGCTTGATTCCTCCTTGGCTCTGTGACAAATGTTTCAATCTTCCTGTAGCGGTTGCTGTAGATGTTTATAACCCCATATACCTTTCGGTTTGGAGGGGTAAATCTTAAAATATTTGGCTGGAACAATCCACCAACTAAAAAAAAATCAATTATGACATACATTCAGAAAGGGCCGGGGAGACAAAGTTGAGTAGTCCGTTCCTGTTGGTATATTTTCGTACTTCAGAACCGAAAGAACGATTCACTGTGTGCGATCCGATCCACAAACTACTCAACTCATCCCCACCATGTAAAGAGGAGATCAAACAGATTATCAGCAGTTTGAAGAATAATAAAGCAGCTGGTGAAGATTCAATAGTGGCGAATGATGAAACTCTAGATTTTCTAGTCAAGCTTTTTGAAGAGATATGGAGAACTGGGATGTTACCAACTGAGTGGCTGTCAGCACTAATCCATCCTCTACACAAAAAAGGTGATAAAAAGAATGTCAACAACTATAGGGGCATCTCATTAGTATCTGTTCCGTATAAGATTTTCTCCAAAGCAGTTCAGAACAGAATAGAAGCGCATCTTGACCATCAGATCGGGGAATACCAGGCTGGCTTCAGAAAGGGTCGTTCATGCCCGGAACAGATCATTAACCTGAAGAACATCATCAGGTACAAGAAGACAGGAGGACATAGTTACGTGGTCATGTATGTTGACTTTCAGAAAGCTTATGACTCCTTCGACCGGGAGTCATTAATGAATATTTTGGAAGAGTTTGGAGTGGATGATACATCAAGAAATTTGATCAAACAAACTCTAAACAACACTGTGTCGAAAGTCAAATTTATGGGAGACATATCAGAACCGTTTACAATCAGAACGGGCTTCAGACAGGGAGACGGACTATCTCCACTCCTCTTCAACTGTGTTTTGGAAAAAGTAATTCGGGAATGGAGGAAGATGTTAGACCAAGAAGAAACAAAATAAGATCGGTTCAGACTTGGTCCTAAGCAAAAAGGGATATACATTGACTGTCTGGCCTTTTCGCTAACGACATAGAGTCAGCAGTCAACAAGATCAATAGGCTGTCAGAAATTGCTGAAAAGGTAGGACTCCAGATTTCTATTCAGAAGACAAAATATATGACAAACATCTGCGAAGGACCTGAATGGATGATCACTAATCTTGGAAAAATCAGTCGAGTCACGAATTTCCGATATCTCGGTGAAGTCATCCAGCAGAATGGATTAGAAGAGGAAGCAATTAATGTCAGGATGAGGAAGTTAGGTCAGGCATACCACATTACAAAGAATATCTATAACAAAATGTCTATGAGTATAGGGGTCAAGTTCCGACACTATACCACTTGTAACATTTTTAATGAGTTAACTAAACGTGGTGATGACTATTGTGGTTCAATAAAACAAACATGATATGAATAAATAATATACACTGTGGTGTGACCTTACCTGTGATAGTGTAATATAATAAGTTGTTGAGCGCCAGATTCCTATTTAAGATAGTGAATCGAAATTTATTGATTTAACCTCGGCTATCAGCAGTAGAGTCGAGAACCACTTACCCGGGCCGTAGTGAGACAAAGTCATCTAACCAATCCGTATTTAATCAAGGAGTATGATTGCCTTAAAGTACTAACTACAATGAAAGAAATGGGCATTACGTTAAAGGAAATGAATTTATTAAATGCAAAAACAAAATATTAATAAAACAGAATAGTGATAGTCACACAATTGAGTTTAAAATTACTCAATGCGGCAATTAATTATTTAAAAGAAAATGAATATTAAAATGAATTGAAAGTTAAATGAAGTTAAATTATAATAGAGACGATAGTTTTATTGAATTGTTGGCTCACCCAGTCGAAGATTCGTCATATTTAAGAAATGATCGATGATCTCCATGTTACGTCGCTTATGTTTAAAAAAAATGATGTGATATCTCATTTACTATGAAATATCCTCATTAAGTACGTTGCCATCTGTAGAAAAACTCTTGATCAGGGATATAACCCATTATGTATTGATATAGATGTCGGCAAGACATCGTTCAGTGTCGACTCTCGGTGCTCAGTCCATTAGGACCCAGAAAGCAAGGTTACAACTTCCTTCCTTCATTAAGAGCTGTAGAATAATGCCATTCTTGTCCGATGTTGCAGGTACAAATACTAATGACTTCCTTGTCACGTGGTGTCACAGCTTCCCTCTCTCTTAGCCTTCTCCATTCTTGACTCATAACTTGCAATATATATTGACGCGTATATACCGTAGAAAATGGCGTGTTGGTTACCCCATAGTGGGTTTCTTAACATCTCAGGAAAATGACGCAGTTGGCGTGGTGAAATTCTTACTACGTCGTTCAGTTTGTGACGCACAGGGTTAGTCCATATCGCCAGTCTTGTTGCAATATATAATACTTCGTCTCTTTACAAGTAATTGTTAATAAAAATCTAATTGAATATAATAATCAAAACCGCTTACAATTATCTGATATAAAAATCATCTCATGGATGTACTAGTTAATAATAATAATAATAATATGATAATTATAAATGAATAACCCTATAAATATAACCGCTATGGGATCGAATCGTTACAATCGCCCCTGATATAAATAATTTAAAATAAAATGTAACATTATTTATATCACTACACATCCTACACAAATGAATACAAATTTAAATATTAATACCCCCATAACGACAACATACAAATAATACCCTTCAACAATACATAAAGATATACAAGAACATACTCTTTTCACTTTACATATTTGTACTATCATTTCTCATTCTTCCAAATGTTCATAATGTTCATTCTTCTTTATGTATTAAACGAGCTGTAAAAAATATACATATAAAATGCCCTTCACTTTTATTTTTGACATATATGTCAACGCTGCACTCGTTTATATTTCGGTGATCGTATGCATGACATACAATTTTGGCTTCATCTCTTTTGAACGTAGTTTTTGTATATCAGTCTGGCGTAGAAGTACATTGTTGTAATACCAGCTGATTAACCCATAATAACTATTACAGCATACGATAATAGGATGCAAACAATACAATATTCCTTTCGTCTTTATAAAGGGATTACTCAAATGCAGTAAAATTTCAATAATTGAAGAAAAAATAACTTAGCAAGACATTCAAGGCAATTCCAATTTCAGTGCATATGTCATACATGTAAATATTTCCCCAAATACATAATGACATCGAAATACCTCAAAGCAGTTATTAAACAGTTCATTTAAATATCCAAGTTACTACTCACCTGCCTTCGTGGCTTAATTCTTTCTTAGGCCACGGCCGCCTCCTTCCAAATTAATACTTCCTAAGTCTCCACGACTTCTTAACTTCTCATAAAACCATAATTCCTCTTCACTACTTCTCGAAAACAATAACTTGAATTTTCAAAATCACAAATAAACATAAAATCTGACTTCTCGTTCATCTTATAAAATTTAACTTAGTGTCGAGATATCTTTACTCTATCGTCATTCATACCTTACCATAACAAAATGATTAAGACTTGGACAAAATACTACTCAATACCTGAATTACGTATATCACTAAACTATTTCACAAAAACACATGACAAACTCCTCGGAATAAATATTTCGTTCCACAAAATATTAATGCTCTTATACTTTGAACTTAGTCTATTCATGATTTGACTTTTTGCTGAATGCTTAAAAACCCCCCTTAGTTTTCTCTCAAAACTCTTAATTAAGTACCGTGTCCTCCAAACACCACTTCCTACTTGTTCTGACCGCCTGGACTATAGCTCACTCTTGCTATACCAGAATCTCTCAAAACTCATCGTGACATCACACGTCACATACAAAAAAAACTCCCCTATTCGTGGTATAATCCCACATCTTCGTATTGTTACAGGTCACCTCTTACTGACCAATAACACATTAAATTTCAGCTAAAAAAAATCGTACATGCTTCGACTAATTCCTTGGAATAATAACATCACACTATGCTTTCCTAGCTATTGTCTTCCTAAAATAATGACAGTGTTTCAGTTGATAGTCAATAACACCGACACTCCTAATTAGCAAATATTCTCCCATAATCACTTCATAAAGCAAGTTCTGAGTTCTAACACAGTTAAGACACTCTCTGCTCTACCAAATTAAATGCGTAAATTACACCTGCCTTTAATTGAAACTTCATTATTACCCCTTAGGTATACACTTATCTCACATTACTAACTTATTCTTCCTTCAAAATATTAACTTATCTTTACTAACTCCGTATGACATAAATAAAACTTTAATTTCCTGTCTACTAAAAAAATGATTTATCTTTAAAATCCTCAAAACGTCGAATTATAACAAATTCCTTTCAATTCTAGAAAATATTATGCCAACCATATAATTATTACTATTATCTTTACTTTAACCTGTGTGTAGGACAACAATCTACCACATCATTAATTCGTTATTAATCATCAGTAACTTTTTACTACAAAGTGGTTTAGCTCAATAACAAGCCTTGTAATATCTTTAAAACGTGCGTAACTGTAACAAAAACTCGGACAATCTTACCTTTGTAGTCTCTTATTACCTTGTGTGCATACATCCATATATACTTTAAAAAAAAAAACTCCCTTATTAACTTCACGTAGTCCCGTAGATACCATAAAAAACTCATAACTCAACGGAATATACCTCGCTGACCTACTTCATCCTCCAAAAACTTCTTAAAACTCCATTTGGCATCTTACCAAAAACTTCCTCAAAAAACAACTTCATTTGGCATCTTACCAAAACTTCCTCCTTAAAAAACTTCATTTGGCATCTTACCAAAAACTTCCTCAAAAAACAACTTCATTTGGCATCTTACCAAAACTTTAAAAACCACATTGCTCAATGGCATTACCTTCGTTGGCTTACTTCTTCAAACTCACGTCCATTTACGTGAAAATACACACATACACACACACATATCTGTCAACAAGTACCAGATGTCCTAATTAGTTACTACTTCCTCATTTCAACCCGATGTTGGTTAATTCATACAACGCATTACCATTAACAATTCTAAACCACTTATAAATTTCTCAACATATATCCGCTGATAACCTCGCTGTCCTCAACTGAAACTTCTTTATTAAATCAATACTTAATTCTTCAACTCACTAGTTTTATTACCACTGTATCATCTTATCTTCACTCACTTTTGAATTAAATCTTTATTACCATTATATTCTTAATTATGGTTGCCATAATAATTATTACTTTCTTTCGATTACTTACCTATGTAATAACCTTCCTATTTTTAAAATTTAATTCTCACTTCATCCAACTTACCTGCAGTTTAAGGACCTACATTCAACTTACCTGCATTGCTCAATAGCACGACAACCTTTGTCTTCCAAATTAAATGATTTTAGTCAATCTAAATCAATAAGCGTAGGCACTACGCGCCCCTTACCATCCTAACTTCACGACTGAATTAAAATTACACACAGCAGGTTTCTTATCTACCTCTTTTAAGTCATATTAAACTTCATTACTTAATATTTAAGTCATACGGAAGAGTAACTATCGGTAATATAAATTTACATCACTACTTTCTCTGGCATTTCACCGTTCTTACCATCTTCATCTTCAATTCTATCTCTTTCTAGGGTTCCATTTTCCTCTTTTCTTACAACATTACTTTCTACCTCTTTCGGACTACACTCATCAACAGTAACATTATACTTCGGCTTTCCTCCTATCATTTCCCCAAGTCTGGCTAATTCATTACGCCACTGCACATCATATGCTTTCTTTCTCTCTTTCATTCTGATTTCTTTTTCCACTAACAACTTAATTCTCTTCTCTTTCATTTTACTTCTAAAATATCTACCTACATGTCTTCCCTTCACTTCTCCACTACTAATATTTAATTTTCTCTTTAGCCGTTGCTCATTGCTTCTCCTCTTATCTATCTCTCTCCTCCTCTTAACCTGTTTACTAATTATGTTCTTCTGACTATGACTTAACGCACGCTTCTCTGCCACTAATAATTTCATATTAACTTCCTCTATCACAGGACTAAATTCTTCCCTAGTTTGCCTATCTAATTTATCTATGATTGTCTGCATCTTAATCTCTTGGGTGCTTAGTACTTTCTTTATCTTACCTACTTCTATCCCTATCTTTTCTCTCATCTTCTTCACTTCTTTTTCGCTACATTCTATAGTCTCTTCTATAGCTATCCTGCGTTCATCTAAAATCTCCTTCAACTCTACTATGCTTTCTCCTACTATCTCCTCTGACGCTAATCTATTTTCACCTAAAATCTCGTCTGACTCTAATCTGATTTCACCTAAAATCTCCGCTATTTGCCGTTCCTCACCTAAGATCTCCTCCGATTCCAATCTGCTTTCACCTACAATCTCCAATGACTCTAATCTACTTTCAATTACAGTCTCCACTAATTCCAATTTGCTTTCACCTAAAATCTCGTCTGACTCTAATCTGATTTCACCTAAAATCTCCGCTAATTCCAATTTGCTTTCACCTAAAATCTCGTCTGACTCCATTCTACTTTCAATTATAGTCTCCTTACAGGCTGTCTTTACTGATTCTACTGCAGTTTCCCCTAAAATCTCTACCACCCGCCTAGTTTCCACTTCTACCAATTTGCTAAAACTTTCACCTTGAGTTGCTATTTTCTCTTCAATCACAGTTACTATTCTTTCCTGAATCCTACTTTCTGCTGCTTCTAATTTCTTATCTACTGTCTTAATAATATCTTTAGCCTTCATCTCTACCTCCTCCTTAATTTCACCTCTGATTTCCTGTTTCACCCCCTGAATACTCTCCTGTAGTACCTCATACTTCTTACTCAACCCTTCATTGACTTTAACCACACTGTCTAGTTTTACATTATTCTCTTCCAGCTTCTGATTTATTTTACTCATATCCTCTCTCATCTTTTGATTACTCTGATCTAATTTCTCACCTAAATCTCTACTCAATTCCTTCCTACTTTCCAAATTATCTTTCTTACTCTCTTCCATATTTTTATTCATATCTTTATCTAATTTCTCAAATTTATCATTGAATTCCTTCCTACTTTCTAAATTATCTTTCTTACTCTCTTCCATATTTTTATTCATATCTTTATCTAATTTCTCAAATTTATCATTGAATTCTTTCCTATTTTCTAAATTATCTTTCTTACTCTCTTCCATATTTTTATTCATATCTTTATCTAATTTCTCAAATTTATCATTGAATTCTTTCCTATTTTCTAAATTATCTTTCTTACTCTCTTCCATATTTTGATTTAGCCTACCAATATTTTCTTTCATCTCCCTACTATTTTTATTCATCTCCTGACTATTTTTATTCATCTCCCTCAAGATATCAGCTAATGAAATTTCATGGACCTCTAAGGACTTCTGTTTCTCCTGACTACCACTAGTCTCAGGATGTACCTCTGTATTCGTCTCGAGATTTTCCTCTGAATTCATGTCAGGGTTAACCTCAGGATTATTTTCAGGATTACTCTCAGGATTATTCTCAAGATTTACCTCCGACATCTTGGTATTATTCTCTACGCTCTCAACATCGCTACCGCTATCAACCTCCTTATAATTAACTTTCTTGACTGCATCCCTACTTCTCAACTGCCTCTGTTCCTCCTCCGACATCTCGAAGTACACCGTATAACAATTGCCCTTCCAAAATTTCACTTCACTTCACTGTCCCCCAAAAGCACTGACAATTTGCACTGAAATTATACACTCCTCTGACTAAATACCGAATGGTTTTCGTGCCCTACTTTGTGGCGCCAAATGTAACATTTTTAATGAGTTAACTAAACGTGGTGATGACTATTGTGGTTCAATAAAACAAACATGATATGAATAAATAATATACACTGTGGTGTGACCTTACCTGTGATAGTGTAATATAATAAGTTGTTGAGCGCCAGATTCCTATTTAAGATAGTGAATCGAAATTTATTGATTTAACCTCGGCTATCAGCAGTAGAGTCGAGAACCACTTACCCGGGCCGTAGTGAGACAAAGTCATCTAACCAATCCGTATTTAATCAAGGAGTATGATTGCCTTAAAGTACTAACTACAATGAAAGAAATGGGCATTACGTTAAAGGAAATGAATTTATTAAATGCAAAAACAAAATATTAATAAAACAGAATAGTGATAGTCACACAATTGAGTTTAAAATTACTCAATGCGGCAATTAATTATTTAAAAGAAAATGAATATTAAAATGAATTGAAAGTTAAATGAAGTTAAATTATAATAGAGACGATAGTTTTATTGAATTGTTGGCTCACCCAGTCGAAGATTCGTCATATTTAAGAAATGATCGATGATCTCCATGTTACGTCGCTTATGTTTAAAAAAAATGATGTGATATCTCATTTACTATGAAATATCCTCATTAAGTACGTTGCCATCTGTAGAAAAACTCTTGATCAGGGATATAACCCATTATGTATTGATATAGATGTCGGCAAGACATCGTTCAGTGTCGACTCTCGGTGCTCAGTCCATTAGGACCCAGAAAGCAAGGTTACAACTTCCTTCCTTCATTAAGAGCTGTAGAATAATGCCATTCTTGTCCGATGTTGCAGGTACAAATACTAATGACTTCCTTGTCACGTGGTGTCACAGCTTCCCTCTCTCTTAGCCTTCTCCATTCTTGACTCATAACTTGCAATATATATTGACGCGTATATACCGTAGAAAATGGCGTGTTGGTTACCCCATAGTGGGTTTCTTAACATCTCAGGAAAATGACGCAGTTGGCGTGGTGAAATTCTTACTACGTCGTTCAGTTTGTGACGCACAGGGTTAGTCCATATCGCCAGTCTTGTTGCAATATATAATACTTCGTCTCTTTACAAGTAATTGTTAATAAAAATCTAATTGAATATAATAATCAAAACCGCTTACAATTATCTGATATAAAAATCATCTCATGGATGTACTAGTTAATAATAATAATAATAATATGATAATTATAAATGAATAACCCTATAAATATAACCGCTATGGGATCGAATCGTTACACACTGTTGTAAAACCTGAGGGATTATATGCGTCCGAAACTTTGACCATGAATAGTAAAGGTCAAGCTAACCAACTGGAAAAAAGAGAGCGTAGGATATTAAGAAAAATCCTAGGTAATAGATGGGTTGATGGACAATGGCGAATGAGAGCTAATGAGGACTTGTACAACAACATAGACCCTATCACAGCATCAATTAAGAAGAGACGGCTACTATTTTACGGTCACCTTTTGAGGATGACTGATGATCGATTAACCAAAAGAATATGGATTTTCATCAAGTCTAAGGCAACAAGGCCGAGATGGTTCGAGGAATGCGAAAAAAGATCTCAGGCAAATTGGTATCCTAGACCGAGAAATTCCTGACAGGAACACATTTAGAAGATTGGTGAACAACTACTACTACTTCCGGAAGACGGAGAGGACCTTTGTCCGAAGAACATAGACAGGCACTCGTCGCTGGGGTCAGAAGATACTGGTAGGAAATCAAAGCCGGAACAAGAACAAGACCAGACACTAAGTGAAGTTGTTGTTACCACGCAGTCCATAGAAGCTCAACTCGATCTATATAAAAAAAATAGGATATTATTTTGTTACTTAAGTTCTGGGACACTTATCCCGATGTAGACTACAGATTTAGAGATGCTCTGGGACTTGTACAGTAGATTGTGATGCCCTTGGTCAAACTAAGTGGGAACTGTGACCTACAGCAGGACTATCCAACTCAACAGTAGAAAAGCACACTACTAAGCTGAGCTTACTCCCAAGACAGCAGACATGAAGTCACTGTGGTAGTGGTCAAGGTGAAGTGCTGCCAGAAATATGCAACTTGTGTAACTTGAAAAGCCAGCGCGATTAAAAAATAACATATGTGACACGTTGATTATGGTATGTCGGCTATTAATAACATACAGGTTAACAAATCATTCAACTTTAAAATCACACTATCCTAATGTTCGCCGTAAATATTCTCAAACTAAGGTGGCATCTTTCATAATACTTCCACATGATTTCATTACATTGGACATTATTTACTGTAGTATAGACCAGAGTCGTCAAAATTGACCACGCATCGGTGACCATGGCCATCATGCTGTTATACGGTTGAGCCAAGAGAGCATCTCGTGCCCCGTGTAAGTTCTAGTGGCATGCGAGTTTGACACCACTGCGCTAGACAACGTCCTTTCTATGAAACTACTCATTTCTCCATCGATTAACAAATAACTTATCTCTTCCATTGACTCATTACGAGCTCAATTTATGCCACTTTTTAACAGATGATGAGTCACAAATTGATGTTGTTTCATTTGAGGGCTCATTTAGCCCCGTGTACTTGAGTGAGTGTGGAATTCTGTATTATAAATTGTGTTATTGTGATGGCTGTATTAGTATGTGTATTTGTAATTCAGGCGAGGATTGGGAAGGAGGCGGTCGTGGTTAGGAGCCATCCCGAAATCTGGACCTCTGGGGTGACAGTCAAGAATGCTAGCCACTACACCAGGAAGTGTATGTTTATTTTTTTATAATAGAACGAAATGGTAAAGATTTATGACATTGAAAGTTGAGAAGATGGCTGGCCAGTCTAGTTTGGCGTGGTACGTGGATATTACGATAAAATGCTGCATTTTCCAACTGCGGTGTGTCAAGTCAAGTCAGTGGGACAGAATGGTAAAGAAAGCTGGAGTCCACACAACATGTTAAGAAGTTCAATATATCTTAAGTATCGATCCTTGTTTGGGTGTTTCTTAGAATAAGGCTAACTAGCGGACCCGTGTGAGAACTCTCGCATAATGGGTGTGTGCCCCCCATGTGTACAGACTACCCGCCCGGCTCTAGTGCTATACGTACGCGACACAGTTCTGCCAGGGGGCTATTGTGTTGTTTATTTGTTTAAAAGCACTTTAAAAACAAATAAATAAATTACCATTGACTCAAGAAATGCAAGATTTTTCCTGTACTATTGAGATGATTCGGAAGATTTTGGTACAAACCACACCTTCTAACTCCCTCTGGTTTAGGAGCTTGAGTTTTGTGAAACATACACCTTAGCGTATTATATAATAAGATAATATGAGTAGCATGGTTTTATTTTATTTTTGATTTTGTTGATATTGGGCTGTTTTCTTATTTAGACATGCATTTCAAAATTTTTAATAATTAAAATATATATTTTAATCGAGATACAATGTGCAAACAACGTAGATATTCCGCCCATTAAAACAGCAATTCATCATAATCGGTTGGATACGGATGCACTCGAATTTGCTCGAAGGCATTGGCACTGTCTGACTCAGTGGAAATCTGTGTGCCAATCTGGTTGGTACACGCTGGAGTTTGGCTGTTCGGCGGGGATTATTCCAAAGGCACTAGCTCTCTTTGCTGCAGGGCTCTATAAAAACTAGATATAGGCGTACTCACCCGCCATTTGGTTCTCCCATTCTATTGCCAGCGCAGACTCAACATTTCCCCTGCTGTTTCCCTACACCAACTGTGAAGATTTTAAATCACTAATATTGAAAATTAAGTCTCATCCGCAGGATTTGAACCAGAGACGTCGCAATATAGTTCAGGTTCCCACAATCGGTGCAGTCGGACCGAATATTGAAAGAATGTGACTGTGGTCTATTAAAGGCAATTGAGAAGTGGAATAACATGGGATGACCAATGGTGGGATTCGAACTAAACTACCGCATGAAGTATGGCTTTCACTCTTGTATTAAGCTAACTTGGTCAATTGAATGTTACCATTCTATTGTTATTGAGACAACATTGAAAAATGGCTTCAAAGCATTCTAACTTGATCGGTATAAAGTTAGCGACGTAAGCACGTAAATGATCATTTTCCTAGTCCCTGATAATGAAATGCTTAAAACATTTTTGTTTTTGCTTGTCAGTCAAGATGTTTATTAAGTTTTTTGTAATAATATAGAGAAAACAATAAAACTTATAATCAGACCCAATGAGATAGTAATAATTATTTCACTCTATATCTGGTCGTCTATGCTCTTTGGTGTACATATTCTTTCTTCATTAGAAGTGCTGCCACAGTGCTCCCTTTCCAGTGGTCACGTTTCCAAATACTTATTAGGGAAATGTACACGCCGGCCAGATCTTGTTGTTTGTGACTGTGCCTGCGATGAGTGGTTTCCATTTTCATTACTTAGTAAATAGGCTGATTTAAACCGATCAATGCTTATTGTTACCGCCTTTCCTTTAATTTTGAGGACATAACATTTTTCCTGTCGTTTAAGTACAGACCAGTACACCATTAGACCTACTATGCAAATGAGGGCGAAGAGCGCACCGGAAGATCACTATTTCCTCCGGTATATTAGTTATTATTTATCGTATGGCTTTTAGTGCCGGGAGTGTCTAAGGACATGTTCGGCTCGCCTGAGTATGTAGCTGCTTCCAGCGGACACCCTAGGGTGAGCTACAAGTTCCGTTCAATTTCAAGTAGTAGTTCCAACTTTCGCTACCAGATATCAGTGATACCTAGTGGTGAACGTTGGAACTTTGATAGAGTGTTCCGACGAAATCTAACCTAACAATTTAGCTTCACACAAGTTTAGTCTGTGGAAGGATCTTTTACATGCCATAAATCTATGACATGGGACCGCTGGCTTTACTTCCCCTCCGAAGGAAGGCATACTGAAGGATTTTTAACACTCTTAAAAAATCCGACGACTTCGGCCGGGTTTGAACCCGCTATCTTGGGCACAGCAGTTCAGCATGCTACCAACTACGCCACGTGTGATGACAAGTGGAGATGTGATAATACTCCATGAGCAGGAGTAAGCAGAAACTGCAGTTTATTCAACTGTCTAGCGTTCGTGAAAGAACCAACATGGTGGGCGATTATACCCACTGTTATAGATAGAGCCTTACTTACTGGCTTTGCCATCATTCTGAGACTCCGGTCACTTTTATAAGCTTGTAAACCGACTAGAATTTTTCAAACTCATATTTCTCCGAAACTAAGGCTCAGCTAGAAAAGTTTGTGTTATAGCTAGCTAAATGTACACCAATCCTTAAGTCTGACGCCCCTCCCCAATTAATATATCCCGTTCCCACTATCCTTAGTTCAAATTTCAAATTTGAATGAGTTTGGTAGATAAGAATGAACTCTGTTATTTTTGTCTTGGATACAAACTCATTTGATATTTTTTTCTATGCCAAGGTGAGTTATTACCTTGTTTTGCTTTTTGCATTGTAATTAACTGACAATAGTAGGCCTACTGACTGGTATTTTAAAATTTTTCTTCATAAAACATTAAAAATAGTGAATAGAAAAACATCTAGTGCATTTTCTTTAATGAATTATTTTTCTGTGTCACATGTTGGAACCAAGTCTCGTTGATCTGTGGGTTTACTTGATTTTAGTCAAATTATTCCCGTAAAATGTGATCTTCAGAGCTCGATTGATGTAACGGCACCATATAGGGTTGATGCTCGAGTGATACCTAATTTCACCTCCTGTTTGTGTGTGATATTTGTGTTGGTTATGAGGTGGTTGAGAAAGTTTCCACGTGAGTTGATCCAACCTGTGCAAGCTGTGAAGCGTGGTACAGCGCATCAGGCGCCACCTGCGACTAGCTAGGCCATACATCGTTGGTGCCCGAATAGCGACTCAACGTCATGGTAACGGCTCGCTCATTGAGTTAGTGGCACTCACTCACTTCTCTGGATGAGCGCGCTCGTTGTCGTCCGGAAATGGCTGCCATTAGCTCAGCCGCGGCAAAGTGGCGGAACCGGCCGCTGGTCAGGGATCAGTGGCTCAATGCAGGCGCAGGGAAGACCGTGTCTAGAAGGGGATTAACAGTTCGAGTATCTCAATAAAACGCGGCTTCCCTCCAACAAGAAATAATTCACTGCCGTTAATTTAGGGTTCTGAAATCTTCGCATCGTTTCTCCCACATTGGAGCTCTGAGTAAGGCAAAATAAGATAATATTTTGGTTGTACAATTACATTAGCACACTCACACAGTGTATACGAGTTAGATACCGCCTTTTGGGGCCTATTTTGTAGGAAAATGTCTGACTAAATCTGGAATTTGATCTGTACGTGCCGAATTGTTGAGGAGATAGCCTAATTGAGATATTTTGTGCGGTCATTGGGGTACTAGATTCAAATCTGTCTTTCAGGAACCTTGTAGAGACGTGATCTAGAATATGAATGCCCTTTTCAGCGCTGAAATGATTCTTTAGTACAGAAGCATTAGTGTTCAAACCATGCCGTTTCGATCACGAAACTAGATACCTGTTTCTCTTTGCTGAATGGTGTGCTTGAGCGTGCGAGCGGAGCTGGAGGGACAATCTACTGAAGCTACTGGGTTTCTTCCCACCCTGGAGGCTTAGAATCCAGATTCCACAGAAATCAAATTTGAAGGCTCGTAATTTCAAATGAATTCGGTGGTTATGATTTCAGATTCAGATGGATATTTTCCTACAGGATTGCCCGGAAAAGCTGGTGCCAAGTTATTGATACATCCCCGTAGACCTATTCAAAGCTACCTACCGATTGTTCATGACGGTTGTACTGCCTGCGTTCGATGTCATCCAATTAAATTCCCCACCCCATTTGTTAGAGAAGAATGTTAATAATTGTATAAATATTTCATGTAATTTTCCCTTCAGGTGCTAGGGTGATTATTTGTTAGTTGGGCACACTTGTGTTGACCGACTGAAAAGTAATTCTGCAGGCAACACTGAACAATGCGTTCTAACATTTCAATTTCAAATCCTTCTTTCACTATTGTATACCACTTAATAACTTTTCTTTCGACTAAAATTCTTTCCCTGTGATCGGAGATCGTCGTTGTTGCGATGGCGACCTGCCCTCCTTCTGAGGGAAAATAACCCTCTTCTGTCTGTCGTCTGTCTGTCTGTCTGAGAGTTTATGCACACTTATATGTCATACCGTAGCCAACAAGGAGGATACCCCTGTGTAAGGACCTTTCACTGCACTACGCTGGGTTGACCTGAGAATACCCCAAAATGCGCGGGATTTTATGACAATAGAATATATCATAACTAACCCGTCAACGATGTGTACGACTTATAGTCTGTATTAATAACATTAAAATTTTGTTTGTATATTGTTTAGAATGAATAAATTTTGTCTTGTCTATGCATTTCATGATAAATGATGTAGAGGGTTACATTGGTTCAATTCCTGTCTATGTCTGTATGTATGAACACTCATCACATGCGAATGACTGCATAAAATTTTATGAAGTTTTGTATTTTCGTCCAAGGCCATTAGGATACCAATTTAGGCTAGAAATAGTTTTGTTGTACGACGGGACTCTTTTTTTTTTCCGACTTTATCTTCGTAACGATTAAGAAGTAGTTTTATGAATACATTTCATGAGACGACAACGGATGGAAATTGAGCTATTTGCTTTTGTAATTGAATGACGCGTTGAAGAGTTAGGACGTTAACTGATGGAAAGACTACCAGCTAGTACACTCTGGCGTGGTACGTGGATATTATTTGCTTTGTTGCGTCCTGCTGGGCTGGTATTGCCCTTGGCTTCGTACGACAAGAGACTCTAATTCCCGTAATCTTATAGTGTCCAATAACAGTCGTTTGCCAACAAGCGATGGCATTATTTGAAATAGATAAACATTAGGGGGTTCCTAAGAAAAAAAAGTCCCGTGGCGTAGCAGTGCTCCTTAAATCATGTACCACGGCCGCGAGGGCAGCTGCAACAAGTCCGGGGATCGGAAGTTCGAATCCTGGCTCTAACAGAAGCTACACTGAGTGTGTTTTCCCCCCGGGCTTTTCCACATTCCCTCCAGGAAAATGCGGGATTGTACCTTATTTCAAGTCCCGGGGCACCTTCCTCACCCCCGTCCTTAATACGGTTACACACACTACTGCAGTCAACAGATCAATATAGATTATCGGACAAGTTCAACACACATCCTAATACATGGGGCTGATGACCAACATGTTCCAAGCCCCTAAAATAAATTAAAAACAACAAAGACAGGAAAAATAAGAAAATTATAAATTTCGATTTTATAAAAATGTGAAAATGATGGTGGTTGGGGGCAAGTATAGTAAAATATTTTTCGTTTTGTTGTTGTTGTTGTTGTTGTTGTTGTTGTTGTTACCTACCCATTTCGATTTTTATGTATTTTACGTTGAGATGATCTAGGTAATAGTTGGGCAATTTTGGTAGAACGTATTTTCTTTCATGTATATTTGTTGTTTCCGAATCATTGCTGTCTCCTGTAAATGCAGTCGGACGTTTGTTGTGAGAAATGTACAGGTTATAGGCACCGTGCGCGTCACTCTAGCGGAGCGCAGTGACACTAAAGCTATGAGACGAGGCGGAAGTACGGCATATAGCAGTGCGTAAACGCAGGAGGAGAGGATAATCTTCTATTCGGGACTAAATACAAATATGAGATTTAACAAGCGTGTCACTTCAAGATTTTAACTTGTTGTTAAAAGTGATATCTCTCGAAAAATGTACGCGTGAAATACCGGTATGTCATGAAAACCGCCTGTTGATATTATGAATGAAGATGAAGACAGGACTGTCTCATTCTCCTTCGAAAGCTTTGTTCGGAGTACATCTTACAACTGTGTCACGTATTTTTACCACCACTGCAATGCTTCTAGCTTTCGCAATGTCACATTTCGTGTTCTGGCCCAGTAATGAAAGTGTAGATGAGACTATGCAGTGTTAAAAAATACATTCCTGAAATGCAGGTTGATTATTGATTGTACGGAAATTAAAGTTAAACAACCTCCTACGGTAGATCGTTGAGTGTTTCTCTAATCCCATTACCAGGGAACATACACTGTGAAATGTTTAATTAATATCACAAACAGTGGCATGGTTAGTTTTACGTCCAAATGCTACACCGGGAGATGGAGTGACGCGTTTATCACAAACGAGAGTGGATTGTTGACATTGTTAGAACCTGGTGATGAGATCATTGTTGACAAGCCTTTCCATCCGAGGAATGATTGGCGTAACCCCTCCTTTTCTTTATGATGACAAGCTGATAGCTGACGAGGTCAGGAAGACACATAGTGTTGCAAGTGTTCGCAATCATTTCGAAAGATGAATTCAACGAATTAAAAAATACAATATTTTACAGATGCTTCCGATTGAACTTCTGCCTCATATTGACGACATTGTTTGTGTGTTGCGTTCTGACAAATTTGCAGTCACCTGTTATCCAAGAATAATAATTTAAAAAATGAAGGCAAATATAATACCTTGGCAATAACTAAATATTTTGATTGACAATACCACTAACACTTAACTTTAATACAAACACATTTAGCGGCAATAATTCTTGGCTGTCGCTCCAAAGGTCTGGGTTCGATTCCTGGCTCTGCCAAGAAGTTTAATTCTGGTCTGATGGCTGGAACCGTGTACACTCAGTCTCGTGAGGCAAAACTGAGTAGAGGTGGGTTCGATTCCCACCTCGGCCATCCTGGAAGTGGTTTTCCGTAGTTTTCCACTTCTACCCCAGGCAAATGCCGAGATGATACCTAATTTAAGGCCACCGCTGCCTCCTTCCCAATCCTCGCCCGAAGTACAAATGCACACTACTGCAGGCACCGCAATAACATCGGTTATCAGACAAATTCTATATATACACCTAAGTAAACAGGGGTGAATGACCACGATGTCCATCCCCCCAAATGAAACAACAACAACAAATTAAATGTTCGTCAGATGTGAGAGGCTCTAATTTTAATAGAATGATCATAAGCTAGCCTGTAACAAGTTTGGGTAGATAATACATTAAAAATCTGTTCAATTTTATGAATATAATTACGAGTACAGTACATTATGGGGTATGAACCAAGCATGTCACATGCTTTAACTTAGGAAATAAAAGTTTCAATTGGTTAACAGCTCTAACCATGTACGGAGCCTGGTCCGTAACCACAAGACGAAGTTTTTCAAACTCGATACCAGCAGGCCAGAGTTTTTGGCAGAAGTTCATAATTGATTGCATTACTGTACTGGCATTGGCTTTCTGCAGCTCATACATTTTTAACAACATGGGCTTTTGGTTCTCCCCTGCTAAGAAAGAAAACTAAAATGTTCAAAACATATTGTTCCATTGAGTCTATGGTTTCATCCAAAATGATTGCCACATCGCAATCTGACACTTTCTCCTTGATTCTTTGTATGGTTTTATTGGTAAAAAGGCTCCATTTTTTTCTTTCTTAAAGTAATCTCATCAGGCATTGACATCTTTGTGTATTTTACAAGAAATCCCTTGAAGGCTGGATGGCTCACCTTATTGAAGGGAATTCTTGCTTGTGTAAGAGCTGTACACAAATCAATGTTTAATTCCTTCAAATTTTAGCTTTTTGAAGAACTCTGTTGAAACGCATTTCGTAATAGAGGTTGCCGCGATTTGTTTGCTTGAAGAGTCTTATTCATTTGATGCTTAGAGCTGGAAATGTGTGTTTGTTGCGATATCGCTGGTGTTTTTCATCTAGCATTCCTGAATCACAAATAGTACATCGCATAACAGTTCCATCAGTGTCTATGGAATCTTGTTTGAATAAATCGGGCACTGGATACCTTTGGCATGGTAAAATCTAGTTGTACACTCGATTAGTAATGTAACAAAGTGCTAACACCAGTTCACTTGCTAACTCAATGCGACTATCACACAACTCACTCTTGCGCTCACTCACTCACTTGATGTCCACACTCTCTTATAACACCGCGACAATTACCAGAATGTTCTCATTCATGCTGGAACTACCGTCTCAGCGATTTCCAGTAGCTTCGAGCAGAACCCAGTCTCAATTCTCGGAACCACGTGGGTGCAGTTGCTGACATCTCTGCGTCACCAGCCTCCGCCTTCATGCGAACAGATGACGTCTTTCACAGTAACAAACTCACATTCACGAACAGCAGGCTACTGATTCTGGTGGGATAGAATCACTAATTGTCAATTGCATTATTGCGGACTACATTTTAGTGGTAAAGCGAGAGAAAGAGGTTTTGTCGAACACACAATTATTTTCCTTTGTTGGAGGTGTGCTTTCAACTCCCTCGCGGTGTTTACTGAAAGAGGTAGGCTTACTATTCGCATGTACACAGCAAGCTGAGACGTTAGTTGAAAGTTAAATATTCCATGTTGATTAGAAATCTTAAAGAATAAATTGGAATTAAACTTAAAAGAAAAAAGGGAGAGAAAGGGGATTATGGGTATGGTTGGAGAAAAAAGGGACAAAGGCCCCGAAAAAGGGAAAAAGGTGCGTGTAAAATGTCTCTTTTCGCAACTAGAAACAAAATTTCACATTGTGATATCTTTCCGAAAAGCTTTAATTCCCCCTAAGAAAAAAAGGCGTGCACCTAAAACTCCTAACCTGGTTATAAGTTACCGCTTAAGGGATATGATGAAATGCTGCATTTTTCTACTGGTGTGTCAAGTCAGAAGTCAGGCCAGTGTAACTGAGCGGTGAAGGAAGTAAGTTAGTTATTGTTCGTGAGGTCATCTGCCCCTCATTGTAATGAAGGAAGTAGACGTCCACATAACACGGCAATACATTCAGTATATGAGTATAATTTTGTGTTGCTCCCTGTTTTAGGCTTTACTTATAATATGATCGACATGTTTGTA
This sequence comes from Meconema thalassinum, assembly GCA_946902985.2. Lineage (NCBI taxonomy): Eukaryota > Metazoa > Arthropoda > Insecta > Orthoptera > Tettigoniidae > Meconema > Meconema thalassinum. The sequence goes on from OX336388.2 coordinate 673,421,511, forward strand.
TTTCCACCAGGGGCGAAGCCGGATACCTCTGCTAGTCATTTGTATCGTTACAGTAAGATAATACTTCCCCCTCGTCTCATTGATTGATCAGCTCCCTATTCACGTTTTATTAATTAGTACGCCCTGGCCTTTTATCGATGATGTATTTGTTAAACATAGTGACAACAGTGAGGCAGTGCAGATGCCCTACGTCACAGCCCTGAGTCAGGCCGGATGTCCCGGAACACGAAATGCATTTTGGGTTTGTATGTGTGTGTGTGTAACTCCGGGCAAGCACGCTTTCCTTGGAAAACAGTAGCCGCAGCTCGTTAAATTATTGTGTCGAACAATCCCGCCGACGGCGTCCGGAGGCTTCCTGGTTCCGGCGTCGCGCTGTTAGATGGCTCCATTGTCCGCGTCCCTCCTCCTCTCTGTCTAACTCGATTATGATCTTGTGGGCTGGGAGGCAGTGGGCAAAAATCGTCGCCCTTGCGTCATCCCATGATTTATGATTGCGCTAATCCGCGGGGCTGAATGGGGCCACATAGAGATCTATTCATTAGGGTGCGAGGGGCCAGAGTAGCATATTGTTTATATGTTGATGGTTGCTCCTGACAGAGCTTATCGCCCCAAGATAATGATAGCCTTTAATAAACTCATAAAGAACACGTGTTTGGCGAGGGCAAAGTAATGGCTTTGTGGCCAAAGCCTCATACATCGAAGCTAGTCTATTGCCTCCAGCATCAACGTAGAACCTACGGTTGAGTGTTCACTTCTCTTGTTAAACGTATATCAAAAGATCAAGTACCGTATGTTATAATGTATCATTGATAAATTGTTCGTTATTTAGCTTAGTATTTTGCTATCATCGTATTTTTGCTTTTGTGCACGAATATTTCAAAGTTGAAGCCCCCTAAATGCCCTGTAATATGTGTAATATTTCTGTTGCATAAGACTTGAGATTGAGGCCACCCTCAGAATTTAAAAACAAGTTTCCTTCATTACTGCCAGGAGTGCTTTCTGTTTACACCAAAATGTTTCACGCCCAAGGACAGCTAATTCTTAATACTTTAGATCAGGGTTTCCAAACCTGGGGGGCGCGGCTCCCCCCCCCCCCCTAGAGTGGGGCATGGGGATTTATCAAGGGGGGGGGGGGAAGTGATTTCCGAATGAAGTTTTTTTTTTACTCTAATGTTACAATTTTGTATAATAAACATTTTTCGAATCCTCCCAAGTGATTGTCGCGCCAAGCCAATCGTTCAAAAGCACTGGTAATTGCCAACTGTTGGCACAAACCTCTGCGGAGCCGCGAGGTTGGAGGTCAAATAAGGAATTTGGTGTGTTGTAAGGAGCAAAATCAATGCCAATTCTATCGTCTCATTTGCATATCTTTGTGATTTCTTTGAAGCTTTGAACAGTTTGAACTTCAAGCTCCAAGGCAAGAACCCCAATATTATGCCTGCTTATGATGCCATCGGAGCTTTCCTAAAAAAAAAAAAAAAAAATATGGAAACGCCGGCTTCAGTTGAACAACTTCTCATCCTTTCACCGCCTTAATGAAATCTTGCCGGAATATGAACGTGATCGTAATAAACTTAAGGTGCAAATTCCATCACATTTGGATTCCCTGGCACAAGAATTCAACTTCTACTTTCCTGATATCTCGCAGCGCTGTCGACATGATGTTGCAAGTGATCTCCGCTGTGCTCTGTCAAATATCAAACCAAACATACCGAATCTTACCAAAAGAAAACAGTGTCAACCCTCTCACTTTGTTGACTAATTTAGGGATTTATTGCATATCCACCGTGTCAGTGTATCGAAGAGATTATAGAAGCAACGAGTGGAGAGGGGGGGGGGGGGGCGTGATAACCACCCGTATCTGAAAAGGGGGCGTCAACTGGCAAAGGTTGGGAACCACTGCTTTAGATGAAGGGGGCACTGCATAGTGATTTACCTCTGCACATCGACGAGATATCCACGATTTCTGCCATTGGCCTGTGTATTTGGGAATGTGTGGAGCATTTGTCGTTATAACGACTGTAATATTGTGTGTGTAATATTGTAATTGTGCCTAGTACGCCTCAATATAGCGCTGCCTCGGGTTTTTGTGGGCATCTACCCACATAACCTAACGGTGGTGCTTTTTGAGGATCCAACCAGCCTTCGGGCTGACTACCTAACAGACAGACAGAGTCTCGTATTGGAATATGCGCTTTGAGATTTGAAATAACACATTTGCCTGGTGTGAGTGCGAAAATTCCTGGAGGGTAACACACAGGATGATTGCCGGCAGCGCCGATATTAGAACCTAGAAACGCTAGCTACACTGACCAACCGATATTCTAGTAGGTGCATCAACGACACAACAGAACGCTAGTGTTACTACTTTAGCCCCCCTGTTCACTTAAGAGTGCGTGGATTTTGTCTGATAACTACTGCTATTGTGGTGGCTGGTTCCAGTGAGTGTAGGCTACTTGTAATTGGGACTAGAAGTGAACAGGAAGCTATGGAGTTAGAAACCACCTGCCTGGAGTTGAAGTGAAATACCACCGAGGACCAATAATTATTCTAGGATGGTTGGGAGTGGGATTCGAACCCAATTCTTCTCTCTCTTTTCATCAGCCTGATGTATATTGAGATATTTCTTCAACAAGACAATAATACATTAGTGTGATAGTTTTGTGTTGTTTAATTTTTCACATAAATGCACATAACCGAATGGTGAAACTGCGGATGTCGATACAAAAATTGTGTAATATATTATTTTTCGTTAAAAAAGTTATTTTACCGCTAAATATAAGCCTTTGTATTCTGTTCATTTTGATGAAAAAGAAAGTGGCGAGGAAGGAAAGCAGTAAAAGGTGGTAGAGAAAAAAACATAAGAAAGAAAGAAAGGATAGACGGAAGAGTTATTAAAATAACAAACAAGAATTCACAGAAAATGTCGACTCTTGTGCTTCAAGCAAACAAGGGTGTTTTTAACGCAGAAGGTGCATTGTAGGTCATGTAAGGTTAACAGCAGTCAATAACAATAATACATTAGCCATTATTTTGCATTTACAGTATTAATGACCACCTCGTGGTGTAGTGGCTAGCGTTCTAGGCTGTCGCCCCGGAGGTTCGGGTTTGATTCCCGGCTCTGCCAAGAAATTTAAATTCTGGTCTGAGGGCTGGAAAGAGTACACTCAGTATCGTGAGGAAAAACTGAGTAGAGGAGGGTTGGATTCTCACCTCAGCCATCCTGGAAGTGGGTTTCCGTGCTTTCCCTACTGCTAACTGCTGACAGGCTAGAATAGTCTGCATCGAAGCCGGCGTCTTCGAATGCATGGGTCAGGTCGGGACCGTTAACCTCCCGATCATAAGCCGAGGAACCTACATTTTACGAGGAATCCGAACCACCTAACATAATGTTTCATCTCTAAAATCCCGCAAACATTAACCAGGAATCGATCACGGTCCGCCCTGGTGGGAAGCAAGCAGCTTGACCACTACGCCATCACACCCCTGAACAGAAGTGGAAAACCACTTTTGTGATGTCTGAGATGGGAAACGCTGCTGAGTATGCACCATACCAGCCCTCTGGCCAGAATCAAATTTCCTGGCAAAACCGGGAAACGAACCTAGAACTTTTGCGACTGGGTTCTCAATGTGTACGCCTATTGTTTAGAAGGCAGAGCTTCCATTTTCTACTGATATTTTAGTATTACTATCTTATGTTAGCCTAACTTGTTTCAGTTTCAAGGAGAGACAACTGCTGGTTGGCTGGCAGCTGTGCCTCAGAATTCCAGTTTTCAAGCAGGCAGGACGATGTAATTTGCGCGATCCCGAGCTGATAGCGGCCAATGCGCGCGGGCGACTCACAGACAGGTATGCCGGGAACAGGTGCGGAACCCTCAACAAGATACGGGCTGTAGACATCCCGACTCGCAATATGCGTGAGCTGCCCTCAAAACTGTCATAGCTGTAGTCCCGTCAGTGATAATAGGCTTTCGCTGTCCAAATACGTAGAATGTTCCTCTTTCGTGCTATTATAGTGTCTAGCATGGGGCTGGGTTTTAACTTAACGATCGACACTAGATTACACATGCATTTTATGAACAATCTTTCATCTACATGGTACACGCGTTGAACGGCCGATTTCCGTGCTTCAAACGACAAGATCTAGAACACGATAGTTTCTATTGCTACAAAGTAGAAATAAAAAATAACAAAAGAACACGGGAGTTTGGATCAATTTGGTTTCACAGCAGCTATTAAACATGTTATATCACATGAAAGAAATGGAAATATGAAATTGACGAACAATGTTTACCAAACCACACACGAATCATGAAAGTGCACGCTTCTGGTAGGAATAAGAAGTTCTTCTTGCTGCTGTTACATTTAGGGGCTTGGAGCATCTTGGTCATAAGTCGCGTGTACTTGGGTCTGTATGAAATATGATTGGTATCCTGTGTTAAATTGTAATGACCATAACAGCATATTATTTATGCTCTCAGGATGGAGCCGCGTGGTGTGTCGGTGATTGTTTCCTGACGTTTCGGCTGTCATCGCAGCAGCGTTTATCATGGGTACGTGTCTGTACTCAATTTGAGTCGGGAAACAATCACCGATAAACGACACGGCTCCATTCTGAAAGCCCAATTAACTAGACACTGGCCGCCGAAGCCTGCGATCTAAACCAGGGTTTCTCAATCATTTTAAGACTGTCAGCACCACCCTCATGCCATACCAAGTACCCGAGCACCATTAAATTGAATAAATAATAATAATAATAATAATAATAATAAACAAGAAGACAACTAGCGCATGGATTAAGGAAGTTCTTAAAGATCTAGAAAGTTCCAACATTCAGGAAGTTCGGATGTTAGATAGGGATACATTTCGGACCATTATTCGAAATTTAGAAGGGTCCAAGTAAAGAGGAAAGAACTGCGAAGACTGGAAGAACCTGGACGGATGAACAGAAGCAGCAGCACAGCGTCCATATAAAGGATTACTGGACGAAGAAGAAGCTTACGGCGAAGAAGAAATGAAATTCTAGCGTGATCCGCAGTGGCCTATTCACAAATAGAGATCCGGCAGATGTGGCGACAGGAATTAGTCACTGTATTGCCTATCATAATCTCTTCCACAGGGATCATACCGAAGTCGCTGATGGCCAACCTCGATAAACTGGGGCTCCACCATAATCTGCATACCAGTATGCAGAAAGTAGTTATTTTAGAGACCTGCTCCATAGTTCGTTCGTTCCTCAACCTACCAGTATAGAGAACTCCACTCCATCTTGCAACAAATGCCGATGAAATGGTGAATTGTACCCAACGATATGGTGAACATATGGGACGAAATAATAATAATAATAATAATAATAATAATAATAATAATAATAACAATGCCACAAGCATATGCCTCTCTTTCCTTTGCAGGCGGCTTCGGAGGCGTAGTTGGTAGCATGGTAGATTCTATGCCCAAGATCGCGGGTTCAAACCCAGCCGCAGTCGTCAGGTTTTTTAAGAGCGTTAAAAATCCCTTAGTATGCCTTCCTTAAGAGGAGAAGTAAATCCGGCGGGCCCATGTCATAGATTTATGGCATGTAGAATGACCTTCCACTAACTACAATTGTGTGAAGCTAAATTTGTAGAATAGATTTAATTAACGCTCTATTAAGTTCCAACGTTCGTCGCCAGGTGCTGGTTGCGGTTCACAACTAGGTGTCGTTGACGTAGCATTTGGTAGCAAAAGTAGGAACTACTTGAAATTGATCGTCTGCAGTCCTTAGCTGAATTACAGGTAACATACACTAATAATAATTTTATTAATGCAGCCATCATGTATTTTCTTTTCAGGACGGGTCAGGGAAGGGATTATGAAAGAAAATCGGCCGTGGACCCATTGAAGGAACCGTCCCGGCATTTGCCTGGTAGGGAAAATGGGAAACCACGAAAACCATTTTCAGGACGGCCGAGGTGGGATTCGAACCCACGCTCTCCCGATGCCTGCGAGACACGGCTCTCGGCCACCGCGACCGGTAACATACACTAATACAGCCATCACAATTAACACCGGTTATCAGATTCTACGCACATCCAAAGTACACGGGGCTACATGACCGCGTTATCGCAGCCCCTAAACTGAGGAACCAACCAACCATCTTTCCTTTGCCTATCTCTCTGTCCCTCAGAAGTATTGAAATAGCTAGGGATTGACCGCTCTCCAGGCATGCTGCAATTGCCTGCATAACTCATGCAGATAAGATACATTTACGTAAGGACAATCGAGTCGATCAGTCGTGTTAGTCATAAAACAGGGATGTCCAATTATTTTTACTGTAGATTAAAAAATATTATTTCACAAAATTATAAGATTTCTGACTGTCAAAACAAGTGATGAAAACACTAGCTTATTATTATTAGGCTATTCTGGTTCATGCAACATAATTTGAATTGAAGAATGAATCTAAGGGGAACTGTGCTCGTGAGCACTGTTTGGCTCGAATGACGAGAGTGTCATATTTCATTTAAAGAGCACCGACTTGTTCGCGAGCACCATGTTGAGAACGCCTGATATAAACCATAGCAGCGTGTGTAATTACACACTATTAGGATCTCAGATCAGGATGGCCGCTGTCAGTGCCGGGATTCGAACCTTGGTTTTTGGACGCCAGCCACTCAGTTCAGACATAGAGAGTACTCAGCTATGCTGGTGACTAGGAATAAAATGAACAAGCGTGCAGGTGTCACAACAGTATAGGACAATAGCCCCGTCTATTTTTAAATTTTATTTGCCAAAGGGCCACTTTGGGTACTTCTAAAATCACGTGAGATTTCCGAGGACCAAACGTAAATATGCATCATAAACATAAGAGCCAGGGAGGGATAGAGGGAGTAACAATTCCTAAAAATTAATCCCACGAGTGGGTCCAGAGGGCCGTGCGAATTTAAGGACTACTGCTGACCAGCTCATAGCCTGCGGATTACGGGGAATGCGTAGCCGATGCGACGACATCCTCAGTAACGTGACCTTTGTTTTAGGCCACCGGGTACTACTTCGCCTATCAAGCAGCTACTTGGATGTCCTCACGAGGCTGAGTGTACCTCGTCGCAGCCTTCACGCTAAATCTTAAATCTCTTGCAGAGCCAGGTGTTGAACCTGGGATTTCCTAGTTAATATACAAGTGTGCTATTCCTACACCAAGGGGTCGACCATAGGCCTATATAAGCCTTCTTTTATAGGTTCATATTGCAAAATCGATTATTAAATTCAATTGGAATAACACTTCATCTGTCTTTGTCAACTAGGCCATTGCGTCTACCGCGTTGTTATGCAGCTGAGACCCAGTGAAGGAAGAAGAAACTGAACAAATTTACAGATACAGTACATTTTTAGCTCACCCAGCTCCCTAATAACAAAATATGCAAGTGCACATTTTCTAAAACTCACCATATTTAGGCAACGAACTGCTGTGAAAAATATACTGTAATGAGACAACGCCTCTCACGATCAATAGTCTACACTTTTTTCCGTGTTAATTCGTCTTGTTTGTCATTTAATTGTGTTCATTCCTTTTGAAGGATCAGTAAGACGCCTCTACGGGTCGGATGTGACCAGAGGACCACCTATTGAGAAGGCCTGCGAATAGGCATGTTTTATTGCTGAATTATCAACCGGAATAATTGTGCCCCTCCCCCAAGAACATTGTCTAAATATAATTTTTTGTAAAGCAGGGTGGCTAACATTTCCAAGGATTGTATCAAATTCGGTCCTCTGGCATTGGTGGTGATTATCCCAACGATCAATTTCTAAAGCCAATGTCTTGTCGATGCAACCGTAAGCCTCTGCCTTCAACTTAATATTTGATCTCATGATATGATTCAACCCGAAGACTGTTGTTGATTCATTAAGGGTCTTTGTGACATCGTAGTCCCGTCTAGTGTGTGAAAGCTGTCCAATAACCTGTGTCATTGTGATGTCTGTACCAATGTGTGTATTTGTAACTGTGTCTAGGATTTGAGTTGCGAGCTGCCGTGGTCTTATGTTAGGCACTAACAGAAGAGGGAAAACAGCGGAAAACCACTTCTAAAATGGTTGAGGTAGTGTTGGTTGTGTTGGTTCAGGGTGTGTTGTGTTGAAAGGTATACCCGAGACGATTAGTAGTTCATTTCCGTGAAATTAGCAGCAGTTCTCTCTTTCCATGAATTTTCTTGAAGACGCTCATTGGTTTTCTTTTACATCCAGCTTATTCTCAATATTATTGTCCATCACCACATGTTAGATGCTTCTATCTTATTGACCCGAATATTATTCGGTGACATTAGATGAACCGGCCATGGTGGCCGAGAGCCCTTCTTTAGTCCATAATAATTATATAATAATAATAATAATAATAATAATAATAATAATAATAATAATAATAATAATAACACCTGGTACTACAGCCCTTGAGGGCCTAGGCCAACCAAGCGACCGCTACCCTGCCATTTGTCCTGCAGATATTTGGGTGACGCGTGGTCAGCGCATCGGGTCCCCTCAGCCATTAATCTTGGTTTTCGTGACCGGGGCGCTGCCTCACTGTCAAAAAGCTACTCAATTGTCCTCAAGAGGCTGAGTGCTCCCCGTTCCAGCCTTCACGTCAGTTTCTAAAATCCCTGACGGAGCTGGGAATCGAACCCGGGGCCTCTGGGTGAGAGGCAGGTGCGCTACCCCAACACCACGGGGCCGGCTATAATAATTATATACTGTATAGGCCTATATTTTAATCACACGTAATTGTTTTCAGGTTATTTGTTCCCATGTCCCAGTCATTGGGATTATATTGTTGACCGATTAAAAATTGCAATATCAATCCCCAGTTGTATCTACTGTCAAAGTGTGTTCAGCTCCCAGACACCGTCCTTGCGATGGTAGAGTCCTTGGGTTAAGCCAAGCTGGTAGCATGAGCGATTTTAAAAACATTAGATGAAAGAAGCGAAAATGTGAACTGATTTAAGCAATGAAAATATTAGATTCTTATTTAACTTGTGAAACTAAGCAAAATTATTGATTAATGTTTAGATGCAAAGTGAATTTAATGAAGGGAGAGAGAGAGAGATTGATTGATTGATTGATTGATTTATTTCTACGGCTACACTTAGAGCTTAAAAGCTTCTTTACAGAAGCGCCCTACATACAATAAGATTAGGGCTTATAAAAATAAAGCATTTCACTAACATTCACAATATAAATAATAATAGTCTAACAATGATAGTAAGAAAAAGACAGTAGTAATACAATAATAATAATAATAATAATAATAATAATAATAATAATAATAATAATAATAATCAGAAGAAGAAGAATGGCGTAAAGAATTGTGTAAGGATGGTGTAGAGGCTGGGGTCAGACTAGGTTGTAAGAACAAAAACCTGACAATCGACTGTTTAGCTTTCGAAGATGATGTTGCAATTTTCTCTAATTCTCTTGACACGGCCACTCAACAAATCAATCAATTACAGGTGCAAGCAGCAAAGGCAGGTCTTCAGATTTCGTTTGAGAAAACGCAGTTTATAACGAACATCTAGTCAGAACCCATAGAACTCATGATGAATGGAGGACAATTAACACAGGTAGAGAAATTCAAATACCTGGGTGAATGGATTGAGCCCAACATTCGTGAAAAGGAAGCTTTCGTGTCATGGATTAACAAAATGGAAATGGCTTACCATTTAACCAACGACATTTACAAAACACGATCAATGTCCTTCACGGCCAAACTGAGGCACTACGTTACCGTTATTAGCCCGGAGGCGTTATATGCATCAGAATGCCTGGCGATGAATAAGAAAGGCCTGGCAGAACAACTCGAAGCCAATGAGAGGAAGATTCTGAGAAAGATCTAGGGCCCGGTCAAGGAACAAGGAGATTATAGAAGACGACACAACGATGAACTTTATCTACATGCGGAGAAAATAACGGGCACCATTCGCAAAAGAAGACTCTCATTTTATGGCCATTTAACACGAATGAACTCCGGAAGATTGTCCAATTGAATCTGTGCCTACTTTGTGGGAAAGAAAACCAAAGGATCTGGTTTACAGAGGTAGAAAAATACCTAAAAAACTGGGGATATCACATGAGGACATCTTGGAACGTGACTCTTTGAAGAAGAAACTTGGGGAAATACAGAGTTTTCAGCCAAAACCTATATTGAAAACCGGCAGGAAGTGGACCGTAGAACGAAAGGAAGCTCACCGAAGAAGAATGCGCGAATACTGGGCCAATGTGAAAGAACGATCAAAAGGCAGTTGAAATACGTGGTCCATAGAAAACCGAAACAATAATAATAATAATAATAATAATAATAATAATAATAATAATAATAATAATAATAAACATAACTGAGCAGTATACTTCACGGCTTCGCAGTATTCTCTCTTCAAAACTTAGCTCTAAACATATCATTAAGGCAGTTAACACATTTGCAATGCCCGTAGTTACATACTCCTTTGGTATAATCAGGTGGACTCAAACTGAACTGCACGATCTGCAACGAAAAACATCGGTGCTTTTATCACGCCATCGTATGCACCATCCGAAATCAGCAACAGAGCGCCTGACTCTACCTCGGTCTGAAGGTGGTAGAGGACTGATAGACATCATGAACCTTCATACAAAACAAGTGACAACTCTGCGTGCATTTTTCCACAACAAAGGAGAAACATCCCCTCTCCATCACACTGTATCTTCAGCTGATGATAATTACACACCGCTCCATCTGTCATCTTTAGATCCACCAGTAAAAGAAATGAAAACTACTGAACACAAGATCGGGAATTGGAAACAGAAGGCGCTTCATGGGAAGTTTCCACATGAGTTGGACCAGCCTCACATCGACAAGTTAGCGTCGCACGCATGACTGACCCACTCGGTCTTCTTTCCGGAAACAGAGGGATTTGTTGTAGCTATCCAAGACCAAGTTGTTGCTACTCGAAGCTATCGGAAATTTATCATAAAAGATCCAGCAACAGAGAGTGAGAAATGTCGCCGCTGTGGCAAATGTAGTGAAACCATTCAACACGTCATATCAGGTTGTTCCCACCTTGCCAACACTGACTACAAACATCGACACGACCAAGTTGCCAACATTATCCACCAGAAACTGGCATTGAAGTACAAACTTCTTCAAAGTTCCGTCCCCTATTGGAAATACATACCATCTGCAGTACTCGAAAATGCCACACACAAGCTCTATTGGGACAGAGGAGTTGTGACAGATGTCGCAGTCAGTAACAACCGGCCAGATATCATAGTCATCAATAAAGTACACAAAGAGGCATTACTGATAGATATCGCATGTCCCAACACTCAAAACATCCAAACAACAGCTGCTACTAAAATATCGAAGTACACAGAGCTGGCAATTGAGGTAAAGCAGATGTGGAAACTTGATTCGGTGACTACCATCCCAATAATTGTATCGTGCACTGGTGTTATACCGAAAACTCTCCATAGTAGTCTATCAATATTGAATCTGCACCCGCAGATATATATTGAACTTCAGAAGGCAGTTCTGTTAAACACATGCCATATTGTTAGGAAGTTCCTTGGTGACAATACACTGGCCGAATACTCAGCAAGGCTTGATGATCCAGATGGGAATTTAGCTCATCCTACAAATGAAGGAGACTCGTGAAGACTGCGGGCACGACCTGGATGTGAAGTCTCTGAACAGTATAATAGAAATTATCTCAGTACAGATGGTTCCTTGCTAAGGCCGAACCAGGCTGTAACAGAAAATGTAGCCGGTATTTGCCGTGATAATGTTGTTAAACAATAAACTATAATAATAATAATAATAATAACTCCACCTGCAGCAACTACTGGGTGGATTGAGTAGCTCAGTCGTTGCTGTTGCCGGTCCCAAGTCCGGGTAAAGGAGGAGGGTTGGCTCGAAGCCGTAAAATAATATTCAGCCCAGAACACCAAGAGGCACCAGTAAACCACAGAATAACATCAGCTGCCGTATGAACTAACAATCCTTACGATGAGAGTGAATTTTATGGATTATCAGCGATTCACTCGCCCTGGGCTCACGCCCACCAGCTAAAATCAACCACGATGGAAGCACAAGCACAAGCACAAGCAAAAAAGCAACTACCTCAGGCCAGAGCTAAGAAGAGCGAAGGCGAACCTGGTCATTCGGCTTCTGGGGGACCAGGACGTCATGCCGGGAAGGATCGGAGCTTCCCAAAACTCCTCAAACCTAAGCGAACGCAATTCATTGGTACACTAAACGTACAGACGCTGACCAAAACTGGGAAACTCAAGACACTGACGGACACCAGCGACAGATTCGGAATTCTCATACTTGCAGTACAAGAAACACGATTCCGTGATTGTGATCACTTCGACTCCGGTGGATACCGTCTCTATAAGGGAAAACCAGCAACTAAGCTAAGAAATAGTAATTTACATGTGTTCGGAACAGCATTCCTTGTGCACAACAGTATCCAGAACTCAGTGATAGACTTCACATCACCTTCGAATCGTCTCTCTCTACTCACAGTTAAATGCGCCAATAAGGCCTATACATTGATAAACTCACATGCTCCAGTTAACAATGATCCTGACAAAAACAAAGTTGAGAAGTTCTGGTCTCAACTTGAACGGACACTTACTAAGATTCCTCAACACCACATTAAGATCCTCCTCGGAGATTTCAATGCGCAAATTGGCAGAGAACGGGAACACAGACATATCATTGGGAATTTCTCGGCACACAAAAAGACGAATGCGAATGGGCTTCGCTTAATCAACATATGTGGAATGGCCAACCTACAACTAATGTCCACACATTTCAAGAAACCACCACGAAAAATGACTACATGGAAATCTCCCATAAACCACATCGGGGAGTATCAAATAGATCATGTAGCAATAACCAGACAATTCTCTCCAGAAATCATGAACGTGAGGGTACGCAAAGGTTACGTAGAGTCCGACCATCATCTCTCGCAGATCAAAGTCCGCTTCATACCCAATCGTAAAAAGCGTCCAAATTCCAAACTCCCACGCATAGATCCGGAATACCTAAAAGAACACGCACAGGAGTTTACACAATCATTACAGACTAACACGGAAACATGGGATGAACTTCTCAAGGCCATCCAAGAATCAACAAGAAAACTCGGCAAACCACCAAGGAAACGAAAACACAGATGGTGGAGCATAGACTGTGATAAAGCCCTAGAGTCCCGAATCCGAGCCTGGAAGACATGGAATAGCAACCGAACACCAGAACATTGGCAGAACTTTTTAGAAACGCAGAAGCAAACATCCAAAACAATCAGACGAGTTAAACGCATGTACCACCTCAAACGATTGGAAGAAATCGATAATGACTTTAAGAGGAACAACACACGAAATTTCCACAGGACATTTAGGGAAGAACTGACGAACTACAAGCCGCCCAGTCTTTGTTTTCGCCGCCCTGATGGCACACTTGAGACAAACACAAAGGCCAATTGTGATATCCTGAAACAGTTCTTCGAGGAGCTTCACAATTGTGAACCACCTGCAGAGAATCTCCAACTCCACTTTACTGCCCCAAACCAGGACTCAGTACCACCAACATATGATGAGATACAAAACATCATATTACATCTCAAAAACAACAAGGCACCAGGAGAAGACGGTGTAATCGCCGAAGTGCTCAAGATTGGAGGTGAACTCTTGACTGAAAGACTACAAAACATCATTGCTAATATATGGGAGAGTGACACCATACCGGTTGATTGGAAAACTGCTTTGATTCACCCACTACACAAAAAAGGGCGACAAGACAGATCCGAATAATTACCGAGGCATTTCACTCCTGCCAATCGCCTACAAGGTACTCTCACGTGCTCTCCTCACCAGATTGGAGCAACAGACAGAGCACATGATCGGTGAATATCAGGCGGGATTTCGACCGCGTCGATCGTGTGCAGAACAGATCTGGAACCTCAAGATGGTACTCCAACATCACCAGTCGAATCGCCCAGTTGTCACCTTCGTAGATTTTAAGAAAGCATATGATTCAATCGACCGCGCAACTCTGTTTAATATACTTCGTGAATATGGTGTGGACAACAAAAAACTACATTAATCCAACAGACCTTGACAGATACAACTTCTAAAGTTAAATTTATGGGTGAAGTGTCCGAACCTTTTCACATTAGAACAGGCGTAAGACAAGGTGATGGGTTGTCCCCACTCCTATTCAACCTGGTACTAGATAAGATCATCAGAACATGGGAGAAAGAAATACCTGGAATAAGTATGGGAACAAAAGAACAACGAATCAACATAAAATGCTTCGCCTTTGCTGACGACCTAGCAATAATTACCCGGACTCCAGAAGAAGCCAGACATGCCATCGAGAAGCTTCATGAAATATCAATCAGAACCGGCCTCCATATCTCTTACGAGAAAACACAGTACATGGATTCCAAGAGCACAAACCTGGCATCAATTACAACCAAATATGGCGACATCACACAAGTTAAGCACTTCAAGTACCTAGGTGAAATTATCGGGAACACTGCTAACGAAAGAATGGCTAACAAAACACGTGCAGAAAAATTACGCAAAGCTTACACAATCACTTGGAATATTTACAACAAGAAATCACTTTCCACTAAAACCAAACTCCATCACTACCACACAGTCATCCTCCCAGAGGCACTCTATGCGATTGAGACGTCATCGTTAACCATCAACATCAAATACATTGAGAAGATAGAACGACAAATACTGAGAAAAATCTTTGGACCAAAGCTTCAGGACGGTATCTGGATGAGGAAAAGCTCAGACGAACTGTATTCACGGACTGAACGATTCGCCTCACTCGCACGTAAAAGACGCATGAAATTCTACGGACATATAGCTCGAATGGACAACTCCCGACTGACCAAGAAAATCTTCCTCATAGTCAATGGAAACCGACAAACCAAAGTACGCTGGCTAGCAGGCACCCAAAAGGACCTCACTGAAATCAATATTGACCCACTGACAACGACGCGGACTGCATATAGACAAAAAGTAAATTCGTATAAGTTTCCACCCAAGATCCCTACGGGACAGAATTTGAAACTTAAAGCTGCATGGACACAAGAAAGAAGACAGGCACATAGCGAAAGGATGAGGAAGTTTTGGGAAGATAAGAAGAACAAGAAGACCAATGTTAACTAATGGTTCTATGTGCTCCTTAGAGGGCCAAACGCATTATATATTATATATATAATAATAATAATAAAGAGATAATAATAATGGAAAAATTATATACAAAAGAGTGCATACAGACACAGTATCAGCCTGAAAAACTTAACACCATATCCAAGAAAATATATTATTTACACTGTTTACGCCCACATTGGAGCACCAAAAATCAAACCTTATATACAAAGTCTTCCAATATTTCAAATAATAAGTTCATTTCTTAATGTTCCTGATGTTATAATTGAACCAAAAATAGTATTTTAACATAATGCAGTAATCAGATATGAGAGGTATACTGCTCCAAGAAGCAGGATGAAAGACGTCTTTGTGCTGCAATGTTGACGAACTTGAAGGCGTTGAAGAGGCGTGAGGCGGTGCAAACAAAATATTTATTGAACTTCATGGTTCGGTGTACAGGAATCTGGAGTGTTAATTTTGTTTATCTATTTTCTCGATTATGAACAGAATGCATTGGTGTAAAGACATTGTAGAGATATAACGGAGTCTTGGTATGTAATATTTTGTGTCAGAATGGCAAATGGAGAGGGAGGAATCAATATGGAGAGAAACTATGCCCAACTATGAAAGTTCTCGGAAACCAAAGAGGATAGATACGAGTGATATTAAGCAGGGATTTGATACAAATCCAGATCAATTAATGGCGTCTTACTACCTCATTAAAATATCCCTTGCGTTGCAAATTTCTTTCAGCCTTATACTTTGACCTATATGGTAAAATATCAAAACAGGCTCAGTTCAAATATACGTGGTACCCCATGCTCGTACAACTCTGTTGTAAGCATTTGAGGGACTGGGATATTGCAATATGTAATGCATGATTACATTTTACTCCCCTGCGTAGCCAAGTGAACTAAGTCACTCTCTACGACTATAATTGGTAGCTGCACATTCGGGGTTTAAAGGTTTAACCCCAGTGCTGAGAGAGGCCATTCTGTCTTACCTTCTTTTCCACATTATAGTGATAGAAGCCATTTTTCAGTTTTTACTAATTCTAATAAAGAAAGCTTTTCAGTCGGTCAATACGAATTCTTTTCCACACTCACCCCAGGCAAGTTCTGTTTAGAATTAGGGTTTCTAAACGCAATAGTTCCGCTATACACACAACTGGAGCCAGCATGATAACGCAGGATTTATATAAAAAGTAGTCTATATCTCATGCTAAACCATCTGGAAAGCATGAAACCAAGATACATCAAAGGGGTTCTAAGGGTATCACAATATACCAGATCCCGATATGTGTATGTTCTAGCCAGGGAAACCTTTGAAAACTTAAGAATAAAAATGCAACTGCAGCAAACTCGCGCTTGCGAGGAACTATTACGAGAACTACAAGAGAAAAGGGACTTGATCGAGGAAAGTTGCTACACTACCGATTCGATGGTAGCCTATATAAGGAGTGGAAAAATGAGGAATACGAGTTGAGACACTTGATTGATGACAAGCTTTGCAATGCATGGTTTTCATCATCGTATTTGTGCCAGGAAATCTTTTCACCAAGCCAATCAGGAATGTACATGTGTTCTATGCAGTGAACAGTGCAATATTTACCACGCAATGAAGTGGAAGAAGAAAAGAGTATCACTGACTCAATTTTGCTCTTCTTGAGTTACGTATCATGTAATGTACAGACTTTGCACATTGTGCGCAGTAAATTTGTTATTTCATGCATTCAAATGCTTAAATCTGGTTATCAAGATATCAATAGTCTCTGAATAAAACAACAATAACGATAATAACAACAATTATAATCAAACCACACACGTCTTGAAAATCTTCGCCAAGTCAAGAGTTCTAACCGCAGCACGAATGATATTCCATCTCCTAGTTTCCTCTTGTGTTTGAGTGTGCTAGAGGAAGAGCATATTCCCGGAAGCTTTCTGGTGAGGATGCCATCCAATAACGACTTCCTGCCGGCCAAAACCAGGAAGGGGAAGGCGTCGGTCTACTATTGGCGAACTACAGTATGTTGTGGAGGTCATAGTCCGAAATCGACAATATGGCAGAAAGACGATCGATGTGATCGAGTCACGCATGCGTTGAGGTACTGGTACATCCAGTGAGCATGTTCTGCGTGCAGTACGAGCTGATGAGATCGCAACTTAAAAAACAAATGTTAACAGTTTTTTGCAGCAAACACTTTTCTTGGAAGCAATCACGAACATTTACTAATGCGCAAGGCGTTCGCCTTGTCGTGTCACCAAGTAGCTCACTTACTTCTTTGATGTCGCACTAATCAGTTCACAAGAAAAGGCGTAAATTAACAACGTCAACTCTCTGATTCTGCGATAAGATGCACGGATTGCTCGTGTAGATTACAGCTAAGAAATGCAATTAATCTTAGCACCGTACTCTTTTTTCGCAAGAAGAAGAGTGTGCGGAAAATATTTTATTAATATCATCACTGGATTTCGAGTTTTAGGTAAAATCTACTTTTTCCTGTTACTGGGGTTTACATATAAATTTGTGCACACACGTCTCTCACGACATGACACTGAAATGTGATGATTCTACGGAACCTGAATTACCCAATTAGACTTTCATACTTTATGGTGAGTATTTTGATCTATTCTTTTAAACGATTCTAAATTACTGTTTGAAAGTTCAATTTCTCGCCATATTTTCAATTCAGAGCCTGTTTTTCAATCGTTGGGTAAAGTTTGGAATAGCGACCTTCCGGCATAACTCATCTGGCAAACTCCTTTTTTTTTTTCAATCGTTAGGGAGTGCTGTCAGTGGGTAATTAGGCTATATTTGCTCGGTGCTATTTGTACTGAAGGTAAAAAGGAAGGAATCTTTTAGTTTCACGTGACCGTTAGTCATGCGATCATGAGCCACGGGGCCTCCTTTTTACGAGGAATCCGAACCACAGGACCTGGCATTTCACTTCGAAAATATCACATGCATTGACCGGGAATCGAGCCTGGTCCACCTTGGTGAGAGGCCGACAGCTTGACCGGTGCGCCACCACACCCCCCATTTGTACTGAATAAATCTTCAGAGTAGTGCTATCCCGTTATTCTTCTACTGTGATCCTTTTATAATTTGCATCATGGATTTATGTTATGTTATGCTTGTTTTCGACTGCTGTGATGACTGTACTAGGATTACCAACCTGGGTACGCACGCAGTAACAGAATATCAGAAATGCCAAGGAGGATTGTCAGCTCAGATTGTCTTTATTGTGAAGAATATGATTTTACGATCTGTTTTCATCTTATATAACTTAATACTTTGATGGGTTTTTAGAATTAATTGGAGCGTGAGAGCCTCCGTGGCTTAGGCGGCAGCTCGCCGACCTCTCACCACTGGGTCAGTGGTTCAAATCTATGTGAGTTTTGTGCTGGACAAAGCGGAGGCAGACAGGTTTTTCTCCGGGTACTCCGGGTTTCCCTGTCACAATTTCAATCCAGGAACACTCTCCACTATCATTTCATTTCGTCTGTCATTCATTTAATCATTGCCCCAGGGAAGTGCGTCAGGCTTCGGCAGCCGGCACAGTTCATATCCTCGCCGCTAGACGGGGGCTTCATTCATTCCATTACCTGACCCGGTCGGTCTACTGGAAGCAGGCTGTGGATTTTCAATTGGAGATAGGCTACTGAGATAATGAACACTTGTTTCGATAAGCATCACATATTATTTTTTTGCTGTAGATAAGGAGAGATGTTGCATTTTCATCTTTTTATACTAGTAATGACGTCCAGTAGAACTACTATAAAACCTATTTTAAAATGTAACAAATCTTGTTTGTCACCGCATGTCGAAATATCGAAACTACTCATAATAATTAGTTCATCATACTTTTAAGGCGTTTTTTTTAAAGGAGGCATATTTATACAATAAAAATTATTATGTCGAAAATCTGACAGTAAAAATCTCCTTCTCTGGAGAACCTCGAAACAGAGAACCCTCTAATTCACTAATTCACAAGACTGTGACTTACTGTATTGCCGCGTGGCTAATATTATGGAAGTAATATCGAAATGTAATGCTTTTCAGTCGGTCAACACGATTGTACCCAATTTTAATGGGAGTTTCCCTAATCCTGGAAAATTTACATGAGTTTAATAAATACACTTGGTAAACCAGTTTCGATCGTCAAACGATCATCATCAGATCCCATAAATCTTAGGCTATTAAACCTATGTGTACAAGATTAGTATGGGTGATGGTATTTACAATATAGGGCCTACGCACTTATTTAGTTGCAGTAGTTATTAAACTAGCGCAACTATCACGATTTGTTAGTTATAGGCCTAAGTGATTGTTTTGCCTACTTTCGATATTTGCAAAAAAAAAAAAAAAAATGTCTGTGTGTGTGATTGTGAACAACTCCCCGCCCCCCACTATCAATTCAAACATGAAGAAACCAAATTAAACCAAATTTGGTACAGAGGTAGCACTAGCAAAAGACACCTCACTGTCATGTTTTATAACGCCGTCATCTTGACGAAAAAGGAATGGCGGACACACAAATGTCGTCCAAAGCTTCAATCAAATTACGACTATCCTAATCATCTGATCTCTACCAAATTTTGCATCATGTGGGAAGCGTCTTTTGCCCAAACTACAAGGTAATCATCCAAATAATTTCAAAGTGGCGGCCGTGCATGTGTGCAAATCGATACCCCTTATTAATTCAAACGCGACGAAACCAATATGAACTAACTTTGGTACAGTGGTAGCATTAGCAAAGGACAACTCAGTGTCATGTTGTATATCGCCGCCATCATAACGAAAAAGAAATGGCGCCCACCCTAATGTTCTGAGCTTAAATCAAATTACGACTTACCTAATCATCCGATATCTAACAAATTTTTCAACAATAAATCTTAATGTGGGAAGCGTCTTTTGCCCAAACTACAAGGTCATCAGCCAAATAGTTTCAAGATGGCGGATGTATGAATCATGCAAGTATTATAGCCTAACCGTAACTTACGATTCAAGAAGACCTGACCTTAACGAATCAACTTATCGTTCATAGGGAGCTTTAAACTGGCCTCAAGGAGGTGACCGGTAGGATATTAGCTTTTTAAAATAGGATATGTAACCATAGTAGTAACTAACAATTCAGGCTGACCTTGCCATATCTTGCTTGTCCGTGCCGTCCCGTAGGGTCAAAATGGAGGCTAATTGTTTGCTCGCAAGTCCATATTTTCCGTAACTTCGTAAGTTTATATCCGTTTAGGAATGTACGGTACTGAACAAAATAATACTCATTTAGTATCAAATGGTTTATAACAAGAAGTTCCGTGAAGAACTATACAGCCTACTTTTCATGCCAATGATTATTCTACGGAATATGAACCTAACAAGAATAATGACGAAATTAAGTTGGTAATATCGAAATATCTAATTAGTTCAAAATATACCTGATATAATGTAGCCTAATAGAGCACTACAAATGGCAGCCCTGGTGACTGAATATATTCTTAGTTCCATCTCTTAAGGTACAGAATACAAAATTTGGTTGAAGTCCAATGGACGTTACATGCAGTTAGACACTGGATCTATCAGCACGCGTAAAAGCATGTTGCCAGCAATGTCATGCGTGTGCTGGTCAGAAATAATCTGAAATATTATGATATCTTGTTGTGCCAATTTTGGATGAAATACATTTGTTAGTATAGAAGTTACATGTATCAGCAGGCATAGAATCATGTTGGCAGCACTGCCTTGTATTAATTACTCCAAATTGATCTAGAATGTCAGGTGCTATACGTGTGCAAAGTATAGAGCTGTTGGCTTGCATACTTTCTGATATATTGATATTAGGGTAAAAGAATATAGACAGAATTTATTAACAGTTGGCAGGCCTGATTGCTCTTAACAATACTTACAGTCATATCTGTTATGGTACACATAGCACATACGAAAATTGGTTGAAATCCAACTGATAATATAGAAGTTACAAGTATTTAAAAATTGGTACTATCAGCAGGCTTATAATCATGTTGGTAGAACTGACGTATATAAGTTACTCCAAATTAATCTAAAATGTCAGAATATACTGTACGTGTGCATAGTTTAAAGCTTTTGGCTTGCATACTTTCTGATATATTGGTATTTGGATAAAAAAATAGAGAGAGCAATTATTAACAGTTGGCAGCCCTGGTAGCTCTTAGGAATACGCTCAGTCATATCTGTTTATGTACACATATTACATACAAAATTTGGCTGAAATCCAATTGATAGCGTAGAAGTTATATGCATTTAAACATTGGACCTATCTGAAGGCTTAAAATTATTTTGGCAACACTGTCATGGTTGGCATCTTGGAAATTAAACTGAAATAGTCTTATCTACATGTGTGCCAATTTTGGAATAGCTCCCATGCATACCTTGCAAGATATCCAACATGGAGCTCAAATTTCTAGTGCGTTTTTTCAGCAGTTGGTAGCACTGACATCATTTTCAAATATGGACGTGAGATATTCCGTTGCACATCTTCACTCATACTAAATTTGGTTTTGATTGCTGCAGCCGTTTAGGAGTTGATAGGGACACACACACACACACACACACACACAGACACACATTTTCCCGGATCGATCTCATAAGTCTACTTTTTCCTCATTTTTGCAAAATGTGAAAAGTAGGCTAAAATGGCAGAAAACGCTAATTAAATCGTTGATTGCAAGACAAAATATTCTAGGCACTTATACAAAAGCTGTTGCTAACACAGTGTTAGCATTGGGCGTGTGTAGCGTTGTGGTAGCGTCTCAGACTCATAGCATGAAGGTTCGTGGATCAAATCCAAGCAGGTTCAAACTGTTATACTTGAAATTTTTGTATTTATTGATTTATAACTACTCACACGTTATGATGTTAAGCATATATAGTGTGCATTTGCAATCAAGAATATAGTCGTATAGGCTACTTATAACACCACACATTTCAACACTCGACTACAGTGATTAAAATTCGTTGTTCTTGATCCGCGGTAGGGTCTATTGTTGTTGTTGTTTTTGTTGTAGATTCCTTAGGGGCTCTATGGCATCATGGTCTTGCAGCCCCGTGTACTTGGATGTGTGTAGAAGCTGTCTGATAACCTGTGTCACTGTGATGCCTGTAGGCTTACTAGTGTGTGTACTCTTATACGAGGAAGGATTGGGTAGGAAGCTGTTGTTGTTTCATTTGAGATGAATGGGCATCAATGTAGTTTAGCCCCGTGGGTGAGTGTTGAATTTTGTCTGATAACCTGTGTTATTATGATGGATGTATTAGTGTGGGTATATATAATTCAGGTGAGGATTCAATCAATCAACGTATAATATTCGTATAGCACGTTGTATTTCAACAAGCTACTACAACCAACATTCAATTATACTCCATGAAAAGGATAAAGAGTTATAACTATACCCATGGATTTAGGAGAAAATAGGTTATATGTTCTTTACTGAACATCTTGTTTTGTTAAGATATTGATCAGCTTAGTGGTGATTGACAATCAAGTTAGCTTGCTTAATGTGAGTATGTGTTTGTTATTAAATGGTCAGGTTAGAGTAGATTGTGAACTTAGCTGATTGAGCGATGTGTGGTCCCGTCTCGTGCAGCCACTGCCTGCACTGAATACAATGTTTAATGAGGGTCCAGTATTCCCTAGTAATGTAAGTAATAAATGACCGGCAATTATATTAGCTGCTAATCGAACAGCCACGGAAAATAACTTCTTGGATGACTGAGGTGGTAATAGAGCCCACGCTCTACTCAGTTATTCTCACTAGGCTGAATGGAACACGTTTCAGCCGGGAATCGAACCCGGGTATTCAGAACGGTATCCAACAACGCTACCTAAGTGGTCTTTATTTCATACATATTAATACATTGTTTTATCTGTGGTATTTTAATTTTCCATCACGAATGCGATATACTACCAATAACCAGTCGAACTTCTCTCATAGCCAACGATTTTTCTTATCAACAGGGGCATTGCTAGTGGCGGAACCACGAAATTTAGTACCGCTAGATGAACTTCAGCTGATGGAAGTGATTAGTTGATAATTAAATTCTTATTGATTTGTAATCTATGAAAGTATTCAATAATAACGATTTGACTGAGTTAAATCTATACTAATATAATAAAGCTGAAGAGTTTGTGTGTGTTGGGTGTTTAAACGCGCTAATCTCTAAAAATACCAGTCGGATTCGAAAAATTATTTTTGTATATGATAGCCAGATTCAAGAGGAATAGCTTAGGCTATGTTAAATTTCAGACAGACCCCTCCATTCCCTGCATTTAGGCCCTTGCAAAAAAATTCTGCACCGTTTAACCTATCTCAACCAAAATTCGTATAGGCTACTTACCCTTTGGAACCCTGCGAGTAACACTGTCTACATGAAATTTATGACAGACCAGTCCATTCCCTGCATTTAGGCCCTTTGGCAAAAATCTACACCGTTTCACTAATCTGAACCAAAATTTGTATACTTACCCTTTGGAACCCTGCGAGTAATACTGTCTACATGAAATTTATGACAGACCAGTCCATTCCTTGCATTTAGGCCTTTAGGCACAAATCTACACCTTTTCACCGATCTGAACCAAAATGTGTATACTTACCCTTTGGAACCCTGCGAGTAACACTGTTTACATGCAATTTCGGACAGACCACTCCGTTCCCTGCATTTAGGCCCTTTGGCACAAATCTACACCGTTTTACCGATCTGAACCAAAATTTGTATACTTACCCTTTGGAACCCTGCGAGTAACACTGTCTGCATGAAATTTCGGACAGACAACTCCATTCCATGCATTTAGGCCCTTTGGCACAAATCTACACCGTTTCACCGATCTGAACCACATTTCGTATACTTACCATTTGGAACCCTGCGAGTGACACTGTCCACTTTACATTTCGGACAGATCACTCCATTCCCTGCATTTAGGCCCTTTAGCACAAATCTACACCGTTCCTCCTAATTGCACAAAATTTTACTTACACTTTGAACCCCTGCTGGTAACACTGTCCACTTGATATTTTGGACAACGCTCTCCATTCCCTACATTTAGAATAACAAACAAACTGAACTTGAAAACCACGTATTCAGGCCCTAGAACCATTCATATCCGTAGT
Source organism: Meconema thalassinum (assembly GCA_946902985.2). Classification (NCBI taxonomy): domain Eukaryota; kingdom Metazoa; phylum Arthropoda; class Insecta; order Orthoptera; family Tettigoniidae; genus Meconema; species Meconema thalassinum. Next base: position 673,445,828 of record OX336388.2, read on the forward strand.
AGTGTAACTGTAAGAGTATTTTAATAAGTCAATTGTGGACTAGCCCTACCAGTGTTCTGGTGCAGAACTGCGAAAATAGTTAAATCTTGCGCTGCTTATAAATTGCAGTCAATGGGAGTAATTAGTGCAAAACGAATTTTTAGGCCCCTTAAAACAGTTATCAACATGAACATATGCCTCTGTATAAGTGCAATGGTGTTGGTGCAGTACATTGAGGTTATCAGCTGCAATAAGCGTTGGTGCATTCAAATTTACCTTCATTTATTCTGAAACTTATCGTTGAGCGCTATGTGGCGCTAAATGATACTATTCTCCCTCAGGAGCTCGGGACAGCCGACGTTTTCCAAAATGTTCTGATTATTTTCCTACGGCGCTATGCGACAAAAGACGATACTATTGGTCTCTACATTTCTAACAGCCAATGAGATATAGGCCCTAGGCAGTGTCTTATTTCACTTACTCCTCTTTCTAAACATATTTTAAAATTTGTTTGTAAATTACATGTGCCAGTGCTGTAGTTAGTAAACAGCCGTTTCCCTATTGATTATTATCATAACGGGAAAATGACCTGAATGTTACTTCCATTATACTGTACTACTTATCACCCCCACTACAACCACCACCACCACCACAAAAAGTTAGGCAAAATATTTCTTTTCTGTTAGTTTAAGTATCATGTGCCAGTTCTGTAGTAGAATTATCATCCATATAACATATAAATCCACCGGGCGAAGCCGGGCACTACTGCTAGTGTACATATAAACTGCTAGATATTGTAAGAAGGGCAGTGTGTCTAAGCCATCCATTTCATGTTAAAGAAAACTGAATCATTTGGAAAGTGTCTCCGGTCATTGAATTATATCTGGTAACTTTAATTTAAAGATACATACACGAGCATGTAGCCCCTGACCGGTCCTTTCGCTAATCGAGCATATTCGGAGCCTCTCGGTACATTGGGATCTTCTCGGTGCGTGATCTCTGTGTGAGCGATAAAATAACCAAATAAACAGCTGTTATCACGGCGATGGCATATGAAAGCTGTTAGCACGGCATTGACATGGGGGAGAAAAACTGCTTTTACACTATTTTCTTATCCAAGTTACCACATGTCATCCCGACTGTTTGTCACAACTGAAGAAGGAATGAGTAAACAATGGCATATAGCCTACATAGATAAATGGTTTAAGATAGGAAGCCATGTCGAAACAAATAGTTACTCCATGACCTCCTGAGACCAAGTGGATGTTCACAGCTGAGAGACTCCGAATATTCCCAAGGAGCGAAAGGACCGGCCAGGGGCTAGCCACTAAAACATTAAAAATATTATTTTTCAAACTTGTCAATACATAGTCTATACTACAAACGTGAATATCGTGGCGCCTACCAAGCTCGAACCAAATTAGTCACTTCCAGGTGTCAATACATACAGAGAACACTTAAAACCACTGTCCTGGTTCACAGGACCAAATTACTTACTTCTGGGTGTCAATACATACTAACACGCATACGGTGGCGCAAATCAAACTCGAATGAACCCTTCATAGGCCGAGATACCATTCTAGATACTCCTTCACAGCTGAGAGACTCCGAATATTCCCAAGGAGCGAAAGGACCGGTCAGGGGCTAGACACTTGACGAGGGTTCACTGTTATTAGGTTTACAGCCATATGTCTTTGAAGCAACACAAATTAAAAGGGTCGTTATATTATTCATTAAATAGCTTTGGGGCTATTAGGTCGAGTGGAATTTTAAAAGCCGAAGTTTCGAGACGACTGAAGAAGGAATGAGTAAACAATGGCATATAGCCAACATAGACAAATGTTTTAAGATAGGAAGCCATGTCGAAACAAATAGTTACTCCATGACCTCCAGAGACCAAGTGGATGTTGGTAATGAAACTGTAGAGGGCATGATTTACTTAAGGGATAACCATCACCTCTATTCATGTTCTGTGGTTGTTTACTTATTTCAATCGCTTCCCAAATGATACGAGTAGTTAAATGTTTCTCCATACAGATGACTGAATGTTTCATCAAAAATAATTCGATAAAACAAATAAAGTAGTGTCACTGCTGGTATTGCCTAAAATTACAATACTAGCCCTACGCTACAATGTCAAGTCACAAAACAACAAATATTTTCATTATTTGTTTTTCATTTAGCCTCCGTGGCTTAGGCGGCAGCACGCCGGCCTCTCACCGCTGGGTCCGTGGTTCAAATCCCGGTCACTCCTTGTGAGATCTGTGCTGGACAAAACGGAGGCAGACAGGTTTTTCTCCGGGTACTCCGGTTTTCCCTGTCAAAATTTCATTCCAGCAACACTCGCCACTATCATTTCACTTCATCTGTCATTCATTTAATCATTGCCCCGGAGGAGTGCGTCAGGCCTCGACAGCCGGCACAGTTCATATCCTCGCCGCTAGATGGGGGCTTCATTCATTCCATTCCTGACCCGGTCGGAGACTGGAAGCAGGCTGTGGATTTTCATTTTCATTCATTTGTTTTTCATTTATCGACAATTACGGAAACGATCTACGTGCAATCTGCTTTGATATAAAATTTGATCTTTCGGCTCAATTTTTCTAGTATCAACTCGCGTATGTGGAGAAAATCACTTGACTGAAGATATTCGTCTGTTTTTTGTATTATTTAAGTCAATACCAGCGGTGGCACATTATTGTTTGTTTCATTTAACTGAAGAAATCATCGAATTCTTCAGCAATTACTTGAGCTATACAGTGTTATTGATGAAAGGTAAGATTAGTTATTGTTGTTTGAAGGGGCGGAACTACGAGGTCATCTGCCCTTAACGGTAAGTTTGTGGCGATTGTTGTTGTAAGGGATGAAACATCGAGTGTCGTTTTTGCTCTTTATGCCCAAAGCCATCTTGGATACAGGGTGTCCTGTTGTCCTGCTTCTATAATAGTGTGTTCTACCATGACCACCGATAAGAAGGCCAGCTCACTCAATGACGAAATTCTAGTGACGTCACGCTGCGTGGTTACAGCTTCAGATCGCCAGCCATTAGAGTCGAGTGGAGTCTTCTTGCTGTCTTACTTGTTCAACATTTCTCGTGTGGTGATTTTTGGTTTAATTGTCATATTTGCGTTATCACAGTACCGTACAATTATAGTGGAGCATTCGGTGTAGTAGTTGTGAGATAATGCCGCGTAGTTCTTGTGTTTAGAACTACAAGAAAGCATCTTCCTTACCAAACGAATGTAAATCGGCTATGCTTTTAAGTGGTAGGATTACAATTCAGTGCTTTGTGATAAATAAATTTGTGTTTTCACTTCAAAAAAAACCTGTCCACAATTATGGAACATGAAAGACTAGTGGAGATATTCGGCTTTTTATTTCTTTATGTTTGTCTGCCAAATTATGGATTAGTAAAGCTGAACATAACCTTATGACTTGTTGGTGAGTACCGATATTTTAGATATTAAATAAAGTTCCTCACAGGAATTTGCTGTCTTGCAATTAATTTTTAATGTTAATGATTCCTTATCCCATTCTTATGCTACATGCCATTGCTATACAACGTAACAGTTGAGTATTTTCAGCTTGCCGCACCCTTAGATTTATGTTTTAAGAGAATCATTAATACAACATCCTACATTGAGTTGATATTTTCTTCCCTCTCGATTATATACTGGTCATGGGTGTTTTCAGGTCTAGATGATGAATGCTTGCCTCGGTAACCATATGGGAGGCTCATATGACCTTCATACTGCAGTTTCATTAATACTTGTTGCCTCGGTAACCATATGGGAAGCTCATATGACCTTCATACTGCAGTTTTATTAATACTTGTTGCCTCGGTAACCATATGGGAGGCTCATATGACCTTCATACTGCAGTTTCATTAATACTTATTGGCCTCGATAACCATATGGGAGGCTCATATGACCTTCATACTGCAGTTTAATTAATACTTCTTGCCTTGGTAACCATATTGGAGGCTCATATGACCTTCATACTGCAGTTTGATTAATACTTGTTGCCTTGGTAACCATATGGGAGGCTCATTTGACCTTCATACTGCAGTTTCATTAATACTTGTTGCCTTGAAAACCATATGGGAGGCTCATATGACCTTCATACTGCAGTTTCATTAATACTTATTGCATCGGTAACCATATGGAAAGGCTCATATGACCTTCATACTGCAGTTTCATTAATACTTGTTGCCTCGGTAACCATATGGGATGCATGTAAACAGCATTCGGAAAAGCAAAATTAATATCGAGGTTAGGAATGTAAACATACAAACTCCTGTCAGTGCTTCACGAAAAAAATTGTCATTATCTAGTGAACAGTTCAGATTCTTGGTGTAAATACATGCAAGCAAGTGTAACTGGTGAACACTTTATTCATAAGAACAGCCTTCCTGAAGCTGTTCTTTTAGCCATAAAGCCAGTGTACCGAGCCCACGCTTCACCTGAGCTCCTCTAGAAATGTACACTTGGAAAACCTCAAAACCCTAATGAGAGTTTAAATTTTCTTATTTGCAAAAGATGTCCAAAGACAACATTTGCTCCCAGCCATTTGGTGAAAATGGCTGCTTTTGAGGCTGCTTCAGTCTACAATTATGGAAACAAAGGGGTTAATGTCCTAAAGCAGCTAGGATTTGAACCAGGCATGTTTGCACAGAAAATGCTAGGACAAATCGACAGCCTTCGTGTCATGAAAACAGATGCTGCTATCATAAATAAGTCTAAGTTGACAAGACAAAAAGAAGAGGGGCAACAAAACAGGTGTAGAAGATCAGGAAGGAGAGGAAGAGTACAGTTATGGAGGCTTTTAGACCGTGAAACACTGAAAAAACTAACATGCATTTATATTTTCTTGTTTTTCTAGGTTTTGTCATTTTCAGGGTGTAGGTACATTTTTCTCCAGAACTACTCGCAGAATTAAAGAGAAAATTGAAACTCACATAGAAAATTGCATGGTATACAATTGACTGGAGGCATTTTTTGATATGCCAATTATTTTGGAAACTAGGGTCTTACCAAGTAACATTCTGCACTGGTACATAAAAAATCCTTTCAAAATTCAACTAATGAAAAATCTAAGAAACTGTTCCAGCAAACAAAGTTCCTTGTGCTCTAAAATATGTGTGGAAAATTATAAAGCGATATCTGCATGGGTTTTTGAAAAAAATGTACCTGACTGATGCGATAAAATATAGCCTATAAGGATTTTTTTGAAAGAGTTCAAATATTAACAAAAAAATCTATAAGTCATTACACAATAGGCTTTACTCCTTATGAATGCTTGTGCAAATTTTCATTGATCTGTGTTTAATATTACAAAAGTTATGCCAATTTTAAAACCTCTCTGCTATTCAGCCATCGTCTCCCCTTTTATTGCCTCGGTAACCATATGGGAGGCTCATGTGATCTTTATACTTCAGTTTTAGATGATTAACTTTAAGGTTATGTTCTGGACGATTTAGCTTGCTCCTTTTTCCATGTTGTTCATATTATATACAGTACATTGCACAGGTATTTACTCTATTGACGTCCGAAACGGGGGAGGAGCTTACGGTCAGCTGTTTGCAATATGGCGGCGATATAGTGACGTGAAGTAATTGGGTGTGAGTTTGTTATGGCTTCTAATTTATGATGGCAAAATACTACATATTTCCTTTCATTGATATAAATATTTTTATAAACAATTTAAATGCAGTGCCTAATTACTACCAGTTAAAAATATTACCCACATGTAGATAGTTAATTTACTGTCTGCTGTTACATATATGAAGCCTGTACTTGGGAGCCTAGCGGTATCGATGTTTTTATTAATTTCACAATATATATATCTCACATAACACAAAGGACGACTCCCTGATAATAAATTGAATCAAGCAACCCTGAAATAGCATGAATGTTTTGGGTTCAAAGAAGCGTTACTTGGGATGCTCAAATCATACTTCAATATTGCAAATATTGACCTACATACTTGCTGCTCAAAGGCAAGAATATTAATTTATTAATCTCTTTATCAATATATTTAATATATTTAATTAAATATTTAAAATACAGATATTTAACAAAGCTGGAGTCTCCATTTGAACTTGTCATAAGCAAACGGAACAGATCAAAAACTACACTTTAAGCCAAACCAAATTCACTCCTCAGCTCGACATAAACCATAATACCGATTAAAACGTATACAAAACATACTCTCCTTACTGTTGTACAACTTTCAAACTAACTATTCGCACTCAAAACTGTAAAACCCTGAAATGGGAACTAATTAAAGTTAGAATAGCCTAGGCCGATCCGGTCTCATGCTACATTACCGCATATGTATACTTAACATCACTATAACTTCAAAATTACGGCTAAGTGACCTATCTGCCTGAGTAGTATAGGTGTTGCCGGCCTGCCTGGGATGATGGGTCACCAAACCGGTACTTAACACTAAGATTTTACATTTTAATTAACTAAATTCAACAGTAGGGAGATCATAGCCAAAAACACAATCCAAGCCAAATCATACTTCAATGACCTACATACTTGCTGTTCAAAGGCAAGAATATAAATTCTCTGGCAAATTAAGGCTAGCAACAGCATTTTTCTTAAGTTTTCTAACCATTCGGCTATTGTCAATCGGAAGAACTCCTAAAATAAGTTTACGAAGAGTGGATTACATTCTTTGTACGGCACAGAAGTAATAGGCTATAAGTTTATCAGTATTTTTATGTAGCTAAATCCATGTGAATACAAATTAGAGACAATAACTATCAATAATCAACAGTACCGGTGGAAAGAAGTCGTCTTCACAAAAATGCAGACTGCACACTGTCATGTAACATGTAACACGTTTTCCAATTGACAGCGCCGAAGCCCATCTTTCTCTCTGAACTTTTGGACAGGAAAGTAGTGAAGATATTTCGTAGCCGTTTTATACGATTTGCAACCGTATACAGAGCAGTACCTCCTCGAATTTGACAAATTTCTTTCTGTTTCCATCATGACGTCAATGCTTCACCATCTAAATAAACCTCACCAGTCACAATGTTACAGCTTCAACATTCTGCCGCGTGGCTGCGCCATCCAACTTTTCTGACGTCAATTAACTTATTATCATTTTTCATTTCTATGGGGTCTTGAGTATGGACAATTAGAAAGCCTCTGAAAGGACCCCTCATGACATTTGATTTCAAATAATTTCTAAATATTAATTATGACTACCGTAGTTAATTGTACAACCATCACCCCTTCAAAATTCTTGATGACGAGGACTTTCCTGGGATGTAAGCGATCACATTACTCCACTGACTACTCATGTGAATTAGAATTCCATTAAAACATTAACGAATGCAGGAGTGGAGTTATGAACAGGCTATAATAATTAATATAGTGGGGAAAAAATAATGTGCTATTTACATTCTGACAGCTATCACACAGCTTCCTTTAGTAAGTTTTGTGTGATATGGGCTTCAAATAATTTATAAGTGATCTATAATAATGAATCTGAAAATGTGCTCATTAACATTCTCTTTCTGTAAGCTGCAATTGGTTGGAGTAGCCTAATAATGTTTTTCTTCAGCTGTAATTTTGTCTTACGATTCATTTTTAATATTGTAGTATAGTAGCCTACTCTTTCTATTTGTACCGAAATTTTCTCAGGATATGTATACTGCTGAAGCTAATTGATATTAATAATTAACACCAATGTACAATATTGATATTTATAATTAACACCATTGTACAATATTCATTGAAAATTCCAAATTGGAAGTTAAGGCAAGGTGAATGGGGATTTTTAAAGAAGGAATAATTCCATTCATGGAAGATTTATTTAGTTTCTAATTAGAATAGAAATTATGTGCCACATCCTTGTAGCTGATTTTATTAATCAAAAGAAGCTGGACAAAAAGACGTAAGTATAAGTTTTTATTTTTCTCCAGGCACCTCCTCAATTTCCAAATTTTTAACATATTTTTTTCAGATTTTTTTAAATATTTCATTATATCCCCGCCCAGTTCAAACTTGTGTTGGCCGACTGAAGAGTTACTACTTGTTGTAGGCAACATTGAAAAATGTTTTCAAAACTTGACATTTCCTTAGGTATTGCATTCCTGATCTCAAGGCATAATATAGCCTAGTAGGCCTATTGTGGTTAGCACTAATAACACCAATAGCACAAGGAACGCACTGATTTAAATATATAGCCTACAGTATGTCACGAGCCATTACACAAAATATACAAAAACGAAAAAAAATTAACAACCTTTTTGCTTTTAAGCTTACCTCCGACTGCCGAACGGCCGATATATCAAGCCGTGAAGAATAATTATATTCTAATTCCTCTTTTGATAAAATAAATAAAAATATATTTCAAGCAGACCTGTTCTAGTTAGACTTATTATCTTCGTAAGTTAGTACTAGAGATACCGGTACTGTAATATGTTACAAATATGTCTCTACAGTGAGGCAGAACGAATTATCTCTATGAACGTTAAGATTTCAGGCAGTTTTACATGCTGTACAGTTACTCGTTCAATTATTAGTTGGTCAAGATTTTACCGAATAGTACGTAGTACGTTTGAGTCATGCGATGAGACGGTCGTGTGAGTTCGGGTGACTGTGAAGAATTAATCGTCGGGCCGTGACGTCATAGCGGACCGCTATGGCCTTCCTCTTGGTGGTCACGGTTCTACTCGCTACAGTTATGTCACATTTGAGTATTCGGCTACGTTCAGTTTTACAAGAATAATAGAGGGGGGACAACTGGAAAGATTCAGTGTCTGCCGTCTTTAATAATTTGCTACTTTGAGCTGAAGTATCAAAATATTAAATGCATCATAAACTGGATTTTAACACCTAAAATGAGGACAAGTATATGAAATATACACTCGGAATTACTTTAAGTGTTTAATTAAGTTTTTATTTTCTACCAAAAAAAGGTACATTAATGGGTGAATGCTCAGCCCTGCTAATACATAAAATAAAATTCTAATCCAATTCTAATGTGTACATGTTCTTCTTCACATTTTTTTCTTAACAAATGCATTTCGAGAAACGTTCATGTACAAATGAAAACATTTTACACTGCATGAATATAAACAATTTCGTGTAGAATAACGCGTTCTAAAAACATTTACAAGTCCAAATCCCTTTCCCTTCGACTCAAACTTAGACGCTACGAAACCGTAGTAAGATCATTGGTACTGTATGCCTGAGAATGCTTGAACAAAGTCAAAAAGGGACAACTCAGGAATCTGGAATTGAAAGAACGAAAGATCATGAGGAAAACCATGGGTCCCATTACAGAGGGAGGTGAATACAGAATAAGGCATAACAATGAGCTTTAACATTTAGAGAGCATAACATCAGCCAAGAGAAAGAGTAGACTTATCTTCTACGGTCACATAGTCAGAATGGACAACAAGAGATTCAAGAAGCTTCAATATCATTTCTAGAGGGAAGGGTAAAAATGCCAAATGGGCGAGACTTGTACGAAGAAACCTCGAATTTTTAGAAATTGATCCCAGGGATATATTCAACAGGGATAAATTTAGAATGCTGATCAGAACATCCGACACTCTCTAGTCATTGACAACTAAAATATTGCGTCCTGGAGTGGAAGTGAAATGGACTCAGGAAAGGAAAGCAAACCATAGTGCAAAGATGAAGGAGTACTGGGCTAAGAAGAAAGCTCGCCAGAGTTAGGAACCACGTGGTCCAAGGGGCCTCAACGAACCAAGAAGAACGCGTTCTAAGATTCATTATTAGAAGAATAGCTTCATTAGCTTCAATAGTTTCAAATAGAAGTTAAACGAAACATTTAATAAATACACATAATTTCAGAATTATTTATTTGCAATCCACGCAGACCTCGAACTCTCGCGATGGGATTGCTGTTGCCAAAGGGTTACTGCACATTTTCTTGTAGTTCCTCCGTCATATCAATTCTGGCATGACTGCAGTGTTGGCCGATGTGTTGGTGACCTGAGGTGATGGTTGTCTAATCGTGCGTGGCCTGTATGCGGTCACAAATTGAACAGAATTGAGATTAACGATGCGATCACTAAATCTGATCCAATTGATCAAACAACAAGAGCCCTACAACGGGACCCACTGGGTCCTCTTCTTCTCTTCGTCGTTGTAACATAATATGATATTATGGTGTTGTGCAAGCTACATTACGGAGGGAGGGAAATTTACATCTAGGCAGATGACATAGCTCTACTATCGACTTAAATACCGCCTGAACTGTGCTAGTGCAGCATTCGGTCGTCTACAACAAAGGGTCTTTGATAACCACAACATCAATGCTCAGACAAAACTTCATGTGTACCAGGCTGTTGTGATACCAACATTCCTTTACGGGTGTGAAACTTGGACCACTTACAGGAGACACATAAAGTGCCTGGAGAAATATCATCAGCGCTGTCTGAGAAGGACCCTTAGGGTTGAATGGCAAGATCATCGTACTAACATCAGTATCTTGGAAGAAGCATGTACCATCAGCATTGAGGCTATGGTCATGAAGCATCGACTTCGTTGGACAGGTCATGTCGTTCGTATGCCTGATTTTCGCCTTTCAAAGCAATTTATGTACGCTCAACTGAAGGGTGGCCGTCGACACCGGGGTGGACAACCAAAAATGTTCAGGGAGCCCTAAAGTCAGACATGAAGAATTGCCACATCAACACCACTAACTGGGAAGCAAAAGGAGCTAACCCCCTGGTATGGCGTCGTCTTACCCACGAAGCTCCTAAGAACTTTGAACTACAACGTCGGAGATTTGAAACTGAGAAGCGGATTGCTCGGAAAGAGCGGGCGTTCCTTAGGATGAATACCCACAACAACTGGATCTCAACGCTGGCAATGTTTGTCAGCACTGTGGAAGAATTTGTGGCCCAAGGATTGGCCTGCATAGTCAAATAAGAACTCATGGACTCACAAATATCATCTGAGGAAAACAATCATACTCGTCAGCGAGTGATAGCCTATCATCATCATCATCATCATCATCATCATCGACTTCACGAAACGCCTTGCGAAGTGTATTTGAAAGCTTGTCGGAATGGGCACGAAAAAATGACACGAAACTTAACAATACAAAGACAGTGAAAATCATCTTGAAAGGAGGTGGTCAGCAAGTGGCAGACATTATTTTCTTCCAGAAAGAACCGCTGATAAATATAAGCAAATTCAAATACCTGGAGATAACTCTGCAGTCCCGAGGTACAACATTTACAAAGCATGCAAAGGACAGGGTAGCAGTACCGTAACAGTAGCTGTGCTGGCTGTTAATGACATTAAATATTTCCCCTTAATCTCTTTTCAGGCAGCAATGGAACTGTTCCAGGTAAAAATCGTACCGATAGCTACTTACGGACTGGAGATTATATGGCAACATCTAACCAGAAAGAAACCTCAAAGATAAAGAAAAAGTAAATGCTACTTTTTTGATGCGAGTTCTATGTGTCTTGTCAGTAATACTTGTATATGAACTTAACAAGGAAACAGTGATGCTGACTGATCTTTCTCTACGACTTCTCCTACCATCCACACCAGCGTACAAGGTAGTGATACAAGAACAAAAAGGAAGTGAACTATGAGCTTAAGCATTTTGTCACGAAGCTCGCAGTCCATGGTTTTCTCCATATATGCCATATGGAACGATTCCATGAACCATGTGAAGAATGTGTATATTCTACTGTATGCGTGACTTGGCGTGTGACAGGTTTCACGCAATCGACACGATGCTGAATGATCTTTCTCTACGACTTCTCCTTCCATCCACACTAGATGGACCGTTGTCCACGTCTGTGGTAGGTTTCAGCGTTATCAGATCAGACAGCTTGCGCTGTTGCGACGTAAAGATAAACGCATCACTCTCTGTTTGCACCAAGGAAGAACAGCGTTCCGTAATCCGTTTTTCGTGCCTACTAGATCGTCATGCTAACGACGGTGAACGGTTCTGAAACGGATCGTCACTGGAGATGAAACATGGGTTCTCCTTCGAACCAGAGAAGAGCAGAGGAAGACCTTATACGTCAGAGCATAGAATGGAAGCATCCTGGATCCCCCGTCAGAAAGAAATTCAAGAGTCAACTTTCTGCAGGAAAAGTGATGCTCACAGTGTTTTGGGACTCTCAAGGGCAAATCCTGGAACATTGCCAGGGAAAGGGGGAATCAGTAAACAGTGAACGTCACAGTGATATGCTGGTAAATAAGCTGAAACCTGCAATTCGCAACAAACGCAGAGGTCGATTGATGGAAGGAGTTCTTTTGTTGCATGCGTCCACATACCGCCGCCAACACCGTTCAAACTCTTCGGACGCTGTGTTTTGAGGTGTTGGAGCATCCTGTGAACAGTTCCGATCTCACCCCGTTGGATTACCATCTGTTTGGCTCACTGAAAAGTGCTCTAAGAGGCTTCAACTCCGATCAACAGGTGAAGGACGCGGAGCATACCTGGCTTGCTGCGCAACCAAAACCTTTTCTGCAGAGCGTATCAGCAAGCTTGTGAAACGGTGGACCATTTGCATTGAAAATCAGGGGGACTATGTTGAAAAATGATATCAATACAAAGTGTGTACACTTTTTGTAATAAATTATAAAAATTGATTGCAGATACTTCGTAGGATACAATTTGCGTAACATATTTGGATCCAAGCGTGGCTTTTTAATCATATATGTTAGGTGTTAGTATTCTTGTAGATATGATGTTGCAATATGGCCTCAATATCAGTAATGATGTTCGCAGCAAGAGTGACCATGCGATCAGGGGATTCTTTTCTAAGCCGAGCTTTCCGAAGAGATCCACAACTTCTCAATAGATAGTGCCCCTGGCATTAAATAACAGACCTCGTACATTAAAGATGTAATTCCTGTACCGATCATGATTTTTTCCCCAAAAAGTACGGAACACAATCTTTACAGATATCTCTTTTCTCTTATTCAACTTCTTTAGCTTGATCTGTTGTATTCTTCTCATACCGAATGGTTGGATCAAGTATATAGGCTTCGTCAGACCTTTCCTAAAATGGAACAATGTCAACAAAATGGTTTCTCTTTTCAGAATCGAGTGCATAGACTTCTTCATAACATTCAAATCCCTTCTTAGTCACATGTCGATGATTGCATATTTAACTTTGTGATGTCTCCTGTTCATAAGGGGAGAATTAAACGTGCTATTTGCAAGTACATAAATTGGTGCTTCAGTCTCCTCCGCACATCTCCTACAAAGGGAATATTGCCCAAACATCCTCCGAAATTACCAGGGACTCCTCTGTGTTGGCTAATTTACATTTGGTTTTAAGTTTGCTGTTCATTCTGAAGAAGTTAAATTAATCCTGTCGATCATGAAGTTGTTTGCCAGTGCGTACTCAACGAAAGGCACCACTCCAATTCCTTACCATTGCATAGAGGACCAATCTCAGAAAGACGATTGTCTTAGTTGTTTTCGAATCTTCCTTCCAGACACACACGAAGAATAAAGCGGGGATCATCAGACTTCGACAATTTATGTGAAATAGAAATGTGTTGCAAAGGAGCTTCCCATTTACAGTTAACAAGTCCAAGACCTCTCACCTGACACAATGCATATAGTATTGCACTAAACGTTATATCTGGAAGTTCATGTAAATAGTTGTTGTTGATATACACGTAGTACTTGCGGTTATCCTTATTGTCTGGTGAAAGTTGCTCTTCTTTGGATTAGATCTCGTTTTCTTTAGTTTGTCATTAAGGAATTATTTGATAGATTACTGTTTTTATGACAGTCAAAATTGATGAAGCAATAACACGAAGGCACCATTTGACAATGGATAAAATTATCATGATTAAGTTGCGGTCTTGTGCTGAGCAAGTATGAGCTTCCCCTTGCAGTGAGCATCACGTTTCGTTTGACTAATATTGGAAACCGTTTAACATTCTTCTCATATTGAATCCAAATACAGGTTATTGAATACGAAATACTTTATATCATACAGCGCAAACATGTTTTAATTTGTAAATGAATGTTTAATGAAAAACATTTTTTTTTAAATATGACCCTTTAACATTGATTAGAAAAATGTTTTTGATTCAATAACAGGGATCAAAATACACACATTAGTTTCTTTCTTGCTTAGAAATAATAAAAAATAATAATGAATAAGTCGATTCGGAACCATGTAGAGCAATTCTTTGACATTGTCATTCTTTGTCACTCAAATATTCTTCTCATTTTCAAATAACCAAATGTGATATTTTGATGGTTGTCTGGAAGTTTTATAATGGACGATATTTTGATAAATAGCAGTGTAATGATCCAAGTTAATTACTACTGGAACGAGTATACATAACAAGATTTTAACAGGTTACAAATGTTGAACTTCCTTTTATCATGTACACTATAATTTAACTTAAATTGCTATATTGTTTACAAAGAGCCTGCATAATTAAGATACTATTAACCAGGTGTAACCCACAAGGACGATACTCATGAGGCTACACTTAGCAAGGACTTTTAAATTAGTATTTGCGCGTTGTCTCATCCGGAGAAAGTATGTCATGACGTACTGAACTACCGAATATGAAAACACATGATACACTGTAACCACCTGCAAGGTGCTAATTAATTTCAGCTCACAAGGAAAATGCTCGATGTTCTACAGCCAGATTGTGATTAGACTTGGGAGAGGGATAATTGTGATAATGTACTCGTACATTACAGAACCGAAAGCCGTATCGGCCCATTTTAAACATGAAACCTGAGAAAATCCGGCGCTTGGCAGTGAGAGCACAGCATAGGTCGGATCATATTTATAAATTTAAGAGAATTCATTCAGACATTGACATACGTGCCATCCTATTAGTGAAAAAGAAGCAATGCATATATGTATTGGGAGGTTTAGATTTTAATTGTGGTGTGAGAACTGGAGTGGGGTACGCTTAGCCTCGTGAGGCAAAACTAAGAAGAGGAGGGTTGGTTCCCACCTCAGCCTTCCTGGAAATTGCTTTCCGTGGTTTACCCCACTTCTACTCCAGGAAAATGCTGGGATGGTTCCTAACTTAAAAGGCACGGCCGCCTCCTTCCCAATCCTATCCCCAATTTATAAAATACCCACACTCGTACAGTCACCAGAGTGACATAGGTTATCACACAAATTCCACATACACAAATACACAGGGCTATATGAAAGGGATATCGCACCCTCTAAAATAAGCAACAACAACAAGCTTTAATACTATGGATCCACTTTGCCACATTTCACAGATATCAGATGATTCAGTGTTGAGTTAGGTAAATTGATGCATAATGTATCGGCGTACGTACATTATATAGGTTGGTTGGTTGGTTGGTTCCTTAGTTTAGGGGCTGCGACAACGTGGTCATGTAGCCCCGTGAACTTTGGGTGTGTGTAGAATTTGTCTGATAACCAGTGTTAATTGTGATGACTGTATTAGTGTGTGTTATCAGTGATTCAGGTAGAAGAACTTTAGACGATTAATTTTTTCAAGTAGTTCCTACTTTAGCTACCAAATGCTACCGTCCACCACTTAGCTGCGGACGTGGCTACTAAATGTCATCGCAGTCAGCATCTGGCGGTGAACGTTGGAACTAATATAGTGTTATCAAACTAACCTACAAATTTTAGCTTCCACAAGTGTAGTTAGTGGAAGGTTCTTTTTCATGCCATAAATCTATGACATGGGACCGCCGGCTTTACTCCACCTCCGAGGGAAGGCATACTGATGGATTTTTAACGCTCTTAAAAAATTCGACGACTTTGGCCGGGTTTGAACCCGCGATCTTGGGCATTGAAGCTCAGTATGCTACCAACAACGCCACCGAAGCAGCTGTACATTATATAATTTTTGGAAAAAACGGTATACTAATACATGAATTTTCAAACTGTGGTAGCCTAATGGTCGACTGTACCAAGTATCAAAGATATCGGATCATTCCGTGGCATGTTATAGGAATTCACATATTAGAAATTGACATGCACGCCATTTTAGAAGAAAAGGAAGCAATATAATACAGTAGATGTATGTAGTGTGTACCAGTTCATTATAGGGGTTTACTATGCAATACTTACCAATGATTAGATCATTCAGTGATGGATTAGGTGAATTCAAGGAATACAAACTGACAATTGCGCCATGAATGATTTATAAAAAGTAAGATGCATACATGCAATTTCAGACTATAATAGTGGTCCAATATATCAAGTTAGTTATTGTTGTTTTAAGGGACAGAACAGCGAGGTCATCTGCCCCTCTTAATACGTATAAAATTACACAAATTTAGATTTATTTAAAATTTTGAGGTGGACGCATATAATATTAAAAGGGCTTAGAAATAATAAAGCACAACATTATATTATAATTATATTAATAAACAAAAATATACGGAAATCAAAAAATCAGAAATTAAAAAGAAACAAGTTCTTTGAGTAAATACATAGACTATTTGAGAATTAAGTTTGCTGGCCCTAACCAACTCTCACTGATAAAGCGGATGACGAGATCAGCAGCCACCACGTCATTGGCTGGAAACCGGCCCATTTTATTATTATTAAATTTTCTCGCTACCTGGAGAGGGACAGAGTATGGAGAGCTAAGCGATCATTAAAATAATCAAAAATCCTAAGAACCAAATCTCTAACTCAAACAAGTAAAACTCTCTTGAATGCAGCTCGCGATCATTTCGGCCTCACGAAAGCATAGACACAGGACGGCAGAGTGGCTAATTATTATTATAATCAAAATATGTTTCTAATTTCTATAGAAGCTTAATTTTGTGCTCTTAGAGGCAGATAAACCTGACTGACAGCTAACGCGCAGCGCTAGGCCATGGGGTCAAGCTATATGTGGACTAGGTAGACGTGCGTTCAAGCCCCACCGTCGACCGTCCTTAAAATAGCTTTCCGTGGTTTCCCCATTTTCAACTCCAGGCAAATGCTGGGACGGTACCTTCTGACAGACCACGGCTTCATCCTTCCACATCCTTGCCCAACTTCATTCATCTTCATTCATTTCATCTCTCATTAATTCCTCTCATGAGGTAGGTGTCAGGAAGGGCATTCGGCCGTAAAAGATAGAAATCGCATCTCCTCCTAGAACCCGTTGCAAACGGAAATAACAAGAGGTAGATATACAGAGGTAGATAACCCCGATGATCCATCTCTTAGAGCTACAATCACCATCACCAAAATAGTAATAATATCACCAGGCTAAAGTGAATATCCAGAACAAATCTACCAAACTGCCTGTATAGAGTATTTTTCCTAAATTCTATATTTTAGTCGAACTACACAAATTGTATGGTCGCGTTTCTCATAGCTACACTCAAAGTAGCGTTGTGTTTGACGAAACAATGTATATTTTAAATGTGGAGATTACATCGAGCGATGGAGATATTATTGTGGCTGGGTCATGATGTATAGGGCACGCGAACAGCGATGGGGGCGGGTCGGAGGGCGGTGCTCGCTCGGAAATGATGTGCAATTGTGTGTTGGCGAACATTACATGAAGAATTATACCATAAATTTCGTGTAGAGCGGTGTTATTTTTATTTTCGGAAGCCAATTGCAGCTAATGTACACAAGGAACGTATAATTAAAATGTCAAAATCTGCCCGAGCGACGCGTCTGCCTGCTTGTTCGTTAGCAGCTCTCTATTCATTGTATTTCAGTCTGATTATTGTCAGTTCAGCAGAGTATTCAATTTTACATTTGGATGATGTAGATTTGGTTACACCATTCAACATATTCTGTAATGACACTGTAAGTAAAGAAATTCGTATGATTATGTCAGTTTAGTTCAAGCATGTCCAACACAGCGAGCGGGGCATCATTGTTGGTCGATCACAAACATTTCGCGAGGGAAATAATTTCCAATTCCCAATATTCAAGTAAATAGGTCGTATCATTTTGTATGTGACGTCATGCTAGTACCGATATTTCTCTGAGAATGAGTGGTGGCCATGCTGTAGGTCATCTTGTTTTTTTCTTTTCCCGGTATATGCTTATTAATGCCCAAGGTTGCAGAATCAAATCCTGGAGTTTAGTGAGTTGGCATTTGAGGGTGTGCAAATGTGGAGGGGGTCGTGTCAGTAGATTTACTGGCACAATAAGGATCCTCTTCGGGGCAAAGTTCCGGCATCCCGGTGGCTCCAAAAGCCACAGTAGTTAAAAGGAGCGTAAAACCAATAACATTATTATAAATATCTTATCATAGATGGAGATTTTCATTTTAGTTACATATCTCAAAAAACAATCCGATGTACTACTACTACTATTACTACTACTACTATAATAATAATAATAATAATAATTAATAATAATAATGGCGTAGGGACGTGGCGCATCCATCGCCCGGTTGGAAACCACTGCAGTCAGCCACCCGAGTACCGGTGGGAAAACCGAAGCGTGAGGCATGGAGGAAATGCCAGCCTAAGCTGAACACCAGGATTTCTCCGAGGCTCACAACCTTGGTAGTAATATTGTCGGTGTGAAACATCACTGGCCCCAATTTACACAGTTTCTCAGCTGTTTAAAAGCATGGAGGAAAGTTCAGCAAATGCTACTACCCCAGGTGGTAATCAATCCACATAACCTTGAGAGAGGTGCGCAGGCCTTCGGATTCTAGGGAGCCTGCACCAACATGCTTGGAGGTATCGGAGACTCCCACAATCAAGATCAGACACAAACAAAGGAACTTATTTGCAACCTTCAACGTTAACTCCCTACTGAAAGTTGGTTAGCTAAAATAACTGACAGACACTCTGTCACATCATGAAATTCAAATAGCGGCAATTCAGGACACAAGGTTTACTGACGATCAAGCGTTTGAATCCCAAGGTTACAGGATCTTCAAGGGGAAAACTGGCAAACGCGTGATAAAATCTGTTCCACAACTTGGGACGGGTTTTATTGTCAGCAGGAAGGTACTGGAATCCATTATAGACTTCAGCTCTCCCAACAGCAGAGTATCAATGCTTAGCTTCCGATGCACAAACAAAGTCTACGCGATCTTAAACGTGCATGCGCCAATAAATCAGGCAAACAAAAGAGATCCAGAAGGACCTGATATATTCTGGGAAAACCTTGAAGATATCCTTTCAAAAATTCCCGACAAAAACACGATCATCCTGCTTGGAGATTGCAATGCTCAGCTTGGCAAAGAAAGGAAATTCCAAAGAATTGTTGGAAATTAGCCAGCTCACTGAAGAAAAAATCGGAATAGAGAAAGACTAATACTGTAGAGCTGTGTAAGGCATTTAACCTTGTCCTAAAATCAACAGCTTTTAAACATCTGCCTTGGAAGAAAAATACTTGGGCATCCCTAAACCTCAATCTTGGAGAATTTCAAATTGATCACGTCGTAATTGTGCGGAAAGCAACACGAGAAATTCAGAATGTAAAAGTCCTGAGAAGTGCAAACCTCGACTCAGATCACTACCTCTCAAAAATTAAAGTTAGGTTTATCCCGGGAAACACCAGGAGGATTCAAGTGCCAAGGACTGGAAAATTTGACACTGAAAAGCTTAAAACAACTCAAGAGTTCACACAGAAGCTGGAATCCCTGGATCCAGAGAACTGGGAGCAACTTAGAGAAGCCATGGTAGCAACTGCAACAGATACAGTTACATTAGTAAAAGCAAGGAAACATCCTTGATGAAATCAGGATTGCGATGAAGTTATAAAACAAAGAAGATTCTCATGGCAACGGTGAAACTCGTAGAGGGATCAAAATAGCTACAATGACTTCTTGGCAGCGAGAAAACATGCAGCAAAAGTCATCCGTGATATAAAGAGGGTCATTGACAAAAACCAGCTTATGCAGATTGAGCAGGACTTCAATACTCGGGATTTTTATAGAACTTTTAAGCGTAATCTGAGTAGCCTAAATTTACACCTCCAAGCCTACACTTCAGAGATCATACAGGAAAACTAGCCTTCAATGACAAGGACAATTGCACGATCGTTGCAAATTACTTTGAATCTTTCCTTAACTATGAAGCTCCACAATCTCAATTCACATTTGATGAAACTACCCACCCAAACCCAGACTCTTCTCTTCCAACAGAAGAGGAAATCAAGCAGATCATTCATTCATTAAAGAACAACAAAGCACCAGGTGAGGATGGCATAATAGCTGAACTCTGGAAGTACGCAAGTGATAAGGCAATCAGTAAACTCTCTGAAATTATCCAGGAGATATGGGAAACCGAGGAACTCCCTAGTGGCTGGACATCAGTTTTGATTCACCGTCTTCATAAGAAAGGTGACAAAACAGACGTAAACAACTATCGTGGCATTTCCCTCATCCTAAAAGCGTATAAAATATCTCCAAAGCCCTTCAGACCCGGGCAGAGGAACAACTTGACTTTCAGCTGGGAGAATATCAAGGAGGGGTTAGGAAAAGTCGTTCATGTACAGAGCAGATCATGAGTCTTAAAATCTCTGTTCTTTCATATTTGAAGCTTCGAAACAGGAAGTTCGTAGTTGTCTTCGTCGACTTCAAGAAGGTCTGACTCTATTGATCGAACCACACTCTTCCAAATCTTAAAAGAAATGGGTTTGGACGACAAAACACTAGCAATTATCCAGCAGACCTAGGCTAACACAAACTCCAGAGTGAAATTTAGAGGAGAAATTTCCAGGAGATATGGGAAACCGAGGAACTCCCTAGTGGCTGGACATCAGTTTTGATTCACCGTCTTCATAAGAAAGGTGCCAAAACAGACGTAAACAACTATCGTGGCATTTCCCTCATCCTAAAAGCGTATACAAATATCTCCAAAGCCCTTCAGACCCAGGCAGAGGAACAACTTGACTTTCAGCTGGGAGAATATCAAGGAGGGGCTAGGAAAGGTCGTTCATGTACAGAGCAGATCATGAGTCTTAAAATCTGTTCTTTCATATTTGAAGCTCAGAAACAGGAAGTTCGTAGTTGTCTTCGTCGACTTCAAGAAGGCCTGACTCTATTGATCGAACCACTCTCTTCCAAATCTTAAAAGAAATGGGTTTGGACGACAAAACACTAGCAATTATCCAGCAGACCTTGGCTAACACAAACTCCAGAGTGAAATTTAGAGGAGAAATTTCAGACGCTTTCAAAATCAGGACGGGTGTGTGGCAGGGAGATGGACTGTCACCTTTACTCTACAACTGTGTACTGGAGAAAGTAATTCGTGAATGGCGTAAGGACATGGGTAAAGAAGTGTTAGAAAATGGCGTGAGAATGGGCTACAGGAGCTGGGACCTGACAATCGACTGATTAGCTTTCGCAGATGATCTAACAATCTTTTCTGATTCCCTAGACACAGCCGCAAAACAAGTCAACCAACCAGAATACAAGCGGCAAAGGCAGGTTTACATATTTCTTTTGAGAAGACCGAGTTTATAACTAATGTTAACCCTGCAGTCAAATAATTAAATGTTGAACATGGAAAGATCCGTCAGGCAAAAAAGTTTAAGTACTTAGGGGAATGGATCGAGCCCAACATATCAGAGAAGGAAGCCTTCACATCAAGAATGAACAAGATGGAAGTGGCCTACCAGCTGACGAAAGGAGTGTACAACAAGCAAATAGTGTCCTGCAATGCCGAACCAAGATACTATCGTACAGTTATCCGACCTGAGGCGCTGTACGCAGCAGAATGCCTGGCAATGAATAGGAAGGGTCTGGTTGAGAAGTTGGAAACCAAGGAAAGGAAGATCCTGAGAAAGATCTTAGGGCCGTTGAGAGACGATGGTGAATACAGGAGACGACATAACAATGAGCTGTACAATCATGTAGAAAGGATATCTCAAGTAATTAGGAAGAGAAGAATATCTTTCTATGGTCACTTAACTCGTATGAAACCTGAGAGAATCGCCAATCGGGTATTTACCTATTTTCTTAACAAGAAAACCAAGGGCCCCTGGTTTTGTGAGGTAAACAAGGATTTGCAAGAAGTAGGGATCACCCACGCAGACATTATGGACCGTGATCTTTTGAAGGAAAAGCTTGGAGCACACCACCAATTCCAAGAAAAAGCGAAATTAAAAACCGGCAAGAAGTGGTTTGATGAAAAGAGTTTCACAGGCAGCGAATGCGTGAACACTGGGCTAAGATCAAGGCCCAAAGACGGAAGCAGTTAAAATGACGTAGTTCATAGCTGGCCTAAACGAAGAAAGAAGAATAATAACGACGTGTGATCTCCACTCAGACGTGGCGTTGGTCGTTCGAGATGACGGACGCGGTTGATCTGCACGTCGTGATGGGGATGAAATGAATGATGAAGATGTAACAAACGCTCAGTCCCTGAACCAGGGGAATTAACGAAACGAAGTAGGAAATTAAAATCCCACGATCCGGCCGGGAATCGAACTCGGGGTCTTTCAGAGCAGAGGTTAGCTTGATATACACATAGCAACGAAGCTGGACGTCCGATATCATAAGCAAACCATGTGCAAATTCTGTTTGTTCATTAACATCTAGCCTAGATCGAAATATTTTTAATCCTCCTCCAATTAGACTATGTTATACAAAGTATTACCTCACGAAGGCTCAGTCAACGAAGCATAACTCAGGATAGTTATATAAGAATTAAATGGGGCAATTACAAAAGAATTCAAATAAATTGAATTATGTCAGTCTACACATCGCCGTGGCCCACGAAAGATACTGGCCCCAGTGCGAGCAGCCATCTTGTCTGTGACGTAGGCGAAGTAGTGACTCCGGTTGAGAAGACTTGTTTGTGAATAGCAGTGTGAGAATAGTTAGTGTTTTATAAAGTGTCATGTCCAACTTTACATCCAACTTGTGTTGTGGTGCATCATGTAGCTGCAATAATCACGTAGCCTACAGGGTAAGTGTTAACACTTTATTTCTCATTAATGACACAGGTTAATCAAACGCAAGTGTGGTGCAGGTTATGTACGAACTTACGTTAGCCTAATATTGTGGATGTTAAGGACTATTAGAATGCATGCTAAGTTAATTATCTGAGTTAAAGTTAGATATTTAATGAATGTGTCTCTTTACAGGAAATCAAAATGCCGAGATGCTGTAATGTGGCTGGCTGTAAGAACAATTACAGATCCCAGCATGAAAATGTTTCTACATTTTCTCTCCCAAAGGACGAAAAATTAAGAAATATATGGCCTAGAAAAATTCCCACTGACTTCTCTAAAGTGAGCAAGCCTATAATTTGTATAAAACATTTTCCTGATAGCTCTGTTTTCAGGACAGAGCAAGTTGATGGGGAAATAAAGACATTTGCTAGGAGTTACCCGAAGTTGAATCCTGATGCAGTATCTTCAATATTTTCGAATTTGCCAGAATAGCTATCCATTCCTGGGCCTTCTTCTAGAAGACTGTGTGATGCAGAGGTAGAAAATCTCGGATAAAGCCATAGAAGCGAGCTTGGAAGACTTCAGACACTACGAAGAAGAGAATTCTGTGCACAGTCTATCGGATATATCTGAACACTTCTCCTCCAACAGGAATAAATTTAAGCAGGAATGGACACATATCAAGACAGAAGACAAGTTGGTGAAGTACTTGAAGAATTTGAGTGATGCAGTGCCCATAATTACAGGTTCTGTGTGTATTCTAAATAACCTCAGCATTGAGTCAATGGGTTGCAGATTCCCAAACATTAAGTTCCACAAAACTTTCTTTGCATTACTGATAAAAATTCATTTGATGAACTAGCCTACTTCAGTTCATTGAAAATTCTGAGTGCGATGAAAATGGAAGAAAGTTGTCAGTAGTGAATGCTCCTGTGAACACCCTACAGAGAAGTTTTTCGAGTGATGATTGCACACCCTTATAATTTTTAATAGAGCAAATTAATTTTTTAGATGTTAGGTAAACAATCGTAGGTACAGTGGAGACACGTTACTCTTGGCAGCTTCCATATAATATGTTCAATTGTCATCAGTGTACAAAAAGTTACATCGGAGTGGTCATATTTATCTGCCTCATCCATCAAATCTTCAAAAGTTGCTTGGTAAGTTTGATTTGAGTACTTTTGACATTATTGGGAGTATTGAGTAGCCTATCTCAGTCTAAAGAAGAATAATTTCTTGAAAGATCATGAATGTTCATAAATTACTTTTACCGTAGTTCATTTTAATGGAAAAGTTGAACTGTACTCTTCTAAAGTCATGGCGAGACAAAGCCATTGGTCGCTACTTGGTTAGGCGACTATCTGGACCAAAATTATTGTTAGTAGGCCTAGTACAAGCAAGGAGGTCTGGGGTTAGGTTTGTGTTTGTACGCAAAGAATACTCTGTATTGCCGGTACCAATAATGAGCACTGGCAGTTGTCAAAGCTAACACGTGAGGAAATGCTGCGTTGCCACTGAGGCAGATCATGACTCATAACATTCCAAGAAGTTTCCAGGAAGACACAAATACTGGGATCTGTGGTGTGTCAGCCGTATTCGTGTGAAGGGTCAATTAAACATTGCGATGCACGCGAGTTTAGGGGAATTTTTAGTTGCCTAATCGCTCTAGCTGCTACTAACTTAATTATGGGTCTATTCCTTTCATCGCCCCCTCTTCGTTACTTGTGTCTGAATTGGATCTGGAATTGCTTTCCAGGGAAACTATGAACCAATCTACCCTATCATCGAGTATACATTCACGTTTCGTAGCCTCATCCAGTTCTCGTTGCACTATTAACACAAAACGCTTCCAGTTTTATGAAGTCACTTCCCTAATAGCCTAAACGGTAAGCTTCTCAACCTCACGGAGTGTGAAATTCTTATTATGCCGTGCTAGATAACCCTTCACTTGACCCCATATCATTTCTATAGGATTGAAGTGGCAATGATATGGGGCAGCATGATGATCTCATGGCCATGCTTTCTCGCCAGTTCATCCACGTGGTAGCCTACATGGGTTTAGGCTTGCGCTGCTGTATAAGGTTGAGAAGGATATTAATTCTGAATGAAAGTGGAACGCGGCTTATACACTTGTAGCAGACATGAATGTACTTTTACATACCTTGTGTCCTTGTTTCATTTTTTGGGCGATATTACGTATTGAAATTAGGAACCCTAATTAAAACTTACTACTGAACCTCATATATGTGCTAAAGTATGTAAATATGTGTTTTTGTTTTTTGCTATTTTAAAAACAGCTGCCATGCTTCGATAGCACTTGATCTCGTTTAACCGTCATCAAGGCTCACTCTAGCAGCACGCACCGAGGCACACATGTGAGATACAAAATCACTGTTGATAGAAAGAAGTGGGATGCAAAATCACTGTTGATAAAAAAAAGAATCATCGGGACACGTTAGGCAGTAACCATTGCCAAAATTCATTGATCTGGGCGCGTTAGGCTGTAACCATTGTCAAAAACCATTGGATTGGACAAAGTGTAGGTAAGAATGGTTGGGTGTAGGTGCAGCCTTGGCCGCGCGCTACTAGCGGGGCATGGTTGACACAAAACCATTGATCTGGGCGCGTTAGGCTATAACCTTTGTCAAAACCACAGTTGTGCGGGAAAAAATACACATACTTATTACAGGAGAGCGATATACTGCATAGTTATTACAGAGCAGATAACAAAAAACACTCATTTCAGCCGTACAGAGATGCGAAATATTGCACACACTAGCATAATTAGAGTCGTGAACTGAGTGCAGCGAACGAATGATGCCCACTAGAGAGTAAATTGGGCACTTTTTTGTTTCACATAGTACCGTAAGGGCGAGGTTGGCAGTACTGTTATGGTACTTTTTTGAAGATTGATTTGAACAATGGCGCTCACTGCTGTAATTTTCGCTATATTTGGAATGGCTGGGTGTGTCACAGACGGCGGAGGAGGAAACATCTATTAAAACATTGCTTCCTGATTTATTTCTCATCCTTTTATAAGGTATTTTGGCGAATTCATGTATTATATAGAATGTTATCGCTCGTTCTATGTTCATTCAGCACTACCGAGAAGGATTCCATTTGTCCGAGAGCTGTCGCATGGTAGGTTACACGATGGTGGTCCAGCCATTCCAACATTCGTGACTTCGTACTTAAAGTTGTTGGAGCTTATTCTATCTGACCTATGTGGTACGAAGCATTGTCCATTACAATAACACTGTGTTCAGGGATGTTGGGTAACAATTGTTCCTGGAACCATTTTAGTCCATGTCTTCATGGTAATCACGAGTTCTTTTCGACCTAAAGAGCAAAAGTGTATTATTAACAAATCCGTGTGATAGCCCGGCATATAGAATAATAAATCGACCCCCTCTGCCTGACGGCCCTTCCTTGTCCCCTGAACTGAGTTGTCACTCCAACCCTTAGATACTGTGTGACCAGCATTGACCCTCATTTCACCTAACCACACAATATCGATAACATTTTTGCCCTATTAACTTAAGTTTTGAATTTTCCAGTAGCCTATTTTCACCCAATTTTCACCAAATTTTGAAGGTTCTTTAAAGTGAGCATAATTAAGGGAATTCTAAACTTTGGAGCTATTTGGTTCAGTCATTTAGAAATTATAACATTTTATGTAATAAATATGCAAATTTTGAAAATGTCCCAG
Organism: Meconema thalassinum; assembly: GCA_946902985.2. Classification (NCBI taxonomy): domain Eukaryota; kingdom Metazoa; phylum Arthropoda; class Insecta; order Orthoptera; family Tettigoniidae; genus Meconema; species Meconema thalassinum. Next base: position 673,472,344 of record OX336388.2, read on the forward strand.
GTACATCAAATTTAAAGTTATCAATCTAAAACTTCTATGGAATGATCATCAATGGTCTACAAATAAAAATTGGTATTACTTTTAAAATCAGTGCAAATGGTTTATTATTAAAATGTTTTTATCTTAGAATGACCTGTTGTTCTGTTAAAATATGTCATTTTTTTCAAATTTGAACCTAAATATTTCTGAAAGTTATTAATATTTTTCAAAATGGATTCCACACATTATTAAGACCACAAAGTTGTATGTGCAAAACAAGTTTGAAGGTAATGGGATCAAAAGGCAGGCAACTGGAACATTTAAAATGCTGAAAAATATAGTATTGAGAAAAACCTAACTTTATTAAGAAAAACAGTATTTTAGTGGAATTTCCTGCATCAAGACTTCCCTGAGTTGACAAATCACTTTTCCCACACTTCAGAGGTAACTTATTACTAAACCCATCTTTCTCCCTGACGTTGACACGAAGATTTACTGCCACATTCACCACACAGTTCTGTAAACAAATTTTGGAGGGCACCCATATATGAATGAGAATGTGCTTGTCATTAACACTAGGTCTAACAGTATTCTCCTCACTAAAATAGGCCTATTCCAGTTTTCTGACACTGGCAGAAGAAGTAGTTGCAGCTGTTGAACTTGCATTACTTAACTTCACATGTAATATCACCCCACTGTTTGTCAACATTCAAAATAGCACTATTCCATTTCTTTGTTTCACAGACTTTCGGTTTACGCCATCGACTAGATACAGAATACATCTAATAAACTGCACACAAATCTCTAAAATACCATTAACTTACACAAGTTCCACCACTCACAGTAAACCAATAAAAATATAATTCTTGCGAATAAACTTCACTAAAGCCACTGACCATCAAAATAAACAAAGACGCATGGTTCCACTATGTATCCAAAATGGCCTATACTTTACTACAAACCAAAATACTTCTGTTCGATGTTAAATATGTGCATGTGTATAGTAATGATATTCTTTTAGTGAATGCCATACAGCTAAAAATTATATGGGATAAGAAAATAACATGTACGGTAAGAAAAGTTTCACACTTGACAAACATTGCCTAGGTTACTCATAACTGATAAATTGACCAACAGATGGCACCATAAGCTTGTATTCAGATGATTGGCATGATAATCTTGGCCAAGAGTATGAAATTACAACAAAATTGAGGGGGTTTTTGGTTTAGGAAGTAGGCGTTGCCCATATCAAGACCTAAGCACGTGTTCTTTAAAAGCCCCCGTAAGGATTTAAAAATGGCCGTACATAAAAAACAAATGTATATTTAAGTGCCCCAAGTGATAAGGTAACTTCTAGGGCATGAAACCAGATTTTGGTTTTTTGTTTGTAATTTTTGGCCTACAACTCAGTAGGGTCTCCCCATTTCATGTAGGAACTGACACCTCAAAGCCACAATATCTGGCCTCTCCATGATCACCTTCCCCCCATTAATTTTCTTATATTTAAATCCCAGATCGTGCAACACTTTCAGTGAAGAAAGGCTTCCTTGAAATAATTGTGCCTCTCTTAGCAAAAACAAGAAGTTTGCGACATGTTGGAATTTCTTCCCTAAAATAATATCTATAAATATGCCGTCTAACAGCATCTTGTTGAAAGCCATCTAAATTAGTGACCACCCCTTCTCTATGCCTCTTCTTCCCTGGAGTTGATAGTTTAGACGGGCCAGCATCATCAGACAGGAACTTCCCTTCCGTCACTCAGTATGCAGTGATTTCACTCACACCAAGAGTCTTGGAAATTCTTTTCCTCACCTGAACAAATGGAATCAGAGGTTTCTCCCGTAAGTGCATACTTTCCTCTTCTTCCTCCATAAAATTCCTCACCGCACATACCATCTCCTTTACTTGGCTATGGAGAGTCACACCACGGCCTGAAGTTGTTCTGTCGCAGAGAATGGATCCTGGGCCTTCCGCGAGCATGTACCGATGCCATTTTTACACAACGAAAATAGACACGATGATGCAAATAAAAGAAATAAACTCAAAATCTGTATATACACACGCTTCCAACAAAAACAGAAGGATAACGTTTACTGTAGCCTATGAAAGAATAAGCAAATGCACTTCAATATATACACGGGATATTACTAATGGCAGTGACGAGTTAGTTCACAGTAGAACACTGCGTCAAACCATGTGCTCACTGTTGTGTCAGCATTCATTGCAACACTGCTCGCTGTTGCTATGGACACAGTTACCCCTCTTGTCTCCACTCCTCACCTCACTATTCAAGCGGATGGCAGCTTGCACCGTTCATATTTTGTAAATCAGAGTATAACACATAGAATTTAACATGTATGCAGCGTTTAAACCCTAAGTGTTGTCCACGTTGTCATGGAAGATGCAATTTTGTGTCTAGGGGAATTTTGTAAGTGTGAATTCCATTCCATGTCCACATTAAAGCTATTGACACAAGTTGGCAGGCTTGTTTTGTTGAGATAAATTAGAGATGAAAATAGTACAAGAGTTAATACAAGACTCTATCGTTGCCAAGGCTGCAAGATACCAATATAATTGATAGTGATTTTGTACTGCATAAGGAAACAGTAGCAAGGCAGCTGGAATCAAGTTAGACATGTCCAGTCCTCAAATTGTGTTCATGCATCTTTGTAACGATGAATTTGTAACCCACTAAGCTCCAGTGAGATTGAGAAATGGTGTCAGAAAAATTTAAAATCCTGAAGAGATCATGAATCATCAGCAGGGTATAATGGCTGTAGGCCCTATGTGCAGTGCAGGATTTTTTGAGAATATTAATAGCTGGAGGATATTAGATCCTAATAATCGTCAGTAATATATCCAAGATCAGCAAGATATCACCTTTATAGCCTACTTGGTGAAACCTGCAAACTTCATTTTCTACATTCTAAGATTCTTCCAGACAATGTGTTAATGTGCTTGAGATGCTTATATTTATAACCAATATCCTAAATAAAATAATGTCTGTAATACATTTTGTGTGTGCTTATTATAATTTAGTGTAAACATTACTGTGTCATTGGAGGAAGATTACTTGCAATTTGCTAGTGTTCTTGAAGATACGGGCATAGTTTTGTACTCCAGGGCCCTACCAATCACCACATCCATAATTCTCTGTTAAAGCTCTAGATTTACCCATTTCAAACCGATTTACCCAGTGTGTAGTACTGTTAACTGCTTATGTTAACAGGATGCCCATGTTCTTTTTCAGGGGGAATGGATGTGGTGAGGATTATGCGATATTTTCTGGGAGGAAGGGGAAGGGGGGGACTGGGTATGTTATAAAATTCTTCATCCCTAGACCACCAGGGTGAAACAAAAAATAGAAAAAATAATTAAAAGTTGAGGAATGCTTTCATTTGAATAATTTGAAGGGTCTCGTTTGACATTTGGTGGAGATCTTGGACATCTTATTGGGAGGGAGATACCATGTCCGTGTAGCCAGCATAGATCCAAATTACAATGGCAAGTATGGTCTTTCTTTAATTTTAATAAATGGAACAGTTCCACCTACATGGAGTAGGGGTAAGTAAAGTGGCTTCTTGTCCAGATGACCTGTTTTGCGAAGGAGTATTTGAAACCTGATATAGGATTTAGTCTTCAAAGCTTCGCACAAAGGCTCTTGATAGAATGATTTGAATCCCACTCCTTGCATCCTGGAAGTGTCTTCCCAACTCAACTGTAAATAAAAGCTAACTGAAAACCACTACCATATCCTTTTCTATTACAAGTACAGTACACACATAAGTGCATGGGGCTGATATCCACGACATTTCAATCCACTGGATTAACTCACAATGAATAAGTTTCCAAGGTCCTTCATTTGTAGTAATATACTTCGTTATAAAAATCTTGAGCCCATAAAACCATAAATTTGACCTAAGCCTAACTGGGAACGGGAGAGAACCGTTAAACATGTCCAACATGAAGGTAGTTGCCACAAGAAGTAAACCTGCCACTGTAGGGGATTGGTGTCAGATAAAAGGCTCTCTGCTAAAGGAGGTAAGTATAATCTCAGCAATTCATATATGTATCTGAAGTAGTCCTATGCATTAAATTTTTGTTGTTGAAAAAGATTGTCTTATGGTAGGCCTTCTCAAAAAAGCAAAATGCTAAAAACCACGAGTGTAGGCTCAAATTTCTTATATTCGTTTTTATTATTTTGGGGCATGAATGACCCTTCCCTTGCAATAAATGAAGCACTGAATACTTTCTCCTAATGCAATGCTTGGTTGTTTCTTCTTTTTTTAAAATTCCAGCTGCTTTTAAAGTTAAACTCACATGTAAACTGGTATATATGGAAACAACTTATTGATGAACGAAGATAAGAGGATAATATGTACAGTTTTGTATATCTGCATAAACTGGAACATCCATTCAACGTTTGTATTACACTGCTTAATATTCTACTGCTCTAAGGTTTTGAGCTAGTGATAGGGGTGGATTTCTTCCACAGCTTTTAACTTTATTTTTGAGTATCCTTAAATTCACAATAACAAATTACTCGGCTATTGGTAGGCTTCTATAGATGAGAATACCTTGGTGCAATCAATGCGGCGAGGCGAGCGAGCGACACCACTCCTCTGACGTCACAGATCCGCGCCATGGCCTGTCTTTCTCGTCGGCCACGACACATCGCGTACTTTATTCAGTTTGTTCTCGTATTTGATATTGAGAACTAACGTTTAGATTAGTTGATACTTGAGTTGAAGGGGCCTCTTAGGTTATATTCCCGGCACTAGTATGTCGGGTCATTTTTACGTTATATTTATATAGATATTGGCTATAACACTGAACTTTTTGTCCACCTAGAACCATTTTGATAAAAGAAAAAGAAAGAATCAGGTAGGTATGGCGTTTCTCAGCATATTGTTAGAATATGATGCAAGAAAATAACAACAGAGTCAAAATATACTAATGTGGCATTTAGTTTCACAATAAAATAGATGTGTTGTTCTTTATGAGACATATTTCATCTTTCTAAAATACTGTACTTTCAAGAAATTGCCTCTTTAGAGCATCAAGTCCCCAACAAATAACACTTTCTTTTCACGGTTTTTATTTTTAGCAGAGTGGGGCTTTTACTCGTTACTATTTTCTTGCCATGATTCCAAATTGAAAATGTTAAGTCGAGGGAAATCCAAAAATAGATGTAGAACTACAGAATTGAGCAATGACCACAGCACTTTATGAAAGCGGTTGTTGATTCATTTAAGGTCTTGCGACATCGTGGTCAAGCAGCCCCCTGTACTTGGGTGTGTGGTTTTTCCTGATAACCTGTGTTATTGCGATGGCTGCATTCGTGTGTGTACTTATAATTCAGATGAGGATTGGGAAGGAGGTGGCCGTGGCCTTACTTTAGGAACCATCCCGGCATTCGCCTGGAGTGGAAGTGGGAAACCACGAAAAACCACTTCCAGGATGGCTGAGGAGGGAATCTAACCCACCTCTTCTCAATTTTGCCTCACGTGGCTGAATGTATCCCGTTCCAGCCCTCAGATCAGAATTAAATTTATAGCAGGATCGGAAATCGATCTCGGGTCTCCACGGTGACAGCCACTACGCAACGAGGCGGACTGTATGAAAGAGGTACTAGAGTCCATTGCAAAAGTCACAAGACTATCAGACTGAATATTATGGACAACCACCGTGCTCACAGGCCATAACATGTGTGTGAATGACCCAAGGAACATTCCGGCATCCTGTCCTCACAAAGTCTATCAATTGCACCATGTGTTATAGATTTTAATATTTTACATATTCAAGATGGCGGTTGAGTGTAATATTTTGTCAGATAGTCTTGTGCTGAATGCTCAGTTACATCCCGAAATATCGATTTAACAATTTTAAATGAAAACAAGGCCACCATCGTGTTTCAATTATTGGAGGAGGTATTAAAGGACTGTTCAACCGAATCAGAAATTAGTAAACACAAGGCCACCATCGCATTTCAAATATTGGAAGAGTGGTTAAGGGATTATACAATCAAATCAGAAATTAGTAATAGAGCATTCTATTCTTAATTATTGTGTTTGAAGCCATTTTTCAGTGTTGCCTTAGTAATCGAAATTTGATGTTTTCAGTCGGTCAACACGATTGTACCCAATTGTGAAAATGGGAACAACCCATCACTATTGGGTACAATCGTGTTGACCGACTGAGAAACATCAAATTTCGACAGTATTTCAAATTATTAAAATGTATTAGGACACTGCATGTTTTTAAACCATAGTAAAGAAGAACTAATTTAATAATTTAAAAATTGAAGAAACAATCACGGTTGGTGAACTTGAAATAACAGTTTTCATCTTCCTTTGACTAAATTAATCTTTCGAATAAAATAGCCATATTGAAAAATGAAGAACATTTTCTAGAAATAAATGGAGTCAGACCTATTCAGTAATATTACAGGTAGGAGGAGCAACGCCCCTTGGTTTTTAATTTGAATACTCCCTAGATTTCAGTGCTGTTGAAAGCACGTGAATCGAAGTAATACGTTCTAATCTATCGAGGTATATTTGGACGTACTGCAGTTACAGGGATGTGCGCGTATAGATCTAATTTAATTATCTATTTTAATATTCGAACGATTTTAAATTAAATAATTATTACTTGGTATAATCACAAGTTCTTTTGATTCCATATAAATTCTGTTATGGTATATTGTGGAAACAGTTTACTTTAATTAATTGTTAGATCGAAGGAACAGGGGCAGACGACCCCTTAAGACAAAAATCGTCACCACCATCGTTATTTTGAAAATTTACAGTGAATTACGAATAGAGACCTGGTATAAATTAGTAATTTATATTGCTGTTAGGATATCCATTCTATTGTTGTATTTTGAGTCTTCTGGTAAGTCGGACATTTAAGTTCTAAAAATGTGGATTTGGATTCCCAAAATAAGCTCTCTCAAGGTGTAACATAGGCTCTACAAGTTAAAAACAGGTTTTAAACTAATACATTTTTTTCCATAAAATGCTGAATAAGAAAAGCTGACAAGACTGAGGAGCTAGTGGACTTCATGATGGAGAAAGATATATACATCCTCGGTCTCAGTGAAACGAAATGGAAAGAAAAAGGGGAAAGAAAACTAAAGGAAGGATATAGGCTGTTTTACAGTGGAGGACAGGAGGCAAGAAATGGAGTAGGAATGATTATAAGAAAGGATGTCCATACTAGTCCCCGTAGGCTACCTGTTGGTAGAAAGCACTCTCGTTTTCTGGACCATACAGTACTTCTCAGGAATCTCATCTCAGCTGCTTGTACTCTGCTCTCATCCCTCTTAGTCATTGTCCAAGTTTCTGCTGCATATGTCATTATAGAAACATAATATGCTTTATACATAACTTATTTAGCCTTAATTGGTATATCCTTGTTCCATACTAGTCCCCGTACCTGTTGGTAGAAAGCACTCCTGAGTTGTATTCTTCTGCTAATTTCCAAATCTAGTCTTCCATCTTCAGTCAGTTCACTTTCCAAGTATTTGAAGTGTTTCACCACTTCCAATTCCTTATCTCCTACTTTGATTACTCCTCTTCCATCTTTCTTACCTCTACTCACCTTTACTCTTTTCCACATTTATCTTCAATCCCCATTGCTCAATCTTTTCATTTATTACGTCTAACTGTTCTTGTACCTCCATCTCATCCTCGCCCCAGATCACATCATCGTCTGCAAACAACATGGTCCAGAAAACGAGGAGAGACAGAGTGAGAAATGAAGATACAGGGAAAGAACTGGGAGTACAGAAACTAAATTACAAACTGGAGCAAAACAGATTGAGATGGTTTGGACATGTCAAACGGGTGAATGAAGTAAGGCTACCAAGACGAGCACTGGAACGACGGATGACTGGGAAGAGAGGACGAGGAAGACCAAGAATGCGTTGGATGGACTCGATGAAGAATAGCATTAGTAAACGGAATCTAGATTGGAACACCGTGTCGGAAGAGGAACGGTGGAACGACAGAACAAAGTGGAGAGGAACCATATACTGTATATTTGCCCCCACCCAGTGTCAGCTGGAAAAGGGGAAATGAAGATGATGATGATGATGATGATGAATAAAAGCTTTGATTCTAATAAACGCTAATTGCTGAAATTTAGATTTATATAGGCCTAGGCTAAAAATCAGAAACTCTAACCATGTTGTATTTTTTTTTTTAAGTTTAGAGATTTCTAACAGTAGACTAAAGTATTTTGTTATGGTGAAAAATACTAATTTTTATAATATTTGTAAAATGGTGGTACATACTCATTTTAGCCTATTCATTTATGAAAAAATAGGCCTTTTGTTAGTGTGTGTGCGCACGTGTGTGTGTCCCCTCCCTAATAAAATCTAAACATCCGTAGCGATTTCAATGAAACACGGTAAGCACATACTACTACCTCGTCCAACCTCGACCTTGCCTTTCAAATTTTGATGCGTTTCTCCAATTCAACATGGTGGGCACGCGAAATACGAGAATTTCACTGACATTCTACTCGTATATCTCCGCAGCGGTAACAGATACCACCCTTTAATTTTGTACAGTGATAAAGAGCGCTACCTAGGTACTACAAGTTTACTTGTGTGACTTTCAAAAACCTGTTAAGCACAAAACGAACGTGGCAGACATGCGAAGTTGAAACATTTTAATGGATGTTTCACGCGATTTAACCATTCGAGTGCAGTGAAACTTGGTACAGTCAATGTATATACACATTTTAGTGCATTGGCATCTAATTTAATTCAATTGTTTTCATAACCTGAAGATGGCGGCTGTGCGAAATTTTAAAATTATGTTTTTATTTTTTGTGTCCTAATCATGCGATCGATGCGAAATTTTGAATAATGAACCTACGCCATAATCTTCACCTAATGGCACATAATTCTATGACCTACAAATATAACACTCCAACATTGCGACCATCCGGAATATTTAGACGGTTCTCAATATCTACGAATCTATCACAGCAATCAAACTGTAATTTTGTATGTTGATATAGGCTATTAATATACGTTCACCTATTGGCCTTTCAATAACCTGGTGAGCACCGTACCGACATGGTGACCAAGCAAAGTTAAAACATTTAAATGGTATTTACTCGCGATTTAATCATCCGAGCGCAGTGAAACTTTGTACGGTAAATGTTCATACAAAATTTAATTTACTGGCATCTAATTAAATTCAATTGTTTTCATAAGCCCAAGATGGCGTCTGTGCGGGGTTTTAAAATCTTCATCTAATGATACATAACTCTATGGCCTACATACAGAACAATCCAACATGGCGATCCTTTTCATAGGAAGGAGAATTTATAACAGAGAAGACCAATAGGATATATGAAAATAGGCTATATAGTTATTCACGCAACTACTTGTTAATTTTTTAATACCTATGATCTAATTATATTTACTATATTTGCGCGTATCATTAAGGAGCTTGAAACAACGGAGTCATCAATCAGCCTCGTTTTCTTGAGTGTGTGAAGTTGTTTTGTTACCGGTAACTTGTGCTATTGTGGTGCTTGTACTAGCGCGTACAGCCTAATTGTAATTGGTCCGACATTGGCTTAAAGTAGATGTAGGATCTACCGAGGAACACTTCTATGATGGCTGAGTTAGGAGTCGAAGCCACCTGCTCTCATTTGTCTTTACGTGGCTGAGTGTAGCTCGTAACAACCCTTCCAAGCCAAATTTCTCACCAGAATCAGGAATTGAACTCAGCGCCTTTGAGACAGGTGACTAATTACGCATACCTAGCCATGATGGGGAAAAAGACAATGTGAGAACTCAAGTATTTACGCTTGGTCAACAAGCATGGGAGAAAACGATGATTAAGACAGTTAGTCTTTCCTAAAAATCAGATGGAATTCTCAAAGTACTCCAGGTTTAGTATCGGCTTTCATGGCCAAATACTCCATTGATTTGTGTGGTGAGATTCAATGCAACTAAAAATAACATTTCACTCTTCAATGTCCGCCCGTGACTACCCTAAGCGAAACACGCCCACTTGGACCATTTCTGATGAAAATCGAAGTTTCAAATTTCTTGAATATGGAGTGTTAGATCTGGGTTTCTTTAAATAAGTGGTGAGAAGGTTTCATGTAATGTGTATTATTTGAATACCCTTTCAAATGTTCCAATTATTAAGTTCAGTTTTTAAATGGGAGAAGTAGGCTACTGTACTTGCTACATTGATTGGCTAGTCACGATGAGCTAAGTTCCGGCTCCAGAGTGAAAGACGAAAGACGAGGCTAATTGGGGCGGGTCCACAGCTCTTTTCTTTCTCTCTTCTTGTCGTCGAGTTTTAAAACTTTTCTTAGGAAATTGGGAATTATTCCATCTTGTGTGTGTGCTTCTTTTGTAATGCAAAGTAGAAAATGACGCCGGCAACTTTGCGAATTAAGTAAGAAGCTGTCGGAAAGAAAGGGTGAGGGTTACTTGTGTTTGTGCAGAAAGAGTAATGCAGAAGCATTGAACACGAGAAAATGCATTGTGTGAGCAACTGATTCTCTTATCAGTTTCTTTCAGTTATCAGACTTGATGAATTCTTAGAGCTATCTGGTTGAAGCATTTCATCCTTCTAAAATATCCAATTTTTCAGAAAAGGAATCAATCTCAATGGCAATAGCCAGATATAAGCTTATAATTAGAAAATCTATAATACCGTATAGTAGCCTGAGTGAAATTACATATTTCAGGGATTTTTTGTTTGCTTAGGCCTAAGTGGGCAGAATTTTCTGAAGTGCCCCTGTTACCGAAACTCTGTAATTATCCCCCTAAATCATTTCAAAATGCGCCACTGTTTACTATAAAAAATGTTAAAAACACTGCGGTTACTCTTGTTAACTGAAACGAATGGACCCAGAACATCAAGTTGAGTAGTTCGAATCTGGACTGCAGCTAGGTTTTTCATCCATCCTAAGGTAAGAGTGCATCCACATCCACTCCAGATAACAACTTGAATTGTTTCTTTTACTTTGGCCCGAGACATCTCGTCCATTGCTACCAAATTGCGAGACATCTACGCACACAGAAGGTATGTTTACTTCGGAGCACACGAAAATCTTACTACCTGTGCTTTCTCCCCTAAAATGAGATACTCTGTAAACACTGGCGTAACAGAACAGATTAGACATATTCATTGTGGGCCGATCTTTGAAGAAACCGTTTGTTAACCATAATAATAGTCAGGTTCCTAATTATTTGCATTATTCATTGATGAAGGTTCATTTTCCACATTTTATTACGATTCACCTCCCCAACCGACCGGGACGAGACATACTCGCCGACCGGAATATAGTGCTGCACCATTCTGGGATGCGAAGTTTGAAAAACGGCGGTAGCCATCCTCAGTGTGTTTTTAGCCTACTTTCGATTTTTGCAAAAAATGAAAGTAGACTTATGAGATCAACACAGGGCGAAAAAAGTGTGTCTGTCTGTGTGTGTGTGTGTGTGTGTGTGAGTCTGTGTGTGTGTGTGTGTGTATGTGTGTGTGTGAGTCTGTGTGTGTGTGTCTGTGTGTGTGTGAGTGTGTGTACTCTGAATGTCTGTCCCCCCCTATCAATTCGAACACGGTGAATGCGAATTGAACGAAATTTGGTACAAAGGTAGCACTAGCAAAGGACACCTCAGTGTCATGTTTTATATCGCCGCCATCTTTACTAAAACTGAATGGCGGCCACTCAAACGTTCAAAACGTAAAATCAAATAACGACTAACCAAATCATCCGATCTCTACCAAATTTGGTAACAACATACCTTCGTATATGATGCGTCTTGTGACCAAACTACAAGGTTGTCCGCCATACCATTTCAGGATGGCGGCCGTGCGAATTATGCAAACTTTATAATCCATATCATGGGACCCACCAGTTCCGATTATCGAGCCGAGAATCGTTTTAACTGTTCTAAAGGAAGAGGCACGTTCGAAATTAAAAGTTTATTTTGTAATACTATAGTGCAGACGTGATTTTAAAAAGCTGAGCTGATTCAGTAATAAGACAAGAAGGCAGCGGATATCTTGTGCCTGACTTATATTTCACTAATTTGAGTATTGCATGCAATATAGCGTACTGATACAAAATAAATAAACTTTGTATGAAATGCTTTATATATAAATAATATTCTCCAGTGATGAAATCGTTTAGTATAAATCATTATTTGCTAACAAGTTCTATGTAAGTCATTTTATATAGAACGATATTCGTTGACACAATTAGCTCAGTGGTAGAGCGTTAGCCTATCGCTCAAATGCCTATGGTTCAAACCCGATCAGAGCTAGGTTTTTTGCTTGAAATGTTATATGTTTATTGTTTTGTAATGACTCAGATGTTTTAAAATTAAGCGTTATATTGTGCATATTATGGTGTAAAATATATATTTAATTAAAACATAATTCGCCAGCAGATTTACTCGAGACATCTAGCTGCCAAAAAGGTAACTGCACGTCGACCTACTTATTAACTTCCAGATTTTATTGAAAAGTTTCTTCTTCTGGCCGCTAGAATGCACTCGCTCTGTTAAGGATTATATTGTTCGATATTTCACCACTAGACATCACGACTAGTCTACGTGGGGCTCCATTGATTACTATGCCATTGGCATTCTATGCGCATCGAATTTGAAGAATGACAAGATGATACTACGATACATTTTTACTTTTTATTTTAAAGGGTTTGTAACAGCCTATTTTGCGTTACTTGAAAATGTTATTTGAAGTAAAGAACAAAACGATTTCACATAGTAGTTTGTATACACACGTCTCTGTAGGGTCATGGAAAGATTTGTTAATTCAATTAGGGTTTTCGATTCCCGGTCAAAGCATGTGAGATTTTCGAAGTGAAATGCCATGTCCTGTGGTTCGGATTCCACGTAAAAAGGAGGTCCCGTGGCTCATAATCACAAGATTCACGGTCACGTAAAACTACAATCTTCCTTCCTTTTTTTTTCAATTAGGGTTGTGAAAGCCATGCACAACCAGACGTGTAAAGACATGCCTCAACTCAAAGTTGGATGTTGCCCACGGCAGGTCGTATATGTAATAATAATAATAATAATGTTATTGGTTTTACATCCCTTTTAACTACTGCTGCTTTTAGAGACACCGGGGTGCCGGAATTTTGTCCCGAAGGGGATCTTTAACGTGCCAGTAAATGTACTGACACGGCTCCCTCGCATTTGTGCACCCTCAAATGCCAGCTGACTGCGCCAGGATACGAACCTGCAACCTAGGGCCCAGCAAGCGAGAACGTTACCGCTGAGCCACGCAGCCAGTCCGGTCGATTATGCCTCCAGATCCATAACATTCTTGATATACTTCTTATCTTTCTTTCTTTCTTTCTTTCTTTCTTTCTTTCTTTCTTTCTTCAATGATGGTAGCAGTTTTTATCTAGGTTGTGGCGTTTGGTAGAGGTAAATCGTTTCTAAGGTCTTCAACAAAGAATAGTTCTATTATACTCTTTGATAATAACGAGTTATAACTATACTCATACATTTAGGAGAAAGTAGGCTATATGTTCTTTACTGAACATCTTGCTTTTTCTGTTTTTATCTTCACACTAACTCCAGAATGCTTCGATTAGTTGTCTAAAGTTTCGTGGCATCTTTCCGAAACCTAGACTAAGTTTCAATCTATAGATGCCAAAATCATGCTGGTTTTCATTCTTATACCATGTAGGTTTACAAACAAGCAAATAGGGCCGTTGACCAAAATACTATTAGCAAGCTCAATGTCTTAATGCTGGAGGTGGTGTGTGTCGTGTAAATATCATTGCGGTTGACAGAAGAAAGGGATGTGGTTTAGTTTAGACCTAACTGTTAGGTTTGAAAATAATGCTGAACAGTCAGGTAGAGTGGATTCAGAAAAGAAATGCCAACAATTCCATACTGTGAAGTAAAGTAAATCACCCATGGAAATATTAAGGTTGCAGGGCTAATGATAGCGAGGCACCATTTCAAAGTTATTAGTGCTGGCATTTATTATATAAAGCCAATTTCAATTTACTGCCCGAAGTATTCACAACAGCACTGTTTTAATAGCCCTAAGGAGGAATCATCTACACGTATTCCGTCCAGTGACCATGTCTAGAAGCTCATATTGTTACGTGCCACCCCCTAGTGGCACTTTTGTTAACTGGATTACGGTGGGGGTACAAAGCACAACACCAATTACTGCTTAAAGAAATAATTAAATTTATTGTGGCCAGAAAATTACACTAATCAGCAAATACAAGCAATTAGGAGCCTTACTCCAGTTTCCTCAAGTCTCTTCCTTGAGCGCTCTTGGCCCTTCCACTAGTCAACAGATCACAGAAGTTAATCCGTCCTAATGAGTACGGTGGCCTTGACAGAAACTACCTGCTCCTCTCCATTATGTTCACCGACCACAATTACTTACGATCACTTGCTGCAGGCTACTTCGCTGTCCACAAGCTGGAGAAACAATGTCACTGGATTTCGTAGCTCGCACAGCACTTCGTCACCACACTTCTGTCGCACAAAATAATCGCTCGCACTAGCTCGTAAAACACAACAACAACAACAACTGCTAGACAGGTCGCACTTATATAGCAGGCCGGTGACTCAATAAATGCTTCTAGATCCATCCAGGGTTCACGGCTTCTCGAGGTTTCCATCGCTGGTCCAGTCACGAATATTCTGGACTACCCCTTTGTCCTAGTAGCCCTGTTGCATAAGGCACACGCAATACAGGAGGCAGGCCACAGCCCAGCCCTGGGGCAGTTGTGACTCATGCGGCGAGTGATGACACAAACTCACAGCCGTAACACCACCCCCTTCCTAAAAAGGCTGATCGTCCCGATCAATCATTGGTCCGTCTGTGTCCCTCCGTAGGCTGCCAGGCGATCTCGGTGCACGATCTTCATCTTTGCCCTCGGGCTCCGCTGGATCCTGTAGACGACATCGTTGATCCGTTTCACGACTCGGTACAGGCCCTCCCAGGACTTCTGCAGTTTGGGTGACAGGCCTTTCTTCCGTAATGGGTTGAAGAGCCAGACCAGGTCGTCCTCGTGGAATCCGCCGGTATCCGTCTGCTGGTCGTATCGGGTCTTCATTCGGTCGGTCTCGATCCGTAGTTTCCTTCTCGTGAACGCGTGTACGTCCTCCAGTTGGTCGACCAGTTCTTGACAATACTGGCTTACCGGGATCGAATCATTCCCAGGTCGGCCGAAGGCAAGATCGACAGGTAGACGGAGCTCCCTCCCAAACATGGCCCGGGCTGGTGTGCACCCGGTGGCTTCATGCACGGCGGCGCGGTAGGCCAGGAGAAATAGTGGAAGATGCTTGTCCCAATCCCTCTGGTGCTCGCTGACGACTATTCGGAGATGGTTCTCGATGGTGCGATTGAATCGCTCTACCATCCCGTCGGACTGAGGGTGTAGCGGCGTTGTCCTTGTCTTCCAGATTCCCAGCAGCTGGCATAGGTTCTGGAACACCTGCGACTCGAAGTTCCTCCCTTGGTCGGAGTGCAGCTCCAGGGGTACTCCGTACCGGCTGACGAATTCCTTCACCAGGGTCTCTGCAATCGTCGCGGCTTCTTGGTTAGGGAGCGCATACGCCTCCGGCCATTTGGTAAAGTAGTCGCTGACGACTAATATGTAGCGGTTCCCTGCCTCGCTTAACGGGAATGGCCCAGCAACATCGATGGCCACTCTCTCCGTGGGGCCGCCCACGTTGTAGGTCTTCAGTGGACCCCGTCGTCTTCGTCCTGGGCCCTTGCTGGCTGCGCAATCGTGGCACCTCGCGCAGTAGTTCTCCACGTCTGTTCGGCATTCGATCCAGTAGAACCTCTCTCTCAGCTTCTCCAGGGTCTTCTTTATCCCTAGGTGTCCACCAGATGATCCTCCATGAACTTTCTTCAGGACTTCCTCCGTCATAGCCTTTGGAACGACGACTTGTTCCCGAGATGTCTTCCCGTCGGTGCTCTCCCAGGTACGGCAGATGAGGCCATCCCTTACAATCAGCGAGTCCCACTGTGCCCAGTAGGACTTAAACTTTGGGCTGCAGTCACTCACAATATTCCATCCGGGTCTGGGGACACAGGCCCTCTTCCATTCGGCTATCAGTCCCAGGTCATCATCTTCTGCTTGCGCCCGCGTGAAAGATTCGCGGCTCCAGTTCCCTTGAAGTTCCACAGTAGTCCGTCGGCACAGTATCCCGGTGTTCTCCTCCCTTCGGGCACAGAAGGTGCAGTCTTCGGGGCACGGTCTTCGTGACAGGGCGTCGGCGTTAGAATGCAGTTGGCCTTTCCTGTGCTGAATCTCAAAGTTGTACTCTTGAAGCCTCTCTAACCACCGCGCGAGTTGACCCTCGGGCTGCTTGAAGTTCAGGAGCCACCGCAGGGATGCACGGTCGGTCCTGATGAGAAATTCTTGCCCGTACAGGTACTTGTGGAAGTGTTCAATGGTCTTCACGATGGCGAGCAGCTCCTTTCTGGTGACGCAGTAGTTCCTTTCTGGCTTTGACAAGGCCTTGCTGAAGTAGGCCACTACTCTCTCCTCGCCGTCCACTACTTGCGACAGGATCCCCCCTATGCCAAAGTCGCTGGCATCGGTATCGACGATGAACCTTATTCCAGGTCTGGGGTAGGCCAGAATAGGCGCGGTGCACAGAGCCTGCTTGAGTTGCTCGAAGGCACTGTGGCATTCTGCTGTCCACGTGAAGAGTTGGTCCTTCTCAGTCAGTCGATGTAAATGTTTGGCGATGTCGGCGAATCCCCTCACGAAGCGACGGTAATAAGTGCAGAGTCCCAGGAAGCTTCGTAGTTGGGACTTGTCCTTCGGAACTGGCCACTCCCTCACAGCTGCGGTCTTCTCTGGGTCGGTGCGCACCCCATCCTCGGAGACGATATGCCCAAGGTACTGGACCCGCTTCTGGAAGAGCTGACACTTCTTGGAGTTCAACTTCAGCTGGGCAGCCCGTAGCTTCAACAAGATCTCCTTCAGGTTGCTGTAGTGCTCCTTGAAGCTTCTCCCCAGAACGATGACGTCGTCTAGGTAGACCAGGCAGGTCTTCCAGTGTAGTCCCCTCAGAATGGACTCCATTAGCCTTTCGAAGGTCGCAGGGGCGTTGCACAGACCGAATGGCATGACGGTGAACTGCCAGAGCCCGCTGCCCACAGAGAACGCCGTTTTCTCGCGGTCCTTAGGGTGGACCTCCACCTGCCAGTAGCCACTCTTCAAATCCAAGGTGGAGAACCATCTTGACCCTGATATGGTGTCCAGCGTGTCGTCGATCCGGGGTAGAGGGTAGCTGTCCTTCTTCGTGACATCGTTCACCCGCCTGTAGTCCACGCAGAACCTGGTGGAACCGTCCTTCTTCTTCACAAGCACGACCGGAGAACTCCAAGGACTATGTGATGGCTCGATCACCCCTTGCTCCTTCATCTCTTCAACCATCCGGTCGACTTCGGCTTGCTTGGCGAGCGGGACACGTCGGAAAGGGGCCCTAATCGGTGCGCTGTCCCCAACGTCGATTCTGTGCTGGACCAAGCTTGTCCTTCCGAAGTCTTTGCTTCCCACGGAGAAAACATCCTGGAATTCGTGTAGCAGGTCCAGAAGTTGGCGTGATAGTTCCTCTTCTAAATGGTCCTGGGATCCTTGGTACAGCTTCTGTAGTTCTTCTGGCAGTTTGCGTCTTCTTCGGTTGTCCGTCTGCAGGTGTCCGTCTGTCGTATCTGTGATGCGAGCAATCCAGGTAACGGGCTCGCAGACTCCTAGGTTGGTGTCCCGGTGAACCGTAATATCGTAGTCGTTCAGGTTGGACAGGCGGACGTACGGCCGAGGCGTCGTGTTGATGAGGGTCTTGGCAACTAGCAATCCTTTTGTCTAGATGTCCTCATATTTTGGCTCGATGACAGCCGCCACTCCCTCAGCAGTTCCGTCGACAATTACGGCGGCGCTGACCTCCGTCCTGGCAGGAACGATGACGTCCTCTCTCAGCCTTACTCGTCGTGCGGTGACGGCCTCTTGTGCTGGTTGCAAAGCAAGTTCCTCACCTCCGAAGTGCAGAGTGTTGGTACTCAAGTCCAAGATGATGTTGTTCTGGTCCAGGAAGTCCAGTCCGATGATCACTTCGTTTGATACGTCAGCCACAAGCACTGGATGCTTCACCACCCGTCGACCAATGACGAGCTCCAGTGATGCTTCGCCATGTACCGGTGCGGTCTCTCCGGTCGCGGTTATTAACTGGAGGTTCCTTTGTGTGGGTTGCACTCTCCACTTCGGGATCACGGTGGGATTGACGATGGTCCTCGACGCTCCCGTGTCGATCAGTATGGGCCAGCTCACTCCGTTGACGACTCCGTCGACCATCAGGCTGCTATTGTCCCTCCGTAACTTCGTCACACGCACTTGGACTAATGGGGCTTGACGACTGTCACAAGCCAACCTTTGCCCCCCAAGGCTGGCTAATACTCGTTTCCCTGGGTCGCGCGGTTTTCAGACGACTGATTTCCCGTCGGATACCCTCGGCGGCGGCGATCACCGCAGTCCTTGCACAGGTGGCCTTTCTTACCGCAGGTCCAGCAGGTCGGTAGTCCTCTTCCGGGCCGCCTCTCCGGTTGCCTTCCGGCTGTGTCGTTGCTGGTGGTGCCGCGACTATCGAAGAAACGGCTTAGCGCCTCCATTAATTCGTCGGCCAGGGGCTTGGTCTCGTTGGTTTTTACTGGTTCGTTGACGTCCACTTGACGCACCCGCGCGTGCATTCTGGATGCCTGTTTTGCCGTCTCAGTGCGTGGCTCAGCGCATCTGCCAGGGTCTTATTGCGCGCGAGACGCAGCGCCTGTTGAGTGTCCGAGTCCCGTAGCCCGTCGGTGAAAGTCTGCGTCGCTATCTGCTCCAGAAAGTCGGCCGGCGCTGTTGGGTAGGCGAGCCTTACGAGGCGTGCGATGTCCATCTCGAACTCCTGCAGGGTTTCCGCGTTCTTCTGTACCCGGGTCCGGAGCTGCATCTGATAGGCCTGCTGAAGATGGCTATCTCCATATCGGGCCTCCATATGGGCGATCAGGGAAGCGTAGTCCTGGGATCCAGTCGGGATGGCCTGAAGGACGTTAAGGGCGTCACCTCTCAGCGCTACAATGAGAGCTGTAGCCTTTTCTGTGTTGTTCCAGTTATTTATGGAACATGCCGCCTCAAACTGACGTAAGTAGGTGCTCCACGGGACCTTTCCGTCGAAGGTTGGGGGCGTCACTCTGCTATGTCCCGTTCCTAATATTCCCGGTGTAACGGTGGGCGGTCGTTGGCGCAGCTCGGCAACTTCCTCTCGTAGAGCGTTGAATTTCTCCTCCACCCCCGTCAGTGGGCGTTGGCGCAGCTCGGCAACTTCCTTTTGTAAGGCGTTGAATTTCTCCTCCACCCCCATCAGCGGGCGTTGGCACAGCTCGGCAACTTCCACTTGTAAGGCGTTGAATTTCTCCTCCACCCCCATCAGCGGTCGTTGGCACAGCTCGGCAACTTCCACTTGCAAGGCGTTGAATTTCTCCTCCACCCCCGTCAGTGGGCGTTGGCGCAGCTCGGCAACTTCCTTTTGTAAGACGTTGAATTTCTCCTCCACCCCCATCAGCGGGCGTTGGCGCAGCTCGGCAACTTCCACTCGTAAGGCGTCGAACTTCTTTTCCACTGCCGTGACTTCCTCACGCAGACCCAGTTCTAATTTCTTAAGGTCCTGTGTCAACTTATTCTGACCGACTTCCATCTTCTTCTGGCCGTCCTCTATCCTCTTCAGGTCCTCCGCTAGCTTATTTTGACCGTCTTCCATCTTCTTCTGGCCGTCTTCTAGTTTGGCAGTTAGGTCCTCGGCTAACTTCTTCTGGCCCTCTTCTAGTTTGGCAGTTAGGTCCTCGGCTAACTTCTTCTGGCCGTCCTCCATCTTCTTCTGGCCGTCCTCCATCTTCTTCTGTCCGTCTTCTAGCTTCTTCTGGCCGTCTTCTAATTTGGCAGTTAACTCCTTGGTTAAATTCTTCTGGCCGTCCTCCATCTTGGTTTCCATGCCATTTAACTTTTCTAGCAATGCTGCCAATTTCTCCTCCATTTTAGTTGTTTGTCTTGTAAAGGGCAAGCACTCACAGGAAAATTAGAGAAAATGACCTGCTCGGGTTTTGAAACCAGGACCGTCAGGTGTTGTGCTTGAGTTCGTAATCCGGCTTCTGACACCAGTTGTTACGTGCCACCCCCTAGTGGCACTTTTGTTAACTGGATTACGGTGGGGGTACAAAGCACAACACCAATTACTGCTTAAAGAAATAATTAACTTTATTGTGGCCAGAAAATTACACTAATCAGCAAATACAAGCAATTAGGAGCCTTACTCCAGTTTCCTCAAGTCTCTTCCTTGAGCGCTCTTGGCCCTTCCACTAGTCAACAGATCACAGAAGTTAATCCGTCCTAATGAGTACGGTGGCCTTGACAGAAACTACCTGCTCCTCTCCATTATGTTCACCGACCACAATTACTTACGATCGCTTGCTGCAAGCTATTTCGCTGTCCACAAGCTGGAGAAACAATGTCACTGGATTTCGTAACTCGCACAGCACTTCGTCACCACACTTCTGTCGCACAAAATAATCGCTCGCACTACCTCGTAAAACACAACAACAACAACTGCTAGACAGGTCGCACTTATATAGCAGGCCGGTGACTCAATAAATGCTTCTAGATCCATCCAGGGTTCACGGCTTCTCGAGGTTTCCATCGCTGGTCCAGTCACGAATATTCTGGACTACCCCTTTGTCCTAGTAGCCCTGTTGCATAAGGCACACGCAATACAGGAGGCAGGCCACAGCCCAGCCCTGGGGCAGTTGTGACTCATGCGGCGAGTGATGACACAAAGTCACAGCCGTAACAATATATTTTATTCTGAGAAATACATCTGTATGATTTAAATACTTGGTGTGATAGTATACTTCGTCATTTGACAACTTTTGATGAGAGTAAGTTGAAAATAAGATTATATATATATAAAATGTGTCATAAACAACAACAACAACAATGCGCATGGGAAGCATTTTACAAATTACTTTTCGAGCACTATGTGAGACGAAGGATATCATTATTCAACTTCCCACAGTAGACCTAGTCTTCTCGGTTATAGAGTCGACAATAACCACTCTATCCTAAGTCATTGTACTGCGCAGATATTTAATTGGATAATATCGGTCATTTATAGCTACAGGCACAGGAAGAGTTAAGGAAATTGTTGGTCGTTTCTATTTAACTAATTATCTCAAAACGAACAGAAAATTTGAGCAGTGTTTTTATTATACTGTGTTTTCAGAAAATAATGTACAGGAGTGAATTTATAATGATTGAAATAAATTACAGTGAAACCTCTCTATAACGGACACCCTTGGTACCATAAATACTGTCCGCTAAAGAGGGGTGTCTACTATAGAGAGGGTTGGAGAAAATGATTGCAATTTGGTACATGCAGTTGTGCAGTATGTGATGAAAACGTAGGGTTACGCGCGGTAAAACAGTCCAGTTTCGTCCGCATTTAAAATGTCTTCCGGCGAATAGCCGTCAGTGATGGAAGGCAATTGTTCTTCCCTGCTTGAAACATTATCCATGTAAACAGTGGAGGATTCTCCGAAAATTGCTCTAAATTTTATATCGTGGCGCTTTCTGAAATTCTTTTGGCAGCCGTTAGAGGCTTTGAAATCTCCGATACCTAATTCTGCTGCGAAATCCAATGCCTTGGCTTGTATCATTGGTCCGGACATAGGGACGTTCTGACTTCTTATTTTGCTGAACCACTCTATCACTGACTTATCAATAACAGCGCAATTACCACTTTGAAACTGTCTAATTTTCAGCTTATTGCCATTAAGACAAAAAAAAAAAAAAAAGTCAACCCCTGGCACTATCCAGCCCATGACGGGCTAAGACGCCATACCTTAATTATCTCTTCTTGCTTTTTCACAATTTCTGCTGCCTGTGTCTTTCCAATCTTAAACTCTTCACATGGTTTCCGTACACCACATTTCTCACGATGTCTACTTTCTCTTTTAAAGTAAAACTTTTAGGAGGAGCCATTTCAGGTGCACTCACTTGCTTTAACGCACAGGTCCTACAATAGATTTAAGAAGTTTCACAGTAAAACTGACCAGATAGTGAAAGTATGAATTCCCTTATCCCGACCATTTCAAGTTCAAGAGAACAATGAAAGCGGTACCCTTAGGCCTAGGTTTATATTTGGAGCAGTGCAGAAGATAGGGGATGGGAAGGTCAGCGCTAACTGGCTTCCAGGAAAGCACGGGATGTTTCTAAAGTACATTAACACAACAGAGTGTTCATACAAGACTAATGGACCTACAGAGATGCGATTTCTTTTCAAAACCAGTGTTGGTTGATTTTTTAAAACGCGGCTGGGGTGTCCGTGTCCGTAATAGCGAGTGTCCGCATAAGAGAGATTAATCACTAATATACTTAATAGGAGTTTGGTCAAGGACCTAGAAAATCGACCGTTATGAAGGGGTAGAGGAGTGTCCGTTAAGAGAGGTTTCACTATTTACTAATTATTATAGTTGAATTGCAGCCAGTGGCCATAGCAGGGCATTTCAATTGAACGCCCGGAGGCTCCCAAACAAGTTCAATTAGTTCCAACTTTGGCTACCAGACGTCACTGTTACTGCCATCCAGCGGTGTCCGTTGACACTTGATAGAGCGTTTCTAACCAAATAACCCACACATTTTGGCTACACAATCAATTGTAGTGGTAGGTTCTTTTACATGCCTTAAATCTTTGACATGGGCCCGCTGGCTTTACGTCGCCTCCGAAGGAAGGTAAAATGAAGGATTTTAACGCTCTTAAAAATGGCGACTACGGTGGCGTAGTTGGTAGCATGCTGAGCTTCTATGCCCAAGGTCACGGGTTCAAACCCTAGTGAGGTCGTCGGATTTTTTAAAAAGTGTTAAAAATCCCTCAGTATGCGTTCCTTCGGAGGGGTAGTAAAGCCGGTAGTCCCATGTCATTGATTTACGGCATTTAAAAGAACCATCCACTAATTACACTACTTGTGTGAAGCTAGATAAAATTATATGTTAGATTTGACTAACGCTCTTAAGTTCCAACATTCCTCGCCAGGAGCCGACTGCGATGGCATCTAGTAACCAAGTTCACAACTAGTTGTCGTTGAGGGTAGCATTTTGTAGCAAAAGTAGGAACTCCTTGATAATGGAATGGGCTCTGTTTGAAATTGAGTTTTTCTCGTTTAATTATCCAACGTGGCAGAAGAGTTCTTTTAAATGCTCATGTATGCTTAAGACTGGTGGATTTTTATACCCTTCAAAACGTCGAAATATCTTGGCTGCTGTAGTATTAATCCGTGGAAACCTTCCTTTGACTAGTTTCGTTATACTGTAGTTTCATCAAATTCTTAGATACATGCGGGAATTCTAAATGCAACAAAAGTATAAATTCCAAATTAACCATCAATGAGTGAATAATAATAATAATAATAATAATAATAATAATAATAATAATAATAATAATAATAATAATAATGATAATAATAATAATAATAATGATAAATCATTGGCTCGCAATCTAGAAATATTGGGAATACATCCTGGTCTACATATCACCATGCCGAAGGCCTTGGAGACCTGTTCCATTGTTCGCTCGTTCCTCAATGTGCCACCTTAAGAGAATTAGCCATATCGTCTTGCAAACAAGCCGACGATATGTTGATATGTCCCACTTATGTGGTGAAATGAATGTGATAACAATAATAATAATAATCATAGACTAGTAATAATGATGATAATAATATTATGACCTCACCTACTGTGGTGTAGATTTTTTGAGTTGGAGCCTTTTAGGTGATCTACTCTCCAATTTTGCCGTTCCGTTTTGTACTGCCATCTGGCAGAGAAACCGGAACTAGACTGGGTGGCATGTGGTTCAGACTTGATAACAGAGGTCTTTTACGAACAGGCTCATAGTGCTGGGAATTTTTCCCGCCCTTTGAAAATCTGACTTCCTCCGCCAGGAATCGAACTCAGATGTATAAATGATAGAGCTTGAATATTTTATTATTTTTCCGTCAAGCACTTTGTTGTTCTGCACCATGCTGCAGTGAGGGATGTCGTCACCCAGTAGCCAAGCCTGACAGTAAGGCGTACAGCTGGGGGATGATACTTGTACATGCACAAAGAAATTTAATATCTGTTGATTAATTAGTAGAGCGGTTTCATCGCTTGGCGCGAACACCATCTTCAGCTACTTGGAAACTGCGACGAGTCATTTTTTATGCATGCAAATGTATGCGTAGCTTTTGTAATTCAATAAATTCTGTGTTCGTCGTTCGTTACTTCCCCACCCCAGGGAGGCACTGCTTGCAGCCCCCAAATGTTGTTGATGGAAATGGCACCAGATGTCACCCTCTCTTGCTGATGCTCTCTTTTATTTTTTGTTAAGTCTTCCTCCTGCTATTTAATATTGGCCGATTAATCGAACCCACTTGGTGTCGACCGGATTCGTCAAGCTTTGCCGATAGTAGATTTCTTTTGTGGTGTGTTCAAACATTTATATCGTGTAGCCGTTAGTCGTTATTCTAAGTTTAAGCACAAATAAAAATATAAAGGATTTTTAAAATTAATTACTCGCTTAGCAGATGTTACAAAAAACAAAAACATTTACCATCATAGGAAAATGTGAGAAAATTGCCGTATTGATTACTAGATAATTAATTAAAATGCTCCGCCAATCAATACAAATTACTGTATATTCAAATTAGTACATGTTTCGGTCCAACAATAGGAACTTCTTCAGCAAATTAGAATTAAACCAAGAAACTAATTTAATAAAACTGTTGAGAAATGAAATTAAGTAAATTATATACAGGATGAAATGAGGAAACTAGAAAAACAATTAATAAGAACGATGAAAATATAAAATCGAATGGGTTTAGTATTCTTGTAAAATGTAAAATAACATAATCAATTTATCCATTAGATAGTCTGATAACCTACGTTTTTGTGGTGACTGTGGTAGTGTGTGTATATGAAATTCAGACTAGGAGTAGAAGTGGGAAACCACGGAAAACCACTTGTGAGATGGCTGGAGTGGAATTCAAACACACCTCTTCTCAGTTTTGCGCGTACCTCTTTCCAGCTCTCAGACCAGAATTAAATTCCTCGAGCCTAGACCTCAGGAGTGTAATCCAAGAATGCTAGCCACTATACAACGAGGATGTCTCACTTAATTGAAGAATACATGAAAGATGCAAAGCCTGCTTCTCGTCATTTATTTCCTGTGCCTGCTGAAAATTCTATTTCTAAGCGAATCGTTGAGTACAAAATAATAACTGCAAAATAATGTTGGTGTCTAGTTGCATGTGGTTTTATGCACTTCAATATTTTCCACTGCTATTAACTGTACCGAAATAATATACTTATTAATAAAAGTTAAAATGAAATAGTGCAAATAGAGCGATTATTAATACAAACTAAGAAAGAACAAGTAGTTTCGTGAAGAACTATACAGCCTATTTTCTTATATCCTACTTATGTTAATTGCCACTATCAACATACAAAATTTCAGTTTGATTGCTGTAATAGATTCGTAGATATTGAGAACCAACTAAATATTTCGGATGGTCGCCATGTTGGATTTTATATATGTAGGTCCTAGAGTTAGCCTATGTTCTGTTACATGAAAATTATTGTGTACGTGTAGCATTCAAACTTCAATCGCATGATTAGGACACAAGAAGTAACAACGAGATTTTAAAATTTCGCACAGCTGCCATCTTGTGGTTATGGAAACAATTGAAATAAATTAGATGCCAGTGGATTAACATTCGTATAAGGATTTACTGTACCAAATTTCACTGCACTCGGATGGTTAAATTGCGAGAAACGTCCATGTGAATATTTATACTTCGCGTCGCCGCCATGTTGGATTTGTGATCACCAGATTATTTAAAGTCCTATAGGTGAACTTATGTTCATAGCCCCTATGAACATAAAAAAATCAGTTTGATTGCTATAATAGATTTGTAGATATTCAGAGCCGTCTAAATATTTCGGATGGTCGCCATGTTGGATTGTTAAATGTATAGGCCATAGAGTCATGTACCATTAAAGGACAATTATTGCGTAGGTTCATTATTCAAACTTTCACTTCGATCGCATGATTACGACACAAGAAATAAGAACTTAATTTTAAAATTCGCACAGCCGCCATCTTGAGGTTATGTAAACGATTGAACTAAATTAGATACCAGTGCATTACAATGTGTATAATCATTTCCTGTACCAAGTTTCATTGCGTTTGGAACATTAAATCGCGAGAAAGGTCTATTTAAAATTTTCAAATTCGCTTGGCCGCCATGTTTGTTTTGTAGTTAACCGGTTTTTGAAAGTCTTATAGATGAACTTCCAGCAGTGCCTTTTTTTTTCTCCGTACACAATTTCAGGGTGATACCGCTAATAGTTTCAGAGATATAGAATGCCGGTGAAATATTTCGCACATCCGCCATCTTGTGGTTATGTAAACAATTGATCGAAGTTAGATATCGGTGCATTACAATGTGTATAAACATGTACTGTACCAAGTTTTATTGCGTTTGGTTGGTAAATCGCGAGAAACGTCTATTTAATAGTCGCATATTCGCTTGGCCGCCAAGTTGGTTTTGTAGTTACCAGTTTTTCAAAAGTCACATAGGTAAACTTCTTGTAGTTCCCTTTATCACCGTAAACAATTCCAGGGTGATATCGGTAATAGTTTCGGAGATATTGAATGCTGGTGAAATATTTCGCACAGCCGCCATGTTGGATTGGTGAGATGTAACAAAATTTGAAGGACACGGTCGGGGTCATCCGGAATAGTGCTATGAACTTACCGAGTTTCATTGAAATCGCTCCAGCCGTTTATAAGTTATTAGGACACACACACACACACACACACACCATCACACACGCACACACACACGGAAAAAAGGTGATCTCATAAGCCTATTTTTTCAAAATTGAAAATAGGCTAAAAATATGGGAATTTAAAAAAAATCAAGAGAGATTCCAACCATCTATTTTTAATTTTGGACGAGAAGGCTACTCACTCAGGTAACAATGCACACGTTTTATTGTTTACTATTTATTTTATACATTGATATGAAATTAATTATTCTTATTAAATTGATCCGTATCAATACATTACTCAAAAGTTCGAAACACTGGTGTTCCACCTTATCAATACTATCTAAGAGAATACAATCATTGTACATGTTTGCGGCCATTTAGGTCCTTCTTCAGCGAATAATGAACAAGTATGCAGAGTTCGATTTGATTGTCGTTGTACACTTCAAAATTGAATTATTTACAAAACATCATTCAACTAAAATGAAATGTATGCTAAAACCAAAGATGATGTAACAGCTTTAGGCACAACTATACAATTTGTACTATAAAACTATTGATAAATCCTAATAAAATGTATAAAATACTTATAACTAGGGCTCGGATTTTTAGGTTCTAAAAATCAGGAAAATATTTATTTTTTATGTATTAAAATACCTGAAATATGTGACAAAAATGTAAAAATATTTAATTATAATTTAGTTTTTTTGTCGTGTGGCCTCCTGAGAGGCCGAGTGCAGGTCTTTCTAGTCGACGCCCGTGGGCGACCTGCGTGTCGGGATGAGAGATGGAATGAAGATGAATGAAACTGGCCAAGGATGTGGAAGGAAGCGGCCGTGGCCTGTCAGAAGGTACCGTCCCAGCATTTGCTTGGTGTTGAAAATGGGAAACCACGGACAACCATTTCAAGGACGGCCAACGGTGGGTCTCGAACCCACGCGTCTACTGAGTCAGCAGAGAGCTTGCCCCTATGGCCTAACGCTGCGCTTTAGCCAGCGTAGCCACTACTGTCGGTATTTAGTTTATTAATGTGAATATAAGCAATAGTCAGTACTCACGAATGCAATTTATGCTATGCCTTACTGACTGCTGACGAATTACAATACACAACGAGATACATCTTCAGGTTGTCCATCACAAATCACCGACGATTATTGCGAAACACTTCTTATAAATGTGCGAAACATGGGCAAAATGCTTCTTGGCCTCGAGGTGTGGTGAAACTTGGATCGCTGTTCAGCCTTGATTGCTTTCCCACATGATTGGCAGGGCAGAACGTCCCCATCAGAAGTAAAATTATCCTTAAATTCTGCAACATACTGCTGCAGACGATAATTTGTTGTTGCTTTTACTTTAGGCATCGTAGAACCAGTGGCGAATCCAGAGGGGGGCACCAGGGGCAAGTGCCCTCCCTGAAAAACCAGTTGTTTGCTACATTGATATTGCCGATAAAAATGATTGTTTCTCCAAACTGCGCTGCAAGTAAAATCTTTGCTCTATTGCCTGCATTCATGTAGCCTATGGGGTCAATGTTTGTTATCATATAGTATGTAATGGCAACACTGTTAATATAATCCCTACATCGACAGTGTTGCAAGTGCAGAGAGATCTTTTAGCAACCTGCAACTTGTCAAATCATGGCTACGAACGCGAATGACAGAGGAAAGGTTGAATGGCTTGTCTGTTATTTGTTCACCGTGGTATAAATGTTGACGTTGAAAAGGTTCTATAACGTTTCTCTAAAGGGGGTAAACGAATGATCGCCCTGGATTTTATTTTGTAATAGGCATGTATTTTGCCTAGGATAGTCACCGAATAGAATCCCAATCAGTATTCAATACAATTTTTTTTAAAATTTATATTTATGTGACTAGTAGTGACTCAGTGACTGACAGTGTTGGTACTATGTACATATTTTGTAACATTTGTGTAGTAGACTTGTAGGCCTATATTGTCTTCAGATAGTCACTATGATTGCAAATGTTTTTAATACACATTGGACTGTGTAATGTGCATTACAATGTGGAAATGTAGGCTACATATTTTGTGCAATTTGTACTAGCTGACAAAGAAACATGGTGGTGGAGTGAGGAGGTACAGAAGATCGTAAAAGCCAAAAGTGATGCAAAGAAGTTATGGGATAAGTCAGGTAGACAAGAGGATAAAGAGAACTACACAAGATGTAATAAGGAAGCAAAGAAGTTAGTAGCACAGTCAAAGGCACAAATGATGGATCGGCTGTACGAAGAATTGGAAACTACAGATGGTGAAAGAAAAGAATTCAGAATAGCGCCGGCGAGAGATAAAGACAAGAAGGACTACACCCAAATAAAGCAGATCAAATATGAAAATGGTCTAGTATTAACGGACCATTCCGACATCAAGTGCAGATGGAGAAACTACTATGGAAAACTTCTCAATGAAGAGAACCCAAGGGTATAATTAGGAGAAGGAGAACAACACCAGGGTCTGACAATAGATATTAGAAGAGAAGAAGTAACATTAGCAATTAGGAAAATGAGAAACGGAAAGGCAACAGGGCCCGATGTATTCCAGTTGAAGTGTGGAAGTATCTGGAGAAAGATGGGATCGACATGTTGCTGGATTTAATGCAAAAAATGTACTCTCAAGAAATAATACCTGATGAATGGAGAGAAAGTATGTTAGTGCCTATATGCAAAGAGAAGGGGGATATTCAGGACTGTGCTAACTACAGGGGCATTAAGTTAATGTCCCATACCATGAAAATCTGGGAAAAAGTGATAGACAAGAGGATCCGTGATGAGACTAGCATTGGCGAGGAACAATTTGGCTTCATGCCAGGAAAAGGGACCACAGACGCAGTATTTGCCCTGAGACAATTAATGGAAAATTATCGTGAAAGACAGAAGGGATTACACTTCGCATTCATGGACCTAGAGAAAGAGTATGTCCGGGTGCCCCGGGGAGAAGTCTGGAGATGTTTACGAGCGAAGGGAGTCCCAGAGAAGTACGTGCAGTTGGTTCATGAAATGTACAAAGAAGCAAGAACACAGGTTAGAAGCAGCGTTGGACTTACAGATTGGATTCCGGTTCGAGTAGGTTTACACCAAGGTTCGGCTTTAAGTCCATATCTGTTTGACCTAATTCTGGACGAAATGTCTTGTGGATTAAGAGACCAAGCCCCCTGGTGCATGATGTTTGCGGACGACATTGTGTTGTGTAGTACCACCAAAGATGTCATAGAGGAAAAACTGGAACAGTGGAGGGCAGCCTTGGAAGACAGAGTACTCAGGATTAGCAGGAAGACTGTGATCAAGACTGTGAGATCAGAATGCAATGGGAAACGTTAAATAGAGTGGATGAGTTCAAATACCTGGGTTCGGTGGTGACTGAAGATGGAAATCTGGATGTGGAAGTGTCACACAGGATTCAGGTAGGATGGATGAACTGGAGGAAAATGTCAGGAGTGCTCTGTGACCGCAGGATCAAGCCTAAGGTTAAGGGGAAAATATATAAAACTGTCGTAAGACCTGCATTGCTGTATGGCTCCGAAACTTGGCCTGCACGCAAAACGCACACAAACAGGCTTGACGTCACGGAAATGATAATGCTCAGGTGGATAAGTGGAGTGACTAAGCGTGATAGAGTGGAAAATGTCAAAATAAGAGGAACATTGAAGGTTGCGGAAATATCTAAGAAGATACAAGAAAAGCGACTTCAATGGTACGGGCAAGTGAGAAGAATCCTACGTGGGGAGGAAGATGCTAGACATGCAAATACAGGGAGTGAGAATGCGAGGCAGACCAAAACGAAGATGGATGGATTGTGTACGGGAAGACCTCAGAGAAAAACAGTTGTCAGAAGAGGATGTGCATGACCGGGTTAAATGGAGGAGAGCTGTCAGAAACATCGACCCAACATAGGAGTGGGAATGATGTAAAGAGAAAGAAGAAGAAGAAGAAAAGTTTTTTTACATAATGAAAATGACTTAAAATATAAACCATTTTAATATAATGAATTTCTTGTAGAATTATAAAATACTAGCAGTAGTACCCGGCTTCGCCCGGTGGAATGATGATAATATTTCAGTCTCCTTAACACTCAACGTCATTGATGAAGATGATACTGACGACGACTGCTATTGAACGGGTATAATAAACTTACAATCTAATAGAAATACATATTTTTAAATTACCGGCGAGTAAGACTGTGGTGTTGCCTAGTAGTATAATGGGCGTAACATCTAGGTCATTTTCCCTTTTGATGAGGATGACAATGAAGACTGCTACTACTGAACGGGTATATTAAACTTACAAACTAATGGAAATACACATTTTATAAATCACAGGCAATGAAGACTGTGGTGTTGCTTAGTAGTACTGTATAATGGACGTAACATCTAGGTCATTTGCCCTTTTGATGCGGATGATAATGAAGACGACTACTACTGAACGGGTATATCAAACTTACAAACTAATGGAAATACACATTTTAAAATCACAGGCCATGAAGACTGTGGTGTTACTTAGTAGTATAATGGACGTAACATTTAGGCCATTTGCCCTTTTGATGAGGATGATAATGAAAACTACTGTTGAATTGACACGACAAACTTACAAACTACCGTGATATAAAGAAATATTTCAAAATTCACAGGCGATGAAGACTTATTGTGTGTGGTGATTAGTGGTATAATGGGCGTAACATCTAGGTCATTTGCCCTTATGATAATAATAAGGTAATGAAAAATGACTACTAAACGAACATGGTGTAATTTTAAATCTGATATAGGCAATTTAGATTTCTACCTTCGATGTCTTCCAAAGTCTGAACGTTATTTTCTGGCTTAGGCCTATACTCGATGCGTGTAGTGAAAGAGCTTATCGAGTCCAAGCTGCACGAATCGCAGATGATGACGATATATGATGACAGACGTTCGGGGGGGGGGGTTCCCGGTCCTATTCACATTGACCGGTGAATCACTCATTCTTTCATAACACTACAGTGGTTTGAGCAAAGACCCTGTATGAACATCGGCATAGTCAGCAATGCCAGGTAACACGGCGGGGTCTGGACATTTCCCTCATGTCAACTCGCGATGAATCAGCAAGCTATTCTCACACCTGGCCCCCTCCTCTCCCCACCACCCACCAGGGTCTCTCAACTTGTTGGACGTGGGTTTGCGACCACGGGACCCCAACTGAGTCCGGCATTGCTTCTACTTACTGGTGCCGGGCTCCTTTCAGTTCTCTTTCCTGTAAGCCTCCCTTGGTCAAACTCTTGTTCTCTTCCGACCCCGATGGTATCAGGGTATCCGAGGCCTAGCGACTCTTTCACTTTCCCGCCTTAATTGGCCCTTGTCTAATCATTCCTGATAGCCTCATTCTTCGAGGTGTCAGCCTTCTTTTTCTTTTCTTAATATCTCATGTCTTCTGCTCAAGACCCTCAAGGAGGCAGGGTGCACTTCTGGTGCACCCTGGATAGTGCTACATCCTCAAGGGCTCATGGCTGGTGAGTTCGGCAGATGGCAACCCTGAGGGTTTCCTGAGCTGGTTCGGTTTTACCCCTTTTTTCCATTGCCTTTAGGACGGACCCTGTCCTCTTTCCGGGAATGGACTGGTCTGTCCGCAATTTCAAGCAGACAATGTTACTCGCAGGGTACCAAAGGGTAAGTATACAAATTTTGGTTCTGAACGGTGAAACGGTGTAGATTTGTGCCAAAGGGCCTAAATGCTGGGAATGGGGTGATCTGTCCGCAATTTCAAGTGGACAGGGTTACCCGCAGGGTTCGAAAGGGTAAGTATACAAATTTTGGTTCGGATCGGTGAAACGATAAAGATTTTTGCCAAAGGGCCTAAATGCAGGAAATGGGGTGGTCTGTCCGAAATTTAAGGTGGACAGTGATATTCACAGAGTTACAAAGGGTAAGTATACACATTTTGGTTCAGATCGGTGAAGCGGTGTAGATTTTAGCCAAGGGGCCTAAATGCAGGGAATGGAGTGGTCTGTCCGCAATTTCAAGCAAACAGTGTTACTCGCAGGGTACCAAAGGGTAAGTATACACATTTTGGTTCTGATCGGTGAAACGGTGTAGATTAGGGTCAAAGGGCCTAAATGCAGAGAATGGGGTGGTCTGTCCGAAATTTCAAGTGGACAGGGTTACCCGCAGGGTTGCAAAGGGTAGGTATACAAATTTTGGTTCGGATCGGTCAAACGGTGTAGATGTTTGCCAAAGGGCCTAAATGCAGGAAATAGGGTGGTCTGTCTGAAATTTTAAGTGGACAGTGTTATTCACAGGGTTACATAGGGTAAGTATACAAATTTTGGTTGAGATCGGTGAAACGGTGTAGATTTGGGTCAAAGTGCCTAAATGCAGGGAATGGGGTGGTCTGTCCGAAATTTCAAGTGGACAGGGTTACCCGCAGGGTTCCGAAGGGTAAGTATACAAATTTTGGTTCAGATCGGTGAAACAGTGTGGATTTGTATACATAACAGACAGACAGACAGACAGACAGACAGACAGACATTGAGCTTTATATATATAGATGGTGGTTGGATGTAGTGTGTGTAGATTAAACACACATTTAGTAATTTTATTACATATTTTCTGTAGCTACTCTGAACTCCTAGAGTGCCCCCTCCGAGGTCACTTCTGGATCCTCCACTGCGTAGAACTGCCTTACACTTCACAGTGCCAGAAATAAACTGCATGTGAGTGACACTGGTTCCAGGCAGCTGGGAGAGGTCTAGCACGGGGTGCAGTATGGCTATGGACATGGAAATCCCCGGCTTCCACAGTGAGTGGCACGGGGCAACAAGTTAAGAATAACACAGTTGCAAGCTGACATACGCTCTTCATGAAGATTAGATAGCTCACAGGTTCTTCCCCGTTGAAGTAACACAGAACAAAACGGCAATAAACTGAAAGATCTAGCATACTTATTTAAAAAACTGTAAATATTATGTCTTTTTATGTGCTAATAAGTGAAAAGCAGGAATTTATGTATTTATAGGAAAAATGCTTAAAATATGTATTTACATAAACAAATATTTACTTAGCCTACCTAAAAATCCGAGTCCTACTTATAACACTGCCGGTGTTTTAGGTTACGATTTTGCAGAGATTACTTTATTTAGGTTGGAGTCTGTGATTCAATTGCAGCCTAGTCGGTGATTGTCTAAACTAGTTATCTTCTGTGTTAGATGCAATCGTATGAACTACGTGTGTGTATATCTTTTAAGTTGGAGTCATTTAGGCGATCTACTCTCCATTTTGACGATCCGTTTAGCACTGCCATCTGACAGAGAAACCAGAACTCTATTGGGCGTCGGTCAATACATGTGAGGTTTTCGAAGTGAAATACTGTGGTTCGGATTCCACGTTAAAAGGAGGTCCTGTGACTCATGATCTCAAGATTAACGGTTACGTTAAACTATAAGCTTTTTCTATTGGGCGATCTACAGCCTATATGTAATTAAATTTGTCCTGTGATCACTGAATGTGACACGAGAGATCTTTTACCAGCCAACCGTATTATTATCTAAATCAGAAATATAGTTAATAGGAAAAATATGCAGTGAATTTCCATATGGAGCGATGACCAAGATTTTCTCCATTGACATATCGAAGTGAAATAAACAAACACATATTGTCTTCAGTATGGCAAAGTTGGGCGTGGTGGCACAGTGGTCAAGCTCTTGGCCTCCACGAAGGAGGACCGGGTTTGATTCCCGGCCAATGCATGCGAGATTTCCGAAGTGAAATGCTATGTCCGTGGTTCGGATTCCACCTAAAAAGGAGGTCCCGTGGCTCATGATCGCTTTATTAACGGTCACGTAAAACTAAAAGCTTCCTTTCCATTTTAGTATGGTAAGTCGTGTGGTTATTTTCCCCTTATTTCTAGGTACAGCGATTTTTCGGTTAGGGGAGACAAGTTTATGTTACGTAACATCTCCAGCGTGAGGTCATTCAACTTCGTAGATTACGGTGTTAGAGATAATCGTTCAGAAAGTGGGTTGTAATTAGTAGTGGAGCTATTACTCGGTCAGCCGGTTGAACAGCACTCTATGGCTCATCATTCTCGCTGTTCACACTCGTCCAATACCGGCGACAAGTTCAAGTGCTTTATAAATGTATGTTCGAGACATCACTCCTTAGACTGGGTTATTGCAACTGTCCAAATCCCCCACCCTGAGCTAATCGTTTCACTCTGTATAGCTACTGCACCATACTTACAAGGCAATCTATTTAACATGTTTATCATCCAGGCTCACAGGATGGAGCTGCGTCGTGTATCGGTGAAGCCTACGAATCTACGATCTAACTATTTAACATTTTTTAACCTTGACCTTCTCCCACAGTTCTTGCTCTCCATCCTTTTTCATTAATTTAGTTATCTATTCCTGAGTGCCTCAGTGTGTGCCATCCTATTTCTTTAGATCTCGTCAAAGACATCTCTCCTCCACTGCTCGCCTGTCTTCATATTACTCTACCTCCCTATCTAATCATTGTCCTGTAACACCACATCTCAAATTATTTTAATTTCCTCTTTTCTACTTTGCTTGCCTCACCAAGGCAGACCGGGTTCGTTTCCCGGTCAATGCATGTGAGATTTTATAAGTGAAATATCACGTCCTGTGGTTCGGATACCACGTAAAAATGGAGGTCCCTTGGCTCTCGATCGCGAGGTTAACGGTCACGTAAAATTACATGCTTCCGTTTTTTCCTTTTCTGCTAAACCAACATTTCAAGTTCACTTCCATAAGTGCCACTCTCTAGCTTTAAAATATGACTTTTGAATCAATATTTAATGCCAGAATATTTTATTTTGTGGGCATAATTTTACTGCTTTGCTTCGCCCACCGCTGCTAATTTTGCTTTCCGGTTGTAGAATTCACATACTTCCTTCACATACTGCCAATTCGATGTAAATTTGGTATCTAAATTCTTCCTTCTGCATTCCATTAATTTTGTTTTATTTTTTATTAGCAGAAGTGCCTGGCTTCACCCGGTGGATTCATTTGTTTTGTGGATGATAGTGAATACTACTACAGAACTAGCACATGATACTCAAACTAACAGAAAAAAAATATTTTTGTGTTGTTGGTGGTAGTGAGGGTGATAAGTAGTACAGTATAATGGACGTACCCCCGTGTGGGTGCGGGTTAGAATACACCCACGGTATGCCCTGCCTGTCGTAGGAGGCGACTAATAGGGCCGACATGGCCGAATAACTTGCCAGTTTTTGATTTGTTCAGACCCCCTGTGGATGGGGAGGGCAGAATTCATCCATGGTATCCCCTGCCTGTCGTAAAAGGCGACTTAGAGGGGGTCGATTTTGGTTTTCTGGTCCCAGCTCTGGTTTGACCAATAGAAATAAACATGCATGCTGTTAGGGGAAGGGCCACCAGCTTGGCCATCTGGCCAGAAAGCCTAGACGGTATGCCCCATCCCGTCAGGTGGGTGCGCCATGTACCCTACAGTAGTATCCGCCTTACAACGAAGGTCCCTGCATGGCCGAATACTGGAGCTGCATAAATCCTGTGCATGCCGAGGGGAAAGTGCCCGAGGCACTGGGACCCCGGGCAATATCTGCTATGCCAGGTAGGTATTGCCTTGGCTGGGTGGCGCCCACAGTGATAGCCCCCGTTCGGAGTGGGCAGTATTCGGGGAGGATTTCGTCCGGGATGCCATCAAAGCGATCACGGACACCTGTACAGGGTGGCACCCTTAAAAAGCCGTCTCTGGAGTGTCGAGCTAATCCCAAGGTGTATACGCCTTGGGATGAAACCTTTAACAAACGATTTGCGACAGATAGATCACCTCGCTACCTGGTAGCTACCAGGACAGATGGGGATCATTTCAAGCTCGTAAAATCGATCATTTTCGCTGAGGAAATCGAGGGGAAATTTGGTGATCTTAACGGGATTTCCAAGCTCCGGAACGGGCAGCTCTTGCTGCATACCGTTAGCCGGCAGCAAACCGAAGCGTTGTTGGAATGCACGCAATTCGGCGAAATCCCCGTTAAGATCATAAAGCACGAAACGCTGAATGAGGTCCGTGGAGTTATTTTCCATCGTGACCTCATTTTGAATAGCGATGCTGAACTGTTGCGGGATCTGGGGAAGAGTGGCGTCACAAAGATTAGGCGCAACACCCGAAAGATTGGGGAAAAGAGCGTCGATACCGGCGCTTTTATTCTCCATTTTGAGGGTGAGGTTGTACCTAAGCAGGTGAAGGTCACATCGTACCACTGCGATGTGCGACCGTACATCCCTCCACCTATGCGCTGCTACCAGTGCCAGAGATTCGGGCATGTTTCCGCCAGGTGTACTGAGAAGGCCGTATGTAGAGAGTGTGGCAAGGGAACACATGAGGGTGACGAGAGGTGTACGCCTCCCCCGATATGTCCCAACTGCCAAGGAAGTCACTCTCCACGGTCAAAACAGTGCCCTGAATTCATTATGGAAGCCAAGATCCAGGAAATCAGGACTCTTGACAGGCTTTCATATCACGACGCTCGCAAGAGGTACCGTGATATGAATACCCCTGAATTTCGGGTATCGTTTGCAGCTGCAGCGACGCCCTCAATCACCCCTGCCGTTAAAGTTTCCAGTGAGGTACCCTCGATGTCCTCTTTTAGTACGAGTTTGAAATCTCCCCTCGCTGTACCAGCGAGCACTGTCAGCCCGAAGGAGGTCCCAAAACCTTCTTCGGCCACGGTTAAGAAGGCGCCGGTTTTAACACCTAAACCGGCGAATTCGGAGAAGAAGTCCTCTTCTTCTCAGAAACGGTCGGCGAACAAGTCTTCCCCAGCTAAAGGGGGAAAGAAGACTTTGCCGACCAGGGCTGGTCCTTCTTCCAGCCCACCTAATACGAAAAATATAGGGGAGAAGAGGGAGACGGTTCGTCGCCGTCTCTCTCGCCCTCCTGCTGATGGGGTGGCTACTGTCTCTGCTGGCCTTTCCGCTCCCACGACCACCAAGGGAGCGAAGCCTGCTGAAGCCAAGCCCGTCCGTATGGAGGAATTCCCCTATAGAAAAGAAAATACACACATCAAAAAAAGTGTTGCATCACCTCGGTTCCAAGAGTTCCGGAACCGTTAAATACAAAGGGAATAGAGATCAACACAAACAACATTTCAGCTCGTTTTATTGCTCATGAGACCCACACATTGCATGTTGTACCATCATACAGCTAGACTTTCAGCATTTGTGGTCCAGATTGCAGTACACACCACTACCTCTAATACCCAGTAGCACGTCCTCTTGCATTGATGCATGCCTGTATTCGCCGTGGCATACTATCCACAAGTTCATCAAGACACTGTTGGTCCAAATTGTCCCACTCCTCAACGACAATTCGGCGTAAATCTCTCAGAGTGGTTGGTGGGTCAAGACGTCCATAAACAGCCCTTTTCAACATATCCCAGGCATGTTCGATAGGGTTCATGTCTGGCGAACATGCTGGCCACTGTAGTCGAGCGATGTCGTTATCTTGAAGGAACGCATTCACAAGATGTGCACGATGAGGTCGAGAATTGTCGTCCATGAAGACAAATGCCTCTCCAATATTCTGCCGATATGGTTGCACTATGGGTCGGAGGATGTCATTCAGGTATCGTAAAGCCGTTTCGGAGCCTTCCATGACCACCAGTGGCGTACGTCGGCCCCACATAATGCCACCCCAAAACATCAGGGAACCACCACCTTGCTGCACTCGCTGGACAGTGTGTCTAAGACGTTCAGCCTGACCAGGGTGCCTCCAAACACGTCTCCGACGATTGTCTGGTTGAAGGCATATGCGACACTCATCGGTGAAGAGAACGTGATGCCAATTCCGTGGGGTCCATTCAGCATGTTGTTGGGCCCATCTGTACCGCGCTGCATGGTGTCGGGGTTGCAAAGCTGGACCTCGCCATGGACGTCGGGAGTGAAGTTGCGCATCATGCAGCCTATTGCGCACAGTTTGAGTTGAAACACGACGTCCTGTGGCTGAACGAAACGCATTATTCAACATGGTGGCATTGCTGTCAGGGTTCCTCCGAGCGGCAATCCGTAAGTAGCGGTCATCCACTACAGTAGTAGCCCTTGGGCGGCCTGAGCGAGGCCTGTCATCGACAGTTCCTGTATCTCTGTACCTCCTCCATGTCCGAACAACATCGCTTTGGTTCACTCTGAGACGCCTGGAAACTTCCCTTGTTGAGAGCCCTTCTTGACACAAAGTAACAATGCGGACGCGATCGAACTGCGGTATTGACCTTCTAGGCATGGTAGAACTACAGACAACATGAGCAGCGTACCTTCGTCCTGGTGGAATGACTGGAACTGATCGGCTGTCGTACCCCCTCCGTCTAATAGGCCCTGCTCATGCATGGTTGTTTACATCTTTGAGCAGTTTTAGTGACATCTATGAACAGTCAAAGGGACTGTATCTTGGATACAATATACACAGTCAACGTCTATATGCCGGAGATCTGGGAACCGAGGTGATGCAAAACTGTTTTTGATGTGTGTAGATCGGCGCAGGAGAGGGGAACGGTTCAGCGCCGTTTCTCTTCCTCTCCTAAAGGCAGGGCTGCTCACGTATCTGCTGGCCATCCCGCTCCCACCACTACCAGTGGAGCGGTGCCAGCAGGAGCGATCTTGTTTTATAAGGACCCAGCGTCTGTG
Organism: Meconema thalassinum; assembly: GCA_946902985.2. Taxonomy (NCBI): domain Eukaryota; kingdom Metazoa; phylum Arthropoda; class Insecta; order Orthoptera; family Tettigoniidae; genus Meconema; species Meconema thalassinum. The sequence goes on from OX336388.2 coordinate 673,511,881, forward strand.
GGGAAGGGACCATCTACTTCCCCAAACACACGTCGGCGCCGATCCAGAAAGAAATCTCTTCGGGGCGTGTCGGGGACAGACACCCAGTCTTCGGACCGGGAGAAAGTCCCTCGACACCGCTCTCGCTCTTCCCCAAGAGCGAGACTCGTGAGGTCCGACGACGACCGCGCGCAACCCAAGAGAACGCCCGCTCCATTTTCTTCGTCTTCGGAAGGAGATATGGAGATTGAGGTGCGCTCTCCTGCCCCATCATCTCCAACTAGAGATGGGGAAGGGAGGCAAACGGTCAAGCATAAGTAGAAGACCCACTTCTACTTAAAGTCCACACCATGGCACTATTACAATGGAACTGTAATAGCTATTCTGTTCATCTCGCTGAGTTACGACAATTAATATCTTCTTTTTCGGAAACCATTGTCTGTCTTCAGGAATCCAGGTTTCGTCCTGGACATGAGACAACAATGCGTCACTTCAAACTCTTCTCTAAAGACCGGGTGGACGGAGCTGTGGCCGCTGGTGGCGTCTGCACTCTCGTCCACTCTAGCCTCTTTAGTGAAGAGGTGCCGTTGCGTACTCAGCTAGAGGCAGTTGCAGTTCGTACTTCGTTGCCAGTAATGGCAACAGTATGTAACGTGTACTTCCCGCCTGATTCTCAGCCGGATTACGACCAGCTGGTGGATCTAGTCTCTCAGCTCCCCCCTCCTTTTCTCCTTCTGGGAGATGTTAATGCCCACAACACCATTTGGGGCTCCGCTACCACTAGCGGTAAAGGGAGAGATTTTGAGAGGCTGATCAGGCGGCTGGATCTGTGTCTGTTGAACACAGGGGAACCTACGCACTTCTCTATTGCACACGGTACTTATTCAAGTATCGATATTACCTTGTGCAGTCGTTTCCCTGCTACAGTGGGGTGTACACGATGACCTTTGTAATAGTGACCATTTTCCAATTATCGTTACTCTTCCGAACCAGAGAGCCATCGAGTTACCAAGTCGATGGCTTCTCCGTCGGGCTGATTGTCCAACTTTCACGGCACGTGCGGTGTTTGCCGAAGATACCTTTGAGAGTGTCGACGATCATACCATTCACATAACGAATGGTATTTTGGCTGCTGCTGAGGAAACAATACCTTCCTCATCCGGTAACTCACGCCGGAAGCTTGTTCCTTGGTGGACAGCCGAGATTGCAGCAGCCATCGTCGACGTGCTTTCAAATACTATCGGAGGCAAAACACTATGGCCAACCTTATCACCTTCAGAAGGATGCGTGCTAGAGCCCGATATCTGATTCGGGAGAGTCGACGTGGGAAAAGTATGTGTCGTCTATGACGACGCATACTCCTTCATCTCAAGTGTGGACTAAGCTTCGTCGGATCTCCGGACTCCCGACATCACTGTCGATACCCGGAGAGTCCATCAATGGAGTCATCATCACGGACCATCTCGCAATTGCCAACAGCATTGGCTCGCACTTCTCCGATGTGTCCTGTTCCGGCAGTTACGATCCTACATTTCTGACTCTGAAGCGGGAGGCAGAGACTCACCCCTTGTCCTTTGCCACTGCTGCTTCGGAGTCCTATAATGTACCATTCTCTGCATGGGAACTGCGCAGTGCGCTTGCATTGTGCAGAGATACGGCTCCTGGACCGGATAACGTACATAATCAAATGTTAAAACATCTGTGCGAATCCAATATTAAAAAACTCTTGATGCTCTTCAATCGTATATGGATTGAAGGGGAGTTTCCATCTCAATGGCGAGAGGGGATCGTGATACCGATTCCTAAGGCTGGAAAGGATCCCAAGTTTGTAAGCAGCTATAGGCCCATTTGTTTGACAAATGGCCTATGTAAGCTGCTCGAAAAGATGGTGAACCGTCGACTGGTGTAGTTCTTGGAGGAGAAAGGTCTCCTGTCTGAGTGCCAGTGTGGATTTCGCTCTCATAGGTCCACCACTGACCATCTGGTGCGACTTGAGAGCGCCATACAGGGGGCATTTTTCCGAAAGCAGCACCTAGTCACGGTCTTCTTTGACCTCGAGAAAGCCTACGACACCACATGGCGCTACGGGATCCTTTCCACCCTTCACAAGTGGGGACTCCGTGGTAACCTACCGACTTTCCTTGCGAATTTCATGTCCGTCCGGCTCTTCCGTGTAAGGGTCGGTAGGACATTATCGCAATACTATAATCAGGAAAATGGAGTTCCTCAGGGTTCAGTGCTGAGTGTCACCTTGTTCGCGATTGCCATAAATGGCATTGTTGCCGCCGCCGGGTCCGCGGTAGTTCCATCGCTGTATGTAGACGATTTAGCTCTGCATTACAGCTCTGGAAGTATGGCAGTCGTGGAACGGCAATTGCAGCTAGCTATCAACCGGGTCGACAGGTGGGCTCACGACCGGGGTTTTCGTTTTTCAGCAGCGAAAACCTCCGTCGTCCATTTTTGTCGGCTCCGGAGGCTACATTTACACCCTGAACTACATCTCAGGGATGCTGCGTTGCCGTTGGTTGACACTTATCGCTTCCTGGGGCTCTATTTTGATAGCAAATTAACGTGGCAGCCCCATATACGGCAATTAAAAATGACATGTCTCAGGAAACTGAATATGCTCAAGTTTCTTAGTGGTACTTCGTGGGGGGCTGACCGTGCGGTGCCGCTACGGTTCTACCAGGCCCTCGTCCTGTCCCGGCTCGACTATGGTTCTGCGGCATACGGTTCAGCAAGGCCGGCAACCTTGAAAATGCTGGACAGTATCCACCATAGTGGCGTTAGGCTGGCTACCGGTGCCTTCCGGACCAGCCCGATACCCAGCCTACTCGCCGAATCGGGTGTTCCACCTTTAAATTATAGACGCCAACATATGCTTTTAGCATATGCTGCCAATGTGCGTCAAATGCCGCAACACCCGACCTATCAAGCTCTCTTCGGTACCCAAAACCACCAGGGGTACGCCAACCGGCCTCGTGCCACTCGGCCAGTTGGTATTAGACTTGATAGCTCGTGTACTGAAATAGGAGTGGCTGTAGGTCCCTGTATGATCCGGACATCTAGCGAGGTGCCTCCGTGGCAAGTCCCGCGTCCGGAAATTCGGTTAGATCTTCACCGAGGTCCTAAGGTGAACACGGATGCCTCCGTTTACCGGAGGCAGTTCCACAGCATAGTTCACCAATTTCCGGACGCTGGCATTCTCTACACGGATGGTTCGAAGGTAGACGAGAAGGTGGGGTGTGCTTACGTTATTGATGGTGCAAATACCAAGATCTCTTTGCCTGAGGCCTGTAGTGTGTTTACTGCGGAGCTCGTTGCCATCTATGAAGCTTTGCAGTTTGCACTACAGGATGCACGAATCCACTTTCTCGTGTGTACCGACTCTTTGAGTTCGTTGCAGTCAATTGCTACATGTTTCCCGCAACACCCCCTAGTGCAGCGAATCCACGACCTACTAGCCGGGCTGTGCCAAGCTGACACTCGAATCACCTTTCTGTGGTTTCCAAGCCACATGGGAATTGCGGGAAATGAGTTAGCTGATCAAGCTGCAAAAGAGGCGATATCACTACCACCTCGACCAATGGAGGTACCCGCTAGAGATATTCGCTCTCAGTTACGCCTACAAGTTCTGGCTTTTTGGGAGAGTCAGTGGCTAGCTGACCCACTGCCCAGTAAACTGAGAGCGATCAAGGGAACTACTCGCGTTTGGCGGAGCTCCTTCCAGGCCCGGAGAGAGTCCGTCATTTTGTGTAGGCTAATGATGGGTGATACAAGATCCACCCACTCGTACCTAATGAGAGGGGAAGACCCCCACTTTGTACCTGTGGAGCCGTTTTCACCGTGGCCCACATTTTCACAGAGTGTGTGGATCTTGCAGACTTACGAAGAAACCTTGGTTTGCAGATGACACTCAAACTTATATTAGCCGATGACACGGTGGCTGCTGATCGCGTTATCCACTTTATAAGTGAGAGTGGGTTAGGGCCAGCAATCTAAATTTCCAGTGAACATTGACTCAACGACTTGTTCGTTTTTGAATGATAATGTTTTGTTTTTCCGTAAATTTTGTTTTTTTTAATATATTTTTTTAATTTTTTTTTGTTTTATTAATTTTTTGTCTTTTTAAATTTAGATGTCCACTTCAAAATTTTAAATTCAATTCCAAATTTGTATTCTTTAATCTGTGTTAAGAGGGGCAGACGACCTCGTAGTTCCGCCCCTTAAAACAACAATAACTAACTAACTAATAATGGACGTAACATTCAGGTCATTTTCCCGTAATGATAATGATAATACTGAGTAGGGAAAGGGCTATTTACTAACTACAGTACTGACACATGTAATTTACAAACGAATTGAAAAATATGATTAGAAAGAGTAAGTGAAATAAAGGACACTGCCTGCGGCCTATATCTCATTGGCTGTTAGAAAAGTAGAGACCAACAGTGTCGTCTTTTGTCGCATAGCGCCGTAGGAAAATAATCAGAAGACTTTGGAAAACTTCGGCTGTCCCGAGCTCCTGAGGTAGCAATAGAGTCATTTATCGCCACATAGCGCTGAAGGATAGGGATCGGAAAAAAGAAAGTAAATTTGAAAGCACCAACGCTTATTGCAGCTGATAACCTCATTGTACTCCACCAACACCATCTCGCTTATACAGAGGCATAATATTTTCATGATGATAACTGTTTTAAGGGACCTAAGGATTTTTTTGCACTAATTACTCCCCGTGTCTGCAATTTATAAGCAGCGCAAGATGGACCTATTTTCGCAATTCCGCACCAGAACACTGGTAGAGATGACGTGATACAGCCCGCATTGACGGCCAACAATAGACTTATTGAAATATTCTTACACTATTACGGACATGAAATGTTCTTGGGCCTTAAAACATGGTTTTCAAGTTCCTTTTGTCTGTTATTCTAAATGTAGGGAATGGAGAGGGTTGTCCAAAATATCAAGTGGACAGTGTTACCAGCAGGGTTTCAAAGGGTAAGTATGTAAATTTCGGTGCAATTAGGCGAAACGGTGTAAGTAGTGTATTTGTAACAGTTCAGATACCACCTCCACCTCCCCACCTCACAAGATGGCGGCGGCGCGATATCTCTCGAACGCATTGTCGGATTTTGACGAATGAGGTGTCATTGAACTCGGGCTGACACCACCTTTCCAATGGATAACATATTTCAACCTCAAAAATAAAATCTACCCTACTAGGGGGTGAAATTGTAATTTTTTAGAGAATCTCTCTTTCCAATTGCAACATGTGAGAGTTTGGATGCCAATACGGATTTAAACGTTGTTCTACATAAAGTGCATGTGTACGGTGGATAGCCACTATGAATTAACAGGCTTGTTTTTTGTTTTTTACGCATGCCCACTCATGGATTTTGAAGAGGGTGGGGGAGTGGTTCCCTGTGGACGAGTCCTTGTTGACAGGTCATTGTTGACAAGTCATTGTTGACGGGTCTCTGTGGACTGGTCATTGTTGACGAGTCCTTGTGGACGAGTCCTTGTCCCTTTGGACTGATCCCTTTGGACCGGTCCCTTTGGCCTGATCCCTATTGACTGGCTCATGAATTTATTTAAATTATGTCAAATTATGTCAAATTATGTGATAACGATATCAAAGGAAAGTGACGAAATACATGTGAACACGTGTGAGATGACCTTATTACCGTCCTCCTTGTGAAACAAGTCACATCCTGTTTTGGTTCATACGTGAGAAAATGCAAGTTCATGTGTAATATGACCTAACACACAAATGTACACATGTGCACGTGCACGATAAGAGCTAACAAGTCACAACCTGTTTTGACAGGGGTGGGAATAAGGCTAGAGACATGTACAAGTAGTCAAATTACTCGGGCAGACAACCCCTTTCCTATGGATAACTTATTTCCACTCAAAAATAAAATCTACCCCTATTAGGGGGTGAAATAATAATTTTTAGGTAAAAGTCGCTTTCCATGTGCAACATGTGGGAGTTTGTATGCCAATATGAAATTAAACTCGTTCCACATAATGTGCATGCATACAACTGAATGCCGCTATGATTTATCATTTTTGTTTTTTGTTTTACGAATGCGTAATTGGGGTTGTTGTAAGAGGGCGGGCTTTTTGAATAATGATTTATAGATACGTTTTTTTTTTACAAATTAACCAAAGATCCAAAAACTAATAGGTCATCGGCTTTTTAATATCTTATGATCTAAGAAAGCTAGGGACTTGTATGAGGGGTCGTTGGACTTGGGGTGAATGTATTATTCATTTTCTGTCAAAAGGGCCTAACTGCACTTTCGTTAATATCTCGCTAACTAATAATCACAGAGGGTCAAGTGAGGTGTCATAGGACTTAAATGGCCAACCCCTCCCCATGACCAATGAATTTACCCAAAAAAACAGCAAGGTCATTAACCTAAGATTTTATCAACTAATAATCAGAGAGGGACAAGTGAGGTGTCACAAGACTCAGGATGGCCAACGCTTTTCCATGACCAACGAATTTACCCAAAATACCCAAAACAGCAAGGTCATTGACCTAAGATTTTATAAACTTATCAGTAGAGAGGGTCAAGTGAGGTGTCATAGGACTACGAATGGTTAACCCTTTCCCATGACCAATGAATTTACCTCAAAAATTCAAAACAGATAGGTCATTGACCTGAGATTTTATAAACTAATAATCGGATATCAACATGTGAGGTGTCATAGGACTTAGAATGGTCAACCCTTTCCCATGGCTAATGAATTTACCCAAAAATACCCAATACATCAAGGTCATCGACCTGAGATTTTATAAACTTATAATCGGATATGGACATGTGAATGTTTACAGTGAGTGATGAAACATAGCTAGGTAGTGAAAGAATTATTGTAGGCTACATGTATGGTGACTGACAAATCTTTCACCATTGGAACTTGTTTTCAGATCAAACTGCAGTACAGAGAGAGTATAGGTTGTAGGTATGGGATAATAAATGACAAATGGTGTATACAAAATCTGATTGATCGATTCAAGAAATAAGAGTAGACAATCTTTAATTGATTGGTTAAAGAGGGTAGCTAAAATCCAAAATGGTGACTACATTGAACTAAACTGAACCAAGCTGAATCAAACCCAACCAAACCGAACCAAACTTAATCAAAAACAAGCCAATGGTTTAAGTGTAAAACTTGTGGGTGAATGTGGTCATTGGTAATGTCAGAAAGGAAAGGGATAACGCTCTACCTATAGAGGGTAAGGTAAAGCTAGTGCATGATGCTAATGCACACACACAAGTACATGAACCACCCACAACTATCTTATGTAGTTTTTATGGTTTGACTGTTAAAACTTGCTCAGTGGTTATTGGGACAAGATGGTTGCTACACACAACAAGTTTTAAATACCTGAGGCTAATAATCTATACACACACTCACACACACTTGTTCTAAACTAAACTGTCTTGCTGGCAGAGCTCACACAGTAGGTAAATGACAGAAATGCTTGGCTAACAGAAATACAATCATTTTCGGTTGTCTAATGTTACCAGCTAAACATTACGTGCTATAGTGGTGAGCACATGTGCCTCTTTCACTGGAGATCTTAACTCGATTTCTAGCTCTAAGGCCTAGAACGAATCAAACTAAGAAAAAAAGGGTATGGTGACGCAGTGGTTAAACTGTTAGCCTTTCACTAAGGTAGACTAGGGTTTGATTTTAGGTTAATATGCATGTCATAAACAAACAAATAAAAGCAGAGATAATGTTTAAAACTGATTACACTTGTCTCTTTTCAAATTATTACTTAGATTACAAATACAAACGTGGACTGGGTTTGACATACAGTTAATGCTTCCTATCACATACTAGACTGTAAGAAAGCCAAACAAGCAAAAGGCGTAGGTAGAGCAGTGGTAAAATCGCTATGTGTAGAGAAATACCTAACGGTTTTATGAACTGGCAAAGGTATGTCGCATAAACAGTGCAGGATACAATCCAGCAACCATAATTTTTATCTCGTGGACCAGAGAAAACATATATATAGAGAGAGATATATAGAAAGCTTGTGTGTGTGGGTAGCATTGGTTGTTTGACCAGAGAAAATACGATGAGGTAGGGTGGGGAGAGGGAGAATTAGCACTTATATATGAATGGAAAATAGATTTTTTTCAATCGTTTTGTTTTTCAAATGCAGTGGTAGATAGTCGCTTTTTGTAAAACATTCTTACTTGCAGTAGTAATAAGCCTCTATGGTTCCGCTAACACATAGATAGACTGTATTATTGCCATGGTCAAGCACTCACATTAAGATCATTTACAAAATCATAAAATGAAAAAATCTTGTTTTGGAAATATCGTTTTTCAACATACACACTAAATATATAAAAAATTTGTAAACAGCAAAATGGAAAATCCATGTTTCCATATAGACAACATTTAAAAACCTTAAACGGACATTTAAGAAAATATATGCAAATGGGAAATTGACAAATGTGTAAATATGAAAATGGAAAAATCCATGTTTCCATATCATGAAATTGAAAAACATCAAACTGTCATTTTAAAAAATGCAAATGGAAAATTGACAAATTGCAATGTGTGAAATGTGAAATTGAACAAATGGCTATCATTATTAAAAAAAAAAGAACATGGTGCTCTATGGTTGAGGTGTGAATCAAACCCTCTCTACTTATTTGGACCACTCGAGACTGAGTAGACTAGTTTTAGTTGTCATGCCACTTTTAAAAGTTTGTGTTAAATCTAGGAATTGAACCCAAGAGCTTGTAGGGGGGATCCAAGGTTATAATATGTTAAACAGATAGCCTTGAATGTAGGGTGTGGTAGTTATATAGAGATGAGAAGCATCACGAAGCTCATTTTCTATATCCAAAAGTTCTTCCTCATATTTAGTATGACCAGCCTGTTTACAGGTATGCAAGTACTGAAGCCGCTGGATTAGCTTATTGGGATTGTTCCAGTAAACAAATTTAACAAATGATTATTTTGGGTGTAAACCATTATCATCATCATCATCATCATCATAATCATCATCATCATCATGGTTATCATCATCAATATAATTATCATCAATATAATCATCATCACTATTACTATCTAATCCTTTTTGTCCATCTTGCAATGCAACAACCTTTGGCATAGTTTGTGTTGTCTTTGATAGTGTTAGAGGTTTCTTAGACGTTAACGACTGTCCTAACATGTCTTTTTCAGGAGATAATAAATGCTCTTTAACAAACAAAGCACTATCTTGAGCCACACTATTTTTTTCTTGGTCTTGCTTTTTACCTTGGTTAGAGTATTTTGTCCATTTAAATGAGTATTATTTTGAGATTTACAATGATTATCGATTGAAATAAGTATGTTGGAGCCTTTTGTTTTAATCATTCCTCGATACTTTTTAGATCGTTGTTTCGAACAGCACCAAATAACAGTTCCATTTTTATTAGTTCTTTTTACAATATATGCATATCCTTTATAGTAAGCGCATGGCTTACCATAGCTAGTCGTTGATACTTCCATGTCAACTGTTAAGCATAAACTAATCTCTAGTAAAGTTAACTCGATAATAAAAATGATAGTTTGTAGTATGTGCAGTTTAAAGTAAGAGCAAAAGTGAGAGTCAAATGGTAGAAAAGTGTTAGCAAAGTGGTGGAAGAGTGGTAGCAGTTTATAGTAGTCATGATCTTTTTTACCAGAATGTGATTTGAGTAAATGTAATTTCTAAACCTTAGTAGTGAGTAGTCAGTTAGTCTTGGTTCAGACAAGCGTAAACAGTTCTCCAATGAATCAGAGATCAAGATTTTCATTATGAAACAGTTGTGTAACCAATTAGGTAGCTTGATAGCTTCACACACATGAACAAAAATTCCAACATATCTGACATGAATTACATGATTTGAAAGTTGACAAATAATATCCAATCAACCATTGTAGTTGCAATGTCAAACACAAAGACAAAATCAGCATGAACTTTTAAGTTAGAGGAAAATTCTATGAAATAGACTATGCAGGAAATTTGGAAATACACATCAGAAGTTTGCAACACCATCCTTCTAGCCTATATAAATTATCGACATGGAAAGTGTGCACTGCCCCTAACATTAAACCAATTTATCAATAACGCAAGTCAACAATCAAAACATTTTGTGTTGAGTCTATCATTTAATGCATATATTCTGTCTACATTGAACAGTAACAAAAAACGCCATTCATAATTAATTAAGTTTGCTTTAATTCTTTATGTAATGATAAATACATATTTAAAGTTTTGGCTGACTGTTCAGGGTGAATCGGCTTTGAACACATAAGAGAGGGAATATTTTAAGACTTAACCTCAGCTCACCTAACATAACCTAAATTTACCTAACCTAACCTTGTCATATAGGTAAGAAACGGGTCAAGCTATGCTTTCGACTACCGAGTTTCAGCTACTTTTCAAGGTTACTCTCCCGAACATTGCCGGAGACTGGTGATAAACACCTATGTTCCCACGGCGGCGGCGCGCAACGACTTACATGACGCGCTTCCCCCTTTTCATCGATCCCTGTTGATTTGTCCCTTTGGACTGGTCCCTGTTGACTAGCCCCTTTGGAAGGGCCCTTTTTGAATGGAGTCATTTTTGACGGGTCCCTGTGGACAGGTCCTTTTGGCTGATCCCTTTGGACCGGTCCCTTTGGACTGGTACCTATGGACTGGCCCATGCAATTATCCAAATTATGTCAAAATGTAAAAGGAATAATATTCTGGCGATGCTCAAAACAGAGGTCAACAAGATGTCGAGGCAATATGAAAAGTAGAAATGGTGTGGTTTTATGTGTGAGTGATCATCAATGTAGTGCTCCAGACAAAACACTGATGTTGTTGGCAAAAAATCATCAGAATGCTAATAAGTTAGTACAAGAGAAAGATGTTGCTACTCAAAATAGTGCATTGTTTGTTGAGCAACGTTTAACCCCTGTTGTAAACGTTATGTTGTATCCATCTTCCACGCCTCAAGAGTCATCAACATCACAGACTATGCAAGAGGTAGTGTTGTTGTTGTTGTTTTAAGGGGCTGAACTACAAAGTCATCTGCCTTGTTATGCAAGTGGATCGAAAAGGACTAGATAGTAATAGACAAAAGAGAGTTGTAGTTTGTATATAACTATTGTACAAGTACTTACATTAAATAAATAAAAATAGTGTATGGGTAATGTCTGTTTTTCTTAATTGCTATCCCTATGTCCCACTATTAATGCAATTGTTAACCATCAACAGTCTCTGACTATGTTCGCAAAGAGAGTGACCTTAAACAATACACTCTATCTATGGTTTGTGTACCGAGTACACAATAATACAGTGTGGTCAAGCCATGTTGAGGTAATAGTTATATCAGGTAAGGGATTCGAACCCTTGCTTTCTTGTACAGAAAATTTGAACTTAAGTCAAACACCATAACCACTCGGTCAACCTGGCAGTTACTAATTTAATTATTTTTGTGGACTTGAGTGTTTATAAAACTTTTTCCAGTATACATTGACTAAACCACTTGTTTGTTTTGAAATATAGATTTTGTTTTGTTTGACCATAACATTGCAGTTATGAGTCTTGTGAACTGGGTGTTTAATATAGGGTTAAAGGCATTTTAAAATAATTTTAGAATAGCTCTTAGGTATCGTGTCATGGGTTTTAGTAATGCATTACTGTTCGTTGACTAACATTTACCGTTACACAACATTATTTTGGTGAGCTCTACATGTTGTTGTTTGAGTCGTGAGTCTTTCGACTGGTTTGATGCAGATCTCCATGTCTCCCTGCCCTGAGCGAAACGTCTCATCTCTATATAACTACCACACCCTACATTCAAGGCTATCTGTTTAACATATTATAACCTTGGATCCCCCCTACAAGCTCTTGGGTTCAATTCCTAGATTTAACACAAACTTTTAAAAGTGGCATGACAACTAAAACTAGTCTACTCAGTCTCGAGTGGTCCAAATAAGTAGAGAGGGTTTGATTCACACCTCAACCATAGAGCACCATGTTCTTTTTTTTAAAAATAATGATAGCCATTTGTTCAATTTCACATTTCACACATTGCAATTTGTCAATTTTCCATTTGCATTTTTTAAAATGACAGTTTGATGTTTTTCAATTTCATGATATGGAAACATGGATTTTTCCATTTTCATATTTACACATTTGTCAATTTCCCATTTGCATATATTTTCTTAAATGTCCGTTTAAGGTTTTTAAATGTTGTCTATATGGAAACACGGATTTTCCATTTTGCTGTTTACAAATTTTTTATATATTTAGTGTGTATGTTGAAAAACGATATTTCCAAAACAAGATTTTTTATTTTTCATTTTATGATTTTGTAAATGATCTTAATGTGAGTGCTTGACCATGGCAATAATACAGTCTATCTATGTGTTAGCGGAACCATACAGGCTTATTACTACTGCAAGTAAGAATGTTTTACAAAAAGCGACTATCTACCACTGCATTTGAAAAACAAAACGATTGAAAAAAATCTATTTTCCATTCATATATAAGTGCTAATTCTCCCTCTCCCCACCCTACCTCATCGTATTTTCTCTGGTCAAACAACCAATGCTACCCACACACACAAGCTTTCTATATATCTCTCTCTATATATATGTTTTCTCTGGTCCACGAGATAAAAATTATGGTTGCTGGATTGTATCCTGCACTGTTTATGCGACATACCTTAGCCAGTTCATAAAACCGTTAGGTATTTCTCTACACATAGCGATTTTACCACTGCTCTACCTACGCCTTTTGCTTGTTTGGCTTTCTTACAGTCTAGTATGTGATAGGAAGCATTAACTGTATGTCAAACCCAGTCCACGTTTGTATTTGTAATCTAAGTAATAATTTGAAAAGAGACAAGTGTAATCAGTTTTAAACATTATCTCTGCTTTTATTTGTTTGTTTATGACATGCATATTAACCTAAAATCAAACCCTAGTCTACCTTAGTGAAAGGCTAACAGTTTAACCACTGCGTCACCATACCCTTTTTTCTTAGTTTGATTCGTTGTAGGCCTTAGAGCTAGAAATCGAGTTAAGATCTCCAGTGAAAGAGGCACATGTGCTCACCACTATAGCACGTAATGTTTAGCTGGTAACATTAGACAACCGAAAATGATTGTATTTCTGTTAGCCAAGCATTTCTGTCATTTACCTACTGTGTGAGCTCTGCCAGCAAGACAGTTTAGTTTAGAACAAGTGTGTGTGAGTGTGTGTATAGATTATTAGCCTCAGGTATTTAAAACTTGTTGTGTGTAGCGACCATCTTGTCCCAATAACCACTGAGCAAGTTTTAACAATCAACCCATCAAAACTGCATAGGATAGTTGTGGGTGGTTCATGTACTTGTGTGTGTGCATTAGCATCATGCACTAGCTTTACCTTACCCTCTATAGGTAGAGCGTTATCCCTTTCCTTTCTGACATTACCAATGACCACATTCACCCACAAGTTTTACACTTAAACCATTGGCTTGTTTTTGATTAAGTTTGGTTCGGTTTGGTTGGGTTTGATTCAGCTTGGTTCAGTTTAGTTCAATGTAGTCACCATTTTGGATTTTAGCTACCCTCTTTAACCAATCAATTGAAGATTGTCTACTCTTATTTCTTGAATCGATAAATCAGATTTTGTATACACCATTTGTCATTTATTATCCCATACCTACAACCTATACTCTCTCTGTACTGCAGTTTGATCTGAAAACAAGTTCCAATGGTGAAAGATTTGTCAGTCACCATACATGTAGCCTACAATAATTCTTTCACTACCTAGCTATGTTTCATCACTCACTGTAAACATTCACATGTCCATATCCGATTATAAGTTTATAAAATCTCAGGTCGATGACCTTGATGTATTGGGTATTTTGGGTAAATTCATTAGCCATGGGAAAGGGTGTACCATTCTAAGTCCTATGACACCTCACATGTTGATATCCGATTATTAGTTTATAAAATCTCAGGTCAATGACCTATCTGTTTTGAATTTTTGAGGTAAATTCATTGGTCATGGGAAAGGGTTAACCATTCGTAGTCCTATGACACCTCACTTGACCCTCTCTACTGATAAGTTTATAAAATCTTAGGTCAATGACCTTGCTGTTTTGGGAATTTTGGGTAAATTCGTTGGTCATGGAAAAGGGTTGGCCATCCTGAGTCTTGTGACACCTCACTTGACCCTCTCTGATTATTAGTTGATAAAATCTTTGGTTAATGACCTTGCTGTTTTTTTTGGTTAAATTCATTGGTCATGGGGAGGGGTTGGCCATTTTAAGTCCTATGACACCTCACTTGACCCTCTGTGATTATTAGTTAGCGAGATATTAACGAAAGTGCAGTTAGGCCCTTTTGACAGAAAATGAATAATACATTAAAAAACAGGGCGTCACCCCAAGTCCAACGACCCCTCATACAAGTCCCTAGCTTTCTTAGTTCATAAGATATTAAAAAGACGATGACCTATTAGTTTTTGGATCTTTGGTTAATTTGTAAAAAAAAAAAAACGTATCTTTAAATCATTATTCAAAAAGCCCGCCCTCTTACAACAACCCCAATTGCGCATTCGTAAAACAAAAAACAAAAATGATAAATCATAGCGGCATTCAGTTGTATGCATGCACATTATGTGGAACGAGTTTAATTTCATATTGGCATACAAACTCCCACATGTTGCACATGGAAAGCGACTTTTACCTAAAAATTATTATTTCACCCCCTAGTAGGGGTAGATTTTATTTTTGAGTGGAAATAAGTTATCCATAGGAAAGGGGTTGTCTGCCCGAGTAATTTGACTACTTGTACATGTCTCTAGCCTTATTCCCACCACTGTCAAAACAGGTTGTGACTTGTAGCTCTTATCGTGCACGTGCACATGTGTACACTTGTGTGTTAGGTCATATTACACATGAACTTGCATTTTCTCACGTATGAACCAAAACAGGATGTGACTTGTTTCACATGGAGGACGGTAATAAGGTCATCTCACACGTGTTCACATGTATTTCGTCACTTTCCTTTCATATCGTTATCACATTATAGTAGTGGGGGTTGGTGAACAACGTCAGTTCAACACACGCAAATGTAGTTAGGCCCTTTGACATAATTTAAATAAATTCATGAGCCAGTCAATAGGGATCAGGCCAAAGGGACCGGTCCAAAGGGATCAGTCCAAAGGGACAAGGACTCGTCCACAAGGACTCGTCAACAATGACCAGTCCACAGAGACCCGTCAACATTGACTTGTCAACAATGACCTGTCAACAAGGACTCGTCCACAGGGAACCACTCCCCCACCCTCTTCAAAAGCCATGAGTGGGCATGCGTAAAAAACAAAAAACAAGCCTGTTAATTCATAGTGGCTATCCACCGTACACATGCACCTTATGTAGAACAACGTTTAAATCCGTATTGGCATCCAAACTCTCACATGTTGCAATTGGAAAGAGAGATTCTCTAAAACATTACAATTTCACCCCCTAGTAGGGTAGATTTTATTTTTGAGGTTGAAATATGTTATCCATTGGAAAGGTGGTGTCAGCCCGAGTTCAATGACACCTCATTCGTCAAAATCCGACAATGCGTTCGAGAGATATCGCGCCGCCGCCATCTTGTGAGGTGGGGAGGTGAAGGTGGTATCTGAACTGTTACAAATACACTACTGGTGTAGATTTGTGTCAAAGGGCCTAAATGCAGGGAATGGAGTGGTCTGTCAGAAATTTCAAGCAGTCAGTGTTACTCGTGGGGTTCCAAAGGGTAAGTATGTAAAATTTGGTTCAGATCGGTGAAGCGGTGTAGATTCGTGACAAAGGGCTTAAATGCAGGGAAATGAGTGGTGTGTCCGAAATTTGAAGTGGACAGTGTTACCCGCAGGATTCCAAAGGCTAAGTATTTGTATAAATAACAGACAAACAGACAAACATTGAGCTTTATATATATAGATTTTAATTATTATTATTATTATTATTATTATTATTATTATTATTATTATTTCTCAATGGGCTTAGGCGGCAGCACGCCATTCCCTCACCGCTGGATCCGTGGTTCAAATCCCGGTCACTCCATGTGAGATTTGTGCTGGACAAAGCGGAGGCAGACAGGTTTTTCTCCAGGTTCCCCGGTTTTACCTGTCACAAATGTCATTTCAGCAACACTCTCCACTGTCCTTTCATTTCATCTGTCATTCATTTGATCATTGCCCCAGAGGAGTGCGACAGGCTTCGGCAGCCGGCACAGTTCATATACTCGCCGCTAGATGGGGGCTTCATTCATTCCATTCCCTGACCCGGTCTGTCGACTGGAAGCAAGTTGTGGATTTTCTTTCATTATTTCTTCAATGCTGAGTATGAATGGTATGCACGGTACTCATTCTATAAAATGTTAGTTTTAAGGGAAAGTACAAAATGACGCTATCTTGTACAATATTACTGAGTAACAAGGAATTATTTATGTATTTCATTATGAAAGGACATTAACGTTCTAGCAGAGCTCCGTAACGGCAGTAATATTCCAAGAAATAATAATATTGATTTTATAGATGTAACGTGCCCAACTCCCAATCTCAAATAACCAGATACTGGGCGGAGAGTAATATTTATTGCAGTCTGTGATAACATGTGATTGTATTCCATTAGGGTATTGTTAGATTTCGGAAGTAGGGTAGAGTGGGGCAAGTTGATATGCGGGCAAGTTGATACGGAAGGTGGCGTGACCTAGTGCCATACTCACAAGCACGCCAGTCAAGGAAAGATTACAGAAAGAAGCAAAGAAACGTATAAAAATAGAAAAGACAAGGAAGAGGTTCTATAACTTGGTGGGATCGACAAAAAATGATGTGAAAGAAAAGAAAGAGAAGAAGAAAATAATTCTAAAGAAGAGAGTCAGCATTGAATCAGAGTCTGAAGAAGAGGATGACGCCTTATGTCTTGTCTGCTTGGAACCTTATTCTAATTCAAAACCAGGACAAGACTGGATACAGTGCATGTCATGTAAAAAAATGGGCACATATTGAATGTGGAAAGGACTCTAAAATGTATGTATGTATTCATTGCACATCTGATTTTGTACTTTCTGATTCTGAATAGCTCTCTGAAACTAATTGCTCAGCCTTGTATTTTCATTTATCAGTTAACTTTATTTAATTTTTACATTTAAAATGTCTTTAAACTAAATACAATAGGCCAACTTTCATATTCTTGGAACAAAGCTGTTCAAAATTACTTTCATTGCATTGCTCAGCCTTGTATTTTCATTTTTATATTTTAAATGTCGTTCAGCTAAATAAAATACTTTTATATTCTTGGCACAAAGCTGTTATAAATTACCATAAATGCATTATTATAAGATGTCATAAACTGGTATCAACTTGCCCCCATCTAATATCAACTTGCCCCCATTGTGGGGAAGGTTGATACACTTGCGGGTACTACAAAAAAAAATATTTTGAAATAAAGGGGTAATATATAATATTTACAAGTAGCATATTTAAATGCGCAAAAGGTTAAAGTATTTTAAGAAGCATTTGTCAATTCAAAAAAACAAAGGGAATAAATTTAAAAAAAATAAATGTAAAAAATGTCTCAACTTGCCCCACGCTCTTAAAAAATCCAACGACTTCGGCCGGCTTTGAAGCTCAGCATGCTACCAACTACGCCACCGAAGCCGCGAACAGTAGGCTATAGGTTAAGAGGAAGAATAGAAATTTACCTGAAAAACGAACTAATAATGTGATCGATGACGATAGAAGACTGAAACCCTACTGGCACCTGTTCAGAATGGATGAGTTGTTATTATTGTTGAATATTTAGGGGCTTTGCGACATCGTGGTCATATAGCCCCGTGTACTTGGGTGTGTGTAATTTGTCTGATAACCTGTGCTATTAGTGTATTAGTGTGTGTAATTGTAATTCAGATGAGGATTGGGAAGAAGGTGGCCGTGGATTTAAGTTAGCAACAATCCCGGTATTTGCCTGGAGTAGAAGTGGCAAACCACGTAAAACCACTTCCAAGATGGCTCAGGTAAAAATCGAACCCGCCTCTTCACAGTTTTGCCTCACGAGAGTGAGTGGAACCTACCTCGTTACAGTCCTTAGGCTACAATGGCAGACAAGAATGCTAGCTACGACGTAACGAGGCGGGCAAAATGGATGAAGAGAGGTTAACAAAACATTCTTTAAAAATAGTAGACAATAGTCCTACATTTTCAAATATGTAATTTAGGGAGGTCAAAAAGGAATTACATAAGATTGGAATAGCTTTCGACCCGAGTCAAATGCAGATTACAGATCAACTTCAAAGTCTATCATGAAGAAAATACACAGATACGAGGATGAGCGGAGGAAGGAAGATTTGCTGCCAGAGAAAGATGTTGTTAATTCATTTTTGGGGTTTGGCACATCTTGTCATCAGCTCCGTGTAGTTGGGTGTGTGTTGAAATTGTATGATAACCTGTATCTATGTGATGATTGTAGTAGTGTGTGTAACTGTATTAGGGGCTGGGATGGGGTAGGACTCCGGGCCTTGAAGTTAAGTGCTATCCCGACATTTACCTGGTGTGCGAAATCCCAGGGATAAATCACACTCAGGATAGCCGCTGTCAGCGCCGCGATTTGAATCTGCGATCTCCAGGCTTGCTTCAGATCCCCTCACAGCCGTGGTGCCCGATACAACAAGCACAGCTACGCTGCGGGACTCAGCCAGAGAAAGAATACAGGGAATTGCGGCTGTTAACAGAGCTTCCATAATTGTGTATTTGCTTCTTAAAACGTGGTTTCTAATAGCGCTAATGGAATATATACTCACATTATATTATTATTATCATTATTGTTATTATCATCATCATCTTCATCATCACCCCATGGAATATTGAACGATCGTGTAACGCACAGGTGAAAGTGTGGGGGGACTGCACGCCACTGGTAGTGCTCTAATCCTCCAGTAATGTCCTGGTCGGCTGCAGGCAAGCGCGGTTCATCTCACGTAGCAAATTGCGCGGAAGAGGCTGGCCTGCGTTGGGCTCGATCACGCTTGCCATACGTCACATGTTTACCCAACAGTCAGTCGTTTAGGTTAACCGAGCTGATTTTATTGCCGGTGGCGACCCTTTCAATATACGCATGCGGTGCTTTCCCCGCAGAATCAGTCCGTTCTCGGGGGAGTTTGGTCTTCTAATTTTACTCTATACTGTGTGGTTATTTTTTGCATTAGAGAAGATCACTTTGGGATGCGTCCTTTTCATTTAGGGATTAAAGAGACTTAAGGCATCATTTTGACAGCTATGTAGAAATAACTATTTTGGATGTTTAGATTGCGCAGCCAAATTGAACAGCAAGATATTTGTTTTGTTATTCTATAAGACACTCAAAGTGACACATTTAGAGTGATCCAAGGAAATAAGATCTGATACAAACTGAGGTAATGCGATTTCTTTATTATTAATTAACTGGATCCTAGCAAAGGTAATGACAGATTTACGAGAAGAACTGGGTCCAAGTTATGATGTAACATTAATGATAATGATAAATGGCAAGAAGGGTTACGAAACTGGACAATCACGCAAGGAAAGTCGCTAAAGAAAATACACACATCAAAAAAAGTTTTGCATCACCTCGGTTCCCAGATCTCCGGCATATAGACGTTGACTGTGTATATTGTATCCAAGATACAGTCCCTTTGACTGTTCATAGATGTCACTAAAACTGCTCAAAGATGCAAACAACCATGCATGAGCAGGGCCTATTAGACGGAGGGGGTACGACAGCCGATCAGTTCCAGTCATTCCACCAGGACGAAGGTACGCTGCTCATGTTGTCTGTAGTTCTACCATGCCTAGAAGGTCAATACCGCAGTTCGATCGCGTCCGCATTGTTACTTTGTGTCAAGAAGGGCTCTCAACAAGGGAAGTTTCCAGGCGTCTCAGAGTGAACCAAAGCGATGTTGTTCGGGCATGGAGGAGGTACAGAGATACAGGAACTGTCGATGACAGGCCTCGCTCAGGCCGCCCAAGGGCTACTACTGTAGTGGATGACCGCTACTTACGGATTGCCGCTCGGAGGAACCCTGACAGCAATGCCACCATGTTGAATAATGCGTTTCGTTCAGCCACAGGACGTCGTGTTTCAACTCAAACTGTGCGCAATAGGCTGCATGATGCGCAACTTCACTCCCGACGTCCATGGCGAGGTCCAGCTTTGCAACCCCGACACCATGCAGCGCGGTACAGATGGGCCCAACAACATGCTGAATGGACCCCACGGAATTGGCATCACGTTCTCTTCACCGATGAGTGTCGCATATGCCTTCAACCAGACAATCGTCGGAGACGTGTTTGGAGGCACCCTGGTCAGGCTGAACGTCTTAGACACACTGTCCAGCGAGTGCAGCAAGGTGGTGGTTCCCTGATGTTTTGGGGTGGCATTATGTGGGGCCGACGTACGCCACTGGTGGTCATGGAAGGCTCCGAAACGGCTTTACGATACCTGAATGACATCCTCCGACCCATAGTGCAACCATATCGGCAGAATATTGGAGAGGCATTTGTCTTCATGGACGACAATTCTCGACCTCATCGTGCACATCTTGTGAATGCGTTCCTTCAAGATAACGACATCGCTCGACTACAGTGGCCAGCATGTTCGCCAGACATGAACCCTATCGAACATGCCTGGGATATGTTGAAAAGGGCTGTTTATGGACGTCTTGACCCACCAACCACTCTGAGAGATTTACGCCGAATTGTCGTTGAGGAGTGGGACAATTTGGACCAACAGTGTCTTGATGAACTTGTGGATAGTATGCCCCGGCGAATACAGGCATGCATCAATGCAAGAGGACGTGCTCCTGGGTATTAGAGGTAGTGGTGTGTACTGCAATCTGGACCACAAATGCTGAAAGTCTAGCTGTATGATGGTACAACATGCAATGTGTGGGTCTCATGAGCAATAAAACGAGCTGAAATGTTGTTTGTGTTGATCTCTATTCCCTTTGTATTTAACGGTTCCGGAACTCTTGGAACCGAGGTGATGCAAAACTTTTTTTGATGTGTGTACGTAAAATGATGAAACTTACTATATAGAGGGTATACACACACTGGCATAGGAAAAATAGAAGAAATAAATATTCGGTGAAGGAATGAATTCATATACCGTACTAGGGTTTATGTTCGAATTTAAAAAAATGGCACTAAAGATGAAAGTTGGTTGGTTGGTTCTTAAGTTTAGGGGCTGCGACAACGCGGTCATGTAGCCCCGTGTACTTTGGGTGTGTGTAGAATCTGTCTGATAACCGGTGTTAATTGTGATGACTGTATTAGTGTGTGTTATCTGTTTTTTAATTTAAGTACTGCAACTTAGAATTTTTCAAATAGTTCCTACTTTTGCCGCCAAGCGCCACAGTCAACGACTACTAGGCCAAGTTCAGAACTTAGCTACTAGACGCCACCGCAGTCGGCTCTTGGCAACGAACGTAGAAACCTAAGAGCGTTGTTTACATTCTTAACCTATCCAATTTAGCTTCACACAGGTGCAATTAGTGGAAGGTTCTTTAACATGCCATAAATCTATGACATGGGACCGCCGGCTTTACTTCCCCTACGAAGGAAGGCGCACTGAGGGATTTTTAACGCTCTTAAAAATCAATGTTGTTTCGTGAGCTTGTCACACGGAGCACAGTATCTCCACTGCCAGAATCCTATTCATAAGAACATAATCGGAGTCAAACAACACATAGATATATCATTATATTCATTATCTATTGACTAAGGTGTATTAAATTTAATAAATACGTATGGTATTTTATTTCCGACACATAGATATGTCCCATTTTTTATTCAGATGCATGGAACACAATCCAAAAAGAGTGAGAAGAAAGGGAATAGCTGAAAGAAAAATTATCATAAAGATAAAGGGTTGGTTGCCAACTGTTAGTAATATGTGGTATCAACCTTGAAGAACTCGCAGTGACTGATATTGGTGACTGTTGTTTTCATGGAAGTAACATTTAGACCAGAGGTGGCCAAACAGCACTCCGTGTGCGCTGGCACGCTGGCTTCACGCCGGCGTTTTTCTGGCTCTTACGGCCTTGCAGCGATAGTGGAGGAAGAGTATGTCTGTCTCTCGCTCGCTTTCCTGTCTCCAGGGGCGAAACTAAGGTATTTCTTTAGGGGGGGGGGGGGGATGTCAAAAATTTGCCGACTCGGTCATTTTGGAATCACTTTTTGCCGACTATTTTTTTTTTCAAAACTCAGGCATGCATTCGTTACATACCTTCATTTGATAAATTAATCAGCAGACATGGTAACAGTAGCAAATACGTCATTTATTTATTTAACAAAAACATAGAAATGAAACGAAGATATAATACCAAATTGGAAAAGAGAAAAGAACACAGAAACAACAATTAAAAATAAACACGGCCATTAGGTACCTATGCATAATTGCTTAAATATTAATTCGCCTCTTCTTCAAAAGCGACCATCTTTTAACAAGAACATCTAAGTATATTTTAGCTGATAAATCATTTTCACAATGCAAAACCATAGGGTTCGCTATCCTATCATAGTTCATTGTACTTCGTTTGAAATCTTTTACATTTTTCAACTTACTAAAACTACGTTCATTACTAGCTACTGATACAGGTGCTGTAACTGCGATTCGACAAATATAATTTGTTGCAGGCAACGATTTTTTGAAAATTTCACTAATTCGCAAGATATCTTGATGTTTTAGTCGTTTTCACATTGGTCGGAGAAAATTTCCAATTCATCTTTCACAGCTAAACTATCTGTAAGTGGGCAGCAGGGAATTCATTTCAAAACTTTCTCAATGCGTTCTATGGTACAAGATTCTCGGTTCAATGGTGTTTTGGACATTTCAAAAAGTGGTTCAATAAAGTCGATTAATACACAAAGGTTATCACGCGTCTTCTGCATCAACACATTCAGAACTTATTTGAATTCTTTGCGATACAATTGCGCCATATTTAAAACAGCTGCGTTTTGAGGATTTCCATCGACTATTTTTGGGGCGAATTCGTCTTCGATGATGTTTCACAAAATCGTTTTCTTCATCCACGTTCATTTTTGAAGATAATTTTTTTTCTTCTTCTACTAGATCATTAATTTCGTTCTCATTTGAAAGCATAGATTCAAAGGATAGAAGAGTACTTTGTATCACAATAGCAGCATCAACTGTATTTAGATCAGGCGATTCTAAAATTTCTGTCAAAACTTTAGCCTTGTACATAACATTTCTCATGAACATCAGGAATACAATGAAATGGAAACTGAGCATGAACTTCTTTAAGCTTAGTGCTTGTGATTTCGTCTTATAATCAAAATTCGAATCACCTTCCAAAATATTTTCCAGCACTTCCACAATACCTTCAAAATAAGTCCAAACGGCTTTTAATGCTTCCGCTTGGGCGGTCCATCGAGTTTTTGATAAGTTGGCCAGCTGTAACGAATTTTCTATCATTGAAATTTCTCCTTTCAAACAGGAAAATTGTTTGGTGCTACTAGAAAAAAATATACAATGATTGTTAGGTATCAAACATATTGTAACGATGATGCTGGCATTACAGGTATGTTCCACAAAAGTGTTTAGGCGATGAGCCTGACAAGATATATATATGGAACAGTTTTACCTAAAAGTTCAGACAGTTGTTTTTTACTCCTTGCTTTTCTCCGGACATAGAACTCGCATAATCGTAGGATTGGAAAGTTAAATTATCTGTCAATATTTCATGTTTATTCAAATATTGCAGTATGTTAGATGCTAGGCCAGCTCCTGTTTTGTCAGTTACTGCAATCATGTCGATGATTCGTTCCAAAACACTACCTGTATCATCAATATAACGTACAATAATCGAAAGATCATCGTCATAGTGCCTGCCATTACTGCGAACATTTGGGCATTATTAACTTCTTGTACCATGCTTTTGCGAATATCTGTTGCCAGTAAGTCGATGAATTCATTTTGGGATTTGGAAGATAAATACGACGCTCTATATGGTTGGAAATGAGCTTCATGCAACCACGTTTTCATGGTAGGATTATGACGTGAAATTAATTCTAGTACCGGTATCTGCTGAAAATTTCCTTCTTTGTCATCACCATGACCCCGAAAAGCCAATCCTTGTTTAGATAAAGTGCAAGTAACATGGAATAAAATTGTAATTGCATCTTTATTGAAATTACGCAAATGCTCCTTCCTGATGTCTTATTTTTGTTTTGTTTTTGTGGACATTGCATCGACGTGGGAATCTTCTTTAATGAAATGGCAGTAATCTGCCACAGCGGCCTTATGTGCATCAGAAGAAAAGTGCAATTCACGTTTGCCTTGTTTCCCTTTCCCACGGCTCTTCATTTTGTGCCATTGGCGCATACCTGAAGTGGTTCACGTTGGATCTGCTTTTGATCTATCGGGTCCAGAAGGAAATAAGTAACAGGCAAAACAAAAAACCGCATCTTTGGTTATACTGTACTCCAGGTGTTCATATTGTTTGAACCAAATAGGAGTAAATTTGTGTTGTTTATTTGACGTAATCAATTCATTTGCAGGGTAATGAGAAAGTTTTAGTCGGTGTGGACCTAATGATAGTAAAAATAACTTTTGGTTCCGAGTGAGCGTAGGAGGTCGATTGCCAGGATCGTGAGAAACAATATTGTCATCACTAACTGCTGACCTACTCTCTTCTGTGCCAAACTCCGCCATTATCTTTTTAAAGGCTGCGTTCGCATTTTCTGAAAAATTCACACATTTCTGTCGTATGTCTTCAACTTCTACCATACTTTTAGCCAAAAACGAAACTGGATTGATCATATTCATTTCTACCTGAAGTACAGTTTTCAATTTTCTTTGTTAAAATTTGGAGTTTTGCAACGCAGGAGCAGTATTTTAAATCGTCATCAACGTCCTTGTCGTCATCTACAACAGAAGAAAATAAAAATTCTATAAAATGAATAGGTACGTATAAGGTACATTTCATCCGATTACTACAACATTGGGAGTAGGTACTCAACTATCCAATTGATTTCTGAAACGTTTGTCTCTCCTGTTTTATCAAAAAGTTGGTTTTCCTCTTGTTCCATTTCATAATCTTCACTGTCAAATTCTATTTAAAAAAATGAAGAATTCGTGGTTTTCAATTCAAAGTAAAGAAATGTACCTATACGTACTTATCCAATGGAAATAATTTTTATTTGGTGGCTGTAATGAGAAAATTGACATTGACTATTATTCGTTGCAGTTTGGAAATCTAACGAATCTTGTTTTAGAACCTCGTGCTCATCGACAGAAATCACTTTAGAAATGCTTGATTCTAAACAAAAAGAGGATTCACAGTTTTTAATTAAAAGTATACAAAACAAATGTACCTATCCAGTGAATGAAATGATAATTTCTATTTGGTGGGAAAAATGCAAAAATTAACCTACCAGTTGTTATAGTTTGAGTGACTGACGAATGTTGCTTTGGAATCTCGAGCTCATCAACAGAAATCACTTCGGAACTGCTTAAAATTTCCTTCATAAGATTGTGAGGTGTCGTATCAATTGAATCAGAAGACGTCTTTGAAGAGCTTGAAGCATCACCCTTTAAATCACACCAATAATACATTAATCTACTTCAAATTTATTTCACATATGGTAATTGCATAAAAATGAGTCGGATCAATTATTCATAATTTGAAATCAAAAGTTTGTCATAATATTAATATTTGAAATGCATAATTGATACCTACCTGATCGTGAGTCTCACCAGTTTTCATTTTTGATTGTGCATGCAAAAGTGCCAATATGGAACTGGAGCTCTCTGGTAATCCAAATCGTGTGGTTTTAATGGGCTGATCATTATGTTCCTTTATTTTATGATGAGATACATAGTCGTCATCAAAAACGCTGCCACAATCAAGACACTGAACTTTGTACGGTTTCGCTTTCTATTCTTATTCTTATCCATATTAAAGTTTGAAATGAAAACATGAAACACAAACACAAATCGCAAGTAATTGGACAAAAATACAAAAATACGTCAAGGGACTCGCAACAAAGAAGGTGAATAATAGTTTACAAATTATAAGCAGGAAACAAAGACCAGTCTTCACAAAGAATTTGGTGAGGTTAGATTGACCGAACTCCAGCAATTAACAACTCGATCACTTGGTGAACAATTTCTGTGAATGCCCTCGCACACATAGCAGTCCAGCTTCGTATGAAACGTAACCATACCGGAGAACAATATCTGTGAACGCCATCGCACAAAAGATGAATACATAGCAGTCTAGCTCCGTATGAAACATTACCGTACCGGACCAAACCCAGTCTTCTGTTACAAACGTAAAGAGGCTTATTTTTTTACTGGAAAAATTTCTAAGTCAGTTTGTTCGGCTATAATGGAAACATTAAAACGTTTTGTAGATAAATGCCGAGTCGGCAAAAGCATTTCCAAGTTGGCAATATTTCCAATTCGGCAATTATAATATTTGAAAACTGATTTTTTTTTACCATGTGTGAATATCATCATCTGAATTGCCGACCTGAATAACAAACAAGTCAAATTTGCCGACTTTTTCAACTGGAAAAATATATTGGGGGGGAGGGTGTTCTGACCCCCAATACCCCCCCTAGTTTCGCCCCTGCCTGTCTCCCTCTCACCCGTACTGTCTTCACTGTGTCGAACGTCGAACGGTTGTGGTGCGGTGTCCCTTAAGCTCTACCCACAATGCGCAGTCGGTAGACGGTAGTGGGCAGACGGCAGACGGCAGTTGAAGTCAGACCCGTGCTCTCTTATGGCGTCATTCACAATGAATAATAATAATGTTATTGGTTTTACGTCCCTTTTAACTACACTGGCTTTTAGAGACGCCGGGGTGCCGGAATTTTGCCCCGAAGGGGATCTTTAACGTGCCAGTAAATGTACTGACACGGCTCCCTCGCATTTGCGCACCCTCAAATGCCAGCTGACTGCGCCAGGTTTCGAACCTGCAACCTTGGGCTCAGTAAGCGAGAACGTTACCCCTGAGCCACGCAGCCAGACTCATTCACAATGAGAAGTTGTATGTCGGTAGTAGATAGTTGACAATCGGCAGCGTGTGGTCGGCTGTCACTAATTTTATCTTTGACAGCCAACTGCATATTTAAGAGCCAATCAGAAAAGATCACAAGCTGACGTCACTTGGTCCTTTTCCCGCTTGTCATCAGCAGTGTTGTTGACTAGTTGTATTAGCGATAGGCCTATATTCTTCACATAATTACAGTATATAAAAATATGATGACTGAATGTACTGACCTTGGGATAGAAGATATATTCATTGTTCTTGTGAGGGAACGCCGTTGGATATATGACATGTGTGAGCCCAGGTATTTAAAAGGAAACAGTTCATTGATTATAATGATTTCCTTTGTAGCAAATGTAATGCAGTGGAAGGTAACGCTGAATGAGAGCTCATCGTACGATAACATTTTCTAAAGTAGGGCTTTAAAAAAAAAGGAAAATGATGTAGTAATAGATTGAACGTGTTGGGATCCCTCGGGCGTTCAATCAAAAATGACCATCTACACAAAAACAATTCTGTTCAAAAATCAGTAGACCTAATTCAGAGTTGGATTTGTTATTAATTATTTACAAGAGGGGATACTGGATGTACGAGTATTTTTCCTCAGTTTTAACAATGCTGTACCAGTTAGCAGCAATAAAAATAAACCGTGCAGCTCCAAGTCGTCCATCCTTGCAAATTTTAAATTAGGTTTTCGACAGTTGACAACTTCCTCAAGGAATAAATGAAAGTCAAGTAAATATTTACTCCAAGCATTTTAACGACTGCGCTTTGTGGGTGGCTAGGTTGTGAACCACCGACTTCTGACTTCATCTGCCGTCTGCGTCTGCCCACTACCTTCTGCCGACAGCGCATTGTGGGTAGAGCTTTATCTAGCTAACTGTAGCGTTACTTGCCATTATTTGAGCGCAGGGATATGTGGCGTAACGTTTGACTACGGTTGTTTATTTTTTTTTGTTTCTAGCAGATTTCAAGAATTTACAAGACTTTCATCTGATTTTTATTCGTTCGTCAAGCCATTTACAATGTAGCACTCGGCTTAAGGATATTCTCAACTCTGTGAAAAGTCTGAATTTTATTCAAAATTGCATAGTGGCTAGCACTCTTGGCTGTCACAGCGGAGGCCCAGTTTCGACTCCCGGCTCTGCCAAGCAATTTAATTCTGAACTGAGGGCTGGAACGGGGTATGCTCAGCCTCGTGAGGCAAAAGTGAGAAGAGACGGGTTCGATTCTCACCTCGGCCATCATGGAGGTGGTTTTTCGTGGTTTCACCACTTCTACTCCAGGTAAATGCTGGGATGGTTCCTAATTTAAGGCCACGGCCGCTTCCTCCCCAATACTCATTGAATTAAAAATACAAACACTAATACAGCCATCATAATAACACAGGTTATCATACAAATTTCTCTCTCTCTCACACACCCAACTACACGGGACTATATGACCACGGCGTCGCAAAGCCCCTAAATGAATCATCAACAACATCTATTCAAAATTACCGCATCAAGAATATTCGAAATTGCACAGGGCCGCACAAGTATTATCAATGTTTGGAGCAAGATATGCCTGCGAAACGTTTTTCTCTGCATTGAAACTTACAAAATCACGGCATCGCGCTCTAATGTCTGACGATAACCTGCGAAACAGCCTCCGGTTGATTATTTCTCAAACAATAGTACCGAACATTGAGCATATTTTAAATATGAAAACAAATTGAAACAAATTGATAACAAGAAAAATAAAAATGTAACTGAAATTGCAATGTCTTAATGACTCCCATGATACCTTATCAGTATTTCTGACTGTTTTAATGCTAAGCACGTAATTTTCAAGTACCGGTACGCGGAGAAACGCGCGAAACACAATGTAGATGTGTCAGACAACCAATGCATTGGACGAACAGTTTGTTTGTTTACATTACGTCCGGTGTGCTAGCGATTCCAGCTTGACTCGGTCAGACTAGGTCAGACGCGTTGGCAGTTAGGGCAGGCGGCAGCCCAGCCAAGAGAGGCAGAAGCCAGCCTGCCGGCGTACGGCGCAGCATAGCTGGCACGCCGAGCGTGCAGGGGCAGGCCGCCCCTGGTTTAGACCAACTGCCCCTAAAGAAAGGGATGAAAATGAATATCAATATTACTAACTACTGAGTAACTTACTGACTAAAAGAAAGAATAGACAAAAAAAGGTGAAATTAAAAAATCCCCTCAACCATCAAAGAATGAGATATGAGGAATTTAAATTACATTCACTTTTGACACATGTTATTACTTAATTATTAACAGATGTCAAACGTGAATTTAATTCAATTAACGAAGTTAATACGTATAAGTAAAGCATTATCCATTATGGTTAATGTTTTTGCCTCATAAGTTAGGAGGAATTTGGAAAGAAGTAGTCATGAAATGGAGATGAGAAAGGAATGAGAGAAGGGTTCGCCCCAAAGCCATTGGAGAAAAGGTAAAACACACCCCACTCATGAATCCCTCAGGATCACCAACTCATGAGTCCACCATCCATGAGCTCTTGAGATTGCAGTGTTCTCCAGGGTGCACCATGCATGGTGGGACTACACAAACCTTGCCCCCTGAAATGACGTAGTGTGATCCCTCGAAAAATGAGGTGTGAAAAGATAAGACAAGGGCCAATTACGATGGGAAAATGAAAGACACCATAGACCTCGGATACCCTAATACCATCGGGGATGGAAGAGAACAGGAGTTAACCAAGGGAAGTTGACAGCAAAATTGAAAGAGAGAAGTCCGGCATAAGAATAGGTGAAAACAATGCTGCACTCAGCTGTGTTTCCGTTGTTGCCTATCCACGTCTCAGCAGTTATGAACCCCTGGAAAGGCTGGCCTTATTTTGACCAAATATTGTACGGATATTGTAACCATCATCATTACATATTTATTAAATTTCAGGATGTTACACTATAAATGGGTGATACCAACCTTAGAGATATCCTTGAAAACCTCGCAAACTATTGACCCTATTACGACCAAAGTTGGAACGAACAGAGTGTGAGCCTCTTTTGTCCAAAATTGGCGAACATAACGTAGTATGTACCACCTATATGAAATTATACATTTTCAGTTTACATCAAGCTTGCCAATTTATACAAACAGTTGGTATCACTCCTTCAAGAATCGCAAACAAGTGGCCTTATTTTGGCCAACTGTGTTCGAACATAGGACGCTTGCTCAATACATAATTAATTAACTTCTAGGCCATTCCAATGTTATCAACAGGGCTAGATTTGTGACGGTACGCACCGGTACTCCGTACCGAAACCTCTTTGCGTCTTTGTTCACACAAACTGTCTCCTCACTACTTTTCCTGAAACTGAATGGCCCACCACTCATTCGTTTTGAAGCTTCAAAGTACGTGGAATCTTGACTGCTTCAGGGACGGTACTCCGCTCTGGATACTAACAGCAAGGTGAGAGAGAGAGAGAGAGAGAGAGAGAGAGAGTGGAGCCACATACAACGAAACCTTTCTAAACTTTGGACAATTTTATAAACTGTGAGGTAAATAATGTTTAAGTACAGTACATTTTATAATAAATAAAAACTGTTAAGATAAAATTATTAAACAAGAAATAAAAAATTGTTGGTGAACATGTGTGTATTTTCAAACCAAATGTATTATTTTAAATTACGTAAAAATTTAAATTAAAATACATTGTTTGAATGGTAACCTAGTTGGCCTACATTGAAATTTAATATAGGCCAACGGTTATGCTAAGAAATATGTTGCTACAGCAGACTCAATTTAATTTATAATTGCAATCAAAATTAGATTGCTATTTTGTCCATTGATTAATTTTTAAAGGTGTTCAGAAAAGGGTAAAAATATCGTTTTTAGAACTCTATATTTACAATATTCCATAACCCCTATCCCCACCCCCCACCCCTCCCACGACCACCCGGTAGCCCACAGTACCGGAACCTCTTTTTTTTTTTTTTTTTTTACAAATCAAGCACTGGTTATCAACCAATAGTAAAAGGTGGTACCAACCATACAATTATCACTGAAGAACTCGCAAACGTTTGACCAACATTTATGCGAACATATTGCATTCCACTAAGACACAATTTGTAAAAGTGTGTTCGATTCTGGGTTTGCAAACGTAAGTACATAGGTAGCACCGTACATAGGTAGCACCTACCTTAGCGAAAGACTAACCAATTTATACCAAACTTTGTACTGTACCCGATAATTCGGAAAGGATCCTGTTGGAATATCCATTGCCCCCGCTGGATTGCCTATTTATAATAGCTCCGGCAAATACTACAATAGAAATCGCTTCCAACATGGCCTTTAGGGATTTACATTCAGCAGTTACAAGAATATTGTGGATCAACAACCAACTACACGGGCCACTCACCTTTACTTACCTCTCTCGGGGACTGGGAATTCAGCTTCGCCTACAATACATCCACAATACTCTTCAGCTAATATTTAAAATGAATCACACTCCAACAACAATGGAAACAATCTGAATAAAATTTATTAACAATAGGGTAAACTAATCTAGTATAAACAAAATAACAATAAACGAATTTAACAATAGAGATTAAAATTAAAAACACGCAATCATTCACACCTCCGTTCAACTCTACATCTTATTACAATGCTGTATTAAAAATTATGAGTATAAATCTTGGCTTGTTCTAGGCCTACACTGCGTAAAAATAAAACCGTTTAATGAAGCCTCTTACCTTCGTGGCATTCCAGACAGCTGGTTTCATTCACAAGCCTGCGTTTGTAGAACACACGTGCGCTGGTCTTGTTTCATCAATGAAACCTTAGCACCATGCCGCACTCGAAACTGTTTTACAGTTTATATACAAGGTGGTGAGTGTACACCTGTTCATATTATGTCATCGCTCTCCAACATAACGGTGAATCATTCTGGCTAGCCCACAAAGAGACTGCTTGTGTGTGCGTTTATTAAAAACACGTAAAAATTAACATTTAGACCTTACAAAAGTTCACATAACTACTCTGTTTCTTAAACAATCATTCTAATTTTTTTATACACTCTTTCATTCGCACTCCGTCATTGTTCATGACCAATTCGGTTCCACATTTACTCTTAACAGTGAACAATCATTCACACCAAAAACATCCGCTCATAAAACACACGCTATTTCAAAACAATTGATTAATAAATCCTACTAAATTATTTAACTAATTAAATCATTTTCAAAAAAATTATTTACATATAATTTGTTCATAATAATATCCATAATTTAGTGCTGCTAACGCGACACTTTCGAGATTCTGGCTTCTCGGTTACTGTACAATTCTTAACTAAATATATACACTGGTTTTTCACATAACCCTTCTCTAACGTTCCGTAGTTTTTATATACTGCTTACACATCGTCTTATATAGGTTTCATTACATTGTCGGTATAATACAGTCGACTAATTAAAGTTAACTGTACTTAATTACATTACTTCGGGTTTAATAAAATTTAAGAATTGTATTATAGACATGAGTAGACAATCTTTCTCAAGTTGTATTTCCTCTGAAACCCTCCTGTTAACACAGCTAAATCGTTAATTCACAAGAACTGGACTACTTGTATACAACGGCTCTTATCATGATCCATACCTTCTTATCAAAGAACAACAATACTTTGACTTCCTTAAAATGCGGAACTCCCTCGCATGAGAACTCTTCATAGCTCTACAAGTCCTCATATAACAGTATATATATATATATATATATATGGCATAAACAATTATCATCTACTATGTTAAACAATAACCAAAAAGGATTAATTGTTATTAACATATCTTATGTAGGAACTTCTCTCAAATAATGGCATGACCCTCCGAATCATTACATATGATTACTGGACTACAATTATACATGCTTAAGTTCTTCAAACGAAACTTCCAATTGTAATGAACGATATTAGACAGTCGTGATTAACCTCCTAAAGTTTACTCCACAACAAGATAATTAACTGTTATCTCGTCTGTCGCAAATACATGTAATAAAAATAATACTCCTGTTTCACCTCACTTGTCAAGCTTTAAATTGTTTATCGTTGTAATATCATGTCCACAAATGACGCGATGTTACACAAATAGAATAAAATAACACACATGTTATTTATAGTGTCAGATAGAATTCAATCTTGACCGGGATAAACTAGCTTTGAATTCCTAGCCAAAGATTTGAATAATCTTCTATCAAAAGGTAATTCCTCTAACATATTAAATGAACCAAGCTCTTAGCTTTACAAATAATAAGAAGGTTTGTCAATGTCGTAATGTTTTTCCACTCTACACAAAGAATGTTCATAGGGATTAAGACTTCGGTCTTATCAAACGACTAGTATTTCTTAGATCGTCGATAGTTGATGTACAATAATGATATAACAACATCATTCGATGTTTCTTCTGTTCTTGAAGTTAGATGTTGTTACATTAAAGTGCTCAAATTAAATTTAATAAGAATTTAATTTGAAGCTATGACACAATGTCAGAATACTTGGTTTAAATAAAATTATTAAAATTCGAGAGTCGAAACGACTAGTCTCCTATGAGGCAATATAATTCCTCAAACAAAATTTTAATGTCAGTTCCACAACTGATCCGTGGAATAAAATTGAAAAATAGATGAAAGGCAATCATCTCCTAAATAATCTTGAAGCATAAAAATCTTAACACACATCTGAAGTGTAAAATACATGAAAACACTGAAATACATGAAATGTGAAAATATGGAAATATGGAATTAGATCGCTGGCTCAGAATGTCACTAATCAAGCTCTATACTCCAAATGAGATACATTGTTACCTTATTTGGACGAAAACTTGAAGATCTATGTAAATATTCCCACAATACTTAAGATGTTTCCTCAGTACAAGGTACTGAGATGGATCTGCATTCGAACCTCGGATCTGCGACCTCAGAGATAGGAAACGTCCCTCTCTGGAATTCACCAACATTCGCCTGGGCTCGAACGACATCCTTCTGGCAAATTCTTCTGTGTTGCTGGGCTACCTTTCCCTAGCATCTTGACAAATCTCTTCTGTAAAGTCTTCATTCTCCGTCGTAAATATGTATCAGCTTCATCATTGGAATATAATTATGGAAATATTCATATAAATGGTGAATGAAATATTTCCATTGCTAATTGATGTTATATTAGTGTCCGTAGACTGACGAAAATGCACAAGATGGACCGTACACTACGTCTGTATTCAAGAATACGTTGTCTAATGAAGCTCCATCGTTGTATCTTAATTCCTGTTATCGAATACGTCTCTGGCGCATGACTATTTAGTTCATCATATCAACAATGTTAATTATGCTGAATGAAAACATTTGAAGAACAATAATAGTCATTCTGTTAATGTTTATGTGTTGCGCCAATATTAAAAGTTCTCCGCCACTGTTCACTTGAACTGCGTTCGTCAACTTCACGTTGCAATTTATAATGATATTCAGCTTTGTTTCCAACACATTTGAACATCTGACTTAACAGGCTTATATTGTCGAAACGGTAAGTTTTAAAACACTCGACTTTTCGCAGAATATAGTATGCGACCTGTTCTTTATATATATTCGCTTCTTTATATTCAGATCTCAATTATATATGAGATATAATCAATTCAATGTTCCTCGCAACTTCACGTAGAATGGAAGTGCGGTGATCTCCTACGTTCCACCTAGCTATCCTCGCGTCTCCACAAGTCGACAGTCGTCGCACTCGGACTAAGCCTTGGGATCTCCGTTAACCCAGTAAAAACACTTCCTCACTCTTCAAAGACTGCTGGAATAAGAACCTCGATCCTTGGATCTCCCCCTCCATGTCGTATTTTTGGCGGCCATATCAATCTCCCACCATAATTTTAGCGCGTAGATTACTAATGCTTATTACTGCGTAGCTTAACCGATCTGCGGTTTTTAAAGTATCAGACATAATTTCTTTTAATATTCTCTTCATTACCAAAGAAGAAAATCTTCTTCTAAGGGCCTAAATGCAAAATGTCATCATATTGTGTAATTGAAGTTGATCCCGTCTTCATTAAGACCTCTCCTCATTGGCTCTGGGCTGGGATCCAATAGCATAATTTATAACAATATTTATAATATTAATCTCCAAACTCGCTGTTGCTATGCCAATTATAGCCTTCTAGAAGCGTCCATTGTGCAATATATCACGTGATCGGGCTCTCCCACAGCCTCGAGCTTGTAACACTACACTCCTGTGTCACACTTCCAGAAATTATATTTGCTGGTTAAATTTTATAATGGGGACAGAAAATACTCTCATTTTGTCCCTAAATAATTCAATTTATGGGGGCAGTACGAACATGAAAACACAACAAACACTCCATTTATTTATTTACACTGTTTACGCCCACATTGGAGCACCAAAAATCAAACCTTATATACAAAGTCTTCAAATACTACAGTAAGTTCAGTTCTTAATTCTTGATAATTTTTTCCTTTCCCAATACTTCTTCATTCAGGAAGATCTTGCAGCCCGTTCTTCGGCAGATATAACATATTGCTTACGCTGTGAAATTTTGAATGTTAGTCGAGTGTAGCCTATTTGTTATTCAGAAGCCGCTTCTCCTCTCTATGTTCAATTTGATGCTTAGTAATTTTCAATTCGTCTAAATCCATTTGTATTTCTATAAACCATGTGATTTTTGTTTTACTATTCCAAAAGAAGACAAAAAGTTGTTTCAGGAGTCTAGTATTTGGCAAGCGAGATATGTTTCCAAAAAACGCAATCCTTCGTTTTCGCATCGTGTCAATGATAGATTCATTTTCCTTGTAAAGTATTGACTTGGGCAAAAGTCTCCACTGGCCCTCAACCTGGTGTTTTTTTTTATTGAGTATTGTCCAAAGAATCCATCTATCAACCTTCGGTAGTTTGTCAGTTGTTGATCGGGGGTTTAGTTTATTTAAACTTTATTTAATGTTTCACTTGCATATGTTGCTTCTGGCCTAACGACAGAGAAATAATGTCGAAGTTTAGCATTAATCGAAAGAGACTGTTTCTTATATGTTGGCTAGGTAATCTGTTGTGCTCGTCGCAATTTTAGTGTCCTACTATCTATTGATGCTCTCTCATTGGCATTCCAAGTGATGATCTCACCAAGATATTTAAATTTTTTCACAATCCTTATTTTCTGGGCATTATGCAGTACAAACACTCTATTTATATAGATATAATTGTTTCCAGCGTTGGCAGTTGTTAGTGATATGATATGTGCTTAAGAGTTTCCCTTATAAAGCTTATAAAGGCCGGGTCAGTTTCGACTAAACATTGTACGGTAGAGATACGCACCTCTAGCACACAATTTATGTAGTTTTAAGTGGTACCAATATTGTCAACAGTAATAAATAGGAGGTAACAACTCTGCGGTTTCGTTTGAATAAGTTGTAATGGACTAATCCACGGCTGACGAAACGTTGAAGGAACACCCTTGACTGACTACTTACACATGTGGAAAATATGCTGTTGGTAACGGAACGTCTTAATACTTCCTGGTTTTCCCCCACATTCATTTTTATTGTTTGCTGAAATGGACTCCTACTCCGAGTTTGGAGAACCGTCCCAACCCCGTGTGGGTGCGGGTTAGAATACACCCACGGTATGCCCTGCCTGTCGTAGGAGGCGACTAATAGGGCCGACATGGCCGAATAACTTGCCAGTTTTGATTTGTTCAGACCCCCTGTGGATGGGGAGGGCAGAATTCATCCACGGTATCCCCTGCCTGTCGTAAAAGGCGACTTAGAGGGGGCCTTATAAAGGTCAATTTTGGTTTTCTGGTCCCAGCTCTGGTTTGACCAATAGAAATAAACATGCGTGCTGTTAGGGGAAGGGCCACCAGCTTGGCCATCTGGCCAGAAAGCCTAGACGGTATGCTCCATCCCGTCAGGTGGGTGCGCCATGTACCCTACAGTAGTATCCGCCTTACAACGAAGGTCCCTGCATGGCCGAATACTGGAGCTGAATAAATCCTGTGCATGCCGAGGGGGAAGTGCCTGTTTGAGGCACTGGGACCCCGGGCAATATCTGCTATGCCAGGTAGGTATTGCCTTGGCTGGGTGGCGCCCACAGTGATAGCCCCCGTTCGGAGTGGGCAGTATTCGGGGAGGATTTCGTCCGGGATGCCATAAAAGCGATCACGGACACCTGTACAGGGTGGCACCCTTAAAAAGCCGTCTCTTGAGTGTCGAGCTAATCCCAAGGTGTATACGCCTTGGGATGAAGCCTTTAATAGAAGATTCCCCGCTGATAAGTCTCCTCGCTACCTGGTAGCTACGAGGACTGACGGGGGTGATTTTAAACTAGTAAAATCAATAATTTTTTCTGAGGAAATCGAGGGGAAATTTGGGGACCTAAGCGGGATTTCCAAGCTCCGGAACGGTCAGCTGCTGCTGCACACCGTTGATCGGAAGCAAACCGAAGCGTTGCTGGAATGCACGCAATTCGGCGAAATTCCCGTTAAGGTCTCAAAACACGAAACGCTGAATGAGGTCCGAGGAGTTATTTTCCATCGTGACCTCGTTTTAAATAGCGATGCGGAATTGTTGCGGGATCTGGGGAAGAGAGGCGTCACCAAGATTAGGCGCATCACCCGAAAGATTGGGGAGAACAGCGTCGATACCGGCGCTTTTATTCTCCATTTTGAGGGTGATGTAGTACCTAAGCAGGTGAAGGTCACATCGTACCACTGCGATGTTCGACCGTACATCCCTCCACCTATGCGCTGCTATCAATGCCAGAGATTCGGGCATGTTTCCGCCAGGTGCACTGCCAAGGCCGTGTGTAGAGAGTGTGGCAAGGGGACACATGAGGGTGAGAGGTGTACGCCTCACCCGATTTGTCCTAACTGCCAAGGAAGCCACTCTCCACGATCGAAGCAGTGCCCTGAGTTCTGTAAGGAAGCAAAAATTCAAGAAATAAGAACTCTTGATAGGCTTTCATATCACGACGCTCGCAAGAGGTACCGTGATATGAATGCCCCCGAATTTCGGGTATCGTTTGCAGCTGCAACGACGCCCTCATTCACCCCTGCCGCATCTTTACCGAGTGTAGTACCCTCGACGCCCGTATTATCAGCTGTATTAACATCACCCCTCGCTGTACCAGCGAAAAATGTCAGCCCGAAGGAGGTACAACAACCTTCTTCGGCCCAGCAAAAGAAGGCGCCGGTTATACCATCAAAACCGGCGCAATCGGAGAAGAAGTCCTCTTCTTCTCCGAAACGGTCGGCGAACAAGTCTTCCCCAGCTAAAGGGGGAAAGAAGACTTTGCCGACCGGGGCTGGTCCTTCTTCCAGCCCACCTAATACGAAAAATATAGGGGAGAAGAGGGAGACGGTTCGCCGCCGTCTCTCTCGCCCTCCTGCTGACGGGGTGGCTACTGTCTCTGCTGGCCTTTCCGCTCCCATTACCACCAAGGGAGCGAAGCCTGCTGAAGCCAAGCCCGTACGCATGGAGGAACTCCCCTATAGAAAAGAAAATAGATCGGCGGAGGAGAGGGGAACGGTTCAGCGCCGTTTCTCTTCCTCTCCTAAAGGCAGGGCTGCTCACGTATCTGCTGACCATCCCGCTCCCACCACTACCAGTGGAGCGGTGCCAGCAGGAGCGACCTTGTTTTATAAGGACCCGGCGTCTGTGGGGAAGGGACCATCTACTTCCCCAAACACGCGTCGGCGCCGATCCAAGAAGAAATCTCTTCGGGGCGTGTCGGGGACAGACACCCAGTCTTCGGACCGGGAGAAAGTCCCTCGACACCGCTCTCGCTCTTCCCCAAGAGCGAGACTCGTGAGGTCCGACGACGACCGCGCACAACCCAAGAGAGCGCCCGCTCCATTTTCTTCGTCTTCGGACGGAGATGTGGAGATTGAGGTGTGCTCTCCTGCCCCATCATCTCCAACTAGAGCTGGGGAAGGGTGGCAAACGGTCAAGCATAAGTAGAAGACCCATTTCTACTTAAGTCCACACCATGGCACTATTACAATGGAACTGTAATAGCTATTCTGTTCATCTCGCTGAGTTACGACAATTAATATCTTCGTTTTCGGCAACCATTGTCTGTCTTCAGGAATCCAGGTTTCGTCCTGGACATGAGACAACAATGCGTCACTTCAAACTCTTCTCTAAAGACCGGGTGGACGGAGCTGTGGCCGCTGGTGGCGTCTGCACTCTCGTCCACTCTAGCCTCTTTAGTGAAGAGGTGCCGTTGCGTACTCAGTTAGAGGCAGTTGCAGTTCGTACTTCGTTGCCAGTAATGGCAACAGTATGTAACGTGTACATCCCGCCTGATTCTCAGCCGGATTACGACCAGCTGGTGGATCTAGTCTCTCAGCTCCCCCCTCCTTTCCTCCTTCTGGGAGATGTTAATGCCCACAACACCATCTGGGGCTCCGCTACCACTAGCGGTAAAGGGAGAGATTTTGAGAGGCTGATCAGGCGGCTGGACCTGTGTTTGTTGAACACAGGGGAACCTACGCACTTCTCTATTGCACACGGCACTTATTCAAGTGTCGATATTACCTTGTGCAGCCGTGCGCTGGTTCCCCTGCTACAGTGGGGTGTACACGACGACCTTTGTAATAGTGACCATTTTCCAATTATCGTTACTCTTCCGAACCAGAGAGCCATCGAGTTACCAAGTCGATGGCTTCTCCGTCGGGCTGATTGGCCAACTTTCACGGCACGTGCGGTGTTTGCCGAAGATACCCTTGAGAGTGTCGACGATCATACCATTCACATAACGAATGGTATTTTGGCTGCTGCTGAGGAAACAATACCTTCCTCATCCGGAAACTCACGCCGGAAGCTTGTCCCTTGGTGGACAGCCGAGATTGCAGCAGCCATTAAAGATCGTCGACGTGCTTTCAAATGGTATCGGAGGCAAAACACCATGGCCAACCTTATCACCTTCAGAAGGATGCGTGCCAGAGCCCGATATCTGATTCGGGAGAGTAAGAAAACGACGTGGGAAAAGTATGTGTCGTCCATGACGGCGCATACTCCATCATCTCAAGTGTGGACTAAGCTTCGTCGGATCTCCGGACTCCCGACATCACTGTCGATACCCGGAGTGTCCATCAATGGAGACATCATCACGGACCATCTCGCCATTGCCAACAGCATTGGCTCGCACTTCTCCGATGTATCCTGCTCCGGGAGTTACGATCCTACATTTCTGACTCTGAAGCGGGAGGCAGAGACTCACCCCTTGTCCTTTGCCACTGCTGCTTCGGAGTCCTATAATGTACCATTCTCTGAATGGGAACTGCGCAGTGCGCTTGCACTGTGCAGGGATACGGCTCCGGGACCGGATAACATACATAATCAAATGTTAAAGCATCTGTGCGAATCCAGTATAAAACAACTGTTGATCCTCTTTAATCGTATATGGATTGAAGGGGAGTTTCCATCTCAATGGCGAGAGGGGATCGTGATACCGATTCCTAAGGCTGGAAAGGATCCCAAGTTTGTAAGCAGCTATAGGCCCATTTGTTTGACAAATGGCCTATGTAAGCTGCTCGAAAAGATGGTGAACCGTCGACTGGTGTGGTTCTTGGAGGATAAAGGTCTCCTGTCTGAGTACCAATGTGGATTTCGCTCTCATAGGTCCACCACTGACCATCTGGTGCGACTTGAGAGCGCCATACAGGAGGCTTTTTTCCGAAAGCAGCACCTAGTCACGGTTTTCTTTGACCTCGAGAAAGCCTACGACACCACATGGCGCTACGGGATCCTTTCCACCCTTCACAAGTGGGGACTCCGTGGTAACTTACCGACTTTCATTGCGAATTTCATGTCCGTCCGACTCCTCCGTGTAAGGGTCGGTAGGACATTATCGCAATACTATACCCAAGAAAATGGAGTTCCTCAGGGTTCAGTGCTGAGTGTCACCTTGTTCGCGATTGCCATTAATGGCATTGTTGCCGCCGCCGGGTCCGCGGTAGTTCCATCGCTGTATGTAGACGATTTAGCTCTGCATTACAGCTCTGGAAGTATGGCAGTCGTGGAACGGCAATTGCAGCTAGCTATCAACCGGGTCGACAGGTGGGCTCACGACCGGGGTTTTCGTTTTTCAGCAGCGAAAACCTCCGTCGTCCATTTTTGTCGGCTCCGGAGGCTACATTTACACCCTGAACTACATCTCAGGGATGCTGCGTTGCCGTTGGTTGACACTTATCGCTTCCTGGGGCTCCATTTTGACAGCAAGTTAACGTGGCAGCACCATATACGGCAATTGAAAATGACATGTCTCAGGAAACTGAACATGCTCAGGTTTCTTAGTGGCACTACTTGGGGGGCTGACCGTGCAGTGCTGCTACGGTTCTACCAAGCCCTCGTCCTGTCCCGGCTAGACTATGGTTCTGCGGCATACGGTTCAGCAAGGCCGGCAACCTTGAAAATGCTGGACAGTATCCACCATAGTGGCGTTAGGCTGGCTACCGGTGCCTTCCGGACCAGCCCGATACCTAGCCTACTCGCCGAATCGGGTGTTCCATCTTTAAATTATAGACGCCAACATATGCTTTTAGCATATGCTGCCAATGTGCGTCAAATGCCGCAACACCCGACCTATCAAGCTCTCTTCGGTACCCAAAACCACCAGGGTTACGCCAACCGGCCTCGTGCCACTCGGCCGGTTGGTATTAGACTTGATAGCTCGTGTACTGAAATAGGAGTGGCTGTAGGTCCCTGTATGATCCGGACATCTAGCGAGGTGCCTCCGTGGCAAGTCCCGCGTCCGGAAATTCGGTTAGATCTGCACCGAGGTCCTAAGGTGAACACGGATGCCTCCGTTTACCGGAGGCAGTTCCACAGCATAGTTCACCAATTTCCGGACGCTGGCATTCTATACACGGATGGTTCGAAGGTGGACGAGAAAGTGGGTTATGCTTACGTTATTGATGGTGCAAATACCAAGATCTCTTTGCCTGAGGCCTGTAGTGTGTTTACTGCGGAGCTCGTTGCCATCTATGAAGCTCTGCAGTTTGCACTACAGGATGCTCGAAACCACTTTCTCGTGTGTACCGACTCTTTGAGTTCGTTGCAGTCAATTGCTACATGTTTCCCGCAACACCCCCTAGTGCATTGAATCCACGACCTACTAGCCGGGCTGTGCCACGCTGACTCTCGAATCACCTTTCTGTGGCTTCCAAGCCACATGGGAATTGTGGGAAATGAGTTAGCAGATCAAGCTGCAAAAGAGGCGGTATCACTACCACCTCGACCAATGGAGGTACCCGCTAGAGATATTCGCTCTCAGTTACGCCTACAAGTTCTGGCTTTTTGGGAGAGTCAGTGGCTAGCTGACCCACTGCCCAGTAAACTGAGAGCGATCAAGGGAACAACTCGCGTGTGGCGGAGCTCCTTCCGGGCCCGGAGAGAGTCCGTCATTTTGTGTAGGCTAAGGATAGGTCATACAAGATCCACCCACTCGTACCTAATGAGAAGGGAAGACCCCCCACTTTGTACCTGTGGAGCCGTATTCACCGTGGCCCACATTTTTACCGAGTGTGTGGATCTTGCTGACTTACGAAGAAACCTTGGTTTGCAGACGACACTCAAACTTATATTAGCCGATGACGCGGTGGCTGCTGATCGCGTTATCCGCTTTATAAGTGAGAGTGGGTTAGGGCCAGCAATCTAAATTTTCCAGTGAACATTGACTCAACGACTTGTTCGTTTTTGAATGATAATGTTTTGTTTTTTCCGTAATTTATGTTTATTTTTATAATTTTTATTTTTTATTTAATTGTTTGTTTTTGTTTTATTAATTTTTGGTCTTTTTAAATTTAGATGTCCACCTCAAAATTTTAAATTCAATTCAAAATTTGTATTCTTTAATCTGTGTTAAGAGGGGCAGATGACCTCGTAGTTCCGCCCCTTAAAACAACAATAACTAACTAACTAACTACACAATTACATTTACACATACTTGTACTGCCATCAATATACGGTACATAGCAGCAGTCGCACCCACAATACATTGACGGGTATGATGACACGATTGTCCTGAAATTTGAAATAAATCAAGAGTGACATATATATATATATTTCCACAAGGACATCCGCCCGGCATTCCGGGAGACCATAACGGTCCAGAATAAATATGATACACTGTGTGCTCTATAGTACATACAGTATATGCCTACCTTATGGTACACCATATGAATGATTATGCAGTATGTGGATTGATGATCTCAGTATTCCAAAGCAGACCTTTTCAAGATCATCCTCGATGATGCCAAGCTTTTTGAGAATATCCTCGACAGTTTGACAAGATTAGTTTATCGTCGTGAGGAATGGAAAAAATTTGATTCTGTGCGTTTGGTACTGAAGATGACACCAGTTAACACCGACGTGGTTTTTATGTAAACCACTGATATATCTTGAATTGACCTGAAACGTTTAACTACTCATTTACCCCAAACTCACAAAAGTAACGAACACCCTTCAGTTTTATTTATACATAAAATAAGTTCGATACATAAAATCACAAAGACTACAATGGCTAGGTCGCATTGAAAGGATGGAAGACAAAAGAACACCAAAGATTGTATAAGGTGCCTTCAAAAAGTAACGAGCTGGAGGCAGGAATGCGCAAACCGGTGACGACATCGGCTAATTGTGGCGTGTGTATCGAGGTGTGGTTCCGACCAGAGCGTTGAAGGTCACAGCCCGTCGCTACAGGGCACGCGTGCACGACATGTGACGATACAAAGCGAGCAGCAGCATGCATCAATCGTCCAACGCTGCCAGTCGCATTGCAAACAGTGACATGGAGGCGTCAACCGAAGAGCAAAGAGGTGTTGTTCCGTTTCTGACAGCGGAAGGAGTAGGGGGAACGGACATTCATCGCCGAATGTCACAAGTGTACGGCGAACACTGCATGTCCCTTGCAAGGGTCAAGGCGTGGCACAAGCGCTTCAGAGAAGGACGGGTGTCGTTAGCCGATGATTCCCGATCTTGGCCCCCCCCCCCTGCATTACCGATGACAACGTCCAGCTGGTTGATGCACTCATTACCCAGGACCGCCGAGTGACAGTGAACGCCATAGCAGCCGTAGTCGCTCCACGACAATGCACGACCTCATACGGCCAACACAGTCGCGGCACTCCTGCAGAAATTCAAATGGGAGGTTCTCGGCCACCCTCCATAAAGTCCAGACCTCTCTCCCTGTGATTGCGCCATGTTGGTCCCCTGAAAAGGGCTCTGCTGGGCCAACGATTCACCTGGGACGCCGACGTCCAGCTGTACGTGCGGAACTGGTTCACATCGCAGCCCAGGTGATTTTATGAGACAGCCATTCACCGCCTCGTGTTACAGTGGGACAAGTGCCTCAACAG
This sequence comes from Meconema thalassinum, assembly GCA_946902985.2. Taxonomy (NCBI): domain Eukaryota; kingdom Metazoa; phylum Arthropoda; class Insecta; order Orthoptera; family Tettigoniidae; genus Meconema; species Meconema thalassinum. The sequence goes on from OX336388.2 coordinate 673,556,317, forward strand.
CCAGGGCCAATACTTCTAACATACAGGTACTGGTTTCTGTAATTATGCCTCCGGCTCGTTACTTTTTGAACGCACCTTATATATAAAGCCAGACGCCCTTGTAGACCAAGGAATCTATGGAAATATGAAGTGGAGGTGGACTTGCAAACAATGAACGTACGACCCTAGAGAACAGCTGTTCAAGATCGAGATCGATGGAAATCTGTGGTTGGGGAGGCCAAAGCTCACACCGGTATGTAGTTCCAGAAGGAGAAGAAGAAGATAAAATAAGGCATCCAGCGACTGTTCACCTCGTTGGTTCGGCTGTGACTTACTGTAGCCTATGTCTTGATCGCAACAATCAAGTCTGCAATTATTGTGATATTTATTAAAGATCACCACAACCAACTTCCACTTGAAGTTATCATGATGGAACAAAAGGATAGTAACCCGATACCCCAGGCCCCAGTCAACAGACTGGACTTTCCTGGTCATCGGATTCTGGGGGACCAAGAACGTCATGAGGAGAAGAGTCGGAGCTTCTCAAAATCTCTACACCAACACTACATTGGCACTCTCAATGCAAATACTTTCGTCAAACTTGGAAAATGTAAACAACTCACAAACATGCTAGAAGAAATTCATATCAAAATTCTTGCCATTTAAGAGACACGTTTCATGGATGAAAACTACTTCAACACAGAAAACTACAGGATTTACAAAGGTAAACCCGCTGTTAGAAGAGGCACACCGTTATTGTTTCGTACGGGATTTTCAGTACACAAATCTGTCATTGATAACATCATAGACTTCAATTCTGCATCAGAAAGCATCTCCACACTTTCCTTTAAATCAGGTAATAAAGGATACACAATTATCAATGCACATGCACCTACAAATGACCATAACAGAAGGAAGCCGCAAGAAGTTGAAGACTTCTGGGAAGACATGGAAGAAGTAACCAATAACATACCTGAAAGACATGTGAAGATTTTAATGGGAGATTTCAACGCACAGTTTGGTAAGGAGAGAAAATACAAACATATCACAGGCCCACATTCAGCACACATTCGCACAAACAAGAATGGGGAACACCTCATAAACTATTGTCAAAATATTAACCTCAAAATTATGTCTACGCAATTTCAAAAGCCAACACGAAAACTTACAACATGGAAAGCACCCAACACTATATGGGGAGAATTCCAGATTGATCATGTGATCATTTCCAACAAAAAATACGCCGGAAATGTTAAATGTCAGAACGCGTAAAGGATTCTCCGAGTCTGACCATTACTCATTACAAGTTAAGATTAGGCCAATCCCAAGACAGAAAAGAAATAGCACTAAACTAAATAGTCAAACCTGATCCAGAATACTTAAAAATTAACAGGGAGAATATCATCGAAGAAATTAATAGGAATTCAACATATACTTGGACAGATCTAGCGAACGCAGTTCAGAAGGCAATGTGTTGGGGGACAACCTCCAAGAAAACGAATACACAGATGGTGGAACGTAACTTGCAATCAAGCCATTGAGAAAAGAACACAGGCATGGCAGAAGTTCCGCAGTAACAGAACATCATGAACATGGAAGGAATTTCAGGAAGTACAGAAACAATCGTCGAGGGAAATCAGAAGAGAAAAACGAGCATACGACAACAACAGGCTAAAATAAATTGAGGAAGGTTTCAAGAGAAACAACACAAGAAATTTCTACAGAACTATCAAAGAAAATATTAAGGGATATCAGCCTCCTAACCTCTGCTTTCGAAGACCAGTCTGATCTCTGGAAACAAACACGAAAGGAAACTGTAAAATTCTCATATAATACTTTGATAAAATTCTAAACTGCAAGAAACGTACAGAAAAAATAACCTTCTAAGAAACCACATGCAATACCGATTCTAATCCGCTTACAATAGAAGAGATAGAGGGCATCTTATAACACATGAAAAATAACAGAGCAGCAGGAGAGGATGGCATTATCGCCGAAATCTGGAAGCTCCAAGATAAAAAAATCCTCAAGAAAATTCATAAGATTACAGTATTACAGAAATTTGGGTCACAGAGAAAATGCTTGAGGAATGGAAATGTGCATAGATCCGCCCCTTGCACAAAAAGGGTGATAAGACATATCCAAATAACTACAGAGGTATTTCACTAGTGCCAGTCACCTACAAAATCTTCTCTAAGGTGTTATTAAACAGACTAGAACCACAAGCAGATCCGCAAGTAGGGGAGTATCAGGCAGGCTTCAGAAACGGGAGATCTTGCATCGAACAGATCTGGAACTTGAGAACACTCCTGAAAGTAAGATAGACAAGAAGCACTGTAGTTACCTTTGTGGACTTTAAAACAGCATACGATTCCTGTAACGACCTTCCGTTTACTATTGGTAAGGATCCTCACTTTCTTGAAGATGTTGCAGGAGTGGAAACGTGCACCTTTCAGTCTTGCGCTGGGCCCATGAAATAGGACTAGGTGAATGAAAGGAGAATTGTCTCAAAGCCGTGTACTCAGACACGACGAATAAGCAATGGAGAGGTAATGTATTGACCAAAGAGGTATCATCAAGGAACGACGAGGAAACATTGCATGCTATGATTGAGGTTAAGTGGACGTCAAACATGTGACATTAGGTAAAATAATGGGCGAAAGGACCGAAACGTAAATGCCATGATTGATAGGAGGTAACGGTAAAGGGGAGGGGGTTGGACACATTTGGGAAAAGTATACTCATAAAGAGTAAAATTACATTGTGAAAAATAAAGATTAAAAGGGCTAGAAAAGAGATTTGGAAAAAATGTGCCTATCGTCAAAGTAGCGAACGGTAATCCTAATAGCCCGGAAAGAACAGAGGAGGAGAGGGATTTCGAAAAGGACGGAGTTTTAATAATAGCACGCGTAGATCTGACGTAAATAAACAATCATAAAAAGGGGTAAGTAACCCAGATTAAAAATAATTACGAGAAAGGTATCGCAACACAAAATAAAATATATCCATCAAAATAAGTTACTGTACGATAGAGGGAATAAGGTAAACCCGTAGACTTGCCTGAAAAGACACAATCTTAAGATAATGAAGGAAAAATATGGTAAGTGGCGTACGGTATAGGTCTTACTTCGGGCGAAGGCACCTCACAGTAAACCCAGAACAAAATACCCACACAAAAGGGACAAAGGTAAGGAGATAAAGGTAACGGGAACAAACAAACACACTATGGGCATACTAAATAGGCGAGACACCATAGTATTCCGTAAAAAAACACAAATACGCACTCACACACGCTAGGGAAGTAAGTCGTGACTTACCTTGATGGAATCAGGACTGTCGGGCATCACAGAATTACGATTAATAAACTAAATCTACGCCACTACGAGCACCTTTTATAAAAACACAAAAAAGGGATAAACAGATAAAGGGAGCACGGCATCTCGAAAACAAGAGTGGGAGCCCAAAAATATTGAATCCTACATGGGAGAGAAAAAACAGAAGACTGCCCATAGACAAACAAGGGGTTGTCACTGGTAACCGAAAAAGAGAAGCAAAAAGGGAAAAGGTGCCACTAATCATGATTAGGCATAGCAAAAAGTTACTATAACGAACCTTGATCAGCAATTATAGAAATGCCCATTGATCTGCTAGGTTATCCTGGCCAGTAACAACCAAGAAGAAAAGAGAAAAACTACGATAATTGACACGGATAAGAAAAGAAAAAAGGGGGAAATGACTGCAAATGGAAGAATGCGGTTCAGATTCCATCACTCTCTGATTTTTTTGTTGCGTCCAACTAAACAGACGATCAAATAATTTTACGTAAACAAAAACCGAGAAAGGAGAAGGTAGGTTACCGGGTACTGTGCCCGATCCTCCAGAGGTGTGACAGCCAGAATCCTCAGGATGACAATGGATTGTTGTAAACAGCTGCACCCCGGCTGAAAATACTTACCGTTACAGCTAGCGTATCACACACTGAAAACACGGAACATATAAGGATGAACCTCTAACATAAATAAATACTATGGTCTGTCCTCCCAGGGACCAAAAGCACCTAATCAAAAGGAGAGCTAGAATGCTCTATAAATCTCGGGGCACATAGGAATGTGGATTGGGTAATAGGCATCGCTTCATTATCTTCAAAACCCCAAGTACGATAACTCAAAATGGCAAGATCTATAAAAACATTGCAAACAATCGTAGACACGTGCTTGCATTTATTGATTAAAATCCATCCACCGGTCACTACAAGTTATAAGTAACAACATAAGTGCAAAATAAAAACGGCACGATTGACTTCAAAACGTCAATGAGCAGCGCATAGAAATACAGATGTGATACCTGCGTCTACGAAATAAACTAACAAGAAATTATATTAACCTACTGCGCCCAGGAATTCAGGATCGACGGAAATAAAAATATTAGTAGAGTGAATCGATGAAACTGACTCTAATGACGATGGCCTGTCGTCATCACAACTTCAATGTTGAACTCTATACATATTCGACTCCTGAATCCTGTCGATATCTCCAAATAAAACAAATTAATCTAAATATTAATTAATAAAATACTGAAAATAATAATTTCGGCTATATACAATCGTTAATTTACCTTGCTAAAAATCATCGTTGAAATACCATTATTTAACTGGGCTCCAACGGCCCCATAATAGTTCTGCAATCTTCCACTAACAGTGTATTATAATTGCTACCCGGCGGCGGCCTCGGCCAGCAGCACGTCGGTAACTCGATGACCAACGCTCTGCTTCACCAGAATGACACCGCCCAATGGCCAGCGTGGATGGGCCTACTTACCTGTATTCAGAGGTCCGGGTCGCTTCCGCAGCCAAATCACCTCCAGATGACATGTCCCAACAGAAGAGCTCCAAAGGAGTGGAAGAAAGATGGAGAAGGGGATAACGCACAGGCTATCATACAGACACCCCCCAATAACTAACGGAATTTTCGTCGACGAAATAATGCCACAACAGTTGATTAAAAATTTAAAATAAAAAGTTTAATGTTAAAAATTTAAAGGAGCACCTTCACCAGAAACAGAACATGCTTGCTTGCAAACAAAAGGACAAGAATCAAATTGAAATTAAAATGTTATTCTGCCCAAAGGTTAAAATAAAAATTACAGGCATAACACAATGAGAAAGGGGTTGACAATTTACAAGGGAATGCAATAGCGATCCGACATGCAGAGATCCCGGCCACGATGAAACGAGAAATAAAAATTAAATTAACCAAATTAAATTGTATCAGAAAACAATTCATTAATTTGCATGATGGAGATAAACACAGGAACAATTACTAAAAACACAATGTTAAACCGACAAGGTTAAATAAAAAACATCTTAAGTTAACACATCACGTTTGAGTTTCGCGGTCGACGCCAAGAGACTGACCTCGAGACCAGAATGCATCTCGGCAAAACAAAATTTAAACATGGCCACTTAAAACAGGAGACCGCATGCCTGATCGAAACTACGGCAAACAATTAGCAAAATTAAATTTTAACATCAGCTGAAGGAAATGAACGGCGGAAAACAATTATATCTAAATACTATTAACAACATGGAAGGGCAACGGATCATGAATAAATTAAATTCTATGTCAATCCCAAGGTTGCCAAAAGAAAATAAATAATAATTTAAACGTAAAATAAACTAATACATGTGTCTCCAGAAGGTACAAAGAAAATATAACAAAATTAAAATATATCAGGAAACGTTATTAAAACAGAAATACAATTAGGACTATAAAACAAAATAAGGTACTGAACCCATGTGCCATAGGGTCCAAGGAGGTCGAATCCATGTATTTGGGGAAGAAATGAAAGAAACGTACAGTTTCTAATGTAACATAGAGAAAGATCAAGCCAGGATTCTAGCCTAACATTGTGCAAGCAGCGCGAGCCAGGTGTTCGAGAGATGAGATCACCCCTCTTGACATTCAGAAGGAGCTGGTCATGAGTATTAATAACCGAGTGGAAAATTCCGACTGTTAGACAAGGAAGCCTGACTCGGAAATCGAGCTGAGCTTGCTTGAAAACGACAACACCGCCTATGCGCCAGAAGAGGAATAATTAAATTTAACCCGTTTACGAGTATAAAAATAAGTAAACAAATACAGTACGGTGAATCATTTCGAATTAGAGATTTTGTGTAAAGAAAAACCCTTTAATAATTGCACAGGAGAAAACTGCAAACGCAAGTAGACGTCATAGGGGATTTACCAAGGCCTGTGGAGAGGGGAGAATGCAAATGAACAGCAACACCCACACAGTTGAGGACGAGAAATTAATTAATATCTCCGAATTGCACGATCGATTCTTATGCGCAATGAGATTATTTAACATTGAGAAGACGAGCTTTTTGAAGGTATAATTTTTATAATGGTGCAACCATTATTTTAAAAGTTGGGCACGGAAAGGGTTAGAGTCTTATCTTTTTGTAGCGAAAGAGTATAAAGCTCCTGGCATCACCAAGCCAAACATGCAGTTTCAAACAGTCCAGGGGACGTGACGCTGGAGCATCAGTACAAGCAGTTCCAAACAGCCCGAGGGGGTCGTTGCTACGCTTCAGTATTCAGACAGCCGTGTGGGGCGTTACTCTGCTTCACACCGAAGACAGTTTACCAGTACTCCTTGAGGGGAGAAACGCTGTATTACACCGCAGAATTAATATCCGATAGCCATGGGCGTCGCAGTATTAATAACTTGCGTGCTTCCATAAGGAGTTGTAAAGAAGAAATATTAAAGTATCGCCGTGTTGAAAAATTAGGAAAATCCTAGTTACAGGATTTAGGTCCGACAGTACACAAATTTACAGTGAAAAGTTCGTAAAATATAGTCAGAGCAGGCTGCGAACGTTGGATTTAAGGCGATAGGTCTTTAAATAAACGACCGAAAATATCATAACGTACGGAAGTACCGTAATAGAAAGATAAACAGTTATCTAATTTAAAGAACCCAAATAGGGAAAAACAAAGTAAGGTTCGCAACGTATTTCAGAAAAGTAGGAGTGCGAGAACCGAATAAACAAAGAAGAACGGAGACTATAGACATTATCTCCAGAAAGCAGACGAACTATTCTAAAGCACTAGACTCGAGAAGTACTAGCTGCTATAAAATAAATCCATCGATCATCGATAGGTTATCGAGGGGACCTCGATCCGAACAGACTTTCACTAGGATCGATAAACTAGATCTAAAAAGAAAGCCGTTCAAGCTAGAGAAATAGCCGGTCATCCAGAATAGGATTCGAAGAATTAGGATTCCAGGGAAAAGTAGATGATTCGAGACTTTCGTATTCTGCAGGATAGGAAGCCGACATTGAATAAATTTCACCCTTGGAAACGGGAGATTAAGAGGTCACGTGTGATAGGCTAGGAAAATACGGCCTAGTGATCAAAAGTTGTGAAGTGTAAATCTATCAAGATTGTGTGTTAAAATAATATTTTTTAGTGTTTATTGTGTGTTCTAAATGGATACACCAGTGTATTAAAAATGTTGTCAATGTTAAGTGTATTGAATATGTGTCAAGAAGTGTTTGTACATGAGATGAATTTCTACAATATGGAGTAAGTTAAAAAGTGGGCAAAAATGATACACCGCACAAGGATAAAGGTCATGAGACGACCTTAAAAACATGTGAGTAATGAATTTCATTATATTTTGGTGTCAGGAAATGATTGTGTACGAATCCACCGGAGTTTTTGAGTAAAAGGGATGTGTTTAAATAAATAAATACTGAATAAACAAAAACGCGGTCTGAACAATAATAGAAATTTGAGAAACTATAAATAATTATGTAAAAGAATAAATCTAGTAGATGAAATATATGAATACAAGGTCAGTGTATTTGACGAATGTCATAAGAGCAAGCGAAATATTAATAATTATCATGAAAGATATTTAAATAAAAGTAAATTTGAGTTATATGAAAGAAATAGCTTTTGAGCTTGTGTAAAGAATGAAGATATGAAATAATAATAATAATAACTAAGTAAGGAAATATTAAATAAAGATCAAATTAATTGATGTGAACATAAGAGCGTTAGAGCCTTAATAAAAAGATAGACATGATGTTCAAATGCATGTTCTTAAAAAGATAGAAAGTTATTGTCAAAGGAAAGGAATAATATAAAAATTGAGATGTGTATCAATTGTTAATATGATATTATCAGTTCTTTGGATGACGCTAGGCTTAAAAATAAAGTATAGCGCAAAAAGAGCGCAATTAAAATAAAATGTCACGCTAGGAACGCGTAAAAGTTAATGTACTTGGTAAATTACTTATGAGAGGTAGTTGATTGTAGCGAATTGAGAATTGGTGTAAGTCCTCTATTTGTGACGTAGTATCACGAGGCCATTGTGTATGTTGTATTGAAAGGGAGCAAATGTATGGTATTGAGCGTAGGTCTTATAAGCTATAGGCTGACCCTAAATCGCATTTTGTATAGTCCTCTATATGGGAATGGTTCCCGAGGCATGTGAAGAGATTCGAATTCAGAATCTTCTTATTGTGAAAGCCCCTTTATTATTCGTCGTAGAATGTGTATATCTCTTCCCCAATCAATGAGGACCTTTCATAATTAATAAATGCCAAGATTACGAATGTGGTTTATGAGCCCAATAATATTGTTGAATGTACACGAGGAGTAGAATGCCGGGTCTCCCCAAAGAATTGAGAATGAACGAAAAGCTGTTTGTAAAGCATTAAAGAGAGCTCTAGCTTAGGCTAGACGGGAGGGTTTCCGCATAGTCATAAATAACGCTCGAGTAGCACGGTCAGACACTTGGAGCAGGAGGGGTGTCTGAAGGCCGTCTTGTAAGGAGTAATGAATACACCGTGAGTGTTTAAAGTTGTTAATGACCCGGGCGTTGAACCGAGGTCCTTGTAGATTGATATTTCCGCTTGCCTGTTCAGATCGTAGTTCTTTTTGTGATAATGGTCTTATAAGACATATGAGATAAATAACAATCCCTATTGTAACGTTGTATGGAAGTAGGATTCCATGAGTTAATTGAAGGCAACTAGGTTTCGGGAGTGACCATAGTTTTTTTGACTGTGTCAAGTATCTCCATACTCTGGAGTACACAAGTAATTTCCTGATTACCTTGATGTATTTGTAAAACTAGAGAGAGATGATAACAGCTGAAAACATGTGAAAATGCCCAAATATTGAGTTAGATAATTAACATGTAATTTCAAATGTAATTATACATTTGTTTGATGATTAAGAAAATATAAAAAAGTAGTATTGGAGGTGTACAAAGAATGACACCATTATTATAGAAAGCATTGAGCCAAAAGAGCTCGGAGTTATATGAAACTTACAGTTGATGCTTTATGGAAGTAAAAATAATTAGGAATTGTTGGTTTATATGGAAACCAGATGTTTTAATACAATATTTGTTTTATTCTTATGTTATTCCTTGTTCATTTGGAACAAGTAGATGATTATGGGTCAGTAATTTAATTGTTTAATTGTTTGTAGCGCCATAATTTTGATTAATTAAATGTGTTAAAATAGGAGTTGATTTTGTTGTTATTTTGCAAGTGTATCCTCTAATTAATCCAAAATATGTGAGTCACAGAGTGGGTGAACTTACCGCTGCCCCGAAAATCCCGAATTGAGCTACGCTGGTATACTGTGATTGGCATATTTCTTGCTAAAAGGGCACAGTACAGAATTAAAACATTACTATAAGATGATATCGGAGCTCCATAACAATAATATAAAAATACATCAAATGATAACGTACCTTGTTTCCTTCTCAGTGGAGACACAATAATAATAAGATAATTAACACATAATTTTAAAATTCTGTACGGCACTACATGTGCTTCAAAAATGGCTAACCCAGCACATGCGTCGTTTAGATGACCAGCACTCGTTCGCATCCAGTTGCGATTCTCCATCACTTTCATTGTCCAGGCGAAAGGAAGAAATTAAATTCTTATGTAGCACAGGCGTTTCTTAGTCGAATAGGTATTCATATTTCGTAGAGTCTAGGGGCGAAGCCCCTAGCACACAGAGAGATATTCCTTCACACCAGCGGCCGGCTTCTTGTTTACAAACAGACAGACCATGAACTCCACAAGATGGCGGAGAAAAAGCGCGTCAAGAACCGAACTGCATTCATGTAAATATACAACGTCCAATCAAGGCTTGACACCTCAATCAACAATGTCATAATTAAGTGATAATTTTGGCGGTATCATGAAATATATATATTCTTTTGTTTATGATGTAGAACTATAATTGCCTTCACACAAGACTGGAATAGGATGAGTTTTAATAAGGTACAACCAACGCATTCTATTGGAGAAGTAGGAACCACGTGCAGACTTCCAAAGTCCGACAGCAGCTACCATCTCGTGTTCACAGAAGGAACCAAGCGACGAAGCGGTCGTTTCAAAAATGTCAAGAATTGCATCCATGGGCAAATACATGTTTGAAAACTTTGGGACGGGCACTTGCACGTAACAGTCTCCCTCCCTTAAGCGTGAACACGGTTCACGAATATGCCTAGGCATAGACAGTACTCCTTAACTTGTCGATTCACCAAGCATGTTTCCAGAAGATAATGTTCACCAGTTAACTCCAATTGATGGATGAAACCGCATCGTTTTGGTTAGGAAGAGTGCAGGGTCAGATTATCAGTGATGGGATAATTGATCACCTCGCAAACCACTTAGTCAACAGCATCACTGTGTCCAAAAATCTTCAGAAACGCAGAACACCAGCACCAGCAGTGCTTTCAGAGTCCGAGACACGTTAGATACATTTTCAATAAGTCCAATTTAGTTCGCTTAAAACGAAGTAGGTGGAAGCAATGTGCAAGATATGTGACGCGTGGGCAGCCATTTACAAAACAGAAGTTAATCTAATTTCAAAAAAGGATTACAGAATTTACAATATCTTACTACATTTTACAAAAGAGAAACAAGTTGAATTTATATGAATAAAATATTTCTGACAAAGCCCTAGATCCGTGTTTACAAAATTTCATTAACAAGTTTACCTTTTTACAGACTAGAAGTACGTTTCAAGATTACATGAGTTAAACGACAATACATTTAGAAGGAACTATGGTAGAGGAATGACCACTCAAATTCCCCAGAGAACATGTATACAAGATATCATGAGTTAGGTCTCCCACCGAGTCCAACTTACATGTTAGCATCTTCTATGAAACATCAAAATTAGGTACACTTTTACAATTTACCATGAAAATGGGAACTTCCCAACATTTACAAGTTGTATCCCCGCTGAGTTTGCATACCCAGTTCAAAATTCCAGAAGGAACAGATGCCTGAAGGCCTCAATGAAGGGGATACTCTACATTATACAAAATCAGTTTACCAAAATTTACGGTAGCATTTCCTCATTAGACACCTCTCCACCTGGCTTAATGTGCGATAGATGCACTCTAGAAATTTTGTTTGCTTTGGGGTTTCTAATAAGCAGAGTAACGAGAGTCAGGAATGCCTCTACATAACATGGGCCCTTGAAACGAGGGGTCAACTTGCTTGAAACTAGATTACTGACGCCCTTGGGCTCGAAATTGCGAACGTACACAACATCACCAATTTCCAAATCCGTTGGCTTGCGACAGGCATTGTGTCGCTTGGCAAGTTGGTCATGTGATACCTTAATATTCTCTCTATTCTTGTCGAATTTCGCCCTCATATCCTCGGGCGTGAAACTGTCTGGAAGGAGATCGTGCAGGTTCCACAGGTTAGACAACGGAGAATTGGTCATAAAGGAAAACATTAACGAAAAAGGGGTAGCTTGCGTGCTCTCATGCACGGCGGTGTTGAAAGCAAAATTGAGCCAATGCAAATTAGAATCTCACTTGGAATGGTCGTCGTGGTGGAAAGCAATCAGAGCAGAACGGAGATTACGATTGACTCGCTCAGCGAGAGACGGGTTAGGAAAATAGGGAGTGGTGGTTACATGCGAAATAGCATAATCAAATAAGAATTGACGGAACTGATGAGATACAAAGCACTTGGCATTATCAGATACCAGGTACTGACATGGCCCAAAAGATGAAAAGATGGAATTAAGACACTTTATGACGGAACTGGTCGTAGCCTGTCTGGTGGGGAAAATCCAACTAAACCGGGAGAAACCGTCAGTGCAAACAATCGCAAATTGGTTTCCCCGACCAGAGCGAGGGAACGGCCCAACATGGTCGACAAACAGCCTCTCCATGGGTCTAGATGCCGGTTCAGATGACAACAGGCCAACCTTAGTAGAAACCGGAGGTTTGCTAATACTACATGCAGCACAATTCCTAGTGAGCCTCCTGATGTCGCCATCCATACTTTGCCAAATGAAAAACTGTCTGATTTTAGCTCGGGGCTTGAACACTCCTAGGTGGCCACCAATAGGAGATTCATGATAGTAACGAAAGATTTCCGGAATGAGGACCGACGGGAGCACAATTTTTGGTAGACGGTCATGACAAGATGAACAACACAATACACCGTCCTTCAGAGAGTAGGGCTTGATCACTTCACCAGAATTGATTCGGTCAATTAGGCTAGACAAGGAGGGATCCTCTTTCTGGAATCGTCTCACATCTTCAAACAGCACAGGGGAATTGCTGAGAACGACATTGACACCATTTACAGCAGATACAAGGTTTACGGGTTCACATTCGTGAATATCCTCTTCAGCTGTTTCCTCGTACATGCGGCTTAAAGAATCAGCTACCGCATTTTCGGACCCACGAATATGGTGGACAGTGAACTGGAACGACAGAATCCTAGTTGCCCACCTGGCAATTCTACCAGTTTTACGGGGTTTTCCTAAGACCCAGCTCAAGGCTTGGTTATCGGTCTCAAGGAGAAACTTAGTGTGCTCAAGATACATACGGAATTTTTCTAGAGCGAACAACACAGCTAAACCCTCAAGTTCGTATATGGAATACTTCCTCTCTGCGTCCGTTAAGGTACGAGAAGCGTATGCAATGGGTTGCCTACCCAGATCAGATTCCTGCAGTAGGACACAACCAACACCACGACCAGACGCATCAGTCTGCACTATGAACTGCTTCCCAAAATCCGGAATGGCTAATACAGGGGCGTTAGAGAGCGCAAGCTTAAGATCTTCGAAGGCTGCTTGCTGAGAGGGACCCCACTCAAACTTCACAGCCTTTTTGCGTAATTGATTTAGAGGAGCAGCACGGTCGGCAAAGTTACTGATAAACTTACGGAAGAAGTTCACCATACCAATGTAACGAGCAACACCCTTGGCGTTCTTGGGTGGTTTAAAATCTCTGATGGCCTGCGTACGAGACTGGTCCACGGATATACCAGATTCAGAAACAATATGTCAAAAGAAGGAAATTTTGGGCTTGGCAAAGGAAACCTTGGACAATTTGACGGTAAGGCCGGCGTCACGCAACCGATCAAGTACAACCTTCAGATGATCAACGTGTTCCTCGAATGACTCAGAATTGATCACCACATCGTCAAGGTAGTGGTACACAAACTTGAATTTAATTTCTGAAAACACCTTGTCCAGAAGTCTGCTCAACACAGCGGCTCCGGTGGATAGGCCAAACGGGACACGGGCATACTCAAACAGGTTCCAGTCAGTGGAAAAAGCAGTAACATGCCTGGATTCAGGAGAGAGGGGAATTTGGAAGTAAGAAGAATTTAAATCGAGGATCGTGAACACCTTCGCGTTGCGAAACCAACTAAAACATGTGTGAAGGTCCGGCAAAGGGATGGACTGCAAGACAACTTTTTGATTAAGAGCCCTATAGTCGACCACCGGCCGAAAACCACCGTTAGGTTTTGGCACAAAAAATACAGGGGAAGAGTAGGCAGAGATAGAGGGTTGGATTACACCCTCTTCTAACATCTTATCGATAATCTTACGAAGTTCAGCCATCTTGGGCGGGGCAAGGCGATACGGGCTGGAACGCACCGGCACAGAATCGGTTAGCTCAATCTTGTACTCCATCAAATGGGTTACACCCAACTTGTCAGTAAATACATCGCTATATTCCTGACATAACCTCTTAATGGCATCCTTTTGAAGACTCGTTAAATTTTCCAGATCGAGATCCTCAATAGTCATAGGTTCACTAACAGAATTGACAGCAGGAGAAGATAAAACCGGGTTAAATGATAATTTACTCTGCGGATTAAACTTAAACCGTAAGTTGCGAGCACCAAAATCAAGAAGCATACCAACGTGTGACATGAAATTAGCTCCAATGAGCACAGAACAAGAAAGATTTCTGGCAACAAAAAATTTAAACTTCCAAGAAAAATTTAGATTATGGATTTTGACTGTCATACTACCCAAAATATTTAAGTTTGAACAATTTGCCGAAATAAAAGATTCATTGTTAGGCTCTAACTCAGGAAATTTGCAAACACTCTTCATAGATAAAAACCAGTCCTCGCTTATAAAGGATGCGACACTACCAGAATCAAGCAATGCAGAAACGGGCTCGTCATTAACACAAATTTCAATAAACGGGGATATTCCTTTAGCCACAGGAGAAATTCCATGATCATTACTCACTCTAAAACGATTACCATTAGATTACCCTTCGCACGTAGCAATGCTTACCTGACAGGTTTCTACGGCCGCTCTGCGCGGCTATGGAACGCGCTGCTAGGGGATGCCAAGATCTTGCCTCTTAGGAAATTCAAGTCGTACGTAAAAAGGTACATTGTATAAATAAACGTCTGTATGAGTGATTGATTGTCTCGCTGAATGAATGAGTATCTGAATGGAATGAACGAATGTATCGCGTGATCGAGGTTATGAAAGTGCGTGCGTGAGAGAGTGAGTGAACAGGAAAATGTACTATGTCAATATTCTAAATATGTAAATACTGCAAATATCTTTGTAAAACTTGTAAATATTGTTAAAACAAATGTAGATGTAAGCTGTGCCTGTGAAGCATGAAATATGTATGTGGGGCTTGCCCTTTTTCACTAGGCCTTCCATACTTCGTGTACGATTTATGGTAAATAAATAATAATAATAATAATAATGACGAGGTCACCCGCACCACAGGTTTCACATTACGTTTAGAATTAGGCTGACTTGCCACGACATTGCTCACCGACAGGTTAGGTAGGTCAGCGACACAAGCAGAATTAGCACGTGAAGAATTAGTTTTCAACGAGTTATCAAGACTTTCATTGGTAGGGCGACCAGAAACTTCACAGGGTTTTCCCAAACTCTTATGCACAGAAATATCCTTGGAAGTAACACCCGAACTGGTCTCCACAACGTCCCGTCATTGGCGATACACAACCTGGTTACTCGGACACACCTTCTTGACATGTCCCACGCCACCGCACGTGTGGCACTTAATGTTGGGTCGAGGATGAAACATAACCTTAGGCGGGGGACGAGACATCAAGGAAGGAGGGGGACAAGGCATCAAGGAAGGAGGAGGAACATTAGCTACACGAAGGGAATCTGCATGTTTCACAGCCATAGCCTCTATAACGACCTGTTTCAGCTCGACAAATGACGAAGGCCTGGTACACATAGTCATGTATGACCTATATTGAGGCGAAAACCCATTTACAATCGACGATACCAACTGTCGTTCAGTTAAAGGGGATGCAAATACCTGGGCATACACCTTAATGTCACTGACATAGTCGCTAAGTGACTCGTCCAACCTTTGGACACGATAAAGGAACTTTTGCTCGAAGGTACTTAGGGCGCTCGCAGGGACAAAAAACCATAACACTTCCCTAATAAACATGGCTAAGGACATGCGGAGGTGGATAGCTTCAATTACCTTATCGCGCAGCATACCGGAAGCAACAGGATATAACAGTTGGAAAATCTGAATTTCCGACATCCCAAAAATCGAGGCATGGTTACCCAACTCGACCACTTGCTTTAAAAATAGGACCACTTGGGTAACGTCATCAAGGTTGAAATGCTTTAACTTAGTTAAGAAACTAGAATTAGGGTGAGGAATCGACCCATAATTAACGGTAGGGGAGTACGTAGCATTAGGAAAAGAGACATTGTTACCAGGGTAGCCCGCTCGTACACCCTCTACAGGAGACAAAACATTTATATTACTAGAGAAGGAACTGGGATGCAACGGGTCGGCAGTACCCAGGAAATCATTAGGTGACCTAACATGAGAAGAATGACCGTAAGCGGGGTTAAGAGGTCTGGGCGAGCCAGAACTAGACAAAAGAGGGGCAGGCAAACCACTACTAGAAATCGATCCCAAAATCTCAGACCTAGTAAACAGAGGTGATTCACGTTCAACCCCAGAAGAACTCTCCAAATTCACCAGGTTATCCCTTAAGTCAATTAAATCGAAAACACTATTGTTGTCGGCCATTTTGGAAAGCACAGAATGCAGACAGCCAATATAGAAGGAAACAAATTTTAGGAATTACGAGGACAGTTTACACTTTCACAACAAAACCAAAACTACCAATTACCACCACCATAGATTAGGTTGACACTCGAGCACAGCCACCATACTACACAAAATCATGCACAATGCTGCCCAGAACTGCATACGTCACCACCTGCTTGGCTCGAGAACAGGAAGCTAAATTACAAAAATTGGCACAATACATCTGGCTACCAGCTTCTGACAGGGCTCCAGGACTCCTTCACTCGAAGCATGTGGGCTATCAGAACATTAAGAAATCCCATTTCCCATGCCAAGAACACATGTCAGTCACTCACCGAGCTGCTTCTTCAGTTGGAATGTTGCACACAAACAGGATAAAATACAGCAGCAAACGCCTCGCTTCTCAACAGGTCACTTACAGCGTACCACATGGATATACAGAGGCAAACATGAAATAAAACAAACGACAAGGATTAGCAAAACATAACATTAAGTGCACTGGCCTGACGAGATCCCACCAACAACCGCCCCATCAACACTAGAGGGGTCCATAAAACAGCCTGCGGGTAATGGGGAGGGGATAGTTACGGAAGAGAACTTGAGCGCGGTCTGCTACCAGAATGCAACCCGGCGGCGGATTCGGCCAGCAGCACGTCGGTAACTCGATGACCAACGCTCTGCTTCACCAGAATGACACCGCCCAATGGCCAGCGTGGATGGGCCTACTTACCTGTATTCAGAGGTCCGCGTCGCTTCCACAGCAACAAAATCACCTCCAGATGACATGTCCCAACAGAAGAGCACCAAAGGAGTGGAAGGAAGATGGAGAAGGGGACAACGCACAGGCTATCCTACAGACACCCCCCAATAACTAACGGAATTGTCGTCGACGAAATAATGCCACAACAGTTGATTAAAAATTTAAAATAAAAGTTTAATGTTAAAAATTTAAAGGAGCACCTTCACCAGAAACAGAACATGCTTGCTTGCAAACAAAAGGACAAGAATCAAAATTGAAATTAAAATGTTATACAGCCCAAAGGTTAAAATAAAAATTACAGGCATAACACAATGAGAAAGGGCTTGATAATTAACAAGGGAATGCAATAGCGATCCGACATGCAGAGATCCCGGCCACGATGAAACGAGAAAAAAAAATTAAATTAACCAAATTAAATTGTATCAGAAAACAATTCATTAATTTGCATGATGGAGATAAACACAGGAACAATTACTAAAAACACAATGTTAAACCGACAAGGTTAAATAAAAAAAATCTTAAGTTAACACAACACGTTTGAATTTCGCGGTCGACGCCAAGAGACTCACCTCGAGACCAGAATGCATCTCTTCATAACAAAAAACAAACATGGCCACTAAAACGGGAGACCGCATGCCTGATCGAAACTACGGCAAACAATTACCATTAAATTAATTTAGAATCCCCAGAGCGGAATGAAAGGCGGAAAACAATTACATCTAAAAACTATTAATGCATGTCGGTTTTATGACTCGACGGATCTTACATTAGATTAAAAAAAATATGACAATCCCAAGATAGCCAAAAGAAAATAAATAATAATTTAAAACGTAAAATAAACTAGAAATGTGTCTCCAGAAGGTACGAAGAAAAGAAACAAAATTAAAAAATATCAGTTAACGTTATTAAAACAGAAATAAAATTTGGCCTATAAAACAAAATAAGGTACAGAATTAAAACATTACTATAAGATGATATCGGAGATCCATAACAATAATATAAAAATACATCAAATGATAACGTACCTTATTTCCTTCTCAGTGGAGACACAATAATAATAAATAATTAACACATAATTTTTAAATTCTGTACGGCACTACATGTGCTTCAAAAATGGCTAACCCGGCACATGCGTCGTTTAGATGACCAGCACTCGTTCGCATCCAGTTGCGATTCTCCATCACTTTCATTGTCCAGGCGAAAGGAGGAAATTAAATTCTTATGTAGCACAGGCGTTTCTTAGTCGAATAGGTATTCATATTTCGTAGAGTCTAGGGGCGAAGCCCCTAGCACACAGAGAGATATTCCATCACACCAGCGGCCGGCTTCTTGTTTTCAAACAGACAGACCATGAACTCCACAAGATGGCGGAGAAAAAGCGCGTCAAGAACCGAACTGCATTCATGTAAATTTACAACGTCCAATCACGGCTTGACACCTCAATCAACAATGTCATTATTTAGTAATAATTTTGGCGGTATCATGAAATATATATATATATATTTTTACGATGTAGAATTGTAATTGCCTTCACACAAGACAAGAATAGGATGAGTTTTAATAAGGTACAACCAACGCATTCTATTGGCGAAGCAGGAACCACGTGGAGACTTTCCAAAGTCCGACAGCAGCTACCATCTCGTGTTCACAGACGGAACCAAGCGACGAAGCGGTCGTTTCAAAAATGTCAAGAATTGCATCCAGGGGAAATTACATGTTTGAAACGTTGGGACGGGCTCTTGCACGTAACAAATATAATTATTTCCAGCACTGTTCCATTAATAGCACGCCCCTGTGTTAGCTTTAAATCAATTTCAAATACTGTTTCCCAAATCTCCACAACAAAATGGACGCTCTTTGTCCTTCATGCAACGCTCCCATTCACGAAACGTGTATTTTTATCACTTGAAAATCTCTCAATTCTTTTGTAACTCACACACGTTACCTATGCGTGTACTTACTTGCGTTTACCACTAATTTTCACTAGTTTCTTATAAATTTCAACATTGCACAACGGATCTCTGTCTCTCACGGAAGGGGCAGATGACCTCGTAGTTCCGCCCCTTAAAACAACAATAACTACTACTACTACTCTCTCACGGAGCACACATTCGACACGTCCATTCGTCTTGCAAGTCATTCCCCGAGTCGCTCCAACATGGTCGCGTCTTCTCCTTCCACCCTCAAATTTTTGCGTGGCAAACACCTTTTCGCCCGTGAACATGGCTTATGTCGAATTACCGTTAAACTGACGCAAATCTTTACCTAGATTTTAACATGGTAATTCATCAATTAAATAATGTAGTCATTTCGGAGTCCCAAAAATGATATAAATAGCCAAAATATCATTTTTGCTCAAATAAAATATGGTTTTTCAAGACTTCCATTGGCTGCATTTTTCACGTGACCTCGGCCTAGCAACACGACTTCTCCCATGGACACCTATATTCGTATCGCGGATAGTCTACATTCTCAGGCGTCCAATCAGGTCGCTCCTAATATCTGATCGCCATACATCCAACCATCTAATTTTTCATTGGGCAGCACCTTTTCTTCACTAACTCTTGCTTCTAAACCGGATTCATGACCACTTTCCAGACCTCGTTAATTTTCCAAACTCAATGTTAAAATTTTTCATGGGTCTCTCCATCGTCATAAATCGAATTCTGGGGACAGTACATCACGAAAATGTGACGGGATTGAGTACAAAGGGGGGGGGGGAGGAATGGGAGGAACCAAAGTAGTTTACGTCATTAAAGATAAATATAAAAACCAAAGAACGGAAAAATTTTACAACAAGAATAAAAGTTAAATCGGACAATTAACATAAGAAAATAAAAACCCTAGGTTCCTCGTCAAAATTTTACAAAAGTAACAACATTACAATAAATAATAAATATTTGCATATCAGGAGCTGTCTTCATTAGTCTCCCAATGTAGGATGGCAGAGGGAAGAAATCTATAATTAATTAAAAGAAGAAAGATTAATTGAGATCAATATTAATTATCTAATAATGGGATAAAATTGAGTGGTGACCATCGCAGTACGCCGACAAACTTTAATTAGGGATGAGGAAAAGTGACTACACGTCAACTATTTAAATATAATTCGCAGAAGTAACCTGAAAGAGAATTAGTTAATATAACATATAGCAATGCTATCTTGCGCCATCGCACGTAAACTTGAAGAAATATAACTGGAAACATGCCACATGGAAAATAAACATTTAGGAGAGAATGAAGAAATGTGACAAAGATAAATTGGCTTAACTTACAAAATGCTTCACCTGAGTGACATGAGCAGTAGATACCTGCTGCAGGTTGTCATCACTTACAAGTTCCACGGTGACAGGTGAGAGAAAACGAGTTATAATGCGTGGAGTAGACCATCGCAGACAAAGTTTGCCTGAAATCTGCGCAGCTGCGTTGCTCACAGGGTGGAGCTTCACCAACACCTTATCATTCACATGAAAAGTAACTGCATGCCTACCTACGTTTAACTATCGTAGCAAAAGGAATATCAGATATCACAGAAGCATGGTCCTTGCAAAAATAATTATTCTTAGCCTCACAATCGGATTCATTATCACAAGGCTTCACTGGTTTCCCGAAAGATTATTATCTTTACAGCGAGGACAGATTAGTTTGGTTACTCCCTGAAAACCACAGCCAAAACAGAACTTTCTTTTTTGCGGTTCCAAACATTCACGAAAGACATGCGAGCCTTTTAAATAGTTCCAGCATTGAACAGGGGACCGGGAAGCATTCACATGAGAACGGGCATTTACACTAGGGTTGTGGGAACGGGAAGCACTATCTTGGACATAGTTCACAGCATTAAAGCGAACATTAGTTCCATGCGAATTAACACCACGGGAAGTATTAAAAGAGGGCGAGTTATTGCCTCAATTGTTAGATGGTAGTGTTGTCCAACGAACGGGTGTAGTGTTGCCACGTTGCTCTCATCTCTCATCGATGCCAAACGCTAACTCTGGGAACATAGATTCCGAAGGCAGTGGAGGTGGAGAATATTGTTTACACAAACGGGAAGTTGCTTCAAATTCACGTCCTTGGACGAGAATGCCTTCAAAATCTAATACCGATGAACGTCGAATGAACTGTTTATAAGACGGGTGTAAATTACAATATACTGTATCAATAGTTTCACGTGAAGACAGTGAAACAGGGAGGCGGGATACCAGGGTACGAATTGCTATAACATAGTCATCAATGTTTTCGCCGAGTGCCTGAACGCGAGAAAATTTCATTCTTTAAGGCATACTCGAAATCAGATGGGGTGAACCTCTCCTTCAAGGCACTCACAAATCCATACCATGAACTAAAGGGGTACTGAACAAGACGGTACCATTTCAGGGCGTTTGCACATAATAGCATGGGAAGACATGGGATAATACTGTCAGGAACTAAACCACAACATGCACATAATTCCTCAAAGCGTGTGGTAAATTCGAAAATTGAGGAAGTATCTTCTTCCCCTGAGTATTTAATATTCCATTTATTCACGATATTTGCGACACTTCCACTGTGAAAGTTTAAATTACGGGCTTCAGGAATAGGGAATGTGGAGAATAAAAGGCCAAATTCCAACCATTCAAGTTTCGGCGAGGCTTTGGGATTGGATGTATGCGCCACTTCACTGTTAATAGGTGAATCGATTTCACATTTGACGTTACTATTCATGCTCGCCATCCCAACTGCAGAGAACGCACAGAAAGATGCTTAATACAGACCTTACCATACTTCAAGGTCAAGACTGTGTACCACGGGATAGAGATTAGCACATGGATAAATATCTTCATGAACTTTATAGGATCCCTACAGTTGTTTTTTTCTCTTCCACAATAATCGGCTGCCATCTTTCAATTCTCAACACATGGAAAACAAAATACAAACGATATAGTTGCCGCTTGCCAACTTACACAAACAGGTGGACGTATTTATAGGCCTAGGCAGTTCTCCTATGTCATTTCAGAATTGAAACTAGGTGTAGTTACGTCTAGAGAGATAGTTTCGAATAGAGACCATCGCTCTGCCTACCATTTGTAACGACCTTCCGCTTACTATTGGTAAGGATCCTCATTTTCTTGAAGATATTGCAGCAGTGGAAACGTGCACCTTTTAGTCTTGCGCTGGGCCCCTGAAACAGGACTAGGTGAATGAAAGGAGAATTGTCTCAGAGGCGTGGACTGAACGTACATTCACAACGCTGTGAATGCAAGTTAAATTCGAATGCCGTAATTATAAAGAACAATGGGCCTAGCCTAGTTGCATAAAGATAACGAACCAAACATCGTACGAAATAAAGTACTCAGACACGACGAATAAGCAATGGAGAGGTAATGTATTGACCAAAGAGGTAACATCAAGAAATGACGAGGAAGCATTACATGCTATGAATGAGGTTAAGTGGACGTCAAACATTAGGTAAAATAATGTGGCGAAATGACCGAAACGTAAATGTCATGATTGATAGGAGGTAACGGTAAAGGGGGGGGGGGGGGGGGGAGGGGAGAGACATTTGGGAAAAAATTATACTCATAAAGAGTAAAATTACATTGTTAATGATCGTTGACAATGTAATTTTACTCTTTATGAGTATAATTTTCCCAAATGTGTAAAATTACATTGTGAAAAATAAAGATTAAAAGGGCTAGACAAGAGAGTCAAGATAAATGTGCCTACCGTCAAAGAAGCGAACGGTAATCCTAATAGTCCGGAAAGAACAGAGGAGGTAAGGGATTTCGAAAAGGACGGAGTTTTAATAAAAGCACGCGTAGATCTGACGTAAATAAACATAAAAAGGGACAAGTAATCGAGATTAAAAATAATTACGAGAAAGGTATCGCATCACAAAATAAAATATATCCATCAAAATACGTTACGATAAAGGGAATAAGGTAAACTCGTGGACTTGCGTGAAAAGACGCAATCTTAAGATAATGAAGGCACAAATAAGGTAAGTGGCGTACGGTATTGGTCTTACCTCGGGCGAAGGCACCACACAGTAAACCTAGAAGAAAATACCCACACAAAAGGGACAAAGGTAAGGAGATAAAGGTAACGGGAACAAACAAACACACTATGGACTTACTAAATAGGCGAGACGCCATAGTATTCCATAAAAAACACAAATACGCACTCACACACGCTAGGGAAGTAAGTCGTGACTTACCTTGATGGAATCAGGACTGTCGGGCACCACAGAATTACGATTATTAAACTAAATCTATGCCACTACGCGCAATGCTCTTAAAAACACAAAAAGGGATAAAAAGATAAAGGGAGCACGGCATCTCGAAAACGAGAGCGGGAGCTCAAAAATATTGAATCCTACATGGGAGAGAAAAAACAGAAGACTGCCCAGAGACAAACAAGGGGTTGTCACTGGTAACCGAAAAAGAGAAGCAAAAAGGGAAGAGGTGCCATTAATCATGATTTGGCATAGCAAAAGGTTACTACAACGAACCTTGATCAGCAATTATAGAAATGCCCATTGATCTGCTCGGTTATCCTGGCTTGTAACAACCAAGAAGAAAAGAGAAAAACTCCGATAATTGACACGCAGAAGAAAAGAAAAAAGGGGGAAATGACTACAAATGGAAGAATACGGTTCATTCCATAGACAGGGAAACGCTCTTTGAAGTACTGAAAGAATGTGGCATCGACAGAAAAACAAGGGCACTTATACAACAGACCCTCACAGACACCACCTCTAAGATCAACTTCATGAGGGAAATTTCGGAACCCTTTCAGATACGCACAGGTGTCAGACAAGGAGACGAGCTCTCATCAATCTTATTCAACATGGTATTATACAAAATTATCAGACAATGAGCGGCTTTGGTGGCGTAGTTGGTAGCATGCTGACCTGCTGTGCCCAAGATAGCGGGTTCAACCCCGCCGAAGTCGTCAGATTTTTTAAGAGCGTTAAAATCCTTCAGTATGCCTTCCTTCGGAGGGGAAGTAAAGCCGACGGTGCCATGTCATAGATTTATGGCATGTAAAAGATCCTTCCACGGACTAAACTTGTGTGAAACTGAATTTCTAGGTTAGATTTCGTTGGAACGCTCTATCGAAGTTCCAACGTTCACCACTAGGTGTCAGTGACATCTGATAGCTAAAGTTGGTACTACTTGAAATTGAACGGAACTTGTAGCTCACCCTATGGGTGTCCGCTAGAAGCAGCTACAGTCTCTGGCGAACCGAACATGTCCTCGGACACTCCCGGCACTAAATGCCATACGATAAATAAATAAATAAATAAGTAAATAAATAAAACAGACAAAGGGAGGAACAAGTTAAAGTAATACAGCAAGGAAGAATACGGGAAACTAAAACAATCAAAAAATGTCTGGCATTTGCGGATGACGTAGCCATACTTAGCAATAACACCCAGGAGGCAATGGTAGCACTGGAACACTTGCATGCAAAAGCTCCCAAAACAGGTCTTAATATTCATAATGTTGAATTTTGGGCTTATGCCGTGTTTATTATATTAAAATTCGACGCGTTTCGAAAGAAACCATGCCTTTCTTCGTCAGGAATAATCTGGAATACGACAATGATTGCTAAGAGAAAGCAACAGAGAACATATAGAAGGTGCCCAAAGATGGATGCCATTATAGCCCCATGTTAGGGACAACGGAAAGCAGCAGTGAATTACTTTCTCAGGGTTCTGATAATAGGTAGTCAGGATTCACTGAGATTGTAGCCGGTGTCGCGGTTGAAATTATCTGGGTGTTTACGTATTTCAACCGCCTCCCTGATGATTCTGGGACGATATTGCTTTATACGGGCAAGAACATCCACTCCTTGGAACATGACATCATGGCCAGGTGTTAATGCATGATCGGCAACAGCTGATTTATCAGGTTGAATGAGCCTGATACATCTATTATGTTCCTTAATGCGAGTGCATATTGTTCTCGAAGTCTGCCCGATGTAAACCTTGCCACAAGTACAGGGAACTCTGTAGATACCCGGTTGTTGCAATTTAGGCAAACTGTCCTTAGTTGGTCGCAGGAGTTGCCTAATCTTAACAGAAGTTCCAAATACAGTCCGTATGTTGTACCGACGTAGGATTTTAGCAATACGATCCGTCGTGTTATGTATGTACGGTAGGTGAGCAGTTCCTCTTACATCTCTTTTCTCAACTGACGTCCTATTATTATTTGTTGGTTTCAGAACCGTAGAAATCAAAGCCTTGCTATAACCGTTGCTCTCAAAGGCGGTTCGCAGGGTGTTAATTTCTTCTTGTAAAGAAGACACTTCACAAATCCTCCTAGCCCTGGTAGTTAGAATTGTAAGGATACCATGTTTCTGGGCAGGGTGATGGTGAGAACTTGCGCGGAGATATCTATTGGTGTGTGTTGGCTTACGAAAAACGCTGTGTCCTAAAGATCCATCCCCTTTCTTGGTGACGAGATCATCTAAAAAAGGTATTTTGCCGTCAGATTCCTTTTCCATGGTGAAACAAATAGAAGGGTGCTGGAGATTAAGGTGATCCAGGAAATGGTTAAGATTTTCCTCACCTTCCGTCCAAACAACGAACGTGTCATCCACATAACGCCACCAGATCTTCGCTTTGAAAGGAGCCAACGACAAAGCTTTCTCTTCAAAGTTCTCCATGAAGAAATTAGCCACAACAGGAGAGAGAGGACTACCCATGGCCACACCATCAGTCTGCTCATAAAAATTCCCATTCCATAGAAAGTAGGAGGAGGTCATTCAGTGATTAAAAAAAGTCTTGTGATGTCTTCAGGAAAAAAGCCATTAATGAGAGGCATAACACCATCAATAGGTACTCTCGTAAACAGAGGCACCACGTCAAGACTCACTAGGATATCACCCGGCTGAAGTGTTATAGCTTTCAACTTTTCCACGAAGTGTGTGGAATCCTTAATGTACGAAGGCGTGTTACCCAGAAGCGGCTGAAGTAGTCTACCTAAGTATTTGGAAAGGGCATATGTAGGAGAACCAATCGTACTAACAATAGGTCTAAGAGGAACATCTAAAATACATAAAGAAGATGTTCCTCTTAGACCTATTGTTAGTACGATTGGTTCTCCTACATATGCCCTTTCCAAATACTTAGGTAGACTACTTCAGCCGCTTCTGGGTAACACGCCTTCGCACATTAAGGATTCCACACACTTCGTGGAAAAGTTGAAAGCTATAACACTTCAGCTGGGTGATATCCTAGTGAGTCTCGACGTGGTGCCTCTGTTTACGAGAGTACCTATTGATGGTGTTATGCCTCTCATTAATGGCTTTTTTCCTGACGACATCACAAGACTTTTTTTTTATCACTGTATGACCTCCTTCTACTTTCTATGGAATGGGAATTTTTATGAGCAGACTGATGGTGAGGCCATGGGTAGTCCTCTCTCTCCTGTTGTGGCTAATTTCTTCATGGAGAACTTTGAAGAGAAAGCTTTGTCGTCGGCTCCTTTCAAACTGAAGATCTGGTGGCGTTATGTGGATGACACGTTCGTTGTTTGGACGGAAGGTGAGGAAAATCTTAACCATTTCCTGGATCACCTTAATCTCCAGCACCCTTCTATTTGTTTCACCATGGAAAAGGAATCTGACGGCAAAATACCTTTTTTAGATGTTCTCGTCACCAAGAAAGAGGATGGATCTTTAGGACACAGCGTTTTTCGTAAGCCAACACACACCAATAGATATCTCCGCGCAAGTTCTCACCATCACCCTGCCCAGAAACATGGTATCCTTACAATTCTAACTACCAGGGCTAGGAGGATTTGTGAAGTGTCTTCTTTACAAGAAGAAATTAACACCCTGCGAACCGCCTTTGAGAGCAACGGTTATAGCAAGGCTTTGATTTCTACGGTTCTGAAACCAACAAATAATAATAGGATGTCAGTTGAGAAAAGAGATGTAAGAGAAACTGCTTACCTACCGTACATACATAACACGACGGATCGTATTGCTAAAATCCTACGTCGGTACAACATACGGACTGTATTTGGAACTTCTGTTAAGATTAGGCAACTCCTGCGACCAACTAAGGACAGTTTGCCTAAATTGCAACAACCGGGTATCTACAGAGTTCTCTTTACTTGTGGCAAGGTTTACATCGGGCAGACTTCGAGAACAATATGCACCCGCATTAAGGAACATAATAGATGTATCAGGCTCATTCAACCTGATAAATCAGCTGTTGCCGATCATGCATTAACACCTGGCCATGATGTCATGTTCCAAGGAGTGGATGTTCTTGCCCGTATAAAGCAATATCGTCCCAGAATCATCAGGGAGGCGGTTGAAATACGTAAACACCCAGATAATTTCAACCGCGACACCGGCTACAATCTCAGTGAATCCTGGCTACCTATGATCAGTACCCTGAGAAAGTAATTCACTGCTGCTTTCCGTTGTCCCTAACATGGGGTTATAATGGCATCCATCTTTGGGCACCTTCTATATGGTCTTTGTTGCTTTCTCTTAGCAATCATTGTCGTATTCCAGATTATTCCTGACGAAGAAAGGCATGGTTTTTTTCGAAACGCGTCGAATTTTAATATAATAAACACGGCATAAGCCCAAAATTCAACATTATGAATAGTAACACGGGCCGTGAAAGTCTAAATGATAATATTAGGTCTTAATATCTTAAGAGAAGACCCAATACATGGAACGACAGACCAACAATGTGCAAACCATGCATACGATATATGGATCCATAAAAAGAGCCGAAAAATTAAAATATTTAGGGGAATATATACAAATAGGAGATCAAACAAGGCGTCTAACATAGAACGAACGATAACACTTCAGAAAGCATACACACTCACATGGTCACATTATAATAAGAAAAGCTTATCAAGACAGACCAAACTTAGACACTACAAAACAGTCGTAGGCTACTGCCAGAAGCATTATATACGTCAGAAACGACAACAATTGGAGCATCAGGCATCATAGAAACTTATTTATATTATTATCCGTATGGCTTTTAGTGCCTGGAGTGTCCGGGGACATGTTCGGCTCGCCAGAAGCTGTAGCTGCTTCAAGCGGACACCCATGTGGTGTGCTACAAATTCCGTTCAATTTCAAGTAGTTATAACTTTCGCTACCAGAGGTCACTGACACCTAGTGGTGAACGTTGGAACTTTGATAGAGCGTATCAACGAAATCTAACCTAGAAATTTAGCTTCACACAAGTTTAGTTAGTGGAAGGATCTTTTACATGCCATAAATTTATGTCCACCTTTCGCTACCAGAGGTCACTGACACCTAGTGGTGAACGTTGGAACTTTGATAGAGCGTATCAACGAAATATATAACCTAGAAATTTAGCTTCACATAAGTTTAGTTAGTGGAAGGATCTGTTACATGCCATAAATCTATGACTTTACTGGCATACTGAAGGATTTTAACGCTCTTAAAAATCCGACGTCTTCGGCCGTGTTTGAACCCGCGATCATGGGATCAGCAGTTCAGCATGCTACCAACTACGCCACTGAAAGAATAGAACGCAAAATTCTCAAGAAAATATTTGGAGCATTACACAGAGATGGCATATGGATGAAAAGATCTACCAAAGAGCTATACGAGTATACAGACAGACTCGCCGATATGATCAGAAAACGCAGGCTAACGTTTTACGGGGACATACAGAGAATGACCAACAACAGACTTACAAAGAAGATCTTTGATGTAGTAAACATCTAGGCAGGAAAACTAATTGGTATCATGAATAAAGGAAGACTTAAGGCAGGTGGGGATCGACAGGCAAATGATTGGAGACAGAGGATAATTCAGAAACAAAATTAAGAATAAAAATTTAAAACAATTGAAAAGATGAAGACGAGAACATTGTGGACAGAACAACGGAAACAGGTGCTCAGTCAAATGATGAAGAGATTTTGGGAAGAGAAGAGGAAGAAGGGAGAGAAGTGAAAATTAAGTGAATATTTAAGTTCAAACACTGTCCATCAGGCTAAAATGATAAAATAATAAGGATAAGGAAGTCTGTCTGTTAGGTAGTCAGCCCGAAGGCTGGTTGGATCCTCAAAAAGCACCGCCGTTAGGTTATGTGGGTGGATACCCACAAAAACTCAAGGCAGCGCTATATTGAGGCGTACTAGGCAAGATGAGGAGTGAGGTAGTTTGTCATTGCTTTCCTCACTGAATCAGAACAGCAGTACTAACCCTATGAGTAGAACCTTCCACAGCATCCACAGGCACTGACTGTACCCTGAATGTCATTACTAAGCACCACCCATACCTCAGTAGCTTCCATATAATCACAGCCATGAGTGAGACTGAGATATCGGTGAAAAGCCACATTTTACTCTAGCCTGTGCCAACAGACAAATGCAAATGTACTGCATTCATCATGAGATGGCAAGTAGGCCAGATAAGGAAGTGCCAAATACAATTCACTTTCTTAAATTTGTCGTGAATAAAATATAATTAATATTTGGCACTAGGGAGTTTCAATAGTAATTTTAAACAATTATAAACAATTTAATCAATTGTTCTGTTTCTTAATTCGAAGGAATATCATTAATTGTGCAGTTTCAATTACAGTTTACATGAGGGCGTTAAGGTTTGAGATACAGTATTTTAAACTATTTTGCTTCGTTATTTTTCTATATTTAGTGCATTCGAAGTTACGTATTTGATTAATATTAACATTCAAAACAACAGTAAGATGATGAGCATGTGGGTATAACGTCCCTTCGAACTTTAACTCCCTTTTACAAACACAGGGATGCCGTAATGTTGCCCTGAAAAGGGATTTCTAACGTATCAGTAAACCTACTGACATGATTATGTCACTTTTAAGCTCCCACAAGTGTTAAAAAAACAGAGCCAGGGCTCGATCCTGCAATCTTGGGACCAGCCTATTGAATAATAATGATAGTTATAATAATAATAATAATAATAATAATAATAATAATAATAATAATAATAATAAAAATAATAATAATAATAATAATAATAATAATAATTGATTACCAAAAAGCTTTCGATTCCGTGCCTCATACATGGCTTATACAGAGCTTGGAGATTTACAAGGTCAACCCTATTATAGTGAACTTCCTGAAGTGCGCAATGGTTTCATGGAGCACTGCCCTCCAACTTACAGTGGGTGGCACTCGTTTAACATCTTCATTAATACCGATTCGCCGAGGAATTTTCCAAGGAGACTCGCTAAGCCCACTCTGGTTTTGTCTGGCATTGAATCCTCTCTC
This sequence comes from Meconema thalassinum, assembly GCA_946902985.2. Lineage (NCBI taxonomy): Eukaryota > Metazoa > Arthropoda > Insecta > Orthoptera > Tettigoniidae > Meconema > Meconema thalassinum. Next base: position 673,586,698 of record OX336388.2, read on the forward strand.
GCAAATCCTGAACAGTAGCAACTACGGATTTAGTATTAAGGGTAATCATGGTGAAGCGTACAGGATGAACCATCTTCTTTACATGGATGACATTAAACTGTATGCATCAACTAAAGTGCACCTACAATATCTTATCTCTATCACTCAGAGCTTTTCTTCAGATATCCATATGCAGTTTGGTTTTGATAAGTGCAAAACACAGACTGTTATTAGAGGCTCGCACTCTGCACAAGGAATACCTGTTGGAGAGGGACAAAGAAGTATACAGCCGTTGGAGGAAGGCGCATTGTACAAATATCTTGGGTTCGCCCAGAGTACCCGTCTCAGACACGGTGATATCAAGAAGAACATAACTGAGCAGTATACTTCACGGCTTCGCAGTATTCTCTCTTCAAAACTTAGCGCTAAACATATCATTAAGGCAGTTAACACATTTGCAATGCCCGTAGTTACATACTCCTTTGGTATAATCAGGTGGACTCAAACTGAACTGCACGATCTGCAACGAAAAACATCGGTGCTTTTATCACGCCATCGTATGCACCATCCGAAATCAGCAACAGAGCGCCTGACTCTACCTCGGTCTGAAGGTGGTAGAGGACTGATAGACATCATGAACCTTCATACAAAACAAGTGACAACTCTGCGTGCATTTTTCCACAACAAAGGAGAAACATCCCCTCTCCATCACACTGTATCTTCAGCTGATGATAATTACACACCGCTCCATCTGTCATCTTTAGATCCACCAGTAAAAGAAATGAAAACTACTGAACACAAGATCGGGAATTGGAAACAGAAGGCGCTTCATGGGAAGTTCCCACATGAGTTGGACCAGCCTCACATCGACAAGTTAGCGTCGCACGCATGGCTGACCCACTCGGTCTTCTTTCCGGAAACAGAGGGATTTGTTGTAGCTATCCAAGACCAAGTTGTTGCTACTCGAAGCTATCGGAAATTTATCATAAAAGATCCAGCAACAGAGAGTGAGAAATGTCGCCGCTGTGGCAAATGTAGTGAAAACATTCATCACGTCATATCAGGTTGTTCCCACCTTGCCAACACTGACTACAAACATCGACACGACCAAGTTGCCAACATTATCCACCAGAAACTGGCATTGAAGTACAAACTTCTTCAAAGCTCTGTCCCCTATTGGAAATACATACCATCTGCAGTACTCGAAAATGCCACACACAAGCTCTATTGGGACAGAGGAGTTGTGACAGATGTCGCAGTCAGTAACAACCGGCCAGATATCATAGTCATCAATAAAGTACACAAAGAGGCATTACTGATAGATATCGCATGTCCCAACACTCAAAACATCCAAACAACAGCTGCTACTAAAATATCGAAGTACACAGAGCTGGCAATTGAGGTAAAGCAGATGTGGAAACTTGATTCGGTGACTACCATCCCAAAAATTGTATCGTGTACTGGTGTTATACCGAAAACTCTCCATAGTAGTCTATCAATATTGAATCTGCACCCGCAGATATATATTGAACTTCAGAAGGCAGTTCTGTTAAACACATGCCATATTGTTAGGAAGTTCCTTGGTGACAATACACTGGCCGAATACTCAGCAAGGCTTGATGATCCAGATGGGAATTTAGCTCATCCTACAAATGAAGGAGACTTGTGAAGACTGCGGGCACGACCTGGATGTGAAGTCTCTGAACAGTATAATAGAAATTATCTCAGTTCAGATGGTTCCTTGCTAAGGCCGAACCAGGCTGTAACAGAAAATGTAGCCGGTATTTGCCGTGATAATGTTGTTAAACACTAAACTATAATAATAATAATAATAATAATAATAATAATAATAATAATATCGTATGGCCTCGGGTGCCGGGTGCAGGCTTTGTAATTTGACACCCAGAGGGTAGCTTGCGTGTTGAAATTTCGTTGTTCCTTGAATCACTATGAAAGTCAAGGTGGTTAGATATCTAAGCTCCTTGAACACTATAGCGCTTTCTACGAGAGAAATGAGGAACTTTGTGTTGGCGGAAACTCCCGAGATTAATTTTGCCATTATAAATACGGCCAACTGAATTCAAATGGGTTCTTTGACATGCCAACATCGTATGACATGCGTGTCGTATTTTTGCCGCCTTTCAAAAATCACTTACCACGGCCAGAAGCGAAACTGCAATCTTGGGGTTAGTAGACCGACACGCTATCCACTCACCCACCGTGGCAATAATACTGTAATAATACTGTATAAAATGAAAAATGCACATCATTTAGAATCACAGGGTAACATAATCAATGACTACATGAGTGCACATTTTAATGCTGGTAGACACCTAACACTGAATTTTGGACTACCTATGGTGCGTGACCTGCCCAATTGCTTCTTTTGACAGGTGGTTAACGTTAGCAGTGTTAACCTGTTACGTGATTATGGCTAGCATTTATATACTTGTATTTCAATATTTGATGGTGTTTGCGTGTTAAATAGTTACTCTTATTACAGCTATTAGCAACGTGCGTGTTGTGTTGAATCGACAAGTGGCCAGGAGTCTCGAGATCATTCATCCTGTTCTTGCAACAATTGTACTTAAATTTGATGACAATCACGTGACAAAAAAATTGTTGGCTTGAATATATCAGATGGTGAGAGAATTGCAGTGCCACTGAATATGCTGCTGATCTTAGGGTGTTCTCTAAAGTGACGCAATTACAATGTAAGTTATAATCTATGAGCAGAAGGACAAAAATGAGACTTTCAACTATTAGGTCGCACAGTGGTCATGAAAATCGACAGAATATTGAACAGTTGAGAAACATTCTTACCAAGTTTAAGAACACTTTCGTGTGTGGCACAGGTTGTTCTATAGAGCACGTTCCATGAGTCGGGATTTGGCACACATATCTTAATCTGCACAAAAAGAACATGATGACAATCTCACGTACGCTATAAAGGATCGATGGAGAAGCAAATTATATCAAGTTATTACAAGACCTTCGAAGAGAAAGTTTCGGATGACTGTAGGGTATGGCCCAGTTCTTTTTGTTGTAAATCCATTTTCATTTCTACAGAAATTAATTTCTACATCAATATGGATTAAGTAACATTTTGTTTTGCAAATATTTAGCTTATTCCAATTATTTGGGGTTACCAGAGCCGACCCAAGTTAGGCTACTTGTGTTTGGTCCATGTAAAAATTTTAGCCCGCTACTACCAAGATTCGAGCCCATTGACGCCTTGCGTGTCCCGATGAGGATGATTATATTGAAGATTTTACAAAAACTCAGTTTCCGATCCAGGGTTGAATAACACGATTAACCAGTATTCAAACCCAGGGCCCTTGCAACTACTAGGGCTACGAATCCACGAAGCCGAATATAGGTACGGTGAAAAATGCGTGATACAGCTGTATGATGACGTCGGAAAAACCAGTCGTAAGACTGAGGACTCAAACAACAACATTGGAATAAAACTCTTGATTATAGAATGGATTAATTCTGCCAATGTCATTAAAATAATCAACAGGCGATTTTCGTGATATAATTTACCTGATCGTATTTCGTGGGATAATATTTTAAGAAAAACAGTTTAAAACTTAAATGGCTCATTTCGTTTTAGTTCCAGATAGAGGAACTTTTTGCAATTCATCGTTAGTTCCCAAATGTTTCCTCATATCTATTCATGTTTCCGCACTGGAAATGTGTCAAATCGGGTGCAGTATTCGATAAGTGTTAGAACACCCAACATCATAGCAATTACTTATTCCTGTTTTCTTAGGATAATTCTGCGTGTTTTGAGGTTATTTCAACTGCTGTGTATTGCACACCCGCCTTAGTTCCGCTGAGTGCTGCCACTAGATTTGCTTGCACGGTGCCTATCTCATGATTAGAATTATGATATACTGCACAATATGTTGGCTTAATGCACACGTAGTCTACTTTTTGAACCCAGAAGATCTAAGCAGATGCTAAAACCGGGCGTACTTTGTTAAGGGCTAAATCGTTATGCCAAGACGACTGGGTCAATGCCTGAGTGCTTTGAGGAGTAGAAAATAACGAGCTATGGTGCTCAACACTGTACTGTATACTGCCATGTACATGAAAACATTATACCGTGCAGCAAAGTGAGTAAACAAAATGGATGATACCTCGTAAGTATTCTGATAGGTTGTATCGTTGTTTAACTAACTCGTCTTGCATGGGTTCCTTTTTAAGGTCATTATTCTATTTTAGATTACAAATATTTCCTCTCTGAATGATTCATTGCATGAAGTTTAATATCATATACGTTGCATTCAGAAGAAATTTGCTTCTGATATCTTATAAAATTAGCCGTATTATTACATCAGTGTTAGTAGATTGATAGACACTCATGGCATTACAATTTGAGGAATGTTTTGCCTTTGCAAGATAAACTGTTCAAAAATATTATATAGTGGTAATTTACAAATACTATAATTTTATGAAAATGAGCCTGAAATAATGAATCGTCTTATTGCATGAATGATCAAACATTTGGCATGAATAGTGATTTTACGATACGAAATGAAGCACTATTATCAAAGTGAAAATAAACCCTATTTTTAAGGATATCCATAAGTTAACGTAACTTAATGTTACACCCTCTCGCGTACAATAAACAGGCAATTTTGAAAGGGCTACTAATTTATTTAAACTGAAATCGTGATGTGCTTTAAAGCCATGGTCTCCATGTTTATAGCATCAGATTACATGAGATTCACTACACGTGTTCTTTACTGCTAGTCACAGTGATAGAGCGGTGGGCTGTCCTCTAATCTAACCAGTATATTTCTCGTCGTTCAGGGCTCTAATCCAGACCTCGTGCCCCTTGTGATCCGGTAACACACATTACAGCCAGCCCGGGATTCTCCCGAACACGTGTTCGACACACCAGATGATCGCCTCCACCGCTCTCCGTTGGTTCATCAGCGTAGAAGCTTTAACCACATAACATACCTGTCCCTTCATAGACGAAACTCGTAAATAATCAGTGACTGTTTATGATAATCATGATGATTTAATTGGAAAAACGAGTAACACAGCATAATTTTGCGAACATTTATGGATAACTTTCGGGAGTAAAATTATATTAAGACTACATGAATATGGTTAACTGTATGTTAGACTGTCGGCTGACTTGAATATTAAAATAAAATAACAAGGAAGTAGTTTCTAACAATAGGAAACACCAATTTTTAATATCAGTGTTCTTCATAAACATACGAATTTACACGCAATAAAGAAATGAGACTTAATTGGATGGTTCCTCAGTTTAGGGGCTGCGACAACGCGGTCATGTAGCCCCGTGTACTTTGGGTGTGTGAAGAATCTGTCTGATAACCGGTGTTAATTGTTATGGCTGTATTAGTGTATGTTATCTGTTTTTAATTCAAGTAGGCCTAAGGACTGCATACATTCGATTTTTCAAGTAGTTCCAACTTTTGCTACCAAACGCCACCGTCAACGACCAACTAGTTCTGAACTTTGTTACTAGATGCCACCGCAGTAGGCTCCTGGCGACGAACGTTGGAACCTAAGAGCGTTAGTCAAAGATAACCTATAATTTAGCCTCACACAGGGGTAATTAGTGGACGGTTCTTTATCATGCCATGAATCTATGACATGGGACCGCCAGATTTACTTCCCCTCCGAAGAAAGGCATACTGAGGGATTTTTAATGCTCTTAAAAAATCCGACGACTTCGGTCGGGTTTGAAACCGCGACCTTGGGCATAGAAGCTCAGCATGCTACCAACTACGCCACTGAAGCCGAAAAAAACGACTAATATATAAATAAACAAACTGAATGGGGCAGATGACCTCACTGTTCCGTCCTTTATAACAACAATATAATAACACAAACTGAATTAAACTAAATCTGAGACGGGATTCCCCAACCTCCAAATAATAATGTTGTTGTTTGAGTCTTCAGTCTTTCGACTGGTTTGATGCAGCCCTCCAAGCTTCCCTGTCCTGAGCTAATCGTTTCATCTCTACATAGCTACCACACCCTACACCCGAGGCAATCTGTTTGACGTATTCTAACCTTGGTCTACCCCTACAGTTCTTATCCTCGACTCTTCCTTCTATAGCTAAGTTTGCTATTCCTGGGTGTCTTAGTAGGCTATGTGTCCTATCAACCTATCTCTTCTCTTCATTAGCAGTCACCAGAAACATCTCTCCTCTCTGACTCGTCCTAATACCTCTTTATTGGTAACCCTATCTACCCATCTGATCTTCATAATTCTCCGGTAACACCACATAAAATTACACGTATCAAACTATTAAGTACGATAAATATTTTATCGATTTGTGGTCAGGTAATAGTGTGTCGGACCTTTAATAGGCAGACCCTCATGAGAGATGTTTTACACAAGGTCGAAGGGTAAGTGGAAGATAGAAGATAGTGTTCGGTACGAGCAATTAGTTTATCAACAATTTGTAATTTTTATCAACAAACATTTTGTTGTCGTAGGTATTTTAATATAATTTTTAATTGTCAAATATAAAAGGACTTAAGATGGGCAAATACTAGACCGAATACATGGTCGGCTCCTTAGTTTAGGGGGTGCGGGGCAACGCGGTCATGTGGCCCCTCCGAATACATGTATCCATCTTAAATATTCAAGTGAAAACATATATATTGACTGGGCGGAAACTCACACAATGTTTTTCATTTAAAAATAATAAATTTATTTGTAAAGTCAATATGGAACTAACCAAAAATTATTTATGCTAAATGACCCGCATTAGCGAAAAGAACCTCTTTCTATGTGGGATGATTTTAAACCATTTCATACGATTCAGTAACAAACATGAGTTCCTAAAAAAAAAGATGTGACCTACAGTATAGCAACATTTTTAATGCTATATTCGTAAATAAGCACATGTAAAATTTATTTAAAAAATGGATAATATTATCCATGTTATAAAAGCTTTGTTGACTCTTGAGTTATGCTCAAAGTTCTATGAGTCGCATAACATGCGTATGTTCTGTTTTGAACGACATCATTATTCTATTCGAGTTATATACATTTGTGTGAAATATTTGAACATACAATGGAAGCATGCTAAAAAGCCTTTTATCCCGGAGTTAATTTTTTATTGCAATCTCGCTTATTTTATACAAAGCGCGTTCTTTCTCGCTTGCATTGGGTATGGATAGATATAGATAAAAGGATGGATTCTGTGTGTGGTGGACCAATATCTCTGATTAATTCCTGTTTATTGTTTGTGAAGTGAAATTGATATTCAACGTTTCACATGTCATCGAAACGATAGTGGCTATCAACGAATCCTGGTGCTGGACTAATGCGTATAAATCAAAGTAGTATCGAGCTGGAAGGCTCGTAATGGAGTCGTGCTGCTGCATCTGATAGCAGGGTGAGAAATGTTGCCCTATCTGATCTTCATCTGTTTCGGCGGAGTTCAATTAAAGCGCGCCGTGCCGTGTAATTCCACTCTCAACCCTCCCCGAGCGCGCATCATCACTTGTCCACACAAACACACACCGGTTAACTCGGAAAACACTCTTCCCTTAGACTAGACTGTTATAGGTATAATGTTAAAGTATAATAGTTACCGTAATAATAATAGTAATAATAAACATCACGATGCACGACATAAGTAATCGAGTTAAATTTAGAAAAACCATAATGAAACATAAATTTGATAAAGAACTGCTACCATAGATGCCGGGAAGAAAGTGGACGGATGAATGGAAGAAAGAACATAGTGCACGAATGAAGAGGATTTGGGAAGAATGTCGCCACAAGACTGGGTTGTCATGAAAATTGTCAAAGTTCACACGCTCTCTTAAAAGGGAATGCACTATATAATAATATAATAATGAACGCAGAATCTAATCTACTGATGAAGCTAAAGTTCGGCATGAATTAGTTTTATACGAAGTTTGATGTTTTTCAGTCAGTCAACATGATTGCACCCAATCTTGAAAAAAATTTACATGAGATTAATAAATAGTTTTATACCTAGGAAGAACATAATACTAATTCCGTTCTAAAATAATTTCTCTGATTTTGGCCCTTTGGCAATGGGGCATACGCTTAAATAGACAAAATATTCTATATTAGATGTCGTAGAACAGGCGTTCTCAACACGGTGCTCTTTAAATGAAATTTCGTGATCTCGTCATACGAGCCAAAATGTGCTCACGAACACAAGCTTCCCTGCGATTCATTCTTCAATTCAAATTATCTTCGACGAACGGGAATAATAGTGTATCGTTACGAGTTTTGACAGAGAGATGTTTTTGATTTTGTTAAATCGTATTTTCGATCTACAGTAAACATAATTGGATACGCCTGTTTTATGAGTAACACTAAAGATGCCGATTCGAATCGACGTATAGATATCTTATTTACATGGGTAATGCAAGCAGTTGCAGCATGCGTGGTGAGTAATGAATCCCTAGCTATTTCAGCACTTCTGAGGGAGATAGTACAGTAATAAGCAAAGGAAAGAGAGACGCAAACTTGTTGCATTATTATCATATTTGATTTAATGGTACTCGGGTTCTTGCTATGCCACGGGAGTGGTGCTCACTGTCTCAAAAGGGCTGAGAACGCCTGTCGTAGAATGACCAGATGGCTCAATTTACGTCATTTAGTGCTAGAAACCCTTAAACCACACGTTAAGGCCCTAGAACAAACTGTTTTACAGATATTTCCAAAACAATCCTATATTGAAAATGATCAAGGATAGGTCAGCCATAACCGTGGCAACACCATCTCCATAGGTCCCGTTAGACTTTCCACCTAGCTCTGTATGAGACAGTGTCCACCTACATTTATCACCTAAAATACCATACAAACATTATGATCCAAAACATTCAACCCTCTTAAGCTATATATACAAGTCAACCCCAAAATGGTATGTACAAAAATAAATTAAACGTTGAGTGGAACATGAACTGTAGAGTTTAAATTTTATTTATTTTCTTTATCAGTCCTTAGACGTACGTAAGATTATGTCACACGTGAAAATGATCAACTAACTTAGGAAATTATTATATCCAATCCTCAATAATGTCGCATATAATATTTCAACCCCTATCAAAAATAATAAACCAAGAATGTAGCTCATGCTTACTAATCCTATTTTCCTCTCATTTAGAGAAATTTAAGAAAAACTTTAACTAACTTCCAACAATTGGCTTTTTAAGGCCTCAGTGATGACAAATCCCTGAATACCAAATCGTTGCATTTTATACTATGGGTCCTAAAACTAAGTTTAGAAAGAGTTGCTTCCACTTGCAGAATTAGACGCAAGGAGATCTATATTCTAATCTCAGTTAGTTGCAAAGTGTATGAAAACGGTGTAATAATACTTAATACGTATCTTTCTGTAAAATATTAGGACGCCACCTGGGCAATGCCGGGTTCACAAACTAACCTGATATAAATATTTTGATGCGATGTAATCTAGGTGATCTACTTACTTAGTTCGACATAGCGTTTCCACTGCTATCTAGTAGAAAACCCAAAATTCTATGCTGGTGACTCCTGGTTGTGTTTATAGTGGGTGTGCTGGTGGACATAGGTGATATAAAGGGAAAACATCTTGGTTATCAGTCACTTTCAATACGTAAGGTGGCGGATTTTGGATGTATTGATAGAGTTTAGGATCTTCTAGAAATAATGTAAGATTCTCAAATATTTTTGATTACTTAAATAAAAGAGATGTGAAAATCCTAAAATTTGTAGCATTCATTGTATTCTTATACACATATAAATGCTTGACACTAAAGGAATTGACCTGCGCTATATTGTCAGAGTTGGATACGACAGCTGAGAATGCCGTTAAATACGAAACAAAGGAACACACGAGTCCAAAATAATAAAAACAAGATGTTCCGTAAAGAACATATAGCCTACTTTCCCCTAAATGCATGGGCATTGTTATACAACTCTTTGTCCTTTTCAAGGAGTATAATTGAATGTTGTTTGTAGAAGCTTGTTGAAATACAACGTGTTATACGAATATTAAACATAAATATGAGGTGCCCTTTGCTAGTGCTACCTCTGCAAAAAATGTTCTTTCAGTTCGGTTTCACCGTGTTTGAATTGATATGGGGAATCGATTTGCACACATACATGGCCACTATCTGCAAACTATTGGGCTGATGACCTTGTAGTTCATTCAAAAGATGCTTCCCACAAAAAGGTATGTTGTTGCAAAATTTGGTAGAGATCAAATGATTAGGTTGGTCGTAATTCGATTTAAGCTTTTAACATTTGGGTGGCGGCCATTCCGTTTCCGTTCTACCTTTGTACCAAATTTCGTTCAATTCGGTTTAATCGTGTTTGAATTGATAGGGGGAATCGATTTGCACACATACATGGCCGCCATATGCAAACTATTGGACTGATGACCTTGTAGCTTGGTCAAAGAACGCTTCTCACATCAAGGTATGTTGTTGCAAAATTTGGTCGAGATCAGTTGATTAGGTTGGTCTTAATTTGATTTAAGCTTTTTACATTTGGGTGGCTACCATTACGTTTCCGTCAAGATGGTGGCAATATAAAACATGACACTGAGGTGCCCTTTGCTAGTGCTACCTCTTTACCAAATTTCGTTCAATTCGGTTTCACCGTGTTTGAAAAGATAGGGGGAATCGATTTGCACACTTATATGGCCGCCATCCGCAAATTATTGGGTTGATGACCTTGTATTTTGGTCAAAATATTCTTTACACATAAAGGTATAATGTTGCAAAATTTGATAAAGATCAGATGATTAGGTTGGTCGTAATTTTATTTAAGCTTTTAACATTTGGGTGGCCGCCATTACGGTTTCGTCAAGAAGGCGGTGATATAAAACATGACAGAGGTGCTCTTTGCTAGTGCTATCTCTGTACCTAATTTTGTTCAATTTGGTTTCACCGTGTTTGAATAGATAGAAGGAAGCGATTTGCGCACATACATGGCCGCCATCCGCAAAGTATTGGGCTGATGACCTTGTAGATTGGTCAAAAGATTCTTCATACATAAAGGTATAATGTTGCAAAATTTGGATGAGATCAGATGATTAGGTTGATCGTAATTTGATTAAAGCTTTTAACATTTGGGTGGCCGCCATTACGTTTTCGTCAAGATGGCGGCAGTAGAAGACATGACACTGAGGTGTCCTTTGCTAGTGCAATCTCTGTACCCAATTTCGTTCAATTCGGTTTCACCGTGTTTAAATTCATAGGGAGGAATATATGTAGTTGCGAAATTTGGTAGAGATCGGATGATTAGGTTAAACGTAATTTGATTTAAGCTTTGGACATTTGGGTGGCCGCCATTACGTATTCGTCAAGATGGCGGCGATATAAAACATGACACTGTGGTGCCCTTTGCTAGTTCTACCTCTGTACCAAATTTCGTTTAATTCGGTTTCACCGTGTTCGAATTGATAGGGAGGGGTGGACAGACATTCAGAGTACACACACACACACACACACACACACACAGACATACACACAATTTTTGGCTTTTTGTAGATCTCATAAGTCTACTTTCGTTTTTTGCAAAAATCGAAAGTAGGCTAAAATGAACGAATGGTGTTTACACAGCACAATTCTAGCAATCGTCAGAAAATGAGCCACCGAGTACCAGATGGAATAAAAATGGTTACTCTGCAGTCGAAGGTTAAGATTGTAGCAGAGTTCCATCAAGATGCATACATCATGTCATATTTATCATGAATGGAGACCACTTCAATCCTGCGGTGTAGCCGTGCGCATAAATCGCACACTACGATCGCGATGGACAGTTAGTCTGGAAATCGAAGGCCTTTTATGGCACTGTTGGATATGACAGCTGAGAATCCTGTTAAATACGAAACAAAGGACCAAATGAGTCCATAATAAAAAATAGAACGGATGGTGTTTACACAGCACAATTCTTAAAATAGTAATCGTCAAATTTTAATATGGCTTCACAATATTGTATACCTACAGTAAATATGTTTCATCTTAAAGCATTGTAGGGTTAGGCTATTATGTTGGTCTATGTTAAACTGTGCTTCACCTTATCATACTCGTTATAATGTGTTTTATTCCACATATTCTGAAGATATTGACATATTTTCGAAAAATATATTGTGCCAGTCAGAGGAGCTATCAGGGTTGCCAACAGCCGAAACGACATACCTAACACCTCACCTGCCGGACCCATGTGCCATGAGGATTGGGTGAATTTCTTATAGGCCATAGCGGCACGAGAATCCATGATCCAGGGGATCCTTGGTAACATGGTTGCTAACAAGGTCATAGACAGCCCAAGAAAATACACCTCCTAAAGCTAGACTGAGAAATAAACTTCCAGACTTAGGTAAAACTTGTAGAAATATTTATTCAAAACATTCAGTCACCTAGCCTAGTTCGGAGGGTTTCTATCGGCTAATCCGCAAACTAATAAATAAATAAAAATAAAAGATCGGTACCCTAACTGTAAACTACTGTAAACCCTCGCGAAAGATCTACCTGACAAAGTAAAGCAACAACAGCAACGCTGGGAAAATGGTACGGCAATAGTCAAGTTACAAAATAAGCTAATAACAGAATTTACATTTAACAGGGTAGCAATAGCAAGTCTAAGTAAGGATGATACCATTTCCTCATTTACATTTATTTTTAAAACTAGCTAATTCCTAACAATTAATACAAAAATTACGGCGATGACGTCCGTAAAGCAAAAAAAAAAAAAAAAAAAAAATAGTGCAAAATCTACATGACAAGCCGTCAAAAAAACATTAAATGCCCTCTTATAATCTAAGTAAAGGGTAAACATGGGGTTATCATACACTTGAAATAAGTTAAACAAGACCATAAACATTATTATTCCTGCCTTTTCCTCCATGTAAACCAGTGTCATCTACGTGCATGTGATTTACGTTGGCGATTGCGTAGTGAAAACTACGTCTAACGTCGCGTGAGGCTCACGCTCCACCAGCTACTGACTAAAGTTTGAGCAAGCACTCCGTCGATAAAATTAGTGTCATCTGTCCTAGATTACTTCCACAAGAGAAGTGTGCACAAAGCAAGTGCCAGCCATCAGGTCCAAAATACAAAAAATCAAGGTTAAATGCTATACGTAGTTAATTATCATCAGGTTTATAATAATGACGTTACTGATTATTAGAATCGATGGTTTAAATTATCGTTGGTTTATGACGAATAGGCGGACAATCCTGAATACCTTGGGATCAGCAGTAGCAGCCTCGTGCGAGATCAATCTCTGCTATAAAACCGTCAACGAGCTCTCCCGCTCGGACATAACAATAACACAGGTTATTAGTGTCTCTCGGCTCACTTAATTTACCTCTGGGTAAGGCCTGGTATGAACATCCGTTACCTCCCTATAATCACAGTCAACAGAATCGAAGCCTGGACACACATAAATATAGCCTCTAAACAGGTGTCTCATCTAGCCTCTTAATTACCATAAATAAACCTTAACATAACGTGAAATCATTCTCAGATGGAGAAGAAAGATATTTGCTTTAGTAGTGATGCAAACACATGGCTCTCGCCAGTCATCTCTAAGTAGCAAAACATATGATTATTACAAAATGGTGGCCTGGACATTGACCTACATATGAGACACATCATCTAAATGTTAGTAATGCTATAAGCATTGTCAAAGAGTCTGGAAAAGTTAAGGTCTCACTGGGTGAGTGGTGCTCTAGTACACTGCATGCTGGGAACTGTTACCACCTGTCCATGATTCGATCTAGCCTAGCTACTCGCAATCATCTACACGGACGGTTTAGAAAATGCACATCACTGAAGGCAGGCAGCTTTCACGCAGAAAGTCCTATTAGAAAACTGGCCTTGTTATCATGTCCCAGATATAATAGAAATTACATAAATATTAGGCTCAAAATCACGCCTCAAAACTATGCACAAAGATATAGCATGTTTGAAAAGTCAAAGAAAAGAAAAACATAGATATTCCACTTCATCTGAACCTCTTTGAAATGTGCAGATATGTCAGTTAATAACTGCTCTGTCTAAATATAACCAAAATAATAACTGTGTCGAAACACTGACACGAAATAAACATTATAAAGGCGCAAATCTTACAATCGCTAAGTTTGCCAATGATACGGCATTCATTGCTGGGTTCGATGCTAGATTGCATACAAACTGTAACACTCTGAATGTGTTCAAACTTGAACTGGATGGCTTCATAGCACATCAAAATGAAAAATGACATAGTATTACAAAACTGATAGCTTCAGTCGGCTATCCAAAGATACGGACTGTTCTGACTAAATCAGTGGCGTGACAACATTTACAAGGAAGGGGTGTTATAAAAATAACACTGGCCATGACGTCTGATCGTCATCCCAAATAACTGTACACAAAATCACCCACCTAGGGTTGAATAAAACGTAGTTACAAGACTACAGTCACGCTTAGCAGGGGTAGAAATAACATCTTAACGATGTCCCTCAGAATGCACCGTGATCGAAGAGAAATTCAATCACAACAGGTGACTAACAATCACTGAAAGTGAACTGCAAGGATTAATTCTAACAGTACAAAACCTACCTATGGCTTGTCAAGGAGTTCGGTTGATTCTACAATAAACTACAATAAGCTATACCACGAAGAACCTCACAAGGAATGAATATTTCGGATTCACAAGAAAGGATGTCTACATCTCGGTCGTTCCAACGAAACCGAGGGATATAATAATGCTTTGGTCTCCGGACAAGGGTTGTCCAATCTGAGCCTCCACATCGGCTCTATCCATTTCCACGGCCTTTATTCGTCCTCGTCGTTGTCGTGATGATATAACAAGACTCCTCCTCAAAGTCGTCATCTTCCTTGGATTAGCGGGTGCTAAAGCCATGGTTCTTCCGTCATCGGCTGTAGTTCTCCGGTCCTCTCCTTCACATGATGAAGCTTAACAGCTCATCTCCACAGGTGATGCGTAACAAGGATTGTCGTACACGTGGTCGTCAAAACATGACATCTGAAGGATGACTTTACCACTTTAAGATACGATGAATAAGCGTAGCACAATTGCACAGAAGCTAGCTTTAACGTGGCACTAAACTCACTGCTGCTACACGTTGCAGATGGTTTAAACATTGGCCATGCACTATTATCTGCTTCACTGACACAGATTTTACTTGCCCACAAATCACGTGGCATCGGCGTTGTGCTTCACTGAAAAGAATCGCACTTGCGATTAAAGCAATATTCGTAGTTATGAGTGTTGAAATGATCCACGTGGTTAATAATTATTTCACTGTGAGTGATGTATTTATCGCCACTCGACGATGTCGAAATATGATGTTCAAACACGTGGCTGAAAATGTGGCGTTCCACGATTATGATCACTTTTCCCAGAAATCCACAGTATTCGTAGCACAAGCCTTCTCCGGCTGTAATATTTAATAATATCACGCACTTTTCGAATTGAAATTAAGTGCGATGAACTAGGATTGCTTTCCTCGCCTTCAGGCGGACTGTTACCTCGTCTTATAGATGGACTTGACACAAACGGCATCCAACTTGGCTGATAATCCAAACACATGTGGTAAGCTCTCAGCCATGCGCTGCGTTAGCTTGTGACTACACTGGTCGTGCAGCGTCTGTCTGGTTCCGGTTCGCGCATCTGCGAGGTTAATACCTTACCAAAAGCAGAAATCACATTCTAAAGAATGTTTCGATGATACAGAATTACAATATCATAATATCTGAGCTTTGTAGAAAATAGAAGTGTCATAATTTAGCTTCAGATTATTTAATAGTGGTTTTCTCCGTAGTCAAAAGATCAACCATTTATAACTCCAAAGAATGTTAGCATGTAGCGACAGCACGGTCGGTCAGTGGGTACGTTCTAAAGTGATGCATCAAAAATGCGTTGCGGTGAAAAATATCACATGAACCAGTGGTTAGCGGGTTCATCTGCCTCTCCGTCGTTTCAAATAAAAATGAAGGAATGCATTTTTATTTGTCTCCAATTCAAGCTCAAGCTTGGTGATATTTTTTCCATCATTCCATGGGTGGTTCTATTCTTGGTTTCTTCCATCGGTGATCCTGTTCTTGGATTGCGCCGTTCGTTAGCAAGAATCTCCCTCGAAGATACTGTTCTTCAGTCGGAGTCTTCTTCGAAGAGTTCTCCTATCCCATCTTCATCCTCGTAATATCGTCGTTCCTTTGCCTTTCTTTCATCGTCCATCCTCTCGGAAATCTTGACAAATCGTCGTTTGTCCATCACCGGCTCTATGCAGTGGATTTCAGCTTCGACAGCCTTCTGATTTTTCTTCTTGGAGTGCGAGTCTTCCCTCGGAGTTCGGTTTTGGTCAACCTCTTCTCGTTGATTGTGGAGTTGTTGGATGTATTTTCGACTCTCCTGTGCACTTCCTCGCCAGTCTTGATCTTCCCTCTCTCTGGGGTCTCGATCGCGTCGATAGCCTCCGCTATAACGATAGTCTTGACGAATTCTTCCTATTCCTCGCCGATTTTCTCCTGTCCCTCGACGGTCGTTGTCGTGACGACGGTTGTCGCTCGTCCCTTGGTTAAAACGTCGGTTCCAATATCCTCCATTGGCACCTTGTTGTCTCCCTCTTGCATATGGGGTATTATTCCAGTTACTTTGATTGGGATTGTAACCTCCTCTATTCTCATTCTGAGTCTGAGTTTGCTGTGGCGTCTGACTAACTTTGTCTCACAGTAGTCAAGTTCACGTGGCGTGTCTCTCCTTTGGTTGGACGGTGGCTTGCAAATTGTTCAGCGTTTGCGTCCAATCGCCTCAGAATCTGGTCACATTGCTGGAAGGTTGTTGCTCCCGCAGCAATTAACACTCGTTGAACATCGGCTGGATATTGCCATATAATGGTGTTCACTAAATCCTGCTCTGATAGTGGGGGTTGAAAACATCTGAGTTTCGTCAGCTGGGTTGCAAAGTAATTTGCATAACGTGTAGGCGTATTTGAGCTGTATCGGCTAGTGTACATCTCCACTCTGATACTCTGGTGTATGTCGCTTGACCAATAAGTACGTAACAAAGCTTCTCTGAAGTCCTGGTATCCAGTAAAAGAGTATTTAAAGGCTCTGAACCAGATGCTAGCTTGACCTTCAAGAAGACGCTCTATGACCCTGAGCTCTCTCTCCGGTGTCACCATAGTGTCACGTAGATAACTCTCTACATATGCCAAAAATTCGACTGGTGTAATGCTGCTACCAGTACCTGAGAATCGAGCTGGTTGCTCTTCTCTTTATCGTATGATCATCACATTACCTTGGTTATGCTGAGTTTGTGCTGGTTTAAATGGATTAGCATTGTAATTCAGCGTTGATTGGGTATTTACGTTTACGTTATCACCGAAGTATGACTTCGTGAATGGTAATGTTTCATTGCGCTTGGTATCTGCGAATCTGAATGGTTGCGTTTCGGGTGGTGCGCTCGGTTGAATACCGGACGATGTCGATTGTACGATCTGTGGTCCTGGTGTATTCTGCGTTTCAGTTGACAGTGTGGAAGTTCAAGACTCTCTCGGTTGAGCTTCCAACCTATCTAAACGTCTCTCAATAGTTTCGAGCCCTGGAGTATTCCTTGCCTCAATCTTACTTCCAAGATCGTTTAATTGCAGTTCTACCCTTTCGATCTTCCCTTTGAGGTTTGTGTCGACCTCTCGAATCTCTGTCCTAAGGTTGTGGCTAAGTTGAAGACGCTCTGTCATTGCAACTTCTTCTAACCTTTTCTTCATGGATTCTACTTCCGTCTCAACTTTGGATACGTCCTCTTTGACCTGGTAAACGTCCTCCCTAACCTCTGTGACGTCCCCTCGAAGTTATCTTACTTCGTCTCGAACACGAGCTACTTGAGCTTCTACAACGTGTTTGTGTTCGTTAAGATCTCCTCTTAATATTGAGATATCAATTTTCGTCTCTTCTCTGTGAGTGTGTACGGTTTCGTGTAACTCTCCCACGGTGTCCGTTAACTGAGTAACGTTCTTCGTATTCGTCGCTAGCGTTTCCCTGAATTCA
The DNA here is from genome assembly GCA_946902985.2 of Meconema thalassinum. Taxonomy (NCBI): domain Eukaryota; kingdom Metazoa; phylum Arthropoda; class Insecta; order Orthoptera; family Tettigoniidae; genus Meconema; species Meconema thalassinum. Next base: position 673,604,710 of record OX336388.2, read on the forward strand.
ACTATGTCGTCAGCGATATCTTTCACATTAGCGTTTACGGCGTATGCTGCTCCTCTCATCAAGGTTAATCCTACGTTGACTGCAGCGATGTCCCTCTTGACATTGTCGATAAATCCCTCGACGTTTGCGAGTCGATGACCAAACTCTTCTCTAGTGTGATCCAAGTCAGCTCTCATGTCGATCTGAACTCTATTTATAGTCGCCTTAATCTGAGTGGTATGTTCGCCTAACTTGGTCTGAACATCTTCCCTCGCTCGATTCATTTGATCGGTTAACTGATCTATTCTATCATTTGCATGCTGTTGGTGTCGCAAGATGTCAACTCTAACAGCGGCTAAACCTGCTGTAAGGCTATTCCTAGCCTCGGCCCTATGTGCATCTATGTCAGCCCTGACCTGAGTTAGATCAGCCCTAACATTATTTACATCTGTCCTAACATTATTTACATCTGTCCTAACATTAGTGACAGTCTGAGTATTGGCTTCAAGATCAGCCCTAACATCTGTAATATCAGTCCTAACGTTATTGATAGACTGAGTGTTCACACCCAAGTCACCCCGGACTTCACCTAAATCACCTCGAACTTCACCTAAATCACCTCGGACTTGTTCAACATTTCCACTTACAGTTCCTAACTCAGTCCTAATCTGCTGGAGGTTGGTGTTAACAAGAGCCAACATCTCCCCCATCACACGACGAATCGTCTCCTCATCCATAACACAAGAATATATATGAGAGAACAGAAGGAGCATTCCAGAAAACTTACAGCTATGACTAGTAACTTTTGCGGTGTAGAACAGCCTGCTCTCTCTTGAACAAATATTACAAGTACTGCTGGAGTATGCGAACTAAGTGCTTCTACATTTTCATTAACAACAACAAGCAAAGCAAAGTCTTACATTTACTCAGGATGAGGCATCATCAAGAAAAACCTATCCACTAATTATCTATACTACAAAGCCTCACCCCATTGACTTAAATCACGCACGAATGCCATGCGGTTAATTGATCTGCAGTACGACTTCTTAAGTTCGTCCCAGTCCAGTCGATTTACCTTTAATCACAATAAAATCCTCATAAAAAGAGCATGGAACGGAAGGTCACCATGTCTACATCGGCACAACCAGTTGAGCGCCAAAGAAAGAATAGGAGGTTATGTGCCCGTCAGAGGAGCTATCAGGGTTGCCAACAGCCGAAATGACATCCCTAACACCTCACCTGCCAGACCCATGTGCCATGAGGATTGGATGCATTTCTTATAGGCCATAGCGGCACGAGAATCCATGATCCAGGGAATCCGTGGTAACATGGTTGCTAACAAGGTCATAGACAGCCCAAGAAAATACACCTCCTAAAGCTAGACTGAGAAATAAACTTCCAGACTTAGGTAAAACTTGTAGAAATATTTATTCAAAATATTCAGACACCTAGCCTAGTTCGGAGGGTTTCTATCGGCTAATCCACAAACTAATCTATATATATAAAAATCAATGTTACGTGATAGTTTGTCTGTCTGTCTGTGGGTATGTCTCCTATGCGTTCATATACCACTCATCCGATTGCGCTGAAACTTGGGTGAAATGTTGAGTACACTCCAAGGATGGTTTCTGGCTTAGTAAATCCATTTTACAATAGGTAGCGCAGGAGTAGATTCAACAAATGAACGACGACGCGCGAAGCATTTCAACAAAGTCCCGTATGTGTTCATATACCATTTGTCCGATAGCGATAAAACTTGGGTGAGACGTTGTGTACAGTTATGTGAAGCTTTCTAACATAGTAAATAAATTTCACAGTAGATGGCGCACGAGTAGATTCAACAAATGAGTGACGACACGCAAAGCGTTAACAAAGTCCCGTATGCATTCATATACCATTCGTCCGATAGCGATGAAACTTGGGTGAAACACTCCATGGAAGGTTTCTGGCTTAGTAAATCCATTTTACAATTGATAGCGCGCGAGTAGATTCAACAAATGAGTGACGACGCCCGAAGCATTTCAACCAAGTCCCGTATGCGTTCATATACAATTCATCCAATTGCGATGAAACTTGGGTGAGTTTTTTGTGCACACAGCAGGGAAGGTTTTTGACTTAGTGAATCCATTGTACAATAGGTAGCGCACGGGTAGATTAAACAAATGTGTGACGGCGCTCAAATCGTGTAAATAAAATCCCTTATGCGTTCATATACCATTCATCCGAATGCGATGAAACTTGAGTAAATTATAGTGTACAATGCAGGGAACGTTTCTAATTTAGTAAGTCCATTGTATAACAGGTAGCACACGAGTACTTTCAACAAATGAGTGACGGCGCGCGAATCGTTTCAACAAAGTTCTATCTGCGTTCATATACAATTCCTCCGATTGTGATGAAACTAGGGTGAGTTGTTGTGCACACTACAGGTAAGGGGGTCTGAATTAATAAATGCATTGTACAATAGGTAGCGCTCGAGTTGATTCAACAAATGAGTGACGGCGCGCGAATCGTTTAAACAAAATCCCGTATGCGTGCATATGCCATTCATCCGATTGCGATGAAACATTGATGATTTGTTGTGTGTACGCCAAGGAAGGTTTTCGACTTAGTAAATACATTTTACAATAGGTAGCGCACGAGTAGATGCAACAAATGAGTGACGACGCACGAAGCGTTTCAAAAAAGTTCCTTCTGCGTTCATATACAATTTATCCGATTGCGATGAAACTTTGGTGAGTTGTTGCGTACACTCTCACAAATATTTCTAAATTAGTAAATCCATTTTACGATAGCTTAGAGGCAGTAAACGGAAATTGAAGAAAATATTGTGTATCCAAAAGCACCTCAAGAAACAAAATTACAATGCCAACACTTCTATTGATTGGCATTGCAACGCATGCCGGGTACAGCTTGTATATAAATAAAAATAAAAGATCGGGACCCTAACTGTAAACTACTGTAAACCCTCGCGAAAGATCTATCTGACAAAGTAAAGCAACAACAGCAACGCTGGGTGAATGGTACGGCAATTGTCTCTAAGTCAAGTTACAAAATAAGCTAATAACAGAATTTACATTTAACAGGGTAGCAATAGCAAGTCTAAGTTAGGATGATACCATTTCCTCATTAACATTTATTTTCAAAATTAGCTAATTCCTAACAATTAATACAAAATTTACGGCGATGACGTCCTTAAAGCAAAAACAATTTAATACAAAATCTACATGACAAGCCGTCGAAAAAAAAACAACAACATTAAATGCCCTCTTATAATCTAAGTAAAGGGTAAACATGGGGTTATCATACACTTGAAATGAGTAACACAAGACCATAAACATTATTATTCCTGCCTTCGCCCTGGGTTACTCTTTGTAAATCAGTGTCATCTACGTGCATGTGATTTACGTTGGCGATTGCGTAGTGAAAACTACGTCTAACGTCACATGAGGTTCACGTTCCACCAGCAACTGACTAAAGGTTGAGCAAGCACTCCGTCGATAAAAATTAGTGTCAACTGTCCTAGATTACTTCCACAAGAGAAGTGTGCACAAAGCAAGTGCCAGCCATCAGGTCCAAAATGCAAGAAAATCAAGGTTAAATGCTATGCGTAGTTAATTATCATCAGGTTTATAATAATGACGTTACTGATTATTAGAATCGTTGGTTTAAATTATCGTTGGTTTATGACGAATAGGCTGACAATCCTGAATACCTTGTGATCAGCAGTAGCAGTCTCGTGCGAGATCAATCTCTGCTATAAAACCGTCAACGAGCTCTCCCGCTCGGACATAACAATGACACGGGTTATTAGTGCCTCTCGGCTCACTTAATTTACCTCTGGGTAAGGCCTGGTATGAACATCAGTTACCTCCCTATAATAACACAGTCAACAGAATCGAAGTCTGGACACACATAAATATAGCCTCTAAACAGTTGTCTCATCTAGCCTCTTAATTACCATAAATAACCCTTAACATAACGTGAAATCATTCTCAGATGGAGAAGAAAGATATTCGCTTTAGTAGCGATGCAAACACATGGCTCTCGCCAGTCATCTCTAAGTAGCAAAACATATGATTATTACAAAATGGTGGCCTGGACATTGACCTACATATGAGGCACATCATCTAAATGTTAGTAATGCTATACGAATTGTCAAAGAGTCTGGAAAAGTTACGGTCTCACTGGGTGAGTGGTGCTCTAGTACACTGCATGCTGGGAACTGTTAACACCTGTCCATGATTCGAGCTAGCCTCGCTACTCGCAATCATCTACACGGACGGTTTAGAAAATGCACATCACTGAAGGCAGGCAGCTTTCACGCAGCAAGTCCTATTAGAAAACTGGCCTTGTTATCATGTCCCAGATATAATAGAAATTACATAAACATTAGGCTTAAAATCACGCCTCAAAACTATGCACAGAGATATAGCATGTTTGAAAAGTCAAAGAAAAGAAAAACATAGATATTCCACTTCATCTGAACCTCTTTGAAATGTGCAGATATGTCAGTTCATAACTGCTCTGTCTAAATATAATCAAAATAATAACTGTGTCGAAACACTGACATGAAATAAACATTATAAAGGCGCAATTCTTACAATCGCTAAGTTTGACAATGATGCGGCATTCATTTCTGGGTTCGATGCTAGGTTGCATACAAACTGTAACACTCTGAATGTGTTCAAACTTGAACTGGATGACTTCATAGCACATCAAATTGAAAAATGACATAGTATTACAAAACTGATAGCTTCAGTCGGCTATCCAAAGATACGGACTGTTCTGACTTAATCAGTGGCGTGACAACATTTACAAGGAAGGGGTGTTATAAAAATAACACTGGCCATGACGTCTGATCGTCATCCCAAATAACTGTACACAAAATCACCCACCTAGTGTCGAACAAAGCGTAGTGACTAGACTACAGTCACGCTTAGCAGGGGTAGAAATAACATCTTAACGATGTCCCTCAGAATGCACCGTGATCGAAGAGAAATTCAATCACAACAGGTGACTAACAATCACTGAAAGTGAACTACAAGGATTAATTCGAACAGTACAAAACCTACCTATGGCTTGTCAAGGAGTTCGGCTGATTCTACAATAAACTACAATAAACTACACTAAGCTACACCACAAAAGAACCTCACAAGGAATGAATATTTCGGACTCATAAGAAAGGATGTCTACATCTCGGTCGTTCCAACGACCCGAGGGATATAATAAGGCTTTGGTCTCCGGACAAGGGTTGTCCAATCTGAGCCTCCACATCGGCTCTATCCATTTCCACGGCCTTTATTCTTCCTCGTCGTTGTCGTGATTATATAACCAGACTCCTCCTCAAAGTCGTCATCTTCCTTGGATTAGCGGGTGCTAAAGCCATGGTTCTTCCGTCATCGGCTGTAGTTCTCCGGTCCTCTCCTTCACATGATGAAGCTTAACAGCTCATCTCCACAGGTAATAATAATAATAATAATATCGTATGGCCTCGGGTGCCTGGTGCAAGCTTTGCTATTTGACACCCAGAGGGTAGCTTGCATGTCGAATTTCGTAGTTCCTTGACTATGAAAGTCAAGGAGGTTAGATGTTAGATATCTAATCTCCTTGAACACAATAGCGCTTTCTAGTAGAGAAATGAGGAACTTTGTCCTGGCGGAAACTCCCGAGATTAATTTTGCCATTATGAACTCGGCCTACTGAATTCAAATGGGTTCTTTGACATGCTAACATCGTATGACATGCGTATCGTATTTTTGCCGCCTTTCAAAAATCACTTACCACGGCCAGGGGCGAACCTGCAATCTTGGGGTTGGTAGACCGACACGCTATCCACTCACCCACCGTGGCAAGCTATCTCCACAGGTGATGCGTAACAAGGATTGCCGTACACGTGGTCGTCATAACATGACATCTTGAAGTATGACTTTACCAACTTAAGATACGATGAATAAGCGTAGCACAACTGCACAGAAGCTAGCTTTAACGTGGCACTAAACTCACTGCTGTTACACGGCGCAGATGGTTTAAAAATTGGCCACGCACTATTATCTGCTTCACTGACACAGATTTTACCTGCCCACAAATCACGTGGCATCGGCGTTTTGCTTCACTGATAAGAATCGCACTTGCGATTAAAGCAATATTCGTAGTTATGAGTGTTGAAATGATCCACGCGGTTAATAATTGTTTCACTGTGAGTGATGTATTTATCGCCACTCGACGATGTCGAAATATGATGTTCAAACACGTGGCTGAAAATGTGGCGTTCCACGATTATAATCACTTTTTCCAAAAATCCACAGTATTCGTAGCACAAGCCTTCTCCTACTGTAATATTTAATAATATCACGCACTATTCGAATAGAAATAAAGTGCGATGCACTAGGAATGCTTTCCTCGCCTTCAGGCGGACTGTTACCTCGTCTTATATACGGACTTGACACAAACGGCATCCAACTTGGATGATAATCCAAACACATGTGGTAAGCTCTCAGCCATGCGCTGCGTTAGCTTGTGACTACACTGGTCATGCAGCGTCTGTCTTTTTCCGGTTCGCGCATCTGCGAGGTTACTACCTTACCAATAGCAGAAATCACATTCTAAAGAATGTTTCGATGATACAGAATTACAATATCATAATATCTGAGCTTTGTAGAAAATAGAAGTGTCATAATTTAGCTTCAGATTATTTAATAGTGGTTTTCTCCGTAGTCAAAAGATCAACCATTTATAACTCCTAAGAATGTTAGCATGTAGCGACAGCACGGTCGGTCAGTGGGTACGTTCTAAAGTGATGCATCAAAAATGCGTTGCGGTGAAAAATATCACATGAACCAGTGGTTAGCGGGTTCAATATGGTAGGCTATATTTATGTTACAACATAAATGAATAGCTTGATGTTAAAAGGGGACTTCTGACACTTCTAAATTTTACAGAAGAACATACTAATGCACACTTCAGTGCACTAAAATACAAAATCCAATTTATAGATTATGAAAAAAATGACACATGTTAGTATTGCAGAAGTTCCCTTGATACTCCAAATGGAGTGAACTTTGTAACTTTGAATGCCAACTTTCACACAAAACCCACAAATAATTACAACATGTATCGTTATTGCTTTTGAAATGTATGAATACAATTTTCAGTACGAACACGGAACCAATACTTAACTTAATAGTAATATGAAAATGAATACAATATCAATGCACGAATCATTAAAACATAGAAAGCAATAATTCCAATAACAGCAATTCAATGTAGGCGAATGAAATTTGCAAAGAGAACACTGATATGTCTCAATTCAATTTCATACGGAGATTTCACAAGCTCGGCACAGCCGTGGTGTGGACTGAAGAAGTCTCATTTCAACACTAAACGGTGGTCCTACCTATCATATGTAGCATCACATCAAAAACGAATATTTCGTAAATCCATCAAAAGTCATTTTTTAACATCAAGCGTTTCAAATGGAAAGCAGATCTGCTTCTGTTACTATACGCGATGGAGTAGTACATGTCTGCTACATTTTGCTAGTAAAACTGGTATATAGGTCATATCAATTTGAGGTTAGTGTTTGTTGTGCTGATGCTATTGCTTCTGTTTTGCATTTAATATCCCTAGGTCATAATGTTTCTTAGCACGAGACCAAATGTACCAAATATTTAAAGGTGTTGCCTGGAATTTCATTGCAGCGTATAGTTTAAGAACATTTTAAAAATAATAAATGGATAATCTTTTAAACCTACCTTATACGAAATACAGTATGATGAATGAATGCAATGAACACTTTGAGAACTCGGTTTATTGAATACATAATAGAGCGGTTTAGAAAGTTCCTGGTTGCAACTGTTCAAATATCTGATAAGGAGATACCTTCTTCTATAAAATCACTACTCAAGAGAACATTGCGTAACTTGATTTTAAATTGAAGATATCCCAAAATGTTATTGGTATAATTTGCTTAGAATGGCCTAATCTATCACCAGTTAACGGATTCATGTATATCAGTTACACCCTGTGCAATATGCGTAATTACTATGGCATAATCCTTTACTGTGTGACTACGTAAGTACATTATATTATATTAGAATGAGATTTTCACGATACCATTGGCGATGAACAGACGCTTTTACAGTAGGTATTAGGTCGAGTAATTTCCAAATAGTACCAGTTATTTAGATACTAATAATAATATCGTATGGCCTCGGGTGCCGGGTGCAGGCTTTGTAATTTGACACCCAGAGGGTAGCTTGCATGTCAAATTTCGTTGTTCCTTGAATCGCTATGAAAGTCAAGGAGGTTAGATATCTAAGCTCCTTGAACACTATAACGCTTTCTAGTAGAGAAATGAGGAACTTTGTGTTGGCGGAAACTCCCGAGATTAATTTTGCCATTATGAATACGGCCTACTGAATTCAAATGGGTTCTTTGCCATGCCAACATCGTATGACATGCGTGTCGTATTTTTGCCGCCTTTCAATAATCACTTACCATGGCCAGGAGCGAACCTGCAATCTTGGGGTTTGTAGACTGACACGCTATCCACTACCCACCGTGGCAAGCTAGTTATTTAGATGGAAGGTATAGAATTAAATGGCTGCTGCACATGGAAGGAAAACTCACATCTTCGGATTTCTCTCCACTGCTCTACCAATATTATGAGAGACGATTTGATTTATATGACTGGGGGTGCCTCTATAAGCGCTGGCCTGTGCTAAATTATCGTACTGTGATTGGCGTGATTAACGAACGGTACAAATAGTACATTCCATCTAATTGGCGTGTCCTTGTATAATACACGACTTATAGCCAAAAGCCCCCATTGGACATTTTCAAAAGGTATTGTAATGATACTCGCCTTCTATTTACATGCTGTGGTGTTGACAACTCCTTGAAAATGAATATCAATACTGTACCCATGGTACTAGTGTGGCATGGAACCTGATACTCGAGAGAGGAAAAATCACGCATATGATTTTTGAGAGTATGGAACCGAAGGTCTCTGAGGGGGAAGAACCTCATAGTAACCAAGACCCACCTAAAGAAAGATTATTTGTGCAATACCAGATTAATTCCAGTTTATTTGAAGGAATCATAAGCAATTTTGTACATAAAGGATGCAGGATTCTAAACCAAGAGCAAAGTTTCGAGGGAAACTGACGTTTGACTAATTACACTGGACGACTGGGTGGACCAGACCGTCTCTAGCGAACTATTTACTGGCGCCATAGGAGAGGAAGACAGAGAGTAATGGCTCTAAAAATCCCCGAGACACAAGAGGAAGAAAGTGGGATGGGAACCTCACTAAGAGAAATAAATGGATTACTTGAAAAATATGCATCCTAGAGAGTTGAAATAAACACCCAGATGAATGAACTCCTGAGAGGATAATTGTAGACCAAAGTAATATCAAAATCGAAGCATAGCAAGCATTGATGGAACAAAGCACACAGAAATGCGGATGACAGCCCATTAGCGCAAGTGTAAAGGGGATTCCCTGGGGCATAGCGTCACCAAGCCATCACCAAAATCAATTAATATCAATTAATTGAGCGATCAAATCGCTTGAACGAGACTGGAACTGTACCTTCCGTGCAAAATTGGTCCAGATGAAGGCATTTCCAGCCTTGGAATCTGCAGTTATGAAGGAAAGGACGATCTGAAGGAACTACATTTTTGGAGGAAACCCTTAAATAGAGAAGGGAGACGTGGCGAAGTCAGTCAACTTGTAGAACTCACATGGAGAGGGTGCTGCCGGCGCGTTCGGAAATTGTAAACGACGCCACGCCAGCCAAGAACAACGTACTTTTATAAATGTGTGAAATAATGTTTAAGTGAATTATAAAGTCTATTGAAGTATACAGGCGCGAAGATGCTATTCTTCAGCACTGAAAATATTAGACAAAGCTACGGGTACGCAGAGGCCGTGAAAATAATTACAGCTAAGTAAAGCTTAGAAGTAGTACGAGCCGCGCAATCAGTCAAGCGAGTGTTAAATCAACAGTTAATTACGCCAAATAAATGGGTAATGTTGCACTGCACGCAAGTCATGATCTAATTATTAAGAATGGTTACACACTATATCCATTCACAATAGATCATGGGATGGAAGAATGTCACAGGCATTGTGATTTTATTCAAACCATAGACAATACACTGAGGATAGAGGATGTGGAAGAACACTTACACAATCGAGGATAGACTCATTGTTGATGTAGGAGACACTAGCAGCCGTTGGACGAGTATTAGCCAGGAGGAACGCAGTTTGAGAGAGACTTTCATTAATTGAGATGTCGGAAATCGCGCCGCCTGCAACGTTGATATCGCGCAGATGAGAAGCCCAAAAAGAAGGCAACCATGTGAAAAGTGCATTGTAATATAAATTTAGCGTATTTCAGTGTTAACATAATGTGTTGTATGATAAAATATTGTGTAAAAATGAGTGATGATGGTAAAGTGATAATGTATCTTATCAAAGTGAAATGTGTAGTGAATCAAGAAGGAATATATAACGTAATCACCATGTTGCATTAGTAAATGCAAATATGGTGGGTTACGTGCTGTACCGTTGGATTCGAACACCGGATCTTAAGAATGTATGTACCTTTTCAATGATGTAATATAACAGTTAAGCGCACAATACGTCTACGTTAAAATGAGGTAAAATAGGCAATTGAAGTAATGTTTGTACGAGTTTGCATTCCTCGTCAGTACCGTAGAGTATTTGCAAATTGAGAATTATTTGGCTTACGATTGATTTGCGTAAGACCAAAATAAATCTAATGTTAAAGTTAATAATTAACTTTAGGAATGGTCAATGTCGAAATAAATAAATATTCAGCATGTTCACATGTAATGATAAAATTGCGTCAAATCCCAAGTAATTGCAAGGTAAAATTATAAGTGTAGATTGATATCATAGTGTGTCAGCAATTAATGTTATACATATTGAAATATAAGAAATGTATTGAATCACAAAGTAAGCGTTGTAACGTAAAAAGCCAGGAAACATCCCGGTAAAACACACACCAATATAACGAGGGACGATGTGAAATCGTTAAGCACACCAGATGAAAGGGAAACTGAATTGTCATATGATCTGAGATAAATCAACAGACCTAGTTGTTTGTGCCGCTTATATGCGAGCCAGTTAAAGTAAAGCCAAGATGATTACTTCAATTAAAGCAAGGAAAGTTCTCTAGGACACAGTCGGGACAATACGGGCTATTCTACGAAGGTTTGTATTGAAGTATTGCCAAGGGCATACAGTTGTATTGACGATAGCTGATGGAGACAGACATGGCGTCTGGACTGCCATACCAGCATCGTGAGGGCCATTGAGGAATAACTTTGCCACCTCAATTAGCTACTCCATGAAGTGATCCGCTCAGAGAGGCGAGGCACCATTTGTACGGAAGGGTCATTCGACACCTTGCCGAAACTTCGTGCGTGAAGGGTGGTAAGGGGTAAGACCAATGTACCACGCACATTTAAAAGCCGTATTTCGTTCCTCAGGACTTTGTTCCTACCAGAAACCCATTCCTTTGTTATTATACTTGATTGAGCCATGTGGAGCCAATTAATGTTACCCTATTGATAGGAGTTTAAATATTTGGATATCCAGATTATAAGAGATGACACAGTTTACGCCTTGTAGGGAGAAGTGAGAGTGAGATGTTTGTGTGAATGAGTAATGAGACAGCTGGAGGAGGGGAGTGTTGGCCGGCCAAGGGTCGAGCCAGGCAACCATCTTGTTTCTGGCGTGTCAGGTATAAAGCCATTATATGCACAACGGGTGGTAGGTTTATGACCAACCCTATTATAAGTGTACTGGATATTGTAGTATAAAACTCTGGCAGTGTTTAATAATGAGAAATTGATTGTTCTGACCACAGAAATCAATTGTTAGCATTATGAGGATGTTGAATCCGTCTTTTAAATTGTTGAAATAGAATGATATTTAGCAAAGTTTAGTGTTCCTAACACTGTAAATGCGCTAAAATCCACTGACACATTATTTGAGGCATAAAAACCCAGTTCTAAAGGCATATTTGCATACGGGTACGCCAGATATGGATTGAATTGATGCAAGTATAAATGTAAATCGTCTTAAATTTGACCTACAACAATGACGTATGGTGTCGCTATAGCTAACTAAGCATTGTTTTTGTTGTGTAGAAGGGTACTATGTTCGCGTTTGTGGAGAGGGCGAAGGAAGTTGATTGTTACACAGGAATAAAGTAAATTGTTGTATAAATAACCAAACACAACAATGGCTAACGCATTGTTGAACCATAAAAGTAGAAATAAATGTTCCATGAGCACTATGGATAGTCAGGTTAAATCAAGTACTGTATCATTCAATAATATTGAAGTGCTATTTGTGTACAGTTGATGTCATGTTTATTTGATTTGTTTTGCTTATTTGGTTATTATTATTATTATTATTATTAAATGATGTGCATGAACTATGAACGTTCGTCGAACGACAAGAATGCTTTTCCTTAAATTGAAAGTATTTAGTGAAGTGTAGGATAAGGTGTATTGAGACACCAAAGATAGACTCATGAACTCACAAGAAGAGATGTTTTGTAGCGTGCCTGAGGAGATCGGATTGCGATCTCAGCTGCGGAGCACAGATGATGCAAATTAGGAGTCAGTGTCCCTTTGTAATTATCATCTGTGTGCTCCAAATTTTATTTTGCTTGTATTTGGGAGTAATTTTAAATGTAATTGTTTTTGTTGTTGTTGTTGTTTTAGATAGCCATGATTTAAATTAAATACAGTTATTTTAGGAATCTGTTTAATTAGGTAGATTTCATTAGAAAGCTAACTATTGCAATGGGTACCATGTTTCGACTTCCGGAAAATTTCAACATATCTTCGCGTTTCACATCCCCCAGACCCCAAAACCACCGTCAGTTCAAAAGTTTATATATAATTTATGTATGTATATAAACTGTTCAAAAAAATTAAAGCACCACTTTTTTCAAAGGCCACCAAATTTTGAAAAGTTGACCGCACAAGCTCTAAATCTCAGTATGACGTTTGTCCTGACGCCTACCAAGCATATGCTTCAGCACAACTCCCCAACTTTAGTAGTTTCGGGGTAGCGCCCCGAAATCCAGCCCATTTTCGAAAACCGTAAATTGAAGTTTGCGAAAAACGCTGTAGGACTTGTCGCAAGTTGCCAAAGCAGTCGAAAATTAATCAGTCTTGCTCTTAAAGGTTCTACAAACACGTTGAAATCGTTACATTTGACGTTTGGGCATTTTCAACCCCCTTCATCATCCCCTAAATATGGACTACCATTGGGGGCGTCTGAGAAGGTACCGGGTGTGCTTAACCACCTGAAAACCTGCACGCCGTCCTCAGTTGCTGATTGCAGTAAATTTTTAAGGCCTCCGGCAATGTTCACCCCTCCTAACACCCTCAACTGGTATGGGACCTAACCACCCCCTCTCGATTCACCCCTAAGGAAGGTTTTAATCGAGATGTTTATCTGTGCTGTGAATAGGGAGGTCTTCGCCTAACGTTTCAAAAAAGAAGCTGTACATGTGTCACCACCCCTTCCCCTGCTACCCCCATTTGTATGATTTTTTGAATCAGGCCCTTTTTAAGGGCTGAAACGAGGTCTTTATCGCTGAAAGGGCTGTAAAGGTCCTTAGAAGTACTGGTGACACGAAATCAGCCCCTTCCGATCGTTGATTGACATTCTATCCCCCAAACTTGAAATTTTTGCACCCTCAACCCTCCCTGTCTGGACGCGTAACGCGTCATGGCAGACTTTTCAGAGTTGGATGAAAATGAAGCTTATAGACTGCAATTGAGCCCAAAACAGCAAGTTGGATGGGAATTTATCGGTAAGGTGGCAAACGAGACCAAAATGTTTTCAAAAAAGTTAACGGCCCTTAGTAAGTACGCCCATGCATAGGCAACCCACATCATTGCAAAGGCAATGAATGCCATTTTGTTGCTTAGCCAGCTATCGATTGAAGTAACCCATTGCCGATCATAGGCAACCCGCACGCACGGACGTGATGTGGGTTGCCTATGTATGGGCGTACATACTAGGGGCTGTTAACTTTTTTGAAAACATTTTGGTCTCGTTTGCCACCTTACCGATAAATTCCCATCCAACTTGCTGTTTTGGGCTCGTTTGCAGGCCATAAGCTTCACTTTCATCCAACTCTGAAAACTCTGCCATGACGCGTTACGCGTCCAGACAGGGAGGGTTGAGGGTGCAACAATTTCAAGTTTGGGGGATGGAATGTCAATCAACGATCGGATGGGGTTGATTTCTTGTCACCACTACTTCTAAGGACCTTTACAGCCCATTCAGAGATTAAGACCTCGTTTCATCCATTAAAAAGGGCCTGATTCGAAAAATCATACAAATGGGGGTAGCAGGGGAAGGGGTGGTGACACAGGTACAGCTTCTTTTTGAAACTTTAGGCGAAGACCTCCCTATTCACAGCACAGATAAACACCTCGATTAAAACCTTCCTTAGGGGGTGAATCGAGAAGGGGGGTTTGGTCCCATGCCAGTTGAGGGTGTTGGAGGGGTGAACATTGCCGGAGGCCTTAACAACTTACTGCAATCAGCAACTGACGACGGCGTGCAGGTTTTCAGGTGGTTAAACACACCCGGTACCATCTCAGACGCCCCCAATGGTAGTCCATGTTTAGGGGATGATGAAGGGGGTTGAAAATACTCAAACGTCAAATGTAACGATTTCAACGTGTTTGTGTAACCTTTAAGAGCAAGTCTGATTCAATTTCGACAGCATTGGCAACCTGCGACAAGTCCTACAGCGTTTTTCGCAAACTTCAATTTGCGGTTTTCAAAAATGGGCTGGTTTTCGGGGCGCTACCCCGAAACTACTAAAGTTGGGGAGTGGTGCTGAAAAATATGCTTGGTAGGCGTCAGGACAAATGTCATACTGAGATTTAGAGCTTGTGCGGTGAACTTTTCAAAATTTGGTGGCCTTTGAAAAAAGTGGTGCTTTAATTTTTTTTGTGCAGCATATATATATATATATATATATATATATATATATATATATATGTATATCAGTTTCTTGTGGACACAATAACTGCCGTAATTTTGCACCAATCACTTTGAATTTTTTGCCGAATATGTATACCTATAAAATCTCGGTCGAGTTCGTTACTGTGCTAAATTGGTCGAAGGGGGGTGAAAATGGGGGGCTTTTTTCGAAAAAGTGAAATATTGCTATATCTCTCTTAATATGTAAAATATCGAGTCCGTTCAAGGTTCATACTATGTGTCGGATAAAGCCCAAAAATTTATCTTTGTAGAGTTTTTTTTTATAGTACCAACCATTGACCAAAGGGGTGGGAAAAAGTGGGTTTTTCGGGAAACATTAATCATATCTCTCTTAATAGGCACAATATCAAAACCGTACAAAATGGACAATATTCCCCTAATAATTACCTAAAACTTTCGTTTGAAAGAATTTTTGATATGACCCACCCACCATTACGCCAAGGGAAGAGAAAAATGATTTCGGAATTATAAGAAAATGCCAGAGCTATCAGAGGTTGCCATGGCAACACTACTAAATTGATGAGGGATTAGCCATCAGACGTTGCCATGACAACGCACTTGGACGAGATCAGATTCAGATTTCCAACTGACTAAGTGTGAAGCGGCTTCGGTGACGTAACTGGTAGCATGCTGAACTTCTATGCCCAAGGTCGCGGGCTCAAAGCCGGCCGAAGTCGTCGCATTTTCTAAGAGCGCTAAAAATCCCTCTGTAGGCTTTCCTTTGGAAGGGAAGTTCCAACGTTCGTGGCGAGTTGCTGGTTGCGGTGGCATCTTGTAGCCAAGTTCACAGCTAGGTGTCGTTGACGGTAGTATCTGGTAGCAACATTAGGAGCTACTGCTTGAAATTGACCGTCTGCAGTCCTTACCTGAATTACAGACTAATACAGCCATCACAATTCACACCGTTTATCAGACAGATTCTACACTCACCCAAGGTACACGGGGTTACAAGACCGCGTTCTCGCAGCCCCTAAACTGAGGAACCAAGTAACAGACCGTTACATAGTTACACATCAGTGTCGAAACCTTGCATAAGGACAGTGTGACCACAAGTATAACAAGTAGTTCCGTGAAGAACTATACAGCCTCTTTTCATATATCCTACTAATGTTAATTGCCCCTATCAACATACTAAATTTCAGTTTGATTGCTGTAATAGATTCGTAGATATTGAGAACCGTCTAAATATTTCGGGTGGTCGCCATGTTGGACTTTTATATATGTAAGGCTTAGAGTTATGTACTGTTACATGAAGATTATTGTGTACGTGTAGTATTCAAACTTCAATCGCATGATTAGGACACAAGAAGTAAAAACGAGATTTTAAAATTTCGCACAAATGCCATCTTGTGGTTATGTAAACAATTGAAAAACATTAGATGCCGGTGGATTAACATTTGTATAAGGATTTACTGTACCAAGTGGCACTGCACTCGGATGGTTAAATTGCGAGAAACGACCATGTGAATATTTATAATTCGCTCCGCCGTCATGTTGGATTTGTGATCACCAGGTTATTGGAAGTCCTATAGGTGACCTTATGTCCATAGCCCCTATGAATTTTAAAACATTCAGTTTGATTACTGTAATAGATTGGTAGATATTGAGAAACGTCTAAATATTTCGGATGGTCGCCATGTTGGATTGTTATATGTACAGGCCTTCGAGTCATGTACCTTTAAAGGAAAATTATTGTGTAGGTTCATTATTCAAACTTTCATTTCGATCGCATGATTACGACACAAGGAACAAAAATTTAATTTAAATATTCGCACAGCAGCCATATAAACATTTGCTGTACCACGTTTCATTGCGTTTGGGTCATTAAATGGCGAGAAAAGTCTATTTAAATCTTTCAACTTCGCTTGGCCGCCATGTTCGTTTTGTAGTTAACCGGTCTTTGAAGGTTTCATAGATGAACTTCCAGTAGTGCCCTTTATCTCCGTACACAATTTCAGGGTGACACCGGTAATAGTTTCAGAGATAAAGAATGCCGGTGAAATATTTCGCACAGCCGCCATATTGAGGTTATGTAAACAATTGAACGAAGTTAGATGTCGGTGCATTACAGTGTGTATTAACATATACTGTACCAACTTTCATTGCGTTTGGTTAGGTAACTCGCGAGAAACGTCTATTTAAAAGTCGCAAATTCGCTTGGCCACCATGTTGGTTTTGTAGTTACCAGGTTTTCAAAGGTCACATACGTGATCTTCTAGTAGTTCCCTCTGTCACCATACAAAATTCCAGGGTGATATCGGTAATAGTTTTGGAGATATTGAATGCTGGTGAAATATTTCGCACAGCCGCCATGTTGAATTGGTGACACGTAACAAAATTTGAAGCGCACGGTCGAGGTCGCCCGGAATAGTTCTATGAACTTCCTGAGTTTCATCGAATTCGCTCCAGTCGTTTAGATTTTACGAGGCACGTCCAGAAAGTAAGTTCCGTTTGGTAATAAAATTAAATTGTGTACAGATACAGAAAAAATATTTATTGCACAACATTCTACACCTCTTAAATTACTTTTCCACATAACTGCCGAACTTTTGCAGACATTTGTCATAGCGTGGCACAAGTTTTTGGATACCTTCTTCATAGAAGTTTGCCGCCGACCGTAAACGAGAGTGAAGACTCCCCTGTAAGATATCCAACCGTTTGGCCACCACTGTTAGGCAAATTGCGTATGTGGTCAGGAGAACTCCTAAACATACGCAGTTCTCCTGGTAAGCACGCAATTTGCCTAACAGTCGAGGCCAAACGGTAGGATATCTTACAGAGGAGTCTTCACTCTCGTTTACGGTCCGCGGCAAACTTCTATGAAGAAGGTATCCAAAAACTTGTGCCACGCTATGACAAATGCCTGCAAAAGTTCGACAGTTATGTGGAAAAGTAGTTTAAGAGGTGTAGAATGTTGTGCAATAAATAATTTTTCTGTATCTGTACACAATTTAATTTTATTACCAAACGGAACTTACTTTCTGGACGTGCCTCGTATTAGGGACACACACACACACACACACACTCATCACACACGCACACACACACACACACACACGGACAAAAGGTGATCTCATAAGCCTATTTTTTTTTTCAAAATTGAAAGTAGGCTAAAAATGGACCCCAAATGACAAGAAGGTTACCGTCCCCATAAGACAATAAAATGTTTAAAATATGCATAAAATGACGAAAAACAAAGTTAATTAAGCTCCAATGATAAAATATCTTTCTCGCAATAAATGCTGTCTGATTCTTCTACGAAAACCTGCATATTCTGCCTATTTTCGCCTATCCCCAAGTTTTTCCGGTGAAATCTACCTCCGCCTTCCGGCGTGCCGAGAGGACTTGTTTTTCTTGTAGAGTAGTACCTGGTTGTATTCAGATCCTGAGCATGTATTCGCCCTGTGAGGAGACGCATCACACCTCGAAAGGGCAGAGCAAGTCGGGAGGTGAATACATGTTCTCCACATGATGTCAGATGGGTACATAGGTCGATGTTATGTACTAGAATTTGAACTACTAGGACTACTAAGACGGCCGATATAATCATGGATAGAAGTAATAATTATAAATCTTATAGGGTTGATATAGGGACAGGCCGCTTCCCAGTGCTGATTTAAGTCTCACGTTCAAAATAAATGTTGATAATTACCCAAACCTCACGTTAGCCAATGTCATATTATTTATAATGGCGCCCGGGAACGTGTTGGCTTATGGGATTCAGTAAACCCCGTAGAATAGTATGGTTTTCATGGGGAAACGCTTTTTTTTTTAAATTTTAGTTCAGCGAACTTGTGAGTTTTTTGTAAAGCATTCAAGCATTAGACAGCATTGTCAGACGATAAGAAGGGATAGACAGGTACTAACTAGTCCCTATACCCAATTCTTATAATTACGTTCATATTGCACTTTGTGAAATTTACTACGATTCGTGTAACAATCAGAATCGGTCTTCTTATATAACGCAGCCATTTGATGCAGCATGAACCCACCAGTATTTTCATATACAAATTGATTATAATGTCAAGTACGGAGGAGAGGGAGCACTTTGACGCTTCCAATGCAGAAAGTAAAGAGAGTGCTAGAGTATTTCAGGCCGAAATAAGCCAAAAGTTGGCTGATGTAAACTTGCAGCTAGAAGCTAATCAAGCTGAAGTTAATCAGCAATTAGCAGATATGAAGGTTTCTATTAAAGAAGAAGTCACGGAGAATGTTGTGAGCGTGATTTCAAAGATGCAGGTAGCGAACGATAAACGTTTCGAATCTATCGAATTAAAGCTCGAAAGTAATTTGCAAGCGTGCAAACAGTCTCAGCGCGAAATTAATGGAAGATTAGGCACAATGTCATCTGAGCTTAAAGACATACATAACCAAAACACTGCAAACACTGAGCGTCAACAGGAAAAATTTAACACATTCACAAACACTGTAGACCAAAGAATTGAAAAAAGCGAAACTAAATGGAACGAAAGACTGGCAGGCTACGCAAGGACCGTGGACGGGGAATTGCGGAAGCAGGATAAGAACATCCTAGACCAATGCAAGGAAATTTCAGAAATAAAGAATACCGTGGAGGAAAACAAAGAAGTAGTAGAGAACATTAAGATGCAAGTCAGTAGAGTCAACAAAGAAGTATATCAAGCTAGGAATGACTTGGCAGTAATTAACAAAAGACAGGAAGAGAATCGGGGTGACATTAAGAAAATACAAACCGAAATCTCAAAAGTGCAAGGTCATATGCAAACCGAAATAAAGGGCCTAAGAGAAGAATTAGAAGTCAGAGAAGGGTTAAAGAACGAAGCTAATGAAAATACGCTTGCAGCAGTGAAATAGGATTTAGCTGGGGGAAATTTCCCACATTAAGGAAAGCCTCAGAGATGACAAGGAAAATATATTCAAGATAGCGAAAGAAAACAAAGGTCGCTTAATGAAAATCGAACAGGAAGTATTGGCACGTCTGGAACGGTGTGAGGCCAGACATAGTCAAATGGAGACAAGAATGATCGCACTGGAGGAAACTGTACTGCGAAATCCTAGATCCAATGAGGGTAGCATTGGCGAGATACAAAGAAATAGATGGGCGGAGTTTGAGACCCAGCCCGCACCAAGAATCATAGGACCACAAAATGAAAGTCTATACATTACGCCAGGTGTACCTATAGCTACGTCAACACCTCACGAAAATGCAGCTCAAAACCAAATAATTACGGTGATAAGGGCAAATGAGGAAAAACCACGTAAATTTTCGGGAAATAAATCCATGATGACACCCAAGTATTAGTTAAAAGAGGTTAATGAATACCTTAATGATACGAAAGTTCCACCAGAACGAAGGCTGAGAGCGATAGAAAAATTCACTGAAGGAGATTGTGCGCTCTGGTCTAGAAGCTTCGGATATACGTTCGATACGGTCCAGGAGTTTCGCCAGGCATTTCTCAAGCGTTACTGGGATCCGAGTACGCAACAAAATTTGAGTTTGGATTTATATTCGAGACGCTACAGCACGAATAATACAACCAAATATGCTGAATTTTTCATAGCACATCTGGGTCGTTTTAAAGAGCTAGATCAAGCGCCATCAGACCAAGATCTATGCATAGCGTTAGTAAAGCACTTGCCATGTGAAGTGCAAAGACTACTAATTTCGGCGAACGCAAAAACAGCCATTGAAATGGAGGCAATTCTGAGAAAATTGGACCTCACAACTTCAAATAACATGCGACAGGATCGAACCACAGAGCAGGTTCATGTATCAGACACTCAAACTGAACAAACTAAGACCCCTAGCAAAAGTAATAAGTCCACGAGTACTGAAACCACACACTCGAACTGATAGTATGCAGACAATGAAGCAAGAAGACACTAGCCAGGATTCAGAGGGAATTCGAACCGGGGGAAGCAGGTAAGAAGAGCTTGGGATCAGCACAACTGAGAGGGCGACAGCAGAACAATGGCACGATTTATGGTCGTCACAGAAACGACAGGCAGTGGAAGAACCTAGAACAAAACCGAAACTTTGATGAGGAGGTAGAAGAACGATACCACGCTTCATTGAGATACATGGAGGAACGGGATGGCGAAAATAGACCATCTCGAGTCAAGTGGGACGAGGCGATAAAGAGCAGGAGATCACCGGATATCTATAAAGATAACTATGGCGCGAAAAGCCTAGAGCTGCAGCGACATGAAATTGAAAGGAGGTGCGCTGAAAGGAGCGACGCCAATGAAAAAAAGGTACAAAATTGAATGACCAACGAGGAAGCCGAACCACAGGATGGAGTGCAGTGAACATTGTCAACTGGATTGCCAGGCCTGAGGAGCTGATTGAAGAAACAGGCGAAGAACAGGTCATTACTAAAAGGGAATTACCCATTATTCTTGTGGAAATAGAAGGCATTAAAATACGAAGTCTTGTGGATACGGGTTCGACAGTTTGCTTAATAACTCAAGCACTGTTAAATTAAATTGAGAGCAAGGGTCATGTCTTGAAAATACCTACATAAAGTGTAAAGATAAGAGGTATAATACCCGATAAAATGATGATATGCAAATAACAGGTTTTCTTGGATTTACGAATAGGAAATTCTATATTCTCCCAGAGTTTTCTGTTGGTAAACAAACTACCTTATAGCATTATCATTTGAGCGGATTTCATACGAGAGTATAAAGTTATCATTGATCCATCCCAGGACATAATCATCTTCCGTGTGGAAGACGTAGCCCAGGGCTTACAAATATCATTGAAACAGGATGAGATGAGGCCGGAAGAGCAAGTATGGCACATGTATGAAGGAACGACCGAAGAAGTAGTGCTGATTACAGAACTCATTGAAGACCAGTTGATAACATTAGCAGCGGACATGGAAAGGGAACTGGAACCTGAATTTGGAACGTGCCTGGAGGAGAAATTAATTGAAGCAAAGATAGGTCAAGAACAGAAAGAAACTTTAAGAAATTTGTTACCTGAACAGAGAGAAGTCTTCGATTCGAGACCCGGCAGAATCAAGAACTTCCAGTATGCGATTCAGGTCAATGACTGGACGCCATTTAAACAGGAGCCTTATCCTTTTGCTCAAAAACATTACCCACAAGTTAAACAAGCCATTCAAGAAATGTTGGAGGCGGGTGTTATTGCTAAGACAGCCACGCCATACGTTAGTCCCCTGGTTATTGTACCGAAACCAGATGGCAGCGTCAGGATATGTCTTGACCTAAGAAATTTAAATATCAGAGTTATACCGGAATTCGACCAGGTGCCACCAATTAAGGAAATTCTCAGACAATTCAAGGGAAAAACTATATTTTCAAACCTTGACATCACGGCAAGCTTTCACCATATTGAGTTGGAAAGTAAAACAAGTCTATTGACTGGATTTCTTTTTGACCAACACGCGTATTCACTTCTGCGTTTACCGTTTGGTCTAAAAACAGCAGGTTCAGCCTTGATAAGGGTGTTAGATCGAAACCTGTCTGAGGAGGTCAAAGCAAAAACTATTAGGTATGTGGATGACATTCTGCTCACGTCTGAGACCATAGAAGAACATTTGAGAGATTTAAATAAATTATTAGATAACCTTAGGCAAGCCAATTTCAAGGTTAATCTAAAGAAATCCAACTTTTTCCAGAGGGAAGTCACATTTTTAGGTCACATTGTGGGTGCACATGGTGTGAGACCTAACCCTGGTAAATTGGAGGTCGTTAGGATTTTTCCTAGAACAACGAAGGTGAAGAACGTAAGGCAGTAACTCGGTGTAATTGGATTCTTTTGGAACCATTGCCCGAACTACACAGCCACAGTAGCACCACTGCAAGATCTTTTGAAGAAAGGCGGTAGGTGGCGCTGGACTGATGACTGCGAGAGAGCCTTCGTGCAGTCGAAGAAGATGCTATTGGACTATGTCAAATTAGGATACCCTGATTATACACAGAAGTTTTTTATACAGACAGATGCATCATTGATAGGCGTTGGTGCGATGCTTTATCAAGAAAACGTTGACAGACCAAATGAGAAAATTTTTATAGCTTTTATAAGCAGGAGACTGAAATCCCATGAGAAAAACTACACGATTACTGAAATAGAATTTCTCGCGATACTATATGCTCTTCAGTATTGGAGAAAGGTCGTGTATGGATTTCAAATTGTATTGAGGACAGACCATAAAGCATTAACGTTTTTGTTAAAGACTGACCTGTCTAGTCAGAGATTAACAAGATGGTCCCTCTATATATAACAATTCAATGTCGAGTTTGAATATTGTCCTGGTAAGGAAAATGTGATCCCAGACTTACTAAGCAGATATCCAGCAGTCATGGAAGAAGAGGAAACCCTTGCAGTTGAAATCGAAGATCGAGATAAGAAGACTTTGAACGAGTTAAGGAACATCACCGAGATTCAACGTCGAGACCCCTGGATACGGATGTTAATTCAATACTTCGAGGGAAAGCTAGTAAGGGACACACCGTTCTATTTGGAAGCCAAGTCTTTGTCAACGGACTATCTGTGGTATAATCAGATGTTACACAAATGGAGTGATGCAGAACACACATGTTCGAGGATTGTCATTCCACCTGCATTGCAGAGGGAGCTAGTGTGGTTAGCACACAGAGCGTTTGGACACCCCGGTGTAGATAAAACTCTTGCTATACTTAAAGAAGTATTTATTTGGCCTAAATTGAGGGAGACTGTCAGAAACACCATTAGAACTTGTGGTACGTGCCAACGAGTAAAGCCCAACTCGTATTTAATGAGGCAAAAATCTAGACCGCTCTTGCCAGAAAAGCCGTGTCAGCTCATGCCAGTAGACAACTTTGGACCTCTTCCGAGAGCTAAAAGGGGTAACAAACATATATTTGTAGCTATGGACGCCTTCTCGAAGATGGTAGTACTGTGTCCTATCCAGAAAACCAGTACAAAGCAAGTACTCAAGAGACTGAAGGAACGAGTTATTCCAATCTTGGAGAAACAGGAAAATCTACTGTCAGACCACGGAAGCTGTTATACCAGTGTAGATTTTCGCAGGAAGTTGCAAAATTTGGGAATCAGGCATGTCTTATCTACCATACGCCATCCAGAGTCGAATTTAGTGGAGAGAGACATGAGAGAATTACAGAAGTACATGAAGATCTTCTGCTCTGAAGAAAACTGGAAATGGACCGATGTGCTAGAAACAATTGAGTATTGTATCAACAATACAGTCCACGAAGCCACAGGACAGGTACCCGTGAGACTACATCTCGATCAACCACCAGACAGACCATGGAACCGAGTCATAATGATACCAGTAGACGCGCAACCTTCACAAGAATTGAGGATCCAGCGAACCTTCGCATACCTCAAGGCGCAAGCGGAGAGGCGGCAGCGAAGAAATAGAGGGAAACGGTACCATAGACCACTACTCGTCGGGGGAGTGGGTACCTATTAAGAAGCCCGCCAGCTCTGATCCAGAAAACAGGAAATGCAAGAAGTTCCATGCTAATTACCTGGGACCCTATGTGATTATAAGGAATCTACAAAATAATGCATATCGAGTGAAGCACAAGGACAATGGAAGCGAAATATTTATGAATGCAGCTAATCTTAAGTTGTATTATCCACCGGAAGAATATGAAGACGTAGAAGCAGAAGTTGCACACACCCAAGTAGACAGGGGACAGATGGACGCGCGAGCACTGAGTTTTGAGAGACCGCCACATATCTGGGACCGCTCTTTAAACAGCAAGTTCAGCGAGGGAGAAGAGAAAGCGAGTCAGTTCGATTGTAAGCTGTTAGAGTTTTACTACTCACTTGCCGAAGCGGCGAAGGAACTTCACAGTATGAATAGAAGCCCCAAACAAGAGAATGCTTTCAAGCGAGACAGCCTTGAGACACAACACAGGGGGAGAACGGCAGACTTGCCAGACGGGGTCGCCGACCGCCTAGTGTAAACATTGTGAGAGAGGTCGAATGCAGTCAGCAAATGATTAAAAGAAATTCACTTGTCTATTGAATTTTTTAAATGTTGCTGGGGAAATTCTGTACCCATGGTACTAGTGCTGACTGGCATCGAACCTGATACTCGAGAGAGGAAAAATCACACATATGATTTTTGAGAGTATCGAACCGACGGTCTCTGAGGGGAAAAACCTCATAGTAACCAAGACCCACCTAAAGAAAGATTATTTGTGTAATAGCAGATTAATTCCAGTTTATTTGAAGGAATCATAAGCAATTTCGTACATAAAGAATGCAGGATTCTAAGCCAAGAGCAAAGTTTCGAGGGAAACTGACGTTTGACTAATTACACTGGGCGACTGGGTAGACCAGACCGTCTCTAGCGAACTATTTACTGTTGCCATAGG
This sequence comes from Meconema thalassinum, assembly GCA_946902985.2. Lineage (NCBI taxonomy): Eukaryota > Metazoa > Arthropoda > Insecta > Orthoptera > Tettigoniidae > Meconema > Meconema thalassinum. The sequence goes on from OX336388.2 coordinate 673,630,106, forward strand.
AGAGCAAGACAGAGTGTAATGGCTCTAAAAACCGCCGAGACACAAGAGGAAAAAGTGGGATGGGAACCTCACCAAGAAAAATAAATGGATTACATGAAAAATCTACATCCCAGAGAGTTGAAATAAACACCCAGATGAATGAAATCCTGAGAGGATAATTGTAGACCCAAGTAATATCAAATTCGAAGCATATCAAGCATTGATGGAACAAAGCACACAGCAATGCAGATGATAGCCCGTTAGCGCAAGTGTAAAGGGGATTCCCTGGGGCATAACGTCACATAGCCATCACCAAAATCAATTAATATCAATTAATTGAGCGATCAAATCGCTTGCACGAGACTGGAACTGTAACTTCCGTGCAAAATTGGTCCAGATGAAGGCATTTCCAGCCTTGGAATCTGCAGTTATGAAGGAAAGGACGATCTGAAGGAACTACATTTTTGGAGGAAACCCTTAAAGAGAAGGGAGACGTGGTGAAGTCAGTCAACTTGTAGAACTCACACGGAGAGGGTGCTGCCCGCGCGCTCGGAAATTGTAAACGACGTCACGCCAGCCAAGAACAACGTACTTTTATAAATGTGTGAAATAATGTTTAAGTGAATTATAAAGTCTATTGAAGTATTCAGGCGTAAAGATGCTATTCTTCAGCACTGAAAGTATTAGACAAAGCTACGGGTACGCAGACGTCGTAAAAATAATTAAATCTAAGTAAAGCTTAGAAGTAGTACGAGCCGCGCAATCAGTCAAGCGAGTGTTAAATCAACAGTTAATTACGCCAATTAAATGGGTAATGTTGTAATGCGCGCAAGTCATGATCTAGTTACTAACAATGGTTACACACTATATCCATTCACAATAGATCATGGGATGGAAGAATGTCACAGGCATTGTGATTTTATTCAAACCATAGACAATACACTGAGGATAGAGGATGTAGAGGAACACTTACACAATCGAGGATAGACTCATTGTTGATGTAGGAGACACTAGCAGCCGTTGGAAGAGTATTAGCCAGGAGGAACGCAGTTTGAGAGAGACTTTCATTAATTGAGATGTCGGAAATCGCGCCGCCTGCTACTTTGATATCGCGCAGACGAGAAACCCAAAAAGAAGGCAACCGTGTAAAAAGTGCATTGTAATATAAATTTAGCGTATTTCAGTGTTAACATGATGTGTTGTATGATAAAATATTGTGTAAAAATGAGTGATAATGGTAAAGTGATAATGTATCTTATCAAAGTGAAATGTGTAGTGAATCAACAAGGCATATATAACGTAATCACCATGTTGCATCAGTAAATACAAAGATGGTGGGTTACGTGCTGTACCGTTGGATTCGAACACCGGATCTTAAGAATGTGAGTACCTTTTCAATTATGTAATATAACAGTTAAGCGCATCATACGTCTACGTCAAAATGAGGTAAAATAGGCAATTGAAGTAATGTTTGTACGAGTTTGCATTCCTCGTCAGTACCGTAGAGTATTTGCAAATTGAGAATTATTTGGCTTACGATTGATTTGCGTAAGACCAAAATAAATCTAATGTTAAAGTTAATAATTAACTTTAGGAATGGTCAAAGTCGAAAAAAATAAATATTCGGCATGTTCACATGTAATGATAAAATTGCGTCAAATCCCAAGTAATTGCAAGATAAAATTATAAGTGTAGATTGATATCGTAATGTGTCAGCAATTAATGTTATACATATAGAAATGTAAGAAATGTATTGAATCACGCTGTAAGCGTTGTAACGTAAAAAGCCAGTAAACATACCAGTAAAACACACAACATTATAACGAAGGATGATGTGAAATCGTTAAGCACACCAGATGAAAGGGAAACTGAATTGTCATATGATCTGAGATAAATCAACAGACCTAGTTGTTTGTGCCGCTTATATGCGAGCCAGTTAAAGTAAAGCCAAAATGATTACTTTAAATAATGCAAGGAACGTTCTCTAGGACACTGTCGGGACAATTCGGGCTATTCTACGAAGGTTTGTATTGAAGTATTGCCAAGGGCATACAGTTGTATTGATGATAGCAGATGGAGACAGACATGGCGTCTGGACTGCCATACCAGCATCGTTAGGGCCATTGAGGAATAACTTTGCCACCTCAATTAGCTACTCCATGAAGTAGAGAGAGCTCAGAGAGGCGAGACACCATTTGTACGGAAGGGTCATTCGACATCTTGCCGATACTTCGTGCGTGAAGGGTGGCAAGTGGTAAGACCACTTTACCACGCAAATTTTAAAGCCGTATTTCGTTCCCCAGGACTTTGCGCCTACCAGAAACCCATTCCTTTGCTATTATACTTGATTGGGCCATGTGGAGCCAATTAATGTTACCCTATTTATAGGAGTTTAAATATTTGGATATCCAGATTATAAGAGATGACACAGTTTACGCCTTGTAGGGAGAAGTGAGAGTGAGATGTTTGTGTGAATGAGTAATGAGACAGCTGGAGGAGGGGAGTGCTGGCCGGCCAAGGGTCGAGCCAGGCAACCATCTTGTTTCTGGCGTGTCAGGTATAAAGCCATTGTATGTGACACTGACACGCTACCCCCTTAAGGCAGCTCTCTTGATGGATGGTGCTGGACCATTTGCAATCATTTACCCTGGTTACTAGTTTGAAGCCGCTAATGAATACCATAACTAGGAAATGGTACATTGATACGACTGGCAGACATATGATGTATTCAACAACACTTGAACATTGACACACATAACATGACATGACATAAGAGATGTAGAAACATTAATTAGGGTACTTACTTTTAAACAAGCCCTCCATACAACTCCCAAAACACTTATCATCCCTCTTCAAAATATCCATCACTAACAATATATATGTTAGTCGTCAATACAGTGATCTCTTCAAGGTCAGTTAAACATCGAAGTTCCATAAATGACATTCGGCATCATATTCTCACTTCGCAACAATCTTCATATCTCTGATCCATAGATACATTTCACACATCAACAACAGTCTGTTCATCCAACTCAATAGAACTATAAGTCCGACAGTAATACAATTTATCTTACAATCAATCACTGTCGTAACTTAAGATGAAATCAGACGTTTTCCTTAATATGTATCAACCAATGTGATCCTTTCATCTCCAGAATGTTCCCTTTCCTTAGTTCGGCCCGTTACACCAACAGAATACGTTAGCCTATACTTCATTGTTCGTCAACTTGGTGCTCCAAAAATACAATTGCAGTGAACTTGACGATACTATGCCGTTTTCTCATAGGTTAAAATCATCACAGTCCAATGTTACATAATTAACACACTGCAAACATATACCAACGACTTTACAAATCTTCTTACAACATTTCGTTACCTTCCTTCGTACCTCTTCCAAAACATCGTAACAGCTGATCGTCATCTCCACACAACCACATAGTTGCAATCATAATCTTAACTGAAATTGCAAATGTATATCAACAACTGAACGAATCTTCTTACAATATCTTTCGTTACCCTTTCTTGGTACCTTTCTTTTTATCAACCTTACAGCTGATCGTCAACTTATTACCCCTTCATCGTTGTTGTCAATCTTCAACAAAGTACCAGAGAACTCCCAAGCAGTCCAGAAATACAATTACAATCATTCCAAGGGATCCAAGTTTTACGGAAACATCGAGTGAACTCTGTTTTCAGAGAGGCGAAAACATGACATAAATTCTCCTAGACATCTACTCCATAGAGAACACAAGCTAGCATTTTCCTCATACATTACCACTCATCCGTATTCAACACATCTTTTCAACATAAAATAACTTACTAGCGTTTCCAACGTCGTAATAGCTCCAGATCCATAATGTCATTACTTTCAGGTCACGTACAATCTAATAGGCCTACCACATATCAAAACTGTCACTGGCCAAAGATACAATATTACGACTTTTAAGACATAAACATTTCTCTTCCGACAGAAATGACAGTTCCCAAATAAACCATCTTTCTTTCTATCAAGAACACATACTTAGAAGATAGTCAATGTCAAAGAAGGCCAGAAATAAACAATTTCAACATCTCACGAATAGAATGCATATTAACTGCATTCTGGCGGCTACATTTCAAATCTTACACTCATAACTCCAATACTAGCACAAATGCTGCTCCCTAACGGTAGACCATGAAATCAATGTACTTTAGCATTTCACAATATTCTCGCGGATCACTTTTCATACTTGAAGCGTAGAAGAGAGTCAAGAATTGGCTCAGTATGCACAACGGGTGGTAGGTTTATGACCAACCCTATTATAAGTGTACTGGATACTGTAGTATAAAACTCTGGCAGTGTTTAATAATGAGAAATTGATTGTTCTGACAACAGAAATCAATTGTTAGCATTATGAGGATGTTGAACCCGTCTTTTAAATTGTTGAAATTAAATGATATTTAGCAAAGTTAGTGTTCCTAACACTGTAACTGCGCTAAAATCCACTGACACATTATTTGAGGCATAAAAACCCAGTTCTAAAGGCATATTTGCATACCGGTACGCCAGATACGGATTTGATGAAAGTATAAATGTAAATCGACTGAGATTTGACCAACAACAATGACGTATTGCACCCTTCAATAAAGCATGGTTTTCTCAAGAGTCATCTACGGGGTCGTGTTCAGTCCTGACTGCGTTACGCAGCAAAGTTTGCTTAAAAATAACATGCTCTAATTAATAGAAAGGTTCATGACAGAGGCTATACTAGAAATAAAATGAATAACAAATAGAATAAAAGAAATTTAATGACTGAAAATTAAGTGCATAATAATAATAATAAATAAAAGAAATCCTTCCTGACTTTCACCCCTTAATAAATAATAATATTGAGCGGTAGGAACTCGCTCGTCACAACATATGGATACAAGTCCATTTTTCCTGGTCAAGAAGTTATATAATGTGTGGTATACTGCTCGTTAATAAGAAACTGAGTACTGATGCGAGTCCGTTTACAACTGAAACAGTCATGTTACTTACGGAGTTGCATCTTTTAAATCACACTACGGCTATGGGACCCACCCTTAATTAATACACTATAATTACTACTGACACATGCAAGATCTAATACTACAAAAAGATGAAGAATCTCCCTGAGATTCTACTGGTGCCAGAGCATATAAATGAACAAAAAGAGCATGCCAGAAATAGGCCAAAACGCTCTCATCACGACAAGGGAACATAGCCTCGCGCACCCTAGGTTGACACGGGTCATTGAACGCGTAAAATAAACACACAAAAATTGAACCAACAACAACAAAATACAAGCCTAACGGCTGAAAATCTATGTTTACATTTATATAAAACGCCAGACAAACAGGATTTTTGGAAGCTACCTTACAACTATGGACAGCACCCATTTAATCAATCAATACTCATTATAACCGATCAGGTTTTGTGAATTGAAACAACGTCTTAAATTGAAGTACAGAATCCAGGCCTGTTACTAATGACAAGTCGCGTTATCTGATTTGAGCGCGCCCCTCTTTTATGAGTCATCGCTGTCTCAATTATCTCTCTCAGTCGCTCAAGCCAGGTGCAGTTTCCCTCTGGAAACGCAAACATATCTCACTCATCCCCTGGATGGCAAGAAAACACAAATCTATACCACAAGTCCAGCCTCGCGAGGTCCTGAACTGGGCTAATGTGGAGCAAGACAGAATAATCACCATGATATATTCTCGCTAGCACATCATAAAAATCACACTACGCACCAAAAGCTTGGACTGACTCTCATACACTTACCACCGGGTCGGCTCAAAACAGATCAACAATATTGCGTCCATTGACACATTTAAAAAAAATACACAACAAAAACTCGGGTGCAAAATGCCATCCCGTTCGGCTCTGCCGAAAAAGCAATTATCAAAATAATCCTGATCCGTCATAAAATTCTACTCACATATAATCTTTACCCTCCAAATTCTATTTTTAATCTCAAAATTAATTCAGTTCCATTTCTGTTATAAGGCATACCTCCGAATAATAATGCTTGACCGCGATTTACGCGAGCGAAAGCGAGCACGATCTGCGCATTACCCCGTAAAGTTGAACAAAACACACTCACAATATTTACAAATTACACAACGCTCGGCTTGTCCCATATTTAATGTGTCAGTAAAAACAAAAACTAATAATCTACATTACCAAACAGGCAAACAAATATCTACAAAATATGTCCCATAATACCATAGCTGATTTAATAAATAAATAAATTCATTTGTACTCAATCCTTTTAAAACAGCATCAGGAAAACGTCTGCAGCCATCTCCTTTAAGATATTTATCTCGTCATCGACATCTTATGGCAAATGTCCTGCTGGTTCCTAGATCCGGTCTCGTTCCTAGACGTCATCTCGTGCTGAATTAAATAAAGTTTTGTCAGATACACACACAATATAATTCCTACTACATTCACCTATCAAGTACTAAATTCCTAGACAGTCTATTTGGTGAATTATTTCGATTAACTGGTCCTACTGATAGTGCTGGGACTACAAATAAATCACTGAAGTTACACTTATAACTTGACGAAACTGTTCCATGTTCAAATAAAAATCAACGTCACGTCCTCAGACTCACAAATTAAAGAGTGTGAACGTTACGTCCTCAGACGCACAAAAATAAGTGAGTGAACGTTACGTTCTCAGACGCACGAAAATAAGTGTTCTCTCGAAGCATCCTGGATCCTTATAAATGAAACTGACTAGGGTAGGTGTGGAAGGGGATTTATGAGAAAATATTCCATAATAATTTTCAGACTAGCATGCGATCGGTATCATTGAGTTCGTAGCAGTGTGGAGGTTACGATTATGCTGTAACCGGCTCGAATCGATCGTGGAATTAATCTGTAGATAACTCCCGCATTAATTTACCAGGATGCGTTATCAAGCCGCGTTGCCGCTAAAACAAGGCGTCTTGATATTATTGGCCCAGACTCTTGTATGTCTTTGCGCGCTTTTACATGTATTTCTGCAGTAGGGAGTGGTTAACATGATGATTGACCAATTGCCTCGTAGCATTCGATTTTCTTCTTGGCGCCAACCTTCATAGCAACAGGCCATAATGTGCGTGTCCAAGCCATCTTCCGCGCTAAAAGTTGCACCTGTCCTATGTGTCAAGAATATTTATGGTAGTTCCTAAAATACCACAGGAGCTTAAACCATTGTGTCCTCTCGGCCACTGATTTCTCAATATTTCCCAACGCCGTCTGGCTTTCATATCTGCTGTCTGTAGAAATGTATCAAAAGATGATGAATAATTATTAGAATCCTTTATACAGCCTGTGGATAAAAGGTTCACAATCCTCCTGGATGGAAAAAATCGAACATAGCATATAGTCGATTTTAAAAAAATAGACATAACATCTGTAATCCATTTCTGCCAATCCTAGAGAAATCTCCCTCTCATCAGTCTAGTATAGCTGCCACTTTCGTTGGAGTGTCAACACGCACTCGTGTTTACTTCCAGCTTCCTCATTCATTCAGACATTCCCAATCCTGCCTGATTGTCTGATCGCCTAAGGCTCGTACCTCCCCTTTCCAGTACCCTTATCTCTCTCGCTCGTTCTCTCGCTGTGTCGTCATCGTCAGAGCTCATTAGTGTTTGATCACAGCAGGCTGCTCACTACTTCCTCGTTCAACTGACGTACTCACTGACCCACGTATAGTTGGATGTACAAAAGTACTTCCATATATTTAATTTGCAGCATTATTTCTGCGTTCCCAAGGGTCGCTAGTAAAATACAATTTTAAATTCGCCGCATTGTAGACAGACATTGTACCTGTACTCAATTATTTCACTCTGTATGCGTTGTTACCAAGATTAGGTAGAATACAGAAGGGTCCGGTAAATTTTGGACAGAACTTGTTAAATACCTTCTTCTCTGGATCAGATGTCGCTGGCTTCCGTATTAATACAAGCTCGTTGACTAATAGTTCTCTGTGATACCTCTTATTTCTGACACGACGTAATCTGCGATCCGCCTGGTTTCTCATATGGACTCTCGTTCTCTCAATTCTCAACTCATGACCAACCATGGGATCTTGTGGGCAATTGATGATGTTGCTCCACGATCTTACTGGATATTCGTTCATGTGCAAGACCATGGGAATCTGGCCTGTCGACTCATGTCTAGTTGTATTCATACAGGTCTCTACGTCTTTGATCCTGTCTACCCACTTTTGATGTTCATTGGGAATGAAGATCCTTAAGTATTTAGTCACACATTTTATTGCGCGTTCGCTAGGATTAGCTTGAGGGTGGCGAATGCTACTAAACATGTGTTTTGCATCCAAGTCCTCCATACCTTTCTTGAATTCGGCGCTCGTAAAATAGCTTCCATGGTCCGACAATATAAACTCTGGTTTTCCAAGGATTGGAATAACTCTGTTTCGAATACGACTGAGTACTTGTTTCGATGTAGTTTTCTGAATGTGGCTCAATACGACAAACTTAGAAAACACATCAATACACACTAGCAAGTGACGGCAACCTCGCCTACCTTTCGGGATTGGACCGAAACAGTCCAGGGCCACAAGCTCGCAGGGTTTCTGAGGTAGCAATGGTATAGGATACTGCCTCATCAAGTAATTATTCGGCTTCGTCCTCTGACAAGGATCGCAAGTCTTTATTACGTCACAGATGGTAGTCCTCATTCGCGGCCATGTAAACGTTTCTCCTATAGTCACCTGTGCCTTGTCTAATCCCACGTGACCGAAGCTTTCATGTATGTGCCAAGTAAGTCCTCTTTGTAATGATGCAGGTACCATGATACGTAATTTGCTGTGTTCTTCATCTATCCATTTATGCAGTAAATTATTGAGGTAGACATATCTTCCTTCTCTGGCTTTTGCTTCTCTGTGGGCTGGGGTTCTTGCTGGTAATTCCTTCTTAAAGTACTGGATCATTTGATACATCCACGGTTCTGATTCCTGCTCTCGTCGTATCTCCCGTAATTCCTCCAAGAATGCATGGTCTTTTGCTGTTAAATCAATATGCTGTACTATCGCTGTTTCTTCGGTATCAGGCTCGGGGATCCTGCTTAATACATCCGGAATTACATTCATTTTTTCTGGGCAGTGTTCAATTTCTATGTTAAATTGTTGTATGTAGATGGACCAACGTGTCACACGCTCGCTAGCCATAGATGTCTTGAACAAAAACGTTAGTGCTTTGTGGTCTGTTCTAATAACAATGGGGTAACCATATACAATTCGTTTCCATTGTTGCAAAGCATGAAGTATTGCCAACAAATCGAGTTCCGTGACCGTATATTTGCGCTCGTGTTTACGCAATCTGCGGCTCACAAATGCTAAATAATCACGATGTTGAAGGTTAGCTGGATCTTCTTTGTATAACATCGCTCCTATACCAACCATGGAAGCATCCGCTTAGATAATAAATTTCCGTTGAAAATCTGGATAACCTAGTTTATACAATTTTCCAGTAATAATTTATTCTCTTGAAATGATTTCTCACACTCAGCGTTCCAAAGCCATTTGTTGTTCTTCTTCAGCATCTCCTGCATAGGTGCTACGGTTTCAGTATATCCTGGGCAGTTTTCCTTAAAGAAGCCCGTCACGCCAAGGAAAGCTCTGATATGTTTCACTCTCGTTGGTGTAGGGAAATTCTTTATCGCCTCTATCTTCGCAGGGTTAAGTCTCACTCCCTCATGGTCAATGATGTGCCCCAAGTATAAAATCTCCTTCTTGAAGAAATGGGATTTCTTCAAGTTGACTTTAAAATTTGCAGTTCTAAGGTTGTCCAAAAGCTTATCCAAATTTTCCATATGTGTCTCGATGTTATCTGAAGCCAAGAGTATATCGTCAATATATCGTACCGTCATTTCCTTCACCTTTTCAGTCAGGTTCCGATCCAAGGCTCGAATTAATGCGCATCCAGCAGTTTTAACGCCGAAGGGCATGCGGACGAAGCAATATGTCTGATTATCGAACAAGAAGCCAGTAAGAAGCTGTGACTTCTCATCCAGTTTGATATGGTGAAACGAACTCGTCAGATCTACAGATGAATAGATGCTCTTGTTCTTAAATCCTTTTAAGACGTCTCTGATGATCGGCGCTCTGTCATACTCGGGAAAAATAAGGCGCATGTTTAGATTTCTGGCGTCTAGACAAAGTCTAAAGGATCCATTTGGTTTTGTTACTGCCAAAATCGCATTTAAATAAGGTGTAGGAGTCTTCTTATTCACTCCAGCTTGCAACATATCATCAATAATCCTTTTGACCTGCTCCCGATGTTTTTCTGGTATGGGGTACAATTTGCTTCGAAATGGGGACCAATCCTCAACCTGCATAGAATATTGAAAGTTTATTATCTTCCCTGGAACTGTGTCAAATACTGCCTTGTGTCTTCTTAAGATCTCCTCAAGTTTCTTATTATTTTCAACCCCTAGTTGGATGTCACTGAGCCGCTCCTGTAATAGTTCTTCAAACTGAGTATCGCTGTCTTCTCCTTCTGCTAGTAAAGCCCATATCTCCTGAGAGTCACTCTCTTCATTTAATTCCACAACAGCCACATCTATAAGGTCATCTTCCGCCTCTGTCTCCTCTGCTATTGCCTCCAATGACCATGAACTCACGTCTTTCCCTGTAGTGATTTCATCCATGTGTAAGCCCACATCCTTCAGTTTTTTCAAACTCCTTAAAACTGACTGTATTACAGTATTGTGCAAATCTATGACTGCCTGGTAGTCACAAATGAAATTTGCACCCGGAATAATGTTAAAATTCATTTTAGCCATTATGATGAAAGTCTGTCCAAATATATGGTCTAATATATCCAATTCTATAAATGCCTGACGTTTGCAAGTGACGGTGCGTTCGGGAATAACGCCCCTAACCTTGAGATGCGGTACTGGAATCACAGGAATATTCTGACTCCGTCCCAACTCTCGAACCAAAGCCTCCGATACAAGACTGATTTGTGACCCCGTGTCAACTAAGCATCTCACGTTAATTCCACCAATCTTGGCATAAATAATATTTAATTGTTTGATATCATCGTTCCGTGGTTTTACAATCTCCTCCAGGCAATCTTCCGGCAAAGCTATCCACTCTTGTATGTGTGCCACGACCCATCCTTCTTCACGATCCGGCTGTTGCTCTCTCAGGGTGAGTCCTTTTTCAATTATTGGGATTTTTTTACAACCCCCGCGACTACCATCATCCTTCTGTCGCCTATTTCCCTGACGTTCTTCCTGTTTCAATAAACTCTCGGCCCCCTCAATGTGAGTGTCTGGATTTGACCTCCTATTAATTGCATGTTCCCAATGCTTTTGTTCGTCTCCTCCATTAGTGTGTAATTCTTCCAGGTAGCGCTGCGATTCGGCGTGCCTGTCGTTCCATTCATTCCTATAATTATGATAGTCCCCCTGGTTCTGATATCTTCTTTCACGCCACTGTCGATTCTCATTATTGTTATTTTCGTAACGTCTGTAGGGTCCCTCATTTCTCCTATTATTTCTCCATTGTTGGTATCCTCGCTGTTGATACCTATTGTTGCCATGGGTCTGCCTATCATTATTATTTTCATGTCGCTGGTGTGACCTATTTTCGTCACCCTCCTGACCTCGTCTTGGTGTTGTTGACACACTTGTATTTGTGGCCTGCGACCTGGTGTGTACTTGAGCGGGTTTAACCACCTCCGTTGTGTTAACAAGTTCCAGCTGTTGCCCCCCTCTCTGCTGCAAGTGAGATGTTGTCTCGTCAATCTGATGTAAAATTTGTTCGGCTCGAACCGCTGTGTCCACGTTTGCTGCTACTAACACCTGCTGAACATTTCCTGGCAACTGCCGTGCGATCGGCATAACCAGGTCCGATTCTTCTAAAGGGTGATCAAGATCCCGAAATTTCAACAATTGTAGCGAAAAGAAATCTGAGTGTTTCGTCTGCTGAGTCGACTGATATTTTCTCGAATAAAGTTCCATTCTAAGGCTTTGTTGTAGAGAAGCCGACCAATACTTTTTAAGGAACGCGTTCTTGAACTCGTCCATCCCTCCGAAAGTATACTTGAAGCTCAAGAACCACGTAAGTACATTTCCCGAAAGAAATCGTTCCATCAGTCTTAAACGACGCGCGGGCGGGATATTATTATCATTAAAATAGTGATCCATCTCTTTAAGATACGCCTTCGGTGTGACACCAGAATTTTCTATTAATTTATTAGGTTTAAATTCATTTGATCGAATTACTTGTACGACTTGAGGGTGCTGATAGCCATGATGAGGAGTAGAGGTTCCACCAACGTTGTTGTGAAATCCTTCTGTGTTAGTCGTTAATGGGCTGCCTGTCAGTCCGTGGCCACTCTCCGCGCTAATTGCCCCCTGGCTTGTTGAGTCAACTTCCTTATCTTTAGCGTGCTCTGTCTGAAATAATGTGTTCTGTCCTAGTGAACACAACTCTGCTTTTATGATTCTGTCCGACTGTTCTTTCATTTTACTCTTGATTTCTTCCTCAAGTGCTTTAATGCGCGTATGATTATCACCTATGGTCTTTATGATTGTTAGCCGTTCTTCTTTAGAGTCGCTGCTCATCTTACGCCAATCCTTTCTGATGCTATCTTTAATCGCTCCCAGTTCTTCTTCCATCTGCTGTTTCGTGTCCTCCTGACTCGATTCTATCTTCTCAAGCCTGTCTTCTAGACGTGTATTATTCTCATCTATCGTACTCTTCAAACTATCCTGGTCCGATTCTATGTTTCGCCATCGCTCTGCTGATTGTATTTCTAATTTATCCATGTCCTTTATCAGGCCCGTAATACTTTCATTTACTGCTGACAATTGTCCCTGGATAAACGTAGAATCCTCCTCCATTTTATCAAACCGCTTTTCAAGACCATCCTGTGCCGTTTTAACCTCACTGTTATTTACCGTGCATGCTAATTCTATCTGAGCTAGTTTTGCTAATACAATTTCGTCCAAATCATTTAATTTACGGTTGAAAGTGTCCTCTAATTTTTGTATTTGACCTAGCTGTTTGTCGTTATTCTTACTTATATCGAGCGCGAATTGAACCATCTGCTGTGTAGTGTACTCTTTCATCTCTGCAGATAATGTGGCTAACTGACTCATATTTCTATTCTCTTGCGCTTCTAATTGTTTGTTTATATTATCATTTACTTGCGCTTGTAATTAATTACCCTGTTCAATTAATTTAATTTCCAATGACTCACTCTGTTCAGATAATTGTGCATTCTGTTCAGATATCTTAGAGTCTAATTTTTCACTCTGTTCAGCAAGTTGTGTTTTTATAGTGTCATTCACTTGAGTCTGGAATGACTCATTCTGTTCAGCTAATTGTGTCTTTATAGTGTCATTCATTTGAGTCTGGAATGACTCATTTTGTTTCGCTAATTTAATGTCTAAATTTTCACTTTGTTCCTTTAATAGTTTCTGGGTTCGTGCCGTGGCACTTTCAATGATCGCCTGAATCTCCGCTACTGTTGCCATTATCACACACAACAATATATATCACTGAGAAAACAGGAGGATGGCATGCAAATGTCTCCCTGACACACACATATATAATTCTTGACATACATTTACATCATTTGACCACTTTCAGTTCATTTCAACTTATTCCCTTTACTCCCGCAAATCAATCATCACTGAATGGTTCTAACTTTACTTAATAAATGTTAACCCCGCACATGTTCAGTCATAAAATTACTATCCAGATCTGATGTTAACACTGACTAATTAACAAAGTATTAATTGTCATTTAAGGCTACCAGCCTCCTAACATATTCATGAGTTTGACTTTCTACACAAATCTAATTTTACATTTAAACAATGGGCGCCCGATTTCACGTACATTACTTTACTAATTACATCAATAAACAAAAACGTGAATCGTATCTTAACTTGCAAACTCGTGATTCTACTGTATATTCCAATATCTTGGCGGTATTTCTCTTCGCCGTATTTACGTTAACAAAATATCACTTCCGGTGATTTCAAACAGTCATAAACAGCGAAATACCACATGTAGGGTAACAGCTTGTCTATGATCCGCTAGAAAAGCCCAAAACAGCGAAACGCCCCACGATGGCTGCGCCAGCTTGTCTATGCACCATTCAATAAAGCATGGTTTTCTCAAGAGTCATCTACGGGGTTGTGTTCAGTCCTGACTGCGTTACGCAGCAAAGTTCGCTTAAAAACAACATGCTCTAATGAATAGAAAGGCTCATGACAGAGGCTATACTAGAAATAAAATGAATAACAAGTAGAATAAAAGAAATTTAATGACTGAAAATTATGTGCATAATAATAATAATAAATAAAAGAAATCCTCCCTGACTTTCACCCCTTAATAAATAATAATATTGAGCGGTAGGAACTCGCTCGTCACAACATATGGATACAAGTCCATTTTTCCTGGTCAAGAAGTTATATAATGTGTGGTATACTGCTCGTTAATAAGAAACTGAGTACTGATGCGAGTCCGTTTACAACTGAAACAGTCATGTTACTTACGGAGTTGCATCTTTTAAATCACACTACGGCTATGGGACCCACCCTTAATTAATACACTATAATTACTACTGACACATGCAAGATCTAATACTACAAAAAGATGAAGAATCTCCCTGAGATTCTACTGGTGCCAGAGCATATAAATGAACAAAAAGAGCATGCCAGAAATAGGCCAAAACGCTCTCATCACGACAAGGGAACATAGCCTCGCGCACCCTAGGTTGACACGGGTCATTGAACGCGTAAAATAAACACACAAAAATTGAACCAACAACAACAAAATACAAGCCTAACGGCTGAAAATCTATGTTTACATTTATATAAAACGCCAGACAAACAGGATTTTTGGAAGCTACCTTACAACTATGGACAGCACCCATTTAATCAATCAATACTCATTATAACCGATCAGGTTTTGTGAATTGAAACAACGTCTTAAATTGAAGTACTGTGCCCGTTTAGACCGGAGTCCGCACGACCACATATGCATTTTACCAATAATCAGTCAGCACGAGAGTCAAAATATCCCGGAGCGCCAGATGGGTTAAAGCAAATCGCAAAAACGACATCAAATGAAAAAAATGCTTTACTGATTTTTGACTCAATGCAACAATAAGGATAGAAGGAGATTCAATTGGATATAACACATCCTGTAAAATTATCTCAGTTTATTTTGAATTTAAAATTGACTGCAAAGATGCTCAAAGCAGCATCATCCACGTGTGGCGACCCACACTCCTATTTACACAATGTACAGAATTTTTCCAAACACATTTGACAATTATTTTTTGGAAACACAAGTCTGATTGTTAGTCCTGTAGACTGTGTTCCAAAATTATTTATGATTAAATCCAGTTCAAATTTAATTGTCTCTACTGGAAATATCGTAGTTCACTGTTTGAATTTTTACATAATATTAACACTCGTAGAATAAATGTTCATAGAATTTTTAACTTTCACTTATTTTTCCAGTTTCAAAAATATTGTCGAAAAATATTGTTATCATTGAGGCAACACAAATTATGTACACATATTAATAACATCTGAAAAGTATTTGACCTTGAGTATAGCATCGAAGAACTTGTGCGAAGCACAACAAAAAAATTAATTGTTCTTCTGACAATAAACATTCGAGAAGTGACTCGATCATGAACTTCAAGTTCCTCACAAAATATATGATTTCTGAATCATCAACTTGATCAATAAATGGTTGAACCATTCAACTATTTGATTTTCCAATTGGAATCATTATTATGAAAAATATTTATATTCATGGCCATTTTTAGTAATTTTCACAACTTGCAATTCTTCGACAGAATGCGGAAATAAGAATTGTAGTTTCATAAGAAATTCATTTAGTTCATGGCACTAGGATTTAAAATATCCTTCAAATTATTCGTGGTTAAAGAATTATTTTTAATTGGCAGTGGCCCATTCTATTATTGGTGTAAGAACACAATATTACAACAACAACGGCAAAGGTCTTCCTCTGAAGAAGAATAAACTACTATCATGACAAATCCGGGTTCTAGCAAAATCAAAGTCTAAATGGAATTCGTAAACAAGGTTGAAATAAGAACTGATGGTTTCTAAGAAATAACCTTCGGGTCATTCATACGACGAAATGTGTAGTTCCAATACTCCTACTATAAACCTGAGCCATCGAACCTGCTATTTGATTGATGCTCGAAAAAACCTCCTCATTCCTGCGACTTAAACATGCGCACCTGGGAATGGCATTTCAACTACTCCACACATATAAATTTTCTTCCCAAAATTTATACAATAAATCAAGCCTCTGCTTGTTATCAACACTGGAAGATTAATAAACTTACAAGTTTATTTTATTTTACCATTCAGTTCAACCCGTGAATTTACCATACTTATGAAAAGCTTTATTTCACTTTCGAGTGTATTTACGTCATGATTTTATATAAATACAAAAATATCCTATTTGATACAAATATCAATTGCTTCCCGTTTCATGCCTCTCCGTGTTCTCTGAAAAATATACTTTGCTCATTGCAAATATCAACTGTTCAACCAGAACTGAAATGTTGGTTGAATGCGGGCTTGCGCTAACCACTCTCCTTCGGAAAATCTCCTGTTCCAAACTAGAAATGATTAAACTACTTCATAGGCTCTCTCTCAATACATATGATTATTATAAAATATAATATCCAAGAATTATTTAGAAAAATTATGAAAATTATTATTATTATTATTATTAGTGGATTATTATTATTATTATTAGTTATATTATTTTAAATATATTTAATTATCATCTCATTATGTGAGAATCCACATGTTCGAACCTTCGAATATGGAAAAAATATCCATTCCTCAACAAAAATAATTATTAACTTTTACAGTTACATCGGCTGATTACCGTGATTTCCCAAAAATATGAAATATTCAAATAAATGCTCGAAATGCTCGGTCATCGATCCTAAACTGTTGTGAGTGCTGAAAATACTCAGAATAACTCTAACAAGTCTTGCGTAAATTATTGCAAGATTTAAATACGAAGAAAAATAAATGTGTTGGTCATCTGCAGAAAAATAGTTTGTTCCAATTAGCTAGGCATAATATAATTCAAATGTGGCTTACATTTCTTGATGGTCTTGAAGCGTAGCGAACCTGGTCTGTACCAGATTTATCCATAGACATGACCTATCGGACAAGCACGTATAATCCTTTTATCGGCCGCCATTATATACCCACAATCCGTCTAGTAAGACATAGTGGTAGTATCTCTTGACGTTTGAATTAACTGTTGTTCCATTTTAATATTGGCTTCTGTCAAAGCCATAACAGTTTGTTTAAATAGGGTCAGATCTAAGTGATCTATTCTTAGATATGTCAGTTGTAACATAACTCACGGTAATCTTATCAATACAAGAAGACACTGACAGTCTAACCAATCAACGGCTGCCCTGAAGATCGTTCCCTGGGCATGGCTTCTCGCCATCTACCATGCGCTAAGCAACCTGTAGTTTCCCTTGCGTAGACTAATGAACACCACCGTGATCGACTGGTCTTCAGTGTACTGATAGATCGAAGTGGTTAACAAGTTACCAATATGAAAACTGACTGAAATGGACTTAAACATCCAAGTATTAGGTTATTACTGGACTGTGACAAAGTACTAATTCTAGACAAAGTCTAGCATATGTCCATGTAGAAACATAAATATTTCCACTAATGTCTGTAGAAAAAAAAATTCAATCACCTCAGTGATTCTCCTCGCCGGAAACTTACTAAGTTCCACTTCGTAGCGCAGCACTTTTTGTGACTATCACAACTTTGAAAATTACTTCTGCGTAGATCCGGCAACCATGTGCCTTGGCTCAGCGTAGCAGCAACTTGCTCTGCAAGTGCTTGTGTTGGAATGAGCTATCGATGCCTCGGCCGGCCGGCTTTTATTCAAAACTGCCAGGGTCACGCGTCATCAGCTGATATCTGGAAATCATCATATCTCTGGTATCCCTGGTCCGATTTACTTGATACTAAGTGCATTCTCTTTCATTTGGCCGTGCCAGTAATCTGATCCATGTCTCAAGTCTCTACTCCATGGTTAACTATTTAATCAATAAATAGCCTCGACCTCTGCTATTACTCGCTACGTCACTTGACATGCAAGTATCGGTAAATTCTTTCCAATTGCTTCGAGAAGCAATGGAGCGCGATATTCAAATATCTGAACTTTCAAAAGCGGCTGTAGCCTTTCCCTTGATATCTAGGTGTCTGAATCTTGGAATACCCATTCCTAGAGTTGGGCACAGTACAGAATCCAGGCCTGTTACTAATGACAAGTCGCGTTATCTGATTTGAGCGCGCCCCTCTTGTATGAGTCATCGCTGTCTCAATTATCTTTCTCAGTCGCTCAAGCCAGGTGCAGTTTCCCTCTGGAAACGCAAACATATCTCACTCATCCCCTGGATGGCAAGAAAACACAAATCTATACCACAAGTCCAGCCTCGCGAGGTCATAAACTGGGCTAATGTGGAGCAAGACAGAATAATCACCATGATATATTCTCGCTAGCACATCATAAAAATCACACTACGCACCAAAAGCTTGGACTGACTCTCATACACTTACCACCGGGTCGGCTCAAAACAGATCAACAATATTGCGTCCATTGACACATTTAAAAAAAAATACACAACAAAAACTCGGGTGCAAAATGCCATCCCGTTCAGCTCTGCCGAAAAAGCAATTATCAAAATAATCCTGATCCGTCATAAAATTCTACTCACAAATAATCTTTACCCTCCAAATTCTATTTTAATCTCAAAATTAATTCAGTTCCATTTCTGTTATAAGGCATACCTCCGAATAATAATGCTTGACCGCGATTTACGCGAGCGAAAGCGAGCACGATCTGCGCGTTGCCCCGTAAAGTTGAACAAAACACACTCACAATATTTACAAATTACACAACGCTCGGCTTGTCCCATATTTAATGTGTCAGTAAAAACAAAAACTAATAATCTACATTACCAAACAGGCAAACAAATATCTACAAAATATGTCCCATAATACCATAGCTGATTTAATAAATAAATAAATTCATTTGTACTCAATCCTTTTAAAACAGCATCAGGAAAACGTCTGCAGCCATCTCCTTTAAGATATTTATCTCGTCATCGACATCTTATGGCAAATGTCCTGCTGGTTCCAAGATCCGGTCTCGTTCCTAGACGTCATCTCGTGCTGAATTAAATAAAGTTTTGTCAGATACACACACGATATAATTCCTACTACATTCACCTATCAAGTACTAAATTCCTAGACAGTCTATTTGGTGAATTATTTCGATTAACTGGTCCTACTGATAGTGCTGGGACTACAAATAAATCACTGAAGTTACACTTATAACTTGACGAAACTGTTCCATGTTCAAATAAAAATCAACGTCACATCCTCAGACTCACAAATTAAAGAGTGTGAACGTTACGTCCTCAGACGCACAAAAATAAGTGAGTGAACGTTACGTTCTCAGACGCACGAAAATAAGTGTTCTCTCGAAGCATCCTGGATCCTTATAAATGAAACTGACTAGGGTAGGTGTGGAAGGGGATTTATGAGAAAATATTCCATAATAATTTTCAGACTAGCATGCGATCGGTATCATTGAGTTCGTAGCAGTGTGGAGGTTACGATTATGCTGTAACCGGCTCGAATCGATCGTGGAATTAATCTGTAGATGACTCCCGCGTTAATTTACCAGGATGCGTTATCAAGCCGAGTTGCCGCTAAAACAAGGCGTCTTGATATTATTGGCCCAGACTCTTGTATGTCTTTGCGCGCTTTTACATGTATTTCTGCAGTAGGGAGTGGTTAACATGATGATTGACCAATTGCCTCGTAGCATTCGATTTTCTTCTTGGCGCCAACCTTCATAGCAACAGGCCATAATGTGCGTGTCCAAGCCATCTTCCGCGCTAAAAGTTGCACCTGTCCTATGTGTCAAGAATATTTATGCTACTTCCTAAAATACCACAGGAGCTTAAACCATTGTGTCCTCTCGGCCACTGATTTCTCAATATTTCCCAATGCCGTCTGGCTCTCATATCTGCTGTCTGTAGAAATGTATCAAAAGATGATGAATAATTATTAGAATCCTTTATACAGCCTGTGGATAAAGGGTTCAGTATGGTGTCGTTATAGCTAACTAAGCATTGTTTTTGTAGTGTAGAAAGGGGCTATGTTCCCGTTTGTGGAGAGGGCGAAGGAAGTTGATTGTTACACAGGAATAAAGTAAATTGTTGTATAAATAACCAAACACAACAATGGCTAACGCATTGTTGAACCATAAAAGTAGAAATAAATGTTCCATGAACACTATGGATAGTCAGGTTAAATCAAGTACCGTATCATTCAATAATATTGAAGTGCTATTTGTGTACAGTTGATGTCATGTTTATTTGATTTGTTTTGCTTATTTAGTTATTATTATTATTATTATTATTATTATTATTATTATTATTAAATGATGTGCATGAACTATGAACGTTCGTCGAACGACAAGAATGCTTTTCCTTAAATTGAAATTATTTAGTGAAATGTAAGATAAGGTGTATTGAGACACCAAAGATAGACTAATGAACTCACTAGAAGAGATGTGTTGCAGCATGCCTGAGGAGATCAGATTGCGATCTGAACTGCGGAGCACAGATGATGCAAATTTGGAGTCAGTGTCCCTTTGTAATTATCATCTGTGTGCTCCAAATTTTATTTTGCTTGTATTTGGGAGTAATTTTAAATGTAATTGATGTTTTTCTTGTTGTTTTATATAGTCATGATTTAAATTAAATACAGTTATTTTAGGAATCTGTTTAATTTTCTTGTAGAGTAGTACCTGGTAGTATTCAGTTCCTGAGCATGTATTCGCACTGTGGGGAGACGCACCACACCTCGAAAGGGCTGAGCAATTCGGGATGTGAATACATGTGAAGTAGATTAATACGGGTATTATTTTGGTATTTCAATAATACTGCGTCCCTAATTATTTACTTTTGCTGGTAGTGGTTATTGTTTTAAAGGATAGGACTTCGAGACCATCTGCCCCTAACTTTAAAAACATAAAGGTGTATATTAATTTATACCTAGAATTATTTTATACCTACGTATGTCAGAAAGGAAAGTATTGAACTATGTAACATAGCCCACTCGCAAGTGAAAGTGAATATTAAAATGACAAATTATTTCCAATTTGTGTCTTATAATGCATATATTACCTCTTTGACTCTAATTTCTAACTACCGAAAGTGGGGATAAACTTTGTGTACAATGCCAGATATCGTTCTTAGCATATTTACTAATATATAGCGGCTTCGGTGGCGAAGTCGGTAGCATGCTGAGCTTCTATGCCCAAGATAGCGGGTTCAAACCCGGCCGAAGCCGTCGGATTTTTAAGAGCGTTAAAAATCCCTCATTAAGCCTTCCTTCGGAGGGAAATTAAAGCCGGCGGTCCCATGTCATAGATTTATGGCATGTTAAAGAACCTTCCACTAATTGCACCTGTGTGCAGCTAAATTGGATAGGTTAAGAATGTAAACAACGCTCTTAGGTTTCTACGTTCGTTGCCAAGAGCCGACTGCGGTGGCATCTGGTAGCTAAGTTCTGAACTTGGCCTAGTAGTCGTTGACAATTTGAAAAATTCTAAGTTGCAGTACTTAAATTTAAAAAAAAAAAGATAACACACACTATTGCAGTCATCACAATTAACACCGGTTATCAGACAGATTCTACGCACACCCAAAGTACACGTGGCTACATGACCGCGTTGTCGCAGGCCCTAAACTTAAGAACCAACCAACCAATATATTTATTGACTGTTCTTATACATAGCTTACGCCCACATTGGAGCACTTTAATCAGTCCATATACATTTAGGTCTAATAGTTAGACATCACACTAACTCTTCATTATGGTTCCTACTGTGAAATAAAACGAGGTGTTCAAGACAGGGAACAATGGTTGCGGAGACAAGGCATTGCATTGCCTTTGGAAGTTGATGATGATTGCTAATTAGAGATTCGGCTTTCAGCATCTTCTTCTGCTCCCAAAATTTCGTCATCCTGTCTGACATGGCTGCCCTTTGTTTGTCAGTTATGGTGTAATTTTTCCGTTCAAATATTGTTAGTTTGAGTCGAAAGTTTTTGTTCCTTAGAATCCTCTTCTCTTCTCTGACTTCAATTTGGAGCATTGTTAAATTTAACTCTTCTAGATCATTCTGGACCTCTTTGAACCAATTGTTCTTCATTTTACTCTAAATATCTGTTTCACTAGCCTGGTTTCTGGCAGTCTGGATACATGTCAGAAAAAAGCAATTCTCCTTTTCCGGCAATAATCTCCATTGGTCATCTACTAGGTGTTTCTTGTTGATGATTGTTCTGATGATTCTTCTATCTGCTATCTGCAGTTTATCAGTTGTTGATTTGGTGTTGAACTTGAATAGTGTTTCACTAACATAAGTTGCTTCGGGTTTAACAACGGAATCGTAATGTCTGAATTTGGCATTCATTGAGAGAGATTTCTTTTTGTAGGTTAACCAGGCGATTTGCTGTGCTTGTTTCAATTTAGATGTTCTACTGTCTATCGATGTTTTCTCGTTTGAGTTCCAGGTTATAATTTCCCCAAGTTATTTGAACTTATTCACAATCTTAATTTGTTTCCTATTGTTTAGTTGAATGGCTGGTGTTCCAATCCTGAAGGTCGGCATCATTTCAATCTTTTTAAACAAGATTTGTAGTCCGATTTTTGCTGCAATTGTTTCGAGTTCTTCGATTTGAAATCCAGCTCCTTCCACAATACTTGCTAGTAGTGCAAGATAGTCTGCGAATGCTAGGCAATCATGTTTGATATTTCTGCCAATCTTGATGTTTGGATGGCATTTCTTGTTCCTATCTCGTATGACTTTCTCCAGTGCACAGTTAAACAGTAATGGCGAGAGTCCATCTCTTTGTCGAAGTTCAGTTGGAGTTCAAATGGCTCAGACAATTCACCTCTAAATTTGACTTTGGATTTAGTATTCTTAAGGGTGATTCCAATAAGGTGGATGAGTTTTTGGTAAAGACCAAATTCTTTAAGACCAATTCTTTAAGGATTTTTAATACGGTAATGATTATTGTATTTATTTATTTATTTATTTTATTTACTTACATGCGTTAGAAAAGTACTGAAATGATAACATTATCACAGTGATGCAACACATAGACATACCTATAATGACCGCCAACAGATAGACTATAGTCATTTTTGCAGAAATTTGTGCTACTGTGAATGAACAATCTAGGCTACAGAAAATTGACAATTTATTTTTTGTCTTCCATACCAGATTATACTAACCACACATCCTGGCTATTGAAGTACATTCACAAGAAACTATACCCGGTGAAGTGTGTTTGGCGTGCATGCAGCCATTATTTATGGACGTCATTGAACTTCTGGAAGTGTCCAGGTGAGGATTTTCATATATAAGATTAATATAATAATAATAATAATAATAATGATAATAATAATAAGAAGAAGAATTGTAGCTTCAGACTAGATACGACATTACTGCACAGTAATACGACCGGGGTCTTTATATGGGGCAGAATGCCTTGCTTTGAATAGAAAGAGTCTGATCGAGAAATTAGAAATAAGAGAAAGGCAGATTTCGAGATAAATTATAGTTTCAATAAAAGAAAATGGTGAATTCAAAAGACGACACATCATGAACTCTACACTCATGTAGAAAACATCACGGATCATCGTAGGAGAAGGATTGTTTCCTATGGTCACATTGCTCCTATGAGTCATATATGGTAGAGCAAATGGATCTTAATTTTTTTTTCTAAAAAATTTAAAAATAAACCCAGTAGGCGTGGGCCACCGACGCACAGTGTGTCGAATCGCAATTCTAGGTGAAAAAATTAATAACTTCGTTAATACTGGTGGGATTCCATTAAAAGTTGGCAATATACCGTTTTCGAGGTCGCTTAATTCATTTCTGGCATCGCCTGAAGTGTACGATCATCGGGGGGGGGGGGGGGGGGGTTAATATATAGGGGCGAGGGGGTAAGGGGAGGTATAAAATATGACCGAAAGCAACAAAGGATCGTCCATTTTCGGTAGTAAAAATCACTATATGGATGTTTACATTATAGTTTATGACATTGGAAAACATACTCTTTAAAACTGGATAAAATATGAATAACGATGAGACTTGCAGTCCAGCATTTTTGTTACACCTTATTTGAGGGAATAGACGAAGTCACTGTATGTAAAATCATCCAGATTAAAAACGTATGTTAAATTGTTCTTTTCAAATCTTGCTGAATTTGTTTTTTCCTTTGTTCAAATTCTCCCCTTATTTGTGAACGAACCTGCCATACCTTAAATGGAATTCTGTAACCGATGTTTTTTTAGAATGGCTTTATCCACGAATGTAATGTCGATAAACCATACACGTAGTTATTGACATTAACACTTCTAGACAGCATTGAGTTCATTTCGCTAGGCTTCGCGCCACAAATATAGCAAACTTGAGAGCCTGGGGTATATGTCTAAATATTGCAGATTTTTCCATCTACCATGGTTTGCAAAAAGCTGTGAATTACAGTCCAATTTCCAGCCAGAGATGGCGTCAGCTCTTTTATTTGGTTTCCAATTAACTGAACTTCACGTTTGACCATTTCAGATGTTTCCTTCCCAAAACGAAATGTTATTGGCCGGCAATAACGCGTTGACGAAGGCCTGGGATTTGTCCAAATTTTATTGGCATCATTCAGGTGCAGTTTTAAAGGAATAAAACAGATTACAAACATATCCGCATCTGTGTTACTTTGGTCCTTAAATCTCTGTTTGTACAAACTGTGACCTGAACTTCCGTCACATCCCCATTTACTGATAAGGGTGGCAGAGGAGTCAGTACATCGCACAGGCAATGTGTCAACTAAGCGTTTTACCGTTAGATCTAATATTGCCTGTAACTTTACAGTAGCTGAGGTATCGCTAATAGTCATATCTTCCTCCACAGGATAACACGCAGCTTTAGCTTTCTTTAGAGCGTAATATGAGGGGTAAATGAAATGCCCTAAATCCATGGCACGTTTCCTCATTAATTTATAACCGTACGAGATAGACTTGGTGTCAACGTACAGTATAACGCAAACGCTTCATACGGTGTAAATGGACGCTTTTCCTGCTCCTTTTTGTGAGCAAATAGAGCCTTCTTAATTTTTGTGCCTCTTGTTGGGGAGGAATAAAGCTCTTTCACTATGTTTGCTGCATCTATTTTCCCGTTTGATCGAAAATAATCTTCAGCAGCAAACGCTACTTCCTCCAAACTACGCGATTCGGTAATATCACAAACTTTTTGCTTCTTTGTCTTGGCGGAACAGTCCTTAAATTCCTTCGGGACGCAATTTGTTTTCGGATCATACGCTGGATCGATGTCTTCTTTTTCACTGGAAACGATGAAATCCGCCCTATTTAATCAATAACCGAATATTTCCCGGAATCTTTGTACTCTTCTTCCTGCACTCTCCCATTTTTTTGTTAATATTATGGGATATCAACTTAATTTTATTTCTTACCTCCTGAACCTGAAAGTCGGTAAGAGATGTAGGATCAAATTTATTCGTAACATATTGAAATATGACTTCTGTACGCCCCTCTTTACGACAGGACCGCCACGCGTTGAAAAATTCTTCTCGCGGTAAAGCCCACATAGTCACTGAAAATAAGAAAATAAACCATGATGCACATTCGTGCGCAACCAAACCACTACAGATCCTGAATCTACATTAAATTTCCTATCGAATGACGTTCAAAGTAAAATGGCACTATGAGGCACTCATAAAGTAAATAATTTATTTAATGCAGGAAGCTTGTATTAAGCATAAATTTGAGAACACATAACTCTTTTTACTATTCCATGAGCAGCAGAAGACAACACCTCATTGAACTCACAAGAAACACAACGTTCGGTTCACTCCGACACCTCCTATCAAATGAACTGATAACTGCCAGGAAGACCTTTCAGCACCAAACCCTTCCTCCTGCGCACCAGACAGCGGAAAAGAAGACCGAAGGTCACCTTCTAGTTTGTTCACTATCGAATGAGCCAGTTTTCGCTTTCATTTGCGGCAGTGAATATTTTCCACCTAGATATGGGATTCGACACACTGTGTGACGTAGAGAAAGATCTGCATGAAGTGGGAAAAGACAGGAGGATACCTAGGAACGTGTTCCGCTCAAGGCGAAACTCTGAGAACACCATGGTTTCCAAGAAAGGCCAAAACTATAAACTGGCAAAACATGGACTGAAGCGAGGAAGGAATAGCATAGAAAACCAATGTGGGAATACTTGGCGAACGTTAAAGCCCAGACCTAATGAAATGGAAAAGGACAGTTGAAATAGCGTGGTCCGAAGATGGTCGAAATGACCGCATGGATAGTTCGGGCTTTTCTTCAGCTCAATCTGGTAACATTACATTAGTACGTACTTATTTATGATCAATGCCAAATTTTCCAGGACTATTATCTTCGTGTAACCGAACTTAGCTCGCATCTTTACAGGGAATTGACCAGGCACGCTTCAACTCGCTTTATCCTCCGTTATTTAATTTAGCTCATGATCTTCGTCCAAAGAGGAGGGAAATTTAATTCAGAATAAGTGATAAGACTTGATCATTAATATGCTGGGTCTATTGGATTTATTGAGAATGGTGGAGAAAATTAATCACAAATATGCACTTGATGGATTTCGAAACCTGGGATGATCGTTTGCCTTAAGCTCATGATCGAAGTCAACAGGCAGTGTGAGCTCCTTAATATTTTCAAAAAATCCCATGCAATACTCATGAAGACAGGTTTGTGAATTGGTTTTTTAGTAAGCATACCTACAACACAGCGCTACTGCGACCATCAGATAGAGGACACACTGTAAGTACTCACATGTTTGCATTTCCCGTTACTGGGGTAATTAAGCCTAAGAAGATGCATTCTAGCGCTGCGTTACTATTATTCCTTTTGAAGGCTATACTTACGACATTCACATAACATGATCGCGTCCAAGGAAAAAAGTTTTTCTCTCTCTGTTTCTTTATTAACTTTCACATCCGATTATACTGTAAGCAAGCATGTATCGCCGTTGGTGGGTTGGTGAAAGTCGAATCGCCCATTAGCCTACTATCAAGCCATCTGGCTACATCTGTCATTAGCATATTGATTGGCGCGAGTCATTAGGCGCCTGCCTCACCTAGCGTGTGTCTCCCTCACTCACTCACTTTGTGAACGTTACACAACTAAATAATGTATCGGACAAGCCAGAGGCTCACCGCACTGCTATTAAAGAACCTGGCCCTCTCTGACCGATCTCTTGATAAGTGTCAACATTTACATTGCCTTGCCACTGTGCTGTAATCAAACGGAGACAATCTGTGAACATGCCACATACATCCAACAAGTACGTCTCTATAATTTAGTGACACATTCAAAAATATCCTACACTTCCAAAATAATATTTATTACTCATCTACGCTACTCGTAAATCACTACTCAGGTTTTAACTGTGAGATATTCAAATATATTGATAGCATTCTGTGCATTTATTTCTTGTTGGGCTGAGTGGTACAGGAGGTTTAGCGTTGGTTTTCAAAATCCAATAAAGGAGGATAGTTCCCCACTCAGTCCTTTGACATTTAAGAGTGTTTATATGCGTCAGCCTCGTGTTAGTAAATTAAATGCCACTCTACAGATTCCGCCAAGAGCAAAGTTCCGTCACCCAGACGTAACTCATAATAGTACTATTGCTCGTTAAATAGCGTTAAATCCACTATGGGGAGCAGCAGCAAGTCCGAAGATCTGAGGTACGAATGCCCGCGCTGACAGCTGGTATCCTGAATATGGTTTCTCAGGATTTCTCCACACTCCTTCCAGGAAAATGACTAGCTGCGTGGCTCAGCGGTAATGTTCGTATCCTGGCGTAGTCAGCTGGCATTTGAGGGTACGCAGATGCGAGGGAGCCGTGCCAGTAAATTTACTGATTTAAAGATCCTCTCCGGGGCAAAATTCCGGCACCCCGGCCTCTCTAAAAGCCAGAGTAGTTAAAAGGGACGTAAAACAAATACAATAACATTCATCATCATCATCATCATCATCAAGTTTCCACACCAGTTTCCCGGGTGTGGTTTACGAGCGCTCTCCATTTGAGTCTATTCATGTACCACTGCTCCTTCGAGACTTCATCCCAGTTGATTCCTTTGGATGTGATATCTTCCTTCACTTGGTCCAGCCATCTCCTCCTAGGTCTTCCAACAGGTCTCTTTCCAGTAATCTCAGTATGCACCCATTGTTTTGCAATTCTTCTTTCTGGCATACGTTTGACGAGACCAA
Source organism: Meconema thalassinum (assembly GCA_946902985.2). Lineage (NCBI taxonomy): Eukaryota > Metazoa > Arthropoda > Insecta > Orthoptera > Tettigoniidae > Meconema > Meconema thalassinum. The sequence goes on from OX336388.2 coordinate 673,658,514, forward strand.
ACCATCGCAAACGTGCCCTAGTTATGGTCTCCTTCAGAGACTGATTTATTCCAGCTTGTTCTCTAATTTTCTCATTTCTTACTTTGTCCTTCCTTTTTTTTTTTTTTTTTTAAGAATGCTTCTTAGAAACGTCATTTCTGAAGCCTGAAGTCTGCTGACATCATTTTTGGTAGTTCTGCATGTTTCCAACCCATAAGTCAATATAGGGACAAAGTATGTTCGAAACAGAGTTTGTTTTGATCTTAGTGGAACTTGCTTATTCCAGAGTAGATATCGAACTTGCTGATAGAATTGACTTGATTTCTTAATACGGTTATTTAATTCAAGCTGTATTCTGTTGTCACTTGATAGTATGCATCCAAGGTACTCATACTGGTTTACTGTTGTACTGTTGTACGCCCTCCAGCATTATATTATCGTTACTTCTTGTTGCACTCTTCTAGATGTCTGGAACCAATCTGAATATTCATTTCCTACTTGAACTCAGCTGTTGCAGTCATCATAAACAATTTTTACTCCCTGAATTAGTTCCATAGACCATTATTCTTATTAAGACACTCCCATATAGCTGTTCTAGGGACACTATCGAATGCTTTTTCGATGTCTAAAAACACAAATGTCAAGTTACGATCTTTCTCCCAGTGCTTTTCTAATATAATTTTCAGTGTGAATATGAGGTCTATAGTTGACCTATCTTTCCTAAATCCATATTGTTCTTTCAGTTGGGGTTCAATAATTCTCCCGAATCTTTTCTCAAGAATCTTCTTAAATATGTTTAAACCATGGGACAGTAAAGTAATCCCTCTATAGTTGTTGCACTTTTTCGACTTCCTTTCTTGAACAGGGGAACTTCAACTCCCTTCTTCTTGTCATCTGGTATTATTTTATCCTTCCATATTGCCCTTATCACCCAGTATAGCCATTGAATTCCTCGTGGGCTAGCAGCTTTAATCATGTCTGCACTTAGTTCATCCAAGTCAGTAGCTCGTTCATTGCGCTCACTTTTAAGGGATGATTCTACTTCACTCCAAGTTGGTGGCGTTTCTTCAGATATATTATAACTTGACTGAATCTGTGCATCATTAGGACTGGAGTCCTTCTTTATACCATTATATACATTCTCAAAGTGTAATTTCATAATTTCTCTTATTTCCGTGTCTTCCCTAGTGATGCTCCCATCTGGTTTCTGTAAAGCTTTTATTTGCTCATAATTACTCCTGGTATTTTTAATAACACTGTACAGCAATTTGGAATTTGCTTTCCTATCTTCTTCCAATTTATTTGTAAAATCAATCCAAGACTTTTGTTTTTCTTCTGCTACTATTCGTTTCACTCGTAGTCTACAATCTCTGTATGTCTGTGGTAGCCTAATTCACTAATTTTTTATTCATCTTTTTCATCTCGTTTGTGAATTTCTTTGTCTCGAGCCTATCTTATTATTATTATCCAGGCAAATGCCAGGATACTATCTTATTTCAAGTCCCGTGGCACCTACCGCTTTTCCGCCCCTATAATTACGATTACACATATTATTACAGTCATTACAGAAACATAGATTATCAGACAAATTGAACACACGCCCAAGTACACGGGGCTAAAGGACAAGATGTCCCTTAGCTCCTAAATCGAATTAACAACTATTACTAATAAAGTAGCTACGTGTGTACTTCCGGGTACCTGAGAATCTCAACATTCTCAATTCATCGCTGCAAGACACTTAGAGCTAAATCTACTGCTCACTACTGTCCGTTTATGAAAGAAGGAAAGAAGTGGAGTGTTTGTATGCTCATGCTGACAAACCGCACGGGAAAGTGTTTGACTGACTCGAACGCAAGGTGTTCTACTTTTTTACTTTAATAATTTCTCAGCACGCTAGTTGGTGTAGTTTCATATCAAGAGCTGACGACTGCCAGGAGCACTTACATCCAGCTGCTGGTAATTGAATCGTCGACCTGCTTGAAAAGGCTAATTTAGAACCGTTTGCCTTCAAACATGCTCGCCGAGTGTCCAGCTGTCTTCCAGGTCTGGCCACTCAGACCAAGGAGAGCTTTTCAAACTCTGCAGTTCATCCCCAATTCCGATATAACACGGATCATTTGAGGACGTCAAACTAGAACGCGTAGCTGTGGCTCTACGTGTGGTCAATCCTCCTGTGGCCATTGTGTCTTCGAGTTTCGAGTTTTATTCTCTCCTTCACCGAGGGCCGATACTTGTAAGGCACATTTGATCAATTTCAGGGGCGCATTTCATATCCCTGAACCCATTCATAATCAATTAAGCACTTATGTTGGTGTGGCAGATGACCTCAATGTTTCGCCCCTTTAAAAAGTGGCCAACACTCTTGTGGTCAACAATTAACACATTTCGAACTGCCGCCAATAAGAACAACGATCAGCTGTCACACGTCTTCAATAGACCTGAAAAATTCATCCAAATGCATGCTTTTAAAAAATATGATAGACACATTTAAGAAATTTTATGTATCCATGCATACTTTGTTATGAACATTGTAAAAATGTGTTTATTTTGAGTGTTGCTCATCTGGACTAATTTGGTCAATATTGCATACACAATGCTCAAAATAATTAGACACACAATGTTGCACAAGCTGTGTTTCCAGTACAGTACAACAGTACATAGATGTGACCGAAACATAAGTGGAAGTACGGTCCATTCATATCTAATTCAGTATCTGGTACGGCCTCCATGTGCCTATGTAACTACATATCTCACACCCGCGAGACACACTTCTAATCAGTAGAGGCATCTCCGCCTGTGGAATGTCTGCTCATTCGTCGATCAGGACATCTGCAAGCTCTTAAAGTGTCTGAGTGGCTCTAAGACGTCGTCAAACTCGTTGGTCTAGCCTTTTCTATATTGAGTTCAATGAGACCGAGGTCGGAACTCACAGTGGGCCAATCCATGGTTTGAATTTGGAGTTCCAATAAGGCAGCCTTAGTGACGGCTGCCGTACGGACCCTTCCATTGTCTTGTTGCAACATAAATTTGGGCCCCATCCTCACTGCAATGCCAATAACACTGGCAGTCATAAGTCTGTGCCTAATCACTATAAGGTTCGACCGGCCATCGATAGTGATGCCACCTCACACCACATGACTGACCTGCACCAAACCTGTCCACTTCCAAGTCTGCTGAGACTGTGTACTGCTCTCCAAGGCGACGATACACTCCCAGACATCCATCACCCTCTGTTGGGCAAAAGTGCGATTCGTCTGTGAACAGCACATTGCGCCATTGTTGGAAATGTTCCGATGTGTCTACCCTAATCTCCATCAAACTGCCTTGTGAAGAGGCGCTGATCACAAGCCTTTATGAGACCTTCGTGATTCCGAGACTGCTTCCCTAAGTCTGTTGTGCACTGTTTTGTCACTGACATTTGCTCCAGTTGCTCCCCTTCTAATGTCTTGGTGGTGCCGAGCAATAACGCTGCGGCGTCGGTGTGTACAATTGACCAGATGTCGGTCATCTCTGGCCGAAGATTCATGGTTTCCACCCTGACCTGTAGTCCTAGCGTACAATCCAGTTGTCCTGAACCGTTTCCAGGCCCTCCAACAACAAATTTAGCCTCACAGAGGTCTGCAGCTACTAAACGAATGTTCTGCCTTCCTGCAACAGCTTGACTGCACGAACAGTTTCTTCTTCTGTTAGGTTGGCCTACCTCATTCTGTCTGACTGAGTGAACGAAAACAAGCATGGACTTGTCACAGGATTGGATCCAGAGAGGGAAAAGAAAGGTCTTTGTCCCCTCCCTGAAGATCTCCGTCCCTTAATAAATATCGAAATCTAATGTTTGTTCCGTTGCTAAGCACGATTGTACTCAATTGTAATGGGTGTAACCCTAATCCTAAAAAAAAGAATTGGCCTCCGTGAGATTAATAAATATACTTGGGTGGCCAGTTTCGATCGTCAAGCGATCATCAGATCCTTTACACTTAAGCTGTTAAATCTATGTCTACAAGACGGGTGATAGTATTTACAATATATACACTTAACTAAATAAGTGTAATAAAACATATTGATTAGTAATGCACTCAACCAGTTGTGTTTTGTTTTAGTGAGTCTATGGTTCACTATATTATCATAATCATTATCGTCAGTGTCATAGCTATAGAAATCCGTAGATTCGTTTCTAAGCCATTACGGTAGCCTACAATATCAAGTTAACAATCTAAAATACGATGATTATGCTAAAAAAGAGTGCTACTCACTCATTACCCTTGCGTGAGATGGAAAAGTTTCACTCTACATTTCTAACATCACGGAATTAAAAAATACACATTAATCACTATATAATGTATTTTACAACACGAATACAAAGGTATTTGCATATCACGGATTTTATATCATGTTTTTGAATAACAATCGCTGGTGTCAGAGAAAATAATGATGTCATTTAGTATACTTTCATAATGTTACCGTCGATAATTACTTACTAAACACTACGAAGTTTTGTTGAGCACGCTATACTCCATAGTTTTGTAATTCGGCAATAATCTAACAAGTCAAAAAGAACTAGCCACTCGATAACATTCGGTGTATCTGAAATAAAATTTATCTGACCAGTCAACAACAAAACTAATGATAATCATCGGTCTCATGTCATAACTCCGAATGAGCAACGCTTTTATAATTTTTAACATGTTTTCTCCGTTGAAGTTTAAACATTTCTACAAAAGCTAAGGAATCAATGGAAAGAGAAATAAAGTGCATTGGCAACCGTGTCAGTAATTAATTTGGTATACAGTGAGGGGAGGTTAAAAGTGCCAAATCTCTTCCTAAAATTTGAAAATAAATGCATGTCTCTGATATCTTCCGGCTTCAAAATGGTGGCCATCCAAATGTTCAAAGTTTAAATAAAATGATGACTAAATTATCCGATCTCTACCAATTTTGAAAAAAAAAAACCGTTGTATGGGAAGCGCCGATCACCCAAACTACAAGGTCATCAGCCAAATAATTCTAGATAGTGGCCGTATGTCGATTCCACCTCGTCAATTCAAACACGACGAAACTAAATTGAACCAACTTTGGTACAGAGGTAGCACTAGCCAAGGACACCTCAGTCTCATGTTTTATATCGTCGCCATCGTAACAAAAACGAAATGGTGGCCAGCCAAATGTTCAAAGCTTAAATGAAATTATATACGACTAAACTAATCATTCGAAGTCTACCAAATTTTGAAGAAATATGCCTTCATTTGTGAAGTGTCTGCTGACCAAACTACAAGGTTATCAGTTAAATATTTTCAAGATGGCAGCCGTGTGATCTATCAATGCCTGGTTTCACCAGTTCAGCTTATCGTACAGAGATGGTTTAAACTGTCCTTATGGAGGTGACCTATTATTTTATATTATAATATTATACTGTAGCAGTGATATTATTATTATTATCATTAATAATAATAATAATAATACAAATAAATCAGAATGTCTCTATGACACAGAGTGTATGTTCTCCACGAGAGAGGAGAAATTGAAGAGCAAGAGAAATGAGACAGGAAAGAAACAGTCTAAGACAAATATGGGGACTTTTAAAAACGGAAGTTGGGGAGTTCTGAAACAGGAGGAATACAGCAGATCTTTACAAGAATGAAGAAACGAAAAAAAATGTCTGATTCGACCAGGAAGAGGAGAGTTAAGATCTTTTGTCACATAATGAGCATTGGATAATACCAGACTAACAAAACACATTTTAATCATGTTTACGAGAGTAAGAATGGTAATCAGTGGATGCAGAGAATAAAAAAGAATATAGCAGAGATGAGAATAACAGCAGACATAATATAGGACAGAATAACTTTTAGAAGATCAACACAAAATATCAATGGTTTCCAGGAGAAAGAAAGGAAGGAACGGAGTAACATCTGGACAAAAGAGAGGATGAAAAAGCATTGAAGCATTGAACTATTGGAAAGCAAGAAAGGAAGCAGGAAACAAACAAAAATGGCTGCAGTGGGTTATTTTATGAGGCCCTAAAATGGCCAAGATCGAAGATCGAGAAAAGAAGAAATAATAATGGTAACAACAATAATAATGATTGATATTGTAACTTTTAGTCGGTCAACATAAAATAATTCAAATTATTGCAATATGTGAACAAATAACCAAAAATAAATTACATGTGATTAAGATATACGCCTATGCTGTAGCCTATATACGAGGGCAGATCGGAGTGTAACGCACAATAATTTTCCCAAAAGTTTAATAGGTAACAAAACGAAACAAATCACAAATGGACTTACATCTTCGACCTTCTTCACTACATAGTCACCAACTTTCTCAACTCATTTCTGTCATCGTATTAACAGTTTCAATATGCCCTGTTCGTAGAAATCCGTTTGTTTGGAGTATAGCCAACTGCGGACTGCTGATTTTACTTTCGCATCTGTCGCAAAGTGTTGGTCGGCCAGGAGTTTCTTCATGGAACCAAACTGATGAAAGACCGACGGTGCCAAGTCCGAACTGTATGGTGAATGCTGGAGCACCTCTCACCTAGATTGGGCGTTTTTCTCACGAATAGGAGCAGCATCATGGGGGCGGCCATTGCCATGAAGAAGTATGACACCGTCAGCATTAATGTTGTGGCGTTTGTCACGAAGGGCACGACGCAATTTAACCAAAGTTTTAATGTAGACTGCGGCATTCGCAGTGGTCCCGTGTTCAGCAAAGTTCACCAGTAACACAACACACATATCCAAGAACACTGTCGTAAGCACTTTTCTAGCAGATTGAGTCACTTTGGATTTTCTTCATACTGGGAAACCAGCATGTTTCCACTCCATAGAGGCCTGCTTGGTTTTGGGCGTGTAGTGATACGTCCACGACTCATCACCAGTGTTGATTCCTTTCAGAAAGTCATGCCCTTCCGCGGCGTAACGCGTTAAGTGATCCAAGCTTGTCATCAATCGCTGGCCCTTGTGGTTGTCTGTCAGGTACAGGCACCTAGCGAGCCCTAACTTCACGCGGAATTTCAACGTGTGATGAACAATGTCGTATACCGCACCACAGTGGCGGCTGATGGATAATTGTTCTGGGTGTTGCGCTATTTTCATTAAGGGTGGGGGGTTATGTTGGTACATGGGCACCCGCAGGATTTTTTCAAGGGTGGGGAAGTAATATGTTTTTCATTTCATTACCTCGTCACTAGGTATTATTGAGACATACACCCCGTTTCATTTCTTACTTGCTTCGTGATATTCATTATTTGGCTGCTCTTAAACCGTTGGGTACATGATCTTTATGGCATGAATGGGAGGAATATTTTTTTTAGTTAAGAGTTTTTGTCCATAGGAGTTCTTTGTGAATCATCGTCATAAATCATTTATTTTAAATCGGCAAAATTAGTTTATCACCATGTAGGCCTACCGACAAAAATAAAAATCAAGCAGTTCATTAAAATGGTAATGTTAATCCAGTTCGCCGATTTTCTAAATAACTGAAGATATTCTCAAATAATCCAAAATGTCTAAGTTAAATAAAACTGTGGAATTATCCCTACATGTAAATCAGTTAACCATCAGTAACTTCAATTTATGAAATAAACTGGTGTGACAATGAATAATTTCAGGGGGGGGGGCACGGCGCCTCCTTGTGCCCCCCCCCCCTCCTGCGGACGCCCATGAGGTGATAGGACTGCTTGATATCGGAGAAAACTGTATTCAATTGCGCGGTAAAACGGATGTACCGGTAACTCATTCATAACGAATGCCGCAGTTCAGAGACATCACATTTTCATCGGATTAAATGGAATATAAGTTAGTCTACATGAAAACCTTCATGAGAACAAAACAATGTAAGTTATATACGAGGGTGAGTATCACAAGCACGCCCAACAAGCCAAACATAGCATCGGCAGTTGACGGAGCATCTCGGATGTCCCCGGCCGCGCCTCGGCTTCCTGGTTGCAATGAGCTGGCAACGACTAGCCGTGTTAAGGCTGTGCGATCTCCACCGCCGTCAATCGCATGGCAAGAGATGGCAGAACTACTGTATTACCGATAGCAGCCGCTGCATTTGTGTTAGTGACGTGTCTACCCTTCAATTATCACCTCCTTCCGCCCCTACTCCCACCGCTTCTCCTCGTCACTCAATGTCCTCTCTCTCTCTCTCTCACTGATAGCGTTGCTTTGCATCTGAAAAACAAACCAGACTTGCTTTCCGAGCCGTATTGCCAATTTGTGGACTACTATTGGATTTTTTATTATGGATACTCGCGTTTAGGCCTTAATTACAACCAAACCAACAGACCTATTGAAAAACGAGTTATACCAATATTTTCCTTGTTTAATTCTGCGTTAGACTATATAAGCCAATTATTTTAAAGTTTATTAATTATTTATTTATTTGTGGTTGTATGAAACATTGTCCGTGTTTTTGACGTCTTTTCTAGGAACCGCTCACTTAAAACTATATACATGGAAAACTACTTAGCTGAGGGTAATGCAATTTTATATGTGATAGGCACAAGTATTGGTAGTGCAAATCTCAAGTTTCAATTTTTTTCAACTACCCGATAAAAAGTTCTTATACCTTTTCTGACGTAACGTTTTCTCAGCCCAGGATAAACGTACAGCAGGAAACTTGGTCTCATTTTGAAGCTCTCATTCGTGATTATCGGAAACTACGACCACAGTAAACGTACAGTGTGATGACGAATTTATGAAGAGTAATATTAATGGGAGGTTTTGTGCGTTGTGTGTAGGTATTCTCCCTCCGTCCAGCCCAATAAAAAAGAATATATTATGATATAGGCCTATTATGATTATATTTTGATATTGTATGATATGATTCACGGAGTGAGGTTGTGGTTAGGGTTATGCAGCTGTGAGCTTTCATTCCGGAAATAGTGGGTTCGAACCCCCCTGTCGGTAGCCCGGGAGATGGTTGTCCCTGGTTTCCCATTTTCACACCAGGCAAATGGGCGCTGTACCTTAATAAAGGCCACAGCCGCTTCCTTCCCACTGCTAGTCTTTCCTATCCCATCGTCGCCATAAGACCTACAGTATCTGTGTCGGTGCGACGTAAGGCAAATTTTAATATATATATATATATATATATATATATATATATATATATTATTTTGATATATATTGAAGATTACAATTCGCATAATAGGCCAGGCGACAGGTAGTTCAATAAGGAAATAATTAGTGGAAAGCTGGAAATTGCTTTAATCGCTTTATTTGGACCCAGATATTACTCTCCCAAGTTTCTCCCTCGAGCGAAGTCGGTGTTGGCCCTTCTGGTCCTAAGAAGGTACCATTTTTCAATTTTTTGCAAATATCTCCCAAATCTTCAACTTTATCAACAAAATACCTATTATAAAAATAATCTAGAGTAAATTTCCTACAAACATTTTCCCCACCTTTTGTCTCTAATGTGAACCGTTACGATGCTACGACCATTCAAAGTGGAGCCCTTTTTGATTCATGCGGAAAAGCTATGGAAATGATATGCCATATCAACGTTTCTACATGTTTTAATATTTGTCAGCATTCCAGATGCACAAGCTGTTAACTTGTTACAAGTATAACAGATTTTCAATGTAAACAGCTGTGGCAAAATACCTACCATTAGTATCATTTTGCAATATTGAGTTTTCGACTACAGAACAGCATGTGGATGCACGGTGTGCGCGGATCTCGCGGGATGATGTGGACTTGAGAAAATTTGTGGGATGGTTATCAACTCAAGAGCCCTTTCCTCGTGGACGTTGTTTCGTTAAGCACAGGAGTTGTCGGGGATGGACAAATCACTTGTCACATGGCCTATGGAATTGGAATAGGAGCACAAAAAATCATAACCGGCAACAATTTTCACGATGTGAAGTTCCTTAGAAGAAATGGCGTGATGCCTCTCCGCGCGGTAAATTCGAAAATAAAAATCCGCAACACGGATATTCCTGTTGATCCTCTTGTGCTTTTCCAATGCATTTGCCTTGCAAAGAAATCCGATGCAGAATTGAAACAATATTTCCAGTTTGAACTAGCTCCGTATCCGGTTGCGATCTTTGATAAAGCGGGAATGCGTAGACGAAAAAGTCTGTGTTCTATAAATTATTCGATCCTGTTACCTATGAGCCCTAATTTGAGGACCTACATCATGTTCTCGACGGAGGATGTCTTCTGCACCGTGTAATTTGGCACCGAACCGATACTTTTGTCGACATTAGTGCCAAATATGCGAGTTACGTTAAAAGATACTTCAAAAACAGTGTCATTATTTTCTATGGGTATCCTGACGACCCAGCAGCTCGCAGTACCAAGTCCGTTGAACGTCTTCGACGATCGCACAAGCATGAAGCTGCTAATGTTTTTCTATGAGTCCATGACGGCACCTATGCCACAAGCAAACTTTTTGTCTAATGTCACAAACAAACGAAGATTGATCGACTTGTTGCGCGTCAAATTCGAAAGCGAAGGAATCGAAACCAGACAAGCTCCAGAAGATGCCGATGTGCTCATCGTTACCACCCCACTCGAGTTATCTCGGCCCGACAATTCAGTCATTATAGTGGCTGAAGATATATATATCCTGGTCATCTTGGCGGCTTGTGTGCCACCCTCCACGAAAATGTATTTTATGAAACCCGGCAAAGGTTCAACCAAACAACAACTATTTTGCACAACAAGTTTCAATCTCCCAACATGTGTGCAAGAAAACTTCCTATTTTTGCATGCGTTTAGTGGGTGCGATATAACGTCTTCGTTTCACAGGCAGTGCAAAATGAAATTCGTAACACTGCTGAAGAGTAATGAGGAACTGCAGACAGCTGTTAGGGTTTTCCGAGGCGTGAACGCAAACCCCGATGAAGTTGACAAAGCGGGCCAGTTGGTTTTGGCTGGGCTTTATGACAACAAAACCACGGGGAATACCCTGAATGAGCTGCGGTTCCAACTGTTTGAAAAATCTCTAAGCAAACATCGATTTAATCTCGCAAGCTTACCTCCCACCGAATCAGCGGCACGTGAGCACTCTTTAAGAACATATCAAATCCAAACATGGTATGGAAATGATACAAATCCACTGGATTGGGGCTGGAAAAATTCTCAATGTGGTTTGGCTCCCATACCTACGAGGGATCCGGTGCCACAAACGCTTCTAAACACAGTGTCCAGCAAATGTTCGGAAGGATGTAACGCAGCTTGTGGTTGCAGGAAAACGGGCCTCCGATGCTCCAGAATCTGCATGAATTGTATGGGACGGTCATGTACAAATGCTGCCGAGGAAGATGATATGGATGATTGTGACGGAGACATCGATGTTAATCTTGAGCGCCCTGTGACGTCGGACAAATGTACCGATACAGACGATGAAAGCGATGATGGAGAAATTGAGGCCACAGCTGTTTACATTGAAAATTTGTTATACTTGTAACAAGTTAACAGCTTGTGCACCTGGAATGCTGACAAATATTTTATAATATGTAGAAACTTTGATATGGCATATCATTTCCATAGCTTTTCCGCAAGAATCTAAAAGGGCTCCAATTTGAATGGTCGTAGCATCGTAACAGTTCACATTAGAGACAAAAGGTAGAGAGCATTTTTGTAGAAAATTTACTCTAGATTATTTTTATGATAGGCATTTTGTTGATAAAGTTGATGGTTTGGGAGATATTAGCAAAAAAATAAAATAAAAAAATGGTACCTTCTTAGGGCCAGAAGGGCCAACACCGACTTCGCTTGAGGGGGGAAAACTTGGGAGAGTAATATCTGGGTCAAAATAAAGCGATTAAAGCAATTTCCAGCTTTCCACTAATTATTTCCTTATTGAGGCTTTTTTTCCGACCTGTCGCCTGGCCTATAAAGTTCTATTGATTTTAAACATGTTTTATTCTGCGAATATAACTTACAGAATTTTATAAAGTAACTCATAAATAATTTTTAACATTCTGTAAACGAAACACTCACATATTTTATTATGAGCAAATATTTTCATGAAAATAAATTTTATTACAGTATTTCAAATTTTGAAAAATCATTTACATATCATATTGTTCTATATTGAAACATCTTTTTTTAGTAATAATCTGATACAGGTACGAAGTACACCATTTTATACTGACTGTATAACAATATAAAGTATTGACAGTAAGAAAACAAACAATAAAATTAACACAAAAAAGGGACTTAATAATAACAAATTCATTGGAAATTAAATAACAAATAAAATAAATAACAGAGGTTATAAAGATATGTATGTGAGTCGTCCAATTCCAGAACTACCTAAGTCAATTTCATGAAATTTGTGAGAAAGGGCAAAAAACTGTCTTGAGTTATCCGTGCGCGTTTAAATAGAAACAGTTTGTATAATAGTTACAAAATACGATTAGTTTTCATTTTATGTATGTTTTAAAAATACAGTAAAAGCAGTTTTTACGTAATAATAGAAAATATATTGCACTTAAGCAGTTTTGATACAGGATCTAGGACTTAAGTAGTTTTGGATTAGTTTCATTAAGTCAGTAATTATGGTTTCTATGTGAAAGTGAAATTATTGCTATATTTTAAAGTTCTCTAAGAAACTACCCAGTATACAATAAAAGTAACCTTTCAACCTTAAATTTCCATTCACAATATGCTCACAGCTTTTCAAACTAGGCGAAATAGAGTCCATTGGACTGCACAGCAACGTCATGTTCCATGGGGGTCTTCTTCTTCTTCTTCTACTTCAGATACATTTTGTCGAGCTATGTCTTCGCCACGTAGTAGCAAGTCTCGGTAGAAGCCTAGATCCTCTCAGTTGTGCCACTCAGGGCCGAAATGCTTTGACAAAAGCTGTTTCACATCAGTCACTTACATATATATAAATATATAAAAGTGTACCCGTTCTTACGCCACTTTAACATGTTTTCTTGGCGTTGATTAGCAGTGTTTAGCTATGGACAAGTTCATTGTTAAACGTAAACGCCTGGACAGTGAAAGTGAACAGTCGGATCCTACTCCCGAACCGTTGAATTCAACATAAAGAAGACAAACTAAAGAAAAGAACATACCAGGACAGTTACGTAGTGTATGGATTTACGTGGAATAAGAACGAGGAAAACCCTATCCCTGTGTGTTTAGTTTGTGGCGAAACACGAGGCCATGGTACCTAGCAAACTGAAGTGGCATCTCACAATTAAGCATCCTAGTGGGTCAGGGAAGAGTGTGATGTATTTTTCACGTGTACTAGAAGGGGAGAAAAAAACCAGCTGTGCGAATGGTAAAGAGAATGACCATAAGTGATACTGCTCTTGAAGCCTCGTTTAAAGTAGCAGAACTGATAGGAAAAAAGAATCACACACACACCTCATACTCTTGGAGAGGAAATCATAGGTCCTGCATGGAAAATTATAGTTTCAACAATACTTGGTGAAGGAGCAACTAATCAAATTTCGAAATTTCCTCTTTCCAACAACACAATCAGTCGCAGGATATCTGAAATGTTTGCAATATCAACGAACAAGTCGTGGGGAAAATAAAAACTGATCGAGCATTTGCTTTGCAAGTAGATGAGAGTATCGATAGTGGTGACAAACTGCAACTCCTTGGTTTTACCAGATATATTGATGATAAAGATATTAATGAGCAGTTTCTGTTCTGTAGACCGCTAGAGACTACAACCTCAGGCCATGATATTTTCGTTTCTATTAATTCCTTTCTCAATGACCAAGATCTTTCATGGAAAGACTGGTTGGTTGGTTCTTAAGTTTAGGGGCTGCGACAACGCGGTCATGTAGCCCCGTGTACTTTGGTGTGTGTAGAATCTGTCTGATAACCGGTGTTAATTGTGATGACTGTATTAGTGCGTGTTATCTGTTTTTAATTCAAGTAAGGACTGCAGTCTTTTGAATTTTTCAAGTAGTTCCGACTTTTGCTGCCAAACGCCACCGTTAATGACTACTAGTTCAGAACTTAGCTACCAGACGCCACCGCAGTCGGCTCTTGGCAACGAACGTAGGAACCTAAGAGCGTTGTTTACATTCTTAACCTATACAATTTAGCTTCACACAGGTGTAATTAGTGGAAGGTTCTTTAACATGCCATAAATCTATGACATGGGACCGCCGGATTTACTTCCCCTCCGAAGGAAGGCATACTGAGGGATTTTTAACTCTCTTAAAAAATCCGACGACTTCGGCCGGCATGGAAAGACTGTTGTGGTATATGTACAGATGGTGCACAATCTATGTCTGGGAAATTTAAAGGTTTTTACTGCCAGAGCTCAAGATTTTGCTGCAGTGTTTAACGAAGTTGTGAAAATGGTGAACTACATCAAGTCTCGACATTTAATGTGCAGGATTTTTAAACAGTTATGTCTCGCAACGGATGCACCTCATACCTCTTTGTTACTTCATACAGAGTAAGGTAGTTGTCGCGGGGTCGTGTATTGAAGCAGTTTCTTGAACTTAGAGAACAGGTGAAAACTCTTTTTAAGGATGAAAATCAAGATACATTTTATGAGCTGTTACTAACTGATTCTTGGTGCTTGGAACTGTCGTATCTGGCAGATACTTTTCATAAACTGAATTAACTGAATGTTTCAATGCAGGGTAGACAGGAAACAATAATTTCCTCAACCAATAAAATGAAAGATTTTAAAAGAAAACTTAGTTCTTGGAAGTCTGCAGTTCAGAAAGGAGATCTTTCAAACTTTCTTCATCTGGCAGTAGTTAACGATCTGGGTAAGCTGAAAGACCGCATTTGTGATCACTTATCAAGATTGCAAGATGCAATAGATACATACTTTCCATCTATTTCCACTATGAATGTCAACTGGGTTGTCTCACCATTTGATTTCATAGATAGTACGAGGAAATAGATTTCACTGGTTGCGAACGAGATGAATTTATTGATCTTTGTGCCGATTCCACACTCAAAGGTAAGTTCACCAAGAGTGAGGCGTCGGTGGCTACTTTTGGGCTTCAGCGGAGAGAGTAGTATCCTAACCTAATGAAGAAAGCAATTAACACACTTTCGCCCTTTCCAAAATCCTATCTATGCGAGCAAGCCTTCTCTGCTCTGGTGACAATAAAATCCAAAGCAAGAAATAGACTGAATAACCTTGAGGATGATTTGCGTGTTTCATTGTCAACTGCAAGGCCCGATATCACGTACCTGTGCTCTAAGCATCAATCACAAGTTTCATATTAACGATTTATCGAACAAAATTATTGATGTATTTTTACTCACTGACTGTAGTAAAGTTGACTGTATTATGTTATGGTGTACGTTACTTATTATAAAATATTTCAATAAATTTACATATGAAACATAATTCTTTTTTTTTATTCAAGGTAGGGTGCCCCTACTGTCGACCAAAGTATTATGTGCACTCGAGTTTGAAGGTTGTTTGTGAAGTAACCAATAGACCTACATAAAATCCAATAACATCATCATTTTCATCGTTCTATTGTACGTTAGTTCATGTAGGTTTGTAATTTTTAATTTATATTTTAATATTTTTTATCGCAGTTGGAACACAAAATGTGCCCATTTTTAAGCGTGTTTCAACCATGCGTCACATTTAAGAATTATTATCTTAAAACTCCGTCATCAGATCGAATGCAAATTTTAACACAATATACATCGGAATGTTGTATAACTGGTTTATTAATTTCAAAATTTTGTGTGTCCAAGAAACAAAGTTATCATTTTTGTAAGGTAACGTTTTCTCGGCTCGGGGTGGTTGGAAAATATAGCTCTTGGTCGCATTGTAATCCATATTCATCAATAAGTTATGGTTTATGACTGTGAAATACGTAAATTAATTCACTTATTTTATATCGGTTTGTGTTTGTTCGTGGAAATAAGGCATTATTCACCAGCCAGCCGCTCAGGGGTAAGCTGTACTGCGTTGATGAGATGGAGCCCATAACTGCCGAGCGAGGCGAGGTCGTATTTCCCCGTTCCAATATAAACCGATATAAAATAAGTGAATTAATTTACGTATTTTAAAGTCATACAGCATAACTTTTTGATGTATAAGGAGTTCTACGCGACCAAGAACTACATATTCCAACCACCCCAAGCCGAGAAAACGTTACCTTACACAAATGATAACAACTTTGTTTCTTGGACACGCAAAAATTTGAAATTAATAAACCAGTTATACAATATTCCGATGTATATTGTGTTAAAATTTGGATTCGATCTGATGACGGGTTTGTGAGATAATAATTCTTAAATGTGACGCATGGTTGAAACACGCTTAAAAACGGGCACTTTTTGTGTTCCAACTGCGATAAAAAATATTAAAATATAAACTAAAAATTCCAAACCTACATGAACTAACGTACAATAGAACGACGAAAATGATGATGTTATTGGATTTTATGTATGTCTATTGGTTACTTCACAAACAACCTTCAAACTCGAGTACACATAATACTTTGGTCGACAGTAGTGTTTAATGTTATTCCCAAGGGTGCCGTGAACTTCAAAAGGTTGGTAAACTTTGCTCTAGACTGTGGTCGTGTGGACTGGCATGATGAGTCAGGGCGGGAGGGAGACGGAAGCTGCGATAGCAAAGGTGTTGAAGGAGAGGGTAAGGCAGGTGGCCGAGCGCTCTCTTGCCCAAGACCTTGTCTTACCGCTGTGTGTGTACGCGCGTGTGTGTATGTGTGTGTGACTGATTCAACCTGCGTTTTGTAGAGTCTGAAAGGTACAATCACCACGGGTATATCGCTGAACCAATTTTCTTTGTCGAACTTTTCTACTGCTCAGAATAAGAGCCACATCAAATTAATAAAACTTTGAAGTTAATATAACAATTTTTTCTCACTAAAAATGGTATTCAAATCTGAAGAGGTTAATACAAAATTTGAATTTCGTAATAAGAATTGTTCCTATTGCAGGTACTACTACAGGGGTTGTTGTACATAAATTTCTGTGTCTTCCGATTATTAGTTTCGTCGTGGAGATTGTACCTTTAACGCTCAAAATAGCCACTTTGAAGCCATGTCCTCAGCAAACGAGCCGTCGTTATTTTCTTCAAAACGCATATAATATCTCACAAAGACCAACATTAGAGATTAAGAGTAAAAATAAAAATAAAAATAAAATTTCAATTTTGGACCGCACAGCCTTAACTGTTGGGATAGGGCTTACCCGATCTAGCATCTCTGCAATACCCTTCACTATTGAGATCTGGTCGGTGCTAGGGGCTGGCAACGACCAAGCGGACGAGCGCTCCTAGAAGGCTGGCGCGCTACGCTTTCTCAGTCAGTTCACAATACTGTAACTTACTATGAGATTTCCTGAATTATTAAAGAACAGAATTATGAATTTTTATACATATAACAGGAAACATACAGCTTTTAATACTAAAAATATTATCGCGGTATTAATTGTTTTTCATGAAT
Source organism: Meconema thalassinum (assembly GCA_946902985.2). Classification (NCBI taxonomy): domain Eukaryota; kingdom Metazoa; phylum Arthropoda; class Insecta; order Orthoptera; family Tettigoniidae; genus Meconema; species Meconema thalassinum. The sequence goes on from OX336388.2 coordinate 673,675,882, forward strand.
TAATCTGGTCGTTGTGCAACACTGCAACCTTATTACCGGCCGCCACTGCCGCACCATAAGAAATGTTGAACGTCTGCGATAAGGTTCGCACACGTTGATCTTGCAAAATTGCTGCCTCAATGGCTCGGACATTCTGCGGGGTTGCAGCTGTTACCGACCGCCCGGAGCGTGGCTAATCACTAAGGTTCACACGAACCTCTTGGAAGAATGAACACACCTGGAGACATTGCTACGGTCCATACAGTCGTCACCATACACGCCACGCTTGTCCCTGTGAATTTCACTCGGTTTATGCCCTTTGGCCCACAAATATCGAACTAAACTTCGCTGCTCTTCACAAGTTGACGACAGTAACATGCGCGCCATGTTTGTTTCGTAGTTCAGGCTTCTCTCACTAAAGCTGCACATAAAAACAAAATACCCTCTCTAGCGCAAACTTCAAACCAGTGTATCGCCGTGAAATTTCAACATTCCAGCTGCAAAACCGGGGGAGAAAAAAATGATCGTTCGTTATCCGATCTGCCCTTGTATGTACATATAATATTGCTATGGACTATTGAGAAAGGAAAAAATGAAGGGATGACATTTTTTTTTCTCGTCAAGTGAGCATCATCAGATCCAAATTTACAAGACAAATGGCTCTACAAAACACTACCAAACATACAGTGACACCCACATGTTCTCCAAAAACAATAAAATTAAATTAAAAGCCTGTCAGAAAACTTAATAGGTGTGGTAATTATTACTATTAAATATTAAGGCATTCGTCCTGTCGCTCTCTACGGCACGGAGTGCTGGCCATCTACTAAGGAAGCAGAACGTCGCCTATGTGTCATGGAGACGAAGATGCTTAGATGGTCAGCAGGTTTCACTAGGCTGGATCATATTTCAAATGATGCCATCAGAAATCGGTTTGGTGTTGCTCCAATCGGGAAAAAAATGCAGGAAAACCGTCTGAGATGGATTGGACAGGTGCTGCGCGCAGAGGGCGACACAATGACTAAAGCAGCTTACACACTGGATGTGGCAGGAAAGAGGCCCAGAGGGCGACCAAGGCAACGGTGGGCCGATACACTGCACAATGATCTAAAGGCAGTCAATCTTCATCCAGACATGGCCCATGACCGAGGGAAATGGAGACTACGATCCCACATAGCGGACCCTGCCACAAGGTGGGACAAACGCTAAAGAAAAAGAAGAAGAAGAAGATTAAGGCATTAAGCACCTGAAAAATAACTATTTATTTTAATGTTGCAAAACTCAGAAATGACGATCCCATAAACAAAACAGTCTTCCTCCCCCAACTAATGTATGAAGGTGCAGCTACTATATCTGTGATACATTTAAGCAATAAGGCCCTAACTACAGTATAATTGTAAACTAATATGCCAAAATGACCTACAAGTACTCTGCTGGGATGATAGTAAAAAGCTATAACTACAACATAGGAAATAGTGTTTGTCTACTATTAATGTCTTGAAAGATCTGATGTGGATTGTTGTTGTTTGAGTCTTCAGTCTTTTGACTGGTTTGATGCAGCACTTCACGCCTCCCTGTCCTGAGCTAATCGTTTCATCTCTACATAGTTACGACACCCTACATCCGAGGCAATCTGTTTATCATATTCTAACCTTGGTCTACCTCTACAGTTCTTGTCCTCGACCCTTCCTTCCATAACTAAGCTTGCTATTCCTGGGTGTCTTAGTATGTGTCCTACCAACCTATCTCTTCTCTTCATTACTAGTCGCCAGAAACAACTCTCCTCTTCCACTCGTCTTAATACCTCTTCGTTTGTCACCCTATCTACCCATCTGATCTTCATCATTCTCCTGTAACACCACATTTCAAACGCCTCAATTTTCTTCTTTTCTGCTGCTGCTGCTGATGTGGATACGTATCCGAATATGGAAAGTGTACAGGCTGCTCAGACAATTACTTTTAATAATACAGTAGTTTGTCGCTCGTGGGTTACCTGTGCGTTGTGATGAATGTGAAATGATGATGGATATTTCATAAACACACAGTCTAGAGAAAATTACCACTCTACTGAGGAATATACAGTAACACCCCAATCTGGATTGAACTGACAGGGTGACTTTCAGCTTATTTCCTATAAAAAGGCACGGTGTTACGCCAAGTGCAGTGGCTGATATGTGCATCTCAGCTCACCCCTCCATGCCTACCTTCGGCATGTTGCACAGAGTGCAAATAAGCACTACAGACCTACATGATGAAGAGTATTTGGATTGCTCATAATAAGACCTGATCTGTATTCTTCTTAAATTGCAAATAGGCCTATAAGCTGGGAAATAGATTGTAGTTCTTAACCGCATATCACCATGAGATAGGAATTCTGGTTCTGTGTAGTGCTTCAAAAATTACTTCTTGTCATATTTCCTTTACATTTTCGAAACCTGATGATATAGAAGAAAATAAAATGTAATAATTCTGTATTGTTTTACGACATCATTAGCCAAGACAATGTCTGTTGAAAGTGAGAGTATAGGTAGATGCCGTTCGGCTGCGACTTGAATGTGAGGTGGAGGATGGCAGCTGGCCCTGGCGTGCTATAAATCTGTTCGCACCGTGCTGGCCCAAATTGCAGGTTGCAGGCTATTGTTAGACGGAAACACTGCAATCAGGGCTGTCAGACATGGAGTGAAGTGGAAAATTGCTGGGTACACAACCGCTTGGTAATTGTCTCTCGCCTGGCGTGTGCGTTTTCTCATCACTGACTTAATCAGTGTATTACTGTACGCCCATATAGCTAAGTATCAAGTGACTGCAAAATATAGCTGCACAATTGAAGGGTTCCATCTAAGAACGTTCCAAGTGACAGAACGTTACATAGTTTTTGTAAGGTACGGAAATGAACGATTAATGTGGATAGATTTGGAAAACTCAGGAACTCGGATCAGAATTGTTTCAGTCGATTCTATCCACCATCAACAGTATGGGATTGCCACCTATGCCAAATCCAGTCTTACGGGAGTTCAAGTTGTTGAATCAAGTGCCAAGGATCTCTTCTCTATTGACGTCAGAAAAGTTGGATGGCGCAGCCACGCGGTAGAATGTTGAAGCTGTAACATTGTGACTGGTGAGGTTTATTTTCATGGTGAAACATTGATGTCGTGATGGAAACAGAAAGGAATTTGTCAAATTCGAGGAGGTACTGCTCTGTATACGGTTGCAAATCGTATAAAATGGGTACGAAATCTCTTCACTACTTTCCTGTACAATAAGTTCAGAGAGAAAGATGGGATACGGCGCTGTCAATTGGAAAACGTGTTACACGTTACATGACAGTGTGCAGTCTGAATTTTTGTGAAGACGACTTCTTTCCACAGCGTAAGCACCGGTACTGTTGATTATTGATAGTTATTGTCTCTAATTTGTATTCACAAAGATTTAGCTACATCAAAAATACTGATAAACTTGTAGCCTAATACTTCTGTGCCGTACATAGAACCGAATGTAATCCGCTCTTCGTAAACTTATTTTAGGGGTTCTTCCGATTGAAAATAGTCGAATGGTTAGAAAACTTAAGAAAAATGCTGTTCCTAGCCTTAATTTGCCAGAGAATTTATATTCTTGCCTTTGAACAGCAAGTATGTAGCTCAATATTTGCAATATTGAAGTATGATTTGGCTTAAATTGTGTTTTTGTCTATGATCTCCCTACTGTTGAATTTAGTTAATTAATGTGTAAAATCTTAGTTTTAAGTACCGGTTTGGAAACCCATCATCCCAGGCAGGCCGGTAACACCTATACTACTCAGGCAGATAGGTCACTTAGCCGTAATTTAGAAGTTATAGTGATGTTAAGTATACATATGCGGTAATGTAGCAGGAGACCTGATCGGCCTAGGCTACTCTAACTTTAATTAGTTCCCATTTCAGGGTTTTTCGGTTTTGAGTGCGAATAGTTGGTTTGAAAGTTGTACAACAGTAAGGAGAGTATGTTTTGTATAGGTTTTAATTGGTATTATGGTTTATGTCGAGCTGAGGAGTGAATTTGATTTGGCTTAAAGTGTAGTTTTAGATCTGTTCCGTTTGCTTATGACAAGTTCAAATGGAGACTCCAGCTTTGTTAAATATCTGTATTTCAAATATTTAATTGAATATATATTGATAAAGAGGATGCCTCCATTTTAACTTGTCTGTGGCAAGAGATTAATAAATTTATATTCTTGCCTTTGAACAGCAAGTATGTAGGTCAAGATTAGCAATATTGAAGTATGATTTGAGCATGCCAAGTAACGCTTCTTTGAACCCAAAACATTAATGCAAATTCAGGGTTGCTGGATTCAATTTATTATCAGGGAGTCGTCCATTGTGTTATGTGAGATATATATATTATGAAATTAATAAAAACATCGACACCGCTAGGCTCCCAAGTACAGGCTTCATGTATGTAACAGCAGACAGTAAATTAACTATCTACAGGTGGGTAATATTTTTAACTGGTAGTAATTAAGCACTGCATTTAAATCATACTAATATATAAAAATGAGATGGTGTGTGTCTGTCTGTCTGTCTGTCTGTCTGTTACTCAATAACTCAAAAACCACTGGTCCGATTTAAATGAAATTTTGCATGGATGTAGCTGATTTACCAGGTTTACATATAGGATAATTTTGATTTCGAAATTTTGCACTATTAAAAAATGGCGACCATTTTAGTGACGTCATTAGACCCTTTGGTTTCAAAATTTCATATTTCCACATCAAATAAAAAGAGAACGGTAGGAAATAGCAAACTTTTGATGGCACATACGAGCTTTGAAATTTAATTTCATATCCGAAAGGTCCTTATCACTTTTCGTGTATCTCCAACAGTTAGCGAGTAAAACCGACATTTGTCACGTCACTACACCCTTTGGTTTCAAAATGTCATATTTCCTTTTCAAATAAAAAGAGAACGCTAAGAAATAGCAAACTTTTGATGGTATACATCAGCTTTAACATTTAATTTTCTATCCGAAAGGTCCTTATCACTTTTCGTATATCTCCAACGGTTAGCGAGTAAAACCAAAATCTGTGCAATAAAACACGGTCAACACCGAGCGGTGCAGTATATCTCTCTATATATAAAAATGAAAATTTGAGTGTTTTTCTCTGAATTTCTACGGAAATTTGAGTTGTTTACACGTTTCAGACTGTTTTATGATGGATGCGCGCGATTTTTTTTTTGTCTGTCTGTTCGTTTTTTTGTTTGTCTGTGGACAAATTTGTTCCCTTATAACTCAAGAACGGTTGGGTGTATCAACGTAAAATTTGGTACAGATATCCATCAGAGGCACGACACTAATCATTGATGTAACTCTTCTCCGTACCTCTCATAAAAGGGGGCCTACCCCCTTAAAATACATGCTGAAGGACGAGACAAAACTCATTTTCAGCCCCTCAATGTGAGAGACAAAACTCGGGTCCCCGAAAACCACATTTCAGGACCAAAGGCCGACCGTTTTTGAGATATTCCCAGAAATCTAATTTAATTTAATAAACTAATGAACGAATGAAAGCCAGTAACCATGCCAACGGATTCTCAGAGGTCCCATCTATTGCTGTAAGACGCAATGCAATTCCATTAATTACATTAGTGTTAAAGTTTGCAAACGGCTAGAAGGCTATCACGGAACCAAAGCCGTAAAATTCATCAATACGTTTAACGCGCTTAAGGAGATCAAGGGGTACTCTAGAATTTTTTCACGCGATTTACACCTGCGGGTGTGGTACGGCAGGTCTATTATATTCCTATCCCCATATTATTCATTCATTCATTCATTCATTCATTCATTTCGTATAGGCCATCTATGGACCGCGTCATTCCAACCGTCTCCTACTGGCTTTGATGTTTGCCCTGTACGCCCGCATTCGTTCTCGGTGGACTTCCTTCCGTTCCTGGGTCCAAATCTTTCCCGTTTTCTGCTTCGGTTTTTCTTGGAAACCTTTACAAGCTTGAAGTTTCCCTTTGAGTGGGACGCACTCCTGAATGTCTGTTGGTGTAATCCCCACTTCTTTCAGATCTTTATCCAGTTCAATGAACCAGGCCCATTTTGTTTCCTCTCCTGAAAGTAAGTTATGTTGCGGTTGGTCAATCTCGCTGGGCTCATTCGTTTCACATGCCCAACAAATGGTAACCTTCTCTTCCGGATGACGTTGCTTATCTTCTCACATGAGTATATAGGTCATGGTTATGCCGTCTTCTGTATTCCCCATTGTCTTTGATGGAACCCAATATCTTTCTCAACATTTTTCTTCCTTTGGCCTCCAGTTTCTCGACCAAGCCTTTTTTGTTCATCGTGAGGCATTCAGAAGCATGCAAGACTTCCGGACGGATGACACTGCAGTAATGTTTTAGTTTTGCGTTGAAGGATATTGACCTTTTCATATAGATGTCCTTAGTTAAATGGTAGGCCATTTCCATTTTGCTCAAGCGCGATGTGAATGCTTCTTTCTCTGATAATATCCCTTCCCTGACCCGTCCTGAAAAGAAAAGTAGGCTACATGGCCATTGGCTGAATAAAAAAAAATAAAAAAATAGCTGTTATAATTTCTCCCTATATTATATTATTATTAGTATTATATTATGGCGTAAATGACGAGACAAAGCCCCTCGGTGCCAGCAACAAAACTCGGGGGCCCTAAAGGGTCCTCGAAAACTACATTATAAGGCTCTAAATCCAACAGTTTGTGAAATATTCCCAGAAAACTAATTTAATTTAATTTAACAAACTAATGAAGGAATGCAAATCGGTAACCATGAGAACATTATCTCATGGGGTGGCATACAACTTTCCATCTATTTCTGTAAGAAGCAATGACACTCCATTTATTACATTTCTGTGAAAGTTTGCAAATGGCCATAAGGTTATCACGGAACCAACGTAGACCGTATAATTCATCAATGCAATTAAGTGGGTGAAGGGGTAACCTAGAATTGTTTCATGCAATTTTCACGTTCGACATATAGTACAGAAGGTCTATTATATCTCCAAACAGCAACATTATTTTCAAAAATTCCTGAATTGAACTAGCATTTTTGCGGCTTTTAGGAATTTGGGCAATTTGAGTCTAGAGAACCTGAATTTTCATGCACCACAAGCCTTTATAATTTATGAAAGGGGTCTTCCTGTGTATGGGCACTTAGCACAACGTAGAGGGTCAGTTTTTATGTGACGTGTATTGTGTTTCGTCTACAAGACTTTCAATTGTATTTCACGTCAGGAAGTACACCTTAGGAAATTTAGTCTGAGAGCACATTTTAACTTTTTTTTTGTCGACATACGGGTTCATCATAAGGATGATTTTATTTGATACTGTGTGGTAGATATACCCATATTTGGATATCTGGGTAATATGTTGTAGACAATAGAATTGTCTGTCTGTCTTTCTGTGTATCTTTATGTACGCCTATACCTCGTGTTCGGATGCTTGGTGCATCTTAAAATTAGGTATGGTAACCATGAGAGTCAATACACCAATCATTTATAAAACTCTTCACCGTACTTTTCATACAGTAGAAGGGTGGATATAGAGAAAAACTTCTCAATATATGCTAAAATATGCGTAATATAAAAATTATCCTACAAGGACGACCAAAGCATATGTTGCGCTTCTCAATGTGAGACAGATAATTCGGGAATCTATAAAGGGTCTCCGAAAACTACATTTTAAGGGCCTTAAATTAACAGTGTGTGTGATATTCCCAGTAAACTAACTTCGTTCTGATAAACTTGATGGAATGACAAACCGCTAACCATTGCACAGTAGATCAATTGATAATGTCTGGTGTTAACTACGAACACCGTTCGAAGAACGGGTACTTCTGCTAGTTGATTATAAAAATATTTCTATCAATAAAAGAAAATATGTAGTATTTTTCCATAATAAATTAGAAACCATAACAAACGCACACCCTATCACTGTCTTGATTACTTCTCGTCACTATCTCGCCGCCATATTGCAAACAGCTGACCGTAAGCTCCTCCCCCGTTTCGGACGTCAATAGTTATGTAGGTTAATAACCTAACATTTGTTAACGTGTATAAACCTCCTAGAATCAGTTGGCCACCTAGCATTTTGCCCACCTTCAGCCATCCCTGCATTTACACTGGAGATTTTAACAGCCATCATACTAACTGGCGATATGACACTGGTGATGACGATGGTGAGGCATTATCTCAGTGGGTTGTAATATCCGATCTGCACCTTGTTTTTTATGCGAAAGACAAGGACACTTTCCAATCTACTCGCTGTAGAAGAGACTACAAACCTGACCTAACATTTGTGTCCAAGGATTGCTTTGATCAGCCTCTCAGTATCACACGTACAATATTGTCGAGTTTCCCAAGCAGCCAGCATCGACCAGTTCTGTTGGAAGCAGGTATGAAGATACCCCTGGTGACCTCAGTACGATTACCTTTACAGATGGAATTTTAATTGTGCAAACTGGGATAAATTCTCTAAAGATCTTGACCAGAAGCTGTCTCTTATAAATCTAGAACCAACTACCAGCAACTATGACGTATTCGTAGCTTGGCCATTTCAACTGCCAAATCAAACGTTCCGAGAGGTTTCAGAAAATATTATGTGCCTGGTTGGAATACAGAAAGTGAGGCTCTGTATGAAGAATATAGAACAACAGGTAGTCATGAAGTAGGTTCACAGCTTCTACAGTCATTAGACAAGAATAGGAGAGAAAAGTGGGAAGCAACAGTGAAAGACATGGACTTGGCAAAATCGAGCAGGAAAGCTTGGAGAGTCTTGAATCGACTTACTGGAAAACATTATTGTAAAAAGCAGTGCACTAACTTGAGTCCAGATGTCATAGCAAATAGAATGGTTGAAGTCACCCGACCCAAGAGAGGATAAATGCCGTACGAAAATTGTGAAGCGTAAGCTCACCGATCTCAAACATGGATCACAGAAGAATGAGGATCGGTCTAGGCCATATTCTATTCAGGTAGACTAGTTGAAGCTGCTATCAAAATGCTGAAGACCGGTAAGGCTGCTGGCCCAGATAATATCAACAAGGAATTCCTTCGATATATCGGCCCATATAGTATAAAGTGGATCACTTCTCTTTTTTTCTTACATCCTTCAGACTAACAAACTGCCAAGGCAGTTTAAACGATCAAAGGTGATAGTCATTCTGAAACCAGGAAAGTCGGAGCAGAGACCTGAAAACTACCGTCCGATAACACTTGTTAGTTGAATTTATAAACTCCTGGAACGAGTCCTCCTCACTAGGATTGCACCACTCATTGAAGATGTAATCCATCCAGGACAAGCTGGTTTCAGAAGAAATCGTAGCTGTACTGATCAAGTTTTGGCTCTTACCACTCACATCGAGGCAAGCTTCCAAAATAAGTTAAATTCATCAGCTGTCTTTATTGACTTGACAAGTGCATATGATACTGTCTGGCGACATGGACTAATTCTTAAAGTGCTGGAAGTAATTCCTTGCTTGGAAATTGTAAACCTAATTTCCAGAGTTTGTATTATTATTATTATTATTATTATTATTATTAGCGTATGTTGTTACAATTGACAATCGGGTCACAAAATAGAGGTTGCAGTATTCCTAGGTGATTCTAAAAGTCGTAAAAGAAAATTAAATAACGGTTTGCCACAGGGATCAGTATTGGCCCCAGTTCTCTTCAACCTCTACACCCATGACTTACCATAAACCTCAGCTAATAAGTTTATCTATGCAGACGACATTGCACTGGTAGCTCAAAGCAGAAATTTTGAGGATGGAGAAGGTATTCTTTCAGCAGACTTGGACAAAATGGCAACATTCTTCAAGTCTTGGCGATTGATCCCAAGCACTTCTACTAAAGTACAAACCTTTCCCGAAATATCTAGGAGACACCCTGGACCGAACTCTGAGCTACAAAGAACATCTCACCAAGCTCTCTCACAAAATCACTACAAGGAATAACATCCTATAGAAGGATTGTGGTAGTTCATGGGGAGCCTCGGCCGACTGCTTAAGATTAACGGGTCTACTCTGCAGATGAATACTGTGCCCCTGTATAGCTGGAAAGTGCACATGTGCATAAAGTGGATACTAAGTTGAATGAAACCACGCGCTGCATAACTGGTACTGTAAAGTCTACACCTCGCCACTGGTTACCCGTTCTTAGTCATATCCCACTACCCCACCTGAGGAGAAAATGAGCTCTGCTGAGAGAAGCAAAGAAGATCCGGCCATCTCCCTCATTACCAGTTCACCAGGAATTTTGTTACCCATCGCCACAACGATTTCGACCTAGGAGACCAGCAAGTTTATTGGCCGGCCAACTCTTGAGGGACAATTATAACCTAAACCGGAGCTGGCGGGAAGAGCGGCCAAATTCAACATCTGGTACTAGTGCTCATGAGATAAATCCAACTCGGAAAATGAATGGATTTGACCTCCCAAGAAATTATGGTGACGCCTCAACAGACTGAGAACTGGGCATGGACGCTGTAATTTCTTGCGCCATAAGTGGGGCTGGATGGATTCTCCAATGTGTGAATGCAGTGATGAGGAGCAGACCATGGACCATGCCATCCAGCGCTGCCCTCTTCATGCCTACTCCGGAAGTCCAAGCGACCTGTTTCATCTTTCAGAAAGTGCTGTTGTTTGGTTGAAAAACTTGGACCTGGACCTATGAATTCCTTGTCATAATCACTATAAGAAATAAATGGGAGGAATTTGGAGATAGATTAGAAATGTTAGGTTAAGTGGCAGGAAAATCTTTTTGGAGTGTTATAATGAATACTAGAAATGGTGGAAAACATAAATGAGTAGTGTTTTGGATAATTATGAGAAATTCACTGTATATGCTCAGAAAGTACTGGGAAGATGGCAAGAATACTTCGAAAACTTGCTGAATGTAAATTGAGACTTATCTCTCAAAGTGGCAGATTTTGATATTACGCAGGAGGAGAATGAGGACGGGTACAGTATCTCTGTTTAGTAAGTCAAGAGGATGGAAAATTAACTACAATGTCACAGAGTGGCAAGAGTAGATGAAATTCGACCAGAAATGGTTAAATATGTTGGGAAACCAGGGATGAAATGGTTGCATACGATGATCGAATTGGCATTGACTTTAGGAAAGGAAACTGGAAGGTGGGAGTATGTATTAATGTTGAAATGTTTGAAGCTAATTTTCAGTGTTGCCTGTGTAATCAATCAACAGAATTGCTCTTTAGTCGGCCAATACAAGTTATAATGCCCAAATATATTGGGCGGGAAGTGACAATTATTTAACACCCTATTATCTGAAAGAAATATTACATTTATATTTATATATTAACACACCTTTCTAACAAATGGTGGGGTTTAATTGAATGATATGTTTTGATCACAAACGGTCGCTGCCCACCAACAACAAGCTGCTAAAAGTACGGCATTATCTTAACAAGTGCAGCTACTACTGCTGATAAATACTAAAGTATTAAGCACCCGAAAAACCTATTTATTTTAATATCTATAAGATTGCAAGACTGAAAAATTATAAACTGTATCCCTACACCACCTAATATATGAAGGTGTAACTGCTATTGCTGTGATACGCTAAAGCGTCAAGCCCCAAACTAGAATGTAAACAAATATGCAGAAATTGTCTACGAGTACTCTGCTGAAATGATGGTAAAAAGCTAGAACTGTAAAATATTGTAAGTAAGCAGTGTTTGTGTACTAATACTCTATTGAAATATCTGAATTGTGTTATGTCCTCAAGCTGCTCTGGCAACAACTGTTCTCTGTTAAATTCGACAACCTCTATGTGGGATGGCTAAGACATTTTATTGGTAAAACAGATTCCCAAATTATATATTTTTTCATGAATTCGTGTTTTGCTAGGTGAGCAATCTCTATTTTCATACCTACACTACAAAATTAAAAAGTTTGTAACCTTGTATAACAGGCTGTTCCAGCCGAACAGCTCACCCGTGAGCAGCTGAGTACTCGCCGCCTTGTGTGTGTAAACCTGCAATATGCTATACAGCTCTGCTGTAGTGGCGGCGTTACTAAGCGGTGGGTACATCAAGATTGGCAGGAAACGCATGAACTTGTGTTATGACCTTCGCCCAGTGACGTTTTGGCTATCACCCCCAGTCCCTCTCCAACCGTGCTCCGAGCATTACTGCTGAGTACTCGCGTGTACGCATACTCAAACTCGTGGATTTGAAACAGCCTGTTGTATAATATAGCTTCAAATTTTAAATAATTCGTTAACTTGCAGTTTTACAGAGTGGATCAGTACCGGCGCTGGAAGAGAAAACAAAATCTAGCACTTTCTTTGGAGTTCTTTGATCTTTACAACAGCTTGCTGTGATTTTACTAGATTTTCACAATAAGTTTTCGGTGTTTTATACCAATATTCCTGTCAAGTCAATTTATTCTGGTTCTGGCGAACACTGTTTATAAGTTGTATTCACACATTTTATATTATACTAGCTGAAGTACCCGTGCTTCGCTACGGGTCATACATAAATTGAAATGTGAAGGTGACAGTTAAAACAGGGGATAGGCAAGGTGCTGCGCGGAGGGAGAATAAGGATGGAACATTTTGTCCAGCTACAACGCTTGGCATTGACCTTGTTTTATAGCACACAATTAGGTTTTACTCGCTAACAGTTGGAGATACACGAAAAGTGATAAGGACCATTGTGATAGAAATTTAAATTTTAAGCGTAGTATTTGCCATCAAAAGTTTGCTATTTCTTAGCGTTCTCTTTTTATTTGAAATTGAAATATGTTTGAAACCAAAGGGTGTACTGACGTCACTTAAATGGTCGCCATCTTTAAATAGTGCAAAGTATTGAAATCAAAAGTAGCCTATATATTAACCAGGCAAATCAGCTACTTCCATGTAAAATTTCATGTAAATCGGACCAGTGGTTCTTTGGTGATCGAGTAATACATAGACACATACCATCTCACTTTTATATATTAGTATGGATGTAGTTTTTTTTTATGTACGAAAAACGTAATTTGAAAGCACCCATGTTTAAGTACAAAAGGAGCCTGGTCATGGCTTCTAATGATTACTATGATAATTATTGGTGATGTACGTTACCTGTAGGTTTGCTACGGTACTGTATCTGTTGTGGGCAGTGAAGGAGGTAATGTTCTGTACAAATTATTTAACTCGGCCTCTCAGGAGGCTACACGACAAAAAAAATACCCTTATAGTCATGTCTTAAGTAGAAAAGAGGGAATGTTCACTGCGTGGTTAATCATTTTAGGTTACTGTTTCATTTTGGTTGCTACTCAGGGGCGTATATATGGGGGGGGGGGGGGGCTCCCCCCGAAATTTTTGTCACATATATTATTTGTTTATAAATTAAAACATTAGAAACCAATATAATCATGTACTATTGTTACTAAGTGACGTATGGCAACGTTGCAAAGCAAGGCGAAGGTAGAGCGATGTGAACAGTGTGACAATCAGTTTGCTCTGATCTTATGTGTAACAACATAACCTCTTATTACTCTCCAATGCCGTCGCTCTTATGAACGAACCAAGAACAGCAACAAGTGCCCTTGAAGCGTGTGACCAAAGTTTTTTCCCTAACTTTTATACCCTTATCAAACTTTTGGCAAATTTGCCTCTCTTTGTAGCTACTGGTACTGCCGAACGGAGTTTGAGTTGGTTGAAAACATACTTAAGAAATTCTACTTCTTAAAACAGACTCAACGGTCTAGTATTGTCATCTATTCACACAGACATACATCTCACTGACGATGAAGTTATGAACCGATTTGGCAATGCTTCAAGAAACCTTGACTTTATATTATAGTGTGAGTTGTAAATCAAAACAGTAACATTAATTCTTTCCATGTAAATACTTTCAAGAGAGCAAGATGGTTGTATTAATAAAATAGTATCATAAAATGGTCTTAGTTGTGTTTGACATTAACGAAACATAAAACATCACAACAAATTGGTTGAAAAAGTGATGCCAGATAGCCTTAAAACTCATCATTTTGCACCAAATTATTGAAAAGTTTCCCGGGGAGAACCCCGGCCCCCCTATTCGTTGGCCCTATACCGTGCCCCCTAACCGCCGGTTGAGCACACCCCGAAATAAAATTCTATATACGCCCCTGTAAAACAAATTATTCTGGTTCTGTTAGTCTTAGTCAAGTCTTATCACAGTTACTGCATTCCTGATTTGTAATACAAAAGATAGCCGGTACAGGTTAACAATGTCAACAATTAAAGCAAAGCAGCATAAAAACATTAGGATTAATAAACATATTAGTAGTAGAACACACCTTAACGGAGACTATAACACAACAATGCAATATATTGCGCGTGATACCTTCCGTCATAAGGTAAAGATTCAAAATCTCCCGTAACAGCAGCGGCATCAAGAGTATGACATTAGACCCAAAATGTCAAATTTAGACGACCACGTGGATTAGCGGCTAACATTCTCGGCTGTCGCCTTGGAAGTCCGTTTGAATCCGGCTCTGCCAAGAAATTTTAATTCTGGTCTGAGAGCTGGAAAGGGGTACACTGCGCCTCCCGTGGCAAAACTTGGAAGATGTTTCCGTGGTTTCCCACTTCTACTCGAAGCAAACACAGGGATAGTTTCTAACTGAAGGCAACCTCATTTTTAATCCTCACCTGAATTACAAATACACACACTACTACAGCAATCACAGTAACACTGGTTATCAGAAAAAATTATACACACTTAAGTTCATGGGGCTACATGGCCATGATATCGCCAAGCCTCTAAATCAATCAACAATAACAGAATCATTTAAGCTCATTTAATCTTAATACTAAGTTTCGTGATGATATCTATAGCCGTTGTTACGTTAGGTCGCGTGCAGGGTTAGCCGATGTATTTGTTTTTATTATTATTTTAATTCCCTACATCGACCCCTGTTAATAAAATTTAAAAAAAACCTACGTATTCAGATTTTTAAGGCGTTCAGATTCCTAATGTTCTTATCGTGGTTTGGATAGAAAATGGAGGCCCTTGACCTGGTGATTACGTCTTGACTGTAGTCATGGAGAAAATGAAGTAGCATGGCCCCTTACAGAGACAGGTGGAAACCTGGTGATCACTTATTGAGGTAGTGTTGCCGTTGAGAAAATTGAGTGGCATGGCCTCTTACCGAGTTAGAATGAAACTTGGTGGACCCGTCTTGTGCTACTGTTGCCATATAGATGGCCGGCCTTGCCGTTCCTTCATAAGTTAATTTTCTGAATTTATTAGCCTTTGCTCGAGTGCAAATAGGCCGATATCAGAAGAATGAGAAAGACTATCGAAAATTCATGTAGACAGCCGTTCCTTCTGGGTCCTAAACTATGTGTATGCAAAATTTGGTTGAGATTGGTGGAACGGTGTAGAATTGTATACGGAACAAACCCACATACATACATACATACATACATACATACATACATACATACATACAGACTTTCACTTTTATATATTAGATTAAAATTTGGGAACTGGAGTGGCATTAATGCTTTAATTTAGACAGTTATAGAGCAGCTCCAGGAGAACCCTGTGATTCTTCTGTTTTGAGTAATTCATTTGGTACAAGTTGCAAGTGTCGTTAATTCTCTTACGTTTGGAAACACTTCATATTTATTTGCAAGATGTTCACTTTAAAGTATTCATGAGGTACAAGTTCTCTTCGCTGTTGGAAGCTTAATATAACACAAGATTTCCTACTATATTCTACAGTACGACACAACCTCTTAGTTCGGTTTTCACCACATGCAAGTGCAGCCATTTGATCCCAAAATATTGAAATTACTCTCATCTGAGAAGAGAAAGTATTTCGGCTTTCAAAATCCTTATTAACATGTTCTTTGGGGAAAGCTGCTCTCATCTTTCGGTTGAAGTTTTTCACAGAGTGTTTCTTCCTAGCTTTTCAACCATTGCGGTAGTGTTTTCTAAACACATTTCTGATCATTTTTTTTAAATGAATGAAGCTTGTAGATTTACGTGATCTATCTTGTGATCATGAGACATGGGACCTCCTTTTTACGCGGAATCCGAACCACAGGACATGGCATTTCACTTCGAAAATCTCACATGCATTGACCGGGAATCGAACCTGGTCCACCTTGGTGAGAGGCGAATAGCTTCACCGCTGCGCCACTACGCCCCCGTCATTTTCTTGGATATCAGGTCTTTTCTAAATACTTTTCCGCTCTACACGTTTTTGAATTTGGCTCTCCATCGTTTCTGCTTCTTAGTAGCTTCGTTGTTTTAATTCGTTGTTATAATAATAATGTTATTGGTTTTACGTCCCTTTTAACTACTGTGGCTTTTAGAGACGCCTGGGTGCCGGAATTTTGACCCGAAGGGGGTCTTTAATGCGCCAGTAAATCTACTGACACGGCTCCCTCGCATTTGCGCACCCTCAAATTCCAGTTGACTGCGCCAGGATACGAACCTCTTCGTTGTTTTATTTACCACCATTTCACTTCCTCAACCGCGACCTTGCTCCCATCTGCAATCTCCTCTTGCATAATTTCAATTTAGCAAGTTATCAAATTAGTCTATTATTGCCATCTTCCCATTGCTTCCTTGGCATCTACTATGCGTTTTATAGTGTCATAATAATCGTTCAGTTATAATTTTCGATAAGACGCTTCAGGTTACCAGTGAGTACTGAAGGACGCGAGTAGCCTATGTAAAATGAGAAGTCAGAAGAATTGGTCGGTCGCCTTAGAGAGCACGCAGTGAAGCGTGAGCGTAAAGCAGGCACAATGAGAAACCTATTGATTCCGGCAACATGATCAGCCAGAAACTTTCCGGTTCCAGTCATGAAAGCTTGTAAAACACAGGCTTTGAAGTACATAGCGGTCTAACCGGGTAGTCAACTCTGGCAAGCGTGTTGCCCTTCAGGCGATAGCATTCCAATCTTGCCTTGGGCAATAAACATGCAAAGTACAGCGATGGCGTATGCTGCAGTGGCGTAGTAGCGACCCCCGCTGCGCGAGAGACGAGGAGACTGGGCGAGGGCAGTGGCGTAGCAGAGTCCTCTTATTTTCATAGTAATGAATAATGTTGTGGGTTTTAAAGCATGTTTAACTACGACGGCTTCAGAAACGCCGCGGTGTTGGAACTTTGCCTTGAAGGAGATCTTTAACGTAAGACCCTAAAACGAACGGGTTTCGAGATATTGCCAGAAAACCATTCCCGGTCTATTCACACGGATCTATTGCCAACTGGCTGCTCAGGGATATTCTTGAAACCGTGGACACATTCAGCGAGTACCTTACTATACTGCCCTACTCAGCCAGCTGGTTGGTGGGTTGGTTGGTTCCTTAGTTTAGGGGCTGCGACAACGCGGTCATGTAGCCCCGTGTACTTTGGGTGTGTGTAGAATCTGTCTGATAACCGGTGTTTATTGTGATGACTGTATTAGTGTGTGTTATCTGTTTTAATTCAAGTAAGGACTGCAGACGATCAATTTTCAAGTAGTTCCTACTTTTGCCGCCAAACGCCACCGTCAACGACTACTAGGCCTAGTTCAGAACTTGGCAACGAACGTAGAAACCTAAGAGCGTTGTTTACATTCTTAACCTATATAATTTAGCTTCACACAGGTGTAATTAGTGGAAGGTTCTTTAACATGCCATAAACCTATGTCATGGGACCACCGGCTTTACTTCCCCTCCGAAGGAAGGCATAACTTACTGAGGGATTTTTAACGCTCTTAAAATATCCGACGACTTCAGCCGGACTCAGCCAGCTATCTCTTGGTTTCATTCCAGAATAATTGTATACAGCGTCATCTAAGTTGCCCCACACAAATATCTCCTGATTCGTTCTAATCGACATTTTGTTTTCACCTTGATACCTGTTAATAAAGGTCTCGTGAAGCAAGGTACAACGTTAACTGTCGGATTATCCAACAAGCAGTAAATTGGGCTATAGCTATCCTAAAGTGTTAGAAACACCACCCCACTGGGCTCACCGATTTGGCTCAAGCTGTGTGAGCAACACTCTGGTTGGTTGGTTCCTCAGTCTAGGGACTGCGACAACGCGGTCATGTAGCCCCGCGTACTTTGGGTGTGTGTAGAATCTGTCTGATAACCGGTGTTAATTGTGATGGCTGTATTAGTGCGTGTATCTGTTTTAATTCAAGTAAGGACTGCAGACACTGAATTTTTCCCCAAGTAGTTCCTACTTTTGCCGCCAAACGCCACCGTCAATGACCAACTAGTTCAGAACTTAGTTACCAGATGCCACTGCAGTCGGCTCCTGACGACGAACGTAGGATCCTAAGAACGTTTGTCAAATGTTTAACCTATATATAATTTAGCTTCACTCAGGTGTAATTAGTGGACGGTTCTTTAACATGCCATAAATGTATGACCTGGGACCACCGGCTTTACTTCCCCTCCGAAGGAAAGCATACTGAGGGATTGTTAACGTTCTTAAAACATCCGATGACTTCGGCCGGGTTTGAACCCGCGATCTTGGGCATAGAAGCTCAGCATGCTACCAACTACGCCACCGAAGCCGCCAAGGTAAAAAAAAACACTCTCTTAAAGATTTTTGAGGAGAGTTTGAGGGATTTGTTTTCAATGAATTTCAAGTCAGTGGCGTAGCGCAGGGTCAAGCACACTGCATGGGAACTCACCAGCTCGGGTTCGATTCTCGCTGCTACCGTTTTTATTTTGTTTTATTCCTAGTAATTCTAAACTGTTAAGTATAATATTTAAATATATTTAAACAGCTAAATGAATGTACTGTACTTAAAATTAATATATTCAATTTAGCTAATGACTTGAATTTAGTTAATTAATTTACACAGGCAGGAAACTAACGAAATAGCTTTATGCACAGTTCTTGGAAACAACAGTAATGCCATACGTTGCTAATAACGAATTCCTTCTATTGGTGGATTCGTGGAGTGGCTGAGCAGATTTGACATTGTATGGTGAGACATTCATCAATGACGAATCCGAAGCAACGTGTACTGTACAGTACTATGATGATCATTCCACCCAAATATATACTCCTCTTGTTCAACTCTGTGATGTATATTTCTATCCCCAAGTCAAAAATATAAATAAAAGACTACAAATTGCCCCTGAATTGCTACAACAGCGATAATTATCGTCAAGAGAAGATGCAATTGAAATACATTATATCGTGCAGCATCAATTCAGCTCCTGTTTTCACCCCAATGATTCAATGCGCTTGGTATGCATCAAAATTGACAGAGGAAAGACCTTCACTTAAAAACTAGAATAAAGTAGTCTATGCTTTCCACTGAAGCATATTTCGGATAAATGTTCTTGCCCGTAAAATGTGCATGGTGTGAACAATATTTTGTTTCAAATGTTTCTTTGATGATTATCACCATAATAAATGTAATTTAATTTCTAATAATAAATAAAAAGCAGATAATTGTTCGAATTTTAGGAAATGTTTCTTTCATTAAAAACTTCACCAAATTAGAGAATCAAACCCGAGCTGGCGAGTTGCCTGGCAGTGCACTTGACCACTGTGCCATACAGCTGACTCAAAACGTATTGAAAACAAATCCCTCAAACTCTTCTCGAAAATCTTTAGGGAGCATTTTATCTTTTCCTACCTGCTTCAGCTCAGCTTGAGCCAAATCGATGAGCCCCGTTTTCGTGTTGCCAAAATACCACTGCCTTAAGGAACTAAATAGGCCTACTCATTGAACAATCGTTCAATTCAAGAGAAATAATCTTTCGTATCGTTAGCACCGTATATCGTAATCTACCTGGGAGGTCTCGGTAAGGCAGTTAACTCAACAGTAAAAGATTGTAAGACAAAATGCCAAAAGGGAAATGTAGTAGTAAGTGCAGTATCAGTAAGTTTACGATATACCTTATATTTCTGATCAGTATAATCGTAATAATTCTTTATATCTTCAATGAAACTGGTTAGTACAGTAAGACCGAGAGCACAAGCATAAGTTAAGCCTATGTAGTAAAGCTTTTACAGTAAAATTATTGCAACGTAAACGGCAATGCTGTTCGATGTTGAAAATACCACACGGTAAGTTAAATGTCTTGCCAAGCTGGGCAGTCTCGGTAAGGCAGTTGACTCAACAGTAAAAGATTGTAAGACAAAATGCCAAAAGGGAAATGTAGTAGTAGTAGTAAGGTTGCGATTGCCGATAAGCTGTGTGGTCTTGCAATGTGGCGCGGGCCAACCAGCCAACAGGTTACGCTTTATGACCTTGTGTGCGTGTTTCGCTTGGAACATGGCCTTCATTTGTGCGTGTCTCGCCACAGAAGAAGCAGTCATAAAATACCATAAATCCAAGTCATCATGTTATACACTTAGAGCAAACCCCCATGAGACCATAAAAACCTCGTGTGTGCCTGTCTGTCGGTTGGCTTCGTTCTGGGGACTTGCAGCCTTCCTCCTCGTTAGAGATGACCACAGGCGCCAGCAAAACGGGGCTTCAGCCCAGTGCCCTTGTTCTTGTCACATTATGGCTCATCAACTCGAACAGCACCGTTGTCGTGAACAACGTTTCGACACAAATTTATCAGGCGCAATTAATCTTGCCCTTTAAAGTACTCCCAACAATCTTCTTTGAGGTGCAGTAAATTTTCAGTTTCCAAATGATGAACTGGACGTTGTTTATATGTGCTATCATGTCGTAAGAAAATCGTTCTGTTATCAAGCCGGTTAATTATTTATTTATTGCCATGTGAACAACTGCACAAAGACTGTTCTCGCACGGATACATTAACAAAAACTGTATTGATGCCATAAAAGACTCTTCGTTAGTTCGTTTACTTTCTGTCTCCTCAGGGTATTACGAATAATAGTGCGATAAGTAATGACTTTAAATTGGTAATTAACTTTCCTTCCCCGAACCGGCTGTGTTAAGTTTGCTTGTAAAGTTATTAACACCAATAAAAAAAAAAAGAAAGCATGTATTTTGATTGTTAATATACCAATTATACTACTACAATCGTCTTAGATACGGGAAATGGAACGAATAGAAAATATTTATATTAGCAGAATGAATACTTGCTAATAGAAGTTTATAATATTTTAGGCGATATTCATGAGTATGTCTTAACAAGAAAATAAAGGAATTAATTCATTAATTAAAAGGCCCTAACAACCAACTATATTTGGTATGATTAATAGACCTTATTCAGATTCTAGAATTCGCTCCAAATTTTACAACTCTTATCTGTATTTCTCAGGTGGGTAGCATCTCTAAGTAGACTATCATTGCTAATCCTTCTTGACATAGTTCATTTATTCATTTTTTCATTAAATATCCAAAATATTTGTTGTATACTAAGGTTTTAATGCAACCTTGCTTTTTATTATGATTTTATGTAACTGCTATATA
Organism: Meconema thalassinum; assembly: GCA_946902985.2. Lineage (NCBI taxonomy): Eukaryota > Metazoa > Arthropoda > Insecta > Orthoptera > Tettigoniidae > Meconema > Meconema thalassinum. The sequence continues at coordinate 673,697,232 of OX336388.2, forward strand.
TAGCCTTTCTCGTTTATTTATTTTCTATAAATATAGAAAGGATGGAATTTTACAAGAACTGTAGGGGTAGACCAAGGTTAGAGTATGTTAAACAGATTACCTCGGATGCAGGGTGTGGTAGCTATGTAGAGATGAAACTATTAGCTCAGGACATGGAGACATGGTGGGCTGCATCAAACCAGTCAAAAGACTGAAGACTCAAACAACAACATAGAAAGGGTTTTTAAATAATATGTGTAACGTTTGAATCTATGTGGTCATCATCCATGAGCCGATTGTGTTTCCTCAGGTACCATGAGATAACTCGGGAGCCAAAACTGGGAACTGTACTGTAGTTCCAATTCACTCCTAGGCAGCTTTTGATGGTCATCCAGAATGTGGTTCTTTCCGGATTTTTCCACTAGGTCTGTCGCTTCAGGCAAATGCTGGTACTGTATTTTAAGCCGGTACACACACTACATTAACACAAGCACGAGGGACTGATGACTAAATATGTCCTAACTCTCTATTTGAAACTAAAGCAACGGCAGCAGAAAAAGCACCTGGATTCGTACTGAAAATCTATGGAAATTTCGGTTACTTTTTAGGGCACCTAGAAGTATTAGTTGGAAAAAGAGGGAAATGCATTGCCTGAGGTAGAAACGGGCGAGCAGTCTGCTTTATTGACTCGCTGCCATGTCTGGCCACCATAAAAGTGACCGATGGATCGCGAGTGGGCCAGCCATCGCGGTGAGAAGAATAGAGTTTTACTGCCGTCTTAGTGCAGACCACCCATGCCGGATCATGTCCCTTTATTGTGTTTAACTTATCTCCTAACTGTTGCTGGTGCATGCAAAGGCTGTACACTTTGAATTCTTTCGAAATATTATTATACCTACTTAATTTGTTAGATATTATTTATTAGTTGTTCATGCTGGTCTTAAGACATCTTCAAGCAAAATAATAATTATTTACGAACAAAACTAGTTAGTGTTTGAAACGAATTTTGATAAATGTATTGCACATGAGTTCTGCCACAAGCAATTGAAACAGTAAGCAAATTTAGTTATGGCAAATGGAGACTTTTGGTTATTAATTCGAGTGTTGTACTACAAGCGCAAGCCATTTAGATGGAAGGTAGTGAGTTAATATGATCGACTGCTCGAGGATGATGATCATGATGATGATAATAATAACAATAATGATAATTTTTCACACTCGTTTAAATACGGGGGGGAGCAGTCTGCTTTATTGACACGCTTCCATGCCAGGACATGTGTATTCTACGTGAAATACAAGCCACCAATATGCTAAGAGTTAAAATGTCAGACAGGACCAGGAATTGAACCTTCGCTTTCTCCGGTCTTATGGTCTTACCTACTCTCTTTTTTTTTTACTTTTTTCTGTTTATTTGTTTCCAGTTGTTTGGTTTCTTTGTACATGAAGACGTCACAAACACCCAGTCCCCGAGCCAGAGGAATTAACCACAGGAGATTACATTCCCTATGGCCCGGCCGGGAAACGAACCCGTGACCCTTCGTGCTAAAGCCTAGCACGCTAACCAATTAGCCACGGAGCCGGACTGCCAACTGAGCTATCGCGAACAGACACATTTTCCTGCCTGGCGAAGATAAACTTTTACTGGGGTAACGACTGCTGCTACCTCAACAGTAGTGTGTTAAGGGCGTGGTGGGGTGTATGAAAATTCGCACTTTTCATGACCTCTTAAATACCAAATGCAGTTTTGTTAGCTATTAGGACTTGTGTATATGAAATACAAGCCATCAAGGACAAGAATCTGGTCGTGACAGACATTTTGACACTGGGATTAACATCTTGATGCATTGTATTTCGTCCTACCCGACATAATAGTTGAAAGAACGCATTTGTCAATAGTTACTTGTTACAGCCGATGTTGATAGTAGCATCCTAACAGCATCCAACGCTACACCTCCACATAGTGTTTCTTCTGTGATTCAGGAGGCCACGAGAGCAGGCAAACCAAGACAGCGCATGTAATGGACGACTCAGATGAATACATGAGTCATCCGCAGTTATTATCAGATAACTGGTATGGAGGCGAATACCATCGCATACATACAGAAGCTGCAAGCCGCATTCTGCCAGCAGTATCCTGAAATCAATGTAACGGTACAGAGAATAGCAGACCAATGCAGTGCTATAGTAGTGAGGAAACTCATCCCTGAGGAACAACTTAAGATGCTTCGGACAGAAATTGCTGCCAGCAACACTCTGAAATCAGTGGAGCAAGTGAGACATGGAGATAACACAACTCCTACTAACGAACGGCAACCATCAGACCTACATCATGGCAATCATACGAAAGATGGTGCATTGACGAGTACATGTATACGTGACCCAGCAAGCCAGCAACTTGAGAATGAATTTAGGAAATCTCTTGCCGAATTTGAACGTACTGACCCTATGCAGCGTCCCACAATGCTAAAGCAGCACTGTTCTAGGAAGCTTGCAGTTGCAGTGAGAATAATGATTGAGGATATCCTTGCTCCTCATCTTGCACTCAACCCAAGCTGTTTCAGTGATGTGAAGACCTCCATTTATGCTGGAGTGATCGCTGTGGTAAGAACAGTTGGTGGTATACTTAAATGTGGTCCACAACTTACTAACAGACAACAGACTAAACTAGCTTGGGAGCTACGTTTAGTCAGGTCTATTGAGGAGCTTCGAAGAAACATTGGAAGATTTCAACACTATATAGCGGGCAATCGTAGTAACAAAGTCGTTCATTGTGTTGAACTGTTGAGCTCTTCAAAGAAGAAACATGCTAAATATAATCCTCCTAATCAGACGCCTCTTGAAATCTTAAACACCTTGAAGCAACAACTTCAGGAAGAAGCTCAGAGGCTTCGTCGGCACAAAGAGTCCAATAATCGAAAACGATAAAATAACTTATTTGGCGCAAATGAGGAATTCTTCTATAGTAACCTCGAAGAAACTAAAGGTAGGACAGGCCCTACACCCCAAAAAGAGGAGGTAGAGAACTTCTGGTCTACTATATGGTCCGACGCGGAAGAGTACAACAGCAGTGCTCCATGGCTTACTGAAGAGGAGGAAAGAATGTCAGCAGTTGACACAATGCAGGACTCATCTGTATCCACAGATGATGTTACACTAGCTGCAAATGAGACACAAAATTGGAAAGCCACTGGACCAGACAATATCCATAACTTCTGGATCAAAAGATTCACCTGCACACACGAACATCTTGCCCACCACTCCAGTAAATTACTTGAAAATCCTCAACTGATACCCTCCTACCTGATGCGAGGGAAGACATACCTACTCCCGAAAGGTAAAAGAACTGTAGACCCTGCAAATTATAGGCCAGTCACTTGCCTATGCAATCTCTATAAACTATTTACATCATGTATTGCACATAAAGTCTACAAGCACTTGGAGTATAACAACATGTTGGCTGATGAACAGTAGGGATGCGTCAAAAAGTTTCAAGGATGCAAAGAACAGCTGGTAATTGATGCCGTGATTATGGAGCGAGGATACAATATGATGCGAACTCTATATATGACCTACATTAATTACAGGAAAGCATTTGATTCAGTTCCACACTCCTGGTTACTCCGAGTCTTCAAGATTTCTAAAGTTGATCCAGTGATAATTACAACATTGCAAACAATGATGACATCTTGGGGAACCAATTTGTATATACAACATAGTGGTACTTCGATTGATTCAAGATTAATTACAATCAAGAAAGGCATTTTTCAAGGTGACAGTCAGAGTCCTTTGTGGTTCTGCCTTGCGTTGAACCCGTTATCATCGTTATTGAATGCGACATGAAGAGGCTTTCTGATTAGACAATCTGGCACAGTAATCCATCATGTCTCCCATTTGATGTACATGGATGACATAAAACTATAATATGCACCCTCTGAAAAGCATATAGATAATCTGATTGTTATCACAGCTTCCTTTTCTACAGACATCGGTATGTCCTTTGGGTTGGATAAATGTCGTACTCTTACTCTCCGACAGGGAAAGTTAGAAGCCCGAGGATTTGTAATCGAAAATCGATATCTCATTCAGCCCATGGAAGCAACTGAGAGTTACAAATATCTTGGTTTCCAACACTCAAAGAGAATTGATCACAAGATCATTAAGGATCAAACAGTTGCGACGCACAATCAACTTCTCAACAAGATTCTGAAATCCAGGATGAATGGCAGAAACATCTTCAAGGCCATCAATACATATGCCATTCCAGTACTGGCTTACACGATTGGTATAGTAAAATGGACACAGACAGACCTAGAAAATATTCTTATTAAGACGCGCACCACCTTAACGAAACACAGATGTCTGCTCCCGAAATCAGCAGTTGAACGACTGACTTTGGCACGCCAGAGAGGTGGACGCGCGCTTACTGATATTATACACCTACATGCCAAGCAGGCGAAGAATCTTCAGGTCTACTTTTTGAGCAAGACGAACTCTCCCCTGCATCAGGCTGTTATTAAGGTGGAAGACAAGTACACGCCATTGGACCTTCTCCATACCAGGGATGTGCAGCTAGCTACGTCAGAAGAGCACATATCCAACAAGCTTCAACAGTGGACTCAGAAAGCACTCACGGCAGTCATCCGTATGATGTCAGTCAAGAATATGTCGACATACAGTACATGCGTCGAACAGATGGCTGACCCATGCGGATCTATTTCCTGAGACTGAGGGGTTCATGATCGCGATACAAAATCAAGTAGTGGAAACAAAGAACTACCGGTACCCAAAATACATCATTAAGGCAGACATGCCAGATGATAAATGTAGGAGATGCCATCGCGAATCGGAGACCATCCAGCATATCACAGGGGGCTGTACAACAATTTCATCTACGTACTACTTGAAGAGGCATGACCAAGTAGCCAAGATAATCCACCTGAACCTGGCAAAGAAGCACTCTTTAAGTAATAATGTTCTGCCTTACTATCAATACATTCCCGATGCTGCTCTGGAGAACGATACACACAAGCTTCTCTGGGACAAATCAGTGATCACAGATAGACCTACAGATCAGCAAACAGGCCAGACATAATTCTTATTGATAAAGTGACGAAGGAAACTCTTCTAATTGGCATCGTAGTCCCTAACTCGCATAATATCCTGCGCAGTTATGCTGAGAAAGTGACGAAATACATGCCTCTGGCTAAAGAGATCCGACAGATGTGGCGACAGGAATTTGTCACTGTATTGCCTATCATAATCTCTTCCACAGGTATCATACCGAAGTCGCTGAAGGCAACTTCGATAAATTGGGGCTCCACCATGATCTGCATACCAATATGGAGAAAGTAATTATTTTAGAGACCTGCTCCATAGTTCGTTCGTTCCTCAACCTACCAGTATAGAGAACTCCACTCCATCTTGCAACAAATGCCGATGAAATGGTGAATTGTACCCAACGATATGGTGAACATATGAGACATTCATAATAATAATAATAATAATCTTTTTCGGCGTTTGCCCCGCCTGGCTGCAGGATCCGCTACATGGATACTGTTTTGGCGGGCGCTCGCTTGGGGTGTTATTTGGGGACGTTTCCCAGCGGGAAATGCCACGCCAAACTCGTTAAAGGGTAGTGGGAGGTGTTTAAATAAAACGTTGGGGGGGGGGGGGGGGGGGGCAAGGCAAGTCATGGAGGGAGTGCCTGCACGGTCAGCGCTTGAGCGGTGATCGTACATGCTGGGTGCTGACTTGCAGATTGAGACAGCTAAGTGCGTGGTCTGCAATGTCGCGTGGACTGCTAATACGAGAGGATGAAAGGTTGGTTAGCTTTGGCATGCGGAACGAATAAATGATAGAACTCGGTCTAAATGTATTGGACTTTTTATTGCAGTCGAATGAAAGGCTGATGAAGTGAGGGGTCTGGGGGATAGAAATAAAGGTAGCGCTGAGCACACTTATCCTGGAGTATTGGTCTGAGTCGAGTCGTCGTCCATGTTGGGGGTAGCATTGCCTCGCCGAGAGGCGCTCGCCTCCGCTGACCGTTGCACTGTCTCCTCGGTTAGACTATCCTGAGCCCGTGGGTACTCTCCTTATTTCAACGCTCATCTAGGTCAGCCGTTGTCAACAGTATATTGCTTATTGTTTCTGTTGTTGTTTAGGTAGTGTTGCAAACTTGCAGTCACAGTATTATGGTCGTGAGGCAATTGTTGCTTCACCTGTGTGTAATCGAATAATTGCGCTGTCTGTAATCTGTTACTCGTATCCCTTTAACATGGGATTTGGGAAAAGCTGTAGTTAGGCCCTGTCAAGGGCTGGGCTTTAACAATACGCTGTCTCCATAAATTTCTGTCTCTGACCGTGTCTGGGTGAAGCTTAACGCGTCTAAGGTCTTTGTGTAGCGTATCAGCCCATCGTTGCATCGGTCGTCCCTTTGGTATTTTGCCGACAACTTGTAGATTGTAACCAGTTTTTGCAATTGTGTCGTCTTCTGCCTGCAGTACGTGCCCGAAACATTGCAAACGGCCTTCGCGCATTTTATCTTGGATAGGTGCGACGTTTGACACCAAACCGCTTCCTGATGTCATTTGAAACATGGTCTAATTTAGTGACACCCGTTGTCCACCTTAAAATATCCGATTCCATAACGCCTAAACGACACTCAGCCTCAGTATTAGTTGGCCAGCACACGCATCCATCCACTGTGACAGGGCGGATGACGGTGTGATAGAATTTGGACTTCAAGTGATCTTTCATCCTACGGTCGCAAGTGACACCATTTGTTGTTCGCCACTTCATCCAAGGAACATTGATTATTGTATTGACCTCATCGACAAGATGTCCATCATTCATGATAGTGGATCAAAGATATTTTAATTTTGTCACTCGTTGCAGATCTTCCCCATCTACTTGGGTAGTTCCTGTTTTTGTGTGTCTGACGTCATGTATTCTGTTTTCCTTCTGTTGTGGTGCAGGGCATATAGCTCAAAGAGCATATAATAACGGAGGAGTGACTCTCTACTAAGATATGAACTTCTTATATGACAGCGTGATGACGTGTTGTATGGTTACGAATACCGCGCACATGGCAAGTTCGAACGCCTCCTATTTGCAAGAACAGGCTATATATAGGAGCAAACGATATACATGACCAAAGGATCTAGGAGGGTTTTGCTGACTGTAAGTGCCAACTTATGCAATGAAAGTGTACTCATTTACGTGTGTTATCACGAACATAGATCATTATTGATTGTATTACACAACGGATTTGTGTATTTACGAAAAATTGTAATGTGTAATGGTAGGAGGCAATGCGTCTGCGGAAATTAAGATCTGTTCACTAGTTTTGATCCACAATGTTTGTAGCATTGCTAGTTTAGATGGATCAGTCGCGGTTTTATTTGCCCATTTGTAAGTTGTAGTGAGGGTGGGAGTATAGGAGAATCGTTCTTCGTAATGTCCGGTCTTTCTTTAACAATAAACTGTGAACTATTGCTGCTATTCCTATCATTGTGATACCATAACCTCCAAAGTTCATACCCCTCCCCCTACAATTACGTCCGAAGATCAGAAGGGCTTGTTTATTGTTTTGCGTTGCTTGGTGACAATATAATATAACAAGGCAGTGACGTTTCTTTCTGAGGTTCAATGAACCACGAAGAGGTCATCAGAGCATCAATTTAATCCACAGCATGGACATTGGGATGTTGATTGCATTCACCAGGATATCATACAATCATCTGAATTAAATCGTGACGCAACAAAGAGAGAATCTCTGAATTACAAAAATCCTATAGAATCACCAGGAAAATGCACAACAAAAAATCAATATCTTCGAACGCAAAATTAAAACACTATAACACAGTAAATAAACCTGAAGCATTATAGCCATCAGAAACTCTGACCATTGGAGGCAGTTCACTAACTTAACATTTAGAAAAACAATTTCATCTACGTACTACTTGAAGAGGCATGACCAAATAGCCAAGATAATCCACCTGAACCTGGCAAAGAAGCACTCTTTAAGTAATAATGTTCTGCCTTACTATCAATACATTCCCGATGCTGCGCTAGAGAACGATACACACAAGCTTTAGAAAAACAAGAAAGGAAAACTCTTCGGAAAATCTTTGGCCCAATGTGCATAGAGGATGTGTGGGTGAAAAGGAGGTTTCACGATTTGTAACATTCCGTAAAAATATCAGACACTTTTAGATAAATACGTTTATGGACATATTCAAAGAATGGACAATGAAAGACTTACTAAAAGGATATTTAACCGTGCCTCCTCTCAAAAAGTCAAGATTAGCTGGATAATCGAATTTGAAATTGAGCTTGAAGTAATCAACGTAACGGACGAAATTTTATGGGATAGGCCTAGCTTCAGAACGTTGGTGAACAAACATCACTTTGATGCTAACCCCCGGATGAGAGTCACCACTGCATGGACAAAAGAAAGAAAGAAAGAAAGAAAGAAAGAAAGAAAGAAAGAAAGAAAATTCATTGTGAAAGAAGAGATTTTGGGAAGAGAACGAAGCAAATTCATATTTATCTTCAGTATCAAATAGTTTCATTCGCGCTCCTAAGTTGAGCTTAATGTTGCAATAATAATAGACTAATAATATACGTTTCTATATACAGTGTGGTCCGCCAGCCCCTTATTTTTTTTGGAGGAAGGCAACCCAACTAACGCGTATATCACAGTCATCCTAAAAACATTAGTACCTGTTCCTTTACGTCCATTGTACAACTTTACCGTTGAGTACATCCTCGCGAATGTAGTAGAAATCAATAGTGGCAGTGTTCATTCAATGACCTCAAATATAATGCATGATTGAAACGATTAGAGCTCCGAATGACACATGCTTACGTTTTGACAGGAAGTGTCTACGAATAGATTCAATGCGTGCCAGCAATATCCCATGGTTCTCGGTAGCTATGGTGGCTAAATCAAGAGTAGCGTCAACGAAGACGCATTGTAGTAGGTTCGGATCTTGAACTAGTACTTTTTTTTTTTTAATTGTGGATGTATTATGGACGCATATCTATCTTTTCCAACGAGTGATTTTTATTTGGTCCTCAAAAGGACCGTACGCAACCAGATTGGACGATGACATAATGATCTGTAGAACGAAAGAAAGGTATCCTGTATATTCAAGGTAGCAAGTGTTCGAAATTTTGACCACCTTTGTTTAAAGGAAAACTCCGACTCACTCAGACGACCCACATAACAAATAAATAAATACATCAGACCGAAACTATAATTTCTTTCAACGGCGTCTGTCCGAAAAGCGCTTGCTATACACTTACAGTAATAGTTAGTTAGTTAGTTAGTTAGTGAGGTTTTAAGGGGCGGAACTACGAAGTCATCTGCCCCAAACCTACAGTAAGTACAGATAATTATGATATTATTGGTTATACGTCCCTTTTAACTGCTCTGGCTTTTAGATACGCCGGGGTGCTGGAATTTTGCTCGGAAGGGGATCTTCAACGTGCCAGTAAATCTACTGACACGACTCCCTCGCATATGCGCACCCTCAAATGCCAGCTGACTGCGCCAGGATACGAACCTGCAACCTTGGGCACAGCAAGCGAGAACGTTACCGCTGAGCCTCGCAGCAAGGCAGTAATTACTGAACGTGTCATATTATTATAAATATTGAACTATTAAAATTCTAATTATCACGAATAGAGTCGCCTCCGTTGCGTAGTAGTCAGCGTGATTAGCTGCCACCCCGGACGTCCTGGGTCCGATTCCAGGCTTTGCCATGAAATTTGAAAAGTGGTATGAGGACTGGGACGGGGTCTTCTCAATCTCGGGTGGTCCAAATAAATAGAGGGGTTCGATTCCCACCTCAGCCATCCTCAAAGTGGTTTTCCGTGGTTTCCCACTTCGCCTTCGGGCAAATGCCGGGATGTTACCTACAGTACGGCCACGGCCGCCTCATTACCTCTTCCTTGCCTATTCCTCTCTATCCTCCCCACCTTTCCCATCCCTCAAGATGTCCCTGTTCGCTTTGCAGGTGAGGCCACCTGGGCGAGGTGCTGATCCCACCTCCCCAGTTGTATCCCCAGACGAGATGTTTCAAGCTCCAGGTCACTGCCCGTAGAGGCGGTAATGATGGGATCCCTCGCTGAATCCGTGGGAAAACCTTATCTGGAGGGTAAAATCGACTAAAAAAATATTAATTATGACGAATAGTATCCATCCATGGTTTAGAACAGTTTTTTTTTTAAATTTTATTTAGTCAATTTACCCTCTAGGTTGGTGGTTCCCACGGACTCAGCGAGGGAACTCACCACTACCGCCTCGATGGGCAGTGTCCTGGAGCTTGGAACATCTGGACGGGAGGGATACAACTGGGGAGGTGTGATCAGCACTTCGCCCAGGCGGCCTCACCTGCAAAGCGAACAGGGGCCTCATGAGGGAAGGAGGTGGCCGTGGCCTTACAGTGCACCATTATTCATAAAAGGGCTTAAATACAGACATGGTTACAGTATTTTGGGAACACCCTGTAACTTCCTAACTTGCCTCTGAAGTCGATCATAACAGCTGGTTTGCAGCGAGAAAAAGCCATGCTATCATGAAAGAGATCGGCAGAGCTCGTGTTTCCGACGAGAAATCCGAAGCTCATCGATAATAACCATGTTGACTGTGTCTAACACCATATCGATCGATTCACCTGAGAGTGATTAATACAAATTAATGCATATTTAGCGCTTTTTGTAAGCAGATACATGTGTCTATATGTATGTCTCCATGGCAGAAAGCCATTATTAAGAAAGTCATTATTAAGAAAGTATGAAGAACAGAAGATGCTATGTTAACTCACTGCTGATCACGTTACGACTGCGATATATTTCGTATCGAGTCATGACGTGTGAAGGAGTGGGGGGGAGCAGATGTGAGACTCAGGCGACCTCGTGCAGAGCTCAATGTGTATAGAACCTGACAGCGTAGAGGGTTGAGCTGGAAATCAGTGAAAGTAAAATCGCCAGCTAACGGGAGTTGTAAAAACGTGTGACCGTGCTGAAGTGTATTCTAGTTCGTTAAGCATTCTACGTGAAGTAGAAACGTGTTTAATAGGGCTCAGACATGGTCTTAAACATGTAATAATTTACCTCTGTGACTGTGTGTCTACAGCAACTAACGGGCCATGCGGATGGATACTTTTATAACCACGACCGCGAGCTCAGCCGTGATGTGTCACGAAACTCTGCATATAAACCGTCGTGGAAATGCAGCCTAGATTTGATTCACTCTTCACTGTGATTATTCTTTTTGAAAAGAGTACATTCTCAAGCAAGGTGTCAAGGGGAAGGGACAATATGAAGCTTATATCCACTACGATGGTAGGCTAAATTGATTTAAGAATACTGCATTAGCAGGGTGCAGCGGGGACTTGTCGAAGGCAACTTTCATTTGGCATGAAGTGTGCACGCGACTCTCGTGTCGAGAGGGACCGCGTCGACCCTCGTGAACTTGTTCACTCGCGCGTTCTCACATTGGAACTTGTTAGTGACGGTTCGAGTTCACTTTCGCGTCGTGACGAGTTGATAAACTGTGTGCGGTCCTTCCGTTGGTGTTCGAATATGTATGGGAAGATATCGCCAGGATATGTTGGAACTATTTCGACCGACCGGGTGTTGCTCGAGCCTGGGAGGACTTTGGTTCATTCTATGGAAACCCAGTTGAAGTCCAGCATATTTTCTGTTGGTTTGGAGCTGATTATGGCTAACGATATCCTTTTTTCCTCATCTAGATTCGCCAAAGGTACTGATCACTTCAACTTGTTACAGTAGTGTAGCGTGGACATTTATAAATACCACTTTGCCATATTTGATTTTGTAGTTTAAATGGTTCAGTAGAAAGTGCAGGTTCGATGTCCATTTCGAAACTGACCTTCTATGATGCCAGGATTTGGACTCATAAAAATGAGTGCATCCTTTGTGTAATTTTGATGAATAAATTAATAGTTTCAGTAGTATTTTACAGTATTTAAACTGACATGCTCATTCTTATTTGTCGAGAAGCAAATGTAGGAAGAAGATTTACAGTTTTTCTTGTGTAAGAACATTTTTTAGTAACGCAACTTTCTTTTGAGAACGTTGGTTGAGTTTTCATATTCTAGTGCATTGTTCTTTAAGCACTTTCGCTTGGATTATCGTATTCTTTAGAGGGGAATTTTCCTTTTCGTATTTTGATTAAGATACTAGGAAGTTTTCGGACCCAGTTATTCTAAATGTTACTTCGAGTCCTTGGACTATATTTTCTTCAGTTTTTTTTTATAACAGATTTAACTTGTGTTTTCTGAGCGTGATTTTCGAAATGGATTGCCTAATGGGTCATTAGTCGCTTAGCCTTTGTTGCTAACCTAGATCCATGCTGTAGGTCTAATCCATCGACATTTTCGCGTTCGGGAAATTCAGGGAGGATCTTATTTTGAGATTGAATTTATCTTTATAGATCTCTTTACAACCTCAGTTTGTGTGGTTGGGCAGCGTTATATACAGTTTATATATATATTTTTTTTTGAAGTGAACACTGGATTAAATTGATATCATTGCCTTTAGTGCAATAGTTTTTTCTATTAAGAGGGTATTTGAACGACATCCAAATTTGCGAGGATAATCCCAGGGACAACTTAATATAAGTCATACGTTTAAGAATTATGGATTTTGTAATGAATCAATGTAAGGCAAGTTTTTAAAGTTAGGTGGAATATTTCTGAAATCCACTGGGCTTTGTTGGTAATCTGTTACGGGATCATATTTTTCGAGTTCAGGATTTTTACCATAAACAGCTGATTTGCATAATTGTGGATTTATAACAGTAAGGCTCCTATTATAGGTGCATATTGGTCTTTAGAGAGGCATATACTATGAGTAATGTCTTTGTGTTTAAGTATATTGATGCAATGCTTTGTAGAGCATATTTTTCTTGTTGAGGATTGAGCTAGGTGTGCCAATCAGGATTAGATTGATTGGGGTTTTAACCCAGAGAGGTGTTGTTTTAACCTAGTATGGTTAATATTTGGTCATTGTGAACTTTATCGCTGTTATCGTGAAAATGCCTGTGTGAAGATTAATATTTTTCCGAGCAGTATTGTTGGGGAATCTTGAGTGGATATTCGGTTAAATATTTCCAGTAAAACTAATATAACAATTTTGTCATAAGATGTATGTTTAAAAAGGAAACCGATAACTATTTAAGACTGACTTTACAATTAATTTTTGCTTAGCTTAACTGTTCGGCAGAATTTCCCTAAAACAAGAATTGAAATAATATTAAACAGAAAGGAATGTCGTGACTTCAAGTCAGTAGGAAGAGAATAATTGAAATTATTCTGGAATTTTGTGTAAATTATATTCTGTAAATAGGCCATATGAATTTCTTCATTCAATAACAAGAACATATAAAGTTACTGAAGATGTCGTGTAGGATTAGTAATTATAACCAGGATATTTGTGTATAAGATGTTATTTCCGTTAAGGAACCGAAATTAATTTAATGTATTCAAGTCTTATAATATTTCTCTTTTTGTGAATGCTTACCCTATGGGATTGATCATCATTATTATTATTAATATGCCTTATATTTTAATCAGCTAAAAGTTAGTTGTGACAATGGGTAATATTTTTTTTTTGGAAGATAATCCAATATAATCAATGAGATTTTTTTTGATTGGTCGTGGTATCGACGAAATTGATATTCTTCTGTCTTGTTTATTCTTACAATAAATCACTTTACTACTTGGTTTTAATTATTGCGTGATGCTTTATAGAGGTGATGGAAGGGTGTATTAAGGGGGCCATCGCTAGGTATTTTAGTGTTTACCACACCTTTGAGATTCTTTCTTCCTCTTGAAGAATTCTCGTGTTTTGAGCTAGTCTTTTCTTTTTCTGAGCCTTGGTCAGTCTTAATACATCCTGTTAGGTATTCGAGTGGCCCTATTATCCCTGTGTCTGTTGGTAGAACTTGGGGGGTCTTTAGAGCCGGGGCATTTTCAGGTTCTACGATCCAGCTGCTATCCAGGGATTCAACAGGTATTGGTAGGTAAAAGGGTACATTAGGTGGCGCCCAGCTCAGGGGCTTCGAAAAACTGGAATACCAGAGCGAATACCAGGGAGTTGAATGCCATAATTCTGCCAAAATTGAAACTGAAAGTACAAAGTGGAAATTAGTTTTATGATCATGTAACACAGATCGCGAATTGGAACACCGTGTTTCTTGTGTGACTATGAATCAAGGCGATAAAATAATGGTGAACCAATATTTTGGCACGAACTATTGGAATTCCTATGGAACAAAGCAATTACGAGGATACTCGAGCTACTTGACCCACAAGTGGTATTGCAACCATTATTAATTTTTATTTTATTTTATGTATTGGAGTGGTGCCACACGCTTTGTTAATAATTTGTTCTACTTGTTTCCGGCTGATGATCATTGCTGACATCATTAAAAATAGAAGTATTTGTAGTAAATTTAAAATTTAAGTAATGGTAGAATCATAGACCTTCACCGATATAAACCAACACGCACTTGTATATGGTCGATCCCAAATGAAATGGGGCACTTTGTGTTTAGACATAAGTTTATTTTAAGGTAACGCCAGACAATAAGAATGAGCATATATGGTAAATGGTGGTTGTTTGTAGATGTTCTCGCTGTGCTTTGTTGGTGTGGTATTCTTATTTCTTGTGAAGTGTAGTGAAGCATGTCTGAAGGTAATATGGTGACTGTTGGTGACGTTAAGAAGATGTTTGAAATTCTTCAACATAAAATGGACAATTTGAATCAGGACATTGAAAATATTAAGGTCCAAACTAGATCTGCATTAGACCATATGTCTGAAACTGTGCAGGGTGCAGTTGCTGAAGGTATCAGGGGGGAAATTGATACTATGCAATCCTCATTGAAGGCTATCAATGACAGTTCTAAAAGGGTAGAAAAGAAGGTTACCAGTGTAGAATCTAATATCGAAGATATCCAGGATGATAATAGAAAAACTCAACTAGATATCAGTACATTACGGGCTAATGTTGGCCTGGTACAGGTTGCCCAAGAAAGAATCCAGAATAGTCAAACTTCAATGCAAACTAGTCAAACATCAATCCAAACAGATCTTAACAATATGCAAACTAGTCAAACATCAATCCAAACAGATCTTAACAATATTCAGACTAGTCAAAGGGGAATTGAGGAAACTGTAAAGGATGTAAACTCTAATGTAAGGATTATGCAATCCCAAATCAATGATTTAAGAACAGATGTGGGATTAATAGAATCCAGTCAAAATAAAATGGAGCTAGAGGTCCGAAAAATCGAATCTAGTCAAAATCAGACGGAGGTTAAGTTAATGGAGCTAGAAAAATCTAATAAAGAATTTCAAGTTGAGATTAGACTAGACTTTGAAAAGAGTGTGAAGCTCAGTAAAAAAAATTTAGAAGCACTTCAGCTGCAGTTTTCCCATGACACTAATCAGACCCAGAACAGCCTGGAACAGTTGAAATGTGAAATGGGGACACTCCGAGCTCAAGTCACTGATCATACGAAACTTCTCAGGGATGATTTTGACATCGATTTGAAAGGGATCATAAGTGATAATATTGTAACATTTCGTCAAGATATTATGAAAATTAATGAGGAATGTTTTAAAGTTGAGAAATCTAAGCTAGAATCTAAACTTGCCACTGGTCTTGCAACTAATAGCAAAGACATAATAAATGTTAGGGAAGATCTAAGCAAAAGAATGGATGGAATTCAAAATACTCAGGTTAATAACATATCCGATTTAGAGAAACGTATTAACAGTGTTGAAACTAAAGTCGACCAAAGTAAGATAGAGTTAAATGAGGTCAGGGAGAAGAAAACTTCCGAGATTAATGAAATTAGAAAGGGTCTCGAGCAAATTAATCTAGAGGGGCATATCAATTTAGATACTCTAAAAGATCAATTGCGATCACTTTTACAGTCCGATTTTCGAGTTCTAGTTGAACAACCTGAAGTGATAGTACCTGATGGTAGGGAAAGGATGATACAGGAATCTTCCAACAACGAACCCAACGTTCGGCTCAGTCAAATGGAACATTCGAGTCCCATTCGAACAAGCAGGGAAACTTTTAGTTCTCCGAACCCCAACGTAGGCGTGGGTGACTATACTTCGAAATCATCGGAAAGGACACCGAATGTAACCATAATACGAAATTTTGATGACAAACCTAGGAAGTTTAGCAATTTGGATGGAATGACACCAATCGAATTTGTCAGGACATTAAGAGATTACTTTTTGGAGTCACATGTGCCACGTGAGCGTGAGCTACGTATGGTGGAAAGGTTTCTCACCGATGCTCCGTTACAATGGTTCAGGGCTTTTCGTTACACATTTGACAACTTTGAGCAGTTTTCGGAAGCCTTCATACAAAGATTTTGGTCGATCGAGGTCCAACAGAATGTGAGATCAGAAGTCTATTCACGCAAGTACTCCAGTACAGGACCAACCAGCTACGCTGAATACTTTGCGTGTCAGTTAGCAAAACTCCGTTTTCTTCAGCCGCCGTTAACACAGGAAGAACTCCTTGAAGCTATCTCACGTCAATTGCCTGCGGAAGTAAGGAAATCAATTATTTCCTCCGGAGTATCGTCTTTAACGTCGTTAGATGACCTGTTACGTCGATTAGATCACATGAGTATGATGACGCAACCTACTATAGTCAAAAATGCCAGGCAGGAATCGAAAGTTGTAAACGCGGTAATGATGAACCGTACACAGCAGACGGATCGTTTCGAACAAAGAAGAGATGATAGAATAGGTCCTATTAGAAATACCCATCAGGAAGAGAGGAGATGGGAAAACCAACGTAGGGACGCCCAGGAGAGGCCTTGGCAACGTCGCTACGAGGAGAGAAATTTTTATCGAAGAGATAATGATCGAGACCGGAATGATCATCGAGAAACGCCTTATGATAGGAATTACAGATATGATCAAAATAATCGAGATAACAGATACAATAGGAATGATAGAGATACCCGAGACAATAGAGATAACAGATACAATAGGAATGATAGAGATACCGAGACAATAGAGATAACAGATACAATAGGAATGATAGAGATACCCGAGACAATAGAGATAACAGATATAATAGGAATGATAGAGATACCCGAGACAACGGAGATAATAGACAAAATCAAGGGTACTCAAGATACAACAATTATCGAACGGAGGCGTCCGATAAAAAAGTGCAACAGGAGAGGCTCAAGAGAGGGCGAGATAAGTCCACGGAGGTTGGACGAAGAAAATCGAAGGAAAGAAAGGATGAAAATCTAGATAAGTCACAACCCAGTACTAGCAGGGAAGGTCGGAGTTCAGAAAGAGCTCCGGATCGAGAAAAAAAAACGCCAATTTCCGGGCGAAATTAATAACTGACGTTGCCACGCATTCCTCTGATATCACGATTTTTGAAATATTTGAAGCTACTGACGAAGACCTTCTATTTGAACCAGAAACGAAACCGAGAGGAAGGATAGTTGAACTTCCCGTTATTGATATACTAATTGGTCTACAACATTGTAAAGCCTTGATGGACACAGGTGCTATGATCTCTATAGTTGACGAGGACTGTTTTGAAAGATTGAAACCAGAAAATCAATTTACCATTCTTCCAGCATCTCCAACAAAAATTCGTGGGATATTTAAGGATAAAACTATGAAATGCAAAGTGCAGATTCTAATGAAATTCTGGATCAATGAGAGAAGTTATGAACATATTTTCATAGTCGTTAAGAATATTAATTTTGACGTCATACTAGGCATCGATTTTATTACTCAAGCTAGAGCAATCATCGACATGGACAAAGGAATAATAAGATTCAAGGAAGAAAGTACAGAGGATGTAGTGATGGAGGAAATGGATGGAAACGAAATTAATAGAGATATCCCTAGAATGGAAATCGTAGATCACGTAGTTGAAGAAACTGAGCAAGTGAGGGAACAATATACCTTGAAAGCCGAGGGATTTAAAAATGTGAAAGAAGAATTTGACGACTTGATTTGTCAGTTTGCGGACATCTTCGATGATAAACCTGGTTTGATTAGAGACTTCAAGTACCAGATTAGGCTAATAGACGAATCCCCTTATCAAGCCAAGCTTTATCCTATCCCAGAAAAATACCATGATGAGGTCAAAGAGATCATAGATAAAATGGAGAGAGATGGTATAATAAAAAAACAGGCTTCTTCGTATTTGAATCCAGTAACTGTGGTAAAGAAAGCGAACGGACAATTGAGGCTTTGTTTAGACGCCAGGAAGATCAACACGAGAATCATGTTAGAAACTGACCGTCCACCAAAAATTAGAGAACTTTTGAAAAAGTTCAAAGGTAAAGCGTGTTTCAGCGTCCTAGACCTGACCGCTTCCTTTTATCAAGTGGAGCTGGAGGAAGATAGCCGGCAATACACCGGATTCTTATTCGATCAGACCACGTATGTTTTCTGTCGCGTTCCTTTTGGAATGGTGAACAGCGTTCCGGCTTTGATAAGAGCCCTTGATAGCAAATTAACGGAAAGCGTGAAACGTAACGTTATCTGCTATATCGATGACTTGATAATCTCTTCAGCGAATGTTCAAGAACATCTTGTGCACTTGAAACAGCTATTCGAGAATTTAAGAGAGGCCAATATTAAGGTCAACATGCATAAGTGTCAATTCATGCACGAATCTATCAAGTTCCTAGGCCATACTATTGATCAGTTTGGGTATCACCCAAACTTGAAGAAGATAGACGCCATTTCAAGATTCCCTCGTCCCGCAAAGGTAAAGCAGCTCCGTGAGTTTCTGGGCATGTGCCAGTTCTTGAGTAGCCACTGTCCGGGATATTCTACTACTATGGCCCCTTTGTATGAAGCATTAAAGAAAAATAACAAATGGAAATGGACAGAGGACACGAATAGGGCATTTGAAGAGGCCAAGCTCATGCTCCAAAATTGTGTTAAGCTGGAATATCCTGAGTTTGATCGGATTTTTTACATAGAGTCTGATGCTTCAAAAGTAGGTATTAGTGCTGTCCTCTATCAAAAGGACGAGGAGGGGAGGAAGCACTACTTGGACTTCCACAGCAGAAAGCTGCAGCAACACGAAAAGAATTATTTCACCTCAGAGCTCGAAGCTTTGGCATTCATCTCTGCTCTTCAAAAGTGGAAGAAACTTCTGATAGGACATCGAGTGGTTATTATCACGGATCACAGAGCGCTTCAGTTCATGATGCAAACCGATCTTTCCAGTGACAGACTGACGAGGTGGACATTGTTTCTCCAGCAGTTCAATGCCACTATCGTGCATCAGCCTGGAAAAGATAATCTGCTCGCGGATGCACTCTCAAGAAATCCAGTTAGTAAAATCGAGATTAACACTGTACAGTTGGAGAGGGAACACGAACTTACCCTGGAGAAGCTAAAGAAGATAGCGGTGTCACAGAAGAGACACACCCCAACTAGACATATGTACAGGTTTTTGAGAGGTGCAATGGACCATACCGATCTTGATTACGAACAGACTAGGAAGCGATCTGAGAAATTCCTGGTGTGTGATGACGTCGTTTGTAAATACATTGACCGAGAGAGAACGAAAATTAGAATTGTAGTCCCTCCTAAATTGATAAATGGGTTGGTGTGGTTAGCTCACGGCACCATTGGCCATGGGGGTGTCGACAAAACGTTTAGAACGTTATTGGAAACATTCACCTGGACCAAGATGCGGGGCACTATAGCAGCCATTATCAGATCATGCCAGGAGTGCCAACGAGGGAAATACCCGTCGGCGTTATCAAAAGAGAGACCTCGAGCCATTATTCCAGAAAGGCCGAGAGAGCTAATGGCTTGCGATATCTTCGGTCCTTGCCCGAAGGGAGCTAGGGGAAACCAGTTTCTCCTAGTCACAATCGATGTATTCTCTAAATACGTGACTCTCGATCCTATGCAGAGGGCTACTACAGCTCAAGTCCTTAGTCGTCTTGAAAAGAGTGTGTTTTCTAAGGCAGGAAAACCTGTAACTCTCCTATCGGATCACGGAGCTCAATTCACTTCGATGGAATTTGAGAATGCCATGATTAGGCTTGGTGTCAAGCACGTGTTTTCTAGCGTCAGATATCCGGAATCTAACGTCTCGGAACGTGTTATGGCAGAAATTAGCAAGTTCGCGAGAATTTACTGTCCTGAGGATCATGCGAGCTGGGTGAAGTTCATCCCACTCATGGAAAGATGCATGAATTCCACATTCCATGAGAGCTTATCAGATATACCTATGGTTGTTCACCATAATAAGAGGCCAGAAAGAGCCTGGACAGAGATCGTGAGATTTCTACCTAAGGACAGGGAGCCTACAGTCCAAGAAAGAATTAATTCAGCTAGAGAAAGCTTGATGGATGCAGCCGAGAAGCGGCATAAACGAATCAGAAATAAAAGATATCGGCCACCGATGAGAGTAGGCGAGATGATTCTCGTCAAGAAACCGACGAAAGCAGATGTGGCTAAGAAGCAATTCACCAAGTTTTCCTATGTTTTCCACGGACCCTATAAGATTGCTAGGTCGTTCGGAAATAATTGTTATGAAGTAGTAAGCCTAAATGAAAGAGAAATGATAGGTCGTTTCAATGCAAAGAACCTGAAAAGATATGTGAAGAAGATAGACTGAGTGTTGACTGAATAATGCTACATATGCTGAGATTACCTGGAATGGTGTAAATAAAAGTTGAGGAGACTTTTATTTAAGGTATCAAAGGGAAAATGCACCATTATTCATAAAAGGGCTTAAATACAGACATGGTTACAGTATTTTGGGAACACCCTGTAACTTCCTAACTTGCCTCTGAAGTCGATCATAACAGCTGGTTTGCAGCGAGAAAAAGCCATGCTATCATGAAAGAGATCGGCAGAGCTCGTGTTTCCGACGAGAAATCCGAAGCTCATCGATAATAACCATGTTGACTGTGTCTAACACCATATCGATCGATTCACCTGAGAGTGATTAATACAAATTAATGCATATTTAGCGCTTTTTGTAAGCAGATACATGTGTCTATATGTATGTCTCCATGGCAGAAAGCCATTATTAAGAAAGTCATTATTAAGAAAGTATGAAGAACAGAAGATGCTATGTTAACTCACTGCTGATCACGTTACGACTGCGATATATTTCGTATCGAGTCATGACGTGTGAAGGAGTGGGGGGGAGCAGATGTGAGACTCAGGCGACCTCGTGCAGAGCTCAATGTGTATAGAACCTGACAGCGTAGAGGGTTGAGCTGGAAATCAGTGAAAGTAAAATCGCCAGCTAACGGGAGTTGTAAAAACGTGTGACCGTGCTGAAGTGTATTCTAGTTCGTTAAGCATTCTACGTGAAGTAGAAACGTGTTTAATAGGGCTCAGACATGGTCTTAAACATGTAATAATTTACCTCTGTGACTGTGTGTCTACAGCAACTAACGGGCCATGCGGATGGATACTTTTATAACCACGACCGCGAGCTCAGCCGTGATGTGTCACGAAACTCTGCATATAAACCGTCGTGGAAATGCAGCCTAGATTTGATTCACTCTTCACTGTGATTATTCTTTTTGAAAAGAGTACATTCTCAAGCAAGGTGTCAAGGGGAAGGGACAATATGAAGCTTATATCCACTACGATGGTAGGCTAAATTGATTTAAGAATACTGCATTAGCAGGGTGCAGCGGGGACTTGTCGAAGGCAACTTTCATTTGGCATGAAGTGTGCACGCGACTCTCGTGTCGAGAGGGACCGCGTCGACCCTCGTGAACTTGTTCACTCGCGCGTTCTCACATTGGAACTTGTTAGTGACGGTTCGAGTTCACTTTCGCGTCGTGACGAGTTGATAAACTGTGTGCGGTCCTTCCGTTGGTGTTCGAATATGTATGGGAAGATATCGCCAGGATATGTTGGAACTATTTCGACCGACCGGGTGTTGCTCGAGCCTGGGAGGACTTTGGTTCATTCTATGGAAACCCAGTTGAAGTCCAGCATATTTTCTGTTGGTTTGGAGCTGATTATGGCTAACGATATCCTTTTTTCCTCATCTAGATTCGCCAAAGGTACTGATCACTTCAACTTGTTACAGTAGTGTAGCGTGGACATTTATAAATACCACTTTGCCATATTTGATTTTGTAGTTTAAATGGTTCAGTAGAAAGTGCAGGTTCGATGTCCATTTCGAAACTGACCTTCTATGATGCCAGGATTTGGACTCATAAAAATGAGTGCATCCTTTGTGTAATTTTGATGAATAAATTAATAGTTTCAGTAGTATTTTACAGTATTTAAACTGACATGCTCATTCTTATTTGTCGAGAAGCAAATGTAGGAAGAAGATTTACAGTTTTTCTTGTGTAAGAACATTTTTTAGTAACGCAACTTTCTTTTGAGAACGTTGGTTGAGTTTTCATATTCTAGTGCATTGTTCTTTAAGCACTTTCGCTTGGATTATCGTATTCTTTAGAGGGGAATTTTCCTTTTCGTATTTTGATTAAGATACTAGGAAGTTTTCGGACCCAGTTATTCTAAATGTTACTTCGAGTCCTTGGACTATATTTTCTTCAGTTTTTTTTATAACAGATTTAACTTGTGTTTTCTGAGCGTGATTTTCGAAATGGATTGCCTAATGGGTCATTAGTCGCTTAGCCTTTGTTGCTAACCTAGATCCATGCTGTAGGTCTAATCCATCGACATTTTCGCGTTCGGGAAATTCAGGGAGGATCTTATTTTGAGATTGAATTTATCTTTATAGATCTCTTTACAACCTCAGTTTGTGTGGTTGGGCAGCGTTATATACAGTTTATATATATATTTTTTTTTGAAGTGAACACTGGATTAAATTGATATCATTGCCTTTAGTGCAATAGTTTTTTCTATTAAGAGGGTATTTGAACGACATCCAAATTTGCGAGGATAATCCCAGGGACAACTTAATATAAGTCATACGTTTAAGAATTATGGATTTTGTAATGAATCAATGTAAGGCAAGTTTTTAAAGTTAGGTGGAATATTTCTGAAATCCACTGGGCTTTGTTGGTAATCTGTTACGGGATCATATTTTTCGAGTTCAGGATTTTTACCATAAACAGCTGATTTGCATAATTGTGGATTTATAACAGTAAGGCTCCTATTATAGGTGCATATTGGTCTTTAGAGAGGCATATACTATGAGTAATGTCTTTGTGTTTAAGTATATTGATGCAATGCTTTGTAGAGCATATTTTTCTTGTTGAGGATTGAGCTAGGTGTGCCAATCAGGATTAGATTGATTGGGGTTTTAACCCAGAGAGGTGTTGTTTTAACCTAGTATGGTTAATATTTGGTCATTGTGAACTTTATCGCTGTTATCGTGAAAATGCCTGTGTGAAGATTAATATTTTTCCGAGCAGTATTGTTGGGGAATCTTGAGTGGATATTCGGTTAAATATTTCCAGTAAAACTAATATAACAATTTTGTCATAAGATGTATGTTTAAAAAGGAAACCGATAACTATTTAAGACTGACTTTACAATTAATTTTTGCTTAGCTTAACTGTTCGGCAGAATTTCCCTAAAACAAGAATTGAAATAATATTAAACAGAAAGGAATGTCGTGACTTCAAGTCAGTAGGAAGAGAATAATTGAAATTATTCTGGAATTTTGTGTAAATTATATTCTGTAAATAGGCCATATGAATTTCTTCATTCAATAACAAGAACATATAAAGTTACTGAAGATGTCGTGTAGGATTAGTAATTATAACCAGGATATTTGTGTATAAGATGTTATTTCCGTTAAGGAACCGAAATTAATTTAATGTATTCAAGTCTTATAATATTTCTCTTTTTGTGAATGCTTACCCTATGGGATTGATCATCATTATTATTATTAATATGCCTTATATTTTAATCAGCTAAAAGTTAGTTGTGACAATGGGTAATATTTTTTTTTTGGAAGATAATCCAATATAATCAATGAGATTTTTTTTGATTGGTCGTGGTATCGACGAAATTGATATTCTTCTGTCTTGTTTATTCTTACAATAAATCACTTTACTACTTGGTTTTAATTATTGCGTGATGCTTTATAGAGGTGATGGAAGGGTGTATTAAGGGGGCCATCGCTAGGTATTTTAGTGTTTACCACACCTTTGAGATTCTTTCTTCCTCTTGAAGAATTCTCGTGTTTTGAGCTAGTCTTTTCTTTTTCTGAGCCTTGGTCAGTCTTAATACATCCTGTTAGGTATTCGAGTGGCCCTATTATCCCTGTGTCTGTTGGTAGAACTTGGGGGGTCTTTAGAGCCGGGGCATTTTCAGGTTCTACGATCCAGCTGCTATCCAGGGATTCAACAGGTATTGGTAGGTAAAAGGGTACAGTACCATCCCGGCAATTGCCCGAAGACGAAGTGGGAAACCAAGGAAAACCACTTCGAGGATGGCTGAGGTGGGAATCGAACCCTCTCTACTCATTTGGGCCACCCGAGGCTGAGTAGACCCCGTTCCAGTCCTCATACCACTTTTCAAATTTCGTGGCAGAGCCGGAAATTGAACCCAGGACCTCCGGGGCGGCAGCTAACCATGCTGACCGCTACGCTACGGAGGCGACATGGTTTAGAACAGTATTTAGGGAAAATATCCATTTAAATGAGACAAGAAAATAACTTTCCCTATCGTCTTCGTAGATAATGTGAACAAAACCAAGTTGAAATCTTGCTGTACGAGGTAGGGAGGGTATAATAAAATAGTTAAAAAGAATTTAAAAAATCTGCCGTTGGATGATCTTGAACCCGGGATCTTCGAGGGAGCGAGCGGGCGCAATAACACTTGCACACATTTCCAACACACTCTGGAGGTTTTTGTTGCGCTTCTTATTAACGCGTATGGTAAAATATTCAGTTATTACAGTTAGATCTTAAATATTGATTGGAATGCATTCGTTCAGTACCTGGCAGGTTTTCTAATTTTCTTAAAGCAATTTTCGCGACCGCTTTGCGTTAATAAGGCGAAAGAACAGCAACTAATGCCCTCAAACGACAGCCCTTCGGTTTTATTTCATACAACATAGCGTCCAAAATGCTAGCGTGTGATACACTTCGGTCATACAAGCAGGTGTCTTGACGAAGAGAACAGAATTATTCAGGATTTTGTACTAGCGATCACACCAGCTTCCTTGCCAGCGAGTGTCGTGTGATACGGGCCTAAAGATATGCTAAGACTTTTTGTTAAAATTTAATAACAAAACAAGATGTTCGGTAAAGAACGTATAGCCTACTTTCTCCTAAATACATGGGTATGGTTATAACCCTTTGTCCTTTTCAAGGAGTATAATTGAATGTTGGTTGTAGTAGCTTCTTGAAATACAACGTGCTATACGGATATTATACATGAATATGAGGTCCCCTTTGCTAGTGCTACCTCTGTAAAAAAATCATTCAATTCGGTTTCACCGTGTTGAATTGATAGGGGGAATCGATTTGCACACAAACATGGCCGCTATCTGCACAATATTGGTCTGATGACCTTGTAGTGTGGTCAACAGATTCTCTATACATAAAGGTACGTCGTTGCAAAATTTAGTAGGGATCAGATTATTAGGTTTGTCATAATTTGATTCAAGCTCTTAACATTAGGATGGCCGCCATTACGTTTTCGTCAATATGGCGGCGATATAAAACATGGCACTGAGATGGCCTTTGCTAGTGCTACCTCTGTACCAAATTTCGTTCAATTCGGTTACACCCTGTTTAATTGATAGGGGGAATCAATTTGCACACATACATGACCGCCATCTGCAAACTAATGGGCTGATGACCTTGTAGTTCAGTCAAACGATGCTCGCCATACAAGTATACGTTGTTGCAAAATTTGGTAGAGATAGGATGATAAAGTTAGTCGTAATTTGATTTATGCTTTGAACATTTGGGTGGCCACCATTACGTTTCCGTCAAGATGGTGGCGATATAAAACATGACACTGAGGTGTTCTGCGCTAGTGCTACCTCTGTACCAAATTTCGTTCAATTCGGTTTCACCGTGTTTGAATTGATAGGGGGAATCCAGTTGCATACATACTTGAACGCCATATGCAAACTGTTGGGCTGATGATCTTGTAGTTTGGTCAAAATATGCTTCCCACATAAAGGTATGTTGTTGTAGGATTTGGTAGAGATCAGATTATTAGGTTGGTCGTAATTTGATTCAAGCTCTTAACAATAGGATGGCCGCCATTACGTTTTCGTCAAGATGGCGGCGATATAAAACATTACACTGAGGTTTCCTTTACTAGTGCTACCTCTGTACCAAATATCGTTCAATTCGGTATCACCGTGTTTGAATTGATAGGGGGAATCGGTTTGCACACATACATGGCCGCCATCTGCAAACTATTGGGCTGATTACCTTGTAGTGTAGTCAAAAGACGCTCGCCATATAAATATATGTTGTTGCAAAAGTTGGTAGTGATCGGATGATTAGGTTATTCGTAATTTCATTTAAGCTTTGAACATTTGAGTGGCCGCCATTACGTTTCCGTCAAGATGGCTGCGATATAAAACATGACACTGAGGTGCCCTTTGCTAGTTCTACCTCTGTACCAAATATCGTTCAATTCGGTTTCACCGTGTTCGAATTGATAGGGGGGGGGGGGGGGAGGGAAGGGCAGACATTCAGAGTACACACTCACACACACACAAACACACAGACAGACACACGATTTTTTGCTAATAATACAATGGGAATTTATAAGGAATACGTATACTTCGATGCAAGCACTGGCGATCAGAATATCCTTCGATATGTTGTTGTTTTGTTTCATTTGAGGGCCTAGAACATTTAGCCATGTTTACTTGGGTGTGTGTGTGTGTAGAATTTGTCTGATAACCTGAGTTATTGCGGGCTTGTAATGATGTGTGTATTTGCAATTAAGGATTGGGAAGGAAGTGGTCGTGGTCTTAAGATAGAATCCGTCCCGGAATTAGGCCGGAGTAGAAGTGGGAAACCACGGAAAACCATTTCCAGGGTGGCTGAGGTGGGAATCGAACCCATTTCTTCTCATATTTGCTCCACGAGGCTATGTGAACCCAATTTCAGCCCTCAGACAAGTAGTACATTTCTTGGCAGAGCTGGGAATCGAACCCGGACTTCCGGAGCAACACTTCGAGATGTTATGTTAATATTCATGCCAGTTTTTAAATTTTCAGCCATTACAGGTCACGTGGCATATCGTACCAATTCGATCGTGTTCTCTTTATAAATCATCAAAATTCAACGAACTCATCACAAAAATTCGTCGTAAGGCAATAAATGTGGCAATGTAGTTACATCCCGACTAAAATGGAATGTGGGCATTCGTTCAAAAAAGTATGCCTACTACTGGATTCGAAGCAGCATTCTACCCGCTCGCGCCTACCAAGTATGGTCAGGCATTAAACCTCGCAGCCACCAAGACATGGTAAATACCGCACGCTAAACGTGCTTTAGTTACTGTAGCCGTCCCACCTCAAACGTTTAAGTCCATCTCAAAGTCTTCAATCACGGTTTGTGGTGTTGATTTAACTTTCTACTATTACAGATCACGTGGCGTAAGCTATTAATTCGATCGTATTACGTGTATGTGTGTTATTTCAAGGAGCAGGAAGTCATATGTTAGTAGAATGGGCCGTAGTATTTGGCGGGGAAAAGTTTAAGGTCGGTTTTTCTTTGCTAGACCCATGACCCAATTACATTGCTGTCACACAGTCAGAGCGCAGAGCAATATCGACCATCGGGAGAATTGAGATGTTAGTTGGGTTTCATAAAACTAAATAATAAGGGGCGGGTGGACCACACTGTACAGTATATACAGGGTGTATTTGATATGATGGAAGTCCTTTACACTGGTGATAGAAGATGGTATTCTAAGCAAATATCTTCATGAAATTAAGTCGGATCTTAATTAGTGTAGGTGGAATTAAATTACAAAAATCGTCGGTCAATATCTTGGAAACGGGCTTTCACTTCGTTCCCCTCAGCAGCAGAGCTGACTTCTCCCCGTCTCCCTCCCCTCCTACGCTGAGGAATGTTGACCAGAGTCTGCAGTTGAGTGACCTCCTCGCCTTGTCTGCCAATGACATTGAAATACACAAACCGAGCCTATGAACAGCTGATTCACACCTTCATGGGGAGTGGCTACATGACTAGTGATGGTGGATCTGTCTAGGATTTTTCCAGCTTCATGAACTATGCATAGAAAATAGAAATCCTAAAGATTTAGTAAATTAATTTAAGGAACTGTTGGTCTATCTTTGTGTGAAGATAGTGCAACAACTGTAATAAACTTATTAATAATACTAATAATAGTAATAGTAGGCTTTTAGACACACTAACTTCTTTTATGTTTCTTTTTGGTATGTCGAGTTGCCAGACTTCAATGTACGTAGGATTTCTTGTATGTGCCATGAAATCCATGGAGATGATCTTATTAGATCCCATTCATTTACTACATGACTGAACGTAGATCGCACCCTCGGGATGGTTAGCACTCTACCACCAGAACTACACATGCTGACTCTTATTATTATTATTATTAGACTATTATTATTATTATTATTATTATTATAACACTGTATTATAACAATGTATTTGTATTTTATTTTCATTTTCGTGTATTTTCATATGTATTTACATTGTTGATGGACCAATAAATCAATCCTCCCCCCCCCCCCCCTCTCCAGTTAATGGCCACCCGAGGGCTGGAGATGGGATGGGACAATTCACAATATGAACATGTGGTACCATACTAGTATTAAATCTTGGAAGTAGGTTTCCATGGGTTCCCACTTCTACCCCAGGCAAATGTCGGGATTGTTCCTAACTTAAGGCCACGGCCGCCTTCTTCTCAATAATCATAACCGCTGGCAGTGCAGCCCATGAAGGGCCTAGGCCTACCAAGCGACCGCTGTCCAGCCATTTGGCCTGCAGATATTAGGGTGACGCGTGGTCAGTGCATCGGGTCCCCTCGGCCATTAATCTTGATTTTCCTGACTCGGGCACTGCCTCACTGTCAGACAGCTACTTAATTGCCCTCACGAGGCTTAGTGCACTGCGTTACAGCCCTCACGTCAGTTTCTAATATCCCTGATGGAGCCAGGAATCGAACCCAGGGCCTCCAGGTGAGAGGCAGTTGCACTGCCCCAACACCACAGGGCCGGCGCCTTCTTCCGAATCCTCACCTGAATTACAAATACCCACATTACTACAGAAACCACAAAACACAGGTTATCACACAAATTCTACCCACACCCAGCTACATGGGGCTAAATGACCAAAATCGCCAAGCCTCTCAAACAAAACATCAAGTTTTTTACTTCCGTCCTAAATGCCTAGTTCTGAACAGACTGCGGGATGTCGGAATTTTGTCACACTGCATTTCATTAAGAGAATGTTTTTAGTATTTTCAGAAACTAGTCAACAGAAGGTCCGACACGGACGCCAATGATACATCAGGGCTGAGTATCGAAATTATTTTATACATGAACATCAATCAATGAATTCCACACTTACAAAGTAGGCTACACAATACTACCGGTCCTGACGTCCCAAGCCATTGCGTGCGTTGTCAACAACAACAACAAGAACAACGGCAATGCACATTTTCTTACGAGACGGTAGAGCTCATCCTCATAACAGCTGATAGCCTACCACCCCTCAAGTCAACCGGTAAGGTCAATGCTCCGATTACGTAACAACTTCCCCTTCGCGCGTCGTCACATCTGGCTCCACCTCGTTTCCCCAGCCTGCCGCACCACTTTCTGCCTGATTAGTTTCTGAAATAACTAAAAACATTGACTTTTTAATGATTAATTATCAATTTCAAGATAGGTGACAAATTTTTTACCTAGGAAGCTTAGAATAGTATCTTCTATCACCAGTGTAACGGACTTCCATCATATCAAATACACCCTGTATATATATTGGCGTATCCCAATTAATTAGGGTCACCGGAGCCAACCAGGTTCATTTTGGTTTTGGCCGGGAATTTAAGGCCGGATGCACTTCCTGTGAATTTTCAGGTGAAAATTTCACCCCGCTGCCGCTGCGATTCCAACTTCGGCCGTCTGAGTGAAAGACGAGAAGCTGACCCACTGCGCCGTCACGCTCCCCTATAATAATAACAACAATAATAATAATATGGGTTTATCACTTTTCTAATTGAATTTGTTTTAGTTGCGCCAGAATTTCGCGTTAGAAGGGTATGCCAAAATTGCTGAATTTGCCACGTTAATAATGTAATGACCCGACTTAAACACAATTTGAAACCAAGTTCTCTTATGTAGGCCTACTGTAGGACCCATGAAACTTTAAGGTCAATATCTCCAACAGTTTCAGAATAATTGTTCTATAAACATAAATTAAAAATAAATAAGTTTGTGGGAAGATTTATATTCGCATGCCTCCAAGTAAATAGTCTGCTCATGTCAGAATTTTGCGGTCAAAGAGCATTTGGAACGTTTATGGCACCAGTGTGGGCGTACATAAAGGAAACGGATAGACGCAGGTACTCGAACCTTTCAAATTCACCATAAATTCGTGGTTCGTTCATGGTTGTCTATCTTGAATATAGAGATGGGCTGGTTCATATTGAAAAGTAGTTGGCTCCATTCGTATAACTATTGACAACCGGCTAGTGACAGGCCAAGTGGTAAGTCAACACTGAAACTTCAATAGTCGAGTAAGTCTAAGTACAGTGCATATAGTATTGATAGTGCATGCTAGCTTCATGTTTGTTTATTGACTTACTACTA
This sequence comes from Meconema thalassinum, assembly GCA_946902985.2. Lineage (NCBI taxonomy): Eukaryota > Metazoa > Arthropoda > Insecta > Orthoptera > Tettigoniidae > Meconema > Meconema thalassinum. Next base: position 673,728,018 of record OX336388.2, read on the forward strand.
TAATTATTGTTTTTTATTTGTACACACGTGTATATAAATTTTTTAAACATTTTTATTACGTAATTCATAAAATGAACCGTCAAGATAAAAACGGGATTCTCCGTTGACATAATGAAACCAAGACGATCTACCACAATACTGCAGTAGCAACTTGAATGAAAAATGAAGATCCACAGCCTGCTTCCAGTCTCCGACCGGGTCAGGAATGGAATGAATGAAGCCCCCCATCTAGCGGCGAGGATACTGCAGTAGCAACTTAAATTAATTAAATAAATAAATTAATTAATTAAATAGTGTAAACTTTAACCCCTACACAGTGATCAGGATCTGATGCTGGCCGGCCATTTGAGGGCCGAAATGCGTAATCCTAAACTGCCCCATTATCTGTGATAGTCTAATTAATACATGTAATCTTTACCAGGAGTGTCGTTACATATTTATATCTTGTACCCCGCCCATTCATTGGGCACAGTCGTGTTGCCCGACTGAAGAGCTACAAATTCACAATTTTGTATAGGCAACACTGAAAAAGTATGGATTCAAATCTAGGCAAGTACACAGTTGAAGAGCAGGAGTGAGAGCCCACCTCCCTGCCTAACTTCTGTCTTAATTTCGAAAGAGTCTGAAATTTCTCTTCTGAACTTGACTCTGGAGATTGTGACAGCTAAGGTCTGTTGAATGATTGCCTTGGTTTTATTATCCAATCTAAATTCCTTTAGAATTTGAATAAAAGCCATTCTATCAAGCGAGTCATATGCTTCTTGAAGTCAAAGATTGTCACCTCAAATTTCTTGTTCCTTTGCTTCAGACAGGAAAGGATAGATTTCAGATTCATAATTTGCTCGGTACATGAACGCTCTTTCCTGAACCCTCCTTGGTACTCTCCCAATTGTGGATCAATTTGTTGTTCTGCCCTAATATGTAGAGTTTTCGAGATAATTTTGTAAATTATCAGTAGGAGGGAAATGCCGTGTTAACGTCCGTTTTGTCACATTTCTTACGCAGGGGATAAATAATTATTATCATTATTATTATGGTAGAAATCAATAACTTTTACCATGATAGGTAACGCAAAATATTTTCCGTAATGAATTATCTTGTATAATACGCCTATCAATACAATTTATTCATGAAACATAAATAAGAAAGAACCCATCATCACTTAAGAGGACTTAACCACAAGACGACTTGGACCAAGTGTTCGAATATGTCAACTAAATATACTGTAGAAGGTATAAGTAGGTCTAAGTGCCAATTTTTGCCCTGGCTCCTTAAAGACAAGAAAGCTGAAGTAGTCGTTCTCCAAGAAACCCACGCAGCAGACAAATCCAGCTCTGCTTGAGAGGCCGAATCCCGGGCTACAGCATTATAGGATCAACATACCTTCATACATATGGCATAGCTACGTATGTAAACGGGGCTGATGACCTCGTAGTTCCGCCCCTTAAAACAATAACTAACCTACTAACTACGTATGTAAAGAACTCTATTGATAATGTTTGTCTGCTCTCAACCAGTATTAGTAATGACGTTCATACTGTTTGTATAAAAATTGGAGATGTCACATTAACTAATGTATAGGACCACCAATGCCTCCTTGCCGCCCTCTCCCCCTTATGTTATTCACCAATTTCCTCATCCAGCTATCTACATAGGTGATAATAATGATGTTATTGGTTGTACGTCCCTTTTAACTACCCTGGCTTTTAGAAACGCCGGGGTGCCGGAATTTTGCCCCGAAGGGGATCTTTAACGTGCCAGTAAATGTACTGACACGGCTCCCTCGCATTTGCGCGTACATAGGTGACTTTAACAGTCATCGCACAGAATGGAAGTATGAAAAAACTGACTTACTTATGAATTGAGATGAAGATAACAAAATCCATCTAATTTTTGATGCCAAAGATAGATGAACATTTCGATCAGCAGCTTGGAAACGGGATAACAATCCGGATCTTTGTTTTGTGTCTATGGATGATAATGACCAACCACTTTCGGCAAAAAAAGATTGTTGCTTCCAGATTTCCCTCACAGCCAGCATCGCTCTGTGTTGCTTGACGTTGGACTCCAAATCCCTGTGGTGAATTCCTACCCTCACGTTGGAACTTAAGAAAGCTGACAAGAAAGGCTTCGTAAACACTTTGGACAAATGTGTTCGTTTCATCCCTCCAATCCGTGAAAACTACGACCGCTTTGTTGGCGCAGTTATAGCAGTTGCCAAAAAAGTACATTCCAAGAGGATATCGTAAGGAGTATATACCGAAATGGTCTGAAGCTAGTGATAAACTCTATCAAGGATTTCTAGTAGTGGTGATCAAGAACTAGCTGATGAACTGCTGCACAGCCTCTATGATGCTCGAAATCAAAAGTGGAATGATACTGTTGAATCAATGGACTTCAAACACTCAAGTTGAAAGGCAGAGTCTCTCTTAATAAAAATTGGTGGGCACAGTTCATTAGGATTTCAAAGTCCTAGCACAACACCAAACAACGTGGCTGCGTACATCGCTTCATTGTCTCAAGTATCAAATGATAAAGAAAATGCTAGGTATGTTAGAAAAGGGCTAAAGGTCCTAAAGAAAGGTTGTTTACCAAATTCGGAATATTCTCAGCCTTTCACCATTGATTACATCAAGAGGGGTCTCAAGGATATGAAGGTTGGTAAAGCTTCTGGATTTGATAATATTCTCCCTGAATTCCTAATAAACTGTGGGAAGAACACCTGCCTGTGGCTAAGCAGGTTCTATACTAACATTCTTCAAAGTGGTGAGTTACCCCGTCTCTTCAAACAAACAAAAGTTATTGCCATTTTGAAACCCGGAAAACCTGCAGATAAACCTGATAGTTATCGACCCATTGCATTATTGAGTATTTGCTACAAGCTTTTGGAAAGACTTCTCCTTAACAGAATTGCTCCCACTCTGCTTGAGCACATCCCTATTGAACAGGCTGGCTTTCGGCCCCAACACAGCCATACTGACCAGATACTGTTCCTAACTACTTACATTGAGGCAGGATTTCAGCTTCGTCTTAAGACGTCTGTGGCATTTATTGATTTAAAGGCTCAATACGATACTGTCTGGAGAGAGGGACTTATATATAAACTTCTACGCGTGATTCCCTGTCAAAAGGTAGCTCGGCTCATTAACAACATGTTGAGCGACAGAATGTTTCGGGCTATAATGGGTGATTTAATAAGCAGAACGAAGAATTTAAGTAGGCCTAATGGTCTTCCTCAAGGATAGGTGCTTGCCCCATTCCTATTCAGTTTGTATATTGCTGACATGCCGATGACGAGGTCAGAAAATTTGGTTATGCGGATGAATGGGCAATAGCTACAAGGAACGTCACCTTTGAAGCCACTGATATTATCACTGAACGTCTCTCTAAACTTAGTAATTTCTTCTGTAAATGGAAGCTCCAGCCTAGTTTGACCAAAACAGAAGTTTCCTCTTTTCATCTTCACAATCGTGAGGCACAAAGAGTTATCAATGTTCATTTTGGGAATACACTGTTAAAGTATAACAGGTTTCCAAAGTACTTGGGAGTTATTCTAGATAGAACACTCTCCTTCAAGCGTCATCTGACATGCAATGCTGCCAAACTAAACACTCGAAATAACACCCTCCGCAAGCTTGGTGGCACAACTTGGGGATCAAATGCCACTACCCTTCGGTGTTCGAATTTTGGTCTAGTATTTTCTGCGCTGAGTATAGTGCCCCTGTTAGGTTAAACAGCCCACATGTAAAGAAAATTGATGTGCAACTCAATAATACCATGAGAATAATCTCATGGACTATAAAGTAAACTCTAACTGAATGGCTTCCTCTGCTCAGTCCATGGAGGAAAGAATAAGAGGAGATGAGCTCCTTTGAGTGAAGCCAAGCGCTGCAACCAAAGTGGGCGTAACCTTAACTCGTATTCGGTGTTCAGTGACTTGCATGAGGCATTGTGCATGGCTAAACCTTATTTTGACCCTGGTTTTTATCGCGCTTCGGTTATGCAACTTTGGAAACGTAATAACAGTAGTGATAAGTTATTAAAAAAACAACTCTTCAATTCTAATCTCAGCATGTGTAGGCCTACCTTATATTTAAAAAAATCATTCCTCTGCAAATCCCAAATTATCAAACGGCTGTCGGTCAATAATTACGGTAGGCCTACGTAATTAACCAATTCGAGGATCGTCAAGTTTCTACCCCCCACAAAGAAAATACCGTACGGTACCGAAACGTATAGGCTATACCGTATTTTTGTGCAAATATGCGTCCTTTTTTAATTGTTCTGTTTATTAATTTTGAGGTTCGTATTCTTGAATATCAAAATGTGTACGACCAATGAGTGAAAGTGGCTGTGCTCGAAATTAGGCATAAAAACTGATGAATGCCTCAACACCAATAAGAACATAAAACTCAATTTGGTGTACATACCGTAATTAGTTCGGCATCATTAATTCCCAAGATGTTCCTACTTTGGTATAACTCACATCTTCAGACACCTGTATTCAATTTAATCAGTGTTACAGCGTATTATTACGTTTTGCCGCGTCTTCCTTACAAAACTAGCCTCGCAAAGGTGCTCTAATATTTATATTTAAATTGGCTTTTAAAACGATAACGCAGCTTATTTGTGCCAAGTACCGTTAAGTACAGAGTGTATTCTGCCTATCCAAGAAAAAAATCTTGAATTGTCATTGCAGTTTTATGTCACTAAAATCCATCACTAGTTGGAGTGGTTTACGGCTTTAAGCATAGGGACAGCCATTTTCTTGCAACCAAAGTGGACGAGCCGTTTGGCTTCAACAGCTTGCGCTAGGCAGCGCAGCGAAGGCATCTCCTTCCTTTCTTTCCTCCATGGCTCAGTCATATTGCTCCTCCACGAATTCACAGACATCACGCTTTGGTAAGGGAATATCATAGGTTATCAATTAATCAACAGTTGTCTATTCATTCTGATAGTGCTGATCTACAGCTTAGGAGCTTAGGAGCCCACCATTGCATACAGCTCAGAAACTAGAGGATGCAAACTTTGATGTCATGAATCAATGTACTACGGACTGGAACTCAACTTGTACTACAGAGCTCCGTGATATGTCATCCGTAACTGTGAAGGGCCCTGGATTCAATCTACCCAGAATGACATGGACTAGACTGAACAGAATACAGACTGGTCATGGTGTTTGTGCTGATGCGATGTTCAAATGGAACAAATTACCACCTCCTGCATGTGATTGTGGTGATGAGAGAAAGAGGTCCCATATTGTACGTGATTGCTCTCTGAGGGCATATCCAGGCGTCCTCGGGGATTTTGTGCATGTGACTCCAGATTCAGTGGATTATTTGATGAACTTGGACAATAATTTATAAATATGTTGTTCTTCTGTGATATCTAATATTACTGTATGCCATACGATTAACAATAATGAAACATATATTGAATTAAAGTACATTACATGTTTCGACCCTTCGATGGAGTCTTCCGCAGATTATATCTAATGTAAAACCAATTCTAATTAAAACTGTAAGGAATTAGCTTCCAAAGTAAGATCAGATTGTTAGTCCAAAATTATTACTTTTCGTGGTTTACTCTACTAGGTTCTTTCCCTCTCTCTCTCTGCCGTTGGTGGATAAGATTCCTCTTCGGCCACTGAGACCGCTGACCAAGCATTTTATTAAAATAAGTCGCCCCTAACATGAAGTGCAGACGCCTTCGATAGTCCCCCAACACATGAAACAGACGCTATCTGCTGATTGTGTGTTTGATACGCGAGAGCTATTTTTTTTCGCTCTAGTCGGCCGGGAAGCTAGTTAGGACCCCCCATCTACCACCTAGAATGCACCACGTGGGAGTATCACCACTCCCCCTACTACGGCACCAAAGTAGGTTCGTGGATTATTATTATTATAATTCTTATTATTATTATTATTATTATAAGTATTTATAACATAGAGTAACTTACAATAGGGTGAAATACAGATAAAAACCGAGTTGGGTGAATACCAATTTGGTTTCAGAAGAAACAAAGAAACAACGGAAACTGTACTAAGTATTAGGCTAATCCTGGAAGACAGAAGAAGGAAAGTTGACGTGGATTGAAGTAAGTTGTTTGACATATTGAAAAGGATTGGAATAAAGTACAGGGATAAAAGGTTGATCATCAATCTAGATTAGATTAGATTAGATTTTTATTTATCCATTTGATCAACTACATGTATACAGTACAATTTTGATATAGGACACGTCAGAAATTACATCTATAAAATAAAAGAACTTACTGGTATATATTACTAATAAAATAACTATTTATAACTTATTATAATAACAGATCTTAAGAGATACAATCTTATTGGACAACTATTTACACCTTACTCTATTATAACAATATGACAACTTAATTCTATAAATACAACAACTTACAGCTAGGTATTACAATTAAAATAGAAAGTAAAATATAATTATAGATTTTATCGCTCCTATACGCTAAGATATTCAACTACAGAGTAAAAACAATGGCACTGCAGATAGGCTTTCAACATTCTTTCAAAGATTTTTATTTTTGGGGCAAATTTTATATACTGTGGTAGTTTATTGTATAATTTAACTCCTGTGTGAAAAGTACCTTTTTGATATATGCTTGTGTGCGTGTATGAAATATGAATGTTTTGATTTTGTCTTGTGTAATTCCTATGAACATCATTGTTTGTTTTAAGAATAACGTCTTTATTCATTAAATTCTTTATAAGAAACATAATACTTTCAAAGATATGAATGCAGGGCAGTGGGAGAATGTTTAAATATTTAAATAGAGGTCTACATGATTCTCTAGTGTTTCAATCTGCCATAATTCTAATCCCCCTTTTTGTATCCTAAACGTGCTTAGTACATCTGGTGACATACCCCAAAATATGACCCCATATCTTAAGTAGGAATGGAAATAAGCAAAATAAGTATTTCTTAGTGTGTGCATGCTTGTGAAAGTTTTCAAAATACGTAACGCAAAGCCCATTGAGTTCAGTTTAGTATTCAGATATTGTATATGTTAATTCCGTTTCAAACCATGTTGTATCCATAGTCCTAAAACGTTGTTTCTGATTTATTTTCTATTTGATGACCATTTAATGTTATATTGGGCATCGCAGGATTCCTATTCTGTATAGTGTGGAAATTTAGAGATATTGTTTTTTTTTATAGTTTATTATGAGGCGATTATCTTGAGACCATTTGGTTAACTCTTCTGTAACCGAGTCAGCAGACTGCTGTAAGACCTGTTTATTTTCACCTTTTATTACGAGCGTTGTATCGTCCGCAAACAAAATTTCCTTATGAGAATCAACATTCTGTGTTATTGAACCGTTTTTGTGCACTGGAATTACTTTTGATAACTTCAAAATATCCGCTTAAGTCCCTGAGAGAATTGAACTGTTTATTAAGTGCTTAAGTCGATTTATTATATTTTCTGCACATTTCTTTAAAATTGCATCAGAGATGCCATCAGTGCCAGCACAGAATTTATTTTTAGCTCTTTTATAACTATTCTTACCTCTTCACTTGTGACATCTTCTTATATAATAAAAAGTGTCCTGACTGACTGACTGACTGACTCATCATCGCCCAGCCAAAGCTATTAAAGTTGGAAAAATGAAATTTTGGGGATATGTTCGCTGTAAGTCGAAAGCGCCCACTAAGGAAGGATTTTCGGATATTCAGGTTCTAAAGGGGTGTTAAGGGGATTAAACCTGCATTTCATTGAATAACAATATCTCACGAGTGGTTTCATTTGGGGATGTAATACTCGGCATATAAACTAATCATTAAAAACAAGCAGACACTTGTCTAAGGGTTTTTCGATGTGGTGTATATTATGAGGTGAAAGGGGAGACAATTTGAAAGTCAGCGGAAAATAATCAGCTTAAAAATAAGTCAATAGGTGTTCGACCGTTTTTCTATAAATTCAATTTAAGGGGCCATTGGGGAGGGGTGAATTCTGGAGAAAAAAAGGAATGAAAGTGTCCTAACTGACTGACTCACTCACTGATCACACTCAGGAAAAAAATCCAGCTTAAAATGAGTAAATAGGTGTTCGACCGTTCTTTCATAAATCCAATTTAAGGGGGCCATGGGGAGAGGTGAAATTCTGAAAGAAAAAAATCAAAGAAAATGTCCTGATTGTCTCACTCACTATCATTGCCCAGCCGAAACTCTTGTGGTTAGACACATGCCATTTTGGGGATATGTTCGCTGTATGTCGACAACGCCCTCTAAGGAAGTATTTTTGGATATCCAGGTTCTAAAGGGGTATTAAGGGGGTTAAACCTGCATTTCATTGAATAACAATATATCACGAGTAGTTTCATTTGGGGATGTGATACTCGGCATATAAACTAATCATTAAAAACAAGCAGACACGTGTCTAAGGATTTTTCGATGTGGTGTATATTATGAGGTGAAAGAGATAAAAAGTGGGGGTTGAAGGATTCCTAACGGAGCGTGTATCCCTTAAACGAGATAGGCGAGGAGTTTGAAACTCAGAGGAAAAGAATCAGCTTAAAAATGAAAATGAAAGTGTCCTAACTGACTGACTCACTCACTCATCACACTCAGGGAAAAAAACAGCTTAAAAATAAGTAAATAGGTGTTCGACCGTTTTTTTTTCATAAATCCAATTTAAGGAGTCCATGGGGAGGGGTGAAATTCTGGAAGAAAAACGTCCACTAAGGAAGGATTTTTGGATATTCACTCATCATCGACCAGCCAAAACTATTAAAGTTAGAAACATGACATTTTGGGGATATCTTTCTTGTATGTCGAAAACGTCTGCTAAGGAAGGATTTTTGGATGTTCAGGTTCTAAAAGGGTGTTAAGGGGGTTAAACCTGCATTTCATTGAATAACAATATATCACGAGTGGTTTCATTTGAGGATGTGATACTCGGCATATTAACAAATGTTTAAAAGAATAAGCAGACATGTGTCTAAGGGTTCTTCGAAGTGGTGTACATTATGAGGTGAAAGGGGTGATGAGTGGGGGTTGAAGAATTCTTAACGGAGCGTGTACCTCTTAAACGACATAGGCGAGAAGTTTGAAACTCAGAGAGAAAAAATCAGCTTAAAAAATACGTTAATAGGTGTTCGACCATCCTTTCATAAATCAAATTTAAGGGGCCCATGCGAAAAAGGGGAGGGGGTGAAATTCTGGAAAAAAAAAGGAAAGAAAGTGTCCTAACTGACTGACCATCAAACTCAGGGGAAAAACAGCTTAAAAATAAGTAAATAGATATTCGACCGTTTTTTTTTCATAAATCCAATTTAAGGAGCTCATGGGGAGGGGGGTAATTCTGGTAAAGAAAGGAAAGAAAATGCCCTAACTGACTCACTCACTCACTCATCAAACTCAGAGGGGAAAACTGCTTAAAAATAAGTAAATAGGTGTTCGACCGTTATTCATAAATCCAATTTAAGGGGCCCATGGGGAGGGGTAAAATTCTGGAAGAAAAACGTCTAATAAAGAAGGATTTTTGGATATTCACCCATCATCGACCAGCCAAAACTATTAAAGTTAGAAACATGACATTTTGGGGATGTGTTTGTTGTATGTCGAAAACGTCTACTAAGGAGGGATTTTTGGTTATTCAAGTTCTAAAGGGGTGTTAAGGTGGTTAAACCTGCATTTCTTTGAATAACAATATCCCACGAGTGGTTTCATTTGGGGATGTGATACTCGGCATATTAACTAATGATAAAAAAATAAATAAGCAGACACGTGTCTAAGGGTTTTTCGATGTGGTGTATATTATGAAGTGAAAGGGGGGAAAATGTGGGCGTTGAGGTTTTTTACTTGTGTAATTTTATTATGTGTACGGTTTTTCATAGGAATTTATGTAAATGGATTAATGTGGTTAGTCAGTGTGTTTAATATACTGTATCTCATTTATTTCCTATTTACGTTTGTGGTCGGAAACCGTGTTGTGATTTTGAGTCGAATTTTATACATGCGATGCGACATGACGTTGGGGAGATTTTGATATTTATGTGCCATTGTTGTGCTATAGTGTCTTTATAGTGTGATTGTTTACGATCTTTACCAAATTATTATCATTATTATTCAAAATGATACGATACATCGGTCATAGCATTCATGATTGAGACGTTGCTAAGAGTATCTTTACAACTACAATATTCGTGGGCGAAGCCGCGACGGGTAATGCTAGTGATTTATAAATAAAGAATCACTGCATATATTTATTTTATTAATAGAATTTAGTGTATTTACCTGTGATTTATTTAATAAGTTTTGTGGAATTTCCAGAAAATAGTCATTAAAAGTGTTTGCTATTTCCTCTGGATTATTAATCACTTCATTATTGCATGTCAGTGTAAGTTTCCTTTGTATTTTAGCAGATTTTCCAGATTCTTCCTTTATCACGGTCCACATAGCCCTGTTTTATTAGATGATTGGGAAATAAAATTATCCTTATGCATTTTCATTGCTAGTCTTATTACCTTACTTAATATGCTAGCGTATTTTTTGCAGTATAAATTGAATTCAGGTGTTGTGTGATATTGTTTATATATTTTGTGTACAAATTTCTTTCTTTGACATTAATTTATAATCCCTGTTATCCAATTGCTAGTTTTGTTATTTTGAATAGATCTTTGGTTGGTTGGTTCCTTAGTTTAGGGGCTGCGACAACGCGGTCATGTAGCCCCGTGTACTTTGGGTGTGTGTAGAATATGTCTGATAACCGGTGTTAATTGTGATGACTGTATTAGTGTGTGTATCTGTTTTTTAATTCAAGTAGGGACTGCAACTTTGAATTTTCAAATAGTTCCTACTTTTGCCGCCAAACGCCACCGTCAACGACTACTAGGCCTAGTTCAGAACTAGCTACTAGACGCCACCGCAGTCGGCTCTTGGCAACGAACGTAGCAACCTAAGAGCGTTGTTTATATTCTTAACCTATCCAATTTAGTTTCACACAGGTGTAATTAGTGGAAAGATCTTTAACATGCCATAAATCTATGACATGGGACCGCCGGCTTTACTTCCCCTCCGAAGGAAGGCATACTGAGGGATTTTTAACGCTCTTAAAAAATCCGACGGCTTCGGCCGGGTTTGAACCCGCTATCTTGGGCATAGAAGCTCAGCATGCTACCAACTACGCCACCGAAGCCGCCGAATAGATCTTTGTTTAAAGGGGAATGCTGTTTCAAAATAGTGTTTTAGGTTGGTTTTACTGAAATGAAAAATGAAATTGCTAGTGTTGTTATTTTGAATAGATCTTTGTTTAAAGGGGAATGCTGTTTCAAAAGAGTGTTTTAGGTTGGTTTTACTATTTTTTGTTATTCTTGTCGGGGTATTCATTGTAGGTTTTAGTCCATAGGAAATTACAAACTCTGTTAATAATTCACAATTTTTATATAATTTTAAGAAATCCACATTTACATCCCCACAAATTATTATATCGTAATTTACTTTGCTCATGCTATTGAGTAACAATTCTAATTTATCTATGAACATTTCCTGACGGAGAACGGTATACGCATACAATTATTAACTTAAACTGCTGTATTTTTACTGCGGAGAATTCAAAATCCTGTTCCATAATTAGATAACTGTTCATGATCTACATTATTTCTTAAGAAGATACAAGTACCACCATGGCTAATATTAGATATAGAGTATTTACTAGCTAGTATACACCCTGGGAATTGAATTAATTCGAGTTGTTCCTCTTTCAGCCAATGTTCTGAAATAAATAGTGCTGAGATGTCTTTTAAGTTCATTTTTAAGCATTATATGTATGTAATCAATTTTATTATAAAGAGACTGAACATTCTGGTGGTAAATTTTAAATTTGTTACATTGTGTTGGTGATTTATTTACATTATTATTATCATCATAATTGTTATTATTATTGTTGCTAGACAAATCCGAAATACCATTGTTACACTCAATTAAATTTGACATCATAAGATACTCATCTGAATGCCAAACCTCACGTGTGGCTTCTTTTACCAGTTTCCCTGCTTCCACTCTAAGGATATTACTGATGCACTATTCTTACCATTTCTTTTACCAGTTTCCCTGCTTCCACTCTAAGGATATTACTGTTGCACTATTCTTACCATTTGAATTTACAATTTTGCAGATTTCATCACTAAGATACTCATTTCCTAACCTATTTAAGTGTAGGCCATGCAGAGTGTGGAATTTCCTGTCTAATTGACTTACATCTATAATTTGGACATTTGGAAAACTCTTAAAATTTTTAGTAATTTTCCCATTTGTAGCCTCTACTTCTACATTTACACATGATTTGGGAATTAAGTTATCTCTTTGCGGAATGTTTACAATAATTACATTAGTGTTATGCATGGATGGCAATGTACTTTTTAAATCTTTGATTACCTTTTTACTCTCTTTCCTGTAGACGTCGCTTGCTACAGCGATGATAATTGCAAAATCCTTTGAAGTTAGGGACGCACAATCTCCTACCATCCCGCCCGTGACCGCTGCAATTAGAGCTCCTGGTTTTACTGTCGAAGTGACCTACATTTTTTTCTCTCCAGAACGTTTGCTGCTATATTTCGCCCGTGACTATCCGCAAATATCCGCATCTTCCTGGATTTTCTCGGTATTACTTTCTTCTTATCTTCTTGAAGAAAGTCATAATTTTCTTCGACGAGCGCTCCAAATGAATTTGAGACGGAAATTTCAGTTACTCCATTTTTAGGCCTAGGCTTATTCGATCTTACACTACCAGCAACCACTGTCGACCAAGTTTCCTTGCTTTCTTCTCTGTTTCGTTTTAATTTATTCAATTCTTCCATTAACTTAGCAATATCTTCCTTTAGCAGCTTCATAATTTCATCTTTTGAGGACAGTTCGCTTCTCAGGTTATGACATTCGCATGACGGTACCGGCACATTACGACAATCTGTTTCACGTTTCTCCTCGTTCAATTTTACCTGAGATCTTGTGATGATTTTATTTGCATTTTTTACTTTTATTTTGCACGACGAGCATAAATCCGTAACGGTTGCACTACCTGACGAGACACTAGCACTGTTTATTGACGCCATACTAGATATCTAAGTTAGCCTAGATGTTAACACCAAATTACACTAAATTTATTTTAATTATTACAACCTAAATGAATTAATCTAATTACATACTGATAAAGAAGAATGTGAAATACGTAGGCTATATCTTCCGATCGGGTGAAATCTCGTAAAAGCACCACTGCTCTACTTGGTTCAATCAGTGATTGAAGAAGTCACCGAATCTTTAGATACACGTTCCCACAACTTAGTTTAAGTTTATTAAATTATCGATAAGAATTTCTAAATACTATCAATATTCCGTATTTCACTTGACCTAAGGAATGTGACTTTATAGATTTTAAACCTCTGTTATAATATTTTACCACTTTTATCAAATATTTACACTAGCTGCTATTTCACTACACTTTCACTGTGACGCCATCTTGCCGCGGGCAAGAACAGAAACAGGAACCAGAGGGCAGTTATTCAAGCCAAAGGAGAATGATAGAAGCTGGTATTCAGAAAGGTGTAAGGCAAGTCTACAACTTATCACCCATACTTTTCATTCTATGCATTGTATAAGCAATGAAGGAAATTTGAGAAATGATTCAAGGAGAAATAATTTAAACTTGAGATTTGCTGATGACATTGTAAGCTTAGCTGATGTCACCAGAGGAATTGAATACATTTAGGTAGATTTCATTAGAAAGCTAACTATTGCAATGGGTACCATGTTTCGACTTCCGGAAAATTTCTACATATCTTCGCGTTTCACATCCCCTAGACCTCAAAACCACCGTCAGTTCAAATGTTTATATATAATTTATGTATATATGTATCTATATATGTTGTTTTGATATCTCCCAAAAATGACAACGATGTGAAAGACTCTGAACAAACCTTAATGTTACTGCAGTCCACGACAAATACTAAGGAAATGCGAATAGGTGTAAGTCGGGCGAAGAAACCCCGTAATAAAAGTGTAGGGCCTAGTTGTCGAATTGAGGAATGATGATGAGTGTAAAACAATTGTAAGTGCTATAGAAATTGGCAATCCCCACCTGAAAGTAACTATTCCTCGTAAAATTAATCCCAAGATAATCATTCACGACATTGAGGTTAGTTTGCCAGAGAATGAATTAACAGACTGTATAGTGCTGCAGAATCCAATGATAAATCAAGTTGTCAAAGAAGTTAATGAGGATTTCAGGTTGCGCTTCATGCGGAAAACACGAGATGGCAGCGCGCAATACGCAGTTGTAGAAGTAACTCCCGCCATCTTCCAGGCCTTGCAAAGCTGCGAGAAGCTCTACATAGGATACAAGCGATGCAACTTCAGTGAATACATTTCTGTCATTCTATGTTACAAGTGCCTTGATTTTGGACATTTTTCATCTAGCTGTGATAAACAACAGTGCTGCTCCGAGTGTTCAGATGCTCATAATATCAGTGAGTGTCCGAAAACCAGGATTGAATGTGTTAATTGCAAAGTACAAAATCAACGAAATATCGTGAGATGCCTTCCGGAAAATCTAAATACTCAACATCCTGCTACTTCAACTGCCTGTCCGATATTCAAGGAAATATATGATATTGTCAAATCGAAAATTAACTATGGCAGATCTGTGCATTTATCAAGAAAACTTGCATAAATCTATTGTACCTACGCAGGAACTTCTCTTGAACTACGATCTTAATGAAAGATCCATTTTATGTACTGTATACGTGAACCCAAACTTAGAAAAAACAAAGTAGTAGGCTTTGGACAAGTTTTTCACATTTATACCACAATAAATTATGTGCCTGGAGAGCGAATTCGTGCAGCTGTTTTATCCAATCAGATAAATTCATGTTGTTATCTCAGTAATCTAGAATTTTATTAACCATTGTGTGAAGTTTTCACGAAACCTTGTTGTTATAAGCAATTCTTAACATTCTATAGCAAATTGAACAATTAATCTTTTTTTTTTAAATATGCTTATTAACTACAGCCCTAATGCACTGTACCCGGATCGTTCACACGTCCGTGACATTGTTGACGTCATTATTATAAAGTAGAGATGTTGATTTATTTGTGTGAGGGAATGGCTGATATTTTGAATAGCGCGGCAGGAGACTCCGAGTGCTGAGGGAAGTATGGAACGAAGGAGCGAGTGACGTAGATATGTGACGTGGGAGCTCGCCTACATCATGAGAAATAGTTTTCCAGAATTTCCTCTAGGAGAAGGAATGGAACCTTGAAAAGTAGTACAGTTTACTGGCAATTGAATGAGAAGAAATTTGAGCTATTAAGCATGAACATCCGTTCAGTAGAAGCCGAGATACGAAATGGAAGGTTCTAGAAAGAAGACCGGCTGGACTATATAAGGAGCTTGAATTTCAAGACAGTATTGTATTCCAACGGAGCACTTGCTCATGTGTGCAGCTACGAAACGTGAAGTACGAGTATATACGCCGTGATTCTGACCATCGAAGGACTTAGTCTCTGGACGAGCAGTCAGTAGGACTTAGTCTCTGGACTAGCAGTCAGTAGGACTTAGTTTCTGTTCAGGTGAATGAACACATCTTATAGCAGCGAAGGACTTAGCATATCGACTGACTTTAAGGTCAAGTATTCTAACAGGTCAGGTGATGGTAGTTTCGAAAAACCATTCACGGAAGTTAGCCTACAGAATGATGTATTTCTTGTGGTGAAACGATACATCAGGCACTTCGAATTATATCAGGAAGAATTTATTCTTACAGTTCGTTCAATGCAGCTAACAGGTGTTCCTGTCATAGCGTGCAAACGAAACCGCATTGTTCGGATATGAGACTTGTTCTCAATAGTCTATGACTGTACAACATTTCATCATGTTAGACTGTACTGATGATAACGGGAGTTATTTTGAACGAGTGACTTTGTATATCAACATGCGCCGTTAAACTACTCGAAGGATAGGTAGAACTTGGAGACGAATGAAGTGATACGGATACAGCAGATGACCATGGAAGGGCACTATTGGGATAGTGTACACCAAAGGACACGCTCTACCTACACAGCAAGAATGACGTAAGACAACCATTCATGCACTATCCACTAGCCTATAGTATTAGAGAATTCCATATTTAACAGAGTCACTATAAGAAATCAACATAATTTTCATCGTAACTAGAACGTCTATTATATTTGTCAGGATGACAAATGGAACATGCTGTCTGACAATTTATTGTTCTATTTTCGATTTTTGTCAGGACAGACAGTTAGCTCATGTGTTCCGACATGAAATGTTTCAGTTATTCCAAGGGATAGGAGTATTCTTTTCTTTAACTCTTATTTATGAGAGGAGACGTAATTACAACTTGGATTATTTAAATAATTTGATTTATTTAATAATAATAATAATAATAATAATAATAATAATAATAATAATAATAAACAACTGTGAAATAAATAAGTTAATAACATTATAAATATAACTACACCATTTAAAGTTATAAATAAATAATTTAGGGAGTGATAGCACCAAACATTAGGAATTAAATTAAATTGTTAATTGTGACTAAATAGTTAATGCATTAATAATCAGAAAGTGAGATGTTATTAATAAAATACAAGTATTTAATTATGAACGCCGGCCGTGAAAGCCTAAGCTGTTATATGAGATGTTATTAATAAACATTTGCAGATAGGATTTAAATATTTATTTATTGAGGAAATAGGGCGATAATAATCATTCTGACGTTGATGATGCCTAAATATTTTCCAGTAATAATAATAATAATAATAATAATAATTTATTTGGAGAATTTAAATAATTTGTGAAAAAATAATAATCATTTGTGGATGAATTTAATTAATTGGAAGGATTTAAATAAAATAACTTTGTTTATTTTTGGAATAAAAGTTTGGATTTACAAATAAATTTAAATGAGTTTATGGATGAAGAAAGTGAAATAGTAAGATTTTGAGCTCAGAATTATTTTCCGAAAGCACTTTAAAATATTCAGATGAAGAGAAAGGAAGCGGCAGGTATTAATGTATAAATTAGGGCGAGTTTATGTAAAGGGGAGGCAAGGAGAGATTGACCAGAATTAAATACATCTTTTTATTGGTAAAATAAAACTGAAGAACACAGTATAGTAATCATGACAGAATAGCACAGCAAAAATAATAATTAACTTATATGATTTAAAAAAAATATGATGTTGTGTGGTGAGGTTTATTTGGAGTCAAATAATAATGTGATGATTTTAGTGTGCGTTTGGCGACACTTAAAGTTGTGGAGACCTAGGGGGTCATCCAAAAGGGCATTTGTTCCCATTGTTGTGGGCACACAAGGATGTGCGTGTGTTATTAAAAGAGCATGTGGGCTCAATTGTAAAAGAAGGGTGACCGCCCCATATTCTTGTCAAATTTCATTTTACTGTCGATTCATTTTTTTTTTTGGATCAACTTGAATTTCAAATAGTATGCCTAAATAATTGAAGAACATGAGTTTAGATTTGATGAACCTGACCAAGGAAAAAAATCGAAGAAGTGCAAATGCAATAAAATAAAATAAAATAAAATAAATAGCCTAATTAGTGAAATTTTTATTTTGTGCTTGGAATAATAATAATAATAATAATAATAATAATGGAAAGATTACTACACCCTGGATGATGCAAGTCAAAATTGATCTAGTAAAAGCACAAGTCGACCCAGAAGACGTCATAGACAAAAGCGTATTTAGATACAAAGTATACAAGTGGGAAGTGTTGTCAAAGAGAGCTGCACCTACAGCCCAAAGACCAAAGTGGACCGAAGAAAGGAAGAGGGCCTTTAGTGCACGAATGAAAGAGTACTGGAAAGACAGGAAGAACAAAAAGTCATGATTGCTTCGCGTGGTCTAATAGGCCTGTAACGTGTAAAATAAAAAAATAAAAAATAATAATAATGGAAATGAGCAAATTAAATATTCACAATACGAGAGGGTGAGAAACTTGTTATAAATAAAGTGATGAGAAATTTTGAAATTAATTAATTAATAATAGACTAATAATAAATTATATGATTAACAAATTTTTGTGTGAGATAATATGTAAATTTTCTGAATGATAGAAAATTTTTGTTGAAAGAGATAATGATTTAATCCACCGATAGTGGATAGCAACAATTTATATTGATAACAACAATTTTTATTGTTAACAACAATTTTTGCTAACTATCATGACAGATGAGTAAATTTAAATTTTGATGACATTGAAACAAATGAATGTGAGAAAAGAATAAGATTAATTTTTCAAACTATTATGAAAAGTTTATGAACAATTTTGTTTTGGAAATGAAAATCTTTACAAACAAATATTAACATTCGACTTTATGTCAGCCGAATATTGATATTGTTATTATGCTACAACGAAACAGTGATATAATATTTTTTTCCAAATAATTTTTGGAACAACATCGAATTAATCAAGTGGCTATTTTTTTCGAAATGTCTTACAACAAATACTTGAACAATCAAAACAATTCTTCGTAAAGTGAACTACAAATCTGTAAATAAAAGGGATCACTTGAACTCTTCATCGAACAGTGATTACCCAGTGTAAATATTTGAAAATTATTTTTTTTGTTTTTGATATCAGAATAGGCTAATGATTTTTCTGAATATCAAGTCTGCGACATTCAAGAATATATTTTCAGGGAATGTTGATTTTTTATGTGTGATTGTTTTCGTTGTGTTTGAGGTTTTTGCCAGTCAGATTAATATTTTAACTATAAATAAATTGAGATTTTAAGAAATGTGCTACTTTCAAAATAATTTCTTTCCTTACCTTACTTGTGAATTACCGAGATCAGGGATGCCAGATTAGACTCAATATTCACCTAGATAGACCCTGAGATAGATTTTCTCGTGCTAATCTGATTTCGGTATTTTACAAAATGTGGTCTTTGGATCTCGGTCCAAACGGGCACAGTACTTAGGTAAAATAGGGATCCATGCTGTACTGGATATTCAATAATAATAATAATGTAATGTACTGTAATGTTCACTTTTTTGTGGACACGATAACTACCGCAATTTTGCACCAATCACTTTGATTTTTTTACATAGTATGTATCCCTATAAAATCTCGGCCGAGTTCTTTAATGGGCACAATTGGTCGAAGGGGGTGAAAATGGGGGGCTTTTTATTTCCGAAAACTGAAATACCGCAATAACTCTCTTAATAATTGAAATATAGAAACTATTCAAAGTTCATACCCTGTGTCGAATAAGGACGAAATATTTATGTTTGAAAAGTTTTTTGATAACACCAACCATTGACCAAAGGGGTGGAGAATATTGGTTTTTTCGAGAAATATTAATCAAATCTCTCTTAATAGGCACAATATCAAAACCGTACAAAATGGACAATATTCCCCTAATAATTACCTAAAACCTTTTTCTGAAAGAAGGGACGATTAAAATGATTTCGGAATTAGAAGAAAATGCCAAGAACTATCAGAGGTTGCCATGACAACACTACTAAAATGATGAGGGATGAGCCACTGCCATCGTAATGTACAGGCCGTAAGGCTCCTACTGTGACGTCACGCCTAGGGTCGTTATAGTCGCAGCAGCAAGTCAGATGGCTCCCTTCACACGCAGTCTCTTCAAACCTAATAAAAATTACGCCCCCGCTTCAAGACGTAGAAAAATAACAATGCTATTTAGGGCTGATTGGCACTTCCATCCGTTACCACTACACACGCCTAATTATCGCTCCGCTTGTTCGAATCCGGCCGATGCAGCTCGTATTTTGAGAGTGAACAAAATGGTACATTGCCGGTACATTTACTAGGAAGTTCAAACACACAAACAGGGCTAAATTGCAGTATTTTGAACTCGAGATTCAGATCTATTCTTGGCCATTTTCTCGTTGTTCACCGGTTTGAAAAGGTTTATGGTAGATGCCTGAGAAAACCCCACATCACTCTTGGCTATTCAACAGATCACGTCCTAAACTGCTCGTGCATGACAAAGCACAATGTAACCTATCTCTAACTGTAATCAATGCACAGGCCACCCTCAAGGTGACTTAAATAGGGCCTATCCTAACAGCACTTATTTTCTATGACTCAATCTACTGCAACTTGTTTCTTGCATCAGGAATTTACAATGGGTTGTAATTTTGAAATCAGGTATCAATAACCTACCTAGTACATACACCAGGTGCTAACAATCCCATTCTTGTAAATACAGTAGCCTACACAAATGCTGCCACGAAAACATTACCATATTAACTTGAGCTTGATCGAGCGACTATTCTCACAAATAATGTAACTTGGACTGACTTCAGTAGATACTGAATACTGGATATCGCTTCTCTGATTTTCATACGGTAAGTAACTTAACCTCAGCATTATCATGTTAGAAATGTTTCCAGTCCTAGCATAGGCTGAAGTTTGGGAACTTCTTACAATAATTGAAACCATATTAACTAACAACCTACCATCAAGGCGATTAGCTCTTCTCTCCGGAAGAACCTCTTTCAGGGAAATGTTAACACACAATCGTGTATTCCGCGTAATGTACAATAATTTCTAGGAATGTTTTGTATGCATTGCTTTCTTAAATTGTCGTGGTGGGTAAGGAGAAGCAAGCCACATTATCATTTCTTTCATAATACCGGTAGTTGCTATAAACAAACTTTTGACATACCTGCGACCTGGGAAGGAGGTTTCCTGAACTAACAACATTTTATTACCATCCAAAAAACCTTGTATGAGTCGAAATAATAAGTGATATAGAGGTCCTAACTAAAACATAACCTTCTGTGTGATGACAAACATGCAACGCAATATTTGCGTAGATACAATAACCTACCTACAAAATGAACATTTGTTTCAGAAAATAAATAATCCTCATTCTAGATGACGTAAGTAGAAGTTTTCAAGTATCACTTTTCACGCGGATACTCATTCATAAAAGATATAAACAACACAGCACAAAGCAAAATGGTCGCCATCTCTACCCCCTACCGATCAGCTGATCAATCGTTAAGAGTCGCTGCATGATGGCCTGTACATTACGATGGCAGTGGATGAGTCATCAGACGTTGCCATGGCAACGCCATTGCACGAGATCGCATTCAGTATTCCATCTGACTCTGTGGGAAGCGGCTTCGGTGACGTAACTGGTAGCATGCTAAACTGCTATGCCCAAGGTCGCGGGTACAAAGCCAGCCGAAATCATCGGATTTTCTAAGAGCACTAAAAATCCCTCAGTATGCTCTCCTTCAGAGGGGAAGTTCCAACGTTCGTTGCGAGTTGCTGGGTGCGGTGGCATCTAGTAGCCAAGTTCACAGCTAGGTTTCGTTGACGGTAGTATTTGGTAGCAAAATTAGGAACTACGACTTGAAATTGACCGTCTGTAGTCCTTACCTGAATTACAGACTAATACTGCTATCACAATTAACACCGTTAATCAGACAGATTCTACACACACCCAAAGTACACGGGGCTACATGACCGCGTTGTCGCAGCTCTGAGGAACCAACCATCCCGAATACGAAGTGGGTCTTTTCTCTTTTCAGAGACTCCCTTCAGTGTAATGTAAATATAGTGTAAGGCACTGGTGAATAAATATGAAATGAAAATAAAATGAAAATCTCTGCGGGAGATAAAATTTTTCGTGAGGAAGTAACAGACCGTTAGCTAGTTACACATCAGTGTCGAAACCTTGCATAAGGACAGTGTGACTACAAGTATAAAAATAGACCCCAAATGACGAGAAGGTTACCATAAGACAATAAAATGTTTAAAATATGCATAAAAAGACGAAAAACAAAATTAATTGAGCTCCAATTGTAAAATACTTTCTCGCAATAAATGAGGTCTGACCCTTCTACGAAAACCTGCATATTCTGCCTTTTTTTCGCCTAGCCCCTAGTTTGCCCGGTGAATTCTACCTCCGCCTTCCGGCGTGCCTAGAGGATGTTTTAAAATTGGTATGGACTACATCTTGAGGAAGGAATTCATGTTGAATATCAATAAAACAACAAGTAGTTCCGTGAAGAACTAAACAGCCTATTTTCATATATCCTACTAATGCTGTAATAGATTCGTAGATATTGTGAACCGACTAAATATTTCGGATGGTGCCATGTAGGATTTTATATATGTAGGCCCTAGAGTTATGTACTGTTACATGAAGATTATTATGTACGTGTAGCATTCAAACTTCAATCGCATGATTAGGACACAAGAGGTAACGAGATTTTAAAATTTCGCACAGCCGCCATCTTGTGGTTATGGAAACAATTGAAATAAATTAGATGCCAGTGGATTAACATACGCATAAGGATTTACTGTACCAAGTTTCACTGCTCTCGGATGGTTAAATTGCAAGAAACGTCCATGTGAATATTTATACTTCGTGTCGCCGCCATGTTGGATTTGTGATCACCAGATTATTTAAAGTCCTATAGGTGAACTTATGTTCATAGCCCCTATGAACATTAAAACATTCAGTTTGATTGCTATAATACTGTAGATTCGTAGGTATTCAGAGCCGTCTATATCTTTCGGATGGTCGCCATGTTGGATTGTTAAATGTATAGGTCATCGAGTCATGTACCATTAAAAGAAAATTATTGCGTAGGTTCATTATTCAAACTTGCACATCGATCGCATGATTACGACACAAGAAATAAATATTTAATTTTAAAATTCGAAAAGCCGCCATCTTGAGGTTATGTAAACAATTGAACTAAATTAGATACCAGTGTATTACAATGTGTATAAACATTTCCTGTACCAGATTTCATTGCGTTTGGAACATTAAATCGCGAGAAAGGTCTATTTAAAATTTTCAAATTCGCTTGGCCGCCATGTTCGTTTTGTAGTTAACCGGTTTTTGAAAGTCTTATAGACGAACTTCCAGTAGTACCCTTTATCTCCGTACAAAATTTCAGGGTGATACCGCTAATAGTTTCGGAGATATAGAATGCCGGTGAAATATTTCGCACATCTGCCATCTTGTGGTTATGTAAACAATTGAACCAAGTTAGATGTCGGTGCATTACAATGTGTATAAACATATACTGTACCAAGTTTTATTGCGTTTGGTCGGTTAAATCGCGAGAAACGTCTATTTGAAAATGAAAATCCACAGCCTGCTTCCAGTCTCCGACCGGGTCAGGAATGGAATGAATGAGGATATGAACTGTGCAGGCTGCCGAAGCCTGTCGCACTCCTCTGGGGCAATGATTAAATGAATGACAGATGAAATGAAATGATAGTGGAGAGTGTTGCTGGAATGAAATGTTGACAGGGAAAACCGGAGTATCAGGAGAAAAACTTGTCTGCCTCCGTTTTGTCCAGCACAGATCTCACATGGAGTGACCGGGATTTGAACCACGGACCCAACGGTGAGAGGCCGGCGTGCTGCCGCCTAAGCCACGGAGGCTGAGAAACGTCTATTTAAAAGTTGCAAATTCGCGTGGCCGCCATGTTGGTTTTGTAGTTACCAGTTTCTCAAAAGTCACGTAGGCGAACTTCTAGTAGTTCCCTTTATCACCGTAAAAATTCAAGGGTGATATCGGGAATAGTTTCGGAGATATTGAATGCTGGTGAAATATTTCGCACAGCCGCCATGTTGGATTGGTGAGACGTAACGAAATTTGAAGGGCACGGTCGGGGTCGTCCGGAATAGTGCTATGAACTTACCGAGTTTCATTGAAATAGCTCCAGCCGTTTAGAAGTTATTAGGGGACACACACACACACACACACTCCTCACACACACACACACACACACACACACACACGGACAAAATGTGATCTAATAAGCCTATTTTTTTTTTTTTTTTTCAAAATTGAAAATAGGCTAAAAATAAAGGAATGCAGCCGAAAGAAATGAAGGTGGTCTCATTTCGAACCCCTGGTTATTCATGTGACCATTTCACCATTAAAATTACTTACCATTAGTCTAGTAAGGAAAACTTTGTCTGTGGTAATGTTGTTCCATTGCATTGTTGTCCCTTGGGCTAAACGCCAATGAAAATACTAATCCAATGACCAAATTTTTATCGATTCTTCACGATTGACTTGGGAAAATGGACCTGAATGAGGAATATTATTCCAATGTTAAGGAAGGAGTTAGTGACCGAGTATCAACCACAAAAAATGATTCAATGCAACAACATTATCAGTAGGAGCTTGTTTGCGTCGTATATTATACAACACTAATGTCATTGTTTCTTTGCAGATTCATTTATTCTGGAAGAGTCTTCTCGATTTACGCCTTGCGATAGTCAACCCTGGATGACGAGAAGGTTTGGTGACGGAAATAATGCATCTTTCCCTGACTCCAGTTCAAAGAAACTGAAAACTGGCTACAACAACTATTCTTTACTAAATCAGCCTAAAATTCGGGGAATAACTGATCTTCCACCGGAAATATTACTGTTAATATTCTCCTACTTTACTGTGCAAGAACTTTGCCTCACTATTGCTCCAGTTTGCAAGAGTTGGTATCACTTCTCTCGCCATTCTAGTTTATGGAAAAGTCTTTCTTTCGTAGGAACTTCTGTATATCAAACGGACGTCTGCAACATTCTCCTGCGGTCTCCTAGTCTGCAACACCTTACACTGATAGAGCGCGTAGATATTACCGGCATCCTCACTCTGGTATACCAATGTAATACAAAACTCGAAACTTTGATCATTAAACGATGCAGGGGTTCATTTTATGAGGATGCGGTCAGTCCAGACCTTCTGATTGATGTCATTAAACACTGTAATAGAATTCGAAGTCTTACTGTTCAAGATACTCCCTTTAACAGTACGAAGTTTTTTCATGATATTGGTTATTTCTTGCCAGGAATTAAGAAAGTAAATTTCACATATGATTTACAGGTTGGTCGTCTTGTTCGAATAACATTTGTGGAATCATGCAAATCCTTCGAACAGCTTCGTTGTTTCCGATATTTGCCTTTGAAATGTATTAGTACAATCAGTCCATATTATGACTGTAATGTGAAGACCATGTGCTGGAGCATTGGCAGTACACTCACTGTGTTAAAACTGACAGCAGGGGTGTTATCAGATGATGCAATGGGATCTATAGTTTTGTGCACACGTCTTAAAACATTACACTTACGATATGCCTTCACTTTAACAAGTGCTGGAATCATGAAACTCGTCCATTTGGTGAAACTAACATCTTTGTACATTTCAGCGGCCAGCGTTGTTCAGTCACAAACATGGTGTGACTTACTGACCTTTTCGCAATGGAACTGCCGCTTAAAGAAGCTGGGACTTGAACTTTGCCCTACTGTAAATGATGACGTTTTAGTTTGTATAGGTACACTGTGTCGTAGCCTTGAATGGTTGCGTGTGTCAGGATGTAAACAAGTCCACGAAGAAGGCTTATCGCATGTAATTAAAGGATGCAATAAACTAAAATACTTGAATATATTTATGACCGGTGAATGCATTTTCAAAAGCTTTACCTTGATCCCTCAATTCCTTCCAAATTTGGTAACCTTCGTTTATAATCCTATCAACGAAGAGCAGACTACGGCATTAGAATCTCTGAAAATGAGCTTTCCGGCCCTCAATGTGTTTAAAATGGATACTTGAATTCATGGAATTAATGTATAGAACATAACAGTGTAATGCTGGGCCAAACTCTTGCGTTCCAATTCTTCATTTTTGTTTGCCGTACGCCTCGCACTGATTGGCACAGTACCGTACATGTAAGGTACGATTTTAAAACCATTTGATAGTTTTACATAAATCTATTTTAATTGCAGCGGATGCTTCTGAGATACTGAGATGTTACAACATGTTAGTACATTTTATCAATAATTTTATCCAATTAGAACTCAATTAAATCTATAAAATGAAATATTGTAATGCCGCTCGTAAGGATATAATTTGTCACAATATTGCAAGCATACCTTGGATTAGAAACTTATACTTTTATCATGTAAGATGTATGCATAAATATATGTTTTAGCATTTAGGATATGAGTTTCATTAAATATAATGTAAGTGGAATATACAATACATACACAGCAATATAGTCGGTCAGAAAAAAGGAAACAGAGGAGTTGGATATAAGTGCAAACGGACTACAGTTCTCTTCAAGCCTTAAATGGTACGAGTTACTTTACATCAGTGGACTATAGCGGCAAAATGCAGTCCATAAGTACTATTTGTTCATGTTTTAAAACATTTTAAAACAGATAAAGATAACCTTGCAACACATTGTTCTGCAGAGCTGCATTTGTCGCTCCAAGACAAATTGGTGGCCATTGCTATAGGCCTACATTAGTAGATTTTGAGTTTGCATGACGCAAACTGCGCAGACGTTCTGAAAATATGTTAACTGTCTTTCGTATTGGTAACATAAAGTTCGACTAACGCCATCTCCGATTAAATTATGGCGCTGCTTAGTGAATATTTTCATATTAGAATTATCCTCTAATAGACAAATGTGGAGGTGAATCAAGTAGTCCTAGAAACCTACGTAAAATTAATTATTTTGGAGAATACGTCATGAATGGACAAGGTTGATAGATGCACTTTAACATGGATATGTTTTGGGCTACGGGTCAATCAACAATTTGTGTAATAAGAACTAAAATTGTGACGGTCATCAAGACCTCATATGGTTACGAAGCAACAAGTATTCATGTGAAAAACATATCCATGATATTGATGTTTCTCAGTGTACCGGAGGGGTATTAATTTTTTTTAATCTCTCATTTGGCCAAAGAAAACAAACAGTAAATAACTTATACTTCACGCATGGATGAAAGATGAGTTTATAACTGAATGATTTAGCATAGAATCATACAAAACCACACATATTTAGCAAGCACTAACGGGGAACTGAGAGAAGAATATCGTACTGCATCGTAAGTAGCTGTGTCTCGTCTATACAGGGTTGTTGTTGTTGTTGTTCCTTTTGGGGATTTGGACATTGAAGTCATATGAGCCCCATGTATTTTGGGTATATAGTCAACATATTCAAAGAAGGAATTAATTAATTTGTTTGACAACCTATCCTATTGTGGTGTATGTAGTAGTGCATGCATTTTTTAATTGAGCCTGTGATTGGGACGGAGGTTGCGTGGCCTTAAGTTAGGAACCTTCCCGGCATTTCCCTGGAGTAGAAGTGGTAAACAATGAAAACTCACCTTTAAGAAGCCTGAGGTGGTAATCGATCCCACCTCTTCTCAATTTTTCCTGATGAGGCTGAGTGACACCGTTCCAACCTTCAGTCCAGAATTAAATTTCGTTACCAAGTTTATACCGAGTGTCTCTCCTAAGAGGTCTCAGTCGCATTTTCTCCCGTGTTTATGGGCATTTTTTTTTTTTATTTGGAGCTATAGCCAGCTCAAATAAAGACTGTTTGCAGCTACGTCGTGCGACAACCAATGTAAGGGGAAAGCTGCTTTAAGTTTACATGCTTAATTTTATTTGACCATTTGATACAGCATCCTCAGATAGAGCTATTGTTGTATCATTTCAAGCATACCCCATTTATTGGTAGTGACCGAGCAACAAGCTTTTATTTCAAATAACGGCTGAGGACTGCTCGTCGACAGCACATCGCATCGTATTGCAGCCAGTCTGACGAACAGCCTAATTACCACTGTAATAGACCTAATGCAGTTTCAAGGTTACCATCAATAAATACCCTTGAGTTGTTATCACAATAGACTGATTCGATGCTGCTCAAACGATTGGTCAAATTTAATATTTTGAACAAGTTTTTGTTTCCAATGTTAATCACCCTATTGGTGTCCGCTAGAAGCAGCTACAGCCTCTGGCGAGCCGAACATGTCCTCGGACACTCCCGGCACTAAAAGCCATAGGATAAATTAATAAAATCACAATGGTGTCTCTAAATTCACATATACTTTCATATAGTGGGCAAATACTCTACCTTCATTCATATTCTAAAGGCTAATGCCTTGTCGATGCAACCACACTCTTCTGTCGTTGGCGGTTCGTTTCAGTTCCATGTAATTGTCACATCCCATTCTATTCTTGATGTCTTCCAAATACTTCGTCCTAGGCCGTCCTCTTCCTTTCTTTCCCAGCATTTTCCCTTCAAGAATGTTAACGATGAAAGTGTTGTGTCTGATGACATGTCCAATAAATTTTATTTTTCTCTTTCCCATTTCCTTCATTAATCTTCTCTCTTCTTTGACTTCCCTTAAGACTTCCAGGTTGTTGTTTTTTCCATCCAGCTCGTTCTTGTCATTTTCCGCCATATCCACATTTCAGCAGCTTCAAGTCTATTATTTTCCAATTTACCCAGAGACCAAATTTCGCTTCCATAGAGCACTGTACTCCATACAATTGATTTTGCAAAGGATTTTCTTACATCTATAGTATATTCATATGTTTGCTGGGTAAAATGTTTTCCTTAATTGTAAAAGCCTATTTTGCCAATGCAATCCTTCTCTTCACTTCCATTAAGCATCTATTGTCTTCAGTGATTATACAACCGAGATAACAAAATTGTTTCACTTGTTCAATTCTCAAGTCATCAATTTTTATATTGGTTTTAATTTCTTCCTTATTTTTACAAACTACCATTGGTTTCGTTTTCCGCTTGTTCACTATTAATTTCCATAGTTTAAGTGTGTCTGATAGGACTTGCAGCATTTTATTCATTTCTTTTCGGATTCTGCAACTATTATGATGTCATCAGCAAAAACTGATACAATGTATCCTTTCCCCATTTGCTTTTATTCCCTTTGTCTACTCTACCTACATGTTTAAAAAAATCAATACAGTCTTTTCCTAAACATGGGAGAAAGTTCGACCGATGACTCTCAGGAGAGGTACCCGATAAATAATCACTGTTTTCCGCCTGGCAATTGATAATATTTTCAACTTAAATCCCCTCTACAGTAAGCCTACTGTATTCAACGTCTGAAAGCACCGGAGAGAACGGAAATATTCAACAAATAATTATCTAACTTCAAACGCGAGGGATGGTGTAGTAATAATAATAATAGCATGACGAATAGAAGGAGAAAGTGAGAAGACTCCTGAAGTTCAAGCGCGCCCCACCGGGCAGCGCTCGAGTGGGTACGTTCCACACTGCCGGGGTCAGCTGGTCCTAGAGATGGTGCTAAGGGAAACGAATTACTTTGTAACTGATACTTTTTTTTAAAGTAATTAGCGGTTCCAATTAAAATAGCATGGCTGGGCACACTGGAAAATATAATTCATAGAAATAAGAACTACGGTCTTCATTACATGTTACGGAACGCACAGATTCTTGGAGTATACAGACAGATAAAAAATATAATCCCCAGCATATTAAAACAAGCACACATAAACTATTTAAAGTAACACTCTACTTAACAATTTATTTTGTCGGCTACGGTACTGGACTTTCGAAAGCTTGCGTGAAGACTTGGCGGGTGTTCGAGATTGCAAATCTCGGCGGATTTCCTTCGTTCTGAAGAAGAATCGGCACCCAAAATAAACAAGTCGGGGGATAATATCCATGACACGCTGAAGACAGCAGCCAGCTCCTGAAGGATCAACTGAAATTGTTTCTTTGGAATCGATACAATCATAAATATTTCGCTCCACATCGATTTTGAGTTTAATTTTCCGGTAATTACTTCTCGGCCTGGAAAAGAATGCCACATACACTTCTCGAAGGACGTGTTAGATATACTTCATTGTTCATCTTAGGGCACCTTTTTTTAGTTTCTTTGTTGCTTTCTCTTAGCAATAATTTAGTCGTATTTCCGTTTATTCGAAACGCGTCGAGTTTGAATAAATAAAACACGGCATAAGCCCAAAATTCTACATTATGGATAAAATGGTATTAGTTGCGTTTGACATTAACCATACCGTACATAAAACATCACAATAAATTGATTGAAAAACTGGATCCCGATAGCTTTAAAACTCATCATTTTGCACCATCTGTTTCCTCTGAATTTGGTTAATTAAAGCTTAATAATTGAGTTTAAACACCGGTTTGGTGACCCATCGTTCCAGGCAAGCCGGTAACACCTGTAACTACTCAGGCAGATAGGTCACTTAACCGTAATTTGGAAGTTATTGTGAAGTTATGAATGCATTAGCGGTAGCACTGCCGGAGCCGTAATCGGGCTAGGCTATTGCGTTTTTAAATTAGCTCCCGTTTCAGGGTTTTTAGGTGTTGAGTTCGAATAGTTCGTTAAATAGTTGAAAAACAGTAAGGAGAGTATGTTTTGTGTAGGTTTTAAGTTGAATTAAAGTTGATGTCGAGCTGAGAAGTGAATTTGGTGTAGCTTAAAGTGTAGTTATTTGGTCTGATCTGTTTCCTCTGAATTTGGTTAATTAATGCTTAATAATTGAGTTTAAATGCCGGTTTGGTAACCTATCGTCCCAGGCAAGCCGGTAACATCTGTAACTACTCAGGCAGATAGGTCACTTGGCCAGGCGCGGATTCAGGGGGGTGTGTCATGACCCCCCCCCCCCCCCTCCAAACGGAGACCAAATTTTTTTGCAAATTCAAAAAACGAAAACACAATAACCAGACAAATAAAACTTAACGAATTTTAACTGACAAACAGTTTTTTTTTTCATTTTATTCAATACTGAAAATATCTTTATTGCAATTTTTATGTTCTGTTACAACTCTACATATTTGCAACTTCATACCTGTTATATAAAAACGATGATTTATTTAACAAAATCAACTCGTCTATTTTGTTTAGCAAACCTTGTGATTGCCGAATCGATGTTTATAGTGATGTCACGATGAATGTGCAGCAATGGACGGATAGGAATTTGGGGCTTTTTTCGTACCAAAAAATGTTGCCGACGTCCAAACTGCAAGCTTGGTTGGCAATTTAAGCTGCGACTTTCTCCCTTTGTCGGTACCAACTCGACTTGCCGAAACTGTAACGTACCTTGATCCTTTTCTCGAAGCTCGATGTAAAAGTCGCAAAACATGCCGTTGCAATTTGTACGAATATTTTTGGTGCGCTAAACGCATCAAATGTCTATCCATGTAGCTTGCAAAAAAGAATTGGTCTGGTTTTGTACGTTTGGATATTTTGTGATTGTGTTTTTAGTGATACCATTTTTCTTAAAAATTTCGATTCACTGACCCCCCCCCCCCCCCCCAAGCCAAACTCTAGATCCGCGCCTGCACTTGGCCGTAATTTGGAAGTTATTGTGAAGTTATGAATGCGTATGCGGTAGCACTGCCGGAGACGTAATCGGACTAGGCTATTGCGTTTTTAAATTAGCTCCCGGTTCAGGGTTTTTAGTTTTTGAGTGCGAATAGTTCGCTTAATAGTTGTAAAACAGTAGGGAGGGTATGTTTTGTATAGGTCTTAAGTTGTATTATGGCTTATGTCGAGCTGAGAAGTGAATTTGGTTTCGCTTCAAGTGTAGTTTTTGGTCTGTTCTGTAGCCTGGATTTATTAAATTTATTGTGCTGCTGGCGTGATTAAAAGCTGTAGGATTTGATGTAGAGTGCTAGGATTGCTTGGCGGAAGTGTTGGTGAGAGGGAGAGAAGTGAGGGGATGGGTTTATGGAGTTGTTGCTTGTTTTTCAACTGCTGTTTCTTGATGGCGTGCTTGTAGTGCCTACAACCCTGGTACACGTTGTTGGACATTATCGCTTGCAGTGCTTGTAGCGGCGGGACCACAAACTACCGTGCTATAATGGCGGAGTCCTCACACTAGGTCCTTCTATTCGTCATGATAATAGTATAATAATAATAATAATAATAATAATATAATAATAATAATAATAAGGTCGACTTCGGTGGCGTAGTTGGTAGCATGATGAGCTTTTATGCCCGAGGTCACGGGTTCAAACCCGGCCGAAGTCGTCGGATGTTTGAAGAGCGTTAAAATCCCTCAGTATGGCTTCCATCAGAGGGGAAGTAAATCCGGCTGGCCCACATCATAGATTTATGGCATGTAAAAGAACCTTCCACTAACTAAACTTGTGTGAAGCAAAATTTGTAGGTTAGGTTTGATTAATGCTCTTAAGTTCCAACGTTCGTCACCGGGCGCTGGTTGCGACGGCATCTAGTAGTAACCAAGTTTACAGCTAGGTGTCGTGGACGGTAGCATTTGGTAGCGAAAGTGGGAACTACTTGAAATTATCGTCTGCAATACTTACTTGAATTAAAAACAGACAACACAATTAACACCGGTTATCAGACAGATTCTACACACACACAAATTAAACGGTGCTACATGACCGCGTTGTCGCAGCCCCTAAACTAAGGAACCAATCAAACAAATATTTACATACCTTACAAGCTAACACACTGCTTATGTACAAATACCTACTTAATTGGATGACATGTTTCGAACGTCCCGCGTTCATCCACAATTTTACAGACTTATATAAATAGTGTATATATTTATTTTTGTCTAAATGTGATTCATAAACATCAAATAGGCTACTAGTTAAGCCTAAGTGAACAGGATCTGAGGATGAACGCGTGACGTTCGAAACATGTTATTTAATAAAGTAGGTATTTGTACATAAAAAGTGTGTTAGCATAGGCTATAGGTATGTAAATATTTGTTTCCCGCCTAATGTAATTGGGCACAATTCGTGTTACCCGACTGAAAAGCTTTCTTTATTAGAATTAGGCAACACTGAAAAATGGCTTCTATTACTACAAGTAATAATAATAATAATAATGATAATGACAATAGCAAGCAATAGCGTAGAAAATTGGCCTTCAGATATACTATGACAAGACGTAATAGTGCATTATGCAACGAGCCGATAATGGCAATAATTAAGACACGAGTATGTTTATAAAACGAGCGTAGGCGAGTTTTATAATTTCCATTCGAGTGTCTTAATTACCATTATAGGCGAGTTGCATACGACTGTTTATGTTCGACGATAATTATTATAACTTCTTTATGTTCGAACATAAATATTCATAAATATCTGTCGAGATTTCGCCAGTTTTATGTACTGAATAGAGCGTATGAGACGCAGAGAATGCCTTGTATTTGACCATGGCCTCCTCGATTACCCTACTGTGACACTAGGCCAGGTAGTGAAATTTAAATTAGAAGGCCGTGGAACTCAGCGCATCCAATTATCTAATTGGTCAAACAACTGTTTCATAATAAAAAATAGTGTTATAATGAGCCTCATTATAGTAACGTTTTCTGACATATAAAAGTCAGGGTCGAACATAAATTATGTTAACTGATCCACCGCCTTCAAACAAAGTCACAATAGACGAACGAAACATCGAAATTGTGAACAAATTTAATATTTAGGAGAAATTATAACATACTAGTTGAAACCCGTCAATACATGACGGCCAATAAGAAAATATTTACTGAAGAATTTTATTATATACTGTACGTTCTTTGTACAGTTATTTTTTGGCACTATTGAAACTTTTAAGGGCGTCAAAAGATTGCACTCTAGACATTGCAGCATACTGCTGGCCATGATTGAAAACTTGATGAGGCAAATTGAGACCTGTACGTTCCAAAGTTCCCCCTTGAGCGTTATTGATTTTGATAAAGTATGCCAAGCGAATCGGAAAATGTTGCCTCTTAAAAGAAAATGATTGTTTTATCCGGTGGTGTTAAATCAAGTCGAAGTATTAGACCTCTCTGCCTAATTTTAACTGCACTTATTTCCAAATCCAAGCATTTTCATGCATATTTCATATAATTAATATGGAATCAAGTCGAAGGGTTAGATCTCTCCCCTAATTTTTACTGCATGTATTATTTCCAAATTCAAGCAATTTTCGTACATATTTCTTATAATTAATATGGTAGCATTTAGATGCCCTTACGAAACTTCAGATTTCTAAGGAGCATATCTATGAGGAGTCTATTATATACAACTGGCCGCAGGAACCGTCGCTTATAATTTTGGAATATACATTAACAAAGAAATGCGATGATGTGCAATTCCATACATTTTAAAACAATATGGACCGTATGCATGTGGCACAGTGTCATTGGCACCAAATGAAACCAAGGACATAGCATTTGTTCTACTGCCGATTATTCTCTCTTAAATTCCTTGAGATATCATTTACAGTGAAAAATTGTTGCAGTCTGTCAAATATTCTATATTTGGTAAGATTAATTTTGCCATTACAACACCAAAGGTCAAATTAATCAAGCGTAGATTTCTCGCTACAGAAATACAGTGCAGAACAATGTTTATATTTATTCGTCAAGGACCATACACTGTACGGCATAATATCTGGAATAGTTTCTGAAATGGCATTTTTATATTAGATTTTAAAAGTGGCTTCGTATTTTTCTACGATTTCCCACTTTTTTGTGGCTAATGTTCTTTTTCGTCAAATGGGTATATTTATTGCAGCATTTCTCTCCAAATTAACGTCATATTCAATAACACTATAGTGGCCTGCATCAACGCAGCCGCCAAATATTAAATGGCAAATAATACTTCCATTGCCAAAATCAAGCGTGGTTAGACTCATTGTTATGTACTCTAAACAAATAATCAATAAACAATAATATTCACGTATACAATGAAGTTCAGATACTTTCATTCTCAAGTTTGTTGCTGATGAGAATGCGATGATACTGTTCGCCAATAATAAAATCCTTATAATTATTCATACCAGCAACAATTTTTGCAATTTGCTTGCAAACGCAGCTCAGGATAACGTCCTGCATTTTGGAATAAACAGTACGAAACTGCTCTAAATAAGCAATTTCCATCACCTGATATAGGTACAATTCTTTGCATTTCCATGACAGTAAATTAAGCAAGGGAGCATACTTCGCCAACTACTGGAATGAGCATAGACTCACTTCGACAGCCACCGTAATGGAGGGAGTTGAAGAGTTAGACTATATGTTCAGTGCTTGTCAAAAATCGTATTAACACAGGGAAGCCCAATCTGAAGGCTACATTCTGAGCTATCGCCCCGGATTCCAGGTTCGATCCCTGGTTTGCCAAGAAATTTACTTCTGGTCTGAGGGCTGAGGCAAAACTCAGGAGAGCAAGGTTAGATTCCTATCTCAACAATCTGGGAAGTGGTTTTCCGTGGTTTGCCACGTCCACTGCAGGTGGATAGTTCGTAACTTAAAGCCTCGGTCGTCAATTCCCCATTCCCCACTTGAATTACAAATGCACACATCAGTAGTCTACAGCCATCACAATAACACAGGTTATCAGAGAAAATTTTACACACACACACCAAAGTAGTCGGGGCTGAGTGACCACGATGTCGGAGTCCATCAAATGAATTATATTCGTCAATTGTCTCTCATGGCGAAAGCGATTGTGGGCATCTTTTACTTGAAAAAATCCACAGCCTGCTTCCAGTCTCCGACCGGGTCAGGAATGGAATGAATGAAGCCCCCATCTAGCGGCGAGGATATGAACTGTGCCGGCTGCCGAAGCCTGACGCACTCCTCTGGGGCAATGATTAAATGAATGACAGATGAAATGAAATGATAGTGGAGAGTGTTGCTGGAATGAAATTATGACAGGGAAAACCGGAGTACCCGGAGAAAAACCTGTCTGCCTCCGTTTTGTCCAGCACAGATCTCACATGGAGTGACCGGGATTTGAACCACGGACCCAGCGGTGAGAGGCCGGCGTGCTGCCGCCTAAGCCACGGAGGCTTTCATCTTTTACTTAATAATTTAAAAGTATATGGCAATGTAAATCGTGGAGAATTCCTTACTGTACGGGAATAATAAAAGTAAAATATGTTAAGACAATGAATTATTAGGAAATAAAAATACATGTCTGAGGTGAGACTCCCTTCGACTATGCAAAATTCATTCCTGGGTACGCAATGTTACCCCTGAGCCACCCAGTCAACAGACTTCTAAACCAATATTAAGTTACTTAAACAAAAAACGAACTCAAACGCCTGTTGAAGTTCTTCAATCCCCTCTTTTTAATTCTCAAAAACACACTACGATACGGTGAATCCTTTATCCGCCATTTCTCTAGAAATGTAATTCTGGTCTGAGGGCTGGAACGGGGCGCACTCTTGAGGCAAAACTAAGTAGGGCAAGGTTCGATTCCTATCTCAACAATCTGGGAAGTGGTTTTCCGTGGTTTGCCACGTCCACTGCAGGTAAATACCGGGATAGTTCCTAACTTAAAGCCTCGGTCGCCAATTTCCCATTCCCCACTTTAATTACAAATGCACACATCAGTACAGCCATCACAATAACACAGGTTATCAGAGAAAATTTGACACACACACACCAAAGTAGACGGGGCTGAGTGACCACGATGTCTGAGTCCAACAAATGAATTATGTTCGTTAATTGTCTCCCATGGCGAAAGCGATTGTGGCCATCTTTTATTTAATAATTTAAAAGTATACTAGTTGAAACCCGTCAATACATGACGGCCAATAAGAAAATATTTACTGAAGAATTTTATTATATACTGTACGTTCTTTTTACAGTTATTTTTTGGCACTATTGAAACTTTTAAGGGCGTCAAAAGATTGCACTCTAGACATTGCAGCATACTGCTGGCCATGATTGAAAACTTGATGAGGCAAATTGAGACCTGTACGTTCCAAAGTTCCCCCTTGAGCGTTATTGATTTTGATAAAGTATGCCAAGCGAATCGGAAAATGTTGCCTCTTAAAAGAAAATGATTGTTTTATCCGGTGGTGTTAAATCAAGTCGAAGTATTAGACCTCTCTGCCTAATTTTAACTGCACTTATTTCCAAATCCAAGCATTTTCATGCATATTTCATATAATTAATATGGAATCAAGTCGAAGGGTTAGATCTCTCCCCTAATTTTTACTGCATGTATTATTTCCAAATTCAAGCAATTTTCGTACATATTTCTTATAATTAATATGGTAGCATTTAGATGCCCTTACGAAACTTCAGATTTCTAAGGAGCATATCTATGAGGAGTCTATTATATACAACTGGCCGCAGGAACCGTCGCTTATAATTTTGGAATATACATTAACAAAGAAATGCGATGATGTGCAATTCCATACATTTTAAAACAATATGGACCGTATGCATGTGGCACAGTGTCATTGGCACCAAATGAAACCAAGGACATAGCATTTGTTCTACTGCCGATTATTCTCTCTTAAATTCCTTGAGATATCATTTACAGTGAAAAATTGTTGCAGTCTGTCAAATATTTTATATTTGGTAAGATTAATTTTGCCATTACAACACCAAAGGTCAAATTAATCAAGCGTAGATTTCTCGCTACAGAAATACAGTGCAGAACAATGTTTATATTTATTCGTCAAGGACCATACACTGTACGGCATAATATCTGGAATAGTTTCTGAAATGGCATTTTTATATTAGATTTTAAAAGTGGCTTCGTATTTTTCTACGATTTCCCACTTTTTTGTGGCTAATGTTCTTTTTCGTCAAATGGGTATATTTATTGCAGCATTTCTCTCCAAATTAACGTCATATTCAATAACACTATAGTGGCCTGCATCAACGCAGCCGCCAAATATTAAATGGCAAATAATACTTCCATTGCCAAAATCAAGCGTGGTTAGACTCATTGTTATGTACTCTAAACAAATAATCAATAAACAATAATATTCACGTATACAATGAAGTTCAGATACTTTCATTCTCAAGTTTGTTGCTGATGAGAATGCGATGATACTGTTCGCCAATAATAAAATCCTTATAATTATTCATACCAGCAACAATTTTTGCAATTTGCTTGCAAACGCAGCTCAGGATAACGTCCTGCATTTTGGAATAAACAGTACGAAACTGCTCTAAATAAGCAATTTCCATCACCTGATATAGGTACAATTCTTTGCATTTCCATGACAGTAAATTAAGCAAGGGAGCATACTTCGCCAACTACTGGAATGAGCATAGACTCACTTCGACAGCCACCGTAATGGAGGGAGTTGAAGAGTTAGACTATATGTTCAGTGCTTGTCAAAAATCGTATTAACACAGGGAAGCCCAATCTGAAGGCTACATTCTGAGCTATCGCCCCGGATTCCAGGTTCGATCCCTGGTTTGCCAAGAAATTTACTTCTGGTCTGAGGGCTGAGGCAAAACTCAGGAGAGCAAGGTTAGATTCCTATCTCAACAATCTGGGAAGTGGTTTTCCGTGGTTTGCCACGTCCACTGCAGGTAAATACCGGGATAGTTCGTAACTTAAAGCCTCGGTCGTCAATTCCCCATTCCCCACTTGAATTACAAATGCACACATCAGTAGTCTACAGCCATCACAATAACACAGGTTATCAGAGAAAATTTTACACACACACACACCAAAGTAGTCGGGGCTGAGTGACCACGATGTCGGAGTCCATCAAATGAATTATATTCGTCAATTGTCTCTCATGGCGAAAGCGATTGTGGGCATCTTTTACTTGAAAAAATCCACAGCCTGCTTCCAGTCTCCGACCGGGTCAGGAATGGAATGAATGAAGCCCCCATCTAGCGGCGAGGATATGAACTGTGCCGGCTGCCGAAGCCTGACGCACTCCTCTGGGGCAATGATTAAATGAATGACAGATGAAATGAAATGATAGTGGAGAGTGTTGCTGGAATGAAATTATGACAGGGAAAACCGGAGTACCCGGAGAAAAACCTGTCTGCCTCCGTTTTGTCCAGCACAGATCTCACATGGAGTGACCGGGATTTGAACCACGGACCCAGCGGTGAGAGGCCGGCGTGCTGCCGCCTAAGCCACGGAGGCTTTCATCTTTTACTTAATAATTTAAAAGTATATGGCAATGTAAATCGTGGAGAATTCCTTACTGTACGGGAATAATAAAAGTAAAATATGTTAAGACAATGAATTATTAGGAAATAAAAATACATGTCTGAGGTGAGACTCCCTTCGACTATGCAAAATTCATTCCTGGGTACGCAATGTTACCCCTGAGCCACCCAGTCAACAGACTTCTAAACCAATATTAAGTTACTTAAACAAAAAACGAACTCAAACGCCTGTTGAATTTCTTCAATCCCCTCTTTTTAATTCTCAAAAACACACTACGATACGGTGAATCCTTTATCCGCCATTTCTCTAGAAATGTAATTCTGGTCTGAGGGCTGGAACGGGGCGCACTCTTGAGGCAAAACTAAGTAGGGCAAGGTTCGATTCCTATCTCAACAATCTGGGAAGTGGTTTTCCGTGGTTTGCCACGTCCACTGCAGGTAAATACCGGGATAGTTCCTAACTTAAAGCCTCGGTCGCCAATTTCCCATTCCCCACTTTAATTACAAATGCACACATCAGTACAGCCATCACAATAACACAGGTTATCAGAGAAAATTTGACACACACACCAAAGTAGACGGGGCTGAGTGACCACGATGTCTGAGTCCAACAAATGAATTATGTTCGTTAATTGTCTCCCATGGCGAAAGCGATTGTGGCCATCTTTTATTTAATAATTTAAAAGTATATGGCAATGTAAATCGTGGAGAATTCCTTACTTTATGGGAATAATAAAAGTAAAATATGTTAAGACAATGTATTACCAATAGCCAGAAAGAATAATTGAGAAATAAAAATATGAGTCGGAGGTCGGATTCGAACTGCTTCCATTTCGCGATGCATAAATTAAGAACTTTGAACGCTGCCATCTGAGCTACCTAATCATTGGTGGGGGAGTGCGATATTAAGTTACTTAAACAACATTCACTCTCAACAGTCGTATAAGTTCTTCTACATTTCCCGTTTTTTATAATATTCTATTCCTGTTTATATCGTGGAAACTTCATTATCAATATTCCCCTCCTTTATTATAATTCGTATAAATAACTATTACATTAAAACGCGGTGGACATCCGCCATGTCTGTCATTAACCAAGGTGATTCTGCGCATGCGCTTGAGCCAATAATTTTGCAGTTTTGTTTATAAATTTAAAAATATGTGGTAACATATTTGTTTATTTTAAAGACTCTCTGCAAATCTACAGGCCTACAGCTTTCGACAGATTGCTCTACGAAGTGAATCGGTTCTACCGTTTCCTCAATCTCGCGGTAACAAAAATCAGCTTAGTGTTTTAAATATATAGATGGCAATGTAAATCGTGGAGAATTCCTTACTTTATGGGAATAATAAAAGTAAAATATGTTAAGACAATGTATTACCAATAGCCAGAAAGAATAATTGAGAAATAAAAATATGAGTCGGAGGTCGGATTCGAACTGCTTCCATTTCGCGATGCATAAATTAAGAACTTTGAACGCTGCCATCTGAGCTACCGAATCATTGGTGGGAGAGTGCGATATTAAGTTACTTAAACAACATTCACTCTCAACAGTCGTATAAGTTCTTCTACATTTCCCGTTTTTTATAATATTCTATTCCTGTTTATATCGTGGAAACTTCATTATCAATATTCCCCTCCTTTATTATAATTCGTATAAATAACTATTACATTAAAACGCGGTGGACATCCGCCATGTCTGTCATTAACCAAGGTGATTCTGCGCATGCGCTTGAGCCAATAATTTTGCAGTTTTGTTTATAAATTTAAAAATATGTGGTAACATATTTGTTTATTTTAAAGACTCTCTGCAAATCTACAGGCCTACAGCTTTCGACAGATTGCTCTACGAAGTGAATCGGTTCTACCGTTCCCTCAATCTCGCGGTAACAAAAATCAGCTTAGTGTTTTAAATATATAGATAACCCTAACGAAAAGCCAAAGTGTCAGGACAGAATAAACAATAGCAAATAACAATAACAAGAGCTGATATAAAAAAAAGCAATCTTCAATTGTTACAAAATCAAAGCTTTACAAAACAGTCACAAAATTACAGAAATTACATATGCAAGTGAAACCATCTTCAAAACAATTAACACTGCAAAAATAGATAAAGGACTCAAAATAGAACGAATAATTGACAGAACGTACATAGAAAATACATATCAAGTTGATGGACATTGGAGACTAGCTTCTAATTAAACAGTCTACAAGGAGATGGAACCGGTAATGAGCACAATTAGGACATTCTTTGGGCATTTAACTAGGACAAAGGAAAACAGAATCAGTAGGAATGAGATAGAAACATTATGGAATAGTAAGAATAATATGAAACTAGTTGAAACCCGTCAATACATGACGGCCAATAAGAAAATATTTACTGAAGAATTTTATTATATACTGTACGTTCTTTGTACAGTTATTTTTTGGCACTATTGAAACTTTTAAGGGCGTCAAAAGATTGCACTCTAGACATTGCAGCATACTGCTGGCCATGATTGAAAACTTGATGAGGCAAATTGAGACCTGTACGTTCCAAAGTTCCCCCTTGAGCGTTATTGATTTTGATAAAGTATGCCAAGCGAATCGGAAAATGTTGCCTCTTAAAAGAAAATGATTGTTTTATCCGGTGGTGTTAAATCAAGTCGAAGTATTAGACCTCTCTGCCTAATTTTAACTGCACTTATTTCCAAATCCAAGCATTTTCATGCATATTTCATATAATTAATATGGAATCAAGTCGAAGGGTTAGATCTCTCCCCTAATTTTTACTGCATGTATTATTTCCAAATTCAAGCAATTTTCGTACATATTTCTTATAATTAATATGGTAGCATTTAGATGCCCTTACGAAACTTCAGATTTCTAAGGAGCATATCTATGAGGAGTCTATTATATACAACTGGCCGCAGGAACCGTCGCTTATAATTTTGGAATATACATTAACAAAGAAATGCGATGATGTGCAATTCCATACATTTTAAAACAATATGGACCGTATGCATGTGGCACAGTGTCATTGGCACCAAATGAAACCAAGGACATAGCATTTGTTCTACTGCCGATTATTCTCTCTTAAATTCCTTGAGATATCATTTACAGTGAAAAATTGTTGCAGTCTGTCAAATATTTTATATTTGGTAAGATTAATTTTGCCATTACAACACCAAAGGTCAAATTAATCAGCGTAGATTTCTCGCTACAGAAATACAGTGCAGAACAATGTTTATATTTATTCGTCAAGGACCATACACTGTACGGCATAATATCTGGAATAGTTTCTGAAATGGCATTTTTATATTAGATTTTAAAAGTGGCTTCGTATTTTTCTACGATTTCCCACTTTTTTGTGGCTAATGTTCTTTTTCGTCAAATGGGTATATTTATTGCAGCATTTCTCTCCAAATTAACGTCATATTCAATAACACTATAGTGGCCTGCATCAACGCAGCCGCCAAATATTAAATGGCAAATAATACTTCCATTGCCAAAATCAAGCGTGGTTAGACTCATTGTTATGTACTCTAAACAAATAATCAATAAACAATAATATTCACGTATACAATGAAGTTCAGATACTTTCATTCTCAAGTTTGTTGCTGATGAGAATGCGATGATACTGTTCGCCAATAATAAAATCCTTATAATTATTCATACCAGCAACAATTTTTGCAATTTGCTTGCAAACGCAGCTCAGGATAACGTCCTGCATTTTGGAATAAACAGTACGAAACTGCTCTAAATAAGCAATTTCCATCACCTGATATAGGTACAATTCTTTGCATTTCCATGACAGTAAATTAAGCAAGGGAGCATACTTCGCCAACTACTGGAATGAGCATAGACTCACTTCGACAGCCACCGTAATGGAGGGAGTTGAAGAGTTAGACTATATGTTCAGTGCTTGTCAAAAATCGTATTAACACAGGGAAGCCCAATCTGAAGGCTACATTCTGAGCTATCGCCCCGGATTCCAGGTTCGATCCCTGGTTTGCCAAGAAATTTACTTCTGGTCTGAGGGCTGAGGCAAAACTCAGGAGAGCAAGGTTAGATTCCTATCTCAACAATCTGGGAAGTGGTTTTCCGTGGTTTGCCACGTCCACTGCAGGTAAATACCGGGATAGTTCGTAACTTAAAGCCTCGGTTGTCAATTCCCCATTCCCCACTTGAATTACAAATGCACACATCAGTAGTCTACAGCCATCACAATAACACAGGTTATCAGAGAAAATTTTACACACACACACACACCAAAGTAGTCGGGGCTGAGTGACCACGATGTCGGAGTCCATCAAATGAATTATATTCGTCAATTGTCTCTCATGGCGAAAGCGATTGTGGGCATCTTTTACTTGAAAAAATCCACAGCCTGCTTCCAGTCTCCGACCGGGTCAGGAATGGAATGAATGAAGCCCCCATCTAGCGGCGAGGATATGAACTGTGCCGGCTGCCGAAGCCTGACGCACTCCTCTGGGGCAATGATTAAATGAATGACAGATGAAATGAAATGATAGTGGAGAG
Source organism: Meconema thalassinum (assembly GCA_946902985.2). Lineage (NCBI taxonomy): Eukaryota > Metazoa > Arthropoda > Insecta > Orthoptera > Tettigoniidae > Meconema > Meconema thalassinum. The sequence continues at coordinate 673,771,282 of OX336388.2, forward strand.
TGTTGCTGGAATGAAATTATGACAGGGAAAACCGGAGTACCCGGAGAAAAACCTGTCTGCCTCCGTTTTGTCCAGCACAGATCTCACATGGAGTGACCGGGATTTGAACCACGGACCCAGCGGTGAGAGGCCGGCGTGCTGCCGCCTAAGCCACGGAGGCTTTCATCTTTTACTTAATAATTTAAAAGTATATGGCAATGTAAATCGTGGAGAATTCCTTACTGTACGGGAATAATAAAAGTAAAATATGTTAAGACAATGAATTATTAGGAAATAAAAATACATGTCTGAGGTGAGACTCCCTTCGACTATGCAAAATTCATTCCTGGGTACGCAATGTTACCCCTGAGCCACCCAGTCAACAGACTTCTAAACCAATATTAAGTTACTTAAACAAAAAACGAACTCAAACGCCTGTTGAAGTTCTTCAATCCCCTCTTTTTAATTCTCAAAAACACACTACGATACGGTGAATCCTTTATCCGCCATTTCTCTAGAAATGTAATTCTGGTCTGAGGGCTGGAACGGGGCGCACTCTTGAGGCAAAACTAAGAAGGGCAAGGTTCGATTCCTATCTCAACAATCTGGGAAGTGGTTTTCCGTGGTTTGCCACGTCCACTGCAGGTAAATACCGGGATAGTTCCTAACTTAAAGCCTCGGTCGCCAATTTCCCATTCCCCACTTTAATTACAAATGCACACATCAGTACAGCCATCACAATAACACAGGTTATCAGAGAAAATTTGACACACACACACCAAAGTAGACGGGGCTGAGTGACCACGATGTCTGAGTCCAACAAATGAATTATGTTCGTTAATTGTCTCCCATGGCGAAAGCGATTGTGGCCATCTTTTATTTAATAATTTAAAAGTATATGGCAATGTAAATCGTGGAGAATTCCTTACTTTATGGGAATAATAAAAGTAAAATATGTTAAGACAATGTATTACCAATAGCCAGAAAGAATAATTGAGAAATAAAAATATGAGTCGGAGGTCGGATTCGAACTGCTTCCATTTCGCGATGCATAAATTAAGAACTTTGAACGCTGCCATCTGAGCTACCGAATCATTAGTGGGTGAGTGCGATATTAAGTTACTTAAACAACATTCACTCTCAACAGTCGTATAAGTTCTTCTACATTTCCCGTTTTTTATAATATTCTATTCCTGTTTATATCGTGGAAACTTCATTATCAATATTCCCCTCCTTTATTATAATTCGTATAAATAACTATTACATTAAAACGCGGTGGACATCCGCCATGTCTGTCATTAACCAAGGTGATTCTGCGCATGCGCTTGAGCCAATAATTTTGCAGTTTTGTTTATAAATTTAAAAATATGTGGTAACATATTTGTTTATTTTAAAGACTCTCTGCAAATCTACAGGCCTACAGCTTTCGACAGATTGCTCTACGAAGTGAATCGGTTCTACCGTTCCCTCAATCTCGCGGTAACAAAAATCAGCTTAGTGTTTTAAATATATAGATAACCCTAACGAAAAGCCAAAGTGTCAGGACAGAATAAACAATAGCAAATAACAATAACAAGAGCTGATATAAAAAAAGCAATCTTCAATAGTTACAAAATCAAAGCTTTACAAAACAGTCACAAAATTACAGAAATTACATATGCAAGTGAAACCATCTTCAAAACAATTAACACTGCAAAAATAGATAAAGGACTCAAAATAGAACGAATAATTGACAGAACGTACATAGAAAATACATATCAAGTTGATGGACATTGGAGACTAGCTTCTAATTAAACAGTCTACAAGGAGATGGAACCGGAAATGAGCACAATTAGGACATTCTTTGGGCATTTAACTAGGACAAAGGAAAACAGAATCAGTAGGAATGAGATAGAAACATTATGGAATAGTAAGAATAATATGAAACTAGTTGAAACCCGTCAATACATGACGGCCAATAAGAAAATATTTACTGAAGAATTTTATTATATACTGTACGTTCTTTGTACAGTTATTTTTTGGCACTATTGAAACTTTTAAGGGCGTCAAAAGATTGCACTCTAGACATTGCAGCATACTGCTGGCCATGATTGAAAACTTGATGAGGCAAATTGAGACCTGTACGTTCCAAAGTTCCCCCTTGAGCGTTATTGATTTTGATAAAGTATGCCAAGCGAATCGGAAAATGTTGCCTCTTAAAAGAAAATGATTGTTTTATCCGGTGGTGTTAAATCAAGTCGAAGTATTAGACCTCTCTGCCTAATTTTAACTGCACTTATTTCCAAATCCAAGCATTTTCATGCATATTTCATATAATTAATATGGAATCAAGTCGAAGGGTTAGATCTCTCCCCTAATTTTTACTGCATGTATTATTTCCAAATTCAAGCAATTTTCGTACATATTTCTTATAATTAATATGGTAGCATTTAGATGCCCTTACGAAACTTCAGATTTCTAAGGAGCATATCTATGAGGAGTCTATTATATACAACTGGCCGCAGGAACCGTCGCTTATAATTTTGGAATATACATTAACAAAGAAATGCGATGATGTGCAATTCCATACATTTTAAAACAATATGGACCGTATGCATGTGGCACAGTGTCATTGGCACCAAATGAAACCAAGGACATAGCATTTGTTCTACTGCCGATTATTCTCTCTTAAATTCCTTGAGATATCATTTACAGTGAAAAATTGTTGCAGTCTGTCAAATATTTTATATTTGGTAAGATTAATTTTGCCATTACAACACCAAAGGTCAAATTAATCAAGCGTAGATTTCTCGCTACAGAAATACAGTGCAGAACAATGTTTATATTTATTCGTCAAGGACCATACACTGTACGGCATAATATCTGGAATAGTTTCTGAAATGGCATTTTTATATTAGATTTTAAAAGTGGCTTCGTATTTTTCTACGATTTCCCACTTTTTTGTGGCTAATGTTCTTTTTCGTCAAATGGGTATATTTATTGCAGCATTTCTCTCCAAATTAACGTCATATTCAATAACACTATAGTGGCCTGCATCAACGCAGCCGCCAAATATTAAATGGCAAATAATACTTCCATTGCCAAAATCAAGCGTGGTTAGACTCATTGTTATGTACTCTAAACAAATAATCAATAAACAATAATATTCACGTATACAATGAAGTTCAGATACTTTCATTCTCAAGTTTGTTGCTGATGAGAATGCGATGATACTGTTCGCCAATAATAAAATCCTTATAATTATTCATACCAGCAACAATTTTTGCAATTTGCTTGCAAACGCAGCTCAGGATAACGTCCTGCATTTTGGAATAAACAGTACGAAACTGCTCTAAATAAGCAATTTCCATCACCTGATATAGGTACAATTCTTTGCATTTCCATGACAGTAAATTAAGCAAGGGAGCATACTTCGCCAACTACTGGAATGAGCATAGACTCACTTCGACAGCCACCGTAATGGAGGGAGTTGAAGAGTTAGACTATATGTTCAGTGCTTGTCAAAAATCGTATTAACACAGGGAAGCCCAATCTGAAGGCTACATTCTGAGCTATCGCCCCGGATTCCAGGTTCGATCCCTGGTTTGCCAAGAAATTTACTTCTGGTCTGAGGGCTGAGGCAAAACTCAGGAGAGCAAGGTTAGATTCCTATCTCAACAATCTGGGAAGTGGTTTTCCGTGGTTTGCCACGTCCACTGCAGGTAAATACCGGGATAGTTCGTAACTTAAAGCCTCGGTCGTCAATTCCCCATTCCCCACTTGAATTACAAATGCACACATCAGTAGTCTACAGCCATCACAATAACACAGGTTATCAGAGAAAATTTTACACACACACACACCAAAGTAGTCGGGGCTGAGTGACCACGATGTCGGAGTCCATCAAATGAATTATATTCGTCAATTGTCTCTCATGGCGAAAGCGATTGTGGGCATCTTTTACTTGAAAAAATCCACAGCCTGCTTCCAGTCTCCGACCGGGTCAGGAATGGAATGAATGAAGCCCCCATCTAGCGGCGAGGATATGAACTGTGCCGGCTGCCGAAGCCTGACGCACTCCTCTGGGGCAATGATTAAATGAATGACAGATGAAATGAAATGATAGTGGAGAGTGTTGCTGGAATGAAATTATGACAGGGAAAACCGGAGTACCCGGAGAAAAACCTGTCTGCCTCCGTTTTGTCCAGCACAGATCTCACATGGAGTGACCGGGATTTGAACCACGGACCCAGCGGTGAGAGGCCGGCGTGCTGCCGCCTAAGCCACGGAGGCTTTCATCTTTTACTTAATAATTTAAAAGTATATGGCAATGTAAATCGTGGAGAATTCCTTACTGTACGGGAATAATAAAAGTAAAATATGTTAAGACAATGAATTATTAGGAAATAAAAATACATGTCTGAGGTGAGACTCCCTTCGACTATGCAAAATTCATTCCTGGGTACGCAATGTTACCCCTGAGCCACCCAGTCAACAGACTTCTAAACCAATATTAAGTTACTTAAACAAAAAACGAACTCAAACGCCTGTTGAATTTCTTCAATCCCCTCTTTTTAATTCTCAAAAACACACTACGATACGGTGAATCCTTTATCCGCCATTTCTCTAGAAATGTAATTCTGGTCTGAGGGCTGGAACGGGGCGCACTCTTGAGGCAAAACTAAGTAGGGCAAGGTTCGATTCCTATCTCAACAATCTGGGAAGTGGTTTTCCGTGGTTTGCCACGTCCACTGCAGGTAAATACCGGGATAGTTCCTAACTTAAAGCCTCGGTCGCCAATTTCCCATTCCCCACTTTAATTACAAATGCACACATCAGTACAGCCATCACAATAACACAGGTTATCAGAGAAAATTTGACACACACACACACCAAAGTAGACGGGGCTGAGTGACCACGATGTCTGAGTCCAACAAATGAATTATGTTCGTTAATTGTCTCCCATGGCGAAAGCGATTGTGGCCATCTTTTATTTAATAATTTAAAAGTATATGGCAATGTAAATCGTGGAGAATTCCTTACTTTATGGGAATAATAAAAGTAAAATATGTTAAGACAATGTATTACCAATAGCCAGAAAGAATAATTGAGAAATAAAAATATGAGTCGGAGGTCGGATTCGAACTGCTTCCATTTCGCGATGCATAAATTAAGAACTTTGAACGCTGCCATCTGAGCTACCTAATCATTGGTGGGGGAGTGCGATATTAAGTTACTTAAACAACATTCACTCTCAACAGTCGTATAAGTTCTTCTACATTTCCCGTTTTTTATAATATTCTATTCCTGTTTATATCGTGGAAACTTCATTATCAATATTCCCCTCCTTTATTATAATTCGTATAAATAACTATTACATTAAAACGCGGTGGACATCCGCCATGTCTGTCATTAACCAAGGTGATTCTGCGCATGCGCTTGAGCCAATAATTTTGCAGTTTTGTTTATAAATTTAAAAATATGTGGTAACATATTTGTTTATTTTAAAGACTCTCTGCAAATCTACAGGCCTACAGCTTTCGACAGATTGCTCTACGAAGTGAATCGGTTCTACCGTTTCCTCAATCTCGCGGTAACAAAAATCAGCTTAGTGTTTTAAATATATAGATGGCAATGTAAATCGTGGAGAATTCCTTACTTTATGGGAATAATAAAAGTAAAATATGTTAAGACAATGTATTACCAATAGCCAGAAAGAATAATTGAGAAATAAAAATATGAGTCGGAGGTCGGATTCGAACTGCTTCCATTTCGCGATGCATAAATTAAGAACTTTGAACGCTGCCATCTGAGCTACCGAATCATTGGTGGGAGAGTGCGATATTAAGTTACTTAAACAACATTCACTCTCAACAGTCGTATAAGTTCTTCTACATTTCCCGTTTTTTATAATATTCTATTCCTGTTTATATCGTGGAAACTTCATTATCAATATTCCCCTCCTTTATTATAATTCGTATAAATAACTATTACATTAAAACGCGGTGGACATCCGCCATGTCTGTCATTAACCAAGGTGATTCTGCGCATGCGCTTGAGCCAATAATTTTGCAGTTTTGTTTATAAATTTAAAAATATGTGGTAACATATTTGTTTATTTTAAAGACTCTCTGCAAATCTACAGGCCTACAGCTTTCGACAGATTGCTCTACGAAGTGAATCGGTTCTACCGTTCCCTCAATCTCGCGGTAACAAAAATCAGCTTAGTGTTTTAAATATATAGATAACCCTAACGAAAAGCCAAAGTGTCAGGACAGAATAAACAATAGCAAATAACAATAACAAGAGCTGATATAAAAAAAAGCAATCTTCAATTGTTACAAAATCAAAGCTTTACAAAACAGTCACAAAATTACAGAAATTACATATGCAAGTGAAACCATCTTCAAAACAATTAACACTGCAAAAATAGATAAAGGACTCAAAATAGAACGAATAATTGACAGAACGTACATAGAAAATACATATCAAGTTGATGGACATTGGAGACTAGCTTCTAATTAAACAGTCTACAAGGAGATGGAACCGGTAATGAGCACAATTAGGACATTCTTTGGGCATTTAACTAGGACAAAGGAAAACAGAATCAGTAGGAATGAGATAGAAACATTATGGAATAGTAAGAATAATATGAAACTAGTTGAAACCCGTCAATACATGACGGCCAATAAGAAAATATTTACTGAAGAATTTTATTATATACTGTACGTTCTTTGTACAGTTATTTTTTGGCACTATTGAAACTTTTAAGGGCGTCAAAAGATTGCACTCTAGACATTGCAGCATACTGCTGGCCATGATTGAAAACTTGATGAGGCAAATTGAGACCTGTACGTTCCAAAGTTCCCCCTTGAGCGTTATTGATTTTGATAAAGTATGCCAAGCGAATCGGAAAATGTTGCCTCTTAAAAGAAAATGATTGTTTTATCCGGTGGTGTTAAATCAAGTCGAAGTATTAGACCTCTCTGCCTAATTTTAACTGCACTTATTTCCAAATCCAAGCATTTTCATGCATATTTCATATAATTAATATGGAATCAAGTCGAAGGGTTAGATCTCTCCCCTAATTTTTACTGCATGTATTATTTCCAAATTCAAGCAATTTTCGTACATATTTCTTATAATTAATATGGTAGCATTTAGATGCCCTTACGAAACTTCAGATTTCTAAGGAGCATATCTATGAGGAGTCTATTATATACAACTGGCCGCAGGAACCGTCGCTTATAATTTTGGAATATACATTAACAAAGAAATGCGATGATGTGCAATTCCATACATTTTAAAACAATATGGACCGTATGCATGTGGCACAGTGTCATTGGCACCAAATGAAACCAAGGACATAGCATTTGTTCTACTGCCGATTATTCTCTCTTAAATTCCTTGAGATATCATTTACAGTGAAAAATTGTTGCAGTCTGTCAAATATTTTATATTTGGTAAGATTAATTTTGCCATTACAACACCAAAGGTCAAATTAATCAGCGTAGATTTCTCGCTACAGAAATACAGTGCAGAACAATGTTTATATTTATTCGTCAAGGACCATACACTGTACGGCATAATATCTGGAATAGTTTCTGAAATGGCATTTTTATATTAGATTTTAAAAGTGGCTTCGTATTTTTCTACGATTTCCCACTTTTTTGTGGCTAATGTTCTTTTTCGTCAAATGGGTATATTTATTGCAGCATTTCTCTCCAAATTAACGTCATATTCAATAACACTATAGTGGCCTGCATCAACGCAGCCGCCAAATATTAAATGGCAAATAATACTTCCATTGCCAAAATCAAGCGTGGTTAGACTCATTGTTATGTACTCTAAACAAATAATCAATAAACAATAATATTCACGTATACAATGAAGTTCAGATACTTTCATTCTCAAGTTTGTTGCTGATGAGAATGCGATGATACTGTTCGCCAATAATAAAATCCTTATAATTATTCATACCAGCAACAATTTTTGCAATTTGCTTGCAAACGCAGCTCAGGATAACGTCCTGCATTTTGGAATAAACAGTACGAAACTGCTCTAAATAAGCAATTTCCATCACCTGATATAGGTACAATTCTTTGCATTTCCATGACAGTAAATTAAGCAAGGGAGCATACTTCGCCAACTACTGGAATGAGCATAGACTCACTTCGACAGCCACCGTAATGGAGGGAGTTGAAGAGTTAGACTATATGTTCAGTGCTTGTCAAAAATCGTATTAACACAGGGAAGCCCAATCTGAAGGCTACATTCTGAGCTATCGCCCCGGATTCCAGGTTCGATCCCTGGTTTGCCAAGAAATTTACTTCTGGTCTGAGGGCTGAGGCAAAACTCAGGAGAGCAAGGTTAGATTCCTATCTCAACAATCTGGGAAGTGGTTTTCCGTGGTTTGCCACGTCCACTGCAGGTAAATACCGGGATAGTTCGTAACTTAAAGCCTCGGTTGTCAATTCCCCATTCCCCACTTGAATTACAAATGCACACATCAGTAGTCTACAGCCATCACAATAACACAGGTTATCAGAGAAAATTTTACACACACACACACACCAAAGTAGTCGGGGCTGAGTGACCACGATGTCGGAGTCCATCAAATGAATTATATTCGTCAATTGTCTCTCATGGCGAAAGCGATTGTGGGCATCTTTTACTTGAAAAAATCCACAGCCTGCTTCCAGTCTCCGACCGGGTCAGGAATGGAATGAATGAAGCCCCCATCTAGCGGCGAGGATATGAACTGTGCCGGCTGCCGAAGCCTGACGCACTCCTCTGGGGCAATGATTAAATGAATGACAGATGAAATGAAATGATAGTGGAGAGTGTTGCTGGAATGAAATTATGACAGGGAAAACCGGAGTACCCGGAGAAAAACCTGTCTGCCTCCGTTTTGTCCAGCACAGATCTCACATGGAGTGACCGGGATTTGAACCACGGACCCAGCGGTGAGAGGCCGGCGTGCTGCCGCCTAAGCCACGGAGGCTTTCATCTTTTACTTAATAATTTAAAAGTATATGGCAATGTAAATCGTGGAGAATTCCTTACTGTACGGGAATAATAAAAGTAAAATATGTTAAGACAATGAATTATTAGGAAATAAAAATACATGTCTGAGGTGAGACTCCCTTCGACTATGCAAAATTCATTCCTGGGTACGCAATGTTACCCCTGAGCCACCCAGTCAACAGACTTCTAAACCAATATTAAGTTACTTAAACAAAAAACGAACTCAAACGCCTGTTGAAGTTCTTCAATCCCCTCTTTTTAATTCTCAAAAACACACTACGATACGGTGAATCCTTTATCCGCCATTTCTCTAGAAATGTAATTCTGGTCTGAGGGCTGGAACGGGGCGCACTCTTGAGGCAAAACTAAGAAGGGCAAGGTTCGATTCCTATCTCAACAATCTGGGAAGTGGTTTTCCGTGGTTTGCCACGTCCACTGCAGGTAAATACCGGGATAGTTCCTAACTTAAAGCCTCGGTCGCCAATTTCCCATTCCCCACTTTAATTACAAATGCACACATCAGTACAGCCATCACAATAACACAGGTTATCAGAGAAAATTTGACACACACACACCAAAGTAGACGGGGCTGAGTGACCACGATGTCTGAGTCCAACAAATGAATTATGTTCGTTAATTGTCTCCCATGGCGAAAGCGATTGTGGCCATCTTTTATTTAATAATTTAAAAGTATATGGCAATGTAAATCGTGGAGAATTCCTTACTTTATGGGAATAATAAAAGTAAAATATGTTAAGACAATGTATTACCAATAGCCAGAAAGAATAATTGAGAAATAAAAATATGAGTCGGAGGTCGGATTCGAACTGCTTCCATTTCGCGATGCATAAATTAAGAACTTTGAACGCTGCCATCTGAGCTACCGAATCATTAGTGGGTGAGTGCGATATTAAGTTACTTAAACAACATTCACTCTCAACAGTCGTATAAGTTCTTCTACATTTCCCGTTTTTTATAATATTCTATTCCTGTTTATATCGTGGAAACTTCATTATCAATATTCCCCTCCTTTATTATAATTCGTATAAATAACTATTACATTAAAACGCGGTGGACATCCGCCATGTCTGTCATTAACCAAGGTGATTCTGCGCATGCGCTTGAGCCAATAATTTTGCAGTTTTGTTTATAAATTTAAAAATATGTGGTAACATATTTGTTTATTTTAAAGACTCTCTGCAAATCTACAGGCCTACAGCTTTCGACAGATTGCTCTACGAAGTGAATCGGTTCTACCGTTCCCTCAATCTCGCGGTAACAAAAATCAGCTTAGTGTTTTAAATATATAGATAACCCTAACGAAAAGCCAAAGTGTCAGGACAGAATAAACAATAGCAAATAACAATAACAAGAGCTGATATAAAAAAAGCAATCTTCAATAGTTACAAAATCAAAGCTTTACAAAACAGTCACAAAATTACAGAAATTACATATGCAAGTGAAACCATCTTCAAAACAATTAACACTGCAAAAATAGATAAAGGACTCAAAATAGAACGAATAATTGACAGAACGTACATAGAAAATACATATCAAGTTGATGGACATTGGAGACTAGCTTCTAATTAAACAGTCTACAAGGAGATGGAACCGGAAATGAGCACAATTAGGACATTCTTTGGGCATTTAACTAGGACAAAGGAAAACAGAATCAGTAGGAATGAGATAGAAACATTATGGAATAGTAAGAATAATATGAAACTAGTTGAAACCCGTCAATACATGACGGCCAATAAGAAAATATTTACTGAAGAATTTTATTATATACTGTACGTTCTTTGTACAGTTATTTTTTGGCACTATTGAAACTTTTAAGGGCGTCAAAAGATTGCACTCTAGACATTGCAGCATACTGCTGGCCATGATTGAAAACTTGATGAGGCAAATTGAGACCTGTACGTTCCAAAGTTCCCCCTTGAGCGTTATTGATTTTGATAAAGTATGCCAAGCGAATCGGAAAATGTTGCCTCTTAAAAGAAAATGATTGTTTTATCCGGTGGTGTTAAATCAAGTCGAAGTATTAGACCTCTCTGCCTAATTTTAACTGCACTTATTTCCAAATCCAAGCATTTTCATGCATATTTCATATAATTAATATGGAATCAAGTCGAAGGGTTAGATCTCTCCCCTAATTTTTACTGCATGTATTATTTCCAAATTCAAGCAATTTTCGTACATATTTCTTATAATTAATATGGTAGCATTTAGATGCCCTTACGAAACTTCAGATTTCTAAGGAGCATATCTATGAGGAGTCTATTATATACAACTGGCCGCAGGAACCGTCGCTTATAATTTTGGAATATACATTAACAAAGAAATGCGATGATGTGCAATTCCATACATTTTAAAACAATATGGACCGTATGCATGTGGCACAGTGTCATTGGCACCAAATGAAACCAAGGACATAGCATTTGTTCTACTGCCGATTATTCTCTCTTAAATTCCTTGAGATATCATTTACAGTGAAAAATTGTTGCAGTCTGTCAAATATTTTATATTTGGTAAGATTAATTTTGCCATTACAACACCAAAGGTCAAATTAATCAAGCGTAGATTTCTCGCTACAGAAATACAGTGCAGAACAATGTTTATATTTATTCGTCAAGGACCATACACTGTACGGCATAATATCTGGAATAGTTTCTGAAATGGCATTTTTATATTAGATTTTAAAAGTGGCTTCGTATTTTTCTACGATTTCCCACTTTTTTGTGGCTAATGTTCTTTTTCGTCAAATGGGTATATTTATTGCAGCATTTCTCTCCAAATTAACGTCATATTCAATAACACTATAGTGGCCTGCATCAACGCAGCCGCCAAATATTAAATGGCAAATAATACTTCCATTGCCAAAATCAAGCGTGGTTAGACTCATTGTTATGTACTCTAAACAAATAATCAATAAACAATAATATTCACGTATACAATGAAGTTCAGATACTTTCATTCTCAAGTTTGTTGCTGATGAGAATGCGATGATACTGTTCGCCAATAATAAAATCCTTATAATTATTCATACCAGCAACAATTTTTGCAATTTGCTTGCAAACGCAGCTCAGGATAACGTCCTGCATTTTGGAATAAACAGTACGAAACTGCTCTAAATAAGCAATTTCCATCACCTGATATAGGTACAATTCTTTGCATTTCCATGACAGTAAATTAAGCAAGGGAGCATACTTCGCCAACTACTGGAATGAGCATAGACTCACTTCGACAGCCACCGTAATGGAGGGAGTTGAAGAGTTAGACTATATGTTCAGTGCTTGTCAAAAATCGTATTAACACAGGGAAGCCCAATCTGAAGGCTACATTCTGAGCTATCGCCCCGGATTCCAGGTTCGATCCCTGGTTTGCCAAGAAATTTACTTCTGGTCTGAGGGCTGAGGCAAAACTCAGGAGAGCAAGGTTAGATTCCTATCTCAACAATCTGGGAAGTGGTTTTCCGTGGTTTGCCACGTCCACTGCAGGTAAATACCGGGATAGTTCGTAACTTAAAGCCTCGGTCGTCAATTCCCCATTCCCCACTTGAATTACAAATGCACACATCAGTAGTCTACAGCCATCACAATAACACAGGTTATCAGAGAAAATTTTACACACACACACACCAAAGTAGTCGGGGCTGAGTGACCACGATGTCGGAGTCCATCAAATGAATTATATTCGTCAATTGTCTCTCATGGCGAAAGCGATTGTGGGCATCTTTTACTTGAAAAAATCCACAGCCTGCTTCCAGTCTCCGACCGGGTCAGGAATGGAATGAATGAAGCCCCCATCTAGCGGCGAGGATATGAACTGTGCCGGCTGCCGAAGCCTGACGCACTCCTCTGGGGCAATGATTAAATGAATGACAGATGAAATGAAATGATAGTGGAGAGTGTTGCTGGAATGAAATTATGACAGGGAAAACCGGAGTACCCGGAGAAAAACCTGTCTGCCTCCGTTTTGTCCAGCACAGATCTCACATGGAGTGACCGGGATTTGAACCACGGACCCAGCGGTGAGAGGCCGGCGTGCTGCCGCCTAAGCCACGGAGGCTTTCATCTTTTACTTAATAATTTAAAAGTATATGGCAATGTAAATCGTGGAGAATTCCTTACTGTACGGGAATAATAAAAGTAAAATATGTTAAGACAATGAATTATTAGGAAATAAAAATACATGTCTGAGGTGAGACTCCCTTCGACTATGCAAAATTCATTCCTGGGTACGCAATGTTACCCCTGAGCCACCCAGTCAACAGACTTCTAAACCAATATTAAGTTACTTAAACAAAAAACGAACTCAAACGCCTGTTGAATTTCTTCAATCCCCTCTTTTTAATTCTCAAAAACACACTACGATACGGTGAATCCTTTATCCGCCATTTCTCTAGAAATGTAATTCTGGTCTGAGGGCTGGAACGGGGCGCACTCTTGAGGCAAAACTAAGTAGGGCAAGGTTCGATTCCTATCTCAACAATCTGGGAAGTGGTTTTCCGTGGTTTGCCACGTCCACTGCAGGTAAATACCGGGATAGTTCCTAACTTAAAGCCTCGGTCGCCAATTTCCCATTCCCCACTTTAATTACAAATGCACACATCAGTACAGCCATCACAATAACACAGGTTATCAGAGAAAATTTGACACACACACACACCAAAGTAGACGGGGCTGAGTGACCACGATGTCTGAGTCCAACAAATGAATTATGTTCGTTAATTGTCTCCCATGGCGAAAGCGATTGTGGCCATCTTTTATTTAATAATTTAAAAGTATATGGCAATGTAAATCGTGGAGAATTCCTTACTTTATGGGAATAATAAAAGTAAAATATGTTAAGACAATGTATTACCAATAGCCAGAAAGAATAATTGAGAAATAAAAATATGAGTCGGAGGTCGGATTCGAACTGCTTCCATTTCGCGATGCATAAATTAAGAACTTTGAACGCTGCCATCTGAGCTACCTAATCATTGGTGGGGCAGTGCGATATTAAGTTACTTAAACAACATTCACTCTCAACAGTCGTATAAGTTCTTCTACATTTCCCGTTTTTTATAATATTCTATTCCTGTTTATATCGTGGAAACTTCATTATCAATATTCCCCTCCTTTATTATAATTCGTATAAATAACTATTACATTAAAACGCGGTGGACATCCGCCATGTCTGTCATTAACCAAGGTGATTCTGCGCATGCGCTTGAGCCAATAATTTTGCAGTTTTGTTTATAAATTTAAAAATATGTGGTAACATATTTGTTTATTTTAAAGACTCTCTGCAAATCTACAGGCCTACAGCTTTCGACAGATTGCTCTACGAAGTGAATCGGTTCTACCGTTTCCTCAATCTCGCGGTAACAAAAATCAGCTTAGTGTTTTAAATATATAGATGGCAATGTAAATCGTGGAGAATTCCTTACTTTATGGGAATAATAAAAGTAAAATATGTTAAGACAATGTATTACCAATAGCCAGAAAGAATAATTGAGAAATAAAAATATGAGTCGGAGGTCGGATTCGAACTGCTTCCATTTCGCGATGCATAAATTAAGAACTTTGAACGCTGCCATCTGAGCTACCGAATCATTGGTGGGAGAGTGCGATATTAAGTTACTTAAACAACATTCACTCTCAACAGTCGTATAAGTTCTTCTACATTTCCCGTTTTTTATAATATTCTATTCCTGTTTATATCGTGGAAACTTCATTATCAATATTCCCCTCCTTTATTATAATTCGTATAAATAACTATTACATTAAAACGCGGTGGACATCCGCCATGTCTGTCATTAACCAAGGTGATTCTGCGCATGCGCTTGAGCCAATAATTTTGCAGTTTTGTTTATAAATTTAAAAATATGTGGTAACATATTTGTTTATTTTAAAGACTCTCTGCAAATCTACAGGCCTACAGCTTTCGACAGATTGCTCTACGAAGTGAATCGGTTCTACCGTTCCCTCAATCTCGCGGTAACAAAAATCAGCTTAGTGTTTTAAATATATAGATAACCCTAACGAAAAGCCAAAGTGTCAGGACAGAATAAACAATAGCAAATAACAATAACAAGAGCTGATATAAAAAAAAGCAATCTTCAATTGTTACAAAATCAAAGCTTTACAAAACAGTCACAAAATTACAGAAATTACATATGCAAGTGAAACCATCTTCAAAACAATTAACACTGCAAAAATAGATAAAGGACTCAAAATAGAACGAATAATTGACAGAACGTACATAGAAAATACATATCAAGTTGATGGACATTGGAGACTAGCTTCTAATTAAACAGTCTACAAGGAGATGGAACCGGTAATGAGCACAATTAGGACATTCTTTGGGCATTTAACTAGGACAAAGGAAAACAGAATCAGTAGGAATGAGATAGAAACATTATGGAATAGTAAGAATAATATGAAACTAGTTGAAACCCGTCAATACATGACGGCCAATAAGAAAATATTTACTGAAGAATTTTATTATATACTGTACGTTCTTTGTACAGTTATTTTTTGGCACTATTGAAACTTTTAAGGGCGTCAAAAGATTGCACTCTAGACATTGCAGCATACTGCTGGCCATGATTGAAAACTTGATGAGGCAAATTGAGACCTGTACGTTCCAAAGTTCCCCCTTGAGCGTTATTGATTTTGATAAAGTATGCCAAGCGAATCGGAAAATGTTGCCTCTTAAAAGAAAATGATTGTTTTATCCGGTGGTGTTAAATCAAGTCGAAGTATTAGACCTCTCTGCCTAATTTTAACTGCACTTATTTCCAAATCCAAGCATTTTCATGCATATTTCATATAATTAATATGGAATCAAGTCGAAGGGTTAGATCTCTCCCCTAATTTTTACTGCATGTATTATTTCCAAATTCAAGCAATTTTCGTACATATTTCTTATAATTAATATGGTAGCATTTAGATGCCCTTACGAAACTTCAGATTTCTAAGGAGCATATCTATGAGGAGTCTATTATATACAACTGGCCGCAGGAACCGTCGCTTATAATTTTGGAATATACATTAACAAAGAAATGCGATGATGTGCAATTCCATACATTTTAAAACAATATGGACCGTATGCATGTGGCACAGTGTCATTGGCACCAAATGAAACCAAGGACATAGCATTTGTTCTACTGCCGATTATTCTCTCTTAAATTCCTTGAGATATCATTTACAGTGAAAAATTGTTGCAGTCTGTCAAATATTTTATATTTGGTAAGATTAATTTTGCCATTACAACACCAAAGGTCAAATTAATCAAGCGTAGATTTCTCGCTACAGAAATACAGTGCAGAACAATGTTTATATTTATTCGTCAAGGACCATACACTGTACGGCATAATATCTGGAATAGTTTCTGAAATGGCATTTTTATATTAGATTTTAAAAGTGGCTTCGTATTTTTCTACGATTTCCCACTTTTTTGTGGCTAATGTTCTTTTTCGTCAAATGGGTATATTTATTGCAGCATTTCTCTCCAAATTAACGTCATATTCAATAACACTATAGTGGCCTGCATCAACGCAGCCGCCAAATATTAAATGGCAAATAATACTTCCATTGCCAAAATCAAGCGTGGTTAGACTCATTGTTATGTACTCTAAACAAATAATCAATAAACAATAATATTCACGTATACAATGAAGTTCAGATACTTTCATTCTCAAGTTTGTTGCTGATGAGAATGCGATGATACTGTTCGCCAATAATAAAATCCTTATAATTATTCATACCAGCAACAATTTTTGCAATTTGCTTGCAAACGCAGCTCAGGATAACGTCCTGCATTTTGGAATAAACAGTACGAAACTGCTCTAAATAAGCAATTTCCATCACCTGATATAGGTACAATTCTTTGCATTTCCATGACAGTAAATTAAGCAAGGGAGCATACTTCGCCAACTACTGGAATGAGCATAGACTCACTTCGACAGCCACCGTAATGGAGGGAGTTGAAGAGTTAGACTATATGTTCAGTGCTTGTCAAAAATCGTATTAACACAGGGAAGCCCAATCTGAAGGCTACATTCTGAGCTATCGCCCCGGATTCCAGGTTCGATCCCTGGTTTGCCAAGAAATTTACTTCTGGTCTGAGGGCTGAGGCAAAACTCAGGAGAGCAAGGTTAGATTCCTATCTCAACAATCTGGGAAGTGGTTTTCCGTGGTTTGCCACGTCCACTGCAGGTAAATACCGGGATAGTTCGTAACTTAAAGCCTCGGTCGTCAATTCCCCATTCCCCACTTGAATTACAAATGCACACATCAGTAGTCTACAGCCATCACAATAACACAGGTTATCAGAGAAAATTTTACACACACACACACACCAAAGTAGTCGGGGCTGAGTGACCACGATGTCGGAGTCCATCAAATGAATTATATTCGTCAATTGTCTCTCATGGCGAAAGCGATTGTGGGCATCTTTTACTTGAAAAAATCCACAGCCTGCTTCCAGTCTCCGACCGGGTCAGGAATGGAATGAATGAAGCCCCCATCTAGCGGCGAGGATATGAACTGTGCCGGCTGCCGAAGCCTGACGCACTCCTCTGGGGCAATGATTAAATGAATGACAGATGAAATGAAATGATAGTGGAGAGTGTTGCTGGAATGAAATTATGACAGGGAAAACCGGAGTACCCGGAGAAAAACCTGTCTGCCTCCGTTTTGTCCAGCACAGATCTCACATGGAGTGACCGGGATTTGAACCACGGACCCAGCGGTGAGAGGCCGGCGTGCTGCCGCCTAAGCCACGGAGGCTTTCATCTTTTACTTAATAATTTAAAAGTATATGGCAATGTAAATCGTGGAGAATTCCTTACTGTACGGGAATAATAAAAGTAAAATATGTTAAGACAATGAATTATTAGGAAATAAAAATACATGTCTGAGGTGAGACTCCCTTCGACTATGCAAAATTCATTCCTGGGTACGCAATGTTACCCCTGAGCCACCCAGTCAACAGACTTCTAAACCAATATTAAGTTACTTAAACAAAAAACGAACTCAAACGCCTGTTGAAGTTCTTCAATCCCCTCTTTTTAATTCTCAAAAACACACTACGATACGGTGAATCCTTTATCCGCCATTTCTCTAGAAATGTAATTCTGGTCTGAGGGCTGGAACGGGGCGCACTCTTGAGGCAAAACTAAGAAGGGCAAGGTTCGATTCCTATCTCAACAATCTGGGAAGTGGTTTTCCGTGGTTTGCCACGTCCACTGCAGGTAAATACCGGGATAGTTCCTAACTTAAAGCCTCGGTCGCCAATTTCCCATTCCCCACTTTAATTACAAATGCACACATCAGTACAGCCATCACAATAACACAGGTTATCAGAGAAAATTTGACACACACACACCAAAGTAGACGGGGCTGAGTGACCACGATGTCTGAGTCCAACAAATGAATTATGTTCGTTAATTGTCTCCCATGGCGAAAGCGATTGTGGCCATCTTTTATTTAATAATTTAAAAGTATATGGCAATGTAAATCGTGGAGAATTCCTTACTTTATGGGAATAATAAAAGTAAAATATGTTAAGACAATGTATTACCAATAGCCAGAAAGAATAATTGAGAAATAAAAATATGAGTCGGAGGTCGGATTCGAACTGCTTCCATTTCGCGATGCATAAATTAAGAACTTTGAACGCTGCCATCTGAGCTACCTAATCATTGGTGGGGGAGTGCGATATTAAGTTACTTAAACAACATTCACTCTCAACAGTCGTATAAGTTCTTCTACATTTCCCGTTTTTTATAATATTCTATTCCTGTTTATATCGTGGAAACTTCATTATCAATATTCCCCTCCTTTATTATAATTCGTATAAATAACTATTACATTAAAACGCGGTGGACATCCGCCATGTCTGTCATTAACCAAGGTGATTCTGCGCATGCGCTTGAGCCAATAATTTTGCAGTTTTGTTTATAAATTTAAAAATATGTGGTAACATATTTGTTTATTTTAAAGACTCTCTGCAAATCTACAGGCCTACAGCTTTCGACAGATTGCTCTACGAAGTGAATCGGTTCTACCGTTTCCTCAATCTCGCGGTAACAAAAATCAGCTTAGTGTTTTAAATATATAGATGGCAATGTAAATCGTGGAGAATTCCTTACTTTATGGGAATAATAAAAGTAAAATATGTTAAGACAATGTATTACCAATAGCCAGAAAGAATAATTGAGAAATAAAAATATGAGTCGGAGGTCGGATTCGAACTGCTTCCATTTCGCGATGCATAAATTAAGAACTTTGAACGCTGCCATCTGAGCTACCGAATCATTGGTGGGAGAGTGCGATATTAAGTTACTTAAACAACATTCACTCTCAACAGTCGTATAAGTTCTTCTACATTTCCCGTTTTTTATAATATTCTATTCCTGTTTATATCGTGGAAACTTCATTATCAATATTCCCCTCCTTTATTATAATTCGTATAAATAACTATTACATTAAAACGCGGTGGACATCCGCCATGTCTGTCATTAACCAAGGTGATTCTGCGCATGCGCTTGAGCCAATAATTTTGCAGTTTTGTTTATAAATTTAAAAATATGTGGTAACATATTTGTTTATTTTAAAGACTCTCTGCAAATCTACAGGCCTACAGCTTTCGACAGATTGCTCTACGAAGTGAATCGGTTCTACCGTTCCCTCAATCTCGCGGTAACAAAAATCAGCTTAGTGTTTTAAATATATAGATAACCCTAACGAAAAGCCAAAGTGTCAGGACAGAATAAACAATAGCAAATAACAATAACAAGAGCTGATATAAAAAAAAGCAATCTTCAATTGTTACAAAATCAAAGCTTTACAAAACAGTCACAAAATTACAGAAATTACATATGCAAGTGAAACCATCTTCAAAACAATTAACACTGCAAAAATAGATAAAGGACTCAAAATAGAACGAATAATTGACAGAACGTACATAGAAAATACATATCAAGTTGATGGACATTGGAGACTAGCTTCTAATTAAACAGTCTACAAGGAGATGGAACCGGTAATGAGCACAATTAGGACATTCTTTGGGCATTTAACTAGGACAAAGGAAAACAGAATCAGTAGGAATGAGATAGAAACATTATGGAATAGTAAGAATAATATGAAACTAGTTGAAACCCGTCAATACATGACGGCCAATAAGAAAATATTTACTGAAGAATTTTATTATATACTGTACGTTCTTTGTACAGTTATTTTTTGGCACTATTGAAACTTTTAAGGGCGTCAAAAGATTGCACTCTAGACATTGCAGCATACTGCTGGCCATGATTGAAAACTTGATGAGGCAAATTGAGACCTGTACGTTCCAAAGTTCCCCCTTGAGCGTTATTGATTTTGATAAAGTATGCCAAGCGAATCGGAAAATGTTGCCTCTTAAAAGAAAATGATTGTTTTATCCGGTGGTGTTAAATCAAGTCGAAGTATTAGACCTCTCTGCCTAATTTTAACTGCACTTATTTCCAAATCCAAGCATTTTCATGCATATTTCATATAATTAATATGGAATCAAGTCGAAGGGTTAGATCTCTCCCCTAATTTTTACTGCATGTATTATTTCCAAATTCAAGCAATTTTCGTACATATTTCTTATAATTAATATGGTAGCATTTAGATGCCCTTACGAAACTTCAGATTTCTAAGGAGCATATCTATGAGGAGTCTATTATATACAACTGGCCGCAGGAACCGTCGCTTATAATTTTGGAATATACATTAACAAAGAAATGCGATGATGTGCAATTCCATACATTTTAAAACAATATGGACCGTATGCATGTGGCACAGTGTCATTGGCACCAAATGAAACCAAGGACATAGCATTTGTTCTACTGCCGATTATTCTCTCTTAAATTCCTTGAGATATCATTTACAGTGAAAAATTGTTGCAGTCTGTCAAATATTTTATATTTGGTAAGATTAATTTTGCCATTACAACACCAAAGGTCAAATTAATCAAGCGTAGATTTCTCGCTACAGAAATACAGTGCAGAACAATGTTTATATTTATTCGTCAAGGACCATACACTGTACGGCATAATATCTGGAATAGTTTCTGAAATGGCATTTTTATATTAGATTTTAAAAGTGGCTTCGTATTTTTCTACGATTTCCCACTTTTTTGTGGCTAATGTTCTTTTTCGTCAAATGGGTATATTTATTGCAGCATTTCTCTCCAAATTAACGTCATATTCAATAACACTATAGTGGCCTGCATCAACGCAGCCGCCAAATATTAAATGGCAAATAATACTTCCATTGCCAAAATCAAGCGTGGTTAGACTCATTGTTATGTACTCTAAACAAATAATCAATAAACAATAATATTCACGTATACAATGAAGTTCAGATACTTTCATTCTCAAGTTTGTTGCTGATGAGAATGCGATGATACTGTTCGCCAATAATAAAATCCTTATAATTATTCATACCAGCAACAATTTTTGCAATTTGCTTGCAAACGCAGCTCAGGATAACGTCCTGCATTTTGGAATAAACAGTACGAAACTGCTCTAAATAAGCAATTTCCATCACCTGATATAGGTACAATTCTTTGCATTTCCATGACAGTAAATTAAGCAAGGGAGCATACTTCGCCAACTACTGGAATGAGCATAGACTCACTTCGACAGCCACCGTAATGGAGGGAGTTGAAGAGTTAGACTATATGTTCAGTGCTTGTCAAAAATCGTATTAACACAGGGAAGCCCAATCTGAAGGCTACATTCTGAGCTATCGCCCCGGATTCCAGGTTCGATCCCTGGTTTGCCAAGAAATTTACTTCTGGTCTGAGGGCTGAGGCAAAACTCAGGAGAGCAAGGTTAGATTCCTATCTCAACAATCTGGGAAGTGGTTTTCCGTGGTTTGCCACGTCCACTGCAGGTAAATACCGGGATAGTTCGTAACTTAAAGCCTCGGTCGTCAATTCCCCATTCCCCACTTGAATTACAAATGCACACATCAGTAGTCTACAGCCATCACAATAACACAGGTTATCAGAGAAAATTTTACACACACACACACACCAAAGTAGTCGGGGCTGAGTGACCACGATGTCGGAGTCCATCAAATGAATTATATTCGTCAATTGTCTCTCATGGCGAAAGCGATTGTGGGCATCTTTTACTTGAAAAAATCCACAGCCTGCTTCCAGTCTCCGACCGGGTCAGGAATGGAATGAATGAAGCCCCCATCTAGCGGCGAGGATATGAACTGTGCCGGCTGCCGAAGCCTGACGCACTCCTCTGGGGCAATGATTAAATGAATGACAGATGAAATGAAATGATAGTGGAGAGTGTTGCTGGAATGAAATTATGACAGGGAAAACCGGAGTACCCGGAGAAAAACCTGTCTGCCTCCGTTTTGTCCAGCACAGATCTCACATGGAGTGACCGGGATTTGAACCACGGACCCAGCGGTGAGAGGCCGGCGTGCTGCCGCCTAAGCCACGGAGGCTTTCATCTTTTACTTAATAATTTAAAAGTATATGGCAATGTAAATCGTGGAGAATTCCTTACTGTACGGGAATAATAAAAGTAAAATATGTTAAGACAATGAATTATTAGGAAATAAAAATACATGTCTGAGGTGAGACTCCCTTCGACTATGCAAAATTCATTCCTGGGTACGCAATGTTACCCCTGAGCCACCCAGTCAACAGACTTCTAAACCAATATTAAGTTACTTAAACAAAAAACGAACTCAAACGCCTGTTGAAGTTCTTCAATCCCCTCTTTTTAATTCTCAAAAACACACTACGATACGGTGAATCCTTTATCCGCCATTTCTCTAGAAATGTAATTCTGGTCTGAGGGCTGGAACGGGGCGCACTCTTGAGGCAAAACTAAGAAGGGCAAGGTTCGATTCCTATCTCAACAATCTGGGAAGTGGTTTTCCGTGGTTTGCCACGTCCACTGCAGGTAAATACCGGGATAGTTCCTAACTTAAAGCCTCGGTCGCCAATTTCCCATTCCCCACTTTAATTACAAATGCACACATCAGTACAGCCATCACAATAACACAGGTTATCAGAGAAAATTTGACACACACACACCAAAGTAGACGGGGCTGAGTGACCACGATGTCTGAGTCCAACAAATGAATTATGTTCGTTAATTGTCTCCCATGGCGAAAGCGATTGTGGCCATCTTTTATTTAATAATTTAAAAGTATATGGCAATGTAAATCGTGGAGAATTCCTTACTTTATGGGAATAATAAAAGTAAAATATGTTAAGACAATGTATTACCAATAGCCAGAAAGAATAATTGAGAAATAAAAATATGAGTCGGAGGTCGGATTCGAACTGCTTCCATTTCGCGATGCATAAATTAAGAACTTTGAACGCTGCCATCTGAGCTACCGAATCATTAGTGGGGGAGTGCGATATTAAGTTACTTAAACAACATTCACTCTCAACAGTCGTATAAGTTCTTCTACATTTCCCGTTTTTTATAATATTCTATTCCTGTTTATATCGTGGAAACTTCATTATCAATATTCCCCTCCTTTATTATAATTCGTATAAATAACTATTACATTAAAACGCGGTGGACATCCGCCATGTCTGTCATTAACCAAGGTGATTCTGCGCATGCGCTTGAGCCAATAATTTTGCAGTTTTGTTTATAAATTTAAAAATATGTGGTAACATATTTGTTTATTTTAAAGACTCTCTGCAAATCTACAGGCCTACAGCTTTCGACAGATTGCTCTACGAAGTGAATCGGTTCTACCGTTCCCTCAATCTCGCGGTAACAAAAATCAGCTTAGTGTTTTAAATATATAGATAACCCTAACGAAAAGCCAAAGTGTCAGGACAGAATAAACAATAGCAAATAACAATAACAAGAGCTGATATAAAAAAAGCAATCTTCAATAGTTACAAAATCAAAGCTTTACAAAACAGTCACAAAATTACAGAAATTACATATGCAAGTGAAACCATCTTCAAAACAATTAACACTGCAAAAATAGATAAAGGACTCAAAATAGAACGAATAATTGACAGAACGTACATAGAAAATACATATCAAGTTGATGGACATTGGAGACTAGCTTCTAATTAAACAGTCTACAAGGAGATGGAACCGGAAATGAGCACAATTAGGACATTCTTTGGGCATTTAACTAGGACAAAGGAAAACAGAATCAGTAGGAATGAGATAGAAACATTATGGAATAGTAAGAATAATATGAAACTAGTTGAAACCCGTCAATACATGACGGCCAATAAGAAAATATTTACTGAAGAATTTTATTATATACTGTACGTTCTTTGTACAGTTATTTTTTGGCACTATTGAAACTTTTAAGGGCGTCAAAAGATTGCACTCTAGACATTGCAGCATACTGCTGGCCATGATTGAAAACTTGATGAGGCAAATTGAGACCTGTACGTTCCAAAGTTCCCCCTTGAGCGTTATTGATTTTGATAAAGTATGCCAAGCGAATCGGAAAATGTTGCCTCTTAAAAGAAAATGATTGTTTTATCCGGTGGTGTTAAATCAAGTCGAAGTATTAGACCTCTCTGCCTAATTTTAACTGCACTTATTTCCAAATCCAAGCATTTTCATGCATATTTCATATAATTAATATGGAATCAAGTCGAAGGGTTAGATCTCTCCCCTAATTTTTACTGCATGTATTATTTCCAAATTCAAGCAATTTTCGTACATATTTCTTATAATTAATATGGTAGCATTTAGATGCCCTTACGAAACTTCAGATTTCTAAGGAGCATATCTATGAGGAGTCTATTATATACAACTGGCCGCAGGAACCGTCGCTTATAATTTTGGAATATACATTAACAAAGAAATGCGATGATGTGCAATTCCATACATTTTAAAACAATATGGACCGTATGCATGTGGCACAGTGTCATTGGCACCAAATGAAACCAAGGACATAGCATTTGTTCTACTGCCGATTATTCTCTCTTAAATTCCTTGAGATATCATTTACAGTGAAAAATTGTTGCAGTCTGTCAAATATTTTATATTTGGTAAGATTAATTTTGCCATTACAACACCAAAGGTCAAATTAATCAAGCGTAGATTTCTCGCTACAGAAATACAGTGCAGAACAATGTTTATATTTATTCGTCAAGGACCATACACTGTACGGCATAATATCTGGAATAGTTTCTGAAATGGCATTTTTATATTAGATTTTAAAAGTGGCTTCGTATTTTTCTACGATTTCCCACTTTTTTGTGGCTAATGTTCTTTTTCGTCAAATGGGTATATTTATTGCAGCATTTCTCTCCAAATTAACGTCATATTCAATAACACTATAGTGGCCTGCATCAACGCAGCCGCCAAATATTAAATGGCAAATAATACTTCCATTGCCAAAATCAAGCGTGGTTAGACTCATTGTTATGTACTCTAAACAAATAATCAATAAACAATAATATTCACGTATACAATGAAGTTCAGATACTTTCATTCTCAAGTTTGTTGCTGATGAGAATGCGATGATACTGTTCGCCAATAATAAAATCCTTATAATTATTCATACCAGCAACAATTTTTGCAATTTGCTTGCAAACGCAGCTCAGGATAACGTCCTGCATTTTGGAATAAACAGTACGAAACTGCTCTAAATAAGCAATTTCCATCACCTGATATAGGTACAATTCTTTGCATTTCCATGACAGTAAATTAAGCAAGGGAGCATACTTCGCCAACTACTGGAATGAGCATAGACTCACTTCGACAGCCACCGTAATGGAGGGAGTTGAAGAGTTAGACTATATGTTCAGTGCTTGTCAAAAATCGTATTAACACAGGGAAGCCCAATCTGAAGGCTACATTCTGAGCTATCGCCCCGGATTCCAGGTTCGATCCCTGGTTTGCCAAGAAATTTACTTCTGGTCTGAGGGCTGAGGCAAAACTCAGGAGAGCAAGGTTAGATTCCTATCTCAACAATCTGGGAAGTGGTTTTCCGTGGTTTGCCACGTCCACTGCAGGTAAATACCGGGATAGTTCGTAACTTAAAGCCTCGGTCGTCAATTCCCCATTCCCCACTTGAATTACAAATGCACACATCAGTAGTCTACAGCCATCACAATAACACAGGTTATCAGAGAAAATTTTACACACACACACACCAAAGTAGTCGGGGCTGAGTGACCACGATGTCGGAGTCCATCAAATGAATTATATTCGTCAATTGTCTCTCATGGCGAAAGCGATTGTGGGCATCTTTTACTTGAAAAAATCCACAGCCTGCTTCCAGTCTCCGACCGGGTCAGGAATGGAATGAATGAAGCCCCCATCTAGCGGCGAGGATATGAACTGTGCCGGCTGCCGAAGCCTGACGCACTCCTCTGGGGCAATGATTAAATGAATGACAGATGAAATGAAATGATAGTGGAGAGTGTTGCTGGAATGAAATTATGACAGGGAAAACCGGAGTACCCGGAGAAAAACCTGTCTGCCTCCGTTTTGTCCAGCACAGATCTCACATGGAGTGACCGGGATTTGAACCACGGACCCAGCGGTGAGAGGCCGGCGTGCTGCCGCCTAAGCCACGGAGGCTTTCATCTTTTACTTAATAATTTAAAAGTATATGGCAATGTAAATCGTGGAGAATTCCTTACTGTACGGGAATAATAAAAGTAAAATATGTTAAGACAATGAATTATTAGGAAATAAAAATACATGTCTGAGGTGAGACTCCCTTCGACTATGCAAAATTCATTCCTGGGTACGCAATGTTACCCCTGAGCCACCCAGTCAACAGACTTCTAAACCAATATTAAGTTACTTAAACAAAAAACGAACTCAAACGCCTGTTGAAGTTCTTCAATCCCCTCTTTTTAATTCTCAAAAACACACTACGATACGGTGAATCCTTTATCCGCCATTTCTCTAGAAATGTAATTCTGGTCTGAGGGCTGGAACGGGGCGCACTCTTGAGGCAAAACTAAGTAGGGCAAGGTTCGATTCCTATCTCAACAATCTGGGAAGTGGTTTTCCGTGGTTTGCCACGTCCACTGCAGGTAAATACCGGGATAGTTCCTAACTTAAAGCCTCGGTCGCCAATTTCCCATTCCCCACTTTAATTACAAATGCACACATCAGTACAGCCATCACAATAACACAGGTTATCAGAGAAAATTTGACACACACACCAAAGTAGACGGGGCTGAGTGACCACGATGTCTGAGTCCAACAAATGAATTATGTTCGTTAATTGTCTCCCATGGCGAAAGCGATTGTGGCCATCTTTTATTTAATAATTTAAAAGTATATGGCAATGTAAATCGTGGAGAATTCCTTACTTTATGGGAATAATAAAAGTAAAATATGTTAAGACAATGTATTACCAATAGCCAGAAAGAATAATTGAGAAATAAAAATATGAGTCGGAGGTCGGATTCGAACTGCTTCCATTTCGCGATGCATAAATTAAGAACTTTGAACGCTGCCATCTGAGCTACCGAATCATTGGTGGGGGAGTGCGATATTAAGTTACTTAAACAACATTCACTCTCAACAGTCGTATAAGTTCTTCTACATTTCCCGTTTTTTATAATATTCTATTCCTGTTTATATCGTGGAAACTTCATTATCAATATTCCCCTCCTTTATTATAATTCGTATAAATAACTATTACATTAAAACGCGGTGGACATCCGCCATGTCTGTCATTAACCAAGGTGATTCTGCGCATGCGCTTGAGCCAATAATTTTGCAGTTTTGTTTATAAATTTAAAAATATGTGGTAACATATTTGTTTATTTTAAAGACTCTCTGCAAATCTACAGGCCTACAGCTTTCGACAGATTGCTCTACGAAGTGAATCGGTTCTACCGTTCCCTCAATCTCGCGGTAACAAAAATCAGCTTAGTGTTTTAAATATATAGATAGATAGATGGTTTAAGGAAGATATGAAAGAATTACAAATTATTATTGAGGATTTAAGAACAAATAAGACAAAATTTGATCATGACTTTCATAGATCTGGAAAAGGCATATGATAGTGTCCACAGAGAGAAGGTATGGGAAACCATGGTTAAGAAGAGACTGGGAAGAGAAATGTTGGAAATGGTGCAAGCAATGTATAACAACTGTGTTAGCAGGGTACTGACCCCAGTTGGAAAGACAGACTGGTTTAGGAACAAGACTGGACTAAGACAGGGGAGTGTGCTGTCACCTCTTTTATTCATAATGGTAATGAATGAAATTGTAAAGGAAACAAAGGAAGCATATGGACATAAAGAAATGAAGTTACTATTATTTGCAGATGATATTGTGGTCTGGGGAAGGAACACCGAAGAAGTGCAAAAACAACTAGATGCACTAAACGAAAATATTCAGAAGTATGGCCTGAAAATCAGTATAGAGAAAAGCAAGACCATGGTGATGACAAGAGGGGAAAGACAAGGAAAGGGCACTGTGAAAATTGGAAGTCAGAGTTTGGAAATTGTGGACACGTTCAAATACCTAGGAAGTGAATTGATGCAAACTGGTAGGTTGGACATGGAGATTGGCAGGAGGGTACAGCAGAGCAATGCATTCTATCAAAGTGTAAGAAAACTTGTTTGGGATAAGGAAGTACCAAGGAAAAGCAAGGAGGTAATGTATAAAATGTACTATGTACCCATATTAACTTATGCAGCTGAGACTTGGACCCTGACGAGCAGGCAAGAGAGTAGAATCCAAGCCAGTGAAATGAAATTCCTACGAAGTATGATAGGAAAGACAAGGAAAGACAGAGTGAGGAATGAAGATGTTAGGAAGGAAGTTGGGATGGGAAAACTAAATGAGAAAATTGAGAAGAATAAACTAAGGTGGTTTGGACATGTAAAGAGGATGGAGGAAAATAGAATACCAAGACAGATGCTGGAGGCGAAGTGCAAGGGTAAGAGAGCAAGGGGAAGACCTAGAACAAGGTGGATCGATTCAGTGAAGAACAGCGTGAGAAAAAGGAATCTGGACTGGGACAAGATCGTGGAAGAAGAATTGTGGAAGGAAAGAGGAAAGTGGAGAAGTGCCATAAATACCCCGACCCGGCAGGAGCTGGATAAGGGGAAATGATGATGATGATGAAGACAAAATTAAGAAACTCCAAGTTAAACAAAGCACACTATAAACTGAGATCAACAAACGAACAACAGGATGGGTGATTTCTGACGATGAAAGAAGACTGCAATCCAACAGAATGAAGAAGTACTTTGCTGAATGGAAAAACAAAAATCCCTTGTGTAGAATTGACTCAAAGCGGTCCAATGAAGGTCATAAAATGTAAATAAATAATATTAATAGTAATAATAATAAATAATCTCAAACTCAGACATTACAGTACTGCAGTGGGACCTTCAGTACTATATGCCTCAGAATGCCTAGATATAGTCAGAAAATGACAACTCCGGAAATTGGAGCTGAAGGACCGGAAGATTCTGCGAATAATCATGGACCCTATTAAAGAGGAAGGCACGTATAGAATCAGGCACAACAATGAACTGTATGAACAAGTGGAGAGCATTACAACAGCTATGAGGAAGAGGAGGCTGATCGGTCTATGGTCATATTGTGAGAATAGATAGGCCTAATCAGAGGCAAACCTACAGAATTTTCAACGCCGTTGCTAGAGGGAAAGCAACTAATGCCAAGTGGACGAAACTAGTCAGGAAAGGCCTTGAACAATTGGATATTGACACCAGTTACATTTACGACTGGAATAAATACAGAACTTAGACCATAACATCAGTCTCTCTCCAGTCACTAACAGCAAAAGCAGTGCGTCCAGAAGTAGGTATGAAATGGACTCAGGAGAGGAAGGACATTCACAGTGTCAGGATGAAGGAATACTGGGCTAAGATGTAAGCTGCCAGAGATGAGACCCACGTGGTCCACAGCCGGCCCAATCGGAACTAAAAAGATAATGGTAAAGAAAAGAAATTCCAGAGCATTGTTGGGAACTACCCGGCTCATGAAAGAACCAATGCAAAGGACAGAGACTCGTTAACTGTGTAGGGCATTCAATCTGGTCCTGAAATCCACTGCTTTCAAGCTTTGCCTAGAAAACAGAAGACCTGGACATCACTAAATCCCAACCATGGAGAATTTCAAATTGACCACGTTTTCTTCACCCTGAGAGCACAATGAGAGATCCAGAATGTAAAAGTCCGAGGAGTGCCCGACTTGATGCAGATTACTATCACTCAAATATTAGTGTTAAACCAATTCCAAGTAATTCCAGAAAGGCGCATGTGAAAGAGATAGATAGATTTGACATCAATAAGCAGCGGTCCAGCCAAGAGTTCCATCAGAAACAAGAATCCTTGGGTCCTGAAAACTGGGAACAACTACAGTAAAAGAGGCCCTGTTCAGAACAGCGAGGGAGACAATTCCACTTTCAAAACCAAGGAAACATGTATGGTGGAGCAGTGAGTGTGATTCGGCAGTAGAACAAAGACAGCTCACATGGCAGAAATGGAATTCCCGAAAGAAGGAGTTTAACAGGACAAATTTCCTGTATAAAGGAAAACAAGTTGTGAAGACCATCTAGGGTGGGGAGTGAAACGTGCATTCGACAAAACACAGCTGGCGCAAATTGAAATAAGACTTCCAGAGAAACAAAACCCGGAACTTCAATCGAACCTTTAAGTGCAGTCTTAGCAAATACAACCCTCCAAGTCTACATTTCAAAATCACCAACGGTAAAATAACTCATAATGAAAACGACAACTGTCACATTCTAGCGAATTATTGAGCTTCCCTTCTCAACTGCGAAGCTCCAAAGTCCACATTTACGTTTCAAGACAGCGTGCAGTTTCATCCAGATTCATTACCACCAATGAAGGAAGAAATCAAACAATCATTGAATCGCTGAAGGACAAGAAGCCACCAGACGAAGACTCTATAATCGTCGAACTTTGGAGATATGCTGGCGATACGACTCGAGATAAACTATTGGAAATTATCTGCGAGATTTACGAAACAGAAAGAATTCTCAACGGCCGGACATCTGCCATGATTCATCCCCTTCATAAGAAAGGAGATAAAACGGACGTAAATAACTACCATAGTATTTCTCTCCTATTGATAGCGTATACGATTCTCCCGAAAGATCTTCTGTCTATGGCAGACGAACAACTAGATCCACAATTGGGAGAATATCAAGCAGGTTTCCGGACAGGGCGATCATGCGTCGAACAGATTATAAACCTCAAATCTATCCTCTCCTATTTGAAGATCAGGAATAGTGAATTTGTGGGGACTTCAGTAGACTTTAAGAAGGCCTATGACACTATTGATCGTTACACCCTGATCCGAATCCTAAAATAATTAGGCCTGGACAACAAAACCACAGCGATAATCCAACAATCGCGAACCAATACCACCTGAAAGGTGATGTTTAGGGGCAATATATCAGACACCTTTGAAATTAAGACAGGAGTAAGGCAAGGAGATGGTCTCTCTCTCACCACTACTCTTCAACTGTGTCCTCAAGAAGGTTATCCATGAGCGGCTTAAATAACTGAATAAATAAGGAGTTGCAAGCGGAGTCAGACAGAAACTGGAACCCTACAGTCGACTGTCTAGCCTTTGCCGATGATCTTGCAATCTTTTCTGATTCATTAGAGACAGCCACGGAACAGATAAACCAGCACAGTTCACAGGCAGCGAAGGCAAACTCCAGATCTCGTTTGAGAAAACTGAGTTCAAAACAAATATTGAACCGGTGTTAGTTAGTTGAAAAAGGAAAACTCAAGCGAGTAGCAAAGTTTACATACTTGGGAGAAATGATAACGCCCAATGAATTAAAAAAGAAGCCTTTGCAACGCACATGAGCAAAATGGAAATGACTAACCATATAACGAAGGACGTCTATAACGAACGGTCAATACACTGCAACGCGAAGCTGAAACATTACTGCAGTGTCATCCGTCCGAAGGTCATATAGGCCTACTCTTCGGAATGCCTCACGATGAACTAAAAGGGCTTGGTATAAAATCTTAAGGCCAAAGAAAGTAAAATATTCGAGTAAGATCTTAGGTCCCGTCAAAGACAAAGGGGAATATAGAAGACGGCTTAACCACGAACCGTACACTCTTGTAGAGAAGATAACTGACACCATCCGGAAACTAAGGATTAACTTTTATGGACATGTGAAGCGAATGAGCCGAGTGAGACAAACCAACCGCATCACTACTTATTTTCAGGAGAGGAAAACCAAATGGTCCCGGTTCATTGAACTAGATAGTGATCTCAAAGGAGGAATACTATCAACTGTCATTCAGGAGCACATTCCACTCAAGAGAAAACTTCAAACATGCCAAGTTTTGCAAGAAAAACCGAAGCTGAAAATGGGAAAAATGTAGATCGAGGGAGGGAAGGAAAACCACCGAGAACGAATGTACTAGGAAAACATCATCACTCCAAAAAAGTTGGAATGACGTGGTTCATAGATGACCGATATGAAATGAATAAATGGAATACTGTTTTAAGTCCCTTTCAACTATTGCAACTTTAGAGACGCTGAGATGTCAGAATTTTGCCTAAAAGGGAATTTAATCGTGCCAATGCATCTACCGATACAGATCTCTCGCATTTAAGCACCCGAAGATGCCAACTGACTGTGCTGGCATTCAGTCCCGCAACCTTGTGCTGATGTACCACGCAGCCATCCTCTGGCATAATTGAACCACATGGGGGAGTCTAGTAAGGAAGCTTCATATCATAAATGACTCATTTTAGCCTATTTTCATTTATGGCTTATGAGATCATCATTTTGTATGTGTGTGTGCGTATGTGTGTTTGGCCAACCCTGACCGTGTGCTTCAAATTTCATTACGTCTCACCATTTAAACATGGCGGCTGTGCGAAATATTTTACCGGCGTTCTATATCTCCAAAACTATTGCTGATATCTCCCTGAACGTTTGCACGGTGATAAAAGTGCACTACTAGAAGTTCATCTATGAGACTTTCAAAAACCTGTTAACTACAAAACGAACATGGCGGCCAAGCGAAGCTGAAACATTTAAATAGACTTTTCTCGTGATTTAACCACCCGAGCGTAGTGAAACTTGGTACAGCAAATGTTTATACACATTGTAATACACTGACATCTAATTTAGTTCAATTGTTTACATAACCTCAAGATTGCGGCTGTGCAAAATTTAAAAATTAACTTTTTATTTCTTGTGTCCTAATCTTGCGATCAAAGTGAACGTTTGAATAATGAACCTACGCAATAATCTTCATCTATTAGTACATAACTCCATTGCCTACATAAATAAAGAAACCAACATGGCGACCATCTGAAATATTTAGACGGTTCTCAATATCTATTAATCTATGACAACAATCAAACTGAAATTTTGTATGATGATAGGGGTGATGAACATAAGTTCACCAATGGGACTTACAATAACCTCGTGAGCACAAATCCAACATGGCGGTGACGCGAAATTAAACATTTAAATGGACGTTGCATGCGATTTAACCATTTGAGTACTGTGAAACTTGGTTCGGGAAATGCTTATACAAATTTTAATCCACTGGCATCTAATTTAATTCAATTGTTTTCATAACCACAAGAGGGCGGCTGTGCGAAATTTTAAAATCTCGTTTTTATTTCTTGTGTCCTAATCATGCGATTTAAGTTTGAATAATAGCCTATAGGCCTACCTACACAATAATCTGCATGTAATAGTACATAGCTTTAAGACCTACATATATAAAAATCCAACATGGCAACCATCCGAAATATTTAGACGGTTCTCAATATCTACGAATCTACTAGGCCTACAATAATCAAACTGAAATTTTGTATGTTGATAGAGACAATTAACATAAGTAGGATATATGAAAATAAGCTATATGGTTCTTCACGGAACTACTTGTATCTAAGTCCTTATGGCAAGAAGGAACTAAAACTCTTGACAGCTTAGCTAAGCAACATAAATTTGCTGCTTCGTAACGTAAGTGCTGCAGGCTATAAACTGGAAATAGTTGAGTCCAATAGAAGTCAGCTTGCAGTCGGATGGATAGGTCACTGCGAAACAGCGTGGGACGACCTCTCGGTCCTGTAAGAAAGAAATGATGTTAATTGCCTGATAACACAGAAACAACACATAAAGTTTTGTATTATTTAGCGTGACTCACTGTGTTGGTCATTTCATCAACGTAAATTAACTCTTAATTCGTATTTAAATCTGGGTTAATTGTATATGTGCATTTTACTATAGCAAATCTCTCATTAACTTTTGATAAACGCATCATTAAGCTACCTGGCCGTTTTGGGCCACTCAACTCCTTAAATATAAATTAAGGTACTGGGAAACAGGTGTTCAGGCATGCAATAATGGCACAGAAGCAGATGTTTTTACTTGTTATTGAAGATGGCAATGAAGTTAAGTAGCCTCCATGTTCTGCAAATGTATCCCACTAATTTATGAAGATTTTTAAGTTCATCATTCATATTCTACAACGGTCACATCATTCATGTTCTGCCCACTGATCTGTATACATGGATGGCTGGTAGCTAAGGCAGCAGTAAGCCGAATAGACGATGACAGGTATAGCAAGATGGCAGCGAGCGTATGGTGCAATATTGCGAATCCGGCTCTGTGATTGATTACTGGTAGTTAGATGTTATACATGTATTTATACTGGCAGTAAATATTT
The DNA here is from genome assembly GCA_946902985.2 of Meconema thalassinum. NCBI lineage: Eukaryota > Metazoa > Arthropoda > Insecta > Orthoptera > Tettigoniidae > Meconema > Meconema thalassinum. Next base: position 673,805,953 of record OX336388.2, read on the forward strand.
TGTGTTTCTTGTAGTTGTTGGGCTGAATTTGGTTATTTAAAGCGTAAAATCTTAGTACTTAAGTATACATATGCGGTGGTGCTGAAGCAGACGTGATCGGGCTAGGCTAATGCGTGTTTAAATTTGATCCCATTTCAGGGTTTTTCGGTTCTGGGTGCGAATAGTTCGCTTAATAGTTGTAAAACAGCGGGGAGAGTATATTTTGAGTAGGTTTTTAGTTGTGTTACGTTTTATGTGGAGCTGAGGAGTGAAATTGGTTTGGCTTAAAGTGCATTTTTTACTTCGATCTACTTCCCGTTATTATTAAGTTTCTTGTGCTGCTAGCGTGATTAAAAGCTGTAGTATTTGATGTAGAGTGCTGGGATTACTTGGGGGAAGTGTTGGTTATTTCAAGGAAACAGGAATTCATTACCAAGCACCGATTACGATATGTCGAATCTAGGCCTGTATAGTGAGCTACGTTTATAGGTACATCATTTGAAGAATGCATAATTTCGTGGCATATATACGTGTATGCCGTATATACAATTTACAAGAATGATTCCAGAAATTGTTTTTCACTCGTCACTCTGTTACTGATCGCTAATTGCGTGTACTCAGCACCTAAGTTGATATTTGTCGGCGGTTATTATACATTCATTTTATTGATATTCCGGAGATTTACTGACCTCGGAATGACGTGTCAGTGATCCCAATGCTCTTATGCTATGAGTGAACATATCTCTATATTTTTATTTGCTCCAAAGCACCATTAATTACGATTTAAAATTGACTAGATTATCATTGCTTCCCCATAAGGAGACCCGAGAATGGGTACGCCAACATGGCGGATCGCGCGCTCAACCTGGCGTACTTTCTCGTGCAGCGGAGAGCTGCCATCCGTGATCCATGTATAGAGATCAGTGGTTCTGCCACGTTCAGACACTGAAAATAAGTCCAACGAAAGTATGTTTTCCAACATATTTTCTTTACTGGTAGGAATTATACTAAACAATTCGAAGAAAAAATACAACATTATCACAACAAACACAATAATATGGTTTCCTTATTGCTATGAAAGCCTATACAGTAACACGGCTTATTCTAACCATAGACGTCTTTTTAGAGCTATTGAACGGAAAATTACATTCCGGATTTAAATTCTTGACCATTTGATGTCAGAAAGTTACCGTCTGTTTCTTATATAGTAATTTTTATTTTTTTAACCGTCTAACAAAACAAAACTTCTAAACCATTAGATGGTAGTAAAAAAACCGTAGCGTGGTGTAGCGTACTATTCCAGGAATATCCAAAATGTCTAAAATCTAAAAGGTATCGGAACCGAATAAAATGTATGCCATTCTTATTTTATAGACTACTAGTAGAAGCACCCGGATTCTGGTTGGTTGGTTTCTCAGTTTAGGGGCTGCGACAACGCGGTCATGTAGCCCCGTGTACTTTGGGTGTGTGTATAATCTGTCTGATAACCGGTGTTAATTGTGATGGCTGTATTAATGTGTGTATCTGTATTTTAATTCAAGTAAGGACTGCAACTTTTAATTTTTCAAATAGTTCCTACTTTTGCCGCCAAACGCCACCGTCAACGACTACTAGGCCTAGTTCAGAACTTAGCTAGGCCTACTAGACGCCACCGCAGTCGGCTCTTGGCAACGAACGTAGGGACCTAAGAGCGTTGTATACATTCTTAACCTATACAATTTAGCTTCACACAGGTGTTATTAGTGGAAGGTTCTTTAATATGCCATAAATCTATGTCATGGGACCGCCGGCTTTACTTCCCCTCCGAAGGAAGGCATACGGAGGGATTTTTAACGCTCTTAAAAAGTCCAACGGCTTCGGCCGTGTTTGAACCCGCTATCTCGGGCATAGAAGCTCAGCATTCTACCAACTACGCCACCGAAGCCGCCCACCCGGATTCTCGCGGTGGATTTATTTATTTGTTTTATGGATGATAATGAATACTACTGTTGAACTGACACAAACTAATAGAAAAAATATTTAAAAAATAACAGTCAAGGAAGACATTTTATGGTGGTAATAAGAAGTAAAATGGACGTAACGTCCAGGTCATTTTCCCCTAATGATAATAATTATAATAATCAATATGTAATTTAAAAAAATGATTAGAAAGAGGAGTAAGTGAATAAAGGACGCTGCTTATAACTCATTGGCTGTTCGAAAAGTAGAGATTAATCATCCCTTGCCGCTTAGCGCTGTTGGAAAATAATTGGAGCACTTTGGAAAACTTCGGCTGTCCCGACAATAGTGTCATATTTCGCCACATAGCGCTGTGCAATATTTCGTCCATCTGTCAAATGGCCTAAATCTAGGGAATGGAGAGGGCTGTCCAAATTTCAAGTAGACAATGCCATCTGCAGAGTTCTAAAAGGTAAGTAAGTACATAGCCTACAATTTGGTTCAGATCGATGAAACGGTGTAGATTTGTGCCAAAGGGCCTAAATGATGGGAATGTAGAGGGCTCTCCGAAATTTCAAGTGAACATTGTTATGATACTTGTCAGGTTCCGAAGGATAAGTACGTAAAATTTGGTTCAGATCGGTGAGACAAATTCGATATTTTATCTACGTACCAGAGCCTCTGTGGCTTAGGCGGCAGCACGCCGTTCTCTCACCGCTGCGTCCGTGGTTCAAATCCCGGTCACTCCATGTGAGATTTGTGCTGGACAAAGCGGAGGCAGACAGGTCTTTCTCCGGGTACTACGGTTTTTCCTGTCACAATTTCATTCCAGCAACACTATCCACTATCATTTCATTTCATCTGTCATTCATTTAATCATTGCCCCAGGGGAGTGCGACAGGCTTCGGCAACCGGCACAGTTCATATCCTCGCCGCTAGATGGGGGCTTCATTCATTCCATTCCCGGACCCGGTCGATCGACTGGAAGCAAGCTGAGGATTTTCATTTTCATCTACGTACCAAACGGCCTAAATCTAGGGAATGGAGAGGGCTGTCTGAAATTTCAAGTGGACAATGTTACTCGTCGGGTTCCAAAGGGCAAGCACGTAACATTTGGTTCTGATCGGTGAAACGGTGTAGATTAGTGTCAAAGAGCCTAAATGAAGGGAATGGAGAAGGCTGTCCGAAATTTTAAGTAGACAGTGTTACTCATCGGGTTCCAAAGGGTATGTACGTAAAATTTGGTTGAGATCGGTGAAACGGTGTAGATTTGTGCCAAAGGGCCCAAATGAAGGGAATGGAGAGGGCTATACAAAATTATTGTTGCCAAAACCTTCCTGGGTGTGTGCACTACAACCCAACAGAATTGCAATGCAATCGGTGAAACGGTGTCGGAGTCTATTATCTTCGGACAGACTGACGGATATGCCAAGTCCATTTTTAGCCTAATTTCATTTATGAAAAAAAATAGGCTTATTTGATATATAGCCTAGACTGGTTCCGTTTTACCAAATTCTAAATTTGAGCGGCATTTTGGGTAACATTTCGGAAAATGGCTTATATTTACTAATTCGGACCTGCTGAACACGAATATCGCTGTTGCCAGGCTGATTTCTCGACCGGAAGCCAGAAATCCAACACGGTGGCCAACATGGCGGACTTAGCCTTATATTTGCATTATTTTCGTTTTCTTAGGTTGTATTTTTATTCTGAAAACGGTTTTGGGGATACATTTGTCGTTAGAAGCGATATAAATGATAGATATGCGTTACAAAGAGCTACTAACGCTCATTTCTTTCGTACATATAATTCGGACAAAATATATGACTATTTACAACAAAAAATTAAAAATAACTGTTCAATAAGAGTACAATTTTTTTAGCACAACGTAAAATCAGTTTGTCATGGAGTTCGAATAATAATAATGATGTAAACACCTTCCGGTCGAAAACAATGTCGATTCTTGAATAGACAGAAGTGTAGGAACGGATGCCTTTCCACTGCCATGGCGTAATCTCCAAACGTAACGCATTTTGCTGGCTTCTGCAGTGCATTGATCATTGCCATGCCGTAAATGGGTAAATGTGAAGATTTTCTCTCCAGAACTATATTATCAGGGCAGTCAATGTCCCTAGTTAGAGTTGTAATCAGGGTAGACTTAGCTCCACTTCTTAAATCTCCATCCGTGTTTGTCAGGGAAGGAGGACAGGCCATGAGCTCATGTTCTAAAATTTCTTGAAGATCAATTTCCCTCCCGGCCTCGTAAGCCATTACTATTCTTTGTAGAACGCTCCTGTCACTACTTAGCACTGTTTTGTGCGTCGCTTTCTTCGTCAAAACTTTCGGCAAGTCGTTCAGTGTGAGAGGGCGATTCTTAGAGATGGGCAAATGGAAGCTCACTTGCGGTTTCCCCGTGTCTTCAGATGACACAAGGCGTTCGGAGACGAACTTACTCACTTGTTCAAGCCCCAGTTCTCGTGCGCGTAGAAGCGAATCTTGGATCTTGACGGTAGCAATGTCCTTAGTTGCTACATTGTGAATATTTGAGAGATCAGCATTGTCTTCTGAGAAAACCTTAAAAGTTTTCAGAGTGGACAAGAGTTTTTCTTCGTCCGAGTTGTCTCGCCGTCTTCTACCAGGATAGACAGATTGTTCTTTATATGAGCAGCCTTCTGTTCCTACCCCGAACATTTCAAACGCGGAATCAGTAATATCGCTCCTTCAGTGAAATGATAAGGCCCAACGTTGCAGAGCAGACTCTTCCTGCGTGATTCCAACTAATCCGCCGGCTTTCTTAGAAGTGCCCACTCTCCATTCCTGTGCATGATCCGCGTCAACTTGACAAAATTTTCCGTTGCTCCGTTGGACCCCGAAGTCTCCCTTCCTGAATGCCATCTCGACTTCTTCAGGGAGCTGATGCATTTCAGCTATATACACTGCCAAGGACTTAGTGTAATTGATGTGGTCGTATAGTGCAGTAAAAGGGAGCATCTCCTTAAGAGCAGTCAAATACATGTCCCAATTTCCAGGACGGATCCCTCTTGTAAATTTGAGTAATGTCGAAACCATCTCTAGATATGACCACCAGCACGCAAAATTTGAACTCGATCGTGATGCCTCGGAAACAAAGTCTTTGATTTTTTTCCGGTTTTCTTGTACGAGGAAATGCTCGATAGCTGTTTCTGCACCATAGGGGAGGTTTTCAAAAATATCGCAGCTCTTCTCATTAGCCAGCCTATCCAGTAAAATGCGCCATAAAGCTTGGAACATAAGTTTGTGAATACGAAGACCTTTACCATATGCCCTTCCATCAAGAACTCCAGCGGCCGATCCCTCTGCTAAGACTCCGCTTTCCACCCAGATCTCACGAATACCACTTCCTGCCATATGCTGTCCTATGGTTTTCAGAAAATTAAGTGCAAGGTGTAAACCCCATCTTTAAAATAACACGATTTTGAAACAGTTCTGAGCCCCATTTGATCTCCAACAACTTATGGTAGAGTGCTTGATCACAAGTTAACACCACGTACGGCTGCTTCAGCTTAACTGCGACAACGACAGATCTTTCAAGCACTGTCTGGAGCGTGTCCCACTCATGGGCAGGATTTAATATTAGGGGCATGTAGCCAGCTTGAGAAATGCCCAATGTGTTGTGGGTAATGTCTTGATTAAACTCGGTCCATCCGGATTTCAAAGTCTCCTTTTGTCGAAGATAATCAAACACTAAATCCGTAGCTTCGGACTCGATATCACAGTCTGTATCTCCACCGGGACGATACCAGTTTGTGCTAACTGCTTTCTTGAAAACAGTTTCCTTCCCTTGATTTTGGCAATTTGAACAGAAATAGTAGTTATGGTATCAGTAGTATTTGTAATTATGCGTATAGGATAACGAACATAAATCAATCTAAACACAATTTTGTAAAATATTACAAGGAGAAAATTTATATAAGCTTATTGTATAATATTTTGAGGAAAATTTATTCAGTGTGATTAAAAACTTAGTCAATCGCCAAACCATCGTTTCAACAATGCTTTACAGCATAATTTACCCCTATCGGAATAAAAATACGTGAGGAAACGAAAATACTGCAGATATAGAGCTAAGTCCGTATCTTGGCCGCCATCTTGGATTTCGGGTTTCCGGTGGAGAAATCAGCCAGGCAACAGCGATATTCGTGTTCAGCAGGTCCGAATTAGTAAAAATAAGCCATTTGCCCAAATGTTACCCAAAATGCCGCTCAAATTGGAAAAGAGGCGTTTTTGGAAAAAGTGAACCAGTCTAATATGAATCGCAGCCATTGGCCATCAACTGGGCATTTTTGAAAAATTAGGCTTCCCCTAATAAAATCTAAACAGCCAAGGCAATTACAATGAAACTCGGTAAGTACATACTACTGTACCTCGTCCGACCTTGACCGTGGCTTTTAAATTTTAATGTGTTACACCAATCCAGCATGGCGGCCGTGCGAAATATTTCACTGGTATTCTATATCTTCGCAACAGTAACCGATATCACCCTCAAATTTTGTATGTTGATAGAGGGCAATACTGTAAGTTCACCTATGTAATTTTCAAAAACCTGTTAACTACAGAACGAACATGGCGGCCAAGCAATATTGAAGCATTTAAATTGGCTTTTCTCGTGATCTAACCATTGGAATGCAGTGAAACATGGTACGGTAAATGTTTATTCAAATTCTAATCCAATGGCATCAAATTTAGTTCAATTGTTTTCATAATGTCAAGATGGCGGCTGTGCGAAATTTTAAAAATACATTTTTATTTTTTGTGTCCTAATTATGCGATCAAAGTGAACGTTTAAATAATGAACCGACGTAGTAATCCCCATTTAATGGTACATAACTCTATGGCGTATATAAACAACAATCCAACATGGTGTCCACGTGAAATATTTCTCCGGCATTCTATATCTCCGAAACTATTACATATATCACACTGAAATTTCGTATGGTGATAGAGAATACTAAGAAAAGTTCATCCATGTCACATTGAAAATCCTGTTACCTACAAAACCAACATGGCGGCCAAGCGAATTTAAAATATCCAGAGGGCATTTTCTCACGATTTATTCATCCGAGCACAGTGAAACTTGGTTAGGCACATAATTATACCTGATTTAAGCTACTAGCATCTAATTTTATTCAATTGCTTTAATAACTTCAAGATGGCGGCTGTGCTGAATTTAAAAGAAATCATAGTTTTCAATTTTTGTGTCCTAACGATCGATTGAAGTGAATGTTTGAAAAATGATCCTAAGCAATAATCTTCGTACAATGATGCATAACTCTATGGACAACATATAGACCGATCCAACATGGCGATCATCCGAAATATTTAGACGGTACTCAATATCTGCCAATCCATTAGGCTACATCAATCAAGCTGACATTTTGTATGTTGATAGAGGCTACCTTTTGGTCATTCAATAACCCGATGAAGACAAATCCAACATGGCGGTGACGCGACATTTAAATAGTTACGGTATATGGATTCTTCTCACGACTTAATTATCCGAGCGCAGTGAAACTTAACAAGGAAACTTTTCTTACAAGGCTTAATATATTGGCGCTAAATTTAGTTAAATGTCTATGAGAAATTTAAAACGGCGTCTGTGCTAAATTTTTAAAATCATATTTATACAGGGTCATCATTTTAAATCCCTCCTGTACGCGCCGCTAGGTCGGTAAAAGTGACCTTGGCAAACGCACTGAGACCGGCAATGTTGGAATACACTGTCAGTATCTCCGGTGTCGTAAGATTGTGAAGTGCTAGTTGAGCCAGTGAGCGGGTATCAGTGCGAGGGCTTGCCGAGCCTTGATTGGTATCTGAGGGGAGGCATAAATTGATGATCCGGTATTTCTCGTGTCCTAAACATGCAATAGAAATGCAGGTTGGTATAATGAGTCATGATTATAATATTCATCTGCTGGCATATAATTGTATAGGATATATACTGTATAAAACAATCCAACATGGCGTCCATAGACCTACGATACATTTCACCGGTTCTCAATATCTCCGAAACTGTTTAATCAATCAAAGTGAAATTTTGTATGCTCTTAGAGGACTGTTAAGTAAGGACACAGGCGACTTTCCAAATCTTGAGAAATAAAAAAAAAAAAAACGGCGGCGAAGTGATTTTCAAATATTCAAAATAACATTTCTAGCGATCTAATCACCCAAGTGCAATGAAACTTGGCACAATGAATCTTTACTCAGGGCTTAGTGTAGACACATCTGATGACGTTCAATAGTTTTCAAAAATTCAAGATGGCGTCTCTTCAAAACCATTTTTAAAAATGTATCGTATCTTATTCAATCGATTGTAAAGATGATTCTTATGACGAGCTATGATAATAATCATTATATAAAGGCACTAAATTCTATAGCTTACTTTTCGTTACTCATAGAAACCATGCATTAGTTTTTTCTAAAAGTAAATAGACTACCATTGGTTCGTCACAGAAAGGTGCCACATCGCGGGAAGAGTCTTTATCACCGATATTGAAACTATATATTCAAACACAACTTCTCATTGTAATGGCTTTGGTGAAGACATAGGTTGTGAACTAAAAGCTTTTTGGTAGGCCCTGCACGTAAACTCCGGCTGAGGATAGCCTCCTCAGAAGCACGGACCTGCCTTCGGGCAGAATACCAATAATAGTAAGTATGGGCCTATTACATGGGAAATCGTTTTAATAGGCAGGAGAGTTTTAATGGAAAAGACCATTAGGATATGTGAAAATAGGCTAACTTATTTAGTTCTCCACGGAACTACTTGTTTTACATAAGATCATATATGAAACAGTAGTTCTCAAACGACTAAAATTTGAAAACCAACGAGATTCAATGGTCAAGGTGAGTGAACGAATCATTCAAGAGATTATCGACGGTTGTTTGCAATTGAGGTGCATTATAATTTCAGCAACAACTTTCGATGTAACTTACTTAATGTCTATTCAAATTAAAATTTGTTCACTTTCGTGCAAACTGTCATCCACGTGCGTCACACTGAAAATGAAGATGTTTTACGTTTCATATGTATTGCGCCAGTCGTGAAGTGCTCATTCAATGTGATTGTGAATTTATGGTCCTCATCTTGGCTACGTAAGAAACTGGTTTACTTTCCCGTACATAGGCCTAACTTGCTGATGTAGGCCTACATTATACATTACATTTCAAGAACATCATCCTTGCCTGGGTTCTATTCCTGGCTCCACCAAGAAATTTAATTCTGGTCTGAGGGTCTCGAGTGGCAAACCTGGGTAGAGGTGAGTTCAGTTCAACTTCAGTCAACCTACAAGTTGCTTTCCGTGGTTTCACACTTCTACTCCATGGAAACGCTTGGATGACTCCTAATTTAGGGCAACGAGCGTCTCCTTCTCAATCCTATCAATTACAAATATAGGCTACACACTAAGACAAAAATGATGAAACAAATTCTATACAAACCGCCGTATCGATTACGTGCCGAGTGCGACCGTGCCGGATGCGACCCAGTGAAAATCGTGGCTGTAGCGACCCTACAGTGCCCCATGCGACCCATTGATCGAGAGAAGAATTGAAGACCTTATTTCCAAAGTGACGTAAATCCATGAAATGCAAAACCTCAGAAATCGCGTTTTTGTTTCTTCGTATAGCCTAATGTAATTTCATTCATTACTTTTATGAACTTACTGACACTGTGTTTTAAAAATCTCCTATTATGCAAATGTGGTAATCGTCTCCTGTAAATTGGAGTTAGGACGTTTTGGAAATAAGTCATATAGGCCTATTGGCATACGCTTTGAGGGGCATTTATAAACATTTAAATGGTTTAAACACAACAAACACAAACTGATGCTCTACATATTCTTCAAAGTTAGCCATGGCCTTGATTTATCACGTGCTATCACGTAATGTCCAGAGAGCCATCCGATTGGCCAAGACACATTGGAAATAAATAGGCTACACGTTGGAGTTAACGTAGGCCTACATCACTTTGCAAATAAACTTAGTTCTTTGATCTCTGTTAATATGGGATAGGCTATACGACGTATTGCGACTTAAAACCTTTGCTATACGTTGAGAGAACCTATAAACTTGCTATGAAAGAAAAAACTGGTAAACCGTGGATTTACGTCACTTTGGAAATAAGCTCTTCAATTTTCACGGCGCCTAACCTAACCTAACTTGAGCGAAATTTTAACAGAGACAGATGTGTTAGAAATTCCTAGATTCCACAGATACATCAGTGCTTGGGTCGCTAGTGGCACGATGGCAAATTGGTGGGTCACTTGCGACACGGGTCGCATCCGGCACGACACCGCCGCATCTGGGGCTTATGACCACGATGTCCATGCCCCTAAATTAAACAACGAAGTTTCATCCTACGTGGTATTTTTATAATACCTGATAGCACGCAGTGTTTCACAGCCTACGTCAAGAATTCCTATAGCCTATAATAGCCAACTAGACGGGAATAACAAAGCAATATTACGTTTAATACAATGAAATACTACAATTTTATAACGGTTACTAGTGCTAAGAAATAACAAGTAGTTCCGTGAAGAACTATACAGCCTATTTTCATATATCCTACTTATGTTAACTGCCACTATAAACATACAAAATTTCAGTTTGATTGCTGTAATAGATTCGTAGATATTGAGAACCGACTAAATATTTCGGATGGTCGCCATGTTGGATTTTATATATGTAGGTCCTAGAGTTATGTACTGTTACATGAAGATAATTGTGTACGTGTAGCATTCAAACATCAATCGCATGATTAGGACACAAGACGTAACAAGGAGATTTTAAAATTTCGCACAGCAGCCGTCTTGTGGTTATGGAAACAATTGAAATAAATTAGATGCCAGTGGATTAACATTCGTATAAGGATTTACTGTACCAAGTTTCACGGCACTCGGATGGTTAAATTGCGAGAAACGTCCATGTGAATATTTATACTTCGCGTCGCCGCCATGTTGGATTTGTGATCACCAGGTTATTTAAAATCCTATAGGTGAACTTATGTCCATAGCCCCTATGAACATAAAAAAAATCAGTTTGATTGCTATAATAGATTTGTAGATATTCAGAACAGTCTAAATATTTTGGATGGTCGCCATGTTGGATTGTTAAATGTATAGGCCATAGAGTCATGTACCATTAAAGGAAAATTATTGCGTAGGTTCATTATTCAAACTTTCACTTCGATCGCATTATTACGACACAAGAAATAAAAACTTATTTTTAAAATTCGCATAGCCGCCATCTTGAGGTTATGTAAACAATTGAAATAAATTAGATACCAGTGCATTACAATGTGTATAAACATTTCCTGTACCAGATTTCATTGCGTTTGGAACATTAAATCGCGAGAAAGGTCTATTTAAAATTTACAAATTCGCTTGGCCGCCATGTTCGTTTTGATGTTAACCGGTTTTTGAAAGTCTTATAGATGAACTTCCAGTAGTGTCCTTTATCTCCGTACAAAATTTCAGGGTGATACCGCTAATAGTTTCGGAGATATAGAATGCCGGTGAAATATTTCGCACATCCGCCATCTTGAGGTTATGTAAACAATTTAAAGAAGTTAGATGTCGGTGCATTACAATGTGTATAAACATATACTGTACCAAGTTTTATTGCGTTTGGTTGGTTAAATCGCGAGAAACGTCTATTTAAAAGTCGCAAATTCGCGTGGCCGCCATGTTGGTTTTGTAGTTACCAGTTTTTCAAAAGTCACGTAGGTGAAATTCTAGTATTTCCATTTATGACCGTAACAAATTCCAGGGTGATATCGGGAATAGTTTCGGAGATATTGAATGCTGGTAAAATATTTCGCACAGCCGCCATGTTGAATTGGTGAGACGTAACAAAATTTGAAGGGCAAGGTCGGGGTCGTCCGGAATAGTGCTATGAGCTTACCGAGTTTCATTAGAATCGCTCCAGCCATTTAGAATTTATTAGGGGGGCACACACCTCACACACACACACACACACACGCACACGCACACACACACACGGACAAAAGCCTATTTGAAAAAAATTGAAAATAGGCTAAAAATATGGAAATCTGGTGTTATTTGAACTTGACTTCGCTACGCATTAGGCCTACGCTATCGGAACACAGATTAATATGTGTATTGTTTTTACATAGCCTATAAAACTGCCAGCTTCTTAAAACGCTTCGTTCATAATGTATTATGTTTTTGCCACTTTTTATAATATTTTACGATCTTAGTCTATATACGATAATTTCATTCCACAAATTCTTAAAAAAATAAAAAAGTGCCAGTGACTGCCTTCAGTAAACTAAGTAGATTGTTGTTTCTCAAACTGCCAACTTCCATGCTAGTTGGAGACCGCGACTCTGCGAACAGTGTGTTTCAGGAAGTTTATGTAAGCAGGGATTTTATTCCAGCGGGTGAACCACTGTGTGGTTAACAGGTAATATACAATTATACAGGGTGAGTGTTTTGTTGGAAGCGGGGCTGCCCGGCTGCAACCTGTTAGCCAGGAGCGTACATGGCTGCTCGGGCCACTGCTTGTATAGCAATAGGCCTCAGCATGGGAGAAGCAGGGCGGACTGTGATGGCGTGAGTAACCGCAGCCACGCGCGTTCCTGGCTAGCCAGTAGCAGCTCGCTCCAACAAAACACCCTGTAGCCTATAGGTAAAGCCCTGCGCGGATGCGGATATCCGCGGATATCCGCAAATATTTTCGCCACGCGGATTTAGTTTGCATGGCTGTGCAGATAGTGGATACGCTGCGGATAATGTTGCGGATAGTTTTTAGAATACAAACTTACGATAATATTATTACATATTTGATATGCCAATCTACAACTTCATGCTTAAAAGAGGAATACTCCTATAGCCTATTGCGTACGAAATATTCAGGCACGTATTGCACTTATACACGAGAAGATTATTTTACTCATTATGCTTTCAACTACATTTTATTAAGTACCGTATGTTTGTAGTAGATGGTCTTGACATCTCATCATCATCATCAACAATTCTCACTGCCATTATTACTATACGTACGAGATATAATGCTGTCAATAAGCTTGTTAGTTCATCGTGGTGACATCATTAACATTCCTCAAGTCAGCTACTTCGCCGTCTAAGCTATCCTGGAAGATCTGGTCCAGGTTTATCTGTAGATTTATTTCCAACTTGGCACTGAAGCACGTTGGCGGTGATATTGCAACGGAGAGAGTTATGACATAAACTATGCGAACATGGATGGGTCAAGAAGCAGAAGGGTGATGACTGACTTGGAATTTCCGGCCAAATGTCAATCCCTTTCTCAAAGCGTAAAGAGAATTTCACTTAAGCTGCGGTTTCCTCCAGTAGCGGTACCACTTTCTAGCGGCCGTAATGTGACGTGTACAAACTGTGGACCGTCTTGACGGTGAACAATGGTGTAAAGTTCGAGCGTTATTATCTGTGTGTGTCGTGACGACATGTTGTCATTAAGTTAAATAAGAAATAGATGACCTTGACATGGCGCTCGTAATATTTTTGGAAGAAGAAGAGTCATTCGAAGACGATACGGAACGTTCAGGAGGAAGTGACATTTTTAAAAGGAATCCTACAGAAGGTGCATTTAGTGCGTCGCCATCTGCACTACAATGAAGATAAATTTAGAGAATGTTTTCCGTTGACACCAGTATTATGTGATTGTTCTGAATTACATAAAGGATGACATAACTTCAGTGCTGTACAACGAAAACAAAAGTCCAATAGGCTATCTCCTGAGCAGAAACTCTGTGTATTTTTAAGGTTACTCTTCACATTATGCAATGCCTCATGATTATTTACGAAATCTATTAATGTTTCCTCTTCTTCCATACTCCAATATATCATCTTATAAGCCATTAAAATTCACTACTTTCAGCACGCACCGTACACCGTACAAAAAAGGTGACGAACTGTTTGATACTGTACTCACCACCGTCGTATGAATGATGCCACCGCAACTTTATGTGGCGGTGGTAGTCAACGCTTCCTAGAAAACCACTCGCCTTTATTTCTGTACGGAACGTCTTTGTGTCGTAATTCGCTGTCGCATTACGGCCGCTATAAAGCGATACAGCTACTGGAGGAAACCGCAGCTTTAGTGAATGTTACCACGACCGTGAGTATGAACATAATTTCACCATCATGGATAAACTATCTATTAAAATAAAACAACGATTTGGCAGGCATTTGGTTACGTTTTCAATGGTAACGAAAAGCTGAACGATATAGTATGATGTTTACCTGTAAGAAAGTGTATTCATACTCAGGACACAAATCAGGCACATCAAATTTACTAAGGCACAAGTGCGAAAGTAGCCAAAAAAGTATAGTCAGTTTTTTGTCTAAAGCGGAGGTCAAGGAACCAGAAGTGTCATCGAACTTGAATTCCCTTGCAATGGAGCAAGTTGCCAGGAACGAGTTTCTCCTTATGCTTTATCTAATAAATTAAACATAATATTGAAATATCAGAGGATTTGGATAAAAGTCATGCGGATACGAGGCGGATGCGAATGCTGATAACAGTCGTGCGGATGTGGGGCGGGTGCGGATAACAGTCATGCGGATGCGGGGCGGATGCGAATAACGTTTTGTTTATCCGCGCAGGCTATACTAGTAGGCTACTCCATGATGCAAAATCTCAGATTTTAATTGTTAATAGATTTTATGTTCGACGATGTCGAATTGTAAATATTATATCTCAGATAACTGTGTCATAATGAGGGTCATTAGGCCTATAACACTATTTTTTGTTATGAAACAGTTTCTCCCACCAATCAGAGCTCAAGAAACAGTTGTTTGACCAATTAGGTGAGGATAGCATCGCACCTGCGCTGAGTTCCAAGCCCTTTTAATTTAAATTACTATGCGTGGCCTAGTGTCATCGTGGGGTAATCGTGGAGGCCATGGTCAAATACAAGGTACTGTATTCTGTGCGTCCCATGCGCTCTGTTCAGTACATAAAACTGTCGAAATCTCGGCAGATATTTATGAATATTTATGTATAGGCTATATATATATAAGTTCTATGAAACCCAACTAACATTACTATTCTCCTGATGGTCGATATTGCTGTGCGCACTGCCTGTGTGACACAATGTAAACTGAGCCAAGGGCCTAGCAAAGGAAAAACGTTGTCTCCGTGGCTAAGGCAGTTAAAGTCGGATCTGACGTGGTATGCGTGACTGAGCCGAGTACTGCTTCGATTCGAGGTGGAACAGCCTAGTTAACTAGTATCCGTGTAGTGCGCAATGTGTACTGGACCTCATATTTTGAACCCTGCGTAATGTCACCGTGACCGTTGGAAGAAATATCCTGAACACCGATCATAGTTCAATAGAAGCTACCCTCCCCGTCCCAGCCAGCAGACATAAAAACTGTCCACCTAACCCGGTTAAGTTATACATGCAAGGTTACAAAATTTCGCATAGAGCTGAAAATTTGTACTAATGGTCGAAACACCATTATAAATGAAATGTGAAGAGTCCCCATTGATCCGACAACGGCAAAATATTTATTCAAGGTCAAAGTTCGAAAATATGTTTTTTTGCGTTTTTCAGCCAAACGGTAAGTTTTATCATAAAAATAGATCAGACTAAAATTGTAGATCATGCCATCATCTATAAAAATTGTCTCAACACTTTTTCTCCTAAGAGTCACCGTTTTTGAGATCTAACGATTCAGAAAGTTGAAAAAGTTGTATTCTTCATAATATGCACACGTTTCCACGCCACCTGTGAGGTAGTGTACTTCGCGCGTATTTTTTACGTGGTTTCTCCGGTAGACCTATTCCATTATCTATTGTGATCCTGTTTAATTCAATAATAGTCTATTTGAATGAAAATCCACATCCTGCTTCCAGTCTCCGACCGGGTCAGGAATGGAATGAATGAATAATAGTCTATTTAATGATATAAAATGGTACTATTGAAAATGATGAAAGCGTTGTGAATTTTAAGAAATTGGGGGAAATTATTCCGAATCATCTAATATTTCTGCTTTCTCATGATCTTGTTCTTCTTGTTGCTCTTCTTCTTCTTCTTCTTCCTGCTGGGTGCAGGTAAATTGTCCTAACAGCGATGAATCACATGTCTCCACGCTGATATCGTATGGACACTCTTCTGATGGCAAATCAACATTGGAGCATCACTGGCCTTGACAACTGGCACTGCTAATGAACAAAATGATCCAACTTTTTTGCAGCCGCATTTACCATTAGGCTACATCCCTTTTTACAATTGCAAAAAACTTTGTTGAGGAGTTTTCCGGTGCAGGTGGGAGTCAAGTCTGGATTGGTTCCAATGTATTGTCGATTAACTTCCAACCCCACTCTTCTGGGTCTAGTTGAATACCAAGCCACACTTGAACTTGATAATATACCCGAAATAGATGTTGATGAGCAGAAGCGGAGGTTGGAGGAAGTAATATCAGTAAGTCTACGTCTTCACCACCAACAACAATAGTTGTATTTGTCAAGTTGAACTGTTCTATCGCTCTTTCAATTATCAGGACATCAGCGATTGTAAAAAGGGATGTAATGCTAAATGCGGCTGCAAAGAAGTTGGATTATTTTGTTCTATGTATGTACCAGTTGTCAAGGCCAGTCATGCTCCAATGTTGATTGCCAACAGAAGAGTGTTCATACGCTATCAGCGAGGAGACATCTGATCCATCGCCGTTAGGACAATTTACCTGCACCCAGCAGGAAGAAGAACAAGAAGAAAACGAAGAACAAGAACATGAGGAAGCAGAAATATTAGATGGTTCCGAATAATTTCCCCCAATTTCTTAAAATTCACATCGCTTGCATCATTTCCAATAGTACCATTTTCTATTACTAGCGGACCCGTGCGAGAAATCTCGCACGTTCATAAGCCACACTTTCTCCAATATGTTTATAATGAGAGACTTAAGGAGAAAGGTTGTTATGATTTTATTTCAACCAAATGGTCAGAGAACACTATTTACATTTCATTTCAGAATTCCAAGTTCTACGTTCCCTAACTTAAGAAGGCAATCACTGAAAATTGGATCATCATAACACTCACCAGTTATTCGATATTTATGAAATTATACGATTTCATTTCTTTGATTTACTGTTTCTAAAATCCATGAACAATGATAAAGGAAATACCTCAGATGTTAAAAAAAGACATGAAACAGGCGTCACAGCGGTTAAAATGTGAAGTGGACAGCAATTATGGAGCGTATTTTCCTACAACAACAGTATCTGCAAATAGCACACTTCGTACATTTTTTTGAAAGTCACTTTTTAAAGAAAGTATAGATATTTATGAAATTAGAGTGCAATCCGTCACTGCTAATGTCTATTCTCTTTCAATAGAATGCTCTTTTGTCACGATCGGTCTGTTGTAAGCGCCGGAGGAGTGATCTATTATACTACTGAAATAATATATACTAGTTGAAACCCGTCAATACATGACGGCCAATAAGAAAATATTTACTGAAGAATTTTATTATATACTGTACGTTCTTTGTACAGTTATTTTTTGGCACTATTGAAACTTTTAAGGGCGTCAAAAGATTGCACTCTAGACATTGCAGCATACTGCTGGCCATGATTGAAAACTTGATGAGGCAAATTGAGACCTGTACGTTCCAAAGTTCCCCCTTGAGCGTTATTGATTTTGATAAAGTATGCCAAGCGAATCGGAAAATGTTGCCTCTTAAAAGAAAATGATTGTTTTATCCGGTGGTGTTAAATCAAGTCGAAGTATTAGACCTCTCTGCCTAATTTTAACTGCACTTATTTCCAAATCCAAGCATTTTCATGCATATTTCATATAATTAATATGGAATCAAGTCGAAGGGTTAGATCTCTCCCCTAATTTTTACTGCATGTATTATTTCCAAATTCAAGCAATTTTCGTACATATTTCTTATAATTAATATGGTAGCATTTAGATGCCCTTACGAAACTTCAGATTTCTAAGGAGCATATCTATGAGGAGTCTATTATATACAACTGGCCGCAGGAACCGTCGCTTATAATTTTGGAATATACATTAACAAAGAAATGCGATGATGTGCAATTCCATACATTTTAAAACAATATGGACCGTATGCATGTGGCACAGTGTCATTGGCACCAAATGAAACCAAGGACATAGCATTTGTTCTACTGCCGATTATTCTCTCTTAAATTCCTTGAGATATCATTTACAGTGAAAAATTGTTGCAGTCTGTCAAATATTTTATATTTGGTAAGATTAATTTTGCCATTACAACACCAAAGGTCAAATTAATCAAGCGTAGATTTCTCGCTACAGAAATACAGTGCAGAACAATGTTTATATTTATTCGTCAAGGACCATACACTGTACGGCATAATATCTGGAATAGTTTCTGAAATGGCATTTTTATATTAGATTTTAAAAGTGGCTTCGTATTTTTCTACGATTTCCCACTTTTTTGTGGCTAATGTTCTTTTTCGTCAAATGGGTATATTTATTGCAGCATTTCTCTCCAAATTAACGTCATATTCAATAACACTATAGTGGCCTGCATCAACGCAGCCGCCAAATATTAAATGGCAAATAATACTTCCATTGCCAAAATCAAGCGTGGTTAGACTCATTGTTATGTACTCTAAACAAATAATCAATAAACAATAATATTCACGTATACAATGAAGTTCAGATACTTTCATTCTCAAGTTTGTTGCTGATGAGAATGCGATGATACTGTTCGCCAATAATAAAATCCTTATAATTATTCATACCAGCAACAATTTTTGCAATTTGCTTGCAAACGCAGCTCAGGATAACGTCCTGCATTTTGGAATAAACAGTACGAAACTGCTCTAAATAAGCAATTTCCATCACCTGATATAGGTACAATTCTTTGCATTTCCATGACAGTAAATTAAGCAAGGGAGCATACTTCGCCAACTACTGGAATGAGCATAGACTCACTTCGACAGCCACCGTAATGGAGGGAGTTGAAGAGTTAGACTATATGTTCAGTGCTTGTCAAAAATCGTATTAACACAGGGAAGCCCAATCTGAAGGCTACATTCTGAGCTATCGCCCCGGATTCCAGGTTCGATCCCTGGTTTGCCAAGAAATTTACTTCTGGTCTGAGGGCTGAGGCAAAACTCAGGAGAGCAAGGTTAGATTCCTATCTCAACAATCTGGGAAGTGGTTTTCCGTGGTTTGCCACGTCCACTGCAGGTAAATACCGGGATAGTTCGTAACTTAAAGCCTCGGTCGTCAATTCCCCATTCCCCACTTGAATTACAAATGCACACATCAGTAGTCTACAGCCATCACAATAACACAGGTTATCAGAGAAAATTTTACACACACACACACACACCAAAGTAGTCGGGGCTGAGTGACCACGATGTCGGAGTCCATCAAATGAATTATATTCGTCAATTGTCTCTCATGGCGAAAGCGATTGTGGGCATCTTTTACTTGAAAAAATCCACAGCCTGCTTCCAGTCTCCGACCGGGTCAGGAATGGAATGAATGAAGCCCCCATCTAGCGGCGAGGATATGAACTGTGCCGGCTGCCGAAGCCTGACGCACTCCTCTGGGGCAATGATTAAATGAATGACAGATGAAATGAAATGATAGTGGAGAGTGTTGCTGGAATGAAATTATGACAGGGAAAACCGGAGTACCCGGAGAAAAACCTGTCTGCCTCCGTTTTGTCCAGCACAGATCTCACATGGAGTGACCGGGATTTGAACCACGGACCCAGCGGTGAGAGGCCGGCGTGCTGCCGCCTAAGCCACGGAGGCTTTCATCTTTTACTTAATAATTTAAAAGTATATGGCAATGTAAATCGTGGAGAATTCCTTACTGTACGGGAATAATAAAAGTAAAATATGTTAAGACAATGAATTATTAGGAAATAAAAATACATGTCTGAGGTGAGACTCCCTTCGACTATGCAAAATTCATTCCTGGGTACGCAATGTTACCCCTGAGCCACCCAGTCAACAGACTTCTAAACCAATATTAAGTTACTTAAACAAAAAACGAACTCAAACGCCTGTTGAAGTTCTTCAATCCCCTCTTTTTAATTCTCAAAAACACACTACGATACGGTGAATCCTTTATCCGCCATTTCTCTAGAAATGTAATTCTGGTCTGAGGGCTGGAACGGGGCGCACTCTTGAGGCAAAACTAAGTAGGGCAAGGTTCGATTCCTATCTCAACAATCTGGGAAGTGGTTTTCCGTGGTTTGCCACGTCCACTGCAGGTAAATACCGGGATAGTTCCTAACTTAAAGCCTCGGTCGCCAATTTCCCATTCCCCACTTTAATTACAAATGCACACATCAGTACAGCCATCACAATAACACAGGTTATCAGAGAAAATTTGACACACACACCAAAGTAGACGGGGCTGAGTGACCACGATGTCTGAGTCCAACAAATGAATTATGTTCGTTAATTGTCTCCCATGGCGAAAGCGATTGTGGCCATCTTTTATTTAATAATTTAAAAGTATATGGCAATGTAAATCGTGGAGAATTCCTTACTTTATGGGAATAATAAAAGTAAAATATGTTAAGACAATGTATTACCAATAGCCAGAAAGAATAATTGAGAAATAAAAATATGAGTCGGAGGTCGGATTCGAACTGCTTCCATTTCGCGATGCATAAATTAAGAACTTTGAACGCTGCCATCTGAGCTACCGAATCATTGGTGGGAGAGTGCGATATTAAGTTACTTAAACAACATTCACTCTCAACAGTCGTATAAGTTCTTCTACATTTCCCGTTTTTTATAATATTCTATTCCTGTTTATATCGTGGAAACTTCATTATCAATATTCCCCTCCTTTATTATAATTCGTATAAATAACTATTACATTAAAACGCGGTGGACATCCGCCATGTCTGTCATTAACCAAGGTGATTCTGCGCATGCGCTTGAGCCAATAATTTTGCAGTTTTGTTTATAAATTTAAAAATATGTGGTAACATATTTGTTTATTTTAAAGACTCTCTGCAAATCTACAGGCCTACAGCTTTCGACAGATTGCTCTACGAAGTGAATCGGTTCTACCGTTCCCTCAATCTCGCGGTAACAAAAATCAGCTTAGGGTTTTAAATATATAGATAGATGATTAAATATTATTGAATTAAATAGGATCACAATAGATAGTGGAATAGGCCTACCGGGGAAACCACGTTAAAAAACCCGCCAAGTACACTACCTCACATGTGGCGTGGAAACGTGTGCATATTATGAAGAATACAACTTTTCCATCGTTATATCCCAGAAACGGTGACTCTTAGGAGAAAAAGTGTTGAAACAATTTGTATAGATAATTGCACGATCTACAAGTTTAGTCAGATTTATTGTTATGATAAAACTTACCGTTTGGCTGAAAAACGCAAAAAAACATATTTGCGAACTTTGACCTTGAATATTTTTTTTTGCCGTTGTCGGATCGATGGGGACTTTTCACATTTCATTTATAATGGTGTTTAGAGCATTAGTACAAATTTTCAGCTCTATGCGAATTTTTGTAACCTTACCCCTATTTTTTGGGCTAACTTGACCGGGCTAACCCGCCGAGAAGAAAGCTTTCCCTCTTTGGAGAAAGGTCGACTGGCAAGCTGTCAATCAGGATTTATCATCTATGCCCTGGTGCCTTATAACATCTGAGAGAGACGTAAATAGTGTAGTGACCTTGTTCGAGGATTTACTCTACTCGGCTATTAAACAACACGTTCCTTTCTCCCTACCCAAATCCAACAAATATCCGCACTGGCTAAGTCAAAACACCAAACTTCTTCTCCAAAATAAAACTCGAGCATGGTCGCTGTGGAATTCAGTTCCTAATCCTCATACACGCAATGTATTTATTCACCTACGGAAAATTTCAAGAGTTCATAGGACAGAAGATTACAACCGCTACATTTCTTCCATAACAGGAAATCTCAAGAACAACCCGAAGAAGTTCTGGACACATATCATCGCGTTGAAAGACTCCTAGAATTCCACTTAACCTAAACCTCCATAATGAAGAAATCCCGTTTGAATTGAGGTCCACACTTTTCAATGAATATTTTCACTCAACCTTTTCAGTTCCCGTACCAATCCCCAGTCCCTCTCAACTTACTAGCGTCTGTTCTGATTCACTGTCTCAAATTTCAACGACCACCGATGAAATCCAAAATATTTTAAAAAGTCTGCTCACAAACCGATCTACTGGACCATCAGACATAAGCCCTATATTCCTGAAAAACACCTCTGCATCTCTCAGCATCCCCTTGTCCATAATACTCAACTGGTGCATGACTTCCGACACTTTTCATGACTCATGGAAAAGAGCTGATGTCACTCCTGTCTTTAAATCAGGCAGCAAGCACGAAATTTCCTCATACAGACCTATATCTATCGTCCCTATACTCTCTTCAGTCTTCGAAAGAATAATACATTGCCGTCTCCTCACTTTCACCAAACCACACCTCTCAGAAAAACAACATGGCTTCGTCCCTGGAAAATCATGTTTAACAAATCTGACTGTTCTGAACCATCACATAATTTCTGCAATAGATCAAAAATCTCAGCTAGATGTAATCTACGTTGACCTGGCCAAAGCATTTGATTCCGTGAACCATTTCCTTCTCCTCCACAAGCTTGCCTCACGATACAACGTACATGGATCCTTACTATCCCTAATACAAAGCCTCCTGTCCAATAGGCAACAACGGGTGGTGCTTCTAGGGTCTGTATCGTCCTGGCTCCCAGTCTTATTAGGAGTAACTCAGGGCAGTATCCTGGGACCCCTTCTCTTCGTGCTGTATATGGACGATATAAACACATGCGTGTAAAATGCTCCGTGTTCCCTTCTTCTGTACGCTGATGACCTCAAGATATTCAGAGAAATTTCCAGTTCTGACGACCACGCTGAGCACAAGGAAGCAGTGAATACATGTACTGATTGGTTCAACAAATGGAGGTTATCTCCAAATCCCAAAAAGTGCTTCAAAGTTTCTTTCTGTTTACTGAAATCTGGAAATCAAGCGGACTATAAAATATGTGGAAATAAATTGGATAGGGTTTCTCAGGTAAGAAATTTAGGTATCACTCACGATGATAAACAGACATTCTCTCCCACTCATTCCCTGCGACTTTCCGAGATTTATCCCTTGCTGCCATCACTGCCAATTGTTACTTGTTATTGTTGTTGTTATTTTTGTTAATATTATTTGAAATTGTTAAAATATTAGTGTAAAATGACCTATCATGGTTGTATCTAATAATTATTAAGTAAATAAAAATAAATAAATAACACTACCGCTAATGATTTCTACTAGAATACTGATTCGCAAGCATGAACTCAATGACAAAGTTGTATTAAGGCCATACAGGAGCAGGTACTAATGTTTTTAGGATGGCTATGATATACGCGTTAGTTGGGTTGCCTTCCTCCAAAAAAATAATGGGCTGGTGGACCACTCTGTATATATAGGCCTATAGCAGTCGTTTTCAAACATAAAATAGTTATAATAATTATCGTCGAACATAAACAGTCGTATGCAACTCGCCCATAGGCCTAACGGTAATTAAGACACTCGTATGGAAATTATAAAACTCACATACGCTCGTTTTATAAACATACTCGTGTCTTAATTATTGCCATTATAGGCTCGTTGCATAATGTACTATTTTAAAATGTTTCTTCGGTTGTAACCCCTTAATTTTCTTTTATTAAATGTGAGCGTTGAAGTTATATTATTGTTGTTGTTTTAAGGGGCGGAACAACGAGGCCATCTGCCCTGTGTTGACTTTCACCCTGGAGAATAGACCTATACACATCTAGAGAATTCCGCCAACTGTTAAGTGAATCATCCGATCAAAGCATAGGGAGTTTTTATGCCAGTTTCCATTGTTGCCATGTTGACAATATTGATAAGTTATTGCAACTTTTCTGTCGGTCAACACAATATAATCCCAATTACTGGGACATGCGAAAAACAACCAGAAAAAACAACATATGATTAAAAATGCTTACCCAGCCATTAGGCTATATACAAAGTAACTTGACTTACATGATAACATTACTAGTCTACTTGCAAAGATATTCCCATCTCTGGACAGAAGCCGGTCATGTTGATACAAGAATAAGGCAAGCCCTTGTGAGCCGTTTAACTTTACGTTATAAAACCAGGCTTATGTCACATGACAGGTTGGTCAGCCAGTAATACAGTAGCTAATGCCGTAACAATTATATGACAAAATAAGAAGCTGTTTCCCTTCTCCGAATTAGATATGAGTGTGTCCTACTTCCAAAGAAATAGCTACGCTTTTAAGATAACTGACAGTACTTGATTAGGCCTATCTTCAGATGGAACAGGCATGCTATTGGTCAGAAAAGGTACACTTGTGTTGCACATATAAACACTTAATGTTGATAGTAGTAAACATCTCTCTGGGGGAGTGGAGCCCTAAAGAAATCTACAAGGTGAATCCAATACAAATATTTCTTATAACTTATTGTGATCCAATTAATTAAAAGCTAAATCTCTGAGGTAAGAGGGTCTCTGGTTTGCTATCAGGCGGGGTACATAACTCACGCATCTTCTCAATGAAACTCAATAAGTTATAGAAAAAAAACTACTGGAAGTTATGCCTACAGTAGGCTAGGTAGAATATAGAGAAAAAAAGAAGAAGATGAGTTCGTTCAGAAGAAAGCCACATTTGAAGATTTCTTGGTGTATAAAACCCCCAAAGAACTCGGATAATGTGCTAATTGGGATTCCACCCTTGACTGTTTTGAATATTACCTTGGTATATTACAGAATTGGAATGACTTGCTGCAGCAACCCTAAGTAAGTGTTATTGAGACAAACTGTAGCTTAACTCGACGTAGGCTAACTACCAATTCTTTATGGAAATATTACGTTGTTAAAAATTTAGATTTATGTTAGGTACTCGAATGAATTTGTGTTGAAGACTCATTAAAGAGCGCATTTAGCGTGTTATGAAATATACTGCTTTAAGTAAGCTGTGGTGTTGTTGCCGTTATCCTGTTGTATCTCCCAATGGCCACCAGTGGGTGGGCGTGTCACTGATGTGGGTGAAGGTGGCCGCATAAATCAGCGGCTACGCCGGCTAGGCTATCTACTTCCGGGGGAGGGGCGGGCGCCATGTTGCCGCTACCTGAGGAGGCGTGGGGTCACACCTGGATACCCACGCCCCGACCACCTCTCTTCTTGCTAATGACTGACCAACCGATACTGTTCGGAGTCGCAGTGGTAGGGGAGATCACCTTCGCACAGTCTTCCGCATGTCTGACATAAATTGCACAAACACTCAGCACCGACGCGGCGCAATAGGCAAAACACGAACAAGACGATATTGCTGTACCGGTATAGCAGTTGCACAGTGTAAACGCAAAACATAGTTCTGACAAACATAAAACATGAATGTTTCTACGAGGTCGGAATGATATGCGGTGAATGCTACGTGAAGGATGGTTTTACGGCTGGATGCCCTTCCTGACACTCTTCCTGAAGAGGAATGAAACTTGTAACGAGTTGGAAGGAAGCGACCGTGGACTATTTGAAGATACGATGTATCTGGAGTTGAAAATGGACAAGTAGTTCCACGAAGAACTAATAGGCCTATAAGTCTACCTCATTTTCATTACTGGTCTTTTCCATCTCAAAACTCTTCTGTCGATTAAATAAATCCTCCATGTAATGGACTACTGTAAATAGCTGTTGGTAGTCTACAATACCTATATTGTGTAGCCTACAGTATGCCTATAGGACAAAAATTAAAACTCAAAACTCAATTTCCAAATATTGTAGTCAATTAAAAAGTGAAGAAGAGACAATTGAGGAGTTCTGATCCCTTATGAGCGTATTGGGTGGGGAATGGACTGGGAATAGGCGTGAGTAGGCCTCCGATAGGTTACGGGGTTTGGAAGAGAATATGAGTTGATGAAGGGAGGACGACAGGAACAATAAAAGAGAATGGCAAGGCAAAAGTTAGTGTTTGTTGTCTCATTTTGGGGCTTGGACATTGTGGCCACAAATACGAGGGGCGTACTACAGTATATTGTTTTACACTTTATTCTTTTCTACCCAAATGGACATGACACAACAGTTGTTACGTCCACCTTCTCAACATTATCTCCTTGTAACTTTATGCACTTTTGCGATCGATGTGTCTCTCCAGACCTTCCTGAAACCATTCTTTCGGAGTGCTGCGTACCCATGCCTTGACAGCGTCCACGCAGAGGTTTCTTCATGTTCCCGAACAGCTGATAATCACTTGGTGCCAAATCAGAAGAGTATGGTGGATGTGGCCGCACCGTGAATCCCATTTGATCAATGGCAGCGGTGGTCTCTCGGCTAGAGTGGGGGCGGGCATTGTCATGTTGCAGAAGCACACCTTTAGCCCAATTTCCTGGCCACGTAGTTTGAATGGCATGACGTAAGCGATTAAGGATTGCTACATATGCTGCACTGTTAATCGTAGCCCTCAATTTCAGCCAGTCAATGAGGATGATGCCCTTTGTGTCCTAGAACACTGTCGCCATTCGTTTGCCAACTGATGGCACTCTTCGACATTTCTTTGGAGGTGGACTACCCCTATGTTTCCATTGCATCGATTGTTGTTTCGTTTGTGGTTCATGGTATTGGAGCCATGTCTCATCACCAGTCACAATCCTAGCCATGACGTCGGCTGGATCTTGTCTGGGGAGACTGACACATAGATGGCAAAAGTGCATAAAGTTACAAGGAGAAGGTGGACGTAACAACTGATGTGTAATAGGCCTACTTCATTTGGGTAGAAAAAAATAAAGTGTAAAACAATATAGTAGGCTATGCCCTTCTCATATGTGCTGTTGGGAGCTGACTTGAATGCCAGGCAGAAGAGTGTAACCACCAGGGACGCGGCGCCTCGTTGCCTGGCTGAGGTTTAGCGATATCTGCTTTCTCAAAAACATTACGCCAAAACTCATTCATAAAGAAATTTCTCCGGAAGTTCCAAAAGGAAAGAAATAAAACAATGAGTGATGATAACGATTTAATGAGAAAATCAGAGCGCTGATACGTAGGCTACACCAAGAAAACCACTCAGGTAGTGTCTATTGAGTGTCTGCGGAACGGGGAAGGCATTGCCTTGAGTGGAAGTGGAAATATCACTACCAGGAAGTTTGAAGTGGGAATCGAATCCAACATTTTTTAGTTTTATCTCACGAGGCTGAGTGTACCCCATACCAACACTCAGACTAGAATAAAATTTACTGGTAGAGCCGAGAATCGAACCCAAACCTCAGAATGCTAGCCACTACACCGCGAGGTGATCCAATTAGAATAAGAGGAAGCATTGTCGTAGACCTACTCATCTGGGGATTCGCGGTTACCAAACCTTGATAATGGTGAGGTTGATGACCGCTTTCCTTTTAAAGGCGGAAGACCGAGGTCATCTACTGTTACCAAATTCATTTTACAAAATGTGGGACCCTGGAGGAGATCAAGAATGTTAGTTTAAAAAGCACAGAAATGGTTGATCTATAGGTGCCTCGAGACTTGAAATCAGGTGTCATCCCAACATTTGCATAGGTTACATACTACGTTAAAAAACCGTATCGAGATTTGAACCTCGTATGTCCAAGGTATTGCTTTGTAGCCTATTTTAATTTAACCAATCTTGGATTCTGACGAAAGCTACCAAAGTGTTAGGTGAATTCTTACAAAAATCTATAATTGCACGCAGACCTCTATATAGCTTCAGTTTGTAACATTAACCTTCGGACGTAGAACTTTGTGATGGCAATGGGCACTCTGTTAGAATGCAGAGAACTCGTGTTCGAATCGCAAGAGAGGCCTAATTGTCAGCGTTTTCCCTTCAAGGCGCTTTGAATGTTTAGGCCTATTACCTTTTCTGTTGTTGCGTTATTGAGGTGCTATTTGCTCAACAGGTCTGTGTAGTCTATTTGAATAGCCTATGTGGACTATGTGTTTTAGATAGAGCCAAGACTTGGAAAAACATAATTTTACCGGAATAGGACGCATATTATCGAAAAGCGCTGGGTGAAGTTGAAATAGGCCTAATAGTATACGTTTCTAGCATTACCCGGGTAATTTTAGGTTAACCCAAGAAACGTATTTCTTCTAAAAATGCATGTTATTACTGTTAATGATACGAACTTACACTGTGTCTCAAGCGAAGCCCTTCTTTGGCTCTCAACTTTAAACATGGAACTTTAGTTATGAACTTGTGATGGTAGTTGTACTGTATATATTGTTTATAATATTGTATTCATTATACGCTAAATAAATAAATAAATTACTGTTAATGAAATGATAACGAGTAGGACTAGCCTAATATAGCCTAGGCCTATATATATTTTGAGAACAATAATAAAATACTGTAAAGCAAACTGTAAGTGTTGTTCATGATAAAACACTCATTTCAAATCCAATTTAGTCAGTCTAGTAGTTTGGTTGGTTGGTTGGTTGGTTCCTCAGTTTAGGGGCTGCGACAACGCGGTCATGTAGCCCCGTGTACTTTGGGTGTCTGTCTGATAACCGGTGTTAATTGTGATGGCTGTATTAGTGTGTGTTAGGCCTATCTGTTTTCAATTCAAGTGAGGACTACAGACATTGAATTTTTTCAAGCAATTCCTACTTTTGCAGCCAAACGCCACTGTCAATGACTAATAGGTCAGAACGTGATTACCAGATGCCACCGCAGTCGGCTCCTGGCGACGAACGTCGGAACTTAAGAGCGTTTGTCGAATGTTTAACCCACATATAATTGAGCTTCACACAAGTGTAATTAGTGGAAGTTTGAACAAGATACTGTTGAATGGGACTTGGAATTGCAATGAATTCCTGACGCTCTAAAGTTACATTATTTTTATCTTTAAAATCATAAAACGGTTTTCATAATAATGATAATAATAGACTATTAATAATAATAAATATGTAATCAAGCCTCCTCATTAAAGGCCAAGAATAACTGGGTAATATAAATTAAAAATGACCTTCAGAAAGTCAAGGTAACAGACGAAATTTTATGGGACAGGCTTAGATTCAGATTGTTGGTGAACAAACTTCACTTTGCTGCAGAAAGGAAGAAAGATCATAGTGAGAATGAAGAGATTTTGGGAAGAGAAGAAAGCTAATGCAAATTCATCAGTGAAAAATAATACTAATAGGCCTAGGCCTAATGTTATTAGTTTACATCGCTTTTAACGACTGGGACTTTTAGAGACCAGGGTGCCAGAATCTTTCCCCGAAGGGGACCTTTAACGTGCCAGTATATCTACTGACACGATCCCCTCATATTTGTGCACCCTCAAATATCAACAGACTTCGCTAGGATTCGATCCTGCAACATTTGACACAGGAGGAGACAACTCTACCGCTGAGTCACGCAGCCAGTCAAAAACGGTTTTCAGAAAACGTTTAATTGCTAACGATTTGTTAAAAAACGAGTTTCCGTTTATTTATTAAAATGAAATTATTAAACGTTTCTCAAGAAAGGGTTTATCTAATTAAAAGTTTTATGAAACACGGTTGGTAAGAAAACTGTTAAACGTTTAAGGAGCTCTTGCTATGATATTAGGACTTGCGGCTTGAATAATTAGCCTAACCTACACTTTTATTGCGAGCAACACACGGTGCTTGTACAGGACCAATGTTCACGTGAGCTATGTGCTCTTTAGCATACAGTATATACAAGGATGTAATGTAGGCTACTTACTGAATAACAAATCACCTCTAGATTA
The DNA here is from genome assembly GCA_946902985.2 of Meconema thalassinum. Classification (NCBI taxonomy): domain Eukaryota; kingdom Metazoa; phylum Arthropoda; class Insecta; order Orthoptera; family Tettigoniidae; genus Meconema; species Meconema thalassinum. The sequence continues at coordinate 673,835,654 of OX336388.2, forward strand.
CAGCCTTGCTGACGGGCACGCACTTGTGCACATGAGGTCAATGAACCAGGGAATAAAACAACAGATATGACCAATACTATTGTTTGCACTCATTTGAAACTGCAGAAAAAATAGGCAATATGGAACAGAATATGTCTTTTAACTTAGCTGCAAGTTTCTGTACGTAGGCATCAGGATTTCCAACGCCAGTAGCTTCTCTCCAAATGTTTTTTTTTTTTTGATAAACGATATTGGTGGTAAAGTAAGAGAATAACCAGGAAAATGATGCGTGTGACTCGAAGGGATATTATAGAGGCTAGGGAAAAATATTGTAATTTGTTGTATCTTGGCTCACGTCTTGTAAAAACAATTTATTATTGGTAACACTTTGTGGCATACTGATGTTTCTGGTCTAAAGTGCTGTTTGAAAACATATTGTTGCCATCGTTTTATTTAGGAACGTCGTATTTGTGGAATATGTCTGATAACCTGTGTTAATGTTTGAACAATTGATGGTCTATTGTAACTTTTAGTCGGTCAACGCAAAATAATTCCAATTGCTGGAATATATAATTTGAGTTATTTTGTATTGACCTAATGAAAGTTACAATATCAAGTGTAAATAAGGTTACACTGGAAAATGGATTCAAAGTTATCTTTACTGTGTTAAGGAAAACGTGCGTGTAAGCAGGATTGAGGAGAGATGGCCGTAAGTTAGATACCATCTCTGCATTTACCTGGAAACGAAGTGGTAAATCTCGGAAAACCACTCTCTTGACTCAGACCATGTTAACAGTGGCTCACTCGTGTGTTTGGGAGTTGCGGTGCCAACTCTGTTTCTCAGTGAAGAACATAGGAGTCGCCTTGACCATCATCGCAGTTTTCCTACGGCTAGGATGGTATTAAAATTCTCATGTTGTCTTTCATCCACGAACTCTCGTCGACTGTACTGAAAGTGCCTACCATGGCCATTAGCAGGATAATTTCTAGGAGGGAGCAAATATCTTCTGGGAAGCAGAGTGGGGTATACAAAGATATTCATAGATCTAGACAGATTTACATATACATTCTTAATAATAGGTAGGGGTGGTGATTTTTCGCAAATGCGATAAAGCGCGAAATGTTCATTAAGGCGTGTACTCTTGCATTTTCACTTTGCACGAGAAAGCGATAAAATGCGAAATTGACTCAAAATGCGAAAATTATACCAAAACGCTACATGGATGCGAATTCCACGATTTTTTCAAATATAACGTTGTTTGTTCTTTCTATTCTTATGGAAACTTCAAGTGAGGAGTTTGTACACCCTTAAAATGTTTATGACAGCTTGGCCATTGGTCTGGAATGCGGAAAGTAATTCCTCCTCCACGTCGTTGCGCGTCCGTCGCTTTCATTCCCTTCGCGTAGGTCAAGACAACAAGTGCTAAGATGATGGGACGAACATTTCTATAAAACAGCTATAAGATTTCATGACTTTCATGCTCTTGCCCACTGTAGCTGATGTTTAAACAAGACTTGAGTTGATTTTGTGTATTTACGCTGTATTATTCTGGTTTTGCATTAATATAAATTCCTATTTTTTTCTGTGAAATACTTTAGCCTTTAAGAATTTTCTTCAACATAATTCAAGTAAAATAAACACACAATTATAGTACTTCATGCATTCTTATCTCGCTATTAAACTTTTACACATATGATTTAAATTTTACATTAATGCCATTTCAAAAGACATTGCTCATTTATCAGATTTAACACAAATTGTATGTTTTTTTTCTTCAAAATGCTACAAAATGATAAATTGCAAATGCATAAAATCTATAAAATACTAAAAAAATCTAATCAATCTGCTACAGTTCTGATTTCAAAAATGCCAAAAATTACCACCCCTAATAATAGGGTATAGGGGAAAGTCGTGAGACATGGCGCACTGTTTTTAAAACTTTCTTGGAGACTACAACTTACCTTAAAAAATAAGATGACATTCTGGAAACTTTGTGGTCACACTATTTATAAATAAAAACTTACAGTTTTATACACCTTTGTATCTGATCTAAGAAGAATACAATTTTAAGAAAGATACATTTTTCTTCATCTCTCACACTGGGATGGGTTAGATGACGAATTGTGAGAGGGAGATTATTAATGTGAAAACACCCACTGATACTCGACTTTCTCAACTTAAAGCGTGTTTTTCCTTTTTCTTCTGAATTCGCCTACATTATTATTTTTTATTATTGATTAAATCGGTACAAATACAGTCTACACATTTTACAAAATTCAGAAAAACTGTATACGTTTTATGAATTTCCTTACACTTCCTACTCATTGTTTAACCTGTAAATTTACAATAATTATTAAGTCATATTGTTACAATATGATAAGGACAGGTCGAAATAGGGTATCAAATTCATACAGAGCGGGAAGAGATATCACATATGCCACTAAAAGGTGCAAACTTGTGTGTGGCATACATAGGCTATCATTGATTACTATTGATAAAATTTGTATAATGGCTTAGTCGAATAACACGTTCTATGTAAATGATGTAGGCTATGCACTAAAAATAATGAATAAGAATGAAAATTGAATTTGCGCTTTTATAAACTTGTAGGCTCAAGTAATTATATTTTAATTTTGTTTTCTCTGAGAAAATGTTTGATATGCATCTTCAGGTTTGCATGATTTCCTTTAAATTCTTTTGATTTAATTGGGAGAATGTTATATAATTTTGGTGAGAAATACAGAAAGTTACGTTTAGCTATACTTAACTTAGGATGATATAAAATAGATTATCTGTAATACTTCTGGTTTCATACCCGTAACTTACAACTTGAATTAATTCTATTTCTATATTAAAAATGTATTTATATATTTCAAAAGCATACAATTGTTTAATGTTGAAGACACTTGTCTCAGCAAACAGTCTCATAGTCGGATATAATATATCGTTCTTCAACATTATTCGCAGCATGAGATTTTGCACTATCTGAACATATTTTAGTACATTTTCATAGGCATCTCCCCTGGCAAGAATACCATATGTAAGAACTGACTGGACTAGACCAGGGTAGATGTCTCTTATCAATTTGTAATTGACAATATGTTTTGAGTTGTGAAATATATATATTGTTCTTCTTATTTTACTTGTACGGTGTTTGCATTGGCTTTTCCATTTCATGTCACTATCTGTAAATAATCCCAGATATTTAACTGTATGCCTATCCATTTTAGCTATTTTAGGACAGTCACCGTTCTGATTACAGTTCAAAGAACGTATGTATTTTTAGTTCATCAAAATCATCTTCGACTGCTTTCAAACTGATTCTTAAGAACTGTCATTTATTTATATTTAAAAATAGTTCGTAACCATTTTAACATTTTCAATGCAGCAGATGCCATTTGTTTTATATTTCCCCATGTTCTACCTTCAACACGAACTACCGTATCATCTGCGTATGATATGACATTGACATTTTCAATTCCATGTATAGATGATTCTATATCATTGATAAAAATAAAAAATAATAATGGACCCAGTACAGTGCCTTGTGGTATTCCTCTTTTCACTCTTAGCGGTGAACACATTTCGATGACCTCGTGGTATGTTGTTGTTTGAGTTGTTTGAGTCTTCAGTCTTTTGACTGGTGTGATGCAGCGCTCCATGCCTCCCTGTCCTGAGCTAATCGATTCATCTCTACATAGCTACCACACCCTACATCTGAGGCAATCTGTTTAATATATTCTAACCTTGGTCTACCCCTACAGTTCTTGTCCTCGACCTTCCTTCCATAACTAAGCTTGCTATTCCTGGGTATCATAGTATGTTTCCTACCAACCTATCTCTTCTCTTCATAGCAGTCGCCAGAAACATCTCTCCTCTCCCACTAGTCTTAATACCTATTCGTTTGTAACCCTATCTACCCATCTGATCTTCATCATTGTCCTGTAACACCACATTTCGAACGCTTCAATTCTCCTCTTTTCTGCTGCACCAATAGTCCAGGTTTCACTTCCATAGAGTGCCACGCTCCAGACAAAGGCTTTCAAAAATGACTTCCTAATACCTAAATCTATATTCGATGTCAACAGATTCCTTTTCTGTAGAAATGCTTTCCTTGCCTGAGCTAATCTACTATTTATATCCTCTTTGCTTCGTCCATCACTGGTTATTTTGCTTCCTAAGTAACAGAAGTCTCCTACTTCCTTTAGTTTTTCACCTGCCAATTTGATATCTATAGAGGTGTCTGATTTATGTCGGCTGCATTCCAATATTTTTGTTTTACATTTTTTAATCTTCATCATGATTTTTTTCCACAAGACGGAGTCCATACCATTCAAAAACTCATTCAAATCGTCAGGCGTGTTGGCCAAGATGACTATGTCATCGGCAAATCTCAGAGTTGGAATTATTTCTCCTTGAGCTTCACTCCCACTTTAAATTTTTCTCCATTTTCCTTAATTGCTTGTTCAATGTAAAGATTGAAAAGTATGGGTGATGAGTTGCAGCCTTGCCTTACACCTTTCTGAATACCAGCTTCTCTCTCATACCCTTCAGCTTGAATGACTGCTGTCTGGTTTCTGTATAGATTGTAGATCACCCTCCTATCCCTGTACTTTATTCCAATCGTTTTCAAAATTTCAAACAATTTAGTCCAATCAACGTTATCAAAAGCCTTTTCTAAGTCTACAAATGCCATGAACGTTCTCTTATCTTTCCTTATTCTACCTTCCAAAATCAGCCTAAGACTTAGTACAGCTTCCCTTGTTCCCACATTTCTCCAGAAACCAAACTGGTCTTCACCCAACTCCGTTTCTATCTGGATTTGCATCCTCTTGTAAATTATTCTAGACAGGATCTTTGAAGCATGAGTAATTAAGCTGATTGTACGGTAATCTTCACATATGTCAGCTCCCACTTTCTTCGGTATAGGGATGATAACATTCTTCTTGAAATCAGAGGGTACCTCACCTGTCTCATAAATCCTACACACCAAGTGATATAACCTGATCAGACCTTCATCTCCTATGCAGCGTATCAACTAAATCGGTATATCATCTATGCCTGGTGCTTTGTTCCTTTCTTAAGTGTTCCAATGATCTGTCTAATTATGACCTCAAAATTAAGTCTCCTTTCGCATCCTCATCAATTTCTTCTTCCCTTTCCATTACATGATTCTCAATCTCTTTTCCCTTATATAATTACTCTATGTAAGCTTTCCATCTCTCAACCTTTTCTTCCCTATCTGCTAGAGGCTTTCCATTTGTGTCCTTAATATTACAGCACTTAGTCTTCTTTTCCCAGAAAGTATTCTTAATCCTTCGATAAGCTGTGTCTACCTTTCCTAATTTCAGACAATTTTCTATACCTGCACATTTCTCTTTCAACCATTCTTCTTTCGCTTCAGTGCACTTCTTGTTAACCTCATTTCTCAGACGACTGTATTCTGCTTCCCCCTTTTCATCTCTTACATTCTTGTGTTTCCACCTTTCATCCATCAATTCTAGTATATCCTCGTGGTATAACGGCTAGTATTCTTGATGTCACTCCGGAGGTCCAGGTTTGATTCCCGGCTTCGTCAGGAGTCTTAGAAACTGAAATGAGGGATTGAGCGGGGTGCACTCTGCCTCGTAAGAGCAATTGAGTAGCTATCTGAAAATGAGGTAGCGCTCCGGCCCTTGAAACCAAGGTAAAAGGCCGCAGGTACCTAACGCACTGACGACGCGTCAACTATCCCCAACCGGTGGGAGAGATGGCGCACCTACCTAATCATTCGGAAAATGGTTAACGGCATTCGAAACTGTGCTGGTGAAGGGAAAACTTACCCAATGTAATGCTAAAGAAATACCAGGGTGATCAATGGGCTATTCGAAGAAAAGATACAATTTTCGCACTCACCAACTCCCTTTTTTTAATGAAGACCACATCTCAGAAGGAAAGTATGTAGACTAACAAAACACCCTACAAAACTACAGGTACAACTCTCCTTCAGTGACGTTTCCACTCACCAACCTTTAAATGACCTACCCCCACCACAGTTGTCTTGGCAGGGGTTGCGCCATCTCTCACGACTTGACCCTAAGTTAGATTTAACGAAAAATGACTTTTTATTGTTAAAGGCTTGAGTCATATAGACCAGCAACTAATGTGTTCATTCACAGGAATTGCCAAATCCAGTGGCATAAAATGTCCCATCTTAATTACCTACATTTGCATTCCCCATTCATTATTTTCAATCTATTTCTATGTAGTCTAGGCCTACTTAAAATTTTACATATTGCACGAATGTGGATTCATTTGCTAATTCGTTATGCAAGAATTGGTTAATGTCTGTGTTGTTCTTGACTATGTTAAACAGTAATTGAAACTTAATTGAAACTTAATTTTCTTATCCAAATTTTCCAACAAAGATTTTTGTGTAAATATCATAAAAAAGAATATTCCATTTTAATTTGGGCACTTTTAATCTAGGATAATTTCTTCCCTTAATTAAAATACTCTCATACAATTCTACGTATTTTTCTATTTTTTTTTTAATATCACATGTTTTGTTTATGATAGTTCATGTGTGGCTTCGTAGGCCTGGATATTAAAATTGAAAATAAACATTTTTCTAGTGATATTTTTTCGTACAAAGAACTATTTAACCACAAATTTAAGCTATGAAGTAACTGATGACTTTCCAGATTTGGGAAGCACTCGGTTTTATTGTGTAGCATTCCCTGATACCCTTAATATCCTCCATACTAAATAGCCATATATTGCTGTAAGTTAATAGCCCGTACTGCAGTTTGCCTGTAGTGAAGCTCCAGCGTCGAACAATATGGCTGTTGAATACTTGGCAGACTCCCGTGCATCTGTAATCGCTTATGAATGGCATTTTATCGCCTTGATCTTTACACTGTTGCTTTACATAATGAGCCTCCTGTATCGAGCTTGTATCGTTAGTTGAATACTACACATAAGCCTACAATTATAATACTACTTCTGACAGCCTACCTATTAGAGGCAAGGATTTTCACACAGAGTACACGAACAGTTTTGCTGATATTCGTGCAGCTGAGCATGGCCACTTAGAAGAGCAAATGTCCCTGAATGTTATTCGCATTGTACAGGGAAGGCACAATCCCCATCACCTTCAAGCTCCCAATGAAGGAATATTGATTTCTGGTCAAAGGAAAACCCTTATTTTCATAAGGAGGTTGAGAACAACAATCCACATGTGATAGGCTGACATCATTACACAAATTTACGTCCTATATTTTGTGGTAGAATTGTTAACCAACATCAATATCTTGGTACTTTACGGGACTAGTTAATACCTCTTTGTAAACTCGAAGAGTCAAGGAAGAATGCTGGTATCAGCAAGGGGGAGCGTCTCATTTACCGTTTTGGTTCGAGAATATCTTCAGAGCTCTGGATTGGCCATGGATCGCCTGCATTGTCAGCTAGTCTTGACGGGTCGCCTCGAAGCCCTGACGTAAAAAATGTGAAAATTAGCTCTTAGGGGTTTACCAAGAATATTGTTACAGAGCAACGTTGAGCCACGGTTAATGAATTGAAGGAACTTGTGAGACTTGTTTTAGGATGGGATACTCCAGCAATGCCGAAAAATGTCCTACAGGACCAGGCGACGGATTAACTTGTGTTATGACCACGATGGATCGCATACCGATAAATTAGATACTTGGACATAAGAATAAAATCGTACATCAATAGTTTGTGGGCTATAATTACAGTTATATTTTACGTTTTATAGATTTTATATTTCATACTTTTAGGGTGGTGTGACGATACTTGTGCCCCATGTAGGTCAATAATGATTTCAAGAAGTTCTTTTATTGGAAAATTGAATTATTCTTCGAATTTGTTTAAACGAAAACAAGAATCTTTCTTCCTTTCTGCAGGTAGCAACATACGAAAATGCCCGAACTAGATCAAATTGCTCTCCATAGAAATAGTGAGCACAAGAAATAAAATTAAAATAGTACACTACAAGGTTTAAACTCATGTTACTCACGTTTAATGAAGACTGTGGACCGTGCATTCGGGCAGTGGAGAGGGAGCACCTTCTTTGCTGTGACAAAGGTAATGACTTAGCAGTGATGGAGGCAAAAGTTCATCAAGAAGGATAAAGGGCATACGTGGACAGAGTGAGGACCACGTTGCTCAGTATCAGCCAGTTGTGCATGCCTACACTATTAGATTGGTAGTGAGAAACAAGTAGCCCCGAGTCAGCCAGTTGAGCATGCCTACGCTGTTATATTGGTAGTGAAAGCCACGTAGCCCCGAGTCAGCCAGTTGTACATGCCTACACTGTTATATTGGTAGTGAGAGCCACGTAGCCCCGAGTCAGCCAGTTGTGCATGCCTACACTGTTATATTGGTAGTGAAAGCCACGAAGTCCCGAGTCAGCCAGTTGTGCATGCCTACACTATTATATTGGTAGTAAGAGCCACGTTGCTCAGTATCAGACAGTTGTGCATGCCTACACCATTATATTGGTAGCGAGAGCCACGTTACTCAGTATCAGCCACTTGTGCATGCCTACACTATTATATTGGTAGTGAGACCACGTTGCTCAGTATCAGCCAGTTGTGCATGCCTACACTATTATATTGGTAGTGAGAGCCACGTTGATCGGTATCAGCCAGTTGTGCATGCCTACACTGTTATATTTGTAGTGAGAGCCACATAGCCCAAGTCAGCCAGTAGAGCAGGCGCACACTATTATATTGGTAGTGAGAGCCACGTTGCTCCGAGTCAGCCAGTTGTACCTACACTATTATATTGGTAGTGAGAGCCACGATGCTCAGTATCAGCCAGTTGTGCATGCCTACACTATTATATTGGTAGTGAGAGCCACGTAGCCCCAAATCAGCCAGTTGTGCATGCCTGCACTATTATATTGATAGTGAGAGCCAAGTTGCTCACTATCAGCCAGTTGTGCATGCCTACACTATTATATTGGTAGTGAAAGCCACGTAGACCAAGTCAGCCAGTTGTGCATGAGCACACTATTATATTGGTAGTGAGAGCCACGTAGCCCCGAGTCAGCCAGTTGTGCATGCCTACACTATTATATTGGTAGTGAGAGTCGCGTTGCTCAGTATCAGCCAGTTGCGCATGCCTACACTATTATATTGGTAGTGAGAGCCACGTAGCCCCGAGTCAGCCAGTTGTGCATGCCTACACTATTATATTGGTAGTGAGAGCCACGATGCTCAGTATCAGCCAGTTGTGCACGCCTTCACTATTATATTGGTAGTGAGAGCCACGTAACCCTGAGTCAGCCAGTTGTGCATGCCTACACGATTATATTGGTAGTGAGAGCCACGATGCTCAGTATCAGCCAGTTGTGCATGCCTACACTATTATATCGGTAGTGAGAGCAACGATGCTCAGTATCAGCCAGTTGTGCATGCCTACATTATTATGTTGGTAGTAAGAGCAACGATGCTCAGTATCAGCCAGTTGTGCATGCCTACACTATTATATTGGTAGTGAGAGCCACGTTACTCAGTAACAACCAGTTGTGCATGCCTACACTATTATATTGTTAGTGAGAGCCACGTTGCTCAGTATCAGCCAGTTGTGCATGCCTACACTGTTATATTGGTAGTGAGAGTCACGTTGCCCCGAGTCAGCCAGTTGTGCATGCCTACGCTATTATATTGGTAGTGAGAGCCACGTAGCCCCGAGTCAGCCAGTTGTGCATGCCTACACTATTATACGGGTAGTGAGAGCCACGATGCTCAGTATCAGCCAGTTGTGCATGCCTACACTATTATATTGGTAGTGAGAGCCATGTTGCTCAGTATCAGCCAGTTGTGCATGCCTACACTATGATATTGGTAGTGAGAGCCACGTTGTCCCGAGTCAGCCAGTTGTGCATGCCTACACTATTATATTGGTAGTGAGAGTCACGTAGCCCCGATTCAGCCAGTTGTGCATGCATACACTATTATATTGGTAGTGAGAGCCACGTTGCTCAGTATCAGCCAGTTGTGCATACCTACACTAATATATTAGTAGTGAGGGCCACGTTGCCCCGAGTCAGCCAGTTGTGCATTTCTACACTATTATATTGGTAGTGAGAGCCACGTTGCCCCGAGTTAGCCAGTTGTGCCTACACTATTATATTGGTAGTGAGAGCCACGTTGCTCAGTATCAGCCAGTTGAGCATGCCTACACTATTATATTGGTAGTGAGAGCCACGTAGCCCCGAGTCAGCCAGTTGTGCATGCCTACACTATTATATTGGTAGTGAGAGCCACGTAGCCCCGATTCAGCCAGTTGTGCATGCCTACAGTATTGTATTGGTAGTGTACCCATGTGATTAATTCTCATGGAAAGCATGCTTCTGCCTCCAGCCAGCATCAGTCCTCAGGCGTGTACCGTTCACCCCCTGAACAGTTGCATATTTTTGATCTGAGACTAAAAGGTATCAACTCTACAATAGTAAAGCACAACTCTATTCTAAATTCTAAATCATGGCTTCAAACAAACAAAAACACAATCCCAACAATATAACACAAAACAATGCAAAATTATTCCTTCAATCCACTAACATTCGCACTTTATCCTTGCAAATCCAAATGATTATTCATTCATTTACCATGAGATTAACATCAAATTCATTCTTAAGTGTGCTGATGCACATGTATATTACACATAACTGTACTTACAATCTTATGTCACTTGTTGTGACCCCTTTAATTTCACAATCTTAATTGTTTACTCTCAACACATCCTAATTTACATTATGCGTACAATTATGTTCTGTATCTCTCTTCCCACCAAAATGCTTTACCATGCATTAACCAATTGATGGGTTGCACATCAAATTTACTTGCATCCCCACTGTTACTAGTAATCATACCCCTTTCTGCAGTTCCCTTTCTGCAGTTCCACTGTATGCCGTTGTGAGTTCAATTTCAAAGATTCCGTTACCGCTGTGTCGGATGGTATATTATGCTACCCTTGCGTGGGCATAGCCTATGGCATCTAGTGTCCGCCTTCGGAACGAAGTGACAATGTCAGTATAAAAATGCAACATTCAACAACTCATAAGTTTGCCAAGTATTAAGTTATCAGAACGATCCTTAATTATCAATGTGTTTCAAACCACACAAATTCATTTTACAATACATAATGATTCTTTTATCACAAACAGGGTTTCAAAGTCTTTCCACTCTAAATGTCACGCTCCAAGGGTCGTTTAACATCTCTCCCTCGGTTCTTCTTGTATACAATGGGACTGAGTCGGGCGGTAACAAAACACGTGCTCCGTCCCTTCCTATATTCCCTCTCTCTTTATCTCCAAGCAGTAACTTGTGGCTTTAAATACAATAGTGCAGTCTCACTGACCTACACATCCCATATGATTTAACTAAACTGTATGCAAGATAGGGTATGGACTTGTGTAATCATTTATTCCTAACCTTAGGATATTAATAACTGGCCTCAACAGGTCCATTTACATTATATGAAGGAACGAGATTCATCATTCACCGGTCGAATTGGCTAGCTGGCATCTTATTAAATGTCACGGTCAGGCACACCCTGCCGCCAAAATTCACTCCCAGGAGCTGAATTTATTCAATAGCTAGTTCTCGGTCGATATCAGGTGTCATGCTGAGGTTTCCATTGTTATCCTCCCATACACCACTGGATTCGAACCCGGAACATTTCATATCAATCCACAGAGCTAGGGTCAATCACTAATTACGCTCTGGCAATAATACATATCTCTGTACGCCCTAGGCTATACGAGATTTCACACGTCGAATAGATTACCTGGCTCCCGTGACCATGGTGATATGATCCCGTCCTTTAATTAGTGAGATAAATCTATCAATTACCCTTACAAGCTTATTCACAAGCTGCAAATTCAATTCTCTATTAAACCCTTCCATTTCCTAGATTCTTGCATATTTATTTCCATTATCATAATATACTCTGATATTAAATTGCTTTGCTTAGCCCACCACGTATAATATTACTGCTTGGATAGAAAAATATTCCAATTAGAATATATATTTTGCTTACAACCATTTTTCCCTGATGTGTATTCTTTTATTCTTATTATTATTATTATTACTGACGTACATTACCATAACCGACACAACGTAACCATTTTTAATAACCGAACATCCGTGTTCGTTACGTTAAGTTTCTATATAACTGAATTGCCATTTTTACATTAGTGGTAACGATTTATCCACTCAATGATGTACAAAGACATCTCAACTTGACTAAAATCAACACAACATTAATATCTTGAGGTTCTACCTCCTAAAATTGACTCTTATTGGCATATCCTATAAATTTTGAAATGACTCAACTCACAGTGGACTCTAATTAATACAAAATCATGGTTTTGGGGTACTCACATTGGTTAATCTGGTGGCTCCAACCACGCATTTCCTCCAGTAATGCCTGCCATCATTTGCAAATTAGCATGGCATTCTTACACTTTCCACATGCATTTTACATTACTTTTGCCTTACAAAACACACGGCACATTGCTTTTCCATGTTGAAGCTGTTGCTTCCTTATTCACACAACACGTTATATCATTCATTACACTATTAATTTTACATATATTTAAATGATCATCACTACAATCACACGATCACTATGTACATTTATTAATGGTTGACCTTTCCTTGCAGAATATCAGAAGATCTCTCCTCCATTTCTGCCCCGCATCTCGTTTGAAAGTCTCGATTCTATGCCTAAGGATTCCTAGCGGTCCCCCAATCTGTCTATCAATTTCTATCCTTAGATACATTTCCTGATATCGCATAACTATGCTTGCACATCGTCATGATCACTAATTACAGTGGTATTCCTGCGAAATTTCACCAATCGCATAACAAAGTTTATATCTGCGCAATTCAACATCCTATGATATGTCTAACCAATAGTTTACATACTGCGCTCAACCATTGTACATTGTACTTGTACAAATTACCACTTTCAATTGTCCTACCTTGTATATCACACGGTACATTTCCTGCGTGCTCGATAGTAGTCCCTCGTAATGCCGACTATAAACGTATGGCACGACTGTCCTTAATAAGTTGTATTATTAAATGCCTTACTGCATGGCTCTTCATGTCGAAGTCCGAGCACTCCTTTCTGTACCCGGTGACGTGCACTTCGCACTAGACTGCGGTTCAACTGACTACATTAATCGTTATTAATTCATGCCTTAATGCATGATTATTATGTTGCTGCACTTAAACTGTTAAAGTCCGCGCGCCCCCTTTCTGAACTCGGGTGACGTGCTCTCTGCGCTCAAGTATAGTTCAACTGACTGCGACTGTCCTTCCTCCAGCCCTTATATCCGTTTGGAGAGAAAAAGTAGACCGAAAATTTCCTTGCAGCGTCCTTTTCTCTCTCTCAGTACGTTTCTGGTCTTGAAATAACGTTTTTATGGTTCCTTTTTCCACGCTGATCACAGATCCGTATGTGTGCTCGAGGATCGATCGGCCAATTAATTAATATTAATTGCCTTTGCCAGCGCTTCCCCACGCGGCGTCATTGGTAAATCCTCGAAGACATGGTCAGATCTTGTCGCTAACCTCAGTTCTACTGTGTTACTGCGCGTTCCATTAAATCTGCGTCGATTTCAATGTTTAATGGCTTGATAATTAGCCTCCCGGCCATACATTCACATAGGTGCAAACCTCATGTCACTGAGTAATTCCAATCACGAGTAATCATTAAATTACGCTGGTATCTTCTCATCCCCCTGGCCTCTCTATTCTGTAACGGGGAATAACTTGACCATATATTACGCTCCTGACCTGCTCCAGACGGCATAAGTAGGTCACAGTGAGCGACACGGCTCCAAGAAACCACGCCTACATTCTTGAGTCATTTAACAACTGTCAAACGCTCCAAATTTCTGCACTCAGTCCAGGATTGTATACACCATACAGCCCAATAATGCAGTATTCTGCTATTATACCCTGCATTATATTAACAAATAATGTCAGAATTAGTTCATATCACAACAGCGATTTAATATGTATTTTCTCTAGGGGTTTTTATAGCTTAAACTCCCTCAAAGGATCTCGTGTTCGTTCCTTGCTGGAATCGCTACTCTGAGCTCATCTATCTCAGAGATCCACGTTCGAAACCAGTCAGCCTAACACCGTTGGGTTCAGTAGTGAGAGCCACAATGCTCAGTATCAGCCAGTTGTGCATGCCTACACTATTATATTGGTAGTGAGAGCCACGTTGCCCCATGTCAGCCAGTTGTGCATGCCTACACTATTATATTGGATTGGGAGCCACGTTGCTCAGTACCAGCCAGTTGTGCATGCCTGCTCTATTATAATGGTAGTGAGAGCCACGTTGCCCCAAGTCAGCCAGTTGTACATGCCTACACTATTATATTGGTAGTGAGGGCCACGTTGCTCAGTATCAGCCAGTCGTGCATGCCTACACTATTATATTGGTAGTGAGAGCCACGTCGATCAGTATCAGCCAGCTGTGCATGCCTACACTATTATATTGGTAGTGAGAGTCACGTAGCCCCGAGTCAGCCAGTTGTGCATGCCTACACTATGCTATTGGTAGTGAGAGTCACGTAGCCCCGAGTCAGCCAGTTGTGCATGCATACACTATTATATTGGAAGTGAGAGCCCCGTTGCTCAGTATCAGCCAGTTGTGCATACCTACATTATTATATTAGTAGTGAGGGCCACGTTGCCCCGAGTCAGCCAGTTGTGCATGCCTACAGTGTTATATTGGTAGTGAGAGCCTCGTAGCCCCGAGTCAGCCAGTTGTGCATGCCTACACTATTTTATTGGTAGTGAGAGCCACGTAGCCCCGAGTCAGACAATTGTGCATGCCTCACTATTATATTAGTAGTGAGTGCCACGTAGCCCCGAGTCGGCCAATGGTGCATGCCTACACTGTTATATTGGTAGTGAGAGCCACGTAGCCCCAAGTCAGCCAGTTGTGTATGCCTACACTATTATATAGATAGTGAGAACCACGTTGTCCCGAGTCAGCCAGTTGTGCATGCCTACACTGTTATATTGGTAATGAGAGCCACGTTGCCCCGAGTCAGCCGGTTGTGAATACCTACACTATTATATTGGTAGTGAGAGCCACGTTGCTCAGTATCAGCCAGTTGCGCATGCCTACACTATTATATACGTAGTGAGAGCCACGTTGCCCCGAGTCAGCTAGTTGTGAATGCCTACACTATTATACTGGTAGTGAGAGTCACGTTGCCCCGAGTCAGCCAGTTGTGTATGCCTACACTATTATATAGGTAGTGAGAACCACGTTGTCCCGAGTCAGCCAGTTGTGCATGCCTACACTGTTATATTGGTAATGAGAGCCACGTTGCCCCGAGTCAGCCGGTTGTGAATACCTACACTATTATATTGGTAGTGAGAGCCACGTTGCTCAGTATCAGCCAGTTGTGCATGCCTACACTATTATATTGGTAGTGAGAGCCACGTTGATCAGTATCAGCCAGTTGTGCATGCCTACACTATTATATTGGTAGTAAGAGCCACGTAGCTCCGAGTCAGCCATTTGTGCATGCCTACACTTTTATATTGGTAGTGAGAGCTTCGTAGCCCCGAGTCAGCCAGTTGTGCATGCCTACACTATTATATTGGTAGTGAGAGTCACGTAGCCCCGAGTCAGTCAGTTGTTCATGCCTACACTATGCTATTGGTACTGAGAGTCACGTAGCCCCGAGTCAGCCAGTTGTGCATGCATAAACTATTATATTGGTAGTGAGAGCCCCGTTGCTCAGTATCAGCCAGTTGTGCATACCTACACTATTATATTAGTAGTGAGGGCCACGTTGCCCCGAGTCAGCCAGTTGTGCATGCCTACACTATTATATTGGTAGTGAGAGCCATGTAGCCCCGAGTCAGCCAGTTGTGCATGCCTACACTATTTTATTGGTAGTGAGAGCCACGTAGCCCCGAGTCAGCCAATTGTGCATGCCTACACTTTTATATTGGTAGTGAGAGCTTCGTAGCCCCGAGTCAGCCAATTGTGCATGCCTACACTATTATATTGGTAGTGAGAGCCACGTAGCCTCGAGTCAGCCAATTGTGCATGCCTACACTGTTGTATTGGTAGTGAGAGCCACGTAGCCCCGAGTCAGCCAGTTGTGCATGCCTACACTATTTTATTGGTAGTGAGAGCCACGTAGCCCCGAGTCACCCAATTGTGCATGCCTACAATATTATATTGGTAGTGGGAGCCACGTTGTCCCGAGTCAGCCAGTTGTGCATGCCTACACTATTATATTGGTAGTGAGGGCCACGTAGCCCCGAGTCAGCCAGTTGTGCAGCCTACACTGATATATTGGTAGTGAGAGCCACGTTGCCCCGATTCAGGCAGTTGTGCATGCCTACACTAGTATATTGGTAGTGAGAGCCGCATTGCTCAGTATCAGCCAGTTGTGCATGCCTACACTATTATATTGGTAGTGAGAGCCACGTTGCCCCAAGTCAGCTAGTTGTGCATGCCTACACTATTACATTGGTAGTGGGAGCCACGTTGCTCAGTATCGGCCAGTAGTGCATGCCTGCTCTATTATATTGGTAGTGAGAGCCACGTTGCCCCAAGTCAGCCAGTTGTGCATGCCTACACTATTATATTGGTAGTGAGGGCCACGTTGCTCAGTATCAGCCAGTCGTATATGCCTACACTATTATATTGGTGGTGAGAGTCACGTTGCCCCAAGGCAGCCAGTTGTGCATGCCTGCTCTATTATATTGGTAGTGAGAGTCACGTTACCTCAAGTCAGCCAGTTGTGCATGCCTACACTATTATATTGGTAGTGAGAGCCACGTTGCTCCGAGTCAGCCAGTTGTGCATTCCTATTTTATTGGTAGTGAGAGCCACGTTGCTCAGTATCAGCCAGTTGTGCATGCCTGCTCTATTATATTAGTAGTGAGAGCCACGTTGCCCCAAGTCAGCCAGTTGTGCATGCCTACACTATTATATTGGTAGTGAGAGCCACGTTGCTCCGAGCCAGCCAGTTGTGCATGCCTACACTATTATATTGGTAGTGAGAGCCACGTTGCCCCGAGTTAGCCAGTTGTGCATGCCTACAGTATTATATTGGTAGTGAGAGCCACGTAGCCCCAAGTCAGTCAGTTTTGCATGCCTACTCTATTATATTGGTAGTGAGAGCCCCGTTGCTCAGTATCAGCCAGTTGTGCATACCTACACTATTATATTAGTAGTGAGGGCCACGTTGCCCCGAGTCAGCCAGTTGTGCATGCCTACACTATTATATTGGTAGTGAGAGCCACGTAGCCCCGAGTCAGCCAGTTGTGCATGCCTACACTATTATATTGGTAGTGAGAGCCCCGTAGCCCCGAGTCAGCCAGTTTTTCATGCCTACATTATTATATTGGTAGTGAGAGCCACGTTGCCCCGAGTCACCCAGTTGTGCATTCCTACACTATTATATTGGTAGTGAGAGCCACGTTGCTCAGTATCAGCCAGTTGTGCATGCCTGCTCTATTATAATGGTAGTGAGAGCCACGTTGCCCCAAGTCAGCCAGTTGTGCATGCCTACACTATTATATTGGTAGTGAGAGCCACGTTGCCCCGAGTCAGCCAATTGTTCATGCCTTCTCTATGATATTGGTAGTGAGAACCACGTTGCTCAGTATCAGCCAGTTGTGCATGCCTACACTATTATATTGGTAGTGAGAGCCACGTTGCCCCGAGTCAGCCAGTTGTGCATGCCTACACTATTATATTGGTAGTGAGAGCCACGTTGCTCAGTATCAGCCAGTTGTGCATGCCTACACTATTAAATTGGTAGTGAGAGCCACGTAGCCCCGAGTCAGCCAGTTGTGCATGCCTACACTATTTTATTGGTAGTGAGAGCCACGTAGCTCAGTATCAGCCAGTTGTGCGTGCCTACACTATTATATTGGTAGTGAGAGCCACGTAGCGTCGAGTCAGCCAGTTGTGCATGCCTACACTATTATATTGGTAGTGAGAGCCACGTTGCCCCGAGTCAGCCAGTCGTGCAGACCTGCTCTATTACTGTATATTGGTAGTGAGGGAGACCCAGTAGGTTTGTTGGCTGGTATGGAGGCGCTGCGAAGTGCCTGCGGTGAAACACAGATCGAGCACCTGTCCAAATGATCACTGTTATTTGGAGTAATGACGGGTAATCTTGTTATATCCACTCCACCTTCACCGTATAGTTACAGCCCTGTGCTGACACAAGCCGTTTGTGATTAACAAATCAAACATATACATTGTCGCCTTCATAAAAAATCTTTCACTGGTTTTACAGCTAACGAATCATTCGATTTATATTGATCTGGAAGGATATATGGCAATAAAAAAAATAATAGAAATGAAAAGTGATAAAAATGACACATATTAAGCTTCTGTATAACATCATTCTTGTAAATTTAAAATTCATTCAATTAAATTAATGATATAACTTCATATTTGATGCGTGGAACACCCTCGTGAGACAACCCGTATTCCCAGCAGCCCAAGCTGTTGTGCTGCCCGATTGCACCAGAACGGTTCATGCCCATTAACAGTGCGCTTCAACTATTGATAAAATGTCTGAATTATGGAAGACCCTGCCGGCCAAGACCGGCTGGATAGTTTTCGGGTTCAAAATCTCTAATAAGTGTTAAAATACGCAGTGTAGGCTCTACATAAAATCATAATTCAACTACTTTCTACGTTAGGAAGAATATTTATTTTGTGAGTAATTTACATTAGACCGACCAGAGTAGCTACGCGCACTAAGGTGCATTACCAAGTTATCAGGTTATCTCTGGAATTGGAAGATGAGTGGGTTCGAACCCTATCTTCGGTCAGTTCATGCCCGGTTTTATTCATCTTCATTCATTGCATCTCTCTGATCTTCTGACGAGATTGGCATGTATAGGGCATCTGGTCGTTAAACTCACCCACCGCATAGAAAACTCATCTTATTTCATCCCCGACCAATTTATTCGGCAAAAATAAAGAGAAGAAATACAAACGAAAATCAATGATTTGCATAGGCTTAGGTTAGGCTTTTTATAATTTCGCTAACGAAAAATGCACCCGATATTTCAAAAGGATCGAAAGGGTTAGACTAATCAATCGGTTATATATGATTTTGGACTGTGAATTTTGAAAGGTATTGTATCCAAATACTTTTCCCAATTTGACAACTGCTGTTACTGTTTTTTGTTCACCATATTTCTTATCTATTATCTTGCTTCTGCAACTTGTTAATATTATGGCCTCCTGTAATTATCATTGCATTGTCCTTCTTTATTTGTAGCTCTAACTTGTTTATTTATTTGAGACATATTTAGGACGGAAGATTCTATTACAGTCGAGGATCAAATGGCATCGTCGTTTCACAGCAATTAAATGACAAGTCCGTATTTTACTACAGAACGTTAGGTAATTTCTTCATCAAAAGTAAACGTTAATTACTAGGGCTCGGATTTTAGGTGCTAAAAATCGGTGATTTTTTTAAATACCTAAAATATGTGACAATAAAGCAAAAATATGCAATTATAATTTAGATTATTAATGTGAATATAAGCAATATGCAGTATTCACCAATGCAATTTATGGTATGCCTCACTGACTGGTGAAGAATGACAATACACAACGAGATACATCTTCAGGTTGTCCGTCACAAATGACCGACGATTATCGGGAAACACTTCTTCTGAAGGTGCGAAACTGTGGCAATATGTTTCTTGCCCTCGAGGTGTTGTGTAATTTGAGATCGTTGTTCAGCCTTGATTGCTTTCCCACATGGTTGGTAGAACAGAATGCCCCCATCAGAAGTAAAATTATCCTTAAATTCTGCAACATACTGTTGCAGACGATAACTTGTAGTTGCATTTACTTAGGCATCTGCATGTGAGTGCCACTGGTTTCAGATAGGAAGTGGGGGGGGGAGGTCTAGCACGTGCTGCAAATGGCTATGGACAAGGAAATCCCCGGCTTGCACAGTGAGTGGGACGGGGCGACAAGTAAGAAAAACACAGCTGCAAGCTGACATACGCTCTGCATGAAAATTAGATAACTCCAGGTTCTTCCCCGTTGAAGTAACACAGAACAACGATGCAATAAACTGAAATATCTAGCATACTAATTTATGTGCTAATACAGTAAGTGAAAAGCAGGCATTTATGTAATTATAGAAAAAATGTTTAAAGTATTTATTTACATAAAAATATATTTCTTTACCTAAAAATCCGAGCCCTATTAATTACTAGGCCAATACATGGTTTAAGAGATCACTACTTTCAGTCACGTGATGAATTTAAGTATGTGAACGTTGGCGACAACCAAGCATGTCATAAGAAATACAAAACGGGCGAAACCGCAGTCAATATTTTTCAGAACAATACGCGTGATAACATGGTGACTTCGACTTAACAGAATATAGTATTTCTATCCCTCATTATTATTATTATTATTATTATTAATATTATTATTATTATTATTCCCGTTAGTACGGGGTCGGGAATGAGATGTGACGAATATTTATGTGGTGGGTGACTTATTACGACTGAATGCCCATGCCAAGTGAAGGTGAATGATACTCGGCAAGAAGTTGGGAGGAAGCAGCCGTGGCCTATTAGAAGCTACCGTCCCGCATTTGCCTGGAGTTCAATGTGGGAAACCACGTAAAAGAATTTCAAGGGCAGCTGACGGTAGGGTTCAAATCCGTGCATACCAAGTCCGCAGTTGCAAGTCGCAGCAAAAACTGGGACCCTATCCCCGCTGCATGATCGAGTAGTGTATCTCCTATGTACAATTACCGCTAGCTAGCACTGCACTTGCCCATCCCACTCCTCTTACATACTACTGCAGCGTAAAACATTTGCCACGCCTAACGGCACTGGCTTAGACTAGTAATGACTGAGGGAACATGCTACTGTCACGCATCAATGTTCTCAGACAGGGAAGTATTCCGCACGATCCCCGCACGGCTCTACACCCCTCTCCTACCGCTGAGCTCTCAAGATCAAGTGCCGGGACATTACCTGGCACCCGTAAGTCCATGTCTAATCACCACAAGGTCCGTTTGGCCGTCGATAGTGATTCCACTCCACGGACCAAGCGCCAAGGTATACTGCTGCTCTCCAAGACGACGATACACTCGCAGACGTGCCCATCACACTGTGTAATTAGACGAAAATTCTCTTTGTCTGTCAACAGCACATTGAGCCATTGTCGAGACTGCCAGCTCCAATGCGCTGTGAGAGGGGCCCAAAGCCATGTAATCACTCTTTGTTAATCAATATCTCGGGAACCAGTAAAGAATACAGTTTATAGACAAAAGCCAGATACACTGGAAACGCTACGTGAATCTATCAAAACACCGTGAGCAGCCATCACACCGGACACACTGACATCCGTAGTTCAGTCAGCATGGACGTTGTAGTGCCGTTAGGGGTACTGTAGTCACTTTGAACACCCACAATGACTTCAGTGACTTGTGTGATCATTGCCTTCTCTTCAGAAAGCATAACACTACGTTACGGTGCAGTAATTGTAAGTATTTTTCATTTGGTTCCCGAGATATTGATTAATAAAAAGTGATTACATAGTTTTGGACCCCTCTGTATAATTAAATGAAATTGTAAGAGAAATAAAAATTATCACCACATGTTTCAGACTTTTTTGGTTCTTCTTCAGCGAATGTGCATTGAAAACAAAAACATCTATGAAATTTGTAATACAAAAATGAATGATAACATTCTAGCAACATTTTTAGCCTACTTTTCACAGTTTGTAAAAACGAAGAAAAAGTAGACTATGAGATCGATCCGGGCAAATGTGTGTGTGTCTGTTTGTCTGTCTGTGTGAGTCCCCCCCTATCAACTCCTAAACGGCTGCAGCTATCGAAACCAAATTTGGTATGAGTAAAGAGCTATGCCTGTATATCGCAAGGCCATATCTTAAAATGACGTTAGTGCTACCAACTGCTGAAAAATCACAATTGAAAATTAAGGTCTATGTTGGATATCTCGGAAGATCTGCATGGGAATTGTTCCAAAATTGACACATATAGATTATATTACATCAGACTAATATACAGGAGCCCATACATGAGAGTGCTGCCAACGTGATTCTATGCCTGCTGATATGTCCAATCTTTATATCCATGTAACTCCATACTATCTAATGGATTTCAACCAAATTTGGTATGTGATTTTCGCACCAGAGTATATATGAATATGCGTTTTTAAGTGTCAACAGGGTTTCCAACTGTTGAAAAATGCACTCTATACATTGTTATCCTAATCTCAATATATCAGAGAGCATGCAGGCCAACAGTCCTAAACATTGCATACATATAGTACCTGCAAATATAGGTTAATTTTCAGTAACCGATATACGACAGAGCTGCCAACATGATTCTACGCGTGCTGATAGGTTTAATGTTTAATCACATGTAACTCCCATACTAATCAATGAAGTTGTTTCAAAATTGGCACATATATAGGCTACCGTAGATCATAATATTTCAATTTAAGTTCGAGCATCCAATTTATGGCAGTGTAGCCAACCTGATTTTACGCATGCTGATAAATTCAATATTTAAATAGACTACATGTATCGTGCATACTATCCATTGGATCCCAACCAAATTTTGCATTGTGGGCCTTAAGAGATGGAACTAAGAACTGTTGATACATGGTCTATAATTTGAAGAAAAGTAGGCTCTATAGTTCGTCACGGAACTACTTGTTTAAAATACGGCCGCGGGGGCCGAGTGCGCTAACGCGCTACCTCGTGCCTCGCTGGCATCGGGAGAGCGTGGGTTCGAATCCTACCTCGGCCGTCCTGAAAATGGTTTTCGTGGTTTCCCATTTTCACCACCAGGCAAATGCCGGGACGGTTTCTTTCAATAGGTCCACGGCCAACTTCCTTCCAATATCCCTTCCCTGACCCTTCCTGAAAAGAAAAGTAGCCTACATGGCCATTGGCTGCAATAATAAAATTATTATAAATCAGAAGCAAAAACAGCCGGTATTAAGAACTTGAAAATCTATACATAAGGAAGTCCTACAAAGCTAGTCAGGCATAAAAAATTCATTTTAGCAGTAAAATGATTATGTCCAAAATTGGTTTCGTGAGAATCAATAAAGTTTCTTAAATATGAAGGTACAAGGTGGAATATAAATTTATATCATTCAATGCGAATCACGTTGTACAATACTTCTTCTTCTTAAGACGTCGTCTCCGAACGGAGGTTGACGATCCACATACCTAGCTGTGACCTTGACATTGCTGCATGAAAGGCCTCTTCTGATGTACAAAAATGCCATCTTCGGATATCCTTCAGCCACAAGTTTCTTCGTCTTCCAATCGACCCTCTTCCATGGATTCTCTCTTCAATAATTAGTTGTAATAACTGGTATTTTTCGCTTCTCATAACATGTCCCAAGTATCTTGTTTTTCGTTGTTTTATTATAAGCAGTAGTTCTACGACTAAGGACCTCGTTATTGGAAACTTTCAGTATCCATGATATACGTAGGATAGCCTACGTCTGTACAGATACATTTCAAATGCCTCAATACAATACAATTCAATACTCTTTATTTCCACAACCTGCAGATCTTACAGAATTGGATACGTCATTAGGTTATATTACACAGCATATTCACATTTAAATTGTGGGTAATAAAACCAGGCGAGGTCATTAACTAACCTTACCATTACATTTATTTAATATCGATTTTCAAGTATTAGATGGCGACGCACTCTTGCGGCCTCCTCTGGTATGAAGTGGTGATAGCCGTGATCCCCTAGATCAGCGTTTCCCAAACTGTGGTACGCGTACCACAGGTGGTACGCTTGTACTGCTGCAGTGGTACGCGGTTATGTTACGAAAAAATAAAAATAAAATTAGATACGGTACGTTACGAAAAATATAAAAACATTGATATGTTGCCGGAGGACTTAAAGGTCAAAGATAAGGAGCAGTTTTATGAATTGAATTGTGATTCAAAACTAAGGCAGACTTTTTCAAAAATGGCTCTAGTGAACATTTGGGTTGAGAGGCGTACAGACTATGCAGACATAGCTGACAAAGCAGTTCGATTTTTACTGCCTTTCACTGGTTGGCATTTGTGTGATACTACATTTTCTTCACTTGTTTATCTCAAGAATAAATACCGGAATATGCTCCTTACACTGGAAAACGATCTTCGTTTGAGACTCAGCAACCTTAAACCAGACATTCCTAAGTTGGCTTCTAATCTTCAAGTTCGCCCTTCACATTGAAGTTGTTAGTTGAACTTATTAAGAGATTTTTTAAAATTAATATTATTTGTACAGTGTAATTGCTGAATGTTCGAATTGAATACTTATATTATTAAATAGTAAAACAACTGGATACACTTTTTATTATTTGAACTTCAACTATAACAGTCTAACTCCAATAAATACAATTTACAATCCATATTTGTTACGTAGTGGTGATGGGGTGGGGTTATAGTTAGTAGTTACTATATCTCCCAACCATTAGGTGGTACGCGAGAGATTCTCATCTCTTAAAGTGTTACATACACAAAAAAAAGTTTGGGAAACACTGCCCTAGATGACCCGCTCATAATCCCTGTGCTCCAGTTGAACCTCAAATGGGTTTGTATTCGAATCCCGACTCCGTCACCTTTTCAAGTCTTATCAACAGATTTGATCGCTCTAAGGGAAGCTATATCCTAAAGCCATTACAATGGTTTAGTATTTCGCATAATTACAGTACTAAATTATATGTAACTTAATATTATTCATACTTGTGGGATATTGCCGTGTGAAAATAAAAGGTCCATACAGTAGCTTCTGGCTGCCATCTGGTGACGAACAGAGGAAAATCTCTAGTTTTTATGTAAGCTCATTGACACACATTCTTTGGGCACATTGTTTTAATTCTATTGAAAAAGGAGTCAAGGTCCCTCTGGAAACGTCTAGGAATTTTAATTTAAATGTTCACACGGCAATGTCCCAAAAGTATGAATAATTTTCATAGTATTCCGGGCCATGAAAGCCTTAATCTAGGTTGGTTGGTCGGTTCTTAAGTTTAGGGGCTGCGACAACGCGGTCATGTAGCCCCGTGTGTGTGTAGAATCTGTCTGATAACCGGTGTTAATTGTGATGACTGTATTAGTGTGTGTATCTGTTTTAATTCAAGTAAGGACTGCAGACGATCAATTTTCAAGTAGTTCCTACTTTTGCCGCCAAACGCCACCGTTAACGACTACTAGTTCAGAACTTAGCTACCAGACGTCACCGCAGTCGGCTCTTAGCAACGAACGTAGGAACCTAAGAGCGTTGCTTACATTCTTAACCTATACAATTTAGCTTCACACAGGTGTAATTAGTGGAAGGTTCTTTATTATGCCATAAATCTATGACCTGGGACCACCGGCTTTACTTCCCCTCTGAAGGAAGGCATACTGAGGGATTTTTAACGCTCTTAAAAAATCCGACGACTTCGTCCGGATTTGAACCCGCGATCTTGGGCATAGAAGCTCAGCATGCTACCGACTACGCCACCGAAGCCGCCTAGCCTTAACCTACATTGGGCTTATAATATGTAACTTGATAAAAACCCACTCTCGGCGAAAGAGAATGGTCCCATGAGCCTGATCTTCAACAATGGACATAACACATTCACTTTTGGAGAGTCTTGTTCGTGCTCTACCACGGCGTGGGAGTTTTCCGTCGCCCCCCCCCCCCCCCCCCCCCCCCATATGTGCCAGTTGTGTCTGGTGGATTGTAGCCTTGTCAGAAAATCACAGCATATCATTGGTTCATTTTTGTAAACTTTCGCCAGAACTGCTTCCACAAATGCCTTCCGCCGTGGCTTGTCAGGTTTCAGGTTCTGACGAAGCTCTTAGGCATGTTGAAACACTATGAGTTTTTCTATATCTCTATTAGTTGTCAAGATATTTTTTCTTAACAAACCCATGCGAAAACTCTCGCATGTAGGCTATATATACCACCTGCCTGGCTTTACTGTTAAGCGGGCTGGACTCGACATCGTTCTGACAGGAGTTATCGTCTTGTTTATTTGTTTAAATGGACTTAATATAAATATATACTGTATTTCCATTGACTTTCCAAGAAATGCAAGATTTTTCCTGTGCAATTGAGACGATTTGGAAGATTTTGGGACAAACCGCACTTTCTATTTCCCTCTGGTTCAAAAGCTTGAGTTTTGTGAAACATACTCCTTAGCGTTTTATATAATTACTAGCTGTTACCCGCGGCTTCGCCCGCAATAACATTTGGAATTCCGTTATAACATTAGTTATATAAATTTTTCCTGTAGTGGAAGATAATGACGGCAACATGGAGCGTTGAAATTGGAAATCGGATGCAATATACGACGGGGAGCTTTGATTTAAGGCAGGTCCCCTAGCCTACTGCCATGTCTATCGAGAGTGTTTTTAACGCATAAGCACTTCTCGGTAAACTACATTTCTGGTCTTTCTCTCAGGCTGCATAATGACTAAGCCACCAGAAGAACTGACTCTGGAGCATGCCACGTACAGTTGACCATGTGCGAAACAGTCATTTCTCAGATCCACGCCAGCTACTTTTAAACTCTGCCCCTGAGCCTTGTTAATTGTCGTGGCGTAGCAGACTTTCAAAGGAAACTGCAGAGATATTACAAAGGGCAGATGCAGCGTGACTGAGGTTAAGAGAGAGCTTGAAGGCAGAAAGAGCTGATCTTCCACCATCCAGTAGGGTTGCTGCAATACCCGAGGAGGCGACTGCGATGGCTATGTTCTGTCGACTTCTAAATGTACTGAGCAGGAGATTAATCAAGAATGTTTTGCCAGTTCCGCTTGGTGCATCCAGAAAAAAGAGCTGACCACATTCTGAAACAACACTTCGAACTATTTCGTCATAGGCCAATCTCTGCTCGTTGTTCAATTTTGGAACATTATCAGCAACCACTTTGGACAACTTAATTGTGTCGTAAGATAGTTCACTGACATATTCTCGGTGAACAACGACGGAGTCTTGTTCTCGAGAAGGCGACGGAAGTCCAACGCGTTCCAGTTGTTGACCAGACATTTTTAGTACTAAATCCTCAAGAAGCACCAGACACCTGTTGTAGATAACACCCATGACCAGGTTGACATCAACACACTGCCTATGAACCTCTCTTACCACATCTTCCGCGAGGCTGTCTTTGTGTTTTTTCCATAGCATGATGAGATCACTCACTTGTCAAAACACCAGTAAGATGGCAAACAGCTCTCGTATCATGTGTGGAGAGTCGGTGGAGGACGCTTCCTCTAGTGTGCGGTCCCAGTGCGCATCATCCTCTAGCAAGCCAAGTGCTTTACATGACGCTTGAAATGTTGGTTGAACCACCCCTGCCACGGTTTTGAGGTCAGTAAAAGACTGAGGGCCAGGGCTTTTATGTAAAAGGAGGCGGAGGTAGTAGCACTCGGCATTACCAGGGTGAACGTTGTAAACTCTGCCAAGTGTCTGATCTTTTTTCACACCAGGATGGCCTGGGACTGGCTTTCCTTGTTTCCTTCTACAGAACTTCTTACCTTTCCAAACGAAATAGGATGGAACTTCACAATATAAAAGTGTTGAAGCAAATTTATCGGATCGACATAGTTGGAAGAAAGCAAGAAGAGCTGTGTTTGGAGGGCTGTTAAACTGGTCACGAAAGTAAACCCGCTGGCCGTTCTCGAGGTGGACGGCAAGTTGCATGACCGAAGGATAGCGTTCATGTATGAGGAAGCAGAATATGCGCCAAGCCGCCTCTGAGCTGCTGATGTAACGTCCTGATTCATATCTCGCAACTTCGTCAAACTCTCCGATGCTAAAAGTAGCTTGGTCGGAACCTATGTTAACATACTTGCAAATGTATTTTATTGACTTTACAGAGTTGCAGTACTCAACAATGATATGAGCTGAAAAGGTGCGAGATAGGACGGAGTTATAGGGTACCACCCAGCTATTGTCAATTTCCACTCCCTTTTTAATAATAGAGACCCCATCCTCCGAAGTGGGCAGCCTGGTATATTTGGGATACCCATCTTCCCCGGTTTGGGATTCCTTGATGAGTGGTCTGGGGTACTTCTTGTTGCATACTCCTTCCACCATGCAAGACGAACTCCTGTTGAGAACTCCACATGGACCGTAGATCATGGTTGCCTTGACAATCTCATGGAGAGCAGGGTCAAGCTTTGGATGAGGAATCAGAGCACTGATCACCTTGTTGATGTCTTCAGGCCTTAGCTTTTCTTCCAGCCACAGAAGTATTTGAACGTGAGGTAATCCTCGCTTTTGCCATTCAATGGAATACATGTGACACCATGAAGGACTAAAGATACAACCCTTATTAAGAAGTCTTACCATGTGCTAGATTTTCAAATGGAATACCCGCGCTACCAAATCATGTCTATCTTGAGGTTGTTGACCTTGTTTCAGGTACTCGACTACTTCGGACCATTTTGGATTGCAGGTGAATGTTATAAAAAAATCAGGACGTCCAAAATGGCACATGCGTTCATGCATATAGCGCGGGCCTCCAGTGAAAGTCGACGGCAAGACGACCAT
This sequence comes from Meconema thalassinum, assembly GCA_946902985.2. Lineage (NCBI taxonomy): Eukaryota > Metazoa > Arthropoda > Insecta > Orthoptera > Tettigoniidae > Meconema > Meconema thalassinum. Next base: position 673,864,234 of record OX336388.2, read on the forward strand.
TTTACCAATATCTGACAAACGGCTGACAGCTTTACTCATTGTATCCTTCACTTCTCAACTTTTTCTGATCGATGCGAATCCAAAGTAGTCTCTCTGTCTCAATCTTTTCATACACTGATTGAGAAGATTGCGAAATAACTAAAGATAAGAATTATCACCCTCAAGCTCAAATATTTTGAAGCTGTAAAAGTTAGTGGCAGACACGGTCTTCTTCAAAGGTGCTTGAGTGCTGTTGTGACGTTGAGGGATATTCTCATAACGTAATAAAACAAATCTCTACTTTAAAAAACCTGATAAATGGAATAGACCTAGCCTAACGTAACGAAATTAACATTGGTAGAGGTAATTTTCTTTTATCAAAGTCTACTTTTCATTATAACCACGTCTTCTTCTTCTTCTTCTTCTTCTTCATTTCCCCTTTTCCAGCTGACACTGGGTGGGGGCAAGTATGGTTCCTCTCCACTTTGCTCTGTCGTTCCACCATTCCTTTTCCGAAACGGTATTCCAATCCAGGTTCCGTTTTCTAATGCTATTCTCCACCGAGTCCATCCAACGCATTCTTGGTCTTCCTCGTCCTCTCTTCCCTGTCATCCGTCGTTCCAGTGCTCGTCTTGGTATCCTTACTTCATTCATCCGTTCGACATGTCCAAACATCTCAATCTGCTTTGCTCCAGTTTGTCATTTAGTTTCTGTACTCCCAGTTCTTTCCGTATATCTTCATTCCTCACTCTGTCTCTCCTCGTTTTCTGGACCATTATACTTCTCAGGAATCTCATCTCAGCTGCCTGTACTCTGCTCTCTAACTATATACTAACCAGAAATTATGAAAAACGCCGTACCTAATCCAACAAACAAAGGAACTCTACAGTTACTGCAACTAAAGGCTAATATATAACGCAATATGATGATTATAAAGTGATGGTGAAAGTATAAAGTACAAACAGAAATTACATAGAAGTACTGTTTGAAGAGAGAGAGAGTGGGTAAAGGTCGGGAGCGCAGACAACAATGCCGTGCACGTTATGACAGTAAGCTCACTGCCTGCAAAGCCTGGTAGGGGCGACGTGCTGCAGCCTGCATTGCTTCATATAATCGCGGTTTTCGCGGTTTGACCATGATCCCGAGTACATTTTTTGAGAACCTTTCTTAGCGAGCACCTACGGCCCTTGAGGAAGCTGCATACCAAATTTCATTCCGAACCGTTCGGTGGTTTCTGAGATTTCGTGATGAATGACTGAGTGGTATTTGACAAATATATAGTAGAAATCACGGTTTTCGCGGTTTGACCATGATCCCGAGTGAATTTTTTGAAAACCTTTGTTAGCGAGCACCTACGACCCATGAGGAAGCTGCATACCAAATTTCATTCAAATTTGTTCGGTAGTTTCTGAGATTTCGTGATGAATGAGTGAGTGGTATTTGACAAATATATAGTAGAAATCGCGGTTTTCGCGGTTTGACCATAATCCCGAGTGAATATTTTTGAAAACCTTTCTTAGCGAGCACCTACGGCCTTTGAGGAAGCAGCATACCAAATTTCATTCAAATCCGTTCGGTGGTTTCTGAGATTTCGTGATGAATGAGTGAGTGAGTGAGTGGTATTTGGCAAATATATAGTAGATATAGTCTATGATTTTGAGGTATCAAGAATCAATTCAATCATTTATTCATTTACATGCAATGTATACCAGTTATTACGACAACTTACAAAAGCATTCCTTTTAAACATTTCGGTTGGCAATCTTCACTTGTCCGTAGGTATGTTTGGATCCACTTTTTAAATTCTATCGCTCAGCAAAAATTTATCACTTCGGCCAATGGAGGTACAAATACCGACAAGTAGCTCTGCACTACCCCATTCCACTACCCGATATACTGCTGCAGCGTAAAACATTTGCCACAGCGTGTCTGTGTCTAATTGTGAGAACCTACTGTCACGTGCGTCAATGTTCTCAGATAGGAAAGTTTTCATCAATTTCCCCGCACCGCGCTACACCCCGCTCCTACCGTTGAGCTTTAAAGGTCAAGTGGACAGCTGCACGCCGGTACTTGTATCAGCTAGAGATATCCGCTCTTATTTACGCTGTCAAGTACCGGCTTTCTGGGAGACTGGCTAGCTGACCCAATGCCCAATAAACTGAGAGTGGTCAAGGGAACTGCTCGCATGTAGCGGAGCTCTTTCTGGTCACGAAGGGAGTCCGTCATTTTGTGTAGGCTAAGGATAGGTCATACAAAATCCACCCACTCGTACCTGATGAGAACAATACGCCCTCTTCCCACTTTGTACCTGAGGAGCCTTATTCCCCATGGCCCACATTTTGACCGAGTGTGTGGATCTTGCTGACCTACGAAGAAACTTTGACTTGCAGAATACACTCGATCTTAAATTAGCCGATGACGGGGTGGCTGCTGATCTCGTCATCTGCCTTGTAAGTGAGAGTAGGTTAGGGTCAGCAATCAAAATTTTCTAGTGTACATTTAATCAAAAAACGTGTTATTTCTTTAAAATTCAGAATTTTTGTTTCCGTAATTTTTGTATACACAAACCCCGTGGAGCTACAGCCCCTGAAGGGCCTAGGCCTACCAAATGGCCACTGCCCAGCCAGTTGGCCTGCTGAGTATGGGGTGACGCATGGTTAGCGCGTCGGGTCCCTTCGGCCGTTAATCTTGGTCCCCGTGACCAGGGCGCCGCCTCACTGTCAGACAGCTACTCAATTATTGTGCTCACAGGCTGAGTGCACCCCGTTCCAGCCCTCACTTCAGCTTCTAAAATCCCTAACGGAACCGGGAATGAAACCCAGGGCCTCTGGGTTTGAGGCAGGCGTGCTATCCCAACACCACGGGGCAGGGGTTTTTGTTTATTATTATAATTAATAGTTTTATTTCTTTTGTTTGGTTAATTTTAAGCATTTAAAACATCCTATTTAGGCAATGACCTCTACATTTTATTTACCCAAATTTGTATAATTTTATCTTTGTTAAGAGGGGCAGATGACCTCGCTGTTCCGACCTCTTAAAGCAAAAAAAAAGTCCTCTCGGCACGCCGGAAGGCGGAGGTAGATTTCACCGGACAAACTTGGGGATAGGCGAAAATAGGCAGAATATGCAGGTTTTCGTAGAAGGATCAGACCTCATTTATTGCGAGAAGGTACTTTATAATTGGAGCTTAATTAACTTTGTTTTTCGTCATTTTATGCTTATTTTAAACATTTTATTGTCTTATGGGAACGGTAACCTTCTTGTCATTTGGGGTCCATTTTTATACTTGTGGTTACACTGTCCTTATGCAAGATTTCGACACTGATGTGTAACTATGTAACGGTCTGTTACTTCTTCACGCAAAATTATATCTCCCGCAGAGATTTTGGTTGGTTCCTAGGTTTAGGGGCTGCGACAACGCGGTCATGCAACCCCGTGTACTTGGGGATGGCTGTATTAGTCTGTAATTCAGGTAAGGACTGCAGACGGTCAATTTCAAGCAGTAGTTCCTAATGTTGCTACCAGGTACTACCGTCAACGACACCTGGATGTGAACTTGGCTACTAGATGCCACCGCAACCAGCAACTCGCAACGAACGTTGGAACTTCCCCTTCAAAGGAAAGCATACTGAGGGATTTTTAGCGCTCTTAGAAAATCCGACGACTTCAGCCGGCTTTGAACTCGCGACCTTGGGCATAAAAATTCAGCATGCTACCAGTTACGTCACCGAAGCCGCTTCACACTTAGATGGAAATCGGAATCTGATCTCGTGCAAGTGCGTTGTCATGGCAACGTCTGATGGCTCATCCCTCATCAATTTAGTAGTGTTGCCATGGCAACCTCTGATAGCTCTTGGCATTTTCTTATAATTCCGAAATCATTTTTCTCATCCCTTGGCATAATGGTGGGTCATATCAAAAATTCTTTCAGACAAAAGTTTTGGTAATTATTAGGGGAATATTGTCCATTTTGTACGGTTTTGATATTGTGCCTATTAAGAGAGATATGATTAATGTTTCCCGAAAAACCCACTTTTTCCCACCCCTTTGGTCAATGGTTGGTGCTATAAAAAACTCTTCAAACATAACTTTTTGGGCTTTATCCGACACATAGTATAAACGTTGAACGGATTCAATATTTCACATATTAAGAGAGTTATAGAAATATTTCACTTTTTCGAAAAGAGCCCCCCATTTTCACCCCCTTGGACCGAATAAGCCAAGTAATGAACTCGACCGAGATTTTATAGGTATACATATTCGGTAAGAAAATCAAAGTGATTGGTGCAAAATTACGGCAGTTATCGTGTCCACAAGAAACTGATGTACATATATATATAACATTATAATTATATACAAGTGAAAGTCTGTATGTATGTATGTGGGTGGGTCTGTTCCGTATACAAATCTACACCGTTCCACCAATCTCAACCAAATTTTGCATACACATAGTTTAGGACCCAGAAGGAACCGCTGGCTACATGAATTTTCGATAGTCTTTCTCATTCTTCTGATTTCGGCCCTTTTGCACTCAAGCACAGGCTAAGCAAATCATATAATATACTCATGAAGGAATGGCAAGGCAGAAAGTTTCCATGGCAACATAGCTCAAGTCGAGACACGGCCGACTGGATGCCATTTGCGCTCTGCACTACCGGTATAGAAAATGAGGATCTTTACTTGAAATCCCGTTAGTTACTCAACTACTCACACAGCACTGTCAACCGAGTTTAGCATAACAAAGACTTGACACCATCTTCTACTATATATTTGTCAAATACTACTCACTCATTCATTCATCATGAAATCTCAGAAACCACCAAACGGATTGGAATGAAATTCGGTATGCAGCTTCCTCAAGGGACGCAAATGCCCATTAAGAGAGGATTTCTGCATATTCAGGTTTTAAATGGGTGTTAAGGGGGTAGACCTGCATTTCATTGAATAGCAATATCTCCCGATTGGTTTCATTGGGGGATGTGATACTCGGCATATAAACTCATCATTAAAAGTAAGAAGACACGGGTCTGAGGGTTTTTCGATGTGGTCTATATTATGAGGTGAAAGGGGTGAAGAGTGGGGATTGAAAGATTCCTAACGGAGCGTGTATCTCTTAAACGACATAGACGAGGAGTTTGAAACTCAGCGGAAAAAATAAGCATAAAAAATAAGTAAATGTGTTTGACCGTTTTTTCATAAATCCAATTTAAGGGGCCCATGGGGAGGGGTGAAATTCTGGTGGGGGAAACAGGAAAGAAAGTGTCCTAACTGATTCACTGACTGACTGACTCACTCATCAAACTCAGGGGGAAAACTGCTTTAAAGTAAGTAAATAACTGTTTGACAGTTTTTTTCATAAATCAATTTTTAGGGTATCATGGGGAGGGGTGAAATTCTGAAAAAAGAAAATTGAAAGAAAATGTCCTGACTCACTCACTCACTCACTCATCATCACCCAGCCAAAATTATTGAAGTTAGAAACATGACAGTTTGGGGATATGTTCATTGTTTGTCAAAACCGTCTACTAAGGGAGGATTTTCGGATATTCAGGTTCTAAAGGGGTCTTAAGGGGGTTAAACCTGCATTTCCTTGAATAACAATATTTCCCGATTGGTTTCATTGGGGGATGTGATACACGGCATATAAACTCATCATTAAAAAGTAAGAAGACACGTGTCTGAGGGTTTTTCGTTGTGGAGTATGTTATGAGGTGAAAGGGGAGAAAAGTAGGGATTGAAACATACCTAACGGAGCGTGTATCTCTTAAACGACATAGACGAGGAGTTTGAAACTCAGCGGTAAAAAAATCAGCATAAAAATAAGTAAATATGTTTTTGACCGTTTTTTCATAAATCCAATTTAAGGGGCCCATGGGGAGGGGTGAAATTCTGAGGGGGGGGGGGGCAGGAAAGAAAGTGTCCTAACTGAATGACTGACTGACTCACTCATCAAACTCAGGGGGAAAAAGTAAATAGCTGTTTGACAGGTATTTTTGATCTATCAAATTGAAGGGGTTCATCGGGAGGGGTGAAATTCTGAAGAAAAAAAATGAAAGAAAATGTCCTTACTCATCATCGCCCAGCCAAAAACATTAAAGTTGGAAACATGGCATTTTGGGGATATGTTCGTTGTATGTCAAAACCGTACACTAAGGGAGGATTTTTGGATATTCAGGTTCTAAAGGAGTCTTAAGGGGGTTAAACCTGCATTTCATTGAATAACAATATCTCACGAGTGGTTTCATTTGTGGATGTGATACTCGGCATATAAACTAATCATTAAAAATAAGCAGACATGTGTCTAAGGGTTTTTCGATGCGGTGTATTATTATGAGGTGAAAGGGGTGAAAAGTGGGGGTTGAAAGATTCCTAACGGAGCGTGTTGGCCTATCTCTTAAACGACATAGGCGAGAAATTTAAAACTCAGCGGGAAAAAATCAGCTAAATAAATAAGTAAATCGAAGCCTCCGTGGCTTAGGTGGCAGCACGCCGGCCTCTCACCGCTGGGTCCGTGGTTCAAATCCCGGTCACTCCATATGAGATCTGTGCTGGACAAAACGGAGGCAGACAGGTTTTTCTCCGGGTACTTCGGTTTTCCCTGTCAAAATTTCATTCCGGCAACACTCTCCACTATCATTTCATTTCATCTGTCATTCATTTCATCATTGCCCCAGAGGAGTGCGTCAGGCCTCGGCAGCCGGCACAGTTCATATCCTCGCCGCTAGATGGGGGCTTCATTCATTCCATTCCTGACCCGGTCGGAGACTGGAAGCAGGCTGTGGATTTTCATTTCAAATAAGTAAATCGGTGTTCGACCGTTTTTTCATAAATTAATTTAAGGGGCCCATGGGGTGGGGTGAAATTCTGGGGGAAGAAAGGAGTGAAAATGTCCTAACTGACTGTCTAACTCACTCACTCATCAAACTCAGGGGAAAAAGACAGCTTAAAAAATAAGTTAATAGGTATTCAAGCTTTTTTTCATCAATCCAATTTAAGGGGCCCATGGGGAGGGGTTAAATTGTGGTAAAAATAACTGAAAGAAAATGTCCTGTCTGACTCAGTCACTCATCACGCCCAGCGAAAACTATTAAAGTTGGAAACATGAAATTTTGGGAATATGCTCGCTGTATGTCGAAAACGTCAACTAAGGAATGATTTTTGTTTATTCGGGTTTAAATGAGATGTTAAGGGGGTAAACGTGCATTTCATTGAATAACGATATCTCATGAGTTGTTTCTTTGGGGATGTAATATTCGGTATATAAATTAATCATTAAAAATAATCAGACATATATCTAAGGGTTTATCGATGTGGTGTACATTATGAGGTGAAAGGGGTGAAAATTGGGGGTTAAGGGATTCTTAACGGAGCGTGTATCTCTTAAACGACATAGGCGAGAAGTTTGAAATTCGGAGGGAAAAACACCTTAAAATACAAGTAAATAGGTGTTCGACCGTTTTTTCATAAATCCAATTTAAGGGGCCCTTGGAGAGGGGTGAAATTCTGGGGGGAAAACAGGAAAGAAAGTGTCCTAACTGATTGACTCACATATTCACTCATCAAACTCAGGGGGAAAACAGTTTTAATTAAGTAAATAGGTGTTCGACCGTTTGTTTCATAAATCCAATTTAAGGGGTTCATGGGGAGGGGTGAAATTATCAAAAATAAATGAAAGAAAATGTCCGGACTGACTGACTCACTCATCATCGACCAGCCAAACTTATTGAAGTTAGAAACATGAAATTTTGGGGATATGTTCGTTGTGTGTCGAAAACGTCCACTAAGGAAAGAGTTTTGAATATTCAGGTTCTAAATAGGTGTTAAGGGGGTAAACGTGCATTTCATTGAATAACAATATCTCACGAGTGGTTTCATTTGGGGATGTGATACTTGGCATATATACTAATCATTAAAAATAAGCTGACACATGTCTAATGGTTTTTCGATGTAGTGTATATTATGAGGTGAAAGGGATGAAAAGTGGGGGTTGAAAGATTCTTAACGGAGCGTGTATTTGTTAAACGACATAGGCGAGGAGTTTAAAACTCAGAGGAAATCAATCAGATTAAAAATAAATAAATAAATAAAATAAATAGGTGTTCGACCGTGTTTTCATAAATCCATTTTATGGGGCCTATGGGGAGGGGTGAAATTCTGGAAGAAAAACTTCCACTAAGGAAGGATTTTTGGATGTTCACTCTCATCGACCAACCCAAACTATTAAAGTTAGAAGAATGATATTTTGGGGATATGTTTGTTGTGTGTCGAAAAAGTCTACTAAGGAGGGATTTTTGGATATTCAGGTTCTAAAGTGGTGGTAACGGGGTTAAACCTGCATTTCATTGAATAACAATATGACACGACTATGACGCGAGCGAAGCGAGGCAAGAAAAGAGATGGTGTGTGTCTGTGTATTACTCAATCACGCAAGTACCACTGGTCCGATTTACATGAATTTTTACATGGAAGTAGCTGATTTACCTGGTTAACATATAGGTTTCTTTTGATTTCAATACTTTGCCCTATTTAAAGATGGTGACCATTTTAGTGACGTCTCTACACCCTTTGGTTTAAAACTTTCATATTTCCATTTCAAATAAAAAGAGAACGCTAAGAAATAGCAAACTTTTGATGGGATATACGAGGTTTAAAATTACATTTTCTATCCGAAAGGTATCTCCAACGGTTAGCGAGTAAAACCTAAATTTGTGCTATAAAACACGGTCAACGCCGAGTGGTGTAGTTGGACAAAATGTTCCATCCTTAATCTCCCTCTGCGCAGCACCTCGCCTATCCCCTGTTTTAACATTGTCACCTTCACATTTTAATTTAATTATGACGCGTAGCGAAGCACGGGTACTTAAGCTAGTATATATATAAACTTTTGAACTGACGGTGGTTATTTTGGGTCTGGGGGATGTAAAACGCGAAGATATGTCGAAATTTTCCGGAAGTCGAAACATGGGACCCATTGCAATAGTTAGCTTTCTAATGAAATCTACCTAATATCTAACTAACTAAAAGAAAGGAAGATTGTAGTTTTACGTGACCGTGAATCTTGTGATTATGAGCCACGGGACCTCCTTTTTTACGTGGAATCCGAACCACAGGACATGGCATTTCACATCGAAAATCTCACATGCATTGACCGGGAATCGAACCCGGACCGCCTTGGTGAGAGGCATACAGCTAGACCGCTGAGCCACCACGCCCCCTCTATCTAACTAACTGACTAACTAACTAAAAATTTAGAGGCGGATGACCTCGTAGTTCCACCCCTTAAAACAACAATAACTAACTAACTAACTAACTAAAAATGTATCATTAGCCTTCTTGTTTCTAAATGATGACCTGGGTTCTGCACGTGTGATGAAGTGAGTTACAGTACATTCAGTCTGTAGGCGTGTGCTCTCCGTCTGAGACTGCTGTAAATTCGGTAACCTCCCTTTCTAAAGAACGTTGAATGGACGAGAAAGAATTGGGATCCTAAAAAGTTTCCCATTACTCTTGTCAATGTAGAAATTACCCCCTTCCGCTTATACCAGCCGCGTTTTTTACTTAATCTTCCTCCCACTTCATTGGTCTGTGACACATTTTACCAGGCGTTTAAACTTGCCAACAGCAACGGGTTGGGGAAACGAGAAAATGGAAGGAAGAAAAAGATTCCTTCAAGCACAAAAAGGGAAGGGGTGGGGGAAGAGAGAAGTTGAAAAATGATTTGGCATGAACTCGAATAGCCATGAAATTATCAACTCAAACTTTTTTGGAACAAAAAAATAAAGTCGGAGAAGAAAAGATTTTTCCTCGATCTACAAAGCGTTAGCTGGTTCTCGTTCTTTTTTTTTATTGAAGAAACTTACTCATTTTCTAGTCTGCTCGCTGCGCCGTGAGAATGGCGCCGTGACTCCTGCAAGCGTCGCACAGCCAAGTTTTTTCTTTCATTTCTTTTCAGGTAGTGTTACAGGCGTCATATTCTGGTGTTTATTCTTATAGCCACCCTCTTTTCAGTTCAACTCCTACGGCGAACTGACTTGCCCTTGGATGTGAAAGGAAATGCAGAGCATTTAACATCATACCATGTTAGAACGATCGTTCAACACAACATTTTGATTACTCGTTTGTTACGAGAAGATTCATGAAATTTCATTCGACCACCTAGTGGTGTAGTGGATAGCGTTCTTAGCTGTCACCACGGAGGTCTGGGTTCAATTCCCGGCTCTGCCAAGAAATTTTAATTCTGGTCTGAGGGCTGGAACAGGGTGCACTCAGCCTCCTGAGACAAAACTGAGAAGAGGAGGGTTCGATTCCCACCTTATCCATTTTCGAAGTTGTATTCAGTGGTTTCCCACTTCTACTCCAGGCAAATGCCGGGTTAGTTCCTAGCTTAAGGCCACGGCCGTCTCCTTCCCAATCCTCACCTGAATTACGAGGACTAATACTCACACTAATACAGCCATCACATAAACACAGGTTATTATCAGACAAAATATGACCACGATGTCGCAAAGCCCCTAAATATATCAACATCAACAAGAATAGTCTACCAAACAATCCAGTGCTGAATTTATATATTTATTTCTGCGTAGGTGAACCGTTATTTCGGTAGAAATTCGCGAAGTGCAAATTTCCGTTGTGTTAAGCAGATTTCACAATATCCAAGCTTGAATTACGTTCAATATAATTATTATTATTAATATTTGTATACACTTGTTAATTCATTCCGCAGTTATACCATGTCACCGTTTAAATCACCCTAGGTCCCAGCGGTTGGGAAGATCCACTTTAGCTGGTTCCATGCGAATTTTATGACAGTGACCCTGTTTCCGAACAGCATTCTACTACTATCCATTTGTCTTGACGGATATTGTAGTATCCTATACCACGAGAATGGCAGACTCGGCTCGTACTTTAATGTTTTCCCCCTTGTTCACCTTGTCAGCCTGGTTTACGTTTGTCTGAAACCTTATGGCTGGGTCTAGAACCATGATCCTCCTGAATGGAAATTGATGACACCATGTCTCAAACATTATGGCTGGGTCTACAACCATTGCACAGTGGGTCAAAATTGAAATCTAGAGGGACAACATTATTTTTACGATTTAATCATGAATTTAGAGTGAAAGCAACGTATATAATTTGTTTACTTCATAATAAACATCAGTTGATACCGTTTTTAAGCTACGTCTACACATGCGACACATTGTCTATGACTAGGAGTTGGATAGAGCATTCAGTTATATCTTCAGAACAATTTTCTACCCCAAATTTACTTTTAACAAAGTCACAAAGTTCCACTTTTGACATAATCGTCGCACCCAGTGTTTCAAACAGTTGTAAACGTTTGAGAACTGGTTGCGCGGCATCTTCTAAAACGTAAAATAACTAAGTAAGTTGCAAAAAATCTTATAACAGGCGTAAACTACAAGACTTGATCTACATTTTAACATTAAGTAGAAAGTGACGCAGAGTGACGCGACATACTAAAAATCGAAGTGAAAATATAATTTTAAAAATAATAGTTACATATTATAGAATGCAAATATAGCTAAAATTACGTAACAATTACGCCCATTAATAACTGAAACACGTTACAAAGATCATACCTTCAGCTGCATGTTCCATCTTAAAGCATCACACTAACCACAAAGACAACCAATCCACAGCCACTTATATTCACCCTCCAATTCAGACTGCTCGAACAGTGGTGACAGATTTACACTAAGATGCGTTTATATCCCAGAATAGTGAGTGGCAATGATATGAGAATGCTGTAAAAGTAATAAATTTTGATTTTTAATTATGAATAAAATAATTGTTTCCTCCTAGATTTGAATTTTGACCCAGTGTGCAATGTCCTTCTGACTGACAATTGATGACACCATGTCTGCTCCTCTTGTGGAGCCGTCGGATGACAAATAATGGTCCTTCTCATATACGTCCCGATTCAATTATTTCAAGTCCATTATACATGTAAGTCAAGATCTCACTTTTTAAATAGTAAATTCTTGCAATCATTCATTAATTCATTCATTTATTCACTAGCATGGGACGGGATGCAAGACAGTCAAATGATTGCATTCACACGTAGTAGCTTCAATTTTCGTTAGTTCATTTCTGTACGTGTTCGCTATCGTTAAGGTTCGGACAGTTTTAATTTATATTATAGTGCAATCAGGTTAAGGAGAGAATGTTGACTCTCGATCCATTTATATCTTCAGCTTGGGGTAGTTGGCCCTAGCTGCAGAAACCAGGGTGTGGTACTACTGTATGTACCCTATAACTCTCCTAGTAACAAAGAAGCAGACTTGACGACCTCCCAAATGCGAGGTGCGCCAGCTGGTTGTTCCCACGCCACCACGAATCTCCGGACTTGGAAATGTATTCTAAACGGGGAGTTATATTATGCAAAGGGCAATGTATGTATGTCAACATTCAAATCCAAATATGAAATATGATAATGTCATTCGCGCTCACTTGTGATGCATGGTTCAAGTTTGGCTGCTCGGCTTGGAGATGGCGGGCGAGCTTCTTACGCTGCAGAGGTCATGTGCTGAGGTTTCTTTAGAGCGTGCTTACTTGTGCTTTACAAGTGCGTCTACAGAAGTGTTCTTTAGTTATCAGTGAGAGTTACTGATGTTGAAGAATATAAATATTTTATTCCTAAGATTACTCTTTCTTGTGAAGAAAATTATAATGATTGCATTGCGCTACATTTGAAAACAGTTTCCTGTTGATTTTGCTTTGAATATTGTTTTGTAATCATTTTGGGGCACTGAAATGGGAGAGTATCAATTTTTCTCCATTGCATTACATCATACTGGAAATGAGGACATTGATTCTTGGTCTTTACGTACCTTAAAAAAAGTGATTAGACCACTTTGTGGTGCAGTGGCTAGTATTCTTGGCTGTAACCCTATGAGCCTAAGTAGTGCATTATTTTACAAGCCCCTGGGTATCATTTACGAATATGAAAACACAATACCGATATCTCTAATGGTTTAGACGTTATTTCCGTGTAACATCTTAGGTAAATAACCTTGGTCTACCCCTACATTTCTTGTCCTCGACCTTTCCTTCCATAACTAAGTTTGCTATTCCTGGGTGTCGTAGTATGTGTCCTACCAACCTATCTCTTCTCTGCATTAGCAGTCGTCAGAAATATCCCACTCGTCTTAATACTGGTACCTCTTCATTTGTTACTCTATCTACCCATCTGGTCTTCATCATTCTCCTGTAACACCACATTTCAAACGCTGCTATTCTCCTCTTTTCTGCTGCGCCAACAGTCCAAGTTTCACTTCCATAGAGCGCCACACTCCAGACAAAGGCTTTCAAAATGACTTCCTAATACCTACATCTATATTCAATGTCAACAGATTTCTTTTCTGTAGAAATGCTTTCCTTGTCTGAACCAAACTTAGTTTTAATATTGTCTCTGCTTCGTCCATCACTGGTTATTTTGCTTCCTAAGTAACAGAAGATATCTGCTTCCTTTATACGATTGGGCGGGCCCAATAATTTTGAGAATATAGTGTGTTTACTGACCGAAAAGTATAAATAGCAGTAACCTCTATGGGAAGAAGATACGGTGAGAAAACTCTTGACTCCTGCAGTACAAATATGGGACACAGTGCAAGGTTCACTATCCCTATAGGGTTCAGAAAGGGTGTACCTAAACCCTGCTGATGAGCCCAATTAGGTAGACTGTGGAAACCTCTCAACGGACACGACAAAAACCCATAAGAACTACTGGAGTTTAATTCTTGAACTTAGTAATCTGGAGTTTTCAGTAACTTATGATCATGCACACATCTTAGATCCAACAGTATGGCTGGAGACCAATGAACAACAGTAGCAGGATGTAAACACCAAGAATCAGACAATGTACGAGCCCGTGTCGACTTGCATCAAGGACAATTATCGAGTGAACCCCGTCACTGTATAAGGCTTGCGAGATGGACTCCACCCAAATTGTTGATAGACATCTGGAAAAAGTTTCAACTTCCGGAGAGGTACCTATTAACGATCGCCAAGGCTGTGGTCAGTGGATCTGCGCTCATCCTGAGGAACCACTACACACTACTGTATATAAAATACTTGCTCTACTAGGCTATACCGTGTCTAATAGTAAGCCCGTTCAGGGTCAGTTTCTTAAAACCTCAATAACTAACAATCCTGTCATTTTTTCAACTTGGAACACGGTATCATATAAATGTGTATCATTCATTAAAAAATATCTGAAGTCCAGTAAATACATCAGCTGCAAGTCACAGTTTCAAATGTCCGACATATTTTTTTAACAGTTACTAATCGTATCCAGAGCATGCAAAAACTGAGAGATAATATTCTTGATTGTCTGTTAGGTAGTCAGCTGAGAGGTTGGTTGGATCCTCAAGAAGTACCGTCATAGGTTAGGTCAGTAGATACCACAAAACCTCAAAGCATCACTATAATGAGGCGTACTAGGCGAGATTGGGAGTGAGGTAGTTGAGCATTTCTTTCCTCACTGAGTCAGAACAATAGCACTGACCCTGCGTAGAATCTTCCACAGTACACACAGGTACTAGTTGTGACCTGAGGCCATTAATCAGCATTACCCATACCTCTATAGGTTCCATATAATCCCAACCATGAATAAGACTGAGTCATTGGTGGAAAGCCACATTTTACCCTAGCCTGTGCCAATACAGAAATGTAAATGTATTACACTCATCAAGAGATAGTAAACAAGCTGTGCTATTGAGGGCGAACAATTTTGAAACGTTTCGGAATACCGCACCCCGGCGTCTCTAAAAGTCGGAGTAGTTAAAAGGGACGTAAAACCAATAACATTATTATTTATTTCCGTTGCCAATGCTCACTCTCTGCACGATTGTTCCACTTGCGTTAGAAACAAGGATTTTGGGTGTAGTCCATCTGTGAACTCAGTAACAAGCTTATCATCTTGAAGTTATCACTCAGAAGCCACTGATAGTCTTTGTAGTTAACGCACTGGAGCAAATACTTCACACGCCAATAACTTTCCTTCATATGAATGGAATGAGAAACAGTAATGGATATATGGGCATTTCCATTGTAAAGCACTATAGCACACCGTTTAAGTTCGACTCCGATAAATAGATAAGAAAGAAACTCCAGTCAGAGGTCTTATGGTTTACACCGAGGGACTCTTATAAAACTTGCGTATCGCCATTGTAAACCCTGGATTAATGTAAAAAAAACAAAAACATAATGTAGTAATTTCTGTTCCCATTTTCAGTGCCCATGCAAATGTTGCATATTTAATTTCACGGTTAAATTCGGCACACTTCTGTGTACAAAACCAAACACAGTCTTACAGCAAATTCCTAGAAAAGAATCAAATATTTAAGACTACTGGAAACGTAACATGATATAAATAAACTTTCTTGTTTAGCAGTTAGCTGTCGCCCCGTAGATCCGGGTTTGATTCCCGGCTCTGCCAAGGAATTTAATTCTGGTCTGAGGGCTGAAACTTGGTCCACTCAGCCTCATAAGGCAAAACTGAGAAAAGGTGTGTTCAATTCATCTCAGCCATCCTAGAAGTGGTTTTCTGTAATTCCCCACTTCTACTCCAGGCGAATGCAGCGATGGTTCCTAATTTAAGGCCACGGCCGTTTCCTTCCCAATCCTCACCTGAATTACAAATGCGCACACTAACCCAACCATTACAATACCAAAGGTTATTAGACAAAATTCCGCATTCACCCAAGTACACGGGGCTCCTCAAATGATAATACATAATCTGATTGTCTTTCTTAGTTTTGAGAAAAAATAAAATCGTTTGGAGCCATTTTTCATTTTAGGGCGTAGAAATCGATGCAAGTTAGTAAAATATATGTTCTGGAATGTATTTATTTCACTGGCATTGATCGGTTAGCTCAGCAGGTTGTGAAAGGCCATGACGTTCAGGCTATCTCGAAAGACGATTGGGTTCTTGAAATGGTTATCCTTGTTTTCCTATTTTCCGCCCCGAGCGCAGATGGTACCTCCCAGTAGGCCACAGCCGCTTCCTACTAATTCCATGCGCAGTCGAATTCATCTTCATTCGCAAAAGGTAGGGATCCATGCCAGTAGATTCGGAGTAATATTCCGGCACCTCGGTGTATCTAAAAGCCGCAATAGTTAAAAGGGGCGTAAAACCAAAAACATTATTTTAAAAATATCTTTATTCATTTCATGAGGTTGGTGTCAGAAGGTCATCCTGACGTAAAAACCATCCACTGTATAGAAAAATCATCTCATCCCAGACGTCACACAGACATCAATAATAAAAGGTCAATATATATTATTATTACTTGTCCATGAAAGCCAATAGGCCTATGCCATTTGTTGGTATCCCGATAGGGAGAATGTTGTAGGATCTCTCAGTTCCCGCAGCGAAGAAGTACGATGCACTTCACATATGTGGTGTACTGCATTAGCCACTACCCCAGCGGTGGTCCGGGCAGGGTATACCAAGAGCCCGCTGATATGCCTGACTTGGTGCACCTAGGTGAAACCCCTCAAAAGACACGAAAATAAAAGGCTTGTAGGAGTAGGCATTATTATAACTGTAGGCTACTATTATAATTATTTTGTTTTCTTGTTCCTCGTCAATTTGGATTTTTATAAAGAACTTCCGTGCAGGAAAATACACAAGAATTCTCTTTCACGTAATCTCCTTCATTGTGATAGAACTCTCCTCACTAAATGACCCGTGTTAAGGATGATACGGATTTCGCATCTTTCGTAACTTTCTGCATGAATGATGGAGTGCTGTCAATCAGGAGGTCTCTAAGGCGTAGTGTGAAAAAATGAAAATCCACAGCCTGCTTCCAGTCGACCGACCGGGTCAGGGAATGGAATGAATGAAGCCCCCATCTAGCGGCGAGGATATGAACTGTACCGGCTGCCGAAGCCTGTCGCACTCCCCTGGGGCAATGATTAAATGAATGACAGATGAAATGAAATGATAGTGGAGGGTGTTGCTGGAATGAAATTGTGACAGGGAAAACCGGAGTACCCGGAGAAAAACCTGTCTGCCTCCGCTTTGTCCAGCACAAATCTCACATGGACTGACCGGGATTTGAACCACGGACGCAGCGGTGAGAGGCCGGCGTGCTGCCGCCTAAGCCACGGAGGCTTAAGGCGTAGTGTAGTGGTTATAATTATGAATAATTCTAATAGCCGACATTATGATGGGATATACGGATACTACCTTAACCATTTTCCACATTTACTCAATTCCTTCAGCTATTTATTGATCTTCAGGCGTAGCTCTTTGAGGGGAACTGCAATGCCATTCAGATCTACTATATTTTGAGGACTATGTCTGGTCGGTTCGCATTTATGGTTTTGTCAGTGAAGATAGGCTTATCCCAGTACAATTTATTGCGCTAATTTTCCAAAATAGAGGCAGTTACGTATTTAGTATCATTATTATTCTCGTCTAAACAAGACTGAATGCAACACAAGAGGTCGTGCGAGTCTCTTGTCTCTCTTGCCCCACCTGCGCTCGGGAAATGTCTCTGTCACCCGCCCCGCCCAGCATTAACGTAGGGATCAATCTCCGGCCCGGAATTGCTTCCCTGATGCTTATCTCTTTTCAATTCAATTTATTCGACTATACCGTCTAAGACAGAGGGGACTGTTCGCTTCACCTTAAAGGATCACCTAGGCTACACAACTGTGCTTTAATTATGTGTCTTGACTCTCTTCACATCGTGATAAGAACCATATTATGTTGATAACTGCTAGGGAGTGGGTGTAATGGCGTAAGAGCCACTTCATAATTGAAATGCCCTGAAGTTTATTAGGAAACTCTCCAAAATGAATGGAAATGGTATTAAGAGGGAATTTTCAGCTTATAGAGTCAAAATAAGTAACAATTTAATTTTATATTTTTGCCTATCATAAATCTTGTGCAACAATTATAGGCCTAGTGTACATATTTCCAAGAAGACACAGACGTCTTTGGTACCGGAAACAAAGCTCTAAATTCGCATCGTAACTACTTTATCCCAAAAGATGAAATATTGGCTTCATGGCTTCAAGGTACTCATCAACACTACTGAAGACATTTCATTACAAGTTATCTTATTTTCTTGAAATTGATATCACTGATTCCAAGATTATAAACTAGTGGATTTTTGCCAAAGAGGAACAATTAAATAAATTTTGGGGGGGGGGTCTTTTTCAAAGATTAATCACAAAAATAACGTGCATTTTTAGGACGCGATATCTTTGCTCTTTTTTCAATTTAATTGAGTCATGGTTGTCACAAATTGATCTGCTGTATGTTCAGAATGTTGTATAGCAGAATCGTTTTTGTATCATTGATTGAGGCAAATATATTAGCTTTGTTTTACAATTTACGTTATTTTGATTGAAAAAATAAATTAATTGCGGGGGGCGAGACCCCTAATTTAAATTTAGCAGCTTCATTCTGCTTTACAACATAGCTGCATTATTTGTCTATATTTTAGTTTTTAAATGAAAATAATATCTGCATTCTAAGTGGACATTTTAACTGCCCAAGTCAAGACAAATATTGAAAAAAAATGAAGTGAGAGAAATCGTAACTTAAAGTTGAGGTACACATTTAGAGTAAAGAGTCTTACTTTTCAACTCCTAAGACCTGCATTTTCTTTGGATTTTAGGTCAATCATCTGCATTCTCCGACCCGAGAGTATCTCCTACATTGTTTTAGTTCTGGAGTAGACGGTTTCAAAGCCAGATTAATGTGTGCTTTATCTGCTGCACCTATGCGTCAAAGTGACAGCTGCTGTAAAGCGTGCTCACCGATCATTAAAGTGAATATAAATGAGCTAAACAACAATAAAACTAGTATAAACGATATATTTCTGGAAACTAGAGAGGACATACTATCGAATAAGACAATAAACATCGAAAATATTCTTGAAAATGACTAATGGAAGGGTCGATGAGTACCTTAAGTGCACCAAGTCAGGCTCAGCGGGCACTTGGTGCAAATTTCCCGGAATGCTGCTGAGGTCTGTGGACCTTGTGTTACTTCCCATATAAGTGAAGTATTCAGGCAGGAAATATACAGCGATATATATTGTAGGAATATTGAGTTCATTAAATATATTACTTTTATATGTGAAGTGTATAGCAATTTCTTTGCTGTGGGAACTGAGAGCCCTCACAACATTATCTCTTCCATAAGAGTAGGCTACTCAAAGATGGCTGAAGAGCCTGCTTTGGTGCACCTAGATGAAGCCTCACAAAAGACATGGTAACCTCTAAGACGAATTGCTGGATTTGTATTACTTTTTCCCATTTTCAAAATTCATTTGAGTTCGCCTTCACCGTTTCCCTCGTATCTCACATGCTTACTGGACTTTTTTTTACGTTTACTTAAAAGAAATTGCTTGTAAACCTCCAGCTACAAATTAAACCTCACTCATTTACTCATCTGTTAATTAGCCATTTTTAAGAATTTTTAATCTGGGAAAATTTAGAAAAGCATTCTTAAAGTTTAATAGGAAGACTAATATTAAAGCCCCGCTGGTCTTAAAGATATTCAGTATACAGTAGGCCTATGTGTCTGGAGGTTTAAGACGCAATTTAAAAGAACAGTTCATACATTCTTATAAACATGGAATATATGTGGCGAAGCAGCTCGGAGCAAAGGCAAATTTTGGAAAGTGTGTAGAAATTACTATTGGAAAACAATATTTTGAAAATTTAGAAGTTTTTTTTTTCTGGTAGCAAGGGGACGTAATGTTGCAGTGGTAAAGTTGCTTGCCTCTCACCTAGGCGAACCGGGCTTGATTTCCTGTCAATGTATGTAAGCTTTTCGAAGTGATATAACACGTCCTGTGGTTTAGATTCCAGGTAAAGAAAGGGGTCCCCGTGACTCATGATCGCGAGAATAACGGTCACGTAATAAAAATGGTGTATTTCTGATTGCGGTCATTCCAGATTGCGTTCACCTCATTAGTTGTCCAGATTGCGGCCACTTTCATTTTAGGGAAGAGCTATGAACATTCCAGCGTCCAGATTGCGATCACTTTTCTTTGGAGACCGGTCCGGTTGTGGCTCCCCCTGAGAATTTCCTCACCTTTCATCCACCCCTCTTGCCAATGTTATTTACTTTTTCTTTTCTTCTTTTTTTTTTCTTTTTTTCTTAGTCGTTTACCCTCCAGGTTGGTGGAACCCACGGACTCAGCGAGGGAACTCACCACTACCGCCTCTACGGGCAGTGTCCTAGAGCTGGGAACATCGAATCGGAGTGGATACAACTGGTGAGGTGTGATTGGCACCTCGCCCAGGCGGCCTCACCTGCAAAGCGAACAGGGGCCTCATGAGGGAAGGTAATGGATGGTCAGGATGGATAGGCAAGGAAGAGGGAAGGAGGCGGCCGTGGCCTTGAAGAAGGTACCATCCCGGCATTTGCCCGAAGACGAAGTAGGAAACCACGGAAAACCACTTCGAGGATGGCTGAGGGGGAATCGAACCCCCTCTACTCATTTGGGCCACCCGAGGCTGAGTAGACCCCGTTCCAGTCCTCGTAACACTTTTCAAATTTCGTGGCAGAGCCGGGAATCGAACCCAGGACCTCCGGGGCGGCAGCTAACCATGCTGACCGCTACGCAACGGAGGCGACCTGTTTTTACTTTTACGAGACGAATTTTTCGAGGTAATGAAAACAATGTTTTTCACGATATACAGTGCCTATTATAAAAATAGATATCTCGCGGCTCAAATGGGAGAGAAGGGGCAGACATTAAAAATTATACCCTGTTAAGTATAAAATTTCCCGTTACAACAATTTTGTTGAAAGTGAAGGTCGTTGTTTCCGATTCAAAAACGTTTCTATTCTTAAGACTGAAAATGTTATAATCATTGCTTTACGAGGTGCCGTCTTATTGGGAGGGGACTTGAATTTTTTAAAGCGAAGTTTCATGGGGTGTGCTCAGCTGAACACTGAACTGTATTCTTTGGTTAGGTAGTGAAATATCAGTTCGCCCTTGTTATCCACAAAACTTACGGAAGGTATGAGTCAGTCAGGAAGAACCAAGAACCAAGGACCGGTCTCTCAAGAAAAGTGATCGCAATCTGGACTCCGGAATGTTTATAGTTCTTCCCTAAAATGAAAGTGACCGCAATCTGGACTGCTAATGAGGTGAACGCAATCTGGAATGACCGCAATCAGGACACAACCAATAAAAATACAAGCTTCCTTCCTTTTCTGATAGCAAGATCTCTGTTGTACAAGATTTACAACATACACAGTCAGGATATTAATGACGTTACTATTTATGCTTTTTTTTAAGCTGTATGTACTTCCATAAACTATTTGAAGAACCTGATCCCCGATGACTGTAGAGTGTACAGCTCTGCTGCTGTTTAACTTTGGGGCTTCGACATCGTAATCATTCAGCCCCGTGTACTTGGTTAGTTTTAGAATGCGTCTGTATGTTATTGTGGGGTCTGTGTGGGTGTATTCGAGGCCCTAAATTAGGAACCAACCCGGCATTTACGTGAAGCAGAGGTGGGAAATAGTGGAACTTCTTCCAGCATGGCCAAGAATGAAAGAGATAGTCCTGCGGAGTGTAGAAAATTAATTTTATGAAACAGCTCGCAATTTATCAGAAGGAACAGATGAAACAAACTAAACCTTGAAAACTCCCTTTCAAGAATATTTTGGTTCTCGTTCATAAAGGCATTGTTGTTGCTGTTGTTTCATTTGAGGGGCTTGGTCGTTGAGGTAATTTTGCCCGGTACCTTTAACCCTTTATAGGGCAAGACTATTTTTTACTTTTATGTGTGTCTACATTTTAATTTTATTTAAATTATTATAAGTATAAATAATGATATCTTTTGTTTTTCTAATTTTAATATTTATATATTTATTTTCAATTTTCAACTTATTTTCTTATAGATTTAATTTTAATATTTTTAATGAATTATCAATTTCGAATTGATTTTTGCAATTTCTTATAATTATGTTTATTATTTTAATTTTTATATATTTTTATTATTGTAATTTTATTTTTATGATGTTTATTTCTATATTTATATTTTATTTTTATACTTTCATTGTTAATGTTTTTAGTTTTAAATTCTTTTAAATTTTATCCAACACATTACGTCAAGTAGATACAGTAGCCTACGTAGGCCTATATAATATTTGATTTTTAGAAATGCTAGCTAGCACTTCGGCATGAAAATTCTCCCAAATTGTGCTGAAAGATTCAACTATCAGCATCTTTGAAAGGATAAACTGTCCTTATGACAGGTATCCCATAAAGGGTTATGTTCCTGTGGAATTTGTCTGATAAACTGTGCCATTGTAGTGTTTGTAGTAGTGTGTGTATTTGTAATTCAGGTGAGGATTGGGAAGGAGGCAACCTTGACCTTAAGTTACCTATCATCCCGGAATTTGTATGAAGTAGAAGAGAGAAACCACGGAAGACCACTTCCAAATAGCTGGGTAGGGAACCGATCCACCTCTTTTCTGTTTCGCTTCATGAGGCTGAGTGTACTCTCCGTTCCTGCCCTCAGAGCAGAATTAAATTTCTTGCAGAGCCTCCAGGGTGACAGCAAAGATTGCCAGCCGCTACACCACGAGGAGGTCTGCTCATACAAGCTTCAGGACCTCTGCATTAAGACATCATTATGCGTTTAAGTTGCGTAATTTCACACTCTTTCATTAGTAGCCGCCTTTATAACATAGCGAAAAGGTTAAGTGCACTAAAGAAGACACCAACCACCTCGTGGTGTAGCGGCTAGCATTCTTGGCTGTCGCCGCATAGGCACGGAATCGATTCCCAGCTTTGTCAAGATATTATAATTCTGGTGTGAGGGCTGCAACGGGGACCACTCTGCTCCGTGAGGCAAAACTGAGAAGAGTAGGGTTCGATTCCCACTTCAGCAATCCGTAGTTTCCCCACTTCTACTTCAGGAAAATGCTGGGATAGTTCCTAACTTAAGGCCGCGGCCACCTCCTCTCCAATCCTATCCCCAATTTACAAATACACCCACTAGTACAGCCATCACAATAACACTGGTTATCACACAAATTCCACACACATCAAAATACACGGGGCTATATGACCTCGATGTCGCAGCCCCGTAAAATAAGCAACATCGTCAGAATGTTTGAAACGAATGGAAAGAGAAGCGGCCATATTCCATTGGATGCTTCTATTTGAAGGAGTTGGCTTGGGACCTCGAAGCCACCTTGGATGTGTAAGGTGACAAATAGTGAATCTGTGGAGAGTCAGTTACTTAACATCCATAGGTCTATTCAGGAAACATTTCCTCTACCTAGAGGCTGTTTTGATACAAAATACGCTAGCAGCACTTTCTGACGTTGACATTATTGGAAATAAAAATGTCTCTTTTGAGATAGCACAAAGAAAAGCTGTTGCTGTTGCTTCGGGCATATTGGTCATCGTCCCCTTGTACTTTGTTGTGATTTCAATTGCCTGTTAACCTGTGTTTCTGTGGTGACTGCATTAGTAGGCTATATATAACTGTAATCATTAGGGTTGGAAAAGGTCTAGCTTTCCCAGGACTTGAAATAGAGTAGGCTACTATCCCGTCATTTGTCTGGAGGGTATGTGGAAAAACCGCACTCAGGATGGCTGATCTCTACATCGTGGTCGTGGTGCGTGATTTAACACGCATGAATACGCCCCAGGGTAGAAAGATATCATTTCTCTATATTGCCTTCAGAAAGTAGGTCGCACCACCTTTCAGATCCCTCGTCTCTGAAATATTCTCTGATATTTCTGGAAACCTGTCTTTACGACTGAACAAGTTGTCATAGCCTGAGGTAATGATCGTGTGGCCTCCGGAGAGGCCTAGTGCAGGTCTTTCTAGTTGACGCCCGTGGGCGACCTGCGCCTCGTAATGAGTATGAAGTGATGATGAAGACGGCACATACACCCAGTTCCCGAGCCACGGGAATTAACCCCAGGAGATTAAAATCCCTGTTGGCTCGGCCGGGAATCGAACCCGGGGCACTTTGGGCCAAAGCCTAGCGCGCTACCCATTTAGCCACAGTGCCGGACATAGCCTGAGGTGAGAGTTAAGTAAATTCCACTTTCTTCAACACTTCATGTATCTATCTTTTTCAATATCCTCAGAGCATTTGTCTGTTGTAAAACTGCTTCGCATTGTGATTGAAATAAGTCAAAACCCTTGTACTGTATTTTTCTTCGTTAACCTAATAATTCAGTACTCACCCAAGTACACAGTGTTGATGTCCACGACGTTCCAAAATATAATAGAGCAACATTTATACTACTACTGTATGTATGTCTATCCCCTATTATTCCTGTTTTCCAACCGGGTCGGGGATGAGATGCGATGGAAATTGTTGTGGCGGATGATTTTTACGTCCGGGTGCCCTTCCTGACGCCAACCTCATGAGAGGAGTTAATGAGAGATGATGAAATGAATGATGGTGAATGAAACTGGCCAAGGATGTGGAAGGAAGCGGCCGTGGCCTGACAGAAGGTACCGTCCCGGCATTTGCCTGGAGTTGAAAATAGGAGACCACGGAAAACCATTTCAAGGTTGGCCGGTGGTGGGGCTCGAGCCCACGCGTCTACCGAGTCAGCAGAGAGTTTGGCCTCATGACCTAAAACTGCACTTTAGTTAGCGTAGCCACCACTACTACTACATAATCGTGTAGCCATATTTGGAACGGTTATATCCCATGAAAGCCACTAATTGGAGACTTGTAGTTTCTATGACTGTTCACTTGTTAATACAGATATTTTCCCACCCCTGTCCTATGCTGTGTATTCTGGCCTTGTTTTATGGCCCAGATATAGTTTTTATTAGCGAAAGTAAAATATTTGTTGAGCCGACTTATACGGACAGGAAAATTTAATTTATGTAGAATTTGTTATAACGGATTCCTGTGGCTTCTTATCGCACAGATCCATATTTTGTTGAAAGGCCGGCCCGCGAGATAGCATCGGCTGCGCTCTGCGATCCCTCCCCCCTGCTCCCCCCTGCCAGACCATCCGCGCCCGCTTGCACAAAAAGTAATAGTCTCATTTGACAATCTCGTTATTAATATTCAACAACTGACAAAACCAAATTCAATTAAAATGGAGTGCATTTTGGGATCCGGCGCTTGATTATCTGAGTGGGCTCTAATTAAAACTTAAATACACATTAGCACGTCTCCAGCTCAGCTTCCCTGCCAATCAATTCGACAATATTTTGATTGTGGCACACGGCGTGCCGTCAGTCCCTACTTAAAACTGTGACTACAGCATGTCTCCGGCTCAATCTCCCTGCCAATAAATGCGACAATATTCTGATTGTGGCCCACGGCATGCTATCAGTCTCTACTCAGTCTCCCTGCCAATCAATGCGGCTATATTTTGATTGTGGCACAGAACGCGGCCTCAGTCGCCACCCTGTCTCCCTGCCAATCAATGCGGCTATATTTTGACTATGGCACAGAATGCGTGGTCAGTCGCCACTCTGTCTCCTTGCCAATCAATGCGGCTATATTTTGATTGTGGCAAAGGAACGCGTCGTCAGTTGCCACTCTGTCTCCTTGCCAATCAATGCGGCTATATTTTCTTTGTGGCACAGAACGCGTCGTCAGTCGCCACTCTGCCTCCTTGCCAATCAATGCGGCTATATTTTGATTGTGGCACAGAACGCGTCGTCAGTCGCCACTCTGTCTCCTTGCCAATCAATGCGGCTATAGTTTGATTGTGGCACAGAACGCGTCGTCAGTCGCCACTCTGTCTCCGTGCCAATCAATGCGGCTATATTTTGATTGTGGCACAGAACGCGTAGTCAGTTGCCACTCTGTCTCCTTGCCAATCAATTCGGCTATATTTTGATTGTGGCACAGAACGCGTCGTCAGTCGCCACTCTGTCTCCTTGCCAATCAATGCGGCTATATTTTGATTGTGGCACAGAACGCGTCGTCAGTCGCCACTCTGTCTCCTTGCCTAACACTACGAATGTATTTTGATTAGGGCACTCGGTCCACCACCAGTCGCTACTCACAATCAATCTCCCCATCAATCAATGCCATACTATTTCGACTGTGGCACATGGCGTGTCATCTGTCGCTATTCAAGGTGTGTTTGCTAGTGGAACGTGGGATAATGGAGACTCACTTGTACTGTGCTAGGCTCCTCTCTTTCACCTTTCTTTCAGACGTCCTTTGGTCAACTCTTGTACTCATTCGATGCCGACATTAACAGAATATTTGTGGCTTAAGTGACCCTTGTATTTCTTTTCATGAAACTCTGATTTTCTGAGGGTCAAACATCTTATATCTTATAATACTAGCCTACTACTACTATTACTACTACTGGACAGCATAGCAAAAAGAGATAGTCTTTTTTAAAAATGGAGAAGTAATCCTAGCAATGGTAAATATAAAGAACAATACAAGGAATTTAGAAACAAACTAACAAAACACATGTGGAAAGAAAAAGGAATATACTACATGAATACGTTTCAAACGTTTAAAGGAGATGCTAGGAAAATTTGGCAAGAAGTAAATTATTTAATTCAAGGACATCACAGGGGTGGGGTGCATGACGTAATTATGAAGCACTTCGGTGGAAGTGAGAAACAGTCTATAGCTGAAAAATTTGCATCACACTTCAAGCAAGGAACCGAGAGTGTAGTACACAACTGTGACAAGACATTAGGTGGTTATGTTGATCAGATTAATGATAAAAGCATGTGGCTCACAAGACCTACAGATGGCGATATTAAACAAATTATAGATAAAATGAGAACAAATAAGTCTGCGGGGTTGGACAGGATACAAATGAAACATTTAATAAAAATTTGAGGGGAAAAAGTGTATAAAATCATTGCCAAACTAATAAATTTGATAATTTCAGAACGTTCATTCCCTGATATTGTAAAAACATCAGTAGTTAGACCAGTTTTAAAGGGAGGGATAGGCACAGATGTAAATAACTACCGCCCTATTTCCATTATCTCTGCAGTGTGCAAGATAATAGAAACATTTTTAACAGATAAAATTATGGGGTTTTTGGAGGAAAATAAGTTGCTATCAGATGAACAATTTGCATACAGGAAAAGCATGGGAACTGGGACATTACTTGGAAAAATTGCTGAACTAGTAAATAAGAAACTTGATCAAGGGAAACAAGTTTTGGTAGTCTTCATTGACTTCAGTAAAGCTTTCGACACCCTTCGCCATGAGATTCTTATAGAAAAACTAAGAAATATTGGTATACGAGGCCCAGTACTTGAACTAATGGAAAATTATCTAGAGGAAAGGCACTTTCTGGTGAAAATTGGAGAAGCATAGGCTATAGTGAAGAGAAAAGAATAAGAATGGGTATTCCTCAAGGTAGTAACCTGGGACCTTTGCTGTACTTGATATATGTAAATAATCTTGCTCAGCATATGAAGAACACACAAATACTACAATATGCTGATGATACGATATTGGTATCAGTTCATAAGGATTTTAAGAAGGCAGAAAATTTCTTGCAAGCAGATTTCAATGTGCTACAGAGATGGGCACATGATCATGGCTTAATAATTAATAGTGCAAAAACAACAACAATGCACATTCGGTCTCCAATGATTTTATTACAAAAGGTACATTTAAAAATACATGAATGCGATTGCATGGCAAGTGACAATAATAACAGTGGAAACAGTACAACAGTAAAAAATGTAACTGTTCAAAAATACTTAGGTGTGTATATTGACTGTAATTTCAGATGGGACAAGCATATTAATCAAGTTACTTCCAAACTAAGAATAATTTTAAGTAAATTTTTCCATCTGAGGCAAAATATGCCTACCTCAGTGCTAAGAATGACATACTATGGATTAGTGGAAAGTATAATTCGATATGGAATAAAGGCATGGGGACTTTCTTCAAATACTTATATTACTAGAATTACCAGCATTCAGGCACGTTTCCTTAAGTTCTTTGTAAGACATGGTGATAGGCATGGATTAAACTCACCAGTGATATTGTTCTCCAATTGTCAGATAATGCCTTGTAGGGGCCTAATATATTTAATGATAATTATGGATAATTTTTTTAATAGCACTTTCAAAGATCATTTAAAACATCAAAAGGATACAAGATTAAAGAATTCACATTTTGTAATTCCAAAAACAAATAATGAATTTGGCAAAAGAACATTAGCTTACATGGTACCTTTTCTATTTAACAAGCTACCACATTCACTGCTGGCCTTTGAGAGTATGTCAAAAACAAAAAAAGATATAGAAAATTGGATACTAAATAACTCCTTAGACTAAATGGACAACTGCTTTTATATGTATTAGACTATGAACATGATAGTAACATTTGTATTTTAAGTTTTAAGTTAAGTTTTTACAATAGTAACGACATAAGTGTTGTTTTAAGGTGGGTAAAAATATTATAATTTACTTCAAAGTCTTTATTATATTAATATTAACATATTATAATAATTTTAACCAATATTAATTGTTATGAGCTGATTGAATATCGTTGTGAAATATTATTAGGGGCACTATATAAAATAATTGGAAGGTGAGAGATTGGACTGTATATTGTGTAAATGTAATTGTGTTTGTTAACATATACATATATTGTAACCATAATTGGCACCTACCGACAAGTATTAGCTTGGTAGGACCAAAAAATGTAATATTGGGCATAAACAAACAAACTGTAAACTGTAAACTACTACTACTACTACTACTACTACTACTACTACTACTAATTGTGAATTATTATTAGTGGCACTGTATAAAATAATTGGAAGGTGAGAGATTGGACTGTATACGTGTACATTTAATTGTTTTTGTTAACACACATATTGTAATTATATTTGGCACCCTCCGACAAGCGTAAGTTTGGCAGGTCCAAAAATTGTAAAATTTGGCTTAAATAAACAAACTGTAAACTACTACTAGGCCTACTAATAATAATGACAGTGACGTTTTAAAAATATTTTCGTTTAACACGATTGTACCCAAATTGTGATTATTATTATTAATATTAGCGTATGGCAAGGAAATTATATACATAATATATACAATATATACACAATAACAAAAAAACATTGATTCACGTCAGGCATTAGAGTTATCCATTATAGCTGAATGTCCAACTTTTGAACCCACTGCAGTGCCTCCGCTGTTGGTGATACAAAGTCTTCCAATCTACCTGGATAAGCCCGTAGTTGACACTCGCTTAAAATGTGGGGAATGGTCTGGCGAGGGGCTCCACAATCTTATTCTGGAGAAGGTACAAAGTTCCACTTATAGAGGGAATCCCTGCACCTTCCATGACCTGTCCTGATCCTGTTCAGTCTGGACCAAGTTGCACGCGGTAGTTGAAATCCGTTAGCAATTTTTTCACCTCTGAAGTTGTTATGTAGGGGCAGGTCAGTGGAGTTATTCCAGCGGCCTTTCCATTCCTCCAAAGCATCGAAGTTGGTGGATGTCTTCAGAGCTGCATCACAAAGAGGTGGATATCGTGATTTCAATCTTTGGAGACTAAGAGCTGGATCCTTTACACTCAGGCTATTAATCTATGCCTACGAGAATGTGACATAAGATGCATACAATATAAAACATTATACACAGTAATTCATATCGGACAGTAAATTTTGACGGCAGCTGAACGTGAACACCGCATTTCTCAAATAACCAGCCAAGTTATTTAATCCATATTCAAGTTACAACACCAACCAGGCCGTTTAGGTTACTAAACTTCACAGATTATTAAACTAACAAGTAAACGTGAAGGTCAATAGTCACTAACGTTAACAAAACAAAAAGCATATATTATTACCAAACCTGACAAGTTACACAAGTTTACAATAAACTTCTGTAACGAAACCCACATATTCGTAGACATAGATTTAAAGCCTGAGTAAAAAGGATCTGATGATGATCGCTTGACGATCGAAACTAGTCAGCGAAGTGTATTAATTAATCTTTTCATGCTTAGAGAATAACACCCATCACAACTTCGGTACAATCGGGTTGACTGACTGAATAGCATTTACATTTTATTTATTAAGACAACTTTGGAATATGGCTTCCAACACGATAATAATTAAAGATTAAATGTGTAAAGAAATTTAAATACCTTGGTGAGGTAATCCAACAAAATGGCCTAGAACAGGAAGCAATTAATCTTAGAATCTGGAAATTAGACCGAGCCTATCACCTGACGAAAAATCTCTATAATAAGAAGTCGCTGAGCATTGGAGCCAAATTAAGACACTACAGCACGGTTGTCAAACCTGAAGCATTATATGCTTCGGAGACTTTGACTATGAACAGACGGGGACTAGTCGACCAGTTAGTCAAAAGAGAACGCAGGGTATTGAGAAAAATTTTAGGCAACAGATGGGTTAACGGACACTTACGTTTGAAGTCAAACGAAGAGTTATATAGAACGATAGAACCAGTCACGTCAACAATAAAAAGGAAAAGGTTGTTGTTCTATGGACACATTTTCAGAATGTCCAACGATCGTCTAACTAAGAAAATTTGGAATTTCGTGAAACCAAAGAGGAAAAAATTGGCATGGTTCGAAGAATGTAACAAAGACCTTATAGAAATTGGTATTCCAGACTGCAAAATTACGAACAGGTATGAATTCAGACACCTAATCAAAAATTACCAGGGATTTAAGGTAGGGGCAGAACCCAAAAGACGGAGGGGACCTCTTTCAGAAGATAGGAAGAAGGCGCTGAGCGATGGGCTCTAGAGATACTGGCAGGACATCAAACCTGACAGACGATCTAGAACGAATATTGATTTTGATTGTTACTCCGTAGTCCATAGTGGCTCAATTCGAATGTAAAAAAATTGTAATAATAAAATGCCTAATTGGACAATCTAAAAGGATATTTAATAATGCCTCCTCATTAAAAGCCAAGAATAACTGGGTAATAGAGTTTGAAAATGACCTTCAAGAATTCAAGGTAACAGCCGAAATTTTATTGGACAGGCCTGGATTTAGATCGTTGGTGAACAAACATCATATTGCTGCAAACCCCCAAATGAGAGCCACCACTACATGGACAGCAGGAAGGAGAAAAATCCTAGTGAGAGAATGAAGAGATTTTGGGAAGAGAAGAAAGCTAATTCAAATTCATCAGTGAATTAGGTTCAATCGCTCTCCTTAGTTGGGCATAACGTCGTAAATATAATAATAATAATAATAATAATAATTATTATTATTATTATTATTATTATTATTACCGAGACATATGGGTGGGAGAGGAATTGTTGATATAAACAACCAAGTAGCTCGACAGATCTATGAGCTAAGAAAATACTTCTGTTCTGTATCGAACCATTCGATGCTGCACAGGGCTGTCACAGAAGCAGATGATTCAACTCCACTACTCTTAAGTCAGCAAGAGACTCAAATTCAGGTGCGCAGTGATTTGGATAGATTCAATGCCTGGTTGTCCAAGCCACTACACGGAAGACATCCCAATGAAGTCATCCAAACTCACGTCGACAAGCTTGCGTCGAACTTTTGGTTGATTTCTGGGCAGATGTTTCCTGAAACAGAAGGCTTTATGATGGCTATTCAGGACCAGGTTGTCCCCACGAGGAACTACCTAAAGTTCATAATCAAGGATGCATCCGTGCAAGATGACCATTGCAGATACGGTTGCCCAACATCTGAGACTGTTCAGCATATTATATCAGGTTGTCGCCATTTTGCAGGGACAGAATATAGGAAGAGACATGATTTTGTTGCCAAGATAGTCCATCAAGAATTGGCTATACAACTTCAACTGCTGAGCCAAGAGAAAGTGCCGTACTACAAATATGCTCCTGAAAGTGTACTGGAAAATGACAGCTTTACGTTGTACTGGGATCGTACTGTATTGACAGACCAATCAGCTGTGCACAACAGACCTGATTTAGTTCTTGTTGACAAATGCATGAAGCACACCACCTTCATAGATGTGGCGATCCCAAACAGTGGCAACATACTAACAAAGCATGTTGAAAAGCTGTCAAAATACACAGAGCTTTCAGAACTGATAAGGAAGCAATGGCACATGGCACAAGTCAGGACAGTTCCTATTATTATCTCCAGCACTGGCGTGATTCCCAACAACTTAAAGGAATCGCTCATGGCGTTGAAATTAGACCCAGGCCTTTTCAAACTGATGCAGAAAACAGTCATACTTTCTACGTGTCGCGTAGTAAGGCTGTTCTTGGGCAATCAGGCCTGAAGCAATGAGAGGAAAATGAAGCTACTACTCAATGCAGTCACCAAGAATTTGCTCCTTGTGATATGTACGGTATCTGGGATTGTAAATGTTTTCTTTCCAGCAAATGCTGAGAATGAGTAAGCGCATGCGCAAAATAAATAATAATAAAAATAATAATCATAGACTAATAATAATAATAAGTTGGAACTCTGAAATACAATAGGTCACGCTAAGAGTGCCCAGATGTCAGAGACTATCCAACATATTACGCCTAGATGTACCTGGTGTCCAAAAGTTAAGCATAAGTTACAAATAAGCAGGGCAACAGGAAATAGACCGCAAATCACACGACATATACACCTACCAACCTTACGTGTTCGCTCTGTATAGGAAATAAGTATTCCCAGCTTTGACTAGGTGCGTAACTGCAAGGTAAACACAGCCAGTGCCTGTGGCCCATATTCCCTCAGCCGAGTTTGCCCTGTTATTGTGTGCGGAATGTATCCTCGTGCTGAACGTGACAACATAATGACTCAACGACACAATTTGGACCCCGTTTTTCAGGGTAGAATACTCGGCCGCCTGAAAGCAGGCCAGACACAGACCTATGTCACCGTATCCTTGAATGTGCTACAAACTGTCATTTCCAGGCTTTGGAGACGATTTCGAGACACAGGAGATGTTAGTCGTAGGCCAGTACCAGGTCGACCAAGAGTAACCACCCCACAGCAGGACCGATATCTGGCCTTAACCGCCCGACGAAAAACGGAGTGCACCTGCAAGACAATTGTCGGCGGAGCTTGCAGCCGTCTCAGGGGTTGCCGTTTCCCGACAAACTGTGTACCGGAGGCTCAGAACAATAGGGCTGTTTGCCAGACGTCCAGTGGTATGCGTTCCGCTCACTCCAGCACAGAGACGGGCCTGTTTACTGTGGACCCGTCAACGTCGAAACTGGACCATGAATAAATGGAGGCATGTGCATTTCACAGATGAATCCTGCTTCAGTTTGCAGAACGATTCCCGTCACACATTAATCTGGACAGAACCGGGTAGCCGATACAACCACAGGAACATCGTAGAACGGGACCAGTATGGTGATGGTGGCGTCATGGTGTGGGGCGGCATCACGTCGAATGGCCGTACGGACCAGCACATCTTCATGGGTAGTCTGAGGAACACTGTGAACGCTCGGAGATACAGGGATGAGGTACTGAGACCACATGTTCGACTCTTCAGAGGTGCGGTTGGTCAAGACTTTCTCTTAATGGACGATAATGCCCGACCACCGCTCTGCTCTGGTGGATGAATTTCTGGCTGGGGAATACATTCATCGCATGGACTGGCCAGTGAGGTCTGCGGATCTGAATCCTATAGAACAAGCCAGGGATGCATTGGGGAGGCGAATTCCATCCCTTCAGCCTCCACCAAGGACCCTCCAATACCATCGCATTGCCCTTTCGGCGGAATGGAATTGACTGCCACAATAGCTCTTGGACAATCTGATAGAGAGCATGCCAAGTAGCTGCGAAGCATGTGTGGCCATTAGGGGTAACCATACACCCTATTAACATCATATTTTGTTGTGGAAGACATTGCCAAGTTTTGTTAGTTGTTGTCAAAGGTGTACCTTAGCTACCACAACCTTTCTGACACTGCTTTCTTAGACAAGTTGTGTGACATATGGTGTGTGATTCAGCTTCCGTTTGTTCAGCAATCCGTCTGACATTCCTATCAGGCGGTATGGTCTCGATTAGTGATTTTGCTTAACCTTTGGACACTAGTTTATATTGGCATCGGGTACGGAATATTAACGAAGGCATGTCGCAATAACCAAAATCTTGCACCAATAACTGACTGAAAAATGGCAGCCTCTGGTACAACGAAAGTTTATTACTAAGTAAAATAAAATGGATGTCCTTACAATAATTTGATTAAAATAGAAGTTGTTTGAAAATGACGTCAGTCCTTTCAACCGCTAAAAACTCGCAGTTGAAATTTGACCTTGGATATCTCGGAAGATATGCATGGGAGCTATTCCAAAATTGGCACACATATACATAATGCTATTTCAGTTTAATTTACATGAGGCCATTCATGACAGTGCTGCCAACATGATTCTACGGCTGCTAATATGATTGTCATATCGTTATATGCATGTAACGTCCATGTTATCAATTCGATTTCAACCGAATTTCGTATGGTTCGGTAGCGTAGTTGGTAGCATGCTGAGCTTCTATACCCAAGATCGCGGGTTCAAATCCGGCCGAAGTCGTCTAATTTTTTAAGAGCGTAAAAATCCCTCAGTATGCCTTCCTTCAGAGAGGAAGTAAAGCCGGCGGTCCCATGTCATTTATTTATGGCATGTAAAAGAAACTTCCACTAATTACACCTGTGTGGAGCTAAATTGTATAGGTTTCGAATGTAAACAACGCTCTTAGGTTCCTACGTTCGTTGCCAAGAGCCGACTGTGGTGGTGACTGGTAGCTAAGTTCTGAACTAGTAGTCGTTGAAGGTGGCGTTTGGCGGCAAAAGTAGGAACTATTTGAAACATTCAAAAGTCTGCAGTCGTTACTTGAATTAAAAAACAGATAACACACACTAATACAGTCATCACAATTAACACCGGTTATCAGACAGATTCTACACACGCCCTAAAGTACACGAGGCTACATGACCGCGTTGTCGCAGCCCCTAAACTTACAAACCAACCAACCAACCAGATATAACTATGCGTATTCTTAAGAGCAACGAGGGCTGCCGACTGTTAATAAATGCTGCCTCTATCTTTTTACCCTAATATCAAGATATCAGAAAGTATGTAAGCCAACAGCTCTAAACTTTGTACATGTATAGTACCTGACATTCTAGATTAATTTGGAGTAACTAATATACGTCAGTGCTGCCAACATAATTCTAAGCCTGCTGATAAGTCTAATTTTAAAATACATGTAACTTCTATACTAACAAATGGATTTCATCCAAAATTGGCACAAAAATAGAACATAATATTTCAGATTATTTCTGACCAACACATGCATGACATTGTTGCCAACATAATTTTACGCGCGCTGATAGATCCAATGTCTAACTGCATGTAACGTCCATGCTATCCATTGGACTTCAACCAAATTTTGTATTCTGTACCTTAAGAGATGGAACTAAGAATATATTCGTCACTAGGGCTGCCAACTGTAGTACTCTATCAGGCTACAGTTATTTTTCGAACTAATTAGAAATGTCGATGTTAACAAATTAATTTCGTCATTATTGCTAGATAGGTCCATATAGATTAATCATTGGCATGAATCTAAAATTTTAAGAAAAGTAGGCTCTTTAGTTCGTCACGGGACAACTTAGCCAATTATTTATATGTGGAACTTTTATTTCAAACAAATTATTGTAAGGTTATCCATTTTATTTTTAGCCTATTTTCATTTATGAAAAAAAAAATAGGCTTATGAGATCACCTTTTGTCCGTGTGTCCGTCTGTGTGTGCGTGTGTGATGGATTTTGTGTGCCCCCCCTAATAACTTCTACACTGCTAGAGCGATTTCAATGAAACTCGGTAAGTTCATAGCACTATTCCGGGCGAACCCGACCGTGCCTTTCAAATTTTGTTACGTCTCACCAATCCAACATGGCGGCTGTGCGAAATATTTCACCAGCATTCAATATCTCCGAAACTATCAGAGATATCACCCTGGAATTTTGTACGGTGATAAAGGGAATTACTAGAAGTTCACCTATGTGAAAACCTGGTAAATACAAAACCAACATGGCGGCCAAGCGAGCTTGCGACTTTTAAATAGATGTTTCTCGCGATTTAACCAAGCAAACGCAATGAAACTTGGTCCAGTATATGTTTATGAAAATGAAAATCCACAGCCAGCTTCCAGTCTCCGACCGGGTCAGGAATGGAATGAATGAAGCCCCCATCTAGCGGCGATCCAGTATATGTTTATACACATTGTAATACACCAACATATAACTTCGTTAAATTGTTTACATAACTTCAAGATGGCTGCTGTGCGAAATATTTCACCGGCATTCTATGAGACTTTCAAAAGCCGGTTAACTACAAAACGAACACGGCGGCCAAGTGAAGTTGAAAGTCTTAAATAGACGTTTCACGCGATTTAATGATCCAAACGGAATGAAACTTGGTACAGCAAATGTTTATACACATTGTAATGCACTGGTATCTAATTTAGTTCAATTGTTTATATAACCTCAAGATGGCGGCTGTGCGAATTTCGAAAATTATTTTTTTATTTCTTGTGTTCTAATCAAGCGATCGAAATCAACATTCCCATAATGAACGTACACAATAATCATCATCTAATAGTACATAACTCTATGGCCTACATATATTAAAATCCAACATGGCGACCATCCGCAATATGTAGACGGTTCTCAATATCTATTAATCTACTACAGCAATCAAACTGAAATTTTGTAAGTGTATAGAGGCTAAAACATAAGTTCACCTATGGGACGTTCAATAACCTGGCGAGCACAAATCCAACATGGTGGCGACGCAAAATTTAAATATTCAAATGGACGTTTCTTGCGTTTTAACCATCCGAGCGCAGTGAAACTTGATACGGTATATGCTTATACAAATTTTAATCGACAGGCATCTAATTAATTTAAATTATTTTCATAACCACAAGATGGCGGCTGAGCGAAATTTTAAAATCCCACTTTTATTTCTTGTGTCATAATCATGCGATTGAAGTTTGAATAAAACACCTACACAATAATCTTCATGTAATAGTATATACATCTAAGGCCTATAACATAAAAATCCAACATGGTGACCATCCAAAATATTTAGACGGTTCTCAATATCTACGAATCTAATACAGGATCCACAACTGGGAGAATATCAAGCCGGTTTCCGGAAAGGGCAATCATGCGTCGAACAGATTATAAACCTCAAATCTACCCTCTCCTATTTGAAGATCAGGAACTGACAATTTGTATGTTGATAGAGGCAACTGATATTAGTATGATATATGAAAATAGGCTGTATAGTTCTTCACGGAACTACTTCTTTTTAATGTTAAACTCTATTAATGTTAAACGCTGAAGAAGATATCATTGAATATCGAAACATGTTCGTTTTTAATATTAATTAACATCATTATAATATTGACAAGGCGGATTAAATAATGCCAATAATTACCAATAGTCAATACGGAGCAACCTTTGCCAACCAACATGGTAAACATACACACATTTTATGAACGAATGAATAATAATAATAATAATAATAATAATATACTACTAATAATAATAGGTCTAATAATAATTTGAATTTGAATTTATTTATTGATTACTATTGATAATATATTTGTAATAATACTAATAGCAAATATAACCCGTCAAGCCTACATTTCAAAATCACCAATGGTAAATTTGCTCATAATGATAAAGACAACTGTCAAATTCTAGCGAATTATTTTGGGGCACTTCTCAACTGTGAAGCTCCAAAGTCCACTTTTACTTCTGAAGACATCGTCAAAGTTCATCCAGATTCATTACCACCTACGAAGGAAGAAATCAAACAAATTATTCAATCGCTGAAGGACTACAAGGCACCAGACGAAGACTCTATAATCGCCGAACTCTGGAAATATGCTGGTGACAAGACGCTAGATAAACTATTGGAAATTATCTGCGAAATTTGGAAAACAGAGAGACTCCCCAACGGCTGGACTTCTGCCTTGATTCACCCCCTTCATAAGAAAGGAGATAAAACAGACGTAAATAACTACCGTGGCATTTCCCTCCTTCTGATAACCTATAAGATTGTCTCGAAATCTCTTCTTACCAGAGCAGAGAAACAACTAGATCCACAACTGGGAGAATATCAAGCCGGTTTCCGGAAAGGGCAATCATGCGTCGAACAGATTATAAACCTCAAATCTACCCTCTCCTATTTGAAGATCAGGAATAAGAAATTTGTGATGACCTTCGTAGACTTTAAGAAGACCTATGATTCTATTGATCGCAACACCCTGATCCGAATCCTAAAAGAATTTGGCCTGGACAACAAAACCAGAGCGATCATCCAACAATCGCTGACCAACACCACCTCGAAGGTGAAGTTTAGGGGCGAAATATCAGACACCTTTGTAATCAAGACAGGAGTAAGGCAAGGAGATGGTCTCTCATCAATACTCTTCAACTGTGTCCTCAAGAAGGTTATCCGTGAGTGGCGTAAAGAACTCAATAAACAAGGAGTTGCAAGCGGAGTCAGACTGGGTTACAGAAGCCGGAACATCACAATTGACTGTCTAGCCTTTGCCGATGATCTTGCAATCATTTCTGATTCATTAGAGACAGCCACGGAACAGATTAATCAGCTAAGTGCACAAGCAGCGAAGGCAGGACTCCAGATCTCCTTTGAGAAGACTGTGTTCATAACTAATATCGTACCGGCGCCCAAACACCTTGCTGTGGAACAAGGAAAAGTTAAGCGAGTTGCAAAGTTTAAGTACCTGGGAGAAATTATAACACCTAATGTATCAGAGAAAGAAGCATTCACATCACGCATGAGCAAAATGGAAATGGCCTACCATTTAACTGACGACATCTATAAGAAAAGATCAATATCCTTCAACGCAAAACTAAAACATTACTGCAGTGTCATCCGTCCGGAGGTCTTGTGTGCTTCTGAATGCCTCACGATGAACAACAAGTAGTTCCGTGAAGAACTATACAGCCTATATATCCTACTTATGTTAACTGCCACTATCAACATACAAAATTTCAGTTTGATTGCTGTAATAGATTCGTAGATATTGAGAACCAACTAAATATTTCGGTTGGTCACCATGTTGGATTTTATATATGTAGGTCCTAGAGTTATGTACTGTTACATGAAGATTATTGTGTACGTGTAGCATTCAAACTTCAATCGCATGATTAGGACACAAGAAGTAACAAGGAGATTTTAAAATTTCGCACAGCTGCCATCTTGTGGTTATGGAAACAATTGAAATAAATTAGATGCCAGTGGATTAACATTCGTATAAGGATTTACTGTACCAAGTTTCACTGCACTCGGATGGTTAAATTGCGAGAAACGTCCATGTGAATTTTTATACTTCGCGTCACCGCCATGTTGGATTTGTGATCACCAGGTTATTTAAGGTCTTATAGGTGAACTTAAGTTCATAGCCCCTATGAACATTAAAAAAATCAGTTTGATTGCTATAATAGATTCGTAGATATTCAGAGCCGTCTAAATATTTCTGATGGTCGCCAAGTTGGATTGTTAAATGTATAGGCCATAGAGTCATGTACCATTAAAAGAAAATTTTGCGTAGGTTCATTATTCAAACTTTCACTTCGATCGCATGATTACGACACAAGAAATAAAATCTTAATTTTAAAATTCGCACAGCCGCCATCTTGAGGTTATGTAAACAATTGAAATAAATTAGGTTCCAGTGCATTGCAATGTGTATAAACAGTTCCTGTACCAGATTTCATTGCATTTGGAACATTACATCGCGAGAAAGATCCATTTAAAATTTTCAAATTCGCTTGGCCGCCATGTTCGTTTTGTAGTTAACCGGTTTTTGAAAGTCTTATATATGAACTTCCAGTAGTGCCCTTTATCTCTGTACAAAATTTCAGGAAGATACCGCTAATAGTTTCAGAGATATAGAATGCCGGTGAAATATTTCGCACATCCGCCATCTTGTGGTTATGTAAACAATTGAACGAAGTTAGATGTCGGTGCATTACAATGTGTATAAACATATACTGTACCAAGTTTTATTGCGTTTGGTTTGTTAAATCGAGAGAAACATCTATTTAAATGTCGCAAATTCGCGTGGCCGCCATGTTGGTTTTGTAGTTACCAGTTTTTCAAAAGTCACATAGGTGAACTTCTAGTAGTTCCCTTTATCACCGTAATAAATACCAGGGAGATATCGGGAATAGTTTCGGTGATATTGAATGCTGGTGAAATACTTCGCACAGCCGCCATGTTGGATTGGTGAGACGTAACAAAATGTGAAGGGCACGGTCAGGGTCGCCCGGAATAGTGCTATGAACTTACCGAGTTTCATTGAAATCGCTCCAGCCGTTTAGAAATTATTAGGGGTGGGCACACACACACACTCCTTACACACACACACACACACACACACACACACACACACGGTCAAAAGGTGATCTCATAAGCCTATTTTTTTTTTCAAAATTGAAAATAGGCTAAAAAAGGCTTGGTCGAAAAACTGGAGGCCAAAGAAAGGAAAATTTTGAGAAAGATATTGGGTCCCATCAAAGACAACGGGGAATACATAAGACGGCATAACCATGAACTATATACTCATGTGGAGAAGATAAGTGACGTCATCCGGAAGAGAAGGATAACATTCTTTGGACATGTGAAACGAATGAGCCCAGCGAGACTGACCAACCGCAACATAACTTACTTTCAGGAGAGGAAAACAAAATGGGCCTGGTTCATTGAATTGGATAAAGATCTTAAAGAAGTGGGGATATCACCAACAGACATTCAGGAGCGCGCCCCACTCAAAAGGAAACTTCAAGCTTGCAAAGGTTTCCAAGAAAAGCCGAAGCTGAAAACGGGAAAGATTTGGACCCAGGAACGGAAGGAAGTCCACCGAGAACGAATGAGGGCGTACTGGGCAAACATCAAAGCCAGTAGAAGACAGTTGGAATGACGCGGTCCATAGATGGCCTATACGAAATGAATGAATGAATAGCAATAATAATATATTGTGTCCACTGAGGCATTAAGTTCCATAGTCATAGGAGGCAACCTACTGCTGAATACGGTTGTCTGTAAACTTACCACACAATATATCTACAGTAAAAGGCGATAGCAGTTAGACTAGGAGATTTGTATATGAGCTTATTCATCAAAAATTTCCCAATTATCATAATCACATATTCAACGAAGCAACTCTTTATAAAGGAATGACAGCTGCTTATACAAAGGTCGAGTCCCAATCTATTCCTCGGCACTTCTCCGCCAAGTTCGGCTCTCTGAAGCGACTGCACGTAAACAACGGTTAGGCTAAAGAATGAAGTTCATAAAAAACTTGTTCGCTATGTGGGCAGATCATGTCGCAACTTGTCCTTGTTTGTAAGTCTTGTGCTTACATTGTAACTAATTGGTATGAGACTGAATTACAATAATTTTTTCGTGTGCCGGAGTTCCTTATATCGTGCTTTGACTGAAAGGCTGTCTGTCACTTAATGAACGGCAGTTGATTGATATCCCGATACACTCATTAGTAGGGACATGCAAAAGGCCACGTTAGTTTTAAAAATAGTAGCTTATTATTATTATTATTATTATTATTATTATTATTATCATTATTATTATTATTATTTATTTATTTAGCGTATGGCTTTTAGTGCCAGGATTGTCCGAGGACATGTTCGTCTCCCCAGAGGCTGTAGCTGCTTCAAGTGGACACCCATGGGGTGAGCTACAAGTTTCGTTCAATTTCAAGTAGTTCCAAATTTCGCTACCAGATGTCACTGACACCTAGTGGTGAACGTTGGAACTATGATAGAGCGTTTCAACGAGATCTAACCGAGAAATTTAGCTACACACAAGTTTAGTTAGTGGAAGGATCTTTTACATGCCATAAATCAATGACATGGGACCGCCGGCTTTACTTCCCCTCCGAAGGAAGGCATACCGAAGGGTTTTAACGCTCTTAAATAACCCGATGACTTCGGACGGGTTGGAATCCTCTATCTTGGCTACAGCAGTTCAGCATGCTACGAACTACGCCACCGATGCTGTGTTTTTCTTGTAAAACAGCGAGGTTATTTTTCTCAAAAGATGAGAATATCCTTTTCTATCCCAAGTAATTTCTTCCATCTGGCCACACATTTGTGTGGGTATGTATTTTATTTTGTAATTTCTTAGTTGAGGTCAATTTTGGGCTCCAGATCGGCTACAAGGAACTCCAATATGAAGCTCCTTTCATATTCCATGAAGTTGCTTTTCATCTATGGACACAATGGCTTAGTATTAGCAAATAGATTCGTAATTACCGTAGCAACTAATTAATAGTCAGTATATAAAATAAATTAATTAATATTTGAATACGTTATTTCACATTTCAGTTGAATTAACTTCCCCTAGGCTAATAATATTGTTTTATGCAGCCCAACTAGCGTTGTTATCAGGAAGGTCGGTATTCCTCTACTTGCATCCCGTATGGTACTAACGCACTGCAAGCATATCCCACAAACGATACCGAACACTATTATTTTCCCCTCATACTAGTCTGTAGTCACCTTCATGATAACAACGCAAATTGGGATGCATAAAACAATATTATTAGGGGCAGCTGATTCACCTGGTATAGTCTAATGCTCATACGAATATAATGACAAATATTCCCCTCGAGGTCGGTGGTTGCTGCTAGCCATTATTTTCATAGTTGAAAATCGACGTCATGGAATACAAAATGAGTT
Organism: Meconema thalassinum; assembly: GCA_946902985.2. Classification (NCBI taxonomy): domain Eukaryota; kingdom Metazoa; phylum Arthropoda; class Insecta; order Orthoptera; family Tettigoniidae; genus Meconema; species Meconema thalassinum. The sequence continues at coordinate 673,906,905 of OX336388.2, forward strand.
TCATATAAGAGTTCCATTTAGTCAGTAAACCACACAATCGATGCAGGCCCTTCTGGGGCCCAAACGTCACCTCAACTAAGAAATAAAAAATAAAAATACGTGTCCCCGCAATTGTGAAAGGGGTATTTTAATAATTATTTATTTATACAATTTTGACCTGTGTGAGTAACTTATGACTAGGGACCGGATTTATTTGAAAATACATATGCGCATATGCAAATGCATATTTGAGGGTTGATTGCATTTTTGCATATTCTGAACATAGCAGTATATTTTAGCAAATACAGTTGACATTAAGTATAATTTAAAACATCTTGAACAAAATAGATTTCGTCTGCGTGTTGGACATCCCTTGTAAGCAAATTTATGAGCAACAGATTAAAAACTAATATTTTACGCAAGCATGCTGCCTGGTTATTTCATGAAGGGAATGGGGTGGGTCATTCATTTCACCATCTGGGCAGTAACCCTTGTAAGCAACTTTGTGAGAAACAGATAACAAGATGACAGTACTCGTACTTTACGGAATGCTGCCTGGCTATTTGAAGTAGGGTATTGGGTGGGACATTCCTTTCACCATCTCGACAGCCAGTAGCCAGGGGTTAGTTTAGTGCGGTGTTTCTTCAGTTAATGCGTTACTTTATTCTTAGTCTGCATTTCCTTAACTCAAAGTGCCTAAACAGAAGAACAGCAGAAAGTGTTTATTAAACCAGTGGGTGTCAGGTAATAGTGATTATTCAACTGATGGCTAGGAACCGGACATTTATGCACTGAAAACGATTAAAATAGACGTAATTTGTCTCCTGAAAACATTGAAAAACTTGCAATTATCTATTGAGATGCTTCTTTCTGCAGTGAATGATAGGCTACATGTATAAAGTGAGTGAATAAGATTGACTCATTGTTAAGTGCATATTTTTTCAATTTTTATTGCATATTTTCTACATTTTAAGTGCGTAATTGCTTGCATATTTTAAACGTATTCTGTGCATAAATATCCGGTCACTACTCATGATATTTATGGAATGCGGTGTGAGGATTTGTATAGCCTAGGTTACATATTCCGAATGGCGCATAGAAATTCATGGAAAATTTGTAGTATTAAAAGTCAGATTTCTGTGTTGCCTTAGGCGGCTTCGGTGGCGTAGTTGGTAGCATGCTGAGCTTCTATACCCAAGATCGCGGGTTCAAACCCGGCCGAAGCCATCGGATTTTAAGAGCGTTAAAAATCCCTCAGTATGCCTTCCTTCGGAGGGGAATAAAGCCGGCGGTCCCACGTCATAGATTTATGGAATATTAAAGAACCTTCCACTAATTACAACTGTGTGAAGCTACATTGTATTGGTTAGGAATGTAAACAATGCTCTTTGGTTCCGACGTTCGTTTCCAAGAGCCGACTGCGGTGGCGTCTAGTAGCTAAGTTCTGAATTACAGTAGGCCTAGTAGTCGTTCACGGTGGCGTTTGGTGGCAAAAGTAGGAACTATTCGAAAAATTCAAAGTCTGCAGTCCTTACTTGAATTAAAAAAACAACAGATACGCACACTAATACAGTCATCACAATTAACACCGGTTATCAGACAGATTCTATACACACACCCAAAGTACACGGGGCTACATGACCGCGTTGTCGCAGCCCCTAAACTAAGGAACCAACCAACCAACCAGTGTTGCCTAGTAATTTATCATAGAATGATTTTCGGTCGGTCAACACGATTGTGTCCAATTATGTAAGGCAGGGAGTACGGATATTTAAACACCCTAACCCGAAAAAAATATTACATCAAAAATTTATCACTTAACTACCACACCTTTGTTAAAAAGAAACTGTCTCAGTTCGAAGTGGCCAGCATTCTTGACTCTGCCAAGAAATTTAATTCTGGTCTGAGGACTGGAATAGGGTACATTGAACCTCGAGAGGCAATACTGAGAAGCGGTGGATTCGATTCCTACCTCAGCCATCCTAGAAGTGGTTTTCCGTGGTTTTCCCACTTCTACTCCTGGCAAATGCCGGGATGATTCCTAACTTAAGTGGGCGTAACATGAGATTTTTAAATTTCTTTTCAATATTCGTAATAGTCTAAGGAATCTAGCCATTTCATTTTCTAGAAAATGTTCCACTTTCCCTTTGCTTTTGCCATTTAAAGGCAGTATGGGCTACATTCATACACCAAGCATCGACGATGACTAATCTCAGCACAAGTTATGTCCAAAGGGTGATGGCACATGGTGAAAGTATAATAGAAGTCAGATAGATGGATCCAAGTACACCCACAAGAACAGTCTTCCAACATCTGTATTTGAAACTACTGGCGCCAGGAAATGCTCTCCGCAGTGCCTACAAGCGTCTGCGAGAGCTATCATCAGTATTTACGTTGACAGCACGACTGTTGCTTGTATTAAAACAAACAAACAGTAAACTTTGTACTCACCACAGCCATTCATAACATATGCTGGCAGTGCTGATGACTCATACGCTCGCTTAGTGCAATACACACTGACGATTTCGACAGCCTACAGTCCACATGTGTGGGATTCACCCTGTCAAGGACACCGTGCTGCCAACTAAACTGCTGATGCTAGCTCTGGCAGAAGCCGGTAGTCACTGCGGAGGACATTTCCTGGCGCCCTGTATAAAGCCCATATATAGAGATTTGGCTAATGTGGACCTTCTAAAGAAATGTTTACATGGACAAACCTGAAATGTGAGTGAGGCATTGAACTCAATGATCTGGGATAGGTGCCCAAGAAACTTCATTTGTGGGTGAAAAAAAAAAGACCCTAGATATTGCTGTTTATGATGCTATAACATGCTTCAATGATGGAGACATCACTAGAGAAAACATTCTTCAGAAGATGGGCATTGTTTCTTGAATGTGGTGTGACAGTGTGCTGAAAAAAAAACTGCCCCATTTAATTGTGATAATTGAATTAATACATGTAATTTTTTCCAGGAGAGTGTTTACATATTTATATCTTGTGCCTATTCATTGGGCACAATCGTGTTTTTTTTTTTTTTTTTTTTTTCAGAATTCTTATTTATTGGTAAACAATTGACCTACAGTATGTATCATTAGTTTTATATCTCTGTATGAAATAAAATATTGGTCACTTTTCATGAAAAGTTCACATAAAGAGTTCACCAGAAGTTCTCCACTCATGTTCTGAACCGTTGTAATCATTTCTTGCGTATCCATATTCCCCATTTGTGTCTTATAACCTGAAATTATAAATAGGAATGTTCTCTCACAAGGACCAGACCCTTCGTTGCTCTTCTTAGCCATATCATTGAGCTCATTTATGAAGTCCGCCCTGATGACGTCACTGTAGATCGAAACGAGCTTTCTTCTTCAGCTGTTCTATGTTTACATTTCCGTCGTCGTCCATCACGTTAAAAGCTTGCATCATGCACGAAATAAATCATTTGGTATTGTTTTGTATATCTTTGTATCTAACATCTTTATAGAACTGGGTCCAATCTTTCCGAGTTGTGTTGGTTTTTGAGAGGCAGTTTTCAGTGTTTGTAACGAAACATCCCCTCAGTACTGTTTCAAAATTTGGCCGTCACATCCGACAATCAAAACTGAAACAGATGCGTTGCAAACTTCTGTACACTTTTGCTTTGTACCATTGTCCAGCGTATTCTTCTGATGGAACTTACAAAATCCCTTAAGGTGCCCCCACCTCTTTCGTGCGCTGTTATGTTCCAGTCCACTGCTGCCGCTATAAACCAGGTTACAGCGTTTTGTTTTGTTTTCCCAGTAAGTTCAAAATCGCAAACCATTATGCGCTCCGCTGGTAGGTGGTCTATCCCCGGATGTATTCTCCGCAGTATAGCAGTCGTCCAAGTCCAAACTGTTCGAGCCCCTTGGCAGGATGTCACTCGATGCACTAATGTGTCGACATCTCCACATCGTCTACATTGAGCATCTTCAGCCATATTGTGACGTATGCGTTTAGTCGCTGTAGGCACAATGTCGTTGATCACAGAGTAGAGTGTGGATCTCCACTGTGTTGGGATGTATTTATTTGAGGCGTTCAACCAAATCGTTCTCCAATGTCTTTGGGTGAATTTATGTTCTATTGATAGCGGCTTCTGTTGCCCCTTCAGCAAATATGTGTATAGATTCTTCGTTGAATTAAATTCCCCCTGATTTTTCCTTTCCTGAGGTAAACTGTCTATTACATTGATAACGGCACGAAAAGCCGGGTGTATGTGTCTATATCGCCCATTTATCGTCATAAGTGCTGGTGGGTGAAGAAAAGTCAATTCTGTTTGACTCCGCGTTCCTGACATAGATCGGAGGATGGTGCGCCCTAAGAGGGCTTTACATTTCATATCGACACAGGTTAGATTGAGGCCTCCTTGGAGATTTGGCAAGTATAATTGGTCGCGGGCGACTCTGTACAGCGATCCTCTCCAGAGGTAGTGACCGATACACAATTCTAAACGTTGGCTAATTTGTTTCGTTGCAGGTAAGAATTGTGCGAGATACCATATCTTGGATAAAGCAAACACATTAATGTGCCATACTTTCTGTATGAGATTTAGGGACCTGGTATTTTGCTGGAATAAGGTATGCCTCACTTTATTGATTACCATCGCCCAGTTTTCGCTTATCATATCTTTAAATTTGTTCTGGAAAATAATTCCCAAAATCTTCAGCTTTTGCACAATAGGGAAAGATCGAGTAGGTGTGGGTAACGGATGTTGCCCAAGCAACATCATTCCAGACTTTGATGGATTGACTTGGGATCCAGATGTTTGCTGAAACTCGTTTATGATAGTCAGCATACGGTCTTCATCGTTTTCCTCTGTGAGAACAATGCATACATCATCGGCATATGCTCTTACTGCCACTTTTTTCTCATTGATCGTCAGACCTGTTACATTCTGGTTTATCCTCCGGAGGAAGGGTTCCAGTGCTATGATGAACAGGATCATAGAAAGTGGGCATCCTTGACGAACCGATTTACGGATGGGTATTTTCGTTGTGAGATGTCCATTAATGATTACTCTAGATTGTGCTGTTCTGTACAGTTCTGTAATGCATTTAATCAACCCGATAGGAAACCCGAAGGTTTGCAGTGTAGACCATAGATATGAATGTTTTATTCTGTCAAAGGCCTTTTGAAAATCAAGACTGACTAGTGTCGTAGGGGGAAGATTAGAAGAAGTTTTCTCATGTAGAATAATAATATTGCTTAACACCAACAAGTTCGAGATGATATTGTTTCCTGGAGTCGCACAGGATTGCCACTGCCCTATAATTTGTAGCAGTTGCGGTTTGATTCGGGATGCTATGATTTTTGTAAAGATTTTGTAATCTGTATTGAGAAGTGTGATAGGTCTGAAATCCTCCATTCCAAGTGGTCTTCTGATCTTCGGAATTAAAATGATAATTCCAGCAGTGAATTCTTCAGTTATGATTTGTGGGTTTCCCATAATCTCCTGGTAAATTTGAAGAAGATCTTCTCCTAGTATATTCCACATTAATTGATAGAATTCATATGGTATTCCATCAGGTCCAGGAGAGCGGTGACGTTGAGTTTGGCTTAGTGCTGTGAAAATCTCCGCCGAGGTAATATCACTTACCAGCATCGATCCATCCTCTGCGGTCAGTCTGGGTAGGTTTTGTTGTAAGGTCCCATCGCTTTGATCGCTATTTAGTTGGACGTCGGCGAAAAAAGTTGTGAAATACTTTGCACCAATTTGAAGGATATCATCCATGTTCGACTGAGTGCTGCCATGCTCGTCCCGAAGTTTAGTAATGGTCTTTCGCTGCCCTTTACGCCTTTCTGTTAAGATGTGGAACAGTGATGAACGTTCTTCTTCTATGACTGAGGGAATCTTTGCTCGAATAAATGCACCCTTTAAATAATTTTCCTGAATATTTAAAATTGAATGCTTAACTTCTTTCATTTCACCAAGGACATCGTCGCCATTTGCTTGCTTTTGCTGAAGTTCATATAATACATCATAATAAAAGTTTAAAGTACTTCTCCTCTCCCAGGCACGCTGTTTTGAAATTTGCTGGAAAAACGTTTTAATAGCAGGTTTTACAACCTCGATCCACCAAGTCATATGATATGGATATTGCGACCTTTTACTGCGCAGCTTCATCCAAAGGGTTTCAAATTTGTTTCGCACATCTTGGTCGTGAAGGAGGGATGCGTTTAGTTTCCAATAACCGTGTCCATATATAGGTGGTCGTGACGTTGTTAAATACTTAAAGTACAGTGCGTGATGGTCACTGAAAGATACTGGCACTACTGTGGAACTATGCAGGCTATCTCGCATTCCTCGTGCTATATATGCCCTGTCTATTCTAGATGCTGATCCGGCACGATAGAAAGTAAATTGGACGTCGGTTCCATGTTTAAGTTCCCACACATCATGGAGATTAAATCCGTCTACGAGACTTTTGAGGCTGCGGCAGTTGTTGAAAGCGCCGGTTTGATCTCGAGGGTTTAAAACACAGTTAAAATCGCCTGCTAATATGATATTATTGATCGGGCCCTGGAGAAAGTATCTGATGTCATCTTCAAATAAATGTTCTCTTGCCAGACGACCTTGTGATCCAGAAGGGGCGTAGACATTAACAATTAATGTGTCATCACATTGCAGAGCAATTATTCTGCCACTCGGATGTAACTCCACTTCCGAAACAATTAACCCTGATCTGTAAACGACAGCTGTGCCTCGGAGAGATGGGCCAACATTTGCTATGTATTCGTACCCACTCAACCAGTCCAAGTTTGGATCATTTACTTCCTGAAGCAATAAAATGTCAATATCATAAGTCCTGAGAAAATCCTGAAGTAGAAAACGTGTCGTTAAACTTATGATGCCATTGATATTTAAAGTCGCAAAACAACGCAAGACACTCATATGCAAAGAACAATAGGATGAAGGTGACGTGCATCAGTATGTTTGAGTGCATCTGACTGACGATGAGCAATTATTTGAGGGGATCATTGGAGTGATGTTTTACTGGTGTGCACTTCCGGTGATTTACGGCGACTACGTGATGCACTTCGTGTTTGTGTGTTATATAATTTATCTTCTTCCCTCGCAGTGTTTTTGTTGACAGTTTTTATGGGAAGATTATGGATGTCCTTAATGTTGGCTTTATCTGTGACCTTGGGTATTGCTCCTGTTTGTGGATGTAGGGCACTTCCACTGACGTCCGTGACTTTCTTTTTACTTACTCTGATTGCTGCATCAGAGGTGGAAGTGAACTCTGCCCCCGATGTAGCAGATATGGTTTCCTGAACTATGTCAGTGCTTTGCACGTGAAGTAATTGGGAGCGAACGGTATTGTTAGCTGGAGGGTGCTTCGAATGAACTGAGACTGTTGGGAAGCCTGTTACTTGTGTGTGTTCTCGTTCTTCTTGTATGACATCCTGAAATTCCATGTCTTCCGACCACGTAAATTGGGTTTTGGGTACGTCAGTAGTGACAGGTCCGTCAATAGTATCTGGCTGCTGCACAGACTGCTTTGTTGGATGGCTGGTGTGTCCCTTTCCCGTGCTGTCCGATCGTGACGTCATAGTTCCCTCTTCATTACTATGTAAAGTAATCAGGGATGTTTCAACTACGTTATTTGATGGGTGAGATACTTCTGCAAAACTATCTGTGTTTGTGGAATGGGGCCTGTTATGAAGGGCCTCTGATATGGTTGGATATTCAGGGGAAAGTACTGCAGTTTCCATGTCCGTAGTGTTGCTTAGCGTACTACTCCCATCAGACTCACCCAGCACCGTGCTGTATGTTTGCTGTCTGACATGAAGTACTCGGCGATTCCTTCTGTTCGGACAGTCTACTTGTAAGTGGGAGGTTTCTTTACAATAAAAGCAGTACTTAGCTTGTCCTTCATATGTCAACACAACTTTATAATCATTGACCGTCAAATATGATGGTATGGGGTATTTAAGTTAAATTGTTACGATACGTATGCCATTACTTACAGCAAAAAATTCATATGCATCATTCCAGCACTCGTTCCGTATGTCCTTGACAACTCCGTACGTAGAAAGCACGCGAGAGAGCCTTTCGTTGTTGACTTCGGGAGGTAGATTAAATACCCGTACACGTTTTGTCAAAGAGTCTGCAGCAGTGATAGTTATCTTCGTGGTGTTACCGCTAGTTAGCCGGAAGGATTTCACACCTTCATGTCGAGATAATATGTTTTCATAAAGTAACGTGGACACTAATTTAATGTACACTGTATTTTCCCCGTTGTTTAGTTGAATCGCTAGTACTTGATCTCTATTAAGCTTCAGGTCGTTTGCTATCCACCTATGTATTTCAAGTGGTGTCGGTCTGTTGTTTCTTTCTTCAAAAGCGCATTTAATAGTGTTTTTCCTGACATTCGCCATTTTTACTAGTTCAAAAATACAATACCCTCTCACGGTAAGCACTTCCGAGTACGTCTTAACCTCGCGGCTAAACTCGGAACCTCACACGACGTAGGTCGCTAAGTGACACTTCCACTCTTTCTACTCTATGGAGTTCTCCACCGCAAAATGTAACAAAATGGCGCCGTTCCCAATCGATGATGCCGTTTGTAATATATGTGGTTTCTTCGATATTGTATATGGTATTTATATTGTAACTAGTAATGTTTTAATAGATTTAAGTTACCTTCCAACCGAGCTCTAGTCCTTGTGTATATTTCTTCAATATTTCCTTCCTTTTCCAGTGGTTATACCAGTAGTGTTTAGCAATACGTGATAAGTCAAGGCCATCTCGATCAACAACCGACTGAAGAGCTGCAAATTAAAATTTTCTATTGGTTTAGATATATCTATTTGCCCCTATCAAGAATTGAATGGTCTTGCGATGAACGTTAAAAGTTGTACCCAATATAAGACTCCCAGTTTACTAAGTTTCGTTGTAATTTCACTTTTGCATCCAGAAGAAAGTATACTCATCCACCATATTGAATGTATGGAATCGTTCAACTTGCGCCTTCTGCGAGAAAGTCTGTTATGTGGGACTATATATTTGCTGCGTTTTGTTATTTTAACTGTAATAAATAGTGGATTATCGATATCAATGTCTTATATATTCAAGATGGCGGCTGCGAGCTATATGCATTGTCTTATGACTAATGCCAGCGAGGTATCTCATCTGTTTCTCCCCTCATACAAAGTTTCATGTTACTTGCGCAATTGTATCCTGAGATTTTGAAGTTTTAATACCATGCTCAGCCACCATCTTGAATATATGGCAGGGATGTTCTTTTGCCTTTATTCTATTTTGCCTTTCACACAAATTTCGTGTTAATCGTACTATTATATCGTGAGTCAATGGTATTCAAGTGTTAAGAATACGCTCAGCCACACCATAGGAAACCACTTACAAGGTTTTATGTTCGACCCTCACTATTATGTGTTTGAAAACTGTATCATAATGATGGTCATTATAACACCGTTTTTCATTACGATACAGTTTCTCCAGCCAATCAGAGCTCGTTCATTGACCAATTAGGTAACGATAATTTCGCGCATGCGCTCAAAATCCAACATGTCGGACATAAACACAACATCGAACTATAATAAATTACCGACATGGAATACCCACCGTCCATAAGTTCGCGTAAATAAACTGGCGAATATGAGACAAGAAATAGCACAGTACCTTAAAATCACTAACACTAATTTCTACACAGCGCATTGTCTTCAAATGACTGCGGTGACAATATTACTGAGGGACGGCTGATGTAAACATATGGCTGCATATGGCAGAGCGCATGCGTCGGCCGTTCAAAGCTCTTGAAAGACGAAGGTATAACACCCAACGCTCGCTCTGCGATCACAAAATTCCAGTAGCTGACTCTCAACAGATATTTATGAATATTTATGTTAAAACATATAATAAAGTTATAATTATCGTCGAACATAAACAGTCGTATGCAACTCGCCTATAATGGTAATTAAGACACTCGTATGGAAATTATAAAACTCGCATACGCTCGTTTTATAAAAAATACTCGTGTCTTAATTATAGCCATTATAGGCTCGTTGCATAATGTACTATTAAATAACTGATAACTTTCGTTGTTGTATCTCAGAAATACTTTATGTTATTGATTATCAGTTTCGTTTTAACTGCGTAGTTGTAATTCGAATGATTCACAATTACGTTTTAATAATACGCTCAGCAACCATCTTGAAAATTTTAAGTCCCTATTATTTTGCATTGGCATACGATACTCCGTATAGGTTTCTACATTATCAGTAATGTTTGTTATTGTAGTTCTAAAACATGAAAACTTTATTTTTAAATTATAAAATTTCAGGATGGCTGCTTCGAGCTATATTCAGTTTGATAAACTTATCGCTTAAGCCACTGACGCCTCTGATATAATGCTCCTCTTCTACCAAGTTTCACCTTAATTGTACTACATCATCCTGAGTTACTAATTTGTGAGTTTTTGAAAGTTAAATGCCATGTCCTATTGTTTGGATTCCACGTAGAAAAGAGGTCCCGTGGCTCATGATTGCGAAATTAACGGTCACGTAAAACTACAAACTTCCATTCTAGTATTTCACATGAAATGTGGGCTCAGGTGATTACAAACGAAAGAGGGAGGTTTCACTTTGTTTGAAAGAGGTTTCTGAAAGGAAACTTTTAGGTGAGATAGTGAATAGGGCATTTCAACCAAACTGAGATACAAAACTCAAGCCAAATATTGTACCATGTACAGTGAGTGGCACTCTGTCCGCACTCTGAAGTTCTCCTGTTACTTGAGATATTTTAAGATGTTCTAAAGATGTTCCCCGAGGATTATATCTGGAGACTTTGCAGGCCATTCGAGACTTATGAATATTTAAGAATGATCACCAGATGAATTTAACATAGTCCTGTTAAAGCGCGAATTATCTTCTTCTAATAAACATGCCGTGTTCATACTGGTGAAGCACAAGGGGCAACACGTTTATTGGCACATAAGAGTTCATAATAATATATTTTAAGTTGGAAATATGTATCTAGTTTATGAAATACAAACGCTTGGAGGAAAGTTCCGCCAGACGTAATAATTATGGTGCTAATGCTATGGCTTTATACAAAAGGGACTATTAATGACTCTAATGGTGAATGATCGAATTTGAAGTGAAGTACTCCAGACAGAGGTGCATAGGATTATGAGGAACGACCTGTTCTAAATATTCATCACGAAACAAGCAAAATGGACTGGAAATGTTCCTCACTTGAAGCCTGAAAATAAATTCATTAATCCTAGCGAAATGTCCGATAATATACTGGACATGAAACACTCACACTCGTCTTATGGGAAGTACTATTATTTGTGACGGAAATATTTCTCTCTCAGATTTGTGATGATACAACTCCCCATTCACACATTCATTTTAATTTAGAAAAAGTGTTTGTTTTTAGAACTGCCCTTTTTCGAACATAGCCATATCCCGTATCCCCCTTAATAACATCACCCGACTTTTGATGTCCATTAGACACATTTATCCACAAATACAAATCCAGATCAACTCCCAACAGAGGCTTTGATTTTCACATTATGCCTGCCATATTCTGACTCTCAGGCTATAAATAATATCTTCAACTCTTTCGTTCACAAGACAATAAATACTAATTTTCTATGCCGCAGGGGTCGCCCTAATTAGCTTTACCGCTGAGACCCGCCATAAATCCCGCCTTATACGGTGCATTGTCCGTCAAGCGAGCATGTGCGTGGCTGTCTCATTACATTGGGCAGCGGCGGGTTCTGGGTTTGAGTCGACTCTTCTCATGCCCGCTAATCACCGATGACAAGAGCGAGTTTTTACAAGACTGTCAGAAGTATTTCGAACAGTATATCTAGGGTGCAAGGGACATGATTATGCGGATTTTGACAGGGAATTTATCATAATACGTTGAACAAAATACATTCAAGCCAATTTCTACTACGCGTATGGTTTTCTTTAAGGTTATCCATGAGTAAAATCTCGATACACGAAACCAAAAGAGTCATGTTTCTATAAAATTATTCCATATATTAAAGGTGACCGACCACGGTGGCTGAAAGCGCTAACGCTCTACCTCGTGCCTCGCTGGTATTGTAAGAGCGTGGATTGAAACCCCACCTCGGAAAATGGTTTTCCGTGGCTTCCCATTTTCACCCCAGGCAAGGGGTTCCGCCCCCTGAAGTAACAATAACTAACTTCACCCCGGGCAAATGCCGGGACGGTTCAACAGGTCCACGGCTGACTTCCTTCCCACTCCCTTCGTTGACCCATCCTTCATTAGATCAAAGTTAGAGAGATCTTCTGGGCAAGCGGACTGTCTCCATCCCCAGTTGTATCTGCTGTCAAAGTGTGTCCATCACAAACACACTCTCCTTGTCGTGTTAGGATATGATATGATATGGGTGAAGCCGAACTTAGAGGATAAGCGATATAGACTTTATATTAAAGGTGACGTGAGTAGATAGACAATATACCAAATTTCACTGCTGTTGCTTTAATTGTCTGAATGTTACAGCTAAATTAAAACCTGTTTAGTACCTCGATAAAAATTAAAAACTAACTTGCATTGCAACTTTGTGTTGGCGGAAAATCCCGAGATTAATTTTGCCATTATGAACACGGCCTACTGAATTCAAATGGGTTCTTTAACATGCCAACAATGTATGACATCCATGTCGTGATATTTGTCGTCTTTCAAAAATCACTTACCACGGCCAGGAGATAACCTGCAAGCCTGGGGTTGGTAGTCCTACACGTTAACCACTCACCCACCGTGGCAAGCATTATCATTGAAAACCTCCTGGTTCATACATTAATTTGGGACTTCAGTGGTCTTCTTCTTTTTATCCTCTTCTCTTGTTTTCTCCACCTTTCTTTTACTGCATTGTGTTGCTTATTTTCTTCAGCACTAAATCAGTATTAAAAACAAGTTTACCGAAGCCATGAACAAGTGGCGTATAAGGGCAATGAAGATGTGAGAGATATTTAAAGACGCACAGAGGCTTTCAAAAAACACCACTAACTTGTAAGCACGATCGGTCTTCAGTAGTATAGACCCCATTTGGGGCCTCACAAGTAATCGATCGTAAAAAATGAGCATCAAAAAGAAAGAGAAATATCCTGAGCAGTGACGAATTGCACGCATATTTCATAAAAATTGAAAAGACGATAGCTCCTGCCAGAACTATGTCACGTCGAGCCTTACTGTTATGCCAGGATAATGCACAACGATAATGATGTTCAATGACGAGATTTATTTCACGGGTACCCTTAGGGAAATTAAATTGTGTTAGTATACGTTGTTTTATGTTCGACGATGTCGAAATGTAAATATTAGGCCTATATGTCAGAAAACTGTATCATAATGAGGTTCATTATAACACTAATTTTCATTATGAAACAGTTTCTCCCTCCAATCAGAGCTCAAGAAACAGTTGTGTGACCAATTAGGTAAGGATAGCATCGCACCTACGCTGACTTCCACGGCCTTCTATTTTAAATTTCACTGCGTGACTTCTAGTTTCATAGTGGGGTATTCCAGGAGGCTATGGTATTCTCTGTGTCCCATGTGCTCTGTTCAGTACATAAAACTGGTGAAATCTCGACAGATATTTACGAATATTTATGCTCGATCATAAAATAGTTATAATTATCGTCGAACATAAACAGTCATTTGCAACTCGACTATAATGGTAATTAAGACACTCGAATGGAAGTTATAAAACTCGTTTCGCTCGTTTTATAAACATACTCGTACCTTAATTATTGTCATTATAGGCTCGTTGCATAATGTACTATTTTAATGTTCCGCCCCATAATGCAACAATCACTGAGGACACTCCAGAAACCTTGTAAGTGCGGTAGTTCAAAACAACTTAAGTGATGATTGCACAATATCCCCTGTTAATATTAACATAACGTCTATTAGTTGATAAATGAGATATATTTCTCTAGAATGACCCCTATGATGTAATGTTCAGTTTTCTTGTTCGTGTGCCACAATATTACGTTACGATGGAAGAGGGTAATCAGCTGTTAACATCGGCCAGACAGATATCAGAAAGGAAACATGGTCCAGGGCATTGTAGTGGAAGGTAAGCCTATATCATTAACTTCTTTCGTCACTTTCTCCTCTTATCCTAGGACACATCGCACGCTAGTGACACTGTTGCAGTGTACTTAGGTACCCGCAAGGTGCGCAAGTTCCACGCCTGCAGACCGCGTGGTGGAAATGTCAGGTGACGATAAGTGAAGATATTAGCGGGAAGCAAAATGAAGTCACTTGATAAATATCACCCTAGCTTATAACCATAATACATACAGTATTCGCTTAGGTCTCAAATTGTTGAAAATTTAATCAAGTTTAAAAAAGATAGGTATGATTCTCTCTGGCAGATGCATATTATAAAAGACATTGAGCAAGAACCGAAAAATTTGCTAAATCCAAACAACATATAAAAAATAGAACTACATGATCTTTTGCAAGGTCAGATGTCTAATTTGACTGGCCTGTAGGGGGCATGTGCGAGAAATTTCGCATGTACATAAACCACCCACACGGCTTTACTGATCTGCGGGCTTCTTGTTTATATGTTTAATCGCACTTAATATATATATTTATGAAACCAGAGTGCAATTTGCCACTGCTGCGGGTAATTCTCTTTCTTTTGAATGCACGATCGGTAACTTGTGAGCGCCTCATATGTATATAACACCAGCCTGGCTTTACTGTTTTGCGGGCTGGACGCGACACAGTTCTGCCAGGGGCTATCGTCTTGTCTATTATTTAAACGCACTTTTTAAACAAATACATATATTTTTGGTATATCGGCTTTCACGGCAAGTAAATTAAAACTCAGCAATTTTTCTAGATTTGTGTCGTGTCTTGTGTGGGGTTTCGCCTAGGACACCAATCTGTCTCATCGGCAGGCTCTTGTTGTCCCCGCCCACACGAACTGCGCGCCACCTCCATATAGAGTGCAACTGCACCACTTTACTGCGAGAACTAAAAGCTCAAGCTCCCTATGAAGGCTTCCAAAAAGATGGTATATTGGTTCTCGCAGTTAAGTGGTGCAGTTGTACTCTATATAAAGGGAGGTAGCGCACAGTTCGTTACTCCTGTGGGGGTCCGGGCGGGGACATCAAGAGCCCGCCGATGAGCCAGCTTGGTGTCCTTGGCGAAACCCCACACAAGACACGGCACAAACCTTGAAAAATTGCTGAGTCTTAAATATATTTTTGTTAACGTTTCAAGAAATGTAAGATATTTCATGTACTGTTCAGATGATTTGGAAGATTTTGGCACAAGTCGCACTTTCTTACTCCCCCTGGTGTAAAGAGCTTGAGTTTTATGAAACATACACCCTATCGTTTTAAATATAACTTTTGATAATATAAAAATAAAATATTATAATAGTCATAATTTCAACCACCAAAATTGTCCGGAAGTTCATGGGTAGTGACGTAACCCTTCAAGAAGAAAATTAGTAATTTTGCCTTAGTATCTTGAAACTCGTATAATTAGGCCTACTATGTAACATAGACTACTAATAACAAGACTGTGACCACCTCCTAGTGTAGTGGCTAGCATTCTTGGCTGTCACTCCGGAGGTCCGGGTTTAATTCTTGGCTCTGCCAAGAAATTTAATTCTGGTCTGAGGGCTGAAACGGGGAACACTCGGCCTCGTGAGGCAAACCTGGGGAAAGCTGGACTCGATTTTCCCCTAAGCCATCTTGGAAGTGGTTTTCCATGGTTTTCCACTTCTTCTCAAGCCAAATGCCGGGATGGTTTCTAACTTAGGGGCATGGCCACCTCCTTTCTAATCCACACATGAATTACAAATACACACACTTTTGCAGCCCCCACAATAACACTGGATATCAGTCAAAATTCCACACACACCCAGGTACACGGGGCTAAATGCCACTCAATTGAAACAATAACAAAAGCACAACCTTTAAGACTGAATAATGGATAATCGCTAAGTATAGGTTCAAAAGTTTGGTGCTTTTCAGTCGGTCAACACGAATGTACCCAAAAAGAGCTGGGTTAGGTCCTAATCCTGAAATAAATTACATGAGATTAATAAATACACTAGGATGACCAGTTTCGATCGTCAAGCGATCATCATCAGATCCATTACACTTAGGCTATAACATCTATGTTTGAGGATACAGGTGAAAAATATTTACAATATGTACAATTATTTAGTTGCAGAATTGGTAATGCAACTGTCGGTGTATGCTAAATGTAGTATATATAATGTTAGGTGAAATGCTAAAATGGTGATAAAATCCGGAGTTTGTCTGTTTGGGATGATTATATGGTTATACAAAATCAACTATGGTTATACTGTAATAATACAGGCTGTTACTTATCCGGTTGTCTTCCTGACTGGAACTTCGAGTAGTTTCGTGTTCACTCTAGCACCAGTTTTGGTCGACTAACCCGGGTGTTAACTGGACGAAACTGGTATAGATATGTATAGATTCACATGAAGTTAAATGCAGAAATAGGAGTAGCTGAAAAACTGGTAGCGTTTAGCCAACCCTTACTAATACCAACTCCAAAATTGGTATATTGGAGCTTTAAACAAGAGATTCAGCAAGAAGAGCTCTCACTATTTTCGTGCAACCTGACACTGGAAATAATAATACAGGGATGGTGTCAGATACTACAAGAAAAAAAAATATTTTCAAACCATTCAGGTTTGAGACGAAGAAAATTGGAGTTGAATTTAACTGCTTAGTTTTCGTGAATAATATAGCGATGGTGACACAGAATTTCGAAACTGCAACAGAATATGCTGAAAGAAGTGCCAGATCAAACAGGCTTGCAGATATTCTTCGGAAAGACGCAAGTGCTGTAATGTCAAACATAAGACAGTTATAGATAGTTCTTGTTAGGATCTTGGGTCACCTTGCTTATCAACTCCATGTTCTTGGGTGAGTATTGTCTGATAACTTGCGTTTCTGTGGTGACTGTAGTAGTGTGCGTAGTTGTAGATTTCAGGGTCGGGATTGGGTAGGTGCTCTTGGACATGAAATAAGGTCTTGAGGGAGATGGTGCAAAACATAACTAACCTTTATAAACATAACTTGATTTCTGTAAATGATAATAATAAATTATCAGAGTGGAAATCAGCAGAAGTAAGACAAGGTTGCGGTCATTCCCCTCTCCTGTTCATAATCTATATGAATGCTCTTATACTAGAATTTAGAGAAACAAGACATTAACAGAAATTTACAGCTGGACGCAATATGATTGGCAGATGACTTAGTGCTGGTTGCCACCTCAGAAGATGATTTACAGCATTCAATGTATAACTTGAAACTAGTCTCAGAAAACTACTCAGTGGGAATATCTCTTGAGAAAGCTAAGATAATGGCCTTCTGTGGCACGAAACCAGTAATAAGTAAGATCTGCTTGGATTATAACATTTTGGAAAGAGTAAGCGATTTTAAGTACCTAGGTTAAAAACTATCTTTCCTTGAAGAAATGGACATACCCGAGAAATTCTTCAAATTCAACAGATGTTTAGGAATCATCAATACATCTTTAGACCATCATTAGTTCAGAAGCACACCCAAACATGAATCTACAAAACCTTAGCAAGATCAGTACTTTGCTATGGTAGTGAGGAAATGCGATGAGAGACGAATAAAAATGAAATGAAATATATGCGACGAACAGCAGAAGTCACTAAGTGGGATCACAAACGAAACACAGAAGTGCTAAATGGTCTTAACAGGAGACCTGTATTGGAATACATCAATGAATACCAGAGAAATTGGCTAGGACACCTCAACAGGATGGACAGAATCAGGATCCCTAAAGCAGTCGTCAACTACTGTCCCGATGGGAAGAGATCTCTAGGTCGCCCCAGGAAAAGATGGCGTGAAAATTCAAATCTTTTGTATAGACCGTAAAAGTTCTTTTAGGGCAAATTCATGAAAGGATGATCATGATGATGATGGGAGTGTGGAGAAAACGTGGAGTAAAACCACACTCAGGATAGGTACTATCAGCGCCGAGATTCGATCCTATGATCTCCAGACACGCTGCAGCTCCCCATTGAGGTCGTGGTGAGTGATTTAACGCTCACGGTTATGCTTCCGGGTAAAAAAGTGACAACACGAGCCAACTTAACACGAGTTTAACTAGCTTGGTGGGTGGACTGGTTCACACGGACTTTATAGAAACGCCTTAGTGGCCAGAGCAAATGTGAAGAAACAACATTGGACGTACTGTAGCTTTCCCAACCATAGGAACATAATTATATTGTACCTCTCCGCAGGCCTTGGTCAAGCTGTTTGCCTCTCACCAACGTGAACTGGGTTCGATTTCCAGCCAATGCATGTCAGATTTTCAAAGTTTACTGTAACATACTATGGCTCGGATTCCACGTAAAAAGGAGGTCCCGTGGCTCATGATCGTGAGATTAATGGTCCCGTAAAACTACAAGCTTTCTTTTTTTTTACCTCTCCATGGGTCAGAACGCCGTATCCTCTCTCAGAAACGTGTACAACCTCTCGCTGTGGTTTTGGGGGTTCGTATTGAGACCCCGAGACCAATGGTCCAGGGTTCGATTCCCAGCTCTACAAAGAAATTTAATTCAGGTCTGAGGTTTGGAACGGAGTACATTAAGTCTCGTGAGGCAGAAATCAGAAGACTTGGGTTTGATTCTTACCTCAGCTGTTCTAGAATTGGTTTTCCATGAATTCCCCACTTCTACTTCAGGTGAATGCTGGGATGGTTCCTAATTAAGTTAGGCCACGGCCGCCTTTTTCCATATCCTTGCCTTAACTACAAATACACACTGCTGTAAATACGCATGACTACACAACACAGGTCATTTCAGATAGGTTCCATACACACCCATATTACCCGGGGGCTACATAACCACGATATCGCAACAACAACACAAATAAACTTGAGCTCGCTAATTTAGGCTACAGCAAGATAAGGCAACGCTGTAAATGGCTATCTATTCAGCAATATTCTCCACAGTACATTTGGTCCAAAGTACAAGAACGGGATTGGCCTATATCCTACAAAAGCAAATTCATCTTTGGGATAGAGGAGACCACGTATAAAATTAGGAAACACAGAGCTCGATTTCTACGAACACCTGTGACGGTTGGTCAACTCTCGATGGATAAAACTAATCTTTAAACATTTTTACTCAAAGCCAAAAGTAACAGTTGCTTGGTACGTTAATATCAAGAAAGGTCATTAGGAAGTGGGCCTACGACCAAAAACGTGCTCTGCCGGGAAATTTTAGAACAGTATCGAGCGATTGACACCAGCAAGATCCAACAAAGAATGGATTAACACCATGTATCAGGAATATTATCGTGGTCCCTAGTTAGCCATTTGGTGAACAATAATAAATAAATAAATAAATAATGATAAAATACTTAAATTATGCGCAAAGATGTTCGCATATCGTCACCTTTCTTTAGAAACCACGTATGTCCTAAAAGCAAAATAAACCTTGTATGTCTCACATACGTGGTTTTTAAATAAGTACTCTCCGACCATTACAAATAAGAGGTTTTTAAATTCCATTCAGCTTGGAATTCTGATTAGGAAAGAGGTAAAATGTCAATATTGAGAAAATTCAGACTTACGAAGTCTTTAAAGAAAGGTGACGATATACAAATTGCAAGCGATATACAGCATGTTGGTAACTACGCACCATGTGTCCGTAGGTACCAATCCTGTGTTTCCTCCAGGAGATGGGTTGCATTGAAGCTTTTGGTGAAAAAGTGCAGTTTTATAATTCAGGAAAAGTACTCCTTTATTTAGTTACCAATTAATTAATTAGTTTATTTGTTCATATTTCATTCATCTAAATTAAATATCATCGGTCAAGAAAGAAAGAAAGAAAGAAAGAAAGAAAGTCAGAAGGAAGAGTAAATGGGATATACTAGGCCACTACATAGTAAATTCGTGTTCGTTAATCTGAATATCCCGAAAATACTGCACATTTTACAAAGCATTCTACCAATAACGTATATAAAATGTATTCCCTTTGTTCCTTTCTTTAGAAACAACACTACTGCAGTCATCACATAAATACAGGTTATCAGACAAGTATAACACACATCCAGCTACTCGGGGCTGATGACCAAGATGTCCCGAGCCACTGAAAACGAATTAACAACAACATCCAGAAATAAATGAAACCTTGTCTCATCCGCTTACTGGCATTTTTACGTTAGTGAGTTAATAAACTTAGAGAAGCCTACAATCCAGTATTTTGAGTATTGTCTAGCATTTTTTTTATGAGAAGGAACGCTGATGTGAGTTTTCGAGTTTGAAATTTGTGAAGTATTCATTTGTATAATATAATTTTATAAACACCGAACTACGTAAGCCTGAGACAAGCACCTCTATCCCCACTTATCTACAATATTCCCACGTGTTCGCCCCATCCCCCTCGCTCAGTTCACTCCCAACAACGTTATAGGAAAGCAAGGAAGGAAGGCTAGATGCAGTTCGTAGAACTTGGGGAGGGAGGCATAATTACACGAGTGAAAAAACAGTAGCCTTCAACCTTATCAATGTGTGTACCACCATTTCAATAGGGAGGACAGGAAAGGTTGTGTAACATGTTTTTATGGTAATGAGCTGTCGTATTTCAGAAGAGAAAGTGGGAAATTATTATAGTCCAAGAAGTAAGTACATAAAGAATATCCCTAAACCATCGCGCTAATGCATTTAAATAAAAACGGGAATGCTGCAGGGCAGGTTCGAATTGATATTCTCATCAAAGTTTCCTCGCTTTCTCAAGTCGTCTGGCCGTGTATGTGAGCCTTGATACATACTGTAGTGTCGATCGTCTTGTTTTATTGCGATGCGATAGCAGCCAAATCTTCCTCAAAATTTAGGTCGCAAGCACACGCGTGGGGTGTTTTCCACCCCACAGGTTATTTTATTGTAATTTATAAACTACTGTATTCATTCACGATTTTAAGTTATATTATGCAAGATTGAATCTTTCTCTTTTACATAGGGGCACAGTTTCTTTGAAATCCTTCCTCTAGTTGTATTTATATACTGAATCATTATTATAATGTTTCTATATTGTCTAGTCTGCATGTTCTTAATAAATATCTTCAAAATCCTATTAAATTATTAATAAACGCGCCTTGGAGCTTATATACGACGAACGAAATAGTAAATAAAAGAGAATTATGCAATTTAGGTATACATATTTTATCTTAAAGCAGGTTGAACTTTCGCTAGAATATTCTTAACTTATAATATGAAGAGAAATGTTCCTCGCTAAATAAACACACCAAAAATTAATACAAATCATTATTTGATCAAATTGGTACTGTGCCCATCTAGCAAGAAATATGCCAATCACAGTATACCAGCGTAGCTCAATTCGGGATTTCGGGGCAGTGGTAAGTTCCCCCACTCTGTGACTCACATATTTTGGATTAATTAGAGGATACACTTGCAAAAATAACAACAAAATCAACTCCTATTTAAACATATTTAATTAATAAAATTAATGGCGCTACAAACATTTAAACAAATTAATTACTAACCCAAATATCAACTGCTTGTCCCAAATGAACAAGGGATCACAAAATAAAATAAACAAATCTGAATTCAAAACCTGTGGTTTCCACATAAACCAACAATTCTTACTTAGTCTCACTTCCATAAAGCACTAACATTAAGTTTACATAACTCTGAGCTCTTTGGCTCCATGCATTTGCATTATTACGGTGTCATTCTTGTACACCTCAAACATTAGCTTTTATATTTTCTTATTTCTCAAAAACAAATATATAATTATATTTAAAATCTCTGTTAATTATTTAATTCAATATTTTTGGCATGTCCACACTTTCAGCTGTTATCATCTCTCTTTATTTCACAAACATATTAAGGTAATCAGAAAATCAATTGTGTACTCCAGAGCGTGAAGGTACTTGACATAGTCAAAAAACTATAGTTACTCCCGAACTCAGTTGCCTTCCATCAACTCGTGGAATCCCACGTCCTTACATTATTACAATAGGGATTGTTATTTATTTCTTATGTCTTAAATAGACCATTATCATATAAGAAACTACGATCTGAACCGGCAAACGAAATATCTATCTTTAAGGACCTCGGTTCAACGCCCGGGTCGTTTACAACTTTAAACACTCCTGGTGTATTCGTTTCTCTTTAAAACAGCTTACGAGACGGTCTCAGTTCCTTCTCGCTTTAAGAAGGCTAGACTCCACTACATGGGGTGCGATTTATGACACGTTAGGGTGAGGAGACATCCCGCCTGACCCAACATTTAGTAGCTTATTTTCAAGGCTTTCAAAACAAACCTTTCCATTCATTCAGTTCTGGGGAGACCAGGCTTTATTGTACCGTATACATTCAAACAACTATTCTTTGGTTCACAGACCATTATTATATCCTTGGCATTTATTAATTATGAGAGGGTCCTCATTGATTGGGAAGATTAAATACACATACGACGACGAAGAATTTCAGGGGCTTTTATCATAAGAAGATCCTGCATTCGAATCTCTTCAGGTGCCTCGGGAACAAATCCCTTACAGAGGGCTTATACAAAATGCGATTTAGAGTCGGCCGTGGCCCAATGACATACGCTCAATAATACCATATATTAGCTCCCTTTTTAAATACATACACAATGCCTCGTGATACTAATGTCACAAATAGAGGACTTACATAATTATCAATTCACTGCAATCAACTACCCTCCATAAGTAATGTACCAAGTATTTAACCACTACGCGTTCCTAGCGTGACACTTTAATATTATATTTGCGCTCATTATGCGCTATGCATTATTTTAAGCCGAAAATGTCTTCCCAAGAACTGGTAAATCTCTTTAGAAACAATTCATATTATTTTAATTCACATATTAATCTTTCCATGGTCGATAAATCGCTCCCTGTTTTAAAATATTCCATTGAACCTCATTTCTTACACATACGTTAAGGCTTAACGTTTTTATGTTCATATCAATTCATTTGATTATTATTTAACATTTCCATATTTAATTATTATTATTATTATCTCTATTCTTTATATAAGCTCAAAAGCTATCTCTTTCATATCTCAACTTTACTTTATTTCAATGTCTTTTATGATAATTAAATGATATTTCGCTTGCTCTTATGACATTTGTTAAATACTTTAACCCTTTATTCACATATTTCCCTACGGAATTTATTCTTTACATGATTATTCATAATTTCTCTATTTATTTTATTATTGTTCAGACCGTATTCTTGATTATTCAGTATTCATTCATTAAAACACATCCCTTTCACTCAAAACTCCGGTGAGTTGTACACAATCAATTTCTGACACCAAAATAAAAATGAATTTTGTACTTACATATTTTCAGATCATCCCATGATCTTAAATCTGGTGTGGCGTTTCATTTTTGGGCCCACTTCGAACTGTTTACACCATATTGAAGGTATTCATTTTACTTAAAAACACTTTTTGACCTATATCTATAACACTTAATATTGACGACATTTTTATATACTGGTGTATCCCTTTTGAACACATAATAACACTAAAAATATTATCTAACACACAATCTTGATTATTTTACACTTCACAATGACTCGATCACTAGGCCGTATTTCTGAGCCTACACACGTGATCTTCTTAAATTCCCGTTTCCAAGGGTGAGATTTATCCGATGTCGGCTTCCTATTCTGAAGAATGCGAAGGTCCCGAAACATCTACTGTTCCCTGGAGTTCAATTCTGCTATTCCTATCCTGGATAACTGGCTATTATCTCGCTTGAACGGCTTCTCTGTAGATCTGTCTATTGATCCTAACGAGAGTCTATATGGATCGAGGTCTCCTCTAAGACCTATAGATTAGTTTCTAGCAGCTAGCACTTTTTAATTCTAGTACTATTATAATTGTTCGCCTGCTATCTGGAGCTAATGTCTATAGTCTCCTATTCTATTTATTTGAACTGTTTTAACGCTCCTACGTTCGAACCGTATTCTGTTCTTCCTTTTTAGGTTGCTTCAATTTAAATAACAGTTTATCTGTCTGGTACGATACTTCCGTACGTTAAGATCTGTTCGTTCGAACCTTTAACGACCTATCGCCTTTAAGTCCGACGTTCGCAGCCTGCTCTGACTATATCTTGCGAATCTTCACTTTAACTTGTATACAGTCGGCCTAAATCCTATAATTAGGATTTTCCTAATACTTCACTACGGCGATACTTTAAAATTTCGTCCTGACTGCTCCTTATGGAGGCCAGCAAGTCGTTACTACTGTGACGCCTGTGGCTATTGGATCTTACTTCGGTGATGTAAAATAGCGTTTTTTCCCTCAAGGAGTACTGGTAGCTGTTATCGATGTAACGCAGAGTTACGTCCCCTCACGGACTGTCGGAATGACTTCTTCTACGTCGTGGAGCAGCACTTCCCCTCACGGAATGCTCGTAGGACTGATGCGATGTGACGTGATACAGCACCTCTGGCTGTCTGAATACTGCATGATTGGCTTGGAAACGCCCGAAGCTTTATACTGTTTTACTACAAAAAAATAAGACTCAAGCCTTTCCTGTGGTCAACTTCTAAAATAATGGTGCCACAAATATAAAAATTATATCTTCCGGAAGCTTGTCTTCTCAATGTCAAACGATCTTATTGCACCTCAGAATCGATCGTGCAATTCGGAGATATTAATTAATTTCTCGTCCTCAATTGTGTGGGTGTTGCATTCTTTTTGATCTCTCCCCTCCACAGAAGCTTAGGTAATTCACCGATGACGTCGTCTTACGTCGGCAGTTTATTTCTGCACAATTATTACATGGTTTCTCTATACTGAAAAATCTCTCATTCAAAATAATTCACTGTACTGTGCTTGTTTACTCATTATTATGCTCGTAAACGTGTTAATTTTAATTATTCCTCTTCTGGTGCATATGCGGCGTTGTCAAAATCCAGCCACGTCAGCTTGAATTCCGATTCAGGCTTCTCTTTCTATCACGGCGGAAACTTCCACTCAGTTATTAATACTCGTGACCGGCCCTCTCTGAAATGTTGAGTGGGGTGATCTCATCTAAGGAGCAGCTGTCCCTAGCCGCTTGCACAATGTTAAGCTATATTCCTGGCTTAAAATCTCTCTCCGTTCCTTTAAGAAACTATACGTTTCTTTCATTTCTTCCTTAAGGACATTGGTTCGACCGTCATGGACCCTATGGCCCATGGGTTCATCTCTCCCCTCCTTAGGTAAATAAATTTTCGAAAATTATGAGGAAATTTATTTCAATTTAATTTTGTATTTCCTTTCCGTCGAATCAATCATAACGTCATCCGTATTTACTGTTGTTTTTACTTCTTTTAAGTCGTATCCGGTAATTGTGTAGGTCGGGTATGCTCTGTCCCTACCCTTTCTTTCTTTCTTTATTCGTCTGGACTTGAAGTTCCCAGAACCTCATTCTCCCTTACGGGTTTGGTTTATCCCTACCCGTTTCCTTATTTCATCATTTTCTTTTCTTAACTTGGAATTTTCTTCTTCAATCAATTCAATTATTTCTTTAATTTCCCAATATACTTTCTCCAATTCGCATTCGCACTCGAATGCTTGAGCTCTATTTTCTATTTCTTCCTTATTCTTGTCTATGTCAAAAGCGGATTCATCTCTAAATGTTTCCATGACCAGGGCTTGTTCATTTTCTTCATCGAAATCTTCGGGAGGGTAATATAATTTCAAATTTGCTGAATTCATGGTCACTTCGTGATCCGTTTCACAGTGCCGAATTCTATATGCGTTATTCCTCAAATCTCTGATTATCTGATATGGTCCGTGGTACATTTTCTGGAACTTCTTGTACACACGGTTCCCTGGATCCGAAATGGCTGGTCTTTTCACTAACACCATTTCTCCTGCTAATAATGGTCGATGATACCTCTTATGCCTATTTCTTCTCTGCCTCCTGTCGGCTTGAGCTTTTAGATGCTCAAAGGCTCTCCTAATTCGTACATCTCTTCCCGGCTGAGCGTCTGCTGGTCTAGGAATTACCAGATTCCAAGGTCTTTCTGGTTGCTCATTCCGATGTAACGTTATGGGTATCTCTCCTGTGGATTCATGGATTGTATTATTTATACAAAATTCAATAATATCCAAAATATCTATCCACTTCCAATTTTCTTCGGCACAGTATATTCTACAATACTTGGCCGTTTCTCTCATAACTCTCTCTACAGGGTTTGCCTCAGGATGGCGAATACTTGACAAAATTTGACGTATTCCAAGTCTTTCTAATTCTCGTCTGAACTCTACACTGGTGAAACAACTGCCGTGATCCGACAACAAATTCTCAGGTTTCCCCAGAATCGGTATCACTTTTTCTTTAAGTCGTTTTAACACCTGTTTGGTACTAGTCTTCTGTATGGGAGCAAGGACAACCATTTTAGTGAAGACATCCATAGCCACCATTATGTGTCGATTTCCTCTTCTTGCCTTTGGCAAAGGTCCAAAATTATCAATAGATATGATTTGGCCAGGCCTTTCAGGCAACAATGGTATAGGCTTCTGTCTCATCAGAAATGCATTAGGTTTAATCCTTTGACATAAATCACATGTCTTTAGCGTGTCCCTTACAGTTTCTCTCAGTCTCGGCCATATAAATGCTTCTTTCAGCATCGAGACTGTTTTGTCGACTCCCATATGTCCGAACGATCTATGGGCTAACCATACTATTTTCCTCTGCAAAATTGCAGGTACAACAATCCTTAACTTCGTATGGTCAGAGTCCACAAACTTATATAATAACCCATTATAAAACGTGTAGTCTTGTGCTATCTTCTCAGCTTCCGTGTACGCTGGTGTTCCTCTTATCAAGCTTCCCTCAAGGAATGATATGAGCATGTTCATCCATGGATCCTCCCGTTGTCTTTGACTTATGCTTCTTAACTCATTAAGAGTACGCTGATCCCTGTCTTCCAAGTCTATAGCCATTACTTCCTCTTCTATGGACTCTGGCTGTCTACTTAAGTAGTCTGGAACTATGTTTTCCTTTCCTGGGCAGTACTCTATCTTGACATCAAATTGTTGAATATATAAAGCCCAACGCATCAACCTTTGACTGGATAAATCCGTCTTCATCAAAAAGGTTAAGGCTTTATGATCCGTCCTTAGAATGACCTGAAACCCATATACGATCTTCCGCCAATATTGCAACGCGTGCAATATCGCTAACAGCTCGATCTCGCTGATCGTATAATTTTTCTCGTGTGGTTTCAGTCTCCTACTTGTGAAAGCTAGATAGTTCTTCTTATCAGGGTTTTCCGGGTTCTCCTGATATAGCATTGCCCCTATTCCAATCTGGGATGCGTCTGTCTGAATAATAAATCTCTGATTAAAATCAGGATATCCTAGCTTCACGTAATTTAAGAGCATTTCCTTGGCCTCCACGAATGCTTTTTCTGCTTCCTCCGTCCATTTCCACTTGCCCCCCTTCTTCAGAAGGTCCTGTAGTGGTGCAACAGTGTTGGTGTATGATGGACAGTGTCCTGAGAAGAACCCAATCAATCCCAAAAACTGGCGAACGTTCTTCACTTTCAAAGGCCTTGGAAAATCCCTTATCGATTCCAATTTGCATGGATTTGGTTTAACACCATCCTTGTCAATCACATGCCCTAAAAATGTCACTTGCCTTTGACAGAAATTCGATTTCTTTAAATTTATCTTAAAATTTGCCCTTCTTAGGTCTTCTAATAATTTCTTCAAATTTTCTAAATGTTCCTCAATGTTCTCCGAGGTAAGCAAAATGTCATCTACGTATCGGATAGTGCACTCTTTCACTTCCTCTGACAGGTTTCGATCCAGCGCTCTTATTAATGCCGATCCTGCAGTCTTTAACCCAAACGGACATCTTCTAAAGCAGTATGTTTGTTGATCGAACTGAAATCCAGTCAACAAGCTGGTTTTCTCTTCCAGTTCGAGATGATGATACGAAGAAGTCATGTCAATATTCGTAAAAATCTTCTTGCCTTTAAATTTCCTCAGTATTTCTTTTATGGGTGGTGCCGAATCATTTTCTGGTATAATTTTTGCATTTAGATTTCTGGCATCTAAACACACCCTTACTGAGCCATCCGGTTTACTCACAATCACTAATGGACTAACATATGGTGTCGCCATCTTTTCTATAACACCTGCATTCATCATCTCCTGCAGTGTCTTCTTGGTTTGTGGGTAATGTTTTTCCGCAACCGGGTATGGTTTTTGTTTGAACGGTGCCCAATCGTTGACTTGGAACGCGTATTTAAAATTTTCAATCTTCCCTGGCTTGGAATCAAATACGTCCCTATAATCCAATAATAATTTCTTTAACTGTTCCTTAATTTCGAGGCTGACTTTAGCTTCCTCCACTTTTCCTGACAGGTTGGTCTCGAACTCATTTTCCACATTATCTTCGAGTTCTATGTTGAGGACTTCAAATATCTTTTCTATGTCCTTATAATCTTCCTCAATCACTTCTTCCATATGCCATACCTGTTCTGCTATTTTCGCCTCCTGATCCTGTAAGTTAATGTTTTGCTCATCCACATCCTCTCTTTGAATTCTAATGCAGTTTTGCGCTAGGTCTATAATGACCTTGTTCTCACGGATAAAATCAATACCTAATATGACATTATACGGTAATTGATTTACCAGCAAAAAGCACTGCGAAATTTCAGCGTTACCCATGATTAAATCAATGTATACCTGAAATTTACATGTCAAAGATTTTTCAGGGATAATTCCCTTAATCTTTACACTTGATGTGGGAATCTTTAGTACTCGGCCTCTTGTTTCCAATTCACTTAAAAGGGTTTGTGTAATTAGACTTATTGTGGATCCAGTATCAATCAATGCTCTGACCAGTAATCCTTCTATCCTAAGCATAATTATAGGTATTTCTCTTTTAACAGGTGGGATTCCTTCCACATCCTCGTTAATTAGTTCATCTGGTCTAGCTATCCAATTTACAATTTCTACCTCCTCCCAGCTCCTGGTATGTTTCCACTTTTGACAATTTAAATTTGGAGTTTTTTTTAATCCTGAGGGCTCCCTTTTCCCTCATTCTTTAGCTGAGCTTGTAGTTCCAAGCTTTGAGCTCCATCTAGTCGGTCGGGTGATTTCCTGTTCTTGATTGCCTCACTCCAACGGACTTTTTGCCTATCAGGTTCATCTGGTCTTTCGTTCATATAACGAAGACTCTCCTGATATCTTTCTTCTATTTCGGCCCGATATTCATCATCCCTATCGTCTGGCCTTACATTTCTCCTGGGATAATTCTCCCATTTCTTTCTATTGTCCGGCCTTTGCTGGTTATTATTATAGGGTCGGCTTTCCTGTTGCCTATAACCCGTCGTTCTAGGATTCCTTCCTCGATATCCTCCCCGGTTATATGGCTGTATCCTTCTAGGCTCCTGGTGCCCATACTCTCGATCTCGTCCTGGAGTATCCGTACTGGTGGACTGATTCCTGGTCGCTGGTTTTTCTCCAGTTTCCTGACTGCTGGCCATGTGTACTTGCTCAGTTTGTCTCTGATGCCGAGGTGTTACGTGCGAAGTCGTCATATCTAACTGACGTAATACGCTTTCCACTTCCACAGCACTTCGGGCTTTGGATGAGATTAGCAGCCTCTGAATCTCATGTGGAAGCTGTCTTGCAATGGCGGCACACAGGTCGTTTTCTGCCGGAGCAATATCCAGTTCGCGGAATTTACACAGCTGAGCGGTGAAAAATTCCGAGTATTTAGTGGGTGCATTGGTGCTGTACTTCCTAGAGTACAGATCTAGCCTTAAGTTTTCTTGGACATCTGCTGCCCAATATCGCTTTAAAAATGCTTCCCTAAATCCTTCCACCGTATCAAAAGTATATCTAAAGCTTCTGAACCAGGTGAGACAATCACCTGCCAACAGCTTTTCAATAGCTCTCAGTCTCCGATCCTGAGGAACCTTCATTTCATTTAGATACTCTGCCACTTCTTTTAGCCAGTATTTTGGAGTAATAGACATGTTATTACCCGTAAACTTTACTGGTCTGTCCTCATTGGATTTTATAATGTTTATTATTTGGCCATTGGTCTGATTTGTGTACGGGGTTGACATCGCCATTGGATATCCTGGGATCTTATAAGGGCTCTCCCCTCCTAAGTCCCTCTCCGTATCTGTGCCTTGTTCACGGGAATCTACCCATCCTGTCTTTGGAAACTCCTCCTGATTTTCGAATTCTAACTTCCTTTCTCTTCGGGCACTTTCTTCATTTGCCATGAGTTGGATTTCCATTTGACTATTCTTAAGTTCCGTCCTCTCCAATCGGGATCTTAATTCATTCTGAATTCTTTCTTGATTCATTTTAATATCTTCCTCTATCTTTTTGAGTTGGAATTTCTCATCCCTGAAGCTATCCCTAAATCCATTTATTTGGTCTTCTACCTCTTTCTTAATGATCTTAGCATGTTGGTCTATAATTTCTGGCTTAACGTCACCTATGGTTTCCAGGCCCTCTCGTATCTCCTTTATTTGCTTATCCACTTCTTTTCGTCCTTTGACCATATCTATTTTCATTCCTTCAAGCCTTCCCTCGGTCTTCTCTTGACTCTTATACAACTTCATCATTTCATCTTGGACCTGACTAATTTCCTTATTGGTTTTTCCTACATGAACCTTTAATGTTCCGATGGTTTCCTGAACCTCAATAATACCCTGACTTATTTCATTTATTTTATGGGTACTTTCCTTACTTTCGCTCTCTCGTTGTTTTCTTTCACTTTGGAGATGCCCCTCGTATACACCTAATCTTTGATCTATTTTCGTTTCGTATGTCTTCAGATTCTCATCTACCTGCCCGGTAAAATGATCAATTTGATCTTTCATCTTCTTAACATCCTTTAGATTTTGATTTTTCATCTCAGTTACCTCAGTCTGAACTACACCGATTTTGTCCTCGAGGGTCCCTACTTTCTCCTCAACCTTTCCAAATCGGGTTCCTAGCTTATTCACGCTTTGTTTTATTTCCTCCCGGGAGGCCTCACAAATATCGCTGTTAGATTTTATCTGAGCTTCTAATTTTTCCCGCACACCTTGGATCTGGGTTACAAGTTCTTCCTCACATGCCTTTACATTTTTTTTACAAGATTCTTCCATGCTATTTAATTTAGTTTCTATAGAACCAAACTTATTTTCCATGGTATCAATTTTATTCCCTATACTTTTAAAATTATCCTGGCATTTATTTTGGGAATCTATCATATTTGTGTTCATAGTATCTAATTGGGTTTGCAATCCGGAATGGAATCCTTTATTTTCCTCTTTAATCTCACTTGCGATTTCCCCTTTTAATTCATTTAATTTATTCCCAAAATCAGTGTCAAAACCTTGGAATTTGTCATTCATTATCCCTTCTAATTTCTCATTTATATTACTTTGTATTTTAGTCTCCATGGCCTCTAGTTTAGTGTTCATATTAACACTATCAGTTTTTAGTGACTCCAAACTTAGATTCATGGATCCTAACCTTCGGTTATTTTCCTCCTGTTGGCTGTCCAACTTATTGTTTATAGATCCTAACCCTTCTTTATTTTCAGTCTGTTGTTTATCCAACTTATTCAAACTCTCATTTATGGATTCGAACACTTTGTTATTTTCATCCTTTTGGAGACTCAATGTATTGTCTATTGTTCCCAATTTATTGTTCATGGTCTCCCACTTCTCATTACTATCGGCTTTTATCGCTTCCAACTTCTCATTACTATCGGCTTTTATCGCCTCCAACTTCTCATTACTATCGGCTTTTATCGCCTCCAAAAGCCCCTGCAATTCCTCACTCAATACCATCTTATGAGAATACAGTGGGCCACAAATGCCACCACACTAGTACATGCTTGAGAGATGATACTCTGAATTCGTGTGTCCCAATTTCTTTTAAGATATTACTTTGGTACGGGTATTCACTTACAACGTACCCTTTTACTACTTTTATTCAATTTCATAAAACCTTTATGGAAGTGTTTAAAATTCAAAATTTCGAAAAACCCTTTTTTTTTCAAAAAAATGAAAATTTTGATTTTTCGAGAAAACTCGGGTTTTCCCTAGGAAAACTCAGCCCTGCGTACTGGGCGCCAAATTCAGTATCATGATTTGCTAGGGGGTTTGATATATATATAATATATTCAGGGCTGCTCGGTATGAGTTTCCAGGGACCCATGCGGTCAGTTAATATTTTACGTTGTAGCTTTTCCTATCATTACTTTAATTTTACATGATATGACCGACTTAAGTGTTCCTCTAGTTATTAATCCAGCACAGTATTTATATATCCCCCTGTGCCCATCTAGCAAGAAATATGCCAATCACAGTATACCAGCGTAGCTCAATTCGGGATTTCGGGGCAGTGGTAAGTTCCCCCACTCTGTGACTCACATATTTTGGATTAATTAGAGGATACACTTGCAAAAATAACAACAAAATCAACTCCTATTTAAACATATTTAATTAATAAAATTAATGGCGCTACAAACATTTAAACAAATTAATTACTAACCCAAATATCAACTGCTTGTCCCAAATGAACAAGGGATCACAAAATAAAATAAACAAATCTGAATTCAAAACCTGTGGTTTCCACATAAACCAACAATTCTTACTTAGTCTCACTTCCATAAAGCACTAACATTAAGTTTACATAACTCTGAGCTCTTTGGCTCCATGCATTTGCATTATTACGGTGTCATTCTTGTACACCTCAAACATTAGCTTTTATATTTTCTTATTTCTCAAAAACAAATATATAATTATATTTAAAATCTCTGTTAATTATTTAATTCAATATTTTTGGCATGTCCACACTTTCAGCTGTTATCATCTCTCTTTATTTCACAAACATATTAAGGTAATCAGAAAATCAATTGTGTACTCCAGAGCGTGAAGGTACTTGACTTAGTCAAAAAACTATAGTTACTCCCGAACTCAGTTGCCTTCCATCAACTCGTGGAATCCCACGTCCTTACATTATTACAATAGGGATTGTTATTTATTTCTTATGTCTTAAATAGACCATTATCATATAAGAAACTACGATCTGAACCGGCAAACGAAATATCTATCTTTAAGGACCTCGGTTCAACGCCCGGGTCGTTTACAACTTTAAACACTCCTGGTGTATTCGTTTCTCTTTAAAACAGCTTACGAGACGGTCTCAGTTCCTTCTCGCTTTAAGAAGGCTAGACTCCACTACATGGGGTGCGATTTATGACACGTTAGGGTGAGGAGACATCCCGCCTGACCCAACATTTAGTAGCTTATTTTCAAGGCTTTCAAAACAAACCTTTCCATTCATTCAGTTCTGGGGAGACCAGGCTTTATTGTACCGTATACATTCAAACAACTATTCTTTGGTTCACAGACCATTATTATATCCTTGGCATTTATTAATTATGAGAGGGTCCTCATTGATTGGGAAGATTAAATACACATACGACGACGAAGAATTTCAGGGGCTTTTATCATAAGAAGATCCTGCATTCGAATCTCTTCAGGTGCCTCGGGAACAAATCCCTTACAGAGGGCTTATACAAAATGCGATTTAGAGTCGGCCGTGGCCCAATGACATACGCTCAATAATACCATATATTAGCTCCCTTTTTAAATACATACACAATGCCTCGTGATACTAATGTCACAAATAGAGGACTTACATAATTATCAATTCACTGCAATCAACTACCCTCCATAAGTAATGTACCAAGTATTTAACCACTACGCGTTCCTAGCGTGACACTTTAATATTATATTTGCGCTCATTATGCGCTATGCATTATTTTAAGCCGAAAATGTCTTCCCAAGAACTGGTAAATCTCTTTAGAAACAATTCATATTATTTTAATTCACATATTAATCTTTCCATGGTCGATAAATCGCTCCCTGTTTTAAAATATTCCATTGAACCTCATTTCTTACACATACGTTAAGGCTTAACGTTTTTATGTTCATATCAATTCATTTGATTATTATTTAACATTTCCATATTTAATTATTATTATTATTATCTCTATTCTTTATATAAGCTCAAAAGCTATCTCTTTCATATCTCAACTTTACTTTATTTCAATGTCTTTTATGATAATTAAATGATATTTCGCTTGCTCTTATGACATTTGTTAAATACTTTAACCCTTTATTCACATATTTCCCTACGGAATTTATTCTTTACATGATTATTCATAATTTCTCTATTTATTTTATTATTGTTCAGACCGTATTCTTGATTATTCAGTATTCATTCATTAAAACACATCCCTTTCACTCAAAACTCCGGTGAGTTGTACACAATCAATTTCTGACACCAAAATAAAAATGAATTTTGTACTTACATATTTTCAGATCATCCCATGATCTTAAATCTGGTGTGGCGTTTCATTTTTGGGCCCACTTCGAACTGTTTACACCATATTGAAGGTATTCATTTTACTTAAAAACACTTTTTGACCTATATCTATAACACTTAATATTGACGACATTTTTATATACTGGTGTGTCCCTTTTGAACACATAATAACACTAAAAATATTATCTAACACACAATCTTGATTATTTTACACTTCACAATGACTCGATCACTAGGCCGTATTTCTGAGCCTACACACGTGATCTTCTTAAATTCCCGTTTCCAAGGGTGAGATTTATCCGATGTCGGCTTCCTATTCTGAAGAATGCGAAGGTCCCGAAACATCTACTGTTCCCTGGAGTTCAATTCTGCTATTCCTATCCTGGATAACTGGCTATTATCTCGCTTGAACGGCTTCTCTGTAGATCTGTCTATTGATCCTAACGAGAGTCTATATGGATCGAGGTCTCCTCTAAGACCTATAGATTAGTTTCTAGCAGCTAGCACTTTTTAATTCTAGTACTATTATAATTGTTCGCCTGCTATCTGGAGCTAATGTCTATAGTCTCCTATTCTATTTATTTGAACTGTTTTAACGCTCCTACGTTCGAACCGTATTCTGTTCTTCCTTTTTAGGTTGCTTCAATTTAAATAACAGTTTATCTGTCTGGTACGATACTTCCGTACGTTAAGATCTGTTCGTTCGAACCTTTAACGACCTATCGCCTTTAAGTCCGACGTTCGCAGCCTGCTCTGACTATATCTTGCGAATCTTCACTTTAACTTGTATACAGTCGGCCTAAATCCTATAATTAGGATTTTCCTAATACTTCACTACGGCGATACTTTAAAATTTCGTCCTGACTGCTCCTTATGGAGGCCAGCAAGTCGTTACTACTGTGACGCCTGTGGCTATTGGATCTTACTTCGGTGATGTAAAATAGCGTTTTTTCCCTCAAGGAGTACTGGTAGCTGTTATCGATGTAACGCAGAGTTACGTCCCCTCACGGACTGTCGGAATGACTTCTTCTACGTCGTGGAGCAGCACTTCCCCTCACGGAATGCTCGTAGGACTGATGCGATGTGACGTGATACAGCACCTCTGGCTGTCTGAATACTGCATGATTGGCTTGGAAACGCCCGAAGCTTTATACTGTTTTACTACAAAAAAATAAGACTCAAGCCTTTCCTGTGGTCAACTTCTAAAATAATGGTGCCACAAATATAAAAATTATATCTTCCGGAAGCTTGTCTTCTCAATGTCAAACGATCTTATTGCACCTCAGAATCGATCGTGCAATTCGGAGATATTAATTAATTTCTCGTCCTCAATTGTGTGGGTGTTGCATTCTTTTTGATCTCTCCCCTCCACAGAAGCTTAGGTAATTCACCGATGACGTCGTCTTACGTCGGCAGTTTATTTCTGCACAATTATTACATGGTTTCTCTATACTGAAAAATCTCTCATTCAAAATAATTCACTGTACTGTGCTTGTTTACTCATTATTATGCTCGTAAACGTGTTAATTTTAATTATTCCTCTTCTGGTGCATATGCGGCGTTGTCAAAATCCAGCCACGTCAGCTTGAATTCCGATTCAGGCTTCTCTTTCTATCACGGCGGAAACTTCCACTCAGTTATTAATACTCGTGACCGGCCCTCTCTGAAATGTTGAGTGGGGTGATCTCATCTAAGGAGCAGCTGTCCCTAGCCGCTTGCACAATGTTAGGCTATATTCCTGGCTTAAAATATCTCTCCGTTCCTTTAAGAAACTATACGTTTCTTTCATTTCTTCCTTAAGGACATTGGTTCGACCGTCATGGACCCTATGGCCCATGGGTTCAGTACTTGACAACAATAACAATTCATTGTATAGTTTTAAAATACCGGTAAGTCCTGTGTATCCTGAATGTGAGGGGGAGGGGGAGAGTTGTGGTGATGGGGCCTTCACTCAGTAGTGCACTCTTCACAGTAAACGATTCTGCGTTCCATGCAGACGAGTTTGTTGGAACTGCTTCACAATGTTTGTGTTTTCCTGTTCTTTCTTTGAGAGCAAACATCACAGGGATCGGGAGTTATCATTTTCTTTTGGTGGTGGGGGGGGGGGGGGGGGGGGGAGGAGGAGGTTAACCTCAGTACAACTGATGTGCTTCACTGCTGCCCTAAAATGGATGGTTGAGGTTTGGATAGTAGCCCGATATGCTAAGTGTGCTTTCGTGAGCTTTGGGCTGTAGAAGCAACTATTTGAGAAATTCCTGGACACTATCAAAAGTATCCTTTTTGTATAGGCTCCAAAATATTGTTCATCAATGGAAATAAAATGGATATAAAATAAAAGCTCCGCTAACAATGATGTTAGGCCAACACATTGTTATTAGCCTACTGTAACACCACAAGACCAGATATATTTACTTGCAGTAACAAAGACAAACACACGAAATAAGTGCCCGTGTTGCTTGGAATTTACCTTGGTGTGATTTATTTTACGTACACAAACACACGCGTTGGGGTGGAATCCACCCCAGTCAGTTATTATG
This sequence comes from Meconema thalassinum, assembly GCA_946902985.2. NCBI lineage: Eukaryota > Metazoa > Arthropoda > Insecta > Orthoptera > Tettigoniidae > Meconema > Meconema thalassinum. The sequence continues at coordinate 673,943,848 of OX336388.2, forward strand.
ACGTGCACTCGTCTGACTGCCTCACAGGAAATGGTTGACCTTGAGTGAACGCGCAAAGAAGACCAGGCCGGAAAGGGACATGGACGGAGAAAAATCTGAAAAATTATTTGTACATTTCATAAGGAAATCAAACGGCCTGGGATGGATTCCACCCCAGCGCGTGTGTGTGAGGGTTAAACTAACCTGGCACAATACACCTTGGCTCAGGCAAGGGAAGCATTTCTACAGAAAAGGAATCTGTTGACATCGAATATAGATTTAGGTATTAGGAAGTCATTTTTGAAAGCCTTTGTCTGGAGAGTGGCACTATATTGAAGTGAAACTTGGACTATTGGTGCAGCAGAAAAGAGGAGAATTGAAGCGTTTGAAATGTGGTGTTACAGGAGAATGATGAAGTTCAGATGGGTAGATAAAGGTAACAAATGAGGAGGTATTAAGACGAGTGGGAGAGGAGAGATGTATCTGGCGACTGCTAATAAAGAGAAGAGATAGGTTGGTAGGACACTGACTAAGACACCCAAGGATAGCAAGCTTAGTTATGGAAGGAAAGGTCGAGAACAAGAACTGTAGGGGAAGTCCAAGGTTAGAAAATGTTTAACAGATTGCCTCGGATGTAGGGGTGGTAGGTATGTAGAGATGAAATGATTAGCTCAGAACAGGGAGGCATGGCTTGCTACATCAAACCAGTCAAAAGACTGAAGACTCAAACAACAACAAGTTCTATTTTCAGATCTGCTATACAGGCCTTGGAGTGCCAATTCATACTTTTCAGTCGGTCAACGCGCTTTTTGCCCAATTTGATTAGGCAGGGTAACTATATTTTTAACACTCAATTCCTAAAAAAATGGCATGTATTAATAGTATTTTCGCTGATAAAGGGGGTGGTGGTGAGATGTAAGATTACGCGTTTCGACCATTACGCGGTCATTTTCAGACCCTGATCGCTAGGGTTGAAGTTTAATTTTATATAATACCGTATTTATAAATATGTTCTTGTTATATATGAGGTGATCAAAATTTTCCATTTGAGGACGTTGCTGCAGCGTATATGCAACGCATATGGATACCCCGAGCGTTGAATGCCTAACAAGAAGCACACCGATTGGTTGTTTGTCTGCAGCACCTGATTATTATTATTATCGTATCAGAAATACCATTTACACAGTTCAATTATGCATAGTAAACTACATAACATAACACAAATAAATTGAAGACCATTTCACACCAATCTCAACCAGAACCTAGCAACATCAAGTGCATTTTGTGTTGCATAAAAAAGATCATCTTTGGTGCAGGAAGATGGGCACAATGGACACTGGTGGATATGCTGCACAGTTTGTTATTCACCACAGTCACATGTGATGTTGCTGGCATCGATATAGCCCCATCTTGCTAGGTTGACTTTGGATCTGCCCACTCCTGTCCTCAATCTGTTCAAGGACCTCCACACATACCAGTCTTCATGACAGCCAGATGGAAAACGTTCTGCAACTGTCATTTGTGATGGGATGACTGGGACCTTGGCTTTCCAAAGCCGTACTCTCGCTGTAGTAGGTGATCCAGTTAGTTCCTCAGACGTTCGTAGGAAGCTTTTTCTTGACTTTAGTCTCTGAACTGGAGGTGTATGGCCATGTAAGGGATGAGAACTTTGTTGATCCATTCTGCGCTTCTCCTTGTCGGCAGCTATTTTCCTTCGAATACAAGGTGGAGCAATTCCTGCAAGACAATAGAGTTTGTCAACTGGAGTAAACTTTAAACAGCCACTCACTAGCCTGCAAGTCTCATTGAGGGCCACATCCACCTGTCGGGCATGGGATGAAGAATACCAAACAGGACATGCATACTATCTTATTCAAAACCGCTAGTACTATCAGTCAACACGGATATTAATTATTACCATTGTCTTAATGGTTAATGTTTACGCATTTTATTTTAGGACATGCATATTCTCCGACGGTATAACAAAGTGCCATTGCAGATGTACGGAGGGTTTGTGGTTGACTACCCCACTGTGAACCAGCCAGTTTGCGGAGTAGGTTATTCCTTGCCGACACTTTGAGTTTGCAGTTCATGCAGTGCTTCTTAAATGTGATAGTTCTGTCAAGGGTTACATCCAGATGTTTTGGAGTGCCACAGTTCTGTAATTGGATACCAGACCACATTGCATTGAGTTCACGATGAGCTTCCTTGTGCCTCAGGTGGAAAGCACACACCTGTGGCTTTGAAGGGTTAGGCTTTAGCTGGTTTTCACTGTAGTAGCTTGTCAAGCATTCAAGGTCAGTATACAGATTTGTATCAACTGTTTCAAAATCTGTGCTCTGTGTGACCAGGGCGAGGTCATACAGAAAGTTTCTGGTGTTTAGAGATACTGGCTGATTATTCGTGTAAATATTAATAAATAACGGAGCCAACACACTTCCTTGAGGTAGGCCATTTTTCTGTGTCTTCTAACGACTTCGCTGTCCTTGGAAGTCGACGAAAAACTTCAGTTCTGGAGAAGCGCAGCGATGAGTCCAGTTAAACCATTATCGTTCGTCAGGTTGTAGACCTTGTCAAGTAGTATTTGATGGTTGACAATATCATATGCTGCTGATAGATCCACAAAAACTACACCTGTGATCTTACGAGTTTCATATCCATCCTGTATAAATTGTGTTAGGTTCAGTAATTGTCCGGTACAGCTCTTGCCAGGACGAAACCCACACTGTTGTGGTATTAATAGTGTGTCAATGGCAGGTAAAATACGATTTTAAAATCAATCTTTCGAACAATTTGTTGAGGTGACACAGAAGCGCTACAGGTCTGAAATCTTTTGAATCAGTGCCCTCCTTTCCGGGTTTCAGTAAGGCAATTACTCTAGACCTACGCCATATCTTCGGTATCTGGTATTTGCTCATACAATTATTGAAGAGCTGCAGAACCCATTCTTTGGTTTTGAGTCCAACATTCTTAATTTGTTCCAACCGGATATCATCTAGTCCCACTGTCTTGCCAGTTTTTTAATGACATTTTCCAATTCCAGCATACCGAAGGGGATAGTGAAATCATCTCTCTCTTCCTGATGATTTTTGCGTGTTCTTCACAATTTTCCTTTCTTGATAACTTTTCCATTTAGCAGTAGCTGATGTGCAATCTGATTTGCAATGATGTTAGAATGGCCAGTCATTTTCGTTGGGTCGGTGTTGAGGCGCTTCAATAATCTCCATGCCTTGTGGCTGTCTCTAGTCAAATCTAGTCCTTCTACTGTCTTGATCCACTGTTCTCGTTTTACCGCGCCTAAACTTGATGTGAGGTGGTTACCAGCTTCAATTGTCTCTTCTCCAAAAGGGTTACTTTCAAACATTAATTTATATTCCTTGAACTGGGCAGCTAGGTCAAAGGTGAGACCTATAATATATCATGATCTATTCTGGAGCATATTTTCACAGCTGCAGAAAATGTGTCGTAGGATTCTGGTGTTCGCTCAATAGTAGATACGGCATTATCAAACATCTCCGTGAACTTTGGCCAATTAGCTTTCTTGAAATTATACCTCCTGCGGAAAGGAACGCTCTGAGGTCTTACTGCTGCAAAGACTTGGCACATTATTGGTCTGTGCTGTGTTTTCGGTAGTGGACTACACATTGACTTCACACATTGCTGGATAATGTTATTGCTACTAAATATGAGATCAGGGTTGTAGCCCCGTCTCCATCTCCCACTGTTTAAAGATGCCGAGAGCATAGAGTCGTGTATGAGAGTAAGGTGACTTACTTCTGCCACTATCATCATTGCATTCATAGCCCCATAAAGTACTGTGGAAATTTAAGTCGCTAATAACTATCTGTGTATGCTGATTCCCAATGTTGAACGGAACGTTTGCTTTGAAGTCGAAGTTGGGTGGTTTATATACATAGGATATTGTGCAATTATTCAACTCAACGGTGAGAATTTCAATATTGTCTTCATCTTTAAAAGCAGTCGAAAGTATCTGGACATCTGACCGGACAAATATAGCACTTCCGTACATACCGTGGGTTCTCTCAATAGCACATAACATTCCATTCACCTTTGGTCGGCGCATAGGCTATCAATACTTCGGTGTGTTTCCTGTATGCACAGGATATGTCATTTGTGTCGGCTGAATAGATCTTGTAGTAGCTCCTCTTTGGCTGGTGATATGCCTTCTATATTAACAGAGATAATTGTTGACTGTGGCCCTGAAAAGGGTTCAACTGTTGATATTTCTGGTGTGAAAGGATCAGCTGTCAGTGTTTCATTACTTGATTGACGTTGCCCAGGATACGCCTGATTGTATATCATTCTCTTTGAATTATAAGTATAATGTAGACACAATCTTCGGGGAGGCTCCTTTCGTGTATCCCAGTACCTGATGCGTTTCGATGTTGAAGGCAACACGTTCCTGGAGCGCGTTGTTGGAGGCGACGGAAGCTGGTGCCACCACTGGGAACCGGAATCGAAGGCGTCGACGATGCAGTGGTGTGATCCATCGTCCGCTCACCCCAAGAAGTTTAGGAGCCAACCATCTGCTGGAAAGGTGATGCTCAACCTGTTCTTTGATTACCGGGGCCTACTGAATTTTGCTTTCAGGGATCCTGGTGACTCCATCACTGGGGAACGGTACTGGGCAACACTGGAGAAATTGCGGCGTGCAATTACGACGAAACTTCCAGGAAAACTGCGACAAGGGGTGCTGCTGCTTCATGAAAACGCACGTCCCCATACACAAAGGTCGTAAAGCAGAAGGTACGAGACATTCGAGGATCCGTCCTATAGTCCTGATCTCTCCCCAAGCGATCATCACGCCTTCGGTCCCTTAAAAAAGACCATGAAGAGACGAGGATGTGCAGCAGGTGGTTACGGATTTCTTCACGCAGCAGAACGCGGTGTTTTACCACACGAGGATCTTTAACATGGCGCATAGCGTCCATGGCGTGAGTGCCTCAATGTTCACGGCGATGTTGCCTGATTGGCACAGGCTACCGTCAATCGGAAACCTTTATGATCACGCCTTATACTTAGTATTACGATTCTCAGTGAATCTCGTTAATAGAACTGTTTAGTGTATTCTATGTTGATGTTTTATAGGTTTGAGTTTTACGACTGTGTATCGTGCATGTGCAAATAGTTCAGCTATACAACAATACAATATATTAGAGCATGCACAGTGCTCACTAGTTTCTACTATGATTATGATTTCTTATCCGTTTAAGTAGTCCAAATCAGGCACGGTCATGGTGGTGGCTAGTGACGCGTGAGGCCTGTGCAACATATTTAAAAAAAATCGAAAGTAGGCTAAAATGACAAATAATAAAAATGAGAGACCGAAAAATGCGTAATAAATTAACATTTCTACAATGCGAGAACTATGATCAGGATTTCCGTATAAGTAAGCAATGTTTGCGGTGAACCAAAAAATATAATGGCATGTCATTAAAATACGGACCCTGAACATCACCTTTTTCTCACTTTCATGGAAAGGAATATTTTGACTTTTAGTGATATGTGTGGGTTATTTCTTGTGTTTTCTAGCTGTATGCCTCTCACCAAGGCGGTCCGGGTTCGATTCCCGGTCAATGCATGTGAGATTTTCGAAGTGAAATGCCATGTCCTGTGGTTCGGATTCCATGTAAAAAGGAGGTCCCGTGGCTCATGATCTCGCGATTAACGGTCACGTTAAACTACAAGCTTGCTTTTTTTATTTCTTGTGAAATCAGATGAAAATCATACTGACTTTTAATGTAGGCTACTCTAGTAATTTTATCACTTAGTAAAAGGTTTGACGAGAAAGATCAACTGTTAGAAAGAGCATTATTAATGGTGAAGATAAGGGAAGTATAAAAAAATCGAAGATAGAGAGATGCTAATTTCTTAACTGCAATAAAAATTATTTATTTGTCAGTAGGTTAAATAAAGATTCAGCTTTAAGGATACTGGATCTGTTTAATGATCGGCTGGAGCATAATGACGAACGGATAATTCAATAAACTGCTTGAATTATTTTATTTTATTTATATATGGTGTTATATACTGACTTGTATTCAATACCCGTACAATAGTTATTATTTTAACCATCCATTTCCCCCAAAGGCTCACATTAGGAGATTTATTAATGACAAATGCAGGGTCTCGAACTGTGATTGATATGCCTGTCACTTGCTTGGGCAAGCTTCTTTCTCTTATCTTTCTAGTCTTAACATCGCTGGTTAATTCTAGATTTTTCCGATCTAAGACCCATAAATTTAGAATTTTATTGATGATTGTTAAATCTATTGGGTTATATATTAACAATCTATAGATTGTAAATGATTGTATTTATTCTAATAACGCGATCATTGCCAAATACAAAAACAAGTATGGTTTTACATATTATTTGTTTGTATGCAACTGAGAAGTTAGTGAACGAGCACACCAGTTATGGCTACTTAGCTTACGATATTCGGAAGCCTGAATGTCATTCTCGATTATTTAATTATATAATTCCTCACAAAACCAATATACTAACTATATTTTGTCCTAGTCACTAAGTTACTTTGAATGTATAAAACTGAGTTTTGTAAAAGTCCACCAAAGTGTCTAGAAAGGATACGGACACATTCAGACAGACTGTAACCCTATGTGGTTACATAGTTTTAGGTTAGGATGATAGCTACTCTTTGCTGGTAACTATTGTAAGGCCTTAGCGCTGAGCTTAGAGATTCCTTGCAATAGTTCACTAGTAAAGGAGTAGGAGGCCATGCAAAATTTGAGTTCCTTATCTGAAAAGATGTTTCCTTTTTCAATTGTCTATTTTTTTTTTTTTTTTTTTTGGGAGAATAGTATGATAATTTCTTTGAGACAGAGGAAGTCTGATTATCTGTTTAGATCATCTATGGTGGTTGTAGAAAGGTATGAGGGAATAAGTGATATGACTTGGTTTTGTGTGGAAGGATTGTAAGTGATTCTTGGCAAAGATATTGTTTTGTGCTATGAAAAGTTATGAGGAAAGAGAAGTAAATGAATATTTTTAAAAAAGTATCCTTCATGGTAAATCAATTACCACCACCCCCAAAGAATAGAAGACGTACGGTTACATTATGACGCCACAACGTGAGGATCGAACGAGGGATACGGACACGAATAAGGAAAAGAAGAAAGAAAAGCAAACTTTAATAAAGTGAGTACAGTGCAAGTAGAGAAAGAAATGGCGGAGGCTATAAATCGGGATGTGTTACTAATGCTGCTTAGCAAGGTCACAGAGATAAAGGATGCTCTAAAAACAAGTTATAAGAGTTCATTGGAGGAGTTTGTTAGTTCATTAGAGGTGTCTGTGAGCTTAGCCTCCCTGTGAGTAAGCAGGTGGAATCCATGAAAGTACAGTTAGATGAGAAATTTGACCCAATAAGTGATTTACTTGAAGGAAAGCAAAAAAAATTATCAGAGATGTGGGGGGCGTGAGAAAGCAGGTGATATGGAAGAAACTGAAGGAGAGGAGGCAGAAGCCGACGGGGTTGGTTATGAGGAGGAGAGTAGCAGTCAAGAAAAAGAGGCTAAAGATGAGGGTGAAAGTGCAGGAGTGAATCATGAAGAAGACAACATACTAGAAGAAGATAAGGTGAAGAAGAAACGGTGGAAGGAGAGAAAGAAACTGTTGAGCAAGATGAGACAGACAAAAAAGAAGAGGAGGAAAATGTGGAAACGAAGAAGAGAGAAGTGGTTGAGAATGAAGACAAAGAGGACCTGGAGATTAGATAAAAGGATGAGCTGGAAACCAAAGAGAAGGAGTAGGAAGAAAATGAGATGTCAGGTAAAGGAAGATAAGAGATTGAAGGATCAGAAGAAGAAGAAGAAGAAGCAAATGAGGAAGGGAAGGAGACAGGAATGGTGGAGATGGAAGATGAGGAGTACAAGGTATGGAATGATATGGCAGATGAAGAAACAGACGAGATGGAAGGCAGAGGAAGAAAGAAGAATGGAGAAGAAGGAGAAACTGATGAATAGGAAGAACGAAAGTGGAAGAATGAGGAAGAAGATGGTATTGCTGAGAATGAAGATGGATATGTGAGGTCCAATGTAGAACTTTATATTTCTTTTAGAGTCAACTGAGGATGATAGCCTTACGTTTGCTGGAGGTATTTGTTCCGGTATAAGTGTTGACAAATACGAAAATATTCGAGGTCACTGGTGATGACGTGTTTCAACATATTGAGTGGGTCACGGCATTTTGTACTCGATAATGTTAAAAGAGTGGATATCTGAAACTAAGCCCAATTCAGAAGCAAGTGATTGGTATCATAGTCCAGAGAAGAGATATTATGGCATGTACTTAAACAGGCTCCGAGAAGACAGTGACATTCCATCTTTGCAATATCAATGTTTTGTTGATTGATCTAAGAGACTTAATGGTAACATCCGATTAATGTGAACATAATTTAAGGATAATTTTAGGTAGAGTGTTCGTAAATTTTGTGTATGTTTGATATGTAACTTATCATTTTAATTTGTATAGTTTTTTTTAATATATATGTGATTCTCACATGCTTCTCATGCGAGAATAACATATATATGGGGGGCGAATTGTAACCCTATGTGGTTACATAGTTTTAGGTTAGGATGATGGCAACTCTTTGCTGGTAACTATTGTAAGGCCTTAGCGCTGAGCTTAGAGATTCCTTGCAATAGTTCACTAGTAAAGGAGTAGGAGGCCATGCAAAATTTGAGTTCCTTATCTGAAAAGATATTTCCTTTTTCAATGTTTTTTTTTGGAGAATAGTATAATAATTTCTTTGAGACAGAGGAAGTCTGATTATCTGTTTAGATCAGCTATGGTGATTGTAGAAAGGTATGAGGGAATAAGTGATATGACTTGGTTTTGTGTGGAAGGATTGTAAGTGATTCTTGGCAAAGATATTGTTTTGTGCTATGAAAAGTTATGAGGAAAGAGAAGTAAATGAATATTTTTTAAAAAGTATCCCTCATGGTAAATCAATTACCACCACCCCCAAAGAATAGAAGACGTACGGTTACAAGACATACAGAATAGCTATACATTTTAGACTATCATGTAACGAGGACAAATGAGTATGTTGAAATTTGGAGAAAGGAAGCATGAAACCAACATTTACTTCATTTTGATTTACTATGTAGTGTCCAAATGCTACACATAGTCAAGGTACGATGACATATTTCCTTCGCAGGACAGGATGTTGGAACGGTATAGATCACAGAAAAAGTGAACCACAAGACATTTGGCTTACAACTATATCCAAAAAATTAACTCGTGTAAATACTTGGGCATCCATGTAAGGAATGATATGAAATGGAGTACTCTTGTGGGTTGTGTCGTCTCCAAAGCGTACAAATCACTTCATTTTGTAATGAGGGTATTAAAAGACAGCTGTTCCACCACGAAAGAATTAGGATATTTGACCCTGGTGAGGCGAATCTTGGAATACGGCTCAGCGATTTGTGACCCATATCAGGTAGGGCTCATCAATGAGCTGGAGTTGGTACAAAGGAAGACTGCTAGGTTTGTGCTCAACGATTTAATCCTAGAAGTAGTGTAACTCGAATGATAGAAAGACCAGGGTGGGAATCCCTGGAAGATAGAAGGACGACATCCAGACTATATTCTATGTTTAACACTTGCACTAATTGGCCAACATGGGGAGAACTAAGCAAACGTCTGGGAAATCCCACCTACCTGAGCAGGGCAGATAATCCACATAAAGTCAAGGTCCGACCACAGCGTACAAATTATGGGAAATATTCTTTTATTAACCGCGGTATTGATAATTGGAACTCATTACCTGCCTCAGTCTTATAGCCTTTGCCCGAACATATTGATGTGTTTAAGAGAAGATTGAAATTGTGTGTAAATACTACGATGTAATTACTACAGTTTCTAAATTGCGAATTGTGTATATTAAGTGTGTTTGATGTTATTGTTGGTAATTTTCTGTATTTGTACAATTTGCCACCGGGGAATTACCCCATTTGAAAATATTATATATAATAATATATTTTTTTTTTAGCGTATGGTTTTTAGTGCCGGGAGTGTCCGATGACATGTTCGGCTCGCCAGTTTTGTAGCTGCTTCGAGACGGACACCCAATGGGTGAGCTACAAGTACCGTTGGGGAGGAAAGTTGGAAGGGAGGGTCGAGGAGTTGGAAGGTAGCGGCTGTGGCCTATAGTTAGGGACCAACCCCGGCATTTGCCTGGAAGGAAGATGGGAAACCACAGAAAACCATCTTCAAGGTTGCCGGCGGGGGGATTCGAACCTCCTCGCCTCCCGGATGTGAGCGACTGCCGACAGTCATGCCGCAACGACCTCGGCTAACTCACCCGGTATAATAATAATAAAAATTAAGGACCAGAGAATTAATGAAGGAGGAACCATTACAGGATGGTATAGAGAAATCTGGACTTAGATGGTATGGACATGTAAAACGAATGGAGGAGAAGAGGATACCCAGGAGGGTACACGAGACGAAGTGGGAAGGAAAGAGACCTAGAGGAAGACCGAGAGACAGGTGGCTGAAGGGGGTGGAAGAAAGCGTGAAGAAGAGGAAAGGAAGCTTGTAGTTTAACGTGACCGTTAATCTCGAGATCATGAGCCACGGGACCTCCTATTTTCGTGCAATCTGAACCACAGGGCATGGCATTTCACTTCGAAAATCTCACATGCATTGACCGGGAATCGAACCCGGACCGCCTTGGTGAGAGGCATAAAGTGAAGAAGAGAGGAGAAGACTGGACAAGGGTGGAGGCTGAGAGATGGTGGTAAGACAGAAGGCGTTGGAGAGGCTTGTGTTCCAAACAGACCCGGCCAGTGGCTGGAAACTGTGCAAGATGATGATGATGATGATGAAGGACGAAAAAATAAGCATTGAGATAATTATCATCAGATATAAATAACTCATCCACAGCACCATTGAATCTCACGGTAATCACACAATCTATTAGCTGTTGTTTCTTTTCCTGTGAACAAGATATTCAGGTTTAGAAATACATTTTAATGTGTATATTTACTATTAGAAAATCTTTTAATTTGAATGTTTAAATACTCTTTTATGTCAAATGTCTTGTGGTTCACTTTTACTGTGTTTATAGCTTTGTTCAAGTTTGTAATACTAACAGCAAGATACTGCCTTGTGCTCTGTATTCCAGACGCGCGTCTCAAGAATCAGATCATCATTATGGTCGTGTTATTATTCACGTTGTGAGGCTTCCAGATCACGGAATAACATATTTTGGAACATGGTTTTTAAAGATGCCAGACGTTATACTGGCGCCTCATTCAACTATACGGTATGCCTTTCTTGAATAATTCAATGAGCCACCAAAATGTGATCGCTTTGACAGACTCAGCTAATAGTATAATAATTGTAACATGAATTATGAATTTCTTAACTTTTGGAATAAACAAATATGGAACCAAAGTTTGACCAGGCATAAAAATTAATGGCAAACAATAAAGGAAATCAAATATCCTGCGGGGTGTTTCTCACGACACCGCTTGGTGCTTATTATGTAGCCTAGTGTATGCGACAGCACGTACATTAAAGATGGGAGACGGCAGTTCAACAAGTTGTTTTCTAAGCAAACATTAATTAGGTCTGTATATACAAGAAGCAAGAGAGGCCATTATGCTATTATTGATTATATTCATGCACATAATTGAGCAATTTTGTTAATGTATACTGGGGATGATTGGCTTGGCTTAGCTGCTTGGCTCCTGGTTCACGACGCCAGCGCATGCGCGGTCAAACTCTTAAAGAGCTGCTATAATGGAGCTTCTCAGTGATTCTACCCTGGAGGAAGTTTTAAAACAATATTAACGGTTTGAAGCTACATTCTCAATATGACACTTCTTTATAGTCGACTGAAAAATATGTTGGTGAAACAGGATCAAGTGCTTTCTATTTATAAAATACAAACAAATTAATTGCCGAGTGGGTGTGCAGAGTGTGCATTTCAAAATACAGTGGCTACAGTTTAATTACGCGTAATTCATTTCGAATATCGGTAACTGCAATTCTAGTACTTGAATTTTCATGATAGGCTAATTATGTATATTGCAGACTTTCCTGTATCAAAACTCACAGAGCACAAATAGTAAATTAATACTTATAAACAAAATATAAAAAAACAAGATGTTCAGTAAAGAACATATAGCCTACTTTCTCCTAAATGTATGAGTATAGTTATAACTCGTTGTTATTATCAAAGAGTATAATAGAATCATTTCTTGGTTGAAGACCTTAGAAACTATTTACCTCTACCAAACGCCACAACCTAGAAAAAAAACTACTACCATCATTGAAGAAAGATAGATAAGAAGTATCTCAAGAATGTTATGGATCTGGATACATAATCGACCGGACTGGCTGCGTGGCTCAGCGGTAACGTTCTCGCTTGCTGGGCCCTAGGTTGCAGGTTCGTATCCTGGCGCAGTCAGCTGGCATTTGAGGGTGCACAAATGCGAGGGAGCCGTGTCAGTAGATTTACTGGCACGTTAAAGATCCCCTTCGGGCCAAAATTCCGGCACCCCGGCGTATCTAAAAGCAGCAGTAGTTAAAAGGGAAGTAAAACAAATAACATTATTATTATTGTTATTATTACATAATCGACCTGCCGTGGGCAACATCCAACTTTGAGTTGAGGCATGTCTTTACACGTCTGGTTGTGCATGGCTTTCACAACCCTAATTGAATTAACAAATCTTTCCATGACCCTACAGAGACGTGTGTATACAAACTATGTGGATATTTTCGATTGCTATTTGCCTGAAATAAAAGTATTAATTAATAACCTGAACTAGCACCAACGGCTAGAATTCAGTTACTATGTGGAATCGTTTTGTTCTGTACTTCAAATAACATTTTCAAATAACGCACAATAGGCTGTTACAAACCCTTTAAAATAAAAAGTAAAAATTTATCGAAGTATCATCTTGCAATTCTTCAAGTTCGATGCGCTTAGAATGCCAATGGTATACGGTACTAACCAATGGAGTCCCACGTAGACCAGTCGTGACATCTAGTGGAGAAGTATCGAACAATATAACCCTAACAGGACCAGTGCATTCTAGTGGCCATAAGAAGAAACTTTTCAATAAAATCTTGAAGTTAATAAGTAGGCCGGCGTGCAGTTACCTTTTTGGCTGCTAGACGTCTCGAGCAAATCTGCTGGTGAATTATGTTTTAATTATATATATTTTTTCCACCGTAATATCCACAATATAACGCTTAATTTTAAAACGTCTGAATCATTACAAAACAATAAATATATAAAATTTCAAGCAAAAAAAAAACTGTGATGCGGTTTGAACCATAGGCATATGAGCGATAGGCCAACGCTTTACCACGGAGCCATTTGTGCCATCGAATATCATTCTATATAAAATGACTTACATATAACTTGTTAGCAAATAATGATTTAGACTAAACGATTTCGTCAGTGGAGTATATTATTTATTTATAAAGCATTTCATACAAAGTTTATTTATTTTGTATCAGTACGCTATATTGCATGCAATACTCAAATTAGTGAAATATAAGTCAGGCACAAGATATCCGCTGCCATCTTGTCTTCTTACTGAGACGGCTCAGCTTTTTAAAATCACTTCTGCACTATAGTATTACAAAATAAACTTTTAATTTCGAACGTGCCTCTTCCTTTAGAACAGTTAAATCGATTCTCGGCTCGATAATCGGAACTGGTGGGTCCCATGACATGAATTATAAAGTTTGCATAATTCGCACGGCCGCCATCCTGAAATGGTACGGCAGATGACCTTGTAGTTAGGTCACAAGATGCGTCCTATATGAAGGTATGTTGTTACCAAATTTGGTTAGTCGCTATTTGATTTTACGTTTTGAACGTTTGAGTGGCCGCCATTCAGTTTTGGTAAAGATGGCGGCGATATAAAACATGACACTGAGGTGCCCTTTGCTTGTTCTACCTCTGTACCAAATTTCGTTCAATTCGGTTTCACCGTGTTCGAATTGATAGGGGGAGGGACACACATTCAGAGTACACACACTCACACACACTCACACACACAGACTCACACACACACATACACACACACAGACAGACACACAATTTTTGGCCCTGTAGTGATCTCATAAATCGAAAGTAGGCTAATATGTAACGTTTAACGTGTAGGTGAGTGATTGTTGACAACTCTGAAAGCGCGGGGTCGTTAGCAATCGGCGATTATCGTGGCCGATCGGACAGGACAGGCAGAATCGAACACGCCGGCTCAAATGTTATATCAGGGTAGTTAAAAGGGACGTAAAACCAATAACATTATTATTATTATCAAATGTTATACGCATGCGTTGAGTTCGGGCGAAGACTGTGATGTTCGCCGTATGCTCATTCAAGGGCCAAGCACTCTGAAGCTTGGCGACTAGGCTAGCTCTCAACTTGCCTACCCTACGAGGAGATTTTTGTTGTGAAACATGTGTCACTCTCGAGTTGTGTTCAGTAGATTGGCGCTCAGTTTAAATGAGCAGACTTTCTTAAGGGCGGACAGTTCGAGATATTCTGAAAGCAAAACACTCTTTGAAATAATATGAATAATGCAATGTGTTTTGTAAATAGACATAAGAAGAAAATATTATTTATAAGTATAATCTCGAAGTGTCCAGGTAGGCTTAGTGGTGCTCTGAGCCATTCTGGATTGTTATTATGATTACTTGTGTAGTACAATTCGGTTTCTTCAAGCAGAAGGGAGTAGAACAGCGAAACTCATAATGAATTCTTTTGATTCATGACAACGCCCGTCCGCACAGTGCTGCTCTAACCTAACATATTCTTCAGCCAGATCGATGAGAAGTGTTTGAACAGCCGACATTGTCCCATCCTAGCGTCGATGACTTCCACTTATTCCATGAACTGGAAAAGTGTGTTGTGGGAGGACAAAATGTCTCAGACTGCTAACAAGCTTCAAACCAACGTTAAGGTCCATGTCAACTCACTGTTGGCAACAATCAATGAGGAGGGGATTGGATAGTTCGTCCAGATATTATAACAAATGCCTGAATCTTCACGGTGATTAGGTCGAAAAATAATCATGTTTGTACGTAACGTTTGGTAAATTTTTCATTTAATAATGTGCACTTGTCTTTATTTAATGGTCCATTGGAGGTTGATATTACAACTTTTCAGTTGGTCAACACAATATAATCCCTATTACTAGCTTCCACCTCGTTTCGTAGTGGCTAGCATTCTTGGCTGTCACCACGGAGATCCGGGTTTGATTCCCGGTTCTGCAAAAAAATGTCATTCTGGTCTGGAACGGGGTACACTCAGTCTCGTGAGACAAACCTGGGAAGAGGTGGGTTCGATTCCTACCTTAGCCATCCTGGAAGTGATTTTCCGTGGTTTCACCCACTTCTACTCCAGGAAAATGCCAGGATGGTATCTAACTTAAGGCCACGGCCGCTCCTACCCACATCCTACCTCAATTACAAATACACACACTAGTACAGACATCACAGTGACACAGGTTATCATACAAATTCTACACTCTCAAGTACACGGGGCTACATGACCACGTTCTCGTCAAGTCCCTAAAGAATCAACAACAACACATACTGGAAAATGTGAAAAGCAACCTGAAAAAAAATCACGTGATAAACATATTTGTTATGGAACACAGAAGAGGGAGAAAACTCTAAGATGACACGTTTCGCTTTTCAAGCGAGCATCATCAGATCCAATGTTCAAATCTACAAGCCAAATTAGCTGTGATTAGATTGTGTTGACCGACTAAAAAGTTACAATATGAATTGTCAAGTAGGAAAACACTGACAAAATGGCTTCAAAGCAATCCATCCATCGGAGGTTGAAACTAAAACACCCAAGAATATTTATATAAGAATTGTGTGTTCAAAACTAGACCAAAATACATTAATAATAACAGAAAATTGAAATCTCAGTCACAGCACCCTTTAATGCACTTGATGTCTCGCCAAGTGGATGGGTTGATTTATTCGTGTGTTTTGTTAGTGTTTGTTGGTAAATCCGCGTGTGACTCCGGTTTGCTAGGATGTGCACATGGAGTGTGGTCAGAGCGAGCGAGCACAGATGTCGCCCACTTATTAAAGAATGTCATTAGACGTGTTCTGGTCACTTTATCGCAATTTGCCTCGCGCTGATGAGATAATGAGTTCTATCTGATGGTCGGCCCTAATGACAGTGCGGACTGCGAACTGCCCCGGACTTCCGCTAGGAGCGCGCCTCTCAATACTCCGCGATAGCATCTAGGTTTGTTTTACTGCCTCAAAACGATGAATGATAAAAATAATAAAGATGTTGGTCCTAAAATTCGCTTGTTCGCAGAGACAATTTACACGTTCAGGAACATAACTAAACCACAAACAACCCACTAAAGGGAACGCCAAAGAAGTCTGGCTCAAAACTAGACGGTTTCTACCCATCCCCTTCTCCAAGTGACAAGGCCAGTTTTAGGAAAAATGGCTGTCATATTTTGAGCTCCACTATATTTCAGCTTTGCGTTTTTGCAACATACATCCTTACAATATGTACAGTATATGTCATAGGCTCATTATGAATCCAGTGATTTCACGAATATCCTGGCCAATTCATGAAAAAACCGCGTTTAATGAAACAGTTATGGATTACTTTATAATCCTCGGACTTCATAATTATAGTGACGTAACCTTCACTGCCACAAGTTGTACCGGTACAGTAGTTTGTTTTACACATCATTTGCCGGAAAACAAAGAAGGTTACGTCGCTACATGAAATACCGGTGCGACGGAAAAGAAAATATTCTTAGATTCAACGTGGAAGGGAAGTACGGTATGCGTGTAACTGCTATGAACCAATTGGCGTTATGTTCCTCATTCTTGTCTCTCCTGAGCTTGGTAACCATGGCAGTGGGACAGGTGGCATTAACTTTGGAATTATGCTTCTTATGCGTCGGTACTTCCACCTGAAAGATAATGTAGTATCGTTTGGAAGTCCAAGAAATGACTAAACAAGTGATGCGAATAAATAACACACCCAATCTGGCGAGTCTGTTCGTCACTTCGTGAAAATACGTTATCGTTTAGTATAGACTACTATATGCTGGCTTTTGATTAATCTACTAGGATTCTAATGAAGTTAAGGATTTCACTATCAGTCTACGGTAGGCCTATATATAACTGTTTTCCTTATAATTCAAGCCACTGCATGTGTAAATGTTGGACTGTAGATATTTACGAAAATGCTTATTTTACTGGAACGAACATAATCAGTGAAGTTTAGTTCACACAACGAATTATTATGAAGCCCACCTACCTCCGACCATAGTATTTATAGCTACACACACTACTACAGCCACCACAGAAATACAGGTTATCAGTCAAATTGAGCACACACCAAAGTACACGGGGCTGATGACCAAAGATGTCCGAAGCCCCTCATACGAATTAACAACAACAAAACATAATCATGGCATGAAATTTCTAGTTGAGATGAGAAATTTGTCATACACTTAACTTCTAGGGGCTAGTAATAGCTGGGGCGATACCCATATGCATCCTGGCCAAGGAAAGGCGCCGTATATACTTGCGCAAAGAAGAGCATTCTAAGATACGCGTGAAGAGGGAGGAAAGAGACAGATCTCTTCTGGAATGGCAGGAAGAATGGGAACGTGAACCTCGTGGCAGGTGGACCGCTATGCTCATCAAGCAACTGAAGCCATGGTTGTCGAGGGAACATGGTGAGGTTAATTATTACACTACCATATTTCTCTCTGGCTATGGTTATTATGATCATACCTCCATCGAATGAGAATTTCTCCAAGTTCACGGTGTCGTTATTGTGATGATCAATGGGATGACGTTCAGCACACGTTCTTTCCATGCTTGAGGTGGAGAAATCTTTGAAGGCTTCTGGAGACAAAAGTTGGAGTCATTACACCAGACAATGTGGTGGATAAAATGCTCAGCAGGAGAGAAAGTTGGGCACAGATTGCTGTCTACATCTCTCAGCTGCTGAAAAATAAAAATAAAAGAGGTGGAACCGAGAAGATTGGTTGCTGAAGACAGTGAAGATGATGATGAGTAATTTCATTATCATCACGTTAGTCGTAACAGTAGCTCCACACTGAAGTAAGGCTGAACAGGCAGATCCGGGGTGGCCTTAAGCCAAGTATAGGGTTTGTGGGTTTTTAGTAGGTAAGAATCCTGCACAGTTGTAAGTCCGGAAGCTCGCAATCTGTATTTTGAAGATTTCCCCACGGTTTCCCTCAAAAACAATATATATATATATATATATATATATATTATTATTATTATTATTATTATTATTATTATTATTATTATTATTATTATTAAGTCCTACATTTTGTATCTATTATATCTTAAAATATTGAAAAATATCAGTTAAATATTTGACACCTCTTCAATTCCACATGCATGTGTAATATATTCATGAGTGAAAAATAACTACTGTATATGGTAGGCAAGAGTGAGAATGGGAAAATAATGAGCATGCCGGACAAATATGACATAACATGCACCAGCGAGGAGTCTTGCGAGGTTGTTTAATCACTGCGGTGCTTTGTGTGCACAAGAGGTCATTCATTCGAGTTCTTAGTTTTTCACGGGATATGAATGTACTTGGATGCAATTTCACCTCATACAAGTGTACAGTAATTATATATTCTCTCTAATTATCGTACCGCGTCTCGTTAAACGCACCCAGCATGTAGTCATTAAGCTCTCTGAGAACTCTTAGAGATAAACCAATGTAAGGTTCTGACTCATAAATTAGGCTCATATACTGTATGTTGTGGAGGATAGGAAATCTTACGATAGGATTTCACTATAAAACTAAGTTTGCATGTTTTAAAATTGCCCATATCGTGATGTTTCGGAGATTCTACTTCGAAAGAACCCATAGGCCTATATTTAAATGCAATAAGGAAGTTTACTAACGTTGCCCTTTCAGATCAACGAAATGTTTTCTTTAATGTAAACTCAAAGAAACGTTGCAAAACACAAATATCTGGTTTACGTACTGTCTGAAAACTGGAGACACTTGAAGGTAGTGTGGAAAAATGTAATCCCGGGATGGTGCCTTCTAATACTGTAGGTCTCGACAAATTCCTTCTATCTCCTTGCCCAGTTTCATTCATCTTTCTTTAATTCATCTCTCACTAACTCCTCTGATGAGGTTGCTGTAAACAAGTGCATTCTGTCGTAAATCGATCTACGACACAGAAAGTTCATCTCACCCATCCCCGACTCCTTAGGAACGTTAATAATTCGAAGAAATAATAGGCTACTTCTAGAAAACTTCCCATCTATTTTATCACTGAATGAAATGTGTTTCTGAGGATTTTGTGGCCTGTTTGCCATCTCTTGATGAATACAGTACATTTGCATTTGGCACAGGCTAGAGTAAAATGTAAAATGTGGTTTTTCACCGATGTCTCAGTCTCACTCATGGCTGTGATTATATGGAAGCTACTGAGGAATGGGTGGTGCTTAATAATGGCATTCTGGGCACAGTCAGTGCCTGTGGATGCTGTGAAAGGTTCAACTCATAGGGTTAGTACTGATGTTCTGACTCAGTGAGGAAAGCAATGGCAAACTACCTCACTCCTCATCCTGCCTAGTGCGCCTCAATATAGCACTGCCTTGGGGTTTTGTGGGTATCTACCCACATAGCCTAACGACGGTACTTTTTGAGGATCCAACCAGCCTTCGGGCTGACTACCTAACAGACAGTGGATGTTGTATAAATGGACCTCGATGATATTTCCATATATACTCATGCACAAGATAAGATATTCCAACTGAGCGTGTTGATTGTAGCTAACAAGTTACCACAACACTCACAGATGAAACGAGATGAGATGAAATGCAGAGGCGTGGCTATCCTCCCATCCTTCCTTTGTTCTCTTCATTCCTTCTTCCATTCGTTTCTCCTTTGTTTCTTTCTTTCTCTCTTTATATATGGGATAACAGTTCGATTCTTTTATCCTCCCCGTCTCTCTTTCCTCTCTCAAAATATAGAGACATTTATCCATGTTCGTCGCATCTTCAACATATTTCTTTTTTGGTTGAGCACGGGTTGTTTGTGTTGGTCGTTTGTTTTGTTCGTGTGCGCTTGTTTCTTTGAGCCGGGCTGCCCTGTGTCACCATGGCAACGGGCGCCATCCATTCTCCCCGGAGCCTAGCGAGGCCGTGCCGTGTCACTTTACGTGGCAATTAAATGCAGGAGGCGATTTGTCCACACACGTCCGTGTAATGCCATGAGTTTACCTCAACTGCGCGCTTGTTGACACAAAATTATATTAGTTCCAACAACTGCTGGTTATCGGTGTAGCGAGCCAACACAGAAATATGTACTGCTAGCATTTACACCTCAAAGATATTCTACTACCATAGGGGCAGATGACCTCGTAGTTCCACCCCTTAAAACAACAATAAATAACTAATTCTGCTATCACGCTTCAAGCTTCATCGTAACCATGGCTATAAATGCTATGCTCGTCTCAGAATGTAAACCCATATAGAATTAAAATATATTTAGATAAAGTAAATATATATATATTCCGTGGTGTTGGGTAGCGCGTCTGCCTTTCACACGGAGGCCCCGGGTTCGATTTCCGGCTCCATCAGGGATTTTAGAAACTGACGTGAGGGCTAGAACGGGGTGCACTCAGCCTCGTGAGGACAATTGAGTAGCTGTCTGACGATGAGGCACTGCCTCAGTCACGAAAACCAAGACTAACGGCTGAGAGGACCCGATGCGCTGACCACGCGTCACCCCAATATCTGCAGGCCGTATGGCTGGGCAGCGGTCGCATGGTAGGCCTAGGCCCTTAGTGGGCTGAAGTGCCAGGGGTTATTATTATAAATATATATATTTCTTTTAAACAATCACACGGCTTGTGGCCAAATACAGATTTAAATGCAGTTCGCTGGAGAGCGAAGTGCCACCTTTACACAAAACCTGAACATACATCCAAAATAGTGAAAAGGAGGTAACTGTTCTGATGTACAGTAGTTCTATCATATCTTTTATGTTCGACCCTGACTATTATATGTCAGAAAACTGTACTATAATGAGGCTCATTATAACACTATTTTTCATTATGAAACAGTTTCTCCCACCAATCAGAGCTCAAGAAACAGTTGTTTGACCAATTAGATAAGGATAGCATCGCACCTGCGCTGAGTTCCACGTCCTTCTAATTTAAATTTCACTGCGTGGCCTAGTGTCATAGTAGGGTAATCAAGGAGGCCATGATCAAATACAAGGCATTCTGTGCGTCTCATACGCTCTGTTCAGTACATAAAACTGGCGAAATCTCGACAGATATTTATGCATATTTATGTTCGAATATAAAATAATTAAAATAATTATCGTCGAACATAAACAGTCGTATGCAACTCGCCTATAATGGTAATTAAGACACTCGTATGGAAATTATAAAACTCGCATACGCTCGTTTTATAAACAAATTCGGGTCTTAATTATTGCCATTATAGGCTCGTTGCATAATGTACTATTCTCAATAATTACCCTGTATTACATAAACGTTATTCCATCGACAGCGGTAACTAGGCTCGCTAACGCGTTGCCCTAGGCCATGGTGCCATGAAGGTTCAAGTCCCACCGTCGACAGTCCTTGAAATGGTTTTCCGTGGTTTCCCTCATTTTCAACTCGATGCAAATGCTGGGATGGTACTTTCTGACAGGCCACGACCGTTTCCTTCCACATCCTTGCTCAGTTTCATCTTCATTCATTTCATCTCTCATTAACTCCTCTCATGAGGTTGACTACAGGAAGGGCATCCAGCCTTAAAAAACATCCGCCACATAGACTTTCATCGCATCTCATCCTCGACCCCGTTGAAAATGGGAATAATATTAAAAGGGGTACATTATTATTTATTATTACCGTATATTTATATCTGTAAATCTACATCCATGTTTGATACAATTTCACCAGTAGAATCGCGTTGATGTGTAACATCTTTCCACTCGGTTGCTGTATATTTTTTGTGGGGGTGATTCTGAAAAATAAAACGGAAATGGGACGATGAAACGGAAATGGGACGGCAATTCAACGGAAACAATGAGCGCGCGCGGTGGCGGAGATTGGAAATGGAACGGAAACGGTTTACCTCAAGGTTTGGAGGCCCCATCATAGATATTCCTACTATAAATCATCTTCAAGTTGTCGGTCTTTGGTGTGAAAATATTCATTATATCATATTTGCTGAAAACAATTATGATTTATTAAATCTTCATACTTTTGATGTATTCTTATTTAATGTAAGCACTCGAGGTACTGTCGGCCATGTGGCTATGTGGAATCTATATCGCATACAAAATTACTTCAAGATTTGGAGGCGCCATTAAAGATATTCTTCCTACAATAGATCATCTTCAAGTTGTCGTTGTTTGGTATGAAATTATTCATTATGGGCCTATCATATTTGCTGAAAACTGATCAGGATTTGGCACTGCAGTTTTACAAGTAGTTATTTCAATGACCAACAGAGTTCACTGTTGACAAGGGATAACATGTCACATGTTACTCATCATATGCGACTACTGTAAGGCTCGTAATTTTCATTTATTTATTGAAGTTTATAAAAATACTAGTACATAAACCATTTTAAAAATTATTCTAATACGTCTCGTGGTGTAGTGGCTAGCATTCTTGGCTGACACCCCTGAGATGCCGCTTTGTTTCCCGGCTCTGCCAATTAATTTATTTCTGGTCTGTGGGCTGGAACGGGGAACACTCAGCCTGGTGGTGCAAAACTGAAAAGAGAGGTATTCAATTCCCACCTCAGCCATCCTGGAAATGGTTTTCCGTGGTTGCCCACTATTACTCCAGGCAAATGCCGGGATGGGTCCTAACTGATGGCCACTGCCAACTTCTTCGCAATCATCATTTCAATTACAAATACACACTCTAATGCATAATATAAGGGTAAGTTGGGTAATTGTGCGCAGCGGATAATCGTGTGCACCTATGTTTTTCGAGTTTGTTGTGTAACTAGCTACTCAGTCTACTGCTACCCTCGATGTGTCCTTGTACCTGTCAGACAAGGGCACTCAGTCCGGTACCAGTTGCTATGTGATAGCCGTGAGACGCGGATGAAAAAACCAGACAGGTTGCATGCTATTTTATGCAGCCTACAATTGTGATTCAATTGTTTAAAACAAAATGTAGTCTTAAATGGCAGTAACTTACACGCTACTACCAGTAATTAGACAGATTACATACACACCCAAGTACAGGGGCAAATGGTCACGATGTCCAAGCCCCTCGAATGAAACAGCAACAATAACAAACAAATTATTATATACCTAGTATTCTGTGACTCGCGATAATACAAGTGGAACTGTATGTATTGTCATCGCGCCAGGAGATGGCAGTTCAACACGCTGTGACGGGGTGCGGGATCCTGCTGTATGCATGCGTGGCCCACTTATTCCAAACCTAAATATATCGGCTTCCCGGTTGTTATAGAAGCAGACGACACGCAGCCAGTGAAAGAAGGAATGTGCTTAGTGAGTGGATCAAGTAGTGACCAACTTAATGTTTTTGGAATGCGCGTTACGCAGTGAGCGGGAAGACATCTGCAGTTCAAACCCAACTGCCATCTCCTGGCGCGATATCAATAATGTACAACATAACAAAATGAAGAAATAGGGCTCGGGGTTGATCTGTGTACGGCGAATGGTTCTCATAAAAATTCATGTTACTGCATTCACTTTGTGGGGAATCGTTAATCGTGTCCTAAGTGACTGCAGTAACATTTGGGAGAACCACTCGCTGTACACAGAAGCATCCTGGGCCACATTTCTTCGTTTTGTTATGCTGCACAACCTGGTGCAAATACAAAGTCTATTGAACAAACAATTAGCTTGCTAGTCATATTTAAATACAGTAACGAAAACATTTTTTACCACTTAACCACGCCTATTCTACCAAACGTTTTTCACGAATTTCGGCACTTCGTTACTTGAGGAATCGTATGTTCCCGGCTGCTTAGTAATATCCCACTCACTCTGTAGGTTATAGAGATATTTCGTGAATAATTGCCTCTCTTCACACTTTTACCAACTTTGTGTCAGCATACAGGTTTCCGGTAGGATATAATTGTACCTTTTAGCCACACTGCGGCAACCAAAAATTAATCGGGAATCCATTCAATCAATCATGTTAGGACTGTACAAATAATACAGTCAAGAGCGTTGGAGCGTACTGTCATCGCGGCAGGAGATGGCAGTTGAGCACGCTGTGACGGGTGGCGAGGGGTCTTGCAGTACGCATGCGCGGTCCGCCTATTCCTAACTTAAATATATCAGCTTCCCGCATGCCAATGGTTGTCATTGCAGCAGGCGACACTCAGTCAGTGAAAGAAGGAATGTGCTGAGTGAGTGAAGCAAGTAGTGACCAACTGAATGTTTTTGGAATGCGCGATACGCAGTGAGCGGGAAGACCTCTGCAGTTCAAACCCGACTGCCAACTCCTGGCGCGATATCAGTAGTTGTGAATGTGTGTCAAGCTCCTTGATGCGCTGTCCGCGACACAAGGTTGTGAAGTCACGGATTTGCTCAGATTCAAGATGGCAGCTAGAGAATCTCTGTCACGTCACGGAGAATTAGCTAGAATCTGAGCTAACCTGTGACGTCACAGCTTTATGCCGCGGACAGCGCATCGATAAGCTCGACTCTGGCCTAGCTCCGGTATAGACATTCTACTTAGGAGATTAATTTTGCCAGCAGTTCCGACTCGCCCAAAGGATTATTGAAACGAAAAACAACGAGAACGTTCACTTAGGAAGAACTTGATAAAATAATATTAGAATGGATAATCTAAATGTTATTAAACAAAATGGTTTAACTAAATGTTTTAATGTAGCCAATGGCTTCTTAAGCAAAATTTTATTCAAATTTGGAGATTATCTGTGGGTTTTCAACCCTGATCACTGCGGATAATTGAGAGTCTACTGCATACCCATTACTATAGTCACAAGAGAAACACAGGTTATCAGACATACTGAACACACACCCAGTTCACTTGGATCCATCCAATTTGTGTTCTGACTCCTCGGTTTCCGCAGAAACTCATCTGGTGACAGGGGATTGAAACGATATTCTTATTTAAGCCAAGTTTGACAGCAATGGGAGGGGAGAGGAAGCACTATCGGTACAACAACATGACATGTTTGAAGAGTGTGCTTGATTAACGTCATACATGCTGTCATAAGACAATCGCACTGATTTAGTGGTCGCGACAAATCGCTAGATCTGCTCGAGGGAGTCACTGTGCTGAGTCACTCCATTCTCTGAGTAATGGAGACGATGTATCGGCCCTTGGAGTGGTCGGGCGCACGACGCGACGCAACAAATGGGAAGGCCACGTGGCCAAAAAGTAAGCAATGCACAGCAGAAGGCAATCAATTCATTAGGCTTAGTGTGATGGGGGACGACGCCTGTTGCTGAGTGCTGTGGGAGTCTGCCACTTGCCAGCCTGTTCGCCATTGTACCTGCTCACATGGATCACAGGCCATGTTGCCAACATTAGAGAAATATCCCTCGATAAGAGCTATTTTAAATTCAAGAGATTTTCCTTTATTTTCCAAAGCCTTTGCCTCGCACAGTCGTCGTAATGGCCGAGAACGCTATTTCCCTTCCACTCACTGCTTGTCCATTGCCCTCGTGTCAGGGCCGGATACAGAACCTAGAACTAACAGCACGTTACGGTTGTTGTTTCATTTGAGGGGCTTGGGCATCGTAATCATTTAGCCCGGTGTAGTTTGTATGTGTGTGTGTGTGAGAGAGAGTGAGAAATTTTGTCTGACAACCTTGTGATGGCTGTATTAGTGTGTGTATTTGTAAATCAGGTTAAGATGTGAAAGAGGCGGCCGTGCCCTTAAGTTAGGTACCATCCCAGCTTTGGCTTGGAGTAGAAAAACTACTTCCAGGATGGCTTAGGTAAAAGTTGAACCCACCTCTTCTCAGTTCTGCCTCACGAGGCTGAGTGTACCCTGTTCCAGGCTTCAGAACTTAATTAAATTTCTTGGTTGAGCCGGGAAATGAATCGGGACCTCCAAGGTGACAACCAAGTATGCTAGCCGCTACACCACGAGTCGGTCGCACATAGCGGTAGTCCTGCTTTCCGACAGTACGAGTTACGTCACACACCAAGACCACAAGGGGTAGCAAATATCAAAGGTTCGAATCCCGGTGCTGACAGCGGCCATCCTGTGTGCATTTTTCCAGATTTTTTCACACTTTCTCTAAGCAAAAGCCATGCTTCTAATGCCGTTACAATAAATTGGAACTTTAAATTCCTAATGTTCTGCCCTACTGTCGACCAAAGTATTATGTGCACTCGAGTTTGAAGATTGTTTGTGAAGTAATCAATAGGCCTATATTGGATTCAATAACATCATCATTTTTGTCGATCTATTTTACGTTAGCTCATGTAGGTTTGGAATTTTTTAATTTATATTTTAATATTCTTTATCGCAGTTGGAACACAAAAAGTGGCCGTTTTTAAGCGTGTTTCAACCATGCGTCACATTTAAGAATTATTATCTCAAAAACCCGTCCTCAGATCGAATCCAAATTTTAACACAATATACATTGGAATGTTTTATAACTGGTTTATTAATTTCAAAATTTTGTGTGTCCAATAAACAAAGTCGCTATCATTTTTGTAAGGTAACTTTTTCCTGGTTCGGGGTGGTTGGAAAATGTAGTTCTTGGTCGCGTTGTAATCCTTACACATCAAAAGGTTATGCTGTATGACTGTGAAATACGTAAATTAATTCACTTATTTTATATCGGTTCGAATGTGTACGGGAAAATAAGACATGGTTCAGCAGGTAGCTGATACGGGGAAAGCTGTACAGAGTTGCCAAGATGGAGCCCATCACCCGTCATGGTGCGCCTCACTCGGAAGTGATGGGCTCCATCTCGGCAACGCTGTACAGATTTCCCCGTATTGGCTACCTGCTGAACCATGTATTGTTTTCCCGTACAAATACAAAGTGATATAAAATAAGTGAATTAATTTACGTGTTTCACAGTTATAGAGCATAACCTTTTGATGTATAAGGATTACAACGCGACCAAGAACTACATTTTCCAACCACCCCGAGCCGAGAAAAAGTTACCTTACTAAAGTGATAACAACTTTGTTTCTTGGACACACAAAATTTTGAAATTAATAAACCAGTTATAAACATTCCAGTGTATATTGTGTTAAAATTGGATTCGATGTGATGACGGGGTTTTGAGATGATAATTCTTAAATGTGACGCATGGTTGAAACACGCTTAGAAATGCGTACTTTTTGTGTTCCAACTGCGATAAAAAATATTAAAATATAAATTAAAAATTCCAAACCTACATGAACCAACGAAAATGATGATGTTATTGGATTTTATGTAAGTCTATTGGTTACTTCACAAACAACCTTCAAACTCGAGTGCACATAATATTTTGGTCGACAGTAGTGTGCCAACTGGAGGTTCCTAATCTTAGTTCCAATTAATTGCAGATATACACACCAGTGCCTTGTTACCCAAAGCTCTTACACTTATATTACGAGCGCTATTACGTCAGTAACAATATTATCTGATATTATTAGTGTTCTGTTTTATAAACTTACAAGCTGAACTCGGCATGCGTTGCAATGCCAATCAAAAAAGAATGTTGGCGTTTTAATTTTGTTTGTTGAAGAGCTTTTGGGTACAGAATTGTTTTTCTTTTTTCGTTAACTGTCTCTAAAGTATTGTAAAATGGATTTACTAATTCAGATACATTTGTGGAAGCGTGTTGAATATACTCTTGCGCTATGTATTGTAATATGGATTCACTAAGTCAAAATCCTTTGCAGGAGTGTACACAACTCACCAAAGTTTCATCGCAATCGTATGAATGGTTTATGAAAGCATACAGGACTTGGTTGAAACGATTCACGCGCTGTTACTCATTTGTTGAATCTACTCGTGCGCCACCAACTTTGAAATGGATTTACTAGGTCAGAAAACTTGCCTGGAGCGTACAAAACAACTCATCAAGTTTCATCGCAATCGGATGAATGGTATATAAATGCAGACGGAACTTTGTTGGAACGATTCGTACACCGTCACTCATTTGTTGATACTACTCTTGCGCTACCTATTGAAAGATGGCTTTACTAAGTCAAAATCCATCACAAGTGTGTACACAATAACTCACCCAAGTTTCATCGCAATTGGATGAATGGTATATAAATGCAGACGGAACTTTGTTGCAACGATTCAGGCACCGTCAATCATTTCTTGAAACTACTCGTGCGCTACCTACTGTGTAAATGGATTTACCTCGTCAAAAACCTTCCTTGGAATGTACACAACAACTCACTCAAGTTTCATCGCAATCGGGTGAATGGTATATCATTGCTGACGGAACTTTGTTGAAACGATTCGAGTGCCGTCATCCATTTGTTGACACTACTCGTGCACTACCTATTGTGAAATGGATTTACAAAGTCAGAAACGTTTCCTTGAGTGTACACAACAACTCACCCAAGTTTCATCGCAATTGGATGAATGATATATTTATGAATGCATAAAGGACACACAGACAGACAAACTATCACGTAACATTCATTTTGCTATATAGAGATTAATATTAGTCGTTGCGATCGTCGGTGTGTTCTATCCTCCTGCATTGTGCGAGTGTTATATACAGTGGAAATGACAGCCATTGCGATAGTCGGTGTATTCTATCCTCCTGCATATGAGAGTGAAGTAGACTGTGGAAATGATGGCCATTTTGAGTTTTCTTGTGTTTTGAAAGCGTGAAGTATGCAATGCTGGCCATGGTGGTTGTATTTATGTTGGTTTAAATCTCAAATATGAAGATTAAGAGACATGAAATGGAGAAAGGAGAGCAAACGTATCAGTATTTAAATACGAAGAAATTCCTAGCGTCGGGGAAGTCGTTGAAGGTGAATAATAAAAACAAATAAGTATTGTCTAGACATAGAAGAGATTCCGACAGGACGAAATATCTTAGGATGAACACGCATTTATTTAAAAAGGATCCTATACCTAGGCATACATATTTTTTAAATTTATTATTTTCCACGCCAAGAGCAGACCTTACGTCTATAAATCTGCTCAGGGTATTTTATGAAATGAAGGATGTACATTAACACGTCGAGTTCTATAAAAATACTAACTTAAATACTCCAAAACTGGAAGAAAAAAACATAAATTGAAAGCCAATCTCTATATTAATCATGAGGCAAAACGGAAATGGAAAGAGATTCACGGCTAGGGCGTCCCCCTCAAGCGACGGAAATGCTAGGGCGTTCCCCGTAAGCGACGAAACATATAAGCGGAAGGACACTGAGCCAGTGTTTGAACTGCGCATAGGTACTTGGAACATTGGTACAATGACTGGACGAAGTGCCGAACTCAGCGCAGTTCTAGACCGACGCCGCACAAACATTTGTTGTGTGCAGGAAACAAAGTGGAAAGGTGCCAAATCATGTCAAATTGGGAAAGGATTTAAGCTCATTTACAATGGGAAGGTGAACACCAGAAATGGCATTGGAATAATATTAGATCATCACCTTAGTAACAATGTTGTCGAGATAAGTAGAATCAATAATCGCATCATGTCGGTAAAACTCGTCTTAGATAATCAACCATGTCTTAATATTGTATCGGTCTACGCGCCACAAGTGAATTGCCCAGAAATAGAAAAACAAGAATTTTGGGAGGAATTGAGGACTCATCTTGCAATTATACCCCAAACGGATCAAAAGTTTGTATGTGGGGACCTAAATGGTCATGAAGGAGTGGCCAGGGGCGGCTTTGAAGGTTACCATGGTGGCTTTGGATTTGGAGAACAAAGAGTGGTGATTTCAAAACGCAGATAGACTATATCCTGATATACAAAAGAGATTTGGGACAAATTAAGGACTGTAAGGTTATTCCGGGAGAACCACTTACTTCCCAACATAGGCTTCTACTAACAGCCCTAAAACTGAGAAAATATATTAAGATAAAAAGACCAAACATTGAAAAGATTAAATGGTATGAATTGAATAGCGAAAAAGGTAGTGTTGTGAAAAATTGTATAGTGGATTATTTATGCAAAACCCCGTCTCAGGAAAACAGCCCAACAGTACTATGGTCAGGCTTTGAAACATTTTGTGTCGCTACAGCGAAACGTGAGTTAGGTATTAGCAAAGGTGCCCTACATAATGCAAAGGATTCCATTTGGTGGAACAACCCCGCCAAGAACAGCGTAGCTGAAAAGAAACGCTTGTTTAGAATTTGGCAGAATACTGGTGCTGAGGAAGATAAAGAGAATTACAAACAGGCAAAGAAAGCTGCAAGGAAAACCGTTGCAATTGAAAGGAAAAAGCTGATTTTGATTTCTACCAGCGTTTAGAATTAGCCAATAACAACAATATATATAAGGTAGCTAAGCGCAAACATAATGAATGCAAAGACTTTAAAACCCCAAAATACATTAAAAATAAAAAAGGCAATTTATTAACAAACGACAAGGACATTTGTGAAAGATGGCATGAGTATTATTACGATTTATTAAATAAAGAATTTCCCAGGCGACAAGAGGTGGAACTACCTATGACACAAGGACCTATTAATGAAATCACAGAAGCGGAAGTTAGGAAAGCCATCTCTAAAATGAAGAATCATAAAGCAACGGGTCCAGATGAGATACCTGCTGAACTCTGAAAATGTCTTGAAGCGGATGGAGCTGAATGGCTTTCAAGGTTATTCAATGACATCTTAGTTCACGAACAGATGCCAGATGCCTGGAGAAAGAGTACGTTGGTCCCATTCTACTAAAACAAAGGAGATGTTCGATCTTGTGGAAACTTCCGTGCTATAAAACTTACATCGCACACACTCAAATTCTGGGAACGAGTCCTTTGTGAGCGCCTTCAAAATTTGATAAAGTTAACAGATAATCAGTTTGGCTTCACTGCTGGGAAAGGAACCATTGACGCAATCCATGCAATAAGGCTGGTAATTGAAAAAGCTCGTGAAAACAAGCAGAGTTTATGTATGTTTTTTATAGATCTTGAGAAAGCCTTCGACCGGGTGCCAAGACCGTTAATATGGCAAGCATTAAAGTCGCAAAACGTTCGTGAACTATACATAAAACTCATAATGGATATGTATAACAATGTAAAGACATGTGTCAGAAGCCCAGCTGGTTTGTCCGAAAGCTTTGATATCAAAGTGGGGGTTCATCAGGGAAGTTGGTGTATTTTTGGAAATACACGGAAAGAAAGAATTAGCTTTTGCTGTTCATCATTACTTTATATCAGTCCATTTATTTACATTTCTTTCCCGCACACACCAACATCGAACTGTTACCTCCCGTTTGCCCCGTGCATTTGTTCATTTTTTCTGTCAGTTTTTTACAGAAACGCATATTCCGTTGAATCAGCCTAACAGCGTCCCATCGCTGCCTTCCGAACTTCCATTGCTTCAAGCCATGAAGACTTCTACATTAATCCGCAGGGCGTCGTGTTCTTCACCATCCAACTACTCCGTGAAGACACCGCTCCAAGAAGAATTTTGTTTTTGTAAAGTTTTTTCATGTTTATGTATAACCTCTTTGTTTCCTCCCCTTAATCGCCCGCTTCCCCCCCTTCTCGCCTCCTACTGCTCGCTTGCTCGTTCATTTCTTCTCAACTTGCCTCCGTGCCGTGAGCAACCGCTCACCCTCTCAAGTGCACTCAACTTCTTGTTGGACATGCCGTCTAGGCTAGTGTACTTTCGCTGCGTCTAGCAGCCCTCACTTGTACGTCGGAAGTCAAACCAGTCAGTTGGAGCTTAACTAAAGCTCGCCTCCTCAACTTAAGAGGCAAACTTTTAAATTCGATGCCATGTTCGAGTTTTAGAACCAACCGTCAACAGCAGCATCACCTTCTTCATGAAGCAAAGATAAGTACCGACTTCATGTTTTAACCACATTTTCATCGCTTTTAAAAGGCTCAATGCTTTTATTTGGATTTTATAGACAGTGAAAGTTGCTATGTGATAATAACTGCTTTCAAGAGATCTTCGTGATCAAACTCAAACTATCAAGTCTAACTTTCAAAATGAAAGATTTTCTGAGTTGCTATCTCACATCGAGGGATATTTCTAAAATACCCACTGTCTATATAATCTAGTTTTCCACCGAGGGATTCTCTACCCATTTTAAACAACTTATCATTGCTCTGGAACCTTCCAGAACCTACACTCTATCTACCAGTTATACTGTCATGTACTTTCCACTCACATATGGGAATACTTTTTCAACCTAAGGAATCTTCCTTATGAACTGCTAATCAATATATAATTTTTCTTCCTCCGTTGGGATTTTTCTGGTGCATTCAACTATAACCTACAAGTTTTTCAAGCAATAGACTCTCGCAAATCTAGTGTAACTAGTTATTTTCCACCATTGCAATAACTTTCTTTGCCATCAACGTTTTGTGCTACTACTGTGAATTCTTCAACTATATCAACAGACTATAGTGAAAACAGTGCCTGTTCAACTTTTCATCCGCGTCGCGCTCGACCGAGTACAATAAATACGACCATGAACACTTTTCCACAATCTCATTTGATCTTTCCCAAACCCTTTACTAACAAACTAAAATAATAAAATTGTTACTCTTTGTCTTGCCAGACCACCACCCTTCCCCATAGTAGGCATATTTATGCTTGAGAGGGAATACGCTACAGCAACTTTCTTGCGAATAGCCCAAGTTCCAGCTGCGTTTCCTGTTAGCTTCGTCCAGGTCCCTACCCACTTTAGGTATCGGAAAGCGGATTTGCAGTGGCAGCTGCCTTTGAGTATACTTAAAGTTAAAATTATAACTTCTTTTAGACACTCGTCCTATTTCTCCATCCTTTTCTCCAGTCCGAAACCCACTTCTTTTTCTTCATCATCTTCCCTTGGAGGTTAGGTTATTTCCAAGCTAATAATCTACCCAAAATTGTGTCCCAGAAACCCGGTAGAGTCCATTTCTCAGAGTCTATTTTTGAGAATCTATTCGTTATTTATTGCTCAAAGTCCATTTGACAATATTTTGCAAATCATTAATATCTTCTTTGATTTTTTCAGCTATAACTTCGCAGTGCAAAGCTGGTGAAGGTGATAGAGGTCGTTCCTGTCTTCTTCAGCCTGTCTTACTTGCAACCTGTCTTCTGCTGCCAACCTGACAGCATTTTCAAAATCTCGCTACAGTTTCGTAAGTTACACTTCAATTTACCTATTTTCAACATGCCAACTGAAGAGGATGAAACTCTCATTGCCAGACGTTCTTCCTACAAAGGACAACTCACCAGATTTAGAAATTTTCTAAACAAAATGAATCCCGCCGATTGTGATCTAGACGTCATGACACAACGCCTTAAGTTGTACGAACGGTCCTACGATTACTATGATCAAATTCAAACCGACATTGAATCCGCTTGCCCAGAACTTCAATCGGATCGGGACGAGGTTGAACCCTTGCATTTTGAAGGGATCGCCAAGGCCCACCAACTGATCCGCAGTATCTCAGAACCGGACACCAGGGTCATCAATCCGGCCCAGTTCGCACCCGCTTCAGTTCATAAGGACAAACCGAAACCTTTACTTCCAAAGATAAGCCTACCTCACTTCTCAGGCCAGGAATGTGAATGGTATTCATTTTACGAACTTTACTGCTCCCTTATCCATGAAAACAAAGACATTCTCCATATCCACAAGTTCTATTACTTGCGTTCGTCCTTGGAAGGCCAAGCCTTGGCCTTGGTTGAGTCACTGCCTTTAAGCGCAGATAACTACCACATCGCCTTTAATCTCCTTAAAGAGAGATATGGTAATGTACGTTTGTGTGTTGCTCGCCACATTCGCTGCCTGTTCAACTTGCCAGTCGTATAACCTAATGACGTCACCTCTTTAAGAGACCTGTTAGACTCCATGCAATTACATGTTAGAGCATTATATCAACTCAAGCAGCCAGTCCAAACTTGGGACACCGTCCTTATTCATCTAGCTACATCCAGATTCGATCTTTCGACGTTTAAACTTGGGAAATCGAACTCACTCACAAGGAGGAATATTCTTTCGAACACCTCATCGCGTTTCTCAACAGCCGGTGCCAATTCCTTACAGCACTCTCATTTCAGTGCGAAAGAGTCGAAACTAGTCCTCTGTGTGACATCCTGGATACAAAACTTGTCTCTTCAAATGGACATCAGCACCCATCTGTCGAGAAAAAGCAAACCCGTTCTGCTTCTTTCAACAGTCCAAGAGAACATATTAGGCCGCTCAACAAATCTTTAAAATGCACGCTCTGTAAAAAGTTGCACACTTTGTACTCGTGCAAAACCTTTAAAGAATTGTCTGTTGAAGACAGAAGGAAGTTTGTCTCCTATAATAAATATTGCTATAACTGCCTGTCACCTAAGCATTCTGCTTCCAACCTCTGTTTTCATTGCAAAAGACCGCATCATTCTTTATTGCACTTTCATGATCAATCGAGGTCACTAGTACCTGCTTCTTCAAACTCCATGCAGAGCAGCTCCGAACAAACTAATGCTTCTTCCTGCATTTCTGACGCCAAAACTTCTCACAGTGCGCACGTCCTTTTGTCCACTGTACAATTCGAAATCCAAGATAAATTTGGAAATTGGTTTCGAACCCGCGGTCTTCTTGACCCCGCTTCAACTCACAACTTTGTTTCGCAATCGTTAATTAAAAGACTTTGTCTTTCTTCATCACCTACTTCCATCAATGTATCCGGCATTGACAATTTGAAAACTCAAGCCTTGCAATCTTCAAAATTGAAAATCAGAGACATTTGTCAAAGAAACACCAAACTTAACTTAAACTGTCTCATTCTTACCAGTATTGGCAAGGACACTCCTAGAAGCTCTATTAATACTTCCGGTTTAAAGATTCCTTCGCATTTAAGGTTAGCTGATCCCCAGTTTAATGCTCAAGGCCCCATTGATATACTTTTCAGTGCTAATATTTTCTGGAATTGCCTTCGTAAACAAACCCGTAGGCTATCTCCAAACGTGGTCGCCAGAGACACCGATTTTGGTTGGGTCATTACTGGTCAAATACAACATCCCAGTCTTCAAATCAAATCGCAATGTCATTTCGTGAACGCTGATATAAATCCCTTTTCTGAAAAAGAGAACGCTTATGTTTCCGATCTCAATACATTTGAAAAACACTTGCCGAAACGATGTCTCATTGTAAACAACTACGTCACCTTTGTAAGTTGTTTAAATGGTTTTGCCTTATTTCCGCACAAAATGGCAATTCAAGTTCGCCTCGCCTTGGGTCACTTGGTTTACCTTCTCATGTCATTTTTTGTAGCAGGTAATTGTTTAAACTTTCTATCGAAAACTATCTTCCCCTTGTGTAAAACCATGGCTATCAGTCACCATCATTTCCCTGTAAGCTATGTTTCACTTAACTCGCTATTTAGTAGGATGGCCATGGCCGCCTCCTTCCCTCTTCCTCACACTCGGAAGCCGCTTTTGAAACCGCTTGAAAATCTGAGTTCTCTAGCATTTAGAATAACTATTCTTACGCATAAACTCCTTCTCAATGTCCCAGCTTCTCTTCTTCGTTCAGAAGAATTAAGCTTTTTTCTGTTGAAAATTGTCGGATTCCGTGATCCTCAAAATTATGCGAAATTGATTACTTGCCTTATTTCATATGTCTTTAAATTGGCTTTTCACGCCCAAGCTACAGATGACTGCATGACGTGTTACTTGAAGTTCCGCTTTAAGTCTCGGCTGATTGCACTCGCTTTGTTTGTTTATTTTGAACTGCTTGTTTGTCAATCTCGTTTGTATACAAGCTCGGGTAAGGCCAAGCTGCCGTTTACTTCCTCTATGCTTGACAAAGGTCAGAGCAAGTTTTCCTTATCTCAACTTTGGCTGACTGCCAACCATTGGTTGCGAGTTGCTCCCGTAATTTCAGAAGCTGTTCACCTCCTTACCAAAATAAACTTGTTCTGGTCAAGGACTCTTTCAGATATTTATATTCGTTATCTCGCTGTACTATGTGGGTCAAGGTCGTGTTTACCTATCTCTCCCACTTGCTCACACTCGTATCCTATAGCTGTTTCGATCCTTGTTTCATGACATCGTTGCATATTTTTTATGCGCGCATGAATTGCACCCTGCTTACATATTTTGCACTTTTATTGTTCATTGTTGAACAAACTTGTTTTTTCTCGTCGTTACACTCGATGTGTTTTTGCATCTATGCTTGTTACGTCACGTTTCTTGCGGACTTAAGGATTTTTCTGATTAACCCTTTTGATGCTTATTATAACTTAAGGTCATTATGGCTACTAGATTGTTGTTACCTATGGCGTTCTTGCCTTCTACTCGCATAGTTCCTTTGTTAATTTGGTATATTCTTATCCTTAATCGATGTACTTGTTTCTATACGCTTTGTTCAAATTTGTTAACTCTCCTTTCGCATCTTGTCGCGATCTTCACTAGAGCTTTATTTCTCGCAGCTTCTAGCTACTTTGTGATTGACAGCGTTGTTAATTCGCGCCCGTCGCCCCCGCATTCTAATAACCCTGATAACTTGCTTCCACTTACACCTGGTCAGTTCCTCATAGGTGCTTCCCCCTTTTCCCTTTCTCCCTCTAGCATAGATATTTGGCGAAATGACCGATTGTTACCCAGGAGGGAAGGGAAGTCAGGGAAAGAATGATCTTTACTACCAATGGGTATATTATAAGACCTCTTTCATATTGTGTTCTTGTTCTTTGCTGGTGTTTACTGTTGGCCCCCAACTTGGTGTATTTTTGGAAATACACGGAAAGAAAGAATTAGCTTTTGCTGTTCTTCATTACTTTATATCAGTCCATTTATTTACATTTCTTTCCCGCACACACCAACAGCGAACTCTTACCTCCCGTTTGCCCCGTGCATTTGTTCATTTTTTCTGTCATTTTTTTTACAGAAACGCATATTCCGTTGAACCAGCCTGACAGCGTCCCATCGCTGCCTTCCGAACTTCCATTGCTTCAAGCCATGAAGACTTCTACATTAATCCGCAGGGCGTCGTGTTCTTCACCAACCAACTACTCCGTGAAGACACCGCTCCAAGAAGAATTTTGTTTTTGTAAAGTTCTTTCATGTTTATGTATAACCTCTTTGTTTCCTCCCCTTACTCGCCCGCTTCCCCCCCTTCTCGCCTCCTACTGCTAGCTCGCTCGTTCACTTCTTCTCAACTTGTCTCCGTGCCGAGAGCAACCGCTCACCCTCTCAAGTGCACTCAACTTCTTGTTGGACATGCCGTCTAGGCTAGTGTACTTTCGCTGCGTCTAGCAGCCCTCACTTGTACGTCGGAAGTCAAACCAGTCAGTTGGAGCTTAACTAAAGCTCGCCTCCTCAACTTAAGAGGCAACCTTTTAAATTCGACGCCATGTTCGAGTTTTAGAACCAACCGTCAACAGCAGCATCACCTTCTTCATGAAGCAAAGATAAGTACCGACTTCATGTTTTAACCACATTTTCATCGCTTTTAAAAGGCTCAATGCTTTTATTTGGATTTTATAGACAGTGAAAGTTGTTATGTGATAATAACTGCTTTCAGGAGATCTTCGTGATCAAACTCAAACTATCAAGTCTAACTTTCAAAATGAAAGATTTTCTGAGTTGCTATCTCACATCGAGGGATATTTCTAAAATACCCACTGTCTATATAATCTAGTTTTCCGCCGAGGGATTCTCTACCCAATTTAAACAACTTATCATGGCTCTGGAACCTTCCAGAACCTACACTCTATCTACCAGTTATACTGTCATGTACTTTCCACTCACATATGGGAATACTTTTTCAACCTAAGGAATCTTCCTTATGAACTGCTAATCAATATATAATTTTTCTTCCTCCGTTGGGATTTTTCTGGTGCATTCAACTATAACCTACAAGTTTTTCAAGCAATAGACTCTCGCAAATCTAGTGTAACTAGTCCACTGTTCTATATTACTATAAACTACCTAACAAAACAATTTCAGAAACCCTTACCGTGGAATCTTTTGTACTCTGACGACGTGGCACTAATATCTGACAGTATTTATGACCTACAGGAGAGTTTAGACCAATGGAGGAGAGCTCTAGAGTCTAATGGACTGGGCATTAGTAGAACCTAGACTGAATATATGGTATGCGACTTCCACAACAATAAACCCAGTATGATAAATATTGAACTTAAACTAGATGGTGAAACCTTACCAAGGGTAACAAAATTCAAATATCTAGGTTCTGCCAATGCTGAAGATGGCACGATAACCGCCGATATAATCCATAGGGCCACGTCTGGGTGGAATAAGTGGCGCGAACTAACATGCGTTTTATATGATCCGAAAATACCCATAAGAACGAAGGGTAACGTTTATAAAACTGCCGTAAGACCAATCCTACTCTATGGTAGTGAAACAATGGCTACTGCAAAGGCACATGAGCAAAAGCTACATAGGCTACCACTGAAATGCGTATGTTACGTTGGGCAGGTGGAGTTACTCCCAAATATAAAATCCGTAATGAACATGTGCGGGGCAGTTTCAAAGTGTCCGGCTCCGTGGCTAAATGGTTAGCGCTCTAGGCTTTGGACCAATGTGCTCCGGGTTCGATTCCCGGCCGAGCCATCAGGAATTTAATCTCCTGGGGTTACTTCCCGTGACTCGGGGACAGGGTGTATGTGCCGACTTCATCCTCATTACGACGCGCAGGTCGCCCACGGGCGTGAACTAGAAAGACCTGCACTAGGCCTCTCCGGAGGCCACACGATCATTATTATGAGTTTCAAAGTAGCGCCTATAACAGAGAAATTTTTAGAAACCAGGCTAAGGTGGTGTGGACATGTTATGCGAAGACCGGAGAATCATGTAGTGGAGAAGTGCCTTTCCATAACTACGCAAAAGAGAGGGAGCAGCAGACCTCAAACAACATGGTTGACGAATGTCCAGAGGGACATGAGAGTATTGGGCCTATCTGCTGATGATGCTTTACAAAGAAATGAGTTGTGCCTCAGGATTAAGAAAGCCAACCCCGCGTAACGGGAAATGGCGAGGAGGAAGAAGATCGCACTTGGAATTCAAAAATTGGCAAAGCATAGCGATAGTGTGTTGTTTCACTCGATAATCTTTCTGTTTCATGATGAGACGTCTAAACACGTATTATCGACAAAGGAAGTCGATTTGGTGTGGTCATTACAGTGGCAATCCAGATTATGACCGTGCCATCTAAGCGAAATCGCCCAGCTGCACAGCATTAGTTCCCCTCCACTACCTTCCTTCTCCTCCTTTCCTTTCCAACCTCGTGGCTCTACGCAGATTTGTGTCCTCAGGTAGTAATCTATTTCTATTTTTAGGGAGATTGTATTAGCATGTTCTTAGGGTGGGATTTTCGAAATGAAATGTCACGACCTGTGGTTCGGATTCCATGTAAAAATGGATATCCTGTGGCTCATGGTGGCGAGATTAACGGTTACATAAAGCTGCAAGCTTTCTTCCTTAGACTGGGAAGTAGGCTATTGCTGATGTTATAGCAGACTGATAAGGAGAAAATGAATAGGCTATGGCAGAGTTTGATTCTGTATTTCATATTCATATCAGCCTCGGCGGACAGTTGGGGTACCATCCACGATACCACGATCAAACAATTTACATCTGATGATGAAATGGTGTGTGCATTGCTCAATCTAAGATCATACTAATGCTAAGGAATACAATAGATAGTTGATGTTGTTGTGTTTAGGAGGCGGAACAGCGTGGTCATATAACTGTGTATCTGTTTCGTTCTGAGATTCTACAGGATCTTTCAGTTATAATGATACAGAATTCCTGTAATGCTGGCGATGGGCAAAATAGTATCAATTTGATATAAGGAACCATAGCTCTGAAATTTCTCCGTCACCTGGTAGATGTCTGAATGGGAGTGGGATCTACAAACAAGTGATATAACTTGGGTGCAGATACAATACGTACATTAATCGGTACTGAACATATTACTCTACACTAATATGCCATTTGAATTGTGGCTTGCGTGGTGAGGGTACCGTCAGTAAGCACGCGATCCGTTGCACGTCCAATGAGTGGTGCACACATTGTATGTCGTGGCAGCGTGTGGATCTACTGCAGGCAAATTGCATACAGCAATTCGTACGAAGTTGTACAACACACATTCAGACGTCTACCAAGTGAGGGAGGCATTTTCAACCAGACTTCATTTTCTCAAGATGATCTTTGTGCCCGTCACCAGTACCAGAGAAAGTATGTAATCCTATAATTACCACGGACTCTCTGCTGACTTGGTAGAGGCGTGGGTTCGAGCCCCACCGTCGGCCGTTCTTGAAATAGTTTTCTGTGGTTTCCCATTTTCAGCACCAGGCAAATGCAGGGACGATACCTTCTGATAGGCCACGGCCGCTTCCTTCTACATCCTTGCCCAGTTTCATTCATCTTTATCCATTCCATCTGTCATCCCGACGCGCAGGTCGCCCACGGGCGTCGACTAGAAAGACCTGCGCTCGGCCTCTCAGGATGCCACAAGACAAAAAAAAATTAAAAAATCCTTTATCAACAGTGTAAAAACGAATAAATATAGAATAATTCATTAACGGATGGTAATAGTTTTACCAAAGTAAGGCCAACCCAAAGAAAGAATATATTTTCCACAGTATGCAGTGCAGCCAAGAGAGTTTAGAATCCCTGTTCATGCCGGAGAATTTGTTGGGCCTATGGCGCTGTGAAGTCAAGCGTCTCGCTGTTATTAACATGTGAGTGGCATGCCACTCTGTCGGACCCGTCCCCTTCCTCATCAAACACTTTGAAGCGTAATAAACCCCCGTAAGGGGATCAAACTGAGAGGGCGTTCTCTCATGGTAATGGCTGTTCATCTGATACGACACTGCTTTTAATCTTATGCTAATCCTATAGCCCTAACGCAACGAAATGTTATTTTTCGCCATGGATAAGGGCAGGCTATTTCATTACTTCACGTTGTCATACAATCATATGTGATTTTCACATTTCATTTTATGATCCATTGAGAGAGAAATAGAGAGTGTATTATTCTTAACCGCGAGGACTGGCGCATGGGTATTTTTGACCCAAGGCTTATAACGCTTGATATTTTCGTTTTGGTCAGAC
This sequence comes from Meconema thalassinum, assembly GCA_946902985.2. NCBI lineage: Eukaryota > Metazoa > Arthropoda > Insecta > Orthoptera > Tettigoniidae > Meconema > Meconema thalassinum. Next base: position 673,985,066 of record OX336388.2, read on the forward strand.
CTTAATTCCTGTCGCTTACTGTACCTTCCTACCCAGTGGCGGATCCAGGCCTTGCGGGGCCCTGAGCGATATGATAAGGTGGGGCCCACAACAATAGGAAGTAAAAAAATATGAAATCAAATGGAGAATAGTTTTGTAATAATAATAATAATAATAATAATAATTATAATAATAATAATAATAATATATATATATATATATATATATATATATATATATATTTAGAATTTGGCCAATTATAGACCGCTTTGAACCTAAGACTACGGTACATTGTTTCGTTTTTTCTTTTCTTCCCCAAACTTCTTCATACGTTGGCTGATGGCCTGCCTCTGTTCCGTTGATAACACTCTCCGTGGTTGATGTGGAACTTGCAGAATCGAAAAATCTGCAGTAGTGATCAGTAATAATAATAATAATAATAATAATAATAATAATAATAATAATAATAATAATAAAGAATAGTTAAAATATTTTGAATACATTACCTACAGTACATTTTTTAAATAATATGAAAGAAACCTTTAAGTCCCCTTGAAGAAGATTATGCAAACTATGAAATATTAAAATATTACTTTGCAATTTTTCCCGCCTGAAGTGTTCTATTAATTTACTGAAATCTAAACTTGATAAACGGTCACGGGAGGTCATAACTGCACTGAAAAAGAATACAATTTTAAAAAATCCATGGCGCGGGGCCCCCCAGACCGCGGGGCCCTGGGTGGTTGCCCTGCTCGCCCTCCCCTAGATCCGCCCCTGTAATCCTACCTAGCTTTGAACTTCACCCTGCAAAAGAAACATGTCCATAGCTTTCGGAACACTGAAGTTATTTCTATATTCAGCAATTTTTCTAGGTTTGTGCCGTGCCTTGTGTGGGGTTTCGCTTGGGACACCAAGCTGTCTCATCAGTGGACTCTTGGTGTCCCCGCCCGGACCCCCACAGGAGTAGCGAACTGCACGCTACCTCCCTATTTGTGAAGTACACCTGCACCTCTTTACTGCGAGAACTAAAAGCTCAAGTAGCCAAAACCTTCCTGTGAAGGCTTCCAAAAATATGGTATATTATTTACGGTCGGGTCTGATTTACCCATGGCGCCAGTCCTCGCTTGACAATTTTCGGCTTACGTTACTCGGAACAAGCTGTAAAAATAAGGGAGAAAATCCACCTAGTTTGGTGCAGCACATTCACATAGCTAACATTCTTGTTGATCCATGTTCACGATCTAGGGACATAATGGCCATCAGCTAAATTAGGTTAGGTTAGGAATGTAAACAACGCTCTTAGATTTCTACGTTAGTTGCCAAGAGCCGACTGCTGTGGCGTCTGGTAGTCTAGTTCTGAACTAGGCCTAGTAGTCATTGACGGTGGCGTTTGGCGGCAAAAGTAGGAGCTATTTGAAAAATTCAAAGTTGCAGTCCTTACTTGAATTAAAAAACAGATACACACACTAATACAGCCATCACATTTAACACTGGTTATCAGGCAGATTCTATACACACCCCAAGTACACGGGGCTACATGACCGCGTTGTCGCAGCTCCTAAACTGAGGAACCAATCAACTCCTTTGTTAGAAAAGAATTGAGATGACTGCTTTGCTACCACTATCAAGGCCAGTTACACTGTTACGATAATTATTCTCATTTGTCTGCGTGTTAAATTCGAAAAATATAAATAAACCTCATTGTATATCGGGAATAGTTCATAGGAAGACACCAGCTGTAAAATTACTTCATTAAAATACGCACGACTACGACAAAAAAGGGAGAGACACACTATGGGTCAAAATGTCCCGGTGCCAGTCTTCGTGTTATATTTTTTCACGCCAGTTTTCAAGGGTTAAACTTCCCCATTTCTACTCCTGGCAAATGCTGGAATGTTTCCTAACTTAAGGTCACGGCCGCCACCATCTCAATTCTTAACCATATGGAATCATCGGTCTCCTGAGATCTCCGAAGTTGTGCAAGCTAGCATTCTTGGCTGTCGCCCCGGAGCTTCAGGTTAGATTCCCGGCTCGGTCAAAAAATTAATTCTGATCTGCGGGCTGGAATGGGGTACATTCAGCCTCATGAGACAATAACTGCGAAACGGTGCGTTCGATTCCTATCTCGGCCATCCTAGAATTGGTTCTCCGTGGTTTCCCATTTCTACTCCAAGCAAATGCCGGGATGATTCTTAACTTAGGTCACGACCACCTCCATCCCAATCCTCGCCTTAATTACAAATACACATTAACACAGACACAGCCATGTTATTAGACAAATTCTATGTATACATACATCCAACCACAGTGGGCTGAAATGATCACGATGTCCAAACGCCTAAAATGGAACAACATCAACAACAACAACAACTTCAATCTTCTTCTTCTCCTTCTGCCTCTTCTCCTCTTCTTGGTCATTAACTAGTCTTTCAGTTTAAAATTACGTCAACAACATTTATGACTGTAAAAGAATATCAAATTGTCATTGTATCAACATACTAGCAGGTACCCGCGGCTTCGCTCGCGATCAAGACAAGGGGGACAATGCATTATTGCTGATAATTGGTCTATTCTATTACAGCAATCGCGGCTACAGGTGGGTTCATTCTAATTCTGAAAATTCTGATACATACAGTATATTGATATGAGCAGCAAAGTGGGAATTTTATAGAGTTGTGAAAGCCTGCAGGGTACGATGTTACATTATGTGAAAACATTTTATAATTACGTTTTTGGTTTTGCCTTCTTCTGCTGAGACATAACGATTTTGATGTCCGGATGCTCGCGAGCACGCCACATACAGTTGCCCATGGCAGAAATGGTTTTGTCTAAATGTACACCTGCTGCTGTTAAGTGTGTGTCATTGCGCTTTGTTAATAGAAATTGCGAATATTGTTTGAAGAGGGAACTGCACTCTTGCACACTGGAGTAGCAAATCTATCGGAATATGGGGGAATTAAGAGTATTTTTCCTTAAGCTATTCTGGGTGTAATTTTGCCGCACTTATTGATGATTTTACCGTCAACATGTCGCTATTAATAGACCTATAGTAAAATATATCTCACCTTGGCCGCTGATGTACATTATGCAGTCTCTTCCAGTGTTACATCAAGGGATTGAAATTCTCCAACAACCCTTTTGCCTCACATGCCTCTCTAAGTAATTAAAATTCCTGATTGTTGTTGTTTGAGTCTTCAGTTTTTTTGACCGATTTGATGCAGCACTCCATGCCTCCCTCTCCTAAGATAATCGTTTCATCTCTACATAGCTACCATACCCTACATCCGAGGCAATCTGTTTAACCCTGGTCTACCCCTACAGTTCTTGTCCTCGACCCTTGCACCCATAACTAAGCTAGCTATTCCTGGGTGTCTTAATATGTGTCGTACCAACCTATCTCTTCTCTTCATTAGCAGTCGCCAGAAACATCTCTCCTCTCCCACTCCTCTTAATACCTCTTCATTTGTTACCATATCTACCCATCTGATCTTCATCATTCTCCTGTAACACCACATTTCAAACGCTTCAATTCTCCTCTTTTCTGCTGCACCAAAAGTTCAAGTTTCACTTCCTTATAGTGTCACACTCCAGACAAAGCTTTCAAAAATGACTTCCTAATACATAAATGTATATTCGATGTCAACAGGTTCGTTTTCTGTAGAAATGCTTTCCTTGCCTGAGCCAACCTGCTTTTTATATCCTCTTTGCTTCGGCCATCACTGGTTATTTTGCTTCCTAAGTAACAGAAGTCTCCTACTTCCCGTAGCGTTTCACCTGCCAATTTGATGTCCATAGAGGTTTTTGATTTATTTCGGCTGCATTCCAATAATTTTGTTTTACATTTATTGATTTTCATCATGAATTCTTTCCTCAAGACGGAGTCCATACCATTCAAAAACTCGTTCAAATCCTCTGGCGTATCGGCCAAGATAACGATGTCATGAGCAAATCTCAAAGATGAAATTATTTCTCCTTGATTCTTCGCTCCCACTTTAAATTTTTCTCCAATTTCCTGAGTATTGTGTTTTTAAAAGATCATTGAAATGCGTTGCCGTCGCACATGGTGTAGATGGGTTGTCAAAGGAAAACATTCCATGTTACGAACATGGGCCGCATAACCTGTACCGAAAGCCTATTCTGAACAGCAGTTCCTTGAACTCAGATTTGCCAACATTTTATTGTGTCTTTCCATGTCGTATATCTCTGTACCTCAGCATACAGAAGAGTGCTTTAAAAATCATGTCTTGTGTAAATTTTGGAAAAGGTAGTTAGTGAGGATTTTGCCAGAGTGGATACTCGCTCTTAGAAATTCTTTTCAGTAAAATAGACTGGTTCACAATTTTGTAAGTGCACATTGAGGTATGTGACAGCGGGATGCGTTAAGTGTTACGGAAACGGCAATAGCCGCCACAGAGCTTCGTTACTACTGAAATAACGACCACACTGATATTTGTACTTAACTATACGGGATTTGTGATTTGTGAGCCCAGTGTTTATGAAATTGAACGTAGCTATATAGCTACCTGTATTTAGGAGCCGCTAATGTAGTGTTTAAAAATTAAAAGTGGTATTAGAAGGCGCTTTCCCTATTTTTTTTAACCCCTGGCACTACAGTCCATGAAGGGCCTAGGCCTATCATGCGACCGCTTCCCAGCCATTTGGCCTGCAGATATTGTGGTGACGCGTGGTCAGTGCATCATGTCCCCTCGGCCGTTAATCTTGTTCTTCGTGACCGGGGCGCTGCCTCGCTATCAGACAGCTACTCAATTGTCCTCACGAAGCTAAGTGCACTCCGTTGCAGCCCTCAAGTCAGTGTCTAAAATCTCTGACGGAGCCGGGAATCGAACCCGGGGCCTCCGGATGAAAGGCAGGTGCGCTACCCTGTTCTTATTGTGTTCATATATATCTTGAAAAAGATAATAAATTGATTGGCATTGCCTCCTACAGGGATATATATAAAATCGGATGTCATACCGTGAGGTTCAGTTGGCATAGAAACGGACTTGCCATTATTTCATCAGTTTATCCGAGTAAAGATAGTTTTCTGCGAATATCTTTGAAACTGTTGGTTTTAGGGCCTTAAAATGTTTGCTCCGCAGGTTATGCATATGTATGGCATCCTATTTTGTTACCGTTTTGATTGAGTGAGGCTACGAATCTATCTCTTGTTAAAGTGTTCTCTGAATTGTGGTAGTTTCTGTGAAGAATTTCTAATGTTAGAACGAGTAAAATACCCACTATCATAATAAGATAAAACATTACATAGCACAATTCCGGATAAGTATATAATAATCTTCTGTATTCATAGACATAGATATAAGAGCCGAGATGTATTATGTATGACGATGATCGGAAGTAGTCACCCAGGGAATTTTTGCCTCAAGTAATTTGGATCAGGGAATAACACCCTTTACAATTTCGGTACAATCATGTTGACCAACTCAAGAGCATTTTATTTCGCTATGTTAGATGATCAAGGTAAACGGAATTATAACATTAAGGTCAAGAGATCTATTTAATGAATACCGAGTATTTTTCCTTGCATCGAGGGGCGTAAAATGAGCTTTGGCCGGTCTTTTTGCGACAACTTCGATATTTTGTCCCGGTTGAGTATTTTTGGTGACTTTTCCGTTATGTTGCCTGTTCCACGGGAACAATTATTTATTTCCGGATGAAAGGCAGCCTATATGTTATCCCAGGGTATAAGCTGTCTCCATTTCAAATTTCATCCAAATCCGTCCAGCCGTTTTAGTGTCAAGAGGTAACAAAGTAACACACACACAGATTTTCACAATTATAATATATATAGGGATATAGGGATATAGGGATTTCCATAACAACGGCAAATTAGGAAGATATTTACATGTAGTTTACAGCAGGTTTTCTCAAATTATGGCACGCGTATCACTGCTGGAACACTAACCTTCTGACAGTGGTGCGTGTGCTTGCTAGAAAAATTCAGAAATTTATAGAAAGAATTTCCCTTATTTACGAAAGTAATTGTAAAGAAATTAATTTATTAATCGTATTGTCTCACCTACTTGGCATCAATCATTTTAGTGGTCTGATGTCTTGAATTTTCACGCTCCATTTTCACTAGAAACTTTGTGTAGTCAACCTGTGGATGAGATATCATTTTGTATTGTAGTATTATGTATATTAATTAATTATTAAAATAAACATGAATGAAGACATCATAAGAAAACACGAAGCCTAAGAGCAAACATTTTGGAGAAACCCAAAAATAAAACTGATAAGAAATGATCGGTGGAACGCAAGAACAACACATTCGACCGGAAGTTCATGGCCAGTGAATTCGGCTTCCCAACTTAAAACAGGCTGCTCCAGTAACTGCAATTCCTTGAGTCCCGTGTGTTTATGTTGTGATGCATAGCAATGTTAATTATATAATAATCATAATAATAGTAATCGTATTGTCTCAACTACTTGGCATAGATCATTTAGAAGGTGCCATCTAGGTGATCTGATGTCTTGACATTTCACACTCCATTTTCACTGCCATCTAGAAGAAAAATAGAAACTTGGTGTGATCAACCAGTTGATGAAATATAATTTAGTATTGTAGTACATGTGGCATGGGAGGTCATGGTGTGCCGACGAGTAGACTACATTACGAAATTTGGTGGAGGATTTCCCAACCATAAAAAATTCGACTTCTACTGCTCGGATTCGAACCCACAACCTTAGGGATTTTCTGCCACGGATCCATTGTAGCATTTGAGGCTCAAATGAAGATGCTATAGAACAGGTAATATGTTTAATTTTCTCGATATCCAGTAACTGTTGTTCAACTTTCCCCTTCGGCTGTACAGTAGTTAAATAAGCTAGATGTCGATATGAATTACCATATCAGGTGGAGAATACGGGTGTATCTGTATAAATAAATATAATTGTATTCCAATTAAGTCCACCGCAGCCTTCACCTGTTCTCCTGTGGTCTGCTGGGCAAGTAGGCTATGTTACATTGTGAAGTCATGCGTACTCTCTCACGGATATAGGCCTATCGTTAAACAGTACACCCATAGTGGCATATACGGTATGAGCACAACTACTTTCTATCCATAAACGATTTAGGTGACCTTATTACAGTCCTTCCTTTACTATGCAGATTCAATGTTAGTTAGTTATTGTTATTTAAAGGGGCAGAACAGCGAGGTTCAATGTGAAATTATCTCAACTTTAAGATGCTTGTCACGGTGGGTGAGTGGTCAAACCCCAAGCTTGCTTGTTCGCTCCTGGCCGTGGTAAGTGATATTTTAAAGGCGGAAAAAATTACGACATCATGTCACACGATGTTGGCATGTCAAAGAACCCATTTGAATTCAGTAGGCCGTATTCATAGTGGCAAAATTAATATCGGGAGTTTCCGCCAACACAAAGTTCCTCATTTCTCTACTAGAAAGCGCTATAGCGTTCAAGGATATTAGATATCTAACCTCCTTGACTTTCATAGTGCTTCAAGGAACAAAGAAATTCGACATGCAAGCTACCCTTTGGGTGTCAAATAACAAAGCTTGCACCCGGCATCCGAGGCCATACGATATTATTATTATTATTATTAACTTTAAGATATGATAATGGAAGAAGTTAGTGTATCGACGAAACTCTCCTTACATGCTCAGTATTAAGACCGAGCTTGCTGTATGGAAGTTTTTTTTTTGTCGTGTAGCCTCCTGAGAGACCGAGTGCAGGTCTTTCTAGTCGACGCCCGTGGGCGACCTGCGCGTCGGGATGAGAGTTGGAATGGATGAAGGTGAATGAAACTGGGCAAGGATGTGGAAGAAAGCGGCCGTGGCCTGTCAGAAGGCTGTCCCAGCATTTGCCTGGAGTTGAAAATGGGAAACCACGGAAAACCATTTCAAGGACAGCCGACGGTGGGGCTCGAACCCACGCGTCTACCGAGTCAGCAGAGAGCCTGACCCCATGACCTAACGCTGCGCTTTAGCCCGCGTAGCCACTACTGTCGGTTGTATGGAAGTGATAGCTGGGTAGATCAGGATATCTGATACATAAGCTAGAGGTAACTGACACGAGGATAGCACGAATGATTGCTGGGAAAAAGAGATGGGAGCAATGGCAGGAAGGTACTCGTAATGAAGAGATAAAGGCTAAGTTAGAAATGAATCGCTAGATGAAGCTGTTCGTATGAGCCGACTCAGATGGTGGGGTCATGTGAAGAGGATGGGGGAGGAGAGACTACCTAAGAGGCTAATGAGTTTGGCTGTAGAGGGTAAGAGAAGCAGAGGTAGACCTAGGAGGCGATGGTCATATTCAGTGCTTAACGACATCAAAGTGAGCGGTGTGGAAGCAGAGGAGGCCGCAGTGCTAACTGCTAATAAGGCATCATGGAAGCGACTAGTTCGCAAACAGAGGCTTGCAGACTAGACTAGACGCTGAAAGGCAAATGTGTGTATGTATTGTCATCTTGACCTATTCTTGACCTAGTCTAATAAAAATAGGGAACGTGCGAAGGCAAGATCTTCAATATAACATTGGCTCGGAAATACTTGTAGAAGAAGATTCTTGCAAATATTTGGGCGTTCACGTAAGGAATGATATGAAATGGAGTAGTCATGTAGGATGTGTAGTTTCTAAAGCTTACAAATCCCTGCACTTTGTAATGAGGGTATTAAAAGGAAGTAGTACCTCTGCTAAAGAATTAGGCTATTTGTCACTTGTAAGACCTATTCTGGAATACGCCTCGGTGGTTTGGGATCCATATCAAGTAGGGCTCATCAATGAGTTGGAAATGGTACAAAGAAAGACCACTAGATTTGTGCTCAGTGACTTTAATCCCAGGAGCAGTGTGAGCCATATGTTAAAGAAACTTGGGTGGGAATCACTTGAGGCTAGGAGGATGAAATCTAGACTCTGCGCTATGTACAAAACGTATTCAAATCAACCAGCATGGGGTGAGCTTAGCAAACGTATGGAAAAGCCCACTTACATGTGTAGGAGCGATCATCCTTTCAAAGTTAAGGGCCGACCACAGCGAACAAATTATGGTAAATATTCTTTCGTAACTCGTACCATTGATAATTGGAATCCTCTACCTTCCGCACTCTTAGAGCCTTTTCCCAAACATATAGGTGTGGTTAAGAAAAGACTGACTATTTGTGTAAATACTCCAGTTTAATTGTTAGTGAACTGTTATGTACAGTTATTTATTTGTTATGTATATCTAATTTGCCACCGGGGGACACACCCCCAATTGCAAATAAACGAATGAATGAACTTCAGGATTTTAATTACTATCTAAACGGCATGGACTCAGTCTTTAGGAAAAAATCATGATGAAAATCAACGAATGTAAAACAAAAATAATGGAATGTTGTTGTTGTTGTTGTTTGAGTCTTCAGTCTTTTGACTGGTTTGATGCAGCCCTCCATGCCTCCCTGCCCTGGGCTAATCGTTCCAGCTCTACATAGCTACCACACCCTACATCCGAGGCAAAATGTTTAACATATTCTAACCTTGGTTTACCCCTACATTTCTTGTCCTCGACCCTTCCTTCCATAACTAAGCTTGCTATTCCTGGGTGTCTTAGTATGTGTCCTACCAACCTATCTCTTCTCTTCATAAGTAGTCGCCAGAAACATCTCTCCTCTCCCACTCGTCTTAATACCTCTTCGTTTGTAGCCCTATCTATCCATCTGATCTTCATCATTCTCCTGTTACACCACATTTCAAACGCTTCAATTCTCCTCTTTTCTGCTGCACCAATAGTCCAAGTTTCACTTCCATAGAGTGCCACGCTCCAAACAAAGGCCTTCAAAAATGGAATGTAGCCGATAGAAATCAGAAAACCCTATTGACATCGATTTGGTTGGTGAAAAGATAATCGAAAATATCCGCTACTTGGAAAGCAAAAAAGGAAGTGATGAACGAAGCAGAGAGGATATAGAACGTAGGTTAACACAAGGAGGGTAAATATTTCTGCAGAAAAGAAATATCTTTACATTATAGATTTAGGCATTAGAAATATATTTTTGAAAGCCTTTGTCTGGATCGTGACGCTCCATGGACTGTTGGCGCAGCAGAATAGAGGAGAGTAGAAGCACTTGAAATGTGGTGTTACAGGAGAATGATGAAGATCAGATGAGTAGACTGAGCAAGAAATGAAAAGGTAGTAAGACGAGTGCGGGAGGAGAGATGTATCTGACGAGTGCTAATGTAGAGAAGAAAACAATAGAGAGCACAGTGAACGGATGAAGAGATATTGGGGGCGGCTTCGGTGGCGTAGTTGGTAGCATGCTGAGCTTCTATGCCCAAGATCGCGGGTTCAAATCCGGCCGAAGTCGTCGGATTTTTAAGAGCGTTCAAAATCCCTCAGTATGCCTTCCTTCGGAGGGGAAGTAAAGCCGGCGGTCCCATGCCATAGATGTATGGCATGCTAAAGAACCTTCCACTAATTACACCTGTGTGAAGCTAAATTGTATATGTTAAGAATGTAAACAACGCTCTTAGGTTCCTACGTTCGTTGCCAAGAGCCGACTGCGGTGGCGTCTGGTAGCTAAGTTCTGAATTAGTAGTCGTTGACGGTGGCGTTTGGCGGCAAAAGTACGAACTATTTGAAAAATTCAAAAGTCTGCAGTTCTTACTTGAATTAAAAAGCAGATAACACACACTAATACAGTCATCCCAATTAACACCGGTTATCAGACACATTCCACACACACCCAAACTTCACGGGGCTACATGACCGCGTTGTCGCAGCCCCTAAACTTAATAACCAACCAACCGAAGAGATATTGGGAAGAAAAGAGGAAACATTGTGCTAAATATACTCTAGCGTGCTCCTTAGTTGGGCATAGTGAATCAATAATAATAATAATAATAATAATATAACTACCAATAGATCCAGAGCCATACTTCAGACTTCAACCACAACCCATAGAAGTGACATATAATACATTCGAATTCCTCTGTCATCACCAACAAGACAATAACTGCCAATAAACCGGACCTCATTGTGCACAAGAACACATGGCTCTTAGACATTGCAGTACCAAACTCCCACATCATCAGAACTAAGACCCACGAAAAGTGCAGAAAATATACGGACTGAGCAACAGAAACAAAACGCCTTTGGAATCTACAAACAGTCACAGTCATCCCAGTTATAATCTCAGCCACAGGAGTGATACCGAAGCACCTCAAAACAGCTCTACACCAACTGAATCTACCATTCAACATCCATCAGAAAATGCAGAAGGGAGCAATACTCGACAGCTGTAAAATTGTCAGGAAATTCTTGAATTGTGATTGAGATCCAGCAGAGCTTCTTGTGTACGTCCACCGAAGTTTTGCCGAAGACTAGAAGAACTGTGTTTAAGGGGGAGGTACACCTTTACAAATGTAAAAGCCACAGATATTTAAAATAGTTTTCCTCGGTATCCCTTTGTTCTGTTGATATGAAATTTTGCACACTCCTAGAACTGTTCTTTATCTTTAGTTTGCAACTTGAATATTTGCAATTAGCTTTCCCTAGTTATTACAAAAAATCAGAAGAAATTTGATTCATTTATACATTGATTATGCTTTTCCTTGATCATTTCTACAAAACTTCACCTTTCTGGAAAATTACTGTTTTAGAATGCCCATAAGGCATGTTTTAACAATGTGAACTAACATCTTTGGCCTATCTTTTGAAATAATATATTTTTCTCCCATTTTTACAAGAGTAGATTTTTTTTGACATTTTAGTGTGGTATGTTCACTCAGAAAATACCAAAAAAAAAAAAATGTTACAGCAATGGTTCTAGTTCACATTCTTAAGACACAAGAGATACATGTGAGTACAAAATGTCATCAAAATATCTCAAAAACGGGTTGAGTTATGAAGGAAAACAAAAGGAAAAAAATTGGGGGGAACGGGCGTTAAGCGTAACAATGAGGGAAAATTTGTGATATAGTACGTATTATCAATAATAATTCTGAAAATATTTAGTTTTGAGCTAATGAGCGTATTTTATTGAATTAGATATGGTAAGGCTATCTAGGTTAATAAGATCTTGCTATATCATAAATCGTAAAGCTTACCGAATTTCTATGTTAAACCATTACTCATACAAAGTAGGCTACCATGTTCCTGAACAAACTATACCATATAAATAATGTTCAGGTCTGACAGCACTGGCCATAGGTAACGCTAGTAAAAGTATCAACCCAACAACGTGTGAGAGATGATTGCTTATTTACACGCTTATTAGCGCCCAGTTTTACGACTTGTGTCATTCACTGACTAACTGCTTAAATATCTCTTAGCACGTTATTTAATGGTCAATTTAATTCATAGCATTCAAAAGAATGTCGGCTAATAAATCTTGTCTGCGAGTACATGGTATTAGATATAAGAACAATAAAAGTCGCTAAACGGAGTATCTGAACAGTCTGTATTTCTCATTTATTTTTATCAGCCTTGTAGAGAGATTTCAAATTAACTCCATCCCGTTACTTCCGTTTCCAGGGAATGCTTTCAAAGTGTAGTATATCTCTACTTTAATAACATGCCCTAAACATAAACAACCAACTTCTTTCCCTTTGCTAGTTACGTAGGAGCCATATCAAGATCGTAAAACGCTTTTCCCTCACGAACTTCGCTCACAAACTATCCAGCACCTTTCTCAAAGCCCGTTTAGATTACACTGCTTTTTGTATCGCGATAACAGGCACATAACCCCTCGTATCTCTCACTTTGTAACCCCATGCTCACACACACACACACACACTTTCTTACTTGACAGCTCTGTACCACTTGCAAAAAATGCAAATGCGTGTTATGCGTGCTCTTGGTTGCGAATATCGTGAAAGATATACATAAGACCACTGCTGCCAACCTATGCGATAGCCTATGTCTTCCCCAGGGGCTCACATCTTGTGGGACGTGGGTTGGCGACCACGGGACCCCAGCTGAGTCCGGCATTGCTTCCACTTACTTGTGCCGGGCTCCTTTCCATCTTATTTCCTGTCGATCTCCCTTGGTCAACTCTTGTTCTTTTCCGACCCCGACAGTGTTAGGGTATCCGAGGCCTAGGGAGTCTTTCACTTTCCCGCCTTAATTGGCCCTTGCTCATCTTTCCTGATCCCTTCTTCTTCTTATTGTTTTCTTTTCATTATATTTTCCTTTCTCTTTAAGATTCCCACACTGTTTTTGTTACTTGGCTTCCCGTGTATCTAAATTCCCTTTAGCGTTTTTTCATCTACGCTACATTTTGTAATTCTTTTTAATCTACGTTGCATTTTGTAAGTTTTTCGATCTAAATTGCATTTCGCGGTTGTTTTCAACCTCAATTGCATTTTGTAAAGATTGACAATTGCTTTTTAATAAGTCTTTCAATGTAGGAGTAGGGCATTTTAGTGAGTATTTTGAATTTCAATTGCATTTTGTAGGTATTTTCAACCGAAACCGCGTTTCGCAAGAATTTTAAATCTTAATTGCATTTTGTGTGGTGGGCATTTTGCCAGTATTTTGATTCTCAATTGCATTTTGCGGGTATTTGCGAATATCGTGAAAGATTTACATAAGTCCACTGCTGCCAACTTATGCGATATGTCGCGCAATCTAGAGGGTTTGAGAAGCCACTTGATGGCAAAATTTAAGAAAAAGGGACTAGCATCTTTGATAGGGATCTTTTAGATTAGTGACTAAATTAGAGACATTTATTGATTCAATGACTTATTGGAAGCATGGTGTTTATTTCAGGCTCTTTATTGTTTTTTGGTAAACAGTTTGAATAATAGGCTACAGCTACTGTCAAATAAGTAAAATCAATAGTCAGGGAATGAAAGGTGCTGTAAATTAGTGGAATAAAATTCGGCTAACAATGAACTTTTGTCTAGGAAATTATCTCTGCAAAGAGCTACGAAACGCCTGGCTTTACTCCTCTTATTTTATTGCTTATATAGAATTAGTACAATGAAAATGCGCAACATACTCCATGTACCACTTCAAACCAGAACCAACGTGTGGATTTTGGTCTTATATTCTTGCCCTACAACACTTCTTCAAAAGTGAAATATGAGGGGGAAGTTTCCTGTTTTAAATAAGTGAGTACTTTTTAACACTTTCCTAAATATTTAGATGAGCTATTTTTCGAGATTTCATTTAGTGACGTTGTAGTGATGTTGTACTCCGAATTTAGTAACATTGAGGTGCCAACTGTTGGCAGTACTGCATGAAGCATTTTAAAATATTTTCAGGTAATAGATATTTATGAGCTGAAACTTTTTTCCATTAATAGTGGGCCCTAAATTGAGAACTAATTTTTCTATTTTTATCAGTATATTTCAAAATCTCTGAGGGTCACGGGCTATGGAACCCATCACTTGTCTCTGGACTTAGCTGGGATTGAAGGATATCTTAAGAGTGATTTTTAAATTTTGGACTATCTTTGATCGTACATGTAGAGCCCAAATTCATGTTATTACATAGAAGTAGCCTACTTTCATTAGCTAATTGTTTTAAAAAAATAACTTTTAGCTTTGATAAACTAATTAATACAGAATTTAACATTAATCAGTATAACAATTACTCTAACTCCAATTTTCACACAACTACACGAGCCAAATGGCAACAATCGTCCTATGGGTAGTTTGTAAAACTACTTGAATGCTTGTGTCTGTTATGTTTTTATGCCAAGCTCAAATTAGTGGCAGATGATATGAGTATAGATTATATGAATTTACTAAATAATGTTGTAACCGGCTTCAGTGGTATAGTCGGTAGCATGCTGAAATGCTATGCTCAAGATCGCGGGATCAAACCCGGCCGAAGTCTTTGAATTTTTAAGAGCATTAAAATCCTACAGTGCCTTCCTTCGGAGGTGAAGTATGAAAACGAAAATTACTACCTAAGGAGGAAAATCAAAAATTACACAGGCCTGCATGATTTTGCGGTAAATTAGAAAATAGGCAATTTTGTTAGAGATTAATGTTCTGAAACCGAAACTAGTGTCAGTTTTGTAATTACATCTTGCTTGGGCTCAATTCCATTTTTATTGTTATAGTCTAATCAAAATAACAGTTTTCACTATTGCCAATTAACCAAATATGTCAGGGAAATCAAAAACAATATTATGTGAATATATAGTCTATTAATAGTTCAGTAAATTGCTGTAATAATGGTATGATATCGTGGTGAAAGGCTGAAGAAGGCACAATATGCCCTAACATGTACCGATAGTGGCATACTGATATTTTGTATTGAAAAGTGGACAAGGAAAGTTACGAAATCGAACTGCATTTTCGAATTCAGCACTGCGACGGTAATCAAACACACCTATTTTCCGTTTTGGCCGCTACATTTTGTTTTCATTTTTTGCAGGCCTGTACACTGCATTACCAACACAAGCATTTAAAAGACATAATTGTACCATGAGAATCTGACTTCCCATTTTATTCCATTAAATCAATATCCTCATGGAATAGCGGAGTCAAGGCATGCCTATGGAAGTTGATGATGCATGGAGGATAAACGTTCCATTACTGTTGATATAATTCATCTCACAAGAGCGTGTTTTAAGTTGTATCCAATAATTAAAATGGAAGAAAAAATATGCTTGTATGATAGAAATAATTTTCTAAGATTAACACTATGGGACTTGAGAATTTGAAGCATCCTCATCGCTGTACTAAAATCTATTGTATCATCGAATTTTTAAACTGGTCCGTGCCTATTTAATGCTTTTAATGAGCTTATTTGCAATCGTTTTGACCAAAACAAATGTCTAGAGATAATCAAGCTTGTAGGCATATAAAGTATGCCTTTGAAAAGTGCGGGAACCTGGTGCTCTAAATGTGCTCCTTATGTCCCTTAATTAATTTAATTTTTTAATTTTGGTTTCTTTTGCAGTGCGTTTTTTGCTTTGATATATTTTTGCCCCTTACTGATATATGTCAGCAGCGGGTGCAAAATATGATTGAGTTTAATTTTGTTTGTTTTTTATTTTAGTAATGAATTTAGATTGTCCCTCTTTTCGTTCTCCGCCATGGCTTTGCCCCTCAGTTTCTGGACATGCGGGTCAAGGTTAGACCGTCCATTCACCGAGGGAAAAGGTGTTTATTAATTGTTGTTGTTGCAGCAGCAGTTGATTTAGCAATTTAATAGTTTGATAATAATAATAAGAGTGGTTGAAATTTTGAAGAAAATTTGTTATTTTAAGTAAGAAAGACCACATAGTAAACAAATGTCTAAAAAAAAATGGGTTCTATTCATCTGCATGAACAATGGATATTCAGTGAGTGGTTGAGTGCAGTAGGATGCATATTCCCTGAAGCTCGACGAAGACACTCTACTATATTGTACCGCTAGAGAACAAGCTCTTCCGTATCGTTGCGATGGGCGGAAACAAGGGGTTGCGTCGTGTCAACATTATCAATAGCATATTACTGGTCGCTGCTACGCGCCCCGCCGCGCCGTATCGCGCCGCTTCGTGCTGCCATCTGGCGTCGTGCTTGCGCTCTACTCGTCACAGCTGTGCTTCTTAAGATATCGATCCTACTTTAGTACCATTGCTAAAGAATGAAGTTACAAAGAAATAACACTCTCATTTAAGTTTAGAGAACTGTGACGAGTTCATATTGTGAATTAAAAGACGTTGAAGGTATATTTTATTAAATTAGATTTACGGGTGCGCTAAACATCTCATTCAGGGTAATCTCCTGGAACTCCGAAGTCTCTAAAGCTGCAGTAGTTAAAAAGGGACGAAAAAACTTTAATAATAACATTATTGTTAACTTTTACTATAACCTCATGAGATGAAAAATGACCACTAAGTCCAAGCCCCACAAATGAAAAAATGAAAAACATTATTAAGATTCCCTTAAAGTTTTCCATCATCATCTCTACTTAAAAGGGTCTGAATCTCCATATTTATACGAATTTTGGGTTATTCCAGTATCGTTCTGGGATATTGTATTAACTGTAATTAACTTAATGTTTCAGGAATGATAGCAATTATTTCTTCTATTTCAGAACCCCTGAGGTCTCCCAGTTTATATGGTTTGTTATCATTTTCATTAATAATATTCATAATAATAATAATAATAATAATAATAATAATAATAATAATAACAATAATAATAATAATAATAACAAGAAATAGTCACACAACCAGAAATAAATAACATATGCAAGTGAAACCATCCTCAAAACAACTAACACTGCATAAATAGACAAATGACTCAAATAGAAAGAATAATGGTCAGAACAAGCAAAGAAAAACCATACCAAGTGGATGGGCATTGGAGACTAGCTTCAAATGAAACAGTCTACGAGAAAATGGAACCAGTAATGAGCACAATCAGGACATTCTTTGGATATTTAATTAGGACAACGGAAAATAGAATCAACAGAAGAATCATAGAAATATTATGGAGCAGTAACAGTAATATGAGAAGGATTATGGACATTAAGAAAGATTATGAGAGAATGACACATTTTTGAGGATATTAAAAACAAAACAGATAAAATCATGAAACTCCAAGATAAACAGAGCACACTACAAACTGAGATCAAGAAACGAACGGGAAAGGTGATTTCAGACAAAGAAAGTAGTTTGCGAACGGACAGAATGAAGAAGTAATGGGCTGATTGTAAAAACAAATTTAATCCACACATAGAATTGACCAAAGTGGTCCTATGAAGGCCATGCAATGTAAATAAATAAATAAATACATAACTAAATAAATAAATAAACTCACGTAGCCAACTGGCCTGGTGCAAGTCTTCAAAATTGACACTAGTTGGTGACTTGCACATCAACGATACGTCTCCATCACCTCAAAACAGAATACCATATCTTGCCAGAGCTGAGAATGGAACATGGACCTCCGGGGTGTTAAGCAACAAAGCTAGCTACTAAATAATAATAATAATAATAATAATTATAATAATAATAATAATAATAATAATAATAATAATAATAATAATAATCGTGTGGTTCCAGCTAACTGTTGTAGGCCTAAATGTTTTCAGTTCGAACCATTAGAGCGAACTACTTGCCACTTGTACTACTATCTAGCAGTGATTTAATTAAATTTTGCCTTGCATTACAGCGTTTGAAACCATTTTCAGTGTTGCCTTAGTAAACGAAGTTTAATGTCTTTCAGTCAGTCAACACGATTATACCCAATTGTGATGCGTTATTCCCTAATCATGAAAAGAATTTCTCTCTCTCTCTATTCATTTAGTCGATTCCAATTCTCCATGACCCCATGTACTGTACCCGTTACAACCTCAATTGGGTACAGTACTAAACTACGCCAATTTCTTCCGTCCTGCACTGCCTCTGTGATGCCATCCATCCATCTCATTCTTTTCCTCCCTCTTCTCCTTGTGCCTTCTATCTGCCCCAGCATTAAGGTCTTCTCTAATGAATTATGTCTTCTCATGATGTGTCCAAAGTAGCTCAGTTTTTGTTTCAGGATTAGCCTATGCCCGCCAAGGGACACTCTGGTTTAATTTGCTGTAAAACTGACTTATTTTGTTCTCTTCGCAGTCCAAAAAACTCTAGAATTTACATGGTATTTATTAATCTCGTGTAATTTATTTTCAGAATTAGGGAATAACCCATAACAATTGGGTACAATCGTGTTGACCGACTGAATAACATTAAATTTCGTTTTGCCTGTTAATTGTTGAATATGATTCAAGAGATCCGATACCATACGACGTAGTGCCCTCCAACTTCTTCAGTGGGGAATGTAACCCACGATTCTGGAGCGAAGAAATTAATACCGTACCCTAGAGATTAGCCGGTAACACAGACTCTCCGGACGGAGGGGTCTTACGTAACAAGAGTGGCATGATAATAGGCAACAAGCGTTAACACCTGTCACTAGACCGCTCTAATAACGGGAAACCTGCTCTGACCTCTCCATTTAGAACAAGAATGAATGAGCCACAAAAAATTGGAAAAGACTAATTTTACTTTCATCAGATGTGAGCAACTATTGACTGCAAGTTCAAGGATATTTTTATGGTACACATCGTTAGAATAAATAAATAAATAAATAAATAAATAAATAAATAAATAAATAAATAAATAAATAAATAAATAAATAAATAAATAAATAAATAAATGAAGATAGATGAAATTAGACAAGGATGTGGAAGGAAGCGGCCGTGGCCTGTCAGAAGGTACCGTCCCAGCATTTGCCTGGTGTTGAAAATCGGGAAACCACGGAAAGCCATTTCAAGGACGGCTGACGGTGGGGATCGAACCCACGTCTACCGAGTCCACAGGTAACTTGGCACTATGGCTTAGCGCTGCGCTTTAGCGAGCGTAGCTACCGCTGTCGGTAATTTTTAAATAAATAAAATAATTAATTAATTAATTAATTAACTTGAGACTTTCACGATAATTCAGCGTTGTTATATCATGTGATATTATTTGAAACATCTGTTGTTTCTTTTCCTTCCTCTACGGGGTAAAATTTATTAGAAATAGCCATGTACAGTGATGGAAAAATATATCGGATATTCTATAGGCTACATGATCGTTTTATTCGAATCATCAAATAATTATGATACATTGAGTGCTGTGAAAGGTTCTACTCATAGGGTTAGGACTACTGTTCTGACTCAGTGAGGAAAGCAATGGCAAAATACCTCACTCCTCTTCTTGCCTAGAACGCCTCAAAATAGCGCTGCCTTGGGTTTTTGTGGATATCTACTCACATAACGTAACGGCGGTACTTTTTGAGGATCCAACCAGCCTTCGGGCTGACTACCTAACAGACAGACAGACATACAGTATTCCCCCTCAATTTATTATCAGAAACCAATTAACATTATTTTTTCTTGAATATTTCGAATTAAGCAAGTTATTGAATTTAATCAACATGATTGTACCCAATTATAATGGGTGTATCCCTAAAGCTGAAAAATTACATAAGCTTAATAAATAAATTTATTTATTAATTAACTTGAGACTTAAATTCATATAATTTATTTATTAATCTAATGTATTTATCTATTAAAGTCATGTCCATTTTCTCAGGCTTAGGGAAACACCATTACAATAATTGGGTATAATCATGTTGACCGACTGAAAGGCATTACTTTCGATTACTAAGGCAACACTGAAAAATTGCTTTCAAGACAAGTTATATTTTTACATATAGGAACGTCATGAATCTGTGTGAAAAGTTCGACTTATTCACAAATTTGAATTAAAATAGTTCAGATTAATCAAGCCTGACTAAAATACATAAATTCAATTTTATAATACAAAAAGATAACAATGTTAGTCACTTCTGCTGAGCAAAGCCCTTTTCTCTAACGTATTTTCCTCTACTATGCTCATATGAGCTAGTACTACTCCAGTGTAATGTGAAAATATTTACAACGAAGGAGCAAATATTAGAGATAAGGAAAATCAAATTCCGAGATGGTACGTCCCAGGACACCTATCCCAATCCCTGACTGTTACACAAACCACTACAGTCACCACAGAAACACAGGTTATCCGTCAAATCTAACACTCCCAAGTTCATCGGACTGATGACCCTAGATGTACCCAATCCTTAAAATAATTTAACAACAACAACGAATATTTAACATGCTCTATATTGAGTGGTAGAGTTTCTAAAACCGGAACTTCGAGGCCATCTGCCTAGAATGTAGTGGTTCTTATACGGGTCATGCTTATATGAGTCAACACTCCTCATTTAAGATATATGAGTTGATAACTATTCCTGTTGCAGTAAACGTCATTGAAGATAAAACTAATGGACATCTATGTTTTTTACACATAATTGATGAGTATCCAAAAGCGGGCTGTTGTGTGGGCAAACCAGTTGTTGGTGCGGAGAAGAGTAATTTATCAATTAGTTGGTAATCCTGGTCATACATTAGCTGAATGATGGACCAGATATTTAGTCTCGCCATTAGGATGACAGCTGATGGGTGAATATTATTATACTCTCGTTTTCTGACGTGTCAGCTGCTGACAAGATTATTATAGTGCTAATTATTTTAAGTGAGTTCTACTTCACATTGACACACGCCTTATAAACATTTACTCCGAGAGCTTTTAACAGTGTGACGTAGCGTAGTCGGTAAGGTTCTCACACACTGTCCCTAAGGACCAGCACAGTCTGTCAGAATTCGAGGGTGTGTAAATAACCCCTTCCAGTGTAAAAATCTGGCTGTCCCATCGTCTCTAAAACCAAAGGGGTTAGATATTTTTATTGTTATTTCAATTTAGCTGCTTGGGACATCGTGGTCATCAGTTCCGTGTAGTTGGGTATGTATTGAACTTCTCTGATAACTAAAGCCATGCGCGGGTGCGGATATTCGCAAAACTTTTCGCCATGCGGATATAGTTTGAATGGCTGTGCGGATAGCGGAAAAGCTGCGGATAATGTTTAGAGTAAATTTGCGGATAGTTTTTTAATAAAATCCAGACTTGTTGAATATTATTACTAGGACCCGGATGTTTATGAGATATTTTTCCGTTATGTTCATTTCATGACAAATCTAAGATGATGATTTACGCTAATCTCATTCAAATTATGTCCTTAAGCACAATATAATAATAATAATAATAATAATGTCGTATGGCCTCGGATGCCGGGTGCAAGCTTTGTAATTTGACACCCAGATGGTAGCTTGCATGTCGAATTTCGTTGCTCCTTGAATCACTATGAAAGTCAAGGAGGTTAGAAATCTAAGCTCCTTGAACACTATAGCGCTTTCTAGTAGAGAAATGAGGAACTTTGTGTTGGCGGAAACTCCCGAGATTAATTTTACCATTATGAACACGGCCTACTGAATTCAAATGGGTTCTTTGAGATGCCAACATCGTATGACATGCGTGTCGTATTTTTGCCGCCTTTCAAAAATCATTTACCACGGTCAGGAGCGAACCTGCAATCTTGGGGTTAGTAGACCGACACGCTATCCACTCACCCACCGTGGCAAGCTCTTAAGCACAATTAACACTTCGAACTGAAAAGGGTTGCAATTCTGGCTATAAAACATTCATTTTAAACATAGCATATGATATACAGAGCCTAAGGGAACAACTTTCTCCTGAAATGCCTAAATGTGTTGCTTTAATACTTTATCTAATTAAAAAAAAGCGGGCAACAAACGTGCGGATGTGGGGTGGATGCGGATAACAGTCGTGCGGATGCGGGGTAGATGCGGATAACGTTTTGTCTATCCGCGATAACCTGTATTTACAGTATGTGATGACTGTAGTAGTGTGTGCAAATGCATTGGGGACAGGGATGACATAGCTGCCCCGGAACCTGAAGTAAGGTATTACCGGTATCCCGGCATTTGCCTCGAGCAACTGTGGAAAAACACGGGGTAAAAAACACACTCAGGATAGCCGCTGTCAGCGCTCGGATTCGAACCAACGATCTCCAAACTTACCGTAGCTGCCCGCACGTCCGTGGTGCATAATTTAACGAGCACGGCTACGCCACGGGACAAAGAAGTTATTTATTGTACTTTATTATTATTATTATTATTATTATTATTATTATTATTTTCACGACGTTATGCCCCACTAAGGAGCGCCATTGAATCTAATTCACAGATGAATTTGAATTAACTTTCTTCTCTTCCCAAAATCTTTTCATTCTCTCACTAGGATTCTCCTTCCTTTCAATTGTCCATGCAGTGGTGACTCTCATTCGGGGGTTTGCAGCAAAATGATGTTTGTTCACCAACGATCTGAAGTTAGGCCTGCCCCACAAAAATTCGTCTTGTTACCTTGATTCTATGAAGGTCGTTTTCAATTTCTATTACCCAGTTGTTCTTTGCATTTAATGAGGAGGCATGATTGAATATCCTTTCAGTAAGTCATTCATTGTCTATTGTTTGAATTTTCCCATAAAATTTTAATCGTCTTTTTCTTATAGTGTCTGATATTTTCTCGAAATGTTGGTATAATGTTTTCATCCATACTCCCGCTATGAACACTGGGGCCAAGATTTTCCCAAATATTTTCCTTTCTTGTTTTCATAAATGTTTAGTTAGTGATCTGCCTCCAATGATCAGAGTTTTTGATGCGTATAATGCTTCAGGTTGAATTACCGTGCTATAGTGTTTTCTTTTTGCGTTATTATTATTACTAATATTATCATTATACAAAATTTCGACTCTTAATTTGTTTATTATTTTTTCTCGGCTTAACCTTGCTTTATCTATAGGCCTAACGTTGGGCAAACGTATCTCAGAAACATTTTTATCATAATTTATTGCTATCAGCAAAAAAGCGTTAAAATCAATAGCAAAATAAAGCAGGGGTGTTCCTTTTTGTTTTTAGTTAAAAGAAATAAACTCTCTTAACGTTTAGGAACTTTTACGATATTGAGGTATATTGTGACGTATTACTTCAATAGAATGGAAACTATAATCACAACTGTCTGTAAAGTTTGACAATGTCTACGATTTTCAGCATTTATTCGACATTTCACGGAATAGGCTTAATTTGTTTTAATAACACTGTGCTTGATTTTTATGTATTTTATTTATTTTGACAACATAGAGCAATGTAACATTCAATCTCCTTTTGCAGTACCAATAATACTATTCTAAGCCTCGATCGGTAACCTTTCTTGAGTACAACATCTAAAGTGTTTATGATCGTAGAACTCGTATGAAACAAGGCAACGTTATTGCTAGTAATATGCTTCTCTTCGGAAATACTTAGGCTAAGACATATTTCCGTATGTTATCATATACTATGAAGGTGAAAAGGAGTTTTGAAAGTTCACTTTGTTGTTTGTTTAATTTTAAATCAATAAATTAACTATAGGCTACATTTTTAGTCTTTTGAAGTAAATGTGAACCGGTGCTTCGGCAAAGCAGTACTTAGGTATGTTCTCGATTATTTTCACTAGTATCTAGACTACTATTCACAGTATAATTTTAACTGCACTCGAATTTGAACGAATAAAATGTTTTTATAGAGTTATCTTCAGATTTATTATCAGGATCTTAAGGATAGTTTTCAACGGCCTTTCACGAATTTTGTAAACCTTAATAACAATTTCCTTCAGTTTTTTTTTAAACTAAAAAGATGAATTCCTAAGGTATTTGGTTACTTAAAATTATCCCTTCAATATTCTTAGAGTCACTCAAATTACACAAGCTTCAGCCCGTGGGACGACCAGGTTGCAAACTGAGGAAGGTTTTCATAATTGACCACTTAATATTGCTTATCAAACTGTACAACTGGAATGTTTTTGCATGTTTTGTTCGTTACCAACACACCACATAGCCTACATTTTTGAGATATATTCATTCACTTATATAACTGAATATTGAGTGAAATTAGGCCTAATTCATTTTATTTGTGAAGTTTGCTTATCGTTGCTGGCAGACTTGAAATGTGAGAAGTCGTTTATGAATATAATTATTCATACAAAGCAACCTATATTTTAAAATTACTTTTAATCTTTTAGAGGAATTAAATGGTTTTTGAATATGCAATGACTATGTAATGTAGTGTGGATGACTTAGAAAGTTGATGAACAAGTATTTTTTAAATGTAGGCCTGTGAATGCTGTAAAAATAAATTAAATAACTTTATCTCCGTAATATATTTCACTGTCGGAAGCCATAAGCCGAGTGTTAGTTATCGCGAATAAGAGAAGTGAATATATTTCTCTTGTATTGGTATCTTGACTTAAGCATTTTAGCCTGTTCAATACTCAACTTAAGAATCAATAATAATAATAAAAATAATACTAACTGTACGTGGTCGCAGGAGAGGCTCGGTGTACTGTAGCTCTTTCGAGTTGGCGCCCGTCGGTTTATGTTCAATGATTGTGATATTCCAGTAAAATAATCCTATTTTCCTTGTAAACAGCTAAAACTCTCTTCTAAATCTAAATTAAAATTTATAAAATAATTTGTATTCTCAATTCTTCATCCAAACACAGTAAAAACATAGGCTACTCGTGATACGAAACTCTCCGCGTCCATAGGATATTGCACCGTTCCTAGCAAAGTTGTTTATGGGATGTAACTAGGCAAAATGTTTTGAAAGGGATCTGAAAATCAGAAAGAAAGGAAGGAAGAAAGGAAGAAAGAAAGAAAGAAAGAAAGAACGAACGATTAATACCGTATATCTCTAACAGTAATACAAAGGCCGCCTATGTGCTACATGGGGTAAGTTCTCGATTTCTCCGCCCGAGTTTGGGTATTAAATTACGTCACACTCAGTCGGTATTTAAGAGTTCTTGACTCTGAGAGGCCCATGATATTATATTTACTGCTTAGTTTAAGTCTCTAGTCAAAGAATTGTTTTTAATTGGTCAATGTGTGACTGTTCGCAATTAAATTAGGTGGGCAATAATACTTATCTACTCAAAATTTACTAACCTGGAAAAAAATACATGGTTAGCTGTTATCCCCCGTCCAATTTATTTGGGCACATTAACGTATAGACCGACTGAAAAGTAATATTATTTTACTAGATTATGAAGAGAACATTGAAAAATAGCTTGTAAAATTTCTGTAGTTCAGGTATTTCTTTACAGAAGAAATACCGGATCTGTAAGCCCACAGCAATGAAAAGGAACACTAAAGCTCTCATTATTATTATTATTATTATTAATAATAATAATAATATTATTATTACTATCACAAATTGTTCCAACACAGTTATTATGGTCTTCGGCAAAACTTCGGTGAGCCTACACAAGATGCTTTGCTGGCATTCAATCAGTATTCAAGAATTTCCTAACTATGTGGCAGTTGTCTAGAATTGCTATCTTCTGTATTTTCTGGTAGATGTTGAATGGTACATTCAGTTATTGTGGAGTTCTTTTGAGCTATTTTTGTATTACTCCCTTGGCTAAGATTACAATTGGGATTTTTGACAAGACCATATATTTGCTGCATTTCCCGTAGGTCTTAGTTTTGATGTTGTGGGAGTCTGGTACTGCGTTGTCTATGAGCCATGTGTTCTTGTGCACTTTGTCTGAGACATTAATTATTATTAGGGCTCGGATCGATATGCTCGATAAAATCTCCAGATATGCTCGAAAACCATGTGTTTTATGCTCGATAGATATGCTCGAAAAAAACATTATATGCTCGAAAAAAACATTATATGCTCGATAGATATGATCGAAACCCCCATTATATGCGGTTAAACATGCAGAATATGTTCGAAAATCACCGTTAAACACTATAGAAAGGAAAGTGAAACGAAAACACCAATAACATAAGTTACCTTTATATGCGAGCTTTATTTTCTTTATTGTATGTATGATACACTGCGATATACTCGCATTCAAGTTTTTCAAGTATATATAAGAGAAGTGCTCTTATAAAAGTTACAGTTTAAAAGTTCATTTACAAAATGTTCAGAATTAGGCGAGTCAATGAAGTAGATCTGCATTGGTATGTACAACAAGAAATTATCTACGTTTTCAGTTTTGAATGATTTTCTTAAATCAGTCAATAAAAGTTTCAATGACGAGAACGACCTCACTAAAGGTTAAAAACCTGCGGTTCTATTATTCACACCAGATAGGCTTTTCAATAATTATTTCTGTTTTCGAACCTTAAGGATGGTCAGGGCCCGAATTCGGGGGAGAATTCGAAGAAAAACAAACTATTTAGACGAAAACCACAAGAATATGCATTTATATGCTTCTATTCTGAAAACCGCGGTTTTATGCATTTATATGCTCGATAAATTTCAATTCTGTTGGTCCCAGAGAGGTGAAAATACCACCGAAAGGCTTCTTTCAATGTGTACTATTCAGGAAAAAAAAATGCTAATATGCTCGAATCCGAGCCCTAATTATTATTATTATTATTATTATTATTATTATTATTATTATTAGTTAATGAAATATGTCTCCTTACTGAAAGGAATGTTGAAATGTTTGTAATTTACCTGTAATACTGCACTTCAAACAATATAACTGTTTGACAAAGAATACTGGATGCTATAATGTTATAATATCTGAATGATGTTGGCAGTCTGCAGTCGGAAATGCTGTGTTGACCTTGGCCAACCAGTTCACATGAGCGCTAGTGGAAGGAATGTTGTTCAACCAGCTTGCTGCAGCACTTCTCATTCATAAAGCGTGTACCTCAATTTGCTCATTAACGTGTACACGTCAAAGATTTAAATTATCAGCTCTGACATAATTAGCTTTATTGATTGCGTGTGAAGAAACAGCCGAGTACCGGTATAGTTCGTGTTCTTGCTACACTCACGGAAAAGATAATAGCGGCACTTTGTCTTTTTGTCTACAAGTTAGTTTTCCCGTTTTAAAGTACGGTATCAACTCGTAGATCACAGGACTTCAAATATCTTCAAAATTATACCCCTTAGCCGTGAATATTAATTTAATATACTCCAGAATAAAATTTCCCAAAATGACAGATTTAATAAATACGACTATCTGGTAAATTATTAAGGCAACTTTTAAGTTACTTTAATTTTTGTTGAAACCTTACTTTAACGGTCTAGCAGTCACAAAACTGGTTTAAAGAAGCTTTCAACGCTAATACTAGCAAAGAAAATATTTCTATTCGCATACAAGTTATCCAATATAAACACAAGGTTTTCAAATAAGAAATGTCACAGCCTCCTTAAACGAATGCTACACTGAGAACTGCTATCAATTCAACATACAACTGGAAGAATCGTGTAGGTTGTGACCAAAACCGAACACTTAAAACTTCGTCAACACTATTCTGTATTCTGGGACAACTTTGCCGTGACATTTCTAATTTGGAATGATGTTTTGAAAATTTGAGTTACGGTACTTGTAAGCAAATAGAAGTTTTTTGTTTGCTAACATTGGCATGGAATCTTTTTTAAAACACTTTAGGGACTTAAAACGTAAAACAACAAGTTTTATTATCAGATGACTACTCGAGTTGTTTGATTGCAATTTATTCAGTTGGACGGTGAATTCCTACAAACTGCTATCAGTCTTAGAAACCTACAAAATTATACAGTAATATGAAAAAATGAAAATCCACAGCCTGCTTCCAGTCTCCAACCGGGTCAGGAATGGAATGAATGAAGCCCCCATCTAGCGGCGAGGATATGAACTGTGCCGGCTGGCGAAGCCTGTCGCACTCCCCTGGGGCAATGATTAAATGAATGACAGATGAAATGAAATGATAGTGGAGAGTGTTGCTGGAATGAAATTTTGACAGGGAAAACCGGAGAAAAACCTGTCTGCCTCTGTTTTGTCCAGCACAGATCTCACATGGAGTGACCGGGATTTGAACCACGGACCCAGCGGTGAGAGGCTGGCGTGCTGCTGCCTAAGCCACGGAGGCTTCATACAGTAATATGTGAGCTGTAATATTGATAATTGGAATAAAACTTTGGGGTCGTCACGAAAATGCTGTATGTAGGTTTGTCAAGTTTATGTTTATTTCTCAATACTCACAATCCGAGTACCGATAAGCTCTACTTTGTTTTTGTCAAAGATTTGGTTAAATATAAAAAACATATAAAAATAATCGATGATTAAATAAAATACTCTGGTATGTGTCTAAAATAACATGGTAATTTATAGAAAACAGCTGCAAAGTAAACGATTACAGATAGGAATTAAGTAGCATATGTGACATTGAAACGAACTATCTAGTTTTCTTAGCGTAATAAAATGCCCTAACAAACGCAGTCCAACATCTGCAAGAAGTGTGGAGGAAAAAGTGTTTTGATATTAGTTTACATAAACATACATAAGTTATCCATCTATAGAATCTCTGTACTTAGAAACTAAAACCACAAATTTAGTTTTGTAGGCTATCTTGATCCATCTTTCAACAAGAATATTCCTTGAATATTCACTATTCCTATTCAAGATACATATTTAATTTTATTTCCTGAAGTTTCTGTAATAGAAATTTAAAGAATAACATTTGTACTAAATTCTGGAACAACATGAAATCATTTTTGGCAAATTATATTGTGATAACAAACCAGGTATATTCATTGGCATGATCAAATTAGTTAGTGAAAAATATTCAGTATTAACCGTAAGACAGAATTATTGAAAGTAAATGGGAACATGCCAGTTAGGCTTTGAAAATCGGTCAAAGAATCTATATATAAAGAATAACCCTAATATAGTTAATTACTAAGATTAAAATACAAAAATGAACAAAATATTTCCTTAAAATGTACAAACTAAATTATCGCGTAAAGGTGCTTGACATTTACTATATAATTGAGAACATGGCAGTTGCAATGTACAGTACGTAATAAATAAATAAATAAATAAATAAATAAATAAAGAAATAAATAAATAAATAAATAATTAGTAAATAAATAGATATCTGGAATAGGGCTGTGTTTCGAGCTAAAATCGATAACTTCAAGGGGTTCAAGGAAAGACCCAGTAGAACGACCAAGAACACCTGGTCAGAGGAAAGGAGTAGGAACCACAGCAAAAGGATGAAGATATTCTGGGTGAAGAAAAAGTTAACTAACCAGAAAATCAATTGTTTTCTGCGGTCCACAGTAGGCCAAATTCAAAGGAAGAAGAAGAATAAAAAAAAAAAAAAATAACACTCCGTTTAATGTAGTGGATGACTAATGTTACACTCGCACAACTAAGAAGAGTTTACGAGAATCAATGGTTATGTAGGTTATCTAAGTTGTACAGTAGAATTGACTAAGTAGTCCTTTTTATACATTCATGGTGATCCAGAATAATAGACACAAAAATACCCTTTTTGGAGTTTGTAATGTCTAGTTGTATCAGTGTGTGCCCTGTTACTTGTTTATAGCGGCTATACATCGAAGGCAAATTTAACATGGAGTGCAAACTACAGTTGATTTTTCTAGGGAAAAGTGTGTAGGAAAGGGGAGGAATTCTAACAATGGTTACCTCATGAGAGGTTACTTTTTCATCCATGTTGCAATCAGACTTTGAAACAGGCGTCCAGTTATTGCTGGCAAAGGGAATTACTTTTTACAACAATCCAATTTTTAATCCAACCCATTGTGTTGTTAATTTGAGAAGGTTTTATGGAGAAGATGTTGCGATTGAACACGTGACGGTTATTGACATGTACGCTGGAACATGTGCTCTGTCAATGTACAACATATCGCTGTCACTCGCGCATCCATTAGTGCGAGGGCACCCCTTGGGAGCCATAGCCGTCTTCCGCATCGACCCCAAGCCTGAGCAGCTCGGCGCAACCGCACTGCGAGCGACTCTCCTACCGTGATGGGAGGTTGCTCTTTTCAAAACACACAATGACTTCCCCTCAACGTGAGCATGTACTACCTTAACCTCCACATCCAACATCTCAAGACAAAGTGCTTATAAAATGAAAGTTTTGCTCGGCAATTTTATTGTTTCATTGGACTTTCTTGCAAGTGTTAGTAGATTTCGGCGGAAGAATTCGGAATGATCCCCCTTCCTCACATCATTAACATCTATGGAGAGTAATGAGTAGAGTTAGGATGTTTATGACCTAAGAATAGGACACATGTAAGGGAATATGCCGTAAAATCTAGCTAAATATGGCCTGAAAACGAAACATATGTATGTCTACCCCTTATTATTCCTGTTTTTCAACGGGTTTGGGGATGAGATGCGATGCGATGTGGCGGGTGAGTTTTTACAGCCAGATGCCCTTCCTGACGCCAACCTCATGAGAGAAGTTAATTGATTGATTTTATTTCCACGGTTACACTTAGAGGTTTAAGAGCTCATTTACAGTAGCGCTCTACATTAGGGTTTTTGCAAAAATTAAAGTCATATGATATGCAACCAGTTAAATTTGTTCAAAATCATAACATACGTAGCATACAACATTCATAATATAAGTAATAATAATCTAACAATGGTAATAACAAGAGGGCGGTAATAATAAATTAATAATAGAAGAAATAGGGCCTATATAGGCTAGGCCCTACTAAAGAGTGAATACAGACACAGTCTCAGCCTGAAAAACAAACAGCATATACAGTAGGCCTACATGAGAGATGGAATGAATGAAGATGAATGAAACTGAGCAAGGATATGGAAGAAAGCAGCCGTGGCTTTTCTGGAGACCATCCCAGAATTTGCCTTGAGTTGAAAATGTGATACCACGGATAACCATATCACGGACGGCCGAAGGTGGGGTTCGAACCCACGTATACCGAGTCTGAAGGTAGCTTTGCCCCATGGCCTAGCGCTGCGCGTTAGCGTGAGTAGTTACCGCTGTCGGTTGAAAATGTATTTAGGGATGAATAGCAAATATTGGAGGAGTGCTAACATAAAACGCGATAATACAGCAGACACATACACACTGATAGAGCTACAATACCTACCGGACTCATTAAGGTCGAACTGGGCGCGATATAATTCGGAGTTTCCTTGTTTAGCCTACTTATTGCTCTGAGCTAAATTTGTCTCCTGGAGAGGCATCTTACTCGATGAGACATCCGTACAGGAGCTTTTTCTCGGAATCAGGTCTTCTAAACCTGCTATCGGCCTGTTCCGGGAAAACATCTACTGCACCATTTGCACATTCTGTGTTTGAAATTCCACCCAGATAACATATTGCCTCTTGTCAAAAAGTAAACATAAATGCTTAAAATATAACCAAATATGACGTTATATCACTAGAATGAGCAAAATATGACAAATGAAAACATAAAATGGCAAAAAAGAAAGCATTTTAAGGCAAAATAATAGTGATAATAAAAATCGTATGTACACCTGTTAATACTAATATGTTTACATCTTTATAGTAGAAACATGTTTTCGGCTCATCAATGGGGTCGTCTTCGACTAAATTAAACTAACTTACTGTAATACTACAGTAGGTGTATGTGAAACAGAATTACAATATAAATCAGCATACATTTTGAAATGGACGTCCTTACAATTTTAAATTAATATAAATATTCAAGTATTCAAATCCAAAAAGAAAAAAATAGAAGTACTGTTTTGATGAATATATAAAAATGTACCTCAATTTCTTAGTATTCTTAAATGAACTCTGTCATGTCTTGTTAAAGACCGCTGGAATCGTTTATATCGAAGTTTTGTATCCGTATTTGATTTGAAGCAGTTGATTGTTATTTACTTTATATTATAGTTCTTGTTTTAATAGGTTAAATTTAGTTGGGTCTTGTCTTGGAATCTGTGTAGTTTGTCTTTTGTAAATGTTATTTTAAATTTGTATGGTAATTTTAAATTCGTCCTTTTGTTTAGTTTATCTTGATTAGTAATATCGCCCGTTGTAATGTAAATCGTGATTGTCTTCAATATGCAAGGAACGTGAACCAAAATAAAATTGGTTTAAACGAGGTCAGGGACTTTCCATTCTCACTTATTTTTCAAATTTCGGGTAAAATAAGCTCAGGTAAACACTTACGAACTTTAGTAATGAGGATAAGTCTTGATAGGTGGGCTGGTAGTATTCGAATTGAGTGGCGAAAAATCAATAACGCAAGATTTACTAATGACATCGCGCTATGCACTGAATCACAGGTTAAAATGAAGAAATTACTAGAGTTGGGAGTGATGGTGAGATGCTTTGTTTATCAATCAATATGCAAAAGATTAAGATCATGAACATAGACATGGCAGTTACACTACCAGATACTAATGCACTGACTGAATATGAGAAGTAGGACACTTCATTAACTAAGATATGTTATAGGGCTAGGGTCTATCTGCGATTAGCGCGGACCAAAAACTGGCACGGATATCTGAAATTTACCACGGCAACAAGTGTTCGTCATCTAGGCGTAGGCATTCTAGTAAAATAGATGTTGCCATAAGAACATCGCACGATACAGTAGTACAAACTCGTAGTATTAGTCTAAAAGTCCCTAATGTTATTGAACTCTTTCGGCGAAACCTACTAAATGAATATCAATTGGTATTTAAAAAATTAATTACTCATTAGTTAATAATAATTTATTTAATATACATATATCACTATCTCTATATACCGTATATACAGATGAAAGTTTGTCTTTTTCTTCTGAATTTCTACGTAAATTTGCGTTATTTATTCGTTTCAGACTGTTTTATGACGGATGCGCGCGAAAATAAATGTTTTGTCTGTATGTATGTCTGTCTGTTTGTCTGTCTGTGGACAGATTTGTTCCCTTATAACTCCAGAACGGCTGGGTGGATCAACGTAAAATTTGGTACAGATATCCTTCAGAAGCACGATACTAATCATTGATGTAACACTTCTCTGTGCCTCTCATAAAAGGGAGCCTACCCCCTTTAAACACTTGCTGAAATAGGCGTAGAAGGGCGAGACAAAGCTCATTTTTTAGCCCCTCAATGTGAGAAACGAAACTCGGGACCACCTTTTTAGGCCCTAAAACCAACAGGTTTTGAGATATTCCCAGAAAAATAATTTCATTTAATACAATAATGAAAGAATGCAAGCCGGTAACCATGGCAACAGAACGTCACAGGTCCATCTATTGCTGTAAGGCACAATACAATTCCATTTATTACATACTGAGATAGTTCGCAAACGGCTATAAGGTTATAACGGAAGCAAATTAAGCTGTAAAATTCATCAATACATATAATGTCAAGGGGTACTCCAGATTTTTTCACGCGATTTACACGTGCGGGTGTGGTACGGAAGGTCTATTACGTCCTATCCCTATATTATTATTATACTACGGCCTACAACGACGGGACAATGCTTATTTTCTGCCCCTTGGTGTCAGAAACAAAATTCGGGGACCCTAAAATGCCGTAGAGTGTCCCCGAAAACGACATTTTATGGCTCTAAAACCAACAGTTTCTGATATATTCCCAGAAAACTAATTTCATTTAATAAACCAATGAAGGAATGCACGCCAGTAGCCATGACAACAGCATCTCAAAATGTGACATCCAACTTTCCATCTATTTCTGCAAGAAGTAATGCCACTGAATTTATTAAATTTCTGTGAACGTTTGCAAATGGCTATAAGGTTATCACGGAACCAACTAAAACTGTAAAATTCATCAATGCGCTTAAGGGGGTCAGGGGTTACCACATATATATTTTCACACGACTTAAACGTGCGATATGTCGTACAGAAGGTCTATTATATCTCCAAACAGCAACATTATTTTCAAATATTCCTGAATTGAAATAGTATTTTTTTCTTGATTTTAGTAATTTGGGCCATTGGAGGCTAAAAACCTGAATTTTCATGCACCACAAGCCTTTAAAATTTATTAAAGGGGTGTTCCTCTGGATGGGGACTTGATACAACAGTGAGGGTCAGTTTTTATGTGACGTGTATTGCGTTTCGTCTACGAGGTTTTCAATTTTATTTTCACGTCAGGAAGTACACGTTAGGTAAATTTAGTTTCAGAGCATATTTTAACTAATCATTTTTCTTTGTCGACAAACAGGTTCCAAGCCCCTAACCATTGCAACGGTACCTCAATTGATTACGTCTGGCTATTAATACCGAAGACCGTTCGAAGAATGGATACTTCTGCTAGTTAATAATATGTACCAGTTTATATTCTACTACTAATAATTAGAATTAATTTCTTCCGTGTTTTTATTTAAATACTCAAGTGAAATATTAACAACAAAGCTTTGCTAGCAATTACATTAGGTCTTTATAACAACACCGCTGAAGAAGGTCATAATATGGCCGAAATTGGTACATTTTATTTATTAATGTATAGTAATTTATTATTATTGACTAAGGTGTAATAACATATTTGAATACTAATTGGTATTCACTTAGATTAAATCATTAGCAAGGAAAGCTGTTGGATATGATTAAGTTCATATCACTAGGCCTACCTACAAACACTTGCTAGAAATTCCCTTGAAACAACTTCAGTTGCCGAGCTCAAATATCGTTTCTTCTACTAATTTTAAAAAGCAGTGCTACCATCATAATATTTTTAGTGTCAACGCTAAAAAGTTATTAATTCAATATTCTTCGAAAGTGTTATTTTATGTTGTTTTTTATTCATTTGAGGGGCTTGGGATATCTTGGTCTTAGAAAAGAACACGACAACGGGAATAGTACAGAGGAAAATAAACTTAGATGAGGTGCTATGTGTCTACAACACGGAGTTAACAAACGAAGAATCCATACTCCAATCAATCAATAATTTACACAACTCCATTAAATTTACCGAAGAGACAGAAATCTTGACATAACTATCGAACGTTAACATAAACGAACTCTCATATTTCATACTTCACAAACCTACACAAACATCACACGCAATTGACAATCACTCAAGCACAAGCTAGCGAGCTTCATTTCAATGGTACACAGGGCATTTAATATACCAATGCCAAAAGAAAATTACAATATAGCAATCAGAATAATCAAGCAAATAATGAGAGAAAATAATTTCTTACCCAACAAAATAGACCAAATTGTAGCCAGACCTAGAAATAAAACAATTCAAAAGCCGAGCAATTATGAAAACAATTTCGCGTGGTTCAATTTCGTGAACGCGAATACATACAAAATCAGCAATTTCGCATCGTAAAACACAACCGGCAAGTACCTGCACAACATTAATTTAAATAAACAAGGCCCGCACTCTAAATCAGGGGTATACTTACAACGTGCCAAAACACAGGCTGTCAAAACATTACCTAGATAAAACCGGCATACGAATGGACACACGATGTACAGGGAACACAGAAATGCGATAAAATACAGAACATATGTACGATGCGGGACACAAACTCGCCAACATACAGTAGAAACAGACTATAAACTCATACATCATGAAACAAAAGGGAGAACCGTCGACTTAAGGAAGCAATTGAGATAAACAACCCAAACAACGTAAGCAAACACGCATTCATGCATAATTCACCCTTCATTACGCTGCTAGGAAATATCCCCCGTAGGAAACGGGAAACAACATAACGGTTTAGCCAGGCTAAATAAGGGGGTCAAAATTAAGGGAAATATATTATTGGAATAGGATGTACTATGTACCATATCTTCAATAACACCAAGGCTGAC
The DNA here is from genome assembly GCA_946902985.2 of Meconema thalassinum. Taxonomy (NCBI): domain Eukaryota; kingdom Metazoa; phylum Arthropoda; class Insecta; order Orthoptera; family Tettigoniidae; genus Meconema; species Meconema thalassinum. Next base: position 674,021,005 of record OX336388.2, read on the forward strand.
TTTATGGCGGTATTAAAGAGTTCAAGACGTTTCCAATAGACTGGTTGGTTGTTCAGTTTAGGGGCTGCGACAACGCGCTCACGCCCGTGTACTTTGGGTGTGTGTAGAATCTGTCTGATAACCGGTGTTAATTGTGATGACTGTATTGGTGTGTGTATCTGTTTTAATTCAAGTAAGGACTGCATACGATCAATTTTCAAGTAGTTCCTACATTTACCGCCAAACGCCACCGTCAACGACCAACTAGTTCAGAAATTAGTTACCAGATGCCACCGCAGTCGGCTCTTGACGACGAATGTAGGAACCTAAGAACGTTAGTCAAATGTTTAACCTATATTAATTTAGCTTCACACAGGTGTAATTAGTGCAAGGTTCTTTAACATGCCATAAATGTATGACATGGGACCGACGGCTTTACTTCCCCTCCGAAGGAAGACATACTGAGGGATTTTGTAACGTTCTTAAAAATCCGACGACTTCGACCGGGCTTGAACCCGCGATCTTGGGCATAGAAGCTCAGCATGCTACCAACTACGCCACCGAACCGGCTTTTCCAATAGACTGGTTGAACTTAAAGGGGGCTGTTTAGCTTATGCGTGGCGGGAATAGAGATTGGTCCTCAATATTTTAAGATGTCCAGAACACAAACACTATGTCACGACGCTTTTAGGCCTGGTTAGCACAGACATATGTTACAAGTGAGATGAATATTTGACAGAAAGGAATGCGAAACCAGACAATGAACGGGAGGGAGATAACGAGGGGCTATCTCAAACAAGAACAAGAAAAATCCTTTAAGTTCAGTACGGATAGCGAATAGTGACATAAGCAGTACGAGAACGGAAACTGCATCGTCCAAATAACCAGCTAAGTTCTTTAATCCATTGCCAAGTCACAAACACCAATCAGGCCATTTGCTAACCATTACATTGTTTGTTGCTGGCAGAGAATGAAAGGATACTGAATGGAATTATAGCAGATCTGAATGCAACCTGTGAGCAATATGGAATGCGCATTAATATGAGCAAGACAAAGAGTACGGTGATAAGCGCAAGAGGGAACAAAGTAATAAACATCAGGATGGGCCAGGACGATATTGGACAAGTGTCAGTTTTTAAATATCTAGGAAGCATACTAACGGATGATATGAGAACTCGCATTGCCGTTGCTAAGAAGCCTTCAACAGAAAGAAAATGCTATTGTGTGGACGCTTGGACTTGAGGTTAAGGAAGAGGCTGGCAAAATGCTATGTTTGGAGTGTGGCACTGTACGGAGCCGAGACCTGGACGCTAAGGAAGGATGATGAAGGAAGACTAGAAGCGTTTGAAATGTGGTTATGGACGAGGATGGGGAGGATATCCTGGCTGGGAAGGGTCCGGAATGAGGAGGTATTGGAGCGAGTTGGAGAAAATAGGAGGCTGTTACATACCATCCATACAAGGAAGAGGAACTGGTTTGGGCACTGGCTGTGAAGACAGTGTTTGCTGAGGGGAGCTCTCGAAGGATCAGTAAACGGAAAGAGAGGAAGAGGACGGAGAAGGTACCAGCTGGTGGACAGTGTCAAAATAGCAGGAAATTAACACCAAACAAAGAGAACGGCTAAAGACAGGAATGCATGGAGAACTGCTGTGTGAAGACCTGTTTAAGGGCAGAGCACGTTATTATATACAGATTATAACACTAAACAAGTAAACTTGAAGGTCAATAGCCACTAACAATATCATGACAAAAATCACACAAAACTAACAAATCCTGACAAGTTGCACAAGTATACAATTAACTTACGTAAGTAAAATGTTGTATATATTGTAAAATATCTTCACCACATATTCATAGACATACAGTAGATTTAATAGGTTGAATGTGAGGGATCTGTGATGCTGTTCGCTTGACGATCGAAACTAATATTCCAAGTGAATTTTATAATCTCATGTAATTTTGTTCAGGTTAAGGGAATAACGCCCATTACAAATTTGTACGCTCGTGTCGACTGACTGAATATCATATTAATTTCGTTTGCTAAGACAACGCTGAAGAATGGCTTCCAATACGAGAATGTTAAAATAGCATGTCGCCTATAAAATTTTAAGCATCTTTCTTGTTTTTGTATTTGTTTTAAGCTTTTAATTTATCTTCGTCCATCAACAACAATTTTTTCAAAAAAGAAGCATCTTTTATTGTGGATAAGGATGGACTGTTTAAAGGAACAATTTATCGAAATTGTAATAGTTATAATTACTCAATATGAAAAATTTGCAGATAATAATGCGTAATCAATTCAACAGTGCGTGATGGGAATATAATGCGGGCAAAAGCGTTCTGAAACAAAGGGTTGACTAGTTTCCAGTGTGTATTAATCTGCACAATTATTTTCTAATTCATTTTTAGAATCTTAAAAGAATACCTTGCAGTTAGGGGAGATTTTAAAAAAGAAAAAATAGAAGGGGCCCAGGAATTGAAGTCCCAGCCCTGGGAAGAGACAAAGTGTTGGTGTTGCTTTTTGTACTTCCTGTAGGGTAGTATCAGAGAGCACCCTGCGTGCTGGATATTGGCTTAGCATGTCAGTCCTCGCTGTCTAACCTGCCAATTTAAACGTGCAAGGATCGACAGGTGTGTCAAGGATGTTCGTGATGTTACTCATAACGCATCCGAGTCTCGAGGCGCTCTTCCGTCAACACACTAACTAGCGTTATACTTTTCTTTTTCTGTTCTCCCTTTCGACCTCGATTCCTTGCAGGTAGATAACACGAAATTGAATACAGTTCCTGTAACTAACCTGCAGTTACTGGTTTGTTCCTTTATCCAACAGTATGATTAGTTTAAAGTTTCATAACTCACAATGTCACAAAGTGTAAGAAAAAATCTACGAAGAAGTGTAACTTACTGTAAATATACATAAGGTAAGTTAGGATTCAGCAAGCGATATAAAATAAAATAAGATAATAAAGTAATGCAATATGGTAATGTAAATCAGTAAAGAAGAGTTAAAAAATTAAATAAAATATAATAAAATTGGAGAAAAATTCAAAGTAGGAGTAAATAATCAAGAAGAAATAATTTCAGCTCTGATATTTTCTGGTGACATCGTCATCTTAGCCGACACACCAGAGGATATGAATGAGTTTTTAAATGGTATTGATTCTGTCTTGAGGAAAGAATTCATGATGAAAATTAAAAGATGTAAAAGAAAAATATTGGAATGCAGTCGAAAAGAATCAGAAACCCCTATGGATGTCGAATTGGCAGGTGAAACGCTAAAGGAAGTAGGTGACTTATGTTACTTAGGAAGCAAAATAACCAGTGATGGACGAAGCAAAGAGGATATAAAAAAGTAGGTTAGCAGAGACAAGGAAAGCATTTCTTCAGGAAAGGAATCTGTTGACATCGAATATAGATTCAGTTATTAGGAAGTCATTTTTGAAAGCTTTGTCTGGAGCTTGGCACGTTATGGAAGTGAAACTTGGATTGTTGGAGCAGCGGAAAAGGGAAGCGTTTGAAATGTGGTGTAACAGAAGAATGTTGAAGATCAGGTGAGTAGATAGGGTTACAAATGAAGAGGTATTAAGACGAGTGGGAAAGGAGAGATGTTTCTGGCAACGTCTAATGAAGAGAAGAGATAGGTCGGTAGGACTCATACTAAGACACCCAGGAATAGCAAACTTAGTTATAGAAAGAAGGGTCGAGGATAAGAACTGTAGGGGTAGACCAAGGTTAGAATATGTTAAACAGATTGCCTCGGATGTAGGGTGTGGTAGCTATGTTGAGCATGAGTTCTCAAACTTTTCCTATCGCTCCCCCCCCCCCTCCGCACTTCCCCCTGCCCCTTATTCTTAATTCCGAAGGAGGGCAAGCACTATCACTTTCACGGTGTCACCTTTATAACAATGCTAATAAGCCACTTATCAATGGGTAATGGCGTTACTTGTATCAGTTTGTTGTAAATTGGGTTAACCTCTTCCACTGAACACGCAGTAGACATCACCTGTTCACTCTCTGTCTTGGAACTGACTGCAACGGCCTGGCTGAATTCGAGTCGACAATGGCAGAAATAGAAGAATCTATTCTTGTAAGGAAGTGGCGGTCACATTGTCAAGCGGCTTATTGTCATTACGTCATTACTGTTTGATAAGGATATATCGCTGTGGGTGGCGGGAGAAAGGGTGCTGTGTGGAAGATCAGGTGAGTAGATAGGGTTACAAATGAAGAGGTATTAAGACGAGTGGGAAAGGAGAGATGTTTCTGGCAACGTCTAATGAAGAGAAGAGATTCTCAAAATTCCTGCTGGCAGGATCTACTGGTCAGTTCTTATGAAATAAGACAGCAAAAGTACGAGTTTATTAGTCTTGAATGGTCGAGGGAGCTTCATGTCTAAGATAGGTTCATGGATATGAGGATAGCGATATTTGTTACAGAATATGAATAATATAGTGTTACGCGCCACACCCTAGTGGCACTTCCGTTAACTGGATTACGGTGGGTAGAAGCACAACACAAATTGTTCCTTTAAAGAAACGTATTAGCTTTATTGCGGGCCAGAAAGATACACCACACAAATAGCAAATACAAGCAATTAGTATCTCACTCTAGTTTCCTCTTGTAGGGAACACTTTCCTTTCACTTGTTAATAAGCCACAGAAGTTAATCCCTCCTAATGGGACCGGTGGCCTCGGTAGAACTACCTGCAACTCTTCCTTGAATACACAAGCTACAGTTATTTACGATAGCCAGTCACTCACCACTACACTCTCCTTCGCTGTCAAGAGAATCAACTTCACTAGGGGTTCGCAAGTCACGTCACCAACAACTGTCGCTCAGGTAAAAGCACGCACTGGCTCAAAAAAAAAAAAAAAAACACTGCCACCTCGCTGGCCAGGTCGCTCTTATATAGCTGGCTGGTGACTTAATGAATGCTTCTAGACCCGTCCAGGATTCACGGCTTCTTGAGATTTCCCTCACTGGCTGGGTCACGAATATTCTGGACCATCCCTTTGTCCGCGCAGCCCGTTGCGTAAGGCGCACGTAATACACTGAGGCAGAGCACAGCCCGAGGCAGCTGTGACTCATGCGGCGAGGCGAGGAAACAAACTCACAGCCGTAACAATAGGCCTAAATATTTCAATCAGAGAGGGCGCCCCCCTTTATCACTCTCTGTCCCCCCCCCCTCCCCGAGGGAGTGTGCCCCCCACTTTGAGGAGCTCTGATGTAGAGATGAAACGATTAGCTCAGGACAGAGAAGCAACTAATATTACAACGGATAATTGTTTTCACCAGTCTACCTTACCATAATGATCTGTTGAAATAAAATATCACAGAAGTGGGAACAATACGGAAAAATAAAACAGAGATATCGCCAGAAATGAAGCCATTTATTCGTCAACATTTGAATTCAACGGAGATTTAACAATGGTAAGATACATCCCAAAATAGAAAAGAAGTGTTATTTCACTTTGCTCAATGCACCACGATTAAAATATCGATGAGGGGCAGATGACCTCACTGTTCCGCCCCTTAAAACTACAATAACTCAGTATCGATGATGTCCATATGAATAATAATAAACCTGATGTTGACACACTTGACCAGAAATCACGCATTTACGCTACTCGCAGCGTTAGGCCATGGGGCCAAGCTATCTGTGGACTCTGTAGACATGGGTTCGAGTCCGACAATTGACCGTCCTTGAAATGGTTTTCCATGGTTTCCCATTTTCAATTCCGAGTAAATACCAGGACGGTGCCTTTTAATAGGCCACGATCGATTCCTTCCAATTATTTCCTTGCCCAGATTCATTCGCCTTCATTTATTTAAGTTCATCTCTTTTTTCCTCTCAAGAATGGTATCTGGCTGTTAAAGCAACCCTACGAAGAAATTCATCGCATCTCACCCCAACCTAGTTGAAAAAAAAATCGGAATAATAAGTGTAGACATGCTGAAAAATCTCGTTCTTGGACTAACACCCATACCCTGGCTCGTGAATGATTCGATTTTTGTCTTTGTTTTGTTTGCCATGGCAACGCTTGTGTTCATTACGATTTCAAATCCATGACAGGAATTTCCTGCCCTATTTCTGAAGATGGATTTGTTTTGGTTCGGGAGCGAGGCTCGAGGCTCGAGTGGCGGTAGAGTATCGAGCCGTACACCTGTCCGGGCTGCACTAAGCGCTTCCATTTACCTTGAGGCTTGTTGCGGCGCTCGCCGTCGTGTGTACATATGTCGCCCGCCTCAAGAACACGAGAAGCACATTAGGCGCACCGCACTGCAGAAGTGCTCACTGGAGACGTTCTTCCTGCTCCTATCTGCTATCTTACAACACACCGTGCTGCAGATCATTACAACACAAGAACAAATCACCATTTAACCCTCTCACTATTATTATTATTATTATTATTATTATTATTATTATTATTATTATTATTATTATTATTATTATTATTATTATTATTATGGAGTAGTGGTTGCCATTATTGGCCAGATTCGATTCTCGGTTCAGCAAAAATATTTTAATTCTGGTCTGAGGGCATGGACGGGTAGACTACATTGAGTCTTGTGAAAACTGAGAAGAGGATCGTTCGATTCCCTTCTCATCCATTTTGGAAGTGGTCTTCCACTTCTACTCTAGGCAAATGCCGGGATGGTTCTTAACTTAAGCCATGGCTGCCTCCTTCCCAATCCTCATCTGAATTACAAATACACACTCTAATACAACCTTCAGAATAACACAGGTTATCAGACGAATTGCAATCACACACAGAAGAACACGGGGCTAATTTACCACGATGTTGCAAAGCCCCTAAATATACCATCATTAACAACAACAACAACAACAACAACAAAGATATTATTACTCTGGAGAACAAACACTTTATTTGGGTGGTGACTGTAATTTCAAATATGATTCTAGGTATAGGCTAATCTGTGCTGCTGATTCCAAAATTGCTGTCCATTTTGTTCTAGCAGCTCTAGTTTTTTAGGTAGGCTATTATGAATAGCATAATTAATTAATGCAGAAATTAGCCCCATGGAATAATGGAACAGTGGGCGATGGGTACGCCTATGATGGCGGATTATTGTTAGAGCATGTCCAGAAATATCACATCACAGATCAAAGAAACGTGGATTTAGCGATGTGTTAAATTGAAGGTATCATACGGGTGTTGAACGCTTTCTGCTAGGCATCTGTTGTTTGAGACTTCAATCTTCTGACCGGTTTGATGCAGATCTCCAAGCCTCTCTGTCCTGAGCTAATCGTTTCATCTCTACATAGCTACCACACCCTACATCCAAACCAATCTGTTTAACATATTTTAACCTTGACCTATCCCTACAATTCTTGCTCTCAACACTTCCTTCCTTAACTAAGTTTGCTATTCCTGGGTGGTTTAGATTGTGTTCTACCAACCTATCTCTTCTCATCATTAGCAGTCGCTAGAAATATCTCTTCTAACCCATTCGTCTTAATACATCTTCATTTGTTACCCATCTGATTTTCATAATTTTCCAGTAACACCACATTTCAAATGTTTCTATTCTCCTCTCGAGTGCGTCAGGCCTCGGCAGCCGGCACAGTTCAAATCCTCGCCGCTAGCTGGGGGCTTCATTCATTCCATTCCTGACCCGGTCGGAGACTGGAAACAGGCTGTGGATTTTCTATTCTCCTCTCCAAAATCTAGACAAAGGCTTTCAAAAATTACTTTCAAATACTAAAATCTAAATTTGCTGGCAACAGATATCTCTGTAGAAATGCTTTCCTTGTGTGAGCCAACTTACTTGGTATATCCCCTTTGCTTCGTCCATCACTGGTTATTTTGCTTCCCAAATAACAGAAGTCCCCTTCTTCCTTAAGCTTTTCACTTGCCAATTATACGTCAATAGGGGTTTCGGAATTCTTTCGGCTGCATTAAATTATTTTTGTTTTACATATATTTATTTCCATCGTGAATTATTTCCTCAAGACGGAGTCCATACCATTTAAAAACTCATTCAAATACTCTGGTGAATAGGCTAAGATGACAAAGTCATCTGCAAATCTCAGAGTTGTAATTATTTCTACTTGAATCTTTACTTCTACTGTAAATTTTACTCTAATTTCCTTCATGGCTTGCCGATGTGAGTTAGAGATTGGAAAGTATGGGTGATAAGTTACAGCCTTGCCTTTCACCTTTCTGAATACCTGCTTCTCTCTCATGTCCATTGACTCGAATAACTGCCGTCTGGGATATTGTAGATATTATATATATGAATTGCAGCCAATGGCCATAGCAGGATATTTTAATTGAACGTCCGTGGGCTCCCAACAAGTTCAGTTTCAAGTTGTTCCAACTTGGCTACTCACACTAACACCTAGTGGTGAACGTCTGTGGGCTCCCAACAAGTTCAGTTTCAAGTTGTTCCAACTTGGCTACTCACACTAACACCTAGCGGTGAACGTTGGAACCTGATAGAGCGTTCATTGATAGAGCCAAATGTAACTTACAAATTTTTAACCTTGATCTACCCCTACAGTTCTTGTCCTCGACCCTTCCTTCCATAACAAAGCTTGCTATTCCTGGGTGTCCTAGTATGAGTCCTACCAACCTATCTCTTCTCTTTATTAGCAGTCGCCAGAAACACCTCTTTTCTCCCACTCGTTTTAATATCTTTTCATCTGTAACCCTATCAATCCATCTGCTCTTCATCATTCTCCTGTAACACCACATGTCATACATGCTATAAATCTATGACGTGGGCCCGCCGGCTTTACTTTCCCTCCAAAGGAAGGCAAACTGAAGGATTTTAACGCTCTTAAAAATCTGACGATTTCGGCCGGGTTTAAACCCGCGATCTTGGGCATAGCAGTTCAGCATGCAACTAACTACGCCACCGAAGCCTCTTATAGATTGTACGTAGATATTGTAATGTAGATAAAATCTAATTTCAAATTAAGAAACTTTGACCCCAAAATACTTGTTATCCTAATGAAGCACTGGCGTTCCTCTATCTTGTAGGCTTAATTTAATAATCTACTATGCTATATCGTGAAAATGACAGCTGATATGGAAAAACTAATAGGCCTACCATTTTCAGAATCTATGGCCCAAGAACACTTCAAAAAGTGGTTACCATCTTATACACCAAATATCGTGTTCCCACTGTTGTCATTGTATTTCTCTCTCTTATTGTTTTCGCTTCTAAAGGATCGGGGGTGGGGGAAGATGAGCTTTCTTTGTTCAATTCATACAGTCGTACGCCCTTTCTGACGCCTACATAATCAGTGGAGTTAATTAGAAAAGAAATTAATGAAGAAGTATGTTACAGGGTAACGAGTTGTATGGAAGGTGCCTTCCTCTATTAGAAGGCACTTTTCCAAAATTTGCCTGAAGTTGAAATTGGGAAACCACGGAATACCACTTTCAGGATGGATGAGGTGAGAATATTCTCAGTTTTGCTTCATGAGGCAGAGTGTACCCCGTTCCAGTCCTCAGACCGGAATTAAATTTTCTTGGCAGAGCCAGGAATCGACTTGGTCCTCCGGGGTGACAACCAAGAATGCTAGCCGCTACACCACGAGGTGGTCAGCCATATAATGTGCAATGCAAAATGGTATTCTTAAGAAATTATTCAATGAAGTAAAAATGAAGATGGAATTGGCAGACTTGAATGACTAAAAACATACAACCTCAGGTGAAATATTTAAAGCTGGCTGCGTGTCTCAGCGGTAACGTTCTCGCCTACTGTGCTCAAGGTTGCAGGATCGAATCCTGGTGCAGTCAGCTGGCATTTGAGGGTGCGCAAATGCGAGAGAGCCGTGTCAGTAGATTTACTTGCACGTTAAACATCCCCCTTAGGGACAAAATTCCGGCATCCCGGCATCTCTAAAAGCCGCAGTAGTTAAATGGACGTAAAACCAATAACACTATTATTGCTTGGTTGGTTCCTCAGTTTTGGGACTGCGACAACGCGGTCATTTAGCCCCGTGTACTGAGGGTGTACTGTGTGTAGAATCTGTCTAATAACCGGTGTTGATTGTGATGGATGTATTAGTGTGTGCTATCTGTAATTCAGGTAAGGACTGTAGACGATCAATTTCAAGTAGTTCCTACTTTTACTACCAAATACTACCGTCAACGACACCTAGCTGCGAACTTGGCTACTAGATGCCATCGCAACCAGGACCTTGTGGCAAACGTTGGAACTTAATAGAGTATTTATCAAATCTAACCTACACATTTAGATTCACACAATTGCAGTTGGTGGAAGGTTCTTTTACATGTCATAAATCTATGACATGAGCCCGCCGGCTTTACTTCCCCTGTGAAGGAAAGCATAGTGAGGGATTTCTAACGCTCTTAAAGAGTCCGATGACTTCGACCGGATTTGAACTCGCAATCTTGGGCATTGAAGCTCAGCATGCTACCAACTACGCCACCGAAGCCGCCAAACATTATTATTATTATTTTGAACTATTTAAAATAAAGTACAAACAACAATCAAAGTCTGATGCTGAAGAAGAAGGGAACCAGTGCAACTTGGTGTTTGAAGTCTAGGAGCACTTGGCATGGCCGACTTCAAAGGAACCTACAGCAATCATTATGACGGTCAGCGAACGAATCAGATTGAGTACTTGAGCTTTGTTTCTCACCTCAAGTTTTCTCATTAAAACAAAACAAACCAACATGAGTATGTCGTTAAGTCGTCTCGCTAGTGTACTTAACACTTGGCATGGCCATCAGTGATCGTTATCATTCCTGGCCTTCAACTCTGTGCATTACCTCCACTACACAGCCAGCAATGTCCCATTCTGGAGGTCTCGCACACACGTTCCATTCTAACCAGCCACATAATTCAATGAAGAAATACAATTGATAAGTTTGATTTTATCTACAGGACTTCTAGAAGTACTACTTCTGTCCTTATGGAGAGAGAGAGAGATGCTGTGCCCGAGGATGCGACGGTCAGTTGGTATTTGAGAGTGATTACATGCGAGAGATAGGCTAAATCCCAGTAGATTCACTGGCCCGATGAGGATCTGGCACCCTGGCGTCTCCAAAATATAATAGTTATAAGGGACGTAAAATCCATATCACTTTTATTATAATCTTATTATAGGACTGTTATCAAAATTATTAGTGCCAAACTTTGTCCTCATACAATTTTTAACTGGTCATGGAAAATTCGAGTCTTATTTTGAACGTTTTAAAATAGCAACAGACGACTATTCATGGTTTTGTGGATTGCCTCAATCGGTGTGTCACCTTATATTTGAGTGTTCTGTTTTTGAAAAGGTAATGTACTATTTACAATGCCACCTTAATAGGTGTAACCTGGAACTTTCAAAACCGATGTACCATATTTTCAAGAGGACAATTAGGACAATTTCTCACTTTCATCAACATTTTTTTTTGTAAACGATGTTAGTAATATTTGTATTTGCTTTGTTTTTAATCTACAACCCTAATGCACCTCTGGTAAAATAGGGTTCCTGTATTGTTTTTTTTGGATATTCAATAATATTAACATATTATAGACTACGATAAAGCTAAGGTGTAGGCTATGTTTCACAAAACTCAAGCTCCTAAACCAGAGGGAGTTAGAAGGTGAGGTTTGTACCAACATCTTCCAAATCGTCTCAATAATACAGGAAAAATCTTGCATTTCTTGAAAAGTCAGCGGAAATATATTTATTTGTTTATAAAGTGCTTTTAAACAAATAAATAAGACGATAGCCCCTGGCAGAACTGTGTCGCGTACAGTCGCATAGCACTAGAGCCGGGTGGGTAGTCTGTACATACGGAGCGCAACCAGCAGCAGTGATGAATGCTCTCTGATTACATAAATATCGACAATGTGTTTAAAAAGTGCGTTTAAACAAACATATTTATAGAAGCCCGCATAACAGTAAAGCATTTTATACACATGCGGGAGTTCTCGCACGGGTCCGCTAGTTATCATTATTACACTGGCCAAAAGGAGTTTCGCATATTGCAAGATGTTGCATTGACATTCCTGTATGACGACATAGGCTCATGTGTTAACTGTACTGTAAGATAACGTTTTTACTTTTTGTACTGTACACTATTTGTATTATATTTGGCCAGAAATAAAAAATCCTGCAATATGAAAAACTTTTTTGACCAGTGTATTATTGCTATCAGTATAATTAAATAATAACAATAAACTCGGGCACTACAGCCCATGAAGGGCCTAGGCCGACCAAGCGACCGCTACCCAGCCGTTTGGCCTGCAGATATAGGGGTGACGCGTGGTCAGTGCATCAGGTCCCATCGGCCGTTAATGTTGGTTTTCGTGATCGGGGTGCTGCCTCACTGTATGGCAGCTACTCAATTGTCCTCACGAGGCTGAGTGCACCCCGTTCCAACCCTCACATCAGTTTCTAAAATCCCTGACGGTGCCAGGAATCGAACCCGGGGCTTCCGGGTGAGGAGCATGCACGCTGCCCCAACACCACGCGTCCGGTATCATTATAATTATATTAATCAATTATGCAATGTATACAGGGATTTCAGGGTTTTCTTATAGTACAAAATGTAATTGTTCTATTGTTTTGTGATGTACTGTATGTTCTCTGAAGGCGGCTTCGGTGGCGTAGTTGGTAGCGTGCTGAGCTTCTATGCCCAAGATCGCGAGTTCAAACCAGGCCAAAGCCGTCGGATTTTTTAAGAACGTTAAAATCCCTCAGTATGTCTTCCTTCGGAGAGGAAGTAAAGTCGGCGGTCTCATGTCATAGATTTATGGCATGTTAAAGAACCTTCCTCTAATTACATTTGACTAACGTTCTTAGGTTCCTACGTTCGTCGTCAAGAGCCGACTGCGGTGTCATCTGGTAACTAATTTCTAAACTAGTTGGTCGTTGACGGTGGCGTTTGGCGGCAAAAGTAGGAACTACTTGAAAATTGAACGTCTGCTGTCCTTACTTGAATTAAAACAGATACACACACTAATACAGTCATCACAATTAACACCGGTTGTCAGGCAGATTCTACACACACCCAAAATACACGGGGCTACATGACCGCGTTGTAGCAGCCCCTAAACTGAGGAAACAACCAACCATATGTTCTCTGACACGATTAAATAAATCATTATAACTTCAACTCTGAGATTTGCTGATAACATTGTCATCTTAGACGATTCACTACAGGATTTGAATGAGTTTTTAAATGGTATGGACTCCGTTCTGAGGAAACCATTTATGATGAATATCAATAAATGTAAAACAAAAATAATGGAATGAAGTCGAAAGAAACTAGAAACCCCTATGACGACAAATTGGCAGGTGAAAAGCTAAAGGAAGTAGGAGACTTCTGCTACTTAGGAACATTGCTTAAACTCATGTTGCATATTAGATTATGATGATGCATTTAATGAATGTGTATACAGATGCAAAAATAAAGGCATCAGTAACACACACACCTAAAGCCGGATTTGAGCGAGCAGACGCATTGCACAGTTCTAAAGTCTTGACAATGGCTAACATGAACTGGGTAGACCAACTACTGTAGTATACGTACGGCTTCGTTCGCATTGTAGACTCGCTTGGACATGCTAAATGGAGGCGAATGCTTGGCTAAGCTTGCCTGAGTATTAGTATGATCACTCTAGGTGCGACATTGTGACAGATAAGGAAGGCAGTACAGAGCTGTGCAACTATCTAGCTGAAGGTTCTGCAAGTCATGTCCATAACTTCCTAACACATGCAGATCTACTGTACGTTGGTACAACAGGGCTACTAGAAAGGCTATCAAGATACTTTCAAGCAGTACTTCTTCAGTGCATGCTACAGAGTGGTTTTAAAGTATAGACTAACCTATTCAATGTGTAGAAGTTTGCAAATATTTATATTGTATTATTCTATATCGTTTTTATGTAGTGTTATTTTTTTTCGTGTTGTTTTAAGAATGGCTGCGAAGAGCATTTCAACACCCATCCGGGAAAAATACTAAGAACACAACAGGTTATACACTCTAAGGATCAGTAGTCTCAAGCTACAGTAGATAAACACACTTGGCAGTAAAACACATTTATTTGATTCCTGGTGGGAGATAAACGTGCGCGTGCAAATGACTAACAATGTTAACATCGCTGACAGGCCGTTGCTTGTTCCATACACTTTCTACGAATTTTGTTTCTACAGGCAAGCTTGCCCAAGCGTGCACCTCCATTTTGGTTGCCCAAGTGTGCCTACAATATGAACGAAGCCTAAGGAAAGAGACGGAAACAAGCGGTCTACTTGCTAGCCACACAAACAACGCAGATGTGTCCACGAAGAGTGGAAACAATTAACGGGTGGGATTTTGCTCACTTCTAGTAACACACGTAGTGGAGTGATTGTTATCAGCCGGGTGCATCACTATTTGAACGTGTGCAATTTTTCCCTCTCTAGAAATTGCTTAAGTGAGTTAGGTGCAATTAAGAAACTTGTTTAGAAAATTTCAGAATCATCGGAAATTTTACGTTCACGAAGTTTTCCAGGGATGGCTACAGAGTTGTGCAAATTATTAGAATCACATAAAGAATTTACATTTGTCAGAACTTTTAAATTCAAAAACCAATCGGGACCTTGATCTTATTCTCTGGTTAAATAGCTTAGTTCATAGCTACTCGATGAGTGGACTGTATTATGCGTATTGAATAAATAGCAATTCATAATTACGTAATGACTAGACTGTAACTGGCATAATTTAACTTTGTTTGTGATATGAATAGAAATAACACTACTTTATTTCAAACATCTTCTTATATTTCTGCAGAGCCTTAATGCCTCCGGGTTTGTAATGTTCTGTGCTTGTTATAAGACTCCTCATCCTACAATGTCTTGCAATAAGAGCCAAGTCTACTACAATTAATAATATCATCTCTGGAATACAGAGAAGCAACTAAAAAGTCATGGCTTCCTTCTTCACTGCCTCCTAGAGATTCAAGTCAGACACAAGAAGTGTGCTGCTATCTAGCTAAGGAGTGGAGAAAGAGCAGTGTTGTAGCCACCCCTGCAACTCAGAGAGATCGAAAAATCTATGGCACAGTGACGTAAGATAAACATAACATTCTGAAGGGGCAGTTAAAGAACATACCAAACCTGAACAAAATCATTTTATTGAACAACGGCTGACATCTTTTATTACTCTACTTAGTAGAGCTTTCTCCCCCATAGACTTATAGCCTAACATTTCCCATAAGAAATTGCGACTAATTTGTTTTTAGAATTGGGTATTCCGAGGGAAACCTGAGCTGGGTCCATTTTCTCTTCATTCATTGACTTTGGAATATGCCCTCTAAATTAGGTAATTTCAATCCATGGTCCACAAATCTTTGTCGACTGTTGTTCAAGAGTGGAAGACTTTGAATTCCTCAACTCTAAATTCACATGAAAAGTAGAATAATGTAATCAAAACAAAACGTTTGCCATTTTGCATTAACGAGGCCCCTCATCTATCATTTCACGTACTATAGCCTACATTTCTGAAAATAAAATGTAATTAAGATTAAAGCTTAAATATTTGAAATAACTTCAGCGCCTTGTTATAGTACATTATGCAACGAGCCTATAATGGCAATAATTAAGACACGAGTATGTTAATAAAACGAAAAAAGAGAGTTTTATAATTTCCATACGAATGTCTTAATTACCATTATAGGCGAGTTGCATAGACTGTTGATGTTCGATGATAATTATAACTATTTTATGTTCGAACATAAATATTCATAAATATCTGTCAAGATTTCGCCAGTTTCATGTACTGAACAGAGCGCATGGGACGCAGAGAATACCTTGTATTTGACCATGACCTCCTCAAATACCCCACTATGACACTAGCCACGCAGTGAAATTTAAAATAGGGGGCCGTGGAAGTCAGCGCAGATGCGATGCTATCCTTACCTAATTTGTCACATAACTGTTTCTTGAGCTCTGATTGGTGAGTGAAACTGTTTCATAATGAAAAATAGTGTTATAATGACCCCCATTATGATACAGTTTTCTGACATATAATATTTACATTTCGTCATCGTCGAACATAAACATATTTAGTGCATTAAATCATGAAAAGTACCTAATCGAATTTTGGAAAATGGGCGTTGAGTGTAATAATTTGCATTTCTCGGAACCTCCCTAGTATTGTAGCAGTACATAGCAGCTTATTATTATCGATTGCGGCACCCCACTGTCTAGCTCTGCCCTTGAGAAGAGAAATAGTCATCGACTCTCATGAAATTTTCAGTGAATGAAACAGAATGAGGCACACAATAAATAATATTTTCTATTTGCCACATTTCACAGAAATCCTTTTATATGTGCCCTAGGGGAGAGGCAGACACAATACTCGCCAGTTATGGTTGACGCTGTGGGGTGGGTGGGACTCATACGGCGGAAGCGGTGGCCATTGGACTAGCCCGGCAAGACACACTCCTCGACACTTCCGGTGTTGTAAACACACAACAGCAAACAGGTTGCGAAACATCGCTCTGGAATGTACCGGCTTTTTCTGCCTGGCGTAATGGCTGACAAGCACGTACTGATCAGTGTTTATAGCACGTACTGTTCGTTTGGTTAATTTTCATACTAAATAATGCCTATTTCGTTATCCGCCTGAAGGCTGATTGGCTCTTCAAATTGTATTGCCATGTTTTTTGTGTAGTAACTCCAAAAATCTAGCTATCTTGGTAGATCAGTGGTAGAGTATCCACCTCAAGATTCCTAGATCGTGGGTTTGATTCATGACCGAGCAGTGTTTTTGAAGGGCTGGAACAATACAGGGTCCTCCGAGACGTTCGATGTTAACTCATAAAAGATCCCTCGTATCGCATTTGGTGATTATAAGATCAACCACAGACCGCCCAATACATTTTGATATCCCATTTCCACATGTCTTCATCAAATTGTAATAATCAATAATCGTCTATTTACAGGTCACGCTAATGAGTAGACTATAATATATAAATATGAAATTAATCATTCTTTTCAAATTTGATTCGTATTGATACATAAGTAACAATTAAAACTCTGGTGTGACTGGGTGCGTGGCCCAGCGGTAACGTTCCCACCTTGAGTGCGCAAGGTTGCAGGATCGAATCCTACCACAGTCAGTTGGCATTTGATGGTGTCCAAATGTGAGGGAGACGTGTCAAGAGATTTACTGACACGTTAAAAATCCCCTTCGGGGCTAATTTCTGGCATCCCGGCGTCTCTAAAAGCCTCAGTATTTAAAGGGACGTAAAACTAATGATATAGTACAAGATATGTATTTATAACACTGGTGTTCCACCTTATGAATCCTAAACTTAAACGTAATTGAAGACCTAATATGGAAAATGGTGAAAGTGCCATCACATTCCCCCCCCCCCCCCCCCAAGTAAAAGCCCGTAATAGAGTGCTAACTGGCACTTGCATCCTTCTCTAGCAAAGGATAGCTAATTAACGACCTTCGAAGTGCAAGTAGGCCTATACTACAACAAAGAAATGTTAAACAATTACAAAACAATACGAACAAATATAAGAAAAAGAGTAACAAAAGAGACTTAAAGATCTCTATTTACTTTCTCGATGTTAGCAAGTTTCACTACATTCCATCGCAGATATGCTGACGCAGTTTTAGATGCACCAATTACTAATAAGAAATGTTTTTAAAGTAAACAAAAAATGTGTAAGTATATCTATTTCCTATTATACCTAGTTAATTATAAGAATAGATTTAATTTTAATTTAGCTGAGCTGAAGATGATCTCATTGTGTATACAATGATATGAAATTAATCATATTTATAAAGTTTCCTTATTGACGTTATAATTGGAAATACAATATCATACGATTTTATTAAATACTAGCAACCCGGCCCGGCTTCGCCCGGGAACACTTTTGAATCCATTACGTGATAAGCGCGTTTTTTTCCAATGCCAATGAACAACGACCAATATCCGTTTTACGTCTCGGCATGATGGGTTAAAATCACTGACTGGACTATTAATTATACACACATCAAAAAAAGTTTTGCATCACCTCGGTTCCCAGATCTCCGGCATATAGACGTTGACTGTGTATATTGTATCCAAGATACAGTCCCTTTGACTGTTCATAGATGTCACTAAAACTGCTCAAAGATGTAAACAACCATGCATGAGCAGGGCCTATTAGACGGAGGGGGTACGACAGCCGATCAGTTCCAGTCATTCCACCTGGACGAAGGTACGCTGCTCATGTTGTCTGTAGTTCTACCATGCCTAGAAGGTCAATACCGCAGTTCGATCGCGTCCGCATTGTTACTTTGTGTCAAGAAGGGCTCTCAACAAGGGAAGTTTCCAGGCGTCTCAGAGTGAACCAAAGCGATGTTGTTCGGACATGGAGGAGGTACAGAGATACAGGAACTGTCGATGACAGGCCTCGCTCAGGCCGCCCAAGGGCTACTACTGTAGTGGATGACCGCTACTTACGGATTGCCGCTCGGAGGAACCCTGACAGCAATGCCACCATATTGAATAATGCGTTTCGTTCAGCCACAGGACGTCGTGTTTCAACTCAAACTGTGCGCAATAGGCTGCATGATGCGCAACTTCACTCCCGACGTCCATGGCGAGGTCCAGCTTTGCAACCCCGACACCATGCAGCGCGGTACAGATGGGCCCAACAACATGCTGAATGGACCCCACGGAATTGGCATCACGTTCTCTTCACCGATGAGTGTCGCATATGCCTTCAACCAGACAATCGTCGGAGACGTGTTTGGAGGCACCCTGGTCAGGCTGAACGTCTTAGACACACTGTCCAGCGAGTGCAGCAAGGTGGTGGTTCCCTGATGTTTTGGGGTGGCATTATGTGGGGCCGACGTACGCCACTGGTGGTCATGGAAGGCTCCGAAACGGCTTTACGATACCTGAATGACATCCTCCGACCCATAGTGCAACCATATCGGCAGAATATTGGAGAGGCATTTGTCTTCATGGACGACAATTCTCGACCTCATCGTGCACATCTTGTGAATGCGTTCCTTCAAGATAACGACATCGCTCGACTACAGTGGCCAGCATGTTCGCCAGACATGAACCCTATCGAACATGCCTGGGATATGTTGAAAAGGGCTGTTTATGTACGTCTTGACCCACCAACCACTCTGAGAGATTTACGCCGAATTGTCGTTGAGGAGTGGGACAATTTGGACCAACAGTGTCTTGATGAACTTGTGGATAGTATGCCACGGCGAATACAGGCATGCATCAATGCAAGAGGACGTGCTACTGGGTATTAGAGGTAGTGGTGTGTACTGCAATCTGGACCACAAATGCTGAAAGTCTAGCTGTATGATGGTACAACATGCAATGTGTGGGTCTCATGAGCAATAAAACGAGCTGAAATGTTGTTTGTGTTGATCTCTATTCCCTTTGTATTTAACGGTTCCGGAACTCTTGGAACCGAGGTGATGCAAAACTTTTTTTGATGTGTGTATTATCATGGAGATGCATGTGCAACAAATTCTTGTCAGACGTAATTTAAGAATGGCGAGGTGCATGGAACACAAATCCCCCTTCCATCCAATCTTATCTTGACTGTGAATTTTGCGGAACGAAAAGTTCACAGGCGAAATGAAGAAAAGCCGAGTTGCACTTCCGGGGAAACTCCAAACACAACCACTCTTCTCCAAAGTTTTTAACTCAACACGACTCGACAGTTTGCTGCTGGCTGTATCTGGGGGCAATAAGCTCGTCCTCTAGCTAAGCTGTAACTGGGGTGAGAGACTCGCCCCTAGCTAGCTCGTAAACTGTCGCCTCAGTAACTGAATGGAGATTGTTGGAAGAAATGAATACGTAAAAACACTTATAGTAGGCGATGTATTGAAGATAAAGATATTCTCTCCCCGGCTTTTTTTGTAAAACTTTTATGCTGAACAATTCTTACACTCATAGTATTTAGATATTTTTAACGGTTTGCCCAACGTAAGCTTACAAAGCGCACGGACGCCAGGTTTTTTTCGACTTTTCCACTGAAATCGTTACTTCTCGGCTTCCTTTGATCATAAATAAATTATTTTCAACAGAAATCATCCTCGAGATATCCTTTACAGAATGGTGAAAACCGCATCAACATCCATCCAGTGCTTCTCGAGTTTACCCGTAACATCCAAGAATCGGGGACTTTGTTTTATACGAAGTAGAGATAGAGATAATACAGTACACACTAGTCAATAAATAATGAAAATACTGTAGAATATATTATACCAACTTCGGCCAAATTTTGACCCTCTTCAGTAATTGTTTTCTAAAATAAATCAAAACTATTTGAATTACGAGCAAAGTTATTGAATCAATATTAAACTTGGGGTTTCCTTTCCTCTGATAAACATTGTTTTTCATATAGCTAATATATCTGGTGATAGTAATTTTTCTAAATATAAATAGATTTATAAAAAGATTACTATCACCAGATATTTTAGGCGCCATCTGCCGTCCTTGGAATAGTTATCCGCGGGTTCTCCTTCAACTCCAGATAAATGCCGAGACGATTAGACCATGGCCTTTCATCTGCATTGATATTGATATTGATCCAAATCACCCAGGCAAATAGTTCAACAAAACAGATGATCCTCACTTGAGTTTCTCCTTGTTCAAAAGCACATAAAAATATATCTTAATAACAAGTTATTTATTTCAGGTTATTTTTCGCATATTCCAGTAATGGGAATTATTTTGTGTCGACCGACTGAAAGTTACACTATTGATTGCCAATAAACCAACACTGAAAATTGGCTTCAAAGCTACCTTCATCTCTTTGCCCAGTTTCTTTCCTCCTTTGATGAGGTTGGTATCAGAAAGGTGAACTGATTTTTTTTCCACCTGTTGTCTTCCCCTTTTTTTTCTTTCCTTCGGCGTGTCAATTATCGGAATTGTTCTCTTTTAGTCTTGATTATTACTGGCCAGAATAGCCGAGCAGATCAGTGGACATTTCTATAATTTCTGATCAAGGTTCGTTATAGTGATTTCTTGCTATGCCGAATCGTGATTAGTGACACTTCTTCCCTTATATCTTCTTTTTCCGTCACCTGTGACAACTCTTTGTCACTCTCCGGGCAGTCTTCTGTTTTTTCTATCCTGGCAGGACTTTATTTTTGTGCTTCCGCTCTCGTATTCGAGATGCCTGTTTTTATTTCGGTTTTCTCCCCTTTTTCTGGTAATTTATATAAAAGTGCGCGTAGGGACGTCTATTAAAAACAGTTCAAAGGTAATACGGCCGAAAAAGTCACCCTACACGTAGAAATTCATCGTAATTAAATCCCGACCCCGTAGAAACAGGAATGATAGGGGGTAAACATACATTCAGTAACCTATTTTTATTATTATCATTTAGATAATAAAACTAAACATAACTGTGGTATAATATGGAGGTGTCTGGTCCACAGTAAACACTGGTTTGTGAAGTGTTCATTAACAAGAGTAATTTGGACGATAAATTAATGTTTACCGTTTAAGAAAACTATCACGGCAGCGAGGCGTAAATGAGGCCATTTGATATTCCGTGGCGTGCTTGGGCTGGTCCCTCCGTCCTTCCGGGCAGCTGCAGACACCTCAACAGGGACATGCTTCCATCCACAGACCGAGGTAGTTCAGTGCGTTAATGCTCAGGGCCATGAGGCTGAGAGCGGGTTTGAACTACCTTCCAATCCTTTGCCCAGTTTCATTCACAAACCCCTGGAAGGGTACCCTGCCCTTGAAACATTCCCTACATAATCTCATCTCATCCCCAACTCCGCAGATACGAGAAAACTAATAATAAAAATAATGGGCAGAAATACATTTCCTATATGATATGTGGAGTGGGCAATATTATGGTGTTATAATGTTACTACTGGCTATTCACCCAGACGACCGATGTTCAAATCCAGGTTGTGAGATGGAATATGTGCATCAATATAAAAACGATGTGACTGAAAAGGCATTCGGTGTTACACTCTCTACTCCATCGGCCATGATCAAAATGAAGTAGGATTTTATGCGGCCCAAAATATTTGGGATGCACTGGAGGATGAAGCTGATAACCTTGAAGTTTTTAGAGATTTGAAGCCATTCTTTGTCAGTGTTCCCAATACACTTATTAGTTAATTATCACAATTAAAATCGCCCCATTTAATTGTGATAATTAACTAATAGGCTAAATGATTTTTTTCAGGAGTGTATATACATATTTATATCTTCTAACCCGCCCATTTATTGGGAACATTGTGTTGACCGTCTGAAAAGCTACAAAAGACCATCTTGAAGTTTCTTCCCTTAAAATAGCAATCACCACCTTCACCGTGTTTGGAAGGAGGCTGGGCTGAAATCTTGTGCAGGAGCCTGGCTCAACTCCTATACAGACGAGCTTGTGACGTCACAGTACGAGACAAGCAAAGAGCCTCATTTTCACACACCTACATTCGTCTCAATACGCACCCCTTGCCAGGGAATTAGAGCTGGTAATTTTCATAGATTAATATCACTTTTCGAATAATCGATTAATCAAATCGTACAATCGATTAACTGCTACTAATAACGATTAATCTATTGTGTGTTTAATCGATTAATTGGTTTGTCGAATAATTTATTAATTGTTTTGATGATTAATTGAGGTACTTCGCTCTCACAGAAGCAAAGCAGACATTTAATTAATTAAAATGTATTGTATCAAATACATTTAAATAATGTAGACTACTTTTTTGTGTGAAAAATAGGTTAAAGCAATGTAAAACAAAAATGTTCCTGTCCTAAATTGTAAATATTGAAGGAGAATTTTAAATATTTTCTGAAAAATCTTCGTTTCCTTTTTCTAAACACTTCCTAATTTGATTGATGTTTGTCCTTCCACTGTCACTGACTCTTATTTGGCTAAGCTATTGCTAACATAAAAAAGGAAGGACACATTGTATATTTAGGTAAAAAGTTACTTTTATAGATTTCTAGACATAATTCCGAAAATAAGCGTGGCTCAATTTTAGGGATGACCTCTCATTTTAAGATCTTTCCTTATCTCGTGTCAACCAATCAATTAATCGATTCTTCGGTTAGACGATTAATGTATTATTTGATTATCGATTGAACGGTCAGTCGATTAATCGATGATGTATTTTCGATTAATCGATAAATCATTTTCGATTAATCGATTATTATTAATCGATTAACCGAATATCGATTATTACCAGCTCTACAGAGAAGGCAATTCCTGAAATAGGCTGTTTCTTTTTTCCAAGGACTGAATTTACTAAATCGCTTTCAACTTATTTTACTTTCTGTCTACCAACGTTCTGATGCGACATACTTTATTTTTATCACAGGACTAGAAATGACGACCTCTTGGTTGCGCCTTAAAGAGTCACGGCGTTTACGATCTTAGCTACAAGGTGAGTTTGGATCTCGGGTTAGGTTATAGCAGCAATATTTGCGAATTTTACATTTTATGATATAACAGTCGTGTACAGTGTATTCAAATATTGTGAAATCTATTGATGTGGAAGCCATATTTCTGTCATTTTACTGAAATTACTTACACAATACAGTAACTCTTTTTCTTTTTACAGGTCTGTGTGGAACTCACAACAACCTTTAATATATATTCAATGTCTCGTCTGCTTGATGTATTAAAGGAAGAAGAGTTTAAAATTCTGAACAGCTAAACAAACATGGGGTTCGGTCTTTTTATTGATTACTCTGTATTCCTCTTTCACTACAGGGTCTTTCATATAAAGTAAGAACGCCAAGCGGCGGGTTTGTTATCCGCTAGTGTGGTGACCTTGACCGAGCTTGTAGTGAGCCGTGGCCCCCTGCTCTAAGCGTGTGTACAATCCTCAATGAAATATTACCTTATAAAAGTTGCTGGAAGTGTCGTCCTTCCTGGGTTATACAGGCATTGTATCTGGTAACCACATTTTGGCTGACGCGAGTGAGTCATGCCACTGTATTTTTTTCTGATTTTTTATTTTGTGTATTTTATTGAGCACTGAACCAGTAGTGTCAAAGTTATTTACAATTACGTGAATCTGTGCATTTGCTGAACAAATGCATCACGTACCCGCCGAGCCGAATCGTAATTAAAATAAATTTTACATACAAAAATACGATGTTGCAATGATAACTGTCTCAACATGTTAGCAGCTGAGGTTCAGACTGGCGACTGAACACCTGCACGCTTATTGCAAGGTCAAGTTTGTACTGTGCGCGCGCTTTCAATACTACGGCAGGGGGCCGTGGTGCGTCACAAGCTCGGCCAAGCCCGCTTCAGCAGCGAATGACAAAACCGCCGCTCGCCGTTCTTACTTTATATGAAAGACCCTGTATACATTTACCAAGCAGCAGAGCACGGGCGGCAACGTCTTATTAGACTGAGCAGCAAAGCACTACGTGATAATTATGTTCCCATAGTTAGATGAAATGTGTGATGTCTTAACGACAACATAGAACAGCTGTACGGTCATGCCCTTAGCTATCCATTTAAAGAAGCGCCACAAAGTGAAAATATCAAGTGACCATCAGAGTAAACCCACTGCGGGAAGTCGAACTTGATCAGTGTGCGATTTAGAATCACAGTGCAATGGAGCAATGAGCTAACAAATTGGATAAGACGATTACGAACATGCAGGGAACGTTGGTGCAAGTGTACGGGATGGAAGTCGTGTGCGGAAAGTTTGTTTACAACTGGTTCAAACGTCCTCACGACGGGAAAGAGATGACTGAGGGTATGCGGTTGTGCGAGCGATTCCTAATGAAGCCATTGTTGTCAGTTTCTAAAAGCTTTATGAACGTTAGCAAAAGTGTGCTGTGTTGGATAGTGATTATTTTGAAAGTCAATGAAAGTAATTTACTCTTTTGCTGTTCTAATACCATTCACACAACGTACTTAATGAACCATGAAGCACACTTGTGGCAATTTGAACTGGGACTGCAAAATAATACTCTTAATTGTGCTGTTATGTTGTGTTGTGTCCGAGAACGGTAGGGTGAAGACCCCTCATCTAAAGAGATGAAGTGAGTTTGATGATAGACCTAATTATTGATTATTGTTTTAAGGGGTGGAATACAGAGGTCATCAGTTTTGAAGTGAGTTTCCATCACACTTGGATCATTCAAGTGGTATCGAGAAACACAGCTGCCCGAATGCACTTGATTCTTGTGCCTAATTTTTAACTCTTATGGGTTAAGAATTGCTTAATTGGTTGTTGTTTAAAGTGGAGGAACGTCAAGGTCATCTTCGCCTTCTACAGTGTTTATTGAAAATAAATTATACTTTGCAGCTCAAAAAGCACAAATGTGCCTATTGAA
This sequence comes from Meconema thalassinum, assembly GCA_946902985.2. Taxonomy (NCBI): domain Eukaryota; kingdom Metazoa; phylum Arthropoda; class Insecta; order Orthoptera; family Tettigoniidae; genus Meconema; species Meconema thalassinum. Next base: position 674,046,271 of record OX336388.2, read on the forward strand.
ATTTAGCTCCCTTAAGGCTATGTAAGCTTTCAATCCGTGATCTATCTTCATCAGCCTCTCCTCTTCTCTTCTTGTTTAGTTTGTCCTCCTTTGTCTAGTGTTCCCTGTTGCGAGCGAGGCTGCGGACCGGAACGCAAGGCGCAGGCAAGTTCGCTCAAGACTTTGTGGTGATGCCGTCTTGCGGAAAGCGACGCCTGGAGTCAAGTGCTTTGTGTGACCTCTTGTAATTAGCGGACTCTGTGTCTACATTTAGAGCAGTGCTACCGCAAATACAAGAGCATTCTTCAGTAAAATACAACAACTTTTCGAACAAAGAAGTTCTTAGGCAAGATAGAAGAAAACTCTTGGGAAAAGAAGAAATTTCTTCGATAGAATACAATAATAATAATAATAATAATAATAATAATAATATTAATAATATCGTATGGCCTCGGGTGCCTGGTGCAAGCTTTGTTAATTGACACCCAGAGGGTAGCTTGCATGCCGAATTTCGCCGTTCCTTTGAACGCTATGAAAGTCAAGGAGGTTAGATATCTAAACTCCTTGACACTACAGTGCTTTCAAGTAGAGAATGGAGGAACTTTGTGTTGGGGGAAAATCCCAAGATTAATTTAGCCATTGAACACGGCCTATTGATTTCAAATGGGTTCTTTAACATGCCAACAACGTATGACATGAGTGTCGTGATTTTTGTCGCCTTTCAAAAATCACTTAGCATGGTCAGGAGCGAACCTGCAATCTTGGGGTTGGTAGTCCGACACTATAACCACTCACCCACCGTGGCAAGCATAGAATACAATGAATTTTATACTATTAAATTTAGGTTGAAATATAGTAATTGGAGATTTCATTTGTCAGTATAATTAACATGATTTGATTGTCAACTGTAGACTCGGAGTAAGTTCAGTTCTTTCTTCTCCTTTTATTAGACTATGTAATTAATAAGATCTACTCAGCAAGCCCAAGAAAGGGTAAGGCTAGGATATTAACAAATAATGAGTACACAATTATTTTTACTTGCATTGTTTTTAAACCTAAATGCGAGTAAGATAAACAGCAACTTCAGTTTAAGGGAAAGATCATTTTTCACTTAAAAGTTTACTTTTAGATTAGAATAAATGACGTTCTTTGATTTTGGCTAATTTTCATGAAGAGACGTCGCTACTTTATTTCCAATATTTTGTGCTTAAACCAAAAACAACTGCCACTAAAACGCCACAACAAATCCTTGCTTATTCAGTTTTCACTCATCTTTACTGCAACTAAACTTCTTGGTGCTCTATGAAGTACTGAATAACAAATCATTAGTTAAGAAACCAACAATGCCACGACAATCCGCCACCCTCACATCCCAATAATGGCGGAGTTGCCAAACTGTAATGTTAATGCAGATACCGCCATACAATTACAAATCCAACCCTAGGCGACAGAATCCCATTATAAATCGTACATTTCATATTCTTGTTCCTAATTGTTAAAAACATGATCCTTTGCCCCGAGACTTAAAAGAAAGTCATTATAATGAATTACACACATCAAAAAAGGTTTTGCATCACCTCGGTTCCAAGAGTTCCGGAACCGTTAAATACAAAGGGAATAGAGATCAACACAAACAACATTTCAGCTCGTTTTATTGCTCATGAGACCCACACATTGCATGTTGTACCATCATACAGCTAGACTTTCAGCATTTGTGGTCCAGATTGCAGTACACACCACTACCTCTAATACCCAGTAGCACGTCCTCTTGCATTGATGCATGCCTGTATTCGCCGTGGCATACTATCCACAAGTTCATCAAGACACTGTTGGTCCAAATTGTCCCACTCCTCAACGACAATTCGGCGTAAATCTCTCAGAGTGGTTGGTGAGTCAAGACGTCCATAAACAGCCCTTTTCAACATATCCCAGGCATGTTCGATAGGGTTCATGTCTGGCGAACATGCTGGCCACTGTAGTCGAGCGATGTCGTTATCTTGAAGGAACGCATTCACAAGATGTGCACGATGAGGTCGAGAATTGTCGTCCATGAAGACAAATGCCTCTCCAATATTCTGCCGATATGGTTGCACTATGGGTCGGAGGATGTCATTCAGGTATCGTAAAGCCGTTTCGGAGCCTTCCATGACCACCAGTGGCGTACGTCGGCCCCACATAATGCCACCCCAAAACATCAGGGAACCACCACCTTGCTGCACTCGCTGGACAGTGTGTCTAAGACGTTCAGCCTGACCAGGGTGCCTCCTAACACGTCTCCGACGATTGTCTGGTTGAAGGCATATGCGACACTCATCGGTGAAGAGAACGTGATGCCAATTCCGTGGGGTCCATTCAGCATGTTGTTGGGCCCATCTGTACCGCGCTGCATGGTGTCGGGGTTGCAAAGCTGGACCTCGCCATGGACGTCGGGAGTGAAGTTGCGCATCATGCAGCCTATTGCGCACAGTTTGAGTTGAAACACGACGTCCTGTGGCTGAATGAAACGCATTATTCAACATGGTGGCATTGCTGTCAGGGTTCCTCCGAGCGGCAATCCGTAAGTAGCGGTCATCCACTACAGTAGTAGCCCTTGGGCGGCCTGAGCGAGGCCTGTCATCGACAGTTCCTGTATCTCTGTACCTCCTCCATGTCCGAACAACATCGCTTTGGTTCACTCTGAGACGCCTGGAAACTTCCCTTGTTGAGAGCCCTTCTTGACACAAAGTAACAATGCGGACGCGATCGAACTGCGGTATTGACCTTCTAGGCATGGTAGAACTACAGACAACATGAGCAGCGTACCTTCGTCCTGGTGGAATGACTGGAACTGATCGGCTGTCGTACCCCCTCCGTCTAATAGGCCCTGCTCATGCATGGTTGTTTACATCTTTGAGCAGTTTTAGTGACATCTATGAACAGTCAAAGGGACTGTATCTTGGATACAATATACACAGTCAACGTCTATATGCCGGAGATCTGGGAACCGAGGTGATGCAAAACTTTTTTTGATGTGTGTATAAAAAACGTAATTATGAAACACTTTTCGAAAATTCCTAAGTGTTATGGTAATTTAGGCCGGTAGTGTATAATTATAACGAGGCTTTGTAGCAACATAAATTCAATTCAATTCACAATATTCTCCTTTACAATAATTTCCCTATCTTGAACACTGTTTTTTGTTACCTTTAAGTCTAAGAATATGTGTTTATCAACTTGATGGCTTGTACTTCATGAAAACAACACGACCTAACAGCTGAAGAACCGCATTTGGTGTTCAAACGATCGTGAAAAATACAAATTTGAATAAGACTAACTGTGGGTCTTACCGACACAGTGCTCCTGAGATAGCAGCATTACAGTAGTCGCCCTATTAGATGTATCTTCGCCAGCCAGACAGTAAGGGTTTGCTCACGGTAGCGCAATTCGTAAATCCATCAAACCGGATATTCTAACGTCCCAGATTCAATCCATGGTTCCGTCAAACATTTTAACTATCTGTTTAATATCTTGTTGACTTGTACTTTATGTATACAACTCAACACAACCACAGTTAGTATTCTTTTATTTTCCTTTTTCTTTCTATATTTTGGTCAGTGTTTTTTTCTTCTAGTTTCCTTAATTCAATTTTAGTGGGCCTATAAAATATTTCAGTTAAAATTATAGTAGGCCTATATCAAATTACAAAAACAAAATGCATGATTTATAATATCAGTCAACTTAAATAGGAAGTACGCTACAATGATCTTCAGCAGCGTTACATGGTTTCCGAGCAAGATCATAGTTCAAAAGAAAAGCAAACTAATACACTGCATATTTGTCTTCTCTATTTCTTGGTAATGTGCAGCATATGTCTCACTTCAGTGATAATGACGAACAATAATGTGAGTGGAGTTTCACTAGAGTGAGGGGACTTGCCGAATGTCGAGGAGCTCTTAATTCCTGTTCATTTGCTTTCCCGACAGTTGCTCCTCACCGTTGATATGGATATTGTTGATCTATCACGGGTAATGAGAGGGGTGGAGAAGGATGAAGTACGCTTCTAGGTTAGTGAGTGGTTTGTGTGTCATTCTGGTGTGAAGGGATGGGTCCAAGGAGCTCTTGACAGGCGAATTTGTCCGATAACTGCATGATGGATGGTTGTAGATAAACCAAGAAACCACTGTTGTGTTAACACCACGTGATATGACCCATCTGCTGATGCCACGGCCAGAATCTGCAGCGGCCATCCATCTGGCATGACACTTAGGGATTCAAGTTTTGTCAACAACAAGCCACTATTTTGATAGCAATTAAACGAGGTTAGACGTGTAGATAGTTGTTGATGGCTTGACACACAAAGTGGCCCCTGTTTAACATCTGTTCACCTCCTGTGGACTGAACTCGGTGCGATGTGACTTTAGCCTCGGGCTCTGTTGAGCAAGTGGAAATGATGAATGTTGGCTGCGGCCGACCATCAGCCTGTGGGTTAGGCAACCCTTCGTGCGCTCCACCCGCACTGCGGTACTCTTGCCAGTCATGGGGGCTTCCCGTGTCACCGCAATGCCCCATATCCGTCAACTGCACTGTAAATATGATGATACTCTAGAAAATTTTATTCAAAATACCTCAATAGCTTGCTTGCTGATTCTATCGTCAACGAAATTCTTGAGAATTCTTCGTAAACGATGAAAATTAATTACTGATTATGAAAAGCTTTTAAGTTATACTCCGTTATAAATAGCTATTGCCGTTAAAAGTAATTGAAGGAATATTTCGGGATTGTGTACATGAAAGGAATCAATGATTCACAACTGTGGGGAGGGAGTAGGGTTGGCATCCCTGAAGGCAGTCCGGTGGTAGCGTTCTTCGTAAAAGAAGATCTAAAGGAATAGGAACCAATAATATTGTCCTTGCATGATATTGACAAACTGACAGTCACTCGTGAAATACATACAAAGTTGAAGTTAATACACCTTACGAAATTAACTCATACTTCTACGTTAATGCAATTTTATGTTACTCTATGTTGCTGCCTAGACTGAACCAGAACAGCACGTCCGATTGGAGAGAGACGGCAAGACGGTCAAGTCAACCCCTGGCACTATACAGCCCATGACGGGCTAAGGCCGACCAAGCGACCGCTGCCCAGCCATTCGGCCTTCAGATATTGGGGTGACGCCTGATCAGCGCGTCGGGTGATGGCAAGACGGTGGATCAAATAAAATGAACAAAGCGAAAACTAGGCCTATGCCTTTGCCCTTCACGGGGCACTTTAGGGTTAGGCCTATTCATTTATTCCGTTTGACTGCTCAGATCTTCATAAGTTGCGTAGTGGCTAGCATTCTCGTCTCTGCCAAGAAATTTAATTCTGGTTTGAGGTCTGGTACGGGATAAACTCAGCCTCGAGAGGTAAAGCTGAGAAAAGGCGGGTTAGATTTTTACCTGACTCATCCCGGAAGTGGTTTCCCACATCTACCCCAGGCAAATGTCGAGTTGATCCTTAATTTAAGGCCACGGCCGCTTCCTACCTAAATCCTCTTTCAATTAGAACTACACGCACTAGTCCAGACATCACAGTGACACAGTTTATCAGACACATTCTACACACATACAAATACACGGGGCTATATGACCACGACGTCTCAAAGCCCCTGAAACAAGCAACAAAGAAAATTATTGTGCAGCTGTAAATAACGACAATACCTTCCAATGAAGGTCATTTAGGAACGACATTTGTTACTACACAACGAGATTAGTATGACCACCTCGTGGTGTAGTGACTGGCGTTCTTGATTGACAACCCTGAGGAACGGGTTCGATTCTCGGGTTTGCCAAACAAATTAATATTAGGTCTGAGAGCTGGAACTGGATACAGTCAGCCCCGGAAAGCAGAACTGAGAAGAGGTGGATTCGATTACCACCTCAGCCATCCTAGAAGTGATTTGCCGTTGTTTCCTACTTATTTGCGAGGCAAATGCCGGGAACGTTTCTAAATTAAAGCCTCGACCGTCTCTTTCCCAATCCTGGTCTCAATATACGTACACTACTACAGACACTGCAATAATACTGATAATCAGACAACTCCTACATTTCATATTTAGAGGGATATATTCACAAATTATACGCTTTGGAAAGGAGCCAGGCTCTATAATTTTGAAACACACTGTACAATACGTCAATTATAATATCTTGGGTAATTTATAAGACTTTTATCAACAAAGGTTTAACAGTATTTAAGCAGGCAATTACTTTTTATATAAACATGCGGGCCAGGAAATTGGAAATGAGATAGATAACGAGAACCATCTGGAATAAACATGTACTGGCGGATATCCAAACACAGTGTAGTGTAGTGTAGAGCCCAGAGGTACGTATTCGATCCTCGGCTCTGCCAAGACATTTAATTCTGGTCTGAGGGCTAAAATGGAGTACGGCGGCCTCCTTCCCAATCCTCACCTGAATTACAAATACACGCACGAATGCAGCCATCACAATAACACAAGTAAATGAAACAGCAACTGTTCTGCAGAAGTTTGTCTGGGAGCTGTTTGGTCATCCACCGTACAGTCCTCATCTTGCTCCCAGCGATTTCTACCTTTTCTTGCACCTCAAGACATTATAGTTCTCCGGACAGCATTTTCATACTGGCCAAGAGCTGAAGACGATCGCAACACACTCGTTCCATTCGCAGACGGCAGATTTCTAAGACACAGGACCACAAAGTGATGACAACGGTCTCAATACGTTTGGTGCCCATGTCGAAAAATAGCTGACACATTGCTGTACCTGTTGTCAATTAAGTTTTGCATATAACTATGCTTTATTAAAAAAAATAGGGAGACTTACTTTCTGGATACGCTCGTATTTTACCGGTATAGGTTATAGGTAAAGCTCTGCGCGGATGTGAATATCTGCGGATAAACCCGCGGATATCCGCAATATTTTTCGCTATGTGGATAAAGTTTGCATGCATGGTCGGATAGCAGTTAAGCTGCGGATAATGTTTATAGAAACTTTGCGGATAGTTTTTAGAATACTATCCGAACTTGTTTAATATCATTATTAGGTGATGATGCTGATAATTGTTGTTTTAAGGGGCCTAACATCGAGGTTATCGGCCCCTCATTATTAGGACCCGAATGTTTATGACATATCATATTTTTCCGTTATGTTTCTTTTCATGACAAAATGTAAGATAATGATTTAAGATAATCGTATTCAAATTATGTCATTATGCATAATTAACACTCCGAACACGAAAGGGTTACATTTCTGCCTGGACAACATTCATTTTAAACATAGCACATTATATAGGCTACATAGCCTAAGGAAATGATTTTTCTCTCATAAGTCTACTGTAAATATGTACCTTTAGTAATTTATACTCCATCTAACTATTTTTTTTTATAATACCAGTAGATTCGGATAGGCTAACAAACGTGAGAATGGGATGTCGGGCGAATACGGATAAAAGTTGTGTGGATGCGGGGCGAATGCGGATAACGTTTTGTTTATCCGCGTAGGGTTCCAGTTATAGCCAACTGTAGGCATGCTCATTTCCCGCACGTATTAAATGGATTTTCCATGTGATGGATTTAAAAAAAAGAAGTAGATAGCTTTTGGCACACGACCTACATTGTGATAAAGTATGAATCAACGATTTCAAACTAAATGTGCAAACGTTGGAGGATAGTCATTTCAAGCAATTTTAGAATAGAAAATGGTGTTTCTATGGCATTGTTTTTCATCTTTACCCATACGGTATAGGAACTCGCGACTTCCAGCGTGTACACTATTTCTCTTGACCACTGTCGTCGCCGGTCGAATATAGACAATTAGGAATGCGGGAAAAATGCCAAGGAGGACAAGAGATAACAAGACCGCACAGGGAATTACTTCCAGTTCAGTGCAGGCAGTGAGTGGTGTTTGTAGCAGCACGGGAACGACCACACATAGCTCAATCAGTTAAGTTCACAATCCATTTAATAATAATAATATTAATATCGTATGGCCTCGGGTGCTGGGTGCATGCTTTGTTAATTGACGCACAGAGGGCAGCTTACATGTCGAATTTTATCGCTCATTTAAGCGCTATGAAAGTCAAGGAGGTTAGATATCCAAGTTCCTTGACACACTATAGCGCTCTATGTAAACAATTGAACTAAATTAGATACCAGTGGATTACAATGTGTATTGTGATTGTTGTCGCCTTTCAAAAAAAATCACTTACAACGGCCAGGAGCGAACCTGCAAGCTTGGGGTTGACAGTCCGAAACGATAACCACTCACCCACCGTGGCAAGCTACACATGAAGATATTACGCTAAGCCAGCAAACTTGAAGGTCAACTACCACTAACAATATCTTAACAAAACAAGTAGTTCCGTGAAGAACTATACAGCCTATTTTCATATATCCTGCTCATGTTAATTGCCTCTATCAACATACAAAATTTCAGTTTAATTGCTGTAACAGATTCGTAGATATTAAGAACCGTCTAAATATTTCAGATGGTCGCCAGGTTGGATTTTTATTTTTGTACTATTACATTAAGATTATTGTGTATGTGTGGTATTCAAACTTCAATCGCATGATTAGAACACAAGAAGTAAAAACGAGATTTTAAAATTACGCACAGCAGCCATCTTGTGATTATGCAAACAATTGAAATAAATTAGATGCCAGTGGATCAACATTTGTATAAGCATGTAACGTGCAACGTTTCACGGCACTCGGATAGTTAATTCGCGAGAAACGTCCATTTAAATATTTATAATTCGCGTCGCCGCCATGTTGGATTTGTGCTCCCCAGGTTACTGAAAGTCCTATAGGTGAACATATGTTCATAGTCTCTATGAACATAAAAAAATTCAGTTTGGTTGCTGTAAAAGATTCATAGATATTGAGAACCGTCTAAATATTTCGGAAGCTCGCCATTTAGGATTGTTATATGTATAGGCTATAGAGTTATGTACCATTCAAGGACAATTATTGCCTAGGTTCATTATTCAAACTTTCACTTCGATCGCATGATTACGACACAAGAAATAAAAACTTAATTTTAAAATTTCGCACAGCCGCCATCTTGAGGTTATGTAAACAATTGAATTAAATTAGATGGCGGTGCATTACAATCTGCGAAATCATTTACTGTACCACATTTCACTGCGCTCAGAGAGTTAAAATCACGAGAAAAGTCTATTAAAATATTTCAAATTCGCTTGGTCGTCATGTTCGTTTTGTACTCTACAGGTTTGTGAAATATACATAGGTGAACTTGTATTAGTACCCTTTATCACCGTACAAAATTGCAGGGTGATATCTGTAATAGTTTCGGAGATATAGAATGTCAGTGAAATATTTCGCACAGCCACCATTTTGAGGTTATGTAAACAATTGAACTAAATTATACTCCAATGCATTACAATGTGTATATACATTTGGTGTACCAAGTTTCATTACATTTGGATAGTCAAATCGCGAGAAAAGTCTATTTAAAAGTCTCAACTTCGCTTGACCGCCATGTTGGTTTTTTAGTCACCAGGTTTTTGAAAGTCTCATAGATGAACTTTCAGTAGTGCCCTTTATTACCGTACACAATTTCAGGGCGATATCGGTAATAGTTTCGGAGATATTGAATGCTAGTGAAATATTTCGCACAGCGGCCATGTTGGATTGGTGAGACGTAACAAAATTTGAAGGGCACGGTCGAGGTCGCCGGGAATAGTGCTATAAACTTACCGAGTTTCATTGAAATCGCTCCAGCCGTTTAGATTTTATTAAGGGGACACACACACACACCTCACACACACACACGCGCGCACACACACACGGACAAAAGGTGATCTCATAAGCCTATTTTTTCAAAATTGAAAATAGGCTAAAAACATCACATAACTAACAAATCTTCACTATTTGCGTTAGTTTAATAACAACAGCAACTAAATAGTGTATATTATATTGGAAATACCTTCACCCACATAGCCTACTTGTAGACATAGAATAAACAGCGTAAGTGTAAAGGATCTGATGATGATCGCTTGACGATTGAAACTGCTCATCCATGTGTATTTATTATGTCAGGATTAGACATAAACACCCGTTACAAGGGTACAATTGTGTTGACTGAAAACATTAAATTTCGATTAGGCTACTAAGGCAACACTGAAAAATGGCTTCCAACAGGAAAATGACCACTGTGCTACTGGAGGACACGTTAATTCTCTGATTGGCAAATATACATCTGTGACACTGGCTAGAGCCAGCCTATCTTACTGAGAATGTTGCCCGCTGTTTCCTTTCCTACATCGACATGGCTTGGGCTATTTGTTCATTACACGACCTCATAGCCCAAAGCCTTCATTTGTCTTCATTGTAGCCGTGGAAATCCAATTCTCATTCGACAATAGCCCCACATGGAGCAACACTCACAGTACATTATGGTAGATAAGTAGTGTTTGTGTCTATAGTTCTATTTCTGGAGCATATCACAGCACTACTGGCAGGCCTGACGAGAGAGGGGTCCAACGGGGCCATAGCCCCGGAGCCCGGATGTACTGAGGTCCCGTGGCGGTAAAAGAGCCCAGAGAAGACAATTCAACTCAATTCCTCAAAATAGTTTCTTAGTGGTTGACAAGAATGTGAATAAAATCAGTTATGCCTTCAGAGTGGTTAATTTACAATTTAAAGGGTGTCCAAATAGTGTTTTGTAAACAAGAGGTATTTTTTGAGATCACTTAGCAACTACCAGAATGCATTTCATTTATTTCAATTTTTCTTTCATATAAGTACTAATATTACAGTGTTCTACTAAATGTTTTTTTTAAGTCAATTTACCCTCTAGGTTGGTGGTTCCCAAGGACTCAGCGAGGGAACTCACCACTACCGCCTCTATGGGCAGTGTCCTGGAGCTTGGAACATCTGGTCTGGATGGATACAACTGGGGAGGTGTGATCAGCACTTCCCCCAGGCGGCCTCACCTGCAAAGCGAACAGGGGCCTCATGAGGGATGGAAGATTGGGATAGGCTAGGAAGAGGGAAGGAGGCGGCCGTGGCCTTACAGTAGGTACCATCCCGGCATTTGCCCGAAGACGAAGTGGGAAACCACGGAAAACCACTTCGAGGATGGCTGAGGTGGGAATCGAACCCCCTCTACTCATTTGGACCACCCGAGGCTGAGTAGACCCCGTTCCAGTCCTCATTCCACTTTGCAAATTTCGTGGCAGAGTCGTGAATCGAACCCAGGACCTCCGGGGCGGCAGCTAACCATGATGACCGCTACGCTACGGAGGCGACTCTACTAAATGCAACAGTTTATAACTATTATACCAAGGAATATAACCAGTGTTGCCAAATCTTGAAATGGGAAAGCACTAAACCCTACGCTTTAAAACACCAGAAAAGCACCAGCTGGAATCCATGATTCAAAACACTAGAAAAACACCAAAAAATATAATTATACAAACTGCTTTTTACTTACATTTCTTTCATTAAAATCGTCTTCTTCCCTTGCGGAGCCTGCTACCGCTATTACATCTTTAGATCAGGAAGGTGTAGTACTGCTGTAGCTCTGCATACTTCCAATTTTGGCCACTATTATATCCTTCGGAAGTTCGTAGTCGTGATAGCATTTTCACTCTGTTTTTAGTCCAAAGCGCACACAGAATGGAATTTTATTTTTGAACTTTCATTTGATTTCTTTGCTTTGTTTTCACCAATGAAACTTGCTAAACACTCTCCCTACATCTGCATTAGAGTGAGGGAACGAAAGTACATAAGCTGCCTTCGCATGAAACTGGGAAATCCCCTGGGAGCTGGGAAGAAAATAGATGATAGGTGGATTCTTTGTACAAGTGCACTTGCACTGAGCCCTGCATGTTGCGCTTACTTAGCACTTAAGCACGAGAATGAGAATTTCAGGGACTTCCCCTGTTGGAGTGTTGACCGTGACACGTGTAAGGCTGAACATTGCCTATCTTAATCGATTAACTTTATTAAAACTATTACATGGCTTTCAGGATTTACTTATTTGTCATAGGAGACAATTTCATGGAAAAATCCGTTAAGCACCAGATTTGGCACTAGTTTTATTGAAAGTACACCAGTATTTTGCTATGGCGCTTTTAGAACATTTCTGGCACCAGACAAACTTCAGAAACACCAGATCTGGTGCTAAAAACACCAAATTGGCAACACTGAATATAACATATTCTTCCAAACATGCAACAATTTCAAAAATATTTCATATTCAGTTTTTGAATGGGGACATATTTTCTCTGAGTTTTAGCATAGGGTATTTTTTAAATTTAAAGATCATTGATTTGAGACCTAGTTAAGAATGGTAGGTGAATTAGAACTTGACTTATTGATGTTTGAACCCGTACAAAAACACATTATTAGTAACTGAGAAAATTAAGTTAGACTTTCTGCGTGGCTCAGTGGTAACGTTCTCGCCTGCTGTTTCCAATGTTGCAGGATCGAATCCTGGCGCAGTCAGTTGGCTTTTGAGGGTGTGCAAATGCGAGGGAGCCGTGTCAATAGATTAATTGGAATGTTAAAGATCCCCTTTGGAGCAAAATTCTTTCACTCCGGCGTCTCTAAAAGGCGCAGCACTAAAAAGGGGCGTACTTAAAAGCAATAACATTATTCTTCTTGTTTCCGATGAGGTCTTCTATGGATCCTGTGCCCATTTCAATTCTTCACTCTTTGGTGTTTTATCTTCCGTTCTTCCCAATATTTCTTCATTCTTTGACTATGCTGCTTCTTCCTGTCCTCAGACCACTTCTCCCTAGGTTTCCTTTCCACTCTTCTCTGGAATCCTTCCATACCTTCTCTCTGTCCACAGTGTCTTCTTTTCTTACATTATTTCTTTCTCAATCTTTCTTTACATCTTTAACCCAGCTAGTCGTTAAACTTTTCTCCCAGATTTTCTTCACATTCTAGTTAACCACTAAAGAAGTTCAGTTTGGTATAAGATTATCGAAATTTTCTTAAAGTTTAAAATTATGCATTATATTTAGGCGTATACGCCCTGTCCCATTTAAATCAATATTCTGGGCATATTTATGCTTTAAACATGTAAAAACCATTAATTTTCTTAAAGTAGAAGAATTATGCTTTTATATGGAAATTTGAAATTTAAAACAAGTAGTTCCGTGAAGAACTATACAGCCTATTTTCATATATCCTACTTATGTAAATTGCCACTATCAACATACACAATTTCTGTTTGATTGCTGTAATAGATTCGTAGATATTGAGAACCGACTAAATATTTCGGATGGTCGCCATGTTGGATTTTATATATGTAGGTCCTAGAGTTATGTACTGTTACATGCAGATTATTGTGAACGTGTAGTATTCAAACTTCAATCGCATAATTAGGACACAAGAAAAAACAAGGAGATTTAAAAAAATTTCACAGCTGCCATCTTGAGGTTATGGAAACAATTGAAATAAATTAGATGCCAGTGGATTAACATTCGGATAAAGATTTACTGTACCAAGTTTCACTGCACGCGGATGGTTAAATTGCGAGAAACGTCCATGTGAATATTTATAATTCGCGTCACCGCCATGTTGGATTTGTGATCACCAGGTTATTTAAAGTCCTATAGGTGAACTTAAGTTCATAGCCCCTATGAACATTAAAAATGCAGTTTGATTGCTAAAATAGGTTCGTAGATATTCAGTATCGTCTAAATATTTCGGATGGTCGCCATGTTGGATTGTTAAATGTATAGGCCATAGAGTCATGTACCATTAAAGGAAAATTATTGCGTAGGTTCATTATTCAAACTTTCACTTCGATCGCATGACTACATCACAAGAAATAAAAACTTAATTTTAAAATTCGCACTGCCGCCATCTTGAGGTTATGTAAACAATTGAACTAAATTAGATACCAGTGGATTACAATGTGTATAAATATTTCCTGTACCAGGTTTCAGTGCGCTTGGAACATTAAATCGCGAGAAAGGTCTATTTAAAATGTTCAAATTCGCTTGGCCGCCATGTTCGTTTTGTAGTTAACCGGTTTTTGAAAATCTTATAGATGGACTTCCAGTAGTGCCCTTTATCTCCGTACAAAATTTTAGGGAGATACCGCTAATAGTTTCAGAGATATAGAATGTCGGTGAAATATTTCGCACATCCGCCATCTTGTGATTATGTAAACAATTGAACGAAGTTAGATGTTGGTGCATTACAATGTATATAAACATATACTGTACCAAGTTTCATTGCGTTTGGTTGGTCAAATCGCGAGAAACGTCTATTTAAAGTCGCAAATTCGCTTGGCCACCATGTTGGTTTTGTAGTTACCAGGTTTTCAAAAGTCACATAAGTGAACTTATAGTAGTTCCCTCTATCACCATAGAAAATATCTGGGTAATATCGGTAATAGTTTCGGAGATATTGAATGCTGGTGAAATATTTCGCACAGCCGCCATGTTGGATTGGTGAGTCGTAACAAAATTTGAAGGGCACGGTCGAGGTCGCCGGGAATAGTGCTATGAACTTTCCGAGTTTCATTGAAATCGCTCCTACCGTTTAGATTTTATTAGGGGGGGACACACACACGAATCACACACACACACACACACACACACGCGCGCACACACACACGGACAAAAGGTGATCTCATAAGCCTATTTTTTTCAAAATTGAAAATAGGCTAAAAATGAAAATGCCATCCAGATAACTTACACAATTTCAAACATATATGAATACCTTAAAGTAAACTTGTGTAGTCACTGACCAGGTGACTTGGATTACTTTCATGCTAATGATACCGATCCTATATCTCAGACCAGAATTTAATGTTTTGGCAGAGTCTGGAGTAGAGACAAATGTGTACAATTTGGAGGTATAGGCTAGTAGTTCACCCCCAGGGGCTCACAACTTGTTGGGCGCAGGTTGGTGACCAAGGGACTCCTGCTGAGTTCGGCATTACTTCCACGTACTTGTGCCAGGCTCCTCTCTATGATCATTCCTGCACACCTTCCTCAGTCAACTCTTGTACTCTTCCGAACACGACGGTATTAGACGAGGGTAAGGGAGTCCTTCATTTTCTCACCTTAATTAGCCCTTGTCTCATCTTCCCTGATTCCTAATTCTTAGAGGGGTCAGATCTCTTCCCTTTCTCTTCATGATATCCCCTGCCTTCTGCTCAAGGCCTTACAGGAGGCAGGGTATGTGTAGCCCCACCCCAGATAGTGCTACACCCTCAAGTGCTCACGGCTGGTGAGTTCGGGAGTTGGCGACCCTGAGGGATTCCTGAGCTGGGTCCAAGACTACACAGTTTTCCTTGAATCTAGTTTCCCAAAGTTCCTTTTTACGTTTCCTTTGGGGCGGACCCTCTCATTGTTGTTGTTAATTCACTTAGAGGCTTTGCGGCAACGTAGTCATTTAGCCCCGTGTACTTGGGTGTGTGTAGAGTTTGTCTGTGTTCTTGTGGAGTCTGAAGTAGTGTGTGTATTTGTAATGCAGGTGGGGATTGGGAAGAAGGCGGCCGTAGCCTTAAGTTAGGAGCCATCCCAGCATTTGCCTAGAGTTGAATTGGGAAACCACGGTAAACCACTTCCAGGATGGCTGTGATGGCAATAGAACCCACCTCTTCTCAGTTTTGCCTCTCGAGGCTGAGTGTGCCCCGTTCCAGCCCTCAGACCAGAATTGAATTTATTGGCAGAGTCGGGAATCGAACCGGTGCGATCTTGGCTACTAGATCCCACCACAACCTTCACCCGGCGGCGAACGTTGGAGCGTTAATCAAATCTAGCCTATACATTTAGCTTCACACAATTGTAATTAGTGGAAGGCTGTTTCATGCCATAAATCTTTGACATGGGCCCGCCAGTTCACTTCCCCTCCGAAGGAAGGAAGAGGGATTGTTAACGCTTTTAAAAAATTCGACGACTTCGGTAATGAGGATGTTGGGCCCCTTGAAACAGCAATTATCATCATCAGTATCATCATCATTATCGACATTATCATCAGCAGCATTACGATCATCATCATCGACATCAGGCTAGTATTGTAATAGTTTCATTCTGTGATCATTTAATTACTGTTGAAGGAATCTCTGTAATGAGTTTAGCAGAAAGTTTATTTGTGTCTGTTGTACACAAGAACTTGTCCTGATAACGCCCGGCACACCACAGTGCAGGTGGGCCCCACCAGCTGTCCATCACACTACCAGGTGAAAAACGGGTTTTTGATAGAAAACCCATTCCTTTGAGTGGGTAATATATGCAAGCCAGAACAGCGACCCACCTGCCACCCGGCTAGTCCAGTCAACAAGAATAACAGTCAAAATTGAGATAGCTCTATTATTAAATGCGCACTGGCGTAGGAGAGATGTCCATCCTCGCAGACAAGTCGCCCTTCTCTACCGCTATGAAGGAACTCATCGCTATGGTTTTAGTCACATATAGGTGAGTTAGCCGTGGTCGTTACGGCGTGGCTGCATGCAGTCGCTCACATCCGGGAGGCGAGAAGGTTCGAATACTCCCCGACGGCAACCTTGAAGATGGGCTTCTGTGGTTACCCATCTTCCTTCCAGACAAATGCCTAGATTGGTCCCTAAATATAGGCCAGAGCCGCTACCTACAAATTTCTCGTCCTTACATTCACACTTTCCTCCCCAGACAACACTCCACACGCGACGGTACTTGTAGCTCACTCCATGGGTGTCCACATAGAAGCAGCTACAAACTCTGGCGAGCCGAACATGTCCTCGGACACTCCCTGAACTAAATGCCATACGCAAAAGAAATAAATAAATTCAAAAAAGAAGAAGTTCCGTGACCAACTAAACAGCCTACTTTTCTTAAAATTTAAGAAAACAAAATTTTGGTGCTTTTCAGTCGGTCAACACGAATGTACCCAAATAGAGCTGGGTTATGCCCTGATCCTGAAATAAATTACATAAGATTAATAATTACACTAGGATGACCAGTTTCGAACGTCAAGCGATCATCATCAGATCCATAACACTTAGGCTATAACATCTATGTTATCTAGTGTAATTATTAATCTTATGTAATTTATTTCAGGATCAGGGCAAAACCCAGCTCTATTTGGGTACATTCGTGTTGCCCGACTGAAAAGCACCAAACTTTTGTTTACTTAGGCAACACTGAAAAATGGCTTCAAACCTCACAATGTTCACGGCTAGTCAGGCAAATCGTGAAGCCAAGAGATTCAAAACACTCAGGCTTAAACTCATGAACATCATCAATTTGGTTCAACAAAAAATGTATAGAATTAAATCTCACCCCTAAATATGAACCAATTAAAACCGTACCGATTACACCAGCCTCAATCATTTCAACTAAACAAGCCAAAGCGCTTTGGATAAAAAACGAACTAAGATTTGCATACATAAGAAAGCAAAAAATCAACCAACAACTATACGATATTCAATTGCAACTAAGTAACTTCTGGCACGCATCCGAATGGGACAGTTTTACCGAGCACCTACATGACACCATCAAATTCAGAGCAACGAGCAAACAACGAGGAAACACGAAACGCTAGAATATAAACAAAGAAAACTAGGAGAAACCCAGAATAATCAACCTAGTGAACAACACACGAATAACAATGAATTCAATTTCCACAGCAGGGTAAACAACAGAACGAATGTAACCTTCTCTCAAAATGAAATGGATATGCTAGACAAAGGTTTGAAATACAAATGCACAGACGCACACACAAACCATAATATAAAACAGTTAATCACAGATATCGAGATAGCCAGTCACAAGCTCCCAGCAGAAGACAGGGAATTAACCAAAAATCTTGCCACCAACGAAGCCAAAAAAATCCTCAAACGAGAGGGCGAAAACAATTACACTCAAAACAACAAACAACTAAAAGAAAGTCATTGAAACAAAAAATAAAAGAACATGACTTAATCATCACAAAAGCAGATAAGGGAAATACCACAGTAACTTTGAACAAAACAGAATACATTGAAAAAACAGTCGAATTCCTAAACAACAACGAAATCAAGGAATTAGCAAAAGACCTCACCAATAAATTCCAAAAACAAATAAAAAGTGCGCTAAAAGAAACAGAATACATACTGACCAAAGCTGAAAAATCAAAACTAATAAACATGAACCCGAAAATACCGTCATTGAGGGGACAACCAAAAATACACAAAAATGAGTGCCCAATGAGACCAATAGTCAATTGTAGGAATGCGCCTAATTACAAAATCAGCAAAGAGTTACTAAAAATCTTAAAACGCCGCCTTTACAACGACAAAAACAACTCTGTAAAGAACACAACGGAATTAGTAACAGCACTGAACACCTTACAAATGAAACCTAGCATGAGGCTTGTATCTTTCGATGTAACTAACATGTACACCAATATTCCTATTAATGATGCAATCAACACTATCGAAAATAACTTAAAATCCAACAATTCGGAAAAAGAAACTGAAGAGATCGTGCGTCTACTGAGGGTCGTCCTCGGCCAAAACGCGTTTCAATTCGACAATAAAATGTACACACAAACAGAAGGATTAGCGATAGGATCACCACTAAGCGGATTAATCGCTGACATCTTCATTAATGCACTAGAAAATGAGTTTTTAGAAAAGACCTCAACAAAGGGAATAGTAATATGGAAAATATACGTAGATGATGTAATTTGCATCTACGATACTGAAATAACAAGCGAAGAAACAATTCTCCAATCCATTAATAGCCTACACCACTCAATCAAATTCACCAAGGAATCCGAAACAGATCGAATAATAAATTATCTCGACATAACTATTGAACGTAAGGACAACGAGCTTTCATACTCCATATTCCGAAAAGCCACACAAACCTCGCATGCAATCGACAATCAGTCTAATCACCCCAGTACGCATAAATTAGCGGGGTTCAATTCAATGGTGCACAGAGCTTTAAACATACCCATGTCAACAGACAATTATAATAAGGAAATAAGAACCATTAAACAAATAGCAAAGGAAAACAATTTCCCGCCCAGCAAAATAGACCAAATTGTAGTCAAACATAAAAATAAAGATAAAATGATTTCAAAACCGGACATTAATGAGAAAAAATTCGCGCGCTTCAACTATGTGAATGAGAACACATATAAAATCACTAATCTATTCAAAAAGCAAGGCATAAAAATAGCATTCACAACGAATAATGCGACCGGGAGGCACCTGCAAAATAGCAATCTAAATAAACAAGACCCGTATTCAAAGTCAGGGGTATATTCTATTACATGCCAAGACATTGGTTGTCAAGCTAATTACATTGGACAGAGCGGAAGACGAGTAGATACACGTTATAATGAACATGGGAATGCGATAAGATACGGAACACATTCAGCCGTATGCGAACATACGTGTGACACGGGGCACAGCTTCACAAAAATCGAGACTGATCTAAAAATAATTCATCACGAATCGAAAGGCAGAGCTCTCGACATAAAATAAGCAATCGAGATTCACCTAGCCAAACAAAACAATCCCAACAATCTAAATGAACACACTTTTATGGAGAGTTCACCCCTTTTCGCTCTACTAAAAAACACACCCTGCCGAAAACAAGACACAACTTAGCGATACAGCCAAGCTAGATAAAAAAAGGGGGGGGGGGGGGGGAAATAGCGGTGTTTATAGGTAAATGTTATTTGGATCAGGTGTACTATGTACAATTTTCTGCAATAAACCTAGGCCGATATGCGCGGTAGTATTAAAGGTGCCGGGACGTCTTCAATAGACCGTGTACCGCTTAGTATAAATGGCTTTTTAGCCCATGCGTGGCGAAGATAGTTCCACGGTCTTTAGTAATTGCAGACTCCTGCATTCAATAGCATACACTTTTATCTAGATTTGGTAAAGTCACACAAATATACATGGCACTGACCTCTGGAAGAACATAGCAACTAAAGGGGGAGGAAGGGGAAAACCAGTTCCACCCAGCGAACACTCGGGGTTAGTCGACTACAACTGGTGTCTATGGAAACACGCAACTGCTTCAAGTTCCAGTTAAAGAGACAACTCGATAAGTATAAGCTTGCATTATTTCAGTATAACCATAGTTGATTTTGTAAAACCATATAATCACCCCTAACAGACAAATTCCGGATTTTCATCACTATTTTAGAAGTTTAACTAACAATAGATATACCACATTTAACATACACCGACTGTTGCATTACCAACACTGCAACTAAATAATTGTATATATTGTATATATTTTTTCACCGGTATTCTCAAACATAGATGTTATAGCCTAAGTGTAATGGATCTGATGATGATCGCTTGACGATCGAAACTGGTCATCCTAGTGCAATTATTAATCTTATGTAATTTATTTCAGGATCAGGGCATAACTCAGCTCTATTTGGGTACATTCGTGTTGACCGACTGAAAAGCACCAAACTTTTGTTTACTTAGGCAACACTGAAAAATGGCTTCAAACCTCACAATAAAATTTAAGAGTCATGCCAATTTATATAGACCTATCTAGAATAATGACGAAATTAAGTTGGCAATATCGAAATTTCTAATTAGTTCGAAATATACCTGGTATAATGTAGCCTAATAGAGCACAACAGTTGGCAGCCATGGTGACTGAATATATTGTTAGTTCCATCCCTTCAGGTACAGTATACAAAATTTGGTTGAAATCCAATGGATAGCATGGCCGTTACATGCAGTTAGACATTGGATCTATCAGCGCACGTAAAATCATGTTGGGAACAATGTCATGCATGTTTTGGTCAGAAATAATCTGAAATATTATGATCTCTTGTTGTGCCAATTTTGGATGAAATCCATTTGTTAGTATAGAAGTTACATGTATTTTAAAATTGGACCTATCAGCAGGCTTAGAGTCATGTAGGCAGCACTGACGTATAGTCTATTCATTTCTCCAAATGAATCCAGAATGTCAGGTACTATACGTGTGCAAATTTTAAAGCTGTTGGCTTACATACTTTCTGATATATATTAATATTAGGGTAAAAATAGAGACAGCATTTATTAACAGTTGGCAGCCCTGGTTGCTCTTAAGAATAAGCATAGTCATATCTGTTATATGGTACACATAGCACATACGAAATTTGGTTGAAATTATACGTGTGCATAGTTTAAAGCTGTCGGCTTGCATACTTTCTGATGTATTGGTATTTTGATAAGAAAATAGAGAGAGAGCATTTATTAACAGTTGGCAGCCCTGGTGGCTTTTAAGAATAAGCTCAGTCATATCTGTTTATGTACACATAGTACATACGAAATTTGGTTGAAATCCAATTGATAGTGTAGAAGTTATATGAATTTAAAAATTGGAACTATCAGCAGGCTTAGAATCATTTTGGCAGCACTGGGCCTCCTGGAAATCAAATTGAAATATTGTTATCTATATGTGTGCCAATTTTGGAATAGCTCCCGTGCATACCTTACGAGTTATCCAACATGGAGCTCAAATTTCAATTGTGGTGTTTCAGCAGTTGGTAGCACTGACATAATTTTCAAATGTGGGCTTGAGATAATCAGGTATAGATCTTTACTCATACCAAATTTGGATTCGATTGCTGCAGCCGTTTAGAAGTTGATAGGGACACATACACACACACAGCCAGACAGACAGACAGAAATACATTGGCCCGGATCGATCTCATAAGTCTCATAAGTCTCAAAAGTAGGCTAATAAAAAAAGGTGACAATTAACTGGTGAGAGAAATAGAACTACACAGTTTACTTTGAATCTTGTTTCCAAAGAGTAAGTTTTTCTAAAATTCAGTGCATATTTTCTCTGATTCAATTGGAGACCGAGGCAAGCAACTTTACCACTTAATATTTTGATAGCCATTTAAATTCAACCTGTTTTTTAAATTTAAAGAAATGGGGTAAATTTGCAAAATATGTGCCGTTAAAGAGGAACAATATATTTCTGTAAAGAAAGAAATGTATGTTTACTCCTTATTGTTCCCGTTTTCAACGGGTTCGGGGATGAGATGCGAGGAAGGTCTATATGGCGGTTGATTTTACGGCTGGATGGCCTTCCTGACGCTAACATCATGAGAGATTGGGCTAGGAGATTGAAGGAAGTGGCCTAATAGAAGGTACCGTCCCGGCATTTTCCTGAAGTTGAAAATGGGGAAACCATTTCAAGGACGGCCGACGGTGGAGTTCGAACGCACGTCTATTGAGTCCACCGTTAGCCTGGCTCCATGGCCTAGCGCTGTGCCTTAGCGAGCTATCGGTCAGTGAAAACAAAAAACAAAAACCGCTATGTTGAATCACAATGTGTAACAGAAATGACAATTCTGTAACCTAGAGTTGTTTAGAAAAGGTGTACAGGAATAGGCTTGCCTTAAAGTTAATAGCCTCTATCGGTGTGGTTTGGGTTTAACGCATTTCATACAATTTGCTATCTAAAATATATAAATATCTTGGTTGGTTGGTTGGTTGGTTGGTTCCTCAGTTTAGGGGCTGCGACAACGCGGTCATGTAGCCCCGTGTACTTTGGGTGTCTGTCTGATAACCGGTGTTAATTCTGATGACTGTATTAGTGTTTGTATCTATTTTTAATTCAAGTAAGGACTGCAACTTTGAATTTTTCAAATAGTTCCTACTTTTGCCGCCAAACGCCACTGTCAACGACTACTAGGCCTAGTTCAGAACTTAGCTACTAGACGTCACCGCAGTCAGCTCTTGGCAACGAACGTAGAAACCTAAGAGCGTTGTTTACATTCCTAACCTATACAATTTAGCATCACACAGGTGTAATTAGTGGAAGGTTCTTTAACATGCCATAAATGTATGGCATGGGACCGCCGGCTTTATTTCCCCTCCGAAGGAAGGCATACTGAGGGATTTTTAACGCTCTTAAAAAATCCGACGGCTTCGGCCGGGTTTGAACCCGCTCTCTTGGGCATAGAAGCTCAGCATGCTACCAACTACGCCACCGAAGCCGCTATATAAATATCAAAATATGAGACGTGCAGGAACTTTTTCAATGTAATATTTGTGACCAGCATACACAGAATTAATAAAAGTAAGTATTTTTACCAATGCTAAAGAAACCTTGATGATTAATCAACGATATTGTGTGTGTTTGAGTCTTCAGTCTTTAGATTGGTTTGATAGAGCCCTCGATGCCTCCCTGTCCTGAGCTAATCGTTTCATCTCTACATAGCTACAACACCTTACAAACGAGGCAACCTGTTTAACATATTCTAACCTTGGTCTACCCCCACAGTTCTTGTCCACGACCCTTCCTTCCATAACTAAGCTTGCTATTCCTGGGTGTCTTAGTATGTGTCCTACCATCCTATCTCTTCTCTTCATTAGCAGTTGCCAGAAACATCTCTTCTCTCCAACTCTCCATTTGTTACTCTAACTACCCATCTGATCTTCATCATTGTCCTGTAACACCACATTTCAAACGCTCCTATTCTCCTCTTTTCTGCTGCGTCAACAGTCCAAGTTACATTTCCACGCTCCAGAAAAAGGCTTTCAGAAATGACTTCTTAATACCTACATTACTGTAAAACTATGTTCGATGTCAACAGATCAGCCTAGAAGCCAAATATCGATATTTTCAAAATAGGGAGGTGGGGAGGAGGCAACATAGGTAATGATAATGATCGTGTGGCTTCCGGAGAGGCCGAGTGCAGGTCTTTCTAGTTGACGCCCGTGGGCGACCTGCGCGTGATGATGAAGACGTCACATACACCCAGTCCACGAGCCACGGGAATTAACCCCAGGAGTTTTTTTTTGTCGTGTGGCCTCCTGAGAGGCCGAGTGCAGGTCTTTCTAGTTGAAGCCTGTGGGCGACCTGCGCACCGTAATGACTATGAAGTGATGATGAAGACGTCACATACACCCAGTCCACGAGCCACGGGAATTAACTAACACCAGGAGTTTTTTTTTGTCGTGTGGCCTCCTGAGAGGCCGAGTGCAGGTCTTTCTAGTTGACGCCCGTGGGCGACCTGCGCGTCGGGATGAGAGATGGAATTGATGAAGATGAATGAATTTGGGCAAGGCTATAGAAGGAAGCTGCCGTGGCCTATCAGAAGGTACCGCCCCAGCATTTGCCTGGTGTTGAAAATGGGAAACCACGGATAAACCATTTCAAGGACGACTGACGGTGGGGCTCGAACCTACGCGTCTACCGAGTCAGCAGAGAGCTTGGCCCCATGACCAAACGCTGCACTTAGCCAGCGTAGCCACTGCTGTCGGTGCCCCAGGTGATTAAAATCCCTGATGGTTTGACCGGGAATCGAACCCGGGGCACTTCGGGCCAAAGCCTAGCACGCTAACCATTTAGCCACGGAGATGGACGCAACATAGGTGACTAACCCAGTTTGCTTTGTTTTGTGACTGTTTATTGTCGTGTGCAGTAAGAGAAGTAGCCATAGCTCATTCTTGAATCAACACGCGGTGACGTGACTGCCACAGGTACAAGACGTGAATGGCTTGAAAGTGATATATATTCCAGCCAGTCCACATTAACAAGTGAAAAATATTTCCGTGACTACATGTGTTATGTGTGATTGATAAGCATCGAAGTGGGCCACGCAGGTTATTTATGACTCTAAGTGGTTTACATTACAAATGATGAGTTTTATACACATTTAAATTTTCACATAAATTACCCCTATTACTGTTAGAAGGAAAACTAAAAGGAACTTTACAAAATGAGTATAGGTATAGTCAGTAACCGGTAGGCCGCGATCGACGAACCGAGTACAGATGGTGTTGGTGCACATTATGGGTGATGTGGAGTTGGGCCCATGGTTAGTGATGCCCATAAAAAGGACGGTTGAGTCGGTCCCATGGTCAGCTCGGATGGAGGTTCGAGTTAGTAAGATATATATATTTCGTATGACATACAGAGGATACGGTAATGCTAAAGTATATACAATATATACAAGTAATTAATATTTAGTAACATCGAAAACGAAACCAAAAGTCACAGTTGGATGTCCAGAGCAGCAATCCACTCCACTGCATCATCAGTTGCGTTCTGCAGGTAGTCATATCCTCCCTTGAAGGACCCTGAAGGGCATTCCGACACAATATGATGGATTGTCTGCACTGAATCGCCACAATCGCACTGAGGACTAGAAATTTCCCCCCATTTGTGGAGCCAAAAGTTACATCTTCCGTGACCGATCCGCAGTCTGTTCAGTGGCGTCCATATCCTTCTTGGAAGATGGAAATCAGGAGGTTTCATGCAGGGGTCGGTGATCAATCTTAGCTCATCAGGTTTTGATGTTGTCCATTCTTCTCGCCAAGTTTTGTCCATATTGAACTTAGATTCAACAAGCATCTTGCCTAGCTGCCATGACGGATGTCGAGATTTTAATCTCCCTTGCTTCTGTGGATTACAGACCTGATGTATGGGTAATAAGGGATCATTTGCAGCGCATTTTGACCATTCCCTTTTTAGAGCTGTTAGCCTTCGCAGGGGAGGAGGGTGATTGTTGGATAATACTGGTAGTCACTTGAGTGGTGTGGATTTGAGATGGTCTGCTCGGATGGAGATTCGAGTTGGTTTCATAGAACAGCTTGGAGGGAGGGTCGAATTAGCAGTAGCGGCTATTCAGGTGAAGGGAGTGAAGAGCCTCTTCACTAGCATCTCGTAAGATAAACATTATATTTTCTTATTTAAATGAAAATGTTGCAGTTGTCTTGCGCTATTTTATCGTGTATTTTTTTTATAGTGTACTGTTATTTCTACAGTCCGTTGCTAGAAGGTACGCAAGCGAGGCTCACAGATTACCTACTGGCAAGGCTCTATGACGGCCTTGTGTCAGTTGAACTCCCTGTCGCTAGATTGTGCTGTCGTAACTTGGAGGAGAATCTGCAAGAGACGAAGTAACGTGTTTACGTCAGCCACTTCGTCTCGTTGCCATGGCAACCTGACATCGGGTGTGACGTCATTACCTGCCGTTAGACAGTCGAGTGAAGACTTTGCTGTGTCTCCAAGCCAATACGTCAAGTCCAGTTGTTGAAAGTTGGCGTTGCGTCAGGCTTCTTTTCATTTATGCTGAAGCTTGTATTTATTTTCCTAATAAATAATATTTATTTATTACGTTACTTACCCTGTTGTTGCTGAAAGTTGATGGCTTTTAGTGTAATAATATTTCCAGTGAAAGACACGGTATTACTTTTATTAGAAATTCCCTTCAGTAGGTGGAAAGACGAAGACAAAGGGGAGTTATTAAATTGTGGACGGCCAAATTAATTAATAGAACTGTGTACTAAAAAGATATTAAGAAACCCGGCAAATGTTATAGCCTTCATTGCAAGGGATCTTGGTTCGAGCAGTTCACATGCTTGTGCAGTAGTTGTATTCTTAAAAACAACCTGTTCTGTTAGCCTTGCTTACTTTTTAGTAACAAATGTGGTGTGTGGAATCAACAAGTTTCGGGGATTTCCAAAACATTAGGCCTACGCGCGGGTTGAACAAACACAAAGACAGAGAGGAACATTTGAAGTGCCAGTTACAGATTAGAACACTCAAAAGAAACACTACCACGTTATCTGACGCCTTGAGGGAAAATGCAAGACTACAGTGCTTGCAGAAAGTTTAGGGACATGTCTAAATTTCGTTTGATGCACATTTGTCCCTAAAGTAACACCATTTCAGTCATTGTTTTACTTGATATTATTAGTCATCTATATGAGGGGTTTTCGTTTACAATTTCGCTGCACTAGATCTAATACTTTTGGAGGCGGAATGTTTTTTTGTAAACAAGGCTAAAAAAACTGATTTTCTTACTAAAATGTTTTCTTTCTCAAAAACTGCTAGTCCTACTGCTATGAAATTTTTACTGCTGTTTTTCTACTATATAGCAATCATAAAAATAACAACCTTGGAAAATATACTACTTATTTGGTCGCCTCTCAAACAAACTTTCTTCCCCAGTACGGTAATTTTGGCGGCAAAATTGGTCAATTTCGTTTCGCGATAACTTCCAATTGGAAACACTTCGAGCTATTCTGACTACGCAGTTGTTTTCTCCGTGTCTTGTTTTTGATGGATCGGCTGTGGGTACTTTCTCGAAATGTTGCCAATCGGAAGTTATCATGGAACGAAATTGACCAATTTTGCCGCCAAAATTACCGGGGAAGAAAGTTTATTTGAGAGGCCATCAAATGAGTAGTAAATTCTTTACCTAGGTTGTATTTTTATGTTTATGATTGATATATTGTAGTAAAACAGCAGTAAAGATTTCATAGTTGTAGGATTAGCAGTTTTTGAGAACGAAAACATTTCATTAGTAGGAAAAACAGGTTTTTTTTGCCCTGTTTACAAAAAGGTAAAACATTCCATCTCCAAAAGTATTAGATCTAGAGCAGCGAACTTTTTAATGAAAACCCCTCATATAGATGTCTAATAACATAATGTAAAACAATAACTGAAATGCTGTTACTTTTGGGACAAATGTGCATCAAACGAAATTTAGGCCTGTCCCTAAACTTTCTGCAAGCACTGTATGTGGAGTTAGATATAATGAGAATGTGACTTTAAATAGGCTTGTAATTGGAGTTGTTCTATACTTGAGGTCTCACTCTCGTCATAACCTCTGGAAGAGAGTTCCTATGAACTTTAAACTTTACTGTAACTCGTGGGAACTTTAAGGAATTATATTATATTATATGGCCATGCATTTTCTTTGCAGGGCGGGTCAGGGAAGGGATTTTGGAAGGAAATCGGCCGTTGACCTATTGAAAGGAACCATCCCAGCATATGCCTGATGGTGAAAATGAGAAGTCACAAAAATCATTTTCAGGACGACCGAGTAGATATTTTAGCTTTAATATACGAAAAAAAAAACAATATTCACAAAAGCAATCAAGCACTGCTGAAATTAGAGTTTCGCTCTTCACCTGATTTTTCATCTACGAGCCGCCACTGCGAATTAGTCTCATAGAACAGGCCCGAGTAGTCACGGACACGTTGAGTTGGTCCAATAGAATTGTCCCCAGTTGCCACTGACACCTTTGAGGTGAGCCCAGGGTTAAAGCATTCCTCTGCGGATTTCCGTCGATCCTAGGTTAGGTTAGGTTCAGTTGGGTTGGGTGAGGTAAGGTTAAGTTAGGTTAGGTGAAGTAAGGTTAGGTTAGATTTGGTTAGGTGAGTTGAGGTGACGTTAGGTTAGGTGAAGTCAGGTTAGGTAAGGTGAGGTGAGATTGGGTGAGTTGAGGTGAGGTTAGATGAGGTAAGGTTAGATGAGGTATAAGGACAGTTTAAGTGAGGTGAGGTAGGTTAGGTTACATGAAGTTAGGTTAGGTGAGTTGAGATTGGGTAAGGTGAGGACAGGTTAGGTGAGGGTAGGTTAGGTTAGGTGAGTTGAGGTAATCTGAGGTTAATTTAGGGGAGGTTAGGTTAAGTTAAGTTACGTGAGGTTAGGCGAGGTTAGGTTAGGTTAATTAACCATATTTAATGTTTTATTATGAATAGCAAACTAGGACGTTAAATGAGTACGTATTAAATATGGATCTAATATTTTTAAATATTGTCTTTTGATATTGAAATGTAATTTTGCTATTTTCATATCATGAAGGACTTTCATATACAGTAGAAACGAGCAGCCGAACGCTAACAAACTTACCTTACTGACCAGAGTTTCAACTATATTCTAACCCTTCAGGGATCGACGGTAATCCGCAGAGGAAGGTTTTGACTGAGGGCCCAACTTAAATGTGTCCTACACTACTGTATAGTGAGCATGGATCAGGTATCAGTACAGCAGTGAGTTGCACGTTTTGGGGAAGGTCGGGCAGTATAGGACAGTCCTGTAATAGCAACATGCTGTATGCTTAAAAAAGTTGTTGTTGATTATTTTAGGGGCTTTGCGACATCGTGGCCATGCAGCCCCGAGTACCTATGTGGGTGTGTGTGGAATTTGTCTGTTATTATGATGGCTAGTAGCCTCCGTGGCTTAGGCGGCAGCACGCTGGCCTCTCATCGCTGGGGTCCGTGGTTCAAATCCCGGTCACTCCATGTGATATTTGTGCTGGACAAAGCGGAGGCAGACAGGATTTTTCTCCGGGTACTCCGGTTTTCCCTGTCAATATTTCATTCCAGCAACACTCTCCACTTTCATTTCATTTCATCTGTCATTCATTTAATCATTTCCCCAGAGGAGTGCGACAGGCTGCGGCAGCCGGCACAGTTAATTTCCTTGCCGCTAGATGGGGGCTTCATTCATTCCATTCCTGACCCGGTCGGTCGACTGGAAGCAGGCTGTGGATCTTCATTTTCATTGTGATGGCTGTAATAGTGTGCGTATTTGTAATGAGGATGGGGAAGGAGATGGCCGTGCCCTAATTTAGGAACCATCCCGACATTCGCCTGGAGTAGAAGTGGGAAACAACGGAAAACCACTACCAGGATGACTGAGGTGGGAATCGAACCCACCTATTCTCAGTTATGCCTCACGAAGCTGAGTGTACCCCGTTCCAGCATTTAGACCAGAATTAAATGCCTTGGCAGAGACGGGAATCGAACCCGGGCCTCCACGGTGACAGCCAAGAGCGCTAGACACTACGCGACGAGATGGACTGATTCTAGTTAAGAATCAGTGATATATTTTTGTAAATTGCAGCCATAAGGTCATTTTGACTATATATTTATTTTGCGATCAGCGCGATATTATAGCAAAATTTATAGAGAATACGGAGTATGAGATTTTGTTCCAAGATTACATGTATGAAGTAAAAGAGAAGAGAGGACTGTTTTCTCAGAATTTAGGTGGGGAAGGTCAGGTAGTATCGGACTAAGGCAGTTTCTGAGTTTTTACTCAGAGCTGGAATACCTTTCAGTGAACACTTTCAGTGACTTGCTGACGCTCCCTATGTTGATCGTGGTGAACGATTTAACGCGCGTGGCTTAGCTCAGGTATCCAAGCACTATGCGACTGTGAAACAGGAAATACATAAGATTAGATAAGCCTTTCATACCTACATTGACATTTCACCAAACTCTTCATTTCTTTTACGTCACAATAGTTCCGTGATGAACTATATCGCCAATTATTTGCATACATCCTACTTATCTTTACGCCTCATCAACATACAAAATTTCAGTTTGATTGCTGTAATAGATTCGTAGGTATTGAGGACGGTCTAAATATTTCGGATGGTCTCCATGTTGGATTTTTATATATGTAGGCCTTAGAGTCATGCACTAGGCTATTACATGAAGATTATTCTGTAGGTGCATTATTCAAATTTCAATCGCATGATTAGGCCTCAAGAAATAAAAGCAAGATTTCAAAATTTCGCACAGCCGCCATCTTGTGGTTATGAAAACATTTGAAATAAAATATATGCTAATAAATTACAATTTGCATAAGCATTTACCGTACCAAGTTTCACTGCACTCGGATGATTATATCACGAGAAAAGCCCATTTAAATATTTACATTTGGCGTCACCGCCATGTTGGATTTGTGATCACCAGGTTAATGTAACGCCCATTGGTGAACTTATGTCTATAGCTTCTATCAACATACAATATTTCAGTTTGATTGCTGTCATAGATTAACAGATATTGAGAACCGTCTAAATATTTCGGATGGTCGCCATGTTTGATTTTTATATATGAAAGCCATAGATTTATGTAATATTAGAAGATGATTATTGCGTAGGTTCATTATTCAAACGTTGAATTGGATTGCATAATTAGGACACAAGAAAATAAAATGTAGTTTTAAAATTTCGCACAGCCGCTATCTTGAGGTTATGTAAACAATTGAACTAAATTATATGTCAGTGCATTACAATGTGTATAAGCATTTGCTGTACCAAGCTTCACTGCGTTCGGATGGTTAAATCGCGAGAAATATCTATTTAAATGTTTCGAATTTGCTTGGCCGCCATATTCGTTTTGTTCTTAACAGATTTTTGAAAGTCACATTGGTGAACTTCTAGTAGTGCCCTCTATCACCCTACACAATTTCAGGGTGATGTCAACAATAGTTTCGGAGATATATAATGCTGGTGAAATATTTCGCACAGCCGCCATCTTGAGGTTATGTAAACAATTGAACTAAATTAGACGCCAGTGCATTACAATGTGTTTAAAAATTTTCTGTGCCAAGTTTCACTGCGTTCCGTAGGTTAAATCGCGAGGTAAGTCTATTTAAATGTGTCAAATTTGCTTGGCCGCCATGTTCGTTTTGTAGTTAACAGGTTTTTGAAAGTCTCATACGTGATCTTCTAGTAGCGCCCTCTATCACCGTACAAACCTTCAGGGTGATATCAGTGACAGGTTCGGAGATATGGAATGCCGGTGACATGTTTCGCACAGCCGCACAATTTCATAACGTTTGGAAACGTATATGAAAACCTTACAATAAGGACTCTTTGAGTGAGAACCACCAATTTTTACAACCAATGAAAGCAGCTGCTGTTGAAGTGTGTAGAAGCACCTTTCTAGAGTAATTAACTGATTCATCAGGATAAATCTGTTTTCACACCCGCTAGAAGACATAGCTATTATTTTCCTCGAAGGATACAAAGATCTATTATTGAGAAAATCAGCCTCGCCAATTTTCGATTGCAGAATTTTTAGCCTATTTGCATTTTATGAAAAAAAAAAAAAAAAAGGCTTATGAGATCACCTTTTGTCCGTGTGTGTGTGTGTGTGTGTGTGTCCCCTAATAACTTCTAAACGGCTGGTGCGATTTCAATGAAACTCGGTAAGGTCATAGCACCATTTTGGCCAAACCCGACCGTGCCCTTCAAATTTTACTACGTCTCACCAATCCAACATGGTGGCTGTACGAAATATTTAACCAGCATTCAATATCTCTGAAACTATTACCGATATCACACTGACATTTTGTACGGTGATAAAGAGCACTACTAGAAGTTCACCTGTGGAACTTTCTAAAACCTGGTAACTACTGAACCAACATGGCGGCTAAGCGAAGTTGCGACTTTTAATAGCCATTTCTCGCGATTTTACTATTCAAACGCAATGAAACTTGGTACAGCAAATGTTTATACACATTGTAATGCACTGGCATTTAATTTAGTTCAATTGTTTACATAACCTCAAGATGGTGGCAGTGGGAAATATTTCACTGGCATTCTATATCTCCGGAACTATTACTGATATCACCCTGAAATTTTGTACGATGATAAAGGGCACTACTAAATGTTTATCTATGTAACTTTTAAAAACTTGTAAAGTACAAAATGAACATGGCGGCCAAGCGAAGTTGAAACGTTTCAATAGATTTTTCTCGCAATTTAACCATTTGAGAGCAGTGACATATGGTACAGTATATGATTATACATATTGTAATGCACTGGCATCTAATTTAGTTCAATTGTATACATAAACTCAAGATGGCGGCTGTAAGAAATTTTAAAATTAAGTTTTTATTTCTTGTGTCGTAATCATGCGATCGTAGTGAAAGTTTGCATAATGAAGCTACGCAATAATTTTCCTTTAATGGTATATAGGCTAACTCCATATATATAACAATCCAAAATGGCGACCATCCGAAATATTTAGACGGTTCTCAATATCTACAAATCTTTTACAGCAATCAAACTGAAATTTTTGATGTTCTTAGAGGCTACGAACATTCGTTCACCTATAGGACTTTCAATAACCTGGTGGGAACAAATGCAACATGACGGTGACGCGAATTATATATATTTAAGTGGATGTTTCTCGCGATTTAACTATCCGAGTACAGTGAAACTTGGTACGGTAAATGCTTATACAAATGTTAATCCATTGGCATCTAATTTATTTCAATTGTTTTTATAACTACAAGATGGCAGCTGTGCGAAATTTTTAAATCTTGTTTTAACGTCTTGTGTCCTAATCATGCGATTGACGTTTGAATACTACACGTACACAATAATCTTCATGTAATAACACATAACTCTAAGACCTACATATATAAAAATCCAATATGGCGACCATTCGTAATATTAGACGGTTCTCAATATCTACGAATCTATTACAGCAATCAAACAGAAATTTTGCATGTTGATAGAGACAATTAACATAAGTAGGATATATGAAAAGAGGCTTTAGTTCTTCACGGAACTACTTGTTACTCATGCAGTAATTATTTGTTTCCGCAGGAACAACGATGAAAGAAATAAAACACATCGATTCTCGAAACATTGTTTGATATGTGACACCTTACAGCATTTAACTTCCATTGACATCATTTTCATAATCATTCACACAGTGTAGCCTATATTATAGAGTTTGGTAACCACAAATAAGGCTCACTTATTGTGATCTGTATTTCCTTAAATAGACCATTTAATTACTTATTTAATTTTAATTGTTTAATTATTTGTTCAATTAATTATTTAATTACTTGTATTTGTTTATTTATTTATTTATTTATTTATTTATTTATTTATTGACCGACAGCGGTAGCTACGATCGCTAAAGCGCAGCACTAGGCCATTGGACCAAGCTCTCTGCGGACTCGGTAGACGTGGGTTCGAGCACCACCGTCGGCTGTTCTTCAAATGGTGTTCCGTGGTTTCCCATTTTCAACTCCAGGGACGATACCTTCTGGCAGGCCACGGCCACTTCCTTCCACATCATTACCCAGTTTCATTTCATCTCTCATTAACTCCTCTCATGAGGTTGGTGTCAGGGCATTCGGCCGAAAGAAACATCCGCCACATATAATTTCAACGCATCTCATCCCCCACCCCGTTGGAAACGGTAATAATAAGCGGTAGACAAACATACATATATTTATTTGACATAGAGTGTCCAGAGAACTGGTGGCTGAAGTGGGGACGTTTTAGCATCTCATTTTTGTTAGTGAATCTAGGATAACCTATGTCATGAATATTTAAAAATAATAATATCATTGAACAGTATTAACTTACAGTATATTATTATACAATAGGGTCTATATGGAAAACAAGAGAATATTAATAGGCCTATATGATTTTATTAAACACAATGCGTACAATCACGTTTTTCACCACTCTGTTATTTCTGCAATTAGAGATTGAGACCTGCTTACACATTCCACTAAGTGGTATTTGGGGCATGGATTATTGCAATTCTTGCAGTCGCAGTCCTCCTTGGGCTCATGAAATGTCTCATTCTGACAGATCCTTCCATGGAACCCATGGACAGCGAATCGCGTATATAGATGTCGAAGTTTGAAATTTGGTCCCTTCCAGATATCTGTCTTGATTGCTTCAGTCTCCATTATTTCTTGTGGTATCTCGTCGGCTTTTTTCCGTCTCTCCTCGGTGATGGTTTTATACGTTTGAGTTTCCGGTAGATCGAAGGAGAAGAGAATATTCAAGTGCTGTTTTTTTTTCAAACCTTGCTTCCACTGGCCAAATCAAAGCGCTGGTTAAAATTGTAGAGACTGTAAAACAGCACACACACATCAATATGATTACCATGTCTCTCGACCGTAAAATAGAGTAGTAACAAGTAGCTATAGGAAAGATTTTGATACAATTTTATAATATCCACTTTGATGTGAACAGATCAACTGTAAGATTACATAGCATTTAACCAAATAACACACCCATTGCTTCAACGAGAAAACATATAATACGTATATAACGACTGTATTTATGTTCCGTTGGTTCAGCTTTACACGTAGTGTGAAGTTCTGTCAGGTGTCACTACCTGCCGCCAGCAAGGTGAACCTTAACAGACAGCTATTTGCTACTGTGAATGTCACAGTCATGAAACCACAGAGCACGATTCCGAAATGAAAACAGACAGTCGTGGGACATTCAGGGGACAGGATGACAGTTGCTAAGTAATAGACAAAAATAAAATACGTTATAGTGAAACTTAAATTAATGGACTAAACCTTGTTGAAAGGCCTCGTGAAACTGGAGCGAATTTATAAAACTCCAGGTGCAAGTATTATGATATGGTTTATTAGGGGCTGGGGGCAACGTGGTTATCAGCATCCTGTATATGGACTATTTCACACGTAGCCTACAGTATATCTCGCCTGATAACCTGTGTCGAATTGGTGTACGTCTTTGTGTTTGTAGCTGTAATTTAAATATTTACAAGAAGAATAATACTTCTATGACAAAATGCCACCACGTTGGTGATAAATGGGATGTTGAACAGGATGGCGGTGAGAAAAATTAAGCACCCGGAATTCAATTCCAACCCCTTCGGTTTCCAGTCGACGGAGCTAACCATAACACGATAATGACGTCAAGGAACGCCCTTTTTCATTACCTCGGATAAGGGTTGTCTATCGTTTGTTGTTGTTGTTGCTGTTGTTGATTCATTTAGGTTCTTTCAACATCGTGATCATTTCCCCATGTACTGGGGTGCGTATGGAATCTGTCTATTAACCTGTACCATTGTGCTAGCTGTACTGGTGTGTGTAGGCTATTTGTAATTCAGATTAGGATTTACACAGGAGGTGACCGTGACCTTAATTTAGACACCATCCCGGCATTTGCCTGGATTAGAAATGGTAAATCACGGAATAAAACTTCGAGGATGGCTGAGGTAGAAATCGAACCCACTTCTTCTCAGCTCTTCCTCACGGGACTGAGTTTTCCCCATTCCTGTCCTCAGATCTTGGCAGAGGTAAGAATCGAAACCGGACCTCTGCAGTGACAGCCAAGAATGCTAGCCATTATACTACGAGGTGGATGAGATTATTCTGTTGTTACTGTTGCAGGAAACGCTGGGCTATCAGCCTCGTGTACTTGGGTGTATATTGAATTCGACGATTAACCTGTGCTTTTGCGTTGAATGTAATATTGCCTGTAATTGTATTTATTACGTCTAGGGTTAGAGTTGGTACACCAGAACTATCTCGGCACTACGCCTATGGGGAATGCGGGAAAACGCGGCGGTTAAACACAATCAGCGCCGATGGTTGATTCCTCAGTTTTAGGGGCTGCGACAACGCGGTCATGTAGCCCCGTGTACTTTGGATGTGTGTAGAATCTGTCTGATAACCGATGTTAAATGTGGTGGCTGTATTAGTATGTGTTATCTGTAATTCAGGTAAGGATTGCATACAATCAATTTTAAGTAGTTCCTACGTTTGCTATCAAATGTTACCGTCAACGACAGCTAGCTGCGAACTTGGCTACTTGATGCTACCGTTACCGGCACCTGGTGGCGAACGTTGGAATTTAATGAAATCTAACCTAAAAATTTAGCTTCAGACAATTGTAGTTAGTGGATGGTTCTTTTACGTGCCATACATCTATGACATGGGCCCACCGGCTTTACTTCCCCTCTGAAGAAAGGCATAGTGAGGGATTTTTTACGCTCTTAAAAATTCCGACGATTTCGGCCGGGTTTGAACCCGTGATCTTGGGCATAGAAGCTCAGCATGCTACCAACTACGCCAAACGAAGCCGCCCAACCAGCGCCGAGATTTGAATTTTCTTATTCTGGACTTTCATTTCCTCTGCAATCGTGGTGTGCAACTTAACGCGCACGGCTAACCTGTGAGTTAAGATCATTCTACTGTAGTTCGTACAATGAAATGTTTTCACGCTCGGGACATAACGGTCTCGTACTTCCTGTGGGTGGAGATATAATGTGAGATGAGGTCCAACCATTTCTGGGAACTGCAGGTGCAACTCCTCACAACCACTTAACTACTGACTCATTAATTACAAGACTTGAGATAACCTTTCACTTGAATTATAGCGTTCAATTGGCCCAGACACCCCTATCCTCACTCCACTAGCACTGACTTCGTTTGTTGTTTTCTCTGATCTTGATCTCGCCTGTTATTGTTCCACGATGGATTACGATGTTAATAGCCGTTACTTACGAGATAAATATTGGCACAATTCTAAATGCAATGGAGTGTGTGATGTTTTAATCTGAGAAAAGGCGGAAATGGAGTCTCCTAAGCGGCAAAGAAAGTCGCCTGCTCCAATTTAACTCTTATATCCACATAGAGATAAATATACAAACAAAAATTAAGTAAATAATAAACATACAAACAAATATATAAACAATCAAATAAACAAATTCAAAAATAAACAAAAATAATAAATAATTAAGAAAATAAATAAGTAAATAAATAAAAAATAATAAATAAGCAAATGTATATAAAACAAACAAATAAATAAATAAACAATCAAATAAAAGAGTACATAAATAAACAAACAATAAAGAATAAATAAAAAAATAAAATATTCTTCTTCTCTAGTGGTCAATCCGAGGATTGGTTTACAGCAAAACTGCACTCTTCGCGTCTTTCCGCTTTGATCTTCATTTCACTGTAGGTCTTGCATCCCCCATCTTCCGTTATACAGTAAATAAAAAATAATTAATTAAATAAATAAAAATAGCTTAATAAAATATTAATAAATAAATAAATAAATAACTTAATTAATTAATTAAATACATAAAATAGATTCATAAATAAAAAATGATTAAATAAAGTAAATAAATAAATACATTATATAAATAAATAAACAAACAAAGAAACACACAAAACAATCAAATAGACAAGTACATACATACAGTAAACAAACAAACACTGATACATAATTTAGTAAATAAATAAATTCATTTGCGACCGCTTAAAAGTGTAATGACTAGCGTTGTTGGCTTTCAAACCTGAGGCCGATTGTGGGCTCTTTTAAGTGATTCAATTTTGGTCTGAGGGTTGGAATCCAAACTACCGAGCCTCATGAGGATACCTGAGCAAAGCGTGGGTTACATTTCCACCTCAGTCTCCCTGGGAAATGTTTTTCCGTGAGTTTTCACTTAGACTCTAGCATAGGTCCTGAATTATTATTTATTTATTTATTTATTTATTTATTTATTTATTTATTTCTTTATTTATTTAGCGTATGGCTTTTAGTGCCGGGAGTGCCCGAGGACATGTTCGGCTCACCATAGGCTGTAGCTGCTTCAATGTAGACACCCATGGAGTGAGCTACAAGTTCCGTTCAATTTCAAGTAGTTCCAACTTTCACTGCCAGATGTTACTGACACCTAGTGGTGAACGTTGGAACTTTGATGCAGCGTTTCAATGAAATCTAACCTGAAAATTTAGTTTTACACAAGTTTAATTAGTGGAAAGTTCTATTGCATGCCATAAATCTATGACATGGGACCGCCGGCTTTACTTCCCCTCCGAAGGAAGGCATACTGAAGGATATTAACGCTCTTGAAAAATCCAACGACTTCGGCCGGGTTTGAACCCGCAATCTTGGGCATAGAAGCTCAGCATACTACAATTACAATTCTGAAAAGATCTAAAATATTTTGAGACAATTTCCTCATTAGTAAAATGGTTTCTCCTGCTATATTGTTTGCAACGAAGAGAATGTCGGCAGGATAAAACCACAAGAACCAAGGAAAACTGATCAGCACACTTTCACGATATTGTTTTCCGGAACTCGACCTTACTAAATGCTAAAGTTTGTCCGGTCCCTTGACTAATTGGTTAGCATGCTAGGCTTTGCTTGGAATGGTCCTGGGTTCGATTCCTGGCAGGACCGTGGGAACTTTGTTCTGCGATGGTTAATTCCCCCAGCTCGGGGACTGGGTGATCGTGACATCTTCATGAGCGAAAATAAAGTAGTAGTAAAACCGAATCAAATAAAATATAGTAAAAAGAAATCTTAAAAGCAGAACTTGCAAGGACCAATACAATGCTCTGGAAATGTGTATGAAACGCCAACGTACAACCTCATGAGAGGAGTTAATGAGAGATGAAGTTATCGAAGATGAATGAGACTTCTTAAGGAGTAGCCTACAGTAGGTTGGAAGAGGCTGTGGTCTATCAAGGCTACCGTACTGGCCACCGGGGGTTGACAATACGAAACCACCATTTCAAGGACTGTAATGTACCCACTCATCTACTGAGTCTGAAGTTAGCTTGTTCTCATCGCTTTGCGCCAAAGTCATCATGGGCAGTGAAATCAGCAAACCAATGGACTCCCCCAAGGATCAATGCTTGCCCCTCTCTTGTTCAGCCTATATATATCAGATTTACCCTCCACAAAATAGAGGAAGTTTGGATATGCTGACGACTGGGCAATTGCTACTAGAGACCGATGTTTCGAAAGTACAGAAGAGACGCTGACAAATGATTTTCCTGGGAGATTATTTTCGAAAATGGAGACTTCAGTCAAGCGCAACTAAGACCGAAGTTGCTTGCTTCCACCTGAACAATAAAATGACAACAAGGGAACTTACAGTTTACTTCAATAACATCCTCCTTCGCCATAATAGACATCCCAAATATTTGGGAATAACACTGGGTAGAACATTGTCATCCAAAGAACACCTACGAATGACTGCTGCCAAAATGAAGACAAGAAACAACATCTTGCGGAAATTATGTGGCACCACTTGGGGTG
The DNA here is from genome assembly GCA_946902985.2 of Meconema thalassinum. NCBI lineage: Eukaryota > Metazoa > Arthropoda > Insecta > Orthoptera > Tettigoniidae > Meconema > Meconema thalassinum. The sequence continues at coordinate 674,085,580 of OX336388.2, forward strand.
CCAATGCAACTACTTTCTGTTGCTCAGCTATAGGTTTACTGTCGACCAAATTATTATGTGTACTCGAGTTTGAAGGTTGTTTGTGAAGTAACCAATAGATCTACATAAAATCTAATAACATCTTCATTTTCGTCGTTCTATTTTATGTTAGTTCATGGGGGATGACCGTTGCTCACGTCCGCAGGAGTTACCTATAAATTGCCCTGCACGTGTCCCCTGGGTGGTGCTAAGCGAGCAACAACGACATACGGTGAAACTGAACAAATTACAATGTCTCAAACTCTTCGTTATAACGGTTCTTTTCAGAACCACCAAGCCATAGACATTGGACCTTCCGTCCGCATTCTCCAACTAAATATTGAAGGCATAAGTTCTGCCAAGTGTGACTACCTCCACAAACAGCTTAATAGCCTCAACATTGATATAGTCAACATTCAGGAGACACACACAAAAGATGAACAGGACCTTGCTAGAAGAGGACAAATACCGGGCTATACATTAGTTGAAGCCATCCATCACCAACAGTATGGAATTGCCACTTACGCCAAATCTGGCCTGACTGGAGTACAAGTTGTTGAATCGAGTGACAAAGATCTTATCTTCTCTATAGTAGTAAAAATTAATGACCTAATCGTCGTTAATGTGTACAAGCCTCCTTGCATCAGATGGACTTTGAAAGTTTTGCCCACCTTCAACCATCCCTGCATCTACACTGGGGATTTTAATAGCCACCACACAAACTGGCGGTATGACACAGTAGATGATGATGGCGAGGTACTAACTCAATGGGCAGAAATATCCGATCTGCATCTAGTTTTTGACGCGAAAGACAAAGGCTCCTTCCATTCTGCTCGTTGGGGAAGAGACTACAATCCCGACCTAACATTTGTGTCCAAGGATTGTCTTGATCAGCCTCTTAACACTGCACGTGAAATACTGTCTAACTTCCCAAACAGCCAACACCGACCAGTTCTTCTGGAAACTGGCACGAAGATACCCCTGGTGAACTCAGTACCTCTACCCAGGTGGAATTTCAACCGTGCAAATTGGGACAAATTCTCTGAAGATCTTGATCGGAAGCTATTTGATTCAAAACTAGAGCCAATTGCCAATAACTATGATGACTTCGTTAACCTAGTAATTTCAGCTGCTAAATTAAACATCCCTAGAGGTTTCAGAAAAGACTATGTGCCAGGCTGGAACCCTGAAAGCGAGGCGCTATACGAAGAATATCTAACAACAGGCAATCATGAAGTTGGTTCGAAGCTGCTACAATCACTAGAGAAGAATAGGAAACAAAAGTGGGAAGACACAGTGAAAAACATGGACTTCGCGAAATCGAGCAGAAAGGCTTGGAGAGTCTTAAATCGTCTTACTGGAAAACATGTCTCCAAAAAGCATTATACTAACTTGAGCCCAGATGCCATTGCAAATAGAATGGTGGACATTACACGATCCAAAAGAGATAAATGTCACACGAAAACAGTGAAACAAAAGCTCACCGAACTCAAACGTAGAACTCAGAAGAATGAGAAACTGTCTAGGCCATTTTCTGTTCAGGAAGTTGAAACCGCTATCAAGATGTTGAAAACTGGTAAAGCTGCTGGTCCAGATGGCATCTATAATGAATTCCTGCGAAACATGGGTCCACATAGCATCAGCTGGATTACTTCACTTTTTACTTTCATCCTTCAGACTAACAACCTACCAAAGCAGTTTAAACGGTCAAAGGTGATCGCCCTTCTTAAACCTGGCAAGTCGGAGCAGAGACCTGAAAACTACCGTCCAATAGCACTTCTTAGCTGCATTTATAAACTTGTCGAACGAGTCCTTCTTGCCAGGATAGCACCACTCATTGAAGCTGTAACCCCACCAGAACAAGCTGGATTCAGGAAAAACCGAAGCTGTACTGATCAAGTCTTGGCCCTCACCACTCACATTGAAGCAGGGTTTCAAAAGAAGCTAAAATCAACAGCTGTCTTTATCGACCTGACTAGCGCATATGATACTGTCTGGCGACATGGACTGATCCTCAAAGTGCTGGAAGCAATCCCCTGTTTGGAAATTGCAAATCTTATCTCTAACATGCTTTGTGAAAGAGAGTTCGTAGTATTTCTAGACGATGCTAAAAGTCGCAAAAGGAAACTAAATAATGGTCTACCCCAAGGATCAGTTTTGGCCCCAGTTCTATTCAATCTGTACATTCATGACTTGCCACCAACAACAGCTACTAAGTTTATTTACGCAGATGACATTGCACTGGTAGCTCAAAGCAGAACTTTTGAAGATGCAGAAGGCACTCTTACAACCGATCTGGAGAAAATGTCAACGTTCTTCAAGTCCTGGCGACTGATCCCAAGTATGTCTAAGACAGAGGTTTCATGCTTCCATCTTGCCAACCGACTAGCAAACTACAAGCCAAATGTTGTATTTCGTGGTGAAAAACTGAAATACAACCCTTTCCCGAAATACCTAGGTGTCACGCTGGACCGAACTCTGAGCTACAAAGAACACCTCACCAAGCTCTCTCACAAAATTTCCACCAGAAATAACATCCTGCACAAGCTTTGCGGTAGTTCATGGGGAGCCACGGCGGACTGCTTAAGATTAACGGGTATCAGTCTAGTCTATTCTGCAGCGGAATACTGTGCTCCAGTATGGTTGGAAAGTGCACATGTGCATAAAGTGGATACCAAGCTGAATGACACTATGCGTTGCATAACCGGCACCATAAAATCAACCCCTCGCCACTGGCTACCAGTACTAAGCCACATTCCACCACCTCACCTGAGGAGGAAGGAAGCTCTGATCAGAGAAGCAAAGAAGATCCATGCTTCTCCCTCATTACCAATACACCAGGAATTCTGCCACCCACCACCGAAGCGACTTCATTCGAGGAGACCAACCAGTTTATTGGCCGACCAACTTCTGGCAAATCGATTCAACCTAAACCAATGCTGGCAGGACGAATGGTCAAACTCAACGTCTGGAACTAGTGCCCAGGAGATCAACCCAACGGTGAAAATACAAGGATTTGACCTTCCTAGAAAATTATGGTGTCGCCTCAATAGACTGAGAACCAGGCACGGCCGTTGCAATTACCTATGCCATAAGTGGGGTTGGATAGATTCCCCATTGTGTCAATGCAATGAGGAGGAACAGACCATGGACCATATCATCCAGCGCTGCCCTCTACATGCCTACTCCGGGAGCCCTAGTGATCTGTTTCATCTTCGAGAATGTACTGTGGAATGGCTCCAAAACTTGAACTTGGATTTGTGATTTGTTTTTATGTAATTCACCATACGATTAAATAAATAAATGTTAGTTCATGTAGGTTTGGAATTTTTAATTTATATTGTAATATTTTTTATCGCAGTTGGAACACAAAAAGTGCCCGTTTTTAAGCGTGTTTCAACCATGCGTCACATTTAAGAATTATTATCTCACAAATCCTTCATCAGATCGAATCAAAATTTTAACACAATATACATTGGAATGTTGTATAACAGGTTTATTAATTGTAAAATTTTGTGTGTTCAAGAAACAAAGTTGTTATCATTTTTGAAAGGTAACTTTTTCTCGGCTTAGGGTGGTTTGAAAATGTAGTTCTTGGTCATGTTGTAATCCTTATCATCATCATCATCATCATCATCATCATCGGCTTTAACTCGAATCCGAGTATAAATGTTCTTCCTTCAGTCCAGTTTGTAGATGTGTTTACGGTGACTAAAGAGTCCAATCCTGGCATGGAACAAGCGACCACACAAGTCACTTAGTATTGCTGGAGGAGGACGTGGTTGGGCTGCTCGAAGTTTCCTAGCTTGACGCTTGGCCTCTTCATGTGTGCGTCGATCCATTTCAAACGTCTTCACAGTATCCGAGAAGGTACGGCGCCAAGTTGAGCGGTCTTCAGCCAGCATGTCCCAGGTTTGTGAATCAAGACCTGTCAATTTCAGGGTCTGCTTAAATTGGTCCTTGTAGCGCCTCTTAGGACCACCATGAGGCCTGGTGCCATAGCATAACTCACCATATAGCATCTGACGAGGTAATCTCACATCATCCATCCGATGGACATGACCAATCCATCTAAATTGGTGACCTATTATGGATGATTCTATGCTGTTGATTTGAGACTTTTCCAGAACAGCTATATTGGTAATGCGGTCTTCCCATTTAATCCTCAGGATTGATCGAAGTTTTTGTAGGTGGAAACGCTCAAGCTTCCTGAGATCACGTCGGTAAAGGGTCCACGTTTCACAGCCATACAACAATGTAGAAATGACTACTACTTTGTACACCATAAGCTTAGTACTCATGGACAGATCTTTATTCATGAAGACCCGGTGCGCTAATCGTCCATATGCTGCATGGGCTGCACCAATTCTCTTATCCACATCCTGCTCACAGGTACAGCTCACAGAAATGGTACTGCCCAGGTACGAGAAGTGGTCTACCTGTTCTAATGGCAAATTTGAGAATGAGATATTGAACTAAGGAAGAGGTGTGCCTGGTGAAGGTTGTGCCAAGACTTTAGTCTTATTGACATTTACGGTAAGACCAAAGCGATCACATGCACTTTTGTAACAATTACAAGCGACGTTGTAATCCTTATACATCAAAAAGGTATGCTGTGTGATTGTGAAATACGTAAATTAATTCACTTATTTTATATGGTAATGTATTTGTACAGGGAATTAAGACATGGTTCACCAGTTAGCTGCTCCGATGAAAGCTGTACAGCGTTGCCAAGATGGGCTCCATCGCGTGCCTCACTCGGAAGTGATGGGCTCCATATCAGCAACGCTGTACAGCATTTTCCGGAGTGGCTAGCTGGTGAACCATGTTTTAATTCCCAGTACAAATACACACCGATATAAAATAAGTGAATTAATTTACGTATTTCACAGTCATACAGCATAACTTTTTGATGTACAAGGATTACAACGCAACCAAGAACTAAATTTTTCAACGACCCCGAGCCGAGAAAAAGTTACCTTACAAATATGATAACAACTTTCGTTCTTGAACACACTCAATTTTGTAATTGATAAACCAGTTATACAACATTCCAATGTATATAGAGTTAAAATTTGGATGCGATCTGATGACGGATTTGTGAGATAATAATTCGTAAATGTGACGCATGGTTGAAACACGTTTAAAAACGGGCACTTTTTGTGTTTCAACTGCGATAAAAAATATTAAAATATAAATTAAAAATTGCAAACCTACATGATATAACGTAAAATAGAACAACGAAAATGATAATGTTATTGGATTTTATGTAGGTATATTGGTTACTTCACAAACAACCTTCAAACTCGAGTGCACATCATATTTTGGTCGACAGTAGTTTATTCTGTTGCTGAGTATTGTGCTCCGGTGTGGATAAATAGTCCGCATGTAAGATTAATAGATGAATAACACCATGCGCATGATAACAGGAACAATTATGTAAACTCCTACACAATGGCTTCCTATTCTCAGCCACATCCCACCACCTCATTTGCGGCGATGCAACATTTTGATAAGAGAATGTAGAAAGATCCAGAACAACAAACAACTACCTATCTATGGAGATCTCACCAAAGCGGTCCGGGTTCGATTCCCGGTCATTGCATGTGAGATTTTCGAAGTGAAATGCCATGTCCTGTGGTTCGGATTCCAAGTAAAAAGGAGGTCCCGTGGCTCATGATCTCGAGATTAACGGTCACGTTAAACTACAAGCTTGCTTTATCTATGGAGACATTGCTGATCTACATGTGAAACGATTACGTTCAAGACATCCACCTATCTGCACAGCGGAGAATCTTGCAACCAACAAATTCAACCTGACTGAGAGATGGTCTTCTGATTGGAATTCGTTTGTCCCTCCAGAGAGTTCAGTAACGCCATGCATAACTGAGAATGTGCCAGGGTTCACTCAGCCTAGAAAGACCTGGTCAAAGTTAGATGATGATGATAATTGTTGTTTTAAGGGGCCTAACATCTAGGTTATCGGCCCCTTGGTCAAAGTTAAATAGAATCCGGACCAATCACGGTGTATGCGGGGATCTCCAGTACAAGTGGAGGAAAAGATCTGCATCATGTTGCGAGTGCGGTGCTGAAAGACAGACTGTTCGGCACCTAGAGCAAGAATGCCCACAAACATCTTACAGTGGTGAATTCAGCGACTTCTTCCTAGGGACACCACACGCATTTCATTATGTTTCTAACCCTGATGTCAAATTATAAATAATATTCATGTATGCCATACGATAAATAAATAGATGCGCCGAAGTGCACGTAGCTACCGCAGATGGTTAACTCCAATGCTTTGAAATTACTGGCCATTATTTTTAGAATGGTAATTTCCTGGCATGGGTATTTTTGCAGATAACTATTTATTAGTGTCTGGAAAAAATATAATCAGGATCCATTAGATATACTATACAGCTGATTTTCCTTAATATTCTCAAATTAAGGGTTGGTTGTTCCTTAAGTTTAGGGGCTGCGACAACGCGGTCATGTAGCCCCGTGTACTTTGGGTGTGTGTAGAATCTGTCTGATAACCGGTGTTAATTGTGATGACTGTATTAGTGTGTGTATCTGTTTTAATTCAAGTAAGGACTGCAGACGATCAATTTTCAAGCATTTCCTACTTTTGCCGCCAAACGCCACCGTCAACGACAACTAGTTCAGAACCTAGCTACCAGACGTCACCGCAGTCGGCTCTTGGCAACGAACGTAGGAACCTAAGAGCGTTGTTTACATTCTTAACCTATACAATTTAGCTTCACACTGATGTAATTAGTGGAAGGTTCTTTAACAAGCCATAAACCTATGACATGGGACCACCGGCTTTACTTCCCCTCCGATGGAAGGCATACTGTGGGATTTTTAACTCTCTTAAAAAATCCGACGACTTCGGCCGGATTTGAACCCGCGATCTTGGGCATAGAAGATCAGCATGCTAACGACTACGCCAACGAAGCCGCCCTAAGTAAAGGTATTGTGGTTAAAATAATTGTTACACATTGCTAAATAGACTTCTAATAGCGAAATAAACGGCAGCCAATAAAAGAATTGTGCATCATAATATTTAGTTCGTGGTACCGGTTTATCAACTATTCCAAAATACGGTTCAATAGAACATTAACGTCGTGCAAATGTTCCTTTACAAAAAACAACACGTGTATAATCTGTAATTTATGATACCTACACAAGAAAGTTGGGCAGATAACGTTGTTGTTTCATCCCTTAAACCAATCATAACCACCGCCACTACAATAAGCAAATTGCGCGCTAGAATATATAACTTTCAGTATCGGTTAATTATGACTCCTCCGGTAAATATGGCATCATTGTGCAACGAGTCACAGGAGCTCATTTCAAGGGAAGTCAAATGTACGGCTCCTACAATTCAAGAAAAGTAAGCTACAGAATTTCTTGCCAGTAAACATTACTATGGTAGGTGATCATACAAGCGTCTTAAATCGGTTATGTCTAACCTCAGAAGTGCATGAATTAATACAACAATCATATGTATTATAAATGAAAATATAAAAATGTATACTTTATCAGAAACCTCAATTGCTACGACTGCACTGTCCGAAAGTACATCGTAATAATAATAATAATAATAATAATAATAATAATAATAATAATAATAATAATAATAATAATAATAATAATCCCCCTGTAATCTGTACAAATAATAGACCTAACAATGTTATTATATGTGCAAATAATAATAATCCCCTGGTAATGTGCACAAATAATAATAAAATCCCTGGTAATGTGCAAAAATAATAATAAACCCCCTGGTAATGTGCACAAATAATAAATCCTCTGGAAATGTGCACACATAATAATAAATCCCCTGGTAATATGCACAAATAATAATAAATCCCCTGGTTTATTTTTTATTTTATTTTTTAGCGTATGGCTTTTAGTGCCGGGAGTGTCCGAGGACATGTTCGGCTCGCCAGTTTTGTAGCTGCTTCGAGACGGACACCCAATGGGTGAGCTACAAGTACCGTTGGGGAGGAAAGTTGGAAGGGAGGGTCGAGGAGTTTGAAGGTAGCGGCTGTGGCCTATAGTTAGGGACCAACCCCGGCATTTGCCTGGAAGGAAGATGGGAAACCACAGAAGACCATCTTCAAGGTTGCCGGCGGGGGAATTCGAACCTCCTCGCCTCCCGGATGTGAGCGACTGCCAACAGTCATGCCGCAACGACCTCGGCTAACTCACCCGGTAATCCCCTGGTAATGTGCACAAATAATAATAATCCCCTGGTAAGGTGCACAAATAATAATAATCCCCTGGTAATGTGCACAAATAATAACAAATCCCCTGGTAATGTGCACAAATAATAATAAATCCCCTGGTAATGTGTAAAAATAATAATAATCCCCTGGTAATGTGCACAAATAATAATAAATCACCTGGTAATGTGCACAAAAGAAATAATAAATCCCCTGGTAATGTGCACAAATAATAATAAACCCACTGGTAACTCCGCTATACCGGTCGCAAGCCCGGGGCCTCTTCTTGCAAGAGTCGAGGAAGGAGGAGCGGGAGGAGTAACAACCTCGTTAAAAAACCGGGGTTCAGCTGGCCTGGCTGATAGCACCCTGTAAGGGCCTCTGCCTAGTGTACAGGTGAAAACTGGACAACGGCTTCTGAGGCAGATGAAGACGGTTCGCATCATCTCAACGGTAAGGAAGGCGGAAGAACCAATATGGGGAAGATTGGTCTCCTCAGCCTTGGAAGGCAACCAATCTACGGGAGACAATCCTAATTCAAACCTACTGGAGCTCACAACCACGGTAGTAACTTGATCAGGGGGTTAAACCTCTGATCCCCCTAACCAATCTTCAACTAAAGCATGGAAAGTATACGCACGGAATTAACTATCTCAGGTGGTATCAAATCCACCTCCGCTCTCGGCGGTGTTCGTGGGCCTTTGGAGTCTGGGGAGCCCACACCAACATGCTTTAAGGACGGGCCGGAGCGTCCTGGAACCACTAACAACAAGATCAGACATAAACAACAGAACTACTTCGCCACACTGAACATCAACTCGCTACTTAAGATAGGCAAACTGAAGCATTTAACAGACACTTTGACTAATCACAAGATACTGCTCACAGCAATACAGGAAACCAGATATACTGATGAACATGCCTTTGACTCCCAGGGCTACCGTATTTTCAAAGGAAAGGTAGGACGTAGGAGAATGAAGAACGTACCACACCTGGGGACTGGTTTTATTGTAAGCCATAAGATACTGGATTCAGTTATTGACTTCAGCTCACTCAATAGTCGAGTGTCTTTAATAACCTTCCGGTGCACAAACAAGGTCTACACTGTAGTAAATGTCCATGCACCCATCAATGAGGACAATAAGCGTAACCCTGAAAATACTGACAAGTTTTGGGAAGAACTAGAGGACATCATATGCAAGGTCCCAGAGCGTCATACAATCATCTTACTCGGTGACTTCAACGCCCAGCTAGGGAAAGAACGCAAGTACAGAGACATTGTGGGAGATTTCCCGGCCCACACAAGGACAAATAGGAATGGAGAGCGCCTAGTAGGACTTTGTAAGGCCTTCAAATTGGTAATGAAGTCAACGGCTTTCAAGAGACTGCCAAGGAAGCAAAAGACCTGGACATCACCTATCTGTCTCTTGGGAGAATTCCAAATAGACCATGTTGCCATCTGAAAGAAGTCCCATAGAGAGATCCAGAATGTTCGTGTGTTAAGAGGAGCAAATTTTGACACCGACCACTATCTCTCCAAGGTCAAGCTAAGATTTCTACCTCGGAATACTAAAAAAACAGTCACACAAACTTACCAAGTTTGATTTAGAAAAACTTTCAAATTGCAACCAGTTCACGGAGAAAATGGAAACCCTGGAATGTAAAACCTGGGATGAAGTGAGGGAGAACCTAGTGAAAGTTGCCACGGATATTGCGCCATTACTGAAGCAGAAGAAGCATGCCTGGTGGACGACTACCTGTGATGAAGCGGTGACACAGAGACAAGCAGCCTGGCTTAAGTGGAACTCACAGAAGACACAAAACAACAGGGATAAGTTCATAGAGCAACGAAAGTTAACTGCCAGGATCATCCGACAAGTAAAACGGCAGTTCACAAAGGACCAACTGACTCAGTAGGTTGACGATTTCAAGAAGATCAACACCAGAAATTTCTACAGAGGCTTTAAACGGAACCTCATCCGTTATAATCCTCCCAGCCTCCACTTCAGAGGACCGGATGGACAGATAGCCTATAATGATATGGACAATTGCCACCTTCTGGCCAAGTACTTCGAGAATCTCCTTAACTGTGAATCACCTGACACATTCTTCACTTATCAAGACACCATCAGGCAATCAAACCCTCAACCACCAACCAAAGAAGAAGTGATAGACATCATCAAGTCCTTGAAAAACAACAAAGCATCAGGTGAAGACTCAATTGAAGCGGAACTATGGAAACAAGCTGGGAATAGGACTACAGGCAAGTTGACAGAAATCTTCCATGACATTTGGGAGACTGAAACATTGCCTAGTGACTGGACCTTGAGCAAGTGGTTCAACCTCTGCTTTGATTCATCCCCTATATAAAAAAGGAGACTTGAACGACATCAACAACTATCGAGGAATCTCGTTAGTACCTGTGACATACAAGATCTTTTCTAAGGCCTGAACCCCAGCTAGACCCTCGACTAGGAGAATACCAGGCAGGATTTAGAAAAGGACGCTCTTGTACGGAACAGATACTGAACTTGAAATCAGTGCTACGGCAAGCAAAAATGGCTAGTAAGAAATATGTCATCATTTTTGTTGATTTTAGGAAGGCGTATGATTCGGTTGACAGACCTACTCTCATGAAGATCCTGCAAGAACTAGGACTAGACGAGAAGACACATAACCTTATCCAACAGACTTTAAAGAACACCATGTCACGAGTGAAGTTCAGAGGAGCCCTCTCTGAAAGTTTTGAAATTAAGTCAGGAGTAAGACAGGGAGACGGTCTCTCACCTCTCCTCTTTAACTGTGCCCTGGAAAAAGTGATAAGGGAGTGGCGATAGGAGCTAACTAGTCAGGGGGTACCAAGTGGTATCACTTTGGGACACAAGTGCAATGGGCTCAGTGTTGATTGCCTGGCATTTGCCGACGACCTGGCACTTCTATCTCATTCAATAAAAACGTCTGTGAAACAACTTAATGTTCTCACGCATCAAGCAGCTAAGTTAGGACTATATGTGTCACTTGAAAAAACACAGTACATCACAAACATCAGTGAATCTCCTTGTACACTGCATTTGGACCAGGGAGAGATCAAGAAAACTGACAGATATAAGTACCTAGGAGAATGGCTTGAACCGAATCTCTCGGAAGTAAGGGCATTATCAACTCGAGTTAACAAGTTAGAAATAGCTTATCAACTAACCAAGAACACATATAATAAGAAGTGTCTCTCCCGAAAGACTAAAATGAGACACTACCAGACAATTATACGTCCTGAAGCCTTATATGCTTCAGAATGTCTAGTATTCAACCGGAAGGGACTCGCGGACAAACTTGAAGTACAGGAGAGAAAGATAATGAGGTAGATATTGGGACCTGTTAAGGAAGGTAATGAATACAGACTGCGGCCTAATCAAGAACTCTGCACGTACTGTGAAAGAATCATGGATGTTGTTAGGAAACGACGTCTAGCATTTTATGGACACGTCTACAGGAAGCATCCTACCAGGTTGACCAATCAGCTCCTCGGTTACTGGCAAAAACGGAAGACAAAGTCACCATGGTTGTGGGAAGTGAGCAAAGATCTGCAAGAACTTGGAGGGACGGAAAGAGTCTTAAAAGACAGGACATCTCTCAGGAAGATGCTTCAGCAATTGAGGTTCCAGGACAAACCGCCAAGAAAGAAAACAGGTGCCCTCTGGACCCAGGAGAGGAGGGAACAACACAGCCAGAGGATGCGTAACTACTGGGCATACATCAAAGCCCACTACAAATGTAACAGTTGAACGTCGTGGTCCATAGATGGCCTATTCGAAACAAGAAGAAGAAGAAGAAACCCACTGGTAATATACAAATAATACTAATACTCCATTGTAATCTGAACTCATAATTATACATCTCAGCTGTAATAATAATAATAATAATAATAATAATAATAATAATAATAATAATAGTAATAATAATAATACTGCCTTGTAATCTGTACAATTCCCCTTGTAGTCTACATCTGAAAAACATTAATTCTTTGAAACCTAGAAAACATTGTAGCGATTTTAAAAATTGAATGGTTACTATTAGTCAGTCAACATAAATTTATGCCCAATATTGGACAGGGATTATGAGATTTCATCTGAATATATCTACATGAGATTAATATTTAGGCTATTTACGCAGATTACAAAAGGGTTGTATTATGTGCATATCAAACGAAAGGATACACTTTTCCTAGGTGTAGGCCTACAGTAGTTTTGTTCTCTCAAACACATTGCACATTCTCACAGTCTATTGTAGCTTGTAATCACGAGGAAGAGGACAAGGGCAGTCATGTCATAGCACTATTCATGTCCATCATGTGTGCTCATCAAGATTATCAACACACCCGGATATTGAAAAAGTCTGCCTCACATGTCAGTCAAGTCATGTGTAATTATACAGAACTGGCTTCTACTTTGAGGCAAAAACTAAAATATCCGTTGGTTGAAGGTTAAATAATTACAGTCAAAAGGAAATGAAAGTGTATGTTATAAAGTGAGAAGTCAAACAAACGGAAGTTTTCGTGAATCGATATTTTTTGAGGCAAGAAGAAAACAGACGACATTACAAGCTTTCTCTTACATGTCGTGTGAAGGGATTACCGAAATTAGTCCCCATCCCAACCGTTAATCGAATTTCAACCATTATTCGACCCTTGACATGTCAGAGGAGGAAGGGCACATCGCTATCACTGAACCTCAATTTTGCCGTTATTGTTTCATGCTCAGGGGCTTGGGCATCGTGGTGTCTGTGTGTGTGTGGGGGTTGAATCGATCTGATAATCTGTGTTATTGTGGTATCTATAGTAGTGTATGTATTTGTAGAATTAGGTGAGGATTGGAAAGGAGGCGGTCATGGCCCTTAGTTAGGAGCCATACCGACCATTGCCTAGAGAGGAAATTTGGAAAACGACGTGAAATCACTTTCAGGATGGCTGAGGTGAGAATTGAACCCCACCTCTTCTCAATTTTGCCTAACGAGGCTGAGTGTGCCCCATTCCAGACCTCTGACCAGAATTAAAGATCTTGACAGAGACGGAAATTGAACCCGGACCTCCTAGGCGACGGAAACTCTCTATGACCAGGCAATGAAATCCTCTCACCCTGGACCGCAACGTGGTGTAGCGGCTAGCATTCTTGGCTTTCACCCCGGAGGTCCAGATTTGATTTCAAGCTCTGTCAGGAAATGTAATTCTGGTCTGAGGGTTGGAACGGAGCGCACTCAGCCTCATGAGGCAAAAATTAGAAGAGGAGGGTTCGATTTTCACCTCAGTCATCCTGGAAGTGGTTTTCCGTGGTTTCCCACTTCCACTACAGGCAAATGCCGGGATGGTTCCTACCTTAAGGCCAAGGCTGCTCCTTCCCAATACTAACATGAATTATTGCAACCACTCTCCAATTACGACGTTCTGTTTTACAATGTCATCTAGCAGTTGAAACCAGAATTCTACTGGGTGACCGGTGGTTGGTATTTAATTAATTATGTCCTATTAAGCGCTAAATGCGATACGGAAGATCTTTCATCCTGATTTACGCTGCTTTATGCTAGTTAGTTTAGTCATAATTTGATTTAAACTTTGAACATTTTGTTTTGGTTAAGATGGCGGCGAAAGTAGGGTTAATATGATCTGTTCGATGTCCCATGACTCTCAATTAAGTAATAGGACGTGATGGTGCAGTGAACAGGCTGCTTGCCTCTCACCCAGGTGGACCTAATTCGATTCCCGGTCAATGCATGTGAGATTTTCGAAGTGAAATATCACGTCCTGTGGTTAAGATTCCAAGTAAAACAGGAGGTACCGTTGATCATGATCACAAAATTAACGATTGCGTAAAACTACAAGCTTCTTGATTCTAACAATAACAACAACAATTATAAGGAGAATTAATAATTATTTAGTGAAGGGCAGAGTCTCTAACCTGCGCGGAGCAGATGACCTCGCTGTTTAGCCTATTAAAACAACAATAACTAACTAACCTGCGAATTTCTCTCCCCCTCTTTGTTTTGAATGTGAGAGGGGGATTAAATTAGAATTCAAGGTCAAGATATATCAGTAAATGTTGTATAGTTTCTTCTATCGTAACACGGTTTCAGCAAACCGATGCGTTCCTCGGTAATCGACGCAAGCAGATAATTTTCTATGGGGAAGGACTTTATCAAAGATGCAGAAAAATCTAAATAACCCATTAGGATGAAGGAAGTACCAATTCCGAAAAAAAATTGCAAACTTTGCCAATAAATGTAAGCCCAAAAACAAATTGGCATTCAATTTTCCTACAAGTAAAGATTTAAACTTCAGTTTGTTCAGCACCCACAAAAACAAAAACAAAAATAAAAAATTAACCATGACGGAACTTAAAATACAGGGAGATGGGTGGTGAAGCGATGTTCTTTCTGGCCCGATTCTTCACCCTGATTTACAGTAATTTGTGCTAATATAAGCTTGGTCGCGGGAATTTCAGGTAATCCTAAAATTACTCCAGCTGGCCCGTTTACAAATTTAGGGGTGCCCTAATGGATTTTGAGAATATTGAGTCATCTCTTCAAAGTCATTTAGTTTTTATTTTCTATGAAAATTCTAACAGTTGATCATCATACTTGTTTGTGGTAGCATCAGAAAATCATTCGTTTGTGAGACGTAGGACTCTGAAATTTTGTTGGAAGAACATGAGGAACAATCATGTACTTCAGCTCGATCAGCTTACTGGCAAAGGTCCCTCTCTCTAGTGATCTTAACACTTGCAGAGAAACTAGTGGGCCGTTTTCAAGAGGAAGTCCTGCTAATAGCTTCTCTTAATGATAGAGTAATAAAGAAACCTGTGTTACCACTTACTGTACAGGATGTGGTTAGGCTGAACGAAATCAGTGCTTTATAAACTTACTTCACAGTCCATAACCCCTTCTCAGTTATGTTTACCGAAGCATCACCTAAAGCGACTTTGCAATTAACTGTCATAGTTAGTCACAAGAGCAAATCTTCTAGGTTATAGCCGTGTCTGTTGCTGGATTTCTCTTAGATATACAGTTCATGCAATGGTTTTTGGCCGGTCAGTCCTGGTTTCACAGTAGTACAGAGCACAGTCGGCGAGCCTCTCGCAAGTCAAAATACGTGACTTTTCAGTTGAGCGGAAGGCTACTCAATTACTGTATCAATTGCACATGCCTGAGGTTCGTCACCTGCCTTCTGTACGACTGTGAAACCGGGATTGACCGGTCAAAAACCGTGGCGTGAACTTAACGAAGTTGAGCTCATCAGCAGGCTTTTGGTGCACACTTCCAGGACTTCGCTAGGGTAGAGAAACCTTGCATTTCGTCCTATAAACGAGGGGCTCAGTGTAAGATCCACCCAACCCAACTGCAACACTACATATTTTCTGAGTTTCGTCATTGTAACAGTAATAGACTTGTCGATATTAATGCCTTATATTCAAGATGGAAGCTATGTGTTATGCAGTGTGATAGTCTTGTGATTAATGCAGCGAGCTATCTTATATGTTTCTTCCCTCATTTCAAGTTTCGTGTTAATTCCACAATTGGATCCTGAGTTATTGATTTTGAAGTTTCAATAGTATGCTCAGCCACCGTCTTGAATATATGACGGGGGTGTCCTTTCACCTTTGGTATGGTTGGTTGGTTCCTCAGTTTAGGGGCTGCGACAACGCGGTCATGTAGCCCCGTGTATTTTGGGTGTGTGTAGAATATATCTGATAACCGGTGTTAATTGTGATGACTGCATTAGTGTGTGTTACCTGTTTTATAATTCCAGTAAGGACTTTGAATTTTTCACATAGTTCCTACTTTTGCCGCCAAACGCCACCGTCAATGGCTACTAGTTCAGAACTTAGCTACTAGACGCCATGGCAGTCGACTCTTGGCAACGAACGTACGAACCTAAGAGCGTTGTTTACATTCTTAACCTATATAATTCAAGCTTCACACAGTTGTAATTAGTGGAAGGTTCTTTAACATACCATAAATCTATGACATGGGACCGCCGGCTTTACTTCCCCTCCGAAGGAAGGCATATGGAGGGATTTTTAACGCTCTTAAAAAATCCGACGACTTCGTCTGGGATTGAACCCGCTACCTTGGGCATAGAAGCTCAGCATGCTATCAACTACGCCACCGAAGCCGCTTACCTTTGGTATAAAAAGCCCATAATGATTGCACATTAATGCTAATTTGAGGTATCGTAACTCTAAAACATATAGAACTACAGTATTATTTTGTCTGTCTGTTAGGTAATCAGCCCGAAGGCTGGTTGGATCCTCAAAAGTACCGCCGTTAGGTTATGTGAGTAGATACCCACAAAAACCTAAGGCAGCGCTATATTGAGGCGTACTAGGCAACATGAGGTGTGAGGTAGTTTGCCATTGCTTTCCTCACTGAGTCAGAACAGCAGTACTAACCCTATGAGTAGAACCTTTCACAGCATCCACCGGCACTGAATGTGCCCCGAATGGCATTACTAAGCACCACCCATACCTCAGTAGCTTCCATATAATCACAGCCATGAGTGAGACTGAGACATCGGTGAAAAGCCACATTTTACTCTAGTCTGTGCCAACAGACAAATATTTTATAATTTCAAGATAGCTGCGCTTTATATTCAGTGTCATATTCCTATGAATAATGGTAGCGAAGTCTTTTGTATGGTACTCCTCTCTCAAATTCACATTACTGTAATTGTACTAGCCTATTACATCGTGAGTTAAGTTTTAAGAATACGTCCAGCTGCCTTCATGAACGTATGGACTCGCTGTTCTTTTGACTTGGGCAAAGGAAGACACTTACAGTACTAGGGTCTACCTAACTGCTAATTTTCGTTGTTGCATATTAAAAACCCTTTATGTTATTGATTATCATACGGTATTCTAAATTTTCAAGATGGTCACCTTGCGTTGTATTTACTGTCTTATTATTATGGCTTATTTTAGGAAGGTCCCTTATAAGGTACTTCTTTATGACTAAGTTTTGTTCTAATTGCGCTGTTACATTCTGAATGATTAACTATTACGTTTTCATATTAGGCTCAGCCGCTATCTTAAAACATTACTGTAAAGACGCTGCTATTATGCTTTGAGCATACGCTACTCCACCAGGTTTCTACGTTATTAAAAATGTTCGTTATTCTAGTTCTAAAACATAGACAATTATTTACTTTAGCTTATTTTTCACTCAGTTGGTTAGAAACGCTCTATCAAGTTCCAATATTCGCCGCTAGGTGTCAGTGACAGTGGCATCTCTGGTAGCCTAAGTTGGAACTACTTGAAATTGAACGTGATGGGGAGCCTAAGAGTGTTCAAATTAAAATACCCCGGTATGGCCATTGGCTGCAATTCAAATAGTCCATAATAATAATTTCTTTTAACTTTTTGCAAACAGGATGAAAAAGTAGACTTATGAGATCAATCCGGGAAAATGACTGTGTGTCTGTCTGTCTTTCTGTCCTTCTGTCTCCAAAGGGCCCTAGCTAACGAAACCCAATTTGGTATGACAAAGACCACATTGCTACGTACGTGCTACCAACTGCTGAAAAATCACGAATAAAATTTGAGCTCTTTGTTAGATAGCCTACCTTTGAAAGTATACATGAGAGCTGTTCCAAATTTGGCACACATATAGATAATAATATTTTTCAGATTAATTTTTAGAAGCCCATGCGTGACAGTATTGGCAACATGATTCCAGACGTGTTGATATTTCAATCTTGTATGTATATAACTTCCATACTATCAATTTCATTTCAACCAAATTTCGTATGTGCGTTGTGTACTGTAACTGATATGAGTAAGCGTATTCTTTAGAGTCACCATGGCTGCCAACGTATGATAAATGTTGTCTATAATGCTTATCCTAGTCTCAATATAGCAGAATGTATGGATGGAGGCCAACAGTTCGAAACTTTGCAAAGTTATAGGAAATAACTTTTAGATTGATTTTCAGTAACCGATATACGACAGTTCTGCTAACATGATTCTACGCGTGGTGATAGGTTCAATGCATCGTATATATTGTAGTTCAGACACATTTTCTATGTGCTTTGGTACTTAAAGAGATGGAACTAAGCGTATATTCAGAGTCTCCAGAGCTGCCAAATATTAATAAATGCTCCCTATAATTTTGAACCCTAGTCTCAGTAAACTAGAATGTATGCTGGCCAACAGTTCCTTACTTTAAAATGTATAGAATATAATAATCTAGATTAATTTCCAATGCCCTATATTATGCCAGTGTTGCCAACATGACTCTAGGTGTGCTGATATGTTCAATGTTTAACTACACGAAACGTCCATACCATGGAATGGATTTCATCCAATTTTGCACGTACAGTGTAGCCTATGCTTTTGGTAGGACATATGATTGTGCTTATTATAGAAATAATCAGGGCTATCAACTGTGCATTAATAATCTAAAATATTTTAACCCTAGATTCAATAATTCGGAATATGTGTACGGATCACACTTCAAACTTAGAAAACTGTAAATCAAAGGTGTTCTATGGATATTTAGAGGAAATTGTCGAAGTTAATGCTACCGACATAATTCTATGCAAGCGTAGCTTGTAGGTTCAATTTTTAACTGCATATTATTTCCATACTAACAGATAGATGTGAACCATATTTCGTATGTGTAACGTGTGTCTCAATGGGTATAACTCGGCGTACTTTTAGAGTCACTCGGGCTACCAGCTGTGGATAAATGCTCTCCATGATTTTGAACCCTAGTCCGAATATATCAGAAGTATGCAGGCAAACAATTCAAAACAAGGCACACGAATAGACCATCATTTTACACATTCATTTTGAGCAACCCATATGCGTCAGTGTTGCCAGTGTGATTCTCTGCGTGCATAATAAGTCCAATGTTTAGCTGCATGTAACTTAGGGATAACCATCAAATTTCATACATACAGTGTATGCCATAAGGGATATAACTGTACATTCATACACGCTACCTAATGACTCGCTTTGAGCATTTGATCCATAGACTCTCAGAATCCGTGGAATTAGACTATTTGAAACAAACGGCAGTGCTCTATTAGGCTAAGGCATATTCGAGAAAATTTAAACACCACTATCACCAACCTAATTCCGTAGTTAAATTCATTATTCTAGATATGTCTAAATAAATCATCCATTGGTATGAATCTTACATTTTATGAAAAGTAGGCTCTATAGTTCGTCATGGAACTGCTTGTTAAATTATGAAATTTCAGGTTGACCACTGGGTGCTATATTCAGTGTGGTTAATTTATCACTAGCGCTACTGACACCTCTTATATACTCCTCTTATGCCATGTTTCGCCTTAATTGTGCAATAACAACCTGAGTTACTAACTTGTATACTTAAATAATACGCCAGGCCGCCATCTTGAATCTGTGAAGTCACTGTTATTTTGCTTTCAGCATACAAAGCGATTATAGGGTTCTGTATTGTTCCTAAATTTCGTTATAATAGCTCTAGGATACCAACAATTATTAATGTAGGTGTTTGTAATTTCAAGATAGCCTCTGTGCGCCATATTCAGTGTGAAAGCACTCTTATAACAGTACTCATCTAGTTGGTAAAATATAGTCCTCGTACAAAACTATCCGAATGCCAAGTACTGTGAAGATTGATTCATAACTTATGGATTATAATGCTTGCTAGGATAAAAGGGAATGCAATATACTGTAGGTTAGTATTTAATCAGTGCAGCGTGCAGTCAACTAATAGATCAGTGAGGCAGTAACGGAGTTTCGTTTGCACTGCCATATTGAGTTGGACACTACCTCTGAACCAGTGAGAAACCCCATCCAGGGCAAATACCCGACGATTGTATGAAATTCGGAGTTAATAAGCCTGTTTTATCACTACGAAAGTAAGCACCCCATAAGCTGACAACCTTTGTAATGAGATAATGACATACGTAGTGTACATGTACTGACTGTGATAAGTTACTGAGCTATGACGCCAACGGGAATACTAGACGATAAGGAAGAAGGGAACATTATTTATTCAAGTTAAAATAAATCAAGGTGACTTCAGCAACGTTTGATGTTCTGATAACTAGAAACACCGCCACTGGCAATGCTATTACGCTCTACCGAGAATCGAGTACACAGAGAAGTATTTTAGAAACCGCATACAGAGCCTTTACCATGTAAATCCTGAATGTAAACGGACATAGTGCTATTATTGTAACCCAGGCGTTCTCAACCTGGTGCTCTTTAAATGGAATTTGGTGTTTTCGCCATACGAGCCAAAGAGTGCTCGCGAGCACAAGCTCCCCTGAGATCCATTCATTCATTTATATTCTAAAGGCCTTGTCGATGCAACCACACTCTTCTGTCGTTGGCGGTTCGTTTCAGTTCCATGTAATTGTCACATCCCATTCTATTCTTCATGTCTTCCAAATACTTCGACCTAGGCCATCCTCTTCCTTTCTTTCCCAACATTTTCCCTTCAAGAATGTTATCGATGAAAGTGTTGTGTCTGATGACATGTCCAATACATTTTATTTATCTCTTTCCCATTTCTTTCATTAATCTTGTCTCTTCTTTGACTTCCCTTAAGGCTTCCAGGTTGTTTTCTCTTTCCATTCGGCTCGTTCTTGTCATTATCCGTCATATCCACATTTCAGCAGCTTCAAGTCGATTCTTGTCCAATTCACCCAGAGTCCAACTTTCACTTCCATAGAGAAGTGTATACAAATGATTTTGTAAAGGATTTTCTTACATCTATATTCATCTTTTTGCTGGAAAAGTGTTTTTCTTAGTCATCAAATTCTGTTGAACGAACCGGAATAACTGATTTCATTACAATTTTGACAGTCAGAAATTTTATTATTTTGTGAAATAGTATTTTTAAAGCACATTAAAAATATTTGCTCCGTTTTATGAGTAACACGAAAGATGCTGATTTGACAGCACTGTCCACGTGTAAATGTTGTTGTTGTTGTTGTTGTTTGAGTCTTCAGTCTTTTGACTGGTTTGATGCAGCTCTCCATGCCTTCTTGTCTTGAGCTATCGTTACATCTCTACATAGCTACCACACTCTACATCCGAAGCAATCTGTTTAACATATTCTAACCTTGGTCTACCGCTACAGTTCTTGTCCTCAACCCTTACTTCCATAACTAAGCTTGCTATTCCTGGGTGTCTTAGTATGTGTCCTACTAACCAATCTCTTCTCTTCATTAGCAGTCGCCAGAAACATCTCTCCTCTCCCACTCGTCTTAATACCTCTTCTTTTGTCACCTTATCTACCCATCTGATCTTCATCATTCTCCTGTAACACCACATTCCAAATGCTTCAATTCTCCTCTTTTCTGCTGCACCAACAGTCCAAGTTTCACTTCCATAGAGCGCCACGCTCCAGACAAAGACTTTCAAAAATGACTTCCTAATACCTTAATCTATATTCGATGTCAACAGATTCCTTTTCGGTAGAAATGCTTTCCTTGCCTGAGCCAACCTACTTTCTATACCCTCTTTGCTTCGTCCATCACTGGTTATTTTGCTTCCTAAGTAACAGAAGTCTCCTACTTCCTTCAGCTTTTCATCTGCCAATTTGATGTCCATAGAGGTTTCTGATTTATTTCGGCTGCATTCCAGTATTTTTGTTTTACATTTATTAATTTTCATCATGAATTCATTCCGTAAGATGGAGTCCATACCATTCAAAAACTCATTCAAATCCTCAGGCGTGTCGGCCAAGATGACGATGTCATCAGCAAATCTCAGAGTTGAAATTATTTCTCCTTGAATCTTCACTCCCACTTTAAATTTTTCTCCAATTTCCTTCATTGCTTGTACAATGTAAAGATTGAAAAGTATGGGTGATAAGTTGCAGCCTTGCTTTACACCTTTCTGAATACCAGCTTCTCTCTCATGTCCTTCAGCTCGAATGACTGATGTCTGGTTTATTGGACAAGTTCTGTCCCTAAATATGGAATAGCTGACAGTAGGTTGGTAATTACAGTAGCACCTCAAAAAGATATTTGACCTCAAGGGAGGACGTAACCTATAAAGGCTGTTCCTATTACAAGAAATAGAATGATGACTCGGGAAGAGATACCTTTTCTTTCTTATTTTTTTTAAGTTAACATTTTTGTCCTTAGGCAGTAGATATTATACATTTAACTAATAGTATTTATAAATATTATAATTCTGAATAGATTGTATATCACCCTCCTATCCTTGTACTTTATTCCAATAGATTTAAAAATGTCAAACAATTTAGTCCAATCAACGTTATCAAAAGCCTTTTCTAAGCCTACAAATTCCATGAACGTTCTCTTATCTTTCCTTATTCTACCTTCCAAAATCAACCTAAGACTTAGTCCAGCTTCCCTTGTTCCTACATTTCTCCTGAAACCAAACTGGTCTTCACCCAACTCCGTTTCTATCTGGCTTTCCATCCTCTTGTAAATTATTCTAGACAGGATTTTTGAAGCATGAGTAATCAAGCTGATTGCACGGTAATCTTCACATCTGTCAGCTCCCACTTTCTTTGGTATAGTTATAATAACATTCTTCTTGAAATCAGGGGGTACCTCACCTGTCTCATATATCCTACACACCAAGTGAAATAACCTGATCAGACCTTCATCTCCTATGCAGCGTAGCAACTCAATCGGTGTATCATCTATGCCTGGTGCTTTGTTCCTGCTTAAGTCCTCCAATGCTCTGTCAAATTCTGATCTCAATATTAGATCTCCTTTTGCATCCTCATCAATTTCCTCCTCCCTTTCCATTACATGATTCTCGATCTCCTTTCCCCTATACAAACACTCTATGTAAGCTTTCCATCTCTCAACCTTTTCTTCCCTATCTGTTAGAGGCTTTCCATTTGTGTCCTTAATATTACAGCACTTAGTCTTCTTTTCCCCAAAAGTATTCTTAATCCTTCGATAAGCTGTGTGTACTTTTCCTAATTTCAGACAGTTTTCTATACCTGCACATTTCTCTTTCAACCATTTTTCTTTTGCTTCCTTGCACTTCTTGTTAACCTCATTTCTCAGACGTCTGTTTTCTGCTTTCCCCTTTTCATCTCTTACATTCTTGTGTTTCCGCCTTTCATCCATCAATTATAGTATATCCTGAGTGATCCACGTTTTTTTTACCTATTCTTTATTTTCCTACCAATGTTTTCTTCTGCGGATTTTGTTATTTCATTCTTCAAAAGTGCCCATTCGTCTGCAATTGAAGTTGGTTTAGGTTTTTTCATTAGTCCTTCCTTTATACTCTTCTTGAATCTTTCGTTTACATCCTTCACTTTCAGTCTGTCTATTGCCCACCTTTTTGACTTTTGACTTTTCTTCAGTTTCTTCAACTTTAATCTGCATTTCATAACAACCAGATTGTGGTCAGAGTTTACGTCAGCACCAGGATATGTTTTGCAATCCAAAATCTGGTTTCGAAACCTCTGCATGACCATAATGAAGTCGATTTGGTAACGCCCTGTATCTCCTGGTCTCATGCATGTGTATATTCTTCTATTGTGGTTATTGAATAAGGTGTTAGCTATGATCAACTCATGCTTGGTGCAGAATTCCATCAGCCTGCTTCCTCGATCATTCCTTTCACCTAATCCGAAATCTCCTACTATCTTCCCTTCTCTGCCTTTTCCTACCACAGCATTCCAATCTCCCATTACTATAACATTTTCATCACCCTTGATATACCTCAGAATTTCATCTATTTCTTCGAGGACCTTTTCAACATCTTCATTATCAGCTTGACTGGTAGGCATATAGACTTGTACCACTGTGGTGCACGTAGGTTTTGTATTGATTTTTGCTACAATAATCCGTTCACTATATTGCTCATAATATTCCACCCGCTGTCCAAGTTTCCTACTCAATATGAGACCAACCCCTGCTTGGACATTGTTTGATTTAGTGCTAATGACCCTATAGTCACCTGACCAAAAGTCCCGTTCTTCCTGCCAGCGCATTTCACTAATCCCAACCAAATCCAATCTCAACCTATCCATTTCCCTTTCTAAGTTTTCTAACCTTCCATCTCCTGGCAGACTTCTAACATTCCACGCTCCGATCCGTAGAATATCAGATTTCCTCTTTGTCACTTCTGTGATGTTAACCCCCTCTCGAGTAGTCCCCACCCGGAGATCCGAACGGGGGACTAGTTTACCTCCGGATTGAAATTTTACAAGGGAGGAGGCCATCACATGTAATTATGCATAGAGAAGTGCATATGCTCGGGAATAGCATTACGGCTGTAGTTTCCCGTTGCTTTCAGCCGTGCAGCAGAATGCAGTGTAGCCATTAGTTGGCTTATATTATCAATATCTTAACCGTCTATTAGACTAGTAAAGAACTGATTTATTCTGAAAGGCTGCTACTCCCTTTCAGAATAAGTAAGGAGCAATTCTACTAACAACAAGAAGTTCCGTGACGAACTAAAGAGCCTACTTTTCTTAAAATTAAGTTTCATGCCAACGATTAATCTACAGTATATGATAATGACGAAATTAAGTTGGTAATATCGAAATGTCTAATTAGTTCAAAATATACCTGGTATAATGTAGCCTAATAGAGCATTGCAGATGGCAGCCCTGGTGACTGAATATATTCTTATTTCCATCTCTTAAGGTACAGAATTAAAAATTGGTTGAAGTCCAATGGACGTTACATGCAGTTAGACATTGGATCTATCAGCACGCGTAAAAGCATGTTGGCAACAATGGCATGCGTGTGCTGGTCAGAAATAGCCTAATCTGAAATATTATGTTATCTTGTTGTGCCAATTTTGGACGAAATCCATTTGTTAGTATAGAAGTTAAATTTATTTTAAACTGGACCTATCAGCAGGCATAGAATCATGTTGGCAGCACTGACTTATATTAATTATTCAAAATTAATCTAGAATGTCAGGTGCTATACGTGTGCAAAGTATAGGGCTGTTGGCTTCCTGACATATTGATATAAGGTTAAGAAAATATAGATAGCATTTATTAACAGTTGGCAGCCCTGATTGCTCTTAAGAATACTTATAGTCATATCTGTTATGTTACACATAGCACATACCAAATTTGGTTGAAATCCAACTGATAGTATAGAAGTTACATGTATTTAAAAATTGGCCCTATCAGCAGGCTTAGAATCATGTTGGTATGTCTGAAGTATATATGTTACACCAAAATTATTCTAAAGTGTCAGGTACTATACGTGTGCATAGTTTAAAGCTGTCGGCTTCTATACTTTCTGATATATTGGTATTTGGATAAAAGAATAGAGAGATCAATTATTAACAGTCGGCAGCCCTGGTGGCTCTTAAGAATACGCTCAGTCATATCTGTTTATGTACACATATTACATACAAAATTTGGTTGAAATCCAATTGATAGTGTAGAAGTTATAGGCATTTAAATATTGGACCTATCAGAAGGCTTAAAACTATTTTGGCAACACTGTCATGTATGGCCCCCTGGAAATTATACCGAAATAGTGTTATCTACATGTGTGCCTATTTTGGAATAGCTCCCATGCATATATTCCAAGATATCCAGCATGGAGCTCAAATTTCCAGTGCGTTTTTTCAGCAGTTGGTAGCACTGACATCATTTTCAAATATGGACGTGAGATATTTCGGTATACATCTTTACTCATACTAAATTTGGTTTCGATTTCTGCAGCCGTTTAGGAGTTGATAGGGGACACACACATACAGCCAGACAGACAGAAGGACAGACAGACAGACAGAAGGACAGACAGACACACATTTTCCCGGATCGATCTCATAAGTCTACTTTTTCCTCATTTTTGCAAAATGTGAAAAGTAGCCTAAAAATAATAACCTTCTACTAACAATTAAAAACCAAAATTCTACTAACGAAAAATTACTTAAGTTCCAACAACAAGTACTACCTCTAAAACAGTCCGTCACCAGGCACACTCACATGCACCCTCACACATCATAGTCTAATGAAACAATGAACTATATCTAATAAGCATGCAACTGCCACCAGACACACTCGGCACAACTGTCACCGCAGAGGCCCGGCTCATCAAAGCTGAGGGCTAGAACAGGGTACACTAAACTGAGTCCTCCCTCAGCCATCCTGGAAGTTTCTCACTTCTACTCCAGGCAAGGGTAGAGATGCTTACTAACTTAAAACCACGGCCGCTTCCCTCCCAAATACACACCCTAGTACAGACATCACACTAACACAGGTTATGAGAAAGCCCTTAAAGAATCAACAACAGACGGAAGTATTTCGTTTGCACTTGCTAGCAAAAAAAACACTTAAAACAAAGAAGAGAGATTATTAAAACAATAATAATAAAAAAGCACAAACTTATCTTCAGCGGCGATGACTAGAGAGTTTGTTGATGGGAGCCTGCCGTGGCCGAAGCTTGATATTTGATCGGCAGAAGTTTTAAGTTTGAATGATTAGAATTTTTAGTTGGGATGTCCAGCATCCGGAAAATAGCCTCGCTAAAGCAAGCTTCTTCTTCAGCAGCGTTACACTTAGTTTAACATGTAAATGTACCTTATCGGAATGAAGTATGGAAGCAGTTGCTGCATACCTGGTGAGAGGTGAATCCCTAGCTATTCAGCACTTCTGAGGAAGAGAGAAATAGGAACAGGAAAGAGAAGCTCATGCTTGTTACATTATTATCATTATTATTATATATACATATAATTCGTTGAGGCCTTTTAGGACCACGTTACGTCTTGCTACACTTGGCAATTTGCGTCGCTTTCCTCTGAGTCCAGAATTCCCTCATTCTCTCTGAGTGGGCCATCTTGCGCTCCGCTGTCCAGGTGGTACCTTATCTTCTTTTCGGGTTCGTTGTCTCATCTCGGGTTAGCCCATTTGTCAGTACCTTTTTAGCCTATTTTCAATTTTGAAAAAAAAAAATAGGCTTATGAGATCACCTTTTGTCCGTGTGGGTGTGCGTATGTGTGTGTGTGTCCCCCCTAATAACATCAAAACAGATGGAGCGATTTCAATGAAACTCGGTAAGTTCATAGCACTATTCCGGACGACCCCGACCGTGCCCTTCAAATTTTGTTACGTCTGACCAAACCAACATGGCGGCTGTGCGAAGTATTTTTCCAGCAATCAATATCTCCGAAACTATTCCCGATATCACCCTGGAATTTCTTACGGTGATAAAGGGAACTACTAGAAGTTCACCTATGTGACTTTTGAAAAACTGGTGACTACAAAACCTACATGGCGGCCACGCGAATTTGCGACTTTTAAATAGACGTTTCTCGCGAATTAACCAACCAAACGCAATATAACGGAACAGTATATGTTTATACACATTGTAATGCACCGACATCTAACTTCGTTCAATTGTTTACATAACCACAAGATTGCGGCTGTGCGAAATATTTCACCGGCATTCTATATCTCTGAAACTATTAGCGGTATCACCCTGAAATTTTGTACGGAGATAAAGGGCACTATTGGAAGTTCATCTATAAGACTTTCAAAAACCGGTTAACTACAAAACTAACATGGCGGCCAAGCGAATTTGAAAATTTTAAATAGACCTTTCTCGCGATTTAATGTTCCAAACGCTATGAAATCTGGTACAGGAAATGTTTGTACATATTGTAATACACTGGTATCTAATTTAGTTCAATTGTTTATATAACCTGAAGATGGCGGCTTTGCGAAATTTAAAATTAAGTTTTTATTTCTTGTGTCGTAATCGTGCGATCGATGTGAAAGTTTGAGTAGTGAACCTACGCAATAATTTTCCTTTAATGCTACATTACTCTATGGCCTATACATTTAACAATCCAACATGGCGACCATCCGAAATATTTTGACGGCTTCGAATATCTTCGAATCTATTATAGCAATCAAACTGAATGTGTTTATGTTCATAGGGGCTATGAACTTAAGTTGACCTATAGGACTTTAAATAACCTGGTGGTCACAAATCCAACATGGCGGCGACGCGAAGTATAAATATTCACATGGTCGTTTCTCGCAATTTAACTATCCGAGTGCAGTGAAACTTGGTACAGTAAATCCTTATACGAATGCTAATCCACTGGCATCTAATTTATTTCAATTGTTTCCATAACCACAAGATGGCAGCTGTGCGAAATTTTAAAATCTCGTTGTTACTTCTTGTGTCCTAATCATGCGATTGAAGTTTGAATGCTACACGTACACAATAATCTTCATGTAACAGTACATAACACTAGGACCTACATATATAAAATCCAACATGGCGACCATCCGAAATATTTAGTCGGATCTCAATATCTACGAATCTACTACAGCAATCAAACTGAAATTTTGTATGTAGAGAGAGGCAATTGACATAAGTAGGATATATGAAAAGAGGCTGTATAGTTCTTTACGGAACTACTTGTTTCGGAAGAGATCTCTATTGAAGGCGTCGTCGGGTTTTAGATGCAACATTTTGAGGTCGTCTTTGGTATTCATTAACTAGGGCATTGTGGTTTTGGGTTTGGAATCAAAGAAATGAAAAATCTGTTTAGTCTGCCTGTTTCCGTCCATTCGTTTGAGATGACCGTAATACCGTGCCCGCCTCTTACGGATCGTTCCTGAAATTTTCTCTATTTCACTGTAGACTTCTTTGTTGGAATTTTTATAGTAGATGCCATTCTTGTAATTTGATCCCATTATACCTCTGACGATTTTGGGCTCTTTTTTTTCTCCAGTTCTTCAAGGAGTCCTTTATTAGCATTTATGGATTATTATTATTATTATTATTATTATTATTATTATTATTATTATATTTGATTTAACGGTACTCGGGCACTTGGTATGGCATGATAGTGGTGCTCGCAGTCACAAAACGGTTGAGAACGCCTGCTATAGGCGCTTTTAGTAGCGTTGGTATTGTTTATCACCCTACTGAATGATAGATGATTTATACCTTGCTGCTTCTTATAAAAGGCATGATTGAGACACACGCATTTCAGCATAATTTGCTTCTCGCCTCATCACGGAGGACAAGAGTGATTTACAGCCTCTCGAGCGCATTCCACGAAATCATGACTGAGCCTACAGCTGCATACCAAGAAAGGCGCAATTTCCTTATTGGCAAAATTTAAGTTGCCTCTTAAGCCCCTCACCCCATTGCATTGCATTGCATGAGTAATAATGGCGGCTTCGGTGGCTTAGTCGGTAGCATGCTGAGCTTCTATGCCCAAGATAGCGGGTTCAAACCCGGCCGAAGCCGTCGAATTTTTTAAGAGCGTTAAAAACCCCTCAGTATGCCTTCCTTCGGAGGGGAAGTAAAGCCGGCGGTCCCATGTCATAGATTTATGGCATGTTAAAGAACCTTCCATTAATTGCACCTGTGTGAAGCTAAATTGGATAGGTTAAGAATGTAAACAACGCTGTTAGGTTTCTACGTTCGTTGCCAAGAGCCGACTGCGGTGGCGTCTAGTAGCTAAGTTCTGAACTTGGCCTAGTAGTCGTTGATGGTGGCGCTTGGCGGCAAAAATACGAACTATTTGAAAAATTCTAAGTTGCAGTACTTAAATTAAAAGAAAACTGATAGCACACACTATATAATACAGTCATCACAATTAACACCGGTTATCAGACAGATTCTACACACACACACCCAAAGTACACGAGGCTACATGACCGCGTTGTCGCAGTCCCTAAAGTTGAGAACGAACCAACCATGAGTAATGAGTACCCTTTTTTAAAGGGTGCTTTCTACTTACATACGAATTGTCATGCCATTTGACACCAACCCATAACAATCAGACTACACAAATCAAACTGGGGGTATAATTGGTGATTATTCACCTCACCTGGGATAAATATATAGCTTTAGCTATATATTCAAAATGTTCAGACAACAGCTTACTTACTGGTCGGCGCTACAGATCATGTAGGTCCTTGGTCTCCTTGAGCACCTGCCTTCATTCATCTCGATCCTCAGCCTTTCTTGTCCATCATTTAACATCCAGTTTTAACATCGTCCAGCCATCTTTTCCTGGGTCTTCCTCTTCTCCTTCTCCCATCAGGTCTTCCTATAAATACCCTTCTGACTGTCCTTATTTCTGGCAACCTGATTCCCCCCTGCTTAATTTTCACTAGAATATCTGGCTGACCAAACTATCCCCGTAACTCCATATTTGCCCTTATTCCCCATCCATCCTGTTCTCTTACTGCTCAAGATCTTCCTTCCCCACCGTAACAACCAATGTTCTTCTCTGGTGGTCATCACCCAGCATTCTGAGCCGTACATAGCTATAGGCCATAGTACTGTTGTGTATATTTTTAGCTTCGAATCCCAGCCGACGTTCGTGGATTTGAACATATTATGCAAGGCGTAAAGACAAAGCTTACTTTATTTATAGATAGAACATTTTTGGAGTGGACACTGTGGCACAAGTTTGAGGAAGTGACTGTTTATTAAGGGCCCTACACACGTCCTGACACGACCACCCTAATCTAGAGCCTGACAGCAGTTGACCCAACAATTCGATCGTGTGTAGGCTTGTTGGGTAGTGAAAACTTGCAGGCCCTAGATTAGGCTGGTCGTGTCGGGTGAACCATCCAACCGCCCTAACCCCCACCGTTCTCTCTGTCGGGTCGGAACGTGTGTAGGGCAGTCGAACCTTCAGACTCATTTGTCGATTAACATTTGACGAACATGGACGCGGAAAAATTTACTATGGTCGAGTTCCTCGAATGTTTGAGGGAGTGCCGGTGTTTATGGGACGTTGAAGATGAGAGTTATTCCAACAGAGACAAGAGAAATAAATGCTACAGTTTACTGCTGGGAATTTATAAAAAAAATAACACCTCATGCTACAGTGGGAGTCAGGGGCGTAAATACAATTTTTTTCGGGGGTGGCTGACTATCCTGGAAAATTGTGAGTATTCTCAGGGGATTGTCACCGCAATATACCAAGAAATATCAACCAAAATCTTAGAGTATATAACTTTGTGTGATTATTTTAGATATGATTCAAAAATTATACAGCCTACAATTACTGGCAATACAAAAAAGTTATAAAATACAACACACAAGTAACATTTTATACTTAATTAATTTTCTATCATGGCCTATGGAGTATGAATGGCAAATATCTTAATATTTTTCAATTTACTAAGCAGAAAGGTTTTTATTTTTTTATTTTTATTTTTTTACAAGTTGATAATTTATTTCTCAGAAGTACTGTACTATGGAATTCTCAGTTTTGCCTCACAAGGCTGAGTGTACCCCGTTCCAGCTCTCGGACCAGAATTAAAATTTCTTGGCAGAACCGGGAATCAAATTCAGACCTGCGGCGTGGCAGTCAAGAATGCTAGCCACTACACCACGAGTTAGTCTAATTTCAATCTTAATATTGTTTATAACTTAGCCAATAAGTTAAGATTAGGGTACAACCAAATTTACAATTATTATATGCTCTTACCGAAGCAACACTTTCTTAATTTTTATTGGCCTTTTCAGGGGGGGGGGGGGGGCTGGGGCCCCCTCAGAACCCCCTTATATACGCCCCTGGTGGGAGTCTTAAAAAATTGGAAAAACATGCGAGCCGCTTACAGAAGAGAATCGCGGAAGGTAAATAGATTTTCTCTTCTGCAACCACGTTTTGGACCACACTCTTCTTTTCTTTCTTTCTTCGTTCATCAACTGAAATAATTACTGCGTACAAAGCTGCACCTATCGTTTGATTTCGTGTTAAATACGGAGCCATTTTAAGAAAACTTTAGCACCACAAGCACTTGTTCTAAACTGGACTGGTGGTGCAAGCTCCCCCTTGTTTGGTCGGGTAGGAGGGTGTCTGAAGGTGTGTAGGAAAGGCCCCGACACGACGGTCGGGCCCAATCGGTCGGGTAGGGTAGTCGTGTCAGGACGTGTGTAGGGGCCTTCACTAGAGCTCTTCCTGGCTGACTTCAGTATATCTGCTCTCACTGGATTATGTTGTGTGGTGTTACTCGTGCTGAAGAGAAAGTGGCGTGCGCTCACTGCAGCAGCTGATCCCTTGTCAGTCTGTCTGATGAGAGCGATAATAAGAGGTTACACTCCACACTTTTCACCTTTCTGGTCTCTATTCCCTCAACGCGCCGGGGCAGTAGGGTGTTATGTTATTACAGCAACCTCCTCGAGCACAGACAAGGGCTTAAGGGTCTCACTGAATGAGGACAGCTACCTATGTAATACGCACTACTTCATAAACAAGCACATGTTTATCATTAATAAAAATTTAGATTTTGGTTGGAAAGTTATAGACTTTTAAACGTTTTGGTTGGTTCCTCAGTTTAGGGGCTGCGACAACGCGTCTTGTTGCCCCGTGTACTTTGGGTGTGTGTAGAATCTGTCTGATAACCGGTGTTCATTGTGATGGCTGTATTAGAGTGTGTAATCTGTAATTCAGGTAAGGACAGCAGACGATCAATTTCAAATAGTTCCTACTTTTGCTGCCAAATGCGACTGTCCACGACACCTACCTTGTGGACTTGGCTATTAGATGCCATCACAGTCAGCACCTAGCGGCGAACGTTCAAACTAATATAGCGTTATCAATTCTAACCTACTAATTTTGGCTTCACACAAGTGTAGTTCGTGGAAGATTCTTTTTCATGACATAAGTCAATGACATGGGACCGCCGGCTTTACTTCCCCTCCGAAGGAAGGCATGCTGAGGGATTTTTAACGCTTTTAAAAATCCAACGAATTCGGCCGGGTTTGAACCCGCGATCTTGGGCAGAGAAGTTCAGCATGCTACCAAATACGCCAGATTCTACACACACCCAAGTACAAGGGGCTACATGACCGCTTTGTAGCAGCCCCTAAACTAAGGAACCAACCAACCAACAAATACACTAAGAATAGGAGAAATAAGTCACTTTATGGCTTAATTGCTGTTTGGACCATCACTAAACATTTTGTTATTTTCCTAACTTCAAGTCCAGTACGTTACAGTACTCCAGTACTTGTGTATTGGTTCTCACTCTCAGATATGTCAATCTCGGTAGCTTCCACTCGTGATCATAACACACCTCACTTTACACGTTACGCTAGACCTCAGGAAAGAACTCGAAATTTTAGATAAGATGTACTAAGTTTCGGACACTTAATATTCCGGCACCTCCACCAATCCGGCAAACATATATGCAAGGAATGGCCGGATTAGTGAGAGTCTAGTGTATATCCTGCTATTAGTTAATTATTATTCATTCTCTCTATCTTTCACTAACAATACGGAAAATAATAGGTTAAAACCTAAGAATTCAGGCCCTACGTTATCTCTCTCTATATAAAAATGAAGTTTGTCTGTTCTTTCTGAATTTCCACGGAAATTTGCGATATTTGCACGTTTCAGACTGTTTTATGACGGATGCGCCCAAAAATAAAATTTTTGTCTGTCTGTCTGTCTGTCTGTTTGTTTGTTTGTTTGTCTGTGGACAATTTTTAGTGTCCTTATAACTCGAGAATGGCTGAGTGGATCAACGTAAAATTTGATCCTTCAGAGGCACGACACCAATCATTGATGTAACTCTTCTCCGTACCTCTCATAAAAGGGGCCCTACCCCCTTAAAATACATGATGAAATAGGCGTAGAAGGGTGAAACAAAGCTCATTTTCAGCCCCTCAATGTGAGAAACGAAACTCGGGGGGCCCTCCTTTAAGGCCCTAAAACCAACAGTTTTTGAGATATTCCCAGAAAACTAATTTCACTTAATAAATTAATGAAAGAATGCAAGCCGGTAACCATGGCAACTGAATCTCAGAGGTCCATCTATTTCTGTAAGACGCAAATCAATTCCATTTATTACATTACTGTGAAGGTTTGCAAACGGCTATAAGGTTATAACGGATCCAAATTAAGCTGAAATATTCATCAATTCATACAATGCGCTTAAGGGGTCAAGGGGTACTCTAGATTTTTTTTCACGCAATTTACACGTGCGGGTGTGGTACGGAAGGTCTATTATATCCCTATCCCCATTTTGTTTTATTATTATTACTATTATTTTAATTATTATCATTATTATGGCGTACAACGACGAGTCAAACTCATTTTCAAACCCTTGGTGTCAGAAACAAATCTCGGGGCCCCTCAAGAGCCGTAAAGGGTCCCCGAAAACTATATTTTAAGGCTCTATACACAACAGTTTCTTAGATATTCCCAGAAAACTAATTTCATTTAATAAACTAAAGACGGAATGCAAGCCACTAACCATGACAAAAGTATCTCAAGAGGTGGCATCCAACTTTCCATCTATTTCTGGAATAAGTAATGCCACTCCATTTATTACATTTCTGTGACAGGTTGCAAATGGCTATAAGGTTATCACGGAACCAACGAAAACTGTAAAATTCATCAATGCGCTTAAGGGGTTCAAGGAGTACCCTATATTTTTTTCACACGACTTACACGTGCGATATGTCGTACAGAAGGTCTATTATATCTCCAAACAGCAACATTATTTTCAAAAATTCCTGATTTGAAATAGTAGACTGTTTTTTGCTGATGTTAGGAATTTGGGCTATTGGAGGCTAAAGAAAACTGAATTTTCACGCACCTTGCCTTTATAATTTATAAAAGGGGTCTGCCTGTAGTTGGGCACTTGACACAACGGTCAGGGTCAGTTTGTATGTGACGTGTATTGCAATTCGTCTACGAGGTTTTCAATTTTATTTTCACACCAGGAAGAACACGTTAGGTAAATTTAGTTTGAGAGCACATTTTAGCTAATCATTTTTCTTTGCCAACAAACAGGTTCCAAGCCCCTAAACATTGCAACAGTAGATCAATTGGTAACATCTGGTTATTAATACCGAAGACCGTTCGAAGAATGGGTACTTCTGCTAGTAATAAATATACTTAATTGCACACACTCCAAGGTTTCTTAGTATTTCATTCTCCCGGATCATCTTGTATAGTTTTAATTTTAACTGTTAGATACCCAGCGGTGTTCGTTTTGTTCTATTCGCATAACTACATATTTAGTTGTAACGTGGTGTTATCTTGGAAACCAATTCTACAGAAAAGGAATCTGTTGACATCGAATATAGATTTAGGTATAAGGAAGTCAATTTTGAAAGCCTTTGCCTGGAGCGTGGCGCTCTATGGAAGTGAAACTTGGACTATTGGTGCAACAGAAAATAGGAGAATTGAAGCGTTTGAAAATGTGGTGTTACAGGAGAATGATGAAGATCAGATGGGTAGATAGGGTCACAAACGAAGAGGTATTAAGACGAGTGGGAGAGGAGAGATGTATCTGGCGACTGCTAATGAAGAGAAGAGATAGGTTGGTAGGACACATACAAGACACCCAGGAATAGCAAGCTTAGTTATGGAAGGAAGGGTCAAGAACAAGAATTGTAGGGGTAGACCAAGGTTAGAATAGGTTAAACAGATTGCCTTGGATGTAGGGTGTGGTAGCTATGTAGAGATGAAGCGATTAGCTCAGGACAGGGGGGCATGGAGCGCTGCATTAAACCAGTCAAAAGGCTGAAGACTCATACAACATCTTGGCCCTTATCTTAATGGCGTTTAAGCGGTAGTTCTCAGGTTCAATACTCCAATCAGTTTTAACTCCGTATATTTGGAAATATTTCACAATACAGTAGAATGGAAATTACTTATGAAATGCCACAACATACAGGATCTTCGTTGACTTACGGGAATAAAATGCTAATGAAAGTTTGTTAGAAATATCATGAATTTGTAGATAATTATATGCACATATTGGCTCGAAGTTCTTATGGGCATCATCGGCAGTAATAGAGATCATTTATTAGCATATTCTATAATGACACTGCAGTGTTTGGAGCGAAGCCAGTCACTATTAATCCGATGGAAGTCCATTTCCAAGAGGTGCACAAGTACACCACAATACCAAATAAGTGCTGAATGATGGAGGCCATGGTACTGCTCGTCTAAAATCACTTTTAGAAGACTGCGGTTTAAAATCTGTAATATAACTTAGCTTACTCGTTTAAAAATCAGATGCTACAAGTTTTATAATACCATCAAGGCAGAAATGTTGTTGTTCATTCGTTCTAGACTAGCTGCGTGGCTCAGCGGTAACGTTCTCGCCTACTGTCCGGCTAATAGGTTAGCAAGCTAGGCTTTGGCCCGAAGGCTCCCGGATTCGATTCGGTCGAGCTGAAGGGATTTTCATATCCTATAATGTTTGTGATGTCTTCATAAATGAAATAAAGAAAATCAAAGTAAACAGAAAAAGTAAAATGAAACTTAAAAAGAAATAACAAAACAAAAGCCCAAGATAGCGGGATTGAGTCCCGGTGCAGTCAGTTGGAATTTGAGGGTGCTTAAATGAGAGTGAGCCGTGTCAATAGAGATACTGGCACGATGAACATCCCCTTCGGAGCAACCTTCCGGTGCCTCGGCGCCTCTAAAAGCCACAGTAGTTAACAGAGACGTAAACCAATAACTTTATTATTATTATTATTATTATTATTATTATTATTATTAATATTATTATTTCTGTGATGACTGTATTAGTGTGTGTAACTGTAATTATTAGTGTCAGGGTTATGATAGGTGCCTCGGAACCCTGAAACAAGGTTGTGTCCTGGTATTTGGAGAGAGTGTGGAGAAACCTTTTGCAGCCACCATCAGCTCCGGGATTTGAACCTCCGATCTCCGTACTTGCTGTATCTCACCATCACGGTCGTAGTAAACAACTACGCCCCGGGGTTGAAAAGAGACTCCATTAAAAAGAAAGGATGGATTGGATCAGACATTCACACTCTAAGAAATCTGATGGGTTCCATTTCCGCTCTTGGCTACTCTGGTTGTCTGTTTCCTTACTTAAGGGAATGCGACAGCGTGGCCATGTAGCCCCGTGTACTTTGAGTGTGTGTAGAATTTGTCTGATAACCGGTGTTAATTATGATGGCTGTATTAGTGTGTATTATCTGTGATTCAAGTAGAAGGATAGCAGACGATTAATATCTTCAAGTAGTTCCTACTTTTGCTACCAAATGCTACCGTCTTCGACACCTAGCTGCGGACGTGGCTACTAAATGCCATCGCAGTCAGCACCTGGCGGCGAAAGTTGGAATTAATATAGCGTTATCAAACTAACCTAAAAATTTTAGCTTCCATAAGTGTAGTTAGTGAATTTATAAAGGAATACCTGGCACAAGAGTTACACCGAACATCCCTCATCTTGGTACAGGTTTTATAGTCCACAAGAAAGCTGTTGATTCAGTGCTGGATTTTACATCATTCAATGGAAGACTATCCACATTGTCATTTAGATCACTTAATAAAGCCTACACCGTGGTCAATTTTCATGCACCGACGAACGTGTCAAACAAGAAAGACCGAGAGCAAACTAATATAATATGGGAACAATTAGAAGACGTGATTGACAATATTCCAGCGCATCACACCACCATCCTTCTCGGTGATTTTAACGCCCAAGTAGGAAGAGAGAAAAAGTTTAGGAATATAGTTGGAAACTATCCTGCACATAAACGAACAAACAAAAATGGCGAACGGCTGATTGACACCTGCAAAAATAACAACCTAGTTTTGAAATCTACTGCGTTTAAACATCTTCCTCGGAAAGCAAAGACATGGAGACATCCAAATCCACTTATGGGTGAATTTCAACTGGATCATGTGGCAATATCAAAAAAATCAGATCGTGAAATCCAAAATGTGAAGGTCCTGCGTAATGCGAATATAGACTCAGATCATTATCTGTCCCTTATTAAAATGAAAGGTATTCCGTTTAGGAACAATAGAGTGAATATTGAAAAGGGAATGAAAACGCAAAAGTACAACATCGGTGGTCTGAAGTCAAATAACAACACTTTTGCGGAAACACTCCACAACAAACCAAAAGATGGAACATGGTTTACTTTAAGGAACGCCATTGTTACTGCGGCTTCGGAATCCATTCCTCTTGATAGAACGTGCAAGCATCCATGGTGGAACGGTCAATGTGATCACGCAATAGAGGAAAGAAGAAAAGCTTGGATCAAGTGGAATAACAAGAAAGACGATGTGAACCTTGAGAACTTTCTCTGCATCAGGAAAGAAACTTGTAAAATTTTAAAATTGGCAAAAAGAAATTTCCACAAATCTCAAATTATTCAAATTGAAGATGATTTTCAAAGGCACAAAACAAGGGATTTCTATCAAACTTTTAAACACCAACTGTCCAAATACGTCGCCCCTACTCTTCACATCCGAGGATCTGATGGTAAACTTAATCTCAATAATAAAGACTGCGCTAAAGCTTTTGGAGAATATTTTGAAACCCTTTTGAACACGGACATACCTACTGAACAACTTGCTTTCTATCCTAGCGTTGCATACCATGACAGTTCACCACCCTCCGTCGAAGAAATAACACAAATCATCAAGGCGCTAAAAAATAATAAAGCCTCTGGGGAGGATAGTATTGTGGCTGAATTATGGAAATATGCAGATAATGACTCCATCATTTGTCTCCAGAAAACCATTGAAGAAATATGGCATAGTGAAAAGTTGCCGGAGGATTGGACTTCTGCCATCACTCATCCTATACATAAGAAAGGGGATAAATCCGACCCAAATAATTATAGAGGTATTTCACTGGTATCGGTAACGTACAAAATATTTGCAAGGGCTCTTCTGAACAGAGCAGAACCGATATTAGACCGTCAGTTAGGGGAATATCAAGCTGGGTTCAGGAAATCAAGATCCTGTCCTGAACAAATTCATAACATTAAGACCATAATTTCCTACTGCACGGTACGATCTAAACCTTATGTTGTGATTTTTGTGGACTTTCAAAAGGCTTATGATTGCATTTATAGAGACACAATAATTAACACCTTACGTGAGTTTGGCCTAGACAATAAATCAATTAATTTGTTCAAAGCAAGCTTAGAAAACACCATTTCTAAGGTCAAATTTCGTGGTGAATTGTCCGAAGCCTTTGCAATCAAGACTGGCTGTAGACAAGGTGATCTGGGATCACCGATGCTGTTCAACTGTGTCTTGGAAAAAATTATAAGAGAATGGTTAACAATCTTACCAAATAATTATGGTATTCGAATTGGTTATAAAAAAGAAGACCTGAATATAAACTGTCTCGCTTTTGCAGATGACATTGCTTTGTTC
Source organism: Meconema thalassinum (assembly GCA_946902985.2). Classification (NCBI taxonomy): domain Eukaryota; kingdom Metazoa; phylum Arthropoda; class Insecta; order Orthoptera; family Tettigoniidae; genus Meconema; species Meconema thalassinum. The sequence continues at coordinate 674,124,938 of OX336388.2, forward strand.
GCTAATTCAATGGAAGAGGCCACTGACCAACTTAATAAACTACAAATCATAGCTGCTAAAACTGGACTTAAAGTGGCCTTCCATAAAACTAATTTTATCACAAATGTCAAAGATGCCTCAAAATTCATCACGATTGGTCTGCAAAAAATCAAAAAAGTCCGAAAATTTAAATACCTAGGCGAATGGATTACCCCTAATAATTCAGAAATAGCTGCTATTGAGAGCAGATGTAACAAATTGGAAGGTGCCTTTCAAACCTGCAAAAACATTTACAAAAGTAAAAGCTTGTCCCGGAATGTCAAACTTTGTCATTATAATACAGTAATTAGGCCGTCAGCACTGTATGCTGCAGAATGCTTACAGATGACAAACAAAGGCCCATTGAGAAAATTAGAACTTAAGGATCGGAAAATTCTAAGGAAAATATTAGGACCTGTTAATGATAATGGTACTTACAGAAGAAGACATAACAATGAATTATTTGAACATATAGAAGATTTGGTGAGTGCGATGAGAAAAAGGAGAATGTCTTTCTTTGGACATTTGGAGCGGATGGAGCATCATCGACTTTCATATCGAATCCACTCATCAATCTCTAAAAAAAATTCCTATTGTAAATGGTCGATGCAAGTTAAAAAGGACCTAACAGAAGCTCGAATCAATCAAACTCTGGTTTGGGATAGGAACCTGTTCAGAAAGGCGGTTAAATCAACCAGTAATCTACACCCTTTAACATCTGTGATGCCTCGCCCTCACTGCAAGTGGACGGAAGAAAGGAGAGCTGAACATTCGTCAAGAATGAAGATCTACTGTCAGACAAGAAAACAAGCTTTACAGTGATCATATGAGTGAAGAACATCGTGGTCCATTGATGGCCGAAACGACTAAAAAAAAAAAAAAAAGTTAGTGAAAGGTTCTTTTTCATGGCATAAATCTATGACATGGGACTGTCGGCTTTACTTCCCCTCCGAAGGAAGGCATACTGAGGGATTATTCACGCTCTTAAAAATCCGATGACTTCGGCTAGGTTTGAACCCGCGATCTTGGGCATCGAAGCTCAGCATGCTACCGACTACGCCACCGAAGCCGCCATTGGCTACTCTACAAGTGGTTCTCCCTCTTCTATCCACGTGGATACCAGGAGGATACCTGAAGCAAGGCTACGGCTGTCTCCTTCCCACCTGTCCCCAGTTATTGCAAGAATATAGGCGATTGACAAATTCTTCGTGCACCTAAGTACTGGAGACTGATGGCCACGATATTATAAAACTCTAAATGAAACAACCATTGCCCTGGTACCTTACATTTTGACGGATGTCGAGGTCTCATTTCCCTGTATCAGTGCTTACATGTTCACCACAATTCATCGCAACTCCCGTCGAGAAGCAACATTTTCTATTGTTTGAAAAATTGAACAATATGTATTTGGAACTTTAATTTTGATCAAATGATTTGTAAGGATATCCATTTCTATTTTATTAATGTTAACGCTATTATTTTGAACGCTGAAGAAGATAGCATTGTATATTGAAACATGTTCGTTTAAATATTAATAAACTACATATTTTAGTATTGACAAAGCGGATTATATCCGTATATAAATATTTGACAACATTTATGTCATATCCCCTTTACCAAAGAGAAATGTGGGACAGTCTAGGCCTCACAATCGCTAATCTATGGCTACCCCTTATTAATGAGGTTGGGGATGAGATACGATGAAATTCCACGTTGCTGATGGTTTCTACGGCCGAATGCCCTTTCTGACGCCAACACCTTGAGCGGAGTTAATGAGAAATGAAATGAGTGAAGATGAATAAAAGTTCAATTTCAAGTAGTTCCAACTTGGCTACCAGACGCCACTGTCTCCCAGCGGTGAACTTTGGAACTAGAGAGAGCGTTTCTAAACCAAATAGGGCCTAACCTACAAATTTAGCTCTACACTACCAAATGTAGCGGTAGGGTCTTTTTCATGCCATAAATCTATGGCATGAGCCCGCCTACTTTACTTTCCCCCCAAAGGAAGGCATACTGAAGGATTATAAAGCTCTTAAAAATCTGTCAACTTCGGCCGGGTTTGAACCCACGATCTTGGGCATTGCAGTTCAGCTGCTACCGATTACGCCACTAAAGCCGTTCCTCTAAATCGCTAACATTGGGGTAAATTACAATAACTCGATGTTCCGTGATATATTTGTTTATTATTGACATTACCCAGGCTAAATGCAAAGTTTGAGCCGAAAATTAAAACTATTCAGACAGAAAGATTTTCATCAGTACGGTGCATTAATGTATTCAGAAACATTCTGCGTTGCTCCCCACAATCAAAAAAAGAACGGTTAAATGCGTTGCCAACATAAGCTCATAAAGAAATCTATAAACACTATGTATCCAACCCATCTGAGTGGATTAGAATCACATCTGTGATCATACAACCAAGCTCTTCCAGAACGCGGATATTCGTGCGTTTATCCATTAGGATTTCAAGATATTTCTGAGACTTCATGTGGTGCCTACACGGTAAGATGTCCACATCTCACGCGTATGTATGAGAGTCGGCACTAGAACTGATTTCTACAAAAGCCATGGTGATGCCCACAAAAATGACAGGGTCCCATGCTCAGCTCGGATTTTATCAAATGCAATCTGAGATTAACACTTTCAAAATATCATGAATAATGCGGGGAACTCAGTGGATATGGCAACGCTGCATCTGAGCTTTGCGACTGCCACTGAAGGCAAAGTATAACATTGTTCTCTCCTGCTCAATTATTGTAATGTGAAGGTGTAGACGAGCACGAACATCTCACCATAGTGGGTGGAAAATTAATTGTGAACACTTGTATGGTCTCACGAGACTATGGTTGCTTCGTGTCTTGTACAGCGCGGTCTTCACGAGTCACGCATAGCAATATTCCCAGTAGATCACTGTCAGCACTGCAAGATACTGTACATAGCAATATTCCCTGCAGACTATTTGCTAACTGGTGTTAATTGGAAAGGTTTGAACAAAAGTAACGTTTGTGGATTTCTTCACCTCAGCTGTCCTAAAGGAGGTTTTCTGCGGTTTACAACTTCTACTCCAGGCAAATATTGGATTGGTTTTTAGCTTATGGGCAAGGTCACCACATTCCAAATTCTAGCTGCAATTACAAATATACACACTAGTACAACATCACAATGACACAGGTTGATGAGTCTAACGATCCAATTCTCATTGCATAGCTACAATATGAGGGTCTGGTCAATATGGTCAAGAATGACACTATTAGAGACTGTTGCAAAAGTAGCCTCCAGCATCACAACTCGAAGACGTCTATCATTCTCTGGTCAGCTTTTCTCACCATCCACGTTTTGCACCAACAGATTATGATGCGGAAGATGATGACGTCGGCTACGCGGAAGTTGGTTTCATTACTGATGTCTTTACCCTTCCGTATTTTGCTCATACTTAGCACTGCACTGCGACTAAGGGATATAGGCTATGATGCTTCATTTCAGGTCCGAATTCTCCGATGTGGTGGATTTTTAACTCAAGGAAGATGACATTTTGGACATGTTCAATGCTTCCAAAGTTAATTTTGATTGCACTGGTGCTATTCAACGCCACGGATACGATGACATCGTGGGATTGGACGTAGAGTTTCTATGAGATGAGACACTTGCTAACCAGATTCTCGGTGCATGGATTCCACTTCAAAGTGTGTGCAAATAAAATCTAACATCAACCAGATTGCAAAAGCGGGTGTGCGCTTTGCGGCAAGGCATGTGACAGATATCATATAATGCGTTGTGATCAGAGGAAGTTATCTCCGTCACAGTTTTGTGATAAGTAATGCTTAATTCAAATGCATACTTTGTTCTCTAATAAATTTATTAATTCAACGTTGTTGTCAGTTTTATGTTTTTTTTGATACAGTAGCCTATTAAAATATAGGCCTGCCTTTTCACTTTCTGCTTTTGACTTTAGGAATCAGATGCTCAAGTATCCAAGGCTAGCAGTAGCAGCTAACTGTGAAGTGTCATCGACATATCAAAGGTTCTTGATGGTCTTATCAGCAATTTTTACACTAATGTCAGAAACTTTAAGGTCGCAATTTTTCATTACCGATACAGCGCTTAGGTTGAATAAGGCTTGTGATAGGATATACACTTGTCTTACACCTTTGCCCATTATGTAGATCCAAACGCAGTCTTGACAGCAGCCTCTTGAGTGGTATGAAGCGACTTTATTAGTTGCTCCAGATGTGAGATCACCCGAGTCTACATAAAGCATTGCCACAGTCTTTTCATGTTCTATACAATCAACGCTTTATTGTAGTAAATGCAACTCGTGCATTTTCTTCTTCTTCTTCGCAAATTCGTCACTTAGGACCATGCGGAATCAACTCCTCTTCGTCTTCCTTTTAGGCCAGTATTCTTTCACACGCAACGAGTGGGTATGTTTTCGATCCTCGGGCCATGTATGTTGTTTTGTCTTTCGCTCTGCTTCTTCGAAACCTCTTTTTTTGTGTAAATTTTAGCCTATTTTCATTTATAAAAAAATAGGCTTATGAGATCATCTTTTGTCCGTGTGTCTGTGTGTGCGTGAGTGTGTGTGATGGTGTGTGTGTGTCCCCTAATAACTTCTAAACGGCTGGAGCGATTTCAATGAAACTCGGTAAGTTCATAGCACTGTTCCGGACGACCCCGACTGTGCCCTTTAAATTTTGTTACGTCTCACCAATCCAAAATGGCGGCAGTGCGAAATATTTCACCGGCATTCAATATCTCCGAAAATATTACCGACAGCACACTGGAATTATGGTGATAAGGGGAAACACTAGAAGTTCACCTATGTGACATTTGAGAAACTGGAATTACAAAACCAACATGGCGGCCAAGCGAAGTTGTGACTTTTAAATAGACGTTGCTCGCGATTGAACCACCAAACGCAATAAAACTTGGTACAGTATATGTTTATACACATTGTAATGCACAGACATCTAACTTCGTTCAATTGTTTACATAACCTCAAAATGGCGGCGGTGCGAAATATTTCACCAGCATTCTATATCTCTGAAACTATTAGCGGTATGACCCTGAAATTTTGTACGGACATGAAGGGCACTACTGGAAGTTCACCTATAAGACTTTCAAAAACCGTTTAACTACAAAACGAACATAGCGGCCAAGCGAATTTGAAAATTTTAAATAGACCTTTCTCAAGATTTAATGATCCAAACGCAATGAAACTCGGTACAGGAAATGTTTATACACATTGTAATGCACTGGTATTTAATTTAGTTCAATTGTCTACATAACCTCAGATGGCGGCTGTGCGAATTTTAAAATTAAGTTTTTATTTGTGTCGAAATCATGCGGTCGAAGTGAAAGTTTGAATAATGAACCTACGCAATAATTTTCCTTTAATGGTACATGACTCTATGGCCTATACATATAACAAAACAACATGGCGACCATCCGAAATATTAGGCGGCTCAGAATATCTACGAATCTATTATAGCAATCAAACTGATTTTTTTTATGTTCATAGGGGCTATGAAAATAAGTTCACCTATAAGACTTTCAATAACCTGGGGATCACAAATCCAACATGGCGGCGACGCGAATTATAACTATTCACATGGACGTTTCTCGCAATTTAACCATCCGAGTGCAGTGAAAGTAAATCCTTATACAAATGTTGATCCACTGGCATCTAATTTATTTCCATTGTTTCCATAACCACAGGATGGCACCTGTGCGGAATTTTAAAACTTGTTTTTACTTCTTCTGTCCTAATCATGCGATTGAAGTTTGAATGCTACACGTACACAATAATCTTCATGTAACAGTACATACCTCTAGGACCTACTTATATAAAAATCCAACATGGCGACCATCCGAAATATTTAGTCGGTTCTCAATATCTAGGAATCTATTACAGAAATCAAACTGAAATGCTGTATGTTGATAGTGGCAATTAACATAAGTAGGTTATATGCAAATAGGCTATATAGTTCTTCACGGAACTACTTGTTCTGACTGCAATTCGGTCTTGTAAATTTGGTGACCCCAATTCTTTGAGATCTTTGAGTGCTGACTTGTGCATCTAATATTATGGAATTCACGTTTCTCTTTTTCCAGATGCACCTGAGATTTGCAATTTGATCTCTGCTTATGCGTCCGTAAGTTCACGTTCCACAATTGTCGCCATGAATTTTCTGTTTAAGTTTTAGTAGGATCTTAATAATAGTAATAATAACAATACACTGGACATTCTAACATCTTAGTCACGGGGATGGACTATTGATGATCGGACTGGCTGCATGGCTCAGCGGTAACGTTCTCGCTTGCTGGGCCCAAGGTTGCAGGTTCGTATCCTGGCGCAGTCAGCTGGCATTTGAGGGTGCGCAATTGCGAGGGAGCCGTGTCAGTAGATTTACTGGCACGACAAAGATCCCCTTCAGAGCAAAATTCTGGCACCCCGGTGTCTCTAAAAGCCACAGTAGTTAGAAGGAACGTTAAACCAATATTATTATTATTATTATTATTATTATTATTATTTTCGTTTCGGTAGTCTAGGGACCACGATCAATTTTAATGCTTTGTCATTTGCTGTTCCTTCTTCGTTCTCCAGTATTCCTTGATCATCTCACTATGTTTCCTCTTCCTTTCCTCGGACCATTTCCAGCCGGTATTCTTTCTCTTCTCCCTTGGAATCCTTCCAGTTTAAGCACTGTTTGCCTAAAAATATCTCTCTGTGGTGTACTTTTTTCTCTGATATCATTTCTTTCCAAATCCTTTTTGACTTCTTCTACCCAGGTTGTTGTTGACTTCTTGTTGACAGGAATGTGCAGATCTGCTTCGATAAACTATTGCCATCCATCCTGTACAATACTCCAAATATAGCAATCTCCAATATTGTTTCTGATATGTTTTCCATTTTTCGATATATTTAATCATCTATTCTTAATTTCCAGAATTCTGCATTTTTTTAAAGGACGGAGTATTCTTTATACTACTTCTAATTTATCAAATTTGTAGTTCAGTATGAGACATTCACTCGCATAATAACATTATTATTATTATTATTATTATTATTATTATTATTATTATTATTATTACACATTCCCCTTTAGGTAGGGCGCTAAGAACACAAAAATCTAGCTTTTGGTTGTGGCCCTTTTCCTCTTTTTATCTTTCCAAAAACCTTTCATCCGTTCATTGTGTGCCTTCTTCTCTTCATCTGTCTATTTACGCCAATTTCTTTTGGGCTGTGATCTAAATTCAAATATCTGGTTTTTGATTTTTTGTCTACAAATGCTGCGGTCGTGGATGTCTTCTAAGTGAAAATGAAAATCCTCAGCCTGCTTCCAGTCAACCGACCGGGTCAGGGAATGGAATGAATGAAGCCCCCATCTAGCGGCGAGGATATGAACTGTGCCGGCTGCCTAAGCCTGTCGCACTCCCCTGGGGCAATGATTAAATGAATGACAGATGAAATTAAATTATAGTGGAGAGTGTTGCTGGAGTGAAATTTGTGACAGGGAAAATCGGAGTACCCGGATAAAAACCTGTCTGCCTCCGCTTTGTCCAGCACAAATCTCACATTGAGTGACCGGGATTTGAACCATGGACCCAGAGGTGAGAGGCCGGCGTGTTGCCGCCTAAGCCACGGAGGCTTTTATGGTGATAAGTAATTGTTGTAAATCTAATGTTATTATTATGATGTTATGTTATTATTATTATTATTGATGATCGGTAGCAGAGATAGGATACTCACACGATGTCTCGGACTTATTGACATGCTCTTAACGATGTCATTTATGTAGATAGAAGATAAATAACTTCACAATCGACACTTCAGGATAAGGAAAAGAGTGAGATGTAAGTACCGTAATCTTACTTTTGAAACTTCCTAAGTATGTTCAGCTCTCGTCTCTGGGCAACTCTTACACCTTGTTGTGGAGTGTGGAACAGTTTCTCGAGTCGATCAACTCCAAGTCCCAGGCGGTAAGGAGGGAGGCAAGCTCGAGATAAATCGAGTTCGGAATTGAACTCTCTTTGAAAGAAGTGTAACTTGATTAACTTTTGCGCCGTGCCCACGCGGGCGCACTCTCATTTGTTCGACAAGGCGCCTACAAATCCAATATCCAGGGCGCCATTGTGCCCGACGCTTGTAAATGTGTTGTAGCTGCAACATATCAGATAGCGCAGAGCCAAGGTGTACGCGGACAAAGCACAGTACTCCGCCGGGACATGCCATTGTACTGCACATCACTCCTTCTTGCAGGCTCCGGCATCTCCTTGCGCGCGGGAACCAATTAGTACGCTAACACCCGCTACAGCGCTGTGGTCGCGACACCAAAGACACTTGCGTCACCTTCAATAAGTTACTAACAATGAAACCGTATCATTTATCTCTCATCACAACAAACATGGTAATTTATAACATAAATATGTGTATTATATACTGGAGCTAGCTGCCCCTAATAATATTGTTTTATGCAGCCCAATTTGCGTTGTTATCAGAAAGGTCGATATTTCTCCGCTTGCATCCCGTATGGTACTAATGCACTGCAAACATACCCTGCAAACGATACTGAACCCTATTATTTTTCCCTCGATGTGACTACAGACTAATACGAGGGAAATATAATGTTCAGTATCGATTGTAGGATATTTCTGCAGTGCAATTGTACCATACGGGAAGCAAGCAAAGAAATCTCTACCTTCCTGACAACACGCGTTAGTTGGGCTGCATAAAACAATAGTATTAGGAGCAGCTGATTCACCTGTTATACAGTATATGGGAGGTTGGCCTACGTTTGTAGACTGTGAAGGTCCGGAACCGTTTGGCATGGGCCTACGTAGGAATTGGTTCGCATGACCACATGGCAATATTATTAAGACATGTTTTTTCTTTCTTGGGCGTAGAGACGTTGATCTAGCTCTACTGCCCCTTAAATCAATTCAAAATTCAAAAGTGACGTCTTTCTTTGAACTCAAGTGTTTTCGATTTTAGGTTTGCCCTAACTAAGATGTATCTTCTTTCTTAGTAAACTAATGTTTAAATGCAACCTTGGACACGGTCCATCATTTGTATTGTATTTTGTGTTGTATATTTGGATCTGATGATGCTCACTTGACGAGTGAAACATGTCATCCTATAGTTTTTTCCCTCTTCTGAAGTCCATAACAAATATATAATTAATCACCTGTATTTCTTTTCATGTTGTGTTTTTGCATGTCGCAGTAATTTAGGATAACATATTGTTGAGCGACTGAAAAAGTTGCAATATCAATAATTTCTTGCTGTAGGGTTGAATCAGGGTTGTATCCATTGTCACCACGCATGTTTCAAACTCACCAAACTACTTGCAGACAATAGAAATGGCATTTACAATATAATGTAACCAAAAAGATGCCCTAACGACCAGAGAGTGAAGCCAATGTGCACGCCCACTGTGATGTTTAAAACATTTCTGGCAAGTGTTAAGAACAGGACTGTTATTTGACCAAGACATGCCTACTTTTGACGCATAAAGTATTGTATGTAGATGCTTAAAACTCTTAATTCATAACTACTCCTAATTAATTTGAAGTCATTTTAGCCTAATCAAGCTGAAACTGGTGAAGCCCTTCATGGAATGGAAATGAAAATGCTGCGTTGGTCGATGTATGTTTCAAGGCTTGACCATGTCAGAAATGAACACGTAAGGAAACAACAATTAAAGACAAAGTGAGGGAAGCGTGTCTTCGTTGGTATGGACATGTCACTAGCGGTGACGAGAACTGTGTGGTGAAAACGGTCCTCAGATACGATCCAGGAGATCATCGATCCCGTGGGTGCCCAAAGAAACGAAGGCAGGAGAAAATCAGCGAGGATCTCCTGCTATGTGGCATTAAACTTGAACATGTCCTTGACAGGAAGAAATGGCGAACAGTAACCAAGCAAGTGGACTTTGCGGCAATGCGGGAAATACGCTAGGAAAGAAGAAGCTGAAACGCTGGAAATGCATAATTTATTTCACCATATCTGTAAACTAAGCATTACAATAACCAAAGTACACATTGAAGACAGAGGTACGAGTAGCTGGAGCTGGTATATACAGTATATAACCTGGGGTTCCTACAGGGTATAACCACCCCTATCAGCTCCCTTTCACCACCCTTCACCCCACATGTCACGCCTAAACAATAAAGGAACCAACAACTACAACCATCTAGCCTTCACAAATTACACTCAAAGCCTGGCTATCTCATACATGTTGCAATCTTTTCAACACTTCCTTAACACAAGTGACACAAGGAATGTGACAACCTTTTCGGAACCTTCCAAAGTAGCACAAGAATGTGCTGATTTTCCAACGCAGGATTGACGCTTCCAATAAAAACCCACCTACACTAAGGACCGGGGTCTTTCTCCGACACTCGAAGCTGAACTACGACGTTTGACCGCAGATCCGGTGAGTGCGTACTTATTTTTTTAAAATCTGGAACAATCCTTTCTAAAGTCCAAACCTCTAAACTTGTAATCATCACATCCATCTTTGTACTTTGTAAATTCAACTAGCGAATTTTCACGCAGATCACACTAGGCAATAATTAAATTATTTGCATTCTTTTAAATTACTCTGTTGTATTTCTTGCATTCTTACTAGTACGCCGGTCGTCAACCAGCGAATTCTAATCCATTAGGCCACAGTGCCTGACCAGGTTGAGGACATTGTCTTGTTGTCAACTTGATAAACAGCCGTCAGCATTAATCTCAAGTTAACACTTCCTGGCAGCAGCAATCTGTCTGCTTCTCTCTTTCACTCAAGCTCCGTCTCACTTTTGTACAACACGACACTCTCGAGTTTAGCCCTGTAAACAATTACACGCGTCTTTTAGAAGAAGTCACCCCAGGGCAAAACAATATGTCGTAGTCAGATACTGAAATTCGCACTTCATGATGTAAAGCCGGCATTTGATGTAAAATGGGATAGTTACACTATCTGATGCGTTTCTTCATGAAGTGATGGATCGATTTAGGCAGATGGTGTAAGAAATAATTTTACAGTACATTATCAACCGAGGCACTTCATGGAGATCCGGTGTTTGTTGATTCAACTCTTCATGAAATGACTGACGCAATGCAGTCGTACCGCTACGGGCTGGACTTCCCGTCAGATAATGAACAAAAAGAATTGCACTACTTCATGTGACGACGACATTTAGTCCTCCCATGAAACAACGCGTCAGATAGTGCAACTAACCCTTTTTATTTCATATGTCGGCTTTTCATAAAGTGCCTAGGATTTTCTTGAAATGACGAATTTCACTATCTGGCTACGACATATACACTAAAGAGTCTTTCATATAAAGTAAGAACGGCAAGCGGCAGTTTTGATATTCGCTGCTACGGTGGCCTTGGCCGAGCTTGTGGCGCGCCATGGTCCCCTGCTGTACTATTGAAAGCGCGCGCATACCTTCAATTCTCAAAAAAGGTGAAAATCATTCAGTGCTGGTTTGGACTAAATGGCAGATGGTCCAAAACTTCACACTTGAATTCTTTGTAAAAGTACATCGTAACGTTGGTACAGTGTGGTCGTGAATAATTTTCACCTTTTTCGAGAATTGAAGGTATGGTTGGGTGGCAACACCTAGCCAAAAAGGAAACACTTCAGGAGGCTCTCCAGACGTACCCCCCTCAGTGGCGGCAGAATATTTTGCCGAGGGCATTGCAAAGCTGGTGTAACGATACGACAAATGTTTCAATCGTTTTGGTGATTATGTAGAGACATACGAGTAAAACAAGCAAACATTTAATAGTAAAATCAGTTTGGTATGTTAATCTGTTATTTTTATACAGTCCATCGGAACTTGAAAAATAACAAGAAGTTCCGTGACGAACTAAAGACCCTACTTTTCTTAAAATTTAAAATTCATGCCAATGATTAATCTATATGAACTTAGGCTATCTAGAATAATGACGAAATAAAGTTGGTAATATAGAAATTTCTAATTAGTTCGAAATATACCTGGCATTATGTAGCCTGATAGAGCACTACAGTTGGCAGCCCTGGTGACTGAATATATTCTTAGTTCCATCTCTTAAGGTACAGAATACAAAATTTGGTTGAAGTCCTATGGATAGCATGGACTTTACATGCAGTTAAACATTGGACTTAATGCAGCGTGCGTAAAATGATGTTGGCAACAATGTCATGCATGTGTTGGTCAGAAATAATTTGAAATATTATCATTTATTTTTGTGCCAATTTTGGATGAAATCCATTTGTTAGTATAGTAGTTACTGGTATTTTAAAATTGGACTTATCAGCAAGCTTAGAATGATATTGGTAGCACTGACGTACATTAGTTGCTCCAAATTAATCTAGAATGGCAGGTACTATACGTGCGCAAAGTTTAGAGCTGTTGGCTTGCATACTTTCTGATAGCCTATATTGATATTAGGGTAAAAAATATAAACAGCATTTATTAACAGTTGGCAGCCCTGATTGCTCTTAACAATACGCATAGTCATATATGTTATGGTACACATAGCACAAACGAAATTTGGTTGAAATCCAATTGATAGTATAGAAGTAACATGCATTTAAAAATTGGTCCTATCAGCAGGCTTAGAATCATGTTGGTAGCACTGACATACATTAATTGCTTCAAATTAATCTAGATTTCAGGCACTATACGTGTGCGAAGGTTAAGGCTGTTGGCTCGCATACTTTCTGATATATTGGTATTTGGATACAAAATAGAGAGAGCATTTATTGACAGTTGGCAGCCCTGGTGGCTCTTAAGAATACGCTGTCATATCAGTTTATGTACACATAGTACATATGAAATTGGGTTGAAATCCAATTGATAGTGTAGGAGTTATATGCATTTAAACATTGACCTATCAGTAGGCTTAGAATCATTTTGGCAACACTGTCATGTATGGCCTCCTGCAAATTAAACTGAAGTATTATTTTCTATATATGTGCCAATTTTGGAATAGTCCCCATGTATATATTCCAAGATATCCAACATGGAGCTGAAATTTCAATTATGATTTGTCAGCAGTTGGTAGCACTGACATCATTTTCAAGTATGACGTTGAGGTGTCCCGGTATAGATCTTTACTCATACCAAACTTGGGTTCGATTGCTGCAGCCGTTTAGGAGTTGATAGGGGGACACACACACACAGACAGACAGACAGACAGACAGACAGACAGAAGGATAGACAGACAGACATTTTCCCGCTTTCAATAGTACAGCAGGGGGCCATGGAGCGTCACAAGCTCGGCCAAGGCCACCGCAGCGAATAACAAAACTGCCGCTTGCCGTTCTTACTTTATATGAAAGACCATGTACATATGTGCGAATGCATGCGTGTATATTACAGTATGTCCGTCCAGTATGTAGGTTTGGGCTTATGTATTTACCTGCACATGTAGCCTATGTATGAAGTGGTTAATGTGAGAATTGGCAGGTGTAAACACTATGTAATTACGAACTGAAATTGCGCTTTGTGTGATAAGTACAACTAGATTGTGAACAACATATCAAGTATCTCAACTCAAATTAGAATTCTAGTCCTGCGATAGGAATTTTATCTCCAAATGTAACGACTGTAAATTTGAGTAATTATGTTTAATTTTGTTTGTTTTCAGCGTAAATAATTACAACAATTTACTTGTCATTATGTGTCATTGTTCGAGTTTAATGTTAACCAGGGTTTTCTAGTTCGACAACACTGTTTAATTACAGCACAGAATACCGGTAGCTAAAGTGGGCTCTTGTCAGGGGTGCCCTGCCACTGGTCTTACGAGCCGATACTGCTATGAGAGAGGCTATCAGCTCTTGTCATCCCCCCAGAGGCTCACATATAGTGGGACGTGTGTTGGCTATCATGGGACCCCAGCCGAATCCGGCATTGTTTACTGGTCCACATAAATCCTTGACCTCCTTCATCACCTGCCTTCACTGATCTCGGTCCTCAGCAACATTTGACACCCAACATTCACAAGTCGTCTTCAACATTGTCACATCATCATTTCCTGGGTCTTCCTCTTCTCATTCTCCCAGCAGGTTTGCCAAGAAATTAGAAATTCTTATTGACATCGAATTGGCAGGTGGAAATCTACAGGAAGTGGAGAACTTCCACTAGCCTACTTGGGAAGCAACATAAGCAGTAATGGACAAAGCAAGGGGCTTATATAAAGTAGGTTGGCACGGGCAAGGAAAGCTTGTCTACAAACAAAGAGATATGTTGACATCAAATATAGATTAAGGTGTTAGAAAGCCTTTGTTTGGAACGTGGCCATGGCCGTGAAACATGGACTGTTGGTGCAGCAGAAAAGAGGAATATATTTCAAATGTGGTGTTACAGGAGAATTATGAGGATTAGAAGTGTAGACAAACAAATGAAGAAGTATTAACACGAGGGAGGGAGGAGAAATGTTGATGGCAAGTGCAAATGAAGAGAAGGGATAGGTTGGTAAGGCACTAGTGTGCCAAATAATTTCAAACTTAGTGATTGAAGGAAGGGTCGAGTGTATAAACTGCAGAGGTAGACCAAGATGAGAATATGTCAAATAGATTGCCTCGAATGTACGGAGTGATTGCTATGTAGAGATGAAAAGATTAGCTCAGGACAGGGAGGCATGGAGTGCTGCATCGAATCAGTCTAAATACTGAAGATTCAAACCACAACATCAACAACGGCAAAAACAGTTGTCCTCTATGGAAAGGCACCCTTTGTCTTTGTCAGGAAAGACTATGTCAAGAGATCACTCACTAACCAGGTATCCTGAGTGGGAGTTTACGTGTGGAAGGGTGGACAGTTCCTCTTGTCACAACAGGTCAGCAGGTTCCCATTTATCATCACGAGACTGGGAGATACCGTACCTGACCATACCAAAACTTTTAAATTCTTGGCAGAGGTGGGATCTCCCGAGTGACAGCCAACAATGCTAGCCACGAGGTGGCACGTTCAAGACCGACCCAAATGGCAAAACAGAGGACCTCATTTAAAGGAAGAAAAAGCGGCTAGGAAACACCGTACCAATATAGGATGATGGATATTCAGGAGTGAGTTGTCTGTAATAAGGACAAGTTATAGAAGTCCGTGAACCTTCGACGTGAGAATAAGGAGAGATAAACCAGGCTCTGAAATATTACCATTGCCGTCTACAGAGGTGTACAAATTATTACACTCGATGGCAGTTTTCCAACATTTACTTTGTACGCTTAGTGACTTAATACAGTGGAAAGGTTCTGCAAGGTTTAAAATGTTAATTAATAGTATTAATAAGATTTTTTAAACAATCTGACAGTAAACTAAATTTTTACAGTTTTCACTAAAAGAGGAGCCTTGCTAATGCAGAATGCCGCACGTTTTGTTTTGATAACTTTATTCTAGTTTTTGTGTGAATTTAGACCAGAGAGATTGGAAGTCTTTTATTACTGATTGTCCGCTCTTAAACTATTCAAAGATTCGCGGATAATGGATTGAAATCACCTGATTTAAAGGATACATTCCAAAGTCAACGAAAAAAGGAAATAGACGGACCCACCTCAAATCCCCTCAAAATCAATAATTTCGAAAATTTGCAGATGCAATTCCTTATAGGAAACCTTATAAATCCACAGGGAAGAAAACATTACTAAATTTGGTAATGAAAATACAATAAAATGATTTTTAAGTTTAAACAAGAAGTTCCGTGACGAACTAAAGAGCCTACTTTTCATGTCAATGATTATTATACAGTATATGATCCTATCTAGAATAATGACGAAATTAAGTTGGTAATATCGAAATGTCCAATTAGTTCGAAATATTCCTGGTATAATGTAGCCTAATAAAGCACTGCAGTTGGCAGCCTTGGTGACTGAATATATTCTTAGTTCCATCTCTTAAGGTACAGAATACAACATTTGGTTGAAGTCCAATGGACGTTACATGCAGTTAGACATTGGATCTATCAGCACGCGTAAAAGCATGTTGGCAACAATGGCATGCGTGTGCTGGTTAGAAATAATCGGAAATATTATGATATCTTGTTGTGCCAATTTTGGATGAAATCCATTTGTTAGTATAGAAGTTACAAGTATTTTAAAATTGGACCTATCAGCAAGCATAGAATCATGTTGGCAGCACTGACTTATATCAATTACTCCAAATTAATCTAGAGGTTCAGGTGCTATACGTGTGCAACGTATAGAGCTGTTGGCTTACATACTTTCTGATATATTGATATTAGGGTAAAAAATATAGACAGCATTTATTAACAGTTGGCAGCCCTGATTGCTCTTAAGAATACTTATAGTCATATCTTTTATGTTACACATAGCACATACGAAATTTGGTTGAAATCCAACTGATAGTATAGGAGTTATATGTATTTAAAAATTGGTCCTATCAGCAGGCATAGAATCATGTTCGTAGAACTGAAGTATATAAGTTACTCCAAATTAATCTAAAATGTCAGGTACTATACGTGTGCATAGTTTAAAGTTGTCGGCTTGCATACTTTCAGATATATTGGTATTTGGATGAAGAAAATAGAGAGAGCAATTATTAACAGTTGGCAGCCCTGGTGGCTCTTAAGAATACACTCAGTCATATCTGTTTATGTACACATATTACATACAAAATTTGGTTGAAATCCAATTAATAGTGTAGAAGTTATAGGCATTTAAAAATCGGACTTATCAGAAGGCTTAAAATTATTTTGTCAACACTGTCATGTATGGCCTCCTGGAAATTAAACTGAAATAGTATTATGTACATGTGTGCCAATTTTGGAGTAGCTCCCATGCATACCTTCCATGATATCCTACATGGAGCTCAAATTTCTATTGCATTTTTTCAGCAGTTGGTAGCACTGACATCATTTTCAAATATGGGCTTGAGATATTCCTGTATACATCTTTACTCATACTAAATTTGGTTTCGATTGCTGCAGCCGTTTAGGAGTTGATGGGGGGGGGGGGCACAGACAGACAGAATGACAGACAGACAGGCACACATTTTCCCGGATCGATCTCATAAGTCAACTTTTTCCTCATTTTTGCAAAATGTGAAAAGTAGGCTAAAAATGTGAGTGATTGAAATTCTTTATTTTAGTCTAATAATTTGCATACCTCTGTATTTGGGTACAGGAGGAGATGTTGAATTTTCTCATTTCTTCAGCTCGGTTGAATATGTCCCGGCAGGCTGGCGCAGCAGAAACGTTCTCGCTGCTGTACCCAGGGCTGGATCCTGGCACAGTTAGCTGGCATTTGACGGTGCGCAAATGTGAGTTAACCATGCCAGTAGATTTACTTGCAAGTTAAAGATCCCCTTTGGGGTATAATTCCGGCACCCTGGCGTCCTTAAAAAAGCCTCATTAGTTCAAAGAGACATAAATCCAATAACATCAACATATCAATGTGACCATCTCGTGGCGTAATGACTAGCTTTCTAAGCTGTCACCGTGGAGGACCGAGTACGATTCTCTGCTGTACCCAGAAATTCAATCCTGTTCTGAAGGCTGGAACGATGTCAACTCAGCCTCGGGAGGCAAACCTGAGAAGAGGTGGGTTTGGTTACTATCTCAGCCATCCTGAAAGTGGTTTTCCATGGTTTCCCCACTTCCACACCAAGCAAATGCCGGGATGGTACCTAACTTTAGGCCGCTTACGCCTCCTATCCCATCCTCACCCGAATTACAAATACACATATTAATACAGACATCAGAATTACACAGTTTATCAGACAAAACTCCACACACACGCCTAAGTGCTTGGGGCTAAATGACCACGATTTCCAAGCCCCTCAAATGCAACAACAACAATAACCACCACCTTACTCTCAATAGACAAGTTCTCAATCTGTGTAGGAATATTACAAGACTTGTTGTTAATTCCTATGAGGAGTTTGTTACATCATCGGTCATCAGCCCCGAGTATTTGGGTGTGTATTGGATTTTAATGATAACCTCTGCTTCTTTGTTGACTGTAGTAATGTGTGTAGCTGCAATTATTAAGAGCGTGGATGGGGTGTTCGCCCCGGGACTTGAAATAATGTAGCCTACTCCCCCAGTATTTGCTGGATGAAGTGTCGGAAAACCCGGGTAACAATCACACTAAAGATAGCCCACTGTCATCACCGGGTTTAAAACCTCCAATTTTCGGACTTGATGCAACTGCACGTCGCGCTCGTGGATTAATATAAGATTACTGAAATCATCTCTATCAAAATACAATACAATATTAGACATTTAAAAAAATAAGAATGTTTCGCTATTTCGTTTGAATTTGTATGATAACCTATACTTCTGTGGTGTGTGATGATGTTGACGATAATAGTTGTTTAAGGGGTGGATCAGTGAGGACATCAGCCCCTACTGTAGTAGTGTGTAGCTGTAATTATTAGGATAGGAGATAGGGTTGGTGCATCTTATCATTAAATCAGGTATTGTCTAGGTATTTCCTGGAGAGAGTGTGGAAAACTCAGGGAAGAGATTACACTCTAAAACATGCTAAAAAGATTAGATTTTAAAATGCATTAGTTAATATTATTTCTTTAAATAAAAATAAACTGAATTGAAGGATTTTTATCTACTCATGTAATGACCAAATTAATCTTTTAAGCTGAAGAATTTAAAATACTTGAATACAAGCATAATAAGTTATTCATTTATTTCCTTATTTTTATTTTTTATTTGTTATTTACTGGAGCCTCCGTGGCTCAGGTGGCAGCACGCCGGCCTCTCACCGCTGAGTCCGTGGTTCAAATCCCGGTCACTCCATGTGAGATCTGTGCTGGACAGAACGGAGGCAGACAGGTTTTTCTCCGGGTACTCCGGTTTTCCCTGTCAAAATTTCATTCCAGCAACACTCTCCACTATCATTTCATTTCATCTGTCATTCATTTAATCATTGCCCCAGAGGAGTGCGTCAGGCCTCGGCAGCCGGCACAGTTCATATCCTCGCCGCTAGATAGGGGCTTCATTCATTCCATTCCTGACCCGGTCGGAGACTGGAAGCAGGCTGTGGATTTTCATTTTTCATTTGTTATTTACTATTTGTACCCGGCATGCGTTGCAATACCAATCAAAAAAGTGTTGTCGTTGTAATTTTGTTTGCTGAAATGCTTTTGGACACACAATATTTTTTCTCTAACTGCCTCTAAACTATCGTAAAATGAATTTATCAATTCAGAAACATTCGTGGGAGCGTGCACAACAACTCACCAAAGTTTCACCGCAATCTGATGAATGGTATATGAACGCATACGGGACTTTTGAAACGATTCCCGCGCCGTCATTCATTTGTTGAATGTAGTCGTGCGTTATCTATTGTTATATGGATTTACTAAGTCAGAAACCTTCGCAGAAGTGTACACAACAAGTCGTCAAAATTTCATCGCAGTCGTATGAATGGTTTATGAATGCATACGGGACTTAGTTGAAACAATTCGCACGCCCTAATACAGTCATCACAATTAACACCGGTTATCAGACAGATTCTACACACACCCAAAGTACACGGGGCTACATGACCGCGTTGTCGCAGCCCCTAAACTAAGGAACCAACCAACCAATTCGCACGCCGTCACTCATTTGTTGAATCTACTCGTGCGCCACCTATTTCTTTCTTTCTTTATTTATTTATTTATTTATTTATTTATTTAAGTTTTAATTATTTATTTATTTATTTAGACTATTTATTTTTCGGGAAGTGATCCAATATATCTTCTCATCCAGAATATTCATAAATAAAATAAAAACCAACTTATCTCCAATTATTTCATCTCCCCAATATCAAATCTTTGCAACTGCATTGCAACTTATTTTAGATGCAGTTCAGTTTATTGGGAGCCCCCTTGGCTTTGGAGGGGATTGAGGGTGGGAGTGGGTAGGGGTTCTGAAATAGTTCATTTGTTAATCATGATAGTTGAATGAACTGTTCCTAACGGGACATGTTGCGCTTCCAATTTCGAATAGTTAAAGTGCAAAGCAGCTGATGTTTGAAAAATAAAAACGTGTATAATGTAAATATTTGCCGAGACTTGAACCGGGACCTTGAACGACCTGCAAGCAAGCTTGCCTACCAGACCAACTCGGTCCGGCAACTCGCTTATCTTAGATCGGCTCCACAATCGATTTCAGAATAATCGATCGCGGTATAATCAGGGGCCTCGAGCCCGACAGGAATATATAATGTGGAGCGCTATAATCACCACGTGGAAAAAACAAACTGGAGGGGCTGTCCAAAACAAGGCGCCACTACTGACATGCTGTCTATAGTAATTCATTAGCCCACTCGTATTGCATTTTAGACCCATCACTCATTTTAGAACAAACTGGTTTCTCTCACACATATTTGTACAGGTGAAATTATGGCCGGATTGATGGAATTAAATGAAGGACAAGAACATTACAAGTGCCAGAAATTAAATGGTAAAGAAATGTAACAAACGTTGTTTTAGAAAGTTCATTGATTAATGATGATTCTGAAGTAAATGACCTAAATTGAAGGGTTTTATCTACTTCCCCGTTAATTAAAGAATTAAAATCTTAGCATCTATTATGTAACGAGCAAATTATTCATCTTTCATACATAAATATATGCCTTGATATTCGACTTTCTTTTCATCGCTCCGCTTCGTGGTGCAGTGGTTAACATTTTCTGCTATCACCTCTGAATTTCAGGTTCGATTCCTTCCACCTCCTTCTCAATCCTCATCCGAATTACAAATACACACACTACTACAAACACCACAATAACACTGCTTATCAGAAAAATTCTACATGCACACACAAGTACACGGGGATGAATGACCATGATGTCCAAACCCTTCGAATGAAACAACATCTTTTCATTGCTTTCCTTAATCCAAAAGCTTTCCTCAAATTACTATTCACCAATCACATGCAAGAGGCGTAACTGACGAGAGCAAAATGTGGTTATGAAATCTAGTCCATTTCCCAGGTTTTATATTGTTCCTTGTATTTCTGTTTATTCTCCCAATTAATACCTCCTCAACCTATTTACTGTAAGGAGGCTTCTTATATGCCACCCTCGCCCTTATGTCTCCAAAACAATGTATCCTCGAGTATATTTTGAATTCATCAAAACATATTTCTACTTGCCAACGGGAGCTCTCCAAAGGGTTGTCTACAAAGCCAAAACATACTATTCCTCTCCCCATTCCCATAATTTCTTATTTTACCCATTCTTCTTCTTCTTCCATCTCTGAATCAGTGAATTGCATTAGTTTACTTACTTCGTCTTTAATTAGAACAACAATCTCGCCTAGGTACCTTCATTGGGTTTCGTGTGTATCGTAAAATCCTCTACTTTACTTCACACCCTGTAGGACCCTTCTTCTTCTCTAGTGGTCACCTGGTTTGGTTTGCATCAAATCCCCACTCTTTGCGTATTTCTGATTTGCTCTTCAATTCTCCGTAGGTCTTGCATCCCACATCTTCCTTAATTTGATCCATATACCTCAGGTGTGGTCTTCCTCCAGGTCTTTTTACCATCAACATACCCCTCTATGATTGTCTTCAGGATTCCTTCATGTCTCAAGAGATGGCCTCTAAGTTGTATTCTTCTTTTAAAATAACTGATTCCCGCAAACTTCTCTTCTCACCCACTCTTTTCGAGGCCTCTTCATTTGTAACTTTGCCAATTCATTTCATTCTGAGCATGCGCCTATAGCAGCACATCTCAAAATAATGTAGCTTCTTCTCTTCCACAGTCCTCAGAGTCCAGTTTCACAGCCGTAGCATGCCACACTCCAGACTTGAAGGAATCCTGAAGACAATCCTAGAGGGGTATGTTGATGGTAAAAGACTTAGAGGAAGACCGCACCTGAGGTATATGGATCAAATTAAGGAAGTTGTGGGATGCAATACCTACGGAGAATTGAATAGCAAAGCAGAAATACGCATAGAGTGGAGATTAGATGCAAACCAATCCAGATGACCACTAGAGAAGAAGAAGGGTCCTACAGGGTGTGAAGTAAAGTAGGACCCAACTATCAAAAAATCATGTAATCTGCATGTCAGTCATTACTTCCTACCTGCTTCATTCCCTAACTCGTTCATATAAACTCTCTATACTGTACTGGCACAAGCATTATTTATCTTTTTTTCACTGGCCTCCACGCTACTGGTGGTTTAACGTTTAGTGAATGTAGATTTACCCACGTCTAAAATCCTGTCCGTGTTAAATTAATTCGTTTAGGAGAAATCTTTCTGCAGACGTTCTTTTTGACTCAATCTGAATTGCACGCTCTTCCCTTTCAAGTGATTTAGTCAGATCTATTGGAAGAAAATCTCATTGGCTTCCCTCACCCATAACTCCAGCATCTTACTCATGAACACCAGCCATGTTTCACTCAACTACAGTACAAGAATACCCATTTCTAAATCCATACTGACTCTTGTCTTACATATCTAAATATATACAGAGCGTACTTAGGGCTCTAAACTCCCTTGGGCAAAAACAAAACTGAAAACA
Source organism: Meconema thalassinum (assembly GCA_946902985.2). NCBI lineage: Eukaryota > Metazoa > Arthropoda > Insecta > Orthoptera > Tettigoniidae > Meconema > Meconema thalassinum. The sequence continues at coordinate 674,147,431 of OX336388.2, forward strand.
ACTTTGCTTCCCCCGACATGTAATATATAGATTTATTAAAGTTCCTTAATATAAGGGGCTATTTCTTCACCTGTGTGTGTATTGAACTATGAGTGGCAAACATTACCAATATGCGTTTGCTTCCCACGAAGGAATATTTTCCCCAGTGACTTAGGTTAACTTTATAAGAAAGCTCAAACCAGCCTCTTACTTTATTAGCTGGAACCGCTATTGCCTGCTTCCAATCCTCAGGTTCATAACGGCTGCATACACAATAATCCAACGTTACGGGAAATAAGGTATAATGACTCAAGTTAAAACTTTTAATCAATAAGTAGCGAATCTAACAATGCCTAGATTCATAGTATTACCTCACACATAAATGTGTATCTTCAGTATCCAAGATCCATTTATTTGTTGCATATTAATCCCGATTTACGTTTTTCGCCTTCTCTCTTCCCCATAACTACACTGTATACCGTAATGTGAAGATCTCTGCCATTATGACATCGGCTCTTACACACACTCTGTCATCATTAACATCTGGCTTATGTTTTGTCCTTCGCTCGATACATTTCCCTCCATTTCTCATTAAGATAAGTTTGTATGTTATAAAATTCTCCGAGTTGAAGAATGAGCTTCGTGTTGTATCCAGGTCTGAATAGCAAGTTGAGATTATTTCTCTATGAAATGTTAGCACATAATTACACACAAGGATTAAATAATAAACAGGCGAAACAACCTCCGGACGTGCCTTAAGTCATATTCTCAATATTCTCGAGAACAACGGTGCTTTTAAACGAATACTTTGTAATTCTTTATTTTTTTAATACATTAAAGAGTAATCTAGACAATGGTTTATTGATATATTCCTTTAGTTTAAAATGAGATATCTTAATACTCGCTACTAGATACAGACCTCAGAAGAACAATATATATAAAGGGAGATGTAGGAGAAAAGGCCGAGAATTAAAAAGGGAAGATATGAAAGAACAAACCATCTGACAAACATTGAAACAAAGAGAAAAGCGTATGAGAGAGACGGTAATGATCAGAGCCCGAACGAGTCCGTAGACAATATGATCTATTCATTCATTTGTCTTTCTTTGGCTCTTCCTTGCCGCATGTATGGCATCAGAAGCCTGCAGCAATATGAAGCCTACAGAACAATTCTTTGCTGGAACCGACTTGGGAGCAAACATTAAAATAATTGTCTAAGCTGAGCACGGCGCCCTTCCCCCACCGTCCGTGCCTTGAGACGCCGTGTCGTGCCATAATGAGCTGGGAGCCTCCGGCGTCAGGGTCGGACTAATGAGCGTCGCACAGGATGGATGTCTCTCGTGGACCACAGCGCGCCTTATCTTTTCCGACAACGGTGTGTGTGGTTGCGAAACTTTTACATATGGGGATCAGGCATCCGTCACATCACAGTTTTGTGGTGGAAAAAATGAACAAAAACACTGCTTTAGGAACTAGTATCTTCCTTGTATACAAGAGAAAGTTGGCGAAGTTTAGGAGAAGCAGCCTTAGGGGGATGATGTAAAGAACGCTGTGACTCTGTTAACACACGACGCAGATGTGAGTATGGTGTTTCAGAGACTAACGACATACCTCGTACTTTCTGTATCCCCCAGGACGTTCTGTAAACTTTCAACAATATATTTTTTCTGAATAATTTTTATTGCTCGAGGGAAGTTTACGGGATAGAAATATGTCCAAACAAACTACATTAAAACCTACCTTCAAAGGATCCTTTATTAAACGGAAACTTGTCATAAACAGAAATATTTGACGGTCCCAAGATCTTAGGGGTGAAAACCCTGTTAAATTCCCTTCATTAATGTTACGCGGACAACGGAAATGAAAATATGCATTTAAACGGAAAATAGCGGCTTCGGTGGCGTAGTCGGTAGCATGCTGAACTGCTGTGCCCAAGAGAGCGGGTTCAAACCCGGCCGAAGTCGTCGGATTTTTTAAGAGCGTTAAAATCCTTCAGTATGCCTTCCTTCGGAGGGGAAGTAAAGCCGGCGGTCCCATGTCATAGATTTATGGCATGTAAAAGATCCTTTCACAGCCTAAACTTGTGTAAAGCAAAAATTGTTAGGTAAGATTTCGTCAGAACGCTCTATCAAAGTTCCAACGTTCACCACTAGGTATCATTGATATCTGGTGGCGAAAGTTGGAACTACTTGAAATTGAACGGAACTTGTAGTTCACCCTTTAGGGTGTCCGCAGGAAGCAGCTACAGACTCAGGCGAGCCGAACATGTCCTCGGACACTCCCGGCACTTAAAGCCATACGATAAATAATAAATAAATAAATAAATAAATAAATAACGGAAAATTTCCAAATTCCAGAATGAAATGTTTAGAAATTATCAGGCACCCTGTGAAAGTCTACCTTGTCTGTTGTAACAGATTATTCTGAGGCTAACAAGGAATGTGCAAATAGGTCTTCCTCCTTTTGTTCTCCAACTAACACGTCAAAATATACGATTATTTGCCTGTTTCCTGTTGCCCAAGCCTTTCCCAATGCTCGCTTTAATAAGCTGTCAACCAACAAATGCATGTCTTTAACTTTATTAAGCACAAATTGTGCACTTTAACAAATGAATATTCACATTGTTCAATAATTAATAAAGGAGCATGGACCCTGTGTACATTTCTGAACATGGTACCGTTCACAATGCTGATCACACAGCTGACAATCACAATCGGCTGAAGGCTCATGATAGGACTTGAGCTTGCAAACTCTATGATGATAGCCATGCATCGCCATGGAGTTAACGAAGTGTCGAAGATCCTGGTTTGCATCTGGCCATGTACTGTTCATCTTGGATTCAGTCGAGTAGAACTGTAGCCAGATGTCCTTTCGTTTTATTTCCCTTTCTTCCAACATTTTTTTCCAGCTATCCATAGAAGGGAGAGCAAACTTGTATCTCAAATCTTCTATGAGGAAAGGTTCCCCAGCAAGCTCATATACTAGCCGTGATCGTGTATATCGAGATACGCCAGTGGTGACCTTTAAAAACCTTGACTTTTTCCAAAGTCAAGAGGTCACTCTTAGTTCAGCCCATGTAATCTCTATTCCGTAATGCCTGTCTTTATTTTCACTGTAATTTTGCTTGTACAGTACTGTACAATTCGTAGCATAAATATGTAAGTACAACACTGAATGGAATTGACATTTATAGCTCTTCAGTTGGACAACACAACTGTGCCTTAATTTTGGCATCACACTCGGACAAAACGATGCGTAAATCCTCTAGATTTCTAGAGCTGATACATTCTTATTTGGAAGATAGCGTGTTTGCAATTGTTTTGATTTCTGATACTGGGAAATTTAGTTATGTAATAACATGTATAACATCTGTGTGATAACTATTGTTAGGCCTATTGTGGCGTCCGTTCCGGTGAAAGTCATTTTTAATAATCAATTTATATAAAAGCCATAAGACTGGAAGCCCATGGTTCAATGAAGCCCAAATCGACTTGGATTCACTGGAAATTCTGACTTTGATGTCCAAGGACACTCCAAAGTTTGTGATATGGTTTACTCTTTGAGCAAACACATTGGAACAGGAGGACATATTCCTACGTTTTCCAGTGTGTAATCTTGCGATTTTATTGATTGTTTAGAGAATGAAAGTTTTACAGGAAATTATTTTTTTAATACAAAAAAAATCCTAACCTGGGGATTACAATGAAATTAGCCATAGCTAAATATTTTAATGCTTATGGAATTCTGATACTGGGAAATTTAGTTATGTAATAACATGTATAACATCTGTGTGATAACTATTGTTAGGCCTATTGTGGCGTCCGTTCCGGTGAAAATTGGAATACAAATATCAACTATTTAGATTATGATTTTTTCTCAAAATTATTTTTATTATCATCAAATTAAAGCCCATATTTGTTGCAGAGGCAGCTTCGGTGGCGTAGTTGTTCGCATGCTGAGCTGCTATGCCCAAGATCGCGGGTTCAAACCCGGCCGAAATCGTCGGATTTTTTAAGAGCGTTAAAAATCCCTCATTATGCCTTCCTTCGGAGGGGAAATAAAGACGGTGGGCCCATGTCATAGATTTATGGCATTTAAAAGAACCTTCCACTAATTACAATTGTGTGAGGCTAAATGTGTAGGTTAAATTTGATTAATGCTCTATTAAGTTCCAACGTTCACCACCAGGTGCTAGTTGCGGTGGCATTTAGTGGCCATGTTCATAGCTCGGTGTCCTTGACAGTAGCATTCGGTAGGAATTTCAGATAACACACGTTAATGCAGCCGTCACAAATAACACCGGTTATCAGACAGATTCTACACACAACCAAAGTACACGGGGCTACATAACCACGTTGTCACAGCCCTTAAACTGAGGATCCCACCGACCAACAGGAAATTATCTTCTTAAAACAAAAACAAAAACAAAACAAAAAAAAAGAATCCTAAGCTAAGGATTGCAATGAAATTGGCCCTAACTCAATATTTTAAGCTTATGGGGTTAGACTAATTTATTAGAATATACAAATACCAAATACCTTCGGAAAATGTGGGGCTGTATTGTACCAACACCACCTACATGGCCGTTGTACTGAATTGAAAGTAGCCATGATGGTGGATCGTGTAGGCAGATATGTGTGTGGGCATGCCGTTGTAGTTATTCTGCGATTTTTTCAGTTTTTTGCTGTAAAATATGGTTTACAAGTGTCGTGTGCCGAAGTGCAGGGGTAATTATGATAATGAAAATAAAAATCAAGTGTCTAAGTTCCCCGAAGATGAGGATTTGAAGAAACGTTGGGTATCATCATTTGAACGAGAGGAACGATGTTTCTCATTAAATAATTAATCAACGAATCTCCCTAACTACGAGACAAGTTTGTTTTGCATGGGTGAATTAAACCTAGTTATATCGGGACCGTATTATTTTATAATAGGCTATCACATTTTGAAATGTTTACAAGTACATGTTTACGAGCATTCTGCTGTGGTAACAGTACAGAACACCAGAACCGAAGTAAAAAAAATCTCAAACTACTGAAATTAGCCAAAATAACTGTAGTAATGGTAGGAAAAAATCTGGAGATAATATAGTCATCCCAAATAGGACCACGACTTATATAGATCGAATTCCAGCTGACTCTGCCATTTTTAGCATCATGTACAGTATTGCCAACCCCACGCATTCGCATCCGGCAGACCAATGGTTTTCGCCTGGACCACGTTAGTTAACGTAAACACCCCTGGCTTTGTGGTAAATATTTGCCTGAAATGAGCCTCTTCTATGTGAAATCATGCTAAGCTGCAGATCTCTCAATGATTTTAAATATTTGCCAACACACTGTCTGTTGTGATCAAATGCTGAAAAAGCTTTGATGTGATAATTATAAAATTATTTTGTAATGCATATTGAGAATTGATGTTCAAAGCAAATGATTAATATAATTGAGTCTGGTGTCACTAGAAAGTCATTAAATATGTACCACAAATTGCTTAGATTCTAGATTGTTTAAGTAGGTATAACCTGTCTCTGTAATAGTTGATCAATACGCTTACCTAGATCTGACCTAACAGACATTACATCACGATTGATTTGTAATTGCGTATTGGCAAGCTTACTTTCTAATTTACCCTGTATTAGCTTAATATGCTCTGCGCTTGACTTATCCCATTCGTCTTTCCAAATGACAACGTTAGCCTTCAATATCTCGGCTATATCTAGTTCAATGTCCTCCTTCAAAATTTTATTATGGTCTATCACCTGACTACGCAGAGTATCAACGTTAGTTTTCAACTCAGCTAAAGAAACAATAGTCTTTAGAGAATCGTCAACAAATTGCGATCTCAAAGCACCGATACCTTCTGAACATTGAGTTTTAGACTCTTCCACTTCCTTCCTGATCATATTTATGTCCCCTTGGACCTTATTTACATCAACAAACATAGAATTAACTTCTGACTGTACTTTACCGATATCATTTTGTACACTAGTTATCTCTGCTGGACATAATTAACATCGATTTGCATGTTATTCACGTTCTCCTGAACCTTATTTACCTTTGTTTGAACATGGGACACATCTCACCTTACATTGGCAACTTCTGACTGGACATTTGCAACATTAGATTTCACAAGCACAACCTCAGTTTGAACATTGGCAAAGTTGGATTTTACAAGAGAAACATCATCATCAATTATCATCATCATCAGGTTCAGGATGGCTATTTAGGACAGAGTGTTTCATCAAGTGATCTTCAGTGCCTCACAAGAGACGCTACAACAGTAGCATAAGGACATGTCAATGCATCGCACGCAGCATGTGCTATGAATGCCGGGGTCATCATTCAGCATAACAGGACCGAGCGGTTTGCAATGCTTTGTTTTCTTGAACAGAGGGAATTTTGGTAAAATTTTCCAATTTTATTCATTTTGTCCAAATGTTGCTCAATGGTGTACCACAACAGTAACAAGAATGCCAAACGACATTTGTACATGGTAGAGGTTTTGTAATATAAGCAGTGGAGTGGCTTTGAATTCTATTATGCATGCTGTTTGTTTTTGATTTTTAACAATTTTTAAGTGTGTTTAGTGTATTATAATTGTGTGTTTCTCGCCTTCGATGAGGAGTGTGATGTGTATATTTCGCTGATGTGGCCTAGTATTGGGTTGAGTGGGCTGAGGAGGGAATTGTGGTAAATTCCGAAACATGTAGGTACCCAGAGTGGCGCTAGTAATAAATTGTGTTGAATAAGGCGGAAAATTGAAAAATATGTTTTCGTAAATAATTCGTAATAATATTTTGCCGCACGTGAGGGGAGGGGAGGGTGGATGGAGGAGTGGACGGGGATGATGGGGGAGGGTGGTGAAGGTGCAAAGGAGGTCCTGTAGTATGTTATGAGGGATGATGGGTGTGAGTGGTGGAATATGGCGGGAATTTTGTCTATTGCTATATAGTTCGTCTGTTGGTGTTCTGTGTGGAATGCTGGTTTCAAATATTATTTCATTAAGATTGTAAGTATCTCCATCGCACATTCATCATAGTACCAGTTTGAAAATGGAGTGTAAATTAACATTATATTGTGTAGGGTGGGTATTTTGTAAGTATTTTTATTCTCAATTGCATTTTGTGACTATTTTGAATCTAAATTACATTTTGTAAGTATTTTTAAATATTGTCAATTCAAATTACAGTACAGTAAGTATGTTGTTAGTTTTAGTTGTAAGTATGTAGTTAGTTTGTTTATTAGATATAGGTCATTGTTCTATTAGACTGTGGTGTGTGAGTGTGTCTGGTAGCAGTTGCATTGTTTATTAGTTATAGTTCATTGTTTCAGTAGACTGTGATGTGTGAGGGTGCATGTGAGTGTGCCTGGTGACAGACTGTTTTAGTGGTAGTATTTGTTGTTGGTGGAACTTAAGTTTCTTTTCTTCGTAAGTAGAATTTTGGTATTTAATTGTTAGTAGAAGGTTAGTATTTTTGTTAGTAGAATTACTCTTTACTTATTCTGAAAAGGAGTAGCAGCCTTTCAGAATAAATCAATTCTTTACTAGTCTTATAGACGGTTAAGATATTGATAATATAAGCCAAATAATGGCTACACTGCGTCCTGCTGCACGGCTGAAAGCAACGGGAAACTACAGCCGTAATGCTATTCCCGAGGATATGCACTTCTCTATGCATAATTACATGTGATGATGGCCTCCTCCCCTGTAAAATTTCAATCCGGAGGTAAACTAGTCCCCCGTTCGGATCTCCGGGTGGGGACTACTCGAGATGGGGTTAACATCACAAAAGTGACAAAGAGGAAATCTGACATTCTACGGATCGGAGCGTGGAATGTTAGAAGTCTGCTAAGAAGTGGAAGGTTAGAAAACTTAGAAAGGGAAATGGATAGGTTAAGGTTGGATTTGGTTGGGATTAGTGAAATGCGCTGGCAGGAAGAACAGGACTTTTGGTCAGGAGACTATAGGGTCATTAGCACTAAATCAAACAATGGCCAAGCAGGGGTTGGTCTCATATTGAGTAGGAAACTTGGACAGCGGGTGGAATATTATGAGCAATATAGTGAACGGATTATAGTAGCAAAAATCGATACTAAACCTACGTGCACCACAGTGGTACAAGTATATATGCCTAGCAGTCAAGCTGATGATGAGGATGTTGAAAAGGTCTACGAAGAAATAGATGAAATTCTGAGGTATATCAAAGGTGATGAAAACGTTATATTAAAGGGAGATTGGAATGCTGTGGTAGAAAAAGGGAGAGAAGGGAAGATAGTAGGAGATTTCGGATTAGGTGAAAGGAATGATCGAGGAAGCAGGCTGATGGAATTCTGCACCGAGCATGAGTTGGTCACAGCTAACACCTTATTCAATAACCACAATAGAAGAATATACACATGGATGAGACCAGGAGATACAGGGCGTTACCAAATCGACTTCATTATGGTCAAGCAGAGGTTCCGAAACCAGATTTTGGATTGTAAAGCATATCCTGGTGCTGAGATAAACTCGACCACAATCTGGTTGTAATGAAATGCAGATTAAAGTTGAAGAAACTGAAGAAAAGTCAAAAGCCAAAAAGGTGGGCAATAGACAGACTGAAAGTGAAGGATGTAAACGAAAGATTCAAGAAGAGTATAAAGGAAGGACTAATGAAAAACCCTAAACAAACTTCAATTGCAGACGAATGGGCACTTTAGAAGAATGAAATAACAAAATCCGCAGAAGAAAACATTGGTAGGAAAAAAAGAATAGGTAGAAAACCGTGGATCACTCAGGATATACTAGAATTGATGGATGAAAGGCGGAAACACAAGAATGTAAGAGATGAAAAGGGGAAAGCAGAATACAAACGTCTGAGAAATGAGGTCAACAAGAAGTGCAAGGAAGCGAAAGAAGAATGGTTGAAAGAGAAATGTGCAGGTATAGAAAATTGTCTGAAATTAGGAAAAGTAGACACAGCTTATCGAAGGATTAAGAATACATTTGGGGAAAAGAAGACTAAGTGCTGTAATATTAAGGACACAAACGGAAAGCCTCTAACATATAGGGAAGAAAAGGTTGAGAGATGGAAAGCTTACATAGAGAGTTTGCATAAGGGAAAGGAGATTGAGAATCATGTAATGGAAAGGGAGGAGGAAATTGATGAGGATGCGAAAGGAGATTTAATATTGAGATCAGAATTTGATAGAGCTTTGGAAGACTTAAGCAGGAACAAAGCACCAGGCATAGATGATATACCGATTGAGTTGCTACGCTGCATAGGAGAGGAAGGTCTGATCAGGTTATTTCACTTGGTGTGTAGGATTTATGAGACAGGTGAGGTACACCCTGATTTCAAGAAGAATGTAATCAACCCTATACCAAAGAAAGTGGGAGCTGACAGATGTGAAGATTACCGTACAATCAGCTTGATTACTCATGCTTCAAAGATCCTGTCTAGAATAATTTACAAGAGGATTGAAAGCCAGATAGAAAGGGAGTTGGGTGAAGACCAGTTTGGTTTCAGGAGAAATGTTGGAGCAAGGGAAGCTGTACTAAGTCTTAGGCTGATTTTGGAAGGTAGAATAAGGAAAGATAAGAGAACGTTCATGGCATTTGTAGACTTAGTAAAGGCTTTTGATAACGTTGATTGGACTAAATTGTTTGACATCTTGAAATCTATTGAAATCAAGTACAGGGATAGGAGGGTGATCTACAATCTATACAGAAACCAGACAGCAGTCATTCGAGCTGAAGGACATGAGAGAGAAGCTGATATTCAGAAAGGTGTTAGGCAAGGCTGCAACTTATCACCCATACTTTTCAATCTTTACATTGAACAAGCAATGAAGGAAATTAGAGTGGGAGTGAAGATTCAAGGAGAAATAATTTCAACTCTGAGATTTGCTAATGATATCGTCATCTTGGCCGACAAGCCTGAGGATTTGAATGAGTTTTTGAATGGTATGGACTCCGTCTTACGGAAAGAATACATGATGAAAATTAATAATTGTAAAACAAAAATACTAGAATGCAGCCGAAATAAATCAGAAACCTCTATGGACATCAAATAGGCAGGTGAAAAGCTGAAGGAAGTAGGAAACTTCTGTTACTTAGGAAGCAAAATAACCAGTGATGGACGAAGCAAAGAGGATATAAAAAGTAGGTTGGCTCTGGCAAGGAAAGTATTTCTACAAAAAAGGAATCTGTTGACATCGAATATAGATTTAGGTATTAGGAAGTCATTTTTGAAAGCCTTTGTCTGGAGCGTGGCGATCTATGGAAGTGAAACTTGGACTATTGGTGCAGCAGAAAAGAGGAGAATTGAAGCATTTGAAATGTGGTGTTACAGGAGAATGATGAAGATTAGATGGGTAGAAAGGGTTACAAACGAAGAGGTATTAAGACGAGTGGGAGAGGAGAGATGTTTCTAGCGACTGCTAATGAAGAGAAGAGATAGGTTAGTAGGACACATACTAAGACTCCCAAGAATGGCAAGCTTAGTTATGGAAGGAAGGGTCGAGGACAAGAACTGTAGGGGTAGACCAAGGTTAGAATATGATAAACAGATTGCCTCGGATGTAGGGTGTGGTAGCTATGTAGAGATGAAATGATTAGCTCAGGACAGGGAGGCATGGAGAGCTGCATTAAACCAGTCAAAAGACTGAAGACTCAAACAACAACAACAACTATTTAGATACAGTATATGTCATTTTGACAAAATTATTTTTTTATATCATCAAATTAAAGCCCACATTTGTTACAGATCTGTTTTAAATACTTCTATAAAATTTTGAACAGAAAACCCAAGTAAAATATTATTATCAAAGCTTTGCTCGTAATTTCAAAAGTTTCTTGTCTTTTCAGCAACATGGATGAAGAAGGCAATGATATGGCCGAAACTGGTAAATATCACTAATGATTATATATGAATCGTAGCCAATGGACATACGCTGGGTATTTTTGATTGAACGCCCGAGGGCTCCCAACAAGTTCAATTTCATGTAGTTCCAACTTTGACTACCAGATGTTACTGTCACTAATGTTGGAACTTGTTAGAATGCAATTGCAGTGGTAAGTTCTTTTACATGCCATAAATCTATGACATGGGCCCACCGGATTTACTTCCCCTCGAAAGGAAGGCATACTACTGAAGGAGTTTAACTATCTTAAAAATTCCGACATTTCATTAATTAATTTATTTTAATTTTTTAGCCAACATAGGACTACATTAGTCAGGTTTATGGAGGTTTTTCTTCTTTTTGTCAGCCCTATATTTCTTCATCCTTTCTGAACGTAATTTTCTTTCTGCTTCAGGAATGACTCTTCCTATTCTCTGCTTGTTGATTTTTGTCTGTAGTCTAGTGTGTTTGTCTTTCAGAATCTTGAGTGTGTCTGTCTTGTATTTTAAATCTTTTATTGTAATATGTAACTCTCTCATGTCTTCTTTAAGTTCTGTGATCCATCTAATATTGTTCTTACTCTTACTCGTCCATATTAGCCTACTTTCGATTTTTGCAAAAAATGAAAGTAGACTTATGAGATCAACACAGGGCGAAAAAAGTGTGTCTGTCTGTGTGTGTGTATGTGTGTGTGTGAGTCTGTGTGTGTGTGTGGATGTGTGTGTGTGAGTCTGTGTGTGTGTGTTTGTGTGTGTCTGTGTGTGTGTGAGTGTGTGTACTCTGAATGTCTGTCCCCCCCTATCAATTCGAACACGGTGAATGCAAATTGAACGAAATTTGGTACAAAGGTAGCACTAGCAAAGGACACCTCAGTGTCATGTTTTATATCGCCGCCATCTTTACTAAAACTGAATGGCGGCCACTCAAACGTTCAAAACGTAAAATCAAATAACGACTAACCAAATCATCCGATCTCTACCAAATTTGGTAACAACATACCTTCGTATAGGATGCGTCTTGTGACCAAATTACAAGGTCGTCCGCCATACCATTTCAGGATGGCGGCCGTGCGAATTATGCAAACTTTATAATCCATATCATGGGACCCACCAGTTCCGATTATCGAGCCGAGAATCGTTTTAACTGTTCTAAAGGAAGAGGCACGTTCGAAATTAAAAGTTTATTTTGTAATACTATAGTGCAGACGTGATTTTAAAAAGCTGAACTGATTCAGTAATAAGACAAGATGGCAGCGGATATCTTGTGCCGGACTTATATTTCACTAATTTGAGTATTGCATGCAATATAGCGTACTGATAAAAAAAAAAATAAACTTTGTATGAAATGCTTTATATATAAATAATATACTCCAGTGATGAAATCATTTAGTATAAATCATTATTTGCTAACAAGTTCTATGTAAGTCATTTTAAATAGAACGATATTCGTTGACACAATTAGCTCAGTGGTATCAGTTGGTCACTGGTCGTGGCCGAGTGCGGTACGTGTGTGCGCGCTGTGTGACCGCATTGGAAGAGTTTACGGTTCCTAATACCGGTGCTTCCTTAGTTCCACGTGTGTACTGACCTTCCGTGTGTCATTCGGACAATACTTTTTTAAGTAGTGTTTCCAGATAGGACAACAAAACCAGAAACCCAGAAAACCCCGCTGAAAATCATGTCCGGATACCAGAGAAAAAACACCGTACGCTGCCAATGGGACAGGCAGAGTTCTCGCCCCTCACCAGGAGAAATTCACCGCTGGATTGGCGATACCCTCCGGTTGACTGTCGACCAAGTAGAAGCCATCCAGTTAAATGCGCACGAAAAAACCATGTACATCAAGGTAATCAGCATATCTATTTATCAGAAATTGTTAAATACTTTTGCAGATCCTATTAAATTTCAGTATGATTCAGGCGAAATGACCAATGTTAAGCTCTCCACAGCGGATTCCAATTTTACCACAGTGCGTATATTTAATGTCCCACTCGATGTACCCCCTGAAATTTTCAAATCCGTCCTGTCGAAATATGGCACTGTGAGTGACGTCAGGAAAGAACAATGGTCTTCTGCTTATCAGTTCCCGGTGTATAATGGAATACGTGCCGTAACTATGGAAATCAAGCAAGATATCCCCTCCACTGAGGCTTTTGGTGGCCATTCTGGCTATATAACGTATAATGGACAGAAACAGACCTGTTTAATTTGCAATGCTACCACACATCTACGTATTAACTGCCCAAAGAAAATGATTCCCCTCGGTATAACTCCTACACAACAACGACGTGTACAATACTCGGAAGTTGTGACGCAGCAAACGTCATATGAAAACATGCTCATTGATCAGTCAGCTGAGACAACACCAGGAGTGACCTCGGATACATCTGACGCAGATCTGGTACCTTGCCCTGACCCGAGCTGCGAGACACAGAGTGCCCCTGTGCTCTCGGCAACCTGTACCGCAGCCTTAGCACCAACTCTGCCGTTACTACAGGCTGCCACAGAAATTTTGTCTTCACTGCCCCCGACTTCGCTGGTCCCTACCGACTCACTTAAGAATGTTGTTCGGGGATCCGAGAACGTCTCTAAGAAGATTAAAACAAATGCCTCGATTGCCGTACCAGCCCCGAAGAATCAAACTGGCTCCACAAACGTTCCCGCAGCTGTGAAAAAGAAACAAAATCTTCTTTCTACGTCATCTAGGGACCCACGAACGCTCTCAACCGCTGACAGCCGGCCTATGAATGGCAGTCAAAAGGAACTATCTCAACCTAATTTGACATAGTGCACCAGGATAATTCTCACCTGTGTCTTCTTTCGAGTCCACCTTCCAGTATGTCTCGCACAGCTTTTATACTTCTCTTAATGGCGCAATTTCTCACTGTGGCCACTGTGAATATCAATGTAATAGAATGCCCTCTGACATTTCAACTGTTGGAGAGATTCCTTCGAGATGCTGACATTGACATTGCTTTCATTCAAGAGGTTTCTATACCGTGTTTACCCATATCTGCCTTCTACAAACAATACATCAATACCGGTAATACGAATAGAGGGACCGGATTCCTCATAAGACATGATATCCCACTCGAAGGTGTGCTATGTCATCCATAAGGACGCATAATATCTGGACACATAAACAATACCACCCTGATAAATGTATATGCCCCATCCGGGTCCAATAAACGTGTGGAACGGAAAATGTTCTTTCAACAGAGTATACTGCCTCATCTGCACGACGTTAAGGAAAAACTTATTCTTGCTGGGGATTTCAATTGTATTCAACGCCCAGAGGATTCCACTAGTCCATACAGAGGTGTCAACCCGGCTCTCAGGACCCTTCTTACCTCCCTACACCTCATTGATGCTGTGGATAGTTTAAGGGTGCCCCTGCCCCATTACACCTGTATAAGTCACAACTCCTCATCACGACTTGACCGCATCTACTTTTCACAGGAACTTATCCAGCCTAGACGATATGAAGTGATACCTGCCAGTTTCACTAACCATCATGCTGTCGTATGTACAATCTCTTACCCCCATCCCATATTTCACATAGGAAGAGGTTATTGGAAGCTGAATTGCTCGCTGTTACTGGAGGAGGAATGCCAAGATATTTTCAGACAACACTGGATTCGATGGGTCCAACAAAAATGCAAATTTCGCGACTGCACAGACTGGTGGGATATTTTAGTTAAACCAGGGATCCGCCGCGTCTTTAAGAACATATCTTACCAACGAGGTCGGGAAAGACGGGATACAGTTGAATTTTACTATCGAGTTCTTCGCCAGCTCCAGCAAAGATCTGATGCTGGGGAGCGTATATATGACCAGATCCGGGAAGTTAAAACCAAGCTCCTGTCTCTACAGCAACGAACGCTCGCTCATATCAACGTGGCTTTAAAAGATCGTACAGTGCTCCCGGACGAAAGTGCAAGTGTATACCATATCGCCAAAGGACAACGTGAGCGGCAACGTAAATATATCCACCGCCTCCGCACCAGTACTGGAAGTGTCGTCACCTCCCCTGACGCTATACGTAGTGAAATATCATTATTTTATCAACGGTTCTACGCTAAGGCTCCCATTGATCCACAGCAGGTGACCCTATTGCTGTCATCTTGCAGTACCAAACTATCTCCGGACAACAAAACTCTGCTCAGCGCGGATATTACGGATGAAGAGATTCACTCTGTGGTTAAACAACTCCCAAACAACCGCTCACCTGGCATTGATGGACTGCCATATGAAATGTATAAACACTTCTGGCCTCTCATTGGCAAAGAATTTTGTCATGTCCTGCGTACCATTCTCCAACGTCGTGCTCTTTGTCAATCACATCACGAGGGTACCATAGTCCTCATACCAAAAACATCCTCTCCCATGGCAGTTGGTGACTTCCGACCAGTTACTCTGCTCTGCAGTGACTATAAAGTCCTTACCAAAGTACTTGCATGCCGATTGAAGACTGTTCTACCTGACATCATTGGTGATGAACAATGTTGCAGTATTCCTGGAAGAACTCTGTTAACAAACTTAGCGATACTACGGGACCTACACCTAAAAGCCGATATGCTCCCCACTGAGCCAATGAGTTTTCTCACCTTAGATCTTGATAAAGCTTTCGACCGCATCAGTCATGAATACTTGTACATGGTCTTGCAACACTTCGAATTTCCTGAAATCCTTATTGACTACATTCGTATGATAAATTGTAATGCTACGTCTAGAGTGCTCGTCAACGGTTTTCTTTCCCCTCTGATTCCAATACAACGATCAGTTAGGCAAGGATGTCCCCTTTCTATGCTACTTTTTGTCATTGGCCTTGAACCGTTCATTCGGACTACCCAGGTGAAGCTACAGGGTTACAAACTGTCCACACATGTTTTTGGAATGTGCGCCAATGCTGATGACGTATCAATATTGATCCGCAATGAAGACGACATCTCCCACATCGATAGCGTCCATCAGCTCTACCATATCGCCTCTGGAGCACAATCGAACCCCCAGAAAACTGCTTTGCTTCCGCTCAATACTAACTCAGTGATTACCCCACAGCCCTGGTTCCGGATAGTAAATGAGGTGAAAATTCTTGGCATTACCTGGAAGCAATCGCTTCTGGACACAGTGCAAGTTAACTGGACTAAGGTCATTGCCAAAGTTAGGGGAGTCCTGATCCAATTTGGTCAAAGAAACCTCAATATAGTGCAACGGGTCATGGTCCTCAACGTGTTTGCGCTCTCTAAAATATGGTATGTCGCACAACTTTTCCCACTTCCCAAAATGTTTGAGAGCCAATTGGCAAAATATACAGGTTGGTTTATATGGCAAGGATTTTTGTTCCGAGTACAACGGGAACAGTTGTATCTCCCATCCCGGCAAGGCGGGCTAGGGCTAACAGCTCATGGCATGAAATGCCGTGCACTCCTCTGCAAGAACGATATCACCATTCTTTCCCAACATGACACTTTTACGAAAGCGCTATACAAAGATATTCGAAACACAGCCCGTGGTTGTGATAGAGCTTTGCCGAAGATATTTAGGGACCATCAACAGCACCTTCTGGAAACTGTTCGCCAAATGCCTTCAGGGATTGTTCCAACGACGAAAAGTATCTATAACATGTTGCGGCAAGTGGTACACTCCAAACCGCGAATAGAGGCCACCACCCTCTACGTCCATTGGCCCACTGTTTGGAAAAATTTTGGGGCTATGTCCATTTCTTCTGCTGTACACTCCCAAGTTTTTATCTTCCTCAACGATCTCATCCCAACCGCTCTACGGCGATATACCATCCATCTTGTAGCTTACCCATGGTGTACTATATGTGGTCAAACTGATGCGGCGATACACCGCTTCACATCATGCACGCGAGTTGCCTCCACGTGGCTGTGGTGTAAGGGAAAAGTATGTCAACTATTAAATGTGCCCTCGGATGACCTTGATGACAGGAAGTTGGTTCGTTTGTCGGTGACCGCCTTCCCCCAAATTAAACAGACTGCCATTGTGTGGATAATGGGCCAATATGTACACTTCGTGATGGACAATGATCAACATTTCTCTTTCCTGGATCTCAGGTATCACCTGCAAAAAGAGCGTTGGAAGCTTAGTGAAAGTGGACAATTGTACGATAAATATGGACACTATCTGGATTTCTTGTGATGTATTAGTATGGTATTTATCATATCTGAAAATTCTGTAATTCTGTAAAGAGCTAATAAAAAAAAAGTGGTAGAGCGTTAGCCTATCGCTCAAATGCCTATGGTTCAAACCCGATCAGAGCTAGGCTTTTTGCTTGAAATGTTATATGTTTATTGTTTTGTAATGACTCAGATGTTTTAAAATTAAGCGTTATATTGTGCACATTATGGTGTAAAATATATATTTAATTAAAACATAATTCGCCAGCAGATTTACTCGGGACATCTAGCTGCCAAAAAGGTAACTTCCAGATTTTATTGAAAAGTTTCTTCTTCTGGCCGCTAGAATGCACTCGCTCTGTTAGGATTATATTGTTCGATATTTCACCAATAGATGTCACGACTAGTCTACGTGGGGATCCATTGATTACTATACCATTATCATTCTATGCGCATCGAATTTGAAGAATGACAAGATGATACTACGATACAGTTTAACTTTTTATTTTAAAGGGTTTGTAACAGCCTATTTTGCGTTACTTGAAAATGTTATTAAGCGTTATATTGTGCAAATTATGGTGTAAAATATATATTTAATTAAAACATAATTCGCCAGCAGATTTACTCGAGACATCTAGCTGCCAAAAAGGTAACTTCCAGATTTTATTGAAAAGTTTCTTCTTCTGGCCGCTAGAATGCACTCGCTCTGTTAGGATTATATTATCGAAAATATCCACCTAGTTTGTATACACACGTCTCTGTAGGGTCATGGAAAGATTTGTTAATTCAATTAGGGTTGTGAAAGCCATGCACAACCAGACGTGTAAAGACATGCCTCAACTCAAAGTTGGATGTTGCCCACGGCAGGTCGTAATAATAATAATAATAATAATGTTATTGGTTTTACATCCCTTTTAACTACTGCTGATTTTAGAGACACCGGGGTGCCGGAATTTTGGCCCGAAGGGGATCTTTAACGTGCCAGTAAATGTACTGACACGGCTCCCTCGCATTTGTGCACCCTCGAATGCCAGCTGACTGCGCCAGGATACGAACCTGCAACCTAGGGCCTAGCAAGCGAGAACGTTACCGCTGAGCCACGCCGCCAGTCCGGTCGATTATGTCTCCAGATCCATAACATTCTTGATATACTTCTTATCTTTCTTTCTTCAATGATGGTAGCAGTTTTTATCTAGGTTGTGGCGTTTGGTAGAGGTAAATCGTTTCTAAGATCTTCAACAAAGAATAGTTCTATTATACTCTTTGATAATAACAACGAGTTATAACTATACTAATACATTTAGGAGAAAGTAGGCTATATGTTCTTTACTGAACATCTTGTTTTTTCTATTATTTTTCTACTGATTCTATTTTCTGGTGACCATATTGAACCCGATGGGGTTATGCTGACTGGAATCGAACATGGTTCTCAGAGACTGTGATCTCAGTAAAAAGGTTCCGCCAGGAAGCGAACCAGAGATCTGTACCGGGAGTTTCTTGGTGAAAACCCCTCGAAAGAAATGTATAGTTAATCACTGGTGTGATTTTTGATGAAATGGCATTATTTATTAAAATAATGTAGGAAATAATGAGCAGATTATATCATTATAAGACGATTTGGTGTAAGCTATTGGGAGTTTGAAGCACAGAGGAGGGCAGAGCTGACATTTACTAATCGGCCCAGAATTGTGGGTTGGTCCCAGTGGAGCCACGTCCATCTCTGTCACCCCATTATGTCGTCTGGAGCAGGGGAGAGGCCTGAATAATGACACAGTTATTCCCCGACGGAGAATAGATTTAGAGGAGGGGCGGAGAAATGCCCAGAAAAATCATTGATTACTCGTGATTGGAGTAACGAATCGAGATGAGAGTTGCACACAGGTGAATATCTTGGCAAGAAGATAATTTTAGAGTCTTTTACCTGCGAAATTGGTGCATATTTAGTGATGTGCGTAAGGACTGTAAAACGACCATTGTTCGCGGATGGATGTGAAGATGTTGACGGGGAGTTCCCGACTAGGTAGCGTCCCACGCCATGGAGAAAGGAATTAATATTAATTAATTGAACGAGCGATTCCTTTGCACACAGATAGTTTTGGGACCTGTGAAGAGAGAGGAACACAATGATCATGGTTTGAAGACCTGAATCATGCTGTGAGAGGAGCGAAGATTACGCGGGAAGATGTTGCTCTACTTTCTGTGGAAATCCGATATAAGGGAGTAGACCCCAGGAGGAGCCCTCTGTTCTCAGTGTTACTCTGTTCTAACTCACTTGAAGCTCAGTCGAGACGCAGTCAAGCTCAGTCTACATGCCGCCAAGCGCAGTTACAGCCAGTTACAGTTTTACTCAATTGTCAATTGTAGCACAATGGAAATAAGTTGCAATCAGTATGCAGCAAATATGCAGCAGTACGAGACAGCGTGTAAGCCGCAGACAGAAGTCTTCAAATAAGCTACGTGCAGTCTTCGAGTGAAACTTCAGTCAGCTACAGCCAGGTTGAAGCAAGTTCGTCAAGGCAAAACGCATGACGGATCTATTCATCGAGACGCCGAACAAGGACTGGTATGTGTAAAAGAAACAGTAAACATGCTTGTATGAATAATAGTCGTGATACAGGCATAATTAGCAGCACGAACTATGACGTGTTCAGTTACGAAGCACCGTATAGACTAACGGTAGAAATATTGTATATAATTATTTGTGAAAGTGTTGAACTTTATTAAGCGCAGTGTGTATAGTATTAACTAATCGTATATGTGTGTAACAACGATAGAATGCGCTAAAGAAACCTTACTAAGTGTTTGGTATTGCCATGAGAGTACCAGATGTTAACGCTCATGTTTAGGAGCAAGCGTATTGATGTAACGCAGGACGCTTACTGTAGGAGTAATGATCGTCATAAAACTGTTGGAGAGTTCCGAGAGCAGATAAC
Organism: Meconema thalassinum; assembly: GCA_946902985.2. Lineage (NCBI taxonomy): Eukaryota > Metazoa > Arthropoda > Insecta > Orthoptera > Tettigoniidae > Meconema > Meconema thalassinum. The sequence continues at coordinate 674,167,368 of OX336388.2, forward strand.
CAGACTTTCAATCAGGAGTTGGTAACGTCAGATGCCGTCGACACCTGCAATTTCGATCTCTGCTAGGGAATTTCAGCATTGAAGTGTGTATAAAGTGACGAGTGTTCAGTGTAATGTATATGTAAAAATATCATTTAAAGTAGTGTTTGATGAAGTGTTTCACATGTTTGGGGAGTGATAACTTCCTGAAAGGTATGCAACGTGTCGTGTTGGTGATAGAAATTAGGTGTAATCAAATGTGTGTAAACAAGAGAAATATGTCGCGTTAAACCCATTATGGCGGGCGACATGGAAGAATATGATTGGTCGGAGCCACCTTAGATGCCTATAGAGATGTAAGTACCCCACAAATTATGGTTATGATCATGTAGAAGTATGGACCGATGCATGTCTGTGATTCCGTAAAGATATTGTGAATTCCTTATAGATGCCAGTAAAAATCAGTTAGGAGGCTGATCCTCCATGTTTAATCAGTATTGAGTTGATTTTTATAGAGTTGAAATGATGATTTGCATCATTAAGTGGAGTAATTATTCCCACTATGAATTAAGAATGGCAATCAGTTATGTAAATGTAACGAACGCGATTGTTCGAGTTTAAAACGTTTAGCTATGTCGGAAATTTTGGTAATTTATGTGAGAATAATAATAAATAATGATTTGGTCATTTATGTCAATGAGATTTTCAATAATAATAATAAAGGATGATTTTGGTCATTTATGTCAGTGAGAAATGATGATAATAATAATAATGGTTATTAAGAGTATGAATGAACACATCAGGAAACAAATAAATGTTGTAAGCGAGAATTATTAACGCTAAGTGCAAGACTTATCAATCTAAGCAGGAGGATGTTACAGTGAGGTTACATTTCAGTAATTATGGAAAGAAGTTTTATATCAGAATATTGCATATATTCAGTAATGATACCAGTAATGAAAGAGCTTTTAGTGAATTGAATTTGCAGCTTAATTGAGAAGCTTATAGAGTAAATGTTAGATTTCTCTTAATGTTAGAGGTCGGAGTGTCGTAGCATGGAGCATTAGGGGCCAGATAGTCTATTCTACGTATGAATTCTCCTATGTCGTGGACATTGTTGGAGACATTATTTATTCCGGAGTTTTAGTGAAGGACCCTAACTCTGAAGAAAGGATTGAAATGTGTTCCGGATTGGAATCTTTATAAGAGTCGAGGAAACAAGGACACCTCGCAGCTCTATGATTTCCCGAGAACTTATGATGAGTTATTTACGCTCGTGGGCAGCGAAAACTCATGGCGACAGTGGTTTTGTGCGCCTATATTATACTTGAGACATCGGTCACCGCCAGGCTCATGCATTACGAACCCCGAACCTTCATGTTGAATGGACCCATGTGAGGCCATTAATTAATCGTTATCCTCGACGTAGGAATAATTACAAAAGCTCATTCAATACCTGTTGGCATAATAGTCAATTAAGATCCTTTGGGAACATATGTGTCGGTCAGGACACAGTATTTGTCTTGTAAATCTCCACTGCTTAGAGAGAGGGAAGCTTTCAAACTTTTAGAAAGGTCGAGATAATTGGTGGAACGACCCATCCCACTTTCTATTGTGTAGCGATTTCCTTAGCTGAGGGTCGATGCCAACCACCCGGACCGCTCAGGCAAGTAAAAGAGGGAAGAAATTCTAGACCTTGTTAAAATGACATATAATGCAAGATTGTTATGTTGAGTATTATAGCCATGTGGTTTGTGAACACATGGATAATTGTAGTTAATCCTGATGGTTCATTAATTTAGCTATCTGACGAATAGTTACATGATATATTTGTACTGTCACTGGAACCAAGTCATGTAGTTGGTTACTAGATGCCAATCGCCATGAGCGCGAGGCAGTCTATCGTACAATCCGACATAAGCTATAACGTAACGTTTTATCTAGGAATCACAGACAGCACGCAGTGAAACCATATAATTGAAGGATGTGTAGGGGGTAGCTTACATAATTATGGAGTTGCACGTTGATTTTGGTGCAACGTCCAAATAGGTAAATGCATGCAAAGCATTTCATTGGTGAGAAGAAAAATATTAAAACACGCACGGCACACATAATTGTTTAACGTAAAGAGGTTTAAGGAATAATCCTTGTTGTAATATTAAAGAAGTCACATTGTATGACTGTTATGTTAATGGACAGTGTGTTTTGAAGTCGTAGGTGCATCAGCGCACTAGTATATCCTTGTGAAGTTCACAGAAGGGTAAAGCATTATGGCTAGGTATGACTTTGTTGTGATTTCATATTTGTTTATTTGTGGATTGTGGAAGTAAAAATTTTGTTTGCTTTATTTTATGCTTTTTTTGGGTATTGTTTTGTGTTTGAAGCCATGATTTATTTTACTGGATTAAAGTTTTAGAATAGAGTTGTGCCTTATCATTGTAGAGTTGATACCTTTTAGCCTCAAATCCAAAATATGCACTGCAAAATTGGGGTTACCGTACACGCCTGAGAGCTGATGCTAGTTGGAGGCAGATGCATATTATCCAACGAGATTACTCACATGGGTACATGGGATTTGATGTCCTATACTGTGATTTGAGCTAAAGGTACGACTAAAGTCGGTCAGATTTAATGCACACAACTCTATTAAAGTAAGAATTAACGAAGTAGGGTGTGACCGCTCCTAATCCATAGCTAAGTTCCGATACGTATATAAAAATTTTGATAGATTGTGTATCACTATTAATTTATCATGGCGCCCAACGTGGGGCTTTCGGCAGTAAAAACCACTCCCTGAACAGTTTTTATAGTAAATTAAAATACGGCCGATGTCCTACTAGTACCACGACACATATTAATTTATCATGGCGCCAGAATACGTGGAGCTTATGGGATTTAGGGAAAACCCATAGATTTTTTATGGTATTTCATGGGGAAAACCATAGTAATTGTTTTGCCTCAAACTGTGTTTGAGTGATTTTTGAATTCAGTAGGCTTTTGAGGTAACGCAGAATCTCTCTATTGAGAAGAGAATGGCCTAAGGGTACTAGCGTTACATACCCAATCCACAATCTACTATAATATTATCAGGTTTTGTACGACTTCACAATATGTGTGCAGTGTTTGATGTTTCTCTTCGAAACGTATCCACATATTTTTCCAGGAAGCCTGCCTGCATATTTAAGTGTGTTATTGTAAAATGTCAGGTACGGAGGAGATCTTGCAAGTTATTGCAGGACTGAAACAACATTTTGATGCTGCTCATGAGCAGAGTAAACTGGAAACCAAAGCGTTCCAGGATAGTATAAACACTCGGTTAGATGAGAACCAGAGAGAGTTAAATAACAGGTTAGATGCCAATCAGGAGGCAATTAATGCAACTCAGGTTGAAATAAACAACCGTTTAGATGCAAATAAAACTGAAATAAACAGTCGGTTAGATGCAAATAAAGTTGAATATAAAGATGAATTAAACAATAAGTTAGGTCAAATGCAAGAAGTCATTAAGACCGAAGTAACAGATACTGTTGTAAGCATTGTATCGGAAATGCAGGTAAATACTGATAAACGTTTCGAGGCCATAGAAGCCAAACTTGAGGGTAATTTGCAAGCGTGTAGGCATGCTCAGGAGCAAACCAACAGTAAATTAGAGGCGTTGTCTAACGATATTAAGGATATTCAGATCCAAAATGAGGCGAATCTCGAACGCCAAGCGAAACAGTTCGCAGAGTTTACGAAAACAGTAGACCAGAGATTAGAGGAGAACGACTCCAAATGGGACCAGAAATTGAAAAGCTACGCTAGAGCAATTAACGGGGACCTCAAGAAACAGGACCAGAATATATTAGGTCAATGCCAGGAAATAGGCGAAATTAAGGCTATCGCTCATGAAAGTAAGGAGCTGGTAGGCAACGTGAAAGGTCAGATGGGTAAAGTTCATAAAGAACTGGACCAAGTTCAGAGTGACATTATCATAGTCAATAAAAGACAAGAGGAAAATAGAGGCGAGATCACCAAGGTCCGGAATGAATTGTCTAAAGTCAATGGACACATTCAAGATGAAATTAAAGGTCTGAGAGAAGAACTCGAAATAAGAGAAGGCCAGAAAATAGAGGCAAGCGACAAGACCCTTGCTCAAATTAAAGAGGACGTAGAGGATGAAATATCCCATATCAAACAAAGTCTGAAAGAAGACAAGGTGAAAATTTTTCAAGTAGCCGAGGAAAACCGAGATAGGCTTACGAGAATAGAAAAAGAAGTCATTACTCGCCTAGAAAGAGCAGAAATGCGCCATAACCAAATGGAGACTAGGATAATAGCACAGGAGGAGACACTTCTGAAGTATCCTAAGTCAAGTGAAGGCAGCATAGAGGATATAAGAAAAACAAGGTGGGCAGACCTAGAAACCCAACCTATAAGCAGGAATGCTGCAGGCGCAGGAGAAAGTCCTTACATGACGCCAGGTGTACCAATTGCGGCATCGACGCCACATGAAAACGCGATGCACACCCAGGTGATAAACGTCATTAGGGCAAGCGAAGAAAAACCTAGGAAGTTTTCAGGTAGTCACTGTAGTATGACACCAAAATATTGGTTAAAGGAAGTGACTGAATATCTCAATGATGCACGAATACCGCAGGAGCGTAGGCTACGTGCTATAGAGAAGTTAACAGAGGGGGAGTGCGCATTATGGTTTCGCAGCTTCCGTTACACTTTTGATACTGTTGAGGAATTCCGCGAGGCATTCTTGAAGAGGTATTGGGACGCCGCGACTCAGCAGAATTTACGGCTGGATTTGTATGCCAAAAAGTACAGCACGAACAACCCGACGAAGTACGCAGAATTCTTCATATCGCAGATGTGTCGTTTTAAAGAGCTGGATCAAAAACCTAGTGAACTGGAGCTATGCATTGCTATCGCCAAACAGCTTCCATACGAGATCCAAAGGCTACTAATCTCGGCTAATGCGAAAACGGCTATGGAAATGGAGACAGTTCTAAGGCAACTGGACCTCACCACAGCAAATACTATGCGTCAGAGTCGAACCGTGGAACAAGTCCACGTGACCAACACACAGACTGACCAACAGCAAGCTCCAAGGAACAACAAGGCCACGAGCACAGAAACTTTAGATTCCTATGGACGGCAATGGGAACAGGAACCCAGAAAATGGCAGTCAAGGTACAAAGGAAATGCTAATAAAGCAGGAAGAGGTCGAAGTTCGTGGAATAAACACAATAACAGGGGCAAACCGTACCATAACAATGGAGGTAATAATGGCCAGGAAGGCAATAATAGAAATTGGAGACCCCAAGAGAGAAGAAATAACTTCGATGACGAGGCAGAAGAGCGATATCATGCTTCTTTGCGATACCTCGAAGAAAGGGGAGATGAGCCCCAGAAATCACAAGTCCGCTGGCAAGAAGTCATGCAGAACAGGACATCGCCAGACAGATATGGAGATGGAGCTAAGAGTTTGGAACTACAGCGCAGCGAACAGGAGAGAAGGAACTCCAAAGGGGCGGGCGCTGAAGAAAAAAAAAACGCCAAAATTAGAAGAGCTCGAGACTGATGGATGGAAGTCTATTAACATCGTCAATTGGATAGCCAAACCAGAAGAATTGATTGAGGATACAGGAGGACCACAGGTCATGGTCAAGAGAGAATTGCCTATTATAATTGTGAGAGTGGCAGGATTAAAAGTCAGAAGTCTGCTAGACACAGGATCAACAGTGAGCCTGATGACACAAGCTCTATATAATGAAATAGCCCGGAGAGAGAACATTTTGAAGATACCGATCTCCAGTGTCAAAATTAAAGGGGTAATTCCAGACAGAACAATGATATGTAAATACCAGGTATTCCTAGATTTACAGATAGGAGGCTCTATTTTCTCACAGAGTTTTCTGTTAGTAAACAAACTACCTTATAACCTACTTATTGGGGCAGAGTTTATAAGGGAATACAGAGTGATAATTGACCTAGCACAGGACAGGGTTATGTTCCATGTGAATGAAGAAGCTGAAGGCTTAGAGGTCGCACTCAATGAAATTGAACCAGGATCCAGTGAACAAGTATGGCATACATACAGAGATGTGGCTGATGAAGAAGTGTTAGCTATTGAGCAGTTAGAAGCGGAGCTCAAAACACTAGCCACAGACTTGGAAAAAGATCTGGAACCCAAATTGGAAGACTACATTTCGGAGAAGCTAGAAGAAGCGAAAATTGGGCTAAAAGAGAAGGAAAATTTAAAGCAGTTATTGCTGGAACAGAAGGAAGTCTTTGATTCGAGACCTGGTCGGATAAAGAACTTCACTTATGCTTTTCAAGTCAGTGATTGGACACCATTTAGGCAGAAACCCTACCCTATAGCTGAAAAGCATTATGCTAAAGTGAAAGAGGCAATTCAGGAGATGTTGGAGGCCGGTGTTATTGAGAAAACACCTACGCCTTATGTAAGTCCATTGGTAATTGTACCAAAGACAGACGGATCTGTCAGAGTCTGCTTGGACCTGAGACGCTTAAATTTGAGAGTTATTCCGGAATTTGACCAAGTGCCACCTATTAAAGAGATCCTCAGGAAGTTTAAAGGGAAAACTATATTCTCAAACTTGGATATCACATCCAGTTTCCACCATCTTGAATTAGAGAAGAAAACTAGTCTGTTGACAGGATTTATGTTTGATCAACATACATTCACATTTTTAAGGCTACCTTTTGGGTTGAAAACAGCTGGTTCAGCCCTGATAAGAGCGTTAGATCGCAATCTATCAGATGAGGTTAAAGAGAGTACCATCAGATATGTAGACGACATTCTACTCACATCAGAATCTCTGGAGGAGCACATGAGAGACCTGAAGAAGTTGCTAGATGACCTTCGAGAGGCTAACTTTAAGGTCAATATCAAGAAATCGCACTTCTGTCAGAGGGAAGTTAAATTCCTAGGGCATGTTATTGATGCAAATGGAGTGAAGCCCAATCCAGATAAATTGGAGATAATTCGGAATTTCCCTCGACCCACGAAAGTTAAGCACGTCCGACAGTATTTGGGAGTAATTGGATTCTTTTCGAACCACTGCCCAAACTATACTGCGACAGTAGCACCACTGCAGGACCTATTGAAGAAAGGCGGCAGATGGAATTGGACGGAGCAATGTCAGGAAGCATTCGTGAGGTCAAAACAAATGCTTTTGGAATATGTGAAACTGGGATACCCAGATTATACCCAGAAGTTCATCATACAGACGGATGCATCACTTATTGGGATTGGAGCGATGCTATTCCAGGAAAATGTTGACCAGCCTGAGAAGAAAGTTTTTATCGCCTTTATCAGCAGAAGACTGAGAGCCCATGAGAAAAATTACACGATCACAGAGATAGAATTGCTCGCAATTTTGTACGCGTTGCAATCGTGGCACAAACTCGTGTACGGCTTCCGAATAGTTCTGAGAACAGACCATAAAGCTTTAACATTTTTGTTAAAGACAGATTTGTCTAGTCAGAGATTGACAAGATGGTCCCTGTATATCCAGCAATTTAATGTGGAAATAGAATACTGTCCAGGGAAAGAGAATGTAATACCGGACATATTAAGTCGTTACCCTAGAGAAGAAGAAGTACTAGCGGTCCAGATTGAGAATCGAGATCAGAAGACGTTGGATGACTTAAGGAACATTACCAACCTACAACGCGAAGACCCATGGTTGAAGATGATAATCGATTACTTTGAGGGGCGCTTAGCAAGGGGAACTGCGATATACAGAGAGGCGGAGGCATTGGCAACAGATTATGTATGGTATAATCAGATATTACACAAGTGGGACGATGTGGATCACACACGTCAAAGGATTGTAATTCCTGCATCTTTGCAGAGGAGGTTAGTATGGCTAGCCCACAGAGCATTTGGTCATCCGGGGATTGATAAAATCTGTGCTCTGTTGAAGGAAGCATTTACTTGGCCGAAATTGAGAGAAACGGTGAGAAATGCTATTAGAACATGTGATCTTTGCCAAAGGGTAAAGCCGAATCCCTTTTTAATGAGGCAACGACCTATCCCGTTATTACCAGAGAAGCCAAGGCAGCTATTGAGTATCGACAACTTTGGACCATTGCCTAGAGCACGTAGAGGCAATAGACACATTTTTGTAGCCATGGATGTATTTTCGAAAATGGTGGTGTTGTGCCCCATTCAAAAGACAAGTTCAAAACAGGTCTTGAAGCGCCTGAAAGAGAGAGTTATTCCGATTCTTGGGAAGCCGGATAACATTCTCTCGGACCACGGAAGTTGCTTTACTAGTGCAGAATTTCGTCGAGAACTGGAAACTCTAGGAATTAGGCAGATTTTATCTACCATTCGCCATCCTGAGGCAAGTCCCGTTGAAAGAGTAATGAGAGAGATCCAGAAATACATGAAGATCTATTGTTCTGAAGCGAATTGGCGTTGGATTGAATTTCTAGAAGTAATTGAATACTGTATAAATAATACTGTACATGAGGCGACAGGTCAGGTTCCCGTTACTCTACATCTGGATCAGAGACCTGAGAGACCGTGGAATGGTGTTATTCCATTACCTGTAGACGCACAGCCCGGTAGAGAATTGAGGATCCAACGAACCTTTGAATATCTCAAAGCACAGGCGGAGAGACGTCAGAGAAGGAATCGTGCGAAGAGGTATCATAAACCGCTTCTCGTGGGACAGAAAGTTTTAATTAAGAAACCCGCCAGTTCAGATCCAGAGGCACGGAAGTATAAAAAGTTTAATTTTTCTTACCACGGCCCGTTCGAGGTGATAAGAGACCTCCAGAACAATGCATATAGGTTAAGGCATTTAGAGAATGGAAACGAGGTCGTTATGAACATAGCAAACTTAAAAATTTATTACTCGCCAGAAGAATTCGATGAACCAGAAGAAGAATTAGTAACGCACACCCAACTCAACGTGGAGAGCGGAGGCAGCCAAGCAGGCAGACCTGAATGTTGGAACGGCGAGACGGGACAAGAAACAGACAGTTTACCCAGTGTAAGCGGAGAGCAGAAAGAATGCCAGTGTTTGCGAGAACTCTATGAAGAAATGGTCAGAGTGGCTAGAGAGGTTGAGGCTGTAAACGCGACCCTTCGCAGGGAGAATAGACAGCTCAGAAACAAGGCCGAGTGTGGAAGGGGGAACACTACTAACCCACTCGTAGCCAGACAAGGTGAAGGACCCCAGACGTAAACACAGACGGTGGTCGACAGTCAGCTGGTTACTTATATAAGCCACTTGCATTGGACTTTTATAAGTTTTGCAAGGGGAACATGAACCCGATGGGGTTATGCTGACTGGAATCGAACATGGTTCTCAGAGACTGTGATCTCAGTAAAAAGGTTCCGCCAGGAAGCGAACCAGAGATCTGTACCGGGAGTTTCTTGGTGAAAACCCCTCGAAAGAAATGTATAGTTAATCACTGGTGTGATTTTTGATGAAATGGCATTATTTATTAAAATAATGTAGGAAATAATGAGCAGATTATATCATTATAAGACGATTTGGTGTAAGCTATTGGGAGTTTGAAGCACAGAGGAGGGCAGAGCTGACATTTACTAATCGGCCCAGAATTGTGGATTGGTCCCAGTGGAGCCACGTCCATCTCTGTCACCCCATTATGTCGTCTGGAGCAGGGGAGAGGCCTGAATAATGACACAGTTATTCCCCGACGGAGAATAGATTTAGAGGAGGGGCGGAGAAATGCCCAGAAAAATCATTGATTACTCGTGATTGGAGTAACGAATCGAGATGAGAGTTGCACACAGGTGAATATCTTGGCAAGAAGATAATTTTAGAGTCTTTTACCTGCGAAATTGGTGCATATTTAGTGATGTGCGTAAGGACTGTAAAACGACCATTGTTCGCGGATGGATGTGAAGATGTTGACGGTGAGTTCCCGACTAGGTAGCGTCCCACGCCATGGAGAAAGGAATTAATATTAATTAATTGAACGAGCGATTCCTTTGCACACAGATAGTTTTGGGACCTGTGAAGAGAGAGGAACACAATGATCATGGTTTGAAGACCTGAATCATGCTGTGAGAGGAGCGAAGATTACGCGGGAAGATGTTGCTCTACTTTCTGTGGAAATCCGATATAAGGGAGTAGACCCCAGGAGGAGCCCTCTGTTCTCAGTGTTACTCTGTTCTAACTCACTTGAAGCTCAGTCGAGACGCAGTCAAGCTCAGTCTACATGCCGCCAAGCGCAGTTACAGCCAGTTACAGTTTTACTCAATTGTCAATTGTAGCACAATGGAAATAAGTTGCAATCAGTATGCAGCAAATATGCAGCAGTACGAGACAGCGTGTAAGCCGCAGACAGAAGTCTTCAAATAAGCTACGTGCAGTCTTCGAGTGAAACTTCAGTCAGCTACAGCCAGGTTGAAGCAAGTTCGTCAAGGCAAAACGCATGACGGATCTATTCATCGAGACGCCGAACAAGGACTGGTATGTGTAAAAGAAACAGTAAACATGCTTGTATGAATAATAGTCGTGATACAGGCATAATTAGCAGCACGAACTATGACGTGTTCAGTTACGAAGCACCGTATAGACTAACGGTAGAAATATTGTATATAATTATTTGTGAAAGTGTTGAACTTTATTAAGCGCAGTGTGTATAGTATTAACTAATCGTATATGTGTGTAACAACGATAGAATGCGCTAAAGAAACCTTACTAAGTGTTTGGTATTGCCATGAGAGTACCAGATGTTAACGCTCATGTTTAGGAGCAAGCGTATTGATGTAACGCAGGACGCTTACTGTAGGAGTAATGATCGTCATAAAACTGTTGGAGAGTTCCGAGAGCAGATAACCAGACTTTCAATCAGGAGTTGGTAACGTCAGATGCCGTCGACACCTGCAATTTCGATCTCTGCTAGGGAATTTCAGCATTGAAGTGTGTATAAAGTGACGAGTGTTCAGTGTAATGTATATGTAAAAATATCATTTAAAGTAGTGTTTGATGAAGTGTTTCACATGTTTGGGGAGTGATAACTTCCTGAAAGGTATGCAACGTGTCGTGTTGGTGATAGAAATTAGGTGTAATCAAATGTGTGTAAACAAGAGAAATATGTCGCGTTAAACCCATTATGGCGGGCGACATGGAAGAATATGATTGGTCGGAGCCACCTTAGATGCCTATAGAGATGTAAGTACCCCACAAATTATGGTTATGATCATGTAGAAGTATGGACCGATGCATGTCTGTGATTCCGTAAAGATATTGTGAATTCCTTATAGATGCCAGTAAAAATCAGTTAGGAGGCTGATCCTCCATGTTTAATCAGTATTGAGTTGATTTTTATAGAGTTGAAATGATGATTTGCATCATTAAGTGGAGTAATTATTCCCACTATGAATTAAGAATGGCAATCAGTTATGTAAATGTAACGAACGCGATTGTTCGAGTTTAAAACGTTTAGCTATGTCGGAAATTTTGGTAATTTATGTGAGAATAATAATAAATAATGATTTGGTCATTTATGTCAATGAGATTTTCAATAATAATAATAAAGGATGATTTTGGTCATTTATGTCAGTGAGAAATGATGATAATAATAATAATGGTTATTAAGAGTATGAATGAACACATCAGGAAACAAATAAATGTTGTAAGCGAGAATTATTAACGCTAAGTGCAAGACTTATCAATCTAAGCAGGAGGATGTTACAGTGAGGTTACATTTCAGTAATTATGGAAAGAAGTTTTATATCAGATATTGCATATATTCAGTAATGATACCAGTAATGAAAGAGCTTTTAGTGAATTGAATTTGCAGCTTAATTGAGAAGCTTATAGAGTAAATGTTAGATTTCTCTTAATGTTAGAGGTCGGAGTGTCGTAGCATGGAGCATTAGGGGCCAGATAGTCTATTCTACGTATGAATTCTCCTATGTCGTGGACATTGTTGGAGACATTATTTATTCCGGAGTTTTAGTGAAGGACCCTAACTCTGAAGAAAGGATTGAAATGTGTTCCGGATTGGAATCTTTATAAGAGTCGAGGAAACAAGGACACCTCGCAGCTCTATGATTTCCCGAGAACTTATGATGAGTTATTTACGCTCGTGGGCAGCGAAAACTCATGGCGACAGTGGTTTTGTGCGCCTATATTATACTTGAGACATCGGTCACCGCCAGGCTCATGCATTACGAACCCCGAACCTTCATGTTGAATGGACCCATGTGAGGCCATTAATTAATCGTTATCCTCGACGTAGGAATAATTACAAAAGCTCATTCAATACCTGTTGGCATAATAGTCAATTAAGATCCTTTGGGAACATATGTGTCGGTCAGGACACAGTATTTGTCTTGTAAATCTCCACTGCTTAGAGAGAGGGAAGCTTTCAAACTTTTAGAAAGGTCGAGATAATTGGTGGAACGACCCATCCCACTTTCTATTGTGTAGCGATTTCCTTAGCTGAGGGTCGATGCCAACCACCCGGACCGCTCAGGCAAGTAAAAGAGGGAAGAAATTCTAGACCTTGTTAAAATGACATATAATGCAAGATTGTTATGTTGAGTATTATAGCCATGTGGTTTGTGAACACATGGATAATTGTAGTTAATCCTGATGGTTCATTAATTTAGCTATCTGACGAATAGTTACATGATATATTTGTACTGTCACTGGAACCAAGTCATGTAGTTGGTTACTAGATGCCAATCGCCATGAGCGCGAGGCAGTCTATCGTACAATCCGACATAAGCTATAACGTAACGTTTTATCTAGGAATCACAGACAGCACGCAGTGAAACCATATAATTGAAGGATGTGTAGGGGGTAGCTTACATAATTATGGAGTTGCACGTTGATTTTGGTGCAACGTCCAAATAGGTAAATGCATGCAAAGCATTTCATTGGTGAGAAGAAAAATATTAAAACACGCACGGCACACATAATTGTTTAACGTAAAGAGGTTTAAGGAATAATCCTTGTTGTAATATTAAAGAAGTCACATTGTATGACTGTTATGTTAATGGACAGTGTGTTTTGAAGTCGTAGGTGCATCAGCGCACTAGTATATCCTTGTGAAGTTCACAGAAGGGTAAAGCATTATGGCTAGGTATGACTTTGTTGTGATTTCATATTTGTTTATTTGTGGATTGTGGAAGTAAAAATTTTGTTTGCTTTATTTTATGCTTTTTTTGGGTATTGTTTTGTGTTTGAAGCCATGATTTATTTTACTGGATTAAAGTTTTAGAATAGAGTTGTGCCTTATCATTGTAGAGTTGATACCTTTTAGCCTCAAATCCAAAATATGCACTGCAAAATTGGGGTTACCGTACACGCCTGAGAGCTGATGCTAGTTGGAGGCAGATGCATATTATCCAACGAGATTACTCACATGGGTACAATATTAGATGCCCTAAGAATGATATTCGTTTCTTTTTCATTGTGCTTGTCACTGGTTCTATTTCTTTATAAACTACTAGCAGTAGTACCCGGCTTCGCCCGGTGGAATGATGATAATGTTTTAATGTCTCCTTAGAAATATAATGGACTTAAAATCTAAGTCATTTGCCCCCAAAGACAATGAGGGAGTAATATCTAGGTCATTTGCCCTTTTGATAAGGATGATAATAAAAACTACTGTTGAATTGACACGTCAAACTTACAAACTACCGTAATAGAAATACATATTTCAAAATTCACAGGCGAGAAAGACTTATTGTGTGTGGTGATTAATGGTGTAATGGGCGTAACATCTACTGTAGGTCATTTGCTCTTATGATGAGGATGATAAGGGAAACTACTACCGGTATTGAATTGACACTTCAACGTATAATGTACACAATGTACTGTAATAAAAATAACTATATGGCGGCTTCGGTGGCGTATTTGGTAGCATGCTGAGCTTCTATGCCCAAGATAGCGGGTTCAAACCCGGCCGAAGCCGTCGGATATTTTAAGAGCGTTAAAAATCCGTCAGTATGCCTTTCTTCGGAGGGGAAGTAAAGCCGGCGGTCCCATGTCAGATTTATGGCATGTTATTGAACCTTCCACTAATTACACCTGTGTGAAGCTAAATTGGATAGGTAAACATCGCTCATAGATGTCTACGTCCGTTGCCAAGAGCCGACTGCAGTGGCGTCTAGTAGCTAAGTTCCGAACTTGGCCTAGTAGTCGTTGACGGTGGCGCTTGGCGGCAAAAGTACGAACTATTTGAAGAATTCTATGTTGCAGTTTGTACTTAAATTAAAAAACAGATAACACACACTAATACAGTCATCACAATTAACACCGGTTATCAGACAGATTCTACACACACCCAACGTACACGGGGCTACATGACCGCGTTGTCGCAGCCCCTAAACTTAAGAACCAACCAACCAAAAATAAATATTTTAAAAATCACAGTCGAGAAAGACTTTATGCGGCGGTGATTATTGGTATGATGCGCGTAACATCTAGGTCATTTGCACTTATGATGATAATAATAAGGTAATGAAAAAATGACTACTAAACGAACATGGTGTTATTTTAAAACTAATATAGGTAATTTAGGTGTCTAGCTTCGATGTCTTCCAAAGTCTCAACCTTATTTTCTGGCTTAGGCCTGTACTGGATGCGTCTAGTGAAAGAGCGTACTGCTCGGCAAAGACAAAGAATATAGGTCCAAGCTGCACGAACCCGAGATGATCGCAGATGATGACGAAATATGATGACACACGTTCGGGGTTCCCCGTCCTATACAGATTGACCGGGAATCACTCACTGTTTCGCAACGGCCCTGTGCTGGCATCAGCATAGACAGCAGGAGATAACACGGCGGGCTCTGGAAAGTACCTCACGATGAATCAGCAAGGTATTTTCACAACTGACCCCCCCCCAGGGTCTCACAACTTGTGGGACGTGGGTTGGCGACCACGGAACCCCAGCTGAGTCTGGCATCGCTTCTACTTCCTGGTGCTGGGCTCATTTCAGTTCTCTTTCCTGTCGGCCTCCCTTGGTCAACTCTTGTTCTCTTCCGACCCAGACTGTATTAGGGTATCCGAGGGCTAGGGAGTCTTTCAATTTCCCGCCTTAATTGGCTTTGTCTCATCTTTCCTGATACCCTCATTCTTCGAGGGGTCTGCCTTCTTTTCCTTTTCATAATATCCCCTGTCTTCTGCTCAAGGCCCTCAAAGAGGCAGGGTGTGTGTAGACCCACCACTTCTGGTACACCCTCAAGGGCTCATGACTGGTGAGTTAGGAAGCTGGCAACCCCGAGGAATTCCTGAGCTACATGCAGGGAATGGAGTGGTATGTCAGAAATTTCAAGTGGACAGTGTTACGCATCGGGTTCCAAAGGGTAAGTATACACACTTTGTTTTCGATCGGTGAACGATGTAGATTTGTACCAAAGGGCCTTAATGCGAGAAATGGAGTGGTCTGTCCGAAATTTCGAGTGGACAGTTTTACTCGTCGAGTTCCAAACGGTAATTATGTAAAATCTGGTTGAGATCGGTGAAACGGTGTAGTTTTGTGCCAAGGGCCAAAATGCAGGGAATGGAGTGGCCTGTCCAAATTTTAAAGTGGACAGTGTTACTCATCGGGTTCCAAAGGGTAAGTATACACATTTTGTTTTCGATCGGTGAACGATGTAGATTTGTGCCAAAGGGCCTAAATGCGTGGAATGGAGTGGTCTGTCCGAAATTTCGAGTGGACAGTGTTACTCGTCGAGTTCCAAAGGGTAATTATGTAAAATCTGGTTGAGATCAGTGAAACGGTGTAGTTTTCTGCCAAAGGGCCAAAAAGCAGGGAATAGTGTGGTCTGTCCAAAATTTAAAGTGAACAGTGTTACTTGTCGGGTTCTACGGGTAAGTATATAAAATTAGGGTCAGATCGGTGAAACGGTGTAGATTTGTGCCAAACAGCCTAAATGCAAGGAATGGGGTGGTCTGTCCGATATTTTAAGTGGACAGTGTTACTCGCAGGGTTCCAAAGGTTAAGTATACAAAGTTTGGTTCAGATCGGTGGAACGGTGTAGATTTGGGCCAAAGGGCCTAAATGCAGGGAATGGAGTGGTCTGTCCGCAATTTCAAGCAGACAGTGTTACTCGCAGGGTTCCAAAGGGTAAGTATACACATTTTGGTTCAGATCGGTGAAACGGTGTAGATTTGTGCAAAAAGGGCCTAAATGCAGGGAATGGCGTGGTCTGTCCGAAATTTCAAGCAGACAGTGTTAGTCGCAGTGTTCCATAGGGTAAATATACAAATTTTGGTTGAGATCGGTGAAACGGTATAGATTTGGGCCAAAGGGCCTAAATGCAGGGAATGGAGTGGTCTGTCCGCAATTTCAAGCGGACAGTGTTACTCGCAGGGCACCAAAGGGTAAGAATACGAATTTTGGTTCTGATCGGTGAAACGGTGTAGATTTGGAACAAAGGGCCTAAATGCAGGGAATGGGGTGGTCTGTCCGAAATTTTAAGTGGTCAGTGGTACTCGCAGGGTTCCAAAGGGTAAATATACAAATTTTGGTTGAGATCGGTGAAACGGTGTGGATTTGGACCAAAGGGCCTAAATGCAGGGAATGGGGTGGTCTGTCCGAAATTTCAAGTGGACTGTGTTACTCGCAGGGTTCCAAAGGTTAAATATACAACTTTTGGTTCAGATCGGTGAAACGGTGTAGATTTGTGCAAAAGGGCCTAAATGCAGGGCATGGGGTGGTCTGTCCGAAATTTAATGTTGACGGGGTTACCCGCAGGGTTCCAAAGGTTAAGTATACAAATTTTGGTTCAGATCGGTGGAACGGTGTAGATTTGTATATATAACAGACAGACAGACAGACAGACAGACAGACAGACAAACTTTGTGCTTTATATATATAGATTTCGTTGGAAGCTAGTCTCCAGACTCCATTTACTTGATAACTTTTATTTAAACAGGTTCTCACTATTCTCCTTTCTAACTTGAGTACTCTATCTATTGCATCTGTGTTTGTTGTCTTGAATAATGTTTCACATGCATATGTAATTTGTGGCTGGGTGACTGTTTTGTAGTGCTTCAATTTGGTTGCTATCGAGAGACATTTTTAGCCTACTTTTCACATTTTGCAAAAATGAGGAAAAAGTAGACTTATGAGATCGGGCAAATGTCTGTCTGTCTGTCTGTCTGTCCTTCTGTCTGTCTGTCTGTCTGGCTGTGTGTGTGTGTCCCCCTATCAACTCCTAAACGGCTGCAGCAATCGAAACAAAATTTGGTAGGAGTAAAGATCTATACCTGAATATCTCACGGCCATATTTGAAAATGATGTCAGTGCTACCAACTGCTAAAAAATCGCAATTGAAATTTGAGCTCCATGTTGGATATCTTGGAAAGTATGAATGGGAGCTATTTCAAAATTGGCACACGTACAGATCATAATATTTCAGTTTAATTTCCTGGAGACTAAACATGGCAGTGTTGCCAAAATGATTATAAGCCTCCTGATAGGTCCAATTTTTAAATGCATATAACTTCCATACTAACAATTGGAATTCAACCAAATTTCGTATGTTGTATGTGTACATAACCAGATATTACTGAGCGTATTCTTAAGACCTACCAGGGCTGCCAACTGTTAATAAATGCTCCTAATTTATTTTATCCAAATACCAATATATCAGAAAGTATGCAAGCCGACAGCTTTAAACTATGCACACGTATAGTACCTGACATTCTATATTAATTTGGAGTAACTTATATACGTCAGTGCTACCAACATGATTCTAAGCCTGCTGACAGGTCCAACTTTAAATACATGTAACTTCCGTACTATCATTTGGATTTCAACCAAATTTCGTATGTGCTATGTGTACCATAACAGATATGACTATGCGTATTCTAAGGAGCAACCAGTGCTGCCAACTGTTAATATGTGCTGTCCCTATTTTTGTTACCCTAATATCAATATATCAGAAAGTATGCAAGCCAATAGCTCTAAACTTTGCACACGTGTAGTACATGGCATTCTAGACCAGGGGTCTCCAAACTTTCCAGCCTTAGGGCCATACTGATTACTCCAGTAAGTTCCGAGGGCCAAAACCATATTATCATTGTTGCCGGTGGTAAAAAGTGAAATAGTCCACTGATGAAAAAAAAGTCCGAAAAAGTACGCAACGTTGAAAAAAGGCTGCAAATCGGACTAAAGTCCGCAAAACGGCAACACTGCATATTATTAATTTTCCTGTCATTATCTGTAATTTCTACATTAGTCGTAGAGTACTAGCCATGAGGAGTAACGTGACACGACATCTGGTGGACACAAGCGGAAATAGGTAGTACCTTCTATCGCTAACAGATGGCGCTAATAGCACGTACAGAGTAATCTCGTTGGTTCGAGAGAGTTCTGGTGTCTTCCACTCACTTCTAGATGGCAGTAATTGGAATATATAAGAAGGCTAGTTGCGCAACCACAAGTCAGTTCCTATGACACTGTTGTGAAATAAAATAGTGCGTACCTCCTTAAAACGTGTTTGTGCGTGTTTAAGTTTAAGACATCTTTGTAACAGTATTTTGATTTGAATTGTTGCTTTTGTGTGTGATTTAGTAGTATGGAAAAGAAGCGAAAAATTGATAGTGAATGCAGAAAATTCAAAGATGAGTGGAACATTCAGTATTTCGTAATTGAGTCCAGTAACAAGGCGCTATGTTTGATTTGCAATGAAAGCATAGCCGTTCTCAAGGAATATAACATTAAACGTCATTATGAAACAAAACATTTTCAAAATTACTCAAAATATACAGGAAGTTTGCGGACAGAAAAATTCGAAGCTATGAAGCGCGGATTGAAATCGGAGCAATCTTCATTTACAAAACTCAAAACCGAAAAAGAGGCTGCAACTTGTGCCAGCTTTCGTGTGGCTCTTGAAACTGCAAAACGTGGAAAACCATTCACCGATGGAGAAATGATCAAAGAATGCATAATTGCAGCAGCCGAAGAAATGTGCCCTGAAAAGGTAAATTTATTAAAAACTGTCAGTATGTCAGCAAACACTGTGGCTCGAAGGGTAGAAAACATCGCTGAAAATATATCCTCTCAACTGTTCGACAAAAATGGAGATGTTGAGTGGTTTTCTTTGGCCTTGGATGAGTCAACGGATGTGTCAGATACCTCTCAGGTGTTGATTTATATTCGAGGAGTAGATAAAAGCTATGAAGTGCATGAAGAACTTCTTGATATGTATAGTATCCATGGCACAACTACTGGTACAGATATTTTTAAAGGAGTTGAAATGGCCATTAATCAAAAGAACCTTCGATGGAAAAACTTGAAATGTATTACAACTGATGGAGGCAAAAACATGAGTGGGAAAGATAAAGGAGTGGTCGCTCTTGTGTCAAAGGCTGTAGAAAATGACGGTGGTTCAAAACCATTAGTCTTACATTGTATCATTCATCAGCAGTCTTTGTGCGGAAAATGTTTGGATATGTCTGAAGTTCTGAAACCAGTCATATCAACTGTTAATTTTATGAGATCTTTTGGGCTGAATCACCGACAATTCCGACAATTTATTGAAGAGATTGGAGAAAATGACTTACCTTATCATACTGCCGTACGTTGGCTTAGTTGTGGGAAAGTCCTTCAGCGCTTTTTTGAACTTCGAGCAGTGATCGAATTTTTTTTGACTGAAAAGCATCGCCCTCTTACTGAATTACAAAACAACGCATGGCTGTGGAAGTTAGCATTCTATGTTGATTTGACAAAACATGTGAACGAACTGAATTTGAGATTGCAAGGAGAAAACCAGCATCTTCCTGATTTATACACTAATATCAAATCATTCCGGAAGAAATTGATACTGTTTCAATCACAACTACGAAGTAAATGTTTTTCACATTTTAAAACATGTGAAATATTCAACCACACCACTGAGACTGAGTTTCCTATCGATTTTGCAATCGAAACTTTGAGTGCTTTGAAAATAAATTTTGATACTCGTTTCTCGGACTTCGATGTCTTTGCGAATCAAATTAAGATTTTTCAGGATCTTTTTGATACTGACATTGAAACCCTAGCCCCGGAACTTCAAATGGAAATGATTGAACTACAGTGCAGTGATATAATTAAGAACAAATATCAAAACTCATCTTTGTTGGAATTTTATAAGAGTCTTCCACTGACACAATTTGATAATTTGCATAAATTTGCTCGTGGGCTGTTTTCTGTTTTTGGTACTACTTATTTGTGTGAGAAGAAATCTCCAAAATGAAGTACACAAAAAATGTTTACAGGTCTAAATTAACTGATGAGCATCTTAAATCTCTTTTAATAATTGGTACAAGTAAAATTAGTCCACAACTACAAACTATTGTCAGTGAAAAATCTCAATTACATAAATCTCATTAGTATTTCATATGTCTGCATGTTATACATGTCTTTACTCATTACAATTCAGTGTTTCTTTATCCAACTTATCACAAAAACAATAACAATAAGCCTACAACAATGTTATGAGTAGTTAGCCCATGACCATATCAATGTAGATGTCATATTAATAATTATTCAACATAAAATTAGAATACTTCAGTAAACTAAATTTAATTTGCTATAAAAAATATATATTCTCTAAAAGGAGTTTTCAAGTATGCTAGCTCTCCGCGGGCCGGACAAAATCTGTCCGCGGGCCGGATGTGGCCCTCGGGCCGTAGTTTGGAGACCCCTGTTCTAGACGAATTTGGAGTAACTAATATACGTCAGTGCTGCCAACATGATTCTAAGCCTGCTGATAGGTCCAATTTTAAAATGCATGTAACTTCTATACTGACTAATGGATTTCATTCAAAATTGGCACAACAATAGATCATATTATTTCAGATTATTTCTGACCAATACATGCATGACATTGTTGCCAACATGATTTTACGCGCGGTGTTAGATCCAATGTTTAACTGCATGTAACGTCCATGCTATTCATTGGACTTCAACCAAATTTTGTATTTTGTACCTTAAGAGACGGAACTAAGAATATATTCAGTCATCAGGGCTGCCAACTGTAGTGCTCTATGAGGATACATTATGCCAGGTATACAGTATTTCGAACTAGTTGGAAATTTCGATATTAGCAACTTAATTTCGTCATTATTCTAGATAGGTTCATATTCTGTAGAATAATCATAGGCATGAAAAGTAGGCTGTATAGTTCTTCACGGTACTTCTTGTTAGCCTACTTTTCACATTTTGCAAAAATGGGGAAAAAGTAGACTTGAGAGATCGGGCAAATGTGTGTCTGTCTGTCTGTCCTACTGTCTGTCTGTCTGTCCTTCTGTCTGTCTGGCTGGCTGTGTGTGTGTGTGTCCCCCCCCCCCTATCAACTCCTAAACGGCTGCAGCAATCGAAACAAAATTTGGTAGGAGTGAAGATCTATACCTGAATATCTCACGGCCATATTTGAAAATGATGTCAGTGCTACCAATTGCTGAAAAATCGCAATTGAAATTTGAGCTCCATGTTGGATATCTTGGAAGGTATGAATGGGAGCTATTTCAAAATTGGCACACGTATAGATAATAATATTGCAGTTTAATTTCCAGGAGGCCATATATGACAGTGTTGCCAAAATGATTATACGCCTCCTGATAAGTCCTAATTGTAAATGCATATAACTTCTACACTATCAATTGGATTTCAACCAAATTTCGTATGAGCTATGTGTACATAAACAGATATGACTGAGCGTATTCTTAAGAGCCACCAAGGCTGCCAACTGTTAATAAATGCTCTCAATTTTTTTTATCCAAATACCCATATATCAGAAAATATGCAAGCCGATAGCTTTAAACTATGCACACGTATAGTACCTGACATTCTATATTAATTTGGAGTAACTTATATACGTCAGTGCTACCAACATGATTCTAAGCCTGCTGAGAGATTCAACTTTAAATACATGTAACTTCTATACTATCATTTGGATTTCAACCAAATTTCGTTCGTGTGTGCTATGTGTAGGCCTACCATAACAGATATGACTATGCCGATTCTTAAGAGTAACCAGGGCTGCCAACTGTTAATAAATGCTGTCTCTATTTTTGTTACCCTAATATCAATATATCAGAAAGTATGCAATCCAAGAGCTCTAAACTTTGCACACGTATAGTACCTGGCATTCTAGATTAATTTGGAGTAACTAATATAGGCCCACGCCAGTGCTGCCAGCATGTTTATAAGCCTGCTGATAGGTCCAATTTTAAAATGCATGTAACTTCTATACTTACTAATGGATTTCATTCAAAATTGACACAACAATAGATCATATTATTTCAGATTATGTCTGACCAATACATGTACTGTATGTCATTGCTGCCAAAATGATTTTACGCGCACTCTTAGATCCAATGTTTAACTGCATATAACGTCCATGCTATCCATTGGACTTCATCCAAATTTTGTATTCTGTACCTTAAGAGATGGAACTAAGAATATATTCAGTCACCAGGGCTGCAAACTCTAGTTCTCTATTAGGCTACATTATGCCATATACAGTATTTCGAACTAATTAGAAATTTAGATACTACCAACTTAATTTCATCATTATTCTAGGTAGATCCGTATAGATTAATCATTGGCATGAATCTTAAATTTTAAGAAAAGTAGGCTCTTTAGTTCGTCAAGGAACTTCTTGTTTATTATATGTATTCTTGGTAACATGCTGTGCTCTAACCAGTTTATCTATTCTATTTTGCCATGCTGGTTTCTCGTTCAGGTTGAATGTGATTACTTCACCTAAGTATTTAAATTTTTCTACAGTTTTTATTTCATGGTCTCCCAGCTAATTTTGTTTGCAAGCGGAGGTTGAGTTAGCATAACTTCTGTTTTTTCAAATGAAATTTTCAAACCAATATTTTGAGCTATTTCCTGTATAGATTGTATTTGCAGTTTTGTTTCCTGAATATCATTGGCCAGAAGAGCTAGATCATTTCAGTAATTAATGTATAATTATTAAATTTTATTGACTAAGGTAAGGCTTCGGTGGCTTAGTTGGTAGCATGCTGAACTGCTGTGCCCAAGATAGCTGGTTCAAACCCGGCCGAAAACGTCGGAATTTTTAAGAGCGTTAAAATCCTTCAGTATGCCTTCCTTCGGAGGGGAAGTAAAGCCGGCGGTCCCATGTCATTGATTTATGGCATGTAAAAGATGCTTCCACAGACTAAACTTGTGTGAAGCTAAATTGTTAGGTTAGATTTCGTTGGAACGCTCAAAGTTCCAACGTTCAGCACTAAGAATCATTGATATCTGGTGGCGAAAGTTGGAACTACTTGAAATTGAACGGAACTTGTAGCTCACCCTAAGGGTGTCCAGTGGAAGTAGCTACAGACTCAGACGAGCCGAACATGTCCTCGGACACTCCCGGCACTAAAAGCCATACGATAAATAAATTAAAAAAATACTAAGGTGTAACAAATTTGTGAAAAACCTATTGGTAACTTATTTCATTTATTTATGGGCTTTTCCAAGTTCTGTACCTGGAAATATTTCGAACGCAGGAGTAAAATTTCTAATTGCAATACGTTCTTTTCAACTTAGTGAGAAACAATGTTAACGAAGTCTATTGTATTTTTGAACCTGGTAAGCAAGTTTAATATGAGCTGGAAACGCAGGAGAATCCAATGCCTTGAACGTTTACATTTGTAGGAGCCGCGAGTCGTCTGCAGTGAACAATGCGCATTGTGACCCGTCACATATTTCATCCCTCTCACAAAAGTAATGGGATTTTTTCGAGGATTAGAACATTCCAGAAATTCAATTATGAAGCATTTAAAAATTCCAACCACGTGCGAAATCTGTTGGCTATGCAGGGCCCGTGATTGGGGCTTGCCGTGCGGCGATGCCTCATTCTAATGTGTACACTCACCACGTGGATCAAATAGCTGCCTCAAGATTGATGAAGGCAGCCGAAACTACTAAATGTGGAAGAAAGATTACAGGCAACATCTGGCCCAAAGAACTGCAAACAATTTAGCAAAATAAATATGGTTAAAGCACGACCAGTGTAGTTGGCTGTTACAATGAAGGAGAAATGTGGAAATTTTAAGCCATTATTTTTCATTGTTGCCTATAGAAATTGTCTTTGCTGATTTGCAGTCGGTTAACACGATTGTGCCCAATGAATTGGGCGGGGTACAAATTTATAAATATGTAAACATGTATTAGTTGGTGTGTGTTTACACATTTATAATTTTGTACCCCGCCCAATTCATTGGGCACAATCGTGTTAACCGACTGCAAAGCAGCAAAAACAATGAAGGAGAATACTCGTACATGTAACAATGTTGGCTATAACAGAGGTGATTGGTCCAAAGTCAAGATTGAGAGTTAGTGTTGTCCTAGTTTAATAAAAAAGAGAGAAGCAGAAGAAGAAGAAGATGATGAAGATGAAGAAGAAGAAGACGAAGAAGAGATTAACGTCGTCCGATGTTGTTGCTTATCTTAGGGGCTGAGACATCATGGTCATATAGCCCCGTGTGTTTGGGTGTGTGACAACTTGTGTTGTTGTGATGGCCGTAGTCTACTAGTGTGTGTATTTGGGCATTGGGGTATTAAATTCTGGTGTGAGGGTTGGAACGGGGTACATTCAGCCTCGCGAGGCAAAACTGAGATGTGGTGGGTTCGATTCCCACCTGAGCATATCCTGGAAGTGGTTTCCCGTGGTTTCTTCATTTCTATTCCAGGCAAATGTTGGGATGGTTCCTAACTTAAGTCCACGGTTGCTTCTTCTTACCCTAATCCTACCTCAATTACAAATATACACACTACGACAGACATCGCAGTGACACAGGTTGTCAGACAAATTATACATACACCCAAATACACAGGGATACATATCCACGATGTCGCAAAGCTCCTAACACAACAACAGTATTTGCATTTCAGGTGCGGTTTGGAAAGGAGGCTGCTGTGGCCTTCAGTTAGAAACCAGCAAGGTATTTGCCTGAAATCAAAGTTGGAAACCACGGAAAAGCACTTACATGATGGTTGAGTGAGAATCGAACCCACCTATTCTCAGTTCTTTCTCTTGATAAAGGTAGATGTAGTAAACAAATAGTAATCATATAGCGCAAAATATGCATTAAATGTAAGACACTATTGGTCGACACTCAACTGTGTAATAGATAGTTGCCTCTATTCACACCACATTGTGTGGTATCTATTACATTTCTTTCTTCACCACGAACATAGACCTTCAGGGGTTGGTTGGTTCTTGTTCATGCATACTTTGTAGTGGATGGAATCCGTGAGTCGCGAATCTGGTCACGATGTGGCGTAGTTTGCGTAGGCTTAGCATCCAATCTTTGTCTATCGTCGCATCCGTGCTGTAGAAGTCGCTCCAAATGTCGTTCTGTTTCGTCTTTAAGTCTTGTTCCAGTCTTTCATACCTGGGGGTCGATGGCAGGAGAAGTTTGAGTCTCAAGTCTTCTACAGGGTGATTATTTTGCTGGAGAGGGACGGCCAACCGGCAGCCGGGCGCGCGCCCCTTCCGCCAGCCAACCGAGCTCGCACCGTGGATTGTGCGCAGGTAGAAACCGTAACAAAGTACATTAATTAATGGTAAACTCACCAGCAAATCATGACTAAAGAACTTACCTTTCACAGAAGATGCTGAAAATGTTCTCCTTCAACTGACAGACAGGCGTTATACCGTGTAAATAAATTAGCGTTTACACGTTGTAATTCCCTTCTGTTGTGAGGGATGTCTGCTGCCGTATATTGTTCTCCAGCTCCACTAGAGTACGGGTAATTGATCTGTATACTTTGAATGTTAAATTAACCCTCAATTGAACAACAAACGGGCTTAGGTCCGTGCTTCGATTTATTTATTTATTTATTTATTTATTTATTTATCGTATGGCTTTTAGTGCCGGGAGTGTCCGAGGACATTTTCGGCTCGCCAGGGGCGGTAGCTGCTTCAAGCAGACACCCATAGGGTGAGCTACAAGTTCCGTTCAATTTCAAGTAGTTCCACTTTCGCTACCAGATGTCAATGATACCTGGTGAACATTGGAACTTTGATCGAGCGTTCCAACGAAATTTAACCTAGAAATTTAGCTTCACGCAAGTTCGATTAATTACAGTAAACACGCAGGGAGGGGTGCAGGAGTAGTGACATAATGTAACGATGTCTGTCTGTCAGCTGAAGGAGAACATTTTTACTATCTTCTGTGAAAAGATAATTTCTAACCTTTAACTGGTGACGCGAGGTCATTCAGATTCCCAAGAAATAAAAGAACATCTGTGCTTCTTTAATTAAATCTTGCAGCTGTTGTTTATGCTACCTTCTTATCTGTGCGCTGACACTACACACCCTCGTTGATGAATGTTTAGTGTCTTAATGGACTTTGATGACCCTGGTTAGCTCGCCTCCGCCTTGCGCAACCCCGCGGCCCGAGCCCGGTTGGCTGGCGGAAGTCGCGCGCGCCGGTCCCGCTCCAGCAAAAGAATCTCAATGTATATGCGGTAGTTCTCTTGCTAGTGCATACGTCAGCCGGGATGGTGTGAATGTTGAGAGGCATAAGGCTCTTTTCAGAAATTTACTCTTGATCTTTTCTAGTTCTGCTAGGTTCTTGTAGCTTAGCTGGGGTCAAATGTTCTCTAGTCCGTATGTCGCCACCGGCACAATCTTTGTCTGGAATAAGTTCGCAGCCCCTAATTGAAGAGCCCGGCGAGACAGCTCCCCCCCCTTTTTTTTTTGTCATTTTAGTTTTGTTTTTTTGCTGTAATCTATCACACAAATGCTCTGTCGGTAAAATAACAGTACTGCTCCAGTGATTTGCTGCGTAGTTGGAGTGTAAAAGGATCTGTCGGGGTTGTTTTAACTGTTTCTGCCAGCTCATAGCTCCTGGAACAGTCCAAGATTATCGTGTCCTCGTACAGAGTGCATTGCTCATGATGTAATACGAACAATGTGTTAGGACTACACTACTCACAAAACCTTCTTCCAACCAAAAGTCAGTACTCGTAAAGGTGCAACGTTGACAGTGTCAAAATATAGATGCGTTAAATACTACAGCAATGGACTGTCGTGCAGTAGTGTCTTACCATGTTAAGAGATGTCATTGTTTTGAAGAAAGTAGGAGCTATTTTTTCCTCACCAGACGCATCATGTCTTCTACATCGCAGTGTCCTAGTAGGCAATGCAAATAAGGCAAACGATGTTAGGGATATAGCTTCGAATTACAGTATGTTCCACTTGCATGTTCGTGGTTCTACAACCAGATAGTTTGGACTGAGAGTGATGATGCACCCGGTGGTGATGTTGGTGCTGAATAACGATGAACTTCATTTCCATGGTGTATATACATCTTGTTGCATTGTAGTAATATTAACTCTCTCAGTAAGTCTGCTATATAATAAAGTTTATGTTCGACCCTCACTATTATGTGTCAGAAAACTGTATCATAATGATGGTCATTATAACACTGTTTTTCATTACGATACAGTTTCTCCAGCCAATCAGAGCTCGTTCATTGACCAATTATGTAACGATACCTTCGCGCATGCGCTCAAAATCCAACATGTCGGACATAATCACAACATCGAACTATAATAAATTACCGACATTGAATACGCACCGTCCATATGTTCGCGTAAATAAACTGGCGAATATGAGACAAGAAATAGCACTGTACCTTAATATCATCAACCCTAATTTCTACACAGCCTTCAAACGACTCCGGTGACAATATTACTGAGGGACGGCAGATGTAAACATATGGCCTGCATAATATGGCATTTCAAGCACACAGAGCGCATGCGTCGGTCGTTCAGAGATCTTGAAAGACAGAGAGATATCTCGTGCTCGCTCTCCAATAACAAAATTCTTGTGGCTGACTCTCAACAGATATTTATGAATATTTATGTTAAAACATATAATAAAGTTATAATTATAGTCGAACATAAACAGTCGTATGCAACTCGCCTATAATGGTAATTAAGACACTCGTATGGAAATTATAAAACTCGCATACGCTCGTTTTATAAAAATACTCGTGTCTTAATTATAGCCATTATAGGCTCGTTGCATAATGTACTAATGTTACAGTGATAACTCAGGTCAATAGTACTGGTTGTTGCATTCTCCGCAGTAAACATAGTTTACCAAGACAGGAAACAAGACAGCTCCGGCAGTTGTGCGAATAAATTTAGAGGAGTCCAGTAACACAATCCGTATTATTCCCACTTCAATATTGTATGTTTTACTTTCTTCTAGTTGGTGTAGCCTACGGAGAAAACCCTTAGCCTACTGTCTCGACTTACAGTTTTTGGAGTCTCCTGAAAAATCTATTATGGTGTTTGAAGCCATTTTCAGTGTTGCCTTAGTAAACGAAAGTGTGATGCTTTCCAGTCGGTCAACACGAGTGTACCCAAATGAGATGGCTGTATTTCTTCTTCTTCTTCTGTCGTTTAGGCCGACCGTGGACCACGTTAATTTGATTTCAGCTTCTGGATCTTTATTTTTGCACAATACTCCTTCATTCAATCGCTCTGAATTCTCCTCCTTTCTTCAGTCCATGGTGCCTGGATCCGTGATGTAGGATGACTCCTAAAACCAGTGAAATTCTTAATTTTGGTTTTGTATGCTCCCTGTTGCTAATTTCAGCTTCAGATGTTGCCATTTCTTGTTGCTTCTTCTTCACCTCCTGATATCAGCGAGCTGTAGTTTTCCTGGTCGCAAAGAATTCCACTATCCGGTTGGTTAATCTTCCTGGGTCCATTCTTTATATATGTCCTAAGAACATGGCCCTTCATTTCCGGATGGTGTCTGAGATTTTATCCAATCTGAGGTATAATTCATGGTTCCCTTTTTTCCCTATATGACCCATCTTCTGTTCTTTTAGGTCCAAGTATCTTCCTAAGAATATTTCTCTCTATTAGCTCCATCATTTTGATCATTCCTTTCTTTGTCAGACATTATTTCAGGATTAATAATTTTATTAATGCAGCCAATGGCCATGTATTTTCTTTTCATGACGGGTCAGGGAAGGGATATTGGAAGGAAATGGGCCGTGTACCTATTGAAAGGAACCGTCCCGGCATTTGCCTGGTGATGAAAATGGGAAACCACCAAAAACCAATTTCAGGACGGTCGAGGTGGGATTTGAAACCACGCTCTCCCGATGCCAGTGAGGCACGAGGTAGCTCGTTAGCGCTCTCGGCCACCGCGAATTAGGATTAGGGAATAACCCACCACATTTGGGTACAATCGTGTTGACCGACTGAAAAGCACCGAACTTTCGTCTGAAAAAAATAATATTTTGGATCTGTCTGGTTCTTGCGCCAGGCACTTCATTACTAAATTTCTTGACAGAACCGGTAATCGAAACCGGAACTTCGGGGTGACAGCCAAGAACAGGAACAGCAAACGGACCTTCCTTACAAGATACCCTATGTCCTGCATAGGTCTAAGATGTGTCGTAATACAGTGTTTGAACTCGGAGGAGTTGGCTGACCACCCAGGGCAGAGAGGTGTCGCGCCAGAAGATGTAGGGCTCCATCTCCACATGTTGACATAAT
This sequence comes from Meconema thalassinum, assembly GCA_946902985.2. NCBI lineage: Eukaryota > Metazoa > Arthropoda > Insecta > Orthoptera > Tettigoniidae > Meconema > Meconema thalassinum. The sequence continues at coordinate 674,196,854 of OX336388.2, forward strand.
ACGCTGAGCTCATCAATAATTTATCAGCCAGCCAGATACACTCATTATCTTCTTCAACATTTTCATTTTCTTCCCAATTCTTGTTTGCTTTATGTTTCGGTCCCGACCTGCACGTAACGACATAATTGTGTAATGGGCTACTCCAGACAGCCCCTGGCCCGAGCGACCTCGTGAGATACGCGACGCGTCTTGTAATGAGGGCAGTAATAGTAGCAGTAATTAACATAATGCACTTCATTTCATGAACACCAGGTACTAACAGTCTGATCTAGATCTTGTCTCTTCGAGCACTCGTAATATTATCTGATATTTCATTAACCACCAGTGACTAACAGAATTCCTCGGGCTCTAAACAACCGTCCCTCAGACTTAACGCTGCTCAGTGTATTTTTAGCCTATTTTCAATTTTGAAAAAATAGGCTTATGAGATCACCTTTTGTCCGTGTGTGTGTGCGTGTGTGTGTGTGTGTGTGTGTGTGATTCGTGTGTGTGTGTCCCCCTAATAAAATCTAAACGGCAGGAGCGATTTCAATGAAACTCGGACTGTTCATAGCACTATTCCCGGTGACCTCGACCGTGCCCTTCAAATTTTGTTACGACTCACCAATCCAACATGGCGGCTGTGCGAAATATTTCACCAGCATTCAATATCTCCGAAACTATTACCGATATTACCCTGACATTTTCTAATGTGATAGAGGGAACTACTATAAGTTCACTTATGTGACTTTTGAAAACCTGGTAACTACAAAACCAACATGGAGGCCAAGCGAATTTGCGACTTTTAAATAGACGTTTCTCGCGATTTGACCAACCAAACGCAATGAAACTTGGTACAGTATATGTGTATATACATTGTAATGCACCGACATCTAACTTCGTTCAATTGTTCACATAATCACAAGATGGCGGATGTGCGAAATATTTCACCGGCATTCTATATCTCTGAAACTATTAGCGGTATCTCCCTAAAATTTTGTACGGAGATAAAGGACACTACTGGAAGTCCATCTATAAGACTTTCAAAAACCGGTTAACTACAAAACGAACATGGCGGCCAAGCGAATTTGAAAATTTTAAATAGACCTTTCTCGCGATTTAATGTTCCAAGCGCACTGAAACCTGGTGCATGAAATATTTATACACATTGTAATCCACTGGTATCTAATTTAGTTCAATTGTTTACATAACCTCAAGATGGCGGCAGTGCGAATTTTAAAATTAAGTTTTTATTTCTTGTGATGTAGTCATGGGATCGAAGTGAAAGTTCGAATAATGAACCTACGCAATAATTTTCCTTTAATGGTACATGACTCTATGGCCTATACATTTAACAATCCAAGATGGCGACCATCCGAATTATTTAGACGATACTGAATATCTACGAATCTATTTTAGCAATCAAACTGCATTTTTTAATGTTCATAGGGGCTATGAACTTAAGTTCACCTATAGGACTTGAAATAACCTGGTGATCACAAATCCAACATGGCGGTGACGCGAATTATAAATATTCACATGGACGTTTCTCGCAATTTAACCATCCGCGTTCAGTGGAACTTGGTACAGTAAATCCTTATACGAATGTTAATCCACTGGCATCTAATTTATTACAATTGTTTCCATAACCTCAAGATGGCAGCTGTGCAAAATTTTTCTTGTGTCCTAATTATGCGATTGAAGTTTGAATAGTACACGTTCACAATAATCTGCATGTAACAGTACATAACTCTAGGACCTACATATATAAAATCCAACATGGCGACCATCCGAAATATTTAGTCGGTTCTCAATATCTACGAATCTATTACAGCAATCAAACAGAAATTGTGTATGTTGATAGAGGCAATTAACATAAGTAGGATATATGAAAATAGGCTGTATAGGTCTTCACGGAACTACTTGTTTGTTTTACGATCTCTCAACTACTTCAGCTTAACTTTTAGGGTAGCAATGCCTAAAGGATATGCTCCTGTTTCCAGTTTGACAGCCATTGAACCATTAATGGAGGTAGATGGACACAGTTAACCTTAGAACGATAGAGATAATTGCAAGGTTGTTATTGGTAGCATTTCGCATCGGCAACGACTACGATTCTAGAAACTAATAACAAATACCACTTACGTCAACTTTTATTTTACTCTCTTGGCTAGCAGAATGGAGACTGTTTTTGAATAATTTTGTTTATTTGTTGTTTTTTGTTTGTTTTGATTTTGACAAATTTTTAATTCATTTATTTATTTATTTATTTATTTATTTGGAATTTTGGAGCTGGTTTTCACTAATTTTGACAAATTGTGATTGTTTTATTTCAAGATTTTGACAAATTTTGATTTGTTGGTGTTTTTGTGGACTATTGTTTAGCTTTTTACACTAAGTTCGACTTTTGTTTTGTATTTTGACTAATTTTAAATTTAATGTGTTTTTTTAGATTTTAAGTAATCTTTTCGATTTTTCTTTTTTCTTTATGAGATTTTTTACTGATTTTGATTGCTTTTTGGGGTTTTATGGATTTTGACTAATTTTTATTTTTGTGTTTTTTAAATTTTATTTTTAAATTTCATTTTGATTAATTTGCTTTGTATTTTGGTTGGTTGGTTCCTTAGTTTAGGGGCTGCGACAACGCGGTCATGTATCCCCGTGTACTTTGGGTGTGTGTAGAATCTGTCTGATAACCGGAGTTAATTGTGATGACTGCAGTGTGTGTTATCTGTTTTCAATTCAAGTCAGGACTGCAGACTTTGAATTTTTCAAGTAGTTCCTACTTTTGCCGCCAAACGCCACCGTCAACGACTACTAGTTCAGAACTTGATTACCAGATGCCACCGCAGTCGGCTCTTGGTGAGGAACGTCGGAACCTAAGAGCGTTTCTCGAAAGTTTAACCTACAGTATATATAATTTAGCTTCACACAGGTGTAATTAGTGGAAGGTTCTTTAATATGCCATAAATATATGACATGGCGGCTTCGGTGGCGTAGTTGGTAGCATGCTGAGCTTCTACGCCCAAGATAGCGGGTTCAAACCCGACCGAAACCGTCGGATTTTTAAGAGCGTTAAAAATCCCTCAGTATGCCTTCCTTCGGAGGGGAAGTAAAGCCGGCGGTTCCATGTCAAAGATTTATGGCATGTTAAAGAACTTTCCACTAATTACACCTGTGTGAAACTAAATTGTATAGGTTAAGAATGTAAACAACGCTCTTAGGTTGCTACGTTCGTTGCCAAGAGCCGACTGCGGTGGCGTCTAGTAGCTAAGTTCTGAATTAGTCCTAGTAGTCGTTGACGGTGGCGTTTGGCGGCAAAAGTAGGAACTACTTGAAATTAAATGTCTGCAGTCCTCACTTGAATTGAAAACAGATAACACACACTAATACAGTCATCACAATTAACACCGGTTATCAGACAGATTCTACACACACCCAAAGTACACGGGGCTACATGACCGCGTTGTCGCAGCCCCTAAACTAAGGAACCAACCAACCAATCTATGACATGGGACCGCCGGCTTTACTTCCCCTCCAAGTGAAGGCACTTAAAAAATCCGACGACTTCGGCCGGGTGTGAACCCAAGATTTTGGGCATAGAAGCTCAGTGTTCTACCAACTAGGGTACGCCACCGAAGCCGCTTGACTAATTTTTTATTTTTTTATTTCTTATTTATTTATTTGGATTTTTGAGCTCGTTATCACTAATTTTGTCAAATTGTGATTGTCTTCTTTTTAGATTTTGACTAATTTTGTTTATTTGTGTTTTTTAGACTTTCTGTGCTTTTTTGATTTATTTCGACTTTTTTGTATTATTACTAATTGTGTTTTTTTTGTTGTTTTTTAGTTTTTATATATTTTTTCGTTTTTTACTTTTTGATATTGTTTGACTGATTTTGATTGTTTTTTGGGTTTGATGGATTTTGACGAATTTTTGTATACAGGTTGTTTTTACACCGTGTACAAACTCTAGGGATTGATCGCGGAGAAGATACGGAACAAAAATGGTCTAATGAAAGTATGTCCGGAAATGCATGGTGTCCATGCTAGGAACCAGTCTTCCTTCCACGTTGCCTGACAGGCCGGACCTATCGGCGTTTCTTGCGGGTGACTTTGCCTCCCATGCTGGAAGACGTACCATTGATGATTCGCAGGGTTATGTGGCTGCTACATGATGGTGCTCCAGCCTACTTCGCCGTTAACGTCCGGATGTATCTCAATTGTGTCTTCCCTGGTCGACGGATCGGACGAGGAGGTCCAGTTGCATGGCCTGCTCGTTCACCAGATCTCAACCCGTGCGATTTCTGGTTATTGGGCCATCTTAAAAGTATCGTGTATGCAGAGCCTATTCCAGGAATACCAAAGAGAAGAATAATTCAAATATTTGGGTTTAATAATAACTGAGGATAACAGAATATCAGTGGAAATACAAGAAACTATTAAAAGTGGGAATAGATGCTATTACGCTCTGCAAAGCATGTTTAAATCCAGAAATGTTAGTAGGAATACTAAATTAAAAATTTACTTTACAATAGTAAGATCTGTCGTTGTGTATGGATCGGAAGGTTGGGTACTGAATAGAAGGGAAGAACACTGGCTGCGAAGATGGGAAAGGAAGATCTTGAGGAAAATATACGGGCAACTGAGAGAGGAGGAAGGTTGGAGAATAAGGACAAATGTGGAACTACAGGAACTCTTCGGACAGGCAGATATTGTAGTGAAAATTAAGCAGGGGAGGATAAGATGGGCAGGACACGTACAAAGAATGCCAGAATCGCGTAGTGTCAAGAAGGTGTTTACACAAAGACTGGATGGAAGAAGGAGAAGAGGAAGACCCAGGAGACGGTGGATAGATGACGTGGAAGACGACCTTAGGAGTCTGGGAATCAGGAACTGGAGAAGGAAGGCGGAAGATAGAGATGAATGGAGGCAGGTGATAAAGGAGGCCAAGGTTCTTCATGCACTGTAGCACCGACCAGTAAGTAAGTAAGTCGGAGCGATTTCAATGAAATTCGGTACTACTACCTCATCCAACCTCGACCGTGGCTTTCAAATTTTGATACGTTTCACCAATTCAACATGCGGACCATGCGAAATATTTCACTGGCATTCTAGGCCTCTATCTCCTGAATGGTAACATATATCACCCTGAAATTTTGTACAGTGATAAAGGGTACTGTACCCGTTCGTCCTGGGGATGCGATGACCCATCTGTTATTACATCGCATTCCTGGAGTTCCAGGACAGAGCGGAGTTAAATGAACCTCTAGTCAAATAAGGAATGTGTCGGAAATTCAGCTGAGATATCGAAAAAGCAGTGGGTAACACGAGACAAAGTATCTCTAGGGTCGTTACGGGCTTAAGTTTAATAAAAAAAAATGATCAAATATAAATGGGCGCCATCAACTGAACTCCTAGCAAACCACATCCTTTCCGGTTAAGCCTTAATCAAGACAAGGAAAGAAAAAGGAAAATCACACCATCATCAGATCACAACTAAGATAAAAACAAATTTATTTCACTTTGATAGTCAGACAGACATTTTAAATAAACATCCTACCTGAGAGTATGGTCGAATGCCAACGTTAAATTGTCATTGTCCAAAAATCGAACCATCTCTTTTCTAATCAAAAATATTTCATCCACATAAAACAGAAAAATCTCTAAAGTTCTCATGGGTTCTCAGGATCACTGTAGCACTGTGTCTTTCGTCACTGACATTTGTGATACCTGAGACCTAATTTCTCTTTAATTTAACATCATAAATGTGGATTTGAAAAAGTTATTAATCTGTCTAAACATACACATTATAATCACATATTTGAAATATCACGTAATTTATGGCTTGCATGGCATAATTTAAATGTTGAACATGTTAGTAAAATGCTCCTAAACATCGAATAATTAATTTACACTATTTACATTGTCATTACAAATTACTTGTTTGTGAATTACAGAAAATTCACTGCTCATTGGTCATCATTATCATCATCATCAAAATTAAATATTTCTCACATTAATTCTCATTTCAAAATTCAACATATTCCTGTCAGAATCATTAACTCATCACCATTAAATCATTTAAATCCTCAACTCAAGTTGCAATTCCTCAAATTATATCTCAATTAAATTTATTTTAATCCATATAAATTCATTAATCATCAGCTTCTTTAATTAATTATCACCTTCTAATTCAGTTATCCATCATCTATCCAATCATCTATTAATTTATTTAAATCAGTTTATATATCCAATCTTTAATTCATCCATTTATTTAATTCATTGATTTATTCCAAAATTTAATTTATCAATTTATTTAAATTTCATTTTCCTGGTTATTTAAATTTTTATTATTTCATCTAGTCATTCTGATTTTTATTTCATTAGGTCAGATCATTAATATGCTTAATTTTCAGATTATTATTTCATTAATTATTATTCTCAGAAAATCTTATATTATCAACTTTATTTATTTGTTTAATTTCCTAGCAAATTGTTTAATATGGGTTATAGAACGTTGTCTTACAGTTTATCACTTCCAAGTTATATCTCGTATTTAATTTTCATGCCAAAAAATATTATTGCCTTCACGACATCACGTTGGATCTGACTATCCACAACGACATTATATATCCTCAATTCTTCAAATATCACATTTGAATACAACAATTATTCCACAAAACTCCATAAATATTCAGCGTATACAGCATGAATCTCAACAATTACGCTAGACTGGGTTCGACAACCTCATGTCTGCTTCAAAATACATTAGCCACATTGCAACTATCACTTGGCAACTTCCACAAAATGCCTATCACAAACTTCACTTAACCATGTTGCATGATCTACAAAAAATATATAACTGGCTTCAAATTATCAACGCACACAATCTCCAATAACTGTAATTACTCTGATCACATCTAGACAACTTCTTAAACAATTAGAAAAAATATTACCTTAGTAATTCAAGATCTGCTTTCAAATAGCATAAATTCTCTTACAATTCTCATAATTCACATCACAGAAAAACACCAATGTGCTATAATCTCTCATATCAAAATCTGCAATACTGATCTGCCTTAAAATAAATCTGACCATTAATGATTCATCTTACAAGATTCAATTACTTTAAATCCTTGTCAAAGGTATCAAACACAATTATAAAAATCATCAAAAGCATCAGCTGTACCAGCTGTTAAACTGAAAGTACTCTCAAAAGAGTATAGCAACAAAATATTGGATTGGCAAACAAGAATTACAAATGTAACCCTGCTGACATTTATCTGGACTTTATTTAACAAAATTTCGACTGATATGTGACTAGTAGTTCCTTGTGTGATCCTCTTACAATCTCAAGTACACTCGGATGATAAAAATGAGTCCCTCAATGGCAAGTAAGATGAGTAACCACCGTACAATCGTATAAATACGAAAGACCTCGCCCCGTCGACTAACATGATAGTGCCCTGAACGATGGGTAAGATGAGTAACCACCATACAATCGTATAAATACGAAAGACCCCGTCTCGAAGACTGAATGAGTGAATGTACCAGATAGGAATCAACAAGTCTCTAGTTGTCATATAAAAGCGATATTCATTCACTAAAGTGAATAACATCTTAATATCTCCAAACAATCCAATGGAAAAAATCCCTACTGATGAATAATACACACTCGCTAGTATGCAATGAACTGACGAAGTAATATAGATAATCAATTGCAGATCACGAGTTCGAAATAATCGTTACAAAAAAAAAACTATTCATGAAAACTATCCTTGCTGGAAAAATGTCTAAAAGACCAAACATCTGCTTAATAAAGCCAACCAATGGTGAGAATTTCGTATAATGATGCCTGCCATATCATATGGTCACGCCATATTCTAGCAAAATTCGAAGCATATAAAGTCAAACCATGTCTAAATAATCGTATCACTCCTATTAGAAAAATATACATGTGTGCCCAGTATTCATGAAAATAATCGTATCAGGAAGTTATAACTCTTACAGTACCTTTTCATAATCAGCTGTTATTAAATTTCAAAGATCGTCGATTTTCCCTATGTAATGAATTTCTCGAAAGATCGGCGTGAATATCATTCCATCCATGCAATGACGATTGCCTTCAAAATCCCAAGTGAATCAGCTGGTGGACCTCCTTCTCGTCAGGAATCGAATCCATCGCTCTGTGGTGCCATCGCGTCTCTGTCTGCGTTTACTCCGACATGATAAACTTCTGGTTATCCATAGCGGATATTGTCCAAATCCTCACGAAAAAGTTCATGGAAACAGCGGACCCCCTATTCCCCTTCTACGTTACGCCACTGTTCCATACAATGTTCAGTTTGAGTGTTGAAAGTTCAATCTCCAATAACTGCTAAGTCTCACTTTCATAAAATAACATTTTATATGAGAGTGTCTAAGTTCATGAAACACCCTGTAGCTGTGTTCATACTCGGTAATTCATAACACTTCATAAGAAATAATTGCATTTATGCACGAGCTAATGTTCAGAAGTGCATATGCTTACAACATTCCGTTTGCTTAAAATTGTTAATGTTACTTGGAATGCGTTATGAAATGCATAGTCGTAATGTCATTAAGAAAAACTATGTTCATTCGAAGTTCACAGTTGCAGTATCTCGTAACTATTTGCTTTTATAATTCAAGTGCTGAATAAACGTTCCAACTCAATGTAGTAATGAAGTTCAGCTTCTGTCATAATGCTTGCGTACATAATGGGAAATAATCCGCTCGGTCCTACTGCAATGCTATAATCATCTCCGCCTAAAGCTGGCCTCGCCATGTCGCTCTACTATGCTGTTCTGCGTTGAAATGCAGCTTGGAATAAAGTTCTCCAACTACTGGCAATGCTGTCCTAAAACCCCGGCCTCCTATGCTTGCTTACTGCGGATGTCCGCCCGGCTCACTGACCTACTTGTCGTTCGCTGCTCGGTGAAGTTGAAACTGTCGCTTTCACTTTCCGTGACAGTTTCTGTTCGCTGCGCGACCTGAATCATGCGCTTGACGTGTGCGACTCAGCTCGATGTCTGACCTCGACTGCGTTGCTCGTTGTACTGGACTCTCTTGCTTGGCTCACAGAGCTCGACTGACTGTCTCTGGACTGCCTTGACCCTTACCTGCCTGGCGCAGTCACGTGGCGTTCTCCCCACCACTGTGCTCTTGCGTCACAACTATAATCTCGAACCCCCATCATCTCGGCTATTAAGTTATAAAATAACTTAAGGGTTATCTGACTTCCTTTAAATTATTACCACATATAATGCTTGTTATATCTCCTCTTCTGAGATGTTTAAATACCATGTTCCATATAGATCTTAATAAAGCTTCATAATTCCATCCATAATTCCATCCGCTTACAGATGTCAGTGCCTTCTTGATCCTAGACCTTCTACGTCATCCTGACATTCCTCTTGACTCGATCTGAGCGCTATCTTTTCTTAACTCTTCCCAAAACCTCAACTACGGCTTAATGTCTGCTGGCGTAGCCGATAGCCACAACTAGGTATCGGGTACAGTACTACTACAAGTTTACCTATGTGACTTTACAAAACCTGTTAAGTACAAACCGAACATGGCGGCCAAGCCAAGTTGAACCATTTTAATGGATATTTCACGCGATTTAACCATCCGAACGCAGTGGAACTTGAAACGGTAAATGTTTATACAAATTCTAATCTACTGACATCTTATTTTGTTCAATTGTTTACATAACTTAAGGAAGGCGGCTGTGGGAAATAATAAATTAAGTTTTTATTTCGTGTGTCCTAATCATGCGTTCGAAGTGGAAGTTTGAATAATGAACCTACGCAATAATTTTCATCTAGTGGTACATAATTTTATGGCCTACATATATACTCATCCAACATGGCAACGATCCGAAATATTTAGATGGTTCTCAATATCTACGAATCTATTGCAGCATCAAACTGACATTTTGTATGCTGATAGAGGCTATCAATATAAGTTCACCTATTGGACTTTCAATAACATGGTGAGCACAACACAAACATGGCGGCCAAGCGAAGTTAACGCATTTAAATGGAATTGACTCGCGATTTAATTACCCGAGCGCAGTGAGACTTGGTACGGTAAATGTTCATACAAAAGCTACTGGCATCTAATTAAATTCAATTGTTTCATAACCCCAAGATGGCGGTCGTGAGAAATTTTAAAATTGACTTTTTATTTCATGTATCCTAATCAGGCGATCGAAGTGAACGTTTGAATTTTTTTTAACCTTCTGAGAGGCCGCTTGCAGCTGTTTCTAGTCGAGTTCCGTGGGCGACCTGCGCGTCGTGATGAGAGATGGAATTATGAAGATGAATGAAACTGGGCAAGGATGTGGAAGGAAGCGGTCGCGTCCTAGCAGAAGGTACCTTCCCAGCATATTCCTGGTGTTGAATATGGGAAACCATGGGAAACCATTTCAAGGGGCTTGAACCAATCCGTCTATCGAGTCAGCAGAGAGTTTGGCCCCATGGCCTAACGATGCGTCTTAGTGAGCGTAGCTACCACTGTCGGTTGTTTGAATAAACCTACATCTAATGGTGCATAACTCTATGGCCTACATACAGAACAATCCAACATGGCGTTCCTTTTCATAGGCGGGAGAATTTTTTAATAAAGAAGACCAATAAGATATATGAAAATAGGCTATATAGTTCTTCACGGAAGTACTTGTTCTGATTATAAGTACTTTAGGGTTCACTTTTAGCTTCGGACAAAAATCTTCGGTCTGTTCATGTCTGTCTGAATTCCACCCTTCGTTGCTTTGTTTTGAGGCAGATCACAGCTGTGTCAGTGTCTATATTTGTCTCTAATGCTCAGATTTTCAATTATCAGTTATCAGAATACTACTATTATGGCATATTCACACGTTTCAGTTCAGAATGTTCTTTACATTAATACCGCACTATGTCTTGGTGTTTTTAAATAGTTTATTTGCCAATTTTTGTCAATTGAATGAATATGTCCAAACCAAACCCATCAGGAGTAGATAACAGGAAGAAGGGACACTCATAAAGGCATCAGGCAAAGAAGGTAGGTTGCAAAACATTTAGGTCTATTATTGTTAGTGTAATTTATACAGTGCTGTTTAAAGGTAAGCCTAACGGTCCCCGTGGACCTCATTCTAGTTTATTATTATTATTATTATTATTCAGAGGAAACTGTAACACCCTTTAAATATTAATAAATAAATACGAGCTTTTTAAAAAGATCGAATAACTTAACATTTTATCAGTGAACAATGCGTCTTTCTCGTGCTGTGCTTATATAATGAAATGGGGCCTCGATTTTCTACACCTACAATAAAAACTTTTCATAACTTACCGAACATGTATCCAGTTTTGCCTTCTTTACGACAAAGCGGTCGATCTTCTGAACACTCGCTAATGTGAAAAAAAGAAGATAGAAGAGCAACTATCTAATAACTCCCGACTCTTCCAAAATACAAACTGTATATCTCCTCTCGCACAGACACACAACCACCGTATATCACGACAGTGGCGACAATCAACCACGCTGCGCCAGTATTGCAGAGTGGGACATTTAAACACTGCTATTCCCAGGAAATGGAAATTAAAAGCTGACAAGAGAGTATAAGCTGACAAGCTGGCCCCCTCCAGATAGGTCTCTTGCTAATTGGCAATCTCCTAATTTCTTGGTAGACATTTTTCATCATCACCTGGTTGTATTCCCAGTACTGAGGCACCTACTATTCTTTTCGTTGTAGGTTCTAAATTTGTTTGAGCCGTAAGAAAATATCTGTTTTTTTGGGGGGGGCGGCCCCACTGGGCCCCCCCCCCCTCTGGCTACGCCACTGGTAAGAGCCCATTCCAGACGTGGAGACACTGGAGCAGCGTATTCATGCTGCCTTTGACACTGTTCGGATGGCAGCCTGGCCGATGTGAACGTGTAAGACAGAACATGCTACGGTGCGTACAGGCATGCGTGGAGGCACATGGAAATCATTTTCAACACATACTGTAACTGTGGTTACATCATATCACGAAATTAATACCCAAGATGATTCCTCCCTCGAATTTCCATCATTCAATTATTTCAACTGGAGACTACATAGGTACTGTGTAACCACAAACTAGTCCATTTTGAATTTTTAGGGGACATTTGTTGCTTGTTTGCTTTGATCTTTATTCGGAACTGTGCTAGGATGAGATGGTGGTCGGAGTATAATGGTAAAGACAGGGAAGTGAAAAGGAGTGCCGTGGAAGATACGCGCAAGTGGGTGGAGAACCAAGCGCTCAAGGCAGAATCTGCTGCCGGAACAGGAGACTTTATACGAGGTGACAAAAACGCTCTCAAAGAAAAAGATCCAGAGAGGAGGACCCATTAGGAGGAAGGAATGTAATATGCTCACTGGAGAAAAGGAACAACTGAAGAGATAGAAGGAGTATTTTGAGGGAGTGTTAAACGTGGATTGGGACAACGCTCAAATGGAAGAAGAAAGGGAAGAACAATTAATGCCCGAAGAGGCAGACGCAAGAATCAACACCGACCCAAATACAAAGGAGAAAATCAACACGGCTATCAAGAAGATTCAAAGTGGCAAAGCGCCAGGAATTGATAACATTCACCCAGAATGCCTAAAGGAAGACATCGAACCATCAGAAGAAATATTCCATCCTCTGTTCGCCAAAGTGTGGGGAAAAGAGCAGATATCAGATGACTGGAAGAAAGGCCTACTTGTGAAACTTGCAAAAAAAAACGGATATAGGACAAAATGTGACAATTGGAGAGGTATTGTCCTACTCTCGATTCCAAGCAAGGTATTTACCAGAATCCTGCTAAATCGAATTGAAACTAGTATAGACCAGAAATTGAGGAGAGAACATGTGGGTTTCCGGAAAAATAGGTCATGTGCTGATCAAATACACACATTAAGGATCAAAGGATCATAGTGGAACAATACCAGGAATGGAATGCAACACTATATCTGATGTTTGTGGACTTCTTCAAAGCATTTGTTTCCCTGAAAAGGACATTTATGTGGAATACAATGGCTATATATTGTTCTGTCCCGGTGTTAGGGGATGGGACGACCAAGAGTGTGTTAATGTCCAATTTAGGGGTGGTTTCCAAAAGGGTGAAAGTTTCCACGTAATTGGGGGAAACTGCAAGTGTATGTGGTTGTAAAAGGATGTAATGAAATGGGGGTGCAGTTCTATGGGAGTGCAATTACTTACCAAGGGATGTGCGATTATGAGGGAGCTATTAATTAAGAGTAGCGATCAAGTATGAGCAAGTAGGAGCGAGCCTGTTTGCAGAGTCGGCAGTTCGGCCTCTGGCTGGCTTACTACCGTGTGAGCACAATGGAATACCTAGCGTTGCACTTCCTAGTATTCACGGTCAGGGACAATTAGGAAAGGACAGGTTGGGCGTACAGGTGTAAAGTCAGTGTGAAATGATGTACAGAGTGTAGGTTACTGATCAAGTATTTATTTGATCAGTGATTGTAAAATGTAGTGTCCATTTTAGTGAGGGACAGTGCAACACAGTTTAGTACAATTATAATGTAAGTGTAGGCGTGAATGAAGGAGTATAAGGAAATCTGAGCACACTCTCACCTGGTGATGACGATGCGTCGGAGATGGAACTAGATACACAGAGCCTAGGGCCGCGACAGACCATCCCTCCAATCCGGGTTCCATTCTTATATGTTTCGGCGCTGCTTAGTCAGCATGGCATCAGTGTAGCTGCCCCAGATAGTTCTTAGTGTAAATGTATATGTGAGTTTTGCAAGCTGTTGGCTAACCTCCTAGGCTTAGGTGGTCGCCGCTTGCTGTGTAGAGATATGTTCTGGAATTATAGTGTTTCCAGTTGGGGTGGTTATTGGGGCAGAAGAGGGTGTTTAGTAGTGGGATCGATGTGGTAGTCTTGTAGAGTATTTGAAGGTGTATTTGTAGGTCCAGTGGCGTAGGTCCCCTCTCCCTTTTAGGGTCGTAGCGTCCTACGCCCTAAGGGCTCGGCCCTTAACAATATACAGGGCGCCCGAGAATGTTCTCCGCAGTGGGAACGTGCAGCTGTGAGTGGTTGAGTCATGAGTTTTAGTTGACTGCACTGCACTGTGTCCTTCAAAGCGGGACTTCCCCAGGTGAGCTGTCGATGTGTATCGCGATAAGCGCGCCAGCCTACGTGTCTTCAGCGTGTATTACAGTCAGCGAGCGTTCAGATAGATTATTATTGGAAGAGTGCAACAGTATATAGGCGGTAATGTTTACTACTGAAGATAGAGTTTTTTTTTTTTTTGGTGGAATACGTTATTCGCGAAGGCGATCGGTTTACAGAAAATGTAAAATTAAGATTTCAGGCGCGGTTTCCTAATTCATAGTGTCCAAACCATGATACCGTTCGGGATTTGGAAAGTAACTTTCGTGTGACTGGCTCAGTTCACGATGTACCGGGAACAGGCAGGCCTACGCTTTTAACAGTCGAAGAACTTGATGAAATCTCCGATATAATGCTGCGTAGTCCAAGTAAATCAACACGAAAATTAGTTCAACAAACAGGGATCTCTAAGTCGACAGCACATAGAGCTGTAAGAGACAAGCTTCAGTTGTTCCCTTATAGTGAGCAATGTATGGAAGATAGACATATGCTCTCGCGGACTTTTTTGTAGAAATTTTCATGCTGAACAATGCTTACACTCATAGTATTTAGCTATTTTTAACGGTTTGCCCAGCGTAAGCTTACAAAGCGCTCGACGCCAGGTATTTTATCGACTTTTCCACTAAAATCGTTACAGCTCGGCTTCCTTTGATAATAAATAAATTATTTTCTACAGAAATCATACTCGATATATCCTTTACTGAATGGTGAAAACCGCATCAAAATCCTTCCAGTGGTTCTCGAGTTTACCCGTAACATTCAAGAATCGGGGACTTTGTTTTATACTAAGTAGAGATGTTGCAAGCGGCAGTCGTGATACCAACGTAACTGCTGTAGTTAGCTCTCCCAGACGCATGTAGGCGCTGCGGAGAACATTCCCGGACTCACTGTAGAATACCTGGGAAAATCATCAACCTAACCGAGAGTTTCTACGACAACTACAAATGCCGAGTGATACACGATGGAAAACTGACTGAACCAATTTAGGTCAACTCAGGGGTGAAAGAAGAGTGCATTCTCTCTCCCACCATTTTCCTCATCACCATGGATCTAGTTATGAGGAAGGTGACGTTCGGAGCTAAAACCGGACTCCAATGGAAATTAATGCAACACTTGGAGGACCTAGATTTTGTGGACGACGTATGTGTCATCTCCCAAAGTTTCAACAACATGGAGGGAAAATTGAAACGTATTCAAGATCACGGAGCAAGAGCAGGAATGAAGATTAACTGCAAAAAGACAAAGGAAATGCGAATTAATAGCAAAATCGATCCAGAAAAGAGGTTCCGGATAAATGGAGAACAGATTGAGATGGTGGCAGAGTTCCAATACCTGGGTAGGATAATAACAGAAGATGGTGGTGCCGGCGCTGATGTCAAAAGCCGCATCCAGAAGGCGAACTCCGCATTTGTCCAACTATATGCAATATGGAAAGCACGTGATATTTCAACTAAGACGAAATTACGAACTTTCTGCACAAATCTAAAAGCAGTCTTCCTGTATAGATGTGAGACCTGGAAAGCAACCACACAGATCAACAGGAGTTTGCAGGTTTTCATCAACCGTTGCCTCAGAAGAATCCTGCGTATACATTGACCAGAGACTATTACTAACGAGGAACTCTTGAAGAGGACAGGAGATACCCACATAAAACCTCAGATTGAAAGAAGAAAAAGTGGATGGATAGGTCAAGTCTGAGAAAAGAGGATGCCATAGAGAAAGAAGCACTTAGATGGAACCAGCAAGGAACAAGAAAATGGGGAAGACCTAAGGAGACCTGGAAAAGAAGCGTGGAGGAAGAAATGAGGGATGAGGGCAAATCCTGGGCAGATCTACAACAGATTGCCACGAGAAGAGACCAATGCAGATTCTTTGTTGCAGTCCTTTGCTCCGAAAGGGGACACAGGACATAAGTCAAGTCAAGTAAGTCACTACATAGGCCTACGTGGCCAAATTATCAGAATGATAATTATTTTCTCTAATACACTCAACTTTATTTAGGTAGCCTACCTATCGAGTATTATTAGTTGTTTTGATAATACAGGGTGGCACACGAAATGTGTCACCATTTGTTTCGTACATAATTTTGAAGTCGCACTAGATATCCCGTTGACCATCTCAACAGTAGTAGCAGTGGAGCTTGGAGAAACAAATGAGTTATGAAATGACTCGTAATTCACAACACCAGGAGACAGTGTTTCTAACATGGCCTCTTTGTTCGCCGGTGAAAATTGAAGTGGAACGAGTTGCTGTACAGATAATCCCCGGCAAATCGTGTAGAAAGGTAGCAGTGCAACTGGGCATATCCAGACGCTCCGTTCAACGGATTCTTAAAAGTGACCTCCAGATGTACCCGTACAAGATGACCTCTGCTCAGAAGCTCATGGCAGAACACAATCGGCAGAGACTACTGTTTGCTCGATGGGCGGAGGATAGGGAACAAACTCTCAACAACGTTTGGTTTTCGGACGAACGTATTTTCATTTGAACGGTATGATTAACAAACAAAATGTACACTTTTGGGCGCAAGTGCTTCATGAACGACAACATTATGCTCCGAGAATTACAGTGTAGGCCGCAATTTCCAGCCACGGACTTAATGGACCTTTGTTCTTCGAAGAAACTGTGAACAGTGAGCGTCATTCGAGCATGCTCTGCAATAACTTCGTTCCACCGCTTCTTGCTACTGCGTTGCCCTTCAACACGCAGTGGTTCATGCAAGATGGAGCAAAACCACACACTGCAAGCATTGCGTTGGATTCCTTGCACGAGCGTTTCGACATGCGGGTCATTTCACTAAGATTTCCAGATCGTTTCAATGACGGACAATTTTGCCCCCCCCCCCCACCTCCCCCCCCCAAAAGGCCAGACCTCAACCCATGTGACTTCTTTCTCTGGGGGTTCCTAAAGGAAACAATTTTCCGAAACGTCCACATGATTTAATGGGGCTCAGACGCCTTATTCTTCAAGCTTGCAGTGAACTCACTGAAGACATGTGCCGTAGGGTTTTCGCTAACATGAGTGTTCGTTTGAAGGAAATTGGGAATCTAAATGGTGGACATATTGAGCACGTGCTGCATTAAAATAAATCTCCACAGAGTGTACTCCATGGTAGTATATGTTCCTTTGAGTTTGTCTTGACAGTAAAGTTTTTATTCAGAAAGAAAATGGTGACACATTTCGTGCGCCATCCTGTAGTTATTGCTGGTTGTGATACGTATTTCTAATTTTTTATTCATCTATATTTAAATGTCATGTGTAGTCTAATATTTGTGAGTCAACCGGGTTCTATGCCACTGTTTTTTGATAAACATTCTTTTTACAATTTCTTACCTCATTATAGCAAAATATTCTTAGTTAAACTTCATACAGACAGTAAGTTACTGCCCAGGGAAAATTTAAATAATACATTAATTACGGAATTGTAAGCTGTAAAGGATTATTTATAATCCGACAAATTACACGGCAGCATTGCCGCATATTATATTTTAAATGTTTTGAATAATTACCAACTTTCATGGTATATATGACCACCTAAATATACCTAAAATATCAACGAATGTAATTAAACAATATACCGGAATGAAAATAGGGCACTATAACTATTTTTTGAGGATACGGTCAACCATTTGGAGGGTCTTATGGTTGTAGTAAAATTATTCAAATACTGTAATATGACCACGTCTGTATTTTTCTTTCCAGCGTCCAGTCTCTAATCGCAGTCATCTAACTTGCACTACCAAATGCAAGTTATTTATTCATTGAAAAAAAAAAAAATCTTCCGAGACAGTGCTGCCAACATAGATATTTAGTTTCGTAACCGTGGTAATATCTAGCTGCCGTAACATAACAGTAGGTCGACTAAAGATGACGTAATCTTGGGCCAATTTTATACAATAATCATACTAATACATAAAAATGAGATGGTGTGTGTCTGTCTTTCTATCTGTCTGTCTGTCTGTCTGTCTGTGTGTTACTCAATAACGCAAGAACCACTGGTCCGATTTAAATTAAATTTTGCATGGATGTAGCTGATTTACCATGTTTACATATAGGATAGTTTTAATTTCGATATTTTGCACTATTAAAAAATGGCGACCATTTTAGTGACGTCACTACACCCTTTGGTTTCAAAATGTCATATTTCCATATCAAATAAAAATAGAACGCTAAGAAATAGCAAACTTTTGATGCATACACAAGATTTTAAATTTAATTTTCTATCCAAAAGGTCCTTATCATTTTTCGTGTATCTACAACGGTTAGCGAGTAAAACCTAAATGTGTGCAATAAAACACGGTCAACACCGAGCGGTGCAGTATATCTCTACATACATAAAAATTAAAGTTTGTATGTTTTTTTCGCAATTTCTACGGAAATTTGAGTTATTTACGCGTTTCAGACTGTTTTATTATGGATGCGCGCGAAAATAATTTTTTGGTCTGTCTGTCTGTCTGTTTGTTTGTTTGTTTGTCTGTGGACAACTTGGTTCCCTTATAACTCGAGAACGGCCGGGTGTATCAACGTAAAATTTGGTACAGATATCCATCAGAGGCACGACAATAATCATTGATGTAACCCTTCTCCGTACCTGTCATAAACGATGGCCTACCCCCTTAAAATGCATGCTGAAATAGGAGTAGAAGGACGAGACAAAGATCATTTTCAGCCCCTCAAAGTGAGAGACAAAACTCGGGGCCCTAAAGGGTCCCAGAAATCCACATTTTAAGGCCTTAAAACCAACCATTTTTGAGATATTCCCAGAAAACTAATTTCATTTAATAAACTAATGAACGAATACAAGCCGGTAACCATGGCAACAGTTTCTCAGAGGTCCATCTATTGCTGTAAGACGCAATGCAATTCCATTAATTACATTGGTGTGAAAGTTTGCAAACGGCTAGAAGGTTATCACGGAACCAAATTAAGCTGTAAAATTCATCAATACGTATAATGCGTTTAAGGGGGTCAAGGGGTACACTAGAATTTTTTCACGCGATTTACACCTGCGGGTGTGGTACGGCAGGTCTATTATATTCCTATCCCTATATTATATTATTATTATTAGTATTATATTATGGCGTACAACGAGGAGACAAAGCCCCTCGGTGCCAGAAACAAAACTTGGGGGCCTCGAAAACTACATTATAAGGCTCTAAATCCAACAGTATCTGAAATATTCCCAGAAAACTAATTTAATTTAATTTGACAAACTAATGAAGGAATGGAAATCGGTAACCATGACAACATTATCTCAAGGGGTGGCATCCAACTTTCCATCTATTTCTGTAAGAAGCAATGTCACTCCATTTATACCTTGCCACGGTGGGTGAGTGGATAGCGTGTCGGTCTACTAACCCCAAGATTGTAGGTTCACTCCTGGCCGTGGTAAAGGCCGGACGTTAGTTTTAGGCGAGTGAAAATTCTTAGTGGAAGCCTGGAGGCGAGTTACTACAGTACCTGTGTTGTTATCAGCTGCCCCAAGCGCTCCGATGATTGATAAAGCTGTTTCACACTATTGCTGAAGTATAGTCACTGGCAAATATAATGACGTTCTGTTCGTAACTACGTAACGTGTACTTCCGTGTCACACAATACTTCGACGTGGACTGTACTGTCTGCTCAAGTCTGGAATTCCATTACATCAGATCGGTGCTGACAAATGTGAAGTGATAGGGTGAGAGAGTGACTGTGTACAGGCTTACCCGCAGGCTTCAAGGTCAAGGGCAATCGTCTAAAACAAACGTCCGGCCTGTAAGTGATTTTTGAAAGGCGGCAAAAATACGACTCGCATGTCATACGATGTTGGCATGTCAAAGAACCCATTTGAATTCAGTAGGCCGTGTTCATAATGGCAAAATTAACCTCAGGAGTTTCCGCCAACACAAAGTTCCTCATTTCTCTACTAGAAAGCGCTATAGTGTTCAAGGAGCTTAGATATCTACCCTCCTTGACTTTCATAGTGATTCAAGGAACAACGAAATTTCGACATGCAAGTTACCCTCTGGGTGTCAAATTACGAAGCTTGCACCCGGCAACCGAGGCCATACGATATTATTATTAGGCTACTCCATTTATTACATTTCTGTGAAAGTTTGCAAATGGCTATAAGGTTATCACGGAACCAACGTAGACTGTATAATTCGTCAATGCAATTAAGGGGGTCAAGGGGTAACCTAGAATTTTTTCATGCAATTTCACGTGCAACATATAGTACAGAAAGTCTATTATATCTACAAACAGCAACATTATTTTCAAAAATTCCTGAATTGAATCAGCATTTTTTGCGGCTTTTAGGAATTTGGGCCATTTGAGGCTAAAGAACGTGAATGTTCATGCACCACAATCCTTTATAATTTATGAAAGAGGTATTCCTGTGTATGGGGACCTAACACAACGTAGAGGGTCATTTATTATGTGAGGTGTATTTCGTTTCGTCTACAAGGCTTTCAAATCTATTTCACGTCAGGAAGTACACGTTAGGTGAATTTAGTTTGAGAGCACATTTTAACTAATCTTTTTTTTTTTTTTGTCGACATACGGGTTCATCGTAGGGATGATTTTGTTTGATACGTATGGTAGATATACCCATATTTGGATATCTGGGTGATATGTTGTAGACAATAGAATTGTCTGTCTGCCTTTCTGTGTATCTTTATGTACGCCTATAAATCGTGTTCGCATGCTTGGTGCATCGTAAAATTAGGTATGGTAAACATGAGTCAATACACCAATCATTTATAAAACTCCTCACCGTACTTTTCATACAGTAGAAGGGTGGATATAGGGAAAAACTTCTCAAAATACGTGCTAAAATAGGCGAAATATAATAATTATCCTAGAAGGACGATCAAAGCATATCTTGCGCTTCTCATTGTGAGACACAAAATTCGCGAGTCTATAAGGGGTCTCCGAAAACCACATTTTAAGGCCTTTAAATTAACAGTGTGTGTGATATTCCCAGAAAACTAACTTCGTTCTGATAAACTTATGAAGGAATGACAAACCGCTAACCATTGCAACAGTAGCTCAATTGATAATGTCTGGTGTTAATATATAACACCGTTCGAAGAACGGGTACTTCTGCTAGTATGTAGATAAACAAATTGCGTTGAATTATAGCTTATGCTTTGTGTTGTTATCTGGCTAATGAGTGGCGTGCGGTGACCCCGAGACTAGTGAAGCACCGTATTAAAGTGAAAGGTAACTAATTGGATACACACTATAACAACAATATTAATAATAATGATAATATCATCATCACAAAATACACAGTTTGAAGTCATCTTCATACATTAAAATTCATTGCTGCACATACAGTCAGTTAGGTAGTCAGCCGGAAGGCTGGCTGGATCCTCAAAAAGCACCACCGTTAGGTTATGTAGGTAGATCACCACAAAAACCCAAGGCAGCGATGTATTGAGGCGTACTATGCAAAAATAGGAGTGAGGTAGTTTGCCATTGCTTTCCTCACTGAGTCATTTCAGCAGTACCAACCCTATTGGTAGAACCGATCACAGAATCCACAGGCACTGACTGTGCCTTGAATGTCATTACTAAGCACCACCCATACCTCAGTAGCTTCCATATAATCACAGCCATGAGTGAGACTGAGACATCGGTGAAAAGCCACATTTTTCTCTAGCCTGTGCCAACAGACAAATGCAAATGTACTGCATTCATCAAGGGATGGCTAGCAGGCTGCACATACTGTAGACTATAATAGTTATTATAATAACAATTGTCATTAATTTTAATATGATAAAATTATAGTGTTACGGCTGTGAGTTTGTGTCATCACTCGCCGCATGAGTCACAACTGCCCCAGGGCTGGGCTGTGTCCTGCCTCCTGTATTGCGTGCGCCTTATGCAACAGGGCTACTAAGACAAAGGGATAGCCCAGAATATTCGTGACTGGACCAGCGATGGAAACCTCGAGAAGCCGTGGACCCAGGATGGATCTAGAAGCATTTTTTTTGGAGTCACCGGCCTGCTATATAAGAGTGACCCGTGAAGCAGTGGTTGTTGTTGTGTTTTACGAGCTAGTGCGAGCGATTATCTTGTGCGACAGAAGTGTGGTGACGAAGTGCTGTGCGAGTTACGAAATCCAGTGAAATTGTTTCTCCAGCTTGTGGACAGCGAAATAGCCTGCAGCAAGTGATCGTAAGTAATTGTGGTCGGTGAACATAAAGGAGAGGAGCAGGTAGTTTCTGTCAAGGCCACCGTACTCATTAGGACGGATTAACTTCTGTGATCTTTTGACAAGTGGAAGGGCCAAGAGCGCTCAAGGAAGAGACTTGAGGAAACTGGAGTAAGGCTCCTAATTGCTTGTATTTGCTGATTAGTGTAATTTTCTGGCCACAATAAAGTTAATTATTTCTTTAAGCTGTAATTGGTGTTGTGCTTTGTACCCCCACCGTAATCCAGTTAACAAAAGTGCCACTAGGGGGTGGCACGTAACAACTGGTGTCAGAAGCCGGATTACGAACTCAAGCACAACACCTGACGATCCTGGTTTCAAAACCCGAGCAGGTCATTTTCTCTAATTTTCCTGTGAGTGCATGCCCTTTACAAGACAAACAACTAAAATGGAGGAGAAATTGGCAGCATTGCTAGAAAAGTTAAATGGCATGGAAACCAAGATGGAGGACGGCCAGAAGAATTTAACCAAGGAGCTAACTGCCAAATTAGAAGACGGCCAGAAGAAGATGGAAGACGGTCAAAATAAGTTAGCGGAGGACCTGAAGAAGATGGAGGACGGCCAGAAGAAGATGGAGGACGGCCAGAAGAAGTTAGCCGAGGACCTAACTGCCAAACTAGAAGACGGCCAGAAGAAGTTAGCAGAGGACCTGAAGGACAGCCAAAATAAGTTAGCGGAGGACCTGAAGAAGATGGAGGACGGCCATAAGAAGTTAGCCGAGGACCTAACTGCCAAACAAGAAGACGGCCAGAAGAAGCTAGCGGAGGACCTGAAGAGGATAGAGGACGGCCAGAAGAAGATGGAAGACGGTCAGAATAAGTTGACACAGGACCTGAAGAAATTAGAACTGGGTCTGCCTGAGGAAGTCACGGCAGTGGAAAAGAAGTTCGACGCCTTACAAGTGGAAGTTGCCGAGCTGCGCCAACGCCCGCTGATGGGGGTGGAGGAGAAATTCAACGCCTTACAAGTGAAAGTTGCCGAGCTCTGCCAACGCCCGCTGATGGGGGTGGAGGAGAAATTCAACGCCTTACAAAAAGAAGTTGCCGAGCTGCGCCAACGCCCACTGACGGGGGTGAAAGAGGAATTCAACGCTCTACGAGAGGAAGTTGCCGAGCTGCGCCAACGCCCGCCCACCGTTACACCGGGAATATCAGGAACGGGACATAGCAGAGTGACGCCCCCAACCTTCGACGGAAAGGTCCCGTGGAGCACCTACTTACGTCAGTTCGAGGCAGCCTGTTCCATAAATAACTGGAACAACACAGAAAAGGCTACAACTCTCATTTTAGCGCTGAGAGGCGACGCCCTTAACGTCCTTCAGGCCATCCCGACTGGATCCCAGGACTACGCTGCACTGATCGCCCATATGGAGTCCCGATATGGAGATAGCCATCTTCAGCAGGCCTACCAGATGCAGCTCCGGACCCGGGTACAGAAGAACGCGGAAACCCTGCAGGAGTTCGAGATGGACATCGCAAGCCTCGTAAGGCTCGCCTACCCAACAGCGCCGGCCGACTTTCTGGAGCAGATAGCGACGCAGACTTTCACCGACGGGCTACGGGACTCGGGCACTCAACAGGCGCTGCGACTCGCGCGCAATAAGACCCTGGCAGATGCGCTGAGCCACGCACTTGAATTCGGACGGCAAAACAGGCATCCAGAATGCACGCGCGGGTGCGTCAAGTGGACGTCGACGAACCAGCAAAAACCAACGAGACCAAGCCCCTGGCCGACGAATTGATGGAGGCGCTAAGCCGTTTCTTCGATAGTCGCGGCACCACCAGCAACGACACAGCCGGAAGACAACCGGAGAGGCGGCCTGGAAGAGGACTACCGACCTGCTGGGCCTGCGGTAAGAAAGGCCACCTGAGCAAGGACTGCGGTGATCGCCGCCGCCGAGGGTATCCGACGGGAAATCAGTCGTCTGAAAACCGCGCGGCCCAGGGAAACGAGTATTAGCCAGCCTTGGGGGGAAAAGGTTGGCTTGTGACAGTCGTCAAGCCCCGGCAGTCGAAGTGCGTGTGACGAAGTTACGGAGGGACAATAGCAGCCTGATGGTCGACGGAGTCATCAACGGAGTGAGCTGGCCCATGCTGATCGACACGGGAGCATCGAGGACCATCGTCAATCCCACTGTGATCCCGAAGTGGAGAGTGCAACCCACACAAAGGAACCTCCAGCTAATAACCGCGACCGGAGAGACCGCACCGGTACATGGCGAAGCATCACTGGAGTTCGTCATTGGTCGACGGGCGATAAAGCATCCAGTGCTTGTGGCCGACGTATCAAATGAAGTGATCATTGGACTGGACTTCCTGGACCAGAACAACATCATCTTGGATCTGAGTACCAACACTCTGCACTTCGGAGGTGAGGAACTTGCTTTGCAACCTGCGCACGAACCCATCACCGCACGACGAGTAAGGCTGAGAGAAAACGTCATCGTTCCCGCCAGGACGGAGGTCAGCGCTGCCGTAATTGTCGACGGAACTGCTGAGGGAGTGGCGGCTGTCATCGAGCCAAAATATGAGGACATCCAGACAAAAGGATTGCTAGTTGCCAAGACTCTCATCAACACGACGTCTCGGCCGTACGTCCGCCTGTCCTACCTGAACGTCTACGACATTACGGTCCACCGGGACACCAACCTAGGAGTCTGCGAGCCCGTTACCTGGATTGCCCGCATCACAGATATGACGGACGGACACCTGCAGACGGACAACCGAAGAAGACGCACACTGCCAGAAGAACTACAGAAGCTGTACCAAGGATCCCAGGACCATTTAGACGAGGAACAATCACGCCAACTTCAGGACCTGCTACGCGAATTCCAGGACGTCTTCTCCGTGGGGAGCAAAGACTTCGGCAGGACAAGCTTGGTTCAGCACAGAATCGACGTTGGGGACAGCACACCGATTAGGGCCCCATTCAGACATGTCCCGCTCGCCAAGCAAGCCGAAGTCGACCAGTTGGTAGAAGAGATGAAGGAGCAAGGGGTGATCGAGCCATCACATAGTCCTTGGAGTTCTCCGGTCGTGCTAGTGAAGAAGAAGGACGGTTCCACCAGGTTCTGCGTGGATTACAGGCGGGTGAATGACGTTACAAAGAAGGACAGCTACCCTCTACCCCGGATCGACGATACCCTGGACACCATATCAGGGTCGAGATGGTTCTCCACCTTGGATTTGAAGAGTGGCTACTGGCAGGTGGAGGTCCACCCTAAGGACCGCGAGAAAACTGCGTTCTCTGTGGGCAGCGGGCTCTGGCAGTTCACCGTCATGCCATTCGGTCTGTGCAACGCCCCTGCAACCTTCGAAAGGCTAATGGAGTCCATTCTGAGGGGACTACACTGGAAGACCTGCCTGGTATACCTAAACGACGACATCGTTCTGGGGAGGAGCTTCGAGGAGCACTACAGCAACCTGAAGGAGATCTTGTTGAAGCTACGGGCTGCCCAGCTGAAGTTGAGCCCCAAGAAGTGTCAGCTCTTCCAGAAGCAGGTCCAGTACCTTGGGCATATCGTCTCCGAGGACGGGGTGCGCACCGACCCAGAGAAGACCGCAGCTGTGAGGGAGTGGCCAGTTCCGAAGGACAAGTCCCAACTACGAAGCTTCCTGGGACTCTGCACTTATTACCGTCGCTTCGTGAGAGGATTCGCCGACATCGCCAAACCTTTACATCGACTGACTGAGAAGGACCAACTCTTCACGTGGACAGCAGAATGCCACAATGCCTTCGAACAACTCAAGCAGGCTCTGTGCACCGCACCTATTCTGGCCTACCCCAGACCTGGAAAAAGGTTCATCGTCGTTCTGCACCTTCTGTGCCCGAAGGGAGGAGAACACCGGGATACAGTGCCAGCGACTTTGGCATAGGGGGAATCCTGTCGCAAGTAGTGGACGGCGGGGAGAGAGTAGTGGCCTACTTCAGCAAGGCCCTGTCAAAACCAGAAAGGAACTACTGCGTCATCAGGAAGGAGCTGCTCGCCATCGTGAAGACCATTGAACACTTCCACAAGTACCTGTACGAGCAAGAATTTCTCATCAGGACCGACCACGCATCCCTGCGGTGGCTCCTGAACTTCAAGAAGCCCGAGGGTCAACTCGCGCGGTAGTTAGAGAGGCTTCAACAGTACAACTTTGAGATTCAGCACAGGAAAGGCCAACTGCATTCTAACGCCGAAGCCCTGTCACGAAGACCGTGCCCCAAAGACTGCACCTTCTGTGCCCGAAGGGAGGAGAACACCGGGATACAGTGCCGACGGACTACTGTGGAACTTCAGGGGAACTGGAGCCGCGAATCTTTCACGCGGGCACAAGCAGAAGATGATGACCTGGGACTGATAGCCGAATGGAAGAGGGCCTGTGTCCCCAGACCCGGGTGGAACATTGTGAGTGACTACAGCCCAAAGTTTAAGTCCTACTGGACACAGTGGGACTCGCTGATTGTAAGGGATGGCCTCATCTGTCGCGCCTGGGAGAGCACCGTCGGGAAGACATCTCGGGAACAAGTCGTCGTTCCAAAGGCTATGACGGAGGAAGTCCTGAAGGAAGTTCATGGAGGATCATCTGGTGGACACCTAGGGATAAAGAAGACCCTGGAGAAGCTGAGAGAGCGGTTCTACTGGATCGGATGCCGAACAGACGTGGAGAACCACTGCGCGAGGTGCCACGATTGCGCAGCCAGCAAGGGCCCAGGACGAAGACGACGGGGTCCACTGAAGACCTACAACGTGGGCGGCCCCATGGAGAGAGTGGCCATCGATGTTGCTGGGCCATTCCCGTTAAGCGAGGCAGGGAACCGCTACATATTAGTCGTCAGCGACTAATTTACCAAATGGCCGGAGGCGTATGCGCTCCCTAACCAAGAAGCCGCGACGATTGCAGAGACCCTGGTGAAGGAATTCGTCAGCCGGTACGGAGTACCCCTGGAGCTGCACTCCGACCAAGGGAGGAACTTCGAGTCGCAGGTGTTCCAGAACCTATGCCAGCTGCTGGGAATCCGGAAGACAAGGACAACGCCGCTACACCCTCAGTCCGACGGGATGGTAGAGCGATTCAATCGCACCATCGAGAACCATCTCCGAATTGTCGTCAGCGAGAACCAGAGGGATTGGGACAAACATCTTCCACTATTTCTCCTGGCCTACCGCGCCGCCGTGCATGAAGCCACCGGGTGCACACCAGCCCGGGCCATGTTTGGGAGGGAGCTCCGTCTACCTGTCGATCTTGCCTTCGGCCGACCTGGGAATGATCCGATCCCGGTAAGCCAGTATTGTCAAGAACTGGTCGACCAACTGGAGGACGTACACGCGTTCACGAGGAGGAAACTACGGATCGAGACCGACCGAATGAAGACCCGATACGACCAGCAGACGGATGTCGGCGGATTCCACGAGGACGACCTGGTCTGGCTCTTCAACCCATTACGGAAGAAAGGCCTGTCACCCAAACTGCAGAAGTCCTGGGAGGGTCCGTACCGAGTCGTGAAACGGATCAACGATGTCGTCTACAGGATCCAGCGGAGCCCGAGGGCGAAGATGAAGATCGTGCATCGAGATCGTCTGGCAGCCTACGGAGGGACACAGACGGACCAATGATTGATCGGGACGATCAGCCTTTTTAGGAAGGGGGTGGTGTTACGGCTGTGAGTTTGTGTCATCACTCGCCGCATGAGTCACAACTGCCCCAGGGATGGGCTGTGTCCTGCCTCCTGTATTGCGTGCGCCTTATGCAACAGGGCTACTAAGACAAAGGGATAGTCCAGAATATTCGTGACTGGACCAGCGATGGAAACCTCGAGAAGCCGTGGACCCTGGATGGATCTAGAAGCATTTTTTTGAGTCGCCGGCCTGCTATATAAGAGTGACGCGTGAATCAGTGGTTGTTGTTGTGTTTTACGAGCTAGTGCGAGCGATTATCTTGTGCGACAGAAGTGTGGTGACGAAATGCTGTGCGAATTACGAAATCCAGTGACATTGTTTCTCCAGCTTGTGGACAGCGAAATAGCCTGCAGCAAGTGATCGTAAGTAATTGTGGTCGGTGAACATAAAGGAGAGGAGCAGGTAGTTTCTGTCAAGGCCACCGTACTCATTAGGACGGATTAACTTCTGTGATCTGTTGACAAGTGGAAGGGCCAAGAGCGCTCAAGGAAGTGACTTGAGGAAACTGGAGTAAGGCTCCTAATTGCTTGTATTTGCTGATTAGTGTAATTTTCTGGCCACAATAAAGTTAATTATTTCTTTAAGCAGTAATTGGTGTTGTGCTTTGTACCCCCACCGTAATCCAGTTAACAAAAGTGCCACTAGGGGGTGGCACGTAACAATAGTTTTTTGAAGACATGTCTATACAGTGCAGTGCCACAATTTTATGATATACCTGTTAAATTTGATAAATAAGTTAGAACATAAACTAATGTAATGTATACCAGGGCTTATAACGTATTAAGTGAAGGAACTCCGGTAGTTGACCGTTTCCGCCGCTAGGTGGTAGTAGCGTAACTTGACTCGCGCGTGCAGGCTCGTTGTTTATTAAAAGAAGTATTGCACTAAATACTAAGCAAGTTGTGAATAACAGAAACAAATCTTCAAGGGAATACGAACATATTAAAATACTATCCAGAACACACTAAAATAAATTTCTAAGAATAATAGAGCTTACCTCTAAACAGAAGAGACCTTCATTACTTTTCTCGCTGTTTTGTAAATTCACCCATGTTTACAAATCCATCAAAACTGCACATTGAAGAGTTAGATATGATATCCTCTCTTAACTTCACTTCGTCAAGTATAAGAACGCAGTTACGGTGGTTCTCGTCATCACCCCTAAATTCTTTAGCAATTGCCGCAATAGCATGTGGATTTACACCATAGGAACACTTCAGTTCACGAGACAACTTTCTTAGCAATGAAACTGACGGTAATGGGAGCAATTTATGCTTCTCGTAATGTTCATACCCTTTCCTAGACTTATCAGTAGGAGTAAGCTTTCTAGTATAAATTCAGGTTCGTACCGCATTCCATGCGAATTAGCTTCATTCTTTTTAATCATGATGCGAACATTAGTTTTTGCTTCTCCGATAAACCATTCACATTATATTTCAGAATAAAAGATTTTAATTTTGCTATTTGTTTCGCCTGCTCACATCGTTTCGGTTAAGAACGACAATACGCTTCAGACGTTTTACCTCCTTACGCAATCGCATTACTTCACTCTCGAAATTATTACATGGCTGAGAATCACGTTTTCCATCGCACTCAATCTCAATGCTGAAACTGACCGCTTCATTTAAAACATCCTGAGCAATTGTGACTCCTCTCTGTTTTCTGGAAGAGGTGAGCGTTTTATCGGACCTTTCCTTTTACGAGGTTCGAAACTTAAATGACTAGGAATCCCCGGAAAATTATGCGGCACAGCATTCTCGGCTAGCTTCCACCTATCACGAACTAATTCCACCGTCTTTCCACCTATTATGAAAGAATCCACTTTAATAATCTTGTCATCACTAAAATGTAAGTCACACACACGGTCACTCAAAGTTAATTGTCGGTCAGCTCGTGGAATTTTTCTGTTCCATTCTTCCAAACAGTTTTGACGTGGTCTATACAAGTGCCGACCGTCTCCTTTCATATACCCAGACTTACAAGCAGGCGCAAAGCAGCCTGGCATAATGATAACAGAAGTTTAAAACAAGCCTAGAAATAAAACGTAAATACAATTAGCGCGCGATATCACTGTTTTACTGCCGTCCCGTCATGTGCTTCAGACCACATGATCGGCGCGGCGTGTGGTGTTGAAATTTAGAACTACTTCATCTTAACAATTGACTCATATGGAAGTTCCACCACTTATTACTTTATTCGCCCTGATGTATACATTGGAGGAGGGGAGGGGGGGGGCGCAGCTGTTAAGCTTTTTGCCTCTCACCAAGGTAGACCGGGTTCGATTCCCGGTCAATACATGTGAGATTTTCGAAGTGAAATGCCATGTCCTGTGGTTCGTAACTACGTAAAAAGGAGGTCCCGTGGCTCATAATCGCGAGATTATTGGTCACGTAAAACTATGGGCTTCCTTAAAGCACATTTCATGTGAATTTATATTTAACAGCTTTTGCATAAAAATCCTCCAACTTAGATGATAGCACGGCCCTTGCACTTACAGAAGGTTACTGTGGGTGTGGAATAAGCTATCTCCTGTCGATATCCAATATACCGTATATAGATAATATTCACCTCTTTGTTGTCAGCAGCAACCGATTCGTGGGGTTCAAAGTGAAAGTTTCTTCACGCTCTACTCAGTGTCGTTGTCACCCTCAGACAATGCCTGCTGCTGTTAGAGACGAAAGGCACTAGGGGGTCTTGGAAACGAGATGCATGCATTTCAGTTCAACTTGCTGGAATTCAAGCAGTGCTTTGCGGGTGTAGGGCTTGTAGGAGTTCACGCTATACCTTTTCTGTATAACCTCCAGCGCAAGCTGAAACTGAGCTTCTTCACCTCATGAACGAGAGAAAATCTGACCGCTCAAACAAGAGGAAATGTGGTTAAAACTAATAGAAAAATAGACGAATTTAAGAGGAATTTTGGGCACTGAAGCAGTGCTTCCCTTGCTTCATCCCAATGCACGCCACTGCGGCTAATGTTGGCAAACTCTGAATGACGTCATGTTGGAAGACGACAATCAACTCATGCTGCCAACTTTCACGTTAAATTATATAAGTGCCAGTTTCAATGACTGCAAGTACTCTACAAACATGGTGACATTTTAGCCTACTTTTGAATTTTGTAAAGAATGAAAGTAGGCTTATAAGATCTACAGGAGTCAAATATCCGTGTGTAACTCTGTCCCCGCACCCCTATCAACTCAAACATGACGAAACAAAATTGAACCAAATTTGGTACAGAAGTAGCACTAGCAAAAGACACTTCAGTGTCATGTTCTGTATTGCCGCCATCTGAACCAAAACAAAATGGTGATCACCCAAACTTGCAAAGGTTAGAACAAATTACGACTAAACTTATCATCGGATCTCTACCAAATTTTGCAAAAACACACCTTCGTGTAGAAAACGTATTGCTCCCAAACTACAATGTCATCATTTCAAGATGGTGGCCGTACGATTCATGCAAACATTATAACCCATAACTTATGATGATCCAATGAATCAATGTCCATAGTACAGAGCGATCCATATAAACCTGAACCACTTTAATAGGTCATAATTTACCTCTGATAGCTCGTAGAAACAGCAAGTTTGTTTTAATGATCTTAGCGGCTCTGGGAGAATCAGTACCACTGCCCATTGTCAAGTTTTTTGATTGTTTCTGCGCATGAGCTCTCTTCTATCCGGCATTTGTGTAGCAGCTGGATGACGTCGAACTGACAGAAGGTTATTTTCAACAAGATGTAGCAACGTGCCCCCCCCCCCCCAGATCACCTGACCTAACCTCGCCGGACATTTTCGGACAATTGCTGAACTCCGTGAGGTCGACACGAAATACACAACATTGGCGAAGATACTATTCTCAGAATGTACGTATACAATCTCAGAATTGTGTATTATCATCTCCCAAAGTTGCACATGTGTCTCATAATTGGTTCAAATGTTATGAATCATTAAAGTGGTTCAGGTTTATATGGATCGCTGTGTACTTCGCATTTAGATAGTTTTTATAGGGAGTCTACGTTACCAACGTTATGACTATATGAGAGTGAGCATTACGCATAGATTAGTGATAGGTTCTGAGAGTTTTAATATGCTTTGGAATTTCAAGGTGGCTCCTGTGCGCTATATTTCGTGTGGTAGTCTTTTGACCAACACAAGTAAGAGCTCTTATACGGTACAGCAAGAATCGTTTAAATCACCCAATTTCATTCTAAGTTGTCAATTTTATTGTTTTAATAGTTCTCCAGCCACAATATTGAATGTATAGACAGTCTGCTCTTTTTTACTTGACCATATAAAACTAAACATATGGTTCTACCTTGCTACTAATTTTCGTTACGGTAGCTGTTAAGTGTTGAGAGTTATTTATTTTTATATTTATAATTTCAAGATGGCGGCTGCAGTGTTTTCGTAGTTCTTATAAGTCCAGTCGTAAGTCCATAAAGGACCTCTCTGAACTAATCCATAAGAATAACACACTGAATACAACGCCAGGCTAGGGCCACATGACCTCGTAGTTCCTCCCCATAAAACAACAATAACTAACACCTTGAGGCAGCCATTTTGAAAATATAGAATATGATAACGTTTAACTCAAATTATTTTCAATAATTCAATTATTTTCAAGACACAAGAACGAAAATTAGCTGTAATGTAGAAACGTGTGTCTTCCTATGAGAAAATCAGATTATAGGAGATGTTGTTATGCGATGTTCCATTTCTGTCATTTGAATAGATAATGAGGAATAAAAACCAGTTTTCAAAATTTCACATCACCACCATCTTGAGGTTTTGTAAACAATTGAACAACATTAATGACCAATACATTCAGTCATAAACAAGAGTTCACTTTGCCGAGTTTCAATGTACTCGCTTGGTTAGATCGCCAGAAAAGTCAATCTAAATATTTGCACATAGCGTGCCGCCATGTTAGTTTAGTGATTTTTCGTTTTTTGAAGGATATATATTTAATATTAGTCGTCTATCATCACAGAAAATAATCCAACTTGAGTGCTGCAATAGTTTTCGACATATCGAGTACAAGTCAAACATTTTGCCCAGCTGCCATGAGGAATTGGTGACAGGAATGGAAATTTGAAATGCACGGTTGAGGGGTCCGTAGATGGAGCTAACCTACTACAGAATTTCACTAACATTGGTCTAGTTAAAGTTTTGGGGGGACTTAAATACACGCACACCCACACAAACACACGGACAAAGTCGTTTCCTTAAGCCTATATTCCATAGGATGAAAATAAATAAATACAGAAATAAACAACGACCATCAGTGAAACACCTCATGAACTACTTCTAGAACAGAGAAGGATCAAGAAGACACACCAATTCAAGTACTTGGGCGAATGGTTGGAACTCAATCTCCCGAGTAAATAAAATAGAACTCGCACACCAACTGACGAAGAACACCTACAATAAGAAGTGCTTCTCTCCCGTAACACCAAAATGAAGCACTATCAGACAGTCATCCACCCTGAAGCCGTATATACCTCTGAATACCTCATATATAACAGGAAAGAGGCCACGGACAAAATTGAAATCCAAGAGAGGAAGATAATGAGGAAGATATTGGGACCAGTCAAGGAAGGGAGTGAATACAAAAGACGACCCAACCAGGAGCTCAATAGATACTCTTAAAGAATTACAGACGTGGCCAGGAGGACACGTCTCCAGGATGCATCCTGCCAGGCTGACCAACCAGCTTCTCACATACTGGAACACCAAGTCACCGTGCCTTATAGAAGTGGAAAAGATTTGCTGGAGCTGGGAGTTACAGAAAAAGACATAAAACTAAAGCAAATGAAGTTCCAGGACAAATCCCCAAGGAAGAAGGCAGGTGGCCTCTGGACAAAGGAGAGAAAGGACCAACACAGCTAGAGGATGCGTGACTACTGGGCAAACATCAGGATCCACTCCAAACACAATAGTTGAATGTCGTGGTCCGTAGTTGGCCTATACAAGAAGAAGAATAAACAACAGTAGGTTGACCAAAAGAATATTTATTTACATTACCAAGTTGATGTCCACCACACAATGGGTTGAAGAAACAAGAAAGGATCTCCAAGAAGTTGGAATTACTCCAGATGATATACTAAACAGAACAGGGTTTTGAGGGAAGGTTGATAAATTCAAAGATTTCAGGAAAAGCAGCTCAAAAGCCAAGGTCATCTGGTCTGAAGACAGAAGGAGGAGGCTTAGCGACTGTATTGTAACGTGTCATCGCGAGCTGGACGGGCAGGTCTCGGGAAGAGGCGGTGTGACAGATCCATCGGCTGGTAAGAAAGTTCCCAGACTCGCACCCCTCTCGCTCCCCGCGTTGACCGTCACAATAATAATAACCATACGAGTCAGGTAGGCCATTGGCACGCAGGCTACCAGACTGTTCTGTTTCTCGGGGCCGTTAGGTGCAACGTGAAATATCGAGAGCATTCGACAAGGAGGGATTCGACGCTACTGGAAGTGGTGACATCGAGATTCTTCCAGGCCAGGGGCCGATTGCATATATACCTGCGAGATGCGGCGAGCAGGGAGTCGGAGTCAGAGTTTAGAGTATGAGATGAGTCTAGTCAGTCAGTGAGTGCGGAGCAGTGCAGCGATTATTATCGGACGTCTACTGTAACAGAGTGGAAGCCTAGCTGCCAGGGCGCAACATTGATTCGGGACTGTGAATGCTTGGTGGTGTCGCGGTGCTTCGTGGAAGACGTGGGCGAGGATCCGGGTTTGACTCGGAACGAGCGAGAGCGCACAAGAAGCAACAAGAGGACTCTGCTAGTAAATGAGGCGGCAGGTGCCGGGCTGAAGAGGATCTGTGTAGACTGCCCGTTTAAGTATAAGCTGTTTTTTTTTTAATTTTTTTTTTAATGAAACTTGTTTATTGTCTTCATATATTTAAGGTACATAGGTGATTGTGAGGTGGTAGATGAATAACAATCATGGATATTGATGCGTTTATCACAGTTATACTAGTCTACTTAATGTTCAATGTTCAATCACTATCACAATGCACAAAACACTCTCATGATGCGGGTGAGCTGCTGGGCATAGTCCCCCAGCCGGCGAGTTCTTGCAGTACAGCGAAGGCTCGTGAGGACACACTCACTTACCTCGGACAGCATTTCGAGTTCTGTATATGGCCCCGTAGTTTTCAGCACACAGTGCACATAGCAGCCGAGGAGTAACACTACCGCACTGTTCAGTTGGGGCGGTTGAAGGCTAAATGTTGGTCGGATCACCCATTCAGGAGTGATGGAGGTAGTAGGACAGTTCATGAAGCTATTCAGGACCCGGGTGAAGCGGTTCCAGGTCGATCGAATCGGATCACACTGCGTAAATCGGTGCAGGATTGTATCCTGATGGGAACATGAAGTGCATAAGGCGTTCTCCACCATGTGAATGCGATGGAGTCTGCTGTTTGTTGGTATAAGGTCATGGATTACTTTATACCAACTTTCCTTCGCTGCGCTGGGAAGAATGCGATTGGAGACATTCCTCCAGACTCGATTCCAGTTGACGATCAATGCGGATTGCATAATTCTGGGGGCAACATACTGTTGTGCCATGATAGAACGATACAGCTTTTTCGTTGAGATAGACCTGATGACGTCTTGTGGCACGTAGCTGAGTTCAACTCTCAGATACCGGACATGAGGTGCATGATGATTGATATCATAATAAGCAGGTGGGTTCGAGCAGTCATAGGGACTACACCATCTCCGTAGGAAGTTATGTGACTCATCGGTCCCGAAGCCTGTAAGCAGTTGCAGGTGTCGTTTGAGGAATAAGGTTCTAGCTTTCTTTTCAACGTCGATGAGTCCCAGACCTCCCTGGGATTTATGCAATGTTAATGTGCTGCGGGAAAGACGTAATAGAGCTCCTTGCCAAATAAACCATCCGACGGCGGAAATAATACGTGTACCCACCATTTTTGGCATAGGAAGAATTTGACTGAGATACCATATTTTGCTTAAGCAGAACATATTCACGTACATTGTTCGTTGGTGTAAGAGGAAGGAGCGGTTCCGCACTTGTTGCAAGGCACCACGCACAGAATGTAGGGCAACGTCCCAGTTCTTTTTAATCATTTGGTGTACACTATTCAAGAAAGATATGCCTAATATTTTGAGTTCTGAGGCGATCGTTACCCACGCCGGGAGAACCCCTTGGACGCGGTCCAATTTCCCAATCCACATCGCCTTTGTTTTTCGTCGGTTCAGCCGCGCACCAGAATATCTCCCGTACTCATCTAGGTCCGTGAACAATTGCTGCATGTCAACGGTTCGATCCACCCCAAGGGTGACATCATCCGCATATGCAAAAATACTGATCTCCGTGCCATTGAAAGATGTATGGAGATTACAAAGAAGGGGTTCCAGAGATAGAACATAAAGAAGCATGGACATCGGACACCCTTGCCTGACTCCACGATGGATGAGGAGCGGCCGTGTGAAATACCCATTTACACTCACTTTTGAAGATCCACCATGAAGAATTTTGCTCACGAGGGCAATAAACCGCATATCGAAGCCAATAGCTTGAAGAGTCGCAAGGATGTATTTATGGTTTACCCTATCAAATGCATGGTCAAAATCCAGTGATAATAACAGTTTCTTCTTATTGACGACCAGCGACTCACTAATGACATCGCTAATAGCACATGTAGTGTTGACAATGCACCTGCCTGGTACCCCACCCGATTGGTGGCGAGATGTGGCTTCCTCCATAAAGGCCTGAAGTCTCGTTTTCATACATTTCGTGAAGATCTTGTAGTCAAAGTTTAAAAGCGTCAGTGGGCGAAAGTCCCTGAGCTGTGTTGGTTGTGTATTTTTTGGGACTAATACCACCAGGCCATCTTTCAGGGTGTCGATATTTCGTCCAGGACGACAAGCATCATTCACTATGGCTGTAAGTTCATCGCGAATGGTGTTCCAAAACGTCATGTAGAAAGCTCTCCCCAGGCCATCAGGACCAGGACTCTTGTTTGGCGCACTGTGGCGTATGGAGGTATATATTTCTTCGGCGGTGATGTCCTGGGTCAAGCACTTTTGTTCTCTGTGCAAAAGTCTTCCTCGTACACCATCGAAGAACGGATGCTGGTGGTGAAGTGGGACTGGGGCGTCGTCTGTATACAAGGACTGAAAGAAGTTCTCTACCGTTTCTGTGATTAAGGTATGACTAGTCACCATTTGTCCCTCAGGTGTTATAATGCGGTTGATGTACTTCTGACGGCCTTTGCGGCACGCCCGTATAAAATGATAAACGGAGGGTGCCTCTGATGCCAGATGTTGATGATCTTGTGCTTGAAGTTTGAGTCCTTCCAATGCTTTGCGCTGCAGCGTGAGGAGCTGCGCTCGGATTTTCTTTATTCGGCGATATGTATTAGGGTTGGTAGGGTCTTCATTGTATAACTGTCGTAAACATTTATAGTAGAAATCTGTCGTCTGATGGATGTGGCGTCTTCTCTCGGCACTGTAGGCCTTCAATAACCTAACAGCTCTGGGTTTCGCATACTTCAGCCACCACTCAAGAGTATCTTGAAACCGTTGAATGTGGCGTTTCCAGTTATGCCATTCAGTGGCAAAGCTATCTTTCATGTCCAAGTGTGTCAGAATAGAATCATTTAACCTCCATGTTCCTCTCCCACGGCGAGGTCCCAGTTCTGGTTGGCGAATCTTGCACAGATACGCACAATGGTTTGAAAACTCCACCGGGCATACATCTGTTTCTCTCACGTGTTCTTTCAATTCCCCGCTGACATATATTCTATCCAGTCGAGAAGCACCATTATAGTAGTAGTACGTGTAACCAGCTGACCCCGACGGCTTCAGTTCCCATGTGTCTTTTAAGCGTAACCCTTGTATTAACGCAGATAGTGCAGGGCAGCCCTGAAATTGGCCACTTTGGTCTTTGGGCGATAGCACTGCGTTAAAATCCCCACCGAGGATTATATTGCCGGTATGATTATGGAGAAGTGGGAGAATATCTGTGGTATAGAAGAGCCGGCGTTGTATCCTGGCCTGCGAACCAGAGGGAGCATATACATTGACGATCAAAAGATCTCGAATACGGATACTGATTCCGCGTGAGTTGACTAACTGGACTGGATCCGCATATGGTATATGGTCCTTAATGTAGATAGCTGTACCACGTTTGTGCTCATTGACATTAACTATTTTATCATAGCCAGAGATGGTAAGGAGGTCTTCAGTAGCCACTTCTTGCAACAGAACAATATCCACATCTTGGTCTCGTATAAGGTTGCGTAAGAGCGACTGTTTACTAGCAGTTTGAATGCAATTTACATTGAGTGTCATTAGCGTGTATGTCAACAACATCGTCAGATAGATAGACATGTTTTTTTTTTTACCGAAATAAACAAGATGGAGATGGGGTGGTCTTTAACGCTTGTCACTCGACTTCCCGCCTTGTAGTCGGGGGTCCCTGACACCCGCATAAGGCTTGTGCGTTCCCTCTTTTGACGCCCGGATTGTTTTAGCTTTGGAGGAGGTTTTCAAAGGTGCCTGTTCTTTAGGAGTTAGTTCCTTGTTGTCCATGATCTCCTGGTCTCGTGACCCCGTCTCTTCTGTATCCATGTGTCTGGAGGGGTCGTCTTCTATTTCATCCGACCAACGTATACCAGCGGTCTGTGGTTCACAACTAACTATGGACTGGTTTGAGGGTGGCATACTGGTAGCATTGTCTCCTGAGGTCACGCCTTCTGTGACCGCATCAGGGCTGGCAGTGCTAGTGTCAGGTTTCTGGTCAGTTTTAGGAACTGGAGAATTGGCCGCCCTACCTAGACTGCCATTGGTGTATTGGCTAGTATCAGACAAACCTGGCAACGCTGGCTGCCCGTGGAGTTCCTGTTGTGATGTGAGAGTATGTTGTTGTTTACTAATGGAGGTCAATGGCCCAGATGGTTGCGGCGATAAGGCAGTGAAGTGAGAAGGCGACACGTCCATTGTGTCTTGTGCTACAGCTGACGTATCAAGTGGGGCAAGTTGTTCTGCAGAAATACTGACGTTAGATGAACAAGGTGCCGATAAGGCAGGCGAGACAATGTCACTGTCCTTGTTGGCTACAATTTCACTGAGAAGCTTAGGCCCGGTTTTATTTTCAGTTTCACCGCGCCTCACTGGGCATTCCTGTCTAAAGTGATCAGTGGCATTACAATAAAAGCATGATCGAGGTTGTCCATCATACACCACCTGTGCTTTGTAGCCATCGATAGAAATAATGGGTGGAATTGCAGTTTTTAGTTCAATCCGCATAGCCCGAATACCACTCAAAATATTGAATAGGTAGGTAGCTGACCATCGTTCGTTTCTAATTTCACGAACTTTCCCGTACTTACTAAAGTACGACATTATCCGGTCATTCGGCAGTTCAATGGGAAGGTTCATGACGCGGATGAGTTTGCTGTCAACATCCGCACAAGTTATAATTACCTCAGATATAGAGCCATTAAATTTCCGTACCTGGGATTTTCCGTTGGTACTGTTGACGACCTTCTCCATCAGTAGTTTGCTGGTGAACTTGATGAAAACAGCAGCTTCCAGATTGTCTAGTTGAATGGCTTCTAATTGGTCCACGTTGAGTTTTAGGGTGTACTGAATCCACTCATGTATTTCTGCAGGGCCTGGTTTATTGGCCTTGTCGGGGAAAGCACATTTTATGGTGTTTTTCCTAAAACTGTTGGTTGCCATTTTGACTGTACTTGAAAAGACTTGAAAGTTAGACACTCGAATACGTAACTCACAACGAAGCAGAGCGCAGCGAACCGGTCGCTGCCGGGGTTCAGACCGGACTGAGCTGTGACACTGTGATGACTCACGGACAGAGTGAAGATAAAATAAATGTGAACATAAATATTGACTGTTTGAGACACTTTCCTGCAGAGTACAGTGTAAATTAATATTGACTGGTAGTTGTATGAAGTGAGACTCAGTGTGTGTGTGTGCGAGTGAGTAGGCC
Organism: Meconema thalassinum; assembly: GCA_946902985.2. Taxonomy (NCBI): domain Eukaryota; kingdom Metazoa; phylum Arthropoda; class Insecta; order Orthoptera; family Tettigoniidae; genus Meconema; species Meconema thalassinum. Next base: position 674,236,834 of record OX336388.2, read on the forward strand.
TAATTTATTTTAATGTTAATTAGTGTAAGTTATATTAGTGTAAATAAAGAATTAGTGCACTATAAGCCTGACGAGTACTTTACGAACCCTAAAAACGTAACAGTATGAAGACATTTTGGGAGGAGAAAAAGGGTTTGGCAAGTCGGACGATTGTTTGCTGTGGTCCACAGTAGGTCACAATTGGTAGAATAATATTGATAAATACATAAAATATAATAGATCCGTTAAGACTTGATCACACTTTCCTTGGAACGCGTACGAAATCTGATGTTTTCATACTACAGTATGATAAGCACAATCGTATCTATTGCCCGTATGTTATGGAGGCATCGAGAGTATTTAGTTTTTATCTCCCAGGAAACGATTATGTACTTATTTACTATCGTTTTTGCTGAATATAAACTCTTGCGCTGTTCCATAGTGATAGTTGACAATGATGTCTTGGGTTCCAACTACCCATCAACTAACGGGATGAGTCAATTATTATATTTGAGCTTAAAGCTGCTACTCCAGATATCACAAATACATGCAAGACAATGACAATGACATGTTTTACATGCATTGAAATGTCCTTAAATGATCCATCAATGCTAAACAAGATGAACTCTAGAGCACTGCAGGCTAATAACACCCTTACTTCTGTACAATATTAACACCGTCCATTGAAACTGTAGTCATGTAAATAAATAAATAAATAAATATGATGTGCTAACTAAGTTAACTAAATGATTCCAATTATATAAATGACTTAGGGGGGCTGATGGCATTATCAATGAACGTGAAAAGCACTGTGCAATATGGCCATGGGTGATATGTGAGATCGAGTTCAATCGTCTGTATCCTGGAATAGTTTCCAACTCCTCCAGGCAAGTAGGCATTGATCAATGTCATGGCCGTTTCCTGGAGAACGAGCCTAATACCGGGCTCACCACTTCTGGTCTGAATAACCACCTGGTTTCGTTGACGGAGGTGATTCTATGAGGAGTCAAAGGTATGCCATATCGAGGCAAATCCACTCACTCAACAGCGATACTATTATTCTGTCAAATTACGGGATTGCTTATGTCTGCATTTCACCCACTGCTCCAAACAGTCCCACACAGTTTTTGGGGATTTAAATCGGAGGACTTTGTGGGCGAGGCCAGGACATACGACAGTGTGTTTGAATGTTGCTCAAACCAAGCACACCCATATTGATTCCTATGGACACAGCAGTTGCCAGTTTGGAAGATGGAAGAGTCCACAGCATTTTCAGCATGAATTTACTGGATATATGGCAACATTTGTGCACAAAAATGTCTAGATACACAGCTATTTCACAGATACTTAAGCTGGTTATGATGAATACATCCACACATCACAGACTCACCTCCCGCTTGAACTACACTGTGAATAAAATGCTTCAGTGGACTACTGGTGCACTCTAAGCCTGGTATCGTTGGAGAAAGATAAAACTGGGAATATGCTACACATTTTCATTTTTCTTCCAGTTGGAGTTCCCAAGTCCATTGAAGACGTGCCCCATTATCAGCCGCAATAATCAGTGGCCTCATGCGTGGTATTGTACTTCAGATGTTCATTGTGTACTGTTCTTTTCGTATTGTTGAGGTTAAAAATTGGCTGGACAGTAACAATATTCCTACGGGAATTCAAACCAATTTCCACAGACAAAGCGTAACATTTGCATCCGGTCCCTCCGGGTTAGATTGAGTTAGCAATCACAGTTATACCATATTTCCTGCAGACGGGTGGTACACCACCATTCCTTGTAGCCATTTTCGTAGTCCACGTTGCTATACCAACACTAAATCGATGAGCACACTCAAACACAAGCGTCTCCTTTTGAAAATCTGATATGTCCTTGCTTCGACCCATCATACATACATACAACCGATAGGGATTCAGACCATGGATGGCCATACGTATGTGTGGAACACATGCGGTCACGATTGGATAACTAATATTTAGGCCTGGCTGCTTATGATATTGTCTTAATACTGTATTTTATGTTTGACCCTGACTATTATGTGTCAGAAAACTGTATCATAATGAGGCTCATTATAACACTATTTTTCATTATGAAACAGTTTCTCCCACCAATCAGAGCTCAAGAAACAGTTTTGTGACCAATTAGATAAGGATACCTTCGCACATGCGCTCAAAATCCAACATGTCTATATAAATTATCGAAAGTGCACCGTCCATATGTTCGCGTAAATAAACTGGTGAATATGAGACAAGAAATAGCACTGTACCTTAATGTCCCCAAATCCAATTTCTACACAGCGCGTTGTTTTGAAACGACTACGGTGACAGTTTTATTGAATACTGGTGCACAATCTGAACATATGGCATTGAAGCACACAAAGCGCATGCGTCGGTTGGCCAGAGAGCTTGGAAAACAGAGATATCCTACCCAGCGGAGCACCCGATCACAACATTCTAGTGACTGAACAGATATTTATGAATATTTATGTTAAAACATATAATAAAGTTATAATTATCGTCGAACATAATAGTACATTATGCAACGAGCCTATGAAATGAAAATCCACAGCCTGCTTCCAGTCTCCGACCGGGTCAGGAATGGAATGAATGAAGCCCCTATCTAGCGGCGAGGATATGAACTGTGCCGGCTGCCGAGGCCTGACGCACTCCTCTGGGGCAATGATTAAATGAATGATAGATGAAATGAAATGATAGTGGAGAGTGTTGCTGGAATGAAATTTTTGACAGGGAAAACCGGAGTACCCGGAGAAAAACCTGTCTGCCTCCGTTCTGTCCAGCACAGATCTCACATGGAGTGACCGGGATTTGAACCACGGACTCAGCGGTGAGAGGCCGGCGTGCTGCCGCCTAAGCCACGGAGGCTCATTTTTTAAATGAAAATCCACAGCCTGCTTCCAGTCTCCGACCGGGTCAGGAATGGAATGAATGAAGCCCCTATCTAGCGGCGAGGATATGAACTGTGCCGGCTGCCGAGGCCTGACGCACTCCTCTGCAACGAGCCTATAATGGCTATAATTAAGACACGAGTATTTTTTATAAAACGAGCGTATGCGAGTTTTATAATTTCCATACAAGTGTCTTAATTACCATTATAGGCGAGTTGCATACGACTGTTTATGTTCGACGATAATTTTAACTTTATTATATGTTTTAACATAAATATTCATAAATATCTGATGAGAGTCAGCTACTGGAATTTTGTGATCGCAGAGCGAGCGTTGGGTGTTATATCTTTGGCTTTCAAGAGCTTTGAACAACCGACGCATGCGCTCTGTGTGGTTGCAATGCCATATGCAACCATATGTTTACATCAGCCGTCCCTCAGTAATATTGTCACCGCAGTCATTTGAAGGCAATGCGCTGTGTAGAAATTAGTGTTGGTGATTTTAAGGTACAGTGCTATTTCTTGTCTCATATTCGCCAGTTTATTTACGCGAACATATGGACGGTGGGTATTCCATGTCGGTAATTTATTATAGTTCGATGTTGTGTTTATGTCGAACATGTCGGATTTTGAGCGCATGCGCGAAGTTATCGTTACCTAATTGGTCAATGAACGAGCTCTGATTGGCTGGAGAAACTGTATCATAATGGAAAACAGTGTTATAATGACCATCATTATGATACAGTTATCTGACACATAATAGTGAGGGTCGAACATAAACAGTCGTATGTAACTCGCCTTTAGTGGTAATTAGGACACTCGTATGGAAATTATAAAACTCGCGTATAAACATACTCGTGTCTTAATTTTAGCCATTGTAGGCTCGTTGCATAATGTACTATTAATGCATTCTGCATGCATGAGTATTGGGGGATTCCTATACTCAAGAATTTTTTGCAAGGGTAATGGGTGATAGATGTGTGTTAGTGACAGCTTCATTCTAAGCTTCAACCCCTAAAGCAGGGGCGGCCAGCCTTTGCATGCTCAGTGTGCCAGCTGCGCTACGCCGCACTCCGGCAGGTTGGTTTCTGCCCTCTTGGCTGGGCTGCCTGCCCTGACTACCGGTGCGTTGGACCGAGTCAAGTTAGGATCGCCTTCGCACCGGACCTAATGTAAACAAACTAACTGTTCTTCCAATGTGTTGGTTGTCTGAAACATCTACATTTTGTTCGCGTGTTTCTCCGCGTACCGGTACTTGAAGATTAGGTGCTTAGCATTAAAACATTTTGTTGTTGTTGATTGATGTAGTGGCTTTGCGACATCGTGGTCATGTAGCCCCGTGTACTTGGGCGTGTGTATAGAATTTGTCTGATAAACTGTGTAATTGTGGTGGCTGTATTAGTGTGTGTATTTGTAATCCAAGTGAGGACTGGGAAGGAGGCAGTCTTGGCCTTCATTTAGGAGCCATCCCAGCATTTGCCTGGAGTAGAAGTGGAAATCCACGGAAACCTACTTCAACGATGGCTGAGATGGGAATCGAACCTACCTCTTCTCAGTTTTGCCCCATGAGGCGGAGTGTACCCAGTTCCAGCCCTCAGACCAGAATTAAATTTCTTGGCAGTGCCGGGATTCAAACCCGGACCCCCAGGTCAACATCCAAGAATGCTAGCCGCAACACTACAAGGTGGCCAGAATTAAAACCATCAGAAATATTGGTAAGGTATCATCGGACTCATATTTTATGACAATGCAATTTTGGGTACATTTTTTATTTCCCTTGCTTTCAATTTGTTTTCATATTTAAGAAATATGCTCAATGTTCGGTACGATTGCTTACTGGAGGCTCTTTCGCAAGTTACCGTCAGACATCAGAGCGCGATGCCGTGATTTTGTTAGTTTCAATGCAGAGAAAAACGTTTCACAGACATACGTTGCTCCAAACATTGATAACACCTGTGCAAATTTGGATATTCTTGCTGCGGTAATTTTGAGTAAAAATCGTGAAAATGTTTCAGAGAGCTAAATATATCCTTAAGTCTAGTGCTACATTACAAATTTATAAGCTCCATTTGAAACTCATGCGGAACCTCAGTTACAGAAATTGAAAATGGCTTGACAAACAAATAGAAAAACAGGTTGAAGTTTTGCAAGTTCTAGAAATCTGGTAGAAAACTCTTTCAATATAAGGGACACCACATCGCGACCGTTTGACCTTCGACACAGCAAAGGCAGTGCGAGAGAGAGTAAGACGAGAAAGCGAACGAGGGAGAGACAGACATATATTCTTCCCCCACCATCACTGCAAGGCCGTCCGCGCCAGAAGTACGCCGAAGTGCAGCAAGAGTGCCAGCGCGCCCGGAGTGCTGTTTGGCCACCGGGTGAAGTCTTAATCCCAATCGAGAGAGATAACTTTACTTCTCTACACGCTGATAATCACCAGTGTTCTCATTGTTTAGATTTTTCTTGAAGTTGCTACTGCGAACCTGGGCTTGTTTCAATGCATTCATATGCAGCAGCGTCTGTCTGTTTATGACTTGCACGTCGTGGTAATCTCTCCCGCGTACTTTGATGTGTTTTTCTGTGGTGTCTCTAGTAGTGAGTGTTAGACTAGACTTGGTAAGGAGGTGACTGTGGCCGGTGACTGGAGCTACTTCGGGATTTGCGTGGAGTAGAAATCAGGAGCCATGTGAAACTACCTTTAGAATGGTGTAGGTGGAAATGAAATTCACCTCTTCTCATTTTTCCCTGATGAGGCTGAATCCACCCTATTCCAATCCTCAAACCATCGTTACAAATCTTGGCTATGTCGGGAATTCTCTGATCTTTTGGGACCTGAGTCTCAATACGCACTCCGTTCCAAAGAATGTGGCGCTTGTAGACTTGACCACCGGTAATAATATCTAAAATGAGGATTCCTTCAGGCGAAAACCAGTCGAGGCATTGTTGTTGTTAATTTATTTTGGGGGCTTGAGACATCTTGGTCATCAGCCTCATCTATTTTTGTATGTTGGATTTGTCTAATAATTTGTGTTTTGTGATAACTTAATAATAATAATGATATTGGTTTTACGTCCCTTTTATCTACTGCGGCTTTTAGAGACGCCGGGATGCCGGAATTTAACCCCGAAGGGGATCTTTAACGTGCCAGTAAATTTACTGATACGCTCCCTCGCATTTTCGCACCCTCAAATGGAACTGACTGCGCCAGGATTCGATCGTGCAACCTTGGGCATAGCAGGTGAGAACATTACCACTGAGCCATGCAGTCAGTCTTATGATGAATTAAGTAGTGTATGTAACTGTATTGCCGGCCCCGTGGTGTTAGGGGTAGCGCGCCTGCCTTTCTCCCGGAGGCCCCGGGTTTCATTCCTGGCTCCGTCAGGGATTTCAGAAACTGACGTGAGGGCTGGAACGGGGTGCACTCTGCCTCGTGAGGACAATTGTTTAGCTGTCTGACAGTGAGACAGCGCTCCGGCCACGAAAACAAATATTAACGGCCGAGGATACCCGATATGCTGATGCGCTGACCACGCGTCACCCCAATATCTGCAGGCCAAATGGCTGGGCAGCGGTCGCTTGGTAAGCCTAGGCCCTTCAAGGGCTGTAGTGCCAGGGGCTATTGGAAATGAAAATCCACAGCCCGCTTCCAGTCGACCGACCGGGTCAGGGAATGGAATGAATGAAGCCCCCATCTACCGGCGAGGATAGGAACTGTGCCGGCTGCCGAAGCCCGTCATACTCCTCTGGGGCAATGATTAAATGTATGACAGATGGAGTGACCGGGATTTGAACCACGGACCAAGCGGTGAGAGGCCAGCGTGCTGCCGCCTTAGCCACGGAGGCTCTGCCAGGGGATATTATTATTATAATATATATTTAACTGTATTGGGATCAGATATTGGGTTGGTGCTCTTGGGCATTAAATAAGGTACCAACCTCGGGGAAAATCCACACTCAGGATGGACAATGAAGCACCAGTGCAACTCCCCTCTCAGTCATGGAGAGTAACATAACGCGCAAAGCTATGCCATGGGGTTGTGTTTTACCGAACTACTCCTGTGAGACCCCTCTCTAGGTGCTGTCCCCCACTACGACTACAGTACAGAAGGTTACTCACCATGAAGCCTCCACTGCACGCCACTGCGCTCGCTGGGCCGGACTGGTCTGCAGCCCACCGCTCACTCGGCCGCTCGGAATGTTAATAGGGGAAGTTGCTAGACCAGCACAGCGCCGACACTGCACCCAGGAACAACCTCTAATTAGAAGCTAAACAGGTTATTTTCAAAATCAAGAAGCCATCAATCCTCCTCCCCGGTCTGATATGCAGAATTAGAGAAAAAAGTGGAGTGGTGTGTTGTTGGCAGCTGGCCTTCACCCACACCGCGTGGGCAGGTGGACCGGACCTTCTCTCCGGTCTGCTATGGCCTCCAGAGTACATTTAGTTCATTTATACCAACTTTATGATAGACTGGGTCAATGTCATCCAACAATTTTCAATTGATGCCAGTTATTATTATTATTATTATTATTATTATTATTATTATTATTATTATTATTATGTTTAGTCAGTTTACCCTCCAGGGATGTCCTTTCCCTCGGACTCAGGAAGGGTTCCCATCATTACGGCCTCCAGGGCAGTGTCATGGAGCGTGACGCATCGGGACGGGGGATACAACTGGCGAGGTGAGACGTGCACCTCGCCCAGGTGGCCTCACCTGCAAAGCGAGCAGTGGCCTTATGAGGGATGGGAAGATTGGGAGGGATAGTCAAGGAAGAGGGAAGGAGGCGGCCGTGGCCTTAAATTAGGTACAATTACATTCCTTACCCGGAGACGAAGTCGGAAACCACGGAAAAACACTTCGAGGATGGCTGAGGTGGGAATAGAACCCCCTCTACTCATTTGGACCACCCAAGGCTGAGTAGACCACATTCCAGTCCTCATACCACAATTCAAATTTCATGGCAGAGCCGGGAATCGAACCTCGGACCTCCTGGGTGGCAGCAAAGCACACTGACCACTACACCAGCGAAGCGACATTGTTATTATTATATAGACTATAATATTTGCAACTGGGGGTAATTCGCCGGTGGCAAATTGTACAATTACGGACAATTACCAACCAACAATAAAATCGGTTGGTTGGTTGGTTCTTTAGTTTAGGGGATACGATAACTCGGTCATGTAGCCTCGTGTGTGTAGAATTTGTCTGATAACCGGTGTTAATTGTGATGGCAGTATTAGTGTGTGTTATCTGTTTTTAATTCAAGTAAGGACTGCAGACGATAATTTCAAGTAATACCTACTTTTGCTCCAAATGCTACCGTCCACGGCACCTAGCTGGCGGACTTGGCTACTAGATGCCATCGCAGTCAGCACCTGGTGGAAAACGTTGGATCTAATATAGCATTATCAATTCTTACCTACAAATTTTGGCTTCACACAAGTGTAGTTAGAGGAAAGTTCTCTTTTATGCCATAAAACTATGACGTGGGACCGCTGGCTTTGCTTCTCCTCCGAAGGAAGGCATACTGAGGGATTTTTAACGCTCTTAAAATATCCGACGACTTTGGCCGGGTTTAAACCCGTGACCTTGGGCATAGAAGCTCAGCATACTACCAATTACGCCACCGAAGCCGCCCAACGATAACATCAAACACAATTCGCAATTTAGGAACTATTCTATAGTAATTACATCGTAGTATTTGCACAAAATTTCAATCTTCTCTTAAACACATCAATATCCTTGGGGAAAGGCTCTAAGACTGAGGCAGGTAATGAGTTCCAATTATCAATGCCACGATTAATGACAACATATTTCCCATAATTTGTACGCTTTGGTCGGCCCTTAACTTTATGTGGTCAGGTAGGTGGGATTTCCCAGACGTTTGCTTAGTTTTTGTTGATGTGTAACATCTTTCCACTCGGTTGCTGGATATTTTTGTGGGAGTGATTTTGAAAAAATGGGACGGAAGTGGATCGGACGGAAGTGTGTATGACGCACTGCCAGCTAGATCGCCAACTGATCCAGCTGGCAGTGGTACCATTCGGAATGTATATAACATACGGATTACTTCAAGGTTTCGAAGCGCCATTACAGATATTTCTACAATGAATCATCATCAAGTTATCGTTCGTTGGTGTAAAAATATTCATTAAATCATATTTGCTGAAAACAATTATGATTTATTGTGAGTCTGTTTTTCAATCTCTGGATGAAGGCGATGGGCATCCACTCGCCGAGTAACTTTTCTCAACACTTCCATACTGAACGGTGGTGTATTCCTTGGAATACACGGTAAGGCAGAGTAAGCTTTTGCTGCTCTTTGCTTTATTTCATTCCTTCCTTTTTCGCAAACACCAACAGTGATTTCCTGGTTTTTCTTTGTTTATGCACTTTGCTTATATTACCTGTGAGTCTGTTCTAGATCTTCCATGACCCACCTAGCTTCATCTAGCAGCGAATCTCTGAAGTTCCTCAATTTTTCCATGTACAAGAGGACTTCCTTACCAATCTAGCCACCAGATCTCGTCGCTATCGCCAGCTATCATCTCTGTGATCAAGAGGACTTCTTCTTCATCCCATCCACCAGCCTTCGCTAGTGACGCCTGCTATAAACTCTTTGAAGACCATTTCATCAAGATAATTTTTGTAATGTTTGTCATTTTTATGTATATTCCTTTGTCTCCTACCCTCACTCTTTTTCCTTCCCTGGTCCCTCCACGCTTCGTTGAGCTGCCCTCACTTGTGCTTCAGTCGTCAAGACCTCCAGTTGGAGCCTAACTAGGGCTCGTCTCCTCTCCTCGAGAGACAAAATTTTGAATCGGACGCCATGTTCCGATCTTAACTAACGGTCGCCTCGATCGACTACACCAGAAATGAGCTAAGTACAATGTTCTTCATATTTTAATCGATTTTAATTAGCTATACGCTTTTTAATACCGTTCTATAGACAGTGAGAAGTTGCTAAATGCTCTGCAATTGCAATTTTCGATGTCAGGCTTTGTCTATCTAAGACAGCTAATCTTGCAAAACGAAGCAGCATTTCTTGTACATGTTAACTGAGAATGAGCTCTCACACCGTGGGATTCTTTTTGAACTAAATACTGTCTATAGAAAACTTAGCTCGTTCCACCGCTGGACCTTATTTACCCAATTCAACAGTTATGATTGTTCTGGAATTTTCTACGCCAAACAATTCATCCACAAGCTAAACCTTCTAGTATTTTCCACTCTCAAATGGGAATACTTTTTCTAACCAAGGAATTTTCCTTATGAACAGTTAATCAACACCTAATTTTTCTTCCTTCGTGGGAATTCGTCTGCTGCATTCAACTATAACCTACAAATTTTTCAACGCAATAGACTCTCTCAAACCAAAATGCAACTAGTTATTTTCCACCACCGCAATAACTTTTCTTTCTATAAACTTTCTGTGCTACAATAGTGAACTTTTCAACCACGTCAATAGAATGTAGTGAAACCAGTGCTCGTTCAACTTCTCATCCGCGCCGCGCTCGTCCGAGAATAATAAATAAGGCCAAGAACTTTCTCCACAAAGTTCCTATTTCCTCTTCCTCAACCACTCTTTACTAACAAATTAGGTTAATCCTTAAATTTATATCTTTCTCAATGAGGCCTCGCCAAACCATAGGCGCCTTCCCAACTTTTCTTCATTTATAACTTATTCACTCTGTTTAAATATCAGCAGTTAGAAACTGCATATTAATCTATTTTCTTTTCCTGCTAGTACAGGAATCGTTTATGTTCTAAGTACTCAACTTTTCATTAATCTCGATGATCCAGGTTTCACGAAAGGGTAACTTGCCCTATTTTTCCTCGTGATCCTGTTTAATCAGAGAAGTTCTAGAAACTTCTTATCAATTTTTCTCTTCAGGTTTCACAATAAGTCACTTGCCCTATTTGTATAAATTCTAATAGTAATTTCTATATCAATATAAGAAGTTATAGAAACTTCTATTTAATTTCTCTCTCTTTTTTGTTGTTATAATTTCGAAGCTGTTATTTGTTCATACTTTTAAGTTGCCCATATAGGAATTCTTAAAGTACTTGTTTAACTTTGATTACGTTAATTATCTTTAAAATTTCAATTTGTTAATCTTAGCACCATTTTAAAATCTTATTCAAATTTTAGTGCTTATTAAAGGTTCAAAACCAAAAATTGTCAATTGCTTAGTGCAAACTTTAAATAATTTAGAAGGTCTGAGACCTCAATTGTTTAAAAAATCAAATTATATCTTAATTAAAATTGATCATATTCTACGCATTGTTAAATAAATCAAACTATATCTTTTTGCTTCATCATTTTCTATAAAATAACGATTAGGCAAGATCCTGTCTTCCCCGACTCTTCCTATAGGCGTACATTAAAAAAACTCACAAATCAAATTAATAACGGTTCCACTATTTGTTGCATTTGAGCAAGAACTCTTAGTCACAAACTTATTAAAGCTTCTCTTAGCTTTTATAGCTAATTCTAACTAGCCAGTAAGGCAAGTATAGCTCGCTCCGCCAGCTTCCTGCTTGTTGAGTTTTTCTCTACAACTTATGATTGGTTTTCCAAATTTAAGTTTTTCTCATTGTCTAAACTTTTAGTCGGCGCATGCTGGGTAAAAGCTTAGCCATTCTTAAATGCAACTATTGGTGCTCTTACCAAAATTATTCCAAAGGTATAATTGCCTCATTGCTACTCTTCCTGGAGACTTTCGGTCGCTCCTTAAAAATTCTACAATTTCTAGAACTAAAACATCACGGCTAATTCAAATTGTTCGCATTCTTCAAAATTTTTGTTTAAAACAAACTCCTTTGAAGGGATACATAGTAAACTCATCATTTCTTTCTTTACCTGACCACCACCCTTCCACATAGTAGCCAAATCTTGTCTTGGAAGGGAAGGTACTATCCAATCCCGCCGGCAAATAGCCCAAGCTTCAGCCGCATTTCCCGTTAGCTACGGCCAGGTCCATACCTACTTTAGGTGTTTCACCTGCCCAAACGGTAAACGCTCATGCACACTCTGGTGTCAACTCATTGAAACACAAACCACATGTGAAAAGTCTTTGTATCAGTATTTAAATGATGATATGCTTTTATATAAAACATTGTAACTAGTCGGCAAAGCCGGTATTATGTTTCTGCACAATAGCTATTCAAATATTAACCCACATTGCGGTAATGCAGTGATCAATGTAATATATATCGATGATTTTATACGGGAACTGGGCTAGCCTTTCATAGACCACAATAGGAATTCACTTTACTGTCAAGTATGTGTATTCATAACTAATTTAAAACTCAACTAGTTGTAACCCGTCAAAACATGACGGTCAATAGAAAAATATTTACTGAAGAATTTTCTTATATAGGCCTACTGTACATTCTTTGTACGATTAATTTTTGACTCTATTGAAACTATGAGGGCGTCAAAAGATTGCACTCTCAACATTGCAAAATACTGCTGGCCATGACTGAAAAATTGTTGGGGCAAATTGAGGCCTATACGTTCCAGAGTTTCCCCTTGAGCTTTATTGATTGTGATAAAGTATGCCAAATGAATTGGAAAATATTGCCTCTTAAAAGAAAATGATAGTGTTTTATCGGATGGTGTTAAATCAAGTCGAAGGATTAGACATCTCTGCCTAATTTTAACTGCACCTATTATTTCCAAATCCAAGCAATATGGTTGCATTTAGGAGTCCTTGGGAAACGTTCAGATTTCTAAGCAGCATAACGGGCCAAGCGTTTGGAGTATGTGGCGGCCAGTCGTTTAGTTCCAAGGAATTCAAGAACTCTGATGAGTCTAATACAACTGGCCGCAAACCATCGCTTATATTTTTGGAATATAACGAAGAAATGCGATGATGTGCAATTCCATACATTTTAAAACAATGTGGACCGTGTGCGTGTGGCACAGTAACATTGGCACCAAATGAAACGAAGGAAGGAAGCTTGCAGTTTAACGTGACCGTTAATCTCGCGATCATAAGCCACGGGACCTCCGTTTAACGTGGAATCCGAACCACAGGACATGGCATTTCACATCAAAAATCTCACATGCATTGACCGGGAATCGAACCCGATCCGCCTTGGTGAGAGGCATACAGCTTGACCGCTGCGCCATGAAACGAAGGACATAGCATTGTACTGCCGATTAGTCCCTCTGAAATTCCTTGAGATATCATCTCCAGTGAAAAATAATTGTTAAAGCCTGTCAAATATTTTATATTTATTCAGATTAATTTTACCATTACAACAGCAAAGGTCAAAGTAACCAAGTGTAGATTTCTCGCAAGAGAAATACAGTGCAGAACAATGTTTACATTTGTTCGTCAAGGACCCTAAACTGTAACGGCATAGTATCTGGAATTGTTTCTGAAATGCCATATTTATATTGGATTTTAAAAGTGGCTTCGTATTTTTCTCCGATTTCCCACTTTTTTGCGGCTAATGTTCTATTTCGTCAAATGGGTTTATTTATAGCAGCATTTCTGCCCAAATTAACGTCAACTTATATAACACTATAGTGGCCTGCATCAACGTAGCCGCCAAATATTAAATGGCAAATAATAACTTACTTCCATTGCCAAAATCAACTGCGTGGTTAGACCCATTGTTATGCACTCTAAACAAATAATCAATAAACAATAATATTCACATATACAATAAATACTTCCATTCTCAAGTTGGTTGCTGATGAGAATGCGATGAGATTGATCGCCAATAATAAAATCCTTGCAATTTTTGCAATTTGCTTGCAAACGCAACTCAGGATGACGATCTTCATTTTGAAATAAACAGAATGAAATTGCTGTAAATAATGAATTTCCATCACCTGTTTAAGGTACAATACTTTGTATTTCCATGACAGTAAATTATGCAAGGGAGCATAGAATCACTTCGCCTCTACTGGAATGAGCATAGACTCACTTCGCCAGCCACAGTAATGGAGGGAGTTTTAGAATTATATGTTCAGTGCTTGTCAAAGATCGTATTAACACAGGGAAGCCCATTCTTAAGGCTACATTCTGAGCTATTGCCCCGGATTCCAGGTTCGATCCCCGCTCTGCCAAGAAATTTAATTCTGGTCTGAGGACTGGAACGGGGCGCACTCGTGAGGCAAAACTAAGAAGAGCAAAGTTTGATTCCCATCTCAACAATCTTGGATTTGGTTTTCCGTGGTTTCCCACTTCCACTCCAGGCAAATACCGGGATAGTTCCTAACTTAAAGCCTCGGTCGTTAACTCCCCATTCCCCATATTAATTACAAATGCACACATCAACACAGCCATCACATTAACACAGGTTATCAGAGAAAAGTTTACACTCGCACACCAAAATAGACGGGGCTGAGTGACGACGATGTCTGAGTCCATCAAATGAATTATGTTCGCCAATATGTTAACGCTGATGTATGTGTTTGAACTACTGGATATAAGTTCAATGACTTTAAAATTAATATCATTGCATTGTTGCAGCTTGGCAAATATTTTATATTTCAGCAGATCAATTTTACCATCACAACAGTAAAGGCCAAAGTAACCGCGCGTAGATTTTACGCAAGAGAAATACAATGTAGAGCAATGTTTACATTTGATCGTCAAAGACCTTACACTGTACTGCATAACATCTGGAATTGTTTCTGAAATGGCCTATTTATATTGGATTTTAAATGTGGCTTCGTATTATTCGATAACACTATAGTGACCTGCAATATCGGAGCCGCTAAATATTAAATGCCAAAAAATACTTCCATTGCCGAAATCAACTGCGTAGTTAGATTCAGTACTCTAAACAAATAATCATTAAACAACTGTCTTATACAATGAAGTTCAACATGACCGTCCAGAGACTCTCATACTCAAGTTGGTTGGTGAGGAGAATGCGATGAGACTGGTCGCTTACAATAAATTCCTTATAATTGTTCCTGCCAGCGAAATGTTTGGCAATAGCTTGAAAACGCAGCGCAGAATGACGTTCTTCATTTTGATATAAACAGTACAAAACTGCTCTAAATAAGCTATTTCCATCACCTGTTATAGTTTATGGCAGTACATTTTGCAGGGGAACATAGAATAACTTCGCCAACTACTGGAATGAGCATAGGCATATACTCAATACTCACTTCGGCAGTCACCCTAATGGAGGCTGTTTTAGAATTCTATGTCCCGTGCATGTCAAAAATCGTATTAACACATGGAAGCCCACCCATTCTTGGCTATCGCCTCGGAGACCCGAGTTACATTTCCTGCTCTGCCAAGAAATTTAATTCTGGTCTGAGGGCAAAAACGGGGCACATTCAGTCTCTAGAGGTATAACTAAGAAGAGGAAGGTTTGATTCCCACCTCGTCAATCTTAGATGTGGTTTTCCGTGGTTTCCCACTTCCACTCAAGGCAAATACCGGGATGGTTCCTAACTTAAGGCCTCGGCCGTCACCTTGCCATTTCCCACCTTAATTACAAATACACAAAGTAATGCAGCTATCACAATAATACGGGTTATCAGAGGAAATTTTACACTTACACACCAAAGTACATAGGGCTGAGTGACAACGATGTCGGAGCCCTTCAAACGAATTATGTTTGCCAAGTGCCTCTCATGGCGAAATCAACTGTGGACACGCGCCAGGGCCTGGAAAACTACCTTTTCACTAATAATTTAAGAGTATATCGACGATGCATAATTTATAACTTTTAGTCTAGGATGCTACCAACTTGACCACCGAAGCATTGGGAAGAAATTGCAATATTAAAGTACATAAACAACATAGCCTACACACTCAACTGTCAGTTAATGTTCTTCAACGTTTCCCTTCTTAAAAATTCCCCTCTATAACTCTCCATCACTTGAAAACGCGCCATGTTTTGTGTTTTAAATATATCGATGCAATGGTGCTGCCATCTGTTGTTAGTTACTGAAACTATATGGGCGAAGTACTGCCATCGGTTGTCAGTTACTGCAATTGATGGCAGATATTAGTTCTTTTGACCACATGCTGTAATGCAATGGTAACACGGAAATAAAACTTATTGAGAGGGAATGTAGGAATCTTTAACTGACATAAAACGTTGCTAATAATCCTTGATAAAACAATATTTAACTATCACGTGAAAACTCGCCATCAAGGCCATGCCTTGTGTTTTAAATATATCGACGCAATCTGCTCTCAGTTACTGGAACTATATTGGCGAGGTACTGCCATCTGTTGTCTGTTACTGGAACTGATTGCAGATATTCAAACGACGTATTGAGGACATGCTGTAATGCAATGGTAAAACGGAAATAAAACGTGTTGAGAAAATGTGTAGAAATATGTATCTTTAACTGACATAAAACCTTACTAATACTCCTTGATAAAACAATATTTCAGTGGCAAAAAAAAAAAAAAAAAATACTGGCGAGAGTTGGGATCGAACCTGCGATCCTTGGATCCACAGTCAATCGCCTTAACCAAATAGCCACTCGCGCACTCACATTTAGATGCAGACGCAACCATTCACTATCTTCAAAAGCCGCTATCTGAAGAAAATAATCCAATTCATTAACAATAAAATCAATATACATTCGTATATGTTCATACTGTTATTATATTGTATTCTCAGAACTTGGTTAATGTATGTTTTCAATTACATGGAAGCTTATTAAATAACTTACATTTTAATGGACTTCTCACCGCCATTTTGTCATGAGCCCAGGCGGATTGTGCGCATGCGTGAGGGGCGAGAATTCTGCTATTTTCTATATTTATTTAAAAACATACCTTAATATATTTGTTTATTTTAGAGACACTCTGCAAATCTACAGGCCAAGAGCTTTCGTTAGAGTGCTCTACGAAGTAAATTGGTTCTGTCGTTCTCTCTATCTCGTGATAACAAAAATCACCTTACTGTTTTAAATATATAGATTCCACGCTGGAACATTATCGAAAAAAAAAGCAAAATATTAATGGAGCCTTAAAATACTTCCATATTTATTACTGGCACGTGAAAATGAGTAGGCTACCTGTCTTGTACTCCAAATGTCAGTGGAGTTATTGGATGCGTGGATAATCTCTTGGCCTGCGAATCATGAGATCTCAGGTTTGAACCCCAATCCCGGCAATTACTTTTGCTACCGGATTATTGATTTAGACGATATGTATCATAACATTATGCGTCATTTTAACAGATTCTAAATGAAATTACGATTTATATTTTTTTTATTTAGTCAATTTACCCTCTAGGTTGGTGATTCCCACGGACTCAGCGAGGGAACTCACCCCTACCGCCTCTATGGGCAGTGTCCTGGAGCTTGGAACATCTGGTCCGGATGGATACAACTGGGGAGGTGTGATCAGCACTTCGCCCAGGCGGCCTTACCTGCAAAGCGAACAGGGGCCTCATGAGGGATGGGAAGGGATGGAAGATTGGGATGGATAGGCTAGGAAGAGGGAAGGAGGCGGCCGTGGCCTTACAGTAGGTACCATCCCGGCATTTGCCCGAAGACGAAGTGGGAAACCACGGAAAACCACTTCGAGGATGGCTGAGGTGGGAATCGAACCCCCTCTACTCATTTGGACCACCCGAGGCTGAGTAGACCCCGTTCCAGTCCTCATACCACTTTTCAAATTTCGTGGCAGAGCCGGGAATCGAACCCAGGACCTCCGGGGCGGCAGCTAACCGTGCTGACCGCTACGCTACGGAGGCGACCAATTACGGTTTATCTAATTTTAATTACAATAGTTTGCACCAAGCAGGAGTTGAGAAATTTGATTGTATTGAACATTATTTCTTGTAGTGTATAGATTGGCTAGAGACTATGGTTTCATTCCTCCTCTTAATTTACAATATTACATGTAACTAGCTATTTTACCCGGCGTTGCCCGAGAGGTGTATTTACATGTTATAGAAAGATACCCGTCGCCTGTGGAGTACAATTGCGTAGTAGAGAATGCATCAATAACAAAAAGGGCTGTATATGCACATTTCTCAAGGACCTAGTCTCACAATTACAGTACTTTCCTGATTGTCTTTTTTTTTGTAATGGGAGTAATTTAGACTTCTTGTTCACATAGTTCTCTTTCATTTTTAAATTGTTCGTTTTTGAAAGGAAACAATATTTAAATTATTCAATTTTTAGCCTATTTTCAATTTTTATAAAATAGGCTTATGAGATCACCTTTTGTCCGTGTGTGTGTGTGATTCGTGTGAGCGTCCCCCCCCCCCCCCTAATAAAATCTAAACGGCTGGAGCGATTTCAATGAAACTTGGAAGTTCATAGCACTATTCCAGGTGACCCCGACCATGCCCTTCAAATTTTGTTACGACTCACCAATCCAACATGGCAGCTGTGCGAAATATTTCACCAGCATTCAATATCTCCGAAACTATTACCGATATTACCCTGACATTTTGTATGGTGATAAAAGGAACTACTATAAGTTCACTTATGTGACCTTTGAAAACCTGGTAACTACAAAACCAACATGGCGGCCAAGCGATGTTGCGACTTTAAATAGACGTTTCTCGCGATTTAACCAACCAAACGCAATGAAACTTGGTACAGTATATGTTTATATATATTGTAATGCAACGACATCTAACTTCGTTCAATTGTTTACATAACCACAAGATGGCGGATGTGCGAAATATTTCACCGGCATTCTATATCTCTGAAACTATTAGCGGTATCTCCCTGAAATTTTGTACGGAGATAAAGGGCACTACTGGAAGTCCATCTGTAAGACTTTCAAAAACCGGTTAACTACGAAACGAACATGGCGTCCAAGTGAATTTGAAAATTTTAAATACACCTTTCTCGCGATTTAATGTTCCAAAAGCACTGAAATCTGGTACAGGAAATATTTATACACATTGTAATGCACTGGTATCTAATTTAGTTGAATTGTTTACATAACCTCAAGATGGCGACTGTGCGAATTTTAAAATTAAGTTTTTATTTCTTGTGATATAGTCATGCGATCGAAGTGAAAGTTTGAATAATGAACCTACGCAATAATTTTCCTTTAATGGTACATGACTCTATGGCCTATACATTTAACAATCCAACATGGCGACCATCCGAAATATTTAGACGGCTCTGAATATCTACGAATCTATTACAGCATTCAAACTGAATTTTTTAATGTTGATAGGGGCTATGAACTTAGGTTCACCTATAAGACCTTAAATAACCTGGTGATCACAAATCCAACATGGCGGCAACGCGAAGTATAAATATTCACCTGGACGTTTCTCGCAATTTAACCATCCGAGTGCAGTGAAACTTGGTACAGTAAATCCTTATACGAATGTTAATCCACTGGCATCTAATTTATTTCAATTGTTCCCATAACCCCAAGATGGCAGCTGTGCGAAATTTTAAAGTTTCCTTGTTACTTCTTGTGTCCTAATTATGCGATTGAAGTTTGAATACTACACGTACACAATAATCTGCATGTAACAGTACGTAACTCTAGGACGTACATATATAAAATCCAACATGGTGACCATCCGAAATATTTAGTCGGTTCTCAACGTCTACGAATCTATGACAGCAATCAAACTGAAATTGTGTATGTTGATAGTGGCAATTAACATAAGTAGGATATATGAAAATAGGCTGTATAGTTCTTCACGGAACTACTTGTTGGAATATAAAGTCATCATTCTGGAGTCAAAAAAACTTATGGTTTTTAACCCCGCACTAATGGTGTGATTAATGAGAAATGGCTTATACATGCACATAGGTCAGTGTGTAGTCTACTATAGCTGCATATTAGGGAATAGTATTGCTGTATTTGCATGCCTTTTATCTCATATTGGGCGGCTTTTGTGGCGTATTTGGTAGCATGCTGAGCTTCTATGCCCAAGGTCGCAGGTTCAAACCCGGCCGAAGTCATCGGAGTTTTGAAGAGCGTTAAATATCCCTCAGTATGCCTTCCTTCGGAGGGGAAGTAAAGCCGGTGGGCCCATGTCATACGACATAGATTTATGTGATATAAAATAACCTTCCACTAACTACACTCGTGTGAAAGTAAAATTTGATTAACGCTATTAAGTTCCAACGATCACCGTTTGGTTGCGGGAGTATCTATTAGCCATGTTTGCAGCTAGGTGTCGTTGACGGAAGCATTTGGTAGAAAAAGTAGGAACTACTTAACACTGGCTGTCTGCAGTTCTAACCTGAATTACATGTACCACACAATAACACAGCCATCACAATTAACACCGGTTATCAGGCAGATTCTACACACATCCAAAGTACACGGGGCTGCATGACCGCGATGTCGCAGCCCCTAAACTGAAGAACCAACTAATCAATCCCACCTTGTTAAAGTAAATGCTGCAAAGTATAATCCCAGTATAATGTCAAATGAGATGCATTGATTGAGAACACATTGGGCTTCTTCTTTAGCCCCTAAAGTATTTCGTAACTTAGGTCAAAAGCTTGAAATGGCAGACATGAAATATCAATACTTCACCAATCCGTGTATAATTAATGAAGAGCCCGTTTGCTTAAAGATCCATAAGCCTTTTCTAATCAAAGCGGCTTCAAGTAACACGACGTGGTGGAAAGTAAAGAGGTTAGCTCAAAGTATATGGTGTCTAGAAATAAGCAATGGAAAAACAAATATAATTATAAATGTGACTAAGATTAAAAAATGTATTAAAATCATTATGCAATTCTAATTTAAATGATATTGAATGAATATAAATTTAATAAATACGATAACTTACTTCACCGTAGTTGTGATCGTTTAATCGTCCACCACGATTGCGAGGACAGCTGTAGCAAGACCAGACATCGTAGGTTCGAACCAATCCTGAGTGTGGTTTTTCTACACTCTGTCCAGGCAAATGCCGGGAGTGTACTTGACCAATGCTAGTAACGCACATGATAGGGACTTCTTTGCCTCTGATACCTACGATGATATCCAATTAACTACGGAATCAACCGTCCGGTGCATATCCATAAGTTATCTTTTGAAAAATGGGTATCCGAATGTTTTACTTGAGCCGGGCTTCCTTCTGTCATCTTTCCTGTTGACCACCCTTGGTCACCTCTCGTTCACTTACGACATTACGACACTCCCCCTCCTTCAGGGGCTTACAACTTGTGGGACGCTGGTTAGCGAACAAGGGACCCCAGCTGACTTCGCGAATGCTTCCACTTAATTGTGCCGGGGTCCTCTCTGGCATATTTTCTGTCGGCCTCCCATTGGTCAACTCTTGTTCTCTTCCGACCCTGACGGTATTACGATATCCGAGTTCTAAGGAGTCTTTCAAATTCCCTCCTTAATTGGACCATGTTTCATCTTTTCTGATACCCTCATTCTTCCAAGGGTCAGATCTCTTGTTTTTTCTTTTCATCATATCTCCTCCGTTCTGCACGAGGTCATAAAGGAGGCAGGGTGTGTGTAGCCCCACACTGGAGGTGCTACACCCTATCACGCTATTGTATTTTGTGGCCAGCCACGTGGTGATGGAGTAGCGTGCCTATCTCTCACTCAGAGGCCCCAGGTTCGATTCACGGCTCCATCAAGGATTTTAGAAACTGGCGCGAGGGCTGGAACGGGGTGCACTCAGCCTCGTGAGGAGAATTGAGTAGCTGTCTGACAGTGAGGCAACGCCCCAATCACGAAAACCAAGATTAACGGCCAAGGGGACCCGATGCGCTGACAACGCATCACCCCAATATCTGAAGGCTAAATGGCTGGGCAGCGGTCGCTTGGTAGGTCTAGCCCCTTCATGGGCTGTAGTGCGAGGGGTTATTATTATTATATTATTTTGTGATATAATTTGCATTTTGATATTGCGGAAATTATATTTACAAATGGTGTCAAGTCTTTGTTATACTATTCTGGGTTGACAGTGCTGTGTGAGCAGTTGAGTAACTAACGGGATTTCATGTAAAGTACCTCATATTGTATTCCGGTAGTGCACAGCGCAACTGGCATCCAGTCGGCTGTGTCTCGACTTGAGCTAAGTTGCCATGGAAACTATCTGCCTAGCTATTCCTTCATGAGTATATTTTATGAATTTATTAGCCTTTGCTCGAGTGCAAAAGGGCCGAAATCAGAAGAATGAGAGAGACTATCGAAAATTCATGCAGGCAGCCGTTCCTTCAGGGTCCTAAACTATGTGTATGAAAAATTTGGTTGAGATTGGTGGAACGGTGTAGATTTGTACACGGAACAAACCCACCCACATACATGCATACAGACTTTCACTTTTATATATTAGATGTTTGTGCAAACATGTGTGACAGTAGCATATCTACAATTCAATCTATACATTCATCATAGTACCAGTATGAAAACGGAGCGTAAATGAACATTTTAAGAATGTCCAAGCTGTGTAGTATACGAGTAGGATAACATGTCAGATGACTTCACATACATTTCATCTCAATTTCATAGTAGGATAACATGTTACACATCATATGCGACTACTGTAAGGCTCGTATATTTTTTGTTTCATTTGAGGGTCTTCGACATCATGGACTTTTAGCCCCATTCACTTGGGTGTGTGTCGAATTTGACCGACAACATGTGCTAATGTGGTGTCTGTAGTAGTTTGTTTATTATTTACATAGTTTACGCCCTGATTGGAGCACTTAAATCAATCCATATACACTACAGTCTTTACAATATTAGTTGTAATTGCTTCTCAACTTCCTCTTCTCCTTGTTTATTTATATTTCAGATGAGGATTGGGAAGGAGGTGGCTGTGGCCTTGAGTTAGGAACCATCCTGGCTTTTGCTTTGAGTTCAAATGGGAGTTAATATTGTAACGTTCAGTCGGTGTACATAAAATAACTCCACTTACTGAAATATGAGAAAAGTAACCTGAAATCAATAACATGTCATTAAGAAACGGACTATTGAAGAAGAAGAAGAAGAATACCTAAGGGATGACATGTTTGGCTCGTCAAGCGAGCATCATCAGATCCAACTCTGCAAGACAAACAGCTATTAAACCTACAGTGACACCCACAGACAGTCTTTGCCCTCCGAAAACAAAAACAAATTTTAAAAGAAAGAAAAAATAACGGCGGAAAACAGTAAGTTTAATAGTGTTTTGTAGAGCTATTTGTTTCTTTGATTTAGGATCTGATGATGCTCGCTTGAACAGCGAATCATGTCATCCCTTAGTTCTTCTTCTTCTTCTTCAATAGTCCATAACAATATTTCTTATAATAATAATAATAATAAATACAGCCTTTTAATCCCCTAAGGGCAATGGCCTCCTGTCTAGGCAGGGATTTTGCTCCATTATACTCATTAGGTGAGCAGTCCTAAAGAGTAGTGGGGCACCTAGTGGTGCACTTTTCTGGCATGTTAGTATCTGTTCTCGAATTGTTCTTATAGCTATTGATATATCTATTCCTAACCTAGTTACGGTATTCTCTATGTTATGTATTCTTGTTCTTATATCTAATATTTGGAAAATTGTTAATGTTTCTAGCACGTTCATTTTAATTTTAGTAGAGTTTTAACTGTCCTCAATACATTATCGCTTTTGTATTTAAGGGTTCACTATGTTGCACTAAGTTGCTCCTTTCCTTTCCTCGCATATACTATGTTTTGAACCGGGTGAGTTAGCCGTGGTCGTTACGGCATGACTGCTGGCAGTCGCTCCCATCCGGGAGGCGCGGAGGTTCAAATCCCCCGGCCGGCAACCTTGAAGATGGTCTTCTGTGGTTTCCCATCTTCCTTCCAGGCAAATGGCAGGGTTGATCCCTAACTATAGGCCACAGCCGCTACCTTCCAATTCCTTGTCCTTACATTCAAACTTTCCTCCCCAGACAACTCTCCACACGCGACGGTACTTGTAGCTCACCCATTGGGTATCCGCCTCGAAGCAGCTACAAAAACTGGCGAGCCGAACATGTCCTCGGATACTCCCGGCACTAAAAAGCCATATGCTAAAAAAAACTAAAAAGAAACTATGCTTTGAAAAGGAGCTTTTCTAGGGTCTTCCACTCTTGTCTGTCTCTGGCTCTTCTTGTCCATTGTGGTCCGGCAAATTTTTTGAATTTGTCAGCCCAGCGTGTCCCCTGTCTTCATACGTTTCTCCTGCCGGTTCTGGGGTCCCATATCGTTAGTCTGTGCGTCCATCCTCGCTACGTGGCCTCCCCTTTTCCATTTTAGTCTGTCCGCTATGTTGATGACGTCATAATATCTTAATCACTTGTAATTTATTTCAGGTTATTTTTCACATATTCCAGTAATTGGAATTGCATTTTTTGTTGACCGACTGAAAGTTACAATACCAATAAAATTGTCAACAAGGCAACACTGAAATATGTCTTCAAAGCTATCTTTAGAAATGGGAAACCACGGAGAACCACTTCTGGGATGGCTCATGTCGGAATTGAACCCTCCTCTTCTCCCTTTCCAGCCCTCTGACCAGAATTAAACATGTTGATAGAGACAGGAATCAAACCTGGACCTCAGAAGTGAGAGCCAAGAATGCTAGCTGCTACACCAGGAGGTGATCTCTACTTGGTGCATGATAAGACATAGGCTACAGACAAACTGTTCGACATGCGACCTTGCGGTGCAGTGACTAGCATTTATGGCTGTCCCCGCGGAGGTCCGGGTTTAACACATTTAACTACGAGGAACCTATCCACCTTGGAAGGGGTGAAAGCGAACTACATAAAGAAGGTGATAGTAGTACCAAAAAACGACATGATTTAGACTTGTTTATCTCCTGGCAAAGGAATCTTTCCTCGTAGATGACCTCAGGACAAGCATACCCCTACCGAGCACCGGTGCATCAGAGAACTTCTGGCAACGTCGACGGAGAAGAGAGAAGAAGTACAACCAGACTTCTATGGCACAGGGGCCATGATAGACCGCTCTTGGAGAAAAGCTAATTTCGAACTAAGACATGTCATTACGAGGTTGGCAGTTCACGGTTTTCACCACCTACTCTGCAAATCAGAACACTTCCATGACACAAGTATAGACTGTGAGTGCACATTATGTGGAAAAATATGTGAACGGTACCACATAGAATTCTGTACATGAAGAACAATATCTATAAGTGATTATGCAAATATGTAACCCATCAATGTAACCTATATTTTAAGTTATGGCTATTTGGTTGCATTAAATATATTATTATATTTCCAGGCTCTGTCAAAAAGATTACAGTAATACAGGTATGAGGCCGGAATGGGGTAAACTCAGCCTCGAAAGGCAGAACTGAGGAGAGGTGATTTCGATCCCCATCTTGCTAACCTAGAAGTGGTTTTCCGTGGTTTCCCACGTATACTGCGCACAAACGCCGCGCCGGCATGGAACTTAAATTAGAGCCATGGCCACCTCTTACACAATTACCTTCAATTTAGAATAGGGTAATGAGCTGCAAATACAGTAGCTTATACCTACCGTTGATACACTTTGGGAAATTGTTTTTGTCCAATAAGGTCACATACGGCGCAAATGTTATCTGCAGTGATGCTTGATTCACTTTTTCCACAGTCTCTCATCCAACCATAGAGAACCGTGTCAGTAGATTGACTGGCACGTTAAAGATTCCCTTCGGGGCAAAATTTCGGCACCCTGGCGTCTCTAAAAGCTGCAGTTGCTAAAAGGGACGTAAAACCAATAACGTTGTTATTATTGATACGTGCTATCCCTAGTAGCAAGTTCGTTAATTGGATCAAAGTAGGTAAAGCACAACACAAATGGTCCTTTAAAGAAATATTGGCTTTATTGCCGGTCAGAAATATTCACCACACAATAGGCACATAAAAGCCATTAGCTGTCTTACTCAAGTTTGCTCCCTTATGGAGAACACTCACCCTTTCAATTGGTCATGCAGTTAATCCCTCACTAATGTGGCCGGTATCCTCGCTAGAAATAACAACTCTTCCTCAAGTTCACAAGCCACAGACTGACACTCACTGTTCTTGAATACTACACACTGTTTCGCAATTCACACGTCACCGCATTACCTCTGTCGCACAGATATAAACACACACACTGACACTGACCAGGGTCGCTCTTTATATATCGGGGCTGACGACTCACAGATGTTTCTAGAGTGGACCAGGGTTCACAGCTACTCTCAGACCTTCTCGAGATTTCCAACACTAGTTAGGCCACGAATATTCTGGTCCATGCCTTTTGTTCTCGCTGGGCAATTGGCCGGCCGACACAGAGCCCGGGGGTAACCTCGGGCGACTGTGAGTCATGCGCGAGGGAATGAAGCAACCGCGCAGCCGTAACATTATTATCCAACAATAATTAATTGTGCTATTCATACACTGACGGCCAATCAAAAGAGAGCATGAAGAGTGTGCCAGAGGAGAACGGAGAAGAAAATCTTTGGCATATAACTGAGTTCGTATATTGGCTTTCACAGCTAGTGAATTAAAACTTAGCAATTTTTCTAGGTTTGTGCCGTGTCTTGTGTGGGGTGTTCTAGGCGAAACCCCACGCAAGATACGTCACAAACCTAGACAAATTACTGAGTTTTAATATAACTGAGTTTCAAACGAGTGACTCTAAGAAATCACGTCTTCGATGAACGTCGCGCAGCAGGCCACCAGAATTAAGTGGAAATGAACAGGGCACGTCTCGAGACTTAACCAGAGCAGATGTGTGCAGAGAACAACCATCTGGGATCCATACACAGGCAAAAGAAGCCGTGGCAGACCGAGAAGAAGATGGGCGGACCACTTCCTACAATTACTAGGACCACACTGGTCTAGGACAGCAAGACGCAGAACGGATTGGAAGGAGTTAGGAAGACGGTGGTTCAAGTAAAAGTGGGAATTGTTCAGTGATAAAGGTGCTACGATATAAGTGTATAGTCAAATAGTTTGACGGGCACAAGATTATAATCAGACTGAGTGCTGCGTGTAGACTTAGATACGAAGTAAATTCAGAACATTTTTCTTTTTTTAATATATTGAGTTGAGCCTATATGGACTGCGTGGTAAGAACCAACTTCACTTTAGTGTCTAGGTCTTGTTCTTGTTCCGGCTTTGATTTCCTGCCAGTATCTTCTGACCCCAGTGACGAGTGCCTGTTTATGTTCTTCGGACAAAGGTCCTCTCCGTCTTCCGGAAGTTGATACAATTTTAAAACCTTGGTAGTTGTTCACCAATCTTCTAAGTGTGTTCCTGTCAGGAATTTCTCGGTCTAGAATACCAATTTGCCTGTGATCTTTTTCGCAATCCTCGAACCATCTCCGCCTAGTTGCCTTAGACGTGATGAAACTCCATATTATTTTGGTTAATCGATCATCAGTCATCCTGAAAAGGTGACCGTAAAATAGTAGCCGTCTCTTCTTAATTGATGCTGTGATAGGGTCTATGTTGTTGTACAAGTCCTCTCATTCGCCACTGTCCATCAACCCATTTATTGCCTAGGATATTTCTGAATATCCTACGCTCTCTATTTTCCAGTTGGTCAGCTTGACTTTTACTATTCATGGTCAAAGTTTTGGACGCATATAATCCCTCAGGTTTTACAACTGTGGTAGGCTATAGTGTCGACACTTGGCCCCTATACTCATAGACTTTTGGTTATAGATATAATTCAGAACATTATGACTATCATAGTGAACAAATTAACCATCTCACATGACTAGCTTACGACGTGCGATATAATCAATGAGCCCTCCTTTCAAGGGAGGCCTTTGTCCTTCTAGGGACACTACAGGCATTATGCATTCATTCATTCATTCATTCATTCATTCATTCATTCATTCATACACTCGGGCCTTTACAAGGGATTTTTCCCCCCAAACTGTGCATCGAAACTCCTCAAAATTTCCAAAGGTTCGGTGGCTGTACATGCGAGAACATGATTATGATGCAATCCAAAATGGAAGAGAGTAGCCTACATCTTTCCCCTCAAGGTATATTGATACAAGCGATCACTCTGCAGTATGTGTGGGCGTCAGACTACTCCTCGACCACCTCATGGCTAATATTCTTGGCTATCGGCCTCGTGGTCGATCCCCGGCTCTTACAAGACATAAAATTATGGTCTGAGGACTGGAAAGGGGTACATTCAACCTACTAGGGCAAACCTGAGGAGAGGTAGGTTCGATTCCCACCTCGGCCATCCCGAAAGTGGTATTCTGCGGTTTCCCCATATCTTCTCCAGTCGATTGCCAGGATGCTTCTTAATTTAAGGCCACGGCCTTCTCCTTCCCAATACTCACCTCAATTACAAATACACACAATAAGACCTATTAGACAAACTTACAAACACACTAAAGTAAACGGGGATACTTGACCACGATGTCCAACCGTGTCAAATGGACTACAGCAAAAACAATAACAGAATGCTCCTCCAGACGCTACCGCAAACATCCTGTTAAAGACTCGTTTAATTCCATTCACTAACAGAGTAGCTAGATACAAATCCCGGCTTATATTTGATTCATTGATTGTTGTTTCATTTATGGGACTTGGCCATCGTAGTCACATAGTCTCGTGTACTTGAGTGGGTGTAGAATTTGTTTGAAAACCTCTTTTACTTCAGTGTCTGTAGTAGCGTGTTCATTTGTAAATAAGGTAAGAATTGGGAAGGAGGTGACCGTGGTCTTAAGTTAGGACCCATCCCGGCGTTTGCCTGGAGCAGAAGGGGGAAAGCCTTGGAAAACCACTTCCAGGATGGCTGAGGTGGGAATCGAACCCATCCCTTTTAAGTGTTGCCTCACGAAGCTGAATGAAAGAGACAATACTCGGTGTGTCGGTCAAGACGTGATTCTTGAAGAGATGGGGGGTTTAGTTCCACATTCAAAACGGAGCGGTGGACAAGTTCATCAGAATCCCAAACATTCCTGAGAAAAAGAAAAGAAAGACAGGAAGAAAGAAAGAAAGAAAGAAAGAAAGAAAGAAAGAAAGAAAGAAAAAGAAGTCAACTAAAAAAACCGTAGATTTCGCATCTATATCGCATTTTAGTATAAATTTCGCATTTTGGGTAAATTTTACATTTTATTGCGTTTTTAGAACACATTAATAGATTTCACTATCTTCAATCAGTTTCGGATTATGAACACACTGTTTCCACACAAGGACAGTCATAAATATACGTGGTCCTCAAGAAATCAGAAATCAATTATTGATTATATCATTTGTAATGGAAAATTGGCAGATTTAGTTTTGGATACAAGAGTTTATCGAGGACCTGAATTGGAAACAGACCACTATTTATTAGTTGCTCCTATTCGTTTAAAACCACGGTGGTTCAAGAAAAAGAAACAAAGAACACAGGAAAACAAAACGTTATATAAGGTTAACCTTTTAAATGATCCCAGTATAAAATGGCTATACCAAAACAGGCTTGATAATCACATTCAAATGATTCCACTTTCTGACGATGTGGGAGACGAGCGGTCCAATTTGAGTTCAGCTCTAAAACAGTCAGCATTTGAAAGTTTGGTAGAAAAAAGAAGATGGCAAAAGAAAAAGGGTTTAAGAATTTGGGACGAAGAAATTGCGAAAGTAATCTCCGAAAAAAGAAATTCATATAAAAAGTTTCTGTCAACTGGTAAATTAGAAGATAAAATTGGATACCATCATAAGAGAAGCAATAGCAAAAAGAGAAGTTCGAAAGAAACACAGGGAAAGTTGGGAAAACTTTGTCTCGTACCTGGAGACTGACATAACAAGACCACAACCACAAACCTATAACATTTTGAAAAAACTAAATAGGGAAGTAAAAGAAGATGTAAAAATTAATACAATATATCACAAAGAATGGCTTGAGTATTTTCAGAGCCTTTGGTTGAGTCCAAATATTGAACAACTTGTTTTACAAGCATCTAACAACAAGTCTTCGGAAAATATTACACTCGAAGAATTAGAACAGGTCTTGAGGAAACTTCGAAATGGGAAAACACCTGGAGAAGATTCAATAAATGCAGAAATGTTGAAATATTCAGGCGATGCCTTCAAGAAAAGATTTCTCAGATTATTGAATTTAATCTGGATGGGTAACAGGCCTCCAGAAGATTGGCAAAAGGCAATAGTAGTTCCTCTTCATAAGAAGGGAAATATTAAAGATTTGGAAAATTATAGAGGAATAAGTATACTTAACTCTGGATACAAAATTTTTGCAAATATTGTTAAAGAAGAATTACTGAATCATTACTCTGAGGTGATAGGGAATGAACAACATGGGTTTAGAAAAGGTCGCACATGTGCAGATGCCTACTTCACCTTAAAAATTTGATCGAAAAACGCAGGGAGTTCAATTTGGAAACACACATATCATTTGTTGATTTTAAGAAAGCCTTTGATTTTGTTGACAGAAACAGACTTATTGACATATTGGCCAGTGATTGTGTCCCCCAACAGTTAATTGATAACATTTACAACATGCATAGTGGTACTCTCATTGCAGTAAGGTTAAGTAATCATAAATCCGAGTGGAAGCCAATCAGCAGAGGGGTAAGACAAGGCTGTGGACTCTCTCCATTGCTATTCATAATCTACATGGGTGCTATAATAAAGGAATGGAGGTGTGAAAGGCATGGTTCAATACCTATCAGCAGGCATCTAAGAAATTTCGACGCTATACTATTTGCTGATGATGTTGCATTGGTAGCAGCAACTGAAGATGATCTGCAGTGGTCAGTATTCAACCTCCAGAAAGTGGCATCAAATTTCAGCATGTGCATTTCTACTGTAAAGACTAAAGTAATGGCCTTTAAAGGTAAGGACCCTATCCCCAGTAAAATTTGTCTGGATGGTAAAATTTTAGAAAGAGTTAACGAATTCAAGTATTTAGAATATAATTTATCTTTTCAAGAAGAACGAGACATAACTGCAAAAATAACTAATTATACCAGAACAACAGGAATCATCAATCACGTCATGAAGCCATCTCTTGTCCAAAGGCATACACGCTTGCGTTTGTATACCACATTAGCCAGACCAACCCTGTGCTATGGCAGCGAGGCATGGACAATAAGATCTCAGGACATCTCCAGACTCACAGCACGCGAAATGACCTTTATGCGCCGAACAGCAGGCTATACTAAATGGGATCATAAGAGAAACGAGGATGTGCTGAAGGAACTAAAAGAGAAACCAATAACTACCTACATTTGTGACTACCAAGAGAACTGGAAGCGTCGTGTCCAAAGGATGGAACCTGGAAGATCACCAAAGGAGATCCTTCGCTACCAACCACGGGGAAATAGATCGATAGGACGTCCGATGAAGAGATGGAGGGAAAGTGCAAGACCGTAACGGGACATTTGGCCCAATACTTGGAAGGAAGGTGATGATGATGATTTAGAACACATTAGAACGTGGCTTGGAGGTCATGAAAAATAAAAATGCAAGTGTACTGTACCCGGATCGTTCACACGTCCGTGACATGATGACATCATTACTGTGAAGAAGAGTCGTTAGTTTATATTGACAATGGAACGGATGACTTGAATAGCGCGCTTGGAGACTTCGAGTGTTGAGGGAGGTATAAGACGTAGGGGCGCGTGACGTGGAAATGTGACGTGAACGCTGGACTACGTAACAGATTGAGTTTTCTAGAATTTCCTCTAGATGATGGAATAGAACTCAGAAAAGTAGCACAGTTTTCTGGCAATTGAATTTGATGAAAATAGAGCTATCAAGCAAGAAAATCCGTTCAGCAGGAGCTGAGATATGGAATGGAAGTTTCTAGAAGTTCTACCGCTGGGAGTATAAAAGGAGCCAGGAATTCATGGAAGGCATGTACTTCATCAGAGCAACTGCTCTGAGTGGTTACTCCGTAATTCTGATCGCCGAAAGGAACTTCGTCGCTGGACGAGCTGTCCGTGGACTTACCGTTACTTTATGTTCAGTGAACGAACACTTACATTATAGAACGTCTTAGAATATTGGATGACATTATGGTCAAATTATTCTACTGGTAAAGTGATGGTGATATTTTGTAATACCATTCACGAAGTTCAGCCTACAAACAGTATGTTTCTTGTGGTGAAACTGAATATCAGGCACTTTATTAATACCAGAAAGACATTGCATTTATAGTTCATTTCACGCTGCTGACAGGTGTTCCTGTGATAGCAAAGCGAATGAAACCGCAATTTTCGGTTATAGAACTTGTTCTTGTGTCGAACTTGAAGAAAGTGTTCGAACAGTACAAAACTTTACAACATTTCAACATGTCAAATTTCACCGAGTACAACGGGAGTGTTAATAAACGCGTTGTATTAATCACCGACATGCGCCGTTAAAACTACACGAGGGTAGGTGTGATATGGAAACGAAGCTGATATGGAATCGCAGATGACGCTATGGAAATAGTGAACGCCGAAGGACACGCATTAACATCACATCAAGCATGAAGTAAGCCAACTCTACATGTATTATTCACTAGCCTAATGTAGTATTTGAGAATTCCATTTTATACTGTCACAATAAGAAATCAACACCATCATCGTTATGAGAACATCTATTACATTTGTCCAGGATGAAAAATGGAGCGATATTGAAGTCCGACAATTTATTATTATATTTTACTACTTTGTCAGGACAACAGTCATATTCATGTGTTTCGACATGAAATATTTAATTTATTTTCAAGGGATAGGAATATTTTTCGTTAACTCTTATTAGAGGCTCGATTATAACTTGGATTATTTAAATAATTTTACTTATTATTTAATAATAATAAATTACTGTGGAATAAATGAATTAATAATATTGAAAGTTGAAATACACCATTTAAAGTTATAAATTATTTATTTTGGGAGGTGATAGCACCAAATTATAAATTATCTTTGATTTGTTGATAGTGATTAAAGTTATTGAATTAATATTCAGGAGTGAGAGTGTTATAAATAATTTGCGATGAGGATTTAAACAATTATTTAATTATTTATGGATTAAATAGGGCAATAATAATCATTCTGATGTTGTAGAGAAGGAACAATACCTAAATAATATTTTTTTGCCAGTAATAATAATAATAATAAATTCATGGAAGGATTTAAATAATTGGAAGAGTTTAATATAATAACTTTTGTTTATTTTCGGAATAGAATTTTGTATTTATTAACAGGTTTAAATGAGTTTATGAATGAAGTGGAATAGCAAGAATTTGAGTTTAGTAAATTTTCCAAAAGCACTAAAAATATTAAATGGAGGAAAAATAAAACGGCAGGTATTAAAATGTATAAATTTAGGGTGAGATTATGTAAAATGGAGGCAAGGGAAAATTGACCAGAAATAATCACATCTTTCCATTGGAAAAATTAAATTTGAGAGCACAGTAAAAGTGGTGAGACAGAATATTACATTAATATATATATATATATATATATATATATATATATATATATATATATATATTTTGTGAAAAAATATTTGAAGTCAAATATGATGAGTTTAGTGTGCGACTAGGATTGTCGACACTTGAGTTTGTGTGGAGGCCAAGGGGCCATCCAAGCATTTGTTCCTGTAGTTACGAGCACAAGTGGATGTGCGTGTGTTATTGGAAGTGTTTGAGAAGAGTGTGTGGGCTCTCAGTTGTAAAAGAAGGGTAAGGCAAGTAGACCGCCCCATATTCTAGTCAAATTCCAGAATCTGTAGATCTGAATATTACATTTTTACCTGGATCAATCTAAATTTCCAACATTATGCCTAGATAACTGAATACCAAATGAGTATTTGATGAACCTGACCGAGAAAAATATTAAGAAAATGAATAGTTGCAAATGCAATAATGGAAAATAACTGAAAATATTTATGTTTTTGTGCTTGGAATAATAATAATAATAATAATAATAATAATAATAATAATAATAATAATAATAATAATAGCATTTGAAATGAGCATTAAATATTCAAATATGGGAGTGTGAGAAGACCTGTTGTAAATAAATATTATAGGAAATTTTGAAAATGATAATAAATTCTGTGATTAACATTTTTTGTGAGATATTATAAAGATTATCTGAGTGTGAAGAAAGTATTTGTTAGACGTAAAAGTGATTAAATCAAATGATAATAGATCACAACAATTTAAATTGTTAACAAAAATTTATGCTAATGTTTATAACAAATTTTGAAGTGAGTAAATTTAAAATTTATTTATACGAAACAAATGGAAATGAGAAAAGACAAGATTTATCATAAAAATTTATAAACAATTTTTGTTCTTGGATACACAAATTTCAGAGACACAACAACATTAACATTCGACTTTATGTTAGCCGAATTTTGATATTAAGTTGATGTAAAACTTCATTGAATGAAGTGAAATAATGTTTCCTTTTTTTTGGAAAACATTATCAAAATTAACAAAGTGAAAATATTGAAACAACAATTCAACGTGTACTTGAACAATCAAAACAAATCTTCGTGAAAGTGAAACTGCAAAAATGTAAATAGAGGGATCACTGTAACTCTTAATTGAATCGTGATTACCTAAGTGTAAATATTAGATTATTATTTTTTGTTGATACCAGAATGGACTATTAATTTTCTGGGTATCAATTCGGCAGAGTTTGAGGGTGTTTATAGGGAATGTTGATTTTTTTATGTGTGAGTGTATTTGTGTTTTGAGGGTTTTTGCCAGTCATCAAATTTTAAATTATAAATAAATTGAAATTTTTAAGAAGTGTGCTGTTTTCCAATAATTTCTCTCCTTACCTTACTTGTGAATTACCGATATCAGGGATGCCAGTTATAGACCTAATATTTGCCTAGATAGACCCTGAGATAGATTTTCTTGTGTTGAACTGATTTCGGTATTTTACAAAATGTGGTCTTTGGATCTCGGTCCAAACGGGCACAGTACAAGGCTTTATGAACATTTCGCGCTATATCGCATTTGCGAAAAATCACCACCCCTAACTATAACTTATGTGATTCAGCTACATGCACATCTGAACACACACAATATTGCCCACTGATTGATCTTATAAACTTATTGTCTTTCTCATTTTCAAGTGTAACACACTGACTAAATTCTCAAAGAAGAAGGATAAACTATACGTCTGTGTGTATCGGGCGTGATCTGATATTGCTCCTGGAGACCACTTAGACCACAAGTCTCTCTTATAGGGGAGATTTGTGATGAAAAATTCAGCATTTGTCCTTCCCAGTGCCATCCATGAGACAGGCTCGGAAATAATAAATGAGATGTGATTTTTGAAACACTTCACTTCCCTTCTTGTGTGGGGGCGCAGTTAAGGGGTTTATATTCCCTTATCCAGTGGCGAGCTGCTCAAGAACCTTGTAGATAGTCGTGATTGGAGGGTGTATAAACACCAGTTTTCGTGGTGGCCAACCTGACTAGTGAATTTCCCAGGTTTATTTTTATATCCACAATCGGGATGTTGCTGTTTGGGTCTTCAGTCTCTTGACTGGTTTGATGTAACACTCCATGCCTCTCTGTCCTGAACCAATCGTTTCATCTCCAGGTAGCTAGCACACCTTACATCCGAGGCAATCTGTTAAATATATTCTCACCTTGGTCTACCCTTACAGTTGTCCTCAACCCTTCCCTCCGTAACTAAGTTTGGTATTCCTGGGTGTCTTAGTATGTGTTCTTAGAACTTATCTCTTCTCTTCATTAGGGTTTGCCAGAAACATCTCTACTCTCCCACTCGTCTTAATACCTCTTCATTTGTTACTCTATATACCCATCTGATCTTCATCATTCTTTGTAACACCACATTTCAAACGCTTCTATTCTCCTCATTTCTGCTGTGCCAACATTCCAAGTTTCACTCCTTAGGGTGCCACGCTCCAGACAAAGGCTTTCAAAACTGACTTTCTAATACTTAAATCTGGCAGATTCCTCTGTTTTGGGGCTGTGATAACGCGGTCATGTAGCCTCGTGTACTTTGGACGTGTATAGAATCTGTCAGGTAAGTTTTGCAGACGATCAATTTCAAGTAGTTCCTACTTTTGCTACCGAATGCTACCGTCAACGACACAACCCACTTCAGGTATTCTTTCTTTATTTTATTTCGGATTCTTCCTTCTTGGTATTAAAACTTAGTAACAAGTATGATCTTTTATAATTTCATTGTCATAAATATATTTTATATTATTATGGATGAAAGTTCGTGTGAAACTCAGAAACAAACCGCCATTGCGAGATGCTTTAGAGAGTTGAGTAGTCATATTTGGCCCTTAAACGTAATTCCTTCTTAATGCTAAGTTAACGAGCATTTCTGTTTGGTCAAATACTCGTGCTAAGTTAAATAACCTTTAATGATGAATTAAGAGACAATTGACGTTGGTGGAAACGGGCCTTAATCTTACCAATTATTGCAGTTTATACCTTAAAACTAGGTTGGTTGGTTCCTCAGTTTAGGGGCTGCGTCAACGCGTTCATGTAGCCCCGTGACTATGTAGAATCCGTCTGATAACCGGTGTTAATTGTGATGGCTGTATTAGTGTGTGTTATCTGTTTTTAATTCAAGTAAGGACTGCATACATTCAATTTTTAAGTAGTTCCTACTTTTGCTACCAAATGCTACCGTCAACCACAACCAGTTCTGAACTTGGTTACTACATGCCACCGCAGTCAGCTTCTGGCGACGAACGTTGGAACTTAAGAGCGCTAGTCAAATCTAACCTATAATTTAGCTTCACACAAGTGTAATTAGTGGAAGGTTCTTTTACATGCCATAAATCTATGACATGGGACCGCCGGCTTTACTTCCTCTCCGAAGGAAGGCATACTGAGGAATTCCGACGACTTCGGCCGGGTTTGAACCCGCGACCTTGGGCATAGAAACTCAACATGCTACCAACAACGCCACCTTAAAAGTAATAGGCCTATTTCTTGTTAACTTAACAACAAAAATTGAAATCAATAAAATCAAAATTCTAATTGTATATTGCAGTTTATCTCAAGGCTGGTGGAACAAACAATTAAATCACAAATGATTGAGAATCGTACTAACACATAAATCTGAAAGTGGGTCTGTTTGTGATTCTTTCACGCAAACACTACTCAATAGAAATGACATTTTGCTCAGCTGTCAAACTGGTCTATTGAATATTTAGGTATAGTTAACAATTTTACAATAGCGACCATTCGTATATGTAGTCATTTACTTAACTTGTCCATGCCATTTCTACTAATAGGGGCCGATGACCTAGATCTAACTGAAAACAACAGTTACCAACATCAGATTTCATATAATAAACAAAATGATGAATAAAAGGTTGAACCTACCAAGAAATGGAGCCCCCCAAGCACAATTTTTGACAAGATAAGTCATAAGCATTATTTTCGTATCTCTAATGGATTTCCAGGAAATTGTGGTTCTCCAAAGCTTAGATGTTGATGATGGTGTTTTAAGGGGTCAAACGTCGAGGTTATAGACCCTTAATGGTTAAGGTGAAAATGAAAAATTATTATGAAATGAACACTAGAACTAAAGCTAAAACTATTTACAACTTACAACTAACTTACGGGCTACAAGAAGAAAAGGACAACAAGGAAGAAACATAGACAATAAAGGACGGGAAAAAAAAAATGCTCTGAACCCTCGAGGAATGAGGGTTGAGGATCTTGGGAAGAAGTAGGGTTATGTAAGGCAGTCAGGAATTGGAAAAGAGGAGTGGGTCCACCCCATAGTCACAGAAAAAACTAGACCCAGCTCAGGAATCCCTCGGGGTCAACTACTCCCAAACCACCAGCCGTGAGCCCCTGAGGGTGTAGCACTATCCCGAGTGCACCATAAGTGGTGGGCTACACAAACCCTGCCTCTTTTAGTGCCTTGAACAGAAGGCAGGAGATATCAAGAGTAGAAAAACAAGTGCTATGACCTATCGAAGAATGAAGGTATCAGGAAATATGAGACAAGGACCAGTCACGGCGGGAAAATGAAAGACTCCCTATTTCTCGGATACCGTAATGTCAGAGAGTAAAAGAGTTGTCCAAGGGAGGTCGACAGGAAAGATGACGGGAAAGAGCCTGGAACAAGTAAGTGGAAGCAATGCCGGGGTCCCGTGGTCGCCAACCTACGTCCCACTAGTCGAACCCCTGGGGGACCAAAGCCTAGAGACAGGCTGTGTACTGTAGGATCGCAAAAGACGATAACGAAACCCCACTCTCAAATGATACTGTTAAAATGGAAGTACCAACTGTTCCCCGCAGATATTCGCTGATGCCTTCAGGGAGAGAGGGGCTGCTAGCTAAAAGGCCATCCCTTGTGACAACTCTCTTAGGGGATTTGTATCGGAGCAGTTGCGAAACACTGATATCAGTACTGGGTACTGGGGGAGGCAACATTGTATCTTAGTGTGTCAGGAATGGTATCAAGAACATCAAATGAATGGATATGTGGCGCAGTCGGTAAAACTTTCGCCTAATCTGCACAAGGTAACAGGGTCGAACCCTGAATTCAGTTGGTTGGTTGGTTCCTTAGTTTAGGGGCTGCGACGACGCGGTCATGTAGCCCCGTG
The DNA here is from genome assembly GCA_946902985.2 of Meconema thalassinum. Classification (NCBI taxonomy): domain Eukaryota; kingdom Metazoa; phylum Arthropoda; class Insecta; order Orthoptera; family Tettigoniidae; genus Meconema; species Meconema thalassinum. The sequence continues at coordinate 674,275,148 of OX336388.2, forward strand.
TACTTTGGGTGTGTGTAGAATCTGTCTGATAACCGGTGTTAATTCTGATGGCTGTATTAGCGTGTGTTATCTGTTTTAATTCAGGTAAGGACTGCAGACGATAATTTCAAATAGTTCCTACGTTTGCTACCAAATGCTACGGTCCACGGCACATAGCTTGCGTACTTCGCTACTAGATGCCATTGCAGTCAGTACCTGGCGGCGAACGTTGGATCTAATATAGCATTATCAATTCTAACCTACTTATTTTGGCTTCACACAAGTGTAGTTAGTGGAAGGTTCTTTTTCATGCCATAAATCCGTGACATGGGACCGCCGGCTTTACTTGCTCTCCGGATGAAAGCATACTGAGGGATTTTTAACGCTCTTAAAAATCCGATGACTACGGCCGGGATTGAACCCGCGACCTTGGGCATACAAACTCAGCATTCTAACAACTACACCACTGATTTCAGTCAGTTGGCAATTAAGCGTGTCTTCTTTACACGTTTTGTTCCGTGTACTTGGGTGTGCTTGAAATATGTCAGATAATTGGCATTATTGTGATAGGCGTGCTAGTGTGCGCAATTGGGACTAAAATAGAATAGGAGTCATCCTAGTGAATATATTTATCAACCACGTATAATTACCTTTTGGTTTAGGGAAACACGCATTACAATTGAACAAAATTGTGTTGACCGACTGAAAAGCATTACTTTTGATTACTAAGGCAACACTGAAGAATGGCTTCCAACGCACTACTGTGCAGATTTTCATTCTTCACAAAACTATTGCATTAGATGTGTTCACCGATATCAACATTTTGCCGTAGCTGCTATTATCAAGAATAATGCCAGTGGTGTGTGTCTACTTAGTATAAAACAAGGTCCCCGAATCTTGGATGTTCCTGGTAATCTCGAGAAGCACTGGATGGATTTTGATGCGGTTTTCACCATTCTATAAAGGATTTCTCGATGAAGGTTTCTGTAGAAAATAATAATAATATATTTATTACCAAATGAAGCCGAGCAGTGACGATTACAGAGAATCGAGTCGAGTCGAAAGAAAGCTTACCGTTCGAGCGCCTTTTAAGCGTACGCTGGGTATACCGTTAAAAATATGAGTGGCGGGTTCGGTGGCGTAGTTGGTAGCATACCCAAGGTTGCGGGGTAAATCCCGGCCAAAGTCGTCGGATTTTTTTAAAGCGTAAAACATCCCTCAGTATGCCTTCCTTCGGAGGGGAAGTAAATTTGGCGCACTCATGTCATTGATTTATGCCATGTAAAAGATCCTTCCACTAACTTCAATTGTGTGAAGCAAAATATGTAGGTTTGATTTAATTAATGCTCTTAAGTTCCAACGTTCGTTGCCAGGTGCTGGTTGCGATGACATCTAGTAGCCAAGTTTGCTCCTAGGTGTCGTGGACGGAGCATTTGGTGGGAAAAGTGGGAATTAGGCTACTTGAAATTATCGTCTGCAGTCCTTACTTGAATTAAAACAGATAACATACACTAATACAGCCATCACAATTAACACCGGTTATCAGACAGATTCTACACACAAAGTACACGAGGCTACATGACCGCGTTGTCGCAGCCCCGAATCTAAGGAACCAACCAACCAACCAACCAAAAATATGAGTGTAAGAATTGTTCAGCTTTAAAAGTTCTACAGAAAAAAACAGGACAGCATAGCCTATCTCTATATTCAATACATCGCCCAGTATAAGTGTTTTTATATTTTCATTTCTTCCAACAATTTCCATTCAATTATTAGCTTCCTAGCTAGTGAGCAAGCCTATCACCCCAGTTTCAGCCTTCGTTCCGCAGAATACACAGTCAAGTTTTGATTGGACGGAAAGGGTATTGGTGTTTCCTGCACATCGCCATTCTTAAATTACATCTGACAAGAATTCGTTGCACATGCTCCATGATAATATAATTTATAGTCCAGTCAGTGATTTTAAGCCATCATGCCGAGACGGAGAACGGATATAGGTCGTAAAGAAATGAAATCGAAAAAAATCCGCCTTTTAAGCCAGGACAGGTTGCTAGTTTATATTATAGTGGAGTTCATTCTTCCGGGTCTGTAGGAGACAATGCGGTAGAGATATAATTACCCTTGCGGCCCCAGTCTTAGGAATTCTGTGGTCTCACAAAAAACCAACACGACTAAGTGATCGGTGATATCAAGCGGATGCCAGTTTGATGTGATTATCTTAAACGGTAAATTATGTAAATGACTGAAATTACAATGAAAGGATTCTTTCCTAACTACTAGCTACCGTACACCAGCGGTGAATGAATGAGTTACCACTTTTACGGCCACGCATCGTTCAGATCATCTGCCTCTAATCTGCACACATTAAATGATAATTCAGTCAAGTTTTGTTCCAGACACACAGGAGATTACTGATGGCTATTTCCTATTCATTCATTCTACTGAGCACAATAGGGTGAGTGTCGGAATTTCCGTATCCATATGTGTAACACAATATATTATTATGATCTATACCGGACACTATACACATGACGTTCATGTAGCCTCGTTCCGAGTAGCTAGGTCTTAAAGTTACAGCTCGATGATATTACATTGTCTACGGTAGTAAATGAGGCACTTATAAGACAAGGGATAAACTATAAGTGACTTATTATTTTATTGAGAACATCACCCCTCATTATGTCCCATATTATTTTGTTTATCTGATTTACATAATTTTAACTTACCATCAATTTAAGACGAGGTTAATGGGCTCTGAAATTCTTCTGAAACTCTTCTCATTTTTATATCATACTTGCAACCCCCCCCCCCCCCCCGGTTTCGCCCGGTATCTTTAAGGTTTCGCCCAGCATGAGCTTAAAAGGCGCACGGACGGCAGGTCCCAGACGCAATTTAGAAAAGCCGAGGTGAACAGTGAAACTCCAAACACATATACTCTTCTCTGAAGAATTAACTCGACACGTGTCGACAGTTTGATGCTGGCCGAAGCTAGTAATTTATATTTCCATTTAGTGGAGATTGTTGGAAGAAATGAAAACGTAAAAACACTTATAGTGGGCGATGCAATAAAGATAGAGATGTGCTATCGCGGACTATTTTTTGTAGAACTTTTCATGCTGAACAATTCTTACACTCATAGTATATAGATATTTTTAACGGTTTACCCAGCGTACGCTTAAAAGGCGCACTGACTGCAGGTATTCCTTAGACTCGATTCACTGAAATCGTTACTGCTCGGCTTCCTTTGCTCATAAACGATTTCTTTTCTACAGAATCCTTCCTCGAGAAATCCTTTAAAGAATGGTGAAAACCGCATCAAAATCCTTCGAATGGTTCTCAAAATTACCCGTTATATCCAGGAATCGGGGACTTCGTTTTATACTATAAGTTATAGAGATTAAGCTACGAACCCTTGAAATTCTAACGGTACGTTTATTTTCTTCTTGGCTCATATCAAGACTACTTTCGTTATACTTACCACAACCTTCCGTCCTATTTGTAAACCCACAATTTTTATTTGTCTTTAATTGTCACTAGATTTCTCTCTAGAATCTCTGTTTTCTCTCTTCTTCGGTCGTTTGGGCCACCTATGGACCACTGTGCTTGTGCTTTAGCTGTTGTCCCCACTTCTGGTGTTCTTGGTGGATAGTTTGGCGGCAGCTTCTGTGCTTAAATCTTGAGCATTATTCTTGGACCAGTAATCTTTCATTTTCTTGCTGAACTCTATTTTACGTTCCTCGGACCATTTTCTGGACGCGTTGTGGTGAACTGGTTGTGTCCTTATTGCGGTCATCCCAGATTGCGTTCACCTCATTAGCAGACCAGATTGCGGACGCTTTCATTTTAGGGAAGAACTATAAACATTCCAGTGTCCAGATTGCGATCACTTTTCTTTGGAGACCGGCCCTTGGTTCTTGGTTCTTCCCGACTGGCTCATACCTTTCGTAAGTTTTGTGGATAACAAGGGGAAACTGATATTTCACTACCTAACCGAAGAATACAGTTCAGTGTTCAGCTGAGCACACCCCATGAAACTTAGCTTAAAAGTTCCCTCCCAATCTGACGGCACCTCGTAGAGCAATGATTATAACATTTTCAGTCTTAAGAATAGAAACGTTTCAGGATCGGAATCAACGACCTTCACTTTCAACAAAATTGTTGTAACGGGAAATTTTATACTTACAGGGCGTAATTTTTAATTTCTGCCCACCTGAACATTGGCAAGAGGGGTGGAAATGAAAAGTGAGGAAATCCCCAGGGGAGTTACAACCGGACTGGTGTCCCAAGAAAAGTGATCGCTATCTGGACTCTGGGATGTTTATAGCTCTTCCCTAAAATGAAAGTGACCGCAATCTGGACTACTAATGAAGTGAACGCAATCTGGAATGACCGCAATCAGGAAGACACCGGTGAACCTCTGTAATGGATGTGAGGAAAGGTCTGGTTTTGACTGTCAGACGGTAGCGACTCCTGTTATTTATTGTGTCTTGCTGAATATTAAGTTCAGCAAGATCCTTCTCAATTTGTTTGATCCACAGAGACCCAGTGGCTTTACCCTTCTTGGCTACCTTGAAGATCTTATAAGACAGTCTGTGGTGGCCCATTCTGTACAGGTGGCCGTAGAAGGCCAGGCGCCTCCTTCAGATGGCATCGGTGAAGTTTTCCTGGTGTTGTAGAGATCGCAATTTGGTTTTTACCATTGTCTTCCATCTGGTAAGGTCCTTGGTCCCACTATTTTCCGCAATAATTTATTTTCCTGTATCTCGAGGGCCCTTAGTTAGAAACAGACACTCAGCTGCGCAGGGGATTGATGGTCTGGCTACTGTATTATAGTGTCTTAGTTTGACATACATCGACAGATGTTTCGAGGCGTACAGTTTTCTGCAAGCATAGTATGCCCTGTCTCGTTGATCCTCCTTCATTCGAGAGCCATTATTACACTGAGATAGTTAGTTAGTTATTGTTGTTTTAAGGGTAGGAACTACGAGGTCATCTGCCCCTGAAACTGAGATAAAAGAACATTTTAAGAAAGCAATTCCTGTCCAGCTGTACTGGTGACAGCAAAATAGGGAGCGTGGTGCCATAAGGTTTCGATTTTATTTGGCGCCCTTAAAATTGAAGTACAGCAATGAAACTTTGGGATTATAATCTGAAAACTACATACAATTTTTACAGTATATAAAACAAGTAGTTCCGTGAAGAACTATACAGCCTATTTTCAAATATCCTACTTATGTTAATTGCCTCTATCTAACTTACTGTACGCACAAAACTTCAGTTTGAAGGTTGTGATAGATTCGTAGATATTGAGAACCGTCTAAATATTCCGGATGTTCGCCAGGTTCAATTTTGATTTATGCACTATCACATAAAGATTATTGTGTACGTGTGGTATTCAAACATAAATCGCATGATTAGAACACAAGAAGTAAAAACGAGATTTTAAAATTTCGCACAGCTGCCATCTTGTGGTTATGAAAACAATTGAAATAAATTAAATGCCAGTGGATTAACATTTGTATAAGCATTTAACGTGCAAGTTTCACTGCACTCGGATGGTTAAATCGCGAGAAACGTCCATTTAAATATTTATAATTTGCGTCGCCGCCATGTTGGATTTGTGATCACCAGGTTACTGAAAGTCTTATAGGTGAACTCATGTTCATAGCTTCTATGAACGTAAAAATGTTCAGTTCGATTGCTGTAAAAGATTCGTAGATATTGAGAACTGTTTAAATATTTTTGATGCTCGCCATTTTGGATTGATATATGTATAGGCCATAGAGTTATGTATCATTAAAGGAAACTTATTGCGTAGCTTCATTATTCAAACTTTCACTTCAATCGCATGACTACGACACAAGAAATAAAAACATAATTTTAAAATTTCGCACTGCCGCCATCTTGAGGTTATGTAAACAATTGAACTAAATTAGATGCCAGTGCATTACAATATGTATAATAATTTACTGTACCACATTTCACTGCGCTCAGAGAGTTAAATCTCGAGACAAGTCTATTTAAATGTTTCAAATTCGCTTGGCCGCCATGTTCGTTTTGTACTTGACAGGTTTATGAAAGGTACATAGTTAAACTTTTAGTAGTGCCCTTTATCACCGTACAAAATTTCAGGGTGATATCTGTAACAGTTTCGTATATATAGAATGCCAGTGAAATATTTCGCACAGCCGCCATTTTGAGGTTATGTAAACAATGGAACTAAATTAGACGTCATTGAATTACAATGTGTATTAACATTTGCTGTACCAAGTTTCATTACGTTTGGATGGTTAAATCGCGAGAAAAGTCTATTTAAAATCTCAACTTAGCTTGGCCGCCATGTTGGTTTTGTAGTTACCAGGTTTTTGAAAGTCTCAGAGATGAACTTCTAGTAGTGCCCTTTATCATTGTACACAATTTCAGGGTGAGATCGGTAATAGTTTCGGAGATACTGAATGCTGGTGAAATATTTTGCACAGCCGCTATGTTGGATTGGTGAGAGACAATAAAATTTGAAGGGCACGGTCGGGGTCGGCCAGAATGGTGCTATGATCTTACCGAGTTTCATTGAAATCGCTCCAGCCGTTTAAACGTTATTAGGAGGGGGTACACACACACACCATCACACACACACGCACACACAGACACACGGTCAAAAGGTGATCTCATGAGCCTATTTTTTCATAAAATGAAAATAGGCTATAAGTATTTCGTGAAAATTTCACCCTCATCCTCGCTTAACGTGCCAGTAAATCTACTGACACGGTTCCCTCGCATTTGCGCACCCTCAATTGCCAACTGACTGCAACAGGATTCGATCCTGCAACCTTGGAAACAGCAGGCGAGAACGCTACCGCTGATTCACTGCAAAAATTGGAACTAGTTAGTTAATTATTGAGGTTTTAAGGGGCGGAACTACGAGGTCATCTGCACCTAAAATTGGAACTTCCCATCAATACGTATGTTTTCAAAGATTTGTTAGTCTTAACACATTTTCAACTTGCAGTAGGATGTCATTTCATCGATTCCCGCCTTTTGTAACAATGCGCCTGTATACAAGAGAGAATAATAATGAAAATGAAAATCCACAGCCTGCTTCCAGTCTCCGACCGGGTCAGGAATGGAATGAATGAAGCCCCCATCTAGCGGCGAGGATATGAACTGTGCCGGCTGCCGAGGCCTGACGCACTTCTCTGGGGCAATGATTAAATGAATGACAGATGAAATGAAATGATAGTGGAGAGTGTTGCTGGAATTAAATGTTGACAGGGAAAACCGGAGTACCCGGAGAAAAACCTGCCTGCCTCCGTTTTGTCCAGCACAGATCTCACATGGAGTGACCGGGATTTGAACCACGGGCCCAGCGGTGAGAGGCCGGCGTGCTGCCCCTAAGCCACGGAGGCTTCAGAATAATAATAATAATAATAATAATAATAATAATAATAATAATAATAATAATAATGAATATTTTCCTTGGGCACACATATCTCTTTAGTTTACCCTGGAATGAAAGGTCGGTTGCACTTCCTACCACTACATGGGCTTTAAAAGATAAGTTAGGAGTTTGAAGAAGAGACATCGTGCATTCTTCTGGAAAATACACGGAGATCTGCCAATGTCGACATGTCGACATCTCACTAAATTTCAAACTGAATACATTGAATATTCCCACTACGGTAGTCGAGTTGTCAAAACTACAATCCATGACTGAAATGGCCTGTTGGTGGTCGTATAGTAGATCCGAGTTTCAAATTTTGGGCTCTAACAGAGGCGAGAATGAGTGTAGACTTTCCCAGAGATTTTTCAAACTCACTCGTGGAAAAAGCCGGTGTCATACTGTTCTTTATTTCAGGTACCAGGACCCCTCCCAAGTCCAAGGAATAAATGAGTATTGATGTATAGATGGGCCGGTCATTCGTGGCCGGTTGTGAGCGAGTGAGAATCCTTCTTAAAGCCCGAGTAGAACACTGAGACCACTGAATATACACATGTGCTGCCGAGGACACATTGCGTACTTTATTTGCATCGATCACAAAGGTATGAAGGCTCACTGTGCGTGGAGATACCACTGCGCATGTAATATGTACCGGTCAAGAAGGAACGGCCCACTTATACACAATGCTACTGTCACCACAATGAAGCTACAGCAGCTATCAGACGACTTCCACATACAGTACATTTAAGTACACGGGACTGACGACCACGATGCCCCAATCTCACAATGAAACAATGAGATACTGAACACCTGCTCATCAGTTCGATGCCGCTCGATGAACCGTGACCATAGGATGATGTCATCGGACCACTCCAGCAGTGGCTACGCTGGCTAAAGTGCAACGTTAGATCATGGAGCCAAGCTCTCTGCTGACTCGGTAGACGCGTGGGTTCGAGCCCCACCGTTGGCCGTCCTTGAAGTGGTTTTCCGTGGTTTCCCGTTTTCAACACCAGGCAAATTCTGGGACGGTGCCTTCTGATAGGCCACGGCCGCTTCCTGCCAGATCCTTGCCAGTTTCACTCATCTTCATCCATTCCATCTCTCATCCCGACGCGCAGGTCGCCCACGGGCGTCGAATAGAAAGACCTACACTCGGCTTCTGAGGAGGCCACACGACAACAACATCGGACCACTAATGGCGACATTACGAAAATACTGCAGAAAATACTGCATAAAATAACAATAATAACAATAATAATAATAACAGGCCAAATAATAAATATCTTAAAACTCAGCAATTTTTCCAGGCTTGTGCCGTGTCTTGTGTGGGGTTTACGAGGACACATACAAATCTTAGTTTCTTCAACTGGCAATGTCTTGTCGATGTAACCATAAACCTCTGTTTTCAACTCTATGCATCTTTTCATGATATTATAGAGTTGAGGAAATTGGAATACGAACTCGGACCTTAAGGGTGACAGCAAAGGATTCTTAGGATTTCTTGAAGTACGAGTTCAATTCCCGGCTCTGCCATGAAATTTTAATTCTGGTCTGACGGCTGGAAAGGGGTACACTCAGTTTCGTGTGGCAAAACTGAGAAGAGGAGTGGAAGTCGTTATCCGTGGTTTACCCCAGTTCTACTCCAAGACAATGCTGTGATGGTTCATGACTTAAGACCACGGCTGCCTCCTTCCTAACTTACAAATACACACACTAGTACATCTATCACAATAACATATGGTGTCACGCAAATTCCACACAGACCAAAATACACGGAGCTATATGACCACGATGTTGCTGCCCCTAAAATAAGCAACACCTAATATAAACTGTCCACGGCGAAGGCAAACTCGTTAAGTTGTGTACCACGGCAGTGAGAGCAGCTGAGCTAGTCCGAAGATCGCAGGTTCGTATCATGGCGCTGACAGTGGCTATCCTGTGTGGTTCTTCCCTGGGGTTTCCCATACTCCTTCCAGGAAAATGCTGGGATAGTACCTCACTTCAAGTTCCGGGGCACCTACCCCATCCCTGTCCTTAATACAGTTACACACACTTGTAGAGTCATCACGTAAATACAGGTTACAGACAAGTTCAACACAAACCCAACTAAACGGGGCTGATGGCGAGGATTTCCTAAAATTAATTAACAACAAAACAAGGTAATATCCACCCATTACTGTAGATAAAGAACAGAACTAAAGAACTAAAGAAATGTAAAAATGAATTATTTAAATATTTTACTTTTTTGCATGTTCAGTCTGTATATTTTTAAATCTATAATTAAATACTTTTCAGTCGGTCAACACGATTGTGCCAAATTATATTAGGCGGGGAGCACAAATATTTAAACACCCTAAACTGGAAGAAATATTACATGAATATTACTCAAGAACGGGGGAGGGGGTTAGTTTTGTAGAGCGAGGTAGGAAGGGATTTCTGTACAAGGGGGGAGACATTTTGTACAAGAAGGGGATAATATTTTGCACAAGGAGGTTTGGGGGGGGGGTATACAAGAAGGAGGGAGGTATTTTTGTACAAGAAGGGGGAAGGTATTTTTGTACAAGGAGGTGAGGGGTATTTTTGTACAAGGAGGTGGGGAGGTATTTTTGTACAAGAAGAGGGGAGGTATTTTGTACATGAACGGGGCAATATTTTTTACAAGGAGGAGGGGGGAGGTATTTTGTACAAGAAAGGGTAATGTCTTGTGCTAAAAGGGGGTAGGTATTTTTGTACAAGGATGTGGGGGGTAATTTTGTACAATAAGGTGGGGGTAGGGGTATTTTTGTACAAGAAAGGGGGAGGTATTTTTGTACAAGGAGTTGGGGAGTATTTTTGTACTAGAAGGGGGGAGGTATTTTGTACAACGAGGTGGAGAGGGCTACTTTTGTACAAGAAAGGGAGGTATTTTTGTACAAGAGAGGAGGAGGCTTCTTTGTTCAAGAAGAGGGGAGGTATTTTGTACAGGAAGGTGGTATTTTTATACAAGGAGGCGAGGGAGGTATTTTTGTACAAAAAGGGGACAGGTATTCTGTACAAGAAGGGGGAGGTATTTTGTACAACGAGGTGGAGGGGGCTACTTTTGTACAAGAAGGGGCGGTATTTTTGTACAAGAGAGGAGGGGGCTTCTTTGTTCAAGAAGAAGGGAGGTATTTTGTACAGGAAGGGGGTACTTTTGTACAAGGAGGCGAGGGACGTATTTTTGTACAAAAAGGGGACAGGTATTTTGTACAAGAAGTGGGTAATTTTGTACAAGAAGGGAGCTAATATTTGACAAAAGGAGGGGAGGTATTTTGTTCGAAAAGATGGGAGATATTTTGTACATGATGGGTGTATTATAGTAAAAGGAGGTGGAGGTGTATATTTGTTCAAGAAGGGGGAGGTATTTTGTACAAGAGGGGATATTTTTGTACAAGGAGGTGGGTATTTTTGTGCAAGAAGGGGGAGGTATTTTTATACATGATGAGGGGAGGTATTTTGTACAAGAAAGGGGTATTTTTGTACAAGAAATGGGGGGGGGGGAGTATTTTGGAACAAAAACGAGTGTTAATTGTGTGATAAATAATAATTAATGATACTTTTCTTTCAGGTTAGGGTGTTTGAATATTTGTACTCCCCACGTAATATAATTGGGCACAATCGTGTTGACCGACTAAAAATCATTCTATGATATATTATTAGGCAAAACTAAAAAAATGCCTCTAATACCTCAATACGTTCATTAAACGCTAAGAGAGAACTTAGTTAACAAATTTTTAAGGAAACAATGTGCATACATTGAGCAGTACACAATTGTCGCAAGAAAATCAGTCATAAAATGCACTTTCCAACGTGATAACGATCACATGGACTATAAGATAACTTACAAAGGTGATGTGAAAACTGTTAATAATACACATCTTGTGGTGGAATCCGTGCCCTGCATAACGTGTTATTATAATGCCTAAGTTCGAAGTCTCGACTCAGTTGCCATCATAGCGTCTGTTGAATACAATTCTATTGGAATGTCGTTCTGTTTGTCACACCGGATCTGGAGTATTCCTTCATACGCAGGTGGAGATAGTAGCAACATCATATAGCGTAATTCCTTTATAATGATTCTCGTGCTAGCTTGTACATCAAACGCGCAGGCGTAAACCTCGACACCTGGAAAACTTTCTTTAAATAATGAACTTGACTCACTCACACTCACTCACTTCTATTGGACACGATGATCCCTCACTGATCTCACAAGAGGCCTCCACTGAACTCTGTTTTGGGCGAGTTCTTGTCAGTTGTCCACATTCAGATGTCTACAAAGTTTGGAGATGTCATTTTTCCAGGAACTTCGTGGCCTTCCTACAGGTCTTTTTCCTTTTGGTTCTCCTTTAAAGATTTGTAAGACCATCCTATCATCTCTCATCCTTATTCAATGACCAGTCCATTGAAGTCTTCTGGAGTTAATGATGTTGAGTATTGGTGCTTGTATGCCTTTATTTTATCTTTCTTTTTCCAGCTTTGAGATGCGGAGTCAAGAAATAGTCCAAACATTTTCCTATACACTTTATTTTCGAAGACCTGCTACTGGTGTTCTTCCTGTTTTGTTAAACTCTATGATTCTGCACCATAAGTTAGAACTGGCCTAATGATGGTATTGTATATTTTAAGTTTTGTATTTCTCGTCAAAAATTTGGAACCCAATAAAAACTGCAGGAAGTAGTATATTTTGTTAGCATTCTGTATTCTAACTGTAATTTTTACTTCTCTATGATTCTGTTCATCAATCATGACTCCTAAGAATTTTATTATGGGGTTTGAAGCCATCTTTTCAGTGTTGCCTTAGTAAACAAAAGTTTGGTTGCTTTTCAGTCGGTCAACACGAGATAAATCTCATGTAATTCTTTTCAGAATTAAGGTATAACCCAACTCTTTTGGGTAAATTCGTGTTGACCTACTGAAAAGCACCAAACTTTTGTTTCTTAAGAATTTGAAAAGTTCAACCGGCTCAAAAGTATCCTTGCCAATAAGAAGAGGTACATGAACTTAACTTCTTATCATTCTTGTAGGGAACTTAATTAGGCATATAATTCGTTAATATTTATCTGGGATGGCCTCTTGGACCCTCCATCTTGGAAGGTATCCCTCAGGGTTGGGTAGGTTACTTTTCGAAAGAAACTTCGTCACCTTTATAGTTACTTGTCACGGCTATATGACCACTCTGTCGCAGCCGTAAAAAAGCAACAGCAACAGTTACTTGTCAAAAATAGTAACGACGTTACAGTTAAAGTTGTTTAGTTCGTTCAGTATTATTTGGCTCCCGCCTCCCCCCAATACCTGTAATATATCTGTATTCATTTCGTTCTGCAAATCATCCCTGTATATTAAAAAAACAATTGCAGTGCCAATCATTTTTAAACGTCCCAAGTAATTGTTTAAAAAGTACTAACTCTTTACCATTAAAAGAAACGGCGTTATAACTAAAGCACTGTGCGGATAAACCCGAAGATATCTCCAACATTATTCACCATGCGAATACAGATTGAATATCTGTGTGGATAGCGGATAAGCTGAGGATATTGTATGGAGTAAAGTTGCGGATAGTTTTTAGAATGCAATCCGAAGTTGCTGAATATCATAACTAGGACTCGGATGTTTATGGCATATCATATTTATGCGTTATATTTTTTTCCATGACCAATGTAAAATTTTGATTCCTAATCTGATTCAAATTATGTCATTAACACTCTGAACTAAACCTCCGTGGCTTAGGCGGCAGCACGCCGGCCTCTCACCGCTGGGTCCATGGTTCAAATCCCGGTCACTCCATGTGAGATCTGTGCTGGACAAAACGGAGGCAGACAGGTTTTTCTCCGGGTACTCCGGTTTTCCCTGTCAAAATTTCCTTCCAGCAACACTCTCCACTATCATTTTATTTCATCTGTCATTCATTTAATCATTGCCCCAAAGGAGTGCGTCAGGCCTCGGCAGCCGGCACAGTTCATATCCTCGCCACTAGATGGGGACTTCATTCATTCCATTCCTGACCCGGTCGGAGACTGGAAGCAGGCTGTGGATTTTCAACACTCTGAACTGAAAAGGTTTTTATAATATTTATTTTAAACAAAACGCATGACACACATAGCCTAAGGGAACGACTTTCTACTCAAGTGTCTAAATGTGTTGCTTTAATACTTTATGCTATCTATTAATTTTTAGCCTATTTTCATTTATGAAAAAAAAATAGACTTATGTGATCACCTTTTGTCCGTGTGTCTGTCTGTGTGTGCGTGTGTGTGTGTGAGAGAGAGGATTTGTGTGTGTCCACCCCAAATAACTTCTAAACGGCTGGAGAGAGATTTCAATGAAATCCGGTAAGTTTATAGCACTATTCCTGGTGACCTCGACCGTGCCCTTCAAATTTTGTAACGTCTCACCAATCCAACATGGTGGCTGTGCGAAATATTTCACCAGCATTCAATATCTCTGAAACTACTACCGTTATCACCATGACATTTTGTACGGAGATAAAGGGCACTACTCGAAGTTCATCTATGAGACTTTCAAAAACCTGTTAACAGCAAAACGAACATGGTGGCCAAGCAAAGTTAAAAATTTTAAATAGACTTTTCTTGCGATTTAATGGTCCAAACGCAATGAAACATCGTACAGCAAGTGTTCATGCACATTGTAATGCACTGGTATCTAATTGTTTACAATTGTTTACGGAACCTCAAGATGGCGGCTGTGCGAATTTCTAAAATTAAGTTTTATTTCTTGTGTTCTAATCATGCGATCGAAATGAACATCTGCATAATGAACGTACACAATAATCATCATCTAATAGTACATAACTCTATGGCCTACATATATTAAAATCCAACATTGGTGACCATCCCAAATATTTAGACGGTTCTCAATATCTATTAATCTACTATAGCAATCAAACTGACATTTTGTAAGTGTATAGAGGCTATAAGCATAAGTTCACCTATGGGACGTTCAATAACCTGGCGAGCACAAATCCAACATGGCGGCGACGCTAAATTTAAATATTCAAATGGACGTTTCTTGCGTTTTAACCATCCGAGCGCAGTGAAACTTGATACGGTATATGCTTATACAAATTTTAATCGACTGTCATCCAATTCATTTGAATTATTTTCATAACCATAAGATGGCGGCTGAGCGAAATTTTAAAATCCCACTTTTATTTCTTGTGTCCTAATCATGCGATTGAAGTTTGAATAAAACACATACACAATAATCGTCATGTAATAGTACATAAATCTCGGGCCTATAATATAAAAATCCAACATGGTGACCATCCAAAATATTTAGACGGTTCTCAATATCTACGAATCTATTACAGCAATCAAACTGACAATTTGTATGTTGATAGAGGCAATTAATATTAGTAGGATATATGAAAATAGGCTATTTAGTTCTTCACGGAACTACTTGTTTATTTTAATGTCAGTAGATTTGGATACCAAGCCTGGGGATTCGGGGCGGATGCAGATATCAGTCGTGCGGATGTGGGGCAGATGTGGATAACGTTTTGTTTATCCGCGCAGGGCTCTACTACCCATAACCCTGAGATCCCCAGGCGCTTTAGACCTCCGGTACTTGTAAATATCGAAGTTAAGCCGTGTTCAAAGGTGTGGAGAGTTTGGTGACCGCTGCGGTGCGGATAAGATCGTGTGGTCACTGTAGCTGGCAGGGTCGGCGAGTGAGATCTCACTGGCTGAGGTGAGATGGCGACAGCACACCATTTATCATACCTCTTGATTACATCTGGCCGTCTAACAAAATTAATTAATTATTTAGACATTAACGTACCTATCATTCTTCGTCTAATGCCGTGAGTGTGGCCACATCTTACATAGGCTTCACAAGAATACATTATTATGTGGAATTACATTGGATTGTTTCTGCGGATAATTTAACAATTGTGTATTCCATAGGTAGAGAGACCGATAAGTTACTAATGGGGACAGGGTTACCACCATTCCCAATTTTGGCGGGACATCATCATCATCATCATCATCATCATCATCATTTGGGGCCGATAACCTAGATGTTAGGCCCCTTAAAACAACAATTATCATCATCATCATCATCATCATTTCCCCTTATCCAGCTCCTGCCGGGTCGGGGTATTTATGACACTTCTCCACTTTCCTCTTTCCTTCCACAATTCTTCTTCCACGATCTTGTCCTAGTTCAGATTTCTTTTTCTCACGCTGTTCTTCACTGAATCGATCCACCTTGTTCTAGGTCTTCCCCTTGCTCTCTTACCCTTGCACTTGGCCTCCAGCATCTGTCTTGGTATTCTATTTTCCTCCATCCTCTTTACATGTCCAAACCACCTTAGTTTATTCTTCTCCATTCTCTCATTTAGTTTTCCCATCCCAACTTCCTTCCTAACATCTTCATTCCTCACTCTGTCTTTCCTTGTCTTACCTATCATACTTCTTAGGAATTTCATTTGACTGGCTTGGATTCTACTCTCTTGCCTGCTTGTCAGGGTCCAAGTCTCAGCTGTATAAGTTACTATGGGTACATAGTACACTTTATGCATTACCTCCTTGCTTTTCCTTGGTACTTCCTTATCCCAAACAAGTTTTCTTACACTTTGATAGAATGCATTGCTCTGCTGTACCCTCCTGCCAATTTCCATGACCAACCTACCAGTTTGCATCAATTCACTTCCTAGGTATTTGAACGTGTCCACAATTTCCAAACTCTCACTTCCAATTTTCACAGTGCCCTTTCCTTTTCTTTCCCCTCTTGTCATCACCATGGTCTTGCTTTTCTCTATACTGATTTTCAGGCCGTACTTCTGAATATTTTCGTTCAGTGCATCTAGTTGTTTTTGCACTTCTTCGGTGTTCCTTCCCCTGACCACAATATCGTCTGCAAATAATAGTAACTTCATTTCTTTATGTCCATATGCTTCCTTTGTTTCCTTTATAATTTCATCCATTACCATTATGAACAAAAGAGGTGACAGCACACTCCCCTGTCTTAGTCCAGTCTTGTTCCTAAACCAATCTGGCGGGACATACCGAATTATAATCGTCATCATCATCATCATCCTCATTTATTGCATTAACAGGCCATTAAGCCCCAGGACAGACAATAAGAGCATAAAACAAAAACTCATACACAAAACAACACAGGCATTACAACAGGAGGGACTGAGACTCTTCACAAGTAACCGAATTATAATAATGTTGTCTATCTTTTCGGGGAGCGTGATGGCGCAGTGGCTTAGCTGCTCGTCTTTCACCCGGATGGCCGGGGTTCGAATCCAGGTGACAGCGGGGTAGAATTTTCACCTGAAAAATCACGTGGCGTCAGGAAGGACATCCGACCTTAAATCTCCAGCCAGAACCAAAATGAGCCTGGTTGGCTCCGGCGAGCCCAATTAATTGGGAAAATTCGTTTATCTATCTTTTCGTTTCTGTTATTTTAAGGAGTTTAGGACATCTTGGTCATCAGGCACGTATACTTGAGTATGTGTTGAACTTGTCTGCTACACTGTGTTTCTGCGATAACTGTTGTAGTGTGCGTGGGTGCTATTTATTTATTTATTTATTTATTTATGAAAGTACACAGGTCATAACTCCAATTCAGTAACTTCTTGACACAAATACAAAGTAGGTAATTATAAATCTCTAATAATAATTTTAGGAAAAGAGAATAAAAGAAAAAATGAATTCAAACTACAAAATAATAAAACTTAAAAACATGACATTATGTTGTTTGAAGCCATTTTCAGTGTTGCCTTAATAAACGAAAGTTTGGTGCTTTTCAGTCGGTCAACACGATTGTACCCAAATGAGATGGGTTATTCCCTAAACCTGAAAAAATACACGAGCTTAATAAATACACTTGGATGATCAGTTTCGATCGTCAAGCGATCATCATCAGATACATTACACTTAGGCTTAAACATTTATGTCTGAAAATATGGGTGAAAATATTTACATTATGTTCTTCTTTAGTTGCGGTGTTAGTTGAGATAGTTCAACTCGTGAATATTTGTTAGTTATAGTCTATGTGATGTTTTGTAAAATACTGAAAGTGGTGATTGACCTCCAAACTTGCTTGTTTAGAGTGAATATGGGATTGTAGTTAACTGGTCAATTCAGGTTGTATTGTGCAGGCTACTTAGCTGATTGACTGTTGCGCTGTTCTGGTGAGAGCAGTTATTTCAGGATTTTATTCTGGATTAGGGTATAGCCCATCTCATGTTAACTTTCGTTTAAAAACATAATTAGTCACCCATATATCTAATGTTTAGTTATGAATGAAACGAACTAAAAATAATTCAAAACATAAACATGAACTCCTTGATGATGCACGGACAGTGCCTAAAAATCGAGGTACAGCTTTAATGTAGACACAAAGACTTTTAGTTTGTTATTGAACACAACGTTCGATTCAATAAATATATCTATGACTGTAGCAAATTAATTGTAGTTGGTTATTATTTTCATGAATGTCGAAATTAAGTGGTGGGAAGTTCTTGACATTTGAATGTGAAATAATGTATAGCTTCGCGATCTAACGCGTGGAACGTGAAAAGAGAGAAATTTCATTATCTCTATAGAATCATATTTACATGTTAGGCTTGTTATTTTCCTCAATCTTTGCAGTGAAATAAGCAGCCTTCTCCTCTTCAGTGATGTGAAGTTGAACATATGTCTTAACAGTTGAGTTAATGTATCTTAAGGACAACATATATTTAAAGTTCTGTAATACATATACCTTAAGAATTTGTCTTGCACAACCTCTATAGCTTGTATCTTTTGCTGTGAATGTGGATCCCAAATTACCGATGCATACTCCAATTTGCTTCTCACAAGGCTCGTGAATAACTGGATAAGTGTTGATGGCTGAATAAATAATTTAAAATGTCTTATTATGGACCCAAGTATCCGGTTGGCGTCGTTCGTTATTTTTAGAATATCGTTGTTGAACGTTAATTTTGTTGTATTAGGGTGAAGCCTGAGGTGGGTGCCTCAAGACTTGAATGAAGGTACTATCCCAGCATATAGGCTTTCTGAAGGATAGCGGCTGTCAGCAGGGGGATTAAAACCTCCTATCCCTGGACTTGCTGTTGCTTTCCATCGCGGCGTGTGATTTAAAGTGCACGTCTATACCACGGGGTAACAGTCTTGCCGTAACATCAGTTATGTACACTACACATGTTTGACGTCTGCAAACCGCATAGGCCAAACTCGTGTATTCATGTACATTAGTATCTACCTCGTGACATAGCCACGACAGGGAGCTGCAGCATCTATGACTTTTTAGATTTATCGTTTTATAGCATCTATGATTTCTCAAATTTATCGTTTTGTAGCATCTATGAATTTTCAGATTTATCGTTTTGCAGCATCTATAACTTTTCAGATTTATCGTTTTGCAGCATCTATAACTTTTCCGATTTATCGTTTTGTAGCATCTATGATTTCTCAAATGTATCATTTCGTAGCAACTATGACTTTTCAGTTTTATTGGTTTTTAGCATCTATGGCTTTGCAGATTTATCGTTTTGTGGCATCTATGTTTTCTCAAATTTATCGTTTTGTAGCATCTATGATTTTTTCAGATTTATCATTTTGTAGCATCTATGATTTCTCAAATTTATCGTTTTGTAGCATCTGTGACTTTTCAGATTTATAGTTTTTTAGCATCTATAATTTTTAAGATTTATTGTTTTGTATCAACCATGATTATTTTGTTCAGCTTTATTGTTTTGTATCAACCATGATTATTTTGTTCAGATTTATCGTTTTGTAGCAACCATGATTATTTTGTTCAGATTTATCGTTTTGTAGCAACCATGATTATTTTGTTCAGATTTATTGTTTTGTATCAACCATGATTATTTTGTTCAGATTTATCGTTTTGTAGCAACCATGATTATTTTGTTCAGATTTATTGTTTTGTATCAACCATGATTAATTTGTTCAGCTTTATCGTTTTGTAGCAACCATGATTATTTTGTTCAGATTTATTGTTTTGTATCAACCATGATTATTTTGTTCAGATTTATCGTTTTGTAGCAACCATGATTATTTTGTTCAGATTTATTGTTTTGTATCAACCATGATTAATTTGTTCAGATTTATCGTTTTGTAGCAACCATGATTATTTTGTTCAGATTTATTGTTTTGTATCAACCATGATTATTTTGTTCAGATTTATTATTTTGTAGCAACCATGATTATTTTGTTCAGATTTATTGTTTTGTATCAACCATGATTATTTTGTTCAGATTTATTGTTTTGTAGCAACCATGATTATTTTGTTCAGATTTATCGTTTTGAAGCAGCTATGATTTTGTTCAGATTTATTGTTTTGTAGCAACCATGATTATTTTGTTCAGATTTATCGTTTTGAAGCAGCTATGATTTTGTTCAGATTTATTGTTTTGTAGCAACCATGATTATTTTGTTCAGGGTTATCATTTTGTAGCATCTATGATTTCTCAAATTTATCGTTTTGTAGCATCTGTGACTTTTCAGATTTATCGTTTTTTAGCATCTATAATTTTTCAGATTTATCGTTTTGTAGCACCCATGATTATTTTTTTCAGATTTATCGTTTTGAAGCAGCTATGATTTTGTTCAGCTTTATTGTTTTGTAGCAACCATGATTATTTTGTTCAGATTTATCGTTTTGAATCAGCTATGATTTTGTTCAGCTTTATTGTTTTGTAGCAACCATGATTATTGTGTTCAGATTTATCGTTTTGTAGCAACCATGATTATTTTGTTCAGATTTATTGTTTTGTAGCAACCATGATTATTTTGTTCAGCTTTATTGTTTTGTAGCAACCATGATTATTTTGTTCAGCTTTATTGTTTTGTAGCAACCATGATTATTTTGTTCAGATTTATCGTTTTGAAGCAGCTATGATTTTGTTCAGATTTATTGTTTTGTAGCATCTATGATTTTTCTCAGATTTATCGTTTTGTAGCAACCATGATTATTTTGTTCAGATTTATCGTTTTGAAGCAGCTATGATTTTGTTCAGATTTATTGTTTTGTAGGATCTATGATTTTTCTCAGATTTATCGTTTTGTAGCTTCTATGATTTCTCAGATTTAGTGTTTAGTAGGAAATTTGTTACAAAAGGAATTTGTACAATATTATAATATATGTAGAAATTAGGACTAAAGTAGTACTAGTTCAATAATATAAAATTGCTCACCATATTTACAAAATATTGTAGAAGAAAGACAGAACAACTACAAATATACATATCAAAATATGCAGATTTATACTGTGCAATCATTCAGTTTAGTAAACATTTTGCATTTAGGTTGTTGTTGACCGCAAATGCAGCCCTTGCCCTGAAAAATTCCAAATACAGTCCATACAAATGATATCAAATTTTAGCTAACGAATAAATAACTTAGATATTTTGTAAATAACCAAGAACTTCCCATTTTGAACCAATTTCACTATTGGTTGCTAATTAAATCCACTGTTAGGCGTCACGGAACACGATGGTACATAACGTGACGAGTTTGGACAATATTTGCATTTATCTCAGATGCTATAAACTACAAATCAGCCTATGATATTTTATCAAATTTTGTGTTTTTATCACCAGTTGAAATTAGGTACTGCACCCTATTTCAATTACTACCTGTAAAGATGACTAACACATTCCTCCGCTTTAGATTACCCCATGAAAGGCAGTGAACCTAATAATACAGTTAGACAAACAATGGAGTCATATTCTAAAGCGTATGTCCCCTATCGTTAGGGACACTTTCTCCATGTTTTATAGAATGTATCTTCACCAAAGAGGAAGTCAAGAGTTACTAAAAACCGCTGTTTCTCTCCTGGCATTTCCGAAGAAAGAAAAAAAGGAGCATTATCAGCTAAACTCATTTAAATGTGCTTCTCTTGTTGGTATTCTTTGTGTGTTGATGGATGACTTGGGTTTTCCTGTATGATCTAATGACCCTTGTTCCACCACGTAGCCCCGGGAGATGCGACGCGACACTGTTTTTCACGGCAGTAATTAGTAGAATAACGTTCATTGATTTTGTCATTAGTTCTGTTTTTCTTAGAGGGTTTCTCTCTGTTGTTTGATTGGTGTTTGTTGTTTACGTTGCTAGGTTACGAGGGTACCGCCTTGTCAAGACAATGGCGGTCAACAACCGATAAAGGGCGTTAGCTGTGGCAGGTGATAGGAGAGTCCTTTCCGCCAAAGAACGTCCTACGGTCGCGAACTGATGCGCTTCTTCATGAAACTAGGTCGCTCGCTAGAGCAATCGTGTCGGCTCCATGAGGCGAGCTACGCCACTGGCCATAACTGTCCCTCTCGCACTTAAGCGGAAAAATAAGAAAGTCTGAATTAAATAATTTTTGTACAACCATAAATTGTCAGGAACGATGGCTTCTGATTGGGAGGAGGGGAGTGTTCCCTGTCGCAAATCCTCTCCCCCATGAACATTCCGGGTCAAAAGCACGTCTATTTAATCCCTGTCAGGTCTGTCACCTTGGTTCCGTATTTTGGTCATTTCGCTGGGATAAACTACGAGTAACGTTCCAGGCAACTGTCGTCCTAGACAGACAAACATCTAGGTTGTTGTTTCATTTGAGGGGCTTAGAAAGCGTAGGCCCCGTGTAGGATTACTTGGGTGTGTGTTTGGGTGCGTGCTTGCACAATTTGTCTGATAACCTGTGTAATTGTGGTGTCTGTATCAAAGTGTGTGTTTGTAAGTCAGCCGAGGATTGGGAAGGAGGCAGTCGTGGCCTTAAGTTAGGAACCGTCCTGGCATTTGCCTGGAGTGGAAGTGCTAAACTACGGAAAACCACTTCCAGAAGAGCTGAGATGGCAATCAAACCCACCTCTGATCAGTATTGGCTCACGAGGCTGAGTGTACCCCGTTCCAGCCCTAAGACCAGAAATAATTTTCTTGGCAGAGCCGGGAATCAAACCCGGGCCAAGGCGGAACAACTATTTAGAGCTGTAGACATTAAATCCATGTGCGTGGAGTTGCCAACTGCCCTGTATTTCACTGGTAGGACCACAAATATTAACTTACAGTCATTAGTTTTAAAGTTTTACAGGGTCACCCATATATCGTCTCTCCGCAGCTGAGGTCTTGGTTGACCGATAAAAACTGCATTGCAAGATCTTAAATAAACCAGTTATTGCCGCAGACCACTCCCTTCACCCCGCTCAAATGCTGCTCTGGCAGGTGGAGACCGATATCTTATCCTCTAAGCAGGACCCCGCCTGAGCTGTCCTGACACGATATAAGGATGCCCTGTATCTTTCGAAACAGCCGAAATGTGGTTCGTTCAGTTACAGAAGAACATGCCACTGCTAGATGGCGTCTGTGTGCATTGGTGGCTAGTTGACAGCAAATGTCAGTATGCTAGAGGCCGTGCTCCAGGATGGATATACAGTAAGTAGAGTTAAGTTGAACAGATCACTCCTAATGTACCGCCTGTGTCGTACAATTCAGAGCAAACTTCCAACACTGTTAGACAATAAAGTTTTAAGCCATCCTTTCAGTATCAGCTGTAACTCTTCAGTCGGTCTACAGGAATTTGCGTAACATGACAGGTGGAAATCAAATTCCCCTCTTCTGAGTTTTGCCTCTCGAGGCAATCCCCAGACCAGAATTAAATTTCTTTGCAGAGCCGGGAATCGAACTCGGACGTCTGGGGTGACAACGCTAGCCGCTACACCTTGAGGTGGTCACTCAATGCATATAGTTAGTTAGTTATTGAGGTTTTAAGGGGCGGAACTACGAGGTCATCTGCCCCTTCAATTCATAGTAGAGTAGGCTAAATATCAAATGGGGAGTGCCCTACTAAAACCATTTTGAATACTGAGTGTAGTTCCTCATTTCCTTCAGCGTTTGAGCCTTAGCGAGCGTACTGCTGCTGTCGGTTATTGACCCCTAAATACATAACTATAGCCCTACATTCTTTTCAATAGGCCACGAAAATAAATCTACGAAGATTCAAAACTAATTCGATTGCTAGTGGCTGATTACCTAACTTTTAAACAACTATCCCTAACTAACTCACTAGCTATGGGCAGATGACCTTGCTGTTCTGTCTCGCTCACCGTCCACATATGGTCCGCGGGCTGCGAGTTGAATATCCCTGTAAATAACGACACACTCGTGAAGTTCCGTTCAAATTGGTGACCTAAACATCTGCCCCTCTCCCTGTTAGAAGCAGACAGTTCATTCAGAAGTGAGAGGAGATCGTTTAGCGGTCATTAAGGGCCTTACCCCTTGAGCGAGAGAGTTCACGCCCCCGCTGGGTTGGAGTTTATTGATTGCCGCCGTAAGAACTTGAGAAGACGACAGACAAGCGAGGTGCTTGTGGCGTGTACTATCTGGCGTCGAGTTTGTAACTACAGTAATGTGGTGACCACGGGGTCATGTGGTCACAACATCTGCAGCGCAAACTTGTAATGACCTGTCTTCATTGCTAGCAGAGTAAATCAGTGCGCTGGTAATATCGCCACACCAGCTTCAGCTATACAGTACTATAGTCAGCTAAATTTAGCCTGCACCGTTCCGTACTATATTTCACACTAGCCATGAGTATCCGTTGTCGACGTTGCCATACAGCAGTCGTTCTCAACCTGGCACTCGCGAGCATCACGGTGCTCTTTAAATGCCATTTGTTGATCTCGTCATAGAAGCCAAAAAGTGCTCACGAGCACAAATTCCCCTAAGATCCATTAATAGATTTCTTTTTTGTACGTACCGCAATAATAGTGTTTTCATTAAAAGTCTTGACTGTCACAAATGTTATCATTTTATGAAATAGTTTCTTTTTTTATTTATTTTGTATTATTTATTTTTTATTAATGCAGCCAATGGCCATGAACTTTTCTTTTCAGGACGGGTCAGGGAAGGGATATTCGAAGGAAATCGGCCGTGGACCTATTGAAAGGAACCGTCCCGGCATTTGCCTGGTGGTGAAAATGGGAAACCACGAAAACAATTTTCAGGACGGCCGAGGAGGGATTCGAACCCACGCTCTCCCGATGCCAGCGAGGCACAAGGGAGCGCGGTAGGGAGAGATGACCTCGTAGTTCCGCCCCTTAAACGACAATAACTATCTAATCTATAGCAACAATAATTAGACATTCCTGCTTTAAGAGTAACATGAAAGATGCGGATTCGACTCGACTGCCATACGTAAATGTATCTAATCTCCATGAGTCATGCTAGTAGTTGCAGCATGCTTGGTAAGCGGCGAATCGCTAGCTATTTCAGCAGTTCAGAGGAAGAGAGAGATAAGAAAAGGAAGGATAGGCACATTATTGTTGAATTATTATTATTATTACGATTATTATTGTATTATATCTAATTCACCGCTGGGTCCATGGTTCAATTCCCGGTCACTCCATGTGAGAT
Source organism: Meconema thalassinum (assembly GCA_946902985.2). Taxonomy (NCBI): domain Eukaryota; kingdom Metazoa; phylum Arthropoda; class Insecta; order Orthoptera; family Tettigoniidae; genus Meconema; species Meconema thalassinum. The sequence goes on from OX336388.2 coordinate 674,299,967, forward strand.
TTGTGCTGGACAAAGCGGTGGCAGACTGGTTTTTCTCCGGGCACTCCGGTTTTTGGTGTCACAAGTTTCATTCAAGCATCACACTCCACTGTCATTTCTTTTTTTCTCTCATCCATTTAATCATTGCCCAGGGGAGTGCGACAGGCTTCGGCAGCCGGTACAGTTCATATCCTCGCCGTTAGATGGGGGCTTCATTCATTGCATTTACTGACCCGGTCGGTCGACTGGAAGCACACTTTGGATTTTCATTTTCATTGTATTGTATCTAATTGTGCTCGGGTATTTGGTATGGCATGAAGGTGGTGCTCACAGTCTAAGAAAGGTTGACAACGCCAGTCATACAATATGAGAGCAAAAATAAAATTAATATCGTAAGGTAAATGCGGTACAGATGCCGCTCCGTTTCAGCCGCCGCATACACTGTAGCCATAAGTTCCCATGGCAGTGTGTAAGCTATTTCGACCCCCCAGGGGCTCACATCTAGTGGGACGTGGGTTGGCAACCTCGGGGCCCCAGCTGAGTCAGGCATTGCTTCCACTTACTTGTGCCGGCCACCTCTCTGTCTTCTTTCCTTTCGACCTCACTTGGTCAACTCTTGTTCTCTTCCGACCCCGACGGTACTAGGTTATCCGAGGCGTAGGGAGTCTCTTCATTTCCCGCCTTAATTGGCCCTTGCCTCATCTTTTCTGATTCCCTCCTTCTGCGAGGGGTCAGCCTTCTTTTTCTTTTCATGTTATCTCCTCCCTTCTGATTAAGGCCGTCAATGAGCCCGGGTGTATGTAGCCCCACCACTTTTGGTGCACCCTAGATAATGCTACACCCTCAGGGGCTCACGGCTGGTGAGTTCGGGAGTTGGCAAACCCGAGGGATTCCTGAGCTGGGTCTGTATTCCCCTTTTGTCCCTTACCTGTGGGGGGAACCCTGTCCTCTTTCACTTCCCTATCTGCCTTTCATGGCTCTCCTTCCTTCCAAGTCCCTCCATCATCATTCTTCGAGGTTTGAGGGCATTTCTTTTCCTCCTGTCCTTTCTTTGCCTTATTCTTCTTTAGTTTTCTCTTTCTTCTTCGAGTATGTAGGTTAGTAGTTAGTTTTAGTTTTAAGTTTGCATTTCATTTTCATCTTCACTATCACCCAAAACATCAGGGGCCGATAACCTAGATGTTAGGCCCCTTAAAACAACAATTATCATCATCATCATCATCAAGCTATTTCGGTATCTAAGCAATAACCATTGTCTGTGCGTGTGGTGCAAGTTACTTTTATATTACGCAAATTGTAGTTAATACGGTGAGGCCAGTGCTTGTTTCCTCCTGGCAAAGTTCTTCCTTATGTTCATTTATTGTATATTGAGTTGGTTTCAAACGCTTAAATCAGACGTTTTTAGTACAGAATAAGTCTTAACCGTTATTGTAGTAGATTGTAAGCTTATTTTTGTCTTTGTTAGCCTTGAGGTACAACAATAGGAGAGTGCGGCGTTTCTACCTGCCATTTGGGAAAGTGCGCTAGAGATGCCTCATTGATATCATATTTTAAAAGCGAACAGGAAACATTTAAACTATTCAGAGTGTACCGGTATTCTATTCGAGTAGTTTATTATCTTATGGTTCTTTAATAATTTATTTCATTGGTTTCATTATTAACATCATTGTAAAATGAAAATTTATGGCATGTCTACTCAGTACAAAAGTAAGGGCACAGTCAAAAGAGCATAGTGAGTTCCAGTGAGCACGAAAACTGCGAGTAGCTGTTATACGGAAGACAATCAGATAAGTAGTTAGCCTAAAATGTTATAGTTTAATCATAGTTTACAACCATATAATCTCTCTAAAGTACAATCTACGGATAGCTATCACCATTTAGCATTTCACCTAACATATATACTGCATTTAGCATACACTGACAGTTGCAGTACCAATACTGCAACTAAATAATTGTACATATTGTAAATATTTTCACCTGTATTTCAAACATAGATTTTGTAGCCTAAGTGTAATGGATCTGATGATGATCGCTTGACGATCGAAACTGGTCATCCTAGTGTTTTATTAATCTCATGTAATTTATTTCAGGATTAGGGCATAACCCATCTCTTTTGGGTACATTCGTGTTGACCGACTGAAAAGCACTAAACTATTATTATTATTATTATTATTTTCAAATTATGCTCTATCAATTTGCAACAATGTTTGAAGTAATTCTACTAAGATATAGACTGTCACACGGAGGACTGGGGTTCAAAATCCAAGCGGGATTGATTTTTAACTTGGTTTTTTTTAATATTTATTGTTTTGTAATTACTCTGACGTTATAATGTTAAGAATTATATAGTGTGAATTTGCATAGAAAATGTTGTATAATATACTTATAACACCATCTTCCAACACGCTAAGAAAGCGATTTCCAATCTTTGCACTTGACCCGCGGCAGTCGACTACATCTAGCATACTGTAGCTTGTGACACGTAAACAGAATAATATTCTTTATATTACTAGTAGGTAATGTATTTTATGGCAAAGGGACGGTATAGGAATCTTTAGCAAATGAACTAGCCTCCTTGTTGTGGAAGCTTGCAATAAAACGTGCTGTGTAATTCGTATTATTTCCCTTGTGAAAATACGCAATATTTAATAATAATAATAATAATAATAATGTTATTGGTCTTACGTCCCTTTTAACTACTCTAGCTATTAGAGACACCGGAGTGCCGGAATTTTGCCCCGATGGGGATTTTTAACGTGTCAGTAAATCTACTGACGCGGCTCCCTTGCATTTGCGCACCCTCAAATGCCAGCTGACTGCGCCAGGATACGAACCTGCAATTTAATTATATGGGTAATTATAAAATAACATATAAAATGAAACACAAATAAGAACATGTTTCACAAAATCGTACCCAGGCTACACGAGTGATTGTCAAGCATCTAGATCACTCGACCAAAGTACTACATTGAGTTAAGACCTCGATAGTAAATTCAGGAAGTACCGTAATGTTTGGAAATAAGGAATATCTTTAGCAGAGTATAACATATAGGCCTAAAACTGGGGCAGGTGATCTCTCTTTGCCACCCCTTAAAACACAATCAATTAATCAATCAATCAATCAATCAACGTATAATACCCCACGTTGTATTCCAACGAGGAACTACAACCAACATTCAAGTATACTCCATGATAAGAACAATGAATAATAAATATACCCATGTATTTAGGAGAAAGTATGCTATATGTTCTTTACTGCACATCCTTTTTTGAAATGTAATTAGGATTATTTTTAAGGAAACATAACAAATATTTAGCTACATTTTAAAATTTACGTTTATCCAAGCCTGGCTTTTGCCTCGGACTCAAGAAAGAATAACTTCCTTTAATTTGCAGTCTCTTGGAGTGATTGTGATTCTAGATCAGAGATAGGCCTAAGTCGAAACCTAGGCGAGCGACCGGTTTTGGACAAGGATTTGAAAAAGATATATTTGCGCGTCACCAGGAAAGTCACGGTATACAAAATTTGATTTCTTTCCCTAAGGAATTTCTCTGTATTAGCCTAACCCACTCGAATTTATTTTAGCACTATGTAGCCTAAACCGGTTCTGTTTTCTCTATTAGTTAAACCCATTTGAATTTACTTTAGTGTTAGGTAAACCAGTGCTGTCCACAGTATTATCCAAACCCACTTGAATTTATTTTAGCACTAGATAAACCGGTTCTTATTCTGGATTTAAACTGACTGGAATTTATTTTGACACCTTGTAAAACGGTTCTGTTTTCTGTATTATTTAAACCCAATTGAATTTATTTTAGCAGTGTTAAACTGGTTTTGTCCACAGTATTGGCCAACCCACTTGAATTTATATCAGCACTAGGTAAACCGGTTCTGTTTTATGAATTATTTAAACCCACTTGAATTAATTTTAACATTAGCTAAACCGTTTTCTTTTGGTATTATTTAAACCCACTTGAACTTATTTTAACACTATGTAAACTGGTTCTGTCCACAGTATTAACCAACCCACTTAAATTTATATTAACACTAGGTAAACCAGTTCTTTTACTTGAATTATTTAAACCCACTTGAACTTATTTAAACTGGTTCTGTTTCCGGTATTATTTAAACTCATTTGAACTTATTTTAGCACTATGTAAACTGGTTCTGTCCACAGTATTAGCCAACACACCTACGTTTATATTAACACTAGGTAAATTGGTTCTGTTTTTTGAATTATTTAGCCCACTTGCATTTATTTTAACACTAGCTACACCGGTTCTCTTTTCTGAATTATTCAAACCCACTTGAATGTATTTTAACACTAGCTAATCCGGTTCTGATTTCTGAATTATTTAAACCCACTTGAATTTATTTTCTCACTAATGTGTATATTAAGGCTTTCACGGCCCGGATTATTTGAATAAGTCATGTTTTTTTGGGCTAATGCCGCGTATATTCATATTAGAACCATACGTTTCGGAGAAACCATGCCTCCTTTTTCGATGGAAATCAAACAAATACACAGGGCATTAGCCCAAAAAACATGAATTATTTATATGTTATCACTAGTTAAACCGGTTCTGTTTTCTGAATTATTTAAACCCACTTGAATTTATTTTAGTACTAGATAACCCAGTTTTGTCCTGTGTATGAAGCAAACTAACTCGATTTATCTTGGTGTTGGGTTCACAGATTAAATAAATCCAATAATCCACAAGGAAAAAAACAAACACTCAATACCTAGGTATTATTGCTATACTTGGAAATACACACGGAAGCCTACATTATGGGTCTGCTAAACAGATTGTGAACCTATACCGTAGGCAGACGGGTAACAGCAAATCAAACTAGGCCTAGTGTTGGTTCAGGCGCACAATAATACTGAATGAAATTGGATTCTGAATGTGAACCATATGTTATATGGGCTCAATCCAGTGTAGAAGCGAATAAAAACGAGTGAGTTAACTGGCTGGTCGCATCGTTACGTTTACCAAACTACAATTGAGTACGGCACTCAGAATTATTGTCAAACGGCCGGGGATGGGATGGCACAAAAACCTTGGTCGGCCGCTCGTTTTAATGCAGTGCATGCTCTGGCCCGTGTAACTGTGCAAGCGATGAATATTGAGAGTGGTGGCTTGAAATATGGGCGGGTGGTTGCGACTTGTGCCACTGCTGCACGCAATGCCTGCCGGCTCGTGTCTTGGCTTGTAGCCCTTCACACTTTGCTCGCTTGCGATGCGGGGGTGGGGCGACGCTGCGCGACGCTTCGGGAAAATCAATGGCGGCCTGTGCACTGGGCACAATGGACGACATTGAAATTCATACGTGCACTTGGTTGTGCGGAGCCCGACCTCAGAGACCCCAAATGCTCGCCTGTCATCGCGACACGGCGCTATATAACATTCTACAAGCAGGTGAGACAAACAAGTACTTCGCTTACCTCCACCTCTAACACAAAGGAATACCACGACCTTCTATAACGTACAGTATGTTATCATCTACATTTGAACATATACAATAATAATAATAGCAATAATAATAATAATAATAATAATAATAATAATAATAATAATAATAATAATGATAATAATAATAATAATAATAATAAACAACACTTAACAATAAAACTAAGCAACTTAACAATAAACTTCAAGAAATCAAAAAAGGAGAGTGGACGATCATTAACCCTTTCACTTTCAAGCTGTCATCTGATGGATGTGTGTAAACTGACAGCCATATTTACCAAGCTGTGAACACACTTCTTTTAAAATGAGATGGAAGAGAGACCATTATTAAAGATATTAAAATTAAATATTATAAACATTGTGTGTGTGAGCCTCCGTGGCTTAGGCGGCAGCACGCCGGCCTCTCACCGCTGAGTCCGTGGTTCAAATCCCGGTCACTCCATGTGAGATCTGTGCTGGACAGAACGGAGGCAGACAGGTTTTTCTCCGGGTACTCCGGTTTTCCCTGTCAAAATTTCATTCCAGCAACCCTCTCCACTATCATTTCATTCATCTGTCATTCATTTAATCATTGCTCCAGAGGAGTGCGTCAGGCCTCGGCAGCCGGCACAGATCATATCCTCGCCGCTAGATAGGGGCTTCATTCATTCCATTCCTGACCCGGTCGGAGACCGGAAGCAGGCTGTGGATTTTCAAACATTGAGTGTATAAATCACTTGTTATTACTGAAAATAATTGATGTATCTGAGCCGTATGATTTGAATATAAAAAAAGAACAATGGGAGAAAGAATTACAAATTTCAGATGTGAAATTTTTGAAGAAATTTTGGGAAACGTAATTCACTTCTCAAGTCTACTATTCATGTTAAGAAAAACACTATATTATTTGACAGTGTGGTAAACATGAAGAATCCAAAATTTCCAATGAAAACTCAGAAAATGCACGCAAGTTTGCCACCAACCACGATGTGAACAAGACACGAAACTCCGTGAAAACATGTTTCAGACTATAAGATTTAATATAATTACAAATTGTCAGAGGTTTCCGCGGAATATAAACGTGAGTTAAAATTGCTTTGTTCATATTCCCTAAAAATTGCTGCTATCAAGCGTAAAAATAACGAAATAACCAATAATAAAGGCCAGTAACAATGCATCGTAACCCTGACAGTTTTGGCACGAAGTGGGTGTAACGACAGATCGTTACTTTGAAAGTCAAAGGGTTAAGCAAAACGTAGGAGTAAGATGTACTCAAGATGGTTACAGGCTGCAATCAATCAAAACAACAGAACAGTATACCAACATCGAAATTGATATTAAGAAAAGACGAATGAAATACTTTGGTCAACTGACTAGACAACCAGGAAATCAGTTGACGAAAAGGATAATACAGTAGATTATATAACCTCAGTCAAGAACTTAACACCTTGGCTAGAAGAGCTTCGAGAGGACCTCAAAACCGCAAACATAAGTTGAACAGACATTTCAGAAAGAGACACCTTCAGACACAAAGCGGCGGCTTAGGTGGCGTAGTTGGTAGCATGCTGAGCTTCTATGCCCAAGATCGCGGGTTTAAACCCGGCCGATGTCGTCGGATTTTTAAGAGCGTTAAAAATCCCTCAGTATACCTTCTTTCGGAGGGGAAGTAACGTCGGCAGTCCCATATCATAGATCTATGGTATGTTAAAGAACCTTCCACTAATTACACCTGTGTGAAGCTAAATTAAGTTAGGTTAAACATTTGACAAACGCTCTTAGGTTCTGACGTTCGTCGCCGGGAGCCGACTGCAGTGGCGTCTGGTAACCAGGTTCTGAACTAGTAGTCGCTGATGGTGGCGTTTGGCGGCAACAGTAGGAACTACTTGAAAAATTCAATGTCAGCAGTCCTTCATGAATTGAAAACAGATACACACACTATTACAGCCATCACAATTAACACCGGTTATCAGACAGATTCTACACACACCCAAAGTACACGGGGCTACATGACCACGTTGTTGCAGCCCCTAAACTGAGGAACCAACCAACCAACAGACACATAGTAAACAAATGGGAAGTTACATCAGAGCAACCAAGACAAAAACAGTACAGACCAAAATGGTCGGAAGTACGTAAACAAGCCTTCTCGGAAAGACTGAAAGTCTATTGGAACAGCAAGAAGAACCAAATATAATTGATTGAGTTATTTGCTTAACATCTTATACTTATTGGGAGAATTCGCTTAAAATAAATAATATTGACCGATGTAGCAGTCAGTAATAACCGGACAGATATCATTGTCATCAATAAAGAACACAGAAAGGCATTACTGATAGATATCGAATGTCCCAACCCTCAAAACATCCAAACAACAGCTGCTAGTAAAATATCTAAATACACAGAGCTGGCAATTGAGATAAAACAGATGTGGAAACTTGAGTCGATGACTACAATCCTAATAATTGTATCGTGTACTGGTGTTATACACAAAACTCTCCACAGTAGTCTGTCAATATTGAATCTGCATCCGCAGATGAACTACAGAAGGCAATTCTGTTAAACACCTGCCATATTGTTAGGAAGTTCCTTGGTGACAATACCCTGGTCAAACACTCAGCAAGGCTCGATGATTCAGATGGAAATTTAGCTCATCCTATAAATGAAGGAGACTCGTGAAGACTGCGGGCACGACATGGATACACAGTAATGTGAAGTCTCTGAACCGTGTAATCTACAAACGTACCTCAGTAAAGATTGTTCCTTGCTAAGGCCAAACCAGCCTGTAACATAAAATGTAGCCAGTATTTGCCGTGATGTCAAACAATAAATAATAATAATAATAATAATAATAATAATAATCACAATAGTACGGTAATTCAATCTGAAGTATTATACGCATTATAAGCCCTGTTCATTGGAGGCAGATCACTAACTAAAAATGTAGAACAACAAGAAAGGAAAATCGTTAAGAAAATCTTGGGCCCAGTGCGCATAGAGGCTTTGTGGATGAGGAGGTCTCACGAGTTATACCAACATTCCGAGAAAATATCAGACACTACAGTATTAGAAACAAGTAGTTCCGTGAAGAAATATACAGCCTATTTTCATATATCCTACTTATGTTAACTGCCACTATCAACTTACAGAATTTCAGTTTGATTGCTGTAATAGATTCGTAGATATTGAGAACCGACTAAATATTTTGGATGGTCGCCATGTTGGATTTTACATATGTAGGTCCTAGAGTTATGTACTGTTACATGAAGAGTATTGTGTACATGTAGTATTCAAACTTCAACCGCATGATTAAGACACAAGAAGTAAAAACGAGATTTTAAAATTTCGCACAGCTGCCATCTTGTGGTTATGGAAACAATTGTAATAAATTAGATGCCAGTGGATTAACATTCGTATAAGGATTCACTGTACCAAGTTTCACTGCTCTCGGATGGTTAAATTGCGAGAAACGTCTATGTGAATATTTATACTTCGCGTCGCCGCCATGTTGAATTTGTGATCGTCAGATTATTTAAAGTCCTAGAGGTGAGCCTAAGTTCATAGCCCCTATGAACATAAAAATTCAGCTTGATTGCTATAATAGATTCGTAGATATTCAGAGCCGTCTAAATATTTCGGATGGTCGCCATGTTGGATTGTTAAATGTATAGGCCATAGAGTCATGTACCATTAAAAGAAAATTATTGCGCAGGTTCATTATCCAAACTTTCACTTCGATCGCATGGTTACGACACAAGAAATAAAAACTTAATTTTAAAATTCGCACAGCCGCCATCTTGAGGTTATGTAAACAATTGAACTAAATTAGATACCAGTGCATTACAATGTGTATTAACATTTCCTGTACCAGATTTCATTGCGTTTAGAACATTAAACCGCGAGAAAGGTCTATTTAAAATTTTCGAATTCGCTTGGCCGCCATGTTCGTTTTGTAGTTAACCGGTTTTTGAAAGTCCTATAGATGAACTTCTAGTAGTGCCCTTTATCTCCGGACAAAATTTCAGGGTGATACCGCTAATAGTTTCTGAGATATAGAATGCAGGTGAAATATTTCGCGCATCCGCCATCTTGTGGTTATGTAAGCAATTGAACGAAGTTAGATGTCGGTGCATTACAATGTGTATAAACATATACTGTACCGAGTTTTATTGCGTTTGGTTGGTTAAATCGCGAGAAACGTCTATTTAAAAGTCTCAAATTCGCGTGGCCGCCATGTTGGTTTTGTTGTTACCAGTTTTTCAAAAGTCACAAAGGTGAACTTTTAGTAGTTCCCCTTATCACCGTAATAAATTCCTGGGTGATATCGGGAATAGTTTCGGAGATATTGAATGCTGGTGAAATATTTCGCACAGCCGCCATGTTGGATTGGTGAGACATAACAACATTTGAAGGGCACGGTTGGGGTTGTCCGGATTAGTGTAATGAACTCACCGAGTTTCATTGAAATCGCTCCAGCCGTTTAAAAGTCATTAGACACACACACACACACACACACACACACACACACACACACACACGGACAAAAGGTGATCTCATAAGCCTATTTTTAAAAAATTGAAAATAGGCTAAAAAGACGATTAAAATTTCATGGACATATTCAATGAATGGCCAATGAAGGACTTGCTAAAAGGATATTTAATCATGCTTCCTCATTAAAAGTCAAGAATAACTGGGTAAGAGAAATTGAAAATTCTCTTCACGAAATCAACGTAACAGACGATAATTTATAGAACTAGATTCAAACCGTTGATGAACAAACATCACTTTGCTGCTCACCCCCGGATGAAAGCCACCAGTGCATGGATAGAAGAAAGGAAGAGGAATTCTAGTGAGAGAATGAAAATATTTTGGGAAGAGAAGCAAGCTAATTCAAATTTGTATGTTAAATGATCTCAGTGGGAAATAACTAGTATTAGTACCTTTTCTCTGCCAGTGTGTCATTCAGTCTTTCATGGAGTGGAACCTTGTACGTTTGCTTATCGAATATAACAAAGTCTGGCCTGTTGGCTCATTCTTCTTCTTCTTCTTATTATTATTATTCTTTTTATTATTACGGAAGATCGAGAAGAAATTATTATTAATACGAGGGCTGTTTCTTTTCCTAGTTCCGATGGACGGTATAAAATAACAGATTGGCATACCAAACTAATTTTACTACTTGATTTATTCTTATCTCTCAATATTATCGCCAAAACCATTGAAACATTTGTCGTATCGTTACACCAGTTTTCCAATTCCCTCGGCAAACAAATCTGCCGCCACTGAGTTGGGTACGTCTGGACAGTCTCCTGAAGTGTTTCCTTTTTGACGAGGCGTTGACGCCCAACCATATCTTCAATTCTCAAAAAAGGTGAAAATCATTCAGTGCTGGTTTGAACTAAACGGCAGATGGTCCAAAACTTCACACTTGAATTCTTTGAAAAGTCTATCGTAATGTTGGCACAGTGTGGTCGTGAATGCTTTTCACCTTTTTCGAGGATTGAAGATATGGTTGGGCGGCAACGCCTCGCCAAAAAGGAAATCTTCAGGAGACTGTCCAGACGTACCCAACTCAGTGGCGGCAGAATATTTTGCCGAGGGCATTGGAGAGCTGGTGTAACGATACGACAAATGTTTCAATCGTTTTGGCAATTATGTTGAGACATAAGATTAAATCAAGCAAACATTTAGTAGTAAAATCAGTTTGGTATGCCAATCTGTTATTTTTGTACAGTCCATCGGAACTTGAAAAAAAAAAAAAAACCAAGATGTTCAGTAAAGAACATATAGCCTACTTTCTCCTAAATGCATGGGTATTGTTATAACTCTTTGTCATTTTCAAGGAGTATGATTGAATGTTGGATGTAGTAGCTTGTTGAAATACAACGTGCTATAGGGATATTAAACATGAATATGAGGAGCCCTTTGCTAGTGCTACCTCTGTAAAAAAAAATCATTCAATTCGGTTTCACCGTGTTTGAATTGATATGGGGAATGGATTTACACATACTTGGCCACCATCTGCATACTATTGGGCAGATGATCTTGCAGTTTGGTCAGGATATGCTTTCCACATAAAGATATGTTGTTGCAAAATTTGGTAGAGACTAGATTATTAGGTTGGTCGTATTTACATTTTAGCTTTTAACATTTGGGTGGCCGCGATTACGTTTCCGTCAAGATGGCGGTGATATAAAACATGACACTGAGGTGCCCTTTGCTAGTGCTACCTCTGTACCAAATTTCGTTCCATTCGGTTTCACCGTGTTCGAATTGATAGGGGGAATCTATTTTCAAACAAAGATGGCCGCCATCCGCAAAATATTAGGCTAATGACCTATTATTTTGGTCAAAGGATGCTCCCTCCATAAAGGTATGTTGTTGCAAAATTTGGTAGAGATCGGATGATTAGGTTAATCGTAATTTGATTTAAGCTTTGAACATTTGTGTGGCCGCCATTACGTTTCCGTCAAGATGGCGGCGATATAAGACATGACACTGAGGTACCCTTTGCTACTGCTACCTCTGTACCAAATTTCGTTCCATTCGGTTTCACCGTGTTCGAATTAATAGGGGGAATCGATTTTGACACAAAGATGGCCGCCATCCGCAAACTATTAGTCTAATGACCTATTAGATTTGTCAAATGATGCTCCCTCCATAAAGATATATTGTTGAAAAATTTGGTAGAGATCGGATGATTAGGTTAGTCGTAATCTGATTTAAGCTTTGAACATTTGTGTGGCCGCCATTACGTTTCTGTCAATATGGCGGCAATATAAAAAATGACACTGAGGTGCCCTTTGCTAGAGCTACCTCTGTACCAAATTTCGTTCCATTCGGTTTCACCGTGTTCGAATTGATAGGGGGAATCGATTTTCAAACAAAGATGGCCGCCATCCGCAAAATATTTGGCTAATGACCTATTATTTTGGTCAAAGGATGCTTCCTCCATAAAGGTATGTTGTTGAAATATTTGGTAGAGATCGGATGATTAGGTTAGTCGTAATTTGATTCAAGCTTTGAACATTTGTGTGGCCGCCATTACGTTTCCGTCAAGATGGCGGCGATATAAAATATGACACTGAGGAGCCCTCTGCTAGTACTACCTCTGTACCAAATTTCGTTCCATTCGGTTTCACCGTGTTCGAATTATTAGGGGGAATCGATTTTCACACAAAGATGGCCGCCATCCGCAAACTATTAGGCTAATGACCTATTAATTTGGTCAAAGAATGCTTCCTCCAAAAAGGTATGTTGTTGCAAAATTTGGTAGAGATCGGATGATTAGGTTATTCGTAATTTGATTTAAGCTTTGAACATTTGTGTGGCCGCCATTACGTTTCCGTCAAGATGGCGGCGATATAAAATATGACACTGAGGAGCCCTCTGCTAGTACTACCTCTGTACCAAATTTCGTTCCATTCGGTTTCACCGTGTTCAAATTAATAGGGGGAATCGTTTTTCACACAAAGATGGCCGCCATCCGCGAACTATTAGGCTGATGACCTATTAGTATAGTCAAAGGATGCTCCCCCCATAAAGGTATGTTGTTGCAAAATTTGGTAGAGATCGGATGATTAGGTTAGTCGTAATTTGATTTAAGCTTTGAACATTTGTGTGGCCGCCATTACGTTTCAGTCAAGATGGCGGCGATATAAAACATGACACTGAGGTGTCCTTTGCTAGTGCTACCTTTGTACCAAATTTCGTTCAATTCGCGTTTACCGTGTTCGAATTGATAGGGGGGGGGGGACAGACATTCAGAGTCCACACACTCACTCACACACACACACACACAGACTCACACACATACACACACACAGACAGACACACTTTTTTTCGCCCTGTGTTGATCTCATAAGTCTACTTTCATTTTTTGCAAAAATCGAAAGTAGGCTAAAAACAGCCCACGTATGATTGGGATTATTATTATTATCATTAACGTGATCATTATTACATCGCTGTTTGTTGTTTAGCTTCCTCAGCCAATTTGTATGACGGCATTTCGACTATACTGCTTCTCTTAGATTAATTCAACTAAAACCTCACCATATTGTGAAAGGTTTCGGATAGTGATGGTTTGCATAATACAATCGACCGTGTTCCATGCCCTTCAATGTTTAACTGTGTGCGCTCGTGTATTCTCACTGATGAAAAGATTTACCATCACATGTAAATGTCATGCATCGTCGGGGGAAATTAAAGTAGTGTTGTTAGCAGAAGACAATTCACAGTCTGTCACCACAATCACGAGATCTGTACACATTACAAATGACACACACATGAACTGAGGGATTTCATGTTCACTGAAATAGTTAATTATTGTACCGCGGTATGATGTTATCTTTCAGAGAACCGAGTGATGTTTCTCACTGGTGTAGTGGCTAACATTCTGGGGTGTTACAACTGAGGTCAAGGTTCGATTCCCAGCTTTGCCAATTTAATTTTAGAAATTTAATGTTTTTCAATCGGTCAACACGATTGTACCCACTTGTGATGGATGTTTCCCTAATCCTGAGAAATATTTTACTTGAGGTAAATACATAAGTTACACTTAGAAGACCAATTTTGATAGTCAAGCGATCATCAGATCCTTAGCTTACCACGGTCGGTGAGTGGTTAGCATGTCGGACCACAAACCCCAAGCTTTCAGGTTCGTTCTTGGCCATGGTAAGTGATTTTTGAAAGGCGACAAAAATCACGACATGCATGCCATACGTGTTTGGCATGTAAAATAACCCATTTGAACTCAGTAGGCCATGTTCATAATGGCAAAACTAATCTTGGGATTTTCCGCCAACACAAAAGTTCCTCCATTCTCTACGAGAAAGCGCTAGATAGAAGCAGGGCAAATCGACACTGCACTAGCGTCACTCCAAGACTGCCTCCTAGCCAATGGAATTGGCCCATCAACTAGAAGGAGAAGTAAACCTTGGTTTGACTCGGAGTGCTTCACATCGAGAAATAGGATCCTTCAAAGGTTCCATGTTTTCAACAGTAATCCAGTCCAAGAAAACCGAAGAAAATATAATCAGGAAAGGCTGGTATACAAAAACGTACTCCGTACAAAGAGAAAGGAATACACATGCAGGATGGAACGACAACTAATTAAAGAAGCGGAACACAAACCGTATAGAGCTCTAGACACCAGAAGAACCAACGTGGTAGCCAAAATACCAATGGAAACCTGGGAAGCCCACTTTTCTGAACCATTACAGAAAACGAAGCTTGCACAAGACACAACAACCAATGACCACAGATTTGAGCCACTCAGGTGTATAACTGAAAGGAAGTGCGGCACACTGCACAAAGAAGTAAGCCTCGCAAAGCGGCATGACCAGACAACATTACAAACGAATTAATCAAAGAATCCATTCCCTACACCACCAGTATCTGGACAGCACTGTTCAACAAGTGCATCGAGCTCCAAACTATCCCAAACGCTTGGAGAAGGTCTACTATAAAGATGTTATATAAAGACAAAGGTCCTCAGGACTCTCCCGATTCATACAGGGGTATAGCATTAGAATGTGCCGCATTCAAGATGTTGTCCAATATAATCCGGAGCAGGATTTTTGATCGATTAATGGAGGTCATGCCATCAGAGAAATACGGCTTCATACCTGGGAGATCTGCAGTACAGGCAGTGCAAAACGTACTGGAGTATATAATGAACTCGATAAGCAACCCAAAAGGGTTAATTGACTAAACAAAAGCCTTTGATGGAATAAACCGAAACATACTCGTCCAGAAGCTCAAAGCAGTCCTAGGCCCCGAAGGCCAGCTCCTTAGATGCATAGCCAACATCATGGAAATGAATGTAATAAGGATCAGCGATGGTCTTCTGGAATCAACAGATATCATCCCAACGAACGGCGTATTGTTCAATATGTTCACGCACGACGTCGCCCAAATTGTAACAACACCAGACGTGAAGTTGGTCCTCTATGCAGATGACATGGTCTTACTAAGCAACAACAGGGCATCACTACAAGAAGCACTCATCAAACTAGAAAAGTGGTCACAAGACAACGACATGCACATAAATCAGGACAAAAACAAGACTATGAAGTTCCGCAAGGGAGGGAAACTATGGTCCAAGGGCATCTTCACCTGTGGAAATGAAACGTTGGAAATAGTAAACTCGTTCAAATACCTAGGAGTGACTCTACAGGTCTCCGGACTGACTTTCACCAGACACATAGAGGACAAAATAGTTGCCGCGATAAAGGCCACAATGGAGATCCGAAACTTGAAAACCCTCTCCCTTAGAAGCGCAATGGCACTATTTAAGCTAAAAGTCGCCCCAGTAGTGTCATATGCCATCGAGATGATATGGCCACACCTAAGCCACAAAAACCTACAGTCTCTCGACAGAGCCAAGGCCAGATACGTAAAGCGAGCTCTCTGTATTTCCAAATTCACGCCAACCCGACTTGCGTACCAGCTAGCAGGTACTAGAACTTTAAATGAAGATGTAATGACTACCTACAACCTGGCATCAACCCCAGCCTCCACAAAATTCCTTGAGGAACAACTCCTGAAAACAGAAGAAATAAACCCGGAGTTCTATCGAACCCCGGCCATGATCAACCAAGAATGGGAAGAAGCAAATTTCGAGCTACGCCACATCTACACGAGAGGCGCAATACATGGGTTTCATCGTCGTATCTGTAACAGGAAGGGCTTTCATGAACCATCCATGGACTGTGTGTGTGTGTGTGTGTGTGTGTGTGTACACTGCCCACCGTATCACCTGATTGAGTGCACATTACCTCTGTCCCACTACGCAAAAGACTGAACGGTTGCTATGTGTGTAACATGATCCTACTTACTGTATGGCCATTGGCTGCAATAAATTATATTTTTCTACTAGAATGCGCTATAGTGTCAAGGAGCTTAGATAGCTTACCTCCTTGACCTTCATAGCTTTCCAAGGAGCGATAAAATTCGACATGAAAGCTGCCTTATGAGCGTCCAATAACAAAGCTTGCACCCGGCACCCGAGGCCATATGATATTATTATTATTATTATTACTAGCAGAAGTACCCGCTCTTCGAACGGTCTTCGGTATTAATAACCAGATGTTATCAATTGAGATACTGTTCCAATGGTTAGGGGCTTGTCATTCCTTCATAAGTTTATCAGAACGAAGTTAGTTTTCTGGGTATATCGCAGACACTGTTAATTTAAGGGCCGTAAAATGTGGTTTTTGGATACCCTGTATGGACTCCATAGTTTTGTGTCACACATTGAGAAGCGCAACATATGCTTTGGTCGTCCTTCTATGATAATTTTTATTTTTCGCTATTTTAGCATGTATTTTGAAAAGTTTTTCCTTATACCCACCCTTCTATGAGAAGTACGTTGAAGAGTTTTCTAAATGATTGGTGTATTGACTCATGGTTACAATACCTAATTTTACGATGCTCCAAGCACCCGAACATGAATTATAGGCGTACATAAACATAAAGATATATCAACCACACAGTATCAAACAAAATCATCTTTAAGATGAACCCGTTTGTCGACAAAAATATGATTAGTTAAAATGTGCTCTCAAACTAAATTCACCTAACGTGTACTTCCTGACGTGAAAATAATATTGAAAACCTCGTAGACGAAACGCAATATAATGTCAAATTAAAACTGACCCTCACCGTTGTGGTAAGTCCTCATCCCCAGGAAGACCCCTTTAATAAATTTTAAAGGCTCGTGGTGCATTAAAATTCGGTATTTTTAGCCTCCAAAAGCTGCAAAAAGCACTATTCCAATTCAGGAATTTTTGAAAATAATGTTGCTGTTTAGAGATATAATAGACCTTCTGTACCACATATCGCAAGTGTAAGTCACGTGTAAAAATTCTAGGGTACCCCTTGACCCCCTTAATCGCATTGTTGAATTTTAAAGTCTATGTTTGATTCCACGATAACCTTATAGCCATTTTCAAACTTTAACAGAAATTTAATAAATTGAGTGGCATTGCTTCTTACAGAAATAGATGGAAAGTTGGATATTACCTCTTGTGGCACTGTTGTCATGGTTACCGAATTGCATTACTTCATTAGTTTCTTCTTGTTATTCTTCTTCTTTCGGATGGGTCAGCTAAGGACCAAGACGTTCAACTTTTCAGCTTGGCGAAGGACTTGATGTTTTCCCAAAATTCGCGCATTCTCTGGCTATGTTTCTCCTTCCTCTCTTTTGTCCAGATGATGCCGGTTTTCTTACAGGGTGGTCTGTCCTGAAAACTTTCTATTTAAGTATCTTTCTGAGATGTGATCGGCTTCGAATATCACTTTTCATTATTTTCAGTTCTTAAATATCCTTGTTAACTACTGTTAGTGACGGTATCACGCTCTTTCTCTTCCCCCAGTAGTTGATAAGCCGGTTGGTTAGTCTTGTTGGGTTTATCCATGAGACATGTCCATAGAAAGACAGACGTCTCTTCCTGGCCACATCTGTGATCTTCTCAGTATATCTATATAGCTCCTGGTTTGGTCTTCTTCTGTACTCGTCATCTATTCATTAGTTTTTAAAATAAAAGAGTGCCATATCCCCTCCAGGGACGTAAGCGACCTAAATAAGAGCCCTTGACTAAGTCTAGGGATCACTAACCAGGCATCCCGAGCCGGAGTTTGCGTGTGGTAGGGTGGCCAGTTCCTTTCCACTCCTCCTCCTACCATAGCATCCGGCAGGTTCCCATTTTGCATCACGAGGCTGGGAGACTCCGTACCAGACCATACACAAACATTTAAATTCTTTTCAGAGCAGGGATCGAACCCGGTACCTCGGGGGTGACAGCCAACAATGCTAGCCACTGTGCCACGAGGTGGTCTTTATTAGTTTATTAAATGAAATTAGTTTTCTGGGAATATCTCAGAAACGTGGTTTTAGAGCCTTAAAACGTAGTAGCCTATGGATATAATAGACATTTAGTACCCCTTGACCCTCTTGAGCGCATTATATACGTATTGATGAATTTTACGACTTAAGTTGGATCCGTGATAACCTTATAGCCGTTTGCAAACGATCATAGTAATGTAATAAATGGAATGGCATTGCGTCTTATAGAAATAGATGGACTTCTGAGATTGTGTTGCCATGGTAACCGGCTTGCATTATTTCAATAGCTTAATAAATGAAATTAGTTTTCTGGGTATATCTCAAAAACTGTTGGTTTTAGGACCTTAAAATGTGGTTTTCGGGGCCCGTAGGGCTTCCGAGTTTTGTTTCTCACATTGGGACGCTGAACATGAGCTTTGTCTCGTTTTTCTACGCCCATTTCAGCATGCATTTTAAGGGGGTAGGCCCTCTTTTATGAGAGGTACGAAGAAGAGATACATCAATGATGGGGGTCGTGCCTCTGATGGATGAAATGAAAATCCACAGCCTGCTTCCAGTCTCCGACCGGGTCAGGAATGGAATGAATGAAGCCCCCATCTACCGGCGAGGATATGGACTGTGCCGGCTGCCGAGGCCTGACGCATTCCTCTGGGGCAATGATTAAATGAATGACAGATGAAATGAAATGATAGTGGAGAGTGTTTCTGGAATGAAATTTGACAGGGAAAACCAGAGTACCCGGAGAAAAACCTGTCTGCCTCCGTTTTGTCCAGCACAGATCTCACATGGAATGACCGGGACTTGAACCACGGACCCAGCGGTGAGAGGCCGGCGTCCTGCCACCTATGCCACGGAGGCCTGTCCTCTGATGGATATCAGTACCAAATTTTACGTTGATCCACTCAGCCGTTCTCGAGTTATAAGGACACAAAAAAAAATTGTCCACAGACAGACAGACAAACAAACAGACAGACAGACAGACAGACAGACAAAAAATTTATTTTTGCGTGCATCCATCATAAAACAGTCTGAAACGCGCAAATATCGCAAATTTCCGTGGAAATTCAGAAATAACAGACAAACTTTCATTTTTATATATATAGAGATTATCAGAGCCTTTACGCTAAATGTCTTCAAGATTAGGAAAACATCCATTACAGTAGGGTACAATCGTGTCGACCGATTGAAATACATTAAATTTCGATTATTATGGCAACACTGAAAACTGGCTCCCAACATGCTAATTTAATTCTTGTTGTTGTTGTTGTTTCATTTGAGGGGCTTGGATATCGTGTGCTTGGGAACCTGTGTTATTGTGATACGTGTAGATTTGTAGCCTAATTCGAGCGAGGTTTGGGAAGGAGGCGACCGTGATCTTGAGTTAGGAGACATTTGCCTGAGTAGAAGTGGGAAACCACAAAAAGGCACTTTCAAGAATTCTGGAGATTGGAATCGAACCCACCTCTTCTCATTTTTGCCTCACGAGGCTGAGTGTACTCCGTTTCAGTCCTCAGACCAGAATTAAATTTATTGGCAGAGCCAGGAATCGAATCCGGACTTTCGTGGTGTTAGGCAAGAATGCTAGCCACTACACCATGAAGTAGTCTCCAATTTAATCCTGGTCCTAGTGTTAAAACGTGGAACACTCCAACACGTGAGGTAGTACTGAGAAGAGGTGGGGGTTCGATTCCCACCTCAGACTCCCTAGACGTGGATTTTTTTTCGTGGTTTTCCACGTCTAGTCGAGGCTAATGCCGCACAGCTTCGATTATAGCACACAAATTAAAAAAAGAAAGGTTATCAGACAAATTTCAAACACACCAAAATAGACGGGTCTGATGAACATGATGTATAAGCTCCTAAATTAAACAGCATACTGAAGAACTGTATCATAATCACTCCACTTTAAATCGTGCACGACAGTCGAGATGGGGGTGTTGTAGCAAGTCCGGAGATTGGAGATTCGAATCCCGGCGCTGACAGCGGCTATCCTGATTGTATTTTTCCTCACATCCTGCAGGCAAATGCTTGGAAAATACCTTCATTCAAGTCTCGGGTCGGTTACTTCATCCCCGACCTTAAACAATAAAGCTAATCACATTGGTTACCACAGAAACACAGGTTACCAGCTCAACAAACAACCAAGTACTGCTCGGGTCTAAGCTGCGTGAACCTGAGAGGGATGTGGATCGCGCACTATGAGAAGTGATGGTGACGAGTGATGAGGGTTCTCGGTACGTGCGTAGTAACAAAACCAAATACATTGGTCGGTGACTCACTCATTCGCAACACCACAGAGGTTTGAGCAACGGTCGTATGTTAGCAGTATTGGAATAGAAATGAATACCACATATCACGGAGGGCTGTTGACAGATCCTTCTCTTCTCGCCTGCCTCTTCCCTGTCCCTTCCCCTCACCCCCTGCTCGGGTCCAAGCTGGGTGAACCAGAGAGGAATGTGGATCGCGCACTATGAGAAGTGATGGTGACGAGTGATTAGGTTTCACGGTCCGTGCTTAGTAACCGAACCAAATACATTGGTCGGTGACTCACTCACTCATTCGCAACGCCACACTGGTTTCAGCAAATACCCTATATTAGCAGTATTGGAATAAACATGAATATCAGGTAACATGGTGGGCTGTTCACAGTCTTCTCAATTCTCGCCTGACCCTTCCCTGCCTCTGCCCGTCACCCCGCAAGTTCACAGAGCTTAGACCCGAGCAGTACACAGCAATGATGAACAAGATATTTCAAGCCCTGAAATAGATTAACAACAATAAAAACACAATAATCACAAATTATGAAAGCCACCATGTCAAACATTAGAAGGTAGTGTTCGACAAGGGGGCTTTTACAATTTGAGGTCAATATCAGTCAACACAGGTAATATTTAATACCATCTTCATAATGGTTAATATCTATGCATTTAATAATAAAACCACAAACAACAATCAGCATCGTCCAGAAGTAGTCTGTCTCCTTCCTCCAACAGGTGTCTTTATTATAGGTGGTCCCTTTCAGAGGCTGCAAGCCATTGACATTAATTTGTTGTCAGCAATTCATTCATTCATTCATTCAATCATTTATTTGCAATTGGGGGGGGGGGTGTCCCCAGGTGGCAAATTAGATATACATAACAATTAAATAATTATACATAACAATTCAATAACAATTAAACTGGAGTATTTACAGAAGTACACAGGTGGCCAAATTCTTATGGTAAAGTTAAATATAACCAAATTCTTTATTGCTAATTGGTTCACAGAATCTTCGACAATGTATATGTCGTAGTCAGATAGTGAAATCCGTCATTTCATGAAGATCCTAGGCACTTCATGAAAAGCCGGCATATGATGTAAAAAGAGATAGTTACACCATCTGACGCGTTTCTTCATGAAGTGACGGACCGATTTAGGCAGATGGTGTAAGAAATAATTTTACATTATCAGCCGAGGCACTTCATGAAGATCCGGTGTTTGTTGATTCGGCACTTCATGAAATGACTGACACAATGAAGCTATACATTAATTCATTTAATTGTTCTATTCCAAGAAATAAATTAATGCTTGTTTATTATGGTTTTCGAAATTAATTTTCACATAAAAACCTAAATCTAATCGTGAAATACCGGATACTCTCTATCTCTTTTTTTTCTAGAAGTTTGTATTTTTATTTTTATATATTTTATTTGTACAGATATTTTTTTTCTAATCTGCAATGCTTACTTTCATAATTTCATTTGTAGTTTTTATTTTTGTTCTTCATTTGTGTATCTTTTTTCTCTCTTTCCTTCACTGATGCGATTTGTATTTTTAGCCTATTTTCATTTATGAAAAAATAGGCTTATGAGGTCACCTTTTGTCCGTGTGTCTGTCTGTTGGTGTGTGTGAGGATTTGTGTGTGTGTGTTTGTCCCCCCTAATAACTTCTAAACGGCTGGAGCGATTTCAATGAAACTCGGTAAGTTCATAGCACTATTTTGGGCGACCCCGACCGTGCCCTTCAAATTTTGTTACGTCTCACCAATCCAACATGGCGGTTGTGCGAAATATTTCACCAGCATTCAATATCTCCGAAACTACTACCGATATCACCCTGGAATTTTGTACGGTGATAAAGGGAACTACTAGAAGTTTACCGATGTGACTTTTTCAAAACCTGGTAACTACAAAACCAACATGGTGCCCAAGCGAAGTTGCGACGTTTAAATAGACGTTTCTCGCGATTTAACCAACCAAACGCAATGAAACTTGGTACAGTATATGTTTATACACATTGTATTGCACCGACATCTAACTTCGTTCAATTGTCCGCCCACCCTTACAGTCAGCATATAAATATAATTTCAATTCACACCCAATCACACGGGACTGATGATTGAGGTGACCCAAGACCTCCAAATGAATTAACAACAAAACTGGAACGATAACTTACAATTAAGATACACACCATGAAGAAAAATGCAGAATCATTCTTTCAAATATTTCTGTCTATAATAAATAGGCTGAAATTCGAGATTTTCTCGAAGGTGAACCCTCCACTAAATCAACCAAATGTAAAGCTTTTGTGTATTCAGCCCTGTGTACTTGGGAGTGTGTAGAATCTGTCTGATAATCAGTATTATAATGGTATTTGTAGTATTGTGTGTATTTGTAGTTCAGGTTAAGATTGAGAAGGAGGCGGCCGTGGTTAAGTTAGGAACCAACCCGGCATTTGCCTAGAAGAGAAGGGGGAAACCACGGAAAACCAATTCCAGGATGGCTAAGGTAGGAATGAAACTCTTCTCAGTTTTTCCTCCCGACGTCAACCATAATTATGTTCCTATCCGTGGTAACCATAGTTGATTTCATAAGTCTACTTAACGAATAGGCCAATATGCTGGTTCGAATCCCGTCGCTGACTGTGGCGTTTTCCCCCAGGTCTTTTCACACACCCTCTCAGCAAATGCCGGGATGGTACTTCATTTCAAGTCTCGAGACACCTTCCCAAATTCTTTACCCACACACTACTTCTATCATCACGCAAACACAGGTTATCAGAAAACAACCACCCAAATACACTGGGCTGATGATCAAGATGTCCCTAGCCCTTTAAATAAATATACAAGAAAACAACTATAAAACAAGGCAATAACTGAACTAGATTAAAATGTTAGTTGGCAAAAATATATCCTTCAGCGGGGTTCGAACTCTCCACGCAGTGATCCGGAAGCCAACACCATACCCCGAGACCACAAGTACACAAATACAGTTGGCTGTTAAGAGCTGTATAAGATCCGTGTATTACGCGCCCGTAACTGAGTTTGTTCTTGTTGTTTTAAAGGGTGGAACAGCGAAATCAAGTCATATTATACTATCGGTTATCTATCTCTCATGTTTTAAAAACAAAATGGATCTGAACGACGTTCTTCTTCCGTTCACAGTACGGCAGCATAATATTCCTTCTAGGCGCAAGGCCAAGCAAGATGATGGGGAGGGAATTAGGGGATAAATGAAGTCCAGACCATTAGACATTTGTACCATATGTCACAGTGTTCATTTTCTGAGGAAATAACAGCCCTTTAGTGTCCACATTTTTATCTGATTTATTCTTGGAAGTCTCACTTCCAGTGGCGTAGCGTGAACGTTTGGGCTGGGGACGCCAAAGTTTTAAACGACGGTTAAACTAAGGAACAAATCAAAAAGCTAATATGGAAGATACTGTCACATACCTCACACAGTCTTGTATATCCGCTCCATTCGTCTTTTCTTATTTTCTGCGAAAATGTCTATGATGTGTTCAAGAAATGCGGGCTCTGATGAAAGCTCACCTAATAACTGTTTTTCAATAGCCAATGAATTTAAACACGACAAGCGACTATTGCTCATAGAATTTCTAAGGTAGGTATTAATTCTTCTCAGCGTCCTCATGCTGCGTTCACTACTAGCTGTAGTAGTTGGAATAGTCAGTACTAAGCGTAGTAGTTTAGTTACTTCCTGATAGATGGAGTCAAGACCGTTCGTAACAAAGATCTTTTGGAGCTAAATGCTTTGTCTGATTTGCATAGGCAATGTGAAGTTCATTTAGTAATTGGTTAACATTAACGAATGGATATTGTTTTACCAAAATTTCTAATTTGCTCTGGGGGAATGTTTCGGTGTATTCTTTAAACTTTTCTTTTCTTGTACTAACTCAATGAAATTTAGATGAGTAAGATCTTCAAATCTACTCTTCATTGGAGCTGTTAGTGAATCTACTATTTGAAAAGTCAGCACTCTTAAAGCGTTCTTTTTATTGCCATCATTCATTACGTTTTCATTTAACTGGATGCTTTTTTGAATGCATCTGTCAGTGAAATCTTCATTTCTTTATGCTTTTGACGACAGCCTCTATCTCATTATGGCAAGTTACAATACTCACTGTCGATGATTGTAACAGTTTGAAAAGATGATCAGTGTAAATGAAACAAGCTTCGAATACCCATAGCAAATATACAAAGATTGGGTCATCATTATGTCTTTTGAAACCAAGGCACAATTCACAGAATCTTCGTCCCATTCACTATTTTCATCATCAATAATTTCATCAAAAATATAGTACAATCCTTGGAAATGTTTCATAATGGTGAAACCCGCCCTCGAATGAAAATTCCATCTGGTATTGCTTGCTTGAGGAAGCTTAAATCCTCTTTCGGTCAACAAAACTGTCCGTTTAGAAGACTTGCTGAAAAAAATGTGAAAAGCAGTCAAGGCACAGATAAACAAACGAACCTGTTTTATTGTTTTTGAGCCATACAGAAGTACCAATTTAATTGGTGGGCGTAACAATGGACGAAAAGAGAAAATGGGCAAAACTGTTTCATTAGCTTTTGAACTCCTCCTTATCTGCCTGCCATTACAGCTGCGCCATCGTATGTCTGGCTTACGGCTTTTTCTCCATTTACTTCCCAGTCAAGTAAAACTTTGTGCACGACTTCTGACAATCCCGCAGCTGTTTTATTCTTGGAAACGTCATAACAGCCGACACAATATCTAAATTATACTCATCTGGCTCTTACATGACACGTCTAATGTCTCATCCGCTTGTATGGAGAGAAAGGGGCCTTCATTTATTTCTGATTTGATTTTTCATTTAATGTAATTGTTTTAACTTCTATCAAATCATTTTGAATGTCTGGAGATGTTCCTTTTAATAATGATGATGACTGTAAATGGTCTCTTACTATCGATACATTTCGAGCGAGCAGATTCAGCAATTACAAATAATTACCCTTGTTAATAGAACTTTCATCTTCTCTATGCCCAAATCTGGCCGAAGTCGTCGTATTTTTTAAGAGCGTTAAAATCCATCGGTATGCCTTCCTTCGGAGGGGAAGTAAAGCTGGCGGTCCCATGTCATAGATTTATGGCATGTTAAAGAACCTTCCACTAATTACACCTGTGTGAAGGTAAATTGTATAGGTTAAGAATGTAAACAACGCTCTTAGGTTCCTACGTTCGTTGCCGAGAGCCGACTGCGGTGGCGTCTGGTAGCTAAGTTCTGAACTAGTAGTCGTTGACGGTGGCGTTTGGCAGCAAACGTAGGAACTATTTGAAAAATTCAAAAGTCTGCTGTCCTTACATGAAATTTAAAAAAACAGATAACACACACTAATACAGTCGTCACAATTAACACCGGTTATCAGATAGATTCTACACACACCCAAAGTACACGGGGCTAAATGACCGCGTTGTTGCAGCCCCTAAACTTAAGAACCAACCAAGCACTTCTCTATGCCCACGGAAGGCTAGTTCTTGTGTACTGAGAAATACTACAGATTGAATGAGTCGTCGTACATACTGTCTCTTTGATGACACGATCTTATTACGTTTTACTGCTTGTAGTCGAGCAGCTTCAGATAATGCATGCTCAATGCGAGTTTTACCTAGCAGATGAAATGCTTCACAATGTAACAAGTGGTGTTTTGAAGACTGGTGTTTTACAGCTTTCTTAATTGAATTACTCAGATCCGAAATTCCTTCTGTGCACCATTCAGTATCTTTCGCCCCAAACATAAGGCAAACGTAACAAAACATTTTGTTTATTTCAACACACCCAGTTAGCCAGGAAAACCTGTCATACCACGAAAGCTGAAAACTCCGTGTGCGATAAAAAAAAAAACTTCTTTAATTGATAAATTTGGCTTTGGTCTTTTTGTTTTTAATTCACATCGCTGTTCATATGATAAGGTGCTCAAAGGAGTTGCCTTTAAAAAATTAATAACATTAGTCAGGTGAACTTATTTCAGTCATATTGGCAGCATTAAACACACCTAGGCTACGCTCAATTAAAAGAAACTACCGTACACTTCTACAGTTCGAACTGAGACTAGCGCAGCGATTGGGCTATTAAGTTAACAGAACAGTGATCATCTGATCATACAAAGTTTACGCCAGCCAAACGCCAGCGTACGGAAGCACTTCCCTTCCGAGAAGCAGGAATGAATTCGCGCATGCGCTGCAACGTGGCCTGGCCAGGGTGGTACATAGCTCTTAACGCCAAGAAGGTCTGGCGTACAAGAAAAGCAAAGCATAGCAGTGGACTGCAGCCGGACTAAGATAGTCATGGGGGGGGGGGGGGGGGGGGGGAGGAGGGGGATAGAAATAAATATGATAACGCCGCATTTATACAAAATAAAAGTTATATTTTACTATTTGATGAATGAATACACATTCTAATTTGAAAACGCCAGGCGTATCGGCGTATTATAGCACTACGCCTCTGCTCACTTCCCTCACACGTGATCACCGCTGCCGCTACGGTACTTCATGAAGTGACGGGCTGGATTTCCCGTCAGATGATGTACAATGTGAATTACACTATGTGACGGCGATATTTAGTCATTTCATGAAACCACGCGTCAGATGGTGTAACTGTACCTTTTTACATCATATGCCGGCTCTTCATGAAGTGCCTAGGATTTTCATGAAATGACGGATTTCACTATCTGACTACGACATATAGATTTCCTGAACCCTGATAAGGAGAAGCTGTTTCTGTAGCATCCTAAACAGATCAGTCTTGGCCGCCAATTGAGCTAACACAGCTGGAAATTAATTAAATTAATGATTTCCAGTAGATAATTTTCTGTGAAATAATTCCTTCTATTTAAGACCTTCGTATGCAGTACAAAAGATACGACGACAGATTTAATTTTGGGATAGAGTAAGTTTCGACTCCACACTGTTTTGCTTTTAATGTCTGTTGTTAAATAGAGACTAAAATAAGACAAAGGGCTTTTAAAGTTAAAAGCGTAAAAAATAAGTAAATACATATGATGTTGGTTCGTAAAATATTGCTTATATCACATTGGTGAATACATGGCAAAATACAACCAGGAAATGTCCAACAATGAAGACTAGGACTGAAACAAATCCTTCCATTTTAATACATGTAAGTTATCTTTATTTCCAATGAGAATTTGCTTCTACTCAGCTTTGCCATAATCATTTGGCCACCTCTGTAGTCAGTATTTTCTTAAACACACCTATATGTTTCGGAAAAGGCTCTAAGACTGCGGCAGGTGGAGAGTTCCAGTTATCAATTGCACGGTTTACGAAATAATATTTACCATAATTTGTTCGCTGTGGTTGATCCTTAACTTTGAAAGGATGACCACTCCTGATCATGTAACTGGGCTTTCCCATACGTTTGCTAAGCTCACCCCATGCTGGTTGATTTGTATACGTGTTGTACATAGTGCAGAGTCTAGATTTCATCCTCCTAGCCTCAAGTGATTCCCACCCAAGTTTCTTTAACATACGGCTCACACTGCTCCTGGGATTAAAGTCACTGAGCACAAATCTAGTGGCCTTTCTTTGTACCATTTCCAACTCATTGATGAGCCCTACTTGATATGGATCCCAAACTGTCGAGGGGTATTCCAGAATAGGTCTTACAAGTGACAAATATCCTAATTCTTTAGCAGAGGTACTACTTCCTTTTAATACCCTCATTACAAAGTGCAGGGATTTGTAAGCTTTAGAAACTACACATCCTACATGAGTACTCCATTTCATATCTTTCCTTAAGTTAACGCCCAAATATTTGCAAGAATCTTCTACAAGTATTTCGGAGCCAATGTTATATTGAAAATCTTGCAGCCGAAAAAAAATCAGAAACACCTATTGACGTCGAATTGGCAGGTGGAAAGTTAAAGGACGTAGGAGACTTCTGTTCCTTAGGAAGCAAAATAATCAGTGATGGACGAAGCAAAGAGAATATAAAAAGTAGGTTAGCACAAGCAAGTACAGCATTTCTACAGAAAAGAATCTGTTGACAACGAATATAGATTTAGGTACTAGGATGTCATTTTTGAAAGCTTTTGTCTGAAACATGTCACTCTATGGAAGTGAAACTTGGACTGTTGAAGCAGCAGGTAAAAGGAGAATTGACGCGTATGAAATGTGGTGTTACAGGAGAATGTGTAATAATGTTATTGGTTTTACGTCCCTTTTAACTACCGCGGCTTTTAGAGACGCACACTGGTGAATGATTAAGATCAGATGGGTGGATAGGGTTGCAAATGAAGACGTATTAAGACGATTGGGAGAGGAGAGATAATTGTGACGGCTGCTAATGAAGAGAAGAGATGGGTTGGTAGAACACATACTAAGACATCCACAAATAGCAAACTTAGTTATGGAAGGAAGGGTCGAGGATAAGAACTGTAGGGGTAGACTAAAGTTAGAATATGTTAAACAGATTGCCTCGGATATACGGTGTGGTAGCAAGGTAGAGATGAAACGATTAGCTCAGGACAGGGAAGCATGGAGGGCTGCATCAAACCAGCTAAGAGACTGAAGACTCAAACAACAACAGTAAGTTTAATTGTTGGAATGGTCGGGAATAGTTGTTCTTAATTCCTTTTATGGCTTCAGGGCAACTTAGACGTTAACACCGTGCAGTAGCGTAAGTAGGATTTGCTTCTGGAGGGAGATGAGGAGAGTCATAGGCTAATTACATTGGCGGGAGAGGGGGTAGGAGTTCGGACATAATGATACATAACTTAATCAATGAAAGCAAATATATGACCCCAAAGTTTCGGAACCTCCTATATTGATTTCGTGTTTGAATTCATAAACATTTCATACATTGTATTTGCTCTTATTGATATGCAAATACTCGAATATTTACAATTTGTACGAATAAATCGAGAAATCGACTGGCCTTCGTCTATTCCCCGACATTGTATAAATATTAATAAACTACAGTTACCAACTAAAGTTTAACTTTAAAAAGAAATACAACTTAACATAACCCTCCCACTTGGATAGTAACATAAATAATAATAATAATAATAATAATAATAATGCTATTTGTTTTACATCCCTTTTAAGTACTGAGGTTTTTGGAGACGCCAAGGTGCCAGAAGTTTGCCCCGAAGGGAATTTTAACGTGCCAGTAAATCTACTGACACGACCACTTGTATTTGCGCACCGTCAAATGCCAGCTGACTGCGCCAGGATTCAATCCAGCAACCTTGGGCACAGCAAGCTAGAATACTACGGCTGAGCCACGCAGCCAGCTAGGATAGTAACACAATGGCAACTAGCAAGTGGTGTATTTTTGGAAACGGATAAGGAAACAAATGTCACACCCATCTTACTTCTCTACTTACTGGACAGTTAAGTTAGGGTACGCTAACCATTTTACACGAGTGAAAGAAGATGTTTTCTAATTAGTAAGTATACATTTACCCAAGCCAATCATTTGTCATGAATGCGAAGATTGGTTTCATCCAAAATTAAAGAACTTCAACAAATTGCACATTTTTAGCCAATTTTCATTTATGAACAAATAGGCTTATGAGATCACCGTTTGTCCGTGTGTCTGTGTGTGCGTATGTGATTCGTGTGTGTTTCCCCGTAATAAAATCTGAACGGCTGAAGCGATTTCAATGAAACTCGGTAAGTTCATAGCCCTATTCTGGACGACCTCGATCGTGCCCTTCAAATTTTGTTAGGTCTCACCAATCCAACATGGCGGCTGTGCGAAATATTTCACCAGCATTCAATATCTCCGAAACTATTACCGATATTACCCTGGAAATTTGTACGGTGATAAAGAGAACTACTAGAAGTTCACTTATGTAACTTTTGAAAACTTGGTAACTACAAAACCAACATAGCGGCCAAGCGAATTTGAGACTTTTAAATAGACGTTTCTCGCGATTTAACCAACCAAACGCAATAAAACTTGGCACAGTATGTATCCATACACATTGTAATGCACCGACATCTAACTTTGTTCAATTGTTTACCTAACCTCAAGATGGCGGCTGTGCGAAATATTTCACTGGCATTCTATATCTCTGAAACTATTACCGGTATCAACCTGAAATTTTGTACGGTCATAAAGGGCACTACTGCATGTTCATTTATGAGGCTTTCATACCGGTTAACTACAAAACGAACATAGCGGCCAAGCAAATTTGAAAGTTTTAGATATACCTTTCTCGCAATTTAATGATCCAAACGCAATGAAACATGGTACAGCAAATGTTTATACACATTGTAATGCACGGGTATCTAATTTAGTTCAATTGTTTACACACCCTCAAGATGGCGGCTGTGCGAATTTTAAAATTAAGTTTTTATTTCTTGTGTCGTAATCATGCGAAGTGAAAGTTTGAATAATGAACCTACGCAATAATTTTCCTTTAATGGTACATGCCTCTATGGCCTATACATATAACAATCCAACATGGCGACCATTCGCAATATTTAGTCAGTTCTCAATATCTACGAATCTATTACAGCAAACAAACGGAAATTTTGTATGTTGATAGTGGCAATTAACATAAGTAGGATATATGAAAATTGGCTTTAGTTCTTCACGGAACTACTTGTTAATATTAGGTTCTTGGGTGTGGGGTTGATCCCCCAGATCACTCTCCTTAGTTACCACGAAAATGTCAATTGTACCAAAGACAAGGGAATAATTCTTCCGAAATATATTTTAATCATTACAAATTTTAAATTAAGTGTATCTTAAATTTTAGGACATATCGATCCGGTGTTCTATGTTAATTTTATGTTTGACTTGCACCTCATGGTGTATTAGGCCTAATCGTGATTGCTATGGATGAATAAAGTTTATATTAAAACTAAAACATGTACCACAGATGTATGTGAACATAAGTTCTCAATACATAAATTTTATATTGAAAAATGGAGATATTCAGAACATATGGATGTTTTAACCGATAGTTTGAGTGGGGGCTCATTCAAATATTTTTCCTTTCTCTCGCTTACAAAGTTGCTGCCACATGTTATTTGAATTCTTGTCTAATTGAGAACAGTGTATTAAATTACCTACATGCGTTTATCAGTGAAGTTTCATTTACTGCAATTGGGACAAAATTAGCGGTGGTAATGACATGTGTTTGACAGCACGCATACAGCTGCGACACTCCTGTTAGGTTCTAATAAGAAGTCGAACTGTAATTACCAAATACTCTAGCATGTGCGAGCTTGCTAGGTTTGGTAATCACAGGTTGTCCGACCTGAGCCCAAGGCTCTCACTTTGATACGCACATGTTCACAAGCAATATCACTCATTGTTTTTGTATCCCTTGCGAAGAAACACTGTTAATCTGTCGGCTGATCTCGTATCCCATTTACTTAAAATACTTGTGCTGCTGTTTTTCTCCTGTTGTCGTGTGCACAGCGACAATTATCTGTTGTGGCGAACACGCAGAAGAGCTCCGATAAAGAAAACGAACGCGTGGATCAGGTATCGGGAGAGCGATCTGAAGGTGGCTTCCTAATAGGAGAACGTTGACACTAATCCAGACATGTTGGCGATCAGAGAAAGTAAATAATACACTCGAGTTAACGGTGTCCTCCCATTGGCAATCATTCCCAGTTGCGATCAATCTTGTCAGTGTGATAACTCTCAGTGTGCCAGAATTTAATATGTTGCCTTTAGGTGTGATTCGATGCTGAATATATCACGCATAAGACAATTGTACTATTGTTATGGATGAAACCATTGATCAGAACTGGTTTAGACCACTGTCTCGGAAAAACAATTGGTTATTGTGGGGTTAGACCACAGTCTGGGCGAAACCTTTGGTTATTACTGGGTTAGACCACTGTCTGGGAAAACCATTGGTTATTGCTGGTTTAGGCCACTATCTTGGCGAAACCGATGGATATAACTGAGTTAGAGCACTGCCTGAGTGAAACCATAGGTCAGTATTGGGTTAGACTACTGTCTGTGTGAAATCATTGGTTATTACTGGGTTAGACCACTGTCTGTGTTAAACCATTGATTATTACTGGGTTAGACCATTGTCTGTGTTAAACCATTGGTTATTACTGGGTTAGACCACTGTCTGTGTTAAACCATTGATTATTACTGGGTTAGACCACTGTCTGTGTTAAACCATTGGTTATTACTGGGTTAGACCACTGTCTGTGTTAAACCATTGATTATTACTGGGTTAGACCACTGTCTGTGTTAAACCATTGGTTATTACTGGGTTAGACCACTGTATGTGTGAAACCATTGCTTATTACTGGGTAGACACCAGTCTGTGTGAAATCATTGGTTATTACTGGGTTAGATCACTGTCTGTGAAACCATTGGTTATTACTGGGTTAGACCACTGTATGTGTGAAACCATTGGTTATTACTGGGTTAGATCACTGTCTGTGTGAAACCATTGCTTATTACTGGGTAGACCCCTGTCTGTGTGAAACCATTGCTTATTACTGGGTTAGACCACTGTATGTGTGAAACCATTGGTTATTACTGGGTTAAACCACTGTCAGAGTTAAACCATTGGTTATTACTGGGTTAGACCACTGTATGTGTGAAACCATTGGTTATTACTGGGTTAGACCACTGTCTGTGTGAAATCATTGGTTATTACTGGGTTAGACCACTGTCTGTGTGAAACCATTGCTTATTACTGGGATAGACCACTGTCTGTGTGAAATCATTGGTTATTACTGGGTTAGATCACTGTCTGGGTGAAACCATTGCTTATTACTGGGATAGACCACTGTCTGTGTGAAATCATTGGTTATTACTGGGTTAGACCACTGTCTGGGTGAAACCATTGCTTATTACTGGGATTGACCACTGTCTGTGTGAAATCATTGGTTATCACTGGGTTAGACCACTGTCTGGGTGAAACCATTGCTTATTACTGGGTAGACCCCTGTCTTTGTGAAACCATTGCTTATTACTGGGTTAGACCACTGTATGTGTGAAACCATTGGTTATTACTGGGTTAAACCACTGTCAGAGTTAAACCATTGGTTATTACTGGGTTAGACCACTGTATGTGTGAAACCATTGGTTATTACTGGGTTAGACCACTGTCTGTGTGAAATCATTGGTTATTACTGGGTTAGACCACTGTCTGTGTGAAACCATTGCTTATTACTGGGATAGACCACTGTCTGTGTGAAATCATTGGTTATTACTGGGTTAGATCACTGTCTGGGTGAAACCATTGCTTATTACTGGGATAGACCGCTGTCTGTGTGAAATCATTGGTTATTACTGGGTTAGACCACTGTCTGGGTGAAACCATTGCTTATTACTGGGATAGACCACTGTCTGTGTGAAATCATTGGTTATCACTGGGTTAGACCACTGTCTGGGTGAAACCATTGCTTATTACTGGGATAGACCACTGTCTGTGTGAAATCATTGGTTATTACTGGGTTAGACCACTGTATGTGTGAAACCATTGGTTATTACTGGGTTAGACCACTGTCAGAGTTAAATCATTGGTTATCACTGGGTTAGACCACTGTCTGGGTGAAACCATTGTTTAATACTGGGTTTGACCTTTGTGCGATCATTGAACAATGAAGATTCTACAACTGCTTGTACTACAAGTAACGTGGTCTAGGGTGTAAACTCCAGGTTAGACATGTTTTTGAGTATGTAAGGCCTCATTAACATAAAGAAACACTCCACAAACAGACGCAAACTTACTTGTTCGCGATCTGGATACAGCATATTTGACCTCACATCCTCAATAACAGCCCGAACCGCCACTATCAATCACAAAGTAATCTGTCTCGTACTGCAGCCGTACTACAAGTGGTTTTATGCATAATTAGCTTTACCCCGCTGTATGGAAGTTGGAAAATTCTGATAAGCTGCTGATATAATTTTACAGTGATCGCATGAGGTACTGAGCGCAAATGGCAAGTAAGATTGGCACTGCAGTCACATGTGACATATTTGGCAGGACTGTTTGACACTGTCACTATTGGAGCTTCATTGGTAACTTGAAGATTATACAGTGAGTCCGAGAATATTCTCAGCAGCGCCTACTTGCGTCTGCGAGAGCTAGCTACAGCCGTTACGTCGGTAGCACGCCTGCCGCTAGCATAGTAACAAATAAACAGTAAACTTTGTACTCACCACAGCCATTCATAACAGATGCTGGAACCATTCACAGTACATCACTCTTTTTCCGTAATCAGTTTGTTTTAATTCATGAACCACGGTAACTTTATAAGGGAACAACTGAAGCTTGTCTCTTACAGCTTTATGTGCTGTCGACTTAGAGATTCCTATTTGTTGAGCTAATTTTCGTGTTGATTTACTTGGACTACGCAGCCTTATATTGGAGATTTCATCAAGTTTTTCGTCCGTTAAAAGCGTAGGCCTGCCTGTTCCCGGTACATTGTGAACTGAGCCAGTCACACGAAATTTACTTATCAAATCCCGAACGGTATCACGGTATGGACACTTTGAATTAGGAAACCGCGCCTTTTACATTTTCTGTAAACCGATCGCCTTCGCGAAAAACGTATTCCACCAGTAGTAAACATTACCGCCTCTATACTGTTGCACTCTTCCAATAATAATCTATCTGAACGCTCGCTGACTGTAATACACACTGAAGACATGCAGACTCGCGCGCTTATCGCGATACATACCGACAGCTCACACGGGGAGTCCCGCTTTCAAGGACACAGAGCAGTGCAGCCAACTAAACTCATGACTCAACCATTTGTAGCTGCTCGTACCCACTGAGGAGAACATTATCGGGCGTCCTGTACTTCTCTGAGGAGAAAGCCTGCGGCTTGTGCAGCTGATGGCTACACAGAGTGGTTTATACAGGGAAACGGCGTATCTTTTCACAGTTATGTTTGTTTGAAATTCTTTTTCGTTCACACCACCACGTGGTGTAGCAGCTAGCATTCTTGGCTGTCACCTCGGAGGTCTGGGTTCGAAATTCAATTCTGGTCTGATGGCTACAACAGTATACTCACAGCACTGTGAGACAAAACTGAGTAAAGGTGGGTTTGATTCCATTTCTACTCCAGGTAAATATCGGGATGGTTCGTAAATTGAGACCACAGACGCCTCCTTCCCAACCCTCACCTGACATACAAATACACACACTTACCCCTCCATCATAATAACACAGATAATCACTCAAAAATTCCACACACATTCAAGTACATGGGGATGAATTAGGCCCCTCAAATGAAAAAAAAATCAACAAATATTTCCGTGAGCATAAAAATAAAATTTAATTTGACACTTTGTTATGGGAAGTGTAATTACCAATGACAACAGGTGTAGTAAAGACATTAGAGGGCGAATAGCGGTTGCAAAACTGGCGTTCAATAACAAGAAACATCTTTTGATTAATGCAAATTTGGATATTGCAACTAAAAGGAAGTTTGTCACGTCCTTTGTATGGAGTGTGCTTCTGTATGGATGTGAATCTTGGACGATCAGAGGTCAGGATTGGAAGCGACTTGAAGCGTTTGAGATGTGGGTCTGGCGGAGAATGTTACGGGTTAAATGGATTTAAAACAGGGCTAACATTAGCATCATGCTAGAAATTCAAGGGAAGAGAGAACTGAGTCCAACGATCCGTAAAGGAAAGCTAAATTCAGAGGCCACATATTGCGACATAACGCTTTCCTAACTAATCTCCTGGAATGAAAAATCACAGGGAAGAAAGGCCGAGGACAAAATATTTCCTTCAAGACATCACACTAACTCTTCATTATGGTTCCTACTGTGAGATGAAACGAGGTTCTGAAGACAGAAAACAATGGTTGCTGAGACAAGGCATTGCCTTCGGAAGTTGATGATGGTTTTCTCATGGACCGTCTCCTGGTGTAGAAAATAGCATTTTTTTGCTGTCGCCCCAGAGGTCTGGATTCGATTTTTTGCTTCACCAAGAAATTTAATTCTGGTCTGAGGGCTACAACGGGGTCTTTTGGGACCAGAATACCCCGAGACCAGAGGAAGTGCTCAGAACAAACGAACACTCTTGCCTGGACTGAAGTGGATGTAGATTCAAATCGTGGGGGTGGTCTCTTTAGCAATGCTCTTACTTCTCCTGTAATAAAGAAGTTCATAATACAAGACCAGGACATGAAAATATCTCGCGTTGTTATCGAAGGCTAACACTTCAGCACAATGGCTGAACACTTCATAACAGGCGACTTCGCTCGTTAAATTCGTAACATGCCTTAATTAATGCAGTGAGAGGGTGTTTTTATTACCTCCAGCCCTCCCTGCTCTCCTGAGGATGTATCTGGCTCTCTGCAGAACACGTGTTAGTCCTGGAACTATTTTGTGCGCTTGCGAGTGAAGTATTTATAGTCCCATACTCTAGGCGAATAATATTGGGGACGATAACCTCGATGTTTGGCCCCTTAAAACACCAATTATCATCATCACCATCATCTTAAATAATAGATACAACGGACTGTAAATTACGGGGACACATACCGGTTAAAGAGGCAAGTAATGACGATTTTAATTTTATGACTGTCTTTCATGAATCTTGTACAACAACTATACATATTTTGTAGGAACACAGCCATCCTCTTCTTCTTCTTCTTCTTCTCTTCTAGCCTTTGTTCCGAAGAGTAGGATCGTCGTAACTCCGTAGTTCACGTCCGTACCAACGCAGGCAAGCTTCCAGTATCTTGTCAGGGATCGGTGCGACACCAAGGGTGCCTCATACATGGACATTGTTGACATGATCTAGTCTTGTTAGACAGATATCCTACTATTAACATTTTTCCTAATGAATAGGTACAGTAAATAAATGTTAATCAACATTAATACCAATAATGTATTGAAACTAATTATGATGTAATACCAGTTTCGGTTAACTTGTAACCTTCTTCAGTTATACTAAAAATAAAAATATTAAACTAAGAGCATCAAACTAACATTAATATTCTGTGCAAAAAGAGATGACTAGAAATAAAATATTCACTATATTTTTTCCCTCAGTAATCGCAGACTAACCAAACATCAAATAGAACTGGGTGATGAATCAACAATGCTCCTTGTCACACAGTGATTTCAGTGAACCAGTAATTGGCCAGTAAGAACATTCCTGTGGCCTCTTAGCTTCCTTATTCGCCCGATTTGTGTCCTTGTGACTTTTTACTCTTCCCCAGGTTAAAAACACACTTCAAAGGACGTCCCTTTGTGACACTGAACATCATTTAAATGGCTGTAACCGACAAGCTAAAGGCGATTTCAGTATGAGAGTTCCTGCACTGCCATGAGGAATGGAAGAACCGCCTCCAGCGGTTACTTTTAAGGAGGTGGTGATGAATTGTTATGGTGGTAGAATAAAGTCAGGGGAAAATCAGTCTCATAACTTAATTTAGACACCTCGTAGCTCTTCTTGGAGACTGGAAAATATGCCCACAGTTGGGATTCGAACCCAAGAAAGCAAGGTACCGATATTTTAATAAATGCTTCTTTTTATTATATTTGTGATGGTTGTGATTTACGGGGTGGAATATCGAGGTCATCTGTCCCAGTTTTCCAGAGCTGGTGGAGTGTTGATATGAGTTATCACGAGCAACGATGAAATCGCTTGAACTACGGAGGGGCCATAACCTTTTTTTAAATCGCTTATCATTTCAAACCGGCTTCACCCAAGGCCTCTGCGAGGGATCATTCCTTTACCGCCAAAAGAACAGTGTCTTGGAGCTGGACACACTTTGTCAGCAGATACAACTGAGGATGAAGACAAGTTGATTGCCCATGCGTCCGTTAACTTGGGTCTAATGCAGGATAGGTCAGGAAAGGAAATCGGCCGTGGACGTGTTGAATGGAACGGTCTCGGCATTTACCTGGGGAGAAAATGGGAAACCACGGGAAACTTTTTCAGGACGGCCGAGGTGGGTTTTGAACCCACGCTTTCCCGATTCCTGTGAGGCTAGATGTAGCGCGTTAGAGCTCTCGGCCACCCTGGCTGGTGTCATAGTAATATTATTATTAATAATAATAATAATAAGAAGAAGATGAACGATATAATATCATCATATATATTATTTCAGTAGTATAGATCCCTCCTGCGGCGCTCACAAGCGACCGATCGTGACAAATGAGCATTCAAATGAAAGAGAATAGACATTAGCAGTGACTTATTGCACTATAATTTCATAAATATCTATAATTTCCTTAAAAATGACTTTCAAAAAATGTACGAAATGTGCGATTTGCAAACACCGTTGCTGTAGGAAAATACGCTCCATAATAGCTGTCCACGGGCCGCTGTGACGCCTGTTTCATGTCATATTATCATTCTGAAGTGTTTCCTTTATCCTGAAATGTAAATAATCTTCTATAACCATTTGGTTCAAATAAAAACATAACCTTCATCAAGTTTCTCATTATAAATCTATTGGGGAAAGTGTGGTTTATGAACATGCGAGATTTTTCGCATGGGTCCGCTAGTTAATTATATTTCGATCATTCATGCGTATTTCGTGTGTGCTAGCATATGTCTCTCGTTTTTGTTGTTGTTAGTTTTAAGACTTTCTGATTAGAGTTAACACATTTAATGCCCAGTTAGTTGCAAGTGATGCAAAAAATTGAACAAGAAGAAGTGATGTAACCAAACGCTTTCGACATTTTATGTCAAATAGCTGTTTTAGGTCAAGTGTTATTAAGGGGTTACAAGGATGAAAATTACAATTTACAAAAATCGATCACATCCCCGTAAGGCAGGGACCTCCTACCATCGGGTAGGGATAGCTCAACTGAACTCACTGGATGAGCTAGTCCACGAGAGTTTGTTTCTCCTTTAATGTTATGTCCTAAGCTAGTAACACATATTAATAGGCACTAATTGTCCATTGACAACAATATATGGACATCAATTTAAGCATTTTTTCTCATTTCTCCACCTTAGAGCATTGTGTACTGAAGCGAATTTGTACAAGCTGGTGGAACAGGTGTTTTGAACAAATGTACCATTACAATAATTAGCCACCGAAAATAAATCGATCGAACTAAGATTTCCATGGTGTTGGATTCTTAAACTAGCTGCCAACAAATTTTATACACGATGTATAGTAAACAATTATTAAAATTATTTACCATACATTTGTTTATGTTCGATCATGCCAAAATATAAATATTATATGCCAGAAAACAGCATCTTAAAGAGGCTCATTATAGTTCATGTTTCATTATGATACAGCTCTCCGCCAATCAGAGCTCAAGATTTTCATACAACACAGCTGTTTGACAAATTAGATAAGGATGGCATCGCACCTGCAGTAAATGCACTTGTTCCCAAAATCAAACATATCGGACACAAGTGACAACATTGAGGTTATGATAACCTTCTACCCATGTTTTTGTTTCAAAGCTTTCGAAACAAATGGCATTGTCAAAGTCTTTTTGATCCACGGAAAATCAATAACCCAGCGCATGCGCTCTGTTCATTAAAGGTAACTGGTGGAATATCGACAGATATTTATGAATATTTATGTCCAAACATAAAATAAAGTTATAGGCCTAATTATCGTCGAACATAAACAGTCATGCAACTCGCCTGTGATTGCTGGCTTCTCTCGTTTTATAAACATACTCGTGTCTTAATTATTGCCATTATAGGCTTGTTGCATAATGTGCTAATGCAAAAATTTTCTTCTTGGATGAGTACATTTTATACATTACCACTGACAGAGGTTTAGTACAAATTTCGGCAAACCTTAAAGAACTATTGAACCATACGTATAAATTTGAGCACTTAGATGGCATAACTTATTTGCAAGCATATTTCAATTTTTAGTGTCTGTATTTTTAATCTCAGGTAATTGTGGGTAGGATGCTAACCTTTGAACCAAAGGGCTCCGGGTTTGATCATGGGATCTTGACTTCGGGTAGTTGATTCCCTTTGCTCGTAAACTGGGTATTAGTGATGTCCTTGTCATTGGAATTCATCTTCTTTTCAGGTGCCTACGTTGCTCAGCGGTAACGTTCTCGCTTGCTGTACCAAGCTTGCAGGATCGAATCCTGGCGCAGTCAGCTGGTATTTGAGTGTGCGCAAATGCGAGGGTGCCGTGCCAGTACATTTATTGGCACGTTAAACACCCCCTTCTGGGCAAAATTCCGGTACCCCGGGGTGTCTAAAAGCCGCAGATGCTAAAAGGGACATAAAACAGAAAACAATATTATTATTATTTATTTATTTATTTATTTATTTATTTATTTATTTACAGCGTGTTTTCCCAATATTGGAAAGCGTTAAGCAATTTGCCTCAATTCTTGACGTTCTTCTTATTTTGCCAGTATTGTTTCATTCTGTTGGAGAATGCCAATTTTCTTTCGTCAGACCATTGAGGTCTGTAAGGTGTAGGTTTTGGTTGCTCTGGTTGGACTTCCCAGTTGTTCACTTTGTTACGGAAGGAGTCTCTGTCTGATGTGTCGGTTATGTTAG
The DNA here is from genome assembly GCA_946902985.2 of Meconema thalassinum. NCBI lineage: Eukaryota > Metazoa > Arthropoda > Insecta > Orthoptera > Tettigoniidae > Meconema > Meconema thalassinum. The sequence goes on from OX336388.2 coordinate 674,340,964, forward strand.
CAGTTCGCATGTCTTTTTGTACTTCTTTCATCCATGGTGTTGTACTTTTGAGTGATGATAATGTAATCTAGTATTCTTTTGGTTAGACATGTATTCGGCAGTCTACTTATGTGCCCGAAAATTTTCAATCGTCTTTTTCTGAAGTCGACTTCGATGTTTGAGTATTTTTCAGTTGTCTTGATTGACTGTAGTCGGTACACGTCAGGAGTGAGTCTTGCTCCCAGTATTTTCCGAATGATTTTTTTTTCTTTTTTCTTGATGTCTTCAAGTTCATATTTCTTATTGAGTGTAAGTGTTTCGCTTGCGTAGAGACTTGCCGGTTTGATGACAGTGTTGTAATGTCGAAGTTTGGTTTGTCTTGACATGCATTTTTTGTTATAGAGGTTTTGGATAAGTCCGAGTGCTCTCCTGGTTTTCTGGAGACGGTTTTGTTGTGAGATATTTTCGGATCCAGTTGGTTCGATAAATTCTCCCAGATATTTGAAATGTGGGAGTCTTTTGATGGTTCCGTATTTTGTTTGCATGTTGTCGCCTTTGTGACTTAGCTCTTGAGTTTTCTCGAAGGATATTTGAAGTCTCTCCTTTCGGCGCATTCTTGGAGTGTTTCTATTTGTTTAATTGCGGTCTCTTGATTTTCTGTTAGTAAAACCAAGTCATCGGCCAAGGCAAGATATGGTATAGAGAGATTGTTTTTATGATAGCCAAGTGTAACTGGTTTCCAGACATTTTGTTTCTTGAGCTCTTTTTCCCATTCTTCCATGACTTTATCCAGGACAATATTGAACAAGAGAGGGGAAAGACCATCTCCTTGTCGCACACCTGTCTGAATTTCGAAAGGTTCGGAGATTTCCCCCATAAATTTTACTTTGGATTTTGTGTTGGTCAGCGTTTGTTCAATGAGTTTCCGTGTTTTGTGATCTAATCCTCTTTCTTCAAGGATATGGAAGAGTGATTGTCTATCGATCGAGTCGTATGCTTTTTGGAAATCGACAAATGTGCACATCACTGGTTTATTTCGAATTGCATGCATTTTGACAATGGTTTTAAGGTTGAAGATTTGTTCAGGGCAGGATCGGTTTGGTCTGACTCCTGCTTGAAATTATGATAACTTTGGTTCGAGCTGTTCCTGTGTTCGTGTCAGTAGACAAGCTGAGAAAATTTTGTAGGCGACGGGAAGAAGGGAAATCCCTCTGTAGTTGTTCACGTCAGATTTATCTCCTCTTTTGTGTAGTGGGTGGATGAGTGCTGTTTTCCAGTCATCAGGTATTTTCTCTGTTTGCCATATTTCTTGGATGATTAGTGTAATTTCTCTGAGTGCATAAATTATTATTATTATTATTATTATTATTCATCTTCTTTGCAAAATGACGTTCACCTGTAAGTGTCAAATCGAAAGACCTTATCCTGGCCTCTACGGGCCCATACTTAATTATTATTATTTTTGCTGTCGTTTCGGCCATCTACGGACCACGATATTTCAACTGTCCCTTTCCAAGTCTTTGCACTTGGGCTTTAACGTTCGCCCAGTATTCCCGCATTCGTTTCATATGCTATTCCTTCCTCGCTTCAGTCCACGTTTTGCCAGTTTTTTGTTTTGGCTTTTCTTGAAAACTATGATGTTCTTGGAGTTTCGGCTTTAGTAGAACACGTTTCTAGATATCCTCCTGGGTTATCTCCACTTCATGCAGGTCTTTAGATCTACCTTAATTATTATTATTATTATGTTTTTTTATTGAATATCCTACAGTTTGAACCCTATTGTATATACGAATATTAGGGTTATAGTTTTGATCAGTTAATTATTGGTCCTTAACACACAATTATGAAACTAGATTATTGCCGATGTGATGAATGAACTTAAGGAACTGTTTGTAACAGCAGCATTTCTTAAACAGGTGGAATAATGGTTTTGAAAGTTCCATATTACAATTGTTTAGATGACACTCAAGTTCGAATCTTGTCCTGCTAAACAAGGCACAGTCGAATAGTAAATTGTCCACTGTTTGAGAATATCCACAAAAGCACAAGTGATCTCCTGCAATGTTAATTTTAAAACGTTCGAAGTAGCACTTAAACTTTCCATGACCAGAGAAATTGCGTAAGGATGAATTCGGGCATTAATGTTTGTCACTGGAGTCGGCTTTATATGTCGGGGAAAAGTAATTATAGGTATTATCATCATCATCATCATTGCAAGACATTATAATATCTCGTACACTGCGGAATAGTACAGCAATTGTGGCGGTAGGTAATGCTGTCCACTCCTGGGGAAGGGGAGATAGTGCTGTCACGCGGGACTGTGTCGTGTCCCACAGGGGGCAGAGACTCATATCGTTGGCGCGCTGCCTGTCAACTCAACAATACACTACATTACGTATCGAGTAATGCATTCCCTTCTCTAGGGGACTCTCTAACATGTGTCGCTATGGGAACACTTTGTTGTTCCTCAACGCCATTAGCAGGCATTATGCGACACCCATAAAGTGTATGTTGTAGTTGTAGTTGCTTGCGACATTGTTCATCATCAACCTTATGAGTGTGTGAAGTCCCTTCGATAGCCTGTGTTTTTATACTGTATGCAGCAGTGTGTGTACTGTGGCCTTTTAGCAAGCCATTAAAATAAAATAATTCACATTGTTGGGTTGAAACACTTTTATGTGATATCATCTTGGATAGCTTGCCACGGTGGTTATCGTGTCGGTCTACTAACCCCAAATTTGGACGTTCGCTCTTGGCCGTGGTAAGTGGATTTTGAAAGGCGGCAAAAATTATGACACCATGTCATACGATGTTGGCATGTCAAATAACCCATTTGAATGCAATAGGCCGGGTTTATAAAGGCAAAATTAATCTCGGGAGTTTCTACCAACACAAAGTTCCTAATTTCTCTACTAGAAAGCACTATAGTGTTCAAGGAGCTTTCATATCTAACCTCCTTGACTTTCATAGTGCTTCAAGGAACAACGAAAAGCTACCCTCTGGGTGTCAAATAACAAAGCTTGCACCCGGCACCCGAGGCCATACGATATTATATCATCTTGGATGTGTCCAAGTCTTTTCTTTCGTTTTTTGGAGTATGCGGGCATAACTGGTTCATTCGATAAGGCGTGTCAACTTTTATATAAAACAAAACAATCACTATTGTTTAACAATATTGATATTGTAACTTTCATTCGGTCATCACAAAATAATTCCAATTACTCGAACAGGTGGAACAAGTAGTTTCGTGAAGAACTACATAGCCTACTTTCATATAACCTACTATCAACATACAACATTTCAATTTGATTGCTGTAATAGATTCGTAGATATTGAGAACCGACTAAATATTTCGGATGGTCGCCATGTTGGATTTTTATATAAGTAGGTCCTAGAGGTATCTACTGTTACATGAAGATTATTGTGTACGTGTAGTATTCAAACTTCAATCGCATGATTAGGACACAAGAAGTAAAAACGAGATTTTAAAATTTCGCACAGCTGCCATCTTGTGGTTATGGAAACAATGGAAATAAATTAGATGCCAGTGGATTAACATTTGTATAAGGATTTACTGTACCAAGTTTCACTGCACTCGGATGGTTAAATTGCGAGAAACGTCCATGTGAATATTTATACTTCGCGTCGTCACCATGTTGGATTTGTGACCACCAGGTTATTGAAAGTGTTATAGGTGAACTTATGTTTATGGCCCCTATGAACATAAAAAAACAGTTTGATTGCTATAATAGATTCGTAGATATTCAGAGCCGTTTAAATAATTCGGATGGTCGCCATGTTGGATTGTTATATGTATAGGCCATAGAGTCATGTACCATTAAATGGAAATTATTGCGTAGGTTCATTATTCAAACTTTCACTTCGATCGCATGATTACGACACAAGAAATAAAAACTTAATTTTAAAATTCGCACAGCCGCCATCTTGGGGTTATGTACACAATTGAACTAAATTAGATACCAGTGCATTACAATGTGTATAAACATTTGATGTAGCAAGTTTCATTGCGTTTGGATCATTAAATCGCGAGAAAGGTCTATTTAAAATGTTCAACTTCGCTTGGCCGCCATGTTTGTTTTGTAGTTAAACGGTTTTTGAAAGTCTTATAGATAAACTTCCAGTAGTGCTCTTTATCTTCGTACGAAATTTCAGGTTGATGCCGCTAATAGTTTCATGGATATAGAATGCCGGTGAAATATTTCGCACAGCCGCCATTTTGAGGTTAAGTAAACAATTGAACGAAGTTAGATGTTGGTGCATTACAATATATATAAACATATACTGTACTAAGTTGTATTGCGTTTGGTTGGTTAAATGGAGAGAAACGTCTATTTAAAAGTCACAACTTATCTTGGCCGGCATGTTGGTTTTGTAGTTACCAAGTTTTCAAAAGTCACATAGGTAAACTTCTAGTAGTTCCCCTTATCACCGTAAAACATTCCAGGGTGATATCGGTAAACGTTTCGGAGATATTGAATGCTAGTGAAATATTTCGCACAGCCGCCATGGTGGATTGGTGAGACATAACAAAATTTGAAGGGCACGGTCGGGGTCGTCCGGAATAGTGCTATGAACTTACCGAGTTTCATTGAAATCGCTCCAGCAGTTTAGAAGTTATTAGGGACACACACACACACACACACACACGCACACAAAGACAGACACACGGACAAAATGTGACCTCATAAGCCTATTTTTTTTTTCATAAATGAAAATAGGCTAAAAAGTACTTAGCCTATGTGAATCAGCTGCCCCTAATAATATTGTTTTATGCAGCCCAACTAGCGTTCACACCAGGAAGGTCGATGTTTCTCTGCCTGCATCCCGTATGGTACTAATGCACAGCAAACGATTCTTTCCCTCATATTAGGCTGTGGGCACATGGAGGGGAAAATAAAGTAAAAGCGTTCAGTATCGCTTGCGGGTATATCATTGCAATGCGTTAGCACCATACGGGATGCAAGCAGAGAAATATCGACCATCCTGACTACGATGCTAGTTCGGCAGCATAAAACAATATTATCAGAGGCAGCTGATTCACCTGGTATAATGTTATGAACTATCGGAAAAGGAGAAAACTAAGGGATGATATGTTTCGCTCTTCAAGCGAGCATCATCAGATCCAAATTTCACTATTGTTAATGTATAAAACCGAATCACAAGAAAGTGTTTTAATCCAACAATTGATATATTGTATTTTCAGTTTATCTACATAGTTGGTTGGTTCCTAAGTATAGGGGCTGTGACAACGCGGTCATGTAGCCCCGTGTACTTTGGGTGTGTGTAGAATCTGCCTGATAACCGCTGTTAATTGTGATGACTGTATTAGTGGGTGTTATCTGTTTTTTTTAAATTCAAGTAAGGACTGCAGACATTTAAATTTTTCAAATAGTTCCTATTTTTCCGCCAAATGCCACCGTCAACGATTACTAGTTCAGAACATAGCTATCAGACACCACCGCAGTCGGCTCTTGGCAACGAACGTAGGAACCTAAGAGCGTTGTTTACCTTCTTAACCTATCCAATTTAGCTTCACACAGTTTATCTACATATGTGGGTGTGATTTACTTCATGGAAATATGAATGCACGCATCATTATGTGGACCAACCAACCAACCATACCGATTTTCATGTCGTGTCGATTTGAAATGCTGCAAAATAGCAAGAACATTTCACTCTCTGTTGAGCTATCTTCGTTAAGATCTGCCTCCATGATCAACCTACTGTTCATGTTGGGAGAATATTACCACGCAGCTAGTCGCGATACACGATCGCAGATGTCTAGCAAATGAATAATTTCAGAGAGTGCTAACATAATACACTAAAACCTCCCCCAGCTGATAAAACTTCATTTCTCCATGCCATTACCTTTTTTTTTATCCCATGCAATGTGGGTTTACGTGAAGAGCATACATTTGGGATGACTGTGACGAATCTGATCATCACATGAAGGTCAGACTCGCGTGCGCTATGAAAGAAGCGATTACAGTCTGCTATTTGGCGCCCAACAGTGTATTTACTGATCTACACGAATTGGTCCCAATTAGAACTACACAGCAGTCAGCTGAATAATAATTTGTATTGCAAATAAATGATGGAAATGCCACAAAGGCAGAAAGAAAAAAATTAATAACTAAATAAATAAAAACCATAGAGCAAAGATGAAGGAATATGGCGAAGAAGAAAGCTCGCCAGGGTTAGGAACTACGTGGTTCAAGGGGCCTCAACAAATCGAGAATAAATAAATAAATGAATCATACAAATATATAACAAGTAGTTCCGTGAAGAACTATACAGCCTATTTTCATATATCCTACTTATGTTAATTGCCACTATCAACAAGGGGGGCGTGGTGGCTCAGCGGTCTAGCTGTATGCCTCTCACCAAGGCGGTCCGGGTTCGATTCCCGGTCAATGCATGTGAGATTTTCGAAGTGAAATGCCATGTCCTGTGGTTCGGATTCCACGTAAAAAGGAGGTCCCGTGGCTCATAATCACAAGATTCACGGTCACGTAAAACTACAATCTTCCTTCCTTCCTTCCACTATCAACATACACAATGTCAGTTTGATTGCTGTAATAGATTCGTAGATATTGAGAACCGACTAAATATTTCGGATGGTCGCCATGTTGGATTTTATATATGTAGGTCCTAGAGTTATGTACTGTTACATGCAGATTATTGTGAACGTGTAGTATTCAAACTTCAATCGCATAATTAGGACACAAGAAAAAACAAGGAGATTTTAAAATTTTTCACAGCTGCCATCTTGAGGTTATGGAAACAATTGAAATAAATTAGATGCCAGTGGATTAACATTCGTATAAGGATTTACTGTACCAAGTTTCACTGCACGCGGATGGTTAAATTGCGAGAAACGTCCATGTGAATATTTATAATTCGCGTCACCGCCATGTTGGATTTGTGATCACCAGGTTATTTAAAGTCCTATAGGTGTACTTAAGTTCATAGCCCCTATGAACATTAAAAAAATGCAGTTTGATTGCTAAAATAGATTCGTAGATATTCAGTATCGTCTAAATATTTCGGTTGGTCGCCATGTTGGATTGTTAAAGGTATAGGCCATAGAGTCATGTACCATTAAAGGAAAATTATTGCGTAGGTTCATTATTCAAACTTTCACTTCGATCGCATGACTACATCACAATAAATAAAAACTTAATTTTAAAATTCGCACTGCCGCCATCTTGAGGTTATGTAAACAATTGAACTAAATTAGATACCAGTGGATTACAATGTGTATAAATATTTCCTGTGCCAGGTTTCAGTGCGCTTGGAACATTAAATAGCGAGAAAGGTCTATTTAAAATTTTCAAATTCGCTTGGCCGCCATGTTCGTTTTGTAGTTAACCGGTTTTTGAAAGTCTTATAGATGGACTTCCAGTAGTGCCCTTTATCTCCGTAAAAAATTTCAGGGTTTTACCGCTAATAGTTTCAGAGATATAGAATGCCGGTGAAATATTTCGCACATCCGCCATCTTGTGATTATGTAAACAATTGAACGAAGTTAGATGTAGGTGCATTACAATGTATATAAACATATACTGTACCAAGTTTCATTGCGTTTGGTTGGTCAAATCGCGAGAAACGTCTATTTAAATGTCGCAAATTCGCTTGGCCGCCATGTTGGTTTTGTAGTTACCAGATTTTCAAAAGTCACATAAGTGAACTTATAGTAGTTCCCTCTATCACCATAGAAAATGTCAGGGTAATATCGGTAATAGTTTCGGAGATACAGAATGCTGGTGAAATATTTCGCACAGCCGCCATGTTGTATTGGTGAGTCGTAACAAAATTTGAAGGGCACGGTCGAGGTCGCCGGGAATAGTGCTATGATCTTTCCGAGTTTCATTGAAATCGCTCCAGCCGTTTAGATTTTATTAGGGGGGGACACACACACGAATCACACACACACACACACACGCACACACACACGGACAAAAGGTGATCTCATAAGCCTATTTTTTCAAAATTGAAAATAGGCTAAAAATGAGATGGTGTGTGTCTGTCATTCTGTCTGCCTGTCTGTCTGTGTGTTACTCAATAACGCAAGAACCACTGGTCCGATTTAAATGAAATTTTGCATGGATGTAGCTGATTTACCATGTTTACATATAGGATACTTTTGATTTAGAAATTTTGTACTATTAAAAAATGGCGACCATTTTAGTGACGTCACTACACCATTTGGTTCAAAAATTTCATATTTCCATGTCAAATAAAAAGAGAACGGTAGGAAATAGCAAACTTTTGATGGCACATACGGGCTTTGAAATTTAATTTTCTATCCAAAAAGTCCTTATCACTTTTCGTGTATCTCCAACGGTTAGCGAGTAAAACCGACATTTGTGACGTCACTGCACCCTTTGGTTTCAAAATTTCATAATTCCGTTTCAAATAAAAAGAGAACGCTAAGAAATAGCAAACTTTTGATGGCATACATGAGCTTTAACATTTAATTTTCCATCCGAAAGGTCCGTATCACTTTTCGTATACCTCCAACGGTTAGCGAGTGAAACCTAAATTTGTGCAATAAAACACGGTCAGCACCGACCGGTGCAGTATATCTCTCTATATATAAAAATGAAAGTTTGTCTGTTTTTCTCTGAATTTCTACGGAAAATTGAGTTGTTTACGCGTTTCAGACGGTTTTTGATGGATGCGAGCGATTTTTTTTCGTCTGTTTGTTTGTTTGTTTGTTCGTCTGTGGACAACTTTGTTCCCTTATAACTCGAGAACGGCTGGGTGTATCAACGCAAAATTCGGTACAGATATCCATCAGAGGCACGACACTTATCATTGATATAACTCTTCTCCGTACCCCTCATAAAAGGGGGCCTACCCCTTTAAAATACATGCTCAAATAGGCGTAGAAGGTCGAGACAAAGCTCATTTTCAGCCCCTCAATCTGAGAGACAAAACTCGGGTACCCGAAAACCACATTTTAAGGCCCTAAGACCAACCGTTTTTGAGATATTCCCGGAAAACTAATTTCATTTAATAAACTAATGAACAAATGCAAGCCAGTAACCATGGCAACAGATTCTCAGAGGTCCATCTATTGCTGTAAGACGCAATGCAATTCCATTAATTACATTAGTGTGAAAGTTTTCAAACGGCTAGAAGGTTATCACTGAACCAAATTAAGCCGTAAAATTCATCAATACGTTTAGCGCGCTTAAGGGGATCAAGGGGTACTCTGGAATTTTTCACGCGATTTACACCTGCGGGTGTGGTACGGCAGGTCGATTATATTTCTATCCCCATATTATTCATTCATTCATTTCGTATAGGCCATCAATGGACCGCGTCAATCCCACTGTCTCCTACTGGCTTTGATGTTTGCCCAGTACGCCCGCATTCGTTCTCGGTGGACTTCCTTCCGTTCCTGGGTCCAAATCTTTCCCGTTTTCAGCTTCGGTTTTTCTTGGAAACCTTTGCAAGCTTGAAGTTTCCTTTTGAGTGGGGCGCGCTCCTGAATGTCTATTGGTGTAACCCCCACTTCTTTCAGATCTTTATCCAGTTCTATGAACCAGGCCCATTTTGTTTTCCTGTCCTGAAAGTAAGTTATGTTGCGGTTGGTCAGTCTCGCTGGGCTCATTCGTTTCACATGCCCAAAAAATGGTATCCTTCTCTTCCGGATGACGTTACTTATCTTCTCCACATGAGTATATAATTCATGGTTATGCCGTCTTCTGTATTCACCATTGTCTTTGATGGAACCCAATATCTTTCTCAAATTTTTTCTTTCTTTGGCCTCCAGTTTCTCGACCAAGCCTTTTTTGTTCATCGTGAGGCATTCAGAAGCATGCAAGACCTCCGGACGGATGACACTGCAGTAATGTTTTAGTTTTGCGTTGAAGGATATTGACCTTTTCTTATAGATGTCCTTAGTTAAATGGTTGGCCATTTCCATTTTGCTCATGCGTGATTGAATACTTCTTTCTCTGATAATATCTCTTCCCTGACCCGTCCTGAAGGGAAAAGTACATGGCCATTGGCTGCATTAATAATTTAAAAAAATAGTTGTTATAATTACTCCCTATATTATATTATTATTAGTATTATATTATGGCGTACAACGACGAGACAAATCCCCTCGGTGCCAGAAACAAAACACGGAGGCCCCAAGGGTCCTCGAAAACTACATTATAAGGCTCTAAATCCAACAGTTTCTGAAATATTCCCAGAAAAATAATTTATTTTAATTTAACAAACTAATCAAGGAATGCAAATCGGTAACCATGAGAACATTATATCAAGGGGTGGCTTACAACTTTCCTTCTATTTCTGTAAGAAGCAATGTCACTCCATTTATTACATTTCTGTGAATGTTTGCAAATGGCTATAAGGTTATCACGGAACTAACGTAGACTGTACAATTCATCAATGCAATTAAGGGGGTCAAGGGGTAACCTAGAATTTTTTCATGCAATTTTCACGTTCGACATATAGTACAGAAGGTCTATTATATCTCCAAACAGCAACATTATTTTCAAAAATTCTTGAATTGAACCAGCATTTTTTGCGGCTTTTAGGAATTTGGGCAATTTGAGGCTAAAGAACCTGAATTTTCATGCACCACAAGCCTTTATAATTTATGAAAGGGGTCTTCCTGTGTATGGGCACCTAGCACAACGTAGAGGGTCAGTTTTTATGTGACGTGTATTGCGTTTCGTCTACAAGGCTTTCAATTCTATTTCACGTCAGGAAGTACACGTTAGGTGAATTTAGTCTGGGAGCACATTTTAACTATTTTTTGTTGTTGTCGACAAACGGGTTCATCGTAAGGATGATTTTGTTCGATACTGTGTGGTAGATGTACCCATATTTGGATATCTCGGTAATATGTTGTAGACAATAGAATTGTCTGTCTGTCTTTCTTTGTATCTTTATGTTGCCTACGCCTATAACTCGGATGCTTGGAGCATCGTAAAATTAGGTATGGTAACCATGAGAGTCAATACACCAATCATTTATAAAACTCTTCACCGCACTTTTCATACAGTAGAAGGGTGGATATAGAGAAAAACTTCTCAATACATGGTAAAATAGGCGAAATATAAAAATTATCCTAGAAGGACGACCGACGCATATGTTGCGCTTCTCAATGTGAGACCCAAAATTCGGGAATCTATAAAGGGTCTCCGAAAACTACATTTTAAGGGCCTTAAATTAACCATGTGTGTGATATTCCCAGAAAACTAACTTCTTTCTGATAAACTTGAAGGAATGACAAACCGCTAACCATTGCAACAGTAGCTCAAGTGATAATGTCTGGTGTTAACAACGAACACCGTTCGAAGAACGGGTACTTCTGCTAGTAAATAAATAAATAAATAAATAAATAAATAAATAAATAAATAAATAAGTAAATAAATAAATAAATAAATAAATAAATAAATGAATAATCAAAATGTAATGTTTTTCTGTAGGTCACCACGATTGTTCCCAATTGTAATGGGTGGTTTTCGAATCCTGAAAAAACATTTACATGGGTTTATTAAAATACACTTGACGATCGAAAGTGCATTTTATTAACCCCATGTAATTTTTTCAGGACAATCTTGGGTACAATCGTTTTGACCTACTGTACTGCAATACATTACATTTCTATTACTAAGGCAACACTGAAAAATAGCTTCCAACACGATAATAAATAAATAAATAAATTAATAAATTAATTAATAATAATAGGGATGAAATGTTTAACTGGAGTAACAAGCAATCACGTAGGGGTGGGGGTGGAATAACACCTCACTCAACCAATATATCACCACTCTCAGACACGTCAAGGACTCCACATATGCAACGCTTTTAACAGATACATCTGTGCACTACCCACTATTAGTAAAGTGAGTCTACACAACCACAGAAAATTAGATTTACTTTCATTGTTACGGGGAAAAAGTGGTTGACACTGACTCGTTTGGAACCTTTTAATTATTAGGCAATCCAAGTACAAATAAAAACTCAGACTTCCATACTGACCTCCCCTTGTATGAAACATATACACGGCAAGTTTTACGCCTCAATCCAAGTGTTTGCTGCGAAGCCTGCCAGCTGCAGTGTTCCGTTGGCTGAAGACAAGCTGATTATAAGGGAGGGTTGCACCCTCGAGGGGAACAGCCCTCTCCGACTCTAATTAATACACTCTTAGTAACCTTTTAATCATAATTGGCTAATGCAGCCCGCTGAGATTCGCGCCGTCGCGACTCAAGATAGATGATGGAGCGAGTTCCAGATGCCGACACGTCTGCTCTCCTCTCTCAAGCACATTTCATATCGACATTTATGCATGCTAGGGGCTCCGAGAGTTCATCCACTGTGACATAACAACTGTGTTCCCTCCTTTTCTCCTTATTAGCAATGACTTTGACGATTTATTTTATTTCGGCAGTCAAGAAACCTCATGGAATATAATCATTGAACTTTACAGGACAATCTCTGTGACATGAGAAGAAATGCTCTCTCCTATACACAAGGTTGCGGATTCAAATCAGAGCGCATTTGTTTCACACTTGAGGTTGTTTGAGGGCAAGAAAACAGGGTCGGGAAATTTTCTACAACACTCCAAACACTCTGTAGGTCAAAATTCCGGCACCTTTTATTATTATTATTATTATTGATATTATTAATAGACTATTATTATTATCATCATCTGCTACTGGTATTCGATAGGAAGCTATTAATATTGTTGTTGTTAATTCATTTGAGGGGCTTGGGACATCTTGATCATCATACCCGTGTAGTTGAGTGAGTGATAAACGTGTCTGATAACCTGCATTCTGTGATGACTAGGAACCGGATTTTAGGTTTTCAAAATTATCATTTTAGGATTTCAAAAACATAAAATAGGTTTTTAGGCTCATAATAGGTAAATAGCTCTTAAAAATAATAGATTTTTATGTTTAAAGTGTATCAAAATTTGACATAAACTGCGCAAAGCTTAACATTAATGCCTAATTTTTAGTAGAAAATCTGATTGCAACGAGAGTGCAAATATTTTACATAATGATACGTCTTTTATCAAATTTTCACTGAGAACTTCACACTTTTAAGCAATATTTGCTGTCCTTAAATATGTCAATTATACAAATTCACTAAAACCTGGGAATGCCAGAGGTGACTTTCACATTCTAGCCCGTGTAATTAACATTGTTTATTTAGAATATAGAGAACTTGGAAACAATAAGAAATTTATCTCCACTTTCCTGACGATAAATGACCAAACAATAAGATATAAACTGAAATGTGCTAACGCATTTGAATTTTCTGGCAAGTAGGATTTCTCTCAAACAACTAGAGCTGGGAATAAACACTGTCTTGTGGTTCTCTTTTACAAATTATGGAATACAAATTCAAATAAACTACAATAAATGGAAGAAAACTGCAATAAGGTATTTTTAGGCACTCGCATATCAATTGGTTTTCTTAGGTACTACAAAATTCATGAGTGTGATTCGGAAGAGTATTTAAGTACTTTTTCATTGAGAAGTAAAGGAAAAAAGTAGGTAACAAGTAGTTCCGTGACGACCTAAAGAGCCTACTTTCCATAATATTTAAGATCATGTCAATAAATATATATATCGGAAATGAAATGTTGCATTGGTTCTATCAGCGCGCGTAAAATCATGTTGGCAACAATGTCATATATGTGTTGCTCAGAATTAATTTGAAATATTATCATCTATTGTTTCCCAATTTTGGATGAAATCCATTTGTTAGTAAAGAAGTTACAAGTATTTAAAAATTGGTCCTATCAGCAAGCTTAGAATCACGATGGCAACACTGCCATTTATCAGTTACTCCAAATTAATCTAGCATGTACCATACGTGGGCAAAGTTTCGAGCTGTTGGCTTGTATACTTTCTGATAAAGGGATAAAAAAGAGAGCATTTATTAACAGTTAGCTGCCCTGGTTGCTCTTAAGAATACGCAATGTCATATCTGTTCTGCTACACATAGTACATTCGAAATTTGGTTGAAATCCAATTGATAGTTTAGAAGTTACATGCATTTAAAAATTGGACCTATCAGTGGGCTTAGAATCATGTTGGTAACACTGTCATGTACGACTTCCCGGAAATTAAAGTGAAATATTATTGTCTATATGTGTGCCAATTTTGGAATATCTCCCATGCATACCTTCCAATATATCAACATAGAATTCAAATTTCATGCGCGATTTTTCATTAGTTGGTAGCACTGACGTCATTTTTAAATTTGGCCGTGAAATATTCAAGTACAGATCTTTCCTCATACCAAATCTGGTTTGGATATCTGCAGCCGTTCAGGAGATGATAGGGGTACACACAAACAGACAGACGGAAGGCCAGACAGACGGACAGACACATTTGCCCGGATCGATCTTATAAGTCTACTTTTCCCTCATTTTTACAAAATGTGAAAAGTAGGCTAAAACCTAAGAATCCGGTCCCTAGTGATGACTGTAGTAATGTGTGTAACTGTATTAGAGACAGGGATGACGTACAGTAGGTGCCCCGAGACTAGAGATAAGGTAGGCTACTATCCCGGCATTTTCCTGAGGGAGTATTGAGAAACCCGGGGAAGAATCACACTCAGGATAGCCACTGTCATCGCCGAGATTCAAACCTGTGAACTCCATGCTTGCTGCAGCTGCCCTCTCGGCCGTGGTGCACAATTTAACGAGCACTGGTACGCCGCGGAATGCTGATAATATCTGGGTGGGGGTTATGGAAAGAAGAAAATGGAGCTAGCTAAGTCAGCAAGTAGGATCGGATTGGATATTCTAGGGATTAGTGAAGTTCACATAAAGGGAGATAGACAGGAAGAAGTAGGAAATCACAAGGCATTTCTGTCTGGTGTAAAACGAGATAGGACAGAGTGGGGAGTAGGGCTGTATGTCAAGAGAACCTTTGAACGTAACATAGTTTCTGTGAGGCACGTAAATAAACGATAAACGTTGATATATTTGGAAATCTTAGGAACTCTGTCAGAATTGTTTTGGAGTACGCTCCATGTGAAGGGGTGGATCAGGACGAAGTTGACAGATTTTATGAGGCACCGAGTGATGTCGTAGTAAGAGTTAACAATCAATATATTGTAGTACTGAAAGGGGCTTTCAATATTATGATAGGAAATAGAACTGATTGGTATGAGATGGTAATGGGTAAATGGGGAGAGGATAGGGAAGCGAACACCAATGGGAAATGTTAACAGTACTTCTGTGTCAGCATTGGATTATCTGTTGCGAACTCATTTTCGAAACATGAGGAGATTCATAGGGACACATAGGAGAGTAGAGGCAATAATAGACTGTATAATTACTGTCTTTGAATTTTGGAAATTCATAAGGAATTAAAGAGTATTCAAGGCCTTCTTTGATGAAACAGAACACAAACTGGTCTGATGTGAGTTGAGCATAGTTCGACATTAAGTGAAGACAATCTGATCTGATTGCATACTGAATACGCTTGAAAACTTCGAAGATAAGGGGCTCAGGTAGAAATGCATGGAAATTATTGATGAAAAATTCCGAAGAATAGATAGTAAAAAATTTGCAGGACATTGAAACAGAGTGGTCAGGATAGAGGGATTCAGTACTAGAAGTAGCAAAGACTTGTCTTGGTACAACAGTATGTAAGGACAGTAAGAAGTGCACATCCTGGTGGAATGACATACCGAAGTCTGCTTGTAATAGTAAAAACAAGGCTTACAATAAATGTCATCAAACAATGAATCCGACAGAGAGATCTTTATGTAGTAGAAAAGGCCTGTTTGCCATCTCTTGATGAATGCAGTACATTTGCATTTGTCTGTTGGCACAGGCTAGAGTAAAATGTGGCTTTTCACCAATGTCTCAGTCTCACTCATGGCTGTGATTATATGGAAGCTACTGAGGTATGGGTGGTGCTTAGTAATGACATTCAGGGCACAGTCATTGCCTGTGGATGCTGTGGAAGGTTCTACTCATAGGGTTAGTACTGCTGTACTGGCTCCGTGAGGAAAGCAATGGCAAACTACCTCACTCCTCTTCTTGCTTAGTACGCCTCAATGTAGCGCTGCCTTGGGTTTTTGTGGGTATCTACCCACAAAACCTAACAGCAGTACTTTTCGAGAATCCAACCAACCTTGGGGCTGACTACCTAACAGACAGACAAGGAAACCAAACCAAACAAATAGTAGTCAGATCAAGGGAGGAATTTGAAAAAAAAATTAGAAACATTAAGTCACGCGGCAGGAAAACCATTTTGGAGGGTTATATCTTAGAAACGGAGGTAAAAGAGAAATGAGCAGTGTTCTGGATAATTTAGGAAAACTCATTGTACGGTGTTGATACCAAGGAAGCATTGGGAAGATGGCAAAAATACATCGAAAATTTTCTAAATTTAAATGGGGACTTAGGCTATCTGGCAAGGTGGTAGATTATGAGATTATGCAGAAAGAGATTGAGGTCGAGAACCGTATCACGGTTGTAGAAGTAGGGAGGGTGGTAAACAAACTACAATGCCTGTAATTTAGCAGGTTGACAATTTCAAGTACTTAGGCTGTGGTTTCTCCGAGGATGGTGGTAGGCTATAAGGAAATAGATAAGGTCGAGGTGCGGAAACACCTAATGCAGTGTGTTCCCAATTGAGATCTCAATTCTGCAAGAAAGAAGTCAGTGTAGCAACGAAACTCTCCCTACATCAGCGGCTTCGGTGGCGTAGTTGGTAGCATGCTGAACTGCTGTACCCAAGATCACGGGTTCAAACCCGGCCGAAGTCGTCGGATTTTTAAGAGCCTTAAAATCCTTCAGTATGCCTTCCTTCGGAGGGGAAGTAAAGTCGGTGGTCCCATGTCATAGATTTATGGCATGTAAAAGATCCTTCCACTAACTAAACTTTGTGAAGCTAAATTTCTAGGTTAGATTTCATTGTAACGCTCTATCAAAAGTTCCAACGTTCACCACTAGGTGTCAGTGACATCTGTTAGCGAAAGTCGGAACAACTTGAAATTGAATGGAACTTGTAGCTCCCCCAGGAGTGTCCGCTTGAAGCAGTTACAGCCTCTGGCCAGCCAAACATGTCCTCGGATACTCCCGGCACTAAACGCCATACGCTAAATAAAGTTATCTCCCTACATCGCTCAGTATTTTGACCGACCTTGCTGTATGGTAGTGAGTGCTGGGTAGATGCATGATATCTAATATATAAGCTAGAGGTAACTGACATGAGGGTAATACGAATGATTGCTGGGACAATTACATGGGAGCAATGGCAGGGGGTAATCTTAATGAAGAGATGAAGGCTAAGTTAGAAATGACACGCTGAAGGACTCTGAAAGAATTGGAGCCATAAAAAGGCAGATAAGAAATGGACATAGGACAGAGTCCACCAAAGTCAATGGAAAGACGGAAAAACAGAGCCAGCTCCGCAAATCCCTTCTTGGTCGCCGACTCCCAAGCTCAGCAGCTGTGAGCCCCACATGATGGGGCACACATAACCTGTCTCCTAGGGCCTTGGAATCCCTGGAAGAATGAGGGTATCAGGTAAGATGAGTCAAGGGCCAATTAAGGTGAAAAACAAATGATACTCTACGCCTCGGATACCCTAATACTGTCGGGGTCAGAAGAGAACACGCGTACGCCAAGGGAGGTCGACAGAAAGGATGACAGAGAGTAGCTCGGCACATGTACTCGGGAGCAATGTCGGACTCAGCTGGCGTACCATGGCCGCTAACCCAATTCTCACTAGTTGTGATCCCCTGGGGTTTACGATGCATCCTGGGGTAGATAAAATGCACTGAAAATTATTTCAAGGATGGGCTTTAAACCCATGTCTACCGATTCCGCAGATAGATTGGCTCCCATGGCTTAGCACTGTGCTTTACTTAGTGTAGTGATAAATGTCGGTATGGAAGCTACTGTACTAAAGAGTTATGTATTCAGGATATAGCCCAGCCAGTGCCTGTACAGTAGATGCTGTTGCACTGCCTCGATAAGGAAAGCAATAGCAAACTACTTCACTCCTCACCTTGCCTAGTAAGCCTCATTATAGGTAAAGCCCTGCGCGGATGCGGATATCCGCGGATAAACCCGAGGATATCCGCAACATTTTTCGCCATGCGGATATAGTTTGCATGGCTCTGCGGATAGAAGATAAGCTACGGATAATGTTTTGAGTAAAGTTGCGGATAGATTTTAGCATACAATCCGAACTTGTTGAATTTCATTACTAGGACTCGGTTGTTTATTATGTTATTATGTTTTTGCATGACAAATGTAAGATGATGATTTAAGCTAATCTCATTAAAATTATGTCATTAAGCATAATTAACACTCCGAACTGCAAAGGGTTGCAATTATGGCTGTGTAACATTCATTTTAAACATAGCACTTGGCATACAAAGCATAAAGGAACGACTTTCTCCTCAAATCTGTAAATGTGTTGCTTTAATGCGTTATGCTTTATCTAATTAAAAATATTATAGTAATGCGAGTAGATTCAGATAACAAGGGTGCGGATGCGGGGCGGATGCAGATAGCAGTCGTGCGGATAACAGTCGTGTGGATGCGGGGCGGATGCAGATAGCAGTCGTGCGGATAACAGTCGTGTGGATGCGGGGCGGATGCAGATAGCAGTCGTGCGTATAACAGTCGTGTGGATGCGGGGCGGATGCAGATAGCAGTCGTGCGGATAACAGTCGTGTGGATGCGGGGCGGATGCAGATAGCAGTCGTGCGGATAACAGTCGTGTGGATGCGGGGCGGATGCAGATAGCAGTCGTGTGGATGCGGGGCGGATGCGGATAGCAGTCGTGCGGATAACAGTCGTGTGGATGCGGGGCGGATGCAGATAGCAGTCGTGCGGATAACAGTCGTGTGGATGCGGGGCGGATGCGGATAGCAGTCGTGCGGATAACAGCCGTGTGGATGCGGGGCGGATGCAGATAGCAGTCGTGCGGATAACAGTCGTGTGGATGCGGGGCGGATGCAGATAGCAGTCGTGCGGATAACAGTCGTGTGGATGCGGGGCGGATGCGGGGCGGATGCGGATAGCAGTCGTGCGGATAACAGTCGTGTGGATGCGGGGCGGATGCGGATAGCAGTCGTGCGGATAACAGTCGTGTGGATGCGGGGCGGATGCGGATAACGTTTTGTTTATCCGTGCAGGGCTCTAATTATAGGCTACTGTAGTGTTGCCTTGAGTACTTATCTTTTCCACCCACATAATCAATGGTTGTGTACAGACTTTCCATCTAAATGGCTTTTACTACCTGCCTCGTGGTGTAGCGGCTAGCATTCTTTGCTGTCACCCCGGAGGTCCGAGTTCGATTACCGGCTCTGCCAAATAATGCAATTCAGGTCTGAGGGCTGAAACAGGGTACACTCAGCCTTGTGGGTTAGAATCCTACCTCAGCCACACAGGAAGTGCTTTTCTGTGTGTTTCCACTTCTATTCTAGGCAAATACCGGGATGATTCCTAACTTAAGTTCTCGGCCGTTTCTTTTTCAATCCTCACAAGAATTAGGCCTACACAGACATCGCAGTGCTATACACACTCAAGTACACGGGGATAAATGACCACGATGTTTGAGTCCCTCAAATGAAACAAATGAAACAACAACTGCTTGGTATTAATGCACTGCAAAAATATCCTGCAAACGATACTGGACCGTATAATTTTTCCCTCGATGTGAATACAGACTAATACGCGGGAAAAATAATAGTGTTCAGTAACGTTTGCGGGTTAAGCCTGCAGTGCATTAGTACCATACGAGATGCAAGCAGAGAAATATGGACCTTCCTGCCAACACGCATTAGTTGGGTTGCAGTAAACGATATTGGAAGGGGCTGCTGAATAACCTAGTATAGCCTACAACAATTTTTGAAATACAATAAATACCTTTAAAGTTCATTATGATGATAAACAAGATGTTCAGCAAAGAACATATAGCCTACTTTCTCCTAAATGTATGGGTATCTTTATGACTCTTTGTCCTCATCCCTAAAACAATCACCCCAACCACAATGTATTGTTTGTTTTCTTTTATATTGATAATAAGCCAGTAAGTGTCAAGATCAATATTATATACTTTATGATGATTGAATAACAAAACTACTAACTTATTGTAATGCATTCACGTCCGTTAATCTCTATATTAAGCCAGCCTGCAAAATTAAGAATCTTCCGCCCCAATCATCTTCCGCCCCAATCACAGTAGGTGGTGCTGCGACCTATCAGTGAATTAATCTTTATCTTGTACGCCTATGCACTGCCATCGTAATGTACACACATCAAAAAAAGTTTTGCATCACCTCGGTTCCCAGATCTCCGGCATATAGACGTTGACTGTGTATATTGTATCCAAGATACAGTCCCTTTGACTGTTCATAGATGTCACTAAAACTGCTCAAAGATGTAAACAACCATGCATGAGCAGGGCCTATTAGACGGAGGGGGTACGACAGCCGATCAGTTCCAGTCATTCCACCAGGACGAAGGTACGCTGCTCATGTTGTCTGTAGTTCTACCATGCCTAGAAGGTCAATACCGCAGTTCGATCGCGTCCGCATTGTTACTTTGTGTCAAGAAGGGCTCTCAGCAAGGGAAGTTTCCAGGCGTCTCAGAGTGAACCAAAGCGATGTTGTTCGGACATGGAGGAGGTACAGAGATACAGGAACTGTCGATGACAGGCCTCGCTCAGGCCGCCCAAGGGCTACTACTGTAGTGGATGACCGCTACTTACGGATTGCCGCTCGGAGGAACCCTGACAGCAATGCCACCATGTTGAATAATGCGTTTCGTTCAGCCACAGGACGTCGTGTTTCAACTCAAACTGTGCGCAATAGGCTGCATGATGCGCAACTTCACTCCCGACGTCCATGGCGAGGTCCAGCTTTGCAACCCCGACACCATGCAGCGCGGTACAGATGGGCCCAACAACATGCTGAATGGACCCCACGGAATTGGCATCACGTTCTCTTCACCGATGAGTGTCGCATATGCCTTCAACCAGACAATCGTCGGAGACGTGTTTGGAGGCACCCTGGTCAGGCTGAACGTCTTAGACACACTGTCCAGCGAGTGCAGCAAGGTGGTGGTTCCCTGATGTTTTGGGGTGGCATTATGTGGGGCCGACGTACGCCACTGGTGGTCATGGAAGGCTCCGAAACGGCTTTACGATACCTGAATGACATCCTCCGACCCATAGTGCAACCATATCGGCAGAATATTGGAGAGGCATTTGTCTTCATGGACGACAATTCTCGACCTCATCGTGCACATCTTGTGAATGCGTTCCTTCAAGATAACGACATCGCTCGACTACAGTGGCCAGCATGTTCGCCAGACATGAACCCTATCGAACATGCCTGGGATATGTTGAAAAGGGCTGTTTATGGACGTCTTGACCCACCAACCACTCTGAGAGATTTACGCCGAATTGTCGTTGAGGAGTGGGACAATTTGGACCAACAGTGTCTTGATGAACTTGTGGATAGTATGCCACGGCGAATACAGGCATGCATCAATGCAAGAGGACGTGCTACTGGGTATTAGAGGTAGTGGTGTGTACTGCAATCTGGACCACAAATGCTGAAAGTCTAGCTGTATGATGGTACAACATGCAATGTGTGGGTCTCATGAGCAATAAAACGAGCTGAAATGTTGTTTGTGTTGATCTCTATTCCCTTTGTATTTAACGGTTCCGGAACTCTTGGAACCGAGGTGATGCAAAACTTTTTTTGATGTGTGTACTACGATGGCAGTGTTCTATGGGTGTTGAATGAGTAGGCAGTTTAAAGTAGCCAAGAGGGAGGCGATCCAGCTGGCAGTGTTTAAAGGTATTCGGAGCGCGATCGTGGCTAATAGTTGAACTACCAGTATTACAAAATTGCCATGCTTCAGGAGGCCAGCTCAGGCATTTACACAGCGTTATGTTTGGAACAATATTACCCACATAACCCACAAGAGGACAGCACCGTACAGAGGCATTAAGAAGGCTGTGGTTAATGACAACGTGTATCTAGTTCTTCTATTCTCCTTTTTCTAATGTCTTCTGTTTATGTGCGATGCTGGGACTGTGATTTTATTAATATACGAGTGTATACTTTATCCTCTCCTTTGAGCTAAATGACATTTTATTCAGTATCTGTGGGAAAAGCTCGTGCACATCATTTGTAAAAGAATTCAAGAAAAAAAAACCTAACTGTAGCAGTATTCGATCCCCAGTCAACTGCGTGTCAGACTAACATGCTAGCCCAGAGCTAACCGTATCCATGACGTCAGGTGTTCTTAACTGACATATTAGATACAAACTGTTGGCAAATGACTTTAAATAAACGATTTCTTCACTGCAGTACATCTTCATTAAAGATCATTTCATACAAAGTTTATATTATTGTATCAGTACGGTATATCACATACAACATACTAAAACTACTGAAATATAAGACAGGCACATGAGGACAGCTGCCATCTTGTCGTGTGACACAAACGGCTCAGCTCTTTTAAGCCACTCATACTGTATAATATTATAATATTAAATTATAATAAATAACGGATCACGACCTTCAGGATAGCTTAAATCCCCCTAGGCTCGATAATCGGAATTGGTGGGTCTTAAGCTATTTATTAAAATGGTTGCATAATTCACACGGCCGCCATCCTGAAATGGCATGGCCGATGACCTTGAATTTTGGGTGAAAGACGCGCCCTATATAAAGGTATGTTGTCACCAAATTTGGTAGAGATCGGATGATTAGTTTAGCCGTAATTTGATTTTACGTTTTGAACATTTGAGTGGCCGCCATTCTGTTTTGGTAAAGATGGCGGCGATATAAAGTATGACACTGAGGTGTCCTTTACTAGTGCTACCTCTGTACCAAATTTCGTTCAATTCGGTTTCACCGTGTTCGAATTGATAGGGGGGACAGACATTCAGAGTACACACACTCACACACACACAGACACACACACACACACACACAGACTCACACACACACATACACACACACACACAGACTCACACACACACATACACACACACAGACAGACACACTTTTTTCGCCCTGTGTTGATCTCATAAGTCTACTTTCATTTTTTGCAAAAATCGAAAGTAGGCTAAAAAATACGAGCCTTACAGTAGTCGCATATGATGTGTAACATCTGACATAGAAGAAACCTCACGTGAAATTGTTGATACACCGGTATTTTATACTATTATTGGCACAAATATTAATCTATTGTAAAAGGGAGTGTTTTACAGATATTGTAGTTTATAATACGGATCTCATTTTATTAGAAGATTTGTAGCTTCCACCAGCACTAGCCTAAATAAAGAACACGATATGGATCAACTAGATTAATAGACGCGACACCGCTCATAACCTTAAATTACTTATAAACAGGTCCTCTTCATTCACAGACCAACACGTAATTTCATATGGATTCTGTTAAAATGAGTCATATTGATATGATAAATATCCCTTAAAAAGATAATCTGGTAGCAAAAATATCTACCCCGTCCGGGATTCGAACCCAAGATCTCTAGATTCACAGTCGTAAGAACTAACCCCACGGCTATTTCGACTACGCAAGTTTTGTGCTCAAGATGGTGACTTATTTCCACGTTCCAACAATACTGCATTACGGAATTAAGTTTCATTTATATTTTGCTTGTTTCGATAATGTCCCTGCGTGAAATTGAGTTTAAAATGCCTTATGAATAGGCCCTCTTGTGAGTAAAGAGAATTTATTCAGTAATAGTTCATGAAGGCTTGCTCAATTCTCGTATAACCTCCACGATTATATTATATTGATGACTGCATTACCGATATGTGGGTTAATATTTGAATAGCCATTGTGCAGAAACATAATACCGCCAATGCCGACTACTTACAATGTTTGATAT
This sequence comes from Meconema thalassinum, assembly GCA_946902985.2. Classification (NCBI taxonomy): domain Eukaryota; kingdom Metazoa; phylum Arthropoda; class Insecta; order Orthoptera; family Tettigoniidae; genus Meconema; species Meconema thalassinum. The sequence continues at coordinate 674,364,864 of OX336388.2, forward strand.
TAAGGCATTTTACCATTTAAATACTGATACGAAGACTTCGAACATGTACCATGTCATTTGTTTTAATCACTTGACACCAGAGTTCGCATGAGCGTTTTCCGTTCAGTATGTCATATAAATTCCACATGGCCGAGAGTACGGCATGGTATCAATTTCCGACACCGCGCGCTCATTGTTTCTCGTACCACTGCCAGCTGGGTCTTACCACTGCCCGCTGGATCAATCGATCGAGCGGGCAGTGCATACTTCCGTTTTCCACAACTGCCAGCTAGTACACTTCCGTTCGATCGATCGAGCGGGCAGTGCATACTTCCGTTTTCCACCACTGCCAGCTACTACACTTTCGTTCGATTGATCGAGCGGGCAGTGCATACTTCCGTTTTCCACCACTTCCAGCTAATACACTTCCGTTCGATCGATCGAGCGGGCAGTGCATACTTCCGTTCGATCCACCACTGCCAGCTCGATCGTTCCGATCCACTTCCGTCCCCAATTTTCAAAATCACCCCCACAAAACTATCCAGCAACCGAGCAGAAAGATGTTGCACATCAAAAAGTAAATTGACTATGTTAACACTAATATTAATGAATGGGGAATCTGAATAATATATTTTTTTTCCCCTGGCACTATACAGCCCATGAAGGGCCTAGGCCGACCAAGCGACTGCTGCCCAGCCATTTGGCCTGCAGATATTGGAGTGACGCGTGATCAGCGCATCGGGTCCCCTCGGCCGTTAAGCTTGGTTTTCGTGATCGGGGCGCTGCCTCACTGTCAGACAGCTACTCAATTGTCCTCACGAGGCTGAGTGCACCCCGTTCCAACCCTCACGTCAGTTTAAAAATCCCTGGCGGAGCCGGGAATCGAACCCGGGGCCTCCGGGTGAGAGGCAGGCGCGCTACTCCAACACCACGGGGCCGGCTTATGAATAATAATAATAATAATAATAATAATAATAATAATAATAATAATAGTAACAATCTCAATCTCACAAACCTTTCCATAATATGCTAAATATCATCCTAGTTAAGGGACACTGGGACTGAAATTTTCAAATTCTATATAAACTGAGGTACAGCTTTTAAATTCTATATGGTTATGAATAGTCATATTATTAACCACTGTGGGAAACGTGAGCATTGTAAGTTGATTAGTTCTCCATATATTAATTATTTTGTACATTTATTGTGCTAATTATTCAAGTTTTATAAAGGTCAGCCGCGTTAAAAAAAACAAGATAGTGTAACTTTTAGGTAATATTCTATTGCACTATAACAATTGGAAGAAACCTACGGATCCGATTTTGAATTGCATTAATGAGTGTCAAGAAATTAATTTTTTTCCATATCCAAGTTTTTTTTCTACAAAAAAATCGTATTTTTTCCAGTTTGAATTTTTTTTGCAGCCATACCAAAAGTGCAATCTAAAAAACGATCCGCAGGTTTATAGTCATTGCAATGAAGATAATAAATTCCCATTTTGAAAGCAATATCATAAGATTTATGACGCGAGTAACATTTTGAATGCCTGAAAAAGTGTATCAGAGAAAACAGCAACTTTCTAAAATGATGCACAATTTACAAGTTTTCAGCTTATCAATGACATTAGGATTGTCCTACAGCATAGGTGACACCCTCCTTCTTCTGTTTTGCAGCCTCCTCCTCCATTTCGGTGAGTTTCACCTTCCGTCGACATGCCTTTCGCTTCTCCAATTATGACCGCGGACTTACATTTTTCCTGCGACTGACACATCATTCAAGTGTTTGTGCTGTGACATGAGATACTGAAGTTAGTCTTATTCCTGATTTCAACTCTGTTGTTGCACTACACCCCATATTGAATTCTGCTACAGAATTACTAACAGCAATTTCAAGTATCATCCGTGAAATAAAAATCTCCTTTGGTCACTTCCTCCAGATAACAGAACGCAGTGACTCATTCTGATTTTCAGTAGCACCACGGATGCATCTGGATAGTAGCTCATCTGATGCCAGCCTTAGATAAACAGGCATAATCTTGACAACTAAGGGTTCTTAAAGTTCTACAGCCATTTTGTCATGACTCTGTGGTGTTTTACCAGCTGCGATACTTCGATTGTAGAAACACCAAGACTCAGAACCTTCAGGACACTTACTGTGCTGGGGCGTTTAAAGGACACACCGTGCATTTTAAAGCTACGCCAGGGCTTTAAAAATGGCCGAATTCGGATAAAAACACTGCTATATGATCCGCAGGGGATAGGGGTGTATTAATATGGAAAAAACCGAAAATCGACATTTTCAACCAATTTCACTAAAATTTCAGTCCCAGTGTCCCTTAAGTCATACGTCCTTCCATCCATCACTATACACACGAGTCAGTCAGCAGTATTCAACTGATAATCTCGGCATAAAAAATCCACAGCCTGCTTCCAGTCTCCGACCGGGTCAGGAATGGAATGAATGAAGCCCCCATCTAGCGGCGAGGATATGAACTGTGCCGGCTGCCGAGGCCTGACGCACTCCTCTGGGGCAGTGATTAAATGAATGATAGATGAAATGAAATGATGGTGGAGAGTGTTGCTGGAATGAAATTTTGACAGGGAAAACCGGAGTACCCGGAGAAAAACCTGTCTGCCTCCGTTTTGTCCAGCACAGATCTCACATGGAGTGACCGGGATTTGAACCACGGACCCAGCGGTGAGAGGCCGGCGTGCTGCCACCTAAGCCACGGAGGCTTATAATCTCGGCATGCGGCCTCAAATTTCGTTATTGTTTTAGAATTTCTGATATCGGCAGGAGTTGAATTCCAAAGTTGAGACCCAGCTACAGAAAAAGAACCGTTGAACATAGAAGAGTGATTGATGGGGATGGAGAGGGAAGAGCCAGATCGATTGTTTCTGTTATGATATGAGGACAAGTAACTAAATTTTGATGACATATACGTGGGGGTGATTTCATGCAGAAATCGATAGATGGATGTCAGTAAGTGATATTTATGGCGTTCATCGGGTTTAAGCCAAGAAAGAGTTCGGTAGCTTGGGGTTATGTGGGAATCTTATCTTAGATTAACATTCTATAGGTTAGTGGTCTGTGTACCTACTATACAATGTTGTCAAAGACGCTGATGGTTGAATCTTTCAACAAATCTTCTTTTGGATGTGTTAATATTTCAGAAAAACAAATAGTGTTTCTTTATCTCCTTGACTTAAGATGTTTGTTATTTAAAAAGAACATGTAAATCAAAAATTAAACAAGAAGTTCCGTGACGAACTAAAGAGCCTACTTTTCTTGCCAATGATTATTCTACAGTATATGAACCTATCTAGAATAATGACGAAATTAATTTGGTAATATGGAAATTTCTAATTAGTTCGAAATACTTTATATCTGGAATAATGTAGCCTAATAGAGCACTACAGTTGGCAGCCCTGGTGACTGAATATATTCTTAGATACAGAATACAAAATATGGTTGAAGTCCAATGGACGTTACATGCAGTTAGACATTGGATCTATCAGCACGTGTAAAAGCATGTTGGCAACAATGTCATGTGTGTGCTGGTTAGAAATAATCGGAAATATTATGATATCTTGTTGTGCCAATTTTGGATGAACTCCATTTGTTAGTATAGAAGTTACATGTATTTTATAATTGGACCTATCAGCAAGCATAGACTTATGTTGGCAGCCCTGACTTATATTAATTAGGCCTACTCCAAATTAATCTAGAGTGTCAGGTGCTATACGTGTGCAAAGTATAGAGCTGTTGGCTTGCATACTTCCTGATATATTGATATTAGAGTTTAAAAAATAGACAGCATTTATTAACAGTGGGCTGCCCTGATTGCTCTTAAGAATACTTATAGTCATATCTGTTATGTTAAAAATAGCACATACGAAATTTGGTTGAAATCCAACTGATAGTATAGAAGTTACACGTATTTAAAAATTGGTCCTATCAGCAGGCTTAGAATCATGTTGGTAGAACTGAAGTATATAAGATACTCCAAATTAATCTAAAATGTCAGTTACTATACGTGCGCATAGTTTAAAGCTGTCGGCTTGCATACTTTCAGATATATTGGTATTAGGATGAATAAAATAGAGAGAGAGAGCAATTATTAACAGTTGGCAGCCCCGGTGGCTCTTAAGAATACACTCAGTCATATCTGTTTATGTACACATATTACATACAAAATTTGGTTGAAATCCAATTAATAGTGTAGAAGTTATATGCATTTAAAAATTGGACATATCAGAAGACTTAAAATTATTTTGGCAACACTGTCATGTATGGTCTCCTGAAAATTAAACTGTAATAGTATTATCTACATGTGTGCCAATTTTGGAATAGCTCCCATGCATACCTTCCATGATATCCAACAAGGAGCTCAAATTTCTAGTGCGTTTTTTCATCAGTTGGTAGCACTGACATCATTTTCAAATATGGGCTTGAGATATTCCTGTATACATCTTTACTCATACTAAATTTGGTTTCGATTGCTGCAGCCGTTTCGGAGTTCATAGTGGGGAGACACACACACACAGCCAGACAGACAGAAGGTCAGACAGACAGACACACACACATTTTCCCGGATCGATCTCATAAGTATATTTTTTCCTCATTTTTGCAAAATGTGAAAAGTAGGCTAAAATAATATATGATAATAAAAATTGGAATTAAAAGTAAATAGTCTATGCTTGTAAAAATTAAAAATAACTGACCTTAAAAAAATTAAAAATTGATATGCTTGTCAAAATTAAGAATAAAAACATTTTTGAAAATTAAAAATAAATATGCTTGTCAAAATTAAAATAAATATGCTTGTCAAAATTAAAAATGAATATGCTTGTCAAAATTAAGAATAAATACACTTTTGAAAATTAAAAATAAATATGCTTGCCAAAATAAGAAATAAATACGCTTGTCAAAATTAAAATTGTAAACATAAATATAAACATTAAAATCTTGAAGATATCAAATGTTATTAATAAATGAATTATATTTGAAATAAGTCACAAATATTTAACACTAAATTGAAATAAATACAAATAAAATATCTTCAATAATATTCTGCTCTATGAAGGGTTAAAAACAAACCGAGGACAAGAGTGGTTGGTTGGTTGGTTCCTCTGTTTAGGGGCCGTGACAACGCCGTCATGTAGCCCCGTGTACTTTGAGTGTGTGTGTAGAATCTGTCTGATAACCGGTGTTGATTGTGATGACTGCATTAGTGTGTGTTATCTGTTTTCAATTCAAGTGAGGACTGAAGACATTGAAATTTTTCGAGTAGTACCTACTTTTGCCGTCAAACGCCACCGTCACCGACTACTAGTACAGAATTTGATTACCAGATGCCACCGCAGTCGGCTCCTGGTGACGATTGTCGGAACCTAAGAGCGTTTGTCGAATGTTTAACCTATATATAACGTAGCTTCACACACGTGTAATCAGTGGAAGGTTCTTTAACATGACATAAATCTATGACATGGGACCGCCGGCTTTAATTCCCCTCCGAAGGAAGGCATAGGCTACTGAGGGATTCTTAACGCTCTTAAAATCCGACGATTTGAGGACAAGAGTTCAATGTTTGTTGAAGTTCATTGTTTGTCCTTGAGTCGTGGTAACGAGAACACTGTCACAGTGGTCGAGAATTGGTAGTAATAGTGTCTGGATGAGCTTAATCTTAATGTCTAGAGATACAATGATCTTATGGCACACGAGAGAGTGAAGGGATGCGTACATCGTTTTACGTGTATTTTTATATGTGGTGACCAGTCAAGAGTTTCCGAGGTCAACCCAAGGTTTCTTAGTTCTGTACTAAAGAGAATAGTGATTGTATTCAGTGTTTCTGGAGGAACAACGTAGTTATTTTTTAATGAGGACTGCTTGTAAGAATTGTTTTGTAGAGCAGGGAACTGAGTGTAACCACATACACCCCTAGACCAAGAGAGCGGCTGCCCACATGTTCAGTAATCTAACTCGTAAGCTATGGTTACAATGTGCGAAATGATAGCCTGTGTGAGCTGAGGTCACAGGTTATGTCACACTGATATTTAGTTACCCACATTAAACATGGTCTAGTTGTCTTCTGTGGTCTCGAGGTACATTTTGAGACTCTGGATCCAATGGCCCTGGCTTCGATTCCCAGCTCTCTAACTTAAAGCCATGGTCAACAATTTTCAGAAAAATGGAAATCCCTTTGAAGGACGTCCGGTGACGAAGGGTTTACGTCTCTCGAGTCCAAAGATAACCTGCGTCGCTGCCTGCAGATTTGAAGTTTGTTTCGAAAATATGAACTAAAAATTGAATAAGGTATGGTTTTATTGAACTTCAATGTATTAATTATTCCTATTATAGACCACCTCGTGGTACAGTGGCTAGTATTCTTGAACGTCACGTCTGAGGACCAGATTTAGTTTCTGGCTCAGAATAAAAATATCGATTTAGTTCTGAGGCTTGGGTCCTCTTGTGTAAAAATAAATAAAATAGAAACATTGTGGGTTTAATTTGCACATTAGTCACTCGAGAAGTGACTTTCTACTCCCAACAAATGCTAAGATGGTTCCTAAATCAAGGCCATGACCTCCACTTCCCAGTCCTAGGGTCCATTTGAAACACATGCCCCATTATAGACACCAAAATGACACTGGTTACTAAACCAATTATAGTTACACCCAAGTACAAGGGGATGATGACCACGATGTCCAATCCTATTAAATAAATATAAAAAACAACAACAACAGCAGCAACTTTGAAATTTGTTTTGGGAACTTAAAAATAAAGAAGAGAATAAAGTATGATCCATTCCTCTTTATTCATTACTCCTACCATATTTTCGTGTACTGCTGCTCTTAATATTATTATTATTATTAGTCTACCTACGGGCAAACCTTTGCGCATTCTACAATCTACGATTATATGTAGATACAAATACTGACAAAGTCATTTATAGTGCTCTGATTGAAAACAAATTAAGATATGCCATATCAGCTTGAGGTAATCAAATCACAACTTTAATTAGTAATCTGCAAGATAGCCAAAACAGATTCTTTAAACATTTCACTGGTATCCCTCAACGAGTTGTTTCAAATTACTGTACTGAATCTCTATTACCATGATGCAAGATTCAAGCATAAGGTCTCGCAAAACATACACATAAGAGCCATTAGCAAATAAGAAATATGGAAACCCTTTATGTGTAAATACTCGTAGCTATGGTTTCAAGAGACTAAATGATATTGTACCATCACTACCTGGATTGTCCAACATGAACAGCAAACAACTCGTTATACGTCGCAATTCTTTTAACCTAAATAAACATTAAATTATAACATAAACTTATTATTATAATTACTATAGTGATACAACAGCTTATAGGCTACCACTAAGGTAATACTTAGAGAAAAAAAAAGTAACATCTCTTTTGCATGCACTCTTGTATTGAAATACAATCACATTATATATGTTGTAAAATATCATTAATATCTCTCACAGATAACACGTACAGGTTTTGCCGTCAGATTCTTGAGACGTTTCACAATAATGTAAGTTAATATCAATAGTAGGGTAATAAATAAATTCAAATTCGAATTATTATTATTATTATTATATTTCTTCGTTTTGCCCACTTAGGGAGCGCGTTAGAACTTGTTGACTCGGGTTGATGGTGGTTTCCTCTTCTTCTCACAAAATCTCCTCATGAACTCACTATGCCCCTCCTTACGTTCCTCCGTCCATTGTTTTCCAGTGGTCTTTTTAGCTTTTTTCGGTGAAAAAGTGATTTGTAACTAGAGTTCCAAAAGTCTTGCGATTTTTATTATTATAATAATATTTATTATAATTATTCTTGCTTCATTACGGCCAACTAAGGACCACGTCATGTCAACTGTTTCTCCTGCATTTTAATGTTGGCCCAGTATTCTTTCATTCACAATCGATGTTGCACCTTTTTCTCCGTCGTCCACGCCTTCCCGGTTTTTAGTTTCGGCTTAGGTTGAAAACTCTGTTGTTTTTGATTTTTTTTTTTCCAAAGAGGGCCACGCTCCTGGATATCTTCACATGTTTTCCCAATCTACAACAGATTTTTCTATATTTCACTGAACCAGGCCCCCCTTGTCCTTTTCTCAAGGAGAAAAATTATTATTCACTTCATTCTCAAAAAATATCTGGCAATAGCCTATATGGCAACCATACAGATTATAAGGAGCCAAAGCATAATCACCACATTATCATTTTTCTACTCCATGTATTTTCTAACTAATTGAGTTGTCGCAATTATGACTGCTTTTTGTATTGACTTGTATAAATTGGTTTCAACATCAAGTTCTTTCAACCCCTGCAGCAGACTCCTTGGTACAACACCAGTGCTTGATATAACAATTGGTATGATCTTCACCTTTCCAATTTGCCATAAAAAGTTGCTTACTGATCGACTCCACAAGGTCTTTTTTAGTTCTGTTTGGGCCGGCTGTGGACCACGTGGTTCTTATCTCTGGCAGCTTTCCTGCTAGCCCAGTATTCCGTCATTCTGGCACTGTGAATGTCCTTCCGCTCCTGAGTCCATTTCACACCATCCTGGACGCACTGCTTTTGCTGTTAGTGACTGGAGAGAGTCTGATGTTCTGACTAAAGTCCTGTATTTATTCCTGTCATAGACGTTACTGGGGTCAATATCCAATTGTTCAAGGTCTTTCCTGACTAGTTTCGACCACTTGGCGTTAGTTGCTTTCCCTCTAGAGACAGTGTTGAAAATTTTGGAGGTGACCCTCTGATTATCCATTCTCACAATATGACCATAGAAGATCAGCCTCCTCTTCCTCATGGCTGTTGTAATGCTCTCCACTTGTTCATAGAGTTCATTGTTGTGCCTGATTCTATACTTGCCTTCCTCTGTAACAGGGCCCATGATTTTTCGTAGAATCTTCCGGTCCTTCAGCTACAATTTCCGTAGTTGTCCTTTTCTGACCATATTTAGGCATTCTGATGGTCTCACTACAGTACTGTAGTGTCTGAGTTTGTAATTCATTGAGAGGGATTTGGATTTGTACATATTCTTGCATAGGTGGTAGGCTCTCTCCAGTTTGATGCATCTGTCGTTCATGGCCAGGTCTTCATTGATGTTTGGGGTTATCCATTCTCCTAGGTATTTGAAGGCGTTAGTCCTTTGTACTACTTTGTTCACTAGGTCTTTATATTTGGGTATGTTTATTATTATCATTATCATTATTATTATTATTATTATTATTATTATTATTATTGTTACCTTCAGGGACATGTCTCTCGACGGAACATCACGAACGTCTGTGGCAGAACGTACATGCAACAAATGGCCACACTGGGACTCGCAAAAGGAATTGGAAGCATACTGAAGTCAGTGCTGCAAGATTCATATCACATCGTGCGCTTCATTAACGTCCAAGCGATGATGGTTGTATTTGATCAATGAGCCGTAACTCTACTCTAAAACAATTAAATCACACTTTTGAGAATAAAAATAATTATAACAATAACAGTAATGATAATCCACTGTGGCTGATGCAAGTGGACGAAGATCTGCTGGTGCTGGGAGTTACAGAAAAAGATATAATAGGTCAAACGTCTCTCAGGAGTAAACTAAGGCAAATGAAGTTTCAGGACAAACCCCCGAGGAAGAAGACAGGTGCCCTCTGGACAAAGGAGAGAAAGGAACAACACTGCCAGAGGATGCGTGACTAATGGGCAAACATCAAGACCCACTCTAAACACAATAGTTGAATGTTGTGGTCCGTAGTAGGCCTATACGCCTACGGAACTAGAAAAAGAAGAATTAAAATAAGCTAATAATAATAATAATAATAATAATAATAATAATAATAATAATAATAATAATAATAATAATAATAAGGATAATACTAAGGGAAATTCTTGGACCAAGGAAAGTTGGGAATAGGCTACTTAGATTCGGAAACGTAGGCTAATAAAGAAATGTATAGCCGAACTGAAAAACTACCAGTCGCTCTCAGAAAATGAATAATTAATTTTGGTCACTTGGTCCAAATATACTCGGATAGATTGACTGAAAAATGTTTAAACATTTTGACCAATAAAATATAACGCAAATTAGTTGGTTCATCGAAGTAAAAAAGGATTTAACAGAAACGAAAAATCACAAAAGAATAAATTCTAGGCAGGCTTATTAGCCTACTTTCGATTTTTGCAAAAAATGAAAGTAGACTTATGAGATCAACACAGGGCGAAAAAAGTGTGTCTGTCTGTGTGTGTGTATGTGTGTGTGTGAGTCTGTGTGTGTGTGTGTCTGTGTGTCTGTGTGTGTGTGAGTGTGTGTACTCTGAATGTCTGTCCCCCCCTATCAATTCGAACACGGTGAATGCGAATTGAACGAAATTTGGTACAAAGGTAGCACTAGCAAAGGACACCTCAGTGTCATGTTTTATATTGCCGCCATCTTGACGGAAACGTAATGGCGGCCACACAAATGTTCAAAGCTTAAATCAAATTACGACTAACCTAATCATCCGATCTCTACCAAATTTTGCAACGACATACCTTTATGTGGGGAGCATCCTTTGACCAAACCAATAGGTCATCAGCGTAATAGTTTGCGGATGGCGGCCATCTTTGTGTGAAAATCGATTCCCCCTATTAATTCGAACACGGTGCAACCGAATGGAACGAAATTTGGTACAGAGGTAGTACTAACAAAAGGCACCTCAGTGTCATGTTTTATATCGCCGCCATCTTGACGGAAACGTAATGGCGGCCACACAAATGTTCAAAGCTTAAATCAAATTACGATTAACCTAATCATCCCATCTCTACCAAATTTTGCAACTACATACCTTTATGGAGGGAGCATCCTTTGACCAATCTAATAGGTCATTCACCTGATAGTTTGCGGATGGCGGCCATCTTTAGGTCAAAATTGATTCCCCCTATTAATTCGAACACGGTGGAACCGAATGGAACGAAATTTGGTACAGAGGTAGCACTAGCAAAGGGCACCTCAGTGTCATGTTTTATATCGCCGCCATCTTGACGGAAACGTAATGGCGGCCACACAAATGTTCAAAGCTTAAATCAAATTACGATTAACCTAATCATCCGATCTCTACCAAATTTTGCAACTACATACCTTTATGGAGGCAGCATCCTTTGACCAATCTAATAGGTCATTCACCTAATAGTTTGCGGATGGAGGCCATCTTTATGTCAAAATTGATTCCCCCTATTAATTCGAACACGCTGAAACCAAATGGAACGAAATTTGGTATAGAGGTAGCACTAGCAAAGGGCACCTCAGTGTCATGTTTTATATCACCGCTATCTTGATGGAAACGTAATCGCGGCCACCCAAATGTTAAAAGCTAAAATGTAATTACGACCAACCTAATAATCTAGTCTACCTAATTTTGCAACACCATATCTTTATGTGGGAAACATATTCTGACCAAACTGCAAGAACATCAGCCCAATAGTTTGCAGATGGTGGCCAAGTATGTGTGCAAATCGATTCCCCCTATCAATTCAAACACGGTGAAACCGAATTGAACGAATTTTGATACAGATGTAGCACTAGCAAAGGGCACCTCATATTCATGTTTAATATCCCTATAGCACGTTGTATTTCAACAAGCTCCTACAACCAACATTCAATCATACTCCTTGAAAAGGACAAAGAGTTATAACAATACCCATGCATTTAGGAGAAAGTAGGCTATATGTTCTTTACTGAACATCTTGTTTCCATAGTAAGATAAGAAAATCCTTAGGTTTTCAGGAAAATAACAAGAAGTGATGAATTGTTTGGACAGATGAATTAAGTATAAAGAACGCTGTGAAAGGATGAAAAACTGGAATAATAAGAGTCAAAATCACGAGAAAGTTATTTCACGTGGTGCATAGAACGCCAAAATAATAGTAACTTACAGTAATCAGAGAGGAAAAGAAGATCAGAAAGAATGAAGAGATACTGGGCACTAAGGAAGGAACAACACACAGAGATATGATTGATTCAAAGTACCCCAAAGAGGGTGAAACGAAAGAAAATAATAATAATAATAATAATAATAATAATAATAATCCTTTAAATACTGCAGAATTCTGGAAATTAATGAGTAATAATGAAATATATCGTAAAATAGAGAACATATCATAAACAATACGGAAGAGGAGATTGCTATTTTCTGGACATTTGTACAGGGTGGACGACAGTAGGTTAACCAAGCAGATCTTCACATTCCTGTGGAACAAGAAGTCAACAACAACCTGGGTACAAGAAGTCAGAAAGGATTTGGAAAGAAACAATATCAGATGAAGATACACCACAGAGAGATATTTTTAGACAAAAAGTGCTAAAAATGGAAGGATTCCGAGGGAGGAAGGGAAAGAAAACCGGATCGAAATGGTCCGAGGAAAGGAAGAGGAAACATAGTGAGATGATCAAGGAATACTGGAGGAACAAGAAGGAACAGCAAAGGACAAAGCATTGAAATTGGCTCGTGGTCCCTAGACGACCGAAACGAAAATAATAATAATAATAATAATAATAATAATGGAAGCCACGGGCTCATCGAAGTGTGATAAGACCTGGATTTCACTAGGATTTCTGACCTTAAAATTCTAGACCGATTCAAATGTTGTAATATACGGTAGATAATTCCTGGTTCCATCCAGCCAGAAGTAGGCTATCATGCGTCAGAAACCTATCTCACAAGAGTGGAGGAAAAAGTGTTGGCTCAAGGCATACTGAGAACGAAAGCGAACCTCCATAAAAAATACAAGTTGTAAGAGCTCCTATTATTATTATTATAACAGTTTCCTATTCACACATCATTCGGACTTCCTAACACCACTCGTATGTTTCTCACTCTATAACCACAAGTGTTTAATGACCACGATGTCCGTAAATGCAGCAAGAAAGGAGAATACATCGTACTGCAGGAACTCCACACATTCACTCCCAAACTCGTCAACCAGTGTACAAAGAAGCGCTAGACATCTACACCTTGTAGCTGCTGCCATCTGGCGAGCGATCGTGGTAACATCACCGCCAGTCAACGCTCGCTCGGTTTTCATTTTCATTTCAATTGTCTTGTGACCTAGCTTAGCTTATCGCAAGACGTAGAGGGTGGGGTGAGGGGCCCTAGGGACGGGCCCTGCCACAACACGATACCAGCCTGACTTATTAAAATGTTACCCGCTCTTATCTTGGCCGCCAGGGACACTGCCCCTTTAGCGGGGACTTTTCTGTTGTCTTTATAACATTAGTCTGCTTGTGTAGCGATATCGCAATCTGAAGAAGGCGTTTGTAATTCACCCTTGTGTTATTTTAAGTCTTTCAATTCTTTTCTTCAAGTTCTTTTTTCCACTTAAAATAATAACGGTTATTCGAAAGCCAGCGTGAGCTACCGAGATAAATAATACGATGAAAACGCAAACAAGGTATCTCAGGATATTCCTCTAATCAAACATAGCCTAAGAGAAATTTAAATTCTAATGCAGTTTAAGAATAACATAATGGGATATGCTGGTTATTTAATTGAAGGATCTGGTGCAAAATGGAGGGAAAGCAACTCCGTTTTATCATATTTCTTTTGGAGAGATATGAAACTGATTAACATATTCATGTAGTTTGAATAGTTCTGAGAGGTACAGTATATTAATGCAGTAAGGTGGTAATGCATGGCTACAATTCAAAAGTTCAGATCGATTAATAGACTATTATTTATATTAATCCGTAACTTGCATGATATAAATCGTATCGCTGCTAACATCCATTGGTTCCAGGGACGTAAGTGCCACTTTCTGTTTTACATATAGGCTTAACATCATCATATCATCATATATATTATTTCAGTAGTATAGATCCCTCCTGCGGCGCTCACAAGCGACCGATCGTGACAAATGAGCATTCAAATGAAAGAGAATAGACATTAGCAGTGACGAATTGCACTCTAATTTCATAATTATCTATAATTTCTTAAAAAAAGACTTAAAAATATGTACGAAGTGTGCGATTTGCAGATACTGTTGCTGTAGGAAAATACGCGCTACAATTTCTGTCCATTTCACATTTTGGCCGCTGTGACGCCTGTTTGATATCATTTTAACATTCTGAGGTCTTACCTTTATCATTTTGCATGGATTTCAGAAACAGTAAATCAAACAAATGAGTAAAGTCGTATATAATTTCATAAATATCGAATAACTGGTGAGTGTAATGATGATCCAATTTTCAGTGTTTGCCTTCTTAAGTTAGGGAACGTAGAACTTGGAATTCTAACTGAAATGTAAATAGTGTTCTATAATCTTTTGGTTGAAATACTGTACAGTATAACAACCTCTCTCCTTAAGTCTCTCATTATAAACCTATTAGGGAAAGTGTAGTTTATAAACAGGTGAGATTTCTCGCACGGGTCCGCTAGTTACTAATTATTCCCATAAATAAGGGGCAATATTTACATATTGTACCCCCACCCAATCAAATAGGGCATGTGTGTTGACCGACTGAAAATCATAAATTGATATTTACGGGTGTAGGGGGGATTGAATCGGTAAGAACAGATTCCCCATTGGTTCTACATGCAGTTTATTGTTGTTGCCTTTTCATAAGGGTTAGAGTAGTTTTGTCAAATCTTACATGAATTAGGCCTACGTTTCTGTATTGCTTGGTAAATTATTATTATTAGTGTTATTGGTATTTACGACCCTTTTAATATTTTCGGCTTTTAGAGACACAGAAGGGTCATAATTTTTCCCCAACACGACTCCGTCACAACTCAGCATTCTCAAATACCAACTGACTGCACCGGGATTCGATTCCGCGACCATGCGCTAAGCAGGCAAAAATGTAACTCCTTCACCATGAAGCCACCGGGATATACGATAACCTTCGAATAGTCCACATAGGCCTACCTAGTTTATGTCTGCACTTCATCCCTTGTCCTACATTTCTCTTTTAAGTCAATTCGAGGACACGAAAAAGGTTTGTCGATGATGAACAGGCTAAACCATTCCTACAGATTCTATATTATTAACAATAATAATAACAGTAATAGTGTTGTATATTAAGGCTTTCACGGCCCGGATTACTATATAAATAATTAATGTTTTGGGCTAATGCCGTCTGTATATAAAATAGAACCATACGTTTCGGAGAAACCTTGCCTCCTTTTTCAATGGAATCAAACAATGTGGCCAAAGAAAGTATATCAATGAGATTACAAAAAATTACAAAAAATATAGATAAATTCCTCTGTTCGTCACCAGAGAGCAGCTGCCAGAAATTACTGTTTGGGCCATGGTAGAACGGCATTTTCACGAATTTCTACTGCCTCCCTTGAAATTCGTAAAAATCCCAATAATTTTAACAGAGACACTGGATATCAGCTAAGTGACACTTGGCTACCAGTTATTAAGGATCTTGGAAGATAGTTCCTCTCAGTCTCTCTGTTCTTTACCTAAGTTATATCAAATTGAACATTTTTCCTCTATGGCTACAGAGCCTGGATTTGATCTCCTTTGTTCGTCACTGGAGTAGTTTCCATCTGTTTTCTCCCGTTGCCTGTATGACGTTAGGTATCGTTCAGATACACTTCCCTATTGTTTATGTTTCCTTATATCCATCTAACCCTCCCACCTCCCTCCCTTTTTCTTTTGGATATCCTCATTCTTCGAGGAGTCTCTATATTTTCACCCCGCCCCCTTTACCTTCTCCTTACTTACTACTCTGTCCGCCGTTCTACCATGGTCCATACAGTAATTTCTGGCAGCTGCTCTCTGGTGACGAACAGAGGAATTTATCTATATTTTTTGTAACTTTTTGTAATCTCATTGATATACTTTCTTTGGCCACATTGTTTGATTCCATTGAAAAAGGAGGCAAGGTTTCTCCGAAACGTATTGTTCTAATTTAAATACACACGGCATTAGCCCAAAAAAACATGAATTATTTATACAGTAATACTGTTATTAGTTTTACGTCCCGTTTAACTACTGCGGCTTTTAGAAACGCCGGGGTGCCAGAATGTTGCCACGAAGGGAATGTTTTACGTTCTAGTAAATCTACCGACACGACTCCCACGCATTTACTACATAGGCTACTCTATTTCAAATCATAGGGCTCGGAGATTTACTGGGTCTTGTATTATATATTGGTCCCTTTATGCTGCTTTATGTGAATGAAAAGAAAGTAAGAAAGAAAGTAAGTAAGAAAGAAAGCATGAGTGAAGCAAAGAAAGAAAAGAAAGAAAGAAAGAAAGAAAGAAAGAAAGAAAGAAAGAAAGAAAGAAAAATATAAGTAATGAAGCAAAGAAAGAAAGAAAGAAAGAAAGAAAGAACGAACGAATGAAGGAATGAGGCAAATAAGAAAAGAAAGAAAAAAAAGAAAAAATGAAGGAATGAAGCAAAAAGAGAAAAAAAGAAAGATTGAAGCAAATAAAGAAAGAAAGAAAGAAAGAAAGAAAGAAGGAAAGAAAGACAGACAGAAAGAAAGAACGAAAGAAGGAATGAGGCAAAGAAGGAAAGAAAGAAAATAAGAAAAAAAGAAGGAATGAAGCAAAAAAAAAGATTGATGCAAAGAAAGAAAGAAAGAAAGAAAGAAAGAAAGAAAGAAAGAAGAAAAGAAAGAAACAAAAACTGGAATGAAGCAAAAAACAAAAAAAAAAGAAAGATTGAAGCAAAGAAAGAAAGAAAGAAAGAAAGAAAGAAAGAAAGAAGGAAAGAAAGACAGACAGAAAGATAGAACGAATGAAGGAATGAGGCAAAGAAGGAAAGAAAGAAAATAAGAAAAAAAGACGGAATGAAGTAACAAAAAAGAAAAAAAGAAAGATTGAAGCAAAGAAAGAAAGAAAGAAAGAAAGAAAGTCAGAAAGAAAGAAAGAACGAACGAAGGAATGAGGCAAAGAAGGAAAGAAAGAAAATAAGAAAAAAAGAAGGAATGAAGTAAAAAAAAGAAAAAAAGAAAGATTGAAGCAAAGAAAGAAAGAAAGAAAGAAAGAAAGAAAGATGGAATGAAGCAAAGAAAGTAAAAAAGAAAGAAACAAAAACAGGAAAGAAGGAAAGAGAGAAAGAAATATGGGAAGAAAAGAAAGAAAGAAAGAAAGAAAGAAAGAAAGAAAGAAAGAAAAAGAGACAGGAAGAATGAAAGAATGAAGCAAAGGAGAAAAGTAGTAAAGAAAGAAAGACTTGTACCAATACCCCAAAAACAATACGTACAGAATCATCCAAAGAACGTCAGAAGGGATATGTATTGGGTGTAGGTAGTGCATTTTGTTAAATGCTGGCCTTCAAAACTCAAGATTGTGAGTTCGATTCAGGTTCAGTCTGTTGCCATTTAAGGTTGCTCAAATGTGACAATCAAAGGTGGATTAAGATTTCTGAAACAATGTTTCTGAATCTTTTCCGAAATGAATGTATCTCAAAAGTGAAAATGCTCTGAGTACATACGAATATTTTCCGAAACGAGTGAATTTCCGGAACAGGTTGAATTCTTTTTAAAGAAATGAATTAGTTTTCCTGAATGCATGTGAGCCACTTCCGAAACTGAATGCTCATATAAAGTCGCTTGTCTTGAATAAGCTAATAGTTGAAAATAGTGTCGAATAACATATAGGCCTATTTCTACAAATTGCAAGAAGTTATGAGCGAACTCACACCATGCTCGGACACGTTATTTTGTTTATTCAGCGACCAATATAAGTAAACTGCTGTAAATAAAAAAAATCCCTTGCACTGATTGAAGCTGCTAACCTCAGGTCGATTCGCGAAGTCGTACAACTTAAATGAGTTCCTGCATGAGGAAGGCTTCATTTGTACCTCTAATCCCCAATAGCCTATTGCTTTCAAATTCCATTGTTTTCTAAGCCAATTCGTTGATTTGTAGTTGTGATCGTGGTAAGCGTGGCTATGTTTTGAATGCATATATGCAATATTCTGGATTCACTTCTGTGAGTTATGTGTAGGCTACATATTGAAATTCTGGACCTGAATATTCAGGGCTGGATACCAGGATTTATCTTTTGATCTGAGAATTCGCGATTTAACTAATTGAATCGCTCTTTGTTGAAAGGCACTACGTCCACATTTTTGACAAATATTTTTTTACCGCGATTTTGCGTCCTAGGAAGCAAGATGCATGTTTTGGTGTGGAATGGAGCCATGTCCTAGCAGCGCTTGTGCTATTACCACAGCCGTCAAGTTAGTTATTTCGTGTTGAAGGGAACTTAGTCCAGCAGTTAGTGTGTTTCAACACGAAGAAAATAACAGTTATTACATTCATGTTACCTTTTTATTTCAGGCTTCCGGATACATATGTTCACTTAGAAATAAAGGGAATAAACTAAGAATGTGAATGATATTCCTCGCTCAAAGGTTCTGCTCGTTCCATGTTGAAATGGACTAAGTCCAGTTACGAATTTTGTCAATAAAAGTGTTAGAAACAAACGGAACAAAGCTATTTTGTTTTTAGCCTACTTTCGATTTTTGCAAAAAAAAGGAAGTAGACTTATGAGATCAACACAGGGCGAAAAATTGTGTGTCTGTCTGTCTGTGTGTGTGTGAGTGTGTGTACTCCGAATGCCTGTCTCCCCTATCAATTCGAACACGGTGAAACTGAATTGAACGAAATTTGATACAGAGGTAGCACTACCAAAGGCCACCCCAGTGTCATGTTTTATACTACCGCCATCTTGACGGAAACGTAATGGCGGCCACCCAAATTTTCAAGGCTTAAATCAAATTACGACTTACCTAATCCATTGATCTCTACCAAATTTTGCATCAACATACTATTATGTCGGAAGCATCCTTTGACCAAATTACAAGGTCATCAGCCCAATTGTTTGCGGATGGTGGCCATGTTTGTGTACAAATCGATTCCCCCTATCAATTCAAACACGGTAAAACCGAATTGAACGAAATTTGGTGCAGAGGTAGCACAAGTAAAGGGCACCTCAGTGTCATGTTTTGTATCGCCGCAATCTTGACGAAAACGTAATGGCGTCCACTCAAATGTTAAAAGCTTGAATCAAATTACGACCAAGCTAATCATCCGATCTCTACCAAATTTTGCAACATTGTACCTTTATGTACGCAAAATATTGTGACCAAACTACAAGGTCATCTGCCCAATAATTTGCGAATGGCGGCCATGTATGTGTGCAAATAGATTCCCCCTATCTATTCAAACACGGTGAAATCAAATTAAACGAAATTTGGTACAGAGGTAGCTCTAGCAAAGGGCACCTCAGTGTCATGTTTTATATCGCCGACGTCTTGACGGAAAAGTAATGGCGGCCATCCAAATGTTAAAAGCTTAAATCAAATTACGACCAACCTAATCAGCTGATCTCTACTAAATTTTACAACAACATACCTTTATGTGGGGGTCATCTTTTGACCAAACGACAAGGTCATAAGCCAAATAGTTTGCAGATAGCGGCCATGTATGTGTGCAAATCGGTTAACAATATCAATTCAAACGCGATGAAACCGAATTGAATTAAATTTTGTACAGAGGTAGCACTAGAAAAGGGCACCTCATATTCATGTTAAATATCCGTATAGCACGTTGTATTTCAACAAGCTACTACAACCAACATTCAATTGTACTCCTTGAGAAAGACAAAGAGTTATAACAATACCCATGCATTTAGGAGAAAGTAGGCTATATGTTCTTTACTGAACATCTTGTTTATATTGGCGTTTGTGTACACATTCCTCATACAAAACACTACGTCTCATATTTCAGCACAAGAGCGGAAAAGCAGTCTTTTGTGTTTATCTTAAAACTTTAAAATTTTGACTCAGTGGCTTTCAACAACGAGTGATTCAATTTGTGATTTAACGGACGATGCTCCGCACCAATTAGTCCGCTAAATCGAGGGTTTAATGTTAAATGTTTTTGAAGAGTAGTACCTGAGACTAAATAACATGTGTTATTGTAGTGTCTTTACTTGTGTTTGCATTGTAACTGAGCCTAGGGTAGGGAAGGAAGTGGCTGTGGTCCTAAGTACCAGCCCGGTAATTACCTGGAGGAGAGATAGAAGACCATAGAGATCCACGATATAGAGATGTTCGAGGTGGGAATAAAAGCCACTTCATCCTCATGTGGCCTCATATTTGGGATTGTATTATTATGAGAGGGATTGAATCCACGGCAAGGAACGCGTTGAAACATCCAGTTTTGATATGATCAGATCAATGAGTAAGGTCTCATAGGATAGAGATAGTGTGACCAACTATCCCGTATTTCCCGTATATGAACCTATTTTTTCACGATCTCCCGGCTCCCGTATTTTCTGTCTCTTTGGGTGAATTTCTCCCGTATGATTTCGTTAAGTAAAATGATGCAGTTTCAATCGTTTAAATTTTGCGCACACGGTCGAAATTCGTTTAAACTTTCGAGAGCAGACGCAATTGATTCTATATCGAGCATTTCTATCGATTATCTCGTTCAGAAATGACCAACCAATGAGTTTCAATCTCCTTGTCTGTTAAACCAATGAACGGGTACTGACGTTCTTTCTTTCTTTCTTTCTTTCTTTCTTTCTTTCTTTCTTTCTTTCTTTCTTTCCTTCTCTCTCCGAGTTGCTCAGCTGGTGATGCTTTGGCGTGATTTTGGTTTCATCAGTTTCATCACCTGTGAGCCGTATAGGGGCCGTATTTTGCCGTGTTCTAAATATCCCTTATTCTTGGCCAAAAATATAGAAATCTCCCTAATTTTCTTCGATATTAGTTGGTCGCCCTCGATAGAGCTCGCTCGCCACCGTACGCAGGCGCCATCTGTAGGCAGACTTCCAAAGCAGATGTTAGTCTTGATAGCACATCGAAATCTACACGCATTAACACCTTCGTCGTGTGGAAACCGTTTTCAGTGTTGTCTTAGTACACAAAATTTATCCTTTTTAGTCGGTCAACACTTTTGTGGCCAATTGTATTGTGTGTAATGCCCTAACCCTGAAAATATATTACATGAGATTAATAAATTCACTTGGATAACAAGATTCGATCGTCATGCGATCATCATCAGTTCCCTTACACTCAGGCTGTTAAATCTATGTCTACATATATGTGGGTTAAGGTATTTAAAACTATGTACACTTATATAGTTTCAGAGGTTTAATGCAAACTTGCGAAACTTGTCAAGATTGTAGTTTTCTATTAGTATTGTTATATTATTCTTAGTGGCTATTGACCTGAATAATTCCTTGTTTAGTGTTATAATGTGTAAAGGTAAGTAAATGGTTTCCTGTAACATGGAATGGATTAAAATACTTGACTGGTTGTTGGAGCGATGTGGTCTCCGATCTTGTGCACCTGTTATCACAGTTAGCCAGTCGGCTAACCCTTCTATCTTGGGTCAAATAAATAAATAAATAAATAAATTAAATAAATAAATCTTTATATAGACAAGTAGTTCCATGATGAATTAAAGATCCTACTTTTCTTGAAATTGAAGATTGCCAATGAATAATCTATAGCTTATATCAGAAATGAAATGTTACATTGAATCTATCAGCGCGTGTAAAATCATGTTGGCAACAATGCCATGTATGTGTTGCTTAGAATCAATCTCAAATGTTATGATCTATTATTGTCCCAATTTTGGATGAAATCCATTTTTTAGTACAGAAGTTACTAGTATTTTGAAACTGGACCTATCAGCTGGCTTAGAATCATGCTGGCTGCACTGACATGTATCAATTATTCCAAATTATTCTAGAATGTCAGGTACTATACGTATGCAAAGTTTAGAGCTGTTGGCTTGCATACATTCTGATATATTGGAATTAGGATGAATAAAAGTAGAGAAAGCACTTATTAACAGTTGGAATTCCTGATGGCTCTTAAGAATAGTATTCATATCTGTTATGGTACACAAAGCACATACTATATTTGGTTGATATCGATTTTTTAGTATAGAAGTCACATGCATTTAAATTTGAATCATTAGCATCATTGGCAGCATCGACGCATATCAGTTACTCCAAATTATTCTAGAATGTCAAGTAGTCTACTATACGTGTGCAGAGTTTAGAGCTGTTGGCTTGAATCGGTGATCACAAATCCAACATGGCTGTGACGCGAAGTATAAATATTCACATGAACGTTTCTCGCAATTTAACCATCCAAGTGCAGTGACACTTGGTACTGTTAATCCTTACACAAATGTAGCCTAATCCCACTGGCATCTAATTTTTTCCAATTGTTTCCATAACCACAAGATGGCAGCTGTGTGAATATTAAAATCTCGTTTTTACTTCTTGTGTCCTAATCATGCGATTGAAGTTTGAATACTACACGTACACACTAATCTTCATATAACAGTACATAACTCTAAGACCTACATACGAGTATATACAAAGCCAACATGGCAACCATCCGCAATAATTAATCGGTTCTCAATATCTACGAATCTATTACAGCAATCAACCTGAAATTTTGTATGTTGATAATGGCAATTAACATAAGTAGGACAAATGAAAATAGGCTTTTGTTCTTCACGGAACTACTTGTTACAAAATGTTAAAAGTAGGCTAAACATGGATGTTACGTGATAGTTTGTGGTTGTGTGTATCCTGCATGCGTTCATACTCATATACCATACATCTAATTACGATGAAACTTCGGTGAGGTGATGTGTACACCCCAAGGAAGGTTTCTGATTTAGTAAATCCATTATATAGTAGGTAGCGCACGAATAGATTCAACAAATGAATGACGCCACGCGAATCATTTCATTAAGTCCCGTATGCGTTCATATAGCATTCTTCCAATTGCGATGGGACTTTCGTGATTTGTTGTGTACACTCCTGCAGAGGTTTCTGACTTAGTTAATCAATTTTACAATAGGTAGCACACAAATAGATTCAACAAATGAGTGATGGGACGCGAATAGTTTCAACAAGGTCACGTATGCGTTCATATCCCATTCATCCGATTGTGTTGACTGGCGTTGCAACACATGCCGGGTACAGCTCGTAAATAAGTAATGAAAAAATTTAGAAAGAAATAATTTGAGAGAAGAAGACACTGTGTACAGATAGATTTCAATAGTTTCAACAAGGTCACGTATGCGTTCATATCCCATTCATCCGATTGTGTTGAAATTTTGTTGAGTTGTTGTGAACACTCCTGCAAAGGTTTCTGACATAGTAAATCTGTTTTACACTAGGTAGCACGCAAGTAGATTCAACAAGTGCGTGATGGCGCACGAATCGTTTCAACAAAGTCCCCTTTACGTTCAGATACCATTCCTCCGATTGCGATGGAATTTTGATGAGTTGTTGTGCGCGCTCCCACCAATGTTTCTGAATTAGTAAATCCATTTTACAATACTTTAGAGGTAGTTAGCGGAAAAGGAAAAAAATAATATTGTGTATCCAAAAGCACTTCTGCAAGTAGAATTACAACGCCAACACTTTCTTTGACTGGCGTTGCAACACATGCCGGGTACAGCTCGTAAATACGTAATGAAAACATTTAGAAAGAAATAATTTAAGAGAAGAAGACACTGTGTACAGATAGATTTTTCGAAAGAAGGTGTTATGTATGGAATGATTCCAAGGAAGAGTGGAAAGGAATCCTGGGGCGAAAAATTCTGAGGTCAGAAAGAAGCAGGATATTCTAAGAATGAAGAAATATTGGGAAGAACGGAAGAAAAAACAACAATGAAGAATTGAAACTGGCGCGTGGTCCATAGCAAGCCTCATCGGGAAAAAGAAGAAGAAGAAATAATTACATCGATTAATAAATAAATATCAAGCTCAATATAAGCACGGCCATCCAACGTTGTCAATCAGTTTGTGTTTATGTGTTATCAACCAGGCTGGCTGGGACGACATGGATAGCTCGATGGAACACACCCAACGAGTTGTTTCACTGTACCTCTTCGCGAGCAGCACACTACGTCCACTAGCGTTTTGCACTGTGTGGCTGGTCCTGTTTTTGTGCATGTGAATTTAGAGCTCAGTTACCATCTACAGTACAGTAAATATGATTTAGTTCAGCGGGGTCTGTTATGTGTTAAATTATTAATCGTACTTACAGTACCTTGAGGTTTATCGCAATTCTCGCCTCAATCAGTACCAATCCTCCCAAATGATCAGAACTCTAACTATATGTAATTTCCTGCAAGCGTTGTATCCACACTGCATTTAAGACATTTATCTTCTTCGAACAAATTTCTGAGTAAAGAGACATGACGTGACTACACAAGTTCGTATGTGGTTCGGTGCCGTCTTAGCGCCTAGTAAATCACTGCGGGTTTATGTCCCGCGCGCCGAGGTGTGACATTTACCACTGTACGAAGCCAGTGTAGTACACAATTGGCTCATACTCAGGCATGTAGCAAAAATGAAATACTGCTCCTCTCTCGCCCTGCTACTGACCCGACCTGCCTCTTGATGTCACCGAGCTGGGAAGGTCTAAACAATGATGTCAAATGTGACCTTTAGAAGCTCAGGTCTCGCCTTGCCACTTGATGTCACCGATATGGGAAGGTGTAAAGAGTGATGTCAAATGTAGAAGCTCTGGTCTCGCATTGCCACTTGATGTCACCGAGCTGGGAAGGTGTAAAGAGGGATGTCAAATGTAGAAGATCTGGTCTCGCATTGCCACTTGATGTCACCGATGTGGGAAGGTGTAAAGAGTGATGTCAAATGTAGAAGCTCTGGTCTCGCGTTGCCACTTGATGTCACCGAGCTGGGAAGGTGTAAAGAGTGATGTCAAATGTAGAAGCTCTGGTGTCGCATTGCCACTTGATGTCACCGAGCTGGGAAGGTGTAAAGAGTGATGTCAAATGTAGAAGCTCTGGTCTCGCCTCGCCACTTGATGTCACCGAGCTGGGAAGGTGTAAAGAGTGATGTCAAATGTAGAAGCTCGGGTCTCGCATTGCCACTTGATGTCACCGAGCTGGGAAGGTGTAAAGAGTGATGTCAAATGTAGAAGCTCTGGTCTCGCATTGCCATTTGATTGCACCGAGCTGGGAAGGTGTAAAGAGTGATGTCAAATGTAGAAGCTCTGGTCTCGCCTTGCCACTTGATGTCACCGAGCTGGGAAGGTGTAAAGAGTGATGTCAAATGTAGAAGCTCTGGTCTCGCCTTGCCACTCGATGTCTCCGAGCTGGGAAGGTGTAAACAGTGATGTCAAATGTAGAAGCTCTGGTCTCGCATTGCCACTTGATGTCACCGAGCTGGGAAGGTGTAAATAGTGATGTCAAATGTAGAAGCTCGGATCTCGCATTGCCACTTGATGTCACCGAGCTGGGAAGGTGTAAAGAGTGATGTCAAATATAGAAGCTCTGACCTCGCATTGCCACTTGATGTCACCGAGTCGTGAAGGTCTAAAGAGTGATGTCAAATGAGACCTTGAGAAGCTCTGGTCTCGCCTTGCCACTTGATGTCACCGAGCTG
Source organism: Meconema thalassinum (assembly GCA_946902985.2). Classification (NCBI taxonomy): domain Eukaryota; kingdom Metazoa; phylum Arthropoda; class Insecta; order Orthoptera; family Tettigoniidae; genus Meconema; species Meconema thalassinum. The sequence goes on from OX336388.2 coordinate 674,390,258, forward strand.
GGAAGGTCTAAAGAGTGATGTCAAATGTGACCTTTAGAAGCTCTGGTCACGCCTGGCCACTTGATATCTCCGAGCTGGGAAGGTGTAAAGAGTGATATCAAATGTGACCTTTAGAAGCTCTGGTCTCGCTTTGCCACTTGATGTCACTAGGCTGGGAAGGTCTAAACAGTGATGTCAAATGTGACCTTTAGAAGCACTGGTCACGCCTGGCCACTTGATGTCACCGAGCTGGGAAGGTGTAAAGAGTGATGTCAAATGTGACCTTTAGAAGCTCTGACCTCGCATTGCCACTTGATGTCACCAAGTTGGGAAGGTCTAAATAGTGATGTCAAATGTGACTTTTAGAAGCTCTGGCCTCGCCTTGCCACTTGATGTCACCAAGCTGGGAAAATCTGACCAGTGATGTCAAATCTGGCCTTTAGAATTTCAGACATGTAGTAAAAGTGAAATACTGCTCTTCTCTCGCCCTGCTACTGACCCGACCTGCCTCTTGATGTCACCGAGCTAGGAAAATATGAGCAGTGTTGTCAAAGCTGGCCTTTTAGAACTTCTGGCCTCGTCCTGCCACTTGATGGGTCCGGCTCCATGGCTAATTAGTTAGCGCGCTAGGCTTTCCCGGATTCAATTCCCGGCTGGACCATGAGGACTTTGATCTCCTGTTGTTCATTCCCCTGGCTCGGGGACTGGGTGTTTGCGATGTGATTATTAGTAACAACGAAATAAGTGCAGTAAAAACTAAAGTATCATAGAAATAGCCCAGGGAGAAAAATAATATAAATAAATAAATAACGGTGTCATCGAGCTGAGCAAGTGTGGGTGTGAATGTTCGGAGTGGGCAATGTGGTGTACTCGGAGCATGCGCCATTAAACAGTCTTAAACTGGTAAATTCCTAAGAAATTCACAAAAAAGGGCAAACTTTCATTATTACATACACTGCTCAACAAGAGTTTGGAATAGCATATATTATTTTATTACAATGCGTGCAAGAAATATGAAAATCACTGTCCAACTGCTCAGTCTTATATCTTCGGGGCATAGAACGTCCTCCCACTGAGTGATTCACACATTATAGGATCAAGCTTAGGATAACACTTCAATGAAATGAAATCCAAAATCCTAAACTATTTAATTATCAAAATTAGGCGCTACAGACGCACACAAGTAAACTGAATAAGCTTCACACTTGTTCTAATGAACAAGGAACAAATACAACATTAATCTATAAAAATCAATATTTGAGGTTCCACTGAACCCTAAAAAAATATCAAAACTGCTCTCACTTCCACTTAGCAACTCTACAAAAATTTCTCAAAAACGAGCCCTAAAAGTCTCGGTAAAAATTATTACATAAAATTTTCTATTCAAAACACTCTAAATATTCTTAACTTGAATATTTTATAAATTTGAGTTAATGTTAATAAAAAATTGTGTCAACAATTACCATTTATTTGGGTACCACATGATATTCACACTATATCATCCCTCTATCCAACACTACCAAATTGTATTTTTCTTCGGGAAACTCATGCACTACAAGCTTTGGAAACTACTGATTTACTCAACTCAAAGTAGACTCCCGGCTACCTGATGTTTCCAACAATAACTTGGGAACAATAACATATAAAATGCGACAATACAAAGGGATTTGTATTATTGTCTCAAATGACAATCTAATTATTCATGAAGTGCGGATCTATAATGCAACGGCAAGGATAAATAATCATAGCAGCACTCGGTACAGATTACCGGTCTATTAAAGGTTCATATAACGACAGACCACAGACAGGGTCTGGCTTTGTAACTGGCCTACCTCAACAGTGGCCTCCATTAAGAACACGTCAATACACTTGAGGCTTTAAATTTATGACTGGCGAGGACGAGTCAATGCTTCCTCCCTCCTGGACGGTACATTACAACGGCTTTCCAACAAGCGTGACTTCTTAAGACTTGGAAAGGCGACAACATCACTTTCATTTAACAAAAACAATCTGAGGTTCTGTGGCTCAGGTATAATTATAATTGCGGAGCTTTATCACTGGCAAGTAAGAACTCAATAAAACCAATAATAATTAAGGGGCTTTTGACGTGAGAGAACTCCGGTTCGATTCTCTGGCCAGCCTCTAAGACATTTCCATTTTTGAGGACTTAGGGCTAGCACCTGGAGCGAGGGTATCTGACCACTCGTCCGAATAATAATAGCGACTTTTGGAAAGGTATTCGCACGCAATCCCGCGCTTAACAGTAAACTTAGCACCCTTAAAAGTTTGTCACTATAAACACACACATAATCATTTACTCTGTCCAGCTGATCCCCGTAATCATAATCTCCTGGTATTATTTTTCACCGCATTTATAGCGTGACAATTAATAATATAGCGCTCATTGGCGACAATCAGTACATTCGTGATGCCTTTCAAAGCCCAATATGTATTCCAACATAATTAATTTCTCCGTCCAAAAATAATAGTTTTGCCTTTGACGTAATCTTGACTTTCCATTTACAAGAACACAACTGGTTCAATAATTATCTTTATCATTATTATTATTTCAGCACACAACGGCTCATACTTGAATACTACTTCAATAATTGATTCATTCATTACATTATTCTTATCATTCTTAGCCCATAACGGCTCATACTTGAATAATATTTCAATAACTTATTCATTCAATACATTTTATTATCCTGCTTGCCTTTTAAATAACATTATTCTTTTTCATTTACTGGTATTCCACTGAATACTATTTCTTTTGATTACACCTTTACATTTAAGTAATTTTTACTTTAATTATTAGATTCTGCACTTCTCATTATCACAGTTTTTTTACAACCCTGTTTTCAATGTTGTAGAATACTTTCTCCATGGTTACTATTGTTACACGAGCTTCCCGAATCCAAAACACATAATACAATTTGGTGTTACTTACATGAATTATCCGGCCAAACTCTCCGGATTCCAGCGGAGCGACATTTGGCCCACGCTAAATTTCTCACTCCATGGTGGCACACATATTATCACTAATTAAATTTCCCTCTATTTTACACTTATTTAACACATTTAAATTAATGAGGGATTACAAACATTTTTCACAACACTAAAAATAATCACTAAAAATATAAATTTCACTAATAATTATATTTACACACAGCATTTCACTTTGTGGCAAAAAACTCTGCCTGACACACGTGAATTCTTTTCGATCCGGATCCTAGGGGTGCAAATTTCGACCGCTGCCTTCTACTTCCTATTTGGATAATGACAGTCTCTTATGAATTTCCCCTCCTTGGCTACGAATATTCTCCTACTTCTGGTGATGAATTTATCGGCACTTACAGTTACTGCACGATAATATTGTCTCTTCCGATATGCAATTGTTTATATGGTAAACGGTCTATGGTTTACGATAACCCCTGGAGTCGCTGTACAGCGCTCGACAATTGTCTTTAATACTTCGCTTCTGAACTGAATTCTGACGACTATTGTCTTTTCTTGATGGAATACTTCCCTGTAATTCCACGTGGCTACTGATGCCTATGTTGTAGACTTCTAACTCTATCGCCACTCCTCACGCTAACCTCCTCAATTCAGGAAAATTAGTTGTTTGCTATGTTTGACCCTACTGTCATTATTTTAACGCACTGGGAAAAACGTTTAGAGTTTCATTTCTCTGATGATGTCTCGTATACTTTCGAAATACTACTATATAGCTTCCAATACTAGTGTCTGGGCTTCGATTACCTTCGCCGGCTAACGTATTTTTGCTCAAAGTTTAAAACTTGGCCTAAGTCTGTAGACTATTAATTGTTCGAAGTTTTGACGATACTTTTCCTTATGAAAAGAACTTCGATGTTTTAAGGCACGGCGACACTGATGAATGCTGGACAGTACTTCTCTTAAGAGTACTTCCGCGTCGTGATACAGATTCGAGTCCCAACGGACTGAATAAGACTGCCGGTGCTATAAAACAGCACGACCGTACGTGGTCTGATGATTACTGCATGTACTGTTGAATACTTGTTGCACTGTATGCCCTCCCCTGAGGTGCATACGTCTAAATACTTTTCGATGCAGCAACTCCCCTTGGAGAGTTCTTGTAGACTGTATGTAGGTGAAGCAGCGTGCAGCGCCTCTGCGCTCACTGATACTGAAACTGCATGATGCAGCACCTCCGTACGAGGCCTGTTGTAAACTGCATGTACTTTGAAACAGTACCACGCTCTCTGGCGTCTCTGGTAAACTGGATGATTTTGCTTAGGCTCTTGGCCCTTATACCTGATTCTGGTAAAAATAAATCAATTTCTCATCTTCTCCACCACCATCTTCCAAAATAATCGTCATGCGATGTTAAAAAAAATCTCTGAAAAGCTGAGGTTTTAAATGTCTCAAAAATATCTAAGTTTCCAAAAATCGATCTTACAGATCTTGAATATTAATTAAAATGGACTCCTCTACTAAGTGGGCGGTGTCTTCGTTTTGTCCCTTACCACAAGATCCTGGATGGGGAATTCACCGACTACGCAATGCTGATAACGCACTTCTTTCTTGTACAATTACTATTTACTTCATCCCCTCTAAAAAATCTCTTTCCCTGGATAATTAATATTGATGGAGTCCTTTCTTTAGTTTAATGCTCGCAAATGGCTAAATTTTAATTATTTCTCTGATTTCAGGACTCCTCCCTTGATGCGGCGATTCCATTTTACTGTCGAGTAAGGGCTTTTTCCGAAACTCTATCTCTCTCAACTCAATGGAATATTTTCAAATCTATATTTATCGAGTGCGTAACATGGTCTCCGGTGAGTCGTCAGTGGCATCACCCTGCAGCTGTGGCCTGGCAATCTGTGGTTACACAACTTATCCATGCGCCACGCAATATGATGCTGTATTACCCTTCTCAACTAACTTCAAACCTCTGTTCTAAAACCTGCATTAATTCTTTCCTTTTGAAGTACAAGGATATGGGTTCGATACTGCACCTCTCCCATGGGTTCAGTATTAACGAACTAAACATCAGTCCTTCTGAAAACAATAACAATCGTGGTTAGATAACAATGAAGCGGTACAAAAACAAAGCGAACTCGCTTCTAAGTGCCCCTTTTGAAAACAAAAACATTGAAATTCTGTATCTCATGATAATAATATAATATCGTAGGGCCTCGTGTGCCGGGTGCAAGCTTTGTTATTTGACGCCAGAGGGCATATTGCATGTCATATTTTGTTGTTCCTAGGGGCGCTATGAAAGTCAAGGAGATAAGTTACCTAAGCTCCTTGACACTATAGCGCTTTCTAGAAGAAAAAGGAGGAACTTTTGTGTTGGCAGAAAATCCGGAGACAAATTTTGCCATTATATACAGTGTACGGCCGACTGAATTCAAATGGGTTCTTCAACACGCCAAAAACGTAGGACATGCGTGTTGTTATTTTCTCGCCTTTCAAAAGTCACCTACCATGGTCAGGAGCGGACCTGCAAGCTTGGGGTTGGCAGTCTGACACGATAACCACTCACCCACCGTGATCAGTAACAGACTTTAGTATTGTCATTTAGACTTTCACGGCCCGTGTTACTATTCATAATGTTGAATTTTGGGCTTATGCCGTGTTTTATTATATTAAAATTCGACGCGTTTCGAAAGAAACCATGTCTTTCTTCGTCAGGAATGATCTGGAATACGACAATGTTGCTAAGAGAAAGCAACGAAGAACATATAGAAGGTGCCCAAAGATGGACGCCATTATAGCCCCATGTTAGGGACAACGGAAAGCAGCAGTGAATTACTTTCTCAGGGTTCTGATAATAGGTAGCCAGGATTCACTGAGATTGTAGCCGGTGTCGCGGTTGAAATTATCTGGGTGTTTACGTATTTCAACCGCCTCCCTGATGATTCTGGGACGATATTGCTTTATACGGGCAAGAACATCCACTCCTTGGAACATGACATCATGGCCAGGTGTTAAAGCATGATCGGCAACAGGTGATTTTTCAGGTTGAATGAGCCTGATACATCTATTATGTTCCTTAATGCGAGTGCATATTGTTCTCGAAGTCTGCCCGATGTAAACCTTGTCACAAGTACAGGGAACTCTGTAGATACCAGGTTGTTGCAATTTAGGCAAACTGTCCTTAGTTGGTCGCAGGAGTTGCCTAATCTTAACAGAAGTTCCAAATACAGTCCGTATGTTGTACCGACGTAGGATTTTAACAATACGATCCGTTGTGTTATGTATGTACGGAAGGTAAGCAGTTCCTCTTACATCTCTTTTCTCAACTGACGTCCTATTATTATTTGTTGGTTTCAGAACCGTAGAAATCAAAGCCTTGCTATAACCGTTGCTCTCAAAGGTGGTTCACAGAGTGTTAATTTCTTCTTGTAAAGAAGACACTTCACAAATCCTCCTAGCCATGGTAGTTAGAGTTGTAAGGATACCATGTTTCTGGGCAGGGTGATGATGAGAACTTGCGTGGAGATATCTATTGGTGTGTGTTGGCTTACGAAAAACGCTGTGTCCTAAAGATCCATCCTCTTTCTTGGTGACGAGAACATCTAAAAAAGGTATTTTGCCGTCAGATTCCTTTTCCATGGTGAAACAAATAGAAGGGTGCTGGAGATTAAGGTGATGCAGGAAATGGCTAAGATTTTCCTCACCTTCCGTCCAAACAACGAACGTGTCATCCACATAACGCCACCAGATCTTCGGTTTGAAAGGAGCCGACGACAAAGCTTTCTCTTCAAAGCTCTCCATGAAGAAATTAGCCACAACAGGAGACAGAGGACTACCCATGGCCACACCATCAGTCTGCTCATAAAAATTCCCATTCCATAGAAAGTAGGAGGAGGTCATGCAGTGATAAAAAAAGTCTTGTGATGTCTTCAGGAAAAAAAGCCATTAATGAGAGACATAACACCATCAATAGGTACTCTCGTAAACAGAGACACCACGTCGAGACTCACTAGAATATCACCCGGCTGAAGTGTTATAGCTTTTAACTTTTCCACGAAGTGTGTGGAATCCTTAATGTACGAAGGCGTGTTACCCAGAAGCGGCTGAAGTAGTCTACCTAAGTATTTGGAAAGGGCATATGTTGGAGAACCAATCGTACTAACAATAGGTCTAAGAGGAACATCTTCCTTATGTATTTTAGGAAGACCATAGAGTCTCGGAGGAATAGCATCCCCTGGAAGGAGAGTCTTCGCTGCATCCGCTGGAATAGATGATTGCTTGATCAATTTGACGGTGACATTTGAGTAGCGAGTAGTAGGATCACGACTATTAATCCTATATACAGGATCTGATAACAAAGACGAGATCTTGGAATCATAATCAACCTTATCCAACACCACTGTCGCGTTACCCTTGTCAGCGGGGAGAACGATAATATCAGAATTGTCCCTTAGATCTTTAAGTGCCCGGCTTTCGCCTTGTTTTAAGTTGGTGTTAGGTGGCTTAGCGGACTTGAGAACTCGGGAACATTTTTGCCTGGCTTCCTCGGCCTCTTCAGGTGTGAGGTGATGTACCGAGGATTCTACGGATGTAATAAGTTCTTCAATAGGAATTCTTCTAGGCGCTACAGCAAAATTCTCTTAGCAACATTGTCGTATTCCAGATCATTCCTGACGAAGAAAGAAATGGTTTCTTTCGAAACGCGTCGAATTTTAATATAATAAAACACGGCATAAGCCCAAAATTCAACATTATGAATAGTACCACGGGCCGGGAAAGTCTAAATGACAATATTAGAAACCTCTATGGGGAGGATATTTTCCGACTGATGACTAGATTTAGTAGGTTACGACGCAAGAAGGTGTGTCTAATCTCTTCACTCGTTTTTCTCCTAAGATGCCGGGATCATGATATTCTACCGAATTTTGTTATGTTGAAGCATTCCTTCAGAACACCTAAGGCAACGAGAATCTATCGTCGTGCAAGCAAGGCGTTATTGATAGAGAGGTTACAGCATACTCGTAAGCAGTTGGATTTTATTTCGAGGGAGTTACTACAGCTACATCTACGCCTCTCAAACTTCGTAAGTGAGGAATTATGGAAGATCTTTGATCGTATTTCTTCAGTGCAAGCTAACAGCGTTCTAGATCAGGTGAGGGACAGACATATTTCCAAATATGATAGGTTATGTCAGTTGCAGAAATCTCAAGCCATTAGACTTGATGCTAACAAGGTTGTCGTAAATTTGTCCAGCAAGCCCCTAAGTGATACCCAACAGGCAGTTCTCGCTAAAGGTCTCAATTTTGCTGTAGCGCCTAGAAGAATTCCTATTGAAGAACTTATTACATCCGTAGAATCCTCGGTACATCACCTCACACCTGAAGAGGCCGAGGAAGCCAGGCAAGAATGTTCCCGAGTTCTCAAGACCGCTAAGCCACCTAACACCAACTTAAAACAAGGCGAAAGCCGGGCACTTAAAGGTCTAAGGGACAATTCTGATATTATCGTTCTCCACGCTGACAAGGGTAACGCGACAGTGGTGTTGGATAAGGTTGATTATGATTCCAAGATCTCGTCTTTGTTATCAGATCCTGTATATAGGATTAATAGTCGTGATCCTACTACTCGCTACTCAAATGTCACCGTCAAATTGATCAAGCAATCATCTATTCCAGCGGATGCAGCGAAGACTCTCCTTCCAGGGGATGCTAGTCCTCCGAGACTCTATGGTCTTCCTAAAATACATAAGGAGAGATGTTCCTCGTAGACCTATTGTTAGTACGATTGGTTCTCCTACATATGCCCTTTCCAAATACTTAGGTAGACTACTTCAGCCGCTTCTGGGTAACACGCCTTCGTACATTAAGGATTCCACACACTTCGTGGAAAAGTTAAAAGCTATAACACTTCAGCCGGGTGATATTCTAGTGAGTCTCGACGTGGTGTCCTTGTTTACGAGAGTACATATTGATGGTGTTATGTCTCTCATTAATGGCTTTTTTCCTGAAGACATCACAAGACTTTTTTTTTATCACTGCATGACCTCCTCCTACTTTCTATGGAATGGGAATTTTTATGAGCAGACGGATGGTGTGGCCATGGGTAGTCCTCTGTCTCCTGTTGTGGCTAATTTCTTCATGGAGAGCTTTGAAGAGAAAGCTTTGTCGTCGGCTCCTTTCAAACCGAAGATCTGGTGGCGTTATGTGGATGACACGTTCGTTGTTTGGACGGAAGGTGAGGAAAATCTTAGCCATTTCCTGGATCACCTTAATCTCCAGCACCCTTCTATTTGTTTCACCATGGAAAAGGAATCTGACGGCAAAATACCTTTTTTAGATGTTCTCGTCACCAGGAAAGAGGATGGATCTTTAGGGCACAGCGTTTTTCGTAAGCCAACACACACCAATAGATATCTCCACGCAAGTTCTCATCATCACCCTGCCCAGAAACATGGTATCCTTACAACTCTAACTACCAGGGCTAGGAGGATTTGTGAAGTGTCTTCTATACAAGAAGAAATTAACACCCTGCGAACCACCTTTGAGAGCAACGGTTATAGCAAGGCTTTGATTTCTACGGTTCTGAAACCAACAAATAATAATAGGACGTCAGTTGAGAAAAGAGATGTAAGAGGAACTGCCTACCTTCCGTACATACATAACACAACGGATCGTATTGCTAAAATCCTACGTCGGTACAACATACGGACTGTATTTGGAACTTCTGTTAAGATTAGGCAACTCCTGCGACCAACTAAGGACAGTTTGCCTAAATTGCAACAACCGGGTATCTACAGAGTTCCCTGTACTTGTGGCAAGGTTTACATCGGGCAGACTTCGAGAACAATATGCACTCGCATTAAGGAACATAATAGATGTATCAGGCTCATTCAACCTGATAAATCAGCTGTTGCCGATCATGCTTTAACACCTGGCCATGATGTCATGTTCCAAGGAGTGGATGTTCTTGCCCGTATAAAGCAGAATCATCAGGGAGGCAGTTGAAATACGTAAACGCCCAGATAATTTCAACCGCGACACCGGCTACAATCTCAGTGAATCCTGGCTACCTATTATCAGAACCCTGAGAAAGTAATTCACTGCTGCTTTCCGTTGTCCCTAACATGGGGCTATAATGGCGTCCATCTTTGGGCACCTTCTATATGTTCTTCGTTGCTTTCTCTTAGCAACATTGTCGTATTCCAGATTATTGCTGACGACGAAAGGCATGGTTTCTTTCGAAACGCGTCGAATTTTAATATAATAAAACACGGCATAAGCCCAAAATTCAACATTATGAATAGTACCACGGGCCGGGAAAGTCTAAATGACAATATTAGAAACCTCTATGGGGAGGATATTTTCCGACTGATGTCTAGATTTAGTAGGTTACGACGCAAGAAGGTGTGTCTAATCTCTTCACTCGTTTTTCTCCTAAGATGCCGGGATCATGATATTCTACCGAATTTTATTATGTTGAAGCATTCCTTCAGAACACCTAAGGCAACGAGAATCTATCGTCGTGCAAGCAAGGCGTTATTGATAGACAGGTTACAGCATACTCGTAAGCAGTTGGATTTTATTTCGAGGGAGTTACTACAGCTACATCTACGCCTCTCAAACTTCGTAAGTGAGGAATTATGGAAGATCTTTGATCGTATTTCTTCAGTGCAAGCTAACAGCGTTCTAGATCAGGTGAGGGACAGACATATTTCCAAATATGATAGGTTATGTCAGTTGCAGAAATCTCAAGCCATTAGACTTGATGCTAACAAGGTTGTCGTAAATTTGTCCAGCAAGGCCCTAAGTGATACCCAACAGGCAGTTCTCGCTAAAGGTCTCAATTTTGCTGTAGCGCCTAGAAGAATTCCTATTGAAGAACTTATTACATCCGTAGAATCCTCGGTACATCACCTCACACCTGAAGAGGCCGAGGAAGCCAGGCAAAAATGTTCCCGAGTTCTCAAGTCCGCTAAGCCACCTAACACCAACTTAAAACAAGGCGAAAGCCGGGCACTTAAAGATCTAAGGGACAATTCTGATATTATCGTTCTCCCCGCTGACAAGGGTAACGCGACAGTGGTGTTGGATAAGGTTGATTATGATTCCAAGATCTCGTCTTTGTTATCAGATCCTGTATATAGGATTAATAGTCGTGATCATACTACTCGCTACTCAAATGTCACCGTGAAATTGATCAAGCAATCATCTATTCCAGCGGATGCAGCGAAGACTCTCCTTCCAGGGGATGCTATTCCTCCGAGACTCTATGGTCTTCCTAAAATACATAAGGAAGATGTTCCTCTTAGACCTATTGTTAGTACGATTGGTTCTCCTACATATGCCCTTTCCAAATACTTAGGTAGACTACTTCAGCCGCTTCTGGGTAACACGCCTTCGTACATTAAGGATTCCACACACTTCGTGGAAAAGTTAAAAGCTATAACACTTCAGCCGGGTGATATTCTAGTGAGTCTCGACGTGGTGTCTCTGTTTACGAGAGTACCTATTGATGGTGTTATGTCTATCATTAATGGCTTTTTCCTGAAGACATCACAAGACTTTTTTTTTATCACTGCATGACCTCCTCCTACTTTCTATGGAATGGGAATTTTTATGAGCAGACTGATGGTGTGGCCATGGGTAGTCCTCTGTCTCCTGTTGTGGCTAATTTCTTCATGGAGAGCTTTGAAGAGAAAGCTTTGTCGTCGGCTCCTTTCAAACCGAAGATTTGGTGGCGTTATGTGGATGACACGTTCGTTGTTTGGACGGAAGGTGAGGAAAATCTTAGCCATTTCCTGCATCACCTTAATCTCCAGCACCCTTCTATTTGTTTCACCATGGAAAAGGAATCTGACGGCAAAATACCTCTTTTAGATGTTCTCGTCACCAAGAAAGAGGATGGATCTTTAGGACACAGCGTTTTTCGTAAGCCAACACACACCAATAGATATCTCCACGCAAGTTCTCATCATCACCCTGCCCAGAAACATGGTATCCTGACAACTCTAACTACCAGGGCTAGGAGGATTTGTGAAGTGTCTTCTTTACAAGAAGAAATTAACACCCTGCGAACCACCTTTGAGAGCAACGGTTATAGCAGGGATTTGATTTCTACGGTTCTGAAACCAACAAATAATAATAGGACGTCAGTTGAGAAAAGAGATGTAAGAGGAACTGCTTACCTTCCGTACATACATAACACAACGGATCGTATTGCTAAAATCCTACGTCGGTACAACATACGGACTGTATTTGGAACTTCTGTTAAGATTAGGCAACTCCTGCGACCAACTAAGGACAGTTTGCCTAAATTGCAACAACCGGGTATCTACAGAGTTCCCTGCACTTGTGGCAAGGTTTACATCGGGCAGACTTCGAGAACAATATGCACTCGCATTAAGGAACATAATAGATGTATCAGGCTCATTCAACCTGATAAATCAGCTGTTGCCGATCATGCTTTAACACCTGGCCATGATGTCATGTTCCAAGGAGTGGATGTTCTTGCCCGTATAAAGCAGAATCATCAGGGAGGCAGTTGAAATACGTAAACGCCCAGATAATTTCAACCGCGACACCGGCTACAATCTCAGTGAATCCTGGCTACCTATTATCAGAACCCTGAGAAAGTAATTCACTGCTGCTTTCCGTTGTCCCTAACATGGGGCTATAATGGCGTCCATCTTTGGGCACCTTCTATATGTTCTTCGTTGCTTTCTCTTAGCAACATTGTCGTATTCCAGATCATTCCTGACGAAGAAAGACATGGTTTCTTTCGAAACGCGTCGAATTTTAATATAATAAAACACGGCATAAGCCCAAAATTCAACATTATGAATAGTCTTTAGTATTCCTCCCCACACACGGAGGAGGCATGCTCTGAATGAGACCATTATTTTTATCTTGGGGTATGAGGTCCCAGTCCTCAATGACATCGTTAGCAAACAATTGATGACGGTAGTCCAAACTTTTGTTGAGCAGTGTACATAGAGCTAATCGATTTTGTAGTTATCGCAACTTTGTATAATGTGTGTGCAGCAGCAGAAAACAGGAGGGAAAATATTTAGTAAGGAAAACATTAAACTAAACCACTCTTTAACATGAGTCCTCCTCGTAGTGTAGCGGCTAGCATTCTTGTCGTTCCGTAAGTCTGGGTTCGATGACCGGCTCAGTCAAGAAATTCAATTCTGGTCAAAGTCTAGAACTGGGTACACTCAACTTCGTGAGCCAAATTGAGATTCCCAACTTAGCCATCTTGGAAGTTTTTTTGTGTGTTTTCCCCACTTCTACTCCAGGTGAATGCCAGGATGGTACCTAACTTAAGGCCAGGGTCGCCTCCTTTCCAATCCTTACTGCATTATAAATACACACAGGCACTACAATAGCGAAGGACATGGGACAAATAATTATTTATTTGTTTATTTATTAATTTATTCATTTATTTGTTCATTTATTTATTTAATTAGGTATTTTTTTATAATTTATTTATTTATTTATTTATTAATACCGTAATTATTCTTTCTTCGACTTTCACCTACTTTGGACCACGGGAGACAATTGACTTGCTGGTTAGTTATTTTTCTTCTCCCAGAACTTCTTCATCTGTGATTCCTCTTCCTCTCTTCCGTACACAAGTTCTGGGCTTTTCTACATGCTTTTCCCGGAATCCCCTGAATTTATCTATCGTAGCTCAAAATACCTTTCTATTCCAGATCTTCTTTAGATTGACCGCAAATTCCTCCATGTGCTTTCTTGTTTCATCCACCTATTTTGTAGTCTTTTTTATTTGGTGATGTAGTTGAAGATTTACTTCGTTAGTTGACTCTCGCTCATTCTCGTGAGGTGTCAATAAAACTTCATTATTCTCATGCGTACGGTATCTGTGATTTTCTCTGCCTTATTTATATATCGCTTATTCTTCAACCTCGGCCTCACCCACGGACTCAGCGAGGGATCATTCCTCTACCGTCGCAAACCTGGTGTCTGGGAGCTGAACACACTTCGTCAGCTGATACAACTAGGGAGAGTGACAGCAGGTGACCGCTAACGTGGGTCTGGTTAAGGAAACCACGATAACCACATTCAGGGCGGCCGAGATGGGATTCGAACCAAAAAAAAAACTCGTTCGATGCCAGCGATGAACGAGCTAGTGCGTTAGCACTTCCGACCACCATGGCTGGTTTTAGTAGACTATACCAGGTTAATCAGCTGCCCTTAATAATATTATTTTATGCAGCCCAACTAACGTGTGTTATTAGGAAGGTCGATATTTCTCTGCTTGCTTCCCGCATGGTAGTAATGCACTACAACCATATCCTGCAAACGATACTGAACTCTATTATTTTCCCCTCGATGTGACTACAGACTAATACGTTTGCGGGTTATGGTTGCAGTGCATAAGTTCCATACGGGATGCAGGCAGAGAAATATCAACCTTCCTGATAGCAACGCTAGTTGGGATGCATATCACAATGTCATTAGGGGCAGCTGCTTCACCCGGTACTGTATTATGCAAAATGACCTCCATTTCCAAAGCCCCTTTATTGAAACTACAACAACAAACATACAGAGCCTATTATTGTGTTGGAAATCATTATTCCGCGTTGCCTGATTAATCTAAATATAATGTTTCCTCAGTCAACACGATTGTACCCAATTGTAATGGGTGGTTCCCTAATCCTGAAAAATAAAATACGTGAGATTAATACATTAGGCCTAAGTGTAAAGGATCTGACGATGATTGCTTGACGATCGAAGCTGGTCATCCAAGTGCATTTATTAATCTCATGCACTTTTTTCATGCCAATTACAATTGGTTACAATCATGTTGACCGATTGAAAAACATTAAAATTAGCCTAGTTTGGAATACAACGCACAAAGTCAAATTTTACTAGCAGAGTATTGGTTATGATATCACGTTGTTGTAAGAAAAGTGCATGTTTACCCCTTATTAGTCCCGTTTCCAACAGGGTTGGGGATGGTTGGTTGGTTCCTCAGTTTAGGGGCTGCGACAACGCGGTCATGTAGCCCCGTGTACTTTGGGTGTTTGTAGAATCTGTCTGATAACCGGTGTTAAATGTGATGACTGTATTAGTGTGTGTATCTGCTTTTTAATTCAAGTAAGGACTGCAACTTTGAATTTTTCAAGTAGTTCCTAATTTTGCCGCCAAACGCCACCGTCAACGACTACTAGGCCTAGTTCAGAACTTAGCTACCAGACGCCACCGCAGTCGGCTCTTGGCAACGAACGTAGGAACCTAAGAGCGTTGTTTACATTCCTAACCTATACAATTTAACTTCACACAGGTGTAATTAGTTGAAGGTTCTTTAACATGCCATAAATCTTTGACATGGGACCGCCGGCTTTAATTCCTCTCTGAAGGAAGGCATACCGAGGGATTTTAACGCTTTTAAAAAGGGTTGGGGATGAGAAGAGATTAAATTCTATGTGGCGGATGGTTTTACCGCCGGATGCCCTTCCTGACGCCAGGTTATATGATTCTCTACTATCTGAAAACCTACTCTAGTACTGATGAGCATAGTATTTACCAGCACAGTGAGTACTAATATATCATGGCGACATGAAGTATGCCCGCAATGTTGATAGTGTTTAGTGTGTTATTGACACAGCAGCTGTGTACGCGCTCGGGTGTGAACATGTTTTCGCCAAAGGAATGATGCATATGTTGTCAGGAGAAGGTGTTTTGGGGCCCCGCCAGCCAGTCGAAGCCAAACGTGTGTTAGACATGTCGGAATCGTGTCACGCTAATACTATTACTGTAAGCTGACTAATAGTGCTCTTATTCTTTAACACCGCCGGCTAAGAAGACGTCAGCGAGATCAGCAGAACCGAGTTTATTTTGAAACTAATTCATCTCCAAATAGACGGAATTTAGAGAATGCAAGGTATATAAACTGAGACACATATTCTCAAGGGACATAGGCGATTCAATCAGAGTCAAATAAATTAATATACAGTATATAAATTGCAGTCGAATGGCCATAGCAGGGTATTTTTATTGAATCGAATCTGAACTTACCTGCAGAATCTCTTTTGAATATAGCATTAACCACTTCATGGATCAGATGTTAAGAAGATCTAACTTTAGGCTGGAGAACCTAAATAATTACTCCAAATTTAACTATATAAGTTAATAATATTAATTTTATAAGGTAGTTTATGTTCGACCCTGACTATTATATGTTAGAAAACAGTACTATAATGAGGCTCATTATAACACTATTTTTCATTATGAAACAGTTTCTCCCACCAATCAGAGCTCAAGAAACAGTTGTTTGACCAATTAGATAATTAGATGCGCTGAGTTCCATAGCCTTCTAATTTAAATGTCACTGCCTGGCCTAGTGTCATAGTAGGGTAATCGAGGAGGCCATGGTCAAATACAAGGCATTCTCTGCGTCGCATGCGCTCTGTTCAGTGCATAAAACTGGCGAATTCTCGACAGATATTTATGAATATTTATGTTCGAACATAAAATAGTTATAATAATTATCGTCGAACATAAACAGTCGTATGCAACTCGCCTATAATAGAAACTAAGACACTCGTATGGAAATTATAAAACTCGCATACGCTCGTTTTATAAACACACTCGTGCCTTAATTATTGCCATTTTAGGCTCGTTGCATAATGTACTAGTAGTGACGCAGCAGAAACACGGGTTCGTCTGCGTGATGAATCACCATAAATGGCCGGAATGCAATTGCTTTAAGAAATGGAGAAAGTTCTTTCTACAATGGTGAATGATTGTCTCCCCTTGTCACTATTCCCAGGGAATTAATCTTCTGTAAGTAAGATATGATAATAATGATGATTTTGATGATAATAATAATAATAATAGTAATAGTACAAATAATAATCGCAGGCTCTACCGGCCATGGTGGCCAAGAGCGCTAACGTGCTAGCTCGTACCTCGCTGACATCGGGAAAGTGTAGGTTCGATTCCCAATGCCGGGACGGTTCCTTTCAATAGGTCCATGTCAATTTTTTTCCAAAAGCCCTTCCCCGACCTGTGCTGAAAATAAATAAATAAATAAATAAATAAATAAATAAATAAATAAATAAATAAATAAATAAATAAATAAATAAATAAATAAATAAATAAATAAATAAATAAACAAATAGTCATTGACTGTATTCATTTTAAAAACTTCAAAGCTCTATATAACACTCTGGTAGAGAAAACCAGAACTCTACTGGGGAACTTGTAGCAAATAATTTATTTCATCTTATATTCACCAAATGTGACACGAGAGATCTTTTGCGAGCCGAAATCGTACGACTTGGAGTACTTTTGATTATTACCACCCTTCTTGGGATCTGTAGGAGGACACACTACCACTGACCTTCCAAGTAAGCTATAAGAAAGATATAACTTTGCTACGTTCCCAAAAAGCTGGAAGTGCTAAATCCAAACCCTTATTTCCCATACAACTGCCGAGAAAGCGGATCTGAAATACAATAATAACCTTGGGAGATGGTTTCAAGTGCTGTATTATATATACAGAAGAACCCTGCTCTATTCTGCTGAGATAACACACCCGTAGTCTTTATAACAGGCAAGAACTTCCCTTCTCCACGTTTAACTTGGACGTTATTGTTTCCATTCTCTTTGAGATATTACTTTTTACTGAACTGTAACACAAACATACTGAATCTTTCAAAAACGCACAATATTGCCATATTCAAACAAATAACTTTGCAGGACAATATGCCAACTGGAAACAAAATTTGAGAGTTATCGTAACAAGAATTACAGCCCACATATCAGAGGCATGACAGAATGATCAGAGGCAACTACATTCAGATAATTCATTTAGGTAAAAAATGAGACTACTCCGGCGTTGGAATGAAATTACTGGCGACATCCGATAATACTGCTTTGTTAATGAAACATGTTTTCGATCCATATTGGAGCCATCTTCAGCACAGGTTGTTTCTTCTAATCTAACTAATATAACTAATCTAGGATATGATAGCATTGGTTGTTTCCTCTAATTTGACTGATATACTGATATACGAAAAAATACTTATTTTATCACGTAATATATCGGCTCTAGGAATAACAATATGAAATTACAATGCTATTTAAAAACCGACGTCCTCACAATATTATTTTAACACGTAGTACCGTGAAGAACTATGCATCCTATTTTCATATATCTTACTTACAATTGCCTCTATCAACATACAAAATTTCAGTTTACTGTGAAAGATTCGTAGATACTAAGATCCGTCTAAATATTTCGGATGGTCGCCATGTTGGATTTTTATATATGTGGGTCTTATAGTTATGTACTATTTGTTGACGATTATTGCGTAGGTTCATAATCAAACGTTGACTTTGATCGCATGATTGGGACACTAGAAATAGAAACTTAATTTAAAAATTTTGCACAGCCGCCATGTTGAGGTTATGTAAACAATTCAACTAAATTAGATGCCAGTGCATTAAAATGTGTATAGGCATTTTCTGCACCAAGATTCTTTGCGCTCGGATGGTTAAATCGTGAGAAATATCTATTTAAATGTTTCAACTTTGCATGACCGCCATGTACGTTTTGTACTTAACAGGTTTATGAAAGTCCCATAGGAAAATATCTAGTAGTTTCTTTTATCAGCGTACAAAATTTCAGGGTGATATCTGTTATAGTTCCGGAGATATAGAATGCCAGTGAAATATTTCGCACAGACGCCATATTGGATTGGTGAGACGTAATAAAATTTAAAGCACACAGTCGGAGTTGGCCAAAATAGTACTATGACCTTACCGAGTTTCATTGAAACAGCTCTAGCCGTTTAGATTTTATTGGGGACACACCCTCACACATGGACGAAAAGTGTACATTAATAAAATCAAGTAATTGTGTCTGTAATAGTACATTATGCAACAAGCCTATAATGGCAATAATTAAGACACGGGTATGTTTATAAAACGAGCGTATGCGAGTTTTATAATTTCCATACGAGTGTCATAATTATCATTATTGGCGAGTTGCATACGACTGTTTATGTTCGACGATAATTATTATAACTATTTTATGTTCAAACATAAATATTCATAAATATCTGTCGAGATTTCGCCAGTTTTATGTACTGAACAGAGCGCATGAGACGCAGGGAATGCCTTGTATTTGACCATGGCCACCTCGATTACTCTACTATGACACTAGGCCAGGCAGTGAAATTTACATTAGAAGGCCATGGAACTCAGCGCATCTAATTATCTAATTGGTCAAACAACTGTTTCTTGAGCTCTGATTGGTGGGAAAAACTGTTTCATAATGAAAAATAGTGTTCTAATGAGCCTCATTATAGTACAGTTCTCTGACATTTAATAGTCAGGGTCGAACATAAAATACCCTATATAAAATGATTAACTTGAAATTTCATGTGATGTCGATAGTTCTATGTTGTGGAGTGGAGTTCAAAATGCATTCTTGAATATCCATGTGATGTCTAATTTAAATACGTAAGTCTATAATTCGATTTTGGCTTGTTGATATTAATATTTTTTATCTTATATTGTTTCTAGTTCACGTTGTTTTAGTTATTGTCTTGTCTTGTGCAGGTTTCTTGTCGTAATTAGGCCGCTTTCGTTATGTTGTTTTATACTATTTGAATGTAAATATAATGTGTCCTTAGTAGATGATTGGTTATGTTGATATTGTCTCTTGTTGTTCAAATGCATTCCGTGTTCATGAAAACATGTTTCATTAAATAACAAAATAGTATTTAAAGGTTTCGCCAGTAATTTCATTACCTGAGTTAATACGTAGCACATTATCCAATATGTTTAATGTTTTTGCTTCATACATAGGCCTACCAATAACGGCGTATGGAGCAGAAACATGGCCATTGACGAGGTGAGATGAAAGGAGAATACAGGCGGACGAAATGAAATTCCTCGGGAGTATGGTACAGAAGTATAGGAGATATAAGAAATGAAGACATTCGAAAGGAAGTGATTGTAAGCTGATAAGCTGGAGCAGAACAGATTGAGATGGAATGGATATATGAAAAGGATTAATGATGAAAGAATGCCGAAACAATTGATGGAAAGGCGGATTACTGGAAAGAGAGGACCAGGAAGACCTAGAGTATGGTGGATGGATTTGGTAAAGGACATTGTGAGGGAACGAAACCTGAAGTGGAATTCAGTGGTTTAGGAATGATGGTGGACGCACGGAGTAAACTGGAGGGGTGTCATATTAGCCCCGACCCGGCTTAGGCTGGAAAACGAAAATTGATGATGATATGACTCGTGTTGTAAACCATATCAGTGTATCCTTAGTATACGAAATTTTAAATTAATATCAGTCGGTTAACACGATGATAAAAATTCAAGTAATTTTTCTTTGATTTAGAGAATAACACCCATTGAAGTCGAGTACAATCATGTTTACCGACGGAAAAGCATTACATTTAGATATACAACTAGTCCTAAAACATGTTCATGTTAATAATAGAACATCTTGTTTGTGACACTCTGGAGCATTAGCTCTCTTATAACGTTATATTTTTCTCTTGTCCCCAGAGCGCTGTACGAAGATTGAGGAAGCACTTAAAAACTCAGCTAACCTTAGTGATTGTTACACAACTTGACATATGACCTTTGGCAGGAGCCGTGGCACTCTGTCGGACGTCAGGTGGCTGCCACTCCTTGCAGGAGTTTAAATATTTGATTGTCCGGTAGATGGAGCTGTCGCAAAGTGGTGGCGTTGCCTTGGGGCCAGACATCTACATAATGCATCAGCGGCCACAGCGTGTGGGGGTTATTAAAGAAATTCTTCTCTGCTACTCCTACCTTCTTCTTTTTATTTACTTCCTTCCTTTTTTCATTACTTTCTTGCTTTCTTGAAACAAGATAAAGATTACCAAGTTTGTGTCTGGAGATCAGACCTCGACCCATGTTCCTCTCTCCCGAAGTGTTTTGTGTGGAAATGTCAAAACAGCGTCGCGACGTAGCTTCATGCAACAGTGGCTCATGTAACACAGACACACAGCTCAGTAAGTTGGGTTGTCTACTGTAATAGGAGCTTCGGAAAAGCGGATCTGCAGTCTAAACCACCCGATGTATCGGCAATTTTATGCTCTACTCTAGGCGTGAGGCGAGATGGCACACTCCACAGGCGATACATGCAGTTTCAGTTACTCACCTTTTTAGTCTTGATCGACACGCTGCACATCTAACGCATATTTGCCGACATCATTGGAGGTGAAGACTGCAGTCGGTTTCTCTGAAGGTCCTACTACCGCAGGCAATCCAACTTATTGACCTGTATGTATGTGTCACACCTCTAGAGCTTGTCAGAACTTGCGCTCTACAGCAGCCGCCTTCCATTACGCCTATTTAAGCATACTACCCCACCAGGGAATTGCTACTGCTAGACGTGGAGCGCAGCTGTTGTGTATACATTACGTCATCTCGCCTCTTTATGGTTGCAGCGAGCGGTTGAGGAGCAAGAGCATGTACAGTCAGACAATGAGAACACACCGCACAGCGCACGACCCAGCATGAATCATGCACACAAGTGACACGCGATGAGGTTTCGCTGGCGACAACTGTACGTCTAGCGCAGGTGTGTGGCTGGGCGGAGTGCATTAGTACCGATTTCCGCCACCGGTAACAATTCGCTGGTAGGGTAGTACGTACAGTAGATATGCTGTTTTTAGTTGCTGTTGTTGTTTTTGTTGAATACAATTTAGTAGCCCCGTGCACTTTGGTGTGTTGATCTCCGCGTGTGTGTTTGTAAATGGGTTTGAGATTTCTGTAGGGGGCGTCTGTGGCCTTAATTTAGGTACTATCCCGACATTTGCCTGTAACAGAGAAGGAAAACTATGTAAAACCACATGTAGAGTGGCTGAAGTTAGAATCAAACCCACCTCGTCACAGGTTTTCCTCACGAAGGTGAGTGGACCCCGATCAAGTTCGCAGACCAGAATAAATTTCCTGGTAAGGCTGTTAAACCCGAACCTCTACGCTTCGAGATGGACGTGATTCTTTTATTGTCGTTTTTGTTGTTGTTGTTTCAATTAAGGCCAAAGTCGCTTCCTACCAGAATTCTACCTGAATTCGGCTTCGGTGGCGTAGTCGGTAGCATGCTGAACTGATATGCCCAAAATCGCGGGTTCAAACCCGGCCGAAGTCGTGGGATTTTTAAGAGCGTTCAAATCCTTCAGTATGCCTTCCTTCGGATGGGAAGTAAAGCCGGCGGGCGCACGTCATAGATTTAAGGCACGTAAAAGAACCTACCACTGCAATTGGTAGAGTGTAGCAAAATGTGTAGGTTATATTTGGCTATTTAGAAACGCTCTAACATTTTCCAACGTTCGCCGCTAGGTGTTAGTGACAGTAGCCAAAGTTGGAACTAATTGAAATTGAACATGTTGGGAGCCCTCGGGCGTGCAATTCATGTATAATTACTTACACACACTTATACAGACATCGCAGTGACACAGGTTATCAGAAAAATTCCACACACACGGGGCAACATGACCACGATGTGGCAAAGCTCCTAAAATAATCAACATCAACAACAACAACAACAATAACTATCGGGGTCAGGTACTGATAGAAGGAAATATAGCGCAAGGGCAATATGGTGCCTAGTTAAACCTATGACTTATTTGGCTGCACCACGCCACCATCTGCAAAGTGCCCCAGCTCCCTCCTACGCTGCGCTGTTGAGTCCCCATTACTGCTGCTCGTTGGGGGTGAATTAGGGGGTGTATCGCCAATTATGGTTAAACTCGTGATAGATACAGTAAATAAATAAACTGGTGGTAGGGTCCGAGCGAAGCCAGAAGCTTTCAACCCAATGATCGCCACTTAGACCTACTCTCGTGGAGTGTATTAGCTACTACCTAACAGAGTCAACAGCCAGCGCAAGGGTCTAACATCTTCAATTAACATCAATCATCCTAGTTAAACATAAACATAACTTGATAAGTACCTTGTTGACTAAGATAATGCAATAAGCTCGTGAGAAGACGGTCTGTGAGGGCAAGTAGCGCCTTCCCCTTCCCTTTACATCCCGGGTATCGTTGTTA
Organism: Meconema thalassinum; assembly: GCA_946902985.2. Classification (NCBI taxonomy): domain Eukaryota; kingdom Metazoa; phylum Arthropoda; class Insecta; order Orthoptera; family Tettigoniidae; genus Meconema; species Meconema thalassinum. The sequence goes on from OX336388.2 coordinate 674,413,278, forward strand.
ATTCCTTTATTATTACGATTATTATTATTATTATTTGCATTGGCAAAAAATACATTTAAGTTAAGAAAAACATTTTATCCAGCAAACATATGAATATAGATGTAAGAAATCCTTTGCAAAATCATGTGAATGTGATATGATGATAGGCTATCACTTGCGGACGAGTATGATTGTCTTCCTCAAATGTTATTTGTGAGTCTATGAGTTCTTATATGACTATGCAGGCCAATCCTCGAGCCACAAATTCTTCCACAGTGCTGACAAACATTGCCAGCGTTGAGATCCAGTTGTTGAGGGTTATTCATCCTGAAGAACGCCCGCTCTTTCCGAGCAATCCGCTTCTCAGTTTCAGATCTCCGACGTTGTAGTTCAAAGTTCTTAGGACCTTCGTGGGTAAGACGACGCCATATCTGGCGGTTAGCTGCTTTTGTTTCCCAGTTAGTGGTGTTGATGTGGCAATTCTTCATGTCTAACTATAGGACTTCCCTGAACCTTTTTTGTTGTCCACCCTGGTGTATGTACTACACTGCTCTATGGAAGTGAAAGATGGACCCTGGGTAAATAGGAAAACAATCGACTTGAAGCTGCTGAAATGTCGATATGGCGGAAAATGACAAGAACGAGCTAGATAGAAAGAGAAACCAACCTGGAAGTCTTAAGGGAAGTCAAAGAAGAGAGAAGATTAATGAAGAAAATGGGAAAGAGAAAAATTAAATTTATTGGACATGTCATGAGACCCAACACTATCATCGTTAACATTCTTGAAGGGAAAAATGATGGAAAAGAAAGGAAGAGGACGGCCTAGGACGAAGTATTTGGAAGACATCAAGAATAGAATGGGATGTGAAAATTACGTGGAACTGAAACGAACCACCAACGACAGAAGAGTGTGGTTGCATCGACGAGGCCTTAGCCTTAAGAAAATGAATGAATAATTATTATTACCCTAGCCTCCATGGCTTAGGCGGCAGCACGCCGGCCTCTCATCGCTGGGTCCGTGGTTCAAATCCCGGTCACTCCATGTGAGATCAGTGCTGGACAAAACGGAGGCAGACGGGTTTTTCTCCTGGTACTCCGGTTTTCCCTGTCGAAATTTCATTCCAGCAACACTCTCCACTATCATTTCATTTCATCTGTCATTCATTTAATCATTGCCCCAGAGGAGTGCGTCAGGTTTCGGCAGCCGGCACAATTCATATCCTCGCCGCTAGTTAGGGGCTTCATTCATTCCATCCCTGGCCCGGTCGCGAGACTGGAAGCAGGCTGTGGATTTTCATTTCAATTATTATTACCAGCAGTGGTAGCTACGCTCGCTAACAGTTAGCGCTAGGCCATTGGGTCAAGCTACCTGTTGTCTCGGTAGACGTGGGTTCGAGCGCCACCATCGGTCGTCCTTGAAATGGTTTTCAACTCGAGGTGAATTCTGGGATGGTACCTTCTGACAGGCCACGGTGGCTTCCTTCTATATCCTTCCCCAGTTTCATTCATCTTCATTCATTTCATCTCTCATTAACTCCTCTCATGACTTTGGAGTCAGGAAGGGCATCCATCCGTAAAATCCAACCGCCACGTAGACTTTCATTGCATCTCATCCCCGACACGTTGAAAACGGGAATAATAAGGGGAAGACATATATTATAAGCAGCAGTAGTGCCCGGCTTCGCCCGGTGGATTTATTTGTTTTATGGATGATGAATACTACTACAGAACTGGCACATGATACTTAAACTAACAGAAAACAATATTTTAAAAATATATCTTTTGTGGTGGTGATGTTGAGTAGTACAGTATAATGGACGTAACATTCAGGTCAATTTCCAGTAATGATAATTATGAATAGGGAAACAGCTATTTACTAACTACAGAAATGACACATGTAATTTACAAACAAATTAAAAAAAAAAATAGAAAGAGGAGTAAGTGAAATAAAAGACACTGCCTAGGGCCTATATCTCATTGGCCGTTAGAAATGTAGAGGCCAATAGTGTCGTCTTTTGTCGTATAGCGCCGTAGGAAAATAATCAGTAGTCTTTGTAAAACTTCGGCTGTCCCGAGCTACTGAGGTAGCAATAGTATCATTTATCGCCACAAAGTGCTTAACGATAAATTTCGGAATAAATGAAGGTAAATTTGAAATCTCCAACGCTTATTGCAGATGATAACCTCAATGTACTGCACCAACACCATTGCACTTATACAGAGACATAATATTTTCATGATGATAACTGTTAAAAGGGGCCTAAGAAATCTGCAATTTATAAACAGCGCAAGATGCAACTATTTTTGCAATTCTGCACCAGAACACTGGTAGGGGTGACGTGATGCAGCCCGAACTACCCGTCAACAACAGACTTATTAAAATACTCTTACAGTTACACTACTACGGACATAAATGGTTCTAGGGCCTTATAACGTGGTTTTCAAGTTCATTTTGCCTGTTATTCTAAATGTAGGGAATGGGGAGCGTTGTCCAAAATATCAAGTGGACAGTGTTACCAGCAGGGTTTCAAAGTGTATGTAAAATTTAGCGCAGTTAGGAGAAACTGTGTAGATTTGTGATGAAGGGCCTAAATGTAGGGAATGGAGGTCTGTCCAAAATTTAAAGTGGACAGTGTCACCTGTAGGGTTCCAAAGGATAAGTATACAAAATGTGGTTCAGATCGATGAAACGGTGTAGATTTGTGCCAAAGGACCTAAATGCAGGGGATGGAGTGATGTGTCCGAAATTTCATGTAAACAGTGTTACTCGCAGGGTTCCAAAGGGTAAGTATACAACTCTTGGTTCAGATTGGTGAAAGGGTGTAAATTTGTGCCAAAGGGCCTAAATGCAGGGAATGGACTAGTCTGTCATAAATTTCATGTAGGCAGTGTACTTACTCTCAGGGTTCCAAAGTGTAAGTATACAAATTTTGGTTCAGATCGGTGAAAAGGTGTAGATTTGTGCCAATGGGCCTACATGCAGGGAATGGAGTGGTCTGTCCGAAATTTCATGCAGACTGTGTTACTCGCAGGGTTCCAAAGGATAAGTATACACATTTTGGTTCTGATTGATGAAGAGGTGTAGATTTGTGCCAAAGGGCCTAAATGCAAGGAATGGAGTGGTCTGTCATAAATTTCACGTAGACAGTGTTACCATCAGGGCTCCAAAGGGTAAGTATACAAATTTGGTTCAGATAGGTGAAACGGTGTACGTATCACTAACCATAACGCCAGCGCATGCGGATAGAGCTGTTCGGGAGCATTTGTTCTACCGACTTACTGAACAAAAATCAATCTTTAAGGTTACCTGAGAGGTGTAGCCTAATGCTATATTGCCTAAACTATTCCTCTTGAATCTGGCTATCATATAAAAAAAGAATTTTTCGAATCGGACTGGTAGTTCCAGAGATTTGCGCGTTTAAACACATAATCACAAGAACACACAAACACACAAACTCTTCAGCTTTATTATATTAGTATGGATTATTATTATTATTATCGTTATTGGTTTTACGTTCGCTTTAACTACTGTGGCTTTTAGAGACGTCGGGGTGCCGGAATTTTGCCCCGAAAGGGATCTTTAACGTGCCAGAAAATCTACTGACACGGCTCCCTCACATTTGAGCACCCTCAAATGCCAGCTGACTTCATCAGGATTCGATTCTGAAACCTTGGGCACAGCAAGCGAGAACGTTACCTCTGAGGCACGCAGCCAGTCATTAATATTATTATTATTATTATTTTCGGTTTATACAGTACATATAACAGTTTCTGGTATATTACAACGTAACTATACGGGCTTCAGTGAACCAAAGTATAGCTACGGAAACAGCAACTTCTAAGCTAGAATTTCGCTACCCATGAACTTCCGAACGATTCTGGTTGTTGATGGGGGCCTTCTGCATTAGTTTGTACAGCCGAGTATCCTGATCCAGTTCTTTAAGGCTTTGGAGCAAGGTACTTGGGATCACGCCCGTACTCGAGACAATGATAGGTATGGTCTTCACTCGCTCTACATGCCATTGTCTTTTGATAGGGTCGACCAACTCGCTGTATTTGCTGATCTTTTCAATGTGTCTTGACTGGAGATTCTTGTTGTTAGGAATCGCAACATCAATCAATGTAGTTTGCTTGGTTTTCTTGTTTACAACCACCAGATCCGGCCTGTTGTGTGATACCGATTGATCAGTCAAAATAGTTCGGTCGCAATACAGCTTGTATTCATTGTTTTCAGGAACACACTCTGGCTGATATTGGTGGTACGGAACTTTCTTTCCTTTCAAAAGCTGAAACTTATCAGCCAACTCCTGATGCAAGATTTTAGCAACTGCATCATGCCTTTGTTTGTGCTCTGTTGCCAGGAAATATCTACATGCAGATGTAATATGCTGTATTATTTCTGACTGTTGACATCCGTAGCGGCACTTATCATCTGGTACAGCGGGATCTTTTACAATGAACTTGAGGTAGTTCCTTGTAGGGATGACTTGGTCTTGAATTGCTAGCATAAAACCTTCAGTTTCTGGAAAGATCTGTCCTGAAGTGAGCCAGTAGTTTGACGCAGTTATATCAACATTTGCTTGACTCACCTCATTTGGATGTCTTCCGTGCAAAGGTTTTGCTTTCCATGCTTCCATCTTTTGAAGGTCAGTATGTAGGAGGTGTTGAATCTCTTGCTGACACAAGACCAGTGGCGTTGATCTGTCCGCCTCACTGATGGCTCTGTGAAGTACAGATGACCTCGCTTCTGCGTAGAAGTACTCCGTAAGGATGACTATCTGTCGTTTCATCTGATTATCAATGTAAACGAACCCACGTCCACCTAGGCTTCTGGGTAGAGTCAATCGCTCTACTGAAGGTCGTGGGTGGTGTTTCCTTCCTTTTGTGAGCATCGTTCTCATTTTTCGCTCAAGTCCTTCGATGTCCGTTTTACACCATTTGATTATGCCAAAGGAGTAGCTCAGCACAGGTACAGCATACGTGTTAACAGCTTTCACTAGTTTTTTTCCGTTCAAGTGCGTTTTTATGATTTGTTTTAATCTTTTGACAAATTCACAGGATAGATCTTTCTATATTGACACATGGTCAATATGCTTAGCTTGTTTTACTCCTAAGTATTTGAAGGTGTCTTCTGCCAACATAGCCCTAATATGCTGTCCATCTTCCAGCTCATACTCGGACTTCTATACTTTTCCTCTCACCACCTTTAGTGTCCGACACTTGTCCAAACCAAATCCCATTTGCATGTCTCGTGAGAATGCTTCAACTATTCTCAACAAGTTTTCCAGATGCGACTCTGTTCCGGCATAGAGGTTAAGGTCGTCCATGTATAGCAGATGATTTAGCCGAGTACCAACTCTCTTTCCAATCTTGATAGAAAAGCCGTAGTGAGTAGAGTTAAGCTGGGTAGATAAAGGATTCATTGCCAGGACAAACCATAATGGGTTAAGGGAGTCTCCTTGAAAGATGCCTCTCCGAATCGATATCTCATCTGTTCGTATATCTCCGCGTGGCGTACTGAGACACAGTATAGTTTGCCATGCTGACATAACCCTTTCCAAGAGACTGACAAATACCTCATTGATCCTATACAATCGCAGCACTGCTACTAGCCAGTCATGGGGCATCGAATCAAAGGCCTTCTTATAATAGATGTACGCCATGTGAAGGTTTCGGTGATTAACGTGTGCCTGGCCACACACAACTGAGTCAATTATTAGTTGTCCTTTGCACCCTTTTGACCCCTTTTTACAACCTTTCTGTTGCACGGCAATTATATTGTTTTTTCACAGTGTGCTTATATCCAGTTAGCCAAGCATGATGTAATGATCTTATACAACGTGGGCAGACATGTGATGGGACGATATTTTGTAGGATCCCATGTATTCTGAAGATCTTTTGGAAGCAAATATGTGATGCCACGTGTGATGAATTCGGGCAAGCTATCAGGATGAAGGATAGCATCATTAATGAACTCACCTAGTCGATTGTGGATGCTCCAGAACTTCTTATACCAAAAATTCTGAATCTGGTCAGGGCCAGGGGCTTTCCAATTCGCTAAGTTGTTGATAACTTCCTTAATATCATTTGTGGTGAATTTCTCGTGCTGCATTTGCTCAAATCATTGGGAAGCTTGCTGTTCTTCTCTTACCCAACTTGATTGAGTGTCATGATGAGATGGTGTAGACAGTTGTTTGCCCCAAAATTCTTGAACTTCTTCTTTAGTCGGATAGTTTTTGTCCGCAGAAACCTTTATCTTACCCAGAGTCTGTTAGAATCTTCTCTCTGAGTTGGCGAAAAGGAAGTTATCTTTCTTCCTCTTCATACTCTCCCCATACTTTGGAAGTCTGGCGGATAAAACAGACAGCCTTTGTTTCATGGTATCTAAGTACTCTCCAGGTGTTGAATTCGGTACATCTCGCTGTGTGTGGTCTGTGTTTTGACTCATTATATGCTCAGCTTTCCTCAGTAATTTTCTTGTTCTTGTACCACGAACATATTGTGTCATTCTAGCAATATCTGCCCTGAGCTGTTCAATCCTTCCAACAAGTCTTCTTTCCCAGTTTGGCATCGATGGCATTTGCTTTTTCCGTTCATTTTGTCCAATACCCATAGCTCTCTCAACAGTTACTGCACCACAGTAAATAATAGTATGAAGGGATTCCAGATTGGCAGATGCTTCAACATGTTTCGGCAAAACATCCCGATTCATGATACTCAGTATCTTTGTCAGCTTTCTTGAACCATTGACTTTCGGTATTTTCGGCCTGCAATTTGTATCAGTTCCATAAAACTCTATGAGTGTAGTCATCATTTCATTCTTCAAGTTTCCAATTTGGTGTTGATCGATAATTTGCATGGAAACTGGATCTACTTCTTGAAGGTTCTGGCTATCAGCTTGTGCCGACTCCAGTTCTTCAGGAACACTGTTCTGAGTGTCTCCATTCACACCTTCCTTCTCACGCCGTACCTCTTCTTTAATGGTGTTCATTCTGGCTTCAGGGATAAGATTATTCCGGAGAATAGCCCTGTATTGATCAGATACTCTCTGTTCAGTCACAGTTAGTTCAGGGTAATGCAACAGAAATTCAGAATGTAAGCGTTGCCAATAACCAACTGAATTCTGCCGGAAGTCAGTAACCCTAAAATAAGTGCGTATTATGGTTTCATTCATGACATTTGTCCATTTAATACGCTGTCGTGGCAGTCCTGCCTGGGTGAGCACAGGTCAAGTTACCTGTGCAGCACCTTCAGCAGGTGAAGTACTAGATAATAATTCACTTCGCTGCTCAGGCTCATCTTGCAAACGCTTGTCGGCTGTAGTGATTTCGGGATCTTGCCCGGTAGGGGCCCGCCTGTTCAGTCCTCTACCACCGGCGGCTCGCATACTGTCACGTCCAGCACCGGCTCCAAACGTGCCCTGGCGCTCCCAAGGCAGCGGCATTTCATCCGAGGCATTAATCGTTAATTTCTCCATCATGCATTAGATGGGTTTGCCTTTTATACCTACAGCCAGGTTTTGTTATCAGCCGTCCCTAACATGGGATACAGATGCTGTTGGCAGCCGCCCGTTATTATTATTATTATTATTAGTATTAGTAGTAGTAGTAGTAGTAGTGCCTTTATTGTGGCGAAGTTAGGGCTCTTGGTCCTCTCTTGCTTTTAACCACACACAATACAAATACTTACTCACATACGTCATTCTTAACCTACCAAACTTAAATACTAGAATTGAAGTGATTATATTGTTAATTCAGTTACGGGCTGAACGATTTCGTTGTCATTTAGCTCTGTGTACTTGGATGTGTGTATAATTGACCTATTCATAGATAAATAAAAATAATTAATTGTCTCATAACCTGTGTTACTGTGGTGGTTGTAGTGTTGTGGACGGCAATTATGAGTTTGATTTGTTATAATGAGAGCACGGATTTTGATGACATGTCATCTTTTAATTGCTAACTTATACAGAAATCCTGATCATTGTTTCTACATTGTAGAAACACTAATTTATTACGTCATTTTTGTCATTTGTCGTGTTTCTTCATTTTTGATGTTATTTATGCAAGTATACACCCTTATTTGATCATCTTATGGAATTTATTGGACTGTTTTATAATTTTCGAGTCATTTTCTCATACTGTATTTTTAAGGGTTTTGATGCATAAGGTATCGTTCTGGTCTGGGGAGCAATTTCCTATGGCAGCAGGAGCAATCTCCTGGTTATCCCATGCACCTTGACTGCAGATGTGTATGTCCGTCTGGTGATTCGAGCTGTTGTGCTGCATTCATGAACTGCATTCCCGCGGGTGTTTTCCAATGGGATAACGCACGCCCCCATGTCGCTGTTGTAACCCAACGTGCTCTACAGAGTGTCGACATGCTGCCTTGGCCTGCTCGATCCCCCGATCTGTCACCAATCGAGTACGTATGGGACATCATTGAACGACAACTCCAGCGTCATCCACAACCATCCCTGTATTGACCGACCAAATGCAACAGGCATGGAACTCCCTCTCCCAAGCTGACATCCGGCAACTGTACGGCACAATGCATGCACATTTGCATGCCTGCATTCAACAGTCAGGTGATTAGATCGATTATTAACGGACCAGCATGGCACATTTGCGATGGTTTTTCTCGCGTGGACATTAACCTGTTGTCTTGTACCTTTATCCAATGAAATATGTTACATCGCAAAATATATTGCCGAAATTTTTGTACTCTACATTCCTTATTTCATGGTGTTGGGATATGTTTTTCGCCAGTGTAATTTAAGAATTCAAGTTGGACAGTTTTTCTACCAATAGTAAAATTCGTTTCTGCAAAATATGCTGGGTGAAGTGAAAGTTTATGTTTACTTGTCTTTGTGTGCTGACATTATGCCAGCAACATTAATATACCTATATCAAAAGTTTAGTGCTTTTCAGTCGGTCAACACGAATGTGTTTATTCTTGTTGACCAACTGAAAAGTACTATACTTTTGTTTACTAGGGCAACACTGAAAAATGGCTTCAAACCCCATAATACCTATATCATTATGGTGTTTGAAGTCATTTTCAGTGTTGCCTTGGTAAACGAAGGATTGATGCTTTTCAGTTGGTCAACATGATTTTACCCAAATCAGATGGTTTATTCCCTAATCCTGAAAAGTATTGCTGAAGAAAAAAAACAGAAAAAAATATCAAGATTAGGGAATAACCCATCTCATTTTATAGAACATCTATATTACATTTTTAGGTCATCAAAATCTGCGCCCTGGTTATAATATTGACTAACCTATTGTACAGTATATAAAATGTAGGCCCTATAAAGTGAGGACGCTCCCTATTGAACGGAGATTCACAGATGCGCTGCGTGGCGGCCAGGGCACTGTGGCTAGCCGAATGACGAGCAAGGCACTGGCGCTAGCAGCAGCTTGGCGCCCAACTAGGTCAACACATTTACACTTTTTAACGTATTCAATAATCATATCACTTACATGATTTTTAGATTAGTTGCTGGAAATGCTGTCCTTCCTTTTCTAGACACACTTTGCACCAACGTAGGAAGTGTTGGTACACTCACTGTAATTCATCCTCACTGATCATCCGTATCAGTGTAGTTATTTCGTTCTCGAGAGCCTCCAGAGTACGTGGATTGTTTCTGTATACCTTTTGTTTGGGATTCCCCTCTAGTAGTCTAAACATCGAATGTCGCTGAAACTCACAAACAAATTTAGTCTACTGCAAGGTTCTTCTTGAGAAGGTAAGTTTGCACTAGGAAAATTCGATGTTTTATTCTATACCTAACCATGTTCACGGGATACGAGGTAGGCTACAGTACTTCACACTGAGACTTAATTATCAAACCTAAGGTATCTTGCCAGCTGAGTATGTAATAAATGCAATGACAGCATCCAGGGCTTATAGGCACGCTGTTGTAATAGACACATGCTATAAATGTGACGGTGAGTCATTCTGACGTGTCCACGACACGGCCTTTGGAAAGCTCCGTTCTATAGGGATATTATAACACTATGAAAAGTTAACAAAGTTTTTGAGCCCTGCGCGGGTAAAGAAATCGTTATCCGCATCCGCCCGGCATCCGCCCCGCATCCGCCCGGCATCCGCCCGGCATCCGCCCCGCATCCGCCCGGCATCCGCCCGGCATCCGCCCGGCATCCGCCCGGCATCCGCCCCGCATCCGCCCCGCATCCGCCCCACATCCACCCCGCATCCACCCCGCATCCGCCCCGCATCCACACGTTCGTTATCCGAATCTACTGGCTTTACAATATTTTTTTTACATAATATAGCTTTTGAACTCCGCCAACCTGGGCCCCACATGGGGAAGCCAGGCTCTGCCTGTCACAAGCCAGGACAAAGGAGGAGTGATTGAGGAGTAACACCTCACAAAAAAACCTTGGTTCACCTGGCTCCGGGTGATAGTACCTTGTGAGGGCCCCTTACCAGGGTTACGGTGAAGACCTCAACGGCAATGATGGCGGAGATGATGATCATCAGTACGGCGGAAGAGGCAATCCCTCCCAAGTGGGGTTGATCAGTTGGAACCACTGCCTTGTGGGTAGAGAAGGGATTCTCAAAGGCTTGGGGACCCACCCCGAGAGAAAAGGGCTCTTGGGCTTACAACCTCAGTTCTATTTCCGAAAACAGGATTTCCTGTTTTCTCAATGACTTCAACAATTGACATGATGGAAACGTCTTCAATGACAACTACTCCAGGGGGCAGCCGGAAACGGAAATCCCCCACCACCATGAGTGGTGCAACCAGGCCTTTGGATTCTGGAGAGCTTGGATCGTCATGTAAGGAAGAGTCGGAGCTTCCTGGAACCCCATCACAGAAAATAAGATCTAAACAAAAACATCTGCTTGGAACACTGAACATTAACACACTCCGTCAAACAGGAAAACTGAGACAATTGACTACAGTGTTGAAAGAAAGAAACATATCCATTTTAGCGTTGCAAGAAACGAGATTTCTGGATGAAGACACAATGGAGTCGGATGGCTTTAGAATATACAAGGGCAAACCCGGGTATACAATCTCAAATAGGAGACTGCCAATTCTAGGAACAGCTTTCGTGGTCAAGAAAAGCCTAATGAATTCATTCACAAAATTTAGTTCACCGTCGGAGAGAATCTCATTCCTATCATTCAGATCAGGCAACAAATCCTACACAATCATCAATGCCCACGCTCCCATTAACCAAGACAATAAAAGGAACAAGGAGAAAGTGGAAGACTTTTGGGAAACACTCGAAGATGAGACATCAAAAATTCCCCTTGGAAATGTAAAAATCCTGGTTGGTGATTTTAATGCCCAGATAGGAAAAGAAAGAAAATACAAAAGGATTGTTGGAGAATATCCTGCACATAACAGAACAAATCGAAACGGCGAGAGATTAATCAACTTTTGTAAGCAGTTCAACCTAAAACTTATGTCTACGCACTTCAAAGCCCTCCCAAAGAAGAAGAAAGCATGGATTTCGCCCAATCCAATATTAGGCGAATTTCAAATTGACCACGTTGCAATTACAACAAAAAACAGATGCGAGATCATGAACGTAAAAGTGAGAAAAAGTTTGAAAATCGACACAGACCACTTTCTGTCAGAAATTAAAGTAAAATTTTAACCGAATAGGCATCAAAAGAGAGGTAAAAGGAAACCAAGGATCGACACAGAAATTCTGAAACAAAACAAAAATATCTATCAAGAAAACCTGTCAAAGTTGGAAATGAATAACTGGGAAGAAATTAGAGAATCGTTAACTAAAGCGGTCGAAAACGTGGGGCAACGAAAAAGAAAAAAGAAACACAGGTGGTGGAACATACGATGTGACAACGCTGTTGACGAGAGGCTGAAGACTTGGAAGAGGTGGTATTCCAACCCAACGAAGGAAAATTGGAATGATTTCAGTCAACAAAGGAATGCCACTGCCAAGATCATCAGAGGAGAAAAGAGACAATATGATAAAGACCGGTTAGAAAGTATAGAAGAAGACTTCAAGAAAAATAACACCAGAAAGTTCTACAGAACTTTTAAGGAAGAATTACAACAATACCAACCTCCAAGTCTATGTTTTAAAAGGAAGGATGGTACACTCGCATTGAGTAACAACGAAAATTGCCACCTGTTGGCCAAGCATTTCGAAAGCCTGTTAAACTGCAAGGAACCACTGGAAAAACTGAAGTTCGAGAAGCCACCAAAGATGAATCCATAGTCTAAACCACCAAGCCTCATAGAAATACAGAAAATCATTAAAGAACTCAAAAACAACAAAGCACCAGGAGAAGATGGTATAGTAGCTGAAATGTGGAAAATTGGAGGAGATAAGCTAGCGGAGAACTTACACCGTCTAATCTGTGATATTTGGGAAAATGAACAAATACCCAAAGACTGGAAAGGCGCACTTATACATCCGCTCCATAAGAAGGGAGATCGGACTGACCCAAACAACTACCGGGGAGTTTCGCTACTATCTATTGCTTACAAAGTACTTTCCAAGGCGTTGCTAAACATCGTAGAAGAACAGGTGGATCATCAAATAGGTGAATATCAAGGGGGCTTTAGAAAGGGAAGATCCTGTGTGGAACAGATCTTTGGTCTGAAAAGTATTCTGAGAGTAAGAGCTCTACGAAGCAAAAACACCGTAGTTGTGTTCATTGATTTCAGAAAAGCATATGATTCCATCGACCGGCAGACACTCTTCAATGTTTTGGAGGAATTTGGAATAGATGGCAAAACGCGGGCAATTATAAAACAGACACTAACAGAAACCGTCTCCAACGTAAAATTTCAAGGAGAAATCTCAGAGGCTTTTGAGATTAAGACAGGAGTCAGACAAGGAGACGGACTATCACCAATTTTGTTTAACATCGTCCTGGAAAAAATAATGAGAGTATGGAGGAAAGCAATAAAAGAAGAAGGTATAGAAGGAATCTGTTTTGGAACAAAAAAGCAAGGTGTAAAGGTGGATTGCTTAGCGTTTGCTGATGACATGGCATTGCTAGCCAAAGGAAAAGACGAATCTCGAATAATGCTAGAAAAATTACATGAAATAGCTGAGAAGACTGGACTCAGGATCTCATACGAAAAAACAGAGTACATGGAGTACAAACACAATAAAGAAAAGCATCTGGAAACAAGATATGGGAAAATCAAGAGAGCTGAAAAATTTAAATATCTTGGAGAATGGATCCTGCCGAGTGGACTTGATAAAGAAGCAAATAGAGGAAGAGCTAGAAAGATGGAGCTAGCCTATAAATTAGTACAAAATAGATACAACAAGAGAACTATATCCTACACGGCAAAGATAAGACACTATACCACGGTTGTCAAGCCAGAGGGACTCTATAGCTCAGAATGCTTGATATTGAATAAGAAATGGGAAATCAAGGATTTAGAGAAGAAGGAAAGGAAAATCTTGAGAAAGATCCTAGGACCTGAAAAACAAAAAGATGGTACATGGAGGAAGAGGAGAAATGAAGATCTCTACAGACAGGCAGAGAAAATCACAGACACCATCCGTAAGAGGAGATTGAAGTTTTATGGACACCTCATGAGAATGAGCGAGAGTCGACTAACGAAGAGAATCTTTAACTACATCACCAAGATCAAGGCAACTACATTATGGAAAGAGGAAACGAGAAAAGACATGGAGGAAGTGGGGATAAATCCAGAAGACATTTGGAATAGAGATGTGTTTCGAGCTAAGATTGATAAATTCAAGGGGTTCCAGGAAAAGCAATGTAAAAGGGCCAAAAACACCTGGTCAGATGAGAGGAGGAGGAACCACAGCGAAAGGATGAAGAAATTTTGGGAGAAGAAAAAAAGACTAACCAACAAATCAGTTGTTTTCCGTGGTCCACAGTAGGCCAAAATCGAAGGAAGAAGAAGAAGAATATAGCTTTGGGGCTTTTAGGTCGAGTTAAACATTAAAAACCAACGTTTCGAGACAACTACTTGTCCCTTTACCAAGGTTCGTCAAGAAAGAAAGAAAGAAAGAAAGAAAGAAAGATAGAGTTAGTAAACAATAGAATAGCCTCCATAGATAAATGGTATAAGATAGGAAGCCATATCGAGACAAATAGTTACTCCATGACCTCCTGAGACCAAGAAGATGTTGGTAATGAAACTATAGAGGGCAGCCATGATTTACTAAAGGGATAACCATCACCTGTATTCAAGTTGTGTGGTGGTTTACTTATTTCAATCGCCTCCCAAATCATACGAGTTGTGAAATGTTTCTCCATACATATGACAGAAGTTTCATCAAAAAGAATTTGATGGTCATTCTGTATGGCATGTTCAGCACCGCACGCAGACTTCTCTGGTTGACAAAGACGTAAATGCCTACGATGCTCATTGACTCTTCTTGTGATTCTCCTACGTGTCTGTCCAATATATACGTAACCACAGGAACATGGAATGTTATATAGGCTACTCCAGCACAGTTAAGACCAACTGAATCCTCGACTGATCGCAAGAATTTGCCTACGGTGACATTAGGCTTGAATATGGTTTTGATATTGTGTCTGTGACAGATTGCACGTATGCCAGATAGGCCAATTTCGCAGGAGGAGGATTCTGCGATAATCTGTCTTTCGGTTTAGGGTCTAACACTTCATTAATCAGCCTCATCGAGTAGCCATTCTTCTAGAAAGTATCAGCCAGGATCACAAGTTCACCGTCTAACTTATCCTTTTTACACAATAGATTTTTTTAAGTAGACAAATTATAAAGTATTAAAGCAACTCATTTAGACATTTGAGGAGAAAATCGTTCCCTTAGGACATGCATGTCATGGGCTATGTTTAAAATGAATATTTAACAACCAGAATGGCAGCCCTTTGAGTTTGGAGTACATGCTTAATGGCATAAGTTGAATGAGATTAGGTTAATTCATCATCTTACATCTGTCATGAAGGAAAAGAAAAACATAACGGAAAAATATGATAAGTCGTCATAAACATCCAGGTCCTAGTAATGATATTCAACAAGTTTGATTGTAAAACTCCGAAATTGTTCCAGGTTTGTGCCGTGTCTCAGCTGAGTTTTAATTCACTTGCCGTGAAAGCCAATGTACCATATTTTGGAAGCCTTCATAGGGAGTTTATGACTGCTTGAGCTTTTAGTTTTCGCAGTAAGGAGGCGCAGGTGCGCTTTATAAAAAGGGAGGTAGTGCGCAGTTCGCTACTTCTGTGGGGGTCTGGTGAGTCAGCTTGGTGTCCTAGGCGAAACCCCACACAAGACACGGCACTAACCTAGAACAATTGCTGAGTTTTAATTCACTAGCTGTGAAAGCCAATATACCAAGTTTGATTGTATTCTAAAAACTATCCACAAATTTACTCCAAACATTATACGCAGCTTATCTGTTATCCGCACAGCCATGCAAACTATATCCACATGGTGAAGAATTTTACGGATATCCACGGATATGGATTTAGTTATAACTCACCAGAGTTATTCTCCTACATGCTCACACATAATTTCTCTAGTTGGGCTACGGATTCATGAGGAAACTTCTTCATGCACGCTTGCAAGTTATTAGAAATGTATAATTTCTAACGTCATGAGGACACTCATGTTAGCCTATATTCCATCGGCCACGTGTACTTGGGGGTGTGATCAACTTTCTCTGATACCCTGTGTTTCTGCGGTGACTGTAGTAGTATTATGAGTGCTATAACTATAATTAATAGAATCGGATGAGGTAGGTGTCTCGGAACTTTAAATAGGGTACTATCCCGGAATTTTCCTGGAGGTCGTATGGAAGACCACATTCAGGTTAGTTGATGTGAGTCTCGGGATTTGAATCTACGATCTCCGGACTTGATGTAGTGGTCGTGAAGAGCGATTGAATGCGCTCGGCTACACAGCTGGGTGTCCTAACTAAGCACATTTCTCTGTTAGTCGACTAGAGTTTCCTCCTGGGAATATTCCTTCGCGACGGGGAAGAAAGGAGAAGGGGTCAGATCTAATATTTCTAGAAGAGGGGGACTAGGCGTTTTACATCTGCATGAGCAACGATTTACATAGCCATTACGGATGAATTAATTATCTGTCTGACCATCTCCTAGCCACCTCGTGGTGTACTGCTAGCGTTCTTGGCTATCACTCCTGTGGTCAGGTATCGATTCCAGCTCCGAAAAAAGGTGAGTCAATTTAAGGTCAAGGATCAAAGAATGCACATGTCCACCACGTAACGTCATCCGGCCGGAAGGCTTACGCGTGAAGTAGACTTTAAGATCGTCAGTACAGTGCTTTTCAGTTCAGTTTTCCTCGTGTACGTGGTTTTGTAAGCTATAACGTTAAGGGAGACCACCTCGTGGAATTCTTGGCTGTCGACCCGGAGGTCCGGGTTCGATTCCCGGCTCTGCCAAGAAATTTGATTCTGGTTTTAGGGCTGAAACGAGGTGAGGCAAACCTGTCAAGAAATGGCTTCTATTCCCAAACTCGAGGTGGTTTTCCGTGGTTTCCCACTTCTACTCCAGGCAAATAGCGGGATGATTCCCAAATTAAGGCCACGGATGCCTCTTTCCCAATCCTCACCTGAATTACAAATACACACACA
The DNA here is from genome assembly GCA_946902985.2 of Meconema thalassinum. Taxonomy (NCBI): domain Eukaryota; kingdom Metazoa; phylum Arthropoda; class Insecta; order Orthoptera; family Tettigoniidae; genus Meconema; species Meconema thalassinum. Next base: position 674,429,837 of record OX336388.2, read on the forward strand.
ACTATACAGCCATCACAGTGACACAGGTTATCAGTCAAGATTTCCACACAACGTCAAGTACACGGGGCTAAATGACCACGATGTACAACCCCCTCAAAGGATACAACAACTAAACGTTAAGGGAGATATATATATATCCTATAGCAAGCATTCTCAATGTTGTTGAGATCTTCATGCCATAGAAAGTACCTGAACACCATTCATTCGAATAATAATAATAATAATGCATTAAGAATGCATCTCTCTTACCTTTCCTATCTCTTTCTCCCTTTGAAGTGCTGAAATAGCTAGGGTTTCACCGCTCACCTGGCATGTAGCAACTGCTTGCATGACTCATAAGATACATTTACGTGTGGACAGTCGAACCAAATCACCATCTTTGTTTTACTCATAAATCAGGGATGTCATTTTATTTTTACTGTAGATTAAAAATACTGAGCCTCCTAGGCTTAGACAGCAGCACGCCGGCCTCTCACCGCTGGGTCCGTGGTTCAAATCCCGGTCACTCCATGTGAGATTTGTGCTGGGCAAAGTTGGGGCAGACAGGTATTTTTTCGGGTACTCCGGTGACCCCTGTCACAAATTTCATTCCAGAAACACTCTCCTCTATCATTTCATTTCATCTGTCATTCATTTAATCATTGCCCCAGAGGAGTGCGACTGGCTTCGTCAGCCGGCACTGTTCATATCCTCGCCGCTAGATGGGGGCATCATTCATTCCATTCCCTGACCCGGTCGGTTGACTGGAAGCAGGCTGGGGATTTTCATTTTCATTAAAAATACTTTTTCACAGAATGATTAAATTTCTGCCTGTCAGAATTTGTAATGGAAACACTATTACAGTATTCCGGTTCGTGCAACAAAATTTGAATTAAAGAAAGGAGCTTTTGCTCGTGAACACTTAATGGTTCGTATGACGAGAGCACCGAATTTGATTTCAAGAGCACCATGTTGAGAACGCCTCATAGTCTATAGTAGTTGAGAATATAGCTCATGTATGATTTCACGTTCAGGTAATTAATTAGTCAATGCGTGTCAGTCAATAAGATTTTACAGAGTTCCAAAAAATAGCGTCATAGTCCTATTGGGCATGAAACTCTCACGCACAGCGGATTTTCAGTCAGTCCACAACGTACAGTGCTTCATAGGGAATTCCTCCGTTGATCAAAAACTTCTAGTCTAATAATATTGTGTGTGTGTGTGTCTGTCGGATAGGTAGTCAGCCTGAAGGCTAGTTGGATCCTAAAAAAGTACCGCCGTTAGGTTATGTGGGCAGATAGCCACAAATACCCAAGGCAGCACTATATTGAGGCGCAGGAGTGAGGTAGTTTGCCATTACTTTCCTCACTGAGCCGGAACAGCAGTACTAACCCAATGAGTAGAACCTTTCACAGCATCCACAGGCACTGACTGTGCCCTGAATGCCATTACTAAGCACCACCTATACCTCAGTAGCTTCCACATAATCACAGCCATGAGTGTGACTGAGACGTCGGTGTGTTCAATATTAATATGATCAGTTCAACAGAACAACTGAAATAAATAATTATTATGGGGGTTGAAGCCAGTTTGGTGCTTTTCAGTCGCTCAACACGAATATACCCAAAAAGTTGGGTTATACCCTAATCCTGAAAGAAATTACATGAGGTTAATAAATACACTAGGATGACCAGTTTCGATCGTCAAGCGGCCATCATCAAATGAGACACATTCGTGTTGACCGACTGAAAAGCACCAACTTTTGTTTTGAAATAAATAAATAAATAAATAAATAAATAAATAAAAATTTAATATATAAAGTTAGGATAGTATATGTGTTATAGTTTAATATTTAAACTAAAGTTTTGAGAAAATGATTAAGTATGTTATGGGGAAACACAGTATATTATTTTGCTGGTTATGATACATGTAACACATATCAAAAAATTCACCACAATTTTGCTTGTTGCTTCAATTTAAATAATTATGACTATCATCACTCTTTTCATTTACAACATAAATTTCCGTTGTATAAACTGCCTCTTAACGTTCACACTCTTCATTTAATATTGCTGGTTTGTGCAGAAGTCTGGCTAGGTCCATCTTGAAATGAGCTAGTGACGACAGAGTGCGAGATTCAATCCACAAGCCTAAAGTCTTCTTTTCTCATGCCTACCTTAGGCCAGCTAGGGCAGGCTGTTCCAAATCCACGAGTTTGAGTATGCGTACACGCGAGTACTCAGCAGTAATGCTCGGAGCACGGTTGGAGAGGGACTGGGGTGATAGCCAATACGTCACTGGGGGAAGGTCATAACACAAGTCCATGCGCTTCCTGACAGTCTTGATGTATCCACCGCGCAGTGACGGCAGCTCCCCACAGTAGAGCTGTATTCCATGTAGCAGGTTTACTCACGCAAGTTGGCGAGTACTCGGCTGCTCACTGGCGAGCTGCTCGACTGGAACAGCCTGAGCTAGACAGTACCACCTTACGAGTAAAGTGCCCTTGTCACGTGGACAGCTACAGACATTTCAAAAACATCCAGCTATATTTGTTAATTCATTCAATGTTTCTAAATATTGAAGGAAGGTTTGGAATGAAAATTATCTAAAAATGGCGTCTTCCTTGCCAAATGAATGGTGGTATTTTATTTCACAATTAAACCTTGTAAAATCCTGCTTGGTATAAAATGTTTCTAAGTACTTTACTGCAATCCAATTTCCATTAGCATCTCACAGTAGCGTACATTTCTCAACCAATTGACACTCACCCACTTAACATATTCGTACTTTGTAGAATATCCAGAGTCTAGTTGAAAGGCGGGTGATTGCAGATATTGCGTGTGCGACATGTCACAACACAGGGCTGCCATCCTAACAAATTGCAATATTATGCAAGCTCTGTGCTGGGGCGAGGGGAGGCCGGGTTTATTCGATAAAATGCATTACCCAGTCAATTTATAGGCGATAAATGGAGCTGAGTGGGGTAGGGGATGTGTGAAATGAGGGAAGGGGGGAGGCCGCCCCTTCACCGGGTGCGTCTTCATTCTCCGAGCAGCCGCGAACGCAAGAAACAATACTGCAGCAGCAACCATACTGTCTATAATAATAATAATAATAACATCAAGTTCATATACAAATTAATCATTTAGCCTACTGTACATTATCGTTGCCTTAGTAATTGAAATTTAATGTTTTTCAGTCGGGTAACACGATTGTACCCAATTGTAATGGGTGGTTCACTATTCCTGAAAAAACATATACGAGATTTATTGATCTGTAACATCTTTCTACCCGGTTGTTGTATATATTTTGTGGGGGTGATTTTGGAAAAGGGACGGAAATGGGACGGAAACAATGAGCGCACGCGGTGGTGGACAACAACGTACTGTCGGCCATGTGGCTATGTGGAATGTATATCGCATACGGTTTACTTCAAGGTTTGGAGGCCCCAATTTTTTATATATATTTATTGTTCATACTCTCTGCATGCTCCACTACATAAGTAGTAATACATGCTTTTACATTACATTTTATAAATGAACAAAATAAATTACATTATAATGATTCAATTTCTAGATGACTTAATCTTAACAATATCAAACAATATTATTCAACGTTTTTCCTTAGAGCTTGAAAATCCAGAGCATTAACAAATTTTGAAAATCCCTTCAGATACTTTTTAATAGCACAGATTTCTGAATCGGCCAGTTATCGTCTCTATTAACACTATTGATCAAGAATTACCTAATATTTTTCACTTCACTGCACACGAAAATTATATGATCTATAGCTGAGGGCTGCATTTACAGGAACCCTCGGGATTACGTATAATTTTAAGTCTGTGTAAGTACGGAGCAATATTTCCATGTCCAGTCAGTATTGTAGTCATATTAGGTGTTAATGTGATTTTGGATTTTAATCTACCTGCAACTGTTGGAATTTTTTTTTTTGTAAGTGTGCCTTTTGAAGTTTGTTCCCATTTTTGCTGCCATTCATGAATTGATTCTTCTTTGAGATTTGTTTAAAAGTTGAGATGGGTATTCTATCGAAACAAACCTCACTTAATTTTGTAGCCTCCTTTGCAATTTTATCAGCCAGTTCATTGCCTGCAACATCTGCATGTGCCTTAACCCATTCAAATTTTACTATCCAATTTTTTCTTTTTAGAATAGCTGTAGTCCTTCTTATATTCTCAATTAGTTCGTTGTGATTTCTGAAGTCCGCAATGGAGTCAATTGCTATTTTACTATCTGTGTAAATAATTACTTTCTTATCTTCATCATCCTCTGTCCTAGTAGTATCTAAGAGCTCCAGAGATTTAAGTATGGCTAATTGCTCCGCCTGATTATTCGAACAGTTGTCTTGCAGTCTATATTTCAATTGGTCTACTAATTCATGCAATCTGAATATAGCTATGCCAGCTCCCACTCCTTCTTCACTTTTGCTTCCATCTGTGTAAATTTTCCATGGGATATATTCATTTAATGCTATTCTTGGATCTTCGGTACCAGGAAAATAGGCTGGATGGAGCCATCTCATAAGTTTTTCGGGGTGGTCAATGACATAGTTCATAGTTGTTTTTCCTGACTTGATTTTGTATAGAGTAACAATCTCTTTAGCCATTATATCTATAGGAGTAATTCCTGTAATAATGCACAGTGCCTCATGAGATACAGTGCGGTACGATTTTGCTATTCTCAAGAGAATAAGTCTTTGCACTCTCACGTATATAATCATATTACATTTCTTTTCTAGGGATTCAATCCAGATCGGATCAGCATATAACAGCATTGGCAATATTGCTCCTTTATAAATTGTTTCCAAAGCCAGGTGATTTAGACCCCATCCTATTCTAGCCGATTTTGATAATGCGTTTATTAATTTAATACATTTTTCACTAACCTTATTGATGTGGTCATTGAACTTAAAGCGAGAGTCTATAGTTATTCCTAGATATTCCATCTTATCTACTTGTACAAGACGTTTCCAATTAATAAAGATATCAATTGTCTTCTTTGCTTTTCTTCTTCTTGATATTAGAATAACTCTTGACTTACTTTCATTAAAACGGGTTTTATTTTCTGTTGACCACTTAGTAACTTTCCGTAATTCCATATTCACAATATTTTCTGCTTCAATTTCAGTTTCAGCCCTGACTGCAATTGTAAGGTCATCAGCAAATGCTATAGCTTTGGTGTTTTTACCGAATTCCAAACTGAACAGTGAATTATACTGTACATTCCAGTACCCCGGTCCACAACATGGACCTTGAGGACATCCTTTATTAACTACTGTTTCTACTTGGATACTATTGGAATTCATGAACGTCGTTCTATCCTTGAAGTGGTCTTAGTCAGGTAGTATAAATTTCTCGGGCATTTGAAGTCTTTTAGGGCCTTTAGGACACATGGCCACCACGCAGAGTCAAAATCTCCTTTGACATCAAGACTAACTATAACGGTAATTTGACCATTTTTGAACGCCTCAGTTATAAATTCCTTAAGTGCCATAGCTGCATCAGTAGTAGACTTTTGAACTGTGAAGCCATATTGATTTTCGTTCAGTAGTTTATTGGTATAGAGGTAGTGATTTATTCTATTTATTAGCAGTTTCTCTAATACTTTGCCCGCCACATTTATCAGGCTTATTGGTCGGAATTTAGAGGGATCCTGAATCTTATCTTTCCCTGGTTTTGTGATTGGTATAAGTCTCACATTTTTCCATCGCGTCGGGAAACAAGCATTCTTCAAGCAACCATTATATAATGATGTCATAAAGATATTCCTACAATAAATCACCTTCAAATTGTCGTTCTTTGGTGTGAAAATGTTCATTATATCATATTTGCTGAAAACAATTATGATTTATTAAATCTTCATACTTTTGATGTATTCTTATTTAATGTAAGCATTCGAGGTAGGCCTACTGTCGGCCAAAATATAGCACTATGTGGAATGTATATCGCATACGGTTTTCTGCAATACATCATCTTCAAGTAGTCGTTCATTGGTGTGAAAATATTCATTATATCATATTTGCTGAAAGTATTTGGCACTGGAGTTTTACAAGTAGTTATTTCAATGACCAACAGAGTTCACTGTTAACAAGGGATTTGTGCTCCCGGAAGACACATAGTAGGATGTGGAATGTATATCGCATACGGTTTACTTCAAGGTTTGGAGGCCCCATTAAAGATATTCCTACAATAAATCATCTTCAAGTTGTCGTTCTTTGGTGTGAAAATATTCATTATATCATATTTGCTGAAAGGATTTGGCACAGGAGTTTAACAAGTAGTTATTCCAATGACCAACAGAGTTCACTGTTAACAAGGGATTTGTGCTCCCGGCAGACATATAGTAGGATAACATGTCACATGTTACACATCATGTGCTACTACTGTAAGGCTCGTAATTTTTCATTTATTTATTTATTTATTTATTTATTTATTTACTTATTTATTACTAGCTGTACCCGGTATGCATTGCAATGCCAACCAACGAAAGTGTTGGCGTTGTAATTTTGATGCCGAAGTGCTTTTGGATACACAATATTTTCTTATTTTTTTCGTTGACTGCCTCTATACTATTGTAAAATGGATTTACTAATTCAGAAACATTCGTGAGAGCGTGCACAGCAACTCAGCTAAGTTTCATCGCAATCAGTTGAATGGTATATGAACGCAGACGGAACTTTGTTGAAACGATTCGCACGCCGTCGCACATTTGTAGAAACTACTCCAAGGCTAACTATTGTAAAATGGATTTTCTAATTCAAAAACCTTCCCAGGAGTGTACACAACAACTCACCCAACTTTTATCGCAATCGGATGAATGTTATATGAACGCAGACACAACTTTGTTGAAACGATTTACGCGCCGTCACTCATTTGTTCAAACTTCTCCTGCGCTACCTATTGTTAAATGGATTTTCTAATTCAAAAACCTTCCCTGGAGTGTACACAACAACCAGCCCAAGTTTCATCGCAATCAGATGAATGGTTACTTATACTGCATTAATTTAGTAACTTTTGTAATTTTTGCTTTGGAAATAATAATAATAATAATAATAATAATAATAATAATGATAATAGTAGAAAAGAGGAGAATAGGAATATTTGAAATGTGGTGTTACAGGAGAATGATGAAGATCAGATAGGCAGAAAAGTAACAAATGGAAAGGTATTAAGACGAATGAGATAGGAGAGATGTTTCTGGCGACTGCTAATAAAGAGCAGAGATAGGTTGGTAGGTCACATACTATTTAAGACACCCAGGAATAGCAAACTTAGTTCTGGAAGGAATGGTCGAGGACAAGAATTGTAGGGGTAGACCAAGGTTAGAATATGGTAAACAGATTACCTCGGATGTAGGGTGTGGTAGCTATGTAGATATATAAACGATTAGCCCAGGACAGGGAGGCATGGAAAGCTGCATCAAACCAGTCAGAAGACTCAATCACACACAATGATAATTTTAAGGTCGAAGCTACCGTGGCGTAGATCTTTTGAGTAGTATCCATTGAGTTGTTCTACTCTCCTCTTTCGACGGTATGTTCAACACTGCTGTCTGGTAGTGTAAACTACAGCGAGGGCCTCTCTATAGAACGGAACCTTGCAGGGACAGTGCGGTGGACAAGTCGCGATGAGTCATCGCTAGATTTATGGCATGTACCGATTATAACAGTGGGTCGGGAAGCCCTGGATTATGCCATAGCATTTGTTACATACGCAGCTGGCAAAGTACCTTAGTTGAGACAATTACGACTTGTTGTGAAGTACTGTAGCCAATATCGTATCCCGTGAACATGGTTAGGTATAGAACAAAACATCGAATTTTTCTAGTGAAAACTTATCTTCTCAAGAAGAAGTCTTGCAGTAATTTTGTTCGTAAGTGTCAGCGCCATACGATTTTTACTTGTGGGGGAATCTCAAACTAAAGATATACAGAAACAATCCGCGTACTCTGGAGGCCCTCGAGAACGAATTAACTGCACTGATACGAAATATCAGTGAGGATGAGTTTACCAAAACTTCCTTTGTTGGTGCAACGTGTGTTTAGAAATTGAAGGACAGCATTTCCAGCAACTAGGGTAAACTGTACAGTTATTGGCAATTTAAGGACACTAAGCAATTAAATAATAATAATAATATCGTATGGCCTCAGATGCCGGATGCAAGCTTTGTAATTTGACACCCAGAGGGTAGCTTGCGTGTCGAATTTCGTGGTTCCATGAATCACTATGAAAGTCAAGGAGGTTAGATAATAGATATCTAAGCTCCTTGAACATTATAGCGCTTTCTAGTAGAGAAATTAGGAACTTTGTGTTGGCGGAAACTCCCGAGATTAATTTTGCCATTATGAACTCGGCCTACTGAATTCAAATGGGTTCTTTGACATGCCAACATCGTGTGACATGCGTATCGTATTTTTGCCGCCTTTCAAAAATCACTTACCACGGCCAGGGGCGAACCTGCAATCTTGGGGCTAGTAGACCGAACCGCTATCCACTCACCCACCGTGGCAAGCAATTAAATGAATCATTTTGAACGGAAAATCTGCTGTTGTTTGTCTCATTTTTTTGTCTCGTGTTCTGTACATTATGAATACTGATTATTAGGGTTCGGAAGTTGAAGATCTAAAGAAGTACAAAATATGCAAGCAAATATGCCCTAAAAACTAGCTAAATATGACCTAAAAACTATAAAATATGACCTAAAAAGCTATGAAATATGACATGAATTTTTGCGATAACATACAGTAAACGTCTTAAGTGCCAAAACAATTTTCCAGTGTATTGGACATGTGATATTTTTATTTTACAAGTGACTTTTTTATGAACTATGTGTATTTGCAATGTATTGTATGCCCATAAGTGTTTATAATGTGTTTATTTGGCTGATGAAGAACATTATTGTTCGAAACATATACCAGTATTAACTACCGGGTGAGTTAGCCGTGGTGGTTACGGCATGACTGATGGCAGTCGCTCACATCCGGGAGGCGAGGAGATTCGAATCCCCCCGCCGGCAACCTTGAAGATGGTCTTCTGTGGTTTCCCATCTTCCTTCCAGGCAAATGCCGGGGTTGGTCCCTAACTATAGGCCACAGCCGCTACCTTCCAACTCCTCGTCCTTACATTCCAACTTCCCTCCTTCCCTCCCCAACGGTACTTGTAGCTCACCCATTGGGTGTCCGTCTCGAAGCAGCTACAAAACTGGCGAGCCGAACATGTCCTCGGACACTCCCGGCACTAAAAGCCATACGCTAAAAAAAACAGTATTAAACAGTGCTAATAATATTACAAGGATTGAAAAGACGGAAATAAGAGTAAGTTATTTAGTGGAATTTAAAATCAATACGGACCATTATGGATAAAAACAATTTCCTTGTTTGCTAATTGCTTCTGACCTAAATATATCTACTGGAGTGACATCCTGTTGAAAGGCGGAAGCACACTATCGTCATGTTCCGTGACCTCATGCGTACAGTGTCGCGATCCAACATGTCCAGAAAGATGTGCTAAAAGACGTCCGTAGAGGAGCGCCTTCTCGGAATTAAATCTTCTAAACCTGCTATCTGCCTGTTCCGGGAAAAGAAAGAAAAATATATCTACTGCACTATTCGGAAATCCTGTATTTGAAACTCGACGCAGATAACACGTACCTTGTTAATGACTTCTCAATTTAAACAAAAATGCTGAAATTATAACCAAATATGACCTTATATCACTAAAATATGACCAAATATGACCAAAACAATAAAAATGGCCGAAATATGCACGAATAGGCAACTTAAAATTTCCTTAAACGTGATCAGGGACCTGTCATTCAAACTCTTTTTTCAGATTTTGGGTAAAATGAGCCCAGGAAAAAATAGGACTTTTCCTTAACATCCGAACCTTACTGATTATAAATATTAAGAAACTAAATATAGAGCCTTAACATATTATAAATCTGTTATGAAATATTAAGTGAGCAAACAGACAGTACTTGGCACCTAAATTTAGTTGTTGGCACTTTGGCCAGGAACAGTTGTTGGCACCTTTCTTTTCTTTGGTGTGCCTACTGTTTTCAATACAACATGTAGAACAATATTCATTCCCACTTGAAACGCATTGCTCAAGACCTTAGACATGGAACACGACTGTGAAAACCAAAATCACAGTTACTGGCACAGGGTGCCAAGAGCTGCATTTCATCGTTATTTTTAATACAGTAATTGGCACTCCCATTACACAGAATAATTATAGGTTAGAGTGCTTCATAAACACAGAACAAATAAATTAAGGCGTATTCAACATATTTTCACACTTACCCTTAAAATACAGTTCGTATACTGAGCTCCGAACATCGAAGTTCGGAACTACTAACCTTAACAAAACTGTAAGATGTCAACAAAATACCAGCAGATGAACAACACCAACTTGTTCCAACATTCACTTCAAAACTGTTCACCTGGTGGCAGTAAGATGAAGTATAGAGGCCAAGGAGTAATAGAATGGAAAGATAAAACACTCTGTGGCAACGTTATTATCGTAAAAGTACAATTATATTCAAATAAATGCAATCAGTGTCAATAACTGTCAGAGTGCCAATGACTGTACAGTTTAGCCTACTCTGAAATTCATGTCAGTAATTATGATTATTAAATACGTTAAAAAGTGTACATGGGTTAAAACAGTTGAGGGCCGTCACTGTAGAACTCGACTGGGTGACCTGTGGCTGTGATTTAATTAATTATGTTTTATTGTGATAGCAAAAGATAAGTCAATAAAATCCAAAATTTGGGTACTCTGTACCAGTTTCGGTTATATTATAACCTTCTTCAGCAGATACGACCTGAATTACATATAATTGAATCGGTCGGAGCTGAAAAGCATTAAGTCACAAATGGTAATTTTTTATACTATTTGTATTCTGAAGTATAGACCCAGGAGCCTTGGAACGGCATAGGAAACCACTGCTACATGTAGTGCGATCATCGAAGAAAAGCATTAAGTCAATGACTTGCTGCCTTTCAGCGCCGTATTTCGTACTTAATGTTGGTCGCACTGCAAGATTCCCGCATGCTACAGTGCTATTATAAATTACATTTGTACGGAGTTTAGGTGGATTTTAGCCTACTTTTCACATTTTGCAAAAATGAGGAAAAAGTAGACTTATGAGATCGAATCGGGCAAATGCGTGTCTGTCTGTCTGTCCTTCTGTCTGTCTGGCTGTGTGTGTGTGTGTGTGTGAGTGTCCCGCTATCAACTCCTAAACGGCTGCAGCAATCAAAACAAAATTTGGTAGGAGTAATGCCGTATTTGAATATGATGTCAGTGCTACCGACTGCTGAAAGATCGCAATTGAAATTTGAGCTCCATGTTGGATATCTTGGAAGGTATGAATGGGAGCTATTTCAAAATTGGCACACGTATAGATAATAATATTTCAGTTTAATTTCCAGGAGGCCATATATGGTAGTGTTGCCAAAATGATTCTAACCCTGCTGATAGGTGCAATTTTTAAATGCATGTAACATCTACACTATCAATTGGAATTCAACCAAATTTCGTATGTGCTATATGTACATAAAAAATATAACTGTCTCGATTTTTTTACCCTAATATCGATATATCAGAAAGTATGCAAGGCAATAGCTCTAAACTTTGCACACGTATAGTACCTGACATTCTAGATTAATTTGGAGTAACTAATATATGTCCGTGCTGCCAACTTTATTCTAAGCCTGCTGATAGGCCCAATTTTAAAATGCATGTAACTTCTATACTAACTAATGGATTTCATTCAAAATTGGCACAACAATAGAATATATTATTTCAGATTATGTCTGACCGATACATGCATGACATTGTTGACAACATGATTTTACGCGCGCTGTTAGATCCAATGTTTAACTGCATGTAACGTCCATGCTATCCATTGAACTTCAGCCAAATTTTGTATTCTGTACCCTAAGAGATGGAACTAAGAACCAGGGCTGCCAACTGTAGTGCTCTATTAGGCTACATTATTCCAGATATACAGTATTTCGAACTAATTAGAAATTTCAATATTACCAAATTCTAGATAGATCCATATAGATTAATCATTGGCATGAATCTTACATTTTAAGAAAAGTAGGCTCTTTAGTTCGTCACGGAACTTCTTGTTATGTTACACATCCATTATTAAATAAAACATCATGTGAAATATTCATTGGATGGCACTAAACTGACCACGGAGCTCAAATAAATTAAGTCACATTTCCAAAATTGATTTGAAAAATATAACCATACAATACATGACTAATATAGTGTGTTTGTTAAGTTCTGCTCTGGCAATGAAGTTTTATCTGCCTCCTGTAAAGTAGTGAAAACTGATTTAATACTTTCCATCTCCGGTCGATACAATTATTAACTTAAGAGAACAGTTCTGATTTTAAAATTTTTCGAGTATTTTTAAGCATTTAGATAGTTAACTTTTTTGGAAATATTTTTCAACTCATACTTTTTATAAAATTATATATAATCTTGCATCTTAATTTATATACTAACTGCTGAAGAAGGTTATAACCGAAACCAGTACAGTGTACCCAAATTTTGGATTTTATTGACTTAAGGTATATTTTGCTATCAATAAGGATTTGGGCGGACATGGTCCTTTTGGGCGGCTTCGGTGGTGTAGTTGGTAGCATGCTGAGCTTCTATGCCCAAGATAGCGGGTTCAAACCCGGCCGAAGCCATCGGATTTTTAAGTGTTAAAATCCCTCAGTATGCCTTCCTTCTGAGGGGAAGTAAAGCCGGCGGTCCCATGTCATAGACTTATGGCATGTTAAAGAACCTTCCACTAATTACACCTGTGTGAAGCTAAATTGTATAGGTTAGGAATGTAAACAACGCTCTTAGGTTACTACGTTCGTTGCCAAGGGCCGACTGCGGTGGCGTCTAGTAGCTAAGTTCTGAACTAGGCCTAGTAGTCGTTGACGGTGGCGTTTGGCGGCAAAAGTAGGAACAATTTGAAAAATTCAAAGTTGCAGTCTGTAGTTAAAATTAAAAAACAGATACACACACTAATACAGTCATCACAATTAACACCGGTTATCAGACAGATTCTACACACACCCAAAGTACACGGGGCTACATGACCGCGTTGTCGCAGCCCCTAATCTGAGGAACCAACCAATCAACCAACCATGGTCCTTTTCATGTCATTTCGTAATTCTGATTTGTAATCAGAAAATATGATACTAGAGATCTTTTACGAACTGACATAGTACGGTTTGAAGTGCCGCAGATTTTTGCAGTCCTTCAATTAAATCAATGCTAATTATGTTTGACGTTCCCTTTCAGTTCATACTAGCACTGTTAATTCAGTTCAAGTATTAGTAAAAATGAAACGGACTATGGCTGGAATAATTATTAACATACCATGGACACATGTAAACCTGCAGTACATTTGATGAATATTCTAAGAGCTCAATGTATGCATGTAGACATGTGCTAGCTACCATTTTCCGCTTAAAGAAACCAATACAATGAAATATGTACGCATGGTAGCAAACATGAAATGACCACCTGCTGAATGGGTTGGCTCAACAAAGGAGAGCACCAGTTTTCATTTCATCTCTGTACACGAGTTTCGTCGCATCCATTTTGTTCCTCTCTCTGTGTGTCATTTTATTATACAGCCACACATTTCAACCCGTGGTCGGCCGCAATCGAGAAAGTATAGGTGGCGGGCGGACACAACACATAACAATACCGGGGAACAAACCCAGGACTTTGAACGTTAATGACGCATGTCGTGGCAATACAATTTATGATCGTACCCTGCACTGGGATTAAAACACGATGTGCATTCAATTATCACTTCACGATAAATTACGTCATTGAATTTTGCACCATAATTCAAGCGTGGTGCAGCCAGAACACGGGTTTTACGACAGCTTTATTGGCATAATTGAAGGGAATCGGTGTCGAATTTGGTTTTGTCAGTGTTGTTGACACGTTGGGGAATGGATGGGCCATGTCATTACACGACCATAATAATTTGCGTGACGTCATAGACTCGTCTCCTAATCAGTAGGGATATGCATACACACCGTTCGCAAACAGAATAACTGACGGATATACTGTGCAGTACAAGAAGTCTCTAGGGCAGAGAGCATTTCTCCCCATGACCTTTCATACCTGAGGGTGTGTTATATTCAGTTTTCACCTCTACAATAATGAGCTAATGATAATGATTACTAACAACAAAGAAATAAATCCATAGTTTAAATAAATGTTTGAAGTGTGCGTTCGAAATCACTGTACAATAATATGCTGTCATTAATAAAATCAATATATTTTTATTAATCAGATGAATATCTGTTTTCAAATTGAAGTGTTAGTAGTAATGAATGAATGAATGACCCAGCCCTTATCTGGTCTGGAATTCCAAAACCTTTGGGAGGAAGGTTAATTTCTGAATAAAAAGGCACGGATAGTCAGTCTGAAAGACTGGACTTTATATCATTTTAAATGCTAGCAGCCGAGTACCAAGAAGGCAGTGCGAGAACAGAGTTTCAAGATTCTATTTTGTTTCTTGACTGCCTACTTGATTGTTCTCGCACTGACTTATTGAAACTCTGTTCTCGCACTGCCTTCTTGGTACTCGGCTGCTACATCGTACTATGACGTCTCACAACTCAGTGCATTCTAGGTACATTTCGTCCCGTCACCGTAACGTAACGCCAGACCTCAGCGTAACGACGAAGTCGACAAGATCATTCAAAATGATAACAAACAGTGTACACACATATTATTGAAAAGAAATTTACAAATACATTTAAAATGTATGGTTATAATAATGACAATGGTAACACAAACATAGCAAAATACTTTAACAGCTTCATTTTGTTAGTTTTGTTGTTGTTGTATCATGTGTATTCATCTATGATTATTATTATATATGAATTGCAGCCAAATGGCCATAGTAGGGCATTTTAATTGAACGCACTTGGACACCAAACAAGTTCAATTTCAAGTATTACCCATTTAACATTTGATTGCCGCTGAGCGTTGCTGCGCCAGCGTTTGTTGATTATTGTATCAGGAGGCCCGCGGGGTAAAGCGGAGGACACAGCGATGACAGCGTGCAGTCTACACATCAGTCAAGCAGCATTGCGTCAGATGAGCGTCACAGGCGCTCATGTCACCACGGATAGTTACTGAGGCTACTGGAACTGAGTCATATCCTAATCGCGCAACTGTACCTGTCAACGAAGCAGGCTGACGTTTGACACAAGTAAACAAGGAATAGTTCCCATCTCGACCGCCGGCAATCAATTCGTGAAAGGGTAATAGTTCCAACTGGCTACCAAATGCTACTGTCACTAATACCTACCGGTGAAGGTTGGAACTTGATAGAGCGTTGCTAACTAACCAAATATAACCTACAAAATTTGCTACACACTACAAATTGTAGTTGTAGGT
Organism: Meconema thalassinum; assembly: GCA_946902985.2. Lineage (NCBI taxonomy): Eukaryota > Metazoa > Arthropoda > Insecta > Orthoptera > Tettigoniidae > Meconema > Meconema thalassinum. The sequence goes on from OX336388.2 coordinate 674,445,278, forward strand.
TCTTTTACATGCCATAAATCTATTACATGAGCCTGCCGGCTTTACTTCCCATACTGAATTAATAGTGGCGCTCACGATTCCTGCTGTCTTCTAGCCCGTAAACACGCATCTCGTTATACAAGGAGATTCTTTTCCCGGCGCGGGGCCGACTGACGGCTGCCGGGTGTACACGTCTTCCGCCAGCCAACCGAGCTCGGTCTGCGAGTAGCGCGCAGGCGAGATAACCAGTGTCATTAAAGTCATCAAGTCATTATACTTTCATCAATGAGGTGTGAATTGTCAGGGCACAGATAAGAAGGTAGCATAAACAACAGCTTCTTGCAAGATTTCATTAAAGAAGCACACATGTTTTTATTTTTATTTCTTAGGAATCTGGATGACCTCACGTCACCAGTTAAAGGTTGGAACTTACCTTTTCACAGAAGATGCTGAAAATGTTCTCCTTCAACTGACAGACAGTAACTTTGGAAGTTACATCGTTACATTATGTAGCTATTCCTGTTCCCCTCTGCGTGTTTACTGTAATTAATCGAAGCATGGGCCTAAGCCCGTTTGATGTTTAATTGTGGGTTAATTTAAAATACAAGTGTACAGATCAATTGCCCGCACTCTAGTGGAACTGGAGTACAATATACGGCAGCAGATATACCTCACAACAGAAGGGAATTACAACTTGTAAACGGTAATTTATTTACACGGTACAACGCCTCTCTGTCAGCTGAAAGAGAACACTCTCAGCGTCTTCTGTGAAGAGGTAACTTCTTTATTCATGATTTGCTGGTGAATTTACCATTAATTAAGTACTTTGTTACAGTTTCCATCTGCACGCTGTCCGTGGCCTGAGCTCGGTTGGCTGGCGGAAGGCGCGCGCGCCTGGCAGCCGGCCGTCCGCCCCCCTCCAGTAAAAGAATCTCCCTGTATTATCCCGGTTTAGGGAGAGGGACCGATGTCTTTCAGAATTGTAGTACATGTGACGGGATGCATAAAACTGGATCGCAATGGCATTTCACTTCGAGAATCTGACATGCATTGACCAGGAACCGAACCCAGTCCACCTTGGTGAGAGGCAAACAGCCTGACCGCTTCGCCACCAAGATCTATAGTATAAAAATAAATAATTAAATGTCGCCTCCACGGTGTAGTAGTCAGCCTGCTTAGCTGCCACCCCGGAGGTCCGATTTTTGGCTCCCGGCACTGCCCCGAAATTTGAAAAATGGTATGAGGACTGGAACGGGGTCTACTCAGCCTCGGGTGGTCCAAATGAGTAGCGGGAGTTCGATTCCCACCTCAGCTATCCTCGAAGTGGTTTTCTGAGGTTTCCCACTCCGTCTCCGGGCAAATGTCGGGATGGTAACTACCATCAGGCCACGGCCGCCTCCTTCCCTCTTCCTTGTCTATCTCACCCATTCTTCCCATCCCGTCCCATGTCTCATGATTCCCCCTTTTTGCTTTGCAAGTGAGGCCGCCTAGGCGAGGCGCTGGTCCCGCCTCCCTAGTTGTATCCCCCGAACCGATGTCAATCTCCAGGACCCTGCCCTGAAGGCGGTAAAGGTGGGATCCCTCACTGAGTCCGAGGGAAAGGTCGACCCTGGAGGGTAAACCGACTAAAAAGAATCAATTATAATGAGAATCATTAATTAGTATTATTACTGATATTAATTAATCCTCTTGTAGCCTATACTTAAAGGCCCTTTTGTAAATGTGTGCTTAATAAAAAACTTGCAATTGGATATTTTTTGCTTGAAGACAATGTCTGCATTACGACTTCCTTCACAAGGTAGACTGCTGTATATTCACAGAATTTGTCGAAGCCACTGTGTGTAGATTTCTTTTCCCCTCTACTTCACTCCACAGAAGATGGGGGAGCCGCTCTACGTCTCACTTAATGGGGATGGTAGCGGTTTCAGTCTGCCATTCTGCCCGCGGCTTCATCCAAACGCTAGTAAAATGTAAATTAATTCCCCAGAAAGATTTGGGGCGGCTGTTTTATAACCCATAATGAGCTCTCGGGCCAGGCAGTCAGGCAGGCATTGCAGCGCGCTATCACTTGACAGAGCAGGGCACTAACTATTATCGTGTACTGTATTAACTCTTGTTCACAACTTGATTATGAGAACTAGCTCGTGTAACATTCTAATTAGTCGCTTCTGTTTGTACTCAGTTTGCAATGACAGCAAGCATAGAAAAAGGAATCCTATCCTATCTACTCTCGGTAATAATTGATCTCGTTAACGTTCATTCCATTTTCCTTCATAGGCTATAGATAGTTTAAAGACTATTTTCAGTGTTGCCTCATCGATAATTGATATCATAGCTTTTCAGTCGGTCAACAAAATGTAATCCCAATTGAAAATTTATGTTTTTCAGTTGATCAACACAATTTTACCCAATTGCAATGGGTGGTTCCATAATCCTGAAAAGAATTGACATGAAAATAATAAATAGCCTACACTTGGATGACCAGTTTCGATCGTCAAGCAATCATCATTAGATCCTTTACACTTAGGCTATTAATTCTACTGAATATCTACAAGCATGAGATATGATATTTACAATATACCGGGTGATTCAGCAGCCCCTTCCAATATCGTTTACTGCAACCCAACTAACGCGTGTTGACAGGCTGGTCGATAATCTCTGCTTACATTACAAATAGCTGTGTAATAGGTATATTAAATATGTTTCTCCCAGTGATACGTTTAGAGCAACGAAGTTTCAATTATTGTAAGTAGTCGGTGTTAATATACTGAATACCTACGTTGTTTGGAGTGTTTGCTGATGAAATTGCAAAATGCTGGGGTAAATTATAAACTATGGTTTGAACGCCACTCCTGAAATACACTGTGCCAATTTGCACTTAGAATTGGAAGAAATAAGGAGGTGATAAGGACAAAGAGTTATAACTATATCCATACATTTAGGAGAAAGTAGGCTATATGTTCTTTCCTGAACACCTTGTTTTTCCGTCGTATTAGTCAGCAGGCATATCGAGGGGAAAATAATAGGGTTCAGTATCGTTTGCAGGATATGCTTGCAGTGCAGTTCAGTAGTACCTGAAAGTGGTTTTCCATGGTTTCCCAGTTTTACACAAGGTTCCAGCGCTCAGACCAGAACTAAAATTTCTTGGCAGAGCCGGCAATCGAACCCCGACCTCCGGGTCAACAAGCCAAAAGTGACAATCAGATTTCGCAGTTTTTTATTTTATTGTTTAGTATTGCCTAATAAATAGCTTAAATAATTTACAAGTGTTTATATTTACCAGTCCAAATTACACATCGCCCTGGACCAAGTTACACGCCATCGGTCCGAATTACACGATATGAAATTTTTATGTAAACATAAATTTTAAATTATACGTTGAAAGAATATTAACATTTATTTTCACCAAATCATCTGATACATTGTACTAATAATCGTCCATAAAATGTGAGAAAATTTAATTACGGTCAAAGAAGTTATTGACGTTTAAAGTTAAGTGGTCCAAATTACACGGACTTCCCCTATACATGCATACATTGTCCGGTGTCATTCATAGCTTTTCATAACCTTCCTGAACACTTTGTAACCGTCAAGTAATTCAACTTAATTAACAAGCAGCCGCCAGGGAACGATAACATTCTTTATGTGTATTTGTGAACAACTACAACGATTAAAGATAAATGGTCTACTGGTTGTACATAGAGTAGACTAATGGATAAACAAGTGCATTGTGGCGCAGTATTGGACTTCATAAGATTGAAGAACGTAAGACTTGAGTTGTAATTACCATGTATGTTCCGTCAGAAGCCATGGTTATGTTGGGTCAATGCTTCTTACAGCGTGTTTTCTGATATGATATGGGTTAAGTACGATGTTCTAATTCTGTGATTTTCAGCATCCTGTAGACAATACGGTTTACTTAACAGTAATACGGTTTATGTTCCCGTCATACATAACCCTTCAGGATGTGGTGCAACAGAACTACATTGCTGACGTCGCGAAAGCGCACCAGGGCCAGTCATTCTCTTTGGCCGTGGTAATCGCGCCTAATCTTGGGGATGTGTGCGCTCTATCGGGGTGTAACATTCAGTGAGTTAAGGGGTGTGTGGTCATCGGTGCATGTTAGTTGATTCTAAACGTAATGTCATGATAGATTTTGGGATGAGAACTTGATTTGATATGAAATTTTAATAAACGAGGCGAGTTTATTTTACAATGCTGTTTGAAGCTTCAGTTTGTGGACGGGAAGCCATCAGCTTCGCCAGTCATTTGTTAGTTGAGTTTGAGTTCGAGTTTTGCAGTTTAGTTTTGCTTTGAGATAGTTTATGTTCTATAAAGGCTGACAGTGATCTCGCGTGGTTTGAGAGTGTCTGGAGCCAGATAGTAGCGGTTGTGGTAAGTGTGTGTGTGAGCCCTGATTTATACACGTGGAGGGATTTGCCCACGAGTCTTCAATTGGTATTTTGTGTTACGTGGATGGTAAATGCCCACTGTATTTTGTGGTGACTGATTCGTCAGCTGGGGATTTGACCGAGGTCGAACCCTGGATGCTGCGAATCAATCACAGGAGATATCTGAGGATCTCCTGTGAAATTCTAAGTGACGGATCTCGAGGAAGCTATGGCAGTTTCTATCGAGGCACTTTCTTTATTGGGCACACTGTTTTTGACCAGATCAACTGAAGTAATGTGGCTCACGCTGGAGTATGCGAGAAATCACATGTCATAGCCGCAGTGTCACAAGGATAACCTAATTTAAAGTTCAGTATTTTTGTTGAACATGTCGAAGTCTGAGTTATTAAAAGTTTATTTGATGTTGTTGTTTTAAGTGAGTGTGTATTTGTTTCCGCGTGATGACGTTTCCTGAGGTTACGGTATGTTCATATTTTCATTGTGGCATGCTTTTATGAAAGCATGAATTGTATTATATTTTTGTGATTTTCACCTTGCTTTGTTTGATTATTTGTGTTATTTAAATTAGCGACCGACCGATATGTTGTGTTTGAGAAGGGATGATGGTCGTGTGCGCGTATTTAATAGAAATGTACATAAACCCATGTTTCGGGTATTCACGATTAATGAAGTACGCGTGTACTTGATTGTACTTATGTGGAAGTAAATTTGTGTGTATTTTAATGTCATGGGTAGGGCACGTCAGATCTTTATAAGTTTATGCTTTGTTGCTAATCTAGTGTAACTTCGTGTATTTTGCTTAGTGCAAACCGACTCCGTGTGGGGTCGTGACCTAACGTATGGTTGAAAGGAAAAGATTCTATTCTAAAGTACTCATCCTTTACGCCGACTCAGACCATAGAATGAGAATGAGCGGCAAATAGGCCGTATTCATTGAACACTTGATTTTAATTCAGTGAAGTTTATTTATGAATTTGTGTGTGATTTCTCTGGTTGATTTTATATTCTTGATGGTTTTATTTGTCTGGTGGCATATTTTTCTAGCTACGTATATTTTGGTGTGTCTTTGTGAAGGCAGCAGGTCATTTAAATTTTGTTTCAGGGGTTTTTCTTTTCTTTTCTTTTCCATTTTCAGTTTAAATTCACTTGTTTGTAGTAGTTTAGTTTCAGTTAATACATTTTCGTATGTGTTCCTTTACATTGACATGTGATTTATAAGTTTAGACCCTGAGATTCCTTATCAGAAGCCCGAGGATGAATTTAAGATAAGCTTAAGGACTGAGAGCGACCCCAAGAAGGGAGTCCCATCCTAGGATAACCCAGTTTGGAAGGGTACAATACAGTATATATACATACATCTTTTAATCATATGGAATTATTCTCAGGTTGCTTTTCGCATGTCCCAGTAGTTGCAATTACATTGTGTTGACCGACCGAAAAGTGTAATATCATTTTCTTTTTAATTTCATGACATTCGATGGATGTAGGCTACACCATACCTCAATTATTAACTTTGGCTGCACTAGTGGAGGTGTTTTTAATTTGGGTTAGGATTTGAATAAGAGATAGCCGTGACATTTACTTAGGTACTTTCTAGGCATTAATCTGGGTAAGAAGTGGGAAACCACACTGGTGTATATTTTTGAATTATTGGATATCAATTCAATTACTTTTATATTAATTTCATTACAGTGTTCATTTTTTGGTGTAAGAATGCAAACTTTCAATAAATGTATTATATCCTTCGCAGAAGTGAACGTTTCGCCATATATCTCAGTCATGATACCATCATGAGTTGTAAGTCTGGCTGGTAATTCAATAACATTTTATACCTCAACATCCACAGAGAGGTAGTCGTCGTTAACTTGTACCAAAAAGAAATTCCATTTTATCCGGTTTCGTTCGCGTGTTTTTATGTAAGTGGCGTATTTTGGAGAATGGCCAGAGAGAAGAGTATTTACAACAACTGTGAATAGGCTAACTCTTTTGTGAGAAGGCACAACAGGCAAAACCTACCTGAAGTCTCCTCCAAGAACAATAACTATCCCACAAAAAAGGACAATGTCGTTTCGTAAAATATATTTTAGAAGTCGATTCACAAACATTAGTGAATGAATATTTGCCATTGTGGCTCACCCCATATTATGAGCCATGATAATCGAATATCGTCAGCTGGATTGCAATTTAATTTTATCTAGACACTGAAATCTCATTTAAGTTGAGAGGTATTTTGAATTCTGAATTTAGGGCTTATGCTCTTGAAAAATATTGTCTAAATTGTGAAGTGCGCCCTCCCTGATGCAAACATTCACTTGATTTACAGATATGACTTGATTATCTTCTGAGGAGTCTAATACAGTATATAAAACTGGCCGTTAGAACCGTCGCTTATATTTTTGGAATATAACGAAGAAATGCAATGCTGTGATTTTCTATAGATATTAAAACAGTATGGACCATATTCATGTGGCACGATAACATTGGCAGCAAAGGAAACAAAGGACATCGCATTGTTGTACTGACGAATATTCTCTCCGAAATTTCTTGAGATATCACCTCCAGTGAAAATTTATTTCAGACTGTCAGGTATTTTATATTCCGGCAGATCAATCTTACCATTACAACAGCAAAGGGCAAAATAACCAAGCGTTGACTTCTCGCAAGAGAAATACAATGCAGAACAATGTTTACATTTGTTCGTCAAGGACCCTACACTGTACGGCATAATATCTGGAATTGTTTCTGAAATAGCATATTTTTGGATTTTAAAAGTGGCATCATATTTGCTACTATTTCTCACTCTTGTGCGTCTATTTGTAGTTTACGGGCCAATTCTTTTTCGTCGAACGGATTTTTTATAGTAGCATCTCTCCCTAAATTAACGTCGTATATGATAACACTATAGTGTCCTGAATCAACGGAGCCGCTAAGTATTAAATGGCAAATAATACTTCCATTGCCAAGATAAACAGCGTGGTTAGAATGTACTATAAACAAATAATAAGCAATAAACAATTGGCTTATATTGTACTGTACAATGCAGTTCAGCATGACCTGTGCATTCACCGTCCAGAGACTTTCATACTCAAATTGGTTGCTGAGGAGAATGCGATGAGTTTGATCGCCAATAATACAATCCTTATAATCATCCCTGCCAGCAACAATATTTGCAATAGATTCCAAACAGAGCTTACGATGACGTTCTTCATTTTTATATAAACACTACGAAACTGCTCTAAATAATCAATTTCCATCACCTGTTATAGGTACAATCCTTTGGGTTTCCATGACAGTAAATTATGCAGGGGAGCATGGAATCACTTCGCCAACTACTGGAATGAGCATAGACTCACTTCCCCAGCCACCTTAATAGAGGCAGTTTTAGAATTCTATGTCTCGTACATGACAAACCTCTTATTAACACGGGGAAGCCCACTCTTAAGGCTACATTCTTGGCTATCACCCCGAAGATCCGGGTTCGATTCCCTGCTCTGCCAAGAAAAATAATTCTAGCCATAGGGCTGGAACGCTGCGCACTCAGCCTCGAGAGGTGAAACTGAGGGGAGGTGGGATCGATTCCAACCTGAATCATCTTTGATGTGTTTTTGTGGTTTCCCACTTCCACTCCAGGCAAATGCCGAGATGGTTCATCCTTCCTCCTTCCCAATACCCACCTTAGTTACAGATACACACATAATTAGAGCCATCACAATTACATAGAATATAATAGATAGTATTATTCGCACACCAAAATACACAGGGCTGAGTGACCACGATGGCAAAGCCCCTCAAATGAGTTATGTTCGCTCTCATGGCGAAAGCGATTGTGCGCACGAGAGAGTGCCTTGAATACTACATTTTTCTTTAATAATTGAAAAGTATATGGCAACGTAAATCGCGGAGAATTCGTTACGGGAATGATAAAAGTAAGATATGTTTTGATAATGTAATACCAATAATATGAAAGAAGAACACGGAAATAAAAGAACATATGTGAGGTGGGATTCGAACTCCCTCGACGATGCATAATACATTTCATAGACCGTATCGCTAGCCCCTGAGCCATCCAGACAATGTGACGGGAATGCAATATTATACGTAAACAGCATATACACTCAACTGCCAGTTTAAGTTTTTAAATACTTCCCTTATTTTGTAATTCTATTTCAATATATACCAAGCCTCCGTGGCTTAGGCGGCAGCACGCCGGCCTCTCACCGCTGGGTCCGTGGTTCAAATCCCGGTCACTCCATGTGAGATCTGTGCTGGACAAAACGGAGGCAGACAGGTTTTTCTCCAGGTACTCCGGTTTTCCCTGTCACAATTTCATTCCAGCAACACTCTCCACTATCATTTCATTTCATCTGTCATTCATTTAATCATTGCCCCAGAGGAGTGCGTCAGGCCTCGGCAGCCGGCACAGTTCAAATCCTCGCCGCTAGATGGGGGCTTCATTCATTCCATTCCTACCCGGTCGGAGACTGGAAACAGGCTGTGGATTTTCATTTTCATTTCAATATATATCTTGGAAACATCATAAAAATACCCCCCTCCCTTTTTTATTCTTATAAACAACGATCTCAGTAAGATGCGGCGGGATCCGCCATTTATCTCCTGGAGATAAGCCATTGTATGCCGGCGTGGGAGAGCCAAATATAACATTTTTCTTTAATAATTTTAAAATATACCCTATACCCTAACATATATTTTCCTTTTAAAGACACTCTGCCAACGTACAGGCCAAGAGATCTCGTCAGAATGCTTTACGAAGTCAATCGGTTATGGCGTTTTCTCAATCTAGCGGTAACAAAAATCACCTTAGTGTTTAAATATATAGATAAATGGGTCTCCAATTATGAAAAGCAACCGGACCTTTAAGTAAAGTTCTATCTGAGCATTCACCTGAAGCAATTGTCAAGAAAACAGGGCAGTTATACATATTTAGAATGTTGATTTGATCCAGGATCAAATATCTCAGCTTTTGTTTTCTAATGCTCTCATTAGGCATGTAACGTTCTGCATTCTTCATGCACATGGGAGATAGAAGCTGCCATTAGAATATAAATTGGAAGTATATTCTTTCCATTTTGCACTCCATTTCTTATCATGGATTCTTCATCACCCATACAAACACAGTAATTCTGACTCCACATTGTTAGCTTACAGCCCAAGTGATTAATTAAATTTAAGAACATAAACATACTTTCGGAAGTAAAGAGCAATAGGCTAAGATGGCTGGGACATGTGGAGAGAATGGCAGGTGATAGAGTGGTTAAAAAGACCTATAGGGGAAATCCAGGTGGAAGAAGATGCAAAGGAAGACCTAGGAAACGATGGTTGGATGACGTGGAGGACGACTTACGCAAGATGGGAGTAAGAAGATGGAGGAAACGTGCAGAAGATCGTCAGGATTGGGCAACGATTTTTGGAGAGGCCAAGGTCCTACATGGACTGTAGCGCCGAGGAGGAGGAGGAGGAGGAAGAACATAAAAATACTTGGTCTCATGACACTTTTGTTAAATACAGTGTAGTTCTATGGGTCTTTTGTCATAGTTATGGATAATGCAGGTGAAGGTTCGAAGCCACAGGAACAAAGGGAGTTAATTATGGTTGTGCACACAATAGTACCTGCATATTGCTTGGTTTCTAATGAGGACATGTATTTTCCCTTTATTCCCAATACAATGCACTGCTGATAATGATTTACATATCCATGCATTCATATAAACAATTGCTCAAATTTTATGGAGGATTCTTCAGCAGCAGGGATTAATTTCTAAATTCAGAATTACCTGATATCTAAAGCACTGCGGGTTATGAGACCAGTAGAAGATCTTGGGGACTTCGCCAAGGAAATTTCGACAAATATACAGTAGGCTTAATGGAATTCCTTTTTGTTTTATGAAACAACGCTAAACGAACGAAATTCAAGAGTAAAAATTTCAAATAAGTTCACAGCTCATATATTAATTGAAGAGTTTGGTACAAGAAGGGCGGGTTTAAAACTGTTTATTGTATTTAATCGTGTGGTAAAAGTATTCGCATCTTTGGTGCAAGAATGAGAAAGATCCGCTGAAAACATGATATTACATGTTCACTCGCTCTTGTCTTTGGGGAAATAGAGAGACACTTGAGATTTAGTTGGTATTAAAACCCACAAAACTGAAAGACACGAGGGTATTGGCGGAATTAGTCAGTATCAAGTGATGACATGCATTGAAGAGTACCTCAGGTGAGGTAAAAGGAGACTGTGCTTACTTCGTTTGGGAACACAAACATACCACTTAAATAGAACATTCCATTATGTTTTATTTTGTTTGTATTCTAGGAGCACAATAATTCTTTATTCTACATTCGCTTAATCACCTTATACGTTACTGTTTTAAATGATACATACTCATATATTTAAACGTATGTTTAATATTTTAGTTCAAGACAGAAGTAAATCTATTTAAAATGTATATTAATATAAAATACTGTATGGTATAATATTAGTTTTAATAATAATAACAATAATAATAATAATATGTATTATCCATCCCTATATTATCCTGCTAAGATCCCATTCCAGTTTTGTACCGAAAATAAGGTCCCATTAACACCAACCTACACATATGGGGTACCTACAGGTTCTGCATAACCCAATGCGTAAGCGAAACGCACTCACTTACTCTTTAAATGCCTCAAAATTAAATAAATACCTTAAAACATGTATATTTACAATGAAATTATGAAAGAATGCAACACGGTAACCATGGTAACAGAATCTCAGAGGTCCATCTATTTCTGTCAGACGCAATGCAATTCCAATTATTACATTACTGTGAAAGTTTCCAGATGGTTATAAGGTTATCACTGAACCAAATTAAGCTGTAAAATTCATCAATACTTACAGTGTAATGCGCTTAAGGGGTTCAAGGGGCACTCTTGACTTTTTTCACGCAATTTTCACATGTGAGTGTGGTACGAAAGGTCTTTTTCACCCGACTATAAAGGGTCTCCGAAAACCACATTTAAAGGCCCTTAAATTAACAGTGTCTGTGATATTCCCAGAAAACTAACTTCGCTCTGATATACCTATGAAGGAATGACAAACCCCTAACCACTGCACCAGTAGCTGAATTGATAAAGTCTGATTATTCATACCAAGGATAAATCAGTCATAGCATTCATGATTGAGATTTTGCTAAGTGTACTCTTTACAACTAGAATATTCGCGGGCGAAGCCGCGACGGGTAACGCTAGTTTATAATATTAGCATAATAATAAACTGGTCAAAAAGTTTTGCATATTGCAAGATTATGAATTTGTGGACCGAGGGTATAATACACGTGCTTTATCCGATAACAGGTTTATTTATTTACTAGCAGAAGTACCCGCTCTTCGAACAATCTTCGGTATTAATAACCAGACGTTATCAATTGAACTTCTGTTGTAATGGTTAGGGGCTTGTCATTCCTTCGTAAGTTTATCGGAGCGAAGTTAGTTTTCTGAGAATATCGCAAACACTGTTAATTTGAGGGTCTAAAATGTGTTTTTAGAGACCCTCTATAGACTCCCGAAATTGTTGTCTCACATTGAAAAGCGCAACATACGCTTTGGTCGTCCTTCTAGGATAATTTTTATATTTCGCCGATTTTAGCATGTATTTTGAAAAGATTTTGCCTATACCCACCCTTCTATGAGAAGTACGGTGAAGAGTTTTATAAATGATTGGTGTTTGACTCTCATGGATACCATACCTAATATTACGATGCTCCAAGCATCCGACCACGAGTTATAGGCATACATAAGGATACACAGAAAGACAGACAGACATATCCACTTTTTGCTTGCATCCATCAAAAAACATTCCTAAACGCGTAAAAGAAACAAAATTGAAAATTGAATAAACAAACAATCGTATATTTCTCTAGGTATATTTACTGTATTATACTGTATATATATGCCAGAGCAAAAGCACCTAGTGGCTACGAGGCAAACTAACTCTATTGACTACAACATATCACTCAGATGTCCAAACAGTATCATACAAAATCATCCTTACGATGAACCCGTTTGTCGACAACAACAACAACAAAAAAGATTAGTTAAAATGTGCTCTCAAACTTAATTCACCTAACGTGTCCTTTCTGACATGAAAATAAAATTGGAAAACTCGTAGACGAAACGAAATACATGTCACATAAAAATTGACCCTCACCGTTGTGTAAAGACCCCATCCACAGGAAGACCCCTTTAGTAAATTATGAAGGCTTGTGGTGCATGACAATTCTGTTTTTCTTAGCGTCCTATGGTCAACATTCCTAAAAAGCCGCAAAAAATACTATTTCAATTCAAGAATTTTTGAAAATAATGTTGCTGTTTTGAGATATAATAGACCTTATGTACGACATATCACACGTGTAAGTCGTGTGAAAAAATCTATGGTACCCCTTGACCCCCTTAACCGCATTGATGAAATTTACAGTCTTAGTTGGTTCCGTGATATAAACTTATAGCTATTTGCAAACTTTCATAGAAATGGAGCGGCATTGCTTCTTACAGAAATAGATGGGCCTCTGAGATTCTGTTGCCATGGTTACCGACTTGCATTCTTTTATTAGTTTATTAAATGAAATTAGTTTTCTGGGAATCAAAAACTGTTGATTTAAGGGTCTTAAAATGTAGCTTTCGGGGACCATTTAGGGCTCTTCAGGGACCCCGAGTTTCATTTCTGACACCAAGGGGCTGCAAATGAGCTTTGTCTCGTCGTTGTACGCCTTGATATTATTTTTAGCCTATTTTCATTTTATGAAAATAGATGGATTTCTGAGAGTCTGTGAATGACTCATGGTAAAGCATGGAAACAAGCCATTGCTTTGACTCCCGTGGTGCACTGGCGTTACTCGTGGCGTGGGTACACATGTATCAAATACGTCTTGCAATGGCCTTCTCAGGGAAACTCCAAGCACAACCACTCTTCTCTGAAGTTTTTAACTCAACACGACTCGACAGTTTTCTGCTGGTTGTATATGGGGCAAAAGGTTCTCCTGCTAGCTAGGCTGTAACAGGGATGATAGACTCGCCCTTTGTTAGCTCGTAAACAGTCGCCTCAGTAGTTGAATGGACACGGTTGGAAGAAATTAAAACGTAAAAACACTTATAGTGGGCGATGTATTGAAGATGGACATATGCTCTCGTGGACTTTTTTGTAGAACTTTTCATGCTAAACAATTATTACACTCATAGTATTTAGATATTTTTAACGGTTTGCCCAGCGTAAGCTTACAAAGCGCTCGGACGCCAGATTTTTTTTTTCGACCTTTCCACTGAAATCGTTACTGCTCGGCTTCCTTTGATCATAAATTAATTATATTCAACAGAAATCATCCTCGAGATATCCTTTACAGAATGGTGAAACCCGCCTGAAAATCCATCCAGTGGTTCTCGAGTTTACCCGTAACATCCAAGAATCGGGGACTTTGTTTTATACTAAGTAGAGATGTCCATTTATCTCAGAACTTTAGAAATGTTACTTAGTGAGTTTTACCTCTAAACCGACGATATAATAATATAATAATAACATAATAATATATATTAAATACTCATTGTTATTTTTATTAATATATTTATGTTTGAAATAGGACATTATTTTGACGTCACATGTATTCAGGGACATAGCAGCAACCACCAGAAAAGATATTTGTACTCATCTCCGAAACACCCTGTGTGTATTGTGGGCATAAAGTGTGTTGACCGATTGAAAATTATGACTTAGTCTTTTTTTCTTGAGCAGCGAATCAGTTGACAGTTGACGATGCTCTTCAAAGTGACCAATAGACCCGGCTTCATTCGGCAGTTACTCAACAAGTTGTATGTGGTCTACTCCGGTCGAACAGCTTAATTAAATATATTGTGATCATTACTTAGTTGTAGAACCAGGAGGATATGGCTGCAGCGATAAAATGAGTGGCTGTCGGATGGAAATCCCAGATAAACACATATAGACTAAGGTAATAATCAGAGAGAGGCGCCCTAATTGAAGCAGGCGGGCGTGCGCGCTAGATAGTGAACGGCTTGGGTAATCCCGTGGAGGGAGCACAATGGGGACTGCAATTGATTATAAATTGCTTGCCACTGGCGATAGCATTGTAGCAGTGTCCAGCATCCGCTTATCTGAACATCGCCTGATTGGACGGGCCGGGATGGAATGGGAGGCTGCTAGTGGCTCGATCCAATAAGTGACACTCATGATATCAGGAAATTACTTTGTTGTTGTTGTTATTGATATTACTAACGCGGTAGATGCGCGAGTCAAGGCGCAATGTCAACTCCGGTCGCGGTAGACGAGTGAAGTGTTGCTTTGATTTAGGGGCTTGTTGTTGTTGTTGACTATTTTAGGGACATTGTGCCATTGCGGTCATGTAGCCCTTTGTATTTGGGTGTGTATACAATTTGTCTGATAACCTGTGTCACTGTGATGTCTTTAGTAGTGTGTGTATTTGTAATCGAGGTAGAAGGCGATCTTGGCCTGAAGTTAGGTACCTACCATCCCGGCATATGTCTGAACTAGAAATGGGAAACCACGGAAAACCACTTCTGAGGTGACTGAGGTAGGATTCGAACCCGCCTCTTCTCAATTTATGTATGCCTCTCACCAAGGCGGTCCGGGTTCGATTCCCGGTCAATGCATGTGAGATTTTCGAAGTGAAATGCCATGTCCTGTGGTTCGGATTCCACGTAAAAAGGAGGTCCCGTGGCTCATAATCACAAGATTCACGGTCACGTAAAACTACAATCTTCCTTTCCTTCTTCTCAATTTTGCCTCTCAAGGCTGAGTGTACCCCGTTCCAGCCCTCAGACCTGAACTAAATTTCTTGGCTGAGCCTGGAATCGAACCGCGGTGACAGACACTACGCAAAGAGGCGGTTTAGGGGCTTGGATATTGTGGTCATCAGTCCCATGTTCTTAGATGTGCAAAGAATTTACCTTGTAACATGTGCTATTGTGGTGTCTGTAGTAGTGTATGTACTTGTAGCTGAGGTTAGAATTCGGCAGAGGGTGACCGTGATTTTAAGTATGTAGGCCTACCATCCCAGCATATGCCTGGAGTAGAGGTAAGAAACTACAGAAACCACTTCTAGGGTGGCTGAGTTAGGAATCGAGCCCTCCATCTTTCAGTTTTAATGATAATTGTATTAATACAGCCAATGACCATTTATTTTAGTTTCAGGACGGGTTAGGGAAGGGATTTATTACCAGAGTTGAGTTAACCCCTTTTCAACCATGGGCGGCCGCAGGATTTTTTCCCCGGGTGGGGGGTGCAGAATACTTTTTCATGTAATTTTCTGTCACTAGGTGATGATGAGACGTAACACCCTCCCTTTCCAGCAATTTTCCATTCTTTTCTTACTTGCTACATGATATTCATTATTTGGCTGCTCTAAAACCGTTGGGTATATTATCTTTATGGCATGAATAGGGGGAATAATTTCTTTTAGTTCAGAGTTTTTGTCCATAGAAGTTTACTTTTCCCTGTGAATCATCGTCATAATGTTCATTTCTTAAAAACAGGTAAAAGTAGTGGTATCACCAAGTATCGACAAAAATACAAATCAAGCATTTCATTAAAATGGTAATGTTAATCCAGTTCGCTGATTGTATTAATAACTGGAGATCTTTTCAAATAATCATAAATTACTAAGTTAAATAAAACTGTGGCATTATCCCTATATCTAAATCAGTTATCAGTAACTTCATTGTATGAAATAAACTGGTGTGACAATGAACAATCGAAATATTCTCGGGATATCGGGGGGGAGCACGCCCCCTCCTTGCCCCCCCCCTCCTACGGGTTCCCATGTTCTCAACCCTCGGACCAGAAATAAAATTTCTTATCAGAGCCGAGAATAGGACGTGGATCTTAAAGTTGACAGTCAAGAATGCAAGCCACTATACCAGTCTTCTTCTTCTTCTACTACTACTTCTTCTTCTACTTATTCTTCTTATTCTTCTTCTGCTTCTAGTCCCTATCCGTTCCGGATGTCGGGTGTTTGTAACGTCTTGTTGTAGAAAGAAACCAAACTGAAAAAATAGAATTAACAGAAAAAAGTGAAAAAAGAAACTGTTTTTCCATTATAGGTGGGTGAAATTACTTTGGAACATGGCATTGGAAAAGGGTCTTTTCTTCATTCTAGGGGAGATGATATCGTGGTCTTTAATCCCATTCACTTGGGTTTGGGTGGTATATGTCTGCTAACAAGTATCTACACCAGAGTGCGAACTCGGGACTGAGGTTAGGATTGTGGAGCAGGCAAGCATAGGCTAATAATAAGTTAGGTACGATCTCCGCGTTTGCCTGGACAACCGCAAGAATATAACCTCCAGGAAGTCTGCGAATAGGAATCAAACCAAACATATCTCCTCAGTTGTCCTTAGGATGCTGAGTGGAACCCATTCATACCCCCATCCAAGGTTTAAGTTTTCCGGCAAAGCCTGGAATCAATCTCGAGCCAGCTTGTTGAGCGGTACTCTAGTCCGTTTGTGGTAGTGAATAGAAGAGACGCTTCAATTTCTCTTACATGTTAATCCACGAAAAACTTGTACTTGAAGAAATTTTGAGGAAAATCGGTAAGGCCAGTAGTTAAGCCTAGGCTACTTAGGCTACACAGAGCTCCAGTGAGTCTCACCCGTAATGGTTCATGGGGTACCTGTCATTTGAGTATCCTAGCCCTCTGAGACACGGGGAGGGCAATGCTTCCGAACTGTTGTTCCTTGGTATGGAATATTTGACTCCCGGGATCTGTTTCTGGTTTGTCTGCGTTTCCCATGGTTTACGAACTTAGAAAGAAATCCCGGAAGCCATCAATCTGGCCTGGTAGCAATGTATGTTTGTCTCTCAATTAGCCAACACTGCCTTCTCATTCTTAGCTGTTAACATCGTATGGCATACAGTACATTCAGCTAGAAACATCAATGATTCTCTCCAAACAGTCATCTCTTTCCTTTTTCCTTCTTGATCTTGGCTAGAAACACTGGTTGGCGTTCTCTGAAAGAGAATCTGCTGAATCTCAGCGGGTAACATTGGGAAGTGGTCCATCAAACACTACCTTCTCAATATTTGCTGATCACATTGGGTGTGGTGGTCTCTAAGACAGCATTGCCTTCTCAGTTAGCTCGAAACAATGATTGGCACACTCGCAAACAACCATCACAGCCATAATTATATATACAGCCTGTTAAATCTAAGCTGGGCACATCGGGTGGTGGTCTTTCAGTAATCACTGCCTTCTCAATCTTACAATTAGCTGTTACCATCGTGTGGTGGTCTATCAATAATCTCTGCCTTCTGAATCTTAGCTAATATCGTGTGGCATACCCTCAGTCATGACTGCCTTCTCAATCTTAGCTGGGAACAACGGGTGGTGGACTCTCAATCAGTAATCACTGCCTTCTCAATCTTAGCTGTTAACATCGTGGGGCATATCCTAAATAATTGCTGCCATATCAATCTCAGCAGAGAACTTAAGTTAGCGTTCTCTCAAACAGCCATCATAGCCCAAACGATCTTAGCTGGGAACATCGCGTGGCGTGCCCTCAAACATTCATCAGTGCCTTTTCAATCTTAGGTGGTAGTATTGGGACTCTCAAAGAGTAATCATTGCATTCTCGATCTTAACATTGGTTGGCGTACACTCAAACAGCCATCACAGCCTGCTCAATCTTAGCTATGGAGAATCGGGCTGCTTATTTACAAGTCGACTTGCGAACAAAGTTCCAAGCGTTTGCGATATGAGACAAAGCGCTCCGCCTTGTTTAATTTATCTGGCCTGGAAGCATCCCACCCCCACCCAACCTCCGCCTCCGCCGACAAACTTGGCGTTCGCTTGTTTGGGGAAAAATCAAATATTGTCAGAAGTTTTGCCTCGAGTGCGAACGAAGTAAGACTGCGCGTTGCCCACAGCTGCAAGACTCGGGCTACAGAGGAAAGTTGAGCAAAGAGGCTCGTTCAAGAACTGGGGCTGCCTTATGAGTCATCAGTGATGTTATGAAGAAAAAAAAAAGATTCTAGTCTACCCGTCTATTAACTTGGCATATGCCCTTGTGTTATTAATATTATTATTAATAATAATGATAATATACATAATAATAATATTAATAATAATTGTAATAACAGGAGGTTCGTCTTAACGGACAAAAGTTGAGGATAAGTGTCGTAAATGCAGCAAGAAGGGTGAAACATTGGATCACATTATCGGTAGATGTCCAATCTTGGCAAATATGGACTACACTGAGACCCACAATAATGTTGCTACGATCGTGCACATGGAGATGGCTAAAACTATAGGAATAGATGGCTCCTCGCTTCCGTATTATAAGTACCAACCAAAATATGTTTCGGACAATGGAACCCATATTCGGTACTGTATTATACTGGGACAGAGAAATCTGCACTGTTAAAACCATAAAAGCCAACCAACCTGATATTCTCCTCCTTGATCGGCAGAAGAAAGAAGCTGTGATAATTTGATATATCCGTACCACTCAACCACATCCTTCAAACAGCCTATGCCCAATGCACCGAATTGGCCACTGAAGTAAAACTGTGGAAGCTAAAGCAGGTGTACATCCGGCCTCTCAGTCTATCTGCAACTGGAATTGTAGGCCTACCTTCAAGACTGGTGGGCCAACTGGTGGCTCTCGGAATCGCTCACAAGCTGGGGTAGATCTAAAAGTAGGTGATCTTGGATACTTGCCATACAGTGCGACGATTCTTAAATGAAGAATGAACGCTAAAAGTGCTTGACATTAGTCCATATTTTCAGTATCGCATATGATGTGTAACATCTGACATGTTATCCTACTCGTATACTACACAGCTTGGACATTCTTAAAATGTTCATTTACGCTCCATTTTCAGACTGGTACTATGATAAATGTATAGATTGAATTGGAGATATGCTACTGTCACACTTGTGGCGCAGCGGTCAAGCTGTTAGTCTCTCACCAAGGTAGACCGGGTTTGATTCCCGGTCAATACATGTGAGATTTTCGAATTGAAATGCCATGTCCTGTGGTTCGCATTCCACGTAAAAGAGAGGTACCGTGGATCATGATTGTGAGATTAACGGTCACGCAAAACTACAAGCTTCCTTCCTTCCTTAATAATTCATAATAACAAAATGACACAACGTCGACTGTACTCTCAAATACTGTGAGCACACTCCTCAGTAACTATATAATTCATTATTCTCAAGACTCTCATACAATTCGTCGTAAACAATCAACACATGCCTTCCTACAATCATGAAATAATGTATTCCACTCATATAACAACATTCTGTTTTGCATTTAATATTTGACTAGCCTACTCAACCACAGCTTGACAATAATGCCGCTTACTGAAATGTCATATGTCGTCTTTGTCCTACCCCACATGATGTTCAACCCTGAACGTGAAGCTTCATAAACTGCTCAATGACAAATGAAAGCCGGTGAAACATTTGCCACTGTGCTCGTCAAACCAGTGCCTGCTAAATGCACTGCCTACTGTATTACCATAATATTCTCGCGCTACAGAGCACACACTGCCTTGTTTCCAATACACACATTTTCAATTGTTATTGTAAAAGGGAGTGTTTTACAGATATTGTAGTTTATAATACGGAACTCATTTTATTAGATGATTTGTAGCTTCCACCAGCACTAGCCTAAATAAAGAATACGATATGGATCAACTAGATTAATAGACGCGACACCGCTCATAACCTTAAATTTCTTATAAACAGGTCCTCTTCATTCAAAGACCAACACGTAATTTCATATGGATTCTGTTAAAATGAGTCATATTGATATGATAAATATCGTTTAAAATGATAATCTGGTAGCTGGATCGATCCATCGAGCGGGCAGTGCATACTTCCGTTTTCCACCACTGCCAGCTAGTACACTTCCGTCCGATTGATCGAGCGGGCAGTGCATACCTCCGTTGTCCACCACTGCCAGCTAGTACACTTCCGTTTGATCGATCGAGCAGGCAGTGCATACTTCCGTTGTCCACCACTGCCAGCTAGTACACTTCCGTTTGATCGATCGAGCGGGCAGTGCATACTTCCGTTGGATCCACCACTGCCAGCTCGATCGTCCCGATCCACTTCCGTCCCCTATTTTCAAAATCACTCCCACAAAACTATCCAGCAACCGAGCGGAAAGATGTTACACATCAATAATATCGTATGGCCTTGGTGCCGGGTGCAAGCTTTGTTAATTGACGCACAGAGGGCAGCTTGCATGCCAAATTTTATCGCTCATTGGAGCACTATGAAAGTCAATGAGGTTAATCTAAACTCCTTGACACTATAGCGTTTTCTAGTAGAGAAAGGAGTAACTTTTTTTGTTGGCGGATAATCCCGAGATTAATTTTGTCACGGCCTACTGAATTCAAATGTTTTTTTTTAACATGCCAACAACGTATGACATGCGTAGACTAGCGTGATTTTTGGCGCCTTTCAAAAATCACTTACCATGGCCAGGAGTGAACCTGCAAGCTTGGGGTTGGTAGTTCGACACGATAACCACTCACCCACCGTGGCCCCTATTGATATGGTGATAGTGAAAATTGAAAATGGGATTAAGACCAACAACTCCAACTAACTACTCACTTACATCTAACTTGTATACTAGAAGGAGAAATAGACCAAAAAAGGAATAAGGATAGTAAGAGACAGGGTAATGAAATGCTCTCGACCCTCAGGTAATAAAGAATGAGGAACTTGGCAGGAAGGCAGATAGAAAACACTTTAAAATACTGTAGCTTTTTAGAGACGCTTTTTAGTGCCGGAATTTTGCCCCGAGCGGGATCTTTAACGGGCCAGTAAATTTACTGAGACGGCTCCCTCGCATTTGCGCACCCTTAAATGCCAACTGGCTGCGCCTGGATTCAATCCTTAAATCTTGGTCACAGCAGGCGAGAACGTTAAAGCTGAGCCACGCAGTCAGTCAGAAAGAGAAGAGGGTCCACCCAAAAGACAACGGGGAACGGGGAAAGCGGACCCAGCTCAGGAATCCCTCAGGGTCACTAACTATCCTGGGTGTACCATAAGTGGTGAGGCTACACACACCTTGCCTCCTTTAGGGCCTTGAACAGAAGGCAGGGGATATCATGAAAAGGAAATGAAGAGGTCTGACTCCTCGAAGAATGAGGGTATCAGGAGAGATGAGACATGGGCCATTTAAGGCTGGAAATTGAAAGAAACAGGTCAATAGAAAAACAAGTAGTTCCGTGAAGAACTATACAGCCTATTTTCATATAACCTGCTCATGTTAATTGCCTCTATCAACATACAAAATTTCAGTTTAATTGCTGTAACATATTCGTAGATATTGAGAACCGTCTAAATATTTCAGATGGTCGCCAGATTGGATTTTTATTTTTGTACTATTACATTAAGATTATTGTGTACGTGTAGTATTCATACTTCAATCGCATGATTAGAACACAAGAAGTAAAAACGAGATTTTAAAATTACGCACAGCAGCCATCTTGTGATTATGCAAACAATTGAAATAAACTAGATGCCAGTGGATCAACATTTGTATAAGCATTTAACGTGCAACGTTTCACGGCACTCAGATAGTTTATTCGCGAGAAACGTCCATTTAAATATTTATACTTCGCATCGCCGCCATGTTGGATTTGTGCTCACCAGGTTACTGAAAGTCCTATAGGTGAACATATGTTCATAGTCTCTATGAACATAAACATTTTCAGTTTGGTTGCTGTAAAAGATTCAAAGATATTGAGAACCGTCTAAATATTTCGGAAGCTCGCCATTTAGGATTGGTTTATGTATAGGCCATAGAGTTATGTACCATTCAAGGACAATTATTGCCTAGGTTCATTATTCAAACTTTCACTTCGATCGCATGATTATGACACAAGAAATAAAAACTTAATTTTAAAATTTCGCACAGCCGCCGTCTTGAGGTTATGTAAACAATTGAATTAAATTAGATGGCAGTGCATTACAATCTGCAAAATCATTTACTGTACCACATTTCACTGCGCTCAGAGAGTTAAATCACGAGAAAAGTCTATTAAATTATTTCAAATTCGCTTGGTCGCCATGTTCGTTTTGTACTATACAGGCTTATGAAATATACATAGGTAAACTTGTATCAGTACCCTTTATCACCGTACAAAATTGCAGGGTGATATCTGTAATAGTTTCGGAGATATAGAATGTCAGTGAAATATTTCGCACAGCCGCCATTTTGAGGTTATGTAAACAATTGAACTAAATTAGACTCCAGTGCATTCCAATGTGTATAAACAATTGCTGTACCAAGTTTCATTATGTTTGGATAGTTAAATCGCGAGAAAAGTCTATTTAAAAGTCTCAAATTCTTTTGCCTGCCATGTTGGTTTTGTAGTCACCAGGTTTTTGAAAGTCTCATAGGTGAACTTCTAGTAGTGCCCTTTATCACCGTAAACAATTTCAGGGCGATATCGGCAATAGTTTCGGAGATATTGAATGCTAGTGAAATATTTCGCACAGCCGCCATGTTAGATTGGTGAGACGTAACAAAATTTGAAGGGCACGGTCGAGGTCGCCGGGAATAGCGCTATGAACTTACCGAGTTTCATTGAAATCGCTCCAGCCGTTTAGATTTTATTAGGGGGACACACACACACACCTCACACACACACACACACACACGGACAAAAGGTGATCTCATAAGCCTATTTTTTCAAAATTGAAAATAGGCTAAAAATGAAGGCACAAGTAAGTGGAAGCAATGCCGGACTCAGCTCCTGGGGGAGGTCGTGGGTTCCAGTCCCTCTGGAGTACGACATACTCATTCTCTAACTTCCATTCAGATGGTTTGTTCAGTATGAATGTTTATCATTTGTTATTCCCGATTTCAACGAGGATGAGGATGAGAAGCGATGAAAGACTCTTTGGCGGGTAATTGTACGGCGGAATCATTTCCTGACACAAACCTCATAAGAGGATTTAATAAGAGATGAAATGAATGAAGATGGATGAAACTGGGCAAGTATATGGACGGAAGAGGCCTATTATATGGTACCGTTCCAGCATTTTCCTGGAGTTGGAAATGGTAGATATTGACTCATAGCCCAACCATATTGGTTATTTGCATCGAGGTAGACAATACACGTTGACTCTTCACAAGGGTTTTAGCTAGGCATGTATTTATTATTTGCTTTAGAATACCGTCCCTACATTGGCTTAATCCACCTCGAATTGATGATTTTATAAAATTAATCATGTCTATATCAGTCATCAATTCTAAATTTACTTTTGTCTTTTTCAACATTGAACTGAAACTTAACCCAGGAGCAGGTCATAAGTTTTCATACAAACATTCCTAAAATTTTCAAAAGCATCTGCTAATAATAACACATCTGTCTTCAAATATAGTTATGTCTGAAAATTCACCTAAAGTTCGAATGTCAAACTGTGTCCATACACGTTGTGCATGTAAATATTCCTGATCACTGATATGACTTGTGTTTAAAGAACTGTAAAATTCATCTTTTGGTGGTAAAGAACATTCCTCAAGACTATCTAGACAGTTAATATATTCTTAAGGGAATATACCCATTTTGAGGACTGCCGACGGTAGGGCTTCGAACCTACGTCTACCGAGTCCGCAGATAGCTTGGCCCCATTGCCTAGCACTGCGCGTTAGCGAGCGTAGTTATTGCTGTCCGTATGTAATGTACATGGCTTGCACTATTTGTGCAATACTCGACCTAATAGCAATACATATTGTTACTTCCTTTGTTTTGAAGCTGTATCCCTCCCCTTAAAATATCTACATAGTACGCTATAAAACAAAGTCCCCGAATCTTGGATGTAACGGGTAATCTCGACATCCACTGGATGGATTTTGATGTGGTTTTCACCATAATAAAAAGGATTTCTCGAGGAAGATTTTTGTAGAGAAACATTCATTTATGACCAAAGGAAGCCGAGCAGTAACGATTTCAGTGAATTGAGTTGAAGAAAGCCAGCCGTCAGTGCGCCTTTTAAGCTTACGCTGGGTAAACCGTTCAAAATAATTATCTCCTGTATATAGGCTACTATGAGTGTAAGAATTGTGCAGCATGAAAAGTAAAACAAAAAACAAAACAAAACCGCAACAGCATATTTCTAACTTTAATACATCGCCCACTATAAGTGATTATACGTTTTCATTTCTTCCAACAATCTCCATTCAGTGGAAATTTAGCTTCGGAGCGAGTTTGCGAGGTAGCAAGCGAGCCTATCACCCGAGCTTCGACCAGCATCAAACTGTCGAGTCGTGTCGAGCAAAGACTTCAGAGAAGACTAGCTACTCTATATGCTTTTGAAGTTTCGCTGTTCACCTCGACTTTTCTGAATTGCGTCTGGGATCTGCCGTCCATGCGCTTTTAAGCTTACACTGAGTAAACCGTTAAAGATACCAGGGCTGGTTGCTAGTACGAAATAAAATTGAAACCTGTTTAGGAATATGCACAAATCCCTCTGGTTAACTATCTCACAACGCACGGGTTGTGAAAGCAATGTTTTTCATGGATTAAACAATCAGTGGCTGTAAGAGGGGAGCTTTGGCCACACCGCAGCACTACTGGTACAATGAGGACATGTGAGATATAATAAAGGACTATGTGTCACGAGAAGAATAAACATAAGCCTTATTTACGAAAAGTGCAGGCGACCGGGCTGGCACGTGCGGATTAGTTCGCCAGAAGTCGTGGGAAGAGCAAACACTTCCAACATTGATATGCAGACACTTGCCATTTGGGCTATGTATTCATCATGTTTGTTATCTGTGCCACTGTGCCATGTCAGCCTTATCAACCCTTCATTCGATTCTCATCTGTCACTCACGTATGCAAACTGAAGGAAATGTTTGAAACAACAAGCATAGTGATTAAAGCATTTCATTTCGTCTGTTGTATGCGCTATGCAATGATATAACATTTTATTAGAATCTGTGGTGTTCCTATGAATTTCTATGACCGGTTGGGGGTATTCCCTCAACACCAAAGTAAATATCTCAATAAAGTGAGTAGATATTAGGTGGCGATTCCTTACACTAACGAATTCCCCTAAACACAAAATGGCGGCGTCTTTGACGTCATTGACGACACTAAAGCTTTAAACGATGCATACATGCCAAATTCGATGTGTTAATAACGGTTTCCATACAAATACAAATTCAACCTGGGCTTATATATTAGACCCCTTTGCTAGTAGTAGGCTGCAATCAGTAATTTTCGTACATTCTGTACCTTAATAGATGGATCTAAGAATATAGTCAGAGTCACAAGGGCTGCCAAATATAGTGCTCTATTAGGCTACACTATTTCAGGTATACTTCAAACTAATTAGAAATGTCAGTATTACCAACTTAATTTCGTCATTTTTCTAGACGAAATCATTGGCTTGAATCTTACATTTTAAGAAAAGTAGGCTCTTAATACGACACGGAACTACTTGTTTTAGGTCATATTAGGGCAATTTATTGATCAACAAAATGTTGTCCCTGGAACTTAACCTAAAAGTAACAATCGAATCCTCGCGCAGGCGGTTGACATTTGAGGGTACGCAAATGCAAGGGAGCCGTGTCAGTAGATTTACTGGCAAGTTAAAGATCCCCTTCGGGACAAAATTCCGGCACCCGGCGTCTCTAAAAGCCGCAGTAGTTAAAAGGGACGTAAAGCCAATAACATTCTTCTTCTTCTTCTTCGTCTTCTTCTTTCGAATAACCCATTTTGAGGGTACGATTAATCAACGTTGGCTATTGTCCATTGTATTCAATTTCCGTTGTTTCCAAATTTCTTTCATCCTTCTAGAGTGACGATCTTTCTCCTCTTGAGTCCACTTTCTGCTAGTTGTTTGTTTCTTCCATTCTTGAAATTTTGCCTTTTGAATCGCTTCTCTGAAGAGTGATCTGTTTGCTATTGTGTCTGTCTGTAATTTGGCGTTTGTCAAATGTTTGTCAATTTAAATGAACCATGTGGGTTTGGATTTGTAACTAGTCAGTAAGTAGAGGATCTGTTTAGTTAGTCTACTATTTTCCATTCTATAGATGTGCCCAAAAAACTGTAATCTTCTCTTTCTCAATACATCAGTTAATTTTTCACATTTCAAATATAACTCTCTATTTGGTCGTAACCTATATTCTGCGTTATTATTTCGTTTAGCTCCCAGTATTATTCTCATAATTCGTCTATCAGTCTTCTCTAATTTGTCTAAATCACCAATTCTTGTTAATTTAAGTGTTTCTGCTGCATACTGTGCCCAATTAGACACGGCAGACTGGCATCGAACTCGGGTCTTATCAAAGAAGACCAGGCCCATGATTCTGCCCAGAATCGAATCATTGATCTCTGAGGGGGAACAGCTACAGGGAACCCGAGGAGCAATGAGTTATATCTGCATATAATCATAATAGCAGGATTGCACGGCTAGAACGGGAATATCATAGCTTTTAAGGTGGATCATTGCAAGGAAATACAAGCCCATGTACGTTTTAGAAGCCTGAATGCAAGAAAGCAAACCAGCTTGACAGTTGACAAATCGTGGTTAGCGAAGGGGCGTTTTTAGGTGGCGCCAAGGAACTAATTTTCGTCTGGACCGCAGGAGCAGCCCAAGATTAATGGCTCTGGGATTCACAGTCTCACAAGGCGTAGAAGTGGAGAGGGGGCAGTCGCCCACAGAAATTAATTGATTACAGCCAATTGGAGCAATGAGTCGAAATGAAACTTACACCCAGATGAATATATTCTAGGAAAGATAATTTAGGAGTGTTCTCACGCCTAAATTAAAGCCTGCATCTGTAAACGAACCTCTGCACAGTCCTCTTCCGCTTCAGAGGAAGGTTTTGTAGATGAGCCGAGGGGATTTACCAGAATAGCGTCATGACGCCATGGAAGAAGGCAATTAATTATAATTAATTGGCCGAAGCGATCGCTTGCACGCGAGTGATTTTGGGACCTCCACATTTAGACAAACGAGGATGATACTTCACTTTGTCTGGAAATGTATTATATCAAGAAGGGAGTCGGTCCTGAGCGTCCAGTGGACTATGTTTCACAAGGAAGCCTTATATAGGGGAAGCTTCGCAGGGAAGTTAGTTCGTCTTCAGTTCGTCTTGACTCAACACGTGAACTAACACGCTGCCAGATCACGCAAGAAAGTGCGCGAATTTATAAAGTATCGACGCTCAAATGTATTAAAGGAGAGCAATGAAAAGCGCATCATGCAGCTTCACAACAGTAATTATGCATCGTGTAAGATTTAGTCTATCGCAGACGTTTAACCAATAACATACGCGAGTATAGATTCAGTACAGCGTAGAGATAATTTAGAGTGTTTATAGACAATGAACATACCAGGAGGTGTTGTCATAGTTAAAATGACACATTATTGTAAGGATCACTACAGTTACGGGAGCCTGGAAGGCGTCACAAATAGTCGTGACATAGGATTGAACAGAATTGCAGTAGAAGAGATATAAACTGTAGGTGACAGGAATCGAAAACACACTCACGCAAGATAGACTTTCATGGAGACCAGCGGTTGTCAGGAGTTAGCTGCATCGCATCTCTGAGGTCAGGCGATAGTTGGATCAAGGATCTATGTGTGAAATAGTGCGGGAATTGTGTATAAAGTTATATTATAGTGAGTTTAAAAGTGTTTATGTGTATATGGTAAAATAATATGTATTGTGTCAAAGTGAGAAAAAATGGAAAATGGAAAATATGATTACCATGTGTAAAATGTATACAATGTGTCGTGTGATAGATATCATGATGGCTTAAGCCAAGCATCATGGTAGGCTCGTGGCTGGCGTGCTGGACTAACCCAGCAAAAATGAAAGTGAGTACAAATTTAATATGTTGATATGATTAAATAGCTCACCATACAACGAAGCATCACTCTAAGACTAAGAATTAACAGTCATTTATGTACGAGATCACACCCCTCGTATTTTGGTAAAATATGGCTTGGAGGGTGATTTGTTTACGGCCATTTAGGCCTAAGACATTGATGAAAGTAACGGTAACGTTAAATAATAATAATAATAATAATCTGGGGTCGGTAACAATAATGAATAAATAAATGGGCATGTCAGGCCTATAGTACGTGCAAACTGTGTCATGTCTAGCGTAAGAATACTGTGTTATTGTAAACAATAAGAAAGAAACGTAAAATATCGAGATAATGAGAGTTTTTCAGTGTCATTGAATTGTTGAATGAATGTTTATTATGGTATATTATACAGGGTTGTATTTGAGAGCCATTAAGGTAGTTAATGTAAGCCAGTAAATTTATACTTGTTTTGGGAGCTACATAGAGCTTTGGCTTATGAGTAATAGCAGAGAGGACGTGAGTGCTTTAATAATTGAGTCATCTATAAGAAGTATTGTTTGAGCCGCGTTCAGCGAGCATGTAACGTAGAATCAAGAGATTTACGTCAATATGTTGCGGGGATCATCCAAACATAGCTTGCGCGTTAGGCGAATCTAGTCGGCCAATCTTCGATATCTACGAGATAGTATCGCCTTGGAGCATACTTGTATTATTCGCAACGAAGTTGGGACAGAGGCTGTCTGTATCCACCGTTTGCAGAATTGTTGCCACCAGGGATAACTATTAGAGACCCTGTGTGAGCCCATATATTAATTGATCTGCCCTTAGAGGTAAGACTAATGGTTCTTCGTATAGGAAACGTCGATTTCCTCTTATTACAGGCAGCTGCACCAGTGAGAGAACTTTGATACTCACTTGAGATGCGCGCCAGAGCCACTAATGTCGCCCACAGAACGGCAAAGCTATTCCGTGATCCATCCCCTGCCATGAATATTAATTAGGAGCCGAGATGAGCCCATTATACTCTAAATGTAGGTGTTAAATAATTAGATTGACTCAATTACTAGGGACACAACCCACTCAGGGTACCTCCAGCATACTGCACCAGTAAATGAACTTGACCTTGCGAGAAGCCAGATGGGGTGGCAGGAAGGCCACTAGACCGGCGGCCATCTTTCTGAGGCAGCCGAGACTAATTTATTGTCCGCTTGAAAAGGAAGTCTGTAGACCTGATCCTTTTATTTTAAAAGCGTAGTGGGACACTGAAGAATCTCGATATTTCGAAAAGTAATTAAGATATGATTGATGTGATGATGCCAATTGAATTAAATGCTTTATTTCCACACACGTACCATGTTGGAACGTTGTGATCGGATAATATTTGGCCCAGTTATTCTCTGAGGAGGAATACTGCACCAAATAATTATAGGCATCTTTGTAAAGTGTATTTGCCCAGTTCGCACTAATTTATTCATACGGGTAGCGTAATTTTAATGACATGACACGTTTGTAACGATAATGTTTTGACCAGATCCAGAAAATCGTTGTATGGTGAAGCTATAAAACATCTCTATCCAAGTGTATTTTGGAAGGGAAAGCGTACCACTTTAGCATTTCAAATTGATGGGAAAAAGGAATACGATTCGCACGACACAACACTTATTAATTAAGGCATAAGATGATGAATTAATGTTACTGAAAGTAGATGCCCGGTGTAAAACGGATAAATGTTTAATAATTGCAGATTTAATGTCATTTAAATATAATTTGTGTTTATTGTGTTGTGATATTCCAGTTTGTGTTAAATTGTGCCACGTGAAGAACACTATGGACACTCGCAAATGTCAGAGAGTATCAACAATAGGATGTTTTGAATAGACTTGAGTGCGGTGAAGCACTAATTTTAAGGAGAGACTCACAGATAACTTTGATTTTCGTTGTGGGAAATAAATGTAAAGTATCTTTTTTTTGTGTGTTTTGTGTTGTATTGCCATGATTTTCTATCATTAAATGTTATACTTAGGAATATGTTGTTTCTTTCAAGTAGAGTAGTCACCTGACAGACTCATATCCTGAGCATGTGATCGTATGGTGGGAATGAACGCCCCATACCTCGAAAGACCGTGAGTTAGCTGGGATACGAACACATGTTCCATATGATGACGATTGGGTACAATACAGAGTTTCAGGTCTGACCACTGTTTGATAATGCCTTAATTTAGTGTTCCAGGATTATTATTTTTTATTATATATATATTTTGTCATATGAAACCACCTTTGTAATTTATGCATACGCGTGTCTATTGCTGTCTTTTCCTGTGAGTCATTCATTATCCACTCACCTAGGTATTTAAAGGAATTTGTTTTACATACTGAACTGTCATGAATTGTGATAATTTTGGGGGCATCGGTGATGTTTGTCATGAACTTATTATTATTATTATTATTAGACTATTACTATTGTTTTTATTATTATTATTAAAAGTGACAACACTGTTATGGGGAAGTAATCGATTAACTGCATATTTCTAAAGAAGGGAATTGTATCACTCTTAAAATAAGAGCTTTATTTAGTCGCTTGCTGTTTATTTGTGTGCCATGTTAGTTTTGTCAGCCCTGGAAGGCCTGTGTATTCGTTGGTAGACTAGATCCTTATCAGAGGAAGTTGTGACAACCTCAGTAGCACTGGCGGTGATACCTGCGGCTAGAATTGAGTTATTAAAATGCGGTGCAAACATGTTCTGGTAACCGGAGGAATATTATTTTTTGAACACACCCTGCGTCCTCGTAAAATGCTGCTGGCTTTTCCACAAAGCCCATTGTATGGTGTTGCTTTCAATGTGACATTTTTATAAGCCGAGCATTATAGGGGACTACTGGCCTGGACGGGTCGCCTTTCCCCAGGGGTATCCATGTCTCCCCCAGGGCAAGACGTGTACAACTGTTTTTATCTAACCAACAAAACCTTAGCTACAATGCTGCCGCCGCAATTCGTCTAGAGGCGGACAAGAGTCTGTGTCTAAAAATCAGCGCTTGAGTTGGATAATACTTTGGTTGGTTGGTAGGTTCCTTAGTTTAGGGGCGGTTATGTAGCCCCGTGTACTTTGGGTGTGTATAGAATCTGTCTGATAACCGGTGGTAATTGTGATGGGTGTATTAGTGAGTGCTGTCTGTAATTCAGGTAGGCCTAAGGACTCCATCCGATCAATTTCAAGTAGTTCCTACTTTTGCTACCAAATGCTACCGTCAACGACACCTAGCTGTGAAATTCGCTACTAGAAGCCACCGCACGCGGAACCTGGTGGCGAACGTTGGTACTTTATTGAGTGCTAATCAAATCTAACCTACAAATTTAGCTTCACCCAATTGTAGTTAGTGGAAGGTTCTTTTACATGCCATAAAATCTATGCCATGGGCCCACCGGCTTTACTTCCCCTCCGAAAGAAGGCATACTGAGGGATCTCTCGACGCTCTTAAAAAATCCGTCGACTTCGGCCAGGTTTGAACCCGTGATCTTTGGCAATAAACCTTTTTTCTTACGCAGTGAAACTCTGTTGCCAACTTATGCGGAATTTCACTAAATTGGTGGGGAATTAATCGTTGAGTATTTTTTTCTATTTAACCAACAGCAGTAGCTAAGCTCGCTAACGCGCAGCGCTAGGCCAT
This sequence comes from Meconema thalassinum, assembly GCA_946902985.2. Classification (NCBI taxonomy): domain Eukaryota; kingdom Metazoa; phylum Arthropoda; class Insecta; order Orthoptera; family Tettigoniidae; genus Meconema; species Meconema thalassinum. Next base: position 674,477,208 of record OX336388.2, read on the forward strand.
GTGTGGACTCGGTAGTCGAGCGTTCGAGTCCCACCGTTGGTCGTCCTTGAAATGGTGTTCTGTGGTTTCCCCAGTTTCAACTCCAGGCAAATGCTGGGACGGTTCCTTCTGACAGGCCACGGGCTCTTCCTTCCACATCCTTGCCCAGTTTCATTCATCTTCATTAATTTCATCTCTCATTAACCCATCTCCTGAGGTTGACGTCGGGAAGGGCATCCGGCCGTTAAAACCAGCCACCACATAGACTTTCATCACACAGCATATTTTTGTATTTAGACCACCTAGTGATGTAAAGGGTAGCGATATTGGCTGTCACCTCAGAGGTCCAGGTTTGATTCCTGGCTCTGTCAAGGCATTTATTAATGCTGTCATGGTTGGAATGGGGGTACACTCAGCCTTATAGAGCAGAACTGAGAAGAGGCGGGTTCAATTCTCACCTCGGCCAACCAAGAACTACTTTTCCACTTTTACTCGAGACAAATGGCTTCGAACCCTTAAAGCCACGCCCACCTCCTTCCCAATCCTCGACTCAATCACAAAGACACATTTACGGACATCACAAAAACACCGGTTATCAGATGGTTTCCACGTATGTCCAAGTACTTGAGGCTACAAAACCAGTATGTCACAAATCGCCTAATTAATCAGAAACAATGTTTTGAGTGTTATTTTTGTATGAAATTAATTACTCTGTGGATATTTTAGAACAGTTTAACAAACTACAGTACTTACAATTGAAATGATTTAAATATCAGTTTGATTCTGTAGTTTAATTTTTCTTTTCTATATTCAAGACTGTTTTTAAATAGAAAGAATTTTGCAAGAGTAATTGATCTATGATTCATTTCACACGCTTTTCTCATCGCACTACATTCGGGCACAATGATTTTCACAGAGTTTACATTGACATTCCGGTCCTGGGTCATGGTGATATTTTCCTGTGCACACTTTGTGGTGGTAACCGTGTACTGCCATTAATAATACTATCGTATGGCCTCGGGTGCCGGGTGCAAGATTTGTAATTTGACACCCAGAGGGTAGCTTGCATGTCGAATTTCGTTGTTCCTTGAGTCACTATGAAAGTCAAGGAGGTTAGATATCTAAGCTCCTTGAACACTATAGCGCTTTCTAGTAGAGAAATGAGGAACTTTGTGTTGGCGGAAACTCCCGAGATTAATTTTGCCATTATGAACACGGCCTACTGAATTCAAATGGGTTCTTTGACATGCCAACATCGTATGACATGCGTGTCGTATTTTTGCCACCTTTCAAATTTCACGTACTACGGCCAGGAGCGAACCTGCAATATTGGGGTTAGTAGACCGACACGCTATCCACTCACCCACCGTGGCAAGCTACTGCCATTCAGTTCACAAAATGACGTAGCTCTTGCTTTGTGAAGGTCCATGATCTGCTCATCATTGCCCCCATAGCATAGAAATCAGTTCAGATATCCTTCCTTTTATTCACCCCATCTACCAACAGCTTCCTCAAGCTATCTGCGGAGAGCAGATCTAATTTCCATCCCAGATCTTGTAACAAAAGATAGTTCCCTCGCGAGCTCATAAACTAAATAAGAGTACTTACTACAGTGTGTCCGCAAAGTATCTCCGCAGTGCGTGTCTCACCTTGCGGGATGTGTTGGGTTGGCAGTTCATTCATGTTACGTTGTTACAAGGAAAACAATTACATTAAATTAAGTAATGCAATTATATGTACTGCATTAACCACTATCACACTATGCTACGTTAAATTTCCACCAGCACAGAAAACCTCTTTCTTTAAAAGCACACGCCCTTCAGTAGTAAGCATTCCCACTAGATTCAGCTTACACAAGAACTTGACAAGAACACAACTTACAGCGCCAACAGTCACGCACAGGCACTCATTGTCGGCAATAATGTACCGGTATTCCCCACCCTATCACTCCAGTTGAAGGTCAACACGGATGCTTATGCTAACCGCTGCGGTGAGACTTTGCGTATACAGCGACATGAATGTGCTGCCAACCTAACACGCCTTGCAAGGTGAGTCTCCCATAGTTCGCCCCTGCGGAGAGACTTTGCAGACACTTTCTACATGCTGTATTTGTTTGAGATATCTATTATATATATTTCATTATCAACCTACATGCACACATATGATTCACATATTTGCATTATTCACACACTGTCTTGAGCCAAGGGTTATTAAACATTCATTGCCACGACCCAAATCAATTAGGTGAGTTGTTGTTGTTGCTCATTTGGCCATCGTGGTCATTTAGTCCCATGTACTTGGCTGGAGTTCAGAGTTCAGTCCTGGCTACCTGTTCGCGTGTCAGGTGTCCTGTGTTACACAGATGCACGTAGTTCTGTCCAGTCTTGCTGCTTGCTCTCAGTGGCTACGTGGAGAGTTGAAAACACTGTGGCTAAAGCTAGGAAAGCCTTGGTACCCCGCAGAAATGCAATGTAAACATGGTCGCCCAGCTAGGTTTCAAAGGCGAGCCACTCTTTAACGAGGAAAGTTGTTTAAGTCTTCAGTCTTTTGACTGGTTTGATGCAGGCCTCCATGCCTCCCTCTCTTGAGCTAATCGTTTCATCTCTACATAGCTACCACACCCTACATCCGAGGCAATCTGTTTAACATATTCTAACCTTGGTCTACCCCTACAGTTCTTCTCCTCGACCCTTCCTTCCATAACTAAGCTTGCTATTCCTGGGTGTCTTAGTGTGAGTCCTACCAACCTATCTCTTCTCTTCATTATCAGTCGCCAGAAACATCTCTCCTCTCCCATTCGTCTTAATTTATCTTCGTTTGTAACCCTGTCTACCCATCAGATCTTCATCATTCTCCTGTAACACCACATTTTAAACGCTTCAATTCTCCTCTTTTCTGCTGCACCAATAGTCCAAGTTTCATTTCCATAGAGCGCCACGCTCCAGACAAAGGCTTTCAAAAATGACTTCCTAAACCTAAATCCATATTCGATGTCAACAGATTCCTTTTTATGTAGAAATGCTTTCCTTGCCTGAGCCAACCTGCTTTTTATATTCTCTTTGCTTGAGAGAAGGAGGAAAGTGAGAGAACTATAACGTTTGAGTCCCTGGAGAACTATACATGAGATTTGACTGTACCTCAGATAGACTGATGCATAGCGCGTATCACATGTCGCACGTGTGTCAGTGGTAGTGGACATAGGAAGTAAGAGAAAGGACCTGGTCTGCAAATGATTGCTGTATTGTTTCCCATTGCTTCTAATCAGAATGAAATTTGTAATGTGACACGCACACTGCGCTATGCAAATGAGGTGGAGGAAAGGGGAAGCTTATTGTGCATATCAAGGCAATAAATATCATGTTACACCCCCTTCACTTTCACAATACACGTGTCTCTGTGTTAAGACCCGCAAGAGACGGCCGACCTGCCGGCTTATTGCAGGACAGGAGGCGTGCCAGTTGTACTGTGTTGACACAGAAGTTCATTTTGAAAGCAATTTAAGTTTGATAGCGTCGAGTCGCTTGCAGCGTCTATATGCTGGGTGCTCGACTCACTCACCCGTTACAGAACACTATATGAACACTAGAGTGCACTTGTACATTTATCTGAGGTTCCCCTTGTGTTGTGGAATTACTTGAGAAGTAACAACCAATCGGAAATGACAAGTGTGTTGGGTTATGTGGCGTGGTCAGATCATTTAATTTTTGGTGTTAATTAGTTTTAAGGGCTTCGGACATCTTGGTTATCAGCCCTGTGTGCGTGGATACGTTTTCAAATAGATCAATAGCCTGTGTTTATGTGGAAATAATAATAATTAATATATGGCCTCGGTGCCGGGTGCAAGCTTTGTTATTTGACACCCAGAGGGTAGCTTGCATGTCGAATATTGTTGTTCCTTGAAGCACTATGAAAGTCAAGGAAGTTAGATATCTAAGCTCCTTGACACTGTAGCGCTTTCTAGTAGAGAAATGTGGAACTTTGTGTTGGCGGAAAATCCCTAGATTAATTTTGCCATTATGAACACGGCCTACTGAATTCAAATGGGTTCCTTAACATGCCAACATCATATGACATGCATGTCGTAATTTTTCCCGCCTTTCAAAAATCACTTACCACGGCCAGGAGCGAACCTGCAAGCTTGGGGGTTAGTAATCCGACACGATAACCACTCAGCCACCGTGGCAAGCTTGTTTATGTGGTGTCTGTAGTAGACAGTGTATTTTTAATTCAAGTGAGGATTGGGTATGAGACGGCCGAGGTCTCAAGTTAGGAACCATCACGACATTTTGCCTGGATTAGATGTGGGAAAACACGGAAAACCACTTCTAGGATAGCTGAGGTAAGAATCGATCCAATCTCTTGCTAGTTCTGCCATCCGAGGCTGAGTGAACCCCGTTCCAGCTCTTAGACCTGAGGCGGGAATCAAACCTGGAACGTGGTGCCGGGGTGACAGCCAAGAATGATAGCCACTACACCACTAGGTGGTCTACAGAGAATACCTTCAAATGCAAATCAAAAGTACAGAACACGAAGGCAACCTAGCCCTAGGCCATTCTCAAATGGGAATAATCGACTGTTTAGCGACACAGACGATGATTCTCTCTCAGATCGCGTTAAAAATCCCTCAGTATGCCTTCCTTCGGAGGGGAAGTAAAGCCAGTGGTCCCATGTTATAGATTTATGGCATGAAGAAGAACCTTCCACTAACTACACTTGTGTAAATCCAAAATATGTAGGTTGGAATTGAGAACGCTCTATTAGTTCCAACGTTCGCCGCCAGGTGCTGATTGTGATGCCATCTAGTAGTCAAGTCCACAAGCTAGGTGTCGTGGACGGTAGCATTTGGTAGCAAAAGTAGGAACTATTATACTTGAAATTATTGTCTGCAGTCCTTACTTAAATTAAAAACAGATAACAAACACTAATACATTCATCACAAAAAATACCGGTTATCAGACAGATTCTACACACACCCAAAGTACACGGGGCTACATGACCGCGTTGTCGCAGCCCCTAAACTCAGGAACCAACCAACCATCTCTCAGATCGGTTTTCGATCGGCCATACTTTTGTCAGAAAAATCTAGGTTGGTGATACGTGACTTTAAAAAAAGTAGGTTATACTCAATTCACTCCCCTCGGTTCTGAGTAATGTTAATCCAGAATGGTAATAGGATACAAGTGCGATTAAGGACTGATACGCAGAATATTGCCTCTCCCGAGTTACGGCTCATACATAAGAATAAATAGTGGAGAATTTGTCTCACCCTGTCCATGAATAATCGATGGTAATTTCTTCATATGGATGCTGCGTGGCCTTTATTTGTGACAGATGGACAGCTGTGTTGACACTGCGGTTTCCCAATCAAGGGTGAATTACAATGAAAGGAAGGATCACTTATACAGAATTGCAATATAAATAACCTCTTTGTATGTCAAAATGTATTTTTCGCTAATTTGTTCAAAAGATTTGGATAACATAGGGCTTAAATAAGTAATGAATATTGATTGTTGTGGACTTTCTAGGGACCTTCTGACATCGTTGTCATTTAACCCCGTGTACTTGGATGTGTGTCGAATTTGACCGATGTTGTGTATTGTGTGTATTTGTAATTGAGGTAGGATTTGGGTAGGAAGTTAGTTATTGTTCTTTTAAGGGGCGGAACTACGAGGTCATCTGCCCCTAAGGAAGTAGCCGTGGTCTGAAGTTAGGTTCCATCTCGGCATTTGCCTGGGATAAAAGTGGGGAACCATGGAAAAAACTTCCAGGATGGCTGAGGTAGGAATCTAACCCACCTCTTTTCAGATTTGCCTCATGAGGCTGAGTGTGCCCCATTCCAGCTCTCAGACCAGAAATAAAATTCAGGGAATCGAATCGAACACTGGCCTCTGTGGTGACGGCCAAGAATGCTAGCTACTATCTCTTACTCAGGATCGGGTCTTATAAATGGGGAAATTTCTTTGCTGACATTAAATTTTACTTCGAACAATCATTATGAGAAGCGTACTTCCATGCTATGTTTATCGTCTGCGTTCCTAACAACAATCAAAGAACACAAACGAAAAAGAGAGGCAGCCTGCATACCACAGCCTCCGTGATCATTTCTGACACACTGCGCATCGAGGCGGTACTGTAAATGGATGTTACTTCTTTTCAGCGGGGACTGTCTGGTATTACTGTAGTAGCATATGCTATAGTATTTGATACCATCAGTACAGTCTTGAGGATTATCACCTTGAGGCTAGAAGACGCAGCTAAGGGACCGTCCACATTTTACGTAACTTAATCACTTTTTGGTAGATTTTTCCCCCCTACGTATTGCGTAATTACAAAGAAATACCTGATACTTCTGATTTCGTCACGATTTATCCGTACAACTATATGAAACAAGAAGCACAATGTCAGAGACTGTAGAAAATATAACGCTGTAATTTCCTGAACTGCTTCGGGGGCAAAAGAGCACAAGAAATATATTTATTTATTCATGTATTTATTTTATGTCTTTGTTTGTGGCGAAGTAAAGATTCATGGCTCTCTCTTACACTTAACCACGCAATATGCTACCAGTACATAAGAAACAATTTTTGAAATACAATAAATAATTATGATGATAAATAAGGAGTAAATGAATTACGTTAATAGGCCTACTAATATTAATGGGGAAGGCATATAAATAATAATAATAATATTTTTTTTTTTTTTTTTTAGGGAAGAAATGCATTTACGCACTGAGTGTCGGGCTCCTGCTCCTGAGTAGCAGACTACCGACTAAAACTCCCCCGTTACTTCTGAACACTAGCCTGGAACCGTTTATCACATTACTTCAGGCTAGAGTCAATTTATATTTGCCTGTAGGGCACTCTTCCGTAATGAATCATCTTCAGTGGCGATCCAGATCCGTCTTCTTCAACAAAACTTGCAACCAGTTTCCAATTTTCCTCATTTTGTAGCATCACTGCAACAATATTGTCCGAAGATATCTCTACATCAATGTGATCTTGAAGAGACTGCCTATTTTGGACCCACCGTCCACAAGAGAAGGTGTGATTAGCATTATAATAATAATAATAATAACAATAACAATAATAATAATCACAATGTGACACACCTTTCTATAATATCCTAAATAATTATAATCCTAGATCAGCCATAGGCTACGTCCTTTCATCACCATTCACACGGGTCAATCAGCAGTATTCAACAGATAATCTCGGCATGCGGCCTCTATTTTTTTTTATTGTTATAACATTTCTGATATCGGCAGGAGTTGAATTCCATAGTCAAGATCCAGCTACAGCAAAAGAATGGTTGAACATACTGTAGATGAGTGATTGATGGGGATGGTGAGGGAAGAGCCTGATCGAGTGTTTCGGTTATGGTACGAGGACAATAACTACATTTTGATGACATATACTGTACGTGAGGGTGCTTTAATGCAGAAATTGATAGATGGATGTTAATACGTGAAATTTTGGCGTTCATCATGTTTAAGCCAAGAAAAAGTACGGTACGGTAGCTTGGGGTTATGTGTGAGCATCGGATCTTACATTAAAAGCAAACCGAAGACAAGAGTTCAATGTTTGTTGAAGTTTCATTGTTTGTTCATGAGTCTTGTCTTTGAACAGGTTAAGCTTCAACTAAAAAGATCATCTTTTTGGAGGCCTTCAAAGGGAGATCATGGCTGCTTTAGCTTTTAGTTCTCGCAGTAAAGGCGCAGGTGCGCTTCATAAAAAGAGTGATAGCGCGCAGTTCGCTACTCTTGTGGAGGTGCGGGTGGGCACACCAGGAGTCCGTTGATGAGCCAGATTGGTATCCTATGCGAAATCCCAAACAAGACACGGCACAAACCTAGAAGAATTGCTGAGTTTTAAAGCTTCTAATTTGTAAAAAAAAAAAAAGACCTTCGCTTTCAACAAAGGCCCACAAGTTAAGGTTTCTCCTACTTTTATAACTAAAGCAAAAGAAATGACCTTTACTTTCAATTAGCCATATTCCACACTCACCTAAGTACACGGGGCTACATGTTCCTCAATGAATGAACAACAAACAGGCAACAAGTACCGGGATTTGAACCCCAGCACGGTGCTGCTACCCACTTCTCGCGTGAAGCACGTCTCAGCACGCGTGGCTACGGAGATAGGTGATCTCCGTGAGGAAGATGACATAAGAGATGCTAGGTAGTTTGTTTATTATGCGCTAGGTGGCTGAACCCGGGAGCGGAGTACGGTAGCCCAGATCTCTGCGATAAAATAATCTCCTCCTTGGTATTCGAGTCGCCTGTCATAGGTCGCAGCAAGGACAAATTAAAGGAGAATTAGTCCATATTTACATATCAAGCCGGATCTCATTTCAGATTACAGCCAGCCTGATTTGCATTTTGGACAGACCTAGACTCGATCCAGAGTGGCTTTGCACTCATCTAATGGGGCCAGCATCAGATAACATGGAGGTACAGTCCGCTACTTGTTCCTTTTTGAAGGACTGTATTCCGCAGGGGTTCACAACTACTGGGACCTGAAGTATTCATATACGCTTAAAAATATCCATAATTTAGAACCAAACTTTCTGAATTTATTTTGGTGATTAGGCTTAACTAGAATGTAAATAGGAAAAAGGCAGTTATGTTAATAGAATTGTTAAATTTCAATTTAACGGGAGTCCAAATTTTTATAATTAAACTCATTCGCATTTTTTTGGAGATCACTAGCAACTAGCACAATGAATTCAATTCAATTTTTATTTCACATAACTATTAACATTTGTGTTTTTGATGTCGCGTGCTAAATGTGTTAGTTCATCACTATTAATGTCTGTCTACCCCTTATTAGTCCCATTTTTAGCCTATTTTCATTTTATGAAAAAAAAAAAAAAAAAAGGCTTATGAGATCACCTTTTGTCCGTGTGTCTGTGTGTGCGTGCGTGTGTGTGTGTGATGGTGTGTGTATGTCCCCCTAATAACTTCTAAACGGCTGGAGCGATTTCAATGAAACTCGGTAAGATTATAGCACCATTCCGGCCGACACCGACCGTGCCCTTCAAATTTTATTGTCTCTCACCAATCGAACATGGCGGCTGTGCAAATTTTTACACCAGCATTCAGTATCTCCGAACCTATTACCGTTATCACCCTGAAATTGAGTAGGGTAATAAAGGATACTACTAGAAGTTCACCTATGTGACTTTTAAGTAGACTTTTCTCGCGATTTAACCATCCAAACGTAATAAAACTTGGTGCAGCAAATGTTTATACACATTGTAATGCACTGGCGTCAAAGTTAGTTCAATTGTTTATATAACCTCAAAATGGTGGCTGTGCGAAATATTTCACTGGCATTCTATATCTCCGAAACTTTTGCAGATATCACCCTGAAATTTTGTACGGTGATAAAGGGCACTGGTACAAGTTAATGTATGTAACATTCATAAACCTGTAAAGTACAAAACGAACATGGCGGCCAAGCAAAGTTGAAACATTTTAATAGACTTTTCTCGAGATTTAACTATCGGAGCGCAGTGATATGTGGTACAGTAAATGATTATACACATTGTAATGCACTGGTATCTAATTTAATTCAATTGTTTACATAATCTCAAGATAGCGGCTGCGCAAAATTTTAAACTTAAGTTTTTATTTCTTGTGTCGTATTCATGCAATCGAAGTGAAAGTTTGAATAATGAAGCTACGCAATAATTTTCCTTTAATGATACATAACTCTATGGCCTATACATATAACAATCCAAAATGGCGAGCATCCGAAATATTTAGACAGTTCTCAATTTCTACGAATCTTTTACAGCAATCGAACTGAACATTTTTATGTTCATAGAAGCTATGAACATAAGTTCACCTATAGGACTTTCAGTAAACTGGTGATCACAAATCCAACATGGTGGCGAAGCGAATTATAAATATTTAAATGGACGTTTCTCGCGATTTAACCATCCGAGTGCAGTGAAACTTTGCACGTTAATTGCTTATACAAATTTTAATCCACTGGCATTAAATTTATTTCAATTGTTTTCATAACCATAAGATGGCAGCGGTGCGAAATTTTAAAATCTCGTTTTTACTTCTTGTGTTCTAATCATGCGATTGACGTTTGAATACCACACGTTTACAATAATCTTCAAGTAATAGTACATCAATCAAAATCGAACCTGGCGACCATCTGAAATATTTAGACGGTTCTTAATATCTACGAATCTATCACAACCTTCAAACTGAAATTATGTATGTAGATAGAGGCAATTAACACGAGTCGAATATATGAAAATAGGCTGTATAGTTATTCACGGAACTACTTGTTTTTTAACGCGGTTGGCGATGAGATGCGATGAAAACCTGTGTGGTGGTTCGTTTTTACAGCCAGATGCCCTTCCTGACGCCAACCTCATGGGAGGGGTTAATGTGAGATGAACGAATTAAGATGAAGGCAACTGGGCAAGGATGTGGAAGGAAGCGGACGTGGTCTTAAATTGGGAACCACCCCGGAATTTGCATGGAGTAGAAGTGGGAAACCACGGAAAACCACTTCCAGGATGTTTTAGGTAAAAATAGAACCCACATTTTCTCAGTTTTGGCTCATGAGGCTGAGAGTATCCCGTTCCTGCCCCCACAACAGAATTAAATTTGTTGTTGGAGCCGGGAATCAAACTCGGACATCCGGGGCGACAGACGGGATTGCTTTCGGTACACCAGGAGAAGACCGACTCCTTGGGTAGTGGATAGCATTCTTGGCTGTCACCGCAGAGGCCAGGGTTTGATCCCCGGGTCTGCCAAGAAAATTAATTCTGTTCTGAGGGTGGAACGGGGCACACCCAGTCTCTTGAGGCAAAACTGATAAGAGATGGGTTCGATTCCTACCTCAGCCATCCTGGAAGTGGTTTCCCGTTGTTTTCCACTTCTAGTCCAGGAAAATGCTGTAATGGTACCTAACTTATGACCATGGCCAATTCCTAACAAACCTCTATTGCCAAGAGACACGCTAGTACAGTCTTCGCAGTGACAGAGGTAATCAGACACATTCTACACCCACTCAAGTACATGGGGCTACATGACCACGTTGTCGTAAAGCCCCTAAAGAGTCAATAATACTAGGAGGTGGACTAGGCAGAACACTACTCCCATTCTACACCCACCCAAGTACACGGGGATACATGACCACGATGTCGTAAAGCCCTTCAATAGTCAACAACAATACTAGGAGGTGGACTAGGCAGAACACTACACCCATTCTACACCCACCCAAGTACACGGGGCAACATAAAGACGATGTCGTAAAGCCCCTCAAGAGTCAACAACAATACTAGGAGGTGGACCAGGCAGAACACTACTCGGAGCGCCGCGAGTTCGAGACCACACAGAGATTGTCTGTCCAGCAAGACATCGCAGTGTCTCCGAAAGAGACCGTCTGCATGAAAGACGAAACCCTGCAAAGCTATGTCTTGCGCAGACAATTTTTCCTACGAACCCTAAAGAGGTTGATTTCTGGGGAGTCGCAGCTGGTGGTCCACGGGCATGGGTTCGAGGCAGGATGGTGTTGGTGACGGGGCTAATGGATGAGCCCGGTGCTCCCCGCCCTATGATGTCAGGCGCAGTCCTGGAGATGGGCGACAAAAAGCTTGGAGCTAATCGAGCAGAACTTAATTCATTGTTGGCGCGTCTGCCGCAGATTTTAAAATAAAGTGCGCTTGGCACACGGGACGCTCCCGCCTCCACCCCCACCCCCCGCGGCGCGCCACCGTTATGGAAATGTCTCCCGTCTTAGGCAGCGCCGCCGTAATGGACGGCACCTGAAGGCTAACGAGCAGGGACCAACAGTAGCACCTCAGCCTCTTGCGTTAACACCCCCTAACGAGGTCTTCTACCACCATTCGAGGTTGAAAAGCCTCCTCCACTCAGCAGAGAGTGCCCCCACACTTTCCTATCACTTATAGAACTGGATGTCGTCCAAAATGGGATTCACTGAATTTAATATTAACATCTTCGGCTTACCATCCACAGATTTATGAGCGTTGGAAATCAGTGCTCATCAGTCCTTGGTCCACTTATTGTGTTACAAATGGTTATTTTAAATTGGGTTTATGACTGGGAAGAAATAAAATCTTGAGAAGACTCCATCTTTCATTGAAGATTGAAATATTAGACGTCATATTTTAGCGTTGCCAGAGTAATCTATTGTGGCGTTGTTGATAGCATGCTGAGCTTCTATGCCCAAGATAGCGGGTTTAAGAGCGTTAAAAATCCCTCAGTATCCCTTCCTTCGGAGGGGAAGTAAAGCCGACGGTCCCATGTCATAGATTTATGGCATGTTAAAGAACCTTCCACTAATTACACCTGTGTGAAGCTCAATTGTATAGGTTAAGAATGTAAACAATGCTCTTAGGATCCTACGTTCGTTGCCAAGAGCCGACTGCGGTGGTGTCTAGTAGCTAAGTTCTGAACTAGGCCTAGTAGTCGTTGACGGTGGCGTTTGGTGGCAAAAGTAGGAAGTATTTGAAAAATCCAAAGTTGCAGTCCTTACTTGAATTTAAAAAAACTGATACACACACTAATACAGCCATCACAATTAACACCGGTTATCAGACACATTCTACACACACCCAAAGTACACGGGGCTACATGACCGCGTTGTCGCAGCCCCTAAACCAAGGAAACAACCAACCAGAGTAATCTATTAAAATAATGATTGCTTTTCTGTTTGGAAATTTATATGGTGAAACAGAGCGCCAAATTATATATTCTTCATAAATGAGTGACTTGCTAGTGGTTCCACTAAGGCATTTTCATTCAACAACAGTAATTATCAGCGCAGCTTGACGACAGTATTTACATTTATATTTATATTTATATTTATATTTATATTTATATTTATATTTATATTTATATTTATATTTATATTTATATTTATATTTATATTTATATTTATATTTATATTTATATTTATATTTATATTTATATTTATATTTATATTTATATTTATATTTATATTTATATTTATATTTATATTTATATTTATATTTATATTTATATTTATATTTATATTTATATTTATATTTATATTTATATTTATATTTATATTTATATTTATATTTATATTTATATTTATATTTATATTTATATTTATATTTATATTTATATTTATATTTATATTTATATTTATATTTATATTTATATTTATATTTATATTGGAGGTCACAGGTTCGAATCTCACTTGGGCCAGTCATTTTAATTCGCTACTTTCCATGTACACCCCTGCACTCTTTGTGTATCACGTTATCTAATAACTTCGGGGCCATTTTTTGTGACCATTGCGGTCGTAAAAGCCCAATTACTGAAGTAATTATACAATTTGCTTTTAATCCTTTGATGTACTGTATGTGTAGTGGGTTTTCTCGTAATCTCTACATAAGTTAGTATAAAACATAGTCCCCGATTCTTAGATGTAACGAGTAATCTCGAGAACCACTGGATGGATATTAATGCGTTTTCACTATTCTGTAAAGGATTTCTTGAAAAATGTTTCTGTAGAAAACCATTCATTTATGACCAAAGGAGTGTAAGAATAGTTCAGCATGAAAAGTCCTACAAAAAAAAGTCCTTGACAGCATCTTTAATACATCGCCCACTATAAGTGTTTTTACGTTTTTATTTCTTCGAACAATCTCCAGTCAGTGGAAATTTAAATTACTAGCTTCGGTGCGATTTTATGAGCTAGCACGTGAGCCTATCACCCCAGCTTCGGCCAACATCAAACTGTCGAGTCTTGTCAGAGAAGACTTCAGAGAAGAGTAGGCTATATGTGTTTGGAGTTTCTATGTACAACTCGGCTTTTCTGAATTGCGTCTTGGACCTGCCGTCCGTGCGTCGTTTAAGCTGGGTAAACCGTTTAAGATACCGGGCGAAGCCGGGGCCAGTTGCTAGTTCTATTATAAACAAAACATAAACAAACAGATAAACAATAACATTAAATTTAGCAGTACTTTAGTCGTAAACTGATGTTTTAACATAAAACAAGATGTTCAGTAAAGAACATATAGCCTACTTTCTCCTAAATGCATGGGTATTGTTATAACTCTTTGTCCTTTTCAAGGAGTATGATCGAATGTTGGTTGTAGTAGCTTGTTGAAATACAACGTGCTATAGGGATATTAAACATGAATATGAGGTGCCCTTTGCTAGTGCTACCTCTGTACCAAATTTCGTTCCATTTGGTTTCACCGTGTTTGAATTAATAGGGGGAATTGATTTTCACACAAAGATGGCCGCCATCCGCAAACTATTAGGCTAATGACCTAGTTATTTGGTCAAAGGATGCTTCCTCTATAAAGGTATGTTGTTGCAAAATTTGGTAGAGATCGGATGATTAGGTTAATCGTAATTTGATTTAAGCTTTGAACATTTGTGTGGCCGCCATTACGTTTCCGTCAAGATGGCGGCGATATAAAACATGACACTGAGGTGCCTTTTGTTAGTACTACCTCTGTACCAAATTTCGTTCCATTCGGTTGCACCGTGTTCGAATTAATAGGGGGAATCGATTTTCACACAAAGATGGCCGCCATCCGCAAACTATTACGCTGATGACTTATTAGTTTGGTCAAAGGATGCTCCCCCCATAAAGGTATGTTGTTGCAAAATTTGGTAGAGATCGGATGATTAGGTTAGTCGTAATTTGATTTAAGCTTTGAACATTTGTGTGGCCGCCATTACGTTTCCGTCAAGATGGCGGCGATATAAAACATGACACTGAGGTGTCCTTTGCTAGTGCTACCTTTGTACCAAATTTCGTTCAATTCGCATTCACCGTGTTCGAATTGATAGGGGGGGGACAGACATTCAGAGAACACACACTCACACACACACACACACACACAGACACACACACACACAGACTCACACACACACATACACACACACAGACAGACACACTTTTTTCGCCCTGTGTTGATCTCATAAGTCTACTTTCATTTTTTGCAAAAATCGAAAGTAGGCTAATACAGGAATATTCTGTAGCTTCAAATCGGGGTTGGGAATTAATGCATTACATTGTAACGTCGTTACCAGTGACCGTTACTTAACGGTAACGAGGGGTTAGCGTCTAATTAGTAGCTGTAAATGTTCCGCAGCTATTTTTAACAATTATTATAAAGATGCGAAAATGGTCGTTACTCCTCCAAGATGAAGCAATCAATGTCAGTGGTGTTACAATTTGTAGCTTATCGTATTGTTGTTGTTGTTGTTGTTGTAAATTCATCTTAGCGGTTTGGGATATCTTGGGCATCAGCTCCATGTACTTGAGTGTATGTTGATATTGTTTGATAACCTGATATATATGTGATGAATGTAGTAGTGTTTGTAACTGTTTTCGGGACAGGGATAAGGTAGGTGCCCCTACAGTTGAAGTAAGGTATCATCCTGGAATTTGCCTGGAATTTGTAGAATAACCACACTCAAGATAGTCCCTGCCAACGCTGGGATTTGAAACTCCGGACTTGCTGCAGCTGGCCTTGCGGCCGTGGTGCACGATGCAAGGAGCATGGCTAAGCCGCGGGGCAGGGGATTATCATACTGTAGATGTGGTGTTGCGTGGCTTTCCACTTCTAATTCTGGCAACTGCCGGGTCGATTCCAAACTAAGGCCACGGTCACCTCCTATCCCGAATTAACAAATACCTACAATTTACAGATCACAATATCACAGGTTATCACACAAATTCCACATACTTGACTGGCTGCGTGGTGCGGCAGTAACGTTCTCGCCTGCTGTTCCCAAGGTTGCTGGATCGAATCCTGACGCTGTCAGTTGACATTTGAGGCTGCGTAAATATGAGGGAGCCGTGTCAGCAGATTTACTGGCACGTTCCTTCGGGACAAATTCCGGCATCCCAGCGTCTCTAAAAGCCTCAGTATTTAAGAGGAATATAAAATTAATAGGATTGTTATTAATATTTTTATAAATTCCACACACACCCAATTACACGGGGCTACATGACCACGATGTCGCGAAGCCCATAAAGCAACAGCAACAACAGCGAGGTGATAAAACATCCACTTAATGTAAGCTGAAGAGGGTAAACAGGTGCAATGAGGAAATACTGTCTCTGCGACCCAAGTCTGCTTAATGGAGATTAATGTGCCAAGATGTCCCTGGCAGCAGCACACATCTTAGTTCGTACAATCATAGAAATACTCCGCTTCGGTATTCCAGACAAGCACGCAGATCGTTTATGACTATCCTTTGATGTGCTCCACACAAAGTTTTCGTTCTGTTCCTACCAACTGAGCAGTTGGTATTTATATTCTACTAGGGAACCTGTGCGCGAAATCTCGCATATCCATTAACCACCCGCCCGGCTTTAACGTTATGCGGGCTTCTATAAATATGTATATTCGTTTAATTTATGCACTTTTTAAACAAATTATCGATATTTATGAAATCAGAGTGCAATTCGTCACTATTGCGGGAAATAATATCAGTTTGAATGTCCTTTTCAATGCACAATGTGTTGTGTGCGCCCCATGTGTACAGGCTACCCGCTCGGCTGTAGTGTTATGTGGGCTGGACGCGACAGAGTTCTGCCAGGGGTTATCGTCTTTTTTATTTGTTTAAACACACTTTTTAAACAAATCAATATATTTCCGATGACTTTTCAAGAAATGCACGATACCATTGAGACGATTTGGAAGATTTTTCTACAAAACACACATTCTAACTCCTTCTGGTTCAGGAGTTTGAGTCTCTTGTCGGATGAACTTAGCGTATTATATAATATTTACTGGTAACTTATACTGTAAAACTTATGGAACAGTAGTGGCTATCATTCTTGGCTGTCACTGTGGATACCTGGGTTCGATTCCCGGCTCTGCGGGAACGAGATACTCTCAGCCTTATGAGGCACAATTGAGAAGAGACAGGTTTGATTCCTACCTCAGCCATTCTGGAAGTGGTTTACCGTAGTTTCCCACTTTATTATTATTATTATTATTATTATAATTATTTATTTTCCAGAAATTGTGCCTACAATTTATGGACGGCAGATAGAGAGAGGGCAAGCCCCACATACACAGCAGTGTCTCCATCTCCGTTCATTAAATCTATACAAATCTGATATGTTACAAATATACAATTTACAACTTTGACTCCAGACAAATGCCGGGATTGAAATCTAAAGAGAAAGAAGAAGAAGAAGAAAAAGAAGAGGGATTCTCTAATTATAGTACTAACATAAACAAAAGTGTCAATCTCATAAGTTAATTCAATCCTTTAACAACTATCTATAGCAGATGAACTATTTAAAAGCCATAAGATGTGAGGGAGTACATACAGAGAGATGGATGAATACACTCACTGGCATGAAAAGAGAAACACTATGAATTTCAGACAAAACTCAATGTTTGTTCGTTCCAAACCTGGTATGAATTGATTGTTGTGACTTTGCAGCAAAGTGTCTTGTGTTAATCATGAGATAATTAGCTCAATTGAGAAGTTTCAGCGCAATAATGAATTGATTAACATTGTTGATGGTGACAATCACAACTCCAATAACGTATAACCGTTTCCCGCATTTGGACAAGAATAACTACCCATGACTTGGTCTACAACATTCGCAATCATACTGTGCAACAGGTCAGAGGATAGTATGCTACGATTGATTTGTGGTTCGACATTTCCAAATTCGTGTTTGTGCACTGTTGTGATTGTCATGATCAATATTGTTTATCAGTTACTGTGCTAATTAACTTATGATACATTGCCATATTGTTGTAATGTCATAGTACAGTAAGACCTGCCTAAAGCAGAACGTAATAATTCCGGATTTATTTTTCCGTTTTCACAGGTTTCCGTTTTACAAAGGGTTGAGTGTCAATAAGACAAAATACACTACAGTGAAATACTGTATTATTGCATATAATTACAATGAAATAATAATTTAAGATATAGGTTTGTAAATAAAGAAGAAATAGATACAGTCAGTCTGAGAGACTAGACTTTATGTCATTTCAAATGACGCATGCTACAAATGCTACACATGTTAGAAAGGCTCAGGAGGGCTCTTTCAACAGACTCCATTACCAACTGACTTAGGTCACCCTGTATTTGAGTCTGATATCTTTTACAACTCTTTAAGGGCCACCCATTACCTGAATCTGATATCTTGCAAACCTCTTTAAGGGTCAACCTGTATTTGAATTGGATCTAACATACTGTACACCTCGTTGAGTGTCACCTGTATTTTGCTCTGACATCCTGCACACCTCTTTATGAGGCACCCTGTATTCTTATCTGGCATCTTGTATATCTCCTTAGAAGTCACCCTGTATTTTTGTGTGACATCTTGTACACCTCTTTAGGAGTCACCCTGTATTCTTGTCTGACATCTTGTACACCTCTTTAGGAGTCACCCTGTATTCTTGTCGGACATCTTGTGCACCTCTTTAGGAGTCACCTTGTATTCTTCACTGCCATCCTGTACACCTCTTTAAGAGTCACCTTGTATTCTTATCTGGCATCTTGTATATCACTTTAGGAGTCACCCTGTATTCTTATCTGGCATCTTGTACACCTCTTTAAAAGTCACCCTTTATTTCTGTCTGACATCGTGTACACCTCTTTAGGAGTCACCCTGTATTCTTATATGATGTCTTGTATATCTCTTTAGGAGTCACCCTGTATTCATGTCTAACATCTTGTACACCTCGTTAAGGGTCACCCTATATTGTTATCTGACAACGTGTACATCTCTTTAGGAGTCACCCTGTATTCCTGTCTGACGTCACGCACTCGCCGTCTCCGTATCGCATAACGGCAGACCCCAGCAGTAAACTCAGACTCGGTGCATATGCACTGAACAACATGATGACGTCATACACGCCGTAACCGTAACGCATTACGTTAGATCCAAGCATAACGACGAAGTCAACAAGATAATTTGAAATGATAAAATAGTTTCACATGTATTATACTGTATTTTCAACTTGCGTACAAAAATGTCAGTTTCTCGGCTCATTTCTTTGTTTCCACATGTCTTTCAAAGTGCATTGTCGCGACTTCTTTACAAGACAACGTTGTATGCTCTCGTTTGCATTCTACATTAACTCCAGGAGTTCTGTAACAATCTTGTAAGCTGCTAATTCCCGAAGGTCACTCACAACAGATAATGCTTCTCCAAAAGTGTATATTTTTAGCTCCCTTTCGAGGCCTTCATCGTCGCCGTCGTCGTCCATTTTTTCCATGACTTCGCACCTGCTATTTTCAGCAACATTATCAGCTGCACTTTGAAAGTCTTCAGTCGTTTATGTTTCATAGAACTTTGGTGCAAGTAGTCGCGCTCAAAATATAGTATATTGTGCATAGCTTTGTATTATGGATAAGACAATCCATCTTAGTCTGGTTATTTACGCCTACAGTTCCGTAATTTCTTTCCGTTGCCGCGTTAGGCAGTTTTCCGGTTTACAGTGTCATTTGACATAGGAAATATCTCCGTTCCGAATTTTGTTTTCCGTTTGTCCAGGTTTCCGGTATATAAAGGGTCCGGTTTAGGCAGATTTTATTGTATTTGAATAATACAAGGTTATGAACATTCCCGAATGGGAATATGATGTTATTTCCGTTTGATCAGATAAATCATCAATCAATATTTATCTGATCAAACGGAAATAACATCATATTCCCATTCGGGAATGTTCATAACCTATTTGGATTGCCAAGGTAAGGTTTTTGTTTTATGAAAGGGAGCTTGACTTCCGTAGCACATTGGCATCACTCGTGACGTCAATAATACTTGTATTTTGTGTCTTGTGATGGCCTTCTCAGTATGTGCTAGCCATGCGTATTGGTGAGGTGTGTCTGTACCAACTGACGAGCCCAACGGCACACCGGGGCGAAACGCTGGCATTTTATGTTTGATCTAGCCGGACCAATTTTATCATATTGATTGATAATAAAAGGTTTGTAAACAGTCCAACATTGAGTTTTGGTGAGTGTATTTTATTGTCGTAGTCCGATTGTGAAATCCGTCATTTCATGAAAATTCTAGGCACTTCGTGAAAAGCCGGCATAGCCTATGATGTAAAATGGGATAGATGCATCATCTGACGCGTGGGTTAATGAAATGACTCAATTTCACCGTGGCATAGTGTAATCCTTCTTGTACATTATCTGACGCGTTGTTTCAGGAAATGACTCAATTTCACCGTAGCATAGTTTAATTCCTCTTGTACATTATCTGACGTGTAGTTTCATGAAATAACTCAATTTCACCGTAGCATAGTGTAATTCCTCTTGTACATTATCTGACGCGTGGTTTCATGAAATGACTCAATTTCACCGTAGCATAGTGTAATTCTTATTGTACATTATCTGACGCGTGGTTTCATGAAATGACTCAATTTCACCGTAGCATAGTGTAATTCTTCTTGTGCATTATCTGACGCGTTGTTTCATGAAATGACTCAATTTCACCGTAGCATAGTGTAATTCTTCTTGTACATTATCTGACGCGTGGTTTCGGGAAATAACTCAATTTCACCGTAGCATAGTGTGATTCTTCTTGTAAATTATCTGACGCGTGGTTTCATGAAATGACTCAATTTCACCGTAGCAGAGTGTAATTCTTCTTGTATATTATCTGACGCGTGGTTTCATGAAATGACTCAATTTCACCGTAGCATAGTGTAATTCTTCTTGTACATTCTCTGGCGCGCTGATTCATGAAATGACTCAATTTCACCGTAGCATAGTGTAATTCTTCTTGTACATTATCTGACGCGTTGTTTCAGGAAATGACTCAATTTCACCGTAGCATAGTGTGATTCTTCTTGTACATTATCTGACGCGTGTTTTCATGAAATGACTCAATTTCTCCGTAGCATAGTGTAATTCTACTTGTACATTATCTGACGCGTGGTTTCATGAAATGACTCAATTTCACCGTAGCATAGTTTAATTCTTCTTGTAAATTCTCTGACGCGCTGATTCATGAAATGACTCAATTTCACCGTAGCATAGTGTAATTCTTCTTGTACATTATCTGACGCGTGGTTTCATGAAATGACTCAATTTCAACGTAGCATAGTTTAATTCTTCTTGTACATTATCTGACGCGTTGTTCCAGGAAATGACTCAATTTCACCGTAGCATAGTGTGATTCTTCTTGTACATTATCTGACGCGCTGATTCATGAAATGACTCAATTCCACCGTAGCATAGTGTAATTCTTCTTGTACATTCTCTGACGCGTGGTTTCATGAAATGACTCAATTTCACCGTAGCATAGTGTAATTCTTCTTGTAAATTCTCTGACGCGCTGATTCATGAAATGACTCAATTCCACCGTAGCATAGTGTAATTCTTCTTGTACATTATCTGACGCGTGGTTTCAGGAAATAACTCAATTTCACTGTAGCATAGTGTGATTCTTCTTGTACATTATCTGACGCGTGGTTTCATGAAATGACTCAATTTCACCGTAGCAGAGTGTAATTCTTCTTGTATATTATCTGACGCGTGGTTTCATGAAATGACTCAATTTCACCGTAGCATAGTGTAATTCTTCTTGTACATTCTCTGGCGCGCTGATTCATGAAATGACTCAATTTCACCGTAGCATAGTGTAATTCTTCTTGTACATTATCTGACGCGTTGTTTCAGGAAATGACTCAATTTCACCGTAGCATAGTGTGATTCTTCTTGTACATTATCTGACGCGTGATTTCATGAAATGACTCAATTTCACCGTAGCATAGTGTAATTCTTCTTGTACATTATCTGACGCGTGGTTTCAGGAAATAACTCAATTTCACCGTAGCATAGTGTGATTCTTCTTGTACATTATCTGACGCGTGGTTTCATGAAATGACTCAATTTCACCGTAGCAGAGTGTAATTCTTCTTGTACATTATCTGACGCGTGGTTTCATGAAATGACTCAATTTCACCGTAGCATAGTGTAATTCTTCTTGTATATTATCTGACGCGTTGTTTCAGGAAATGACTCAATTTCACCGTAGCATAGTGTGATTCTTCTTGTACATTATCTGACGCGTGATTTCATGAAATGACTCAATTTCACCGTAGCATAGTGTAATTCTTCTTGTACATTATCTGACGCGTGGTTTCATGAAATGACTCAATTTCACCGTAGCATAGTGTAATTCTTCTTGTAAATTCTCTGACGCGCTGATTCATGAAATGACTCAATTTCACCGTAGCATAGTGTAATTCTTCTTGTACATATTCTGACGCGTGGTTTCAGGAAATAACTCAATTTCACCGTAGCATAGTGTGATTCTTCTTGTACATTATCTGACGCGTGGTTTCATGAAATGACTCAATTTCACCGTAGCAGAGTGAAATTCTTCTTGTATATTATCTGACGCGTGGTTTCATGAAATGACTCAATTTCACCGTAACATAGTGTAATTCTTCTTGTACATTCTCTGGCGCGCTGATTCATGAAATGACTCAATTTCACCGTAGCATAGTGTAATTCTTCTTGTACATTATCTGACGCGTTGTTTCAGGAAATGACTCAATTTCACCGTAGCATAGTGTGATTCTTCTTGTACATTATCTGACGCGCTGATTCATGAAATGACTCAATTCCACCGTAGCATAGTGTAATTCTTCTTGTACATTATCTGACGCGTGGTTTCATGAAATGACTCAATTTCACCGTAGCATTGTGTAATTCTTCTTGTATATTATCTGACGCGTGGTTTCATGAAATGACTCAATTTCACCGTAGCATAGTGTAATTCTTCTTGTACATTCTCTGGCGCGCTGATTCATGAAATGACTCAATTTCACCGTAGCATAGTGTAATTCTTCTTGTACATTATCTGACGCGTTGTTTCAGGAAATGACTCAATTTCACCGTAGCATAGTGTGATTCTTCTTGTACATTATCTGACGCGTGATTTCATGAAATGACTCAATTTCACCGTAGCATAGTGTAATTCTTCTTGTACATTATCTGACGCGTGGTTTCATGAAATGACTCAATTTCACCGTAGCATAGTGTAATTCTTCTTGTAAATTCTCTGACGCGCTGATTCATGAAATGACTCAATTTCACCGTAGCATAGTGTAATTCTTCTTGTACATTATCTGACGCGTGGTTTCATGAAATGACTCAATTTCACCGTAGCATAGTTTAATTCTTCTTGTACATTATCTGACGCGTTGTTCCAGGAAATGACTCAATTTCACCGTAGCATAGTGTAATTCTTCTTGTAAATTCTCTGACGCGCTGATTCATGAAATGACTCAATTTCACCGTAGCATAGTGTAATTCTTCTTGTACATTATCTGACGCGTGGTTTCAGGAAATAACTCAATTTCACCGTAGCATAGTGTGATTCTTCATGTACATTATCTGACGCGTGGTTTCATGAAATGACTCAATTTCACCGTAGCAGAGTGAAATTCTTCTTGTATATTATCTGACGCGTGGTTTCATGAAATGACTCAATTTCACCGTAGCATAGTGTGATTCTTCTTGTACATTATCTGACGCGTGATTTCAATAAATTACTCAATTTCACCGTAGCATAGTGTAATTCTTCTTGTACATTCTCTGACGCGTGGTTTCATGAAATGACTCAATTTCACCGTAGCATAGTGTAATTCTTCTTGTAAATTCTCTGACGCGCTGATTCATGAAATGACTCAATTCCACCGTAGCATAGTGTAATTCTTCTTGTACATTATCTGACGCGTGGTTTCAGGAAATAACTCAATTTCACCCTAGCATAGTGTGATTCTTCTTGTACATTATCTGACGCGTGGTTTCATGAAATGACTCAATTTCACCGTAGCATTGTGTAATTCTTCTTGTATATTATCTGACGCGTGGTTTCATGAAATGACTCAATTTCACCGTAGCATAGTGTAATTCTTCTTGTACATTCTCTGGCGCGCTGATTCATGAAATGACTCAATTTCACCGTAGCATAGTGTAATTCTTCTTGTACATTATCTGACGCGTTGTTTCAGGAAATGACTCAATTTCACCGTAGCATAGTGTGATTCTTCTTGTACATTATCTGACGCGTGATTTCATGAAATGACTCAATTTCACCGTAGCATAGTGTAATTCTTCTTGTACATTATCTGACGCGTGGTTTCATGAAATGACACAATTTCACCGTAGCATAGTGTAATTCTTCTTGTAAATTCTCTGACGCGCTGATTCATGAAATGACTCAATTTCACCGTAGCATAGTGTAATTCTTCTTGTACATTATCTGACGCGTGGTTTCATGAAATGACTCCATTTCACCGTAGCATAGTTTAATTCTTCTTGTACATTATCTGACGCGTTGTTCCAGGAAATGACTCAATTTCACCGTAGCATTGTGTAATTCATCTTGTACATTATCTGACGCGTGGTTTCAAGAAATGACTCAATTTCACTGAGGCATGGTGTTATTTTTCTTGTACGTTGTCTGACGGGAAGTCCAGCCCGTCACTTCATGAAGTAACGGTAGTGGTGAGTGCGTTCCATTATATAATATGGTAGTCATCGTGAACATTCAGAGGGTGTTGTATCTTGAGGAGTAATTTAGCCAATAAACGATTTCTGTGATTTTTTTTGTTCAGCCTGTACATTTTAATATACGTAGTTCCGTTGTTTTATTGTTGTAAATTCATTGTAAACCATAACAAAGAGCATTAGTTTATTTCTTGGAATAGTTTGTGTATGACGGTGAACGGTAAATGTACGACTCCATTGCGTCAGTCATTTCATGAAGAGTCGAATCAACAAACACCGGATCTTCATGAAGTGCCTCGGCTATAATGTAAAATCATACATTTCGTCTTCTGCCTCAATCAATCGATCCGTCGCTTCATTAAGAAGCGCGTCAGATAGTGCAACTATTCCGTTTTACATCATATGCCGGCTTTACTTCATGAAGTGCCTAAGATTTTCATGTAATGACGGGTTTCACTATCTGACTACGACTTATACATACAGTAAACACAAAAATAGATGTTCAGTAAAGAACATATAGCCTACTTTCTCCTAAATGCATGGGTATTGTTATAACTCTTGGTTCTTTTCAAGGAGTATAATTGAACGTTGGTTGTAGTAGCTTGTTGAAATACAACGTACTATGTGGATATTAAACATGAATATGAGGTGCCCTTTGCTAGTGCTACCTCTGTACAAAATTTCGTTCAATTCGGTTTCACCGTGTTTGAATTGATATGGTGAAATGTTTTTCACACATACATGGCTGCTATCTGCAAACAATTGGGCTGATGACCTTGTAGTTAAGTCAAAAGATGCTCCCCACAAAAAGGTATGTTGTTGCAAAATTTGGTAGAGATCAAATGGTTAGGTTGGTCGTAATTTGATTTAAGCTTTTAACATTTGTGTGGGCGCCATTCAGTTTCCGTCAAGATGGCGGCGATATAAAACATGAATATGAGGTGCCCTTTGCTTGTGCTACCTCTGTACCAAATTTCGTTCAATTCGGTTTACCGTGTTTGAATTGATAGGGGGAATCGATTTGCACAAATACATGGCCGCCATATGCAAACTATTAGACTGATGATCTTGGAGTTTGGTCAATAACCGCTTCTCACATAAAAGTATGTTGTTGCAAAATTTGGTAGAGATTTGATGATTAGGTTAGTCGTAGTCGTAATTTGATTTAAGCTTTTAACATTTGGGAGGCCACCATTGCGTTTCCGTCAAGACGGCGGCGACATAAAACATGACACTGAGGTTCCCTTTGCTAGTGCTACCTCTGTACCAAATTTCGTTCAATTCGGTTTCACCGTGTTTGAATTGATAGGGGGAATCGATTTGCACACATACATGACCGCTATCTGCCAACTATTGGGCTGATGATCTTGTAGTTTGGTCAATCGATGCTTACCACATAAAGGTATGTCGTTGCAAAATTTGGTAGAGATCAGATGATTAGGTTGGTCGTAATTTGATTTAAGCTTTCAACATTTGGGTGGCCGCATTTACGTTTCCGTCAAGATGGTGGCGATATAAAACATGACACTGAGGTGCTACCTCTGTACCAAATTTCGTTCAATTCGGTTTCATCGTGTTTGAATTGATAGGGGGAATCGATTTGCACACAGACATGGCCACCATCTGCAAACGCTCACAATATACATAAAGGTATGTTGTTGAAAAATTTGGTAGAGATCGGATGATTAGATTAGTCGTAATTTGATTCAAACTTTGAACATTTGGGTGGCCGCCATTACGTTTCCGTCAAGATGGTGGCGATATAAAACTTGACACTGAGGTGCCCTTTGCTAGTGCTTCCTCTGTACCAAATTTCGTTCAATTCGGTTTCACCATGTTCGAATTGATAGGGGGGGGGGGGGAGACATTCAGAGTACACACACAGACACACAGACAGACACACAATTTTTGGCCCTGTGTAGATCTCATAAGTCTACTTTCATTTTTTGCAAAAATCGAAAGTAGGCTAAAAATACGATGATGGTGTTGTTGTTCCTTCATTTAAGTGCTTTGCGACATCGTGGTCATATAAATTAATCAACATTTTAAGGATAAATATAGGGGGACACTAACAGCTACATAACGCCACTTAAATTATGTATGTACCTGTCACTGCCTATAGTACACATAGATACATTTTCTTGTGTGTACAAAGTAACGCTTCAGTGATGTGCAGTTATTTTAATGTAGGCTATCTCTGTTTTATTAGTTTGGCACTTAGCAGCCATGCTATTTTAAGGAACCAATTATACAATTTCTCTCCTCATCTCCCTCCCTACATCATTCACTTGGCCGACTACTATCGTACACACCTGTGTTGTCGGAGATGATATAAGGATCACAAGACAATAGGAAATAAGCTAATTTGTTGTTGAACGTTAATGCTGTATGGTGTATGTCGGTAAACGTCCAGAAGCCGGTGTGGGCTTGGTTTACACGAGCGCTATGAATGGAACAAGCATGTGTGAGCAGTATGATGTGATGCGTGGGAGGTGTGTACTGACCAAACACAGTAAGTGCTGTAACACGCTACCATCTGGACAGTACCACTCGTGGTTCCCACGAATTCGACTTCCATGAATGAAGATGACTTCCCAGTGATGAAGATCTTCACATTCATATTTATCACACAAGGAATCTGATACAGTAGATTTAATGTTATCCAAACATCGGTCGAATCTACTAACGTCACGTCACGTGTTAGCGCGGCGCCCACTCTAAGGATCAAGACGTTTCCGTCTCTCTCACGGATATCTCTCGCAAGTTTTCGCGCTAAAAGGTTTCTATTTGCATTCGTTTGTCACCTTATGGACGATTTTCATTTATTTTTTTAAACCAAATTTGACTACAATACATAAATAAAGTAAAACAAATGCCTTATTATCATCATTATATTATTTCAGTAGTATAGATCCCTCCTGCGGCGCGCACAAACGACCGATCGTGACAAATGAGCATTCAAATGAAAGAGAATAGACATTAGCAGTGACGAATTGCACTCTAATTTCATAAATATCTATAATTTCTTAAAAAAAAGACATTTAAATAAATGTACGAAGTGTGTGGTTGCTGAAGGAAAATACACTTCATAATTGCTGTCCACTTCACATTTTGGCCGCTGTGACGCCTGTTTCATGTCATTTTAACGTTCTGAGGTATTTCCTTTATCATTTTGCATGGATTTCAGAAACAAGAAATCAAAGGAATGAGTAGGCTACTCAAATCGTATAATTTCATAACCGGTGAGTGTTATGATGATCCAAATTTCAGTGATTGCCTTCTAAAGTTAGGGATGGTTGGTTCTTAAGTTTAGGGGCTGCGACAACGCAGTCATGTAGCCCCGTGTACTTTGGGTGTGTGTAGAATCTGTCTGATTACCGGTGTTAATTGTGATGACTGTATTAGTGTGTGTTATCTGTTTTTTAATTTAAGTACAGACTGTACCTTAGAATTTTTCAAATAGTTCCTACTTTTGCCGCCAAGCGCCACCGTCAACGACTACTAGGTTAAGTTCAGAACTTAGCTACTAGACGCCACCGCAGTCGACTCTTGGCAATGAACGTAGAAACCTAAGAGCGTTGTTTACATTCTTAACCTATCCAATTTAGCTTCACACAGGTGTAATTAGTGGAAGGATTTTTAACATGCCATAAATCTATGACATGGGACCGCCGGCTTTACTTCCCCTCCGAAGGAAGGCAAACTGAGGGATTTTTAACACTCTTAAAAAATCCGACGGCTTCGGC
The DNA here is from genome assembly GCA_946902985.2 of Meconema thalassinum. Lineage (NCBI taxonomy): Eukaryota > Metazoa > Arthropoda > Insecta > Orthoptera > Tettigoniidae > Meconema > Meconema thalassinum. Next base: position 674,505,429 of record OX336388.2, read on the forward strand.
CGGGTTTGAACCCGCTATCTTGGGCATAGAAGTTCAGTATGCTATCAACTACGCCACCGAAGCCGCCTAAAAAGTTAGGAACGTAGAACTTGGAATTCTAACTGAAATGTAAGTGTTCTATAAGCATTTGGTTGAAATAAAAACATAACAACATTCCTCCTTAAGTCTCTCATTATAAACCAATGCTAGCGCGGAAGACGTTGCCAGCATTATTCAATCGGTATCATATCAACGGTCAGTTACATGGCAGCACATGTCAGCAGAAAAACAGAAACGCAAGTGGCAGCTAGAGGAAACCTTTTGCTAGCGCTGCGTTTCCCCCTCGACCGATATTGGGATAAACTTATGAAACGTGAACAGTGTTACGTTCCCACAACTTATTAATTATGTTTTCATAGAGTCGGGGATGCGAGATAAGTCCCTATATGTCAAACTACTTTCACACACCATATAATACGATATCCCCCTTTAGTACAGTACCTGGCTAGATTATTATTATCAATTACCGTACACGTTTGTGGTGATCTTTTTCTCTACCCTCTGATATGCTAAACATTTTCCATTTAATATTATTTTCTTGATCTATCCTTATTATCGGTATTCTGCCCGAAGACAGGTCCGTGCCTCCGGAGATGCTATCCTCAGCCGGATTTTACGTGCGGTAGGGTGGCCAGGGCCCTTTCGCTCCTCCTTCCCCCGCCAACAGCGCGTGGTCCCACTGAACCGGCATAGCATCCAAGGTCCAGCTTGCCACGGTGAGTGAGTGGATAGCGTGTCGGCCTACTAACCCCAAAATTGCAGGTTCGCTCCTGGCCGTAGTAAGTGATTTTTGAAAGGCGACAAAAATATGACACGCATGTCTTAGGATGTTGGCATGTTAAAGAACCCATTTGAATTCAGTAGGCCGTGTTCATAATGGCAAAATTTATCTCGGGAGTTCCCGCCAACACAAAGTTCCTCATTTCTCTACTAGAAAGCGCTATAGTGTTCAAGGAGCTTAGATATCTCACCTCCTCGACTTTCATAGTGATTCAAGGAACAACGAAATTCGACATGCAAGCTACCCTCTGGGTGTCAAATTACAAAGCTTGCACCCGGCACCCGAGGCCATACGATATTATTATTATTATTATTTATCCAAGGACCAACCACGCCCAATGCTGCTTAACTGCCGAGTTCTCATGGGATCCGGTATTTCAACATGGCCAGGCCGTTGGCGATCTATCATTCATACATTTAATACAGTACTTGCTTATTGGTTGGCTTATTTATGTTTATATAGGATCGCAATTTGCAACCAAAACAGAGACTCTTTTCCAGGGCGAATTAGCCTATCTCTTAATTTTCCCATCATAATGAAGATTACGTTGAATGTTAAAATAACTAAGAGCAGTATAAATGAAAGGATTTTTATTAAAGAGCAACCACAAAATCACTCCTATCTATTACAACATAATACCTGCAAAAGCATAAATCTCACCAAAACACTGAGGCCCCACTATAATCCCTCACCAAAACCTGTTGAGTAACTGCAAGCGCACTACAATGATGCCAACAAACGTGGAAGAGGTTAATCACCTTTCTTGAACTAAAATCTCGTAGGCCTATATAGAGGAAACAAAGATAATAATAGATAAATAGGAGAAATCTAAGAATGATTATAATAAGTTGGCCATAAACTGTATATAAAATGCTAAGGTGGATGTTTCACAAAACTCAAGCTCCTAAACCAGAGGGAGTTAGAAGGTGTGGTTTGTACCAAAATCTTCCAAATCGTCTCAATAGTACAGGCAATATCCTACATTTCTTGTAAAGTCAACGGAAATATATTTATTTGTTTATGAAATGCGTTTAAAGAAATAAGCAGGACAATGGGCCGTGCCAGAACTGTGTCCCGTCAAGCCCGCATAACAGAAAAGCTGAGCGGGTGGCTTAACACATGCGAGTTTTCTCGCACAGGCCCTCTAGTATTAATTGTTACAAAATTTGTTCATGTTTCAATCCTCAGTGGGATGTTCTTCAGCGAGAAATCATGAAACTTACAAAACTAAACAATTAATCTATAAACTAAAGTTAAAAATATAATTTTAAGTTTACAATCAAGGATGTGGCCCGATGGCTTTCCTTGATGATCATCAGAAACTCATTAATTTTTTTATTAACGTAGTGATATGAACTTAATCGTATCATATATTTTTCCATATTGGCGTTTAATCTAAATGAAATGTCAATGGGTATTACACAAGTATACTTGTTTTCCCGCCTAATGTAATTGAGCACAATTTGTGTTGACCAACTGGAAAGCTTTCTTTAATAGAATTAGGCAACACTGAATAATGGCTTCTATCACTTCAGTCAATAAAAATAAATTAATTTACATAAATTAATGAAATGTACCAATTTCGGCCATATTATGGCCTTCTTCAGCGTTGTTAAAAAGAAAAGAAACTATTGTAATTACGAGCAAAGCTTTGTTATAATTTCCATACGAGTATCCTAATTACCATTATAGGCGAGTTGCATACGATTGTTTTCACTATTTTATGTTCGAACATAAATATTCATAAATATCTGTCGAGATTTCGCCATTTTTATGTACTGAACAGAGCGCATGGGACGTAGAGAATCCCTTGTATTTGACCATGGTCTCTTCGAATACACCACAATGACACTAGCCACGCAGTGTAATTTAAAATAGGGGGCCTTGGAAGTCAGCGCTGGTGCGATGCTATCCTTAATTAATAGGCCACACAACTGCTTCTTGAGCTCATATTGGTAGGAGAAACTGTATAATACTGAAAACTTGTACTATATTGAGCCTAATTATAGTTATTTCTGACATATAATATTTACATTTCACCCAGGTCGAACATAATATGTATTTATGTTCGTGCTCCAATGGAAATTTTGCAGAGATAAGAAATGTTAAAGGTCCTTGACAAAAAACTGTTGTATCGTAATCTATGGTAGTCTCCTCATCGAAATTGTATTGAAGTCGGATTTTGTCATTGTGTTAGTTTCAATTGTAGTTCTAATGGATATTAATTCAAGACTTCATTTACTTAAGAACTTCCTCATTGGTCTTCTTCTCTATCCACGATACTCGGAGCATATTTCTGTACAAGAACATTTAGAAAGTTTCAATCCCTCTCTTCAGGGATGAATTAAGCGTCCAGCATTCGAACCCATACAGAAGAACAGGGAAAATGTAACAACGCAATTTTGATCCTAGTGACGTATATTCTGGTCTTGTCCAGAAGTGGAACGCACCAATAATTTTACAGAACTTGAAGTGTCCACGTCTCGGTAATTAGTTAATTACGTCTGGGAGATGAGTGAGGGTTGAAGGGGGGCGGGCAAGAGGGGGTTGGGGGTATTGTAATGTGCCAGCAGTCGGAGCGGGCTGCTCCGTCAATGAATGGATCAATATTTGTATGTCCCTTCCCATTGACGACGAGCCCTTGTTTGCGGAGGTGCGGCACCTTTGAGCGCTGCTCTTCTGTGTTCGACCTAAACAAACAGCAATGTGGAGCTGGCAGAAAAGTGGGCAAACAAGGGCCTGCCAGCTGCTATCGCCTTGCCTACCTGCCCTGGTCTGCCCTGTCTCCTCAAGAACTCTTCACCGTATTTGCATGCCAACAGATTGTTTAATGAAACCAAGAAAGTAGACTTTTCTTAAATATAGCAGATCTCATCTGGCCACATCTTCTTGAGCGAGAGGAAATGCTTCGTGAAACTTTGTTTTAAGTACTATGCCAAACGTTCATCTGCAACCTCTTTGGCTCGAGGAGTTCATTGAGGAGACTTCTTCTCCACCAATTGCGCAGTTTAATTACATGAGGGAGCGGTGTATATATATCAGCAGTTCCTCTGCATCTCGTAGAAGTCGAGTCTGTACCAGGGCACATTTCTATTGTGAATTCAGCTGTACCTTTTCTATTCTACCCACGAACCCCTTAGATAAATCTGGCGGCCACACAAAGGGATTCACCCTCCCTTCTCAAATGGTTCGTTTGTATTTGGAGGGGAGACATTTAAGTTTCAAAAACTAGGCAGTAGAAACATTCCCGATCCTGGTGAGCTTGCAATAGCACAGAATATGATACCGTATTCATCAGCAAATGTTGTTCTTTCATTTAGGGGCTTGGACATCGAGTTCATTTCAGCCCCGTGTACTTCGGTGTAGATTTTTCTGATAACCTGTGTTATTGTCCAAATGAAATGTTTTTCAGTCGGTCAGCACGATTGTAACCAATTGTAATGGGTGGATCCCTATTAAGTTACTGAAAAAAATATTAGATTAATAATCAAATTTTAATAATTAGGTGAATGGATTGCAGCAAACTGTAACGAAATTGAATCGAGGCTTCAGAAAATGAAAACTGATTTTCAATTAACAAAATATATTTATAACAAAAGGAGTCTCTCCTGGAACTTCAAAATTCGCCACTATAAAACTGTAATCAAACCTGAAGCTCTCTATGCTTCAGAGAGACTCAATCTCCAACACAAAACACTAAAACACCAAATAGAAGTGAAAGAACGTAAAATAATTAGAAAAATCCTTGGACCAAGAACAAAAGATGGTGTACATTATCCAAAGCCTAATACAGAAATATACAACATAAATTCCAAAATCACAGACACAATGCGAATGCGAAGAATCCAATTATGGGACACATAGAAAGAATGGACCCGAACAGACTGAAACACAAAATACATACTTTCTTAAAGAACATGGATACTAGACCGAATCATATATATTATTTCAGTAGTATAGATCCCTCCTGCGGCGCTCACAAGAGACCGATCGTGAAAATTAAGCATTCAAGTGAAAGAGAATATACATTACCAGTGACTCATTGCACTCTAATTTCATAAATATCTATCATTTCTTTAAAAAATGACTTTTAAAAAACTGTACGACGTGTGCGATTTGCAGTTACTGTTGTTGCAGGAAGATACGCTCCATAATTGGTGTCCACTTCACAATTTGGCCACTGTGACGCTTCTTTTTAATGTCATTTTAACATTCTGAGGTCTTTCCTTTATCATTTTGCATCGATTTCAGAAACAATAAATCAAAGGAATGTGTACGTTCTCAGAATCAGTAGGCTACATCAATGGATTGGTTACTCAAATCGTATAACCGGCGAGTGTTACTGCTAAGCTTTCAATCAAAGGACTCAGTACAAACATGATTTAAGCTCATCTGTCTAAACAATGGATGTATTATATTCCAGGTTTGTTAATATGCCGCGATACAGGATTTTCTTCTGCATTCTAATTCCATAAATATCGATTTTTGTAAGAATTGTGCTTTTTGCAAATACTGTTGCTCTAACATGCTGCAATTCAGAGTTGTCGTCTAAAACCTTAAAACATTGAACGATAATTCTCTAACAGGTTTTCTTCTATCTGATTTTCAGAATCAGTAAATCAATGGATTGGGTACAGGTTTTTCTTCTGCATTCTAATTCCATAAATATCGATTTTTGTAGGAAGTGTGCTTTCTGCAAATACTGTTGCTGTATCATGCTAGAGTTGTCGTCTACAACCTTAAAACTATCATCATCATCATCATCATCATCATCATATAGGTCTCATAAATTAGCAGTGAAGAATTGCATTCTAATTTCATAAATATCAATTTTTGTAAGAAGTGTGCGATTTGCAAATACTGATGCTCTAACATGCTGCAATTATGAGTTGTCGTCTAAACCCTTAAAACTATTAAACGTTAATTATTTTACAGGTTTTTCTTCTGCATTCTAATTTCATAAATATCGATCATTTCGCATGGTTTTCAGAAACCGTAAATCAATGGATTAAGTACGCTAAATCGTATAACCGGCGTGGGTTACGGCGTCTAAAACCTTAGAACTATTTAAACATTAACTTAATTCTTTTACAGGGTTTTCTTCTATCATTTCCCATGGTTTTCAGAATTATAAATCAATGGATTGAGTACTCAAATCGTATAATTTCACATATATCGAATAACCGATGAGTGTTATGATGAACCAATTTTCTGTGATAGCCTTCTTAAGTTAGGGAACGTACAACTTGCAATTCTGACTGAAAAGTATAAATATCAAATAAAGTAACCAGCCACAGCACGCTCTCATGCTGACGCTCCACTCGGGAAAGCGAAAGCACCCCTGTAGGTAAGGTGCAAATGAGTTTAGCGTTGAGCGCTACACACAGAACAAGGACAGCACCCCTGTTGGTAACGTGCAAAGGAGTTTAGCGCTGATCGTTGCACTTAGGAACAAGGAAGCCTCACTGTAAGCGGGGCGTGAAGAAGTTTTCCAACGAGGGCTGTCCTGATAAGGGAGAAAGACGCTCCTCAGCCAAGAAGATAAAGCAGGAAATCTCGACCAAGATGCTTTCATAAATATCGAATAACTGGTGTGTGTTATGATGATCAAATTTTCAGTGATTGCCTTTAAGTTAGAGAACGTAGAACTTGGAATTCTAACTGAAATGTAAACAGTGTTCTATAATCATTTGGATGAAATGAAAACATAACAACCTTTCTCCTTAAGTCTCTCATTATAAGCCTATTGGGAAATGTATGGTTTATGAACAAGCATGATTTTCTAATTTTATAAATGTTTATAATTTTACGAAGTGTACGATTTTCAGATACTGTTGCTGTAGGAAAATACGCTCCATATTTTCTGTCCACTTCACATCTTAGCCGCTGTGTCGCATGTTTAGTGTCATTTCACATTCTGAGATCATTCCTTTATCATTCTGCATGGATTTCAGAAACAGTAAATCAAAGAAATGTGTAGTCGACTCAAATCGTATAACTTCATAAATTAGCGGTGACGAATTGCATTCGAATTGCACAAATATCAATTTTTGTAAGAAGTGTGCGATTTGCAGATACTGATGCTCTAACATGCTGCAATTATGAGTTGTCGTCTATACCCTTAAAACTATTAAACGTTAATTTATTTTACAGTTTTTTCTTCTGCATTCTAGTTTCATTAATATCGATCATTTCACATGGATTTCAGAAACAGTAAATCAATGGATTGAGTACTCTAAATCGTATAACCGGCGTGTGTTACGGCGTCTAAAACCTTAGAACTATTAAACATTAATTCTTTTTTAGGTTTTTCTTCTATCATTTCCCATGGTTTCAGAATTACTAAATCAATGGATTGGGTACCGTGCTCAAAAGGTATTTCATAAATATCGAATAACCGATGAGTGTTATGATGATCCAATTTCCAGTGATTGCCTTCTTACGGAACGTACAACTTGCAATTCTGACTGAAATGTATCGAATAACCGGTGAGTGATACGGCTAAGCTCTCAATCAATGGACTCAGCACAGAAATGGAATCAACAGTGACGAATTGCATTTTAATTTCATAAATATCAAAGAAAGAAACCAGCCACAGCACGCTCTCATGCTGACGCTCCACTCGGGAAAGCGAAAGCACCCCTGTAGGTAACGGGCAAAGGAGTTTAGCGTTGACCGCTACACACAGGACAAGGTAAAAGCTCCCCTGTAGGTAACGTGCAAATAGTTCCGCGCTGATCGTTGCACTCAGGAACAAGGAAGCCTCACTGTAAACGGGGCGTGAAGAAGTTTTCCAACGAGGGCTGTCCTGATCAGGGAGAAGGAGGCTTCTCAGTCAACAAGATAAAGCAGGAAATCTTGACCATGATGCTTTCATAAATATCGAATAACTGGTGAGTGTTATGATGATAGAATTTTCAGTAATTGCCTTCTTAAGTTAGAGAACGTACAGTTTGGAATTCTAACTGAAATGAAAATGGTGTTCTATAATCATTTGGTTGAAGTAATAACATAACAACCTTTCTCCTTAAGTCTCTCATTATAAACCTATTGGGGAAAGTGTGACTTATGAACATGCGAGATTTCTCGCACTGGTCCGCTAGTTTGTATAAATTTACAGAAAAAGACTTGAAGGAATTAGGATCATTAATCTTACATGACCGGAAGGAAATCAGGAAAATCACTCCGACGCGGGATTTCGAGGAAGAAGAGAAGTAGATTACACAACATCGATGGTCAGAGCAGCGGAAATAGACCCACTCGTTGCGAATGAAGGAATACTGGGCCAACAGGAAGGCTAGAATGTGTTGATCTCGCGTGGTCCTAAGCGACCCATTCGCAAAGAAGAAGAAGAAGAAGAAGAAGAAATACACTTGGATCGTCAAGCGATCATCATGAGATCCTTTAAACTTAGGCTATATGTTATGATATTTGTATACACTTATTTACAGTCGACCAAAGTATTATGTGCACTCGAATTTGAAGGTTGTTTGTGAAGTAACCAATAGACCTACATAAAATCCAATAACATCATCATTTTCGTCGTTCTATTTTACGTTAGGTCATGTAGGTTTGGAATTTTTAATTTATATTTTAATATTTTTTATCGCAGTTGGAACACAAAAAGTGCACGTTTTTAAGCATGTTTCAACCATGCGTCACATTTGCGAATTATTATCTCAAAAACCCGTCATCAGATCGAATCCAACAACAATATACATTGGAATATTGTTTAACTTGTTTATTAATTTCAAAATTTTGTGTGTCCAAGAAACAAAGTTGTTATCTTTTTTGTAAGGTAACTTTTTCTCGGCTCGGGGTGGTTGGAAAATGTAGTTCTTGGTTGCATTGTAATCCTTATACATCGAAAAGTTATGCTGTATGACTGTGAAATACGCAAATTAATTCACTTATTTTATATCGGTTTGTATTTCTACGGGGAAATAACACATGTTTCACCTGCTAGCCGCTCCGGCAAAAGCTGTACAGCGTTGCCGTCATGGTGCCCACACGCATCAAGGCGCGTCTCGCTCGGAAGTGATGGGCTCCATCTCAGCAACGCTGTACAGCTTTTGCCTGAGCGGCTAGCTGGTGAAACATGTGTTATTTCCTCGTACAAATACAAACCAATATAAAATAAGTGAATTAATTTACGTATTTCACAGTCATACAGAATAACTTTTTGATGTATAACGATTACAACGCAACCAAGAACTACATTTTTCAACCACCCCGAGCCGAGAAAAAGTTACCTTGCAACAATAATATCAACTTTGTCTCTTGGACACACAAAATTGTGAAATTAATAAACCAGTTATACAACATTCCAATGTATATTGTGTTAAAATTTGGATTCGATCTGATGACGGGCTTTTGAGATAATAATTCTTAAAAGTGACGCATGATTGAAACACGCTTAAAAACGTGCACTTTTTGTGTTCCAACTGCGATAAAAAATATTAAAATATAAATTAAAAAATCCAAACCTACATGAACTAACGTAGAATAGAACGACGAAAATGTTGATGGTATTGGATTTTATGTAGGTCTATTGGTTACTTAACAAACAACCTTCAAACTCGAGTACACATAATACTTTGGTCGACAGTAGTTGCTGTAGTGATTAATCCAGCACTAGTCAAGATACGTGATATATATGTTGTTGAGATACTGAATGTGGTGATTGACCTTCAAGTTTGCTTGCTTAGTGTGATTATGTGTTTTTTTTCTTTTTTTTACATGTGGCCTCCTGAGAAGCCGAGTGCAGGTCTTTCAAGTCGACGCCCGTGGGCGACCTGCGCGTCGGGATGAGAGATGGAATGGATGAAGATGAATGAAACTGGGCAAGGATGTGGAAGGAAGCGGCCGTGGCCTGTCAGAAGGTGCCGTCCCAACATTTGCCTGATGTTGAAATGGGAAACCACGGAAAACCATTTCAAGGACGGGCGACTGTGGGGCTCGAACCCACGCGTCTACCGAGTCAGCAGAGAGCTTGGCCCCATGACCTAATGCTGCGCTTTAGCCAGCATAGCCACGGCTGTCGGTGATTATGTGATTATGTGATTGATATTAAATGGTCAGGTTATAATGGATTGTATACTTAGATGACTGAGCGAGTGTGGACCGTTTTCGTGCAGCTGCCAACCCCACTGCCTACACTGAAGTGGTCATCCAAGTGTATTTCATAATCTCTTGTAATTTTGTTTTCAGGATTTGGGAACCACCCACAATTGGTTACAATCGTGTCGACCGACTGAAAAGCATTACATTTCGATTAATAAGGAAACAATGAATAATGGCTTCCAACACCATATTATGTTATTGTGATATCTGTAATAGTGTTTATATATCTGTAATTGAGGTAAACATTGGGAAGGAATCGAACGTGACCTGGAGTTGGGTGACATATTGGCATTTGCCTGTAGTAGAAACAATACATCACGGAAAACATATTTTAGGAAGGCTGAGGTGGGAATCGAAGAGGCAGAGTGTACCCCGGTCCAGTGCTCAGACCAGAATGATGTTTCTTGGCAGAACCAGGAATTGAAACCGGAACCGGGATGACTCAGAAATGATTAGCACACAAGGAATAAAAACGAGATTTTAAGATTTTGCACAGCCGCCATCTTGTGGTTATGAAAATAATTGAAATAAATTAGTTGTCAGTGGGTTAAAATTTGCATAAACATATACCGTACCATGTTTCACTGCGCTCGGATGGATACATCGCGAGAACCGTCCATTTAAATATTGAAATTTCGGGTTGCCGCCATGTTGGATTTGTGCTCACCACGTTATTGTAAGACCTATAGGTGAACTTATGTTTATAGCCTCTGTCAACATACAAAATTTCAGTTTGATTCCTGTCGGAGATTAATAGATATTGATAACCGTTGACGAAAAAGAGGAAAAAGAAGAAGATTTTTAAGATTGAAGTGAAGGATTATTAATGTTTAAGTATTTCTTAGCAGACGAAGTAGTATAATTAAGTAATTTCCTCTATTGTGGTAAACGTTGAAGGGATAAAGGACCAGGAAAGGTTTCAAATTGTTAGTCAATCTAAATACCAAATTTCGAAAATAACTTCTGGCCTAAATGCAGCTCCGGAAAACAGCCTAAAATGGCTTGTTTCATTACTCATTTTCTTTTTGAATCAAATACTAGCCAAATTAACTTATTTGCATAATTCTTTCTTTAAAGTGTACCTTGATTCAATAGCCCTAGACGCTTTTTGTTGTTGGTTTGAAAGATGTTCACACCGGTAGTAGTTGTAAGGGATTAACGGGGACCTACACCTTTAAGGATCAAAATTTGTCAGTTTTCAATTTTTTTTTCTAATTTTATAGATCCTTCCTCTTGAAATCACTGCATCAATTTCTTTGATATGCATCATACTTTTGAAGTTATGACCAGAAACGTGCAGGGGAGTTTTAGAAGTTTTCCTACACATTAGTAACTTTGTTGCTCGTTTTCTGTAACTAAGGAATTTCAAATCCGTTTCCTTAGTAACAAGCAGAGTTTTCAAGATAATGAAGTGAAATTTTGTATACATGTGTATCCTATAGGGGAAAACAATATGACCTAGAACTGTTGCTGTGCATATCATACTTGGGTTCTTTTCTTTTTAATATTCAGTGAAGAAACTTGCAAAAAATGTTCCACTTTAATAAAAGCTTTAAAAAAATTATCTTTCTTTATGGATTCCAATTATTGTAGGCCAATCTCTAGCTACTGCATTAGTAAATAGAATGCATAAATAAATTTTGAAAAACAATGATATTTGTGTAAAATATCAGGGAAATGGTGGAACAGTGCACAATATGCAGGCGCCATATTGAATGCCCAATTTTCTGAAATACATTCGCCATATGGCATGAAAATACACGGGCATATTGGCAAAACATAGTGCGATTAGCAGACCAAATTACAATTCATTAGTACTTTCTGTTGCCGAGGAAGAAAAAAGTGAAATATGCATGATTTTTGGTTGTTAAAGGTGTAGCCCCCCCCCCCCCCCCCCGCCCCCTGTGAAACTCTGCATTGACTCACACTATCACTCGTTGTGGTAGAAAAGGCAAACTGATAATCTACTCGTCTGGACATGGTTGAGTTTCCGGTGAACAATCTTCAATCTACCGTGTGCCACCATGCCGGCACCCCGTAAGAAACGTTTAGTGTGTCCTTTACGTTTGGAAAAGTAAAGATAACAACGGACATTAATCACAAATGCACCAAGAAAGGAATAGTGTTCATGGAAGGTCTAGTCTATTACATTAAGAGGAAAGGAAGGAAGATTGTAGTTATAAGTGACCGTGAATCTTATGATTATGAGCCACGGGACCTACTTTTTACGTGGAATCCGTACCATAGGAAATGGCATTTCACTTCGAAAAACTCACGTTCATTGACAGGGAGTCGAACCCAGTCCACCTCGGTGGGAGGCCAACAGTCTGACCGCTGCGCCACCACGCTCCACTATGACAATAAAGGATGCTTATGTTCGACCCTGACTATTACATGTCAGAAAACTGTATTATAATGAGGCACATTATAGTACAAGTTATCATTATGGGACAGTTTCTCCCACCAATCAGAGCTCAAGAAACAGTTGTTTGACCAATTATATAAGGATAGCATCGCACCTGCGCTGAGTTCCAAGGCCTTCTAATTTAAATTTCACTGCGTGGCCTAGTGTCATATTAGGGTAATCGAGGAGGCCATGGTCAAATACAAGGCATTCTCTGCGTCTCATGCGCTATGTTCAGAACATAAAACTGGCGAAATCTCGACAGATATTTATGAATATATATGTTCGAAGATAAAATAGTTATAATAAGTATCGTCGAACATAAACAGTCGAATGCAACGCGCCTATATTGGTAATTAAGACACTCGTATGGAAATTATAAAAACGCATACGCTCGTTTTATAAACATACTCGTGTCTTAATTATTGCCATTATATGCTCGTTGCATAATGTACTATTTCAACATTGAGTTGCTTGCCTGCACTTTGGATTTCTTGTGTGAAGCATTTATCTCACAGACGTTCAAAGTATGCCGATATGTCTTGTAAGGAACTTCTTGTTGGCCTTAAAATCTCGTCCATTTTATGTTAATATATTAACAACACTATTTTCTGGTTGTTTCCTCGATTGTCTCATCGTTCATATGCTTGATATAAATGGGATATTCTGTCTCTTCTTTCATGCATATCCATCAGAAGAATAATGTGGCTTATATGCCTCATATTGATATTTATAGTGGAATATGAATATTACACGGCTGTGCATTAAGTTGGATGGATAGGCAGGCCACCTCACGAATGTGTTAAGTGGGCGGCATCACAAGCCACATCAGGGGTATGATAGGAGATGCCAAAGCAAACATGTCAACAGCAATGTAGTGAAGACAAACAAGGGTTGGCCGCTGGACTCGAGCTGTGCCCTCCTGATTACCATACAGCTTGATGATGATGAGGTAACTGCTAATCTGCAGCGTAATAGCATAGCGGCACATGTGAGGGTCTGCAATGGAATAATAATAATAATAATAATAATAATAATAATAATAATAATAATAATAATAATAATAATAATAATAATAAGCCATCAACACTCATGGGTCCTTCCACTCGCCATATACACCATCGGAATTGTGAACTGGTCTGATACATCATTGGAGAGTTTTGAACGCAAGATAAGAGCCAGCCTCATAAAACATAGTCTTCATCACCCACGAAGCTCAATGGAAAGATTATACCTGTCTCGTAATAATGGAGGTCGAGGTCTGTTAAATCTTCAGGTTCTATGTCGGTCACAGAAGATGAAAATGAGGAGCTATTTCAAGTAGTGTGAGAACACCCTGGTGTATTCTTTGGAATACACGGTATGATAGAGTAAACTTTTACTGCTCTTTGCTGTAATTCTTTCTTTCTTTCTTTCTTTCTTCCTTTTCAAACACCAACAGTGATCTTCCAAATTCTCCTTGCTGTTTATAGTCCTCATGTTACTTGTGAGTCTGTTCTAGATATATATCTTCCATGACCTACCTAGCGTCATCTAGCAGCGAATCTCTGAAGTTCCTCAATTCTTCCCTGTACAAGAGGACTTCCTTATCCATCTGGCCACCAGATCTCGTCGCCATCGCCAGCTATCATCTCCGTGATCAAGAGAACTTCATCTACTTTTTCACCCACCAGGCTGCTCTAGTGTCGCCTGCTATCAACTCTTTGAAGACCATTCATCAAGAAAAAATTAATTTTTTGGAAAGTTGTCTATTCTGATATGTATTCCTTTTGTTTCCTACCCCCACTCTTTCCCCTTCCCTGGTCCCTCTGTGCTTCGCTGAGCGTGTCTCACTTGTACGTCAGCAGTCGACTCAGTCAGTTGAAGCTCAACTAGAGCTAGCCTCCTCAACTCAAGAGGCAATCTTTTAATTCCACGCCATGTTGGAACTTTAATCTCAACCGTCAAAGGTAACTTCACCTTCGCCATGAAGCAAAGATAAGTACCGACTTCAGGTTTTAACCTCATTCTCATCGTCTTTCAATAACTACATGCTTTTAATGATCATTTTATAGGCAGTGTGAGATTACTATATTTGGGGCAATAATCATCCTTCGCGGGATTTTCCATGTTGGGCTTTGGTTTGTCTAAGCCGATCTTAATAGGAAGCAACATTTCTTATGCTTATTAAATGAGAGATCTTCTCACAACGTGGGATACCATTGAATTACCCACTGTCTATAAAATACTTAGCTCGTTCCACCGCTGGAATAACTTTTGCCCTATTCTTCAGTCAGGATTGCTCTGAACCTTCCAGAATCTGCACTCTATCTACCAGTTATACCGTCATGTATTTTCCACTCGCCTGTGGGAACACCTTTTCTAACTGAGGAATCTTCCTCATGAATTACTGCTCAATAGCTAATTTTTCTTCCTCCGTTGGGATTTTCTTTGGTGCATTTAACGATAATCTACAACTTTCTCAAGCAATAGACTCTCGCAAATCTAGTGTAACTAGTTATTTTCCATAATTGCAATAACTTTCTTTGCCATAAACTTTTGTGCTACTACAGTGAACTTTTCGTCCATTTCAACAGACTATAGTGAAAAACTGTGTTTGTTCAATATTTCAACCGCGTCGCGTTCGTCCGATTATTATAAATACGGCCATGAACACTTGTCCTCAACCCCATTTGATCTTTCCCAAACCTCTTACTAACAAACCATAATAATAAAATTGTTACTTTAGGTCTTATTCAATGAGGTGTCACTCTAAAGACGTGCCCTCCCTTTTTTTGCTTATATCACAAATTAATGTCTGCATAACTACGTGTCTGGTACACGTCTCAAATTATCTTGTTTCTCCCTTCTAATAAGGGAATACAATTCTTTCAACTCATAAGTGAGTTATTTCTAGGTTTCACGAAAGGGAAACTTGCCCCCATTTGTCTCGTGATTCCTACTTAAACATAGGAGGTCTAGAAACTTCCTTTCGATTTTATCTTCAGGTTTCACAATAAGTGACCTGCCCCATTTGCATAATCCAACCAAGTAATTCAGCTTTAATATAAGAAGTTATAGGAACTTCTCTTTTATTCTTCCTGCTTTTTGTTGTTGTTACTTCCGAAGTTGTTACTCTTTCTAAGATATTTACCTAGAATTCCTCAAAAGTACACACCTTGTACTTGATTTATTGTCTAACGTTAATCACTTTAATTATCTTTAAATTTTTCATTTTATCTTCGCCATTTCAAAATCTTGCGAGGATTTTAAAACATATAAAAGGTTTGAAACCAAAAGAATTGTTAATTGCCTGGCGCAAGCTTTAGATGTTTTTCGGAGGTCTGTGACCCCATTTGTTACAAAATCTAAATTATATATTTGTCAAAAAACTATTACCTAACATTGTTAAATAAATTCAATCGTTCTTTTTTGCTTTATCATTTCTCTGACATAACGGTTAGGCAAGATCCTGTCTTCTTTGACTCTTCTCACTTAATGAAAATAAATCTCTTGATAGGGTTTTCACCACTTGTTGCATTTGAGCAAGAACTCTTAGTTGGTAACTTGGTAAAGTCTCTCTTAGCTTTAATAGCTAATTCTAACTGGCCAGTAAGGCAAGCTTAGCTCGCTATGCCAGCTTCCTACTTGTGGAGATTCTCTCCAACACTTATGGTTGGTTTTTCAAAAAATAAGTGTTTCTCCTTGCCTAAACTTTTAGTCGGCTCCTTGCTGGGTAAAAGCTTAGCCATTTCCAAATGCAACTATTGGTACACTTACCAAAATTATTCCCAAAGGTATAATTGTTTTATCCCTATCCTTCTTGGAAGCATTTAGTCGCTCTTTAGGAACTCTACGATTTCGAAAACATAAAATATCGAAACCGATTCAATTATTGGCATTCTTCAAATTACTTGTTCAAAAACAAACTCCTTTGAACAGATACACTATAAATCTGTTACTCGTTGTCTTGCCAGACCATCTCCCTTCCCCATAGTAGGCATATGTATGCTTGAGAGGGAATACTCTAAAGCCACTCTATTGCAAACCGCCCAAGTTCAAACTGCGTTCCCCGTTAGCTTTGCCCAGGTCGCTACCCACTTTAGGTGTCAGAGAGCGGATTTGCAATGGCAACCGCCTTTGAGTACATGTAAAGTTAAACTTATAACTTTTGTAGGACTCTCCTCCTATTTCTCCATCCTTTTTCTCCAGTCAGAAACCCATCTCCTTCTCTTTATCATCTTCCCTTGGGGGTTAGGTTATTCCCAAGCTAATAATCTACCCAAAATTTGGTGCCGAAACCAGGGAGAGTCCATTCATGACATTTTCTATTTTTTTTTCAAGGGTTATTTGATAATATTTTGCAAATTATTAATATCTTCTTTGAATTTTTCAGCTACAACTAATTTGTGCAAAGCCTGTGAAGTGGAAAGAGGCCGCTCCTGTCTCCTTTGGTGTGTCCCTTCTTTCAACTTATTTGCTGCTGCCAGCCTGACAGCATTTCCAAGGTTCCACAGTTTCGTAAGTTATACTTTAATTTACCTACTTTGTCATGGCTCCTACTGAAAAGGATGAGGATGAAAAACTTACTTCTAAACGAGCATCCTATAAAGGGCAAATTACCCGATTTAGAAAATACATCAAAGAGCTATATCCCTCAGAAGCTCAATTAGATTTGTTAAAACATCGCGTAAAGGATTTTGAACGTTCATATGAAAATTATTGTAACATCCAAACTGAAATCGAAACTTGTATGCTCAATCAAACTGATGATCGAGTAGAAGTAGAAACTCAATATTACGAAGGTATAGGTTCTGCTTTTAAAATAATACGCCAACTCGAAGAAGAACAGAAAAAAGACGGTTCTGTTCTTGGTTCCCTTCACGAACAACAAAACTCTTCTCGTGAGGGCACTCACAAGCCCAAACCAATCCTACCTAAGATTGTTTTACCCCACTTCTCTGGAGACGAATCTTCTTGGGATTCTTTCTATGAAATATTTTGTTCTCTTGTTCATGACAATGAAGACATTCAAGTCATCTACAAGTTTCATTACTTGAGATCTATCCTCCGATGTCAAGCTCTGCAGTTAGTTGAAGCACTCCCTTTAAGTGCCGAAAATTACCCCATTGCCTTTAACTTATTGAAAGAAAGATACGGAAATTTACGGTTACGTATTCAACGCCATATGAAGGCTCTATTTAACTTGCCTGCGTCACAGCACAATGACGTCACTAGTTTGCGTACTCTCATTGATACTACACAACTTCACGTTAAAGCTCTGTCCCAATTAGATCAACCCACTGAACACTGGGACACTTTCTTAATACATTTAGTGGTTTCTAAAGTTGATGTTGCTACCCTCAAAGCTTGCGAGATTGAACTTTCTAGAGAAGACGATTACTCTTACGAGCATTTAGTCACTTTCATAAATGCAAGATGCCAGCTCTTAACCGCTTTAGCTAATCAAAGTGAACCCTCATCTCCGAGTTCTAAATTTGAATTAATGTCTATTAAACCTAAAAGCGAACGCTTAGCGTCTAGTACCCAAAAACCTGGGTCCAGCTCATCTAAACTTAAGTCAAACACCACTGGTTACCCAACTAGGTCTAGTGAACGCCGTATTGCTAGCTCTCTCGTTTTAAACACTCAAAGCGAACCCCGCAAGAGTTTAAATGAACCATTAATGCGCATACTTTGTAAAGATTCCCATGCCTTATATCTATGTAAATCTTTTAAAGAACTGTCAGTCGACGACAGAAGAAAATTAGTTTCCCAGAATAAACATTGCTTCAACTGCCTAGCACCCACGCATTCTGCTTCAAATTGTAAGTCCACAAGACTTTGCTTCCATTGTGAAAAAGCTCATCACACTTTACTACATCGTCAAGATCAGGCAAGGTCATCGACAGCATCTTTTTCTCAGAAAAGTGACAATGATAACAGTTCCAATGCTTCATCGTACATTCAAAATGCCAAGTACATACGTAGTGCCCAAGTACTATTGTCTACTGTCCAAATCGAAGTTCAGGATAAATTTGGCAACTGGGTCCGTGCACGCGGCCTTCTTGATTCAGCGGCAACTCACGATTTTGTGTCTAATTCTTTGATTAGAAAACTAGGCCTACCTGTAAACCCCACTTCTATTAACGTATCGGGCATTAACAGCTCAAAATCGCAAGCTTTACAGTTCTCAAAGCTAACCATAAGAGACATTTGTCAGAGAAACAACTTTCTCAAACTGAATTGTCTCATTCTCAATAGCATAGGAGAAGACACTCCAAGTCACTCTGTGGATATTTCAGGGTTAAACATTCCCTCGCATTTAAGGCTAGCCGATCCTTTGTTCAACGTACAAAACCCCATTGACATACTCTTTAGTGCCAATGTTTTCTGGAATTGCCTTCGTAAACAGTTTCGCAAGTTATCCCAAAATGTGGTTGCCAGAGACACTAATTTTGGATGGATCGTCACCGGTCAACTTCCCCATAATTCTCCCCAACCCGCATCGCAATGTTACTTTGCTAATACTGACCTGGAACAGTTCTGGAGGCTCGAAAGCGTTGATTCTCCTAACGTGACCTCTTCAGAAACCGAATTCTGTGAGCTACTTTTCCTGACCACTACCACTCGCTCTTCTGATGGTCGGTTCATTGTTCACATGCCAAGATTACATAATCCTCCTAAACTTATTAACTCTCAACCCAAAGCTCGAAAAGCTCTCTTTGCTATCGAGAGCAAATTCAAAAAAGAACCTCTCGTTAAACAGCAGTATACTGATTTAATGGACGAGTATGAAAGCTTAGATCATATGGAAGTCGTTAACAAATCTGATGACGAATTGCACCCCCCAATTGAAACGGTTTTCTTAAATCATCATCCCGTGTGGAAGAACCCTCTTGTAAAGGATAAAATTCGAGTTGTTTTCAATGGTTCATCACCTGACGTTAATGGCAACAGCCTTAACGATACTCTCTACTCTGGTCCTGCTATTCAGTCAGATCTATCTGCTATACTCTTAAACTTTCGATTATTTCCCAGAGCTGTTATAGCGGATATAAAACAGATGTACCGTCAAGTTTTAATTCAGCCTGAACAACGAGATCTCCAAAGAATCTTGTGGCGCGACGAAATCAGTAAGCCCATTAAGGCATTTCGTTTAAAATCTGTTACTTATTGCTTAAAACCTTCCGCTTTCCTTGCTATCCGATCCCTACACTTGTTAGCCTCTCAAGATGGTCATTTATTTGATTCTAAAGCTTCTGAAGCACTAACTACGTCATTCTATGTCGACGATTATTTGCAGTCCTTCCCCACTCTGGAGGAAGCTTCTTTTGTGTCATTAGAACTTCAGGCCTTGCTAAAGAACGGGGGTTTCCCACTTCATAAGTGGAATTCCAACTCCCATGAGTTTCTCGCCCGGTTTCCTATTGAAGACGTAGATCCCTCCTCCGTCGAAATTTGTGGAAACTCCGAATCCATAAAAACTCTTGACGTTCATTGGTGCACTAGCACTGACACTTTCATCTATAAAGTTTCGCTCAGAAAAAATTGCAAAAATTTTTGATCCGCTTCAATTCCTTGCTCCAGTTATCGTCATAGCCAAAATTTTCATGCAAAAGCTATGGTCGCTCAAATGTGAATGGGACGACACTGTTCCCCTTTCTTTTCTTGACAGACGGCTCTCTTTTCGCAGCAATTTGCTTGATCTTTCCCTTATTAAAATTCCCAGGAATTTAATTAACGCTCATCCTAATGCATCTTTTTTCCTTCATGTGTTCGCGGACAGTTCCGAAAAAGCTTACGGTTGCTGTGCATATTTGGTTTATTGCAGTTCATTAAATGGATCTTCAGTTTCCAACCTTGTTTGTGCCAAATCGAAGGTGGCTCCTCTTAAAACTATCACTTTGCCTAGACTTGAATTGTGTGCTGCACTCATAGCCGCAGAACTTGTTAAGAAATTACGGGAAGTTTTAAAAGTCGAATTCTCGCAAATCTATCTTTGGAGCGATTCCATGATCACCCTTTCTTGGATCGCCAAAAACCCCTCTCATTGGCAAACTTTTGTTGCAAATAGCGTTTCCAAAATTCAAACTCATTCTTCGGGATGTCAATGGGGGCATGTGCCCAGCGCTGACAACCCAGCCGACATTATTTCTCGTGGATGTCTGCCCTCTCAATTGGCATCTTCCCAGTTGTACTGGCATGGGCCCTCGTGGTTAATTGAAGACTCTTCTTGTTGGCCTTCGAAACCTCCAGCTACAAACTCCAACTTGCCTGACACTAAAGTATCTGTATCTATTGCTTCGTGTCTTGTTTCCAAAGTTTCGCATCCCTTGTTGTCCCGCTATTCTTCCTTTCATAAATTAATTCGAATTGTCGCCTATCTTCTTACATGGAAATATCTTGTGGTTGACCAACCTCTTCTCCCCAAACCACACCTTACCAATCATGAATTGAATCTCGCTACCATTAAGATTTTGCAACTAACACAGCAAGAAGGCTTTTCTTCTGAATTGTCTTTACTTCCTTCTAAAAGAGATCTTCCCAAATCCAGTCGTCTTCGTGCTTTAGCCCCGTTCCTTGATGACAATAGGTTACTCAGGGTAGGTGGTAGGCTTTCGCAATCTTTGCTTTCTGAGGACAAAAAGCATCCTGTTATTTTGCCTTCTAAGCATCACGTAACTTCCTTATTTATACGTGACTTTCATTATCGCAATTTGCATGTTGGTACACGTACACTGCTTTGCCTCTTAAGGGAAAAGTACTGGATTATAAACGGAATTCATGAAGTTTCCTCTGTAATTCACAAGTGCATCCCTTGCTTTAAAGCGAAACCGAAAGTCAATACTCATTTAATGAGCGATCTGCCCTCCTTTCGCTCTTCTCCTATAAGTCCATTTGCTCTAACTGGTGTGGACTATATGGGTCCGTCCGAATATAAACGCAATTCCCCTGAAGCTAAACGCAAATTGTTTGGTAAGCTCTATGTTTCTCTCTTTGTTTGCATGGTTACTGGCGTGATCCATTTGTAACTAGTAACGAATGCTTCTACTTCTTACTTTTTATCAGCTGTCTCTCGCTTCGCTGCTAGGCGTGGTGTTCCTTCGGAGATGTTCTCTGATAACGCTTCCACTTTTCAAGGCGCAGCTTCCTTGTGGAAGAAAGCTCTCACATCTTCTCCTGCCATGGAACAGATCTCTAATTTTTCCTACTCAAAGGGTTTCAAATGGCGTTTTATACCTCCCTTCGCTCCTCATCACGGTGGTAGGTGGGAATCCTGCGTAAAGCTCACTAAACGTCATTTAAGAAAGGTTTTAGGTAATCGCATTCAGACTTATGAAGAATTTAATTCACTGTCCGTTCTGATTGAAGGTGTTGTTAATTCTCGCCCTTTAACTCCGCTTTCCAATGACCCTGATGACCTGCTTCCACTCACACCTGGTCACTTCCTTATAGGCACTTCTCTTTCTGCCCCTCCTCTCCTTCCCAATTCTTACAGGGATTCTAATTTACCCATTGTTTGGTGTAAACTTGAAGCCCTCCGAAATTCTTTCTGGAAGAGGTGGAACTTGGAATACTTAACTTCCTTGCAACAGAGACAGAAGTGGTTTCTTTCTAATCCCGACATCAGAGTGGGGGACTTGGTCCTGGTTAGGGATGTTTCTCCTCCCCTGGTCTGGATTTCTGGTAGAGTGACCGAGTGTTATCCTGGAAGGGATGGGAGAGTTAGGGTAGCCAGAATCTTGACCACTAACGGTCACATCACAAGACCACTGTCTTTAATTGCTCCATTACCTTTAAATGTTTAATTGTTTGTCTTGTTCTCTGTTGGTGTTTACCCTCCCAGCTTGGTGTATTCTTTGGAATACACGGTATGATAGAGTAAACTTTTACTGCTCTTTGCTGTAATTCCTTCTTTCCTTCTTCTCAAACACCAACAGTGATCTTCCAATTTCTCCTTGCTGTTTATAGTCCTCATGTTACATGTGAGTCTGTTCTAGATATATATCTTCCATGACCCACCTAGCGTCATCTAGCAGCGAATCTCTGAAGTTCCTCAATTCTTCCCTGTACAAGAGGACTTCCTTATCCATCTGGCCACCAGATCTCGTCGCCATCGCCAGCTATCATCTCCGTGATCAAGAGAACTTCATCTACTTTTTCACCCACCAGGTTGCTCTAGTGTCGCCTACTATCAACTCTTTGAAGACCATTCATCAAGAAAAAAATAATTTTTTGTAAAGTTGTCTATTCTGATATGTATTCCTTTGGTTTCCTACCCCCACTCTTTTCCCTTCCCTGGTCCCTCTGTGCTTCGCTGAGCGTGTCTCACTTGTACGTCGGCAGTCGACTTAGTCAGTTGAAGCTCAACTTGAGCTAGCCTCCTCAACTCAAGAGGCAATCTTTTAATTCCACGCCATGTTGGAACTTTAATCTCAACCGTCAAAGGTAACTTCACCTTCGCCATGAAGCAAAGATAAGTGCCGACTTCAGGTTTTAACCTCATTCTCATCGTCTTTCAATAACTACATGCTTTTAATGATCATTTTATAGGCAGTGTGAGATTACTATATTTGGGGCAATAATCATCCTTCGCGGGATTTTCCATGTTGGGCTTTGGTTTGTCTAAGCCGATCTTAATAGGAAGCAACATTTCTTATGCTTATTAAATGAGAGATCTTCTCACAACGTGGGATACGATTGAATTACCCACTGTCTATAAAATACTTAGTTCGTTCCACCGCTGGAATAACTTTTGCCCTATTCTTCAGTCAGGATTGCTCTGGAACCTTCCAGAATCTGCACTCTATCTACCGGTTATACCGTCATGTATTTTCCACTCGCCTGTGGGAATACCTTTTCTAACTGAGGAATCTTCCTCATGAATTACTGCTCAATAGCTAATTTTTCTTCCTGCGTTGGGATTTTCTTTGGTGCATTTAACGATAATCTACAACTTTCTCAAGCAATAGACTCTCGCAAATCTAGTGTAACTAGTTATTTTCCATAATTGCAATAACTTTCTTTGCCATAAACTTTTGTGCTACTACAGTGAACTTTTCGTCCATTTCAACAGACTATATTGAAAAACAGTGTTTGTTCAATATTTCAACCGCGTCGCGTTCGTCCGATTATTATAAATACGGCCATGAACACTTATCCTCAACCCCATTTGATCTTTCCCAAACCTCTTACTAACAAACCATAATAATAAAATTGTTACTATAGGTCTTATTCAATGAGGTGTCACTCTAAAGACGTGCCCTCCCTTTTTTGCTTATATCACAAATTAATGTCTGCATAACTACGTGTCTGGTACACGTCTCAAATTATCTTGTTTCTCCCTTCTAATAAGGGAATACAATTCTTTCAACTCATAAGTGAGTTATTTCTAGGTTTCTCGAAAGGGAAACTTGCCCCATTTGTCTCGTGATTCCTACTTAAACATAGGAGGTCTAGAAACTTCCTTTCGATTTTATCTTCAGGTTTCACAATAAGTGACCTGCCCCATTTGCATAATCCAACCAAGTAATTCAGCTTTAATATAAGAAGTTATAGGAACTTCTCCTTTATTCTTCCTGCTTTTTGTTGTTGTTACTTCCGAAGTTGTTACTCTTTCTAAGATATTTACCTAGAATTCCTCAAAAGTACACATCTTGTACTTGATTTATTGTCTAACGTTAATCACTTTAATTATCTTTAAATTTTTCATTTTATCTTCGCCATTTCAAAATCTTGCGAGGATTTTAAAACATATAAAAGGTTTGAAACCAAAAGAATTGTTAATTGCCTGGCGCAAGCTTTAGATGTTTTTCGGAGGTCTGTGACCCCATTTGTTACAAAATCTAAATTATATATTTGTCAAAAAACTATTACCAAACATTGTTAAATAAATTCAATCGTTCTTTTTTGCTTTATCATTTCTCTGACATAACGGTTAGGCAAGATCCTGTCTTCCTTGACTCTTCTCACTTAATGAAAATAAATCTCTTGATAGGGTTTTCACCACTTGTTGCATTTGAGCAAGAACTCTTAGTTGGTAACTTGGTAAAGTCTCTCTTAGCTTTAATAGCTAATTCAAACTGGCCAGTAAGGCAAGCATAGCTCGCTACGCCAGCTTCCTGCTTGTGGAGATTCTCTCCAACACTTATGGTTCGTTTTTCAAAAAATAAGTGTTTCTCCTTGCCTAAACTTTTAGTCGGCTCCTTGCTGGGTAAAAGCTTAGCCATTTCCAAATGCAACTATTGGTACACTTACCAAAATTATTCCCAAAGGTATAATTGTTTTATCCCTATCCTTCTTGGAAGCATTTGGTCGCTCTTTAGGAACTCTACGATTTCGAAAACAAAATATATCGAAACCGATTCAATTATTGGCATTCTTCAAATTACTTGTTCAAAAACAAACTCCTTTGAACAGATACACTATAAATCTGTTACTCGTTGTCTTGCCAGACCATCACCCTTCCCAATAGTAGGCATATGTATGCTTGAGAGGGAATACTCTAAAGCCACTCTCTTGCAAACCGCCCAAGTTCTAACTGCGTTCCCCGTTAGCTTTGCCCAGGTCGCTACCCACTTTAGGTATCGGAGAGCGGATTTGCAGTGGCAACCGCCTTTGATTACATGTAAAGTTAAACTTATAACTTTTGTAGGACTCTCCTCCTATTTCTCCATCCTTTTTCTCCAGTCAGAAACCCATCTCCTTCTCTTTATCATCTTCCCTTGGGGATTAGGATATTCCCAAGCTAATAATCTACCCACACCCTTCATCAATCTGTGTGCTCGGAAGATTAAAACTTCACTCCTTTGTCTCTAGATAGAGCAAATGCTGAATTCATTTTGAAGTCAGCAAAACAGCGGATAGATGACTGGAAGAAACGAGATGTTCAGTAAAGAATATATAGCCTACTTTCTCCTAAATGTATGGGTATAGTTATAACTCATTGTCTTTATCAAGGAGTATAATACGTAGAATTATTTCTTGGTTGAAGACCCTAGAAACTATTTACCTCTACCAAACACCAGAGCGTCGGAAAAAATACTACCGTCATTGAAGAGAAAAAGAAGAAGATATATCTCAAGAATTTTATGGAACTGGAGACGTGATGGACCGGACCAGGCCAACATCCAACTTTGAGTTGAGGCATGTGTTTACACGTCAGTAGGGGAGTAGTAGGGATTCCAAATAGTGTCATGGCCGCCGTGTGAGTCCAAGCCAATATCTCGCAAACCCATGGTCCGATTTTGACAAATGAGGTGTCGTTGGACTCGGGTTGACGCCCTCTTTCCAATGGACCACTCATTTCAACCCCTAAATAAAACCTACCCCTACTAGGGGGTGAAATTTTAATTTCTTAGTGAAAGCCTCTTTTCAAATACGACATGTGTAAGGTGCGCTGCTAAAATGAACTTAAATGTTGTTGCTCATATAGCACATGCGTTTTTCTGGCTGCCGCTATGGATTAACATTTTTGTTTTTGTTTTGTACGCATGCGCACTTGGGATTTTTGTAAGAGGGCGAGCTCTTTGAAAAAAAATGATTGATAAGAAGAGGTTTTGGTGGTGAGGAGAGAACCAGATAATCGCCTACTTTCCTACGACGTTTGCCGATATCTCTCGAACGCAAGGTCGGATTTGGACGTGTGACGTGTCAAATCGCTTGTCTCAAAGCCCTATATATGTTATTAATAGGTTAAAGTTTTGAGAATGAGGGAAACAGGCGTTTTGGGGTAAAATTATGATTTTAGACTTTTTCTGATATTTCACGAATGCCTGGTCGGATTTGGTCCTATGACGTGTCAAATGGCTTGTCTCGAAACCCTCTTTATTTTGGTAATAGGTTAAAGTTTTTGAGAATGAGGGAAACAGAATTTTTTGTTGTAAAACCGTGATTTTAGACTTTTTGTTATATCTCACAAACCAATAACGCCAGAGACGTATACGAGGGGTCGTAGGACTCGGGGTGACGCCCCTCCCCTCTCTCCCTTTCGAATATAGTATTTATGTTTAAAAAAATGCGAAAGAGCCTAACGACACTTATGTTGAAAACATTTCAGTTTTTAAAACTTTTCTTAAATTTGTCTAAAATGTTCATGACGAGTGGTTGTAGATAGAAAGAGACGATACCACTGGACACGTGTTTCAACGAAGCTATTACTGGCCACGGTGGTGATATACCAATACAGTATTCGCTATTTCGATGAGACGGCGGGTCGAGGGTTGGTTTTCTGATTTTTCCTATGATGGAATTCCTAATTCCTAAACCCCCTGAAGGGGGTCTTTAACGTGTAAACGATTATGAGTGACATGACAAATGATAATTCCTTGATTCGATGAAGTTGGCTTTAGATAGAACAAACAGAACTTGGTTATATGTTGCTTGAAGTGAGTATAGAAAACAAACTTGCTGGGGCAGACTGACAGGATGTGAATGTTATTTGATCTTATTGGAATGCATTGACTTGACAGGGCAATGAAAAAAAGCACAGAGATGCTGAGGACACTTGAAGGTCAAACGATATGGCAACCATGGTGGGAGGGGAAGCTAGGATGATGTCGCCGATCATGTTCAATGGATGAATTTATATTTTGCGAAGCATTGTTCGGAGAGGGTCATGGGACGACTTGTTTTAAGGGTATTTATTTTTTCGATGTTTCCTATGGTGGACTCATTGATTGAAATAATCCAAAACTGCTAGGGCATGGCCTTGAGATTTTATAAACCGATAATGGGATTTTAACATACAAGATCCACTCAGAACTTGACATGATGTCATTCTTTTTATGGCTTATGAATTTCCCCAAAAAAGACCCAAAACAACAAGATCATGGACTTTTGCTTTTCTTAATATATTGCAAACCCATAATGTAAGATGTTTACTGTGAGTGACGAAATCTAGCTAGGTAACGAAAGAATTATTGTAGGATATATGTATGGTGACTGACACGTCTTTGACCATTGGAACTTGTTTTCAGATCTGACTGTAGTACATAGGGAGTATAGGTTGTAGGCATGGCTTGACAAACGGTGCACACAAAATTCAATTTATCGATTCAAGAATTAAGAGTAGACTATCATTAATTAATTGGTTAAAGAGTGTAGCTAAAAATAAAAAAATGGTGACTACATTAAACTAAACTGAACCAAGTCGAATCAAACCCAACCGAACCAAACCAAGCCTAAAGCAAACCAAACCTAATCAAGAACAAGCCAAGGGCTTAAGTGTAAAACTTGTGGGGGAATGCAGTCATTGGCAATGTCCAAAGGAAGGGATAACGCTCTACCTCTAGAGGGTAAGGTAAAGCTAGCGCATGGTGCTAATGCATATTCCCAAGTACATGAACCACACACACACAACTATCCTATGCTGTTTTTATGAGTTAACTGTTAAAACTTACTCAGTGGTTACTGAGCAAGATGGTCGCTACACACAACAAGCTTTAAATACTTGAGGCTAATAATCTATACACACACACACACGCTTGTTCTAAACTAAACTGTCTTGCTGGCAGTGCTCACACAGTAGGCAAATGACAGAAATGCTTGGCTAACAGAAATACAATCATTTTCGTTTGTCTAATGTTACCAGCTAACCATTACATGCTATAGTGGTGAGCACATGTGCCTCTTGCACTGGAGATCGTAACTCGATTTCTAGCTCTAAGGCCTAGAATGAATCAAACTAAGAAAGAAGGGTATGGTGACGCAGTGGTTAAACTGTTAGCCTTTCACTAAGGTAGACTAGGGTTTGATTTTAGGTTAATATACATGTCATAAACAAACAAACAAACAAACAAAAAAGCAGAGATAATGTTTAAAACTGATTACACTTGTCTCTTTTCAAATTATTACTTAGATTGCAAATACAAAGGTGGACTGGGTTTGATATTCAGTTAATGCTGCCTATCGCATACTAGCCTGTAAGAAAGCCAAACAAGCAAAAGGCGTAGGTAGAGCAGTGGTAAAATCGCTATGTGTAGAGAACTACCTAACGGTTTTATGAACTGGCAATGGTATGTCGCATAAACAGTGCAGGATACAATCCAGCAACCATAATTTGTATCTTGTGGAGCAGAGAAAACATATATATAGAGAAAGATATAGAAAGCTAGTGTATGTATGGGTAGCATTGATAATTTGACCAGAGAAAATACGATGAGGTAGGGTGGGGAGAGGGAGAATTAACACTTATATATGAATGAATGGTAAATAGTATTTTAGTTTTTTTCCCCAATAGTTTTGTTTTTTAAATGCAGTGGTAGATAGTCGTTATTTTGTAAAACATTCTTACTTGCAGTAGTAATAAGACTCTATGGTTTCGCTAACACATAGATAGACTGTATTATTGCCATGGTCAAGCACTCACATTAAGATCATTTACAAAATCATAAAATGAAAAATAAAAAATCTTGTTTTGGAAATATCGTTTTTCAACATACACAAAATAAATATATAAAAAATTTGTAAACAGCAAAATGGAAAATCCATGGTCAAGCACTCACATTAAGATCATTTACAAAATCATAAAATGAAAAATAAAAATCTTGTTTTGGAAATATCGATTTTTTTCAACATACACAAAATAAATATATAAAAAATTTGTAAACAGCAAAATGGAAAATCCATGTTTCCATATAGACAAAATTTAAAAACCTTAAACGGACATTTAAGAAAATATATGCAAATGGGAAATTGACAAATGTGTAAATATGAAAATGGAAAAATCCATGTTTCCATATCATGAAATTGAAAAACATCAAACTGTCATTTAAAAAAATGCAAATGGAAAATTGACAAATTGCAATGTGTGAAATGTGAAATTGAACAAATGGCTATCATTATTTAAAAAAAAAAAAAAAGAACATGGTGCTCTATGGTTGAGGTGTGAATCAAACCCTTTCTACTTATTTGGACCACCCGAGACTGAGTAGACTAGTTTAAGTTGTCATACCACTTTTAAAAGTTTGTGTTAAATCTAGGAATTGAACCCAAGAGCTTGTAGGGGAGATCAAAGGTTATAATATGTTAAACAGATAGCCTTGAATGAAGGGTGTGGTAGCTATATAGAGATGAGACGTTTCGCTCGGGGCAGGGAGGCATGGAGATCTGCATCAAACCAGTCAAAGGACTAAAGACTCAAACAACAACATGTACGTTCACCAAAATAATGTTGTGTAACGGTAAATGTTAGTCAACGAACAGTAATGCATTACTAAAACCCATGACACGATACCTAAGAGCTTTTCTAAAATGATTTTAAAATGCCTTTAACCCTATATTGAACACCCAGTTCACAAGACTCATAACTGCAATGTTATGGTAAAACAAAACAAAATCTATATTTCAAAACAAACAAGTGGTTTAGTCAATGTATACTGGAAAAAGTTTTGTAAACACTCAAGTCCTCAAGACCAATTAAATTAGTAACTGTCAGGTTGGCCGAGTGGTTAAGGTGTTTGACTTAAGATCAAATTTCTGTATAAGGAAGCAAGGGTTCGAATCCCTTACCTGACATAACTATTGCCTTAACATGGCTTGGCCACACTGTATTATTATGATACTCAGTACACAAACCATAGATATAGTGTATTGTTTAAGGCCACTCTCTTTCTGAACATAGTCAGAGACTGTTGATGGTTAACAATTGTATTAATAGTGGGACATGGGGATAGCAATTAAGAAAAAACAGCCAATACCCATACAATATTTTTATTCATTTTAGTTTTTTTTTACAATAGTTACACACTGAATACAACTTTTTATCTCTTTACCATTGTTTGATATAGATTTTAAACACAACGCTTGTTGTAGATCCTTTTACAACTTTCTCCAGGTACTCTTGTTCTTAAAAACTGGGGAAGCCGCAATGGTTTTATAGACATTAAACCCTCATTCTCTTCTTTTTCATCATCATCATCATCATTATTATAAATATTATCTTTATAATTATTATAGTCATTGTCACCATCATTATCATCATCATCATCATCCTCAACATCACTAGAACTATCCAATTCCATTTTTTCCTTTTCAAAAGGGATCTCTTGAAGAGTCTGTGTTGCTTTTGATAGTGTTACGGGTTTATTGAACGTTGACAACTGTCCTAACATGACTTTTTGAGGAGATAAATGTTTTTTCATAAGGAAGTCACTATGTTGAGTAACACTATGTTTTTGTCGGACTTGCTTTTTCTTGTTCTTTTGATCATGTTTTGTTAACACTAACGGTGTTTCATTTGGAATACCACATTGATGAGTACCCACACTTAAGACCTCACCATGTTTACTTTTTAGATGACCTAGACATTTTGTTGTTCTTTGTTTTGAGCACTGCCAAAATATGATGCCATTCGCATTTTCTCGCTTATAGTTATAAGAGTACCCATGATACAGGGCACGTGGTTTACCTTTATTGGTTATAGTATATTCCATAGTAGTCACTGACTTGTATAGTCGATCCGCCTACTACAAAGGTCTGAACACTTGTGGTGAAAGAATGATGTTGTGTTGACGTTTTATGCAGGATAATGTTGGTGGCATATGTGGGTGGCTTATGTTGATGACATGTGTTGTTGGCTGATTTTGGTGGCTTATGTTGATGGTTTATGGTGGTGGCTTATGTTGATGGCTTATGTTGGTGGCTTATGTTGATGACCTATGTTGGTGACTTATGTTGATAGCTTATGTTGGTGGCTAATGTTGATGACATATGTTGTTGGCTTATGGTGGTGGCTTATGTTGATGGTATATGTTGCTGGCCTATGTTGATGGTTTATGTTAATGGCTTAGGTTAATATCTTAGGTTGATGGCATAAGTTGATGGCTTATGTTGGTGGCTTATGGTGGTGGCTTATGCTGGTGGCTTATGCTAGTGGCTTATGGTGGTGGTTTATGGTGGTGGCTTATGTTGATGACATATGTTGGTGGCTTATGTTGGTGGCTTATGGTGGTGGCTTATGGTGGTGGGTTATGGTGGTGGATTATGGTGGCTTATAGTGGTGGCTTATGGTGGTGGTTTATGGTGGTGGCTTATGTTGATGACATATGTTGGTGGCTTATGGTGGCTTATGGTGGTGATTTATAGTGGTGGCCTATGTTGCTGGCTTATTTTTGGTGGTTTACGTTAATACCTTATTTGTAATGGCTTATTTGACAAGTTATTGTTGTCAATGTATTTAGAGGATTTTTCTCTTGGTTTTGGAAAGTATCTCAACTCTTTTTTATGGTAGCATAATGCTTACCGCCATGTTTGTAAGCAACAACAACACACTAAAATTCCAAGAATCCAAAGTACTCTAAGGTTAATGATTGTCTCTCAACTCCATTCAACGTCTAGTCAAAAAACATTATATATTTTTCACATTTTACAAAAAAGGTAAATTGGGAAAGTAAGCTATATGTTTAAACTAAAAATCATATCAAATCATATGCTAACTCCAACACCTACGTCTACCCCAATCTCAGTCAAAAAAATATAATATTCTTCAAATTTTTCCAAAACAGTATTTGGAAAGTAGGCCATATTTTGAAAACTAATCATCCTATAAAGTCATATATATATATACTGAAACCAATGGCTTTTATATCCTTAATCTTAAGAACAAAATATGGAATTTTTGACATTTTTTCCAAAAATGTTCATTTTAAAACGGGGCTATATTCAATAAACCCGTAACACTATCAAAAGCAACACAGACTCTTCAAGAGATCCCTTTTGAAAAGGAAAAAATGGAATTGGATAGTTCTAGTGATGTTGAGGATGATGATGATGATGATAATGATGGTGACAATGACTATAATAATTATAAAGATAATATTTATAATAATGATGATGATGATGATGAAAAAGAAGAGAATGAGGGTTTAATGTCTATAAAACCATTGCGGCTTCCCCAGTTTTTAAGAACAAGAGTACCTGGAGAAAGTTGTAAAAGGATCTACAACAAGCGTTGTGTTTAAAATCTATATCAAACAATGGTAAAGAGATAAAAAGTTGTATTCAGTGTGTAACTATTGTAAAAAAAAAACTAAAATGAATAAAAATATTGTATGGGTATTGGCTGTTTTTTCTTAATTGCTATCCCCATGTCCCACTATTAATACAATTGTTAACCATCAACAGTCTCTGACTATGTTCAGAAAGAGAGTGGCCTTAAACAATACACTATATCTATGGTTTGTGTACTGAGTATCATAATAATACAGTGTGGCCAAGCCATGTTAAGGCAATAGTTATGTCAGGTAAGGGATTCGAACCCTTGCTTCCTTATACAGAAATTTGATCTTAAGTCAAACACCTTAACCACTCGGCCAACCTGACAGTTACTAATTTAATTGGTCTTGAGGACTTGAGTGTTTACAAAACTTTTTCCAGTATACATTGACTAAACCACTTGTTTGTTTTGAAATATAGATTTTGTTTTGTTTTACCATAACATTGCAGTTATGAGTCTTGTGAACTGGGTGTTCAATATAGGGTTAAAGGCATTTTAAAATCATTTTAGAAAAGCTCTTAGGTATCGTGTCATGGGTTTTAGTAATGCATTACTGTTCGTTGACTAACATTTACCGTTACACAACATTATTTTGGTGAACGTACATGTTGTTGTTTGAGTCTTTAGTCCTTTGACTGGTTTGATGCAGATCTCCATGCCTCCCTGCCCCGAGCGAAACGTCTCATCTCTATATAGCTACCACACCCTTCATTCAAGGCTATCTGTTTAACATATTATAACCTTTGATCTCCCCTACAAGCTCTTGGGTTCAATTCCTAGATTTAACACAAACTTTTAAAAGTGGTATGACAACTTAAACTAGTCTACTCAGTCTCGGGTGGTCCAAATAAGTAGAAAGGGTTTGATTCACACCTCAACCATAGAGCACCATGTTCTTTTTTTTTTTTAAAATAATGATAGCCATTTGTTCAATTTCACATTTCACACATTGCAATTTGTCAATTTTCCATTTGCATTTTTTTAAATGACAGTTTGATGTTTTTCAATTTCATGATATGGAAACATGGATTTTTCCATTTTCATATTTACACATTTGTCAATTTCCCATTTGCATATATTTTCTTAAATGTCCGTTTAAGGTTTTTAAATTTTGTCTATATGGAAACATGGATTTTCCATTTTGCTGTTTACAAATTTTTTATATATTTATTTTGTGTATGTTGAAAAAAATCGATATTTCCAAAACAAGATTTTTATTTTTCATTTTATGATTTTGTAAATGATCTTAATGTGAGTGCTTGACCATGGATTTTCCATTTTGCTGTTTACAAATTTTTTATATATTTATTTTGTGTATGTTGAAAAAAATCGATATTTCCAAAACAAGATTTTTATTTTTCATTTTATGATTTTGTAAATGATCTTAATGTGAGTGCTTGACCATGGATTTTCCATTTTGCTGTTTACAAATTTTTTATATATTTATTTTGTGTATGTTGAAAAACGATATTTCCAAAACAAGATTTTTTATTTTTCATTTTATGATTTTGTAAATGATCTTAATGTGAGTGCTTGACCATGGCAATAATACAGTCTATCTATGTGTTAGCGAAACCATAGAGTCTTATTACTACTGCAAGTAAGAATGTTTTACAAAATAACGACTATCTACCACTGCATTTAAAAAACAAAACTATTGGGGAAAAAAACTAAAATACTATTTACCATTCATTCATATATAAGTGTTAATTCTCCCTCTCCCCACCCTACCTCATCGTATTTTCTCTGGTCAAATTATCAATGCTACCCATACATACACTAGCTTTCTATATCTTTCTCTATATATATGTTTTCTCTGCTCCACAAGATACAAATTATGGTTGCTGGATTGTATCCTGCACTGTTTATGCGACATACCATTGCCAGTTCATAAAACCGTTAGGTAGTTCTCTACACATAGCGATTTTACCACTGCTCTACCTACGCCTTTTGCTTGTTTGGCTTTCTTACAGGCTAGTATGCGATAGGCAGCATTAACTGAATATCAAACCCAGTCCACCTTTGTATTTGCAATCTAAGTAATAATTTGAAAAGAGACAAGTGTAATCAGTTTTAAACATTATCTCTGCTTTTTTGTTTGTTTGTTTGTTTGTTTATGACATGTATATTAACCTAAAATCAAACCCTAGTCTACCTTAGTGAAAGGCTAACAGTTTAACCACTGCGTCACCATACCCTTCTTTCTTAGTTTGATTCATTCTAGGCCTTAGAGCTAGAAATCGAGTTACGATCTCCAGTGCAAGAGGCACATGTGCTCACCACTATAGCATGTAATGGTTAGCTGGTAACATTAGACAAACGAAAATGATTGTATTTCTGTTAGCCAAGCATTTCTGTCATTTGCCTACTGTGTGAGCACTGCCAGCAAGACAGTTTAGTTTAGAACAAGCGTGTGTGTGTGTGTATAGATTATTAGCCTCAAGTATTTAAAGCTTGTTGTGTGTAGCGACCATCTTGCTCAGTAACCACTGAGTAAGTTTTAACAGTTAACTCATAAAAACAGCATAGGATAGTTGTGTGTGTGTGGTTCATGTACTTGGGAATATGCATTAGCACCATGCGCTAGCTTTACCTTACCCTCTAGAGGTAGAGCGTTATCCCTTCCTTTGGACATTGCCAATGACTGCATTCCCCCACAAGTTTTACACTTAAGCCCTTGGCTTGTTCTTGATTAGGTTTGGTTTGCTTTAGGCTTGGTTTGGTTCGGTTGGGTTTGATTCGACTTGGTTCAGTTTAGTTTAATGTAGTCACCATTTTTTTATTTTTAGCTACACTCTTTAACCAATTAATTAATGATAGTCTACTCTTAATTCTTGAATCGATAAATTGAATTTTGTGTGCACCGTTTGTCAAGCCATGCCTACAACCTATACTCCCTATGTACTACAGTCAGATCTGAAAACAAGTTCCAATGGTCAAAGACGTGTCAGTCACCATACATATATCCTACAATAATTCTTTCGTTACCTAGCTAGATTTCGTCACTCACAGTAAACATCTTACATTATGGGTTTGCAATATATTAAGAAAAGCAAAAGTCCATGATCTTGTTGTTTTGGGTCTTTTTTGGGGAAATTCATAAGCCATAAAAAGAATGACATCATGTCAAGTTCTGAGTGGATCTTGTATGTCAAAATCCCATTATCGGTTTATAAAATCTCAAGGCCATGCCCTAGCAGTTTTGGATTATTTCAATCAATGAGTCCACCATAGGAAACATCGAAAAAATAAATACCCTTAAAACAAGTCGTCCCATGACCCTCTCCGAACAATGCTTCGCAAAATATAAATTCATCCATTGAACATGATCGGCGACATCATCCTAGCTTCCCCTCCCACCATGGTTGCCATATCGTTTGACCTTCAAGTGTCCTCAGCATCTCTGTGCTTTTTTTCATTGCCCTGTCAAGTCAATGCATTCCAATAAGATCAAATAACATTCACATCCTGTCAGTCTGCCCCAGCAAGTTTGTTTTCTATACTCACTTCAAGCAACATATAACCAAGTTCTGTTTGTTCTATCTAAAGCCAACTTCATCGAATCAAGGAATTATCATTTGTCATGTCACTCATAATCGTTTACACGTTAAAGACCCCCTTCAGGGGGTTTAGGAATTAGGAATTCCATCATAGGAAAAATCAGAAAACGAACCCTCGACCCGCCGTCTCATCGAAATAGCGAATACTGTATTGGTATATCACCACCGTGGCCAGTAATAGCTTCGTTGAAACACGTGTCCAGTGGTATCGTCTCTTTCTATCTACAACCACTCGTCATGAACATTTTAGACAAATTTAAGAAAAGTTTTAAAAACTGAAATGTTTTCAACATAAGTGTCGTTAGGCTCTTTCGCATTTTTTTAAACATAAATACTATATTCGAAAGGGAGAGAGGGGAGGGGCGTCACCCCGAGTCCTACGACCCCTCGTATACGTCTCTGGCGTTATTGGTTTGTGAGATATAACAAAAAGTCTAAAATCACGGTTTTACAACAAAAAATTCTGTTTCCCTCATTCTCAAAAACTTTAACCTATTACCAAAATAAAGAGGGTTTCGAGACAAGCCATTTGACACGTCATAGGACCAAATCCGACCAGGCATTCGTGAAATATCAGAAAAAGTCTAAAATCATAATTTTACCCCAAAACGCCTGTTTCCCTCATTCTCAAAACTTTAACCTATTAATAACATATATAGGGCTTTGAGACAAGCGATTTGACACGTCACACGTCCAAATCCGACCTTGCGTTCGAGAGATATCGGCAAACGTCGTAGGAAAGTAGGCGATTATCTGGTTCTCTCCTCACCACCAAAACCTCTTCTTATCAATCATTTTTTTTCAAAGAGCTCGCCCTCTTACAAAAATCCCAAGTGCGCATGCGTACAAAACAAAAACAAAAATGTTAATCCATAGCGGCAGCCAGAAAAACGCATGTGCTATATGAGCAACAACATTTAAGTTCATTTTAGCAGCGCACCTTACACATGTCGTATTTGAAAAGAGGCTTTCACTAAGAAATTAAAATTTCACCCCCTAGTAGGGGTAGGTTTTATTTAGGGGTTGAAATGAGTGGTCCATTGGAAAGAGGGCGTCAACCCGAGTCCAACGACACCTCATTTGTCAAAATCGGACCATGGGTTTGCGAGATATTGGCTTGGACTCACACGGCGGCCATGACACTATTTGGAATCCCTACTACTCCCCTACTCACGTCTGGCTGTCCATGGTTTTCACCACCTTAATTGTATTAACAAATCATTCTATGACCCTACAGTGACGTGTGTATACCTACTATGTGGACAAGCATGTGAACGCTACCACTTAGAGCTCTGTAGTAAAAGAAAACAATCAATCAAAGACTATGCAATTCAAATCGCCAGAGTGCAATTTTAGTGTACATGTTCTCTATTTATTTTCGATTGCTATTTGGCTGCAACAAAAGTATTATTTAATATCCTGCACTAGCACCTACAGATAGAGTACAGGTACTATGTGGGATCTTTTTGTTCGTTAGTTGAAATATTTTCAAATAACACACAATAGGCTGTTACAAACACTTTCAAATAAAAATTTACCGTATTATCATAGCGCATAGAAGAAATATATTGGCATGTATCTTTCTATAACATATAATAATGCGAATCATTAGCAAATTTTAACCTCAACAACCCTCCTCCATGTTGGTTCCTCGGGATCCAGATATGTTACAGAACTTGTATGTGGAGTGTCTTCTGTCTGTTGCTGTTGCTCTTTGCTCCTCTAGGAATCCTGAGCGATTCCGAAACATTCCGACTGTGTACGAAAAATGCACAGGAGTTTGTATCGCTGACGCAAGTGACCAGTCATGGCATCTGGCAGAAAAGTTTCGCATAAGAAAATCCTAATAGGGTGAGTGCATTCTAGTGGCCATAATAGGAAACTTTTCAATTAAAGCTGTTCTGACGCGCAGGCCGGTGCGCAGCTCGCAACCCGTTGACCATGATTGTCACCTTCATCGTTCATCTGGTTGCTGTTGGATATCTCGTGCAGATCCAGTAGCGAATGTTGTTTTAAGTAAATATACATTTTCCATTGTAATATGCACAATATAACGCTTAATTTTATAACGTCTGAGTATTTACAAAACAATAAATATAAAACAAATTCAAGCAAAAAAGAAGACAACTTTGATAAGTTTTGAACCCTAGTTAAACCACACAGCCAAATATGTCGACCGAAATTCGTCGTTATTAATAATGATTTGGACTAAACGATTTCTTCAGTGGAGTATATTTTTATATATAAAGCATTTCATACAACGTTTATATTATTTCTATCAGTAGGTTATATTGCAAGCAATACTCAAACTAGTGAAATATAGGTCAGGCACAAGATAACAGCTGCCATCTTGTCTTGTAACAGAGACGGCTCTGCTTTTAATAGCCACTGCAACCATTTAATATTATAATATGGACTTAAAATATCGCAAGGGCCACGTCCTTTAGGACAGTTTAAACCATTGTCCGTTCTATAATCGGAACTAATGGGTTCAAATTTATTAATTATATTGCTTCCATAATCCACACGGCTGCCGTCCTGAAATGGTGCGACGGATGACCTTGTACGTTGTGCATAAGATGCGTTTCATATGAAGGTATGTTGTTACCAAATTTGGTAGCGATGGGATAATAATAATAATAATAATGATTAGTTTAGTCATTATTTGAATTTACGTTTTGAACGTTTGAGTGGCCACCATTCAGTTTTGGCAAAGATGGCGGCGATATAAAACATGACACTGAGATGTCCTTTGCTAGTGCTCCCTCTGTAACAAATTTCTTTCAATTCGGTCTCACCGTGTTTGAATTGAAAGGGAGAGGGTTCTGACATACAGAGTACACACTCTCACACACAGCCAGACACACAACTTTTGGTCCTGTGTAGATCTCATAAGTCTACTTTCATTGTTTGCAAAAATCGAAAGTAGGGTAAAAAGCCCTACAAGGAAAGTATGCTGTTCATCTGCGTTCTGAATCTACCGAGTCTACCAATTCAACAGAGTGGCTTCTGTCGCCTGGCTTATTTGGAGAAACAGAAGGATTTCCTTTGGCGATTCAGGACCAAGTATTGTGCACTAAGAATTATGAGCGCCACATTCTTGGGAAGGATACATCGGACAAATGCCGTCTGTGCAATAGATCTACTGAATCGATCCAGCAAATCACGGGGGGATGCCGAACGCTTGCTCCAAAATAATACTTGGAGTGGCATAACAACGTACCTAAAGTAGTCCATCAAGCTATTGCACGGCGATACGGTTTTGTTGACAAGGATGTCCCATATTATAAATGCAGACCTGATCAGGTTCTGAACAATGACAAAGCCAAGATCTTATGGGATTCCACTATAATAACTGATCGTTCTGTAGAAGCAAACAGGCCAGACCTTGTGATATTCGATAAGGAATCACACAAGGAGACCATCGTCGATGTTGCTGTTCCACTCGATGAAAAGGTACAGAATACGGTGGTTGAGAAAATGCGCAAATACCAGCCACTTGCCGATGAGCTCAGCCACAATACGGCCTAAAGGAAGTTTTCGTTATCTCAGTTTTGTCTCTGTGAATGGTTTAGTCACAACAGACTGGGATAATGCAAAGGAGAGCCTTAGCTTGAAGAGGAAACATATCCAGTTAATGCAAAAAGCTGCCCTCCTTGGTACTGCAAGCATAGTACAAAAGGTTTTCTCTCATCAGTAACTCTGAAGATCTTGAGATATAGTGCTATCATCAGTGTATTTGGATCGCAAGGAGTCCGACGGTGATGGTTTTGTGTTTTTATGTAAATTTCATATATATAATAATACTAATATTAATAATAATAGAAACCCGTAACTTCAGAAGGTACATCATTGCAGACAAAACATCAACATATTCATGCCGAAAGTGCCGAAACAAAACTTAAACTATCGATCACATGCTAACAGCATGCTCAGTAACCTACTTGCGCAAAGGGACTACATACACCAATATGATAATGCAGTTAAAATCATCAACCAAGAACTATCAAGCAGTGTCAACTAACAGTAAATTATCCAGAGCCATATTTCAGACTTTTACCACAACCAATAGTAGAAAATGACACATTTGAAATACCATTAGAATTCCTCTGTCATCACCAACAAGACAATAACTGCCAATAAACCGGACCTCATTGTCACAGACATAGTGCACAAGAGCACATGGCTCATAGACATCCCATACCAAACTCCCACATCAGAACCACGAAAAGTGCTGCAAATATATACACTTAGAGACAGAAATAAAACGCCTGTGGAAACAGCAAACAGTCACTGTCATCCCAGTTATAATCTCAACCACAGGAGTAATACCAAAACAGCACAAAACAGTTCTACACCAACTGAATCTATCATTTAACATTCATCAGAAAATGCAGAAGGCAGCAATACCGGACAGCTGTAATATTGTCAGCAAATTCTTGTAAGATGATTGAAAACCAGTAGAGCTTGTGTAAGCCCACCGAAGGTTTGGCGAAGACCAGAAGAACTGTGTTTAATGAACAATTTGTGATGTAATAATAATAATAATAATAATAATAATAATATTAATAATAATAATAATAATAATAATGATAATAAAGTTCAACAAGAACTGGGGATATCACATGAGGACATCTTGGAACGTGACGCTTTGAAGAAAAAACTTGGGGAAATACAGAGTTTTCAGCCAAAACCTATATTGAAAACCAGTACGAAGTGAACCGAAGAACGAAAAGAAGCTCACCGAAGAAGAATGCGCGAATGTTGTGCCCATTCAGCATGAAATATGCAAATCACAGTATGCCAGCAATGGTCAAATCGGGATTATCGGGGTTATGGTATGTTCTCCCATCTGTGACTTACACATTTTGGATTAAATAGAGGATACACTTCCAAAAATAAATAAACAAAATCAACTCCTACTATAAAATATTTAATTAACCAAATATATGGCGCTACAACAAATTAAACAAATAAAATACTGACCCATAATTCTAACTTGTTCAGAGTGAACAAGGAATACATAAAACAAAGATTCAATCATTGTAAATGGTTTTCATAAACCAACAAACTCATATTACTTTTCACTTCCATATAGTGTCCTTTTAAAATTCCATAAAATCATGAGCTCCAATAGGCTCGATACTTCTTATATACACTATGTTTTTCATTTACAACACATCACTTCCTATTACATGAATATACCTTATAATCAAAAAATATATAATTCTTATTAAAGTACTGTTACTCATTTACTTAAACTTTGGGCTTTCTCAATGTTCTTTAGGTTACCATCTCTCTTTAGTCAACAATTCACTACCGTGATTGGGAAACATTTGCGTACTCCCGAGCTACCGAAGACTACTTGAACAAGTCAAAAATTATGATCACTCCCGAAATCTAATTGTCCTCACTAAACTCGTGAATCACTACATCATAATTATAACATTAGGGATTGCTCATTATTTGTCTTAAAAGACCATTATCTCATAAGAAAGCAACGATCTGAACTCGCAAGCGGTAATCTTCATCTACAAGAACCTCGGTACGAAGACCGGGTCGTTAAAACCAACTCTAACACTCTCGTGTACTATAACTTCAAACAGACGGCTCTTCAGACCGACCACACGCATCAATAGTAAGGGTCTGGCCTGGCCACTTAGCGTGATTTATTGTCAGGAGCAGGAACTTCACGGTAATACTCACAAGAGACGAGCTACCCTTAGCTTTATACAGCTGATTCTTAACTGCGGTTCTTTGAACAAGCAAGGCTTTCATTCTACTTATTTTATCAACATATTTAGGTTCCATAAACCTATTCTCATAAACTTGGCATTTATTAATTATGAAGTGTCCTCATTGGTGGGTAAGAATAATTCAATACAACAACAATATTTAGGGGCTCAAACATATACGAATCTGGGTTCGATTCTTTCAACTGCCTCGGGAACCATATCCCATACT
This sequence comes from Meconema thalassinum, assembly GCA_946902985.2. Lineage (NCBI taxonomy): Eukaryota > Metazoa > Arthropoda > Insecta > Orthoptera > Tettigoniidae > Meconema > Meconema thalassinum. The sequence continues at coordinate 674,547,278 of OX336388.2, forward strand.
CGAGGACTTATAACATTGGCGACTTATAGCAGGCCTATAACCTTGAACCAGCGCTCCTAATACAATTAATATTTCGCACCCTTTTATAATACAATACACACATGGCCTCGTGATCACATCACTATTTAGAGGACTTACCATAGCTCAATTACCACGACCAACTGCCCCTCATAATTAGTTTTACCAAGTATTTCAACGCATTCCTAGCGAGACAAATTACTTCAATGCGCTATATTGTTCTATTACTTTACTGCCAAGTTGCTTTCAAAGAACTGATAACTTCAAAAATACACATCTGATCTACATCTCAATTTTATATTAATCCTCTCCCGTGACAATAATCGCTTTATCTTAAGAACATGTGTTCACAACATGCATTAATTCTTTTAAAGGAGCTCATAAGCTACTACTCTCATATAATTCATCATAAACGTCATTCAATTATATTATTATTATTATTATTATTACGCTTGCTTTCACCTATTTAAATCATTTATCAAATACACTGATATTTTATTTCATACATTTTTCCCCAAGGGATTTATTTATTTCACATAATTATTTTATACTTTCTCAATTTTAATCGTTCAGATCGCGCTATTATTCTGTTATGTGTTATTAAAAAAAAACATCCCTATTTTTTTCGTTCTCAGGTGGATTGTACACAAATCTTCCCCAACACATAACATAATGAAATGGTTACTCACATGATATTACGGTCACCGACCTAATTCTCCAGCGATGTTTCATTTTTGCCCACAATGTGTTTAAGCCATTTTCATAAATCCCATTGCACACAATGACATTTCTTGATACACATACACATTAGTTACCTTAAACACTGGTAACATATTGAATACAATTTTGTATTCTTTTATCATACACAAATAAATTCACTAAAAATTATTACACTAACACAAATTTTCTATATTTACATTACACTGCTTTTAATCACTGAGGCTTTGATTTTTGCCTTACACACGTGATTTCTTTCTTCCCCGTCTCCAAGGGCGATACTCTTAGACGTCAGCTCCCTACCTGGCAATATGATGAAAGTCTCGATCAATCTACCCCTCCCTGGAACGGTTATTCTTCAGATCCGGTTTCCTGACTATTCGGCTTCTATTTTTACTAGCTCGAAGTCGTTTCCTTCTAGACACTATTTAGTTTTTCTAGATAAAGTCATTCCTGTTTACGGACTCTCGAATACTTTATCTGTGACCTATGATTTCCTAGCATTTACTGCTATTCCTTCGTTTCGTAGCTTTTTGCTTTTAACTGTTCGTTTGTCTTCTTTAGACAACGCCTTGGATTGAATTCTCACTTTTTATAATTCTGCTCCCTAGTTCCTATCTTTTCGGCACACTAGGCGTTACTTACATCGTTCGACCCTGATCGTGTTCCTTAACTTTGATAGAAATGTTTGTTTCACTATCTTTGGTACTTCAAAACGTTACGATACTGTCTATCGTTTAACTGAACTGTTATTTGAAGACCTATCGCCTGTTCTTTAAGTTCGCAGCCTAACTTTGACTGTAATGCGGAACTTTCGCTATAAAGACTGACGCTTGCTGAACTAAATCCTGTACTAGGATTTTCCTAAGTCTTCACACGGCGATACTAATTGATACTTCTTATACTGTGAAGCTTCATCGTGCAGCGTCTCGGCGCTCACGGAATAACTGTATCTGATGATCTGCGAAACAGCACCGTGCCCTCAGGCACCTATGGTAGACTGAATAATTCTGATACAGCCAGACGCCCCCTCTCTGGCTCTCGGAATAACTGCATGATTGGCCTGGTTCTGCCAGGGCTTTTATACAAATCTGCGACACAAAGATAAAATCCACGTCTTTTTCATAACTAACTTTTGAAGCAATAGTCGCACACTTTTGAAACTTATATCTCTGGAAAGCTCGTTTTCTAAACGTAAACTGACTTCTTTGCACATGAAAATCGATCGTACAATTCCGAGATATTAAATTAATTTTGCTCTTCAGATACGTGGGTGTTGAGTTTTATTTTTAATCCCTACCACCTCGGCTCTCGGGGAAATTTTAATTACGTAATGCCGCGTTTGCACTACTTTCCTGGGCAATTATTATAACATCTTTTCCCACACAAAAATCTCTATTCCAAAATGATTCACAATGATGTATTTCTTTTGTTAATTATATGCTCGCAAATGGCTTATATCTAATTATTCTTCCTCTTGCACAACTGCGAGGATGCCATTTTCTTGCTGCGTAAGAGCAATTTCCGAAACCTCTTCTCGCTCCCCCAGAGCGGAAAGTTTTGATCGTTCTATTTATAGTCGTGACCGGCTCCCTATCGGTGCGTCACGCATGATATCATTTCCTGGCCACCTGGTCTCTTATTCTTGCACAACATTATACCCGTTCTCTTGCATAAAATCTTCCAAGTTCTACTAAAGACTGTATCTTTCCTCTCTTCTTTTACCAATAAAACATGGATTCGACCCCTTGAACCAATGGTACATGGGTTCATCGTGAAGGAACGAGGGTAAAGGCAGTTGAAATAACGTGGTCCATAGAAGACCGAAACGATTAAAAATCAAGTAGTTCCGTGAAGAACTATACAGCCTATTTTCATATATCCTACTTATATTGCCACTATCAATATACAAAATTTCAGTTTGATTGCTGTAATAGATTCGTAGATATTGAGAACCGAATAAATATTTCGGATGGTCGCCATGTTGGATTTTATATATATAGGGCCTAGAGTTATTTACTGTTACATGAAGATTATTGTGTACGTGTAGCATTCAAAATTCAATCGCATGATTAGGACACAAGAAGTAACAAGGAGATTTTAAAATTTTGCACAGCTGCCAACTTGTGGTTATGGAAACAATTGAAATAAATTAGATGCCAGTGGATTAACATTCGTATAAGGATTTACTGTACCAAGTTTCACTGCACACGGATGGTTAAATTGCGAGAAACGTCCATGTGAATATTTATAATTCATGTCGCCGCCATGTTGGATTTGTGATCACCAGGTTATTTAAAGTCCTATAGGTGAACTCAGGTTCATAGCCCCTATGAACATACAAATTCAGTTTGATTGCTATAATAGATTCGTAGATATTCAGAGCCTTCTAAATATTTCTGATGGTCGCCATGTTGGATTGTTAAATGTATAGGCCATAGAGTCATGTACCATTAAAGGAAAATTATTGCGTAGGTTCATTATTCAAACTTTCACTTCGATCGCATGATTACGACACAAGAAATAAAAACTTAATTTTAAAATTCGCACAGCCGCCATCTTGAAGTTATTTAAACAATTGAACTAAATTAGATACCAGTGCATTACAATGTGTATAAGCAATTCCTGTACCATACTTCATTGCGTTTGGAACATTTAATCGCGAGAAAGGTCTATTTAAAATTTTCAAATTCGCTTGGCTGCCATGTTCGTTTTGTAATTAACCGGTTTTTGAAAGCCTTATAGATGAACTTCCAGTAGTGCCTTTCATCTCCGTACAAAATTTCAGGGTGATACCGCTAATAGTTTCAGAGATATAGAATGCCGATTAAATATTTCGCACATCCGCCATCTTGTGGTTATGTAAAGAATTGAACGAAGTTAGATGCCGCTGCATTAAAATGTCTATAAACATATACTGTAGCAAGTATCATTGGGTTTAGTTGGTTAAATCGCGAGAAACGTCTATTTAAAAGTCGCAAATTCGCGTGGCCGCCATGTTGGTTTTGCAGTTATCAGTTTTTCAAAAGTCACATGGGAGAACTTCTAGTAGTTCCCTTTATCACCGTAAAAAATTCCAGGGTGATATCGGGAATAGTTTCGGAGATATTGAATGCTGGTGAAATATTTCGCACAGCCGCCATGTTGGATTGGTGAGACATAACAACATTTGAAGGGCACGGTCGGGGTCGCCCGGAATAGTGGTATGAACCTTCCGAGTTTCATTGAAATCGCTCCAGCCGTTTAGATGTTATTAGGACACACACACCCACACACACACACACACCTCTCTGTTTCACACACACACACACACACACACACACGTACACGCACACACACACACACGGACAAAAGGTGATCTCACAAGCCTATTTGTTTTCAAAATTGAAAATAGGCTAAGAAAAAGAGTTCAACATCAAGGACGCTTCTGTGAAAGATGACTATTACACATACGGTTGTACAACATCGTGGACTGTTCAGCATATAATTTCACCATTTCACAGCCACAGAATATAGGAAGAGATATGATTTTGTTGCCAAAGTAACACATCAAGAACTAGCTACGCCTTTAAGTGCTGAGCCAAGGTAAATTGCAGTACTGTTTATGTCCCAGAAAGTGTGCTGGAAAATGACAACTTTATCTTGTATTGGGATCGTACTTTTTGATAGACCAGTCAGCCGTGCACAACAGACCTGTTCTGGATCATTGTGACAAACGCATCGGTCACGCCACCTACAATGATGTGACAAACCATGGCAATATCCTAACAAAGCCATGTTGTAAAACTGTAAAAGCAACGAAAGCTTTCAGAACTCATCAAGAAGCAATGGCACATGGAACAAGTAAGGACTGTTCCTATGATCATTTCCAATACTAGCGTGATCCGGACAAATTAAAGAACCAGGACTTTTTAAACTGATGCGAAGGACAGTAATACTTTCGACGTATCGAATAGTAAGATAGTTCTTGGGTAATCAGGCCTAAAGAAAAGAGGTCACCCAGAAATTGAGGAATTTGGTCTCTATGAAGTACAGTACTCCCTCTGTAATCCGGCATCTCAGCTCTCCGTCACTCCCAGTAATCCGGCGTTTTGTATTCGAGTACGAGCTCAACACTTGATTTGATATTGCGTCCCCAATACTGTAGAATGTTTCCCACGCGGCGACAAGACTAGTGTCTGAGTAAACAATGCATTGGCGCCAAGAGCGATGAATCAAGCACGCCCCCCTCAGGTGCTTAGTGTAGGACAGATGCACAGTAGTAGTGTTGTGTTGAAGATGGCATCCGTGCAGAAAAACGTAAACATAAAACTCTATCTTTGTTAGATAAACATGAAATCATAAAGCGGCTTGAAAAGGGCGAAACGTTAACTAGTGTTGCTAGCGAATACGGTGTTGGTCGAGCTACAGTTCATGACATAAGAAAAAACAGTGATAAAATAAAGTCGTTTTTTAAGACGAATGCAAATTTAAACAAGATGTTCAGTAAAGAACATATAGCCTACTTTCTCCTAAATGCATGGGTATTGTTATAACTCTTTGTCCTTTTCAAGGAGTATGATTGAATGTTGGTTGTAGTAGCTTGTTGAAATACAACGTGCTATAGGGATATTAAACATGAATATGAGGTGCCCTTTGCTAGTGCTACCTCTGTACCAAATTTCGTTCAATTCGGTTTCACCGTGTTTGAATTGATAAGGGGAATCGATTTGCACACATACTTCGCCACCATCTGCAAACTATTGGGCTGATGTTCTTGCAGTTTGGTCAGAATATGTTTCCCACATAAAGATACGATGTTGCAAAATTTGGTAGAGACAAGATTATTAGGTTGGTCGTAGTTACATTTTAGCTTTTAACATTTGGGTGGCCGCGATTACTTTTCCGTCAAGATAGCGGTGATATAGAACATGACACTGAGGTGCCCTTTGCTAGTGCTACCTCTGTACCAAATTTCGTTCATTCGGTTCCACCGTGTTCGAAATAATAGGGGGAATCAATTTTGACATAAATATGGCCGCCATCCGCAAACTATTAGGCGAATGACCTATTAGATTGGTCAAAGGATGCTCCCTCCATAAAGGTATGTAGTTGCAAAATTTGGTAGAGATCGGATAATTAGGTTAATCGTAATTTGATTTAAGCTTTGAACATTCGTGTGGCCGCCATTACGTTTCAGTCAAGATGGCGGCGATATAAAACATGACACTGAGGTGACTTTTGTTCGTACTACCTCTGTACCAAATTTCGTTCCATTCGGTTGCACCGTGTTCGAATTAATAGGGGGAATCGATTTTCACACAAAGATGGCCGCCATCCGCAAACTATTACGCTGATGACCTATTAGTTTGGTCAAATGATGCTACCCCCATCAAGGTATGTTGTTGCAAAATTTGGTAGAGATCGGATGATAAAGTTAGTCGCAATTTGATTTAAGCTTTGAACATTTGTGTGGCCGCCATTACGTTTCCGTCAAGATGGCGGCGATATAAAACATGACACTGAGGTGCCTTTAGTTAGTACTACCTCTGTACCTAATTTCGTTCCATTCGGTTGCACCGTGTTCGAATTAATAGGGGGAATCGATTTTCACACAAAGATGGCCGCCATCCACAAACTATTAAGCTGATGACCTATTAGATTGGTCAAAGGATGCTCCGTCCATAAAGGTATGTAGTTGCAAAATTTGGTAGAGATCGGATGATTAGGTTAATCGTAATTCGATTTAAGCTTTGAACATTCGTGTGGCCGCCATTACGTTTCAGTCAAGATGGCGGCGATATAAAACATGACACTGAGGTGCCCTTTGCTAGTGCTACCTCTATACCAAATTTCGTTCCATTCGGTTCCACCGTGTTCGAATTAATAGGGGGAATCAATTTTGACATAAAGATGACCGCCATCCGCAAACTATTAGGCTAATAACCTATTAGATTGGTCTAAGGATGCTCCCTCCATAAAGGTATGTTGTTGCAAAGTTTGGTAGAGATCGGATGGTTATGTTAGTCGTAATTTAACTTAAGCTTTGAACATTCGTGTGGCCGCCATTACGTTTCTGTCAATATGGCGGCGATATAAAACATGACACTGAGATGCCCTTTGCTAGTGCTACCTCTGTACCAAATTTCTTTCCATTCGGTTTCACCGTGTTTGAATTAGTAGGGGGAATCGTTTTTCACACAAAGATGGCCGCTTTCCGCAAACTATTAGGCTAATGACCTATTCATTTGGTCACAGGATGCTTCCTCTACAAGGGTATGTTGTTGCAAAATTTGGTAGAGATCGGATGATTAGGTTAGTCGTAATTTGATTTAAGCTTTGAACATTTATGTGGCCGCCATTACGTTTCCGTTAAGATGGCGGCGATATAAAACATGACACTGAGGTGTCCTTTGCTAGTGCTACCTTAGTATCAAATTTCGTTCAATTCGCATTCACCGTGTTCGAATTGATAGGGGGGGACAGACATTCAGAGTCCACACACTCACACACACACAGACACACACACACACAGACTCACACACACACATACACACACACACACAGACTCACACACACACATACACACACACAGACAGACACACTTTTTTCGCCCTGTGTTGATCTCATAAGTCTACTTTCATTTTTTGCAAAAATCGAAAGTAGGCTAAAAGTAAACGACAGACATTGAAAACTGGTGAAAATCCTAAAGTTGACGATTGCCTCCATGCTTGGTTTTTACAAGATCGTGGTAAGCATATTTCCAGTCGTCTTCTTCCAAGGAATAACGTGAGTTATATGATGTATTTTCACACTTTTTTACTTTGTATAGTACAATGTAATTAAAACTGATTTTCAAATGATACCTGCGTTTTTCTCGATATTTTCCAGTAATCCGGCGTTATCGGTAATCCGACAGTGCTCTGGTCCGCTATCTGCCGGATTACCGAGAGAGCACTGTACTTAATATCTGGGATTGTAAATGCTTTCTGGGTCTGCCAAGAATGTCAATTCTGACCGGAGGACTGGAACAAAGTACATTCTCGTCAGCCTTGTGAGACAAAAGAGAAGAGATGGGTTCGAATTCCTCCTTACCAATCTTGAAAAAGATTTTCCGTGGGTGGTTAACCTCTTCTACTCCAGGAAATTGCCAGGTTGGCTCCTAAATTAAGACCTACATAATCCTCGCCCGAATTACAAATGCTCACACCAATACAGTCATCACCATAACACCGATTTATCAGACAAATTACACAATCACTCGACTACACGGGAACCAAGCTTCTCAAATGAAACAACAACATATTATATAAGTTATGTTGTATGCAGTATGCAGAAATTAATCTTAGCCTAGGTATTGATATATCTGGAGTGTCTTTACCGTGTAGCGGCTGGCATTCTTGGCATCCATGGCGCGGAGGTCCAAGTTCGATTTCTGGCTCTGTCAAGAAATTTAATTCTGAATTGAGGGCTGAAAACTGTATCAAAATGACAGTCATTAAAGTAGTCTACTATTTTTAGCTTATTTTCAATTTTGAAAAAATAGGCTTATGAGATCACCTTTTGTCCGTGAGTGAGACAAAACTGAGAAGAGGAGGAATCGATTCCCACTTCAGCTTGGAAGTGGTTTCTCGTGGTTTCGCACTTGTACTCCAGGCAAGAGTCGGGATGGTTCCTAACTTAAAGCCATGGCCACCTCCCTCCCAATCCTTACCTTCATTACAAATACACTATATCCGCAATAACACAGGTTATCAGATAAAATCTACACACGCCCTAGTACAAGGGGATAAATGACCTCTGCAGTGAAACAACAACAACAACAACAATAACAACAACAACAACAACAACAACAACAATGAAAATGAAAATCCACAGCCTGTTCCAGTCATCCGAACGGGTCAGGGATGGAAAGAATGAAGCCCCCATTTAGCGGCGAGGATATGAAATGTGCCGGCTGCCGATCCTGTCGCACTCCTCTGAGGCAAATGATTAAATGAATGACAGGTGAAATGAAATGATAGTGGAGAGTGTTGCTGGAATGATATTTTTGACAGGGAAAACCGGAGTACCCGGAGAAAAACCTGTCTGCCTCCGTTTTGTCCAGCACAGATTTCACATGGAGTGACCGAGATTTGAACCACGGACCCAGAGGTGAGAGGCCGGCGTGCTGCCGCCTAAGCCACGGAGGCTCGCAACAACAACAAGAACAACAACAACAACAACAACAACAACAACAATAATGTCCTTAAATTAATACCTCAATATTTTTATAATTTGACCTGGTGTTTGATTACTACCTTTCTGCGATATTGCTCCTCCACATCTCAGGAGACAAAACAGATTACTTCAGGAATATTGAACACTAGCAGTAGTACCCGGCTTCGCCCGGTGGAATGATGATAATGTTTTAAGGTCTCCTTAGAAATATAATGGACTTAAAATCTAAGTCATTTGCCCCCAAAGACAATGAGGGAGTAATATCTAGGTCATTTGCCCTTTTGATAAGGATGATAATAAAAACTACTGTTGAATTGACACGTCAAACTTACAAACTACCGTAATAGAAATACATATTTCAAAATTCACAGGCGAGGAAGACTTATTGTGTGTGGTGATTAATGGTGTAATGGGCGTAACATCTACTGTAGGTCATTTGCTCTTATGATGAGGATGATAAGGGAAACTACTACCGGTATTGAATTGACACTTCAACGTATAATGTACACAATGTACTGTAATAAAAATAACTATATGGTGGCTTCGGTGGCGTATTTGGTAGCATGCTGAGCTTCTATGCCCAAGATAGCGGGTTCAAACCCAGCTGAAGCCGTCGGATATTTTAAGAGCGTTAAAAATCTGTCAGTATGCCTTTCTTCGGAGGGGAAGTAAAGCCAGCGGTCCCATGTCAGATTTATGGCATGTTAAAGAACCTTCCACTAATTACACCTGTGTGAAGCTAAATTGGATAGGTAAACAACGCTCATAGATGTCTACGTCCGTTGCCAAGAGACGACTGCAGTGGCGTCTAGTAGCTAAGTTCCGAACTTGGCCTAGTAGTCGTTGACGGTGGCGCTTGGCGGCAAAAGTACGAACTATTTGAAGAATTCTAAGTTGCAGTTTGTACTTAAATTAAAAAACAGATAACACACACTAATACAGTCATCACATTTAACACCGGTTATCAGACAGATTCTACACACACCCAAAGTACACGGGGCTACATGACCGCGTTGTCACAGCCCCTACACTTAAGAACCAACCAACCAAAAAAAAATATTTTAAAAATCACAGTCGAGAAAGACTTTATGCGGCGGTGATTATTGGTATGATGCGCGTAACATCTAGGTCATTTGCACTTATGATGATAATAATAAGGTAATGAAAAAATGACTACTAAACGAACATAGTGTTATTTTAAAACTGATATAGGTAATTCAGGTGTCTAGCTTCGATGTCTTCCAAAGTCTCAACCTTATTTTCTGGCTTAGGTCTGTACTGGATGCGTCTAGTGAAAGAGCGTACTGCTCGGCAAAGACAAAGAATATAGGTCCAAGCTGCACGAACCTGAGATGATCGCAGATGATGACGAAATATGATGACACACGTTCGGGGTTCCCCGTCCTATACAGATTGACCGGGAATCACTCACTGTTTCGCAACGGCCCCGTGCTGGCATCAGCATAGACAGCAGGAGATAACACGGCGGGCTGTGGAAAGTACTCTCAAGTCACCTCGCGATGAATCAGCAAGCTATTCTCACAACTGACCCCCCCAGGGTCTCACAACTTGTGGGACGTGGGTTGGCGACCACGGAACCCCAGCTGAGTCTGGCATCGCTTCTACTTCCTGGTGCCGGGCTTATTTCAGTTCTCTTTCCTGTCGGCCTCCCTTGGTCAACTCTTGTTCTCTTCGTGGCTCAGGGGTAACGTTCTCGCTTGCTGAGCTCAAGGTTGCAGGTTCGAAACCTGGCGCAGTCAGCTGGCATTTGAGGGTGCGCAAATGCGAGGGAGCCGTGTCAGTAGATTTACTGGCACGTTAAAGATCCCCTTCGGGGCAAAATTCCGGCACCCCGGCGTCTCTAAAAGCCAGTGTAGTTAAAAGGGACGTAAAACCAATAACATTATTATTATTATTATTACTTGTTCTCTTCCGACCCAGACTGTATTAGGGTATCCGAGGGCTAGGGAGTCTTTCAATTTCCCGCCTTAATTGGCTTTGTCTCATCTTTCCTGATACCCTCATTCTTCGAGGGGTCTGCCTTCTTTTCCTTTTCATGATATCTCCTGTCTTCTGCTCAAGGCCCTCAAAGAGGCAGGGTGTGTGTAGACCCACCACTTCTGGTACACCCTCAAGGGCTCATGACTGGTGAGTTAGGAAGCTGGCAACCCCGAGGAATTCCTGAGCTACTTGCAGGGAATGGAGTGGTATGTCAGAAATTTCAAGTGGACAGTGTTACGCATCGGGTTCCAAAGGGTAAGTATACACACTTTGTTTTCGATCGGTGAACGATGTAGATTTGTACCAAAGGGCCTTAATGCGGGAAATGGAGTGGTCTGTCCGAAATTTCGAGTGGACAGTGTTACTCGTCGAGTTCCAAACGGTAATTATGTAAAATCTGGTTGAGATCGGTGAAACGGTGTAGTTTTCTGCCAAAGGGCCAAAAAGCAGGGAATAGTGTAGTCTGTCCGAAATTTAAAGTGAACAGTGTTACTTGTCGGGTTCTACGGGTAAGTATATAAAATTGGGGTCAGATCGGTGAAACGGTGTAGATTTGTGCCAAACAGCCTAAATGCAAGGGATGGAGTGGCCTCGCCGCAATTTCAAGCAGACAGTGTTAGTCGCAGTGTTCCAAAGGGTAAATATACAAATTTTGGTTGAGATCGGTGAAACGGTGTAGATTTGGGACAAAGGGCCTAAATGCAGGGAATGGAGTGGTCTGTCCGCAATTTCAAGCAGACAGTGTTACTCGCAGGGTTCCAAAGGGTAAGTATACACATTTTGGTTCAGATCGGTGAAACGGTGTAGATTTGTGCAAAAAGGGCCTAAATGCAGGGAATGGCGTGGTCTGTCCGAAATTTCAAGCAGACAGTGTTAGTCGCAGGGTTCCAAAGGGTAAGTATACAAAGTTTGATTCAGATCGGTGAAACGGTGTAGATTTGTGCCAAAGGGCCTAAATGCAGGGGATGGAGTAGCCTCTCCGCAATTTCAAGCAGACAGTGTTAGTCGCAGTGTTCCAAAGGGTAAATATACAAATTTTGGTTGAGATCGGTGGAACGGTGTAGATTTGGGCCAAAGGGCCTAAATGCAGGGAATGGAGTGGTCTGTCTGCAATTTCAAGCAGACAGTGTTACTCGCAGGGTTCCAAAGGGTAAGTATACACGTTTTGGTTCAGATCGGTGAAACGGTGTAGATTTGTGCAAAAAGGGCCTAAATGCAGGGAATGGCGTGGTCTGTCCGAAATTTCAAGCAGACAGTGTTAGTCGCAGTGTTCCATAGAGTAAATATACAAATTTTGGTTGAGATCGGTGAAACGGTGTAGATTTGGGCCAAAGGACCTAAATGCAGGGAATGGAGTGGTCTGTCCGCAATTTCAAGCAGACAGTGTTACTCGCAGGGCACCAAAGGGTAAGAATACGAATTTAGGTTCTGATCGGTGAAACGGTGTAGATTTGGACCAAAGGGCCTAAATGCAGGGAATGGGGTGGTCTGTCCGAAATTTTAAGTGGTCAGTGTTACTCGCAGGGTTCCAAAGGGTAAATATACAAATTTTGGTTGAGATCGGTGAAACGGTGTGGATTTGGACCAAAGGGCCTAAATGCAGGGAATGGGGTGGTCTGTCCGAAATTTCAAGTAGACAGTGTTACTCGCAGGGTTCCAAAGGTTAAATATACAACTTTTGGTTCAGATCGGTGAAACGGTGTAGATTTGTGCAAAAGGGCCTAAATGCAGGGCATGGGGAGGTCTGTCCGAAATTTAATGTTGACAGGGTTACCCGCAGGGTTCCAAAGGGTAAGTATACAAATTTTGGTTCAGATCGGTGAAACGGTGTAGATTTGTATACATAACAGACAGACAGACAGACAGACAGACAGACAGACAGACAGACAGACAGACAAACTTTGTGCTTTATATATATAGAAGATGTTCAGTAAAGAACATATAGCCTACTTTCTCCTAAATGCATGGGTATTGTTATAACTCTTTGTCCTTTTCAAGGAGTATGATTGAATGTTGGTTGTAGTAGCTTGTTGAAATACAACGTGCTATAGGGATATTAAACATGAATATGAGGTGCCCTTTGCTAGTGCTACCTCTGTACCAAATTTCGTTCCATTCGGTTTCACCGTGTTTGAATTAATAGGGAGAATCGATTTTGACACAAAGATGGCCGCCATCCGCAAACTATTAGGCGAATGACCTATTAGATTGGTCAAAGGATGCTGCCTCCATAAAGGTATGTAGTTGCAAAATTTGGTAGAGATCGGATGATTAGGTTAATCGTAATTTGATTTAAGCTTTGAACATTCGTGTGGCCGCCATTACGTTTCAGTCAAGATGGTGGCGATATAAATCATGACACTTAGGTGCCCTTTGCTAGTGCTACCTCTGTACCAAATTTCGTTCCATTCGGTTCCACCGTGTTCGAATTATAAGGGGGAATCAATTTTGACATAAAGATGGCCGTCACCCGCAAACTATTAGGCTAATAACCTATTAGATTGGTCAATGGATGCTCCCTCCATAAAAGTATGTAGTTGCAAAATTTGGTAGAGATCGGATGATTAGGTTAATTGTAATTTGATTTAAGCTTTGAACATTCGTGTGGCCGCCATTACGTTTCTGTCAAGATGGCGGCGATATAAAACATGACACTGAGGTGCCCTTTGCTAGTGCTACCTCTGTACCAAATTTCGTTCCATTTGGTTTCACCGTGTTTGAATTAATAGGGGGAATTGATTTTCACACAAAGATGGCCGCCATCCGCAAACTATTAGGCTTATGACCTAGTTATTTGGTCAATGGATGCTTCCTCTATAAAGGTATGTTGTTGCAAAATTTGGTAGAGATCGGATGATTAGGTTAATCGTAATTCGATTTAAGCTTTGAACATTTGTGTGGCCGCCATTACGTTTCCGTCAAGATGGCGGCGATATAAAACATGACACTGAGGTGACTTTTGTTAGTGCTACCTTTGTACCAAATTTCGTTCAATTCGCATTCACCGTGTTCGAATTGATAGGGGGGGACAGACATTCAGAGTACACACACTCACACACACACACACACACACACACACACACACACACACACACACAGACACACACACAGACTCACACACACACATACACACACACAGACAGACACACTTTTTTCGCCCTGTGTTGATCTCATAAGTCTACTTTCATTTTTTGCAAAAATCGAAAGTAGGCTAAAATATGTCTAACCCTGAGTTACCAATTAAAGCTGTAATTTTGGACTATAGCCTATGGTATTTTATGTTCGACGATGTCGAAATGTAAATATTATATGTGTGAAAACTGTATCATAATGACAGTCATTAAAGTAGTCTACTATTGTTAGCCTATTTTCAATTTTGAAAAAAATAGGCTTATGAGATCACCTTTTGTCCAAGTGTGTGTGCGCGCGCGTGTGTGTGTGATGGTGTGTGTGTGTCCCTAATAACTTCTAAACGGTTAGAGAGATTTCAATGAAACTCAGTAAGTTCATAGCACTATTCCGGACGACCCCGACCGTGCCCTTCAAATTTTGTTACGTCTCACCAATCCAACATGGCGGCCGTGCGAAATATTTCACCAGCATACAATATCTCCGAAACGATTACCGATATCACCTTGGAAATTTTTACGGTGATAAAGGAAACTACTAGAAGTTCACCTATGTGGCTTTTGAAAAACTGGTAACTACAAAACCAACATGGCAGCCACGCGAATTTGCGACTTTTAAATAGACGTTTCTCGCGATTTAACCAACCAAACGCAATACAACTTGGTACAGTATATGTTTATACACATTGTAATGCACCGACATCAAACTTCGTTCAATTGTTTTCATAAACACAAGATGGCGGCTGTACGAAATATTTCACCGGCATTCTATATCTCTGAAACTATTAGCGGTATCACCCTGAAATTTTGTACGTAGATAAAGGGCACTACTGGAAGTTCATCTATAAGACTTTCAAAAACCGGTTAACTACAACACGAACATGGCGGCCAAGCGAATTTGAAAATTTTAATAGACCTTTCTCGCGATTTAATGTTCCAAACGCAATGAAACTTGGTACAGGAAATGTTTATACACATTGTAATGCACTGGTATCTAATTGGGTTCAATTGTTTACATAACTTCAAGATGGCGGTTGTGCGAATTTTAAAATTAAGTTTTTATTCCTTGTGTCGTAATCATGCGATCGAAATGAAAGTTTGAAAAATGAACCTACGCAATAATTTTCCTTTAATGGTACATGGCTCAATGGCCTATACATTTAACAATCCAACTTGGCGACCATCCAAAATATTTAGTCGGCTCTGAATATCTACGAATCTTTTATAGCAATCAAACTGAATGTTTTATGTTCATAGGGGCTATGAACATAAGTTCACCTATATGACTTTCAATAACCTGGTGATCGCAAATCCAACATGGCGGCGACGCGAAGTATAAATACTCACATGGACGTTTCTCGCAATTTAACCATCCGAGTGCAGTGAAACTTGGTACAGTAAATCCTTATACGAATGTTAATCCACAGGCATCTAATTTATTTCAATTGTTTCCATAACCACAAGATGGCAGCTGTGCGAAATTTTAAAATCTCCGTGTTACTTCTTGTGTCCTAATCATGCGATTGAATTTTGAATGCTACAAGTACACAATAATCTTCATGTAACAGTACATAACTCTAGGACCTACATATATAAAATCCAACATGGTGACCATCTGAAATATTTAGTCGGTTCTCAATATCTAGGAATCTATTAAAGCAATCAAACTTAAATTTTGTATGTTGATAGTGGCAATTAACATAAGTAGGATATATGAAAATAGGTTGTATAGTTCTTCACGGAACTACTTGTTCATTATGATACATTTTCTCCAGCCAATCAGAGCTCAATATTTTTATTCATTGTTCAATTAGATAAGGATACCTTCGCACATGCACTCAAAATCTAACATGTCGGACATGGATTAAATGATTTGAAATCTCACAATAGGATATCGGATCAACCATTGTAGTTACAATCCCAAACACAAAGACAAAATCAGCACGAACCTTTACGGTAACAAGAAAATACTATGACATATGGAAGAAATTTATGAATCTACGTCCTGAAGATTGCAACACAGCATCCTTCTACATTAATTACAGACGTGGAAAGTGCACCGTCCTATATGTTTGCGTAAATAAACTGGCGAATATGAGGAAAGAAATAGCACTGTTTCTTAATATCCCCAACCCTGATTTCTACACAGGGCATTGCTTTCGTAAGACTTCGGTGACAGTTTGAGTGAGTGCTGGTTGCTGCTGATTGGCCGGCTGTAAACATATTGCATTGGCAAGCAGACAGAGCGCATGCGTGGGTCAGAGAACTTGTAAAGCACAGAGAGCAAACCCAGCGCTTGCACTCCGATCACTGAATTCAAGTGACTGAATCTCGACAGATATTTGTGAATATTTCTTTTCGAACATAAAATAAAATAAAATAAAATAAAATAAAATAAAATAAAATAAAGTTATAATTATCGTGGAACATAAACAGTCGTATGCAACTCGCCTATAATGATAATTAAGACACGAGTATGTTTATAAAACGAGTGAAGCTCATGTCTTAATTATTGCCATTATAGGCTCGTTGCGTAATGTACTAACATAATCGAATATCTTCATGAAACCCACTAATATCAGCAAGATTGATCCATTCAGTGAACAACTTCAACCTAAAGCAGAAATGGGATGAACATCCTCAACAATGGTCCAGGAAGTACCTCCACCATGGCAATCAGTTAAACAGCATAATTATAGTCCCCTGGGATTTCAGCTACGCCGTCAACTACAACGGGTACGAACTAACCATGGCCAATGAGTTTCCTTGGATATAAGTGGAGTTGAAAACCATCGTCTATCTGTGACAGTGAGGATGACAATCAGACAGTTCATCACTTCACCTTTGAGTGTCCCATCAGATGTTACCCAGATGACAAGCAAGATTTCAATGTTGTGACCGTTGATATAGTTGACTGGCTCAAGAATCTTGATTGCAATATGTTGTTGTTTCATTTAGGGGTTTTGCGACATCGTGGCCATGTAGCCCGGTGTACTTGGGTGTGTGTGTAATTTATATGTAAACCTGATGAAACTGATTCCTACAAGAGACCACGTAAAACCACTTTCAGGTTGGTTGAAGTGGGAATCGAACCAACTTCTTCTTAGGTTTGCCTTGTGACGCTAAGTGTACCCCGTTCAAGCCCTCAGACCAGAATGACATTTCTTGGCAGAGGCAGGAATCGAACCTGGACAGCCAAGAGTGCCAGCCACTATGCAATGAGGCGGACTTGACTGCAAACTACAAGGGCTGCTGGAACAGTGTCCACCTTGAACATTTATTTTTTATTTTTTAATGTTTATGTGCTTTGTCATACGATCAGTAGATAAATCTCTATCTCTACTTAGTATAAAACACAGTCCCCGATTCTTGGATGTTACGGGTAAACTCGAGAACCACTGGATGGAATTTGATGCGGTTTTCACCATTCTGTAAAGGATATCTCGAGGATTATTTCTGTAGAAAATAATTTATTTATGATCAAAGGAAGCCGAGCAGTAACGATTTCAGTGGAAAAGTCGAAAAAACTGGCCTCCGAGCGCTTTGTAAGCTTACGCTGGGCAAACCGCTAAGAATATCTAAATACAATGAGTGTAAGAATTGTTCAGCATGAAAAGTTCTACAGAAAAGTCCGCGAGAGCATATGTCTATCTTCAATACACCGCCCACTATAAGTGTTTTTACGTTTTAATTTCTTCCTACCTTGTCCATTCAACTACTGAGGCGACAGTTTACGAGCTAGCTAAGGGCGAGTTTGTCATCCCTGTTACAGCCTAGCTAGCGGGCGAACCTATTGCCCCAGATACAGCCAGCAGCAAACCGTTGAGTCATGTTGAGTTAAGACTTCTGAGAAGGGTGGTTGTGTTTGGAGTTTCCCTGGAAGTGCAACTCAGGTTTTCTTCATTTCGCCTGTGAAACACAGTCAAGTTAAGATTGGACGGAAGGGGGATTTGAGTTTCATTCACCTCGCTATTTCCTGGAAGTGCAACTCTCATTTCACCTGTGAACTTTTCGTTCCGCAAAATTCACAGTCAATTTAAGATTGGACGGAAGGGGGATTATATTATATTAAATTATACTGATTGGCGTATAATCTCTACTTAGTATAAAACAAAGTCCCCGATTCTTGGATGTCACGGGTAATCTCAAGAATCACTGCATGGATTTTGATGCGATTTACACCATTCTGTAAAGGATATCTCGAGGAAGGTTTCTGTAGAAAATAATTTATTTCTGACCAAAGGAAGTCAAGCACTAACGATTTCAGTGAAAAGGTCGAAAAAATACTGGCGTCCATGCGCTTTTTAAGCTTACGCTGGGGAATCCGTTAAAAATATCTGTATACTATGAGTGTAAGAATTGTTCAGCATGAAAAGCTCTAAAAGAAAGCCCGGGAGGTCATATCTCTATCTCCAAAACATCGCTTACTATAAGTGTTTTTACGTTTTCATTTCTTCCAACAATCTCCATTCAGTTACTGAGGCAACAGTATACGAGCTTGCTAGGGGTGAGTCTATCACCCCAGTTACAGCATAGCAAGCGGACGAGCTTATTGTCCCAGGTACAGCCAGCAGCAAACTGTCGAGTCATGTTGAGTTAAACACTTTAGAGAAGAGTGGTTGTGTTTGGAGTTTCCCTGGAAGTGCAACTCGGCTTTTCTTCATTTCGCCTGTGAACTTTTCGTTCCGCAAAATTCACAGTCAAGTTAAGATTGGACGGAAGGGGGATTTGTGTTTCATGCACCTCGCCATTCTTCAATTACGTCTGACAAGAATTTGTTGCACATGCATCTCCATGATAATATAATTAATAGTCCAGTCAGTTATTTTCACCCATCATCCCGATACGTAAAACGGATATTGGTCGTTGTTCAATGACATTGAAAAAAAAGCGCTTATCACGTAATGCATTCATAACTGTTCCCGGGCGAAACCGGGTCGGGTTGCTAGTAAATAAATCATACTAATATATAACAAAAAGTCCCGTGAAGAACTATACAGCCTATTTTCATATATCCTACTTATGTTAATAGCCTCTATCTACATACAAAATTTCAGTTTGAATGCTGTAATAGATTCGTAGATATTGAAGACCGACTAAATATTTCGGATGGTCGCCATGTTGGATTTTATATATGTAGGTCCTGGAGTTATGTACTGTTACATGAAGATTATTGGGTACGGGTAGCATTCAAACTTCAATCGCATGATTAGGACACAAGAAGTAACACGGAGATTTTAAAATTTCGCACAGCTGCCATCTTGTAGTTATGGAAACAATTGATATAAATTAGATGCCAGTGGATTAACATTCGTAAAAGGATTTACTGTACCAAGTTTCACTGCACTCGGATGGTTAAATTGCGAGAAACGTCCATGTGAATATTTATATTTCGCGTCGCCGCCATGTTGGATTTGTGATCACCAGGTTATTTAAAGTCCTATAGGTGAACTTAAGTTCATAGCCCCTATGAACATAAAAATAATCAGTTTGATTGCTATAATAGATTCGTAGATATTCAGAGTCGTCTGAATATTTCGGATGGTCGCCATGTTGGATTGTTAAATGTATAGGCCATAGAGTCATGTACCATTAAAGGAAAATTACTGCGTAGGTTCATTATTCAAACTCACTTCGATTGCTTGATTAAGACACAAGAAATAAAAACTTAATTTTTAAATTCGCACAGCCGCCATTTTGAGGTTATGTAAACAATTGAACTAAATTAGATACCAGTGCATTACAATGTGTATAAACATGTCCTGTACCAGATTTCATTGCGTTTGGAACATTAAATCGCAAGAAAGGTCTATTTAAAATTTTCAAATTCGCTTGGCCGCCATGTTCGTTTTGTTGTTAACCGCTTTTTGAAAGTCTTATAGATGAACTTCCAGAAGTGTCCTTTATCTCCGTACAAAATTTCAGGGTGATACAGCTAATAGGTTCAGAGATATAGAATGCCGGTGAAATATTTCGCTCATCCGCCATCTTGTGGTTATGTAACCAATTGAACCAAGTTAGATGTCGGTGCATTACAATGTGTATAAACATATACTGTACCAAGTTTTATTGCGTTTGGTTGGTTAAAACGCGAGAAAAATCTATTTAAATGACGCAAATTCGCGTGGCCGCCTTGTTGGTTTTGTAGTTACCAGTTTTTCAAAAGTCTCATAGGTGAACTTCTAGTAGTTTCCTTTATCAATGTAATAAATTCCAGGGTGATGTCGGTAATAGTTTTGGAGATATTGAATGCTGGTGAAATATTTCGCATAGCCGCCATGTTGGATTGGTGAGAGGTAGCAAAATTTGAAGGGCACGGTCGAGGTCGCCCGGAATAGTGCTATGAACTTACCGATTTTCATTGAAATCGCTCAAGCCGTTTAGAATTTATTAGGGGGACACACACACACACCTCACACACACACACACACACACACACGCACACACTCACGGACAAAAGGTGATCTCATAAGCCTTTTTTTTTTCAAAATTGAAAATAGGCTAAAAATGAGCTGGTGTGTGTCTGTCTGTCTTTGTGTTACTCAATAACGCAAGAATCACTGGTCCGATTTAATATTGCATGGATGTAGCTGATTTACCATGTTTACATATAGGATACTTTTAATTTCGATATTTTGCACTATTAAATAATGGCGACCATTTTAGTGACGTCACTACACCCTTCGGTTTCAAAATTTCATAATTCCATATCAAATAAAAAGAGAACGCTAAGAAATAGCAAACTTTTGATGGCACATATGAGCTTCAAAATTTAATTTTCTATCCCAAAGGTCCTCATCACTTTTCGTGTATCTCCAACGGTTAGCGAGTAAAACCCACATATGTGACGTCACTACACCCTTTGGTTTCGAATTTCATATTTCCATTTAAAATAAAAAGAGAACGCTAAGAAATAGCAAACTTTTGATGCATACACGTGATTTAGCATTTAATTTTCTATCCAAGAGGTCCTGATCACTTTTCGTGTATCTCCAACGGTTAGCGAGTAAAACCTAAATTTGTGCAATAAAACACGGCCAACACCGGGCGGTGAAGTATATCTCTACATGCATAAAAAATTAAAGTTTTTATGTTTTTTTCGCAATTTCTACGGAAATTTGAGTTATTTACGCGTTTCAGACTGTTTTATTATGGATGCGTGCGAAAATAATTTTTTGGTCTGGCTGTCGGTTTGTATGTTTGTCTGTGGACAACTTTGTTCCCTTATAACTGGAGAACGGCTGGGTGTATCAACGTAAAATTTGGTACAGATATCCATCAGAGGCACGACACTAATCATTGATGAACCCTTCTCCGTACCTCTCATAAAAGAGGGCCTACCCCCTTAAAATACATACTGAAATAGGAGTAGAAGGACGAGACAAAGATCATTTTCAGACCCTCAATGTGAGAGTCAAAACTCGGGGGCCCTACAGGGTCCCCAAAATCCACATTTTAAGGTCCTAAAACCAACCGTATTTTAGATATTCCCAGAAAACTAATTTCATTTAACAAACTAATGAACGAATACAAGCCGGTAACCATGGCAACAGATTCTCATAGGTCCATCTATTGCTGTAAGACGCAATGCAATTCCATTAATTACATTGGTGTGAAAGTTTGCAAACGGCTAGAAGGTTATCACGGAACCAAATTAAGCTGTAAAATTCATCAATACGTATAATGCGCTTAAGGAGGTCAAGGGGTACACTAGAATTTTTTCACGCGATTTACACCTGCGGGTGTGATACGGCAGGTTTATTATATTCCTATCCCTATATTATATTACTAGCAGAAGTACCCGTTCTTCGAAAGGTGTTATATATTAACACCAGACATTATCAATTGAGCTACTGTTGCAATGGTTAGCGGTTTGTCATTCCTTCATAAGTTTATCAGAACGAAGTTAGTTTTCTGGGAATATCACACACACTCTTAATTTAAGGGCCTTCAAATGTGGTTTTCGAAGACCCCTTATAGACTCGCAAATTTTGTGTCTCACAATGAGAAGCGCAACATATGCTTTGATCGTCCTTCTAGGATAATTTTTATATTTCGCCTATTTTAGCATGTATTTTGAGAAGTTTTTCCCTATATCCACCCTTCTACTGTATGAAAAGTACGGTGAGGAGTTTTATAAATGACAAGCTGTACCCGGCATGCGTTGCAATGCCAATCAAAGAAAGTGTTGGCGTTGAAATTCTGTTTCTTGAAGTGCTTTTGGATACACAACATGTTAACTGCCTCTAAGCTATCATAAAATGGATTTTCTAATTTAGAA
Source organism: Meconema thalassinum (assembly GCA_946902985.2). Taxonomy (NCBI): domain Eukaryota; kingdom Metazoa; phylum Arthropoda; class Insecta; order Orthoptera; family Tettigoniidae; genus Meconema; species Meconema thalassinum. The sequence continues at coordinate 674,569,622 of OX336388.2, forward strand.
CCATTCGAGGGAGCGTGCACAACAACTTTCAAAAAGTTTCATCGCTGTCACTCATTTGTTGAATCTAATCGTACGCTACCTATTGTGAAATGGATTTACTAAGTCGAAACCCTTCCCTGGCGTGTACACAATGACTCATCAATGATTCATCGCAATCGGATGAATGGTATATGCACGTATAGGTTTTTTTGTTGAAACGCTTCGCGCGTCGTCACCCATTTGTTGCATCTACTCTTGCGCTACTTATTGTGAAATGGATTTACTAAGTCCCCTTCCCTGGCGGGTACAAAATAACTGATCAATGTTTCATCGCAATCGGATGAATAGTATATGAACGCATACCTGATTTTGTTTAAACGATTCGCACTCCGTCACTCATTTGTTGAATCTACTCGTGCGCTACCTACTGTAAAATGTATTTACTAAGTTAGAAACCGTCACGTAAGTGTCCACAACATCTCACCCAAGTTTCATCACTATCGTCGTTCATTTGTCGAATCTACTCGTGTGCTACCTACTGTGAAATGTATTTACTAAGCCAGAAACCTTCCTTGGAGTGTCAACCATATTTCACCCAAGTTTCACCGCTAACGGCAGAATGGTATATGACCTTATACGGGACTTTGTTGAAACGCTTCGCGCGTCGTCCCTCATTTGTTGAATCAACTTGTGCGCTGCATATTGTATAGGGGATTTACTAAGCCAGAAATTTTCCATGACGTGTACACAACATCTCACCCAAGTTTCATAGGTACGGACGAATGGTACATGTATGCATACGGGACTTGGTTGAAACGCTTCGCGTGTCGTCGCTCATTTGTTGATTCTACTCTTGCGCTACATATTGCAATATGGATGTACTCAGCCAGAAACCTTCCCTGGAGTGTACACAACATCTCACCCAAGTTTCATCGCAATCGGATGAATGGTATGTGAACGTATACGGGACGTTGTCGAAACGCTTCGCGCGTAGTCACTCATTTGTTGAACATAAACGTGCGCTTCGTATTGTAAAATGGATTTACTTAGCCAGAAACCTTTCCTGGAGTGTACACAACAATTCACCAAACATTTATCACTATCAGACGAATGGTATATGACTTTATACGGGACTTTGTTGAAACGCTTCGCGTGTCATCGCTCATTTGTTGAATCTACTGGTGCGCTACCTATTGTAAAATGTATGTACTAAGCCAGAAACCTTCCCTGGAGTGTACACAGCATCTCACCCAAGTTTCATCGCTATCGGATGAATGGTATATGAAATTAAATGGGACTTTGTTGAAACGCTTCGCGCGCCGTTGCTCATTTGTTGATTCTACTCGTGCTCTACCTATTTTTAAAGGGATTTACTAAGCTAGAAACCTTCCCTGGAGTGCACACAAAATCTCAGCCTAGTTTCATCACTATCGGACGAATGGTATATGAACGCAAACGTGACTTTGTTGAAATGCTTCGCGCGTCGTAGCTCATTTGTTGAATCTAATCGTGCGCTGCCTATTGTAAAGTGGATGTACTAAGCCAGAAAATTTCCCTGCAGTGTACACAACATTTTACGCAAGTTTCATAGCTATCGGACGAATGGTATATGAATGCATTCGGGACTTTGTTGAAATGCTTCGCGCATCGTCGCTCATTTGTTGAATCTACGCGTGCGCTACCTATTGTAAAATGGATTTACTAAGTCAGAAACCTTCCTTGGAGTGTACTCAACATCTCACCCAAGTTTCATCGCTATCGGACGAATGGTATATGAATGCATACAGGACTTTGTTGAAATGCTTCGCGCATCGTCGCTCATTTGTTGAATCTACGCGTGCGCTACCTATTGTAAAATGGATTTACTAAGTCAGAAACCTTCCTTGGAGTGTACTCAACATCTCACCCAAGTTTCATCGCTATCGGACGAATGGTATATGAACACATACGGGACTTTGTTGAAATGCTTCGCGCATCGTCGCTCATTTGTTGAATCTACGCGTGCGCTACCTATTGTAAAATGGATTTACTAAGTCAGAAACCTTCCTTGGAGTGTACTCAACATCTCACCCAAGTTTCATCGCAATCGGACGAATGGTATATGAACGCATAGGAGACATACACACCCACAGACAAACTATCACGTTACATTGATTTTTATATATATAGACAAGCTGTACCCGGCATGCGTTGCAATGCCAATCAAAGAAAGTGTTGGCGTTGAAATTCTGTTTCTTGAAGTGCTTTTGGATACACAACATGTTAACTGCCTCTAAGCTATCGTAAAATGGATTTTCTAATTTAGAACCATTCGTGGGAGCGTGCACAACAACTTTCAAAAGTTTCATCGCAATCGGATGAATGGTATATGAACGTATACGGGATTTTTTTGAACGATTCGTGCGCTGTCACTCATTTGTGGAATCTACTCGTACGCTACCTATTGAGAAATGGATTTACTAAGTCGAAACCCTACCCTGGCGTGTACACAATAACTCATCAAGGTTTCATCACAATCGAAGAAGGTTATTTGAACGCATAGGGGATTTTGTTAAAACGCTTCGCGCGTCGTCACCCATTTGTTGCATATACTCGTGCGCTACCTATTGTGAAATGGATTTACTAAGTCGAATCCCTTCCCTGGCGTGTACACAATAACTCATCAATGATTCATCGCATTCGGATGAATGGTATATGCACGTATACGGGGTTTTGTTTAAACGATTCGTGAAATGGATTTACTAAGTTCCCTTCCCTGGCGGGTACACAATAACAGATCAATGTTTCATCGCAATCGGATGAATAGTATATGAACGCATACCTGATTTTGTTTAAACGATTCGCGCTCCGTCACTCATTTGTTGAATCTACTCGTGCGCTACCTACTGTAAAATGTATTTACTAAGTTAGAAACTGTCACGTAAGTGTCCACAACATCTCACCCAAGTTTCATCGCTATCGGACTAATGGGATATGAAGACATAGGGGACTGTATTGAAACGCTCCGCGTGTCGTCGTTCATTTGTCGAATCTACTCGTATGCTACCTACTGTGAAATGTATTTACTAAGCCAGAAACCTTGCTTGGAGTGTCCACCATATTTCACCCAAGTTTCACCGCTAACGGCAGAATGGACTATGACCTTATACGGGACTTTGTTGAAACGCTTCGCGCGTCGTCCCTCATTCGTTGAATCAACTTGTGCGCTGCATATTGTATAGTGGATTTACTAAGCCAGAAATGTTCCATGACGTGTACACAACATCTCACCCAAGTTTCATAGCTACGGACGAATGGTACATGAATGCATACGGGACTTGGTTGAAACGCTTCGCGTGTCGTCGCTCATTTGTTGATTCTACTCTGCGCTACATATTGTAATATGGATGTACTCAGCCAGAAACCTTCCCTGGAGTGTACACAACATCTCACCCAAGTTTCATCGCAATCGGATGAATGGTATGTGAACGTATACGGGACGTTGTCGAAACGCTTCGCGCGTAGTCACTCATTTGTTGAATATAAACGTGCGCTTCGTATTGTAAAATGGGTTTACTTAGCCAGAAACCTTTCCTGGAGTGTACACAACAATTCACCAAACATTTATCACTATCAGACGACTGGTATATGACTTTATATGGGACTTTGTTGAAACGCTTCGCGTGTCATCGCTCATTTATTGAATCTAGTGGTGCGATACCTATTGTAAAATGTATGTACTAAGCCAGAAACCTTCCCTGGAGTGTACACAACATCTCACCCAAGTTTCATCGCTATCGGATGAATGGTATATGAAATTATATGGGACTTTGTTGAAACGCTTCGCGCGTCGTTGCTCATTTGTTGATTCTACTCGTGCTCTACCTATTTTTAAAGGGATTTACTAAGCTAGAAACCTTCCCTGGAGTGCACACAAAATCTCAGCCTAGTTTCATCGCTATCGGACGAATGGTATATGAACGCAAACGTGACTTTGTTGAAATGCTTCGCGTCGTAGCTTATTTGTTGAATCTACTCGTGCGCTACCTATTGTAAAGTGGATGTACTAAGCCAGAAAATTTGCCTGCAGTGTACACAACATTTTACGCAAGTTTCATAGCTATCGGGCGAATGGTATATGAATGCATACGGGACTTTGTTGAAACGCATTGCGTGTCGTCGCTCTCTGTTGAATCTACTTGTGCGCTATCTACTGAGAAATGTAATCACTAATTTTGAAACCTTCACGTAAGTGTACACAACATCTCACCCAAGTTTCATCGCTATCGGACGAATGGTATATGAACACATACGGGACTTTGTTGAAATGCTTCGCGCATCGTCGCTCATTTGTTGCGTTGCAATGCCAATCAAAGAAAGTGTTGGCGTTGAAATTCTGTTTTTTGAAGTGCTTTTGGATACACAACATGTTTTTCAATTTCCGTTAACTGCCCCTATGCTATCGTAAAATGGATTTTCTAATTTAGAATCAATCGTGGGAGCGTGCACAACAACTTTCAAAAGTTTCATCGCAATCGGATGAATGGTATATGAACGTATACGGGATTTTCTTTGAACGATTCGGGCGCTGTCACTCATTTGTTGATTCTACTCGTACGCTACCTATTGAAAAATGAATTTGCTAAGTCGAAACCCTACCCTGGCGTGTACACAATAACTCATCAAGGTTTGATCACAATCGAAGAAGGTTATATGAACCCAATATGGGATTTTGTTGAAACGCTTCGCGCGTCGGCACCCATTTGTTGCATCTACTCTTGAGCTACTTATTGTGAAATGGATCTACTAAGTCGAAACCCTTCCCTGGCGTGTACACAATAACTAATCAATGTTTCATCGCAATCGGATGAATAGTATATGAACGCATACCGGATTTTGTTTAAACGATTCACGCTCCGTCACTCATGTGTTGAATCTACTCGTGCGCTACCTGCTGTAAAATGTATTTACCAAGTTAGAAACCGTCACGTAAGTGTCCACAACATCTCACCCAAGTTTCATCGCTATCGGACTAATGGAATATGAAGACATAGGGGAGTGTATTGAAACGCTCCGCGTGTCGTCGTTCATTTGTCGAATCTACTCGTGTGCTACCTACTGTGAAATATATTTACTAAGCCAGAAACCTTCCTTGGAGTGTCCACCATATTTCACCCAAGTTTCACCGCTAACGGCAGAATGGTATATGACCTTATACGGGACTTTGTTGAAACGCTTCGCGCGTCGTCCCTCATTTGTTGAATCTACTTGTGCGCTGCCTGTTGTATAGTGGATTTACTAAGCCAGAAACCTTCCATGAAGTGTACACAACATCTCACCCAAGTTTCATAGCTATCGGACGAATGGTATATGAATGCAGACGGGACATGGTTGAAACGCTTCGCGTGTCGTCGCTCATTTGTTGATTCTACTTGCGCTACTTATTGTAATATGGATGTACTCAGCCAGAAACCTTCCCTGGAGTGTACACAACATCTCACCCAAGTTTCATCGCAATCGGATGAATGGTATGTGAACGTATACGGGACGTTGTCGAAACGCTTCGCGCGTAGTCAGTCACTCATTTGTTGAATCTAAACGTGCGCTTCGTATTGTAAAATGGATTAACTAAGCCAGAAACCTTTCCTGTAGTGTACACAACAATTCACCAAACATTTATCACTGTCAGACGAATAGTATATGACCTTATACGGGACTTTGTTGAAACGCTTCGCGTGTCATCGCTCATTTGTTGAATCTACTGCTGCGCTACCTATTGTAAAATGGATGTACTAAGCCAGAAACCTTCCCTGGAGTGTACACAACAGCTCACCCAAGTTTCATCGCTATCGGATGAATGGTATATGACCTTATATGGGACTTTGATGAAAAACTTCGCGCGTCGTCGCTCATTTGTTGATTCTGCTCCTGCTTTTCCTATTTTTAAAGGGATTTACTAAGCCAGAAACCTTCCCTGGAGTGCACACATCTCAGCCTAGTTTCATCGCTATCGGACGAATGGTATATGAACGCATACGTGACTTTGTTGAAATGCTTCACGCGTCGTAGCTCATTTGTTGAATCTACTCGTGCGCTGCCTATTGTAAAGTGGATTTAATAAGCCAGAAAATTTCCCTGAAGTGTACACAACATTTTACGCAAGTTTCATAGCTATCGGACGAATGGTATATGAATGCATACGGGACTTTTTTGAAACTGACTTTGTTGAAATGCTTCGCGCGTCGTAGCTCATTTGTTGAATCTACTCGTGCGCTGCCTATTGTAAAGTGGATTTACTAAGCCAGAAAATTTCCCTGAAGTGTACACAACATTTTACGCAAGTTTCATAGCTATCGGACGAATGGTATATGAATGCATACGGGACATTTTTGAAACACTTTGCGTGTCGTCGCTCATTTGTTGAATCTACTCGTGCGCTATCTACTGTGAAATGTACTCACTAATTTGGAAACCTTCACGTAAGTGTATACAACATCTCACCCAAGTTTCATCGCTATCGGACGAATGGTATATGAACACATACGGGACTTGTTTGAAACGCTTCGCGCATCGTCACTCATTTGTTGAATCTACGCGTGCGCTACCTATTGTAAAATGGATTTACTAAGTCAGAAACCTTCCCTAGAGTGTACTCAACATCTCACCCAAGTTTCATCGCAATCGGTTGAGTGGTATATGAATGCATAGGAGACATACACACCCACAGACAAACTATCACGTAAGATTGATTTTTATATATATAGACAAGCTGTACCCGGCATGCGTTGCAATGCCAATCAAAGAAAGTGTTGGCGTTGAAATTCTGTTTCTTGAAGTGCTTTTGGATACACAACATGTTAACTGCCTCTAAGCTATCATAAAATGGATTTTCTAATTTAGAACCATTCGAGGGAGCGTGCACAACAACTTTCAAAAAGTTTCATCGCTGTCACTCATTTGTTGAATCTAATCGTACACTACCTATTGTGAAATGGATTTACTAAGTCGAAACCCTTCCCTGGCGTGTACACAATGACTCATCAATGATTCATCGCAATCGGATGAATGGTATATGCACGTACAGGGGTTTTTGTTTAAACGATTCGTGCGCTGTCACTCATTTGTTGAATCTACTCGTGCGCTACCTATTGAGAAATGTATTACTAAGTCGAAGCCCTTCCCTGGCGTGTACACAATAACTCATCAAGGTTTCATCGCAATCGAAGAATGTTATATGAACGCAATAGGGAATTTTGTTGAAACGCTTCGCGCGTCGTCACCCATTTGTTGCATCTACTCTTGCGCTACTTATTGTGAAATGGATTTACTAAGTCCCCTTCCCTGGCGGGTACAACATAACTGATCAATGTTTCATCGCAATCGGATGAATAGTATATGAACGCATACCCGATTTTGTTTAAACGATTCGCACTCCATCACTCATTTGTTGAATCTACTCGTGCGCTACCTACTGTAAAATGTATTTACTAAGTTAGAAACCGTCACGTAAGTGTCCACAACATCTCACCCAAGTTTCATCGCTATCGTCGTTCATTTGGCGAATCTACGCGTGTGCTACCTACTGTGAAATGTATTTACTAAGCCAGAAACCTTCCTTGAAGTGTCAACCATATTTCACCCAAGTTTCACCGCTAACGGCAGAATGGTATATGACCTTATACGGGACTTTGTTGAAACGCTTCACGCGTCGTCCCTCATTTGTTGAATCAACTTGTGCGCTGCATATTGTATAGGGGATTTACTAAGCCAGAAATTTTCCATGACGTGTACACAACATCTCACCCAAGTTTCATAGGTACGGACGAATGGTACATGTATGCATACGGGACTTGGTTGAAACGCTTCGCGTGTCGTCGCTCATTTGTTGATTCTACTCTTGCGCTACATATTGTAATATGGATGTACTCAGCCAGAAACCTTCCCTGGAGTGTACACAACATCTCACCCAAGTTTCATCGCAATCGGATGAATGGTATGTGAACGTATACGGGACGTTGTCGAAACGCTTCGCGCGTAGTCACTCATTTGTTGAACATAAACGTGCGCTTCGTATTGTAAAATGGATTTACTTAGCCAGAAACCTTTCCTGGAGTGTACACAACAATTCACCAAACATTTATCACTATCAGACGAATGGTATATGACTTTATACGGGACTTTGTTGAAACGCTTCGCGTGTCATCGCTCATTTGTTGAATCTACTGGTGCGCTACCTATTGTAAAATGTATGTACTAAGCCAGAAACCTTCCCTGGAGTGTACACAGCATCTCACCCAAGTTTCATCGCTATCGGATGAATGGTATATGAAATTAAATGGGACTTTGTTGAAACGCTTCGCGCGCCGTTGCTCATTTGTTGATTCTACTCGTGCTCTACCTATTTTTAAAGGGATTTACTAAGCTAGAAACCTTCCCTGGAGTGCACACAAAATCTCAGCCTAGTTTCATCGCTATCGGACGAATGGTATATGAACGCAAACGTGACTTTGTTGAAATGCTTCGCGCGTCGTAGCTCATTTGTTGAATCTAATCGTGCGCTGCCTATTGTAAAGTGGATGTACTAAGCCAGAAAATTTCCCTGCAGTGTACACAACATTTTACGCAAGTTTCATAGCTATCGGACGAATGGTATATGAATGCATTCGGGACTTTGTTGAAATGCTTCGCGCATCGTCGCTCATTTGTTGAATCTACGCGTGCGCTACCTATTGTAAAATGGATTTACTAAGTCAGAAACCATCCTTGGAGTGTACTCAACATCTCACCCAAGTTTCATCGCTATCGGACGAATGGTATATGAATGCATACAGGACTTTGTTGAAATGCTTCGCGCATCGTCGCTCATTTGTTGAATCTACGCGTGCGCTACCTATTGTAAAATGGATTTACTAAGTCAGAAACCTTCCTTGGAGTGTACTCAACATCTCACCCAAGTTTCATCGCTATCGGACGAATGGTATATGAACACATACGGGACTTTGTTGAAATGCTTCGCGCATCGTCGCTCATTTGTTGAATCTACGCGTGCGCTACCTATTGTAAAATGGATTTACTAAGTCAGAAACCATCCTTGGAGTGTACTCAACATCTCACCCAAGTTTCATTGCAATCGGACGAATGGTATATGAACACATACGGGACTTTGTTGAAATGCTTCGCGCATCGTCGCTCATTTGTTGAATCTACGCGTGCGCTACCTATCGTAAAATGGATTTACTAAGTCAGAAACCTTCCTTGGAGTGTACTCAACATCTCACCCAAGTTTCATCGCTATCGGACGAATGGTATATGAACACATACGGGACTTTGTTTAAATGCTTCGCGCATCGTCGCTCATTTGTTGAATCTACGCGTGCGCTACCTATTGTAAAATGGATTTACTAAGTCAGAAACCATCCTTGGAGTGTACTCAACATCTCACCCAAGTTTCATCGCAATCGGACGAATGGTATATGAACACATACGGGACTTTGTTGAAATGCTTCGCGCATCGTCGCTCATTTGTTGAATCTACGCGTGCGCTACCTATTGTAAAATGGATTTACTAAGTCAGAAACCTTCCTTGGAGTGTACTCAACATCTCACCCAAGTTTCATCGCAATCGGACGAATGGTATATGAACGCATAGGAGACATACACACCCACAGACAAACTATCACGTTACATTGATTTTTATATATATAGACAAGCTGTACCCGGCATGCGTTGCAATTCCAATCAAAGAAAGTGTTGGCGTTGAAATTCTGTTTCTTGAAGTGCTTTTGGATACACAACATGTTAACTGCCTCTAAGCTATCATAAAATGGATTTTCTAATTTAGAACCATTCGAGGGAGCGTGCACAACAACTTTCAAAAAGTTTCATCGCTGTCACTCATTTGTTGAATCTAATCGTACGCTACCTATTGTGAAATGGATTTACTAAGTCGAAACCCTTCCCTGGCGTGTACACAATGACTCATCAATGATTCATCGCAATCGGATGAATGGTATATGCACGTACAGGGGTTTTTGTTTAAACGATTCGTGCGCTGTCACTCATTTGTTGAATCTACTCGTGCGCTACCTATTGAGAAATGTATTACTAAGTCGAAGCCCTTCCCTGGCGTGTACACAATAACTCATCAAGGTTTCATCGCAATCGAAGAATGTTATATGAACGCAATAGGGAATTTTGTTGAAACGCTTCGCGCGTCGTCACCCATTTGTTGCATCTACTCTTGCGCTACTTATTGTGAAATGGATTTACTAAGTCCCCTTCCCTGGCGGGTACAACATAACTGATCAATGTTTCATCGCAATCGGATGAATAGTATATGAAAGCATACCCGATTTTGTTTAAACGATTCGCACTCCATCACTCATTTGTTGAATCTACTCGTGCGCTACCTACTGTAAAATGTATTTACTAAGTTAGAAACCGTCACGTAAGTGTCCACAACATCTCACCCAAGTTTCATCGCTATCGTCGTTCATTTGTCGAATCTACGCGTGTGCTACCTACTGTGAAATGTATTTACTAAGCCAGAAACCTTCCTTGAAGTGTCAACCATATTTCACCCAAGTTTCACCGCTAACGGCAGAATGGTATATGACCTTATACGGGACTTTGTTGAAACGCTTCACGCGTCGTCCCTCATTTGTTGAATCAACTTGTGCGCTGCATATTGTATAGGGGATTTACTAAGCCAGAAATTTTCCATGACGTGTACACAACATCTCACCCAAGTTTCATAGGTACGGACGAATGGTACATGTATGCATACGGGACTTGGTTGAAACGCTTCGCGTGTCGTCGCTCATTTGTTGATTCTACTCTTGCGCTATATATTGTAATATGGATGTACTCAGCCAGAAACCTTCCCTGGAGTGTACACAACATCTCACCCAAGTTTCATCGCAATCGGATGAATGGTATGTGAACGTATACGGGACGTTGTCGAAACGCTTCGCGCGTAGTCACTCATTTGTTGAACATAAACGTGCGCTTCGTATTGTAAAATGGATTTACTTAGCCAGAAACCTTTCCTGGAGTGTACACAACAATTCACCAAACATTTATCACTATCAGACGAATGGTATATGACTTTATACGGGACTTTGTTGAAACGCTTCGCGTGTCATCGCTCATTTGTTGAATCTACTGGTGCGCTACCTATTGTAAAATGTATGTACTAAGCCAGAAACCTTCCCTGGAGTGTACACAGCATCTCACCCAAGTTTCATCGCTATCGGATGAATGGTATATGAAATTAAATGGGACTTTGTTGAAACGCTTCGCGCGCCGTTGCTCATTTGTTGATTCTACTCGTGCTCTACCTATTTTTAAAGGGATTTACTAAGCTAGAAACCTTCCCTGGAGTGCACACAAAATCTCAGCCTAGTTTCATCGCTATCGGACGAATGGTATATGAACGCAAACGTGACTTTGTTGAAATGCTTCGCGCGTCGTAGCTCATTTGTTGAATCTAATCGTGCGCTGCCTATTGTAAAGTGGATGTACTAAGCCAGAAAATTTCCCTGCAGTGTACACAACATTTTACGCAAGTTTCATAGCTATCGGACGAATGGTATATGAATGCATTCGGGACTTTGTTGAAATGCTTCGCGCATCGTCGCTCATTTGTTGAATCTACGCGTGCGCTACCTATTGTAAAATGGATTTCCTAAGTCAGAAACCTTCCTTGGAGTGTACTCAACATCTCACCCATGTTTCATCGCTATCGAACGAATGGTATATGAATGCATACGGGACTTTGTTGAAATGCTTCGCGCATCGTCGCTCATTTGTTGAATCTACGCGTGCGCTACCTATAGTAAAATGGATTTACTAAGTCAGAAACCTTCCTTGGAGTGTACTCAACATCTCACCCAAGTTTCATCGCAATCGGACGAATGGTATATGAACACATACGGGACTTTGTTGAAATGCTTCGCGCATCGTCGCTCATTTGTTGAATCTACGCGTGCGCTACCTATTGTAAAATGGATTTACTAAGTCAGAAACCTTCCTTGGAGTGTACTCAACATCTCACCCAAGTTTCATCGCAATCGGACGAATGGTATATGAACACATACGGGACTTTGTTGAAATGCTTCGCGCATCGTCGCTCATTTGTTGAATCTACGCGTGCGCTACCTATTGTAAAATGGATTTACTAAGTCAGAAACCTTCCTTGGAGTGTACTCAACATCTCACCCAAGTTTCATCGCTATCGGACGAATGGTATATGAACACATACGGGACTTGTTTGAAACGCTTCGCGCATCGTCACTCATTTGTTGAATCTACGCGTGCGCTACCTATTGTAAAATGGATTTACTAAGTCAGAAACCTTCCTTAGAGTGTACTCAACATCTCACCCAAGTTTCATCGCAATCGGTTGAGTGGTATATGAATGCATAGGAGACATACACACCCACAGACAAACTATCACGTAAGATTGATTTTTATATATATAGATTGGTGTATTGACTCGTGTTTACCATACCTAATTTTACGATGCACCAAGCATCCGAACACGATTTATAGGCGTAAATAAAGATACACAGAAAGACAGAGAGACAATTCTAATGTCTACAACATATCACCCAGATATCCAAATATGGGTATATCTACCATACCGTATCAAACAAAATCATCCTTACGATGAACCCGTATGTCGACAAAATAAAATAAAAAAAGATTAGTTAAAATGTGCTCTCAAACTAAATTCACCTAACGTGTACTTCCTGACGTGAAATAAATAGATTTGAAAGCTTTGTAGACGAAACGCAATACACCTCACATAAAAATTTCCGTCTACGTTGTGTTAGGTCCCCATACACAGGAAGACCTTCATTCATAAATTATAAAGGCTTGTGGTGCATGAAAATTCAGGTTCTTTAGCCTCAAATGGCCCAAATTCCTCAAAGCCGCAAAAAATGCTGATTCAATTCAGGAATTTTTGAAAATAATGTTGCTGTTTGGAGATATAATAGACTTTCTGTACTATATGTCACACGTGAAATTGCATGAAAAAATTCTAGGTTACTCCTTGACCCCCTTAATTGCATTGACGAATTATACAGTCTACGTTGGTTCCGCGATAACCTTATAGCCATTTGCAAACTTTCACAGAAATGTAATAAATGGAGTAGCCTAATGATAATAATAATATCGTATGGCCTCGGGTGCCGGGTGCAAGCTTCGTAATTTGACACCCAGAGGGTAGCTTGCATGTCGAAATTTAGTTGTTCCTTGAATCACTAGGAAAGTCAAGGAGGGTAGATATCTAAGCACCTTGAACACTATAGCGCTTTCTAGTAGAGAAATGAGGAACTTTGTGTTGGCGGAAACTCCTGAGATTAATTTTGCCATTATTAACACGGCCTACTGAATTCAAATGGGTTCTTTGACATGCCAACATCGTATGATATGCGAGTCGTATTTTTGCCGCCTTTCAAAAATCACTTACCACGGCCAGGAGTGAACCTGCAATCTTGGGGTTAGTAGACCGACACGCTATCCCCTCACCCACCGTGGCAAGGCATGAATGGAGTGACATTGCCTCTTACAGAAATAGATGGAAAGTTGGATGCCACACCTTGAGATAATGTTGTCATGGTTACCGATTTCCATTCCTTCATTAGTTTGTTAAATTAAATTAAATTAGTTTTCTGGGAATATTTCTGATACTGTTGGTTTTAGAGCCTTATTATGTAGTTTTCGAGGCCCCCAAGTTTTGTTTCTGGCACCGAGGGGATTTGTTGTACGCCATAATATAATACTACTAATAACAATATAATATAGGGATAGGAATATAATAGACCTGCCGTACCACACCCGCAGGTGTAAATCGCGTGAAAAAATTCTAGTGTACCCCTTGACCCCCTTAAGCGCATTATACGTATTGATGAATTTTACAGCTTAATTTGGTTCCGTGCTAACCTTCTAGCCGTTTGCAAACTTTCACACCAATGTAATTAATGGAATTGCATTGCGTCTTACAGCAATAGATGGACCTATGAGAATCTGTTGCCATGGTTACCGGCTTGTATTCGTTCATTAGTTTGTTAAATGAAATTAGTTTTCTGGGAATATCTAAAATACGGTTGGTTTTAGGACCTTAAAATGTGGATTTTGGGGACCCTGTAGGGCCCCCGAGTTTTGACTCTCACATTGAGGGTCTGAAAATGATCTTTGTCTCGTCCTTCTACTCCTATTTCAGTATGTATTTTAAGGGGGTAGGCCCTCTTTTATGAGAGGTACGGAGAAGCGTTCATCAATGATTAGTGTCGTCCCTCTGATGGATATCTGTACCAAATTTTACGATGATACACCCAGCCGTTCTCGAGTTATAAGGGTACAAAATTGTCCACAGACAAACAAACAGACAGAAAAGAAAATCCACAGCCTGCTTCCAGTCTCCGACCGGGTCAGGAATGGAATGACTGAAGCCCCCATCTAGCGGCGAGGATATGAACTGTGCCGGCTGCCGAGGCCTGACGCACTCCTCTGGGGCAATGATTAAATGAATGGCAGATGCAATGAGATGATAGTGGAGAGTGTTGCTGGAATGAAATTTTGACAGGGAAAACCGGAGTACCCGGAGAAAAACCTGTCTGCCTCCGTTTCGTCCAGCACAGATCTCACTTGGAGTGACCGGGATTTGAACCACGGACCCAGCGGTGAGAGGCCGGCGTGCTGCCGCCTAAGCCACGGAGGCTTCACAAACAAACAGACAGACAGACCAAAAAATTATTTTCGCTCGCATCCATAATAAAACAGTCTGAAACGCGTAAATAACTCAAATTTCCGTAGAAATTGCGAAAAAAACATACAAACTTTAATTTTTATGTGTGTGGAGATATACTGCACCGCTCGGTGTTGACCGTGTTTTATTGCACAAATTTAGGTTTTACTCGCTAACCGTTGGAGATACACGAAAAGAGATAAGGACCATTTGGATATAAAATTAAATGTTAAATCTCGTGTATGCATTAAAAGTTTGCTATTTCTTAGCGTTCTCTTTTTATTTGAAATGGAAATATGAAATTTTGAAAGCAAAGGGTGTAGTGACGTCACATATGTGGGTTTTACTCGCTAACCGTTGGAGATACGCAAAAAATGATAAGGACCCTTCGGATAGAAAATTAAATTTTAAAGCTCGGTTATGCCATCAGAAGTTTGCTATTTCTTAGCGTTCTCTTTTTATTTGACATGGAAATATGAAATTTTGAAACCAAAGGGTGTAGTGACGTCATTAAAATGGTCGCCATTATTTAATAGTGCAAAATATCGAAATTAAAATATCCTATATGTAAACATGGTAAATCAGCTACATCCATGCAAAATTTCTTTTAAATCGGACCAGTGGTTCTTGCGTTATTGAGTAACACACAGACAGACAGACAGACAGAAAGACAGACACACACCATTTCATTTTTAGCCTACTTTCGATTTTTGCAAAAAATGAAAGTAGACTTATGAGATCAACACAGGGCGAAAAAAGTGTGTCTGTCTGTGTGTGTGTATGTGTGTGTGTGAGTCTGTGTGTGTGTATGTGTGTGTGTGAGTCTGTGTGTGTGTGTGTGAGTGTGTGTACTCTGAATGTCTGTCCCCCCCTATCAATTCGAACACGGTGAATGCGAATTGAACGAAATTTGGTACAAAGGTAGCACTAGCAAAGGACACCTCAGTGTCATGTTTTATATCGCCGCCATCTTGAAGGAAACGTAATGGCGGCCACACAAATGTTCAAAGCTTAAATCAAATTACGACTAACCTAATCATCCGATCTCTACCAAATTTTGCAACAACATACCTTTATGTGGGGAGAATCCTTTGACCAAACCAATAGGTCATCAGCGTAATAGTTTGCGGATGGCGGCCATATTTGTGTGAAAATCGATTCCCCCTATTAATTCGAACACGGTGCAACCTAATGGAACGAAATTTGGTACAGAGGTAGTACTAACAAAAGGCACCTCAGTGTCATGTTTTATATCGCCACCATCTTGACGGAAACGTAATGGCGGCCACACAAATGTTCAAAGCTTAAATCAAATTACGACTAAACTAATCATCCGATCTCTACCAAATTTTGCAACAAAATAGCTTTATGGGGGGAGCATCCATTGACCAAAGTAATAGGTCATCAGCGTAATAGTTTGCGGATGGCGGCCATCTTTGTGTGAAAATCGATTCCCCCTATTAATTCGAACACGGTGCAACTGAATGTAACGAAATTTGGTACAGAGGTAGTACTAACAAAAGGCACCTCAGAGTCATGTCTTATATCGCCGCCATCTTGACGGAAACGTAATGGCGGCCACACGAATGTTCAAAGCTTAAATCAAATTACGATTAACCTAATCATCCGATCTCTACAAAACTTTGCAACAACATACCTTTATGGAGGGAGCATCCTTTGACTAATCTAATAGGTTATTAGCCTAATAGTTTGCGGATGGCGGCCATCTTTATGTCAAAATGGATTCCCCCTATTAATTCGAACACGGGGGAACCGAATGGAACGAAATTTGGTACAGAGGTAGCACTAGCAAAGGGCACCTCAGTGTCATGTTTTATATCGCCGCCATCTTGACTGAAACGTAATGGCGGCCACACGAATGTTCAAAGCTTAAATCAAATTACGATTAACCTAATCATCCGATCTCTACCAAATTTTGCAACTACATACCTTTATGGAGGGAGCATCCTTTGACCAATCTAATAGGTCGTCAGCGTTATAGTTTGTGGATGGCGGCCATCTTTGTGTGAAAATCGATTCCCCCTATTAATTCGAACACGGTGCAACCGAATGGAACGAAATTTGGTACAGAGGTAGTACTAACAAAAGGCACCTCAGTGTCATGTTTTATATCGCCGCCATCTTGACGGAAAAGTAATGGCGGCCACACAAATGTTCAAAGCTTAAATCAAATTACGACTAACCTAATCATCCGATCTCTACCAAATTTTGCAACGACATACATTTATGGGGGGAGCATCCTTTGACCAAACTAATAGGTCATCAGCGTAATAGTTTGTGGATGGCGGCCATCTTTGTGTGAAAATCGATTTCCCCTATTAATTCGAACAAGGGGCAACCGAATGGAACGAAATTTAGTACAGGGGTAGTACTAACAAAAGGCACCTCAGTGTCATGTTTTATATCGCCGCCATCTTGACGGAAACGTAATGGCGGCCACACAAATGTTCAAAGCTTAAATCAAATTACGATTAACCTAATCATCCGATCTCTACCAAATTTTGCACCAACATACCTTTATGGAGGGAGCATCCTTTGACAATCTAATAGGTCATTCGCCTAATAGTTTGCGGATGGCGGCCATCTTTGTGTCAGAATCGATTCCCCCTATTAATTCAAACACGGTGAAACCGAATGGAACGAAATTTGGTACAGAGATAGCACTAGCAAAGGGCATCTCAGTGTCATGTTTTATATCGCCGCCTTATTGACAGAAACGTAATGGCGACCACACAAATGTTCAAAGCTTAAGTTAAATTACGACTAACATAACCATCCGATCTCTACCAAACTTTGCAACAACATACCCTTAAGGAGGGAGCATCCTTTGACCAATCTAATAGGTTATTAGCCTAATAGTTTGCGGATGGTGGCCATCTTTATGTCAAAATTGATTCCCCCTATTAATTCGAACACGGTGGAACCGAATGGAACGAAATTTGGTACAGAGGTAGCACTAGCAAAGGGCACCTCAGTGTCATGTTTTATATCGCCGTCATCTTGACAGAAACGTAATGGCGGCCACACGAATGTTCAAAGCTTAAATCAAATTACGATTAACCTAATCATCCGATCTCTACCAAATTTTGCACCAACATACCTTTATGGAGGGAGCATCCTTTGACAATCTAATAGGTCATTCGCCTAATAGTTTGCGGATGGCGGCCATCTTTGTGTCAGAATCGATTCCCCCTATTAATTCAAACACGGTGAAACCGAATGGAACGAAATTTGGTACAGAGATAGCACTAGCAAAGGGCATCTCAGTGTCATGATTAATATCGCCGCCATATTGACAGAAACGTAATGGCGGCCTCACAAATGTTTAAAGCTTAAATCAAATTACGACTAACATAACCATCCGATCTCTACCAAACTTTGCAACAACATACCTTTATGGAGGGAGCATCCTTTGACCAATCTAATAGGTCATTAGCCTAATAGTTTGTGGATGGTGGCCATCTTTATGTCAAAATTGATTCTCCCTATTAATTCGAACACGGTGGAACCGAATGAACGAAATTTGGTACAGAGGTAGCACTAGCAAAGGGCCCCTCAGTGTCATGTTTAATATCACCGCTATCTTGACGGAAACGTAATCGCGGCCACCCAAATGTTAAAAGCTAAAATGTAATTACGACCAACCTAATAATCTAGTCTCTACCAAATTTTGCAACACCATATCTTTATGTGGGAAACATATTCTGACCAAACTGCAAGAACATCAGCCCAATAGTTTGCAGATGGTGGCCAAGTATGTGTGCAAATCGATTCCCCCTATCAATTCAAACGCGGTGAAACCTAATTGAATGAAATTTGGTACAGAGGTAGCACTAGCAAAGGGCACCTCATATTCATGTTTAATATCCCTATAGCACGTTGTATTTCAACAAGCTACTACAACCAACATTCAATCATACTCCTTGAAAAGGACAAAGAGTTATAACAATACCCATGCATTTAGGAGAAAGTAGGCTATATGTTCTTTACTGAACATCTTGTTATATATTAGTATGATTATTATTAGTATTATATTATGGCGTACAACGAGGAGACAAAGCCCCTCGGTGCCAGAAACAAAACTTGGGGGCCTAGAAAACTACATTATAAGGCCTAAAACCAACAGTATCTGAAATATTCCCAGAAAACTAATTTAATTTAACAAACTAATGAAGGAATGGAAATCGGTAACCATGGCAACATTATCTCAAGGGGTGGCATCCAACTTTCCATCTATTTCTGTAAGAAGCAATGTCACTCCATTTATACCTTGCCACGGTGGGTGAGTGGATAGCGTGTCGGTCTACTAACCCCAAGATTGCAGGTTCACTCCTTGCAGTGGTACAGGCCGGACGTTTGTTTTAGACAAGTGAAAAATCTTAATGGAAGCCTGGAGGCGAGTTACTACAGTACCTGTGTTGTTATCAGCTGCCCCAAGCGCTCCGATGATTGATAAAGCTGTTTCACACTATTGCTGAAGTATAGTCACTAGCAAATATAATGACGTTCTGTTCGTAACTAAGTAACGTGTACTTCCGTGTCACACAATACTTCGACGTGGACTGTACTCTCTGCTCGAGTCTGGAATTCCATTACATCAGATCGGTGGTGACAAATGTGTAGTGATAGGGTGAGAGAGTGACTGTGTACAGGCTCACCCGCAGTCTTCAAGGTCAAGGGCAATCGTCTAAAACAAAC
Source organism: Meconema thalassinum (assembly GCA_946902985.2). NCBI lineage: Eukaryota > Metazoa > Arthropoda > Insecta > Orthoptera > Tettigoniidae > Meconema > Meconema thalassinum. The sequence goes on from OX336388.2 coordinate 674,589,054, forward strand.
GTCCGGCCTGTACGTGATTTTTGAAAGGCGGCAAAAATACGACTCGCATGTCATACGATGTTGGCATGTCAAAGAACCCATTTGAATTCAGTAGGCCGTATTCATTATGGAAAAAATTAACCTTAGGAGTTTCCGCCAACACAAAGTTCCTCATTTCTCTACTAGAAAACGCTATAGTGTCCAAGGAGCTTAGATATCTACCCTCCTTGACTTTCATAGTGATTCAAGGAACAACGAAATTTCGACATGCAAGCTACCCTCAGGGTGTCAAATTACGAAGCTTGCACCCGGCACCCAAGGCCATACGATATTATTATTAGGCTACTCCATTTATTACATTTCTGTGAAAGTTTGCAAATGGCTATAAGGTTATCACGGAACCAACGTAGACTGTATAGTTCGTCAATGCAATTAAGGGGGTCAAGGGGTAACCTAGAATTTGTTCATGCAATTTCACGTGCGACATATAGTACAGAATGTCTATTATATCTACAAACAGCAACATTATTTTCAAAAATTCCTGAATTGAATCAGCATTTTTTGCGGCTTTTAGGAATTTGGGCCATTTGAGGCTAAAGAACTTGAATTTTCATGCACCACGAGCCTTTATAATTTATGAAAGAGCTCTTCCTGTGTATGGGGACCTAACACAACATAGAGGGTCATTTTTTATGTGGGGTGTATTGCGTTTTGGAGTAAAGTTCTGCCCTAAAACTTCCCCATACGGGAGAACGCATCAGGCGAGAGCCTGGACAAAATAACTACAATTGGTCAAGAAAATTAGACTGAAGCGGTGCGGGGTAGTGGGCATGAAATACATCACTAGAAAACCAATGTAGGTAACCACACATTAACAATGTTTATTTCTAATAATAAATTTGTAACCAATAAACAAATTGCACTTAAGTGCTTATCACAGAAATGAATAATTATAAATGGAACAAAGTGTGAGGGCCTGATGACAGAAACCCAGACTAAGGGAATGCCAATGAAACAAGCTTGCTTAATTCGAGAGAAGTTGAGCGTAACATAAAAAATGCACCTTATAAAAAAGAACCATAAAACTGATTAAGAGTGTAAGATAACTAATATGATTTAAATTCTTCATAAAATTGAACTTATCTTCTCAATGGGTTGAAGAGCCAGCTCCTTAAAAGTTCCAGCTAGCATAAGCGTTGATTAAGAAGTCCTCACAGTTTCTTCTGAAGGAGGCGTACATGGCCTAGAGATAAGTACGCAATTGATAAAAAGGTCAACTCTCTCTTTTTCTCTCGCGAAGGAATGACACTTATAGCGTCCAAGTGGTGATCCAGTAGCATTTTGAAAATTCGTTGGCGGCCGAAAGGACGGCAGCTACTTCGAAAGACGAATCAAAGTACCCCATCTAAGGTACGGCTTGAAGAGTACGACAGCTGGCAATTATTCTTGTCATCTTGAGCAATACGTCAGGGTGCAGATCTAGTGACGTAACTGCTAGGTAGCGTAGAGACTAGCGATGGTGTCATGAGATGCAGTAGCGGTGACCAGCAGGTTGAAGTGATCAGAAGTGATGATTGATCAGAAGTGGTGAAGAACGCCAGCAAGTGGCGTCTTAAATAGTGATCATGGAACAATCTCGAAGCTGGAGATTGCCCGACCAGACAAAGACCTGCCATTGGTCGAACGAAAGTCAGGGTGACGTCAGTCGACCCTGCTCAGCAGACAGCAGATGAACCAGTAGATGCCGTGTATGCCGGGAGTGAGGAAGCTTGAGGTAGCGAGCGACTGGAACACTCAAGGTGAGAACTATGATATCTATGAACAGGTGATTGATAACAAGATTATGCATTTGGTTTAAGCAATTAATACATTTACAAAGAAATAATTACCATTCGGGGATCTCGGTAACAAGAAACAAAATTTGACCGACAAATGGGCCAAGCTAAACATTGAAAGTATCACGAAAGTGATCATGCTCCGAGAACTCCGAATGAAAACAAACAAAAGAATCAGTCAAAGCAAAACATGGATAACAGACGAGGAGAAACTAAGACTCGAAAGGCAAAACAGAGATAGCAGAGATGGGTCTAGAAGAAGAACCATGTCCCCCACTCGTACATCAGGTTGAGGAAGCCGCCATTTCGCACGCCTATTTAGCAAGCTGAGATATTCTAACTTCCATCGGCGCCAAAAAGAACAGCGCAAAGATTCTACTTTTCTCCTAAAGATAGGTAGGTTAGGATCACAGCGTCGAACCAGCAAAGGCGGAGTAGCAGCAAGCGAAAAGCCAATCAGGAAGTGACTGGGTGTTAAAGGTAAAAGATCCTTAGGATCGTTTGAAAGAGGAGTCAGAGGTCTGGAATTTACAATACCTTCGACTTGAATAATTAAAGAGTTGAATTCCTCATAAGAAAGTATGGTAGGACCAAGAGTTTTCTTAAGCTGTCTTTTAGTAAGTTTGATGCAGGACTCCCATCGGCCCCCATGATGGGGAGCATAAGGCGGGGTGAAAAGCCATTTGAAAACTTTAGAATAGGAAAAGTTGGAATGTTTTTCTTTAGCAGAAGGGGAACTTAACACTTTTTTCCAGAGATCAGAAGCGCTTACAAAAATTTTTGCATTATCTGAAAAGACTGCAGATGGGACACCCCTTCTAGCAGCAAATCTAGAAAAGGCGGCCAAAAAGTAAGATACAGAAGCGTTCGTACCCAACTCATGGTGGATAGCTCCCGTCACCATACATACAAATAACGAGATGTAAAGTTTACCTAAGATTTTGCGCTTAGATGAAGAGGGATTGGTCTGATATACGTAAGGACCAGCGTAATCGATCCCAGTAAGAGCGAAGGGCTTACTAGGTTCTGAACGAAATGGAGGTAAATTGCCCATAATCTGCGTGGCGGGCCGTGGTTTAACCTTAAAGCAAGGTATACACTTTTTGACAACAGAAGAAACCTCATGAACGCCATTGATGATCCAGTAGAGTTCACGAATTTGACAGAGCAAGGTGCGAGTGCCAGCATGAAGGTGTTTATAATGAAACTTTTTTATTATAAGGGTAGTGATAGGATGCTTTGAAGGAAGGATGATGGGATGCTTTTTCCCATCCTCACAACTATACATAGCTAATCTTCCACCCACACGTATTATGCCGTCCTGGTCTAGAAAAGGAGTGAGTGGTGAAAGCCTGCTAGACTTTGGCAAATCTTTACCACTTATACGAGCTTTCTTTTCAGGAGCAAATACTTCCTGCTGAACAAGTAACAAAATCTTGCAAGTAGCAAATTCTAACTCTACTCTGGTGAGAAAGGGTTGAGGCTTCAATGGTTGATCAATTACTAAATATTTCCATCGGAAGATATAAGACACTACACGAATCAATTTATCAAATGCAGAGTATCTATGAAAAAGACTAGTAGAAGTAGAAGTAAGATGCGACGTGACAGGGTCATTACGGGCATAAGGAATTTCTTCTGCAAATTGAATAGCTAAGCGAGGCCAGCAAGATGATTCCTGACTTAGCCAAGGAGGACCATTCCAGTACAGGTCTGAGGAAATCAATTTTTTAGGCGTGCAACCACGTGATATTATATCCGCGGGGTTTTCACGGCTAGGAACATGTCTCCATTGTTCAGAATGAGAGACTTCATGGATCTTAGAAACGCGATTTGCCACAAAGGTATTCAAATGAGAAGAAGGCTTGGAAATCGAAGCTAATACAATAGAAGAATCGCTCCAAAAAAATGTGCGGGAAAATTTTAACTTTAAACTGACATTTAGTTTAGTAGCTAATTCTGTTGCCATTAAAGCAGAGCATAATTCTAATCTCGGCAATGATACCGTTTTATGTGGAGCAACTTTTGATTTAGCGCACACTAAATTAGAAAATCCAGGGAAAGTGGCTGAGGAACGTCCTACTATGTATGCACAACAGCCATAAGCCCGTTCTGAACTATCAGAAAATACATGCAGGTCATACTGCTGGTATAAGGGATTAGAAATTAAAAGGCGGGGTATAGAAACCTTGGAGAGATCCAGCAAACTGCTGCGATACTCTAACCATTCTTCTACAAGAGGAAGGGGGAGATTTTCATCCCAGTCTGATTTTAATGACCAAAGCTTTTGCAAGAACATTTTTGCAACAATAACTATAGGAGCAATATATTGCAAAGGATCAAAGATCTTTGCGATTTCTGACAGAACTTGTCTCTTAGTTACAGGGGGAGATTCTGAGAAATGTACCTGATAAGAGAAGGTATCAGAAGAAGGACACCAAAAAACACCCAATGCTTTTACGGCTGCTTCATCAGTAGGAATAGCAACAAATTCATCAACTGGGACCTCTGATGAAAATTTTGATATAAATTCAGTAGAATTTGAAGTCCATTTATGGAGCGGAAAACCACCTCCTAGGAGCAGGGATTTCAAATCTTCGCACACAAGGAGTGCTTCAGAAATATTAGGGAAAGAGCACAAGAAATCGTCAACATAAACTGCCGTTTTTAATGACTCAGAGGCCAAAGGATGATACAGATGACCATCTTGCTCGGCTAACATGTGGAGAGACCGAATCGCAAGAAAGGCTGAAGGCTTCAGGCCATATGTCACAGTCTTCAATCTAAATATCTTTATGGGTTTGGAACTCTCATCGTGCCACAATATTCTTTGCAGATCTTGCTGCTCAGAATTTACGAGAATCTGCCGGTACATCTGCTTAATATCGGAGATTACAGCAAGAGGAAACCGTCGAAAATTAAGCAAAACAGAGGTGAGATCTGTTTGAATCGCGGGACCACATTGCAAGGTATCATTTAAAGAGACTCCATTGGAATCTGGTGATGAGCCATTGAAAACTACTCTTATATTGTCTTGTGTTAAGGAATTTTTCCATACCGGGTGATGATTTAGATAAACTATTTCATTTAAAGGATGGTCAATTTCTTCTGATTTAGAAATTACCTCCATGTGATTGGATGATTCGTATTCCTCCATAAAGGAAGCATACTGAGTTTTAACAGAAGCATCTTGTTTGAACCGATTTTCAATAGCAAATAGTGCCCTAAGTGCTCTGGAATGCGAGCCCGTAATGGCGGGAGGATTAGGAATACGTGGAAGAATTACTATAAATCTGCCTTCAGCAGTACGGACAGTGGTTTCCTTGTATAACTTTTCACAAATTTCGTTAGAAGAAGAAGAAGTAGCCTGAACATTCTCAAGATCCCAGAACTTGGTTAGCTCTTGACTCAAATCGGTACCAACAAAATGACAATTCAATACAGTTTGAATAGGATTACGGTATATTTGGCCAGTAGCGATCCAACTAAAATCAGTTTCGCGGAAGAAAACATTAGGAGCAATTTTTACTTTATTGGAATGAAGACATTGCCAAAATACGCTTGAGCTGAAAAGAAGCTCTACGGGCGAAGCTCTGTTGAAATGAGGGTCAGCTAGCTGGACAAAATTCGGGATATTCAAACTTTGAATAGGATAAGAAGTGCCAGGAATATTGTTGCCTATAGACTTGATAATCAAACAATCTAATTGCAACTGCGTACCAAGATTATTCGAGTCCTTCAGATCCACTTTAGCAAAGCTTAAGGATTGCGATTTCGAGCAGTTTATTCCTGTAACCTCTATTGAGGTAGGATGTTTTGGGAGGCCTAACTTTTGTACCAAAGATTCATTAATAAAATTGTTGGTAGCGGCGTTGTCTAATAATCCCCTGACAGATACCCATTTCCCGTGATAATTTTTCAATAGAACCTGCACGGTAGATAATAAAACCTGGACTTTGCCAAGCGAGGTAGAACTTTGAGCATACGACTGCGCACTATTTTGAGAAGTCTCAGAATTAGACTTTGTATTGGAACTGCTTGGTCCTGATAACCGTGATCTTTCATGTCTGTGCAAAAGGGAATGGTGTCTAGCCTTACAATGAAAGCATAAACGTTGTGAACGGCAATTGTTTAACATATGCGTTCCTGACAAACAGTTGAAACAATGTTTTTTGTTCGTAATGAACTTTCGTCTTTCATCTACTGATAAAGATTTAAATTCATCACAATTGTATAAATTATGCGATTGCTGACACAGACCGCACGTTTGCATTTGGTTAGGTGACCGAGCATCAACAGGAAGAGCCTGTGATCTTAAAATTCTTTGATTAGAACTGCTAACCTTATCTTTTGAGAAGGCTTTTGAATCTGAACTACTAGTTTTTTGATTAGCTATGGCGGAAAAGACTTGGCTTCTAGCCTTCAAAAAGTTGATAATCGCCTCATAAGTGCATTGAAAATTCTGGGAAAGTTCTGTTTCCCAGGCTTTTAATGTATTTGCATCCAATCTTGCAGAAATGAGGTGAACTAGAAATAAAACCCAGTGATTTACAGGTTGGTTTAAATTGGACAATGCTCTAACGTGTAGCTCTGCAGTGTCAATCAACTTACGAAGTGATAAACTGTTATCTGCTTGCACGTTAGGTAACTCGAATAAGCTTTGTATATGGCGTTGAATAGATAAACGAATGTTCCCATATCTATCCTTAAGAAGATTCAGAGCAACTTCATAATTATCACTGGTCAAAGAAAGTGCTTGAATCAGGTTAAGTGCGTTGCCTTGAACTGCCAGACGCAGGTAGTGAAATTTTTGAATTACTCTATAGAAGTATTCTCATGTACTAAAGAATTGAATAATTCAAAAAATGGCTCCCATTCTATGTCCTTACCAGTGAATTTGGGTATTTCTAATTTGGTTAGTATAATGCGTGAAGAAGATGTAGAAGATCCTGCAGAAGTTTGATCTTCTTGTTTTTCTTTTAAAGTTAAAGCCCTAATAAGCTGTTTAGCTTCAGCAAATCCCTGATAGTATAATTTTCCAACTTCCAACCTATCACTTTGCTGGTCCGGATGCTGAGTTTCTATACTGCATTGTATCTCATCATATTTCTCAAAGGCCTGTTCATAATTCTTAAGCCTCTGCGAAATTATGTCAAGATTACGCTCTTGGGGTTCAAGCTCCGTTAAGAAAGTACGAAACCGTGTGAGCTTGCCCTTACAAGAGGCTCTGGCGTTGCTGAGTTTTTCATCAAGGTTAGGCATGTTAAAAGTTGTTTGTTACTCACGTCAATATTGTGACTTCGAGTACTGGAAGCCAGAGGATGACAGCTTGCTGGGTAGTAAGGTTTAGTCTGATGCGGAAGAAACCGGCTTAGCTTACGTTTCTCTCCTCCTCTGCTGAACATGCGCCTCAGGCTGAAACTTACAATGTGAATTAGTGTTGAAACACAATGAACAAAAATTGTTAATGTGAAATTCAAGATGTGAAACTTGTAACATTCCCAGAGTGCAACAGATATGTTTCCCGGGTTTCGGCACCAAAAATATGGAGTAAAGTTCTGCCCTAAAACTTCCCCATACGGGAGAACGCATCAGGCGAGAGCCTGGACAAAATAACTACAATTGGTCAAGAAAATTAGACTGAAGCGGTGCGGGGTAGTGGGCATGAAATACATCACTAGAAAACCAATGTAGCTAACCACACATTAACAATGTTTATTTCTAATAATAAATTTATAACCAATAAACAAATTGCACTTAAGTGCTTATCACAGAAATGAATAATTATAAATGGAACAAAGTGTGAGGGCCTAATGACAGAAACCCAGACTAAGGAAATGCCAATGAAACAAGCTTGCTTAATTCGAGAGAAGTTGAGCTTAACATAAAAAATGCACCTTATAAAAAAGAACCATAAAACTGATTAAGAGTGTAAGATAACTAGTATGATTTAAATTCTTCATAAAATTGAACTTATCTTCTCAAAGGGTTGAAGAGCCAGCTCTTTAAAAGTTCCAGCTAGCATAAGCGTTGATTAAGAAGTCCTCACAGTTTCTTCTGAAGGAGGCGTACATGGCCTAGAGATAAGTACGCAATTGATAAAAAGGTCAACTCTCTCTTCTTCTCTTGCGAAGGAATGACCCTTATAGCGTCCAAGTGGTGATCCAGTAGCATTTTGAAAATTCGTTGGTGGCCGAAAGGACGTCAGCTACTTCGAAAGACGAATCAAAGTACCCCATCTAAGGTACGGCTTGAAGAGTACGACAGCTGGCAATTATTCTTGTCATCTTGAGCAATACGTCAGGGTGCAGATCTAGTGACGTAACTGCTAGGTAGCGTAGAGACTAGCGATGGTGTCATGAGATGCAGTAGCGGTGACCAGCAGGCTGAAGTGATCAGAAGTGATGATTGATCAGAAGTGGTGAAGAACGCCAGCAAGTGGCGTCTTAAATAGTGATCATGGAACAATCTCGAAGCTGGAGATTGCCCGACCAGACAAAGACCTGCCATTGGTCGAACGAAAGTCAGGGTGACGTCAGTCGACCCTGCTCAGCAGACACCAGATGAACCAGTAGATGCCGTGTATGCCGGGAGTGAGGAAGCTTGAGGTAGCGAGCGACTGGAACACTCAAGGTGAGAACTATGATATCTATGAACATGTGATTGATAGCAAGATTATGCATTTGGTTTAAGCAATTAATACATTTACAAAGAAATAATTACCATTCGGGGATCTCGGTAACAAGAAACAAAATTTGACCGACAAATGGGCCAAGCTAAACATTGAAAGTATCACGAAAGTGATCACGTTTCGTCTACAAGGCTTTCAAATCTATTTATTTCACGTCAGGAAGTACACGTTAGGTGAATTTAGTTTGAGAGCACATTTTAACTAATCTTTTTTTTCTTGTCGACATACGGGTTCATCGTAAGGATGATTTTGTTTGATACGTATGGTAGATATACTCATATTTGGATATCTGGGTGATATGTTATAGACAATAGAATTGTCTGTCTGTCTGTCTTTCTGTGTATCTTTATGTACGCCTATAAATCGTGTTCGGATGCTTGGTGCATCGTAAAATTAGGTATGGTAAACATGAGTCAATACACCAATCATTTATAAAACTCCTCACCGTACTTTTCATACAGTAGAGGGGTGGATATAGGAAAAATCTTCTTAAAATACATGCTAAAATAGGCGAAATATAAAAATTATCCTAGAAGGACGATCAAAGCATATGTTTCGCTTCTCATTGTGAGACACAAAATTCGCGAGTCTATAAGGGGTCTCCGAAAACCACATTTGAAGGCCCTTAAATTAACAGTGTGTGTGATATTCCCAGAAAACTAACTTCGTTCTGATAAACTTATGAAGGAATGACAAACCGCTAACCATTGCAACAGTAGCTCAATTGATAGTGTCTGGTGTTAATATATAACACCGTTCGAAGTACGGGTACTTCTGCTAGTAAATAAATAAAGCACTACAATGCTGTTGTAAAACCAGTGATCCTATATGGTGTGGAAACGGCCAACCTGGCGAGACTGGAAACGCTCCTGAAGATTGAAAGTAGAATACTGAGAAGGATTTACGGCCCAAGAGTGATACAGGGAAACTAATAACAAGGAGATGTACGAAAGGGTGGTAGACCTGCAAACAAAGATCAGGAAAAGACGTCTGAGTGTCTATAGACACATGGTCAGAATGGATCCAGCAAGAATGAATAGACCCATTTTTAGCCTACTTTCGATTTTTGCAAAAAATGAAAGTAGACTTATGAGATCAACACAGGGCGAAAAAAAGTGTCTGTCTGTGTGTGTATGTGTGTGTGTGTGAGTCAGTGTGTGTGTGTGTGTGTGTGTGTGTGTGTGTGTGTGTGTGTGTGAGAGTGTGTGTACTCTGAATGTCTGTCCCCCCGTATCAATTCGAACACGGTGAACGCGAATTGAACGAAATTTGGTACAAAGGTAGCACTAGCAAAGGACACCTCAGTGTCATGTTTTATATCGCCGCCATCTTGACTGAAACGTAATGGCGGCCACACAAATGTTCAAAGCTTAAATCAAATTACGACTAACCTAATCATCCGATCTCTACCAAATTTTGCAACAACATACCTTTATGGAGGGAGCATCCTTTGGTCAAACTAATTGGTCATCAGCCTCATAGTTTGCGGATGGCGGCCATCTTTGTGTGAAAATCGATTCCCCCTATTAATTCGAACACGGTGAAACCGAATGGAACGAAATTTGGTACAGAGGTAGTACTAGCAAAGGGCACCTCAGTGTCATGTTTTATATCGCCGCCATCTTGACAGAAACGTGATGGCGGCCACACAAATGTTCAAAGCTTAAATCAAATTACGATTAACCTAATCATCCGATCTCTACCAAATTTTGCAACAACATACCTTTATGGAGGAAGCATCCTTTGACCAAATTAATAGGTCGTTTGTTTAATAGTTTGCGGATGGTGGCCATCTATGTGTCAAAATCGATTCCCCCATATCAATTCAAACACGGTGAAACGGAATTGAATGAATTTTTTTACAGAGGTAGCACTAGCAAAGGGCACCTCATATTCATGTTTAATATCCGTATAGCATGTTGTATTTCAACAAGCTACTACAACCAACATTCAATCATACTCCTTGAAAAGGACAAAGAATTATAACAATACCCATGCATTTAGGAGAAAGTAGGCTATATGTTCTTTACTGCACATCTTGTTGGTATATTGGCTTTCACGGCCAGTGAATTAAATCTCAGCAATTTTTCTAGGTTTGTGCCGTGTCTTGTGTGGGGTTTCGCCTGGGACACCAAGCTGGCTCATCAGCGGGCTCATGACACGGCAAAAACATAGAAAAAATGCTGAGTTATAATTCACCGGCCGTGAAAGCCAATATACCATCTATTTGAAAGCCTTCATAGGGAAGTGAGGACTGCTGGAGTTTTTTAGCTCTCGCAGTGAAGAGGCGCAGGTGAGCTTCATATAAAGGGAGGTAGCGCGCAGTTCATTAATCCTGTGGGGGTCCGGGCGGGGACACCAAAAGCCCGCTGATGAGCCAGCTTGGTGTCCTAGGCGAAACCCCACACAAGACACGGCACAAACTTAGAAAAATTGCTGAGTTTTAATTCACTGGCCGTAAAAGCCAATATACCATCTTTTTGGTAGCCTTCATAGGAAGGTTAAGGCTGCTTGAGATTTTAGTTCTTGCAGTGAAGAGGCGCAGGTGCGCTTCATAAAAAAGGAGGTAGCGCGCAGTTCGCTAATCCTGTGGTGGTCCGGGCGGGGACACCAAGAGCCCGCTGATGAGCCAGCTGTGTGTCCTAGGTGAAACCCCACACAAGACACGGCATAAACCTAGAACAATTGCTGAGTTTTAAACAAATTTTTGATAAAACATAGACTACAATCTGCAGAGCCAGGGGGGAGCTACACCAAGCACTTAGCAGGCTAGGAATCACAGATGAAGACTGTCAAGACAGAAAACAATTCAGGGAAAGACTTTCTAACATAAAGGTTCTTGTGGAAGAAAACGGACATCGCAGGGGAGGAAGATGGACAGAAGAGAGAAAGGCGCAACACACTGAAAGAATGAAGAATATGTGGAGGAAGAGGAAGAAAGAAAGGACGATGAGAAGGGAATTAGGTGATACTTGCGTGGTTCTTAGTTTTGGCCGGTTCACAAGGAAAATAAACAAATAAAGAAAAGATATCAACGAAACCACACCATATTCAGCATGATGTTTATCATCATCATATATATTATTTCAGTAGTATAGATTACTCCTGCGGCGCTCACAAGCGACCGATCGTGACAAATGAGCATTCAAATGAAAGAGAATAGACTTTATCAGTGACGAATTGCAATCTAATTTCACTAATATCTATATATTTTTTTAAGAAATTACTTTAAAAAATGTACTACGTGAGCGTTTTGCAGAGACTCTTACTGTAGGAAAATACGCTCCATAATTGCTGTCCACTTCACATTTTGGCCGCTGTGACGCCTGTTTCATGTCATTTTAACATTCTGAGGCATTTCCTTTATCATTTTGAATGGCTTTCAGAAACAGTAAATCATAGTAATAAGTACCCATTTCGTATAATTTCATAAATATCGAATAACTGGTGAGTGTTATGATGATCCAATTTTCAGTAATTGCCTTCTTAAGTTAGGGAACGTAGAACTTTGAATTCTAACTGAAATGTAGCCTAAGTAGTGTTCTATAATCATTTGGTTGAAATAGAAAGACAACAACCTTTCTCCTTAAGGTCACCACGTACTCTTACACGATGAAAAAGTCTATTTTTGTGGCATAACTTTACTAAGTATTTTCTGGGTTTATGCTAAATGATTCTTGTCGCATATAAGAAGCGGTATATTCTGAGCTGTTTTTGGCCCTGTAATGCTACTTTGCTTTTATAAGATGTGTCAAATGAATACAAATTTGGACAGATACATTTTCAAGAAAATATTGTATAAATTGCTTCAGGTACACATTTCTCAGTTGTTTTCCAATCAAATTTTCTAAAATTTTGTTCACATACTTGGAATGGATCATGGCAGATGAGTAACCTTTTTGTTTCATTATTATTGGGACACAATGCAAGAAAATAATCCAAACTCTTTCTTTTTAAATTTATTCAAAAATATGTATCAATTTTTCTCTTCCCAATCCATGCCTACTATGTTTTGGAAGTGAAAATAGGTTAACATTCAAGTACTCCATTAGGCAATTTAATGTAAAAAATTAGCCCTCTATCTTAAATGGTTTCCTAGTTATTGGTACCTAAACATGAAAAATGAGTATTAACGGAAAACAGCTGGCAAAGTTAAAAGTGTACTATTCAGAGCATGGGACGCTAATTTAAAAAAAACGAATTTAAGGTAGTTGTAGACATCAAGCCCCAAAAAACTATATATATTTGGATTCAGAAAAGAATGAAGAATTTTATGGCGCCAAAATAAAAAAATCGATTTTTCCATCATGCAAGAGTACGTGGTGTCCTTGTCTCTCATTATAAACCTATTGGGGAAAGTGTGGTTTATGAACATGCGAGATTTCTCGCACGGGTCCGCTAGTCATATATATTTCTGTTAGTTCGACATTGGTCCAGATATTGGCCCTACATGATCAAGGCAGTAAGTTAAAACCTTGTAAGACTTTTGACATGAAAGCCCATGATATTTATTTAATGAAAGGAAGGTAGGCAAGCCGGTCCCTTACACAGCTACTTGATAGACCAGTGAAAAGTTACGAGTTTCGGGTCATATGACGTGTTCCTCCAGAAAACAGACGTATTCCTTTCGAAGTTATTCACTTTGAAGTCACGCGATATTAACAATAGATGTTTGTGCTCCCTTCCCACGCACGGGTGTGTTATGGTAGAACACCGTGAACAACAACCATCGCCCAGTGGGGGTAATCCAGGCGGAGAAGGCAACTGTTGTAAGCAGATCACGTAACATGAGAGCTGTCAATCGATGTCGCCATTGTGTATTACGGATCTGGTTGACAGCGCCAGATGCAAGCCTATTAAGCTGTATGTCACACAGACAATTATACAAATTCTGCTGGACCAGTGTGAATAGCTCAGGCACCGGATACACATCCACACAGCTACTAGCAACCAACACTATTCAAAGGCGAGTGCATTCATCTCGAATGATCCTAGTTTTGCTCAACGGATTGCACAATTTCCTTTTCAAATTGAATCGGTCGGAGCTGGAAAGCATTAAGTCAAAAATGGTCATTTTTAAACTTTTAGTATTCTGAAGTATTGACCCAAGGGCCTTGGATCGTCATAAGAAAGAATTACGTCAGTCTTCTGTTTAAGCCAGAAACCACTGCTACATGTAGTGCGATCAGAGGAGAAAATAATTAAGTAAATGACTTGCTGCCTTTCAGCGCCATATTCCGTACTTAACGTTGGCAACACTGCAAGATTCCCGCGTGTTAGTGTCATCATCATCATCATCATCATCTTGCATAGTTTCCAGCCACTTGCAGGGTCAGTTTGGAACACAAGCCTCTCCAACGTCTTCTGTCTTGCCACCATCTCTCTTCCTCCATTCTTGTCCAGTCTTCTCCTCTCTTCTTCACGCTTTCTTCCACCCCCTTCAGCCACCTGTCTCTCGGTCTTCCTCTCGGTCTCTTTCCTTCCCTCTTCGTCTCGTGTATCCTCCTGGGTATCCTCTTCTCCTCCATTCGTTTTACATGTCCATACCATCAAATAAGTCTAGATTTCTCTATACCATCCTGTAATGGTTCCTTCTTCATTAATTCTTTGGTCCTCTCATTTCTTATTCTGTCCATCTTTGTAGCTCCAATACTGCTTCTCAAGAACTTCATCTCACTGGCCTGTATTTTGCTCTTCTCCCTTCCTTTCATAACCCAGGTCTCCGAGGCATACGTCAGGATAGGGACATAGTACGTCCGATATATGATCTTTTTGCTGTTCTGAGGGACATCCTTGCTCCATAACATGCATCTCACACTCCTCCGGAATGCTTCTGCCTGTGTTCCCCGCTCATTTATTTCTCTATCGTTTCATCCATTATCATGTATCAGGCTTCCCAGATACTTGAAACTCTCCACTTTCTTCAGCTGTTAGTGTGCTATTGCAAATTACATTTGTACAGGGTTTGGGTGGTTTTTATGTTACAAATCCATTTTTAAATAAAATATCATGTGAAATATGTATTCTGGATGGTTTTATGCTGATCTAAATCGACCACAGAGCTAAAAGGCATTAAGTCACGTTTCCAAAATGTATTTGAAAAATATGTTCATTAAATCAAAATTGATAATCCGCTAACTCAAATATAACCTGAATAGTTGCTTCACAACACACATGACTAATACAGCGTGTTTGTTGAGTTCTCTTCTGTCAATGACGTTTCATCTGTCTCCTGAAAAGTAATGAAAACTGACTTAATACTTTTCTGCTCCGACCGATTCAATTATTATTTGAAGGTTAGCAGGAATTTTAGAAAGAAAACAGACCGCCACTTTCTACGGCCCAAGGTTACCAATCAAGACTCCTATTCGAAACGACCTGGGTTCTGTCAAGAAATTTAATTCAAGTCTGTTGGCTGGGACGGGGCTCAGTTGGGAGGACAGCTGAGAAGTTTCGATTCCCAAATCAGCCATCCCATCTCCATTCTACTCGGGGGCATGGTAGTACAGTGGTCAAGCTGCTTGCCTCTCTCCAAGGTGGTTCACCTTGGTTCTATTCCCAGTCAATGCATGTGAGAGTTTCTGAAGTGAAATATCACGTGTTGCGGTACAGATTCCTCATGACAATGGAGGTCCGGTGGCTCATGATCGCAGGATTAAGTGGTCACGCAAAACTACAAGCTTCATTCCTTTTACTTCTAATGCACCCAACGTGTAGACCAATTACTATTACACTCAACAGTGTAGACAAAACTCAACACAGGTTATCAAGCACATACCCAAGTAGGTCTAGAGTATCGGTGCTGATGTTATTTCTAGCTGACAATTTTCATCTGATTATTGTGGTTTTGATTCGTTGATTTGTGTCATCGTGACCATGTAGCCGAATGTACGTGGGTGTGTGTATGGTATACAGTATGTCTGATAAACAATGGTCATTGTGACGGGTATACTATTGTGTGTATTTTTAAACGGTCTATGATTTGGGTAGGAGTATGCCGTGGCCTTAAATTAGCTTTCATTTGGCTGGAGAAGAAGTTTTAGATGGGTGAGGTGGAAATCGAAACCACCTCTTCTCAGTTCTGTCCCAGGAGGCTAAGTGTAGCCTATGTACCCGGTTCCAGTCCTCATTCCAGGATTATTTTTTTGACGGAGCTGGGAATCCAACCGGGACATCCACGATGACAGCCAATAGTGCCAGGAGGTGGACAGAACGATGAGTAGATCACAATCCAATAGGCTCGCAATAGGCGTGCACAAGAGCTGACCAAAATTATTTGTTGAAACGACTCGTGCCACCTATTATAAAATTGATTTACTCATTCAGAAACCTTTGCGCCTGTGTTCACAACATCTCACCAAGGTTTCATCGCAATCGGATGAATGGTATATGGACGCATACGGGACTTTGTTGAAATGATTCGAACGCTATCACTCATTTGTTGAAAATACTCGTGCGTCACCTAATGAAAAATTGAATTAATAACTCAGAAACCTTCGCGGGAGTGTGCACAAAAGCATACCAAAATTTCATCGGAATCGAAAACTGGACCTCCTTGAAACGATTCACGCCATCACACATTTTGTTGAAGCTACTCGTGCGCCACCTACTGTAAAATGGATAACTAATTTATAATCTTTTGCAGGAGTGTGCACAACAACTCACCAAAGTTTCATCAAATTCGGATGAGTGGTATAGGAACGCACATGGGACAAACAGACAAACAAACAAACAAACAAACAAACAAACTATCAAGAAACAAGCTTTTTTATATAGAGAGATAAACTACACTTTATGTTCTTCAGAGCAGCATCGGTGGCGTAGTTCGTAGCATGCTGATCTTCTATCCCCAAGATCGCGGATTCAAACCCGGCCGAAGTCATATAATTTTTTAAGAGCGTTAAAAATTCCTCAGTATGCCTTCCTTCGGAGGGTAAGTAAAGTCGGCGGTCCCATGTCATAGATTTATGGCATGATAAAGAACCGTCCACTAACTACACTTGTGGAAGCTAAAATTTGTAGGTTAGATTGATAACGTTATATTAGTTCCATCTTTCGCCACGAGGGTCTGACTGCGATGGCATCTAGTAGCCAAGTCCGCAGCTAGGTGTCACGGACGGTAGCTTTTGGTAGCAAAAGTAGGAACTACTTGAAAAATTCATCGTCTGCAGTCCTTCTATCTGAATCACAGATAACACACACTAATACAGCCATCACAATTAACGCCGGATATCAGACAAATTCTACACACACCCAAAGTACACGGGGCTACATGACCGCATTGTCGCAGCCCCTTAACTTAGGAACCAAGCGACCAACTACGTTCTTCAGAAGCCATTACTGTTCCACCTAGAATACAATTAATAGACATTTATGTAAAGACTAGCAGGTACCCGCGGCTTCGCTCGCGTCATAGTCGTGTCATATTGTTTTTCAATTAAATGCATGTTTAACCCTGTTAACACCCCTTTAGAACCTGAATATCCCAAAATAACTCCTTAGTAGACGTTTTCGACGCACAGCAAACATATCCCCGAAATATCATTCTTCTAACTTTAATAGTTTTGATTGCTCGATGAGAGTGAATATCAAAAAATCCTTCCTTAGTGGACGTTTTTATTCCAGAATGTCACCCCTCCCCTATAAGCCCCTTAAATTGGATTTATGAAAAAACGGTCGAACACCTATTTATTTATTTATTTATTATTCAGCTCATTGTTTTCCTCTAAGTTTCAAACTCCTCGCCTATGTCGTTTAAGAGATGCACGCTCCGTTAGGAATCCTTCAATACCCACTTTTCACCCCTTTCACTCATAACATACACCGCATCGAAAAACCGTTATACATGTGTCAGCTTATTTTTAATGATTGGTTTATATGCTAAGTATCACATCCCCGAATGAAACCACTCGTGTGATATTGTTATTCAATGAAATGCACGTTTACCCCCTTAACACCCCTTTAGAACCTGAATATCCAGAAATCTTTCCTTAGTGGACGTTTTCGACATACAATGAACATATCCCCAAAATTTCATGTTTCTAACTTCAATAATTTTGACTGGGCGATGATGAGTGATCGAGACAGTCAGGACATTATCTTTCAGAATTTCAACCCCCCCCTCCATGGGCCCCTTATATTGGATTTATGAAAGAACGGTCGAACACCTATTTAATTATTTTTAAGCTGATTTCTTCCGCTGAATTTCAAACTTCTCGCTAATGTCGTTTAAGAGATACACGCTTCATTAAGAATCCTTCAACCCCCAATTTTCACCCCTTTCACCTCATAATATACACCATATCGATAAACCCTTAGATATATGTCTGCTTATTTTTATTGATTAATTTATATGCCGAATATCACATCACCAAATGAAACAACTCGTGAGATATTGTTAATCAATGAAATGCAATTTTAACCCCCTTAACACCCCTTTAGAACATGAATATCAAAATAATCATCCTTAGTGGACGTTTTCGACATACAACAAACATATCCCCAAAATTTTAAGTTTCTAACTGCAATAGGTTTGGCTGGGGAATGACGAGTGAATATCCAAAAATCCTTCCTTAGTGGACCTTTTCCCCCAGAATTTCACCTCTCCCCATGGGCCCCTTAAATTGGATTGATGAAAAAACAGTCGACCACCTATTTACTTATTTTTCAAGACGATTTCCCCGCCCTGATTTTCATACTTTATGCCTCTGTCTTTTAAGAGATACTTGCTCCGTTAAGAATCCTTCAACCCTCACTTTTCACACATACACCTCATAGTATACACTACATCGAAAAACCCTCAGACATGTGTCTTCTTATTCTTAATGTTGAGTTTATATGCCGAGTATCGCATCCCCCAAGGAAACCAATCGGGCGTTATTTTATTCAATTAAATGCAGGTCTACCCCCTTAACACCCCTTTAGAACCTGAATATCCAAAAATCCTTCCTTAGTGGGCGTTTTCGACTTACAACGAACATATTCCCAAAATTTCATGTTTCTAACTTTAAAAGTTTTGGCTGGGCAATGATGAGTTAGTGAATCAGTCAGTCAGTCAGTCAGTCAGTCAGGAAACTTGGTTATATATAAGAGATATGTAGTTCTAGAGAGTTAACATGAACTCCAAGAAGAAAAATAATATTCTATTCTCGGTTCGTTTAAGAATCATTTAAACCAGATATTGAACGTAACACTTTGTCGACTATACATTACAAAAAATATATCTTTGTGAAATGATTTTTGATTTAACGGATCACTTCCTTCGCTAATGTTTGTCCGAACGAGGGACGGAAGACTCTTCCACATGGGCGTTACAATAATGAGGACGACACGTCCAGGAGTAGCTCGCGTTCGCCTCGCGTTTAATTAGCCATCGCAGAGACACGCATGGGTGCCGTGCCGCTCCGCGCCGGGTGCTGCCTGACAGCTGACACTCGAGGTGCGAGCAGAGCATTAATCACGGCCTGTATACAGATGAGCTCATCTCCATTTCAAATCGCAGCCGGGCCGAACGGGCTTCCACCTCGCTTCACGGCGCCCACCTCTGTAACAGTACATGTGACTCTATCAGCACCTCTGACCAATCTCAAGATCCGGGAAATAGCCTAGAACACTAAACATCACTCCTCTGACCAGACACAAGTTCCGGGAAATAGCCTATAATACTAAACGTCACTCCTCTGACCAGACACATGATCCGGGAATTAGCATTTAACATTATTTATCGATCCTCTGACGAGACACAAGCTCCGGGAATTAGCCTTTAAGGCTGTGCGGTCAAAAATTGAAATTTTATTTTTATTTTTATTTTTACTCTTAATCTCTAATGTAGGTCTTTGTGAGATATTATATGCGTTTTGAAGAAAATAACGACGGCTCGTTTGCTGAGGACATGGCTTCAAAGTGGCTATTTTGAGCGTTAAAGGTACAATCTCCACGACGAAACTAATAATCGGAAGACACCGAAATTTATGTACAACAACCCCTGTAGTAGTACCTGCAATAGGAACAATTCTTATTACGAAATTCAAATTTTGTATTAACCTCTTCAGATTTGAATACCATTTTTAGTGAGGAAAAATTGTTATATTAACTTCAAAGTTTTATTAATTTCATGTGGCTCTTATTCTGAGCAGTAGAAAAGTTCGATAAAGAAAATTGGTTCAGCGATGTACCCGTGGTGATTGTACCTTTCAGACTCTACAAAACGCAGGTTGAATCAGTCACACACACATACACACACGCGCGCACACACACACAGCGGTAAGACAAGGTCTTGGGCAAGAGCGCGCTCGGGCACCTGCCTTATCCTCTCCTTCAACACCTTTGCTATCGCAGCTTCCGCCTCCCTCCCGCCCTGACTCATCATGCCAGTCCGCACGACCACAGACTAGAGCAGAGTTTACCAACCTTTTGAAGTTCACGGTACCCTTGGGAATAACATTAAACACTAGGAGCACCCTTCCTTGAATAAAAAAAAAATATGTTTCATATGTAAATTTATTGAAATATTTTATAATAAGTAACGTACACTATAACATAATACAGTCAACTTTACTACAGTCAGTGAGTAAAAATACATCAAAATTTTGTTCGATAAATCGTTAATATGAAACTTGTGATTGATGCTTAGAGCACAGGTACGTGATATCGGGCCTTGCAGTTGACAATGAAACACGCAAATCATCCTCAAGGTTATTCAGTCTATTTCTTGCTTTGGATTTTATTGTCACCAGAGCAGAGAAGGCTTGCTCGCATAGTTAGGATTTTGGAAAGGACGAAAGTGTGTTAATTGCTTTCTTCATTAGTTTAGGATACTACTCTCTCCGCTGAAGCCCAAAAGTAGCCACCGACGCCTCACTCTTGGTGGACTTACCTTTGAGTGTGGAATCGGCACAAAGATCAATAAATTCATCTCGTTCGCAACCAGTGAAATCTATTTCCTCGCACTATCTATGAAATCAAATGGTGAGACAACCCAGTTGACATTCATAGTGGAAATAGATGGAAAGTATGTATCTATTGCTTCTTGCAATCTTGATAAGTGATCACAAATGCGGTCTTTCAGCTTACCCAGATCGTTATCTACTGCCAGATGAAGAAAGTTTGAAAGATCTCCTTTCTGAACTGCAGACGTCCAAGAACTAAGTTTTCTTTTAAAATCTTTCATTTTATTTGTTGAGGAAATTATTGTTTCCTGTCTACCCTGCATTGAAACATTCAGTTAATTCAGTTTATGAAAAATATCTGCCAGATACGACAGTTCCAAGCACCAAGAATCAGTTAGTAACAGCTCATAAAATGTATCTTGATTTTCATCCTTAAAAAGAGTTTTCACCTGTTCTCTAAGTTCAAGAAACTGCTTCAATACACGACCCCGTGACAACTACCTTACTCTGTATGAAGTAACAAAGAGGTATGAGGTGCATCCGTTGCGAGACATAACTGTTTAAAAATCCTGCACATTAAAGGTCGAGACTTGATGTAGTTCACCATTTTCACAACTTCGTTAAACACTGCAGCAAAATCTTGAGCTCTTGCAGTAAAAACCTTTAAATTTCCCAGACATAGATTGTGCTCCATCTGTACATATACCACAACAGTCTTTCCATGCCGGCCGAAGTCGTCGGATTTTTTAAGAGAGTTAAAAATCCCTCAGTATGCCTTCCTTCCGAGGGGAAGTAAATCCGGCGGTCCCATGTCATAGATTTATGGCATGTTAAAGAACCTTCCACTAATTACACCTGTGTGAAGCTAAATTATATATAGGTTAAACATTTGACTAACGTTCTTAGGTTCCTACGTTCGTCGTCAAGAGCCGACTGCGGTGGCGTCTGGTAGCTAAGTTCTGAACTAGTAGTCATTGACGGTGGCGTCTGGCAGCAAAAGTCGGAACTATTTGACAAATTCTAAAGACTGCAGTCCTTACTTGAATTAAAAACAGATAACACGCACTAATACAGTCATCACAATTAACACCGGTTATCAGACAGATTCTACACACACCAAAGTACACGGGGCTACATGACTGCGTTGTCGCAGCCCCTAAACTTAAGAACCAACCAACCAGTCTTTCCATGAAAGATCTTGGTCATTGAGAAAGGAATTAATAGAAACAAAAATATCATGGCCTGAGGTTGTAGTCTCCAGCGGTCTACAGAACAGAAACGGCTCATTAATATCTTTATCATCAATATATCTGGTAAAACCAAGGAGTTGCAGTTTGTCACCACTATCGATACTCTCATCTACTTGCAAAGCAAATGCTCTAACAGTTTTTATTTTCCCCACGACTTGTTCGTTGATATTGCAAACATTTCAGATATCCTGCGACTGATTGTGTTGTTGGAAAGAGGAAATTTCGAAATTTGATTAGCTGCTCCTTCACCAAGTATTGTTGAAACTATAATTTTCCATGCAGGACCTATGATTTCCTCTCCAAGAGTATGAGGTGTGTGTGTGATTTTTTTTCCTATCAGTTCTGCTACTTTAAACGAGGCTTCAAGAGCAGTATCACTTATGGTCATTCTCTTTACCATTCGCACTGCTGGTTTTTTTCTCCCCTTCTAGTACACGTGAAAAATACATCACACTCTTCCCTGACCCACTAGGATGCTTAATTGAGAGATGCCACTTCAGTTTGCTAGGTACCATGGCCTCGTGTTTCGCCACAAACTAAACACACAGGGATAGGGTTTTCCTCGTTCTTATTCCACGTAAATCCATACACTACGTAACTGTCCTGGTATGTTCTTTTCTTTCGTTTGTCTCCTTTATGTTGAATTCGACGGTTCGGGAGTAGGAGCCGACTGCTCACTTTCACTCTCCAGGCGTTTACGTTTAACGATGAACTTGTCCATAGCTAAACACTGCTGCTGTAATCAACGCCAAGAAAACATGTTAAAGTGGCGTAGGAACGGGTACACTTTTATATATACTGCTCAAAAAAATTAAAGCACCACTTTTTTCAAAGGCCACCAAATTTTAAAATTTGACCGCACAATCTCGAAATCTCAGTATGACGTTTGTCCTGACGCTTAACAAGCATATGCTTCAGCACAACTCCCCAACTTGAATAGTTTCGGGGTAGCGCCCCGAAAAACAGCCCATTTTCGAAAACCGCAAATTGAAGTTTGCGAAAAACGCTGTAGGACTTGTCGCAGGTTGCCCAAGCAGTCGAAAATGAACGAGTCTTTCTCTTAAGGTTCCACCAACACGTTGAAATCGTTAAATTTGACGTTCGAGTATTTCAACCCCCTTCATCATCCCCTAAACAAGGACTACCATTGGGGGCGTCTAAGAAGGTACCGGGTGTGTTTAACCACCTGATAACCTGCACACCGTCCTCAGTTGCTGATTGCAGTAAGTTGTTAAGGCCTCCGGCAATGTTCATCCCCCCTTACACCCTCAACTGGCATGGGACCAAACCACCCCCTCTCGATTCACCCCTAAGGAAAGTTCTAATCGAGATGTTTATCAGTGCTGTGAATGAGGGGGTCTTCCCCTAACGTTTCAAAATAGGAACTGTGCCTGTGTCACCACCAGTTCCCCTGCTACCCCCATTTGTATGATTTTTCGAATCAGGCCCTTTTTAAGAGCTGAAACGAGGTCTTAATCGATGAAAGGGCTGTAAAGGTCTTTAGACGTAGTGGTGACACGAAATCAACCCCTTCCGATCGTTGATTGACATTCCATCCCCCAAAATTGAAATTGTTGCACCCTCAACCCTCCCTGTCAGGACGCGTAACGCGTCATGGCAGAGTTTTCAGAGTTGGATGAAAATGAAGCTTATGGCATGCTATCGAGCCCAAAACAGCAGGTTGGATGGAAATTCATCGGTAGGGTGGGAAACGGGTCCAAAAATTTTCAAAAAAGTTAACAACCTATAGTAAGTACGCCCATGCATATGCAACCCACATCACGTCCGAGCTTGCGGGTTGCCCCTGATCGGCAATAGGTTACGAAGTTTGGAAATGGGAGAAAAATTACGTGATGTGGGTTGCCTATGCATGGGTGTACTTACTAGAGGCTGTTAACTTTTTTGAAAATTTTTGGACCCGTTTCCCACCCTACCGATGAATTTCCATCCAACCTGCTGTTTTGGGCTCGATAGCATGCCATAAGCTTCATTTTCATCCAACTCTGAAAACTCTGCCATGACGCGTTACGCGTCCTGACAGGGAGGGTTGAGGGTGCAACAATTTCAATTTTGGGGGATGGAATGTCAATCAACGATCGGAAGGGGTTGATTTCGTGTCACCACTACGTCTAAAGACCTTTACAGCCCTTTCATCGATTAAGACCTCGTTTCAGCTCTTAAAAAGGGCCTGATTCGAAAAATCATACAAATGGGGGTAGCAGGGGAACTGGTGGTGACACAGGCACAGTTCCTTTTTTGAAACGTTAGGGGAAGACCCCCTCATTCACAGCACTGATAAACATCTCGATTAGAACTTTCTTTAGGGGTGAATCGAGAGGGGGTGGTTTGGTCCCATGCCAGTTGAGGGTGTAAGGGGGGATGAACATTGCCGGAGGCCTTAACAACTTACTGCAATCAGCAACTGAGGACGGTGTGCAGGTTTTCAGGTGGTTAAATACACCCGGTACCTTCTTAGACGCCCCCAATGGTAGTCCATGTTTAGGGGATGATGAAGGGGGTTGAAATACTCGAACGTCAAATTTAACGATTTCAACGTGTTGGTGGAACCTTAAGAGAAAGACTCGTTCATTTTCGACTGCTTGGGCAACCTGCGACAAGTCCTACAGCGTTTTTCGCAAACTTCAATTTGCGGTTTTCGAAAATGGGCTGTTTTTCGGGGCGCTACCCCGAAACTACTCAAGTTGGGGAGTTGTGCTGAAGCATATGCTTGTTAAGCGTCAGGACAAACGTCATACTGAGATTTCGAGATTGTGCGGTCAAATTTTAAAATTTGGTGGCCTTTGAAAAAAGTGGTGCTTTAATTTTTTTGAGCAGTATATTTATATATATGTAAGTGACTGATGTGAAACAGCTTTTGTCAAAGCATTTCGGCCCTGAGTGGCACAACAGAGAGGATCTAGGCTTCTACCAAGACTTGCTACTATGTGGCGAAGACATAGCTCGACAAAATGTATCTGAAGTAGAAGAAGAAGAAGAAGAAGAAGACCCCATGGAATGACGTTGCTGTGCAGTCCAATGGACTCTATTTCGCCTAGTTTGAAAAGCTGTGAGCATATTGTGAATGGAAATTTAAGGTTGAAAGGTTACTTTTATTGTATACTGGGTAGTTTCTTAGAGAACTTTAAAATATAGCAATAATTTCACTTTCACATAGAAACCATAATTACTGACTTAATGAAACTAATCCAAAACTACTTAAGTCCTAGATCCTGTATCAAAACTGCTTAAGTGCAATATATTTTCTATTATTACGTAAAAACTGCTTTTACTGTATTTTTAAAACATACATTAAATGAAAACTAATCGTATTTTGTAACTATTATACAAACTGTTTCTATTTAAACGCGCACGGATAACTCAAGACAGTTTTTTGCCCTTTCTCACAAATTTCATGAAATTGACTTAGGTAGTTCTGGAATTGGACGACTCACATACATATCTTTATAACCTCTGTTATTTATTTTATTTTTTATTTAATTTCCAATGAATTTGTTATTATTAAGTCCCTTTTTTTGTTAAATTTTATTGTTTGTTTTCTTACTGTCAATACTTTGTATTGTTATACAGTCAGTATAAAATGGTGTACTTCGTACCTGTATCAGATTATTACTAAAAAAAGATGTTTCAATATAGAACAATATGATATGTAAATGATTTTTCAAAATCTGAAATAATAAAATTTATTTTCATGAGAATATTTGCTCATAATAAAATATGTGTGTGTTTCTTTTACAGAATGTTAAAAATCATTTATGAGTTACTTTATAAAATTCTGTAAGTTATATTCGCAGAATAAATCATGTTTAAGATCAATAGAACTTTATAGGCCAGGCGACAGGTCGAAAAACGAAAGCCTCAATAAGGAAATAATTAGTGGAAAGCTGGAAATTGCTTTAATCGCTTTATTTTGACCCAGATATTACTCTCCCAAGTTTCCCCCCTCAAGCGAAGTCGGCGTTGGCCCTTCTGGCCCTAAGAAGGTACCATTTTTCCCTTTTTTTTTTTTTTTTTTTTGCTAATATCTCCCAAACCATCAACTTTATCAACAAAATGCCTATTATAAAAATAATCTAGAGTACATTTTCTACAAAAATGCTCTCTACCTTTTGTCTCTAATGTGAACTGTTACGATGCTACGACCATTCAAATTGGAGCCCTTTTAGATTCTTGCGGAAAAGCTATGGAAATGATATGCCATATCAAAGTTTCTACATATTATAAAATATTTGTCAGCATTCCAGGTGCACAAGCTGTTAACTTGTTACAAGTATAACAGATTTTCAAAGTAAACAGCTGTGGCCTCAATTTCTCCGTCATCGCTTTCTTCGTCTGTATCGGTACATTTGTCTGACGTCACAGGACGCTCAAGATTAACATCGATGTCTCCGTCACAATCATCCATATCATCTTCCTCGGCAGCATTTGTACATGACCGTCCCATACAATTTATGCAGATTCTGGAGCATCGGAGGCCCGTTTTCCTGCAACCACAAGCTGCGTTACATCCTTCCGAACATTTGCTGGACACTGTGTTTAGAAGCCTTTGTGGCACCGGATCCCTCGTAAGTATGGGAGCCAAACCACATTGAGAATTTTTTCAGCCCCAATCCAGTGGATTTGTATCATTTCCATACCATGTTTGGACTTGATGATATGTTCTTAAAGAGTGCTCACGTGCCGCTGATTCGGTGGGAGGTAAGCTTGCGAGATTAAATCGATGTTTGCTTAGAGATTATTCAAACTGTTGGAACCGCAGCTCATTCAGGGTATTTCCCGTGGTTTTGTTGTCATAAAGCCCAGCCAAAACCAACTGGCCCGCTTTGTCAATTTCATCGGGGTTTGCGTTCACGTCTCGGAAAACCCTAACAGCTGTCTGCAGTTCCTCATTACTCTTCAGCAGTGTTACGAATTTCATTTTGCACTGCCTGTGAAACGAAGACGTTATATCGCACCCACTAAACGCATGCAAAAAGAGGAAGTTTTCTTGCACACATGTTGGGAGATTGAAACTTGTTGTGCAAAATAGTTGTTGTTTGGTTGAACCTTGGCCGGGTTTCATAAAATACATTTTCGTGGAGGGTGGCACACAAGCCGCCAAGATGACCAGGATATCTATATCTTCAGCCACTATAATGACTGAATTGTCGGGCCGAGATAACTCGAGTGGGGTGGTAACGATGAGCACATCGGCATGTGGAGCTTGTCTGGTTTCGATTCCTTCGCTTTCGAATTTGACGCGCAACAAGTCGATCAATCTTCGTTTGTTTGTGACATTAGACAAAAAGTTTGCTTGTGGTATAGGTGCCGTGATGGACTCATAAAAAAACTTTAGCAGCTTCATGCTTGTGCGATCGTCGAAGACGTTCAACGGACTTGGTACTGCGAGCTGCTGGGTCGTCAGGATACCCATCGAAAATAATGACACTGTTTTTAAAGTATCTTTTAACGTAACTCGCATATTTGGCACTAATGTCGACAAAAGTATCGGTTTGGTGCCAAATTACACGGTGCAGAAGATATCCTCCGTCGAGAACATGATGTAGGTCCTCAAATATGGGCTCATCGGTAACAGGATCGAATAATTTATAGAACACAGACTTTTGCGTCTACGCATTCCCGCTTTATCAAAGATCGCAACCGGATACGGAGCTAGTTCAAACTGGAAATATTGTTTCAATTCTGCATCGGATTTCTTTGCAAGGCAAATGCATTGGAAAAGCACAAGAGGATCACCAGGAATATCCGTGTGGCGGATTTTTAGCCTATTTTCAATTTTGAAAAAATAGGCTTATGAAATCACCTTTTGTCCGTGTGTGTGTGCGTGTGTGTGTGTGTGAGGTGTGTGTGTGTGTGTCCCCTAATAAAATCTAAACGGCTGGAGCGATTTCAATGAAACTCGGTAAGTTCATGGCGCTATTCCCGGCGACCTCGACCGTGCCCTTCAAATTTTGTTACGTCTCACCAATCTAACATGGCGGCTGTGCGAAATATTTCACGAGCATTCGATATCTCCGAAACTATTACCGATATCGCCCTGAAATTGTGTACGGTGATAAAGGGCACTACTAGAAGTTCACCTATGAGACTTTCAAAAACCTGGTGACTACAAAACCAACATGGCGGTCAAGCGAAGTTGAGACTTTTAAATAGACTTTTCTCGCGATTTAACTACCCAAACGTAATGAAACTGGGTACAGCAATTGTTTATACACATTGTAAAGCACTGGAGTCTAATTTAGTTCAATTGTTTACATAACCTCAAAATGGCGGCTGTGCGAAATATTTCACTGACATTCTATATCTCCGAAACTATTACAGATATCACCCTGCAATCTTGTACGGTGATAAAGGGTACTGATACAAGTTTACCTATGTATATTTCATAAACCTGTAAAGTACAAAACGAACATGGCGAACAAGCGAATTTGAAATATTTTAATAGACTTTTCTCGTGATTTAACTCTCTGAGCGCAGTGAAATGTGGTACAGTAAATGATTTTGCAGATTGTAATGCACTGCCATCTAATTTAATTCAATTGTTTACATAACCTCAAGATGGCGGCTGTGCGAAATTTTAAAATTATGTTTTTATTTCTTGTGTCGTTTTCATGCGATTGAAGTGAAAGTTTGAATAATGAACCTAGGCAATAATTGTCCTTGAATGGTACATAACTCTATGGCCTATACATATAACAATCCTAAACGGCGAGCTTCCGAAATATTTAGACGGTTCTCAATATCTATGAATCTTTTACAGCAAACAAACAGATTTTTTTTATGTTCATAGAGACTATGAATATATGTTCACCTATAGGACTTTGAGTAACCTGGTGAGCACAAATCCAACATGGCGGCGACGCGAAGTATAAATATTTAAATGGACGTTTCTCGCGAATTAACTATCCGAGTGCCGTGAAACGTTTCACGTTAAATGCTTATTCAAATGTAGATCCACTGGCATCTAATTTATTTCAATTGTTTGCATAATCACAAGATGGCTGCTGTGCGTAATTTTAAAATCTCGTTTTTACTTCTTGAGTTCTAATCATGCGATTGAAGTTTGAATACCACACGACCACAATAATCTTAATGTAATAGTACAAAAATAAAAATCCAACCTGGCGACCATCTGAAATATTTAGACGGTTCTCAATATCTACGAATCTGTTACAGCAATTAAACTGAAATTTTGTATGTTGATAGAGGTAATTAACATGAGCAGGATATATGAAAATAGGCTGTATAGTTCTTCACGGAACTACTTGTTATTTTCGAATTTACCGCGCGGAGAGGCATCACGCCATTTTTTCTAAGGAACTTCACATCGTGAAAATTGTTGACGGTTATGCCTTTTTGTGCTGCTATTCCAATTTCATAGGTCATATGACAAGTGATTTGTCCATCCCCGACAACTCCTGTGCTTAACGAAACAACGTGTTGTCCACGAGGAAAGGGCTCTTGAGTTGATAACCATCCAACAAATTTTCTCAAGTCCGCATCATCCCGCGAGATCCGCGCACACCGTGCATCCACATGCTGTTCTGTAGTCGAAAACTCAATATTGCAAAATGATACTAATGGTAGGTATTTTTCCACAGCTGTTTACATTGAAAATCTGTTATACTTGTAACAAGTTAATAGCTTGTGCATCTGGATTGCTGACAAATATTAAAACATGTAGAAACGTTGATATGGCATATCATTTCCCTAGCTTTTCCGCATGAATCAAAAAGGGCTCATCTTTGAATGGTCGTAGCATCGTAACGGTTCACATTAGAGACAAAAGGTAGGGAACATTTTTGTAGGAAATTTACTCTAGATTATTTTTATAACAGGTATTTTGTTGATAAAGTTGAAGATTTGGGAGATATTTGCAAAAAATTGAAAAATGGTACCTTCTTAGGGCTAGAAGGGCCAACGCCGACTTCGCTCGAGGGAGAAACTTGGGAGAGTAATATCTGGGTCCAAATAAAGCGATTAAAGCAATTTCCAGCATTCCACTAATTATTTCCTTATTGAACTACCTGTCGCCTGGCCTATTATGCGAGTTGTAATCTTCAATATATATCAAAATAATATATATATTACAATTTGCCTTACGTCGCACCGACACAAATACTGTAGGTCTTATGGCGACGATGGGATAGGAAAGACTAGCAGTGGGAAGGAAGCGGCTGTGGCCTTTATTAAGGTACAGCGCCCATTTGCCTGGTGTGAAAATGAGAAACCAGGGACAACCATCTCCAGGGCTACCGACAGGGGGGTTCGAACCCACTATTTCCGGAATGAAAGCTCACAGCTGCACAACCCTAACCACAACCTCACTCCGTGAATCATATCATACTATATCAAAATATAATCATAATAGGCCTATATCATAATATATTCTTTTTTATTGGGCTGGACGGAGGGAGAATACCTACTGTCGACCAAAGTATTATGTGCACTCGAGTTTGAAAGGTGTTTGTGAAGTAACCAATAGACCTACATAAAATCCAATACCATCATCATTTTCGCCGTTCTATTTTACGTTAGTTCATGTAGGTTTGGAATTTTTAATTTATATTTTAATATTTTTATCGCAGTTGGAACACAAAATGTGCCCATTTTTAAGCGTGTTTCAACCATGCGTCACATTTAAGAATTATTATCTCAAAAACCCGTCATCAGATCAAATGCAAATTTTAACACAATATACATTGGAATGTTGTATAACTGCCGAGCGAGGCGAAGTCGTATTTCCCCGTTCAAATATAAACCGATATAAAATAAGTGAATTAATTTACGTATTTTAAAGTCATTCAACATAACTTTTTGATGTATAAGGAATATAACGCGACCAAGAACTACATATTCCAACCACCCCAAGCCGAGAAAACGTTACCTTAGACAATAGATAACAACATTGTTTCTTGGACACGAAAAATTTTGAAATTAATAAACCAGTTATACAACATTCCAATGTATATTGTGTTAAAATTTGGATTCGATACAATGAAGGGTTTGTGAGATAATAATTCTTAAATGTGACGCATGGTTGAAACACGCTTAAAAACGGGCACTTTTTGTGTTCCAACTGCGATAAAAAATATTAAAATATAAACTAAAAATTCCAAACCTTCATGGACTCACGTAAAATAGAACGACGAAAATAATGATGTTATTGGATTTTATGTATGTCTATTGGTTACGTCACAAACAACCTTCAAACTCGAGTACACATAATACTTTGGTCGACAGTAGTCCACAAATTGGCAATACGGCTCGGAAAGCAAGTCTGGTTTGTTTTTCAGATGCAAAGCAACGCTATCAGTGTGAGAGAGAGAGAAGACATTGAGTGACGAGGAGAAGCGGTGGGCGTAGGGGCGGAAGGAGGTGATCATTGAAGGGTAGACACGTCACTAACACAAATGCAGTGGCTGCTATCGGTAATACAGTAGTGCTGCCATCTCTTGCCATGCGATTGACGGCGGTGGAGATCGCACAGCCTTAACACTAAACATCACTCCTCTGACCAGACTCAAAATCCGGGAAATGAAACACTAAACATCACTCTTGTGACCAGGCTCTAGATCCTATATATGATGCAGAAAACATCATCCTTCTGATTAGGCTCAAAATCTGGAAAATATAATACTAAATGTCATTCTTCTCTCCAGTCGGATGATTCAGGAAATGGAACAATGAACATCACTCTTTTAACCAGACTCAAATTCCGGGAGATGGAATGCTAAACATCACTCTTCAGTTCCGACTCAAGGTCCGGAAAATATAATACTATATATCATTCTTCTGTGCAGTCTAATGATCCGGGGAAAAGGAAACTAAACATTTGCTCTTCTGACCAGACTCAATATCCAGGAAATGGATTACTAAAAATCACTCTTTTGCACATACTCAAGATCCGGGATATGAAACACTAAACATTGCTCTTCTGACCAGACTCAACAATCGGGAAATGGAATATTAGGCATCTCTCTTCTAACAAAACTCAAGATCTGGGATATGAAACACTAAACATTGCTCTTCTGACCAGACTAAAGATCCGTGAATTTGAATACCAAACATCACTCCTCTGTTCAGGCTCAAGTTCCGGGAAATTAAGCTAAACATCACTCTTCTGGTCAGTTTCAAGATTCTTGAAATGAAATGATAATCACCACACCACGAGATGGACAGTAAATATGGTACGAAAATCGGTTAAAGATGGATCAAGAACAAGAGCAAGGAGATAGAAACCAGATAAAGATGCACTCACCTGGAGTAGGTGGACCACTTGAGGTTCCTGGGATGTTCATTTGCTCTAGATGGCAGTGTAGAAAAAGTTAGAAGGAATCGACATTTAGTGAAACTAAAGTAATATATCCTATCGATCTACCGTAGTCTACAAAAAGGAAATTATTTCCTGGACTTAACTATCAGTACATCGAACGGTATCCAGCCTACATTTTCTGTATGGGGGTAAGATAGAGCTGGTTTCAAGATACGTGATTAATACTTTGCAAATTAACATGCATAGGAGTAATACAAACCGACATACACAATCATTCGTTTCAAGAATGACGGAGTTGACTGCAAAATGTTCGCTGGTGTCTTATTGTGTTTACTAGCGTTTGAAAACTTGAAAGTACAGGGTGATTTTTTGCTGGAGCTGGGCCAGCTGCCAGGCACGTGCATGTCTTCCGCCAGTCAACCGAACTCAGACCGCAGATTGCGCGGGGGGTAGAAACCCTAACAGAGTACATTAACTTCAACCTAGTGAGGCTAGCTATCCGGGGTCACTAAAGGTTCATCAACGAGGGTGTGAAGTGTCAGCACACAGATAAGAAGGTAACATAAACAACAGCTTCCTGCAAGATTTAATAAAGAAACATAGATGTTTTTTAAAATTTCTTGTGAGTCTGGGTGACCTCACGTCACCAGTTAAAGGTTAGAACTTACCTTTTCACAGAAAATGCTGAGAATGTTCTTCTTCAGCTGACAGACAGTAATTTTGGAAGTTACATCGTTACATTATGTAGCTACACCTGTACCACCCTGCGTGTTTACTGCAATTAATCGAAGCACGGACATAAGCCTGTTTGAAGATTAATTGTGGGGTAATTTAAAATGCAAAGTGTACAGATCAATTACCCGTACTCTAGTGGAGCTGGAGAACAATATACGGCAGCAGATATCCCTCACAACAGAAGGGAATTACAACGTGTAAAGGCTAATTTTACACGGTACAACGCCTGTCTGTCAGCTGAAGGAGAACATTTTCAGCATCTTCTGTGAAACGGTAAGTTATTTAATCATGATTTGCTAGTGAATTTAAACTTTCGATTACAAAGGCAACACTGAAAATGGTTTCAAACACCATAATAAAATTTACCATTAATTAATGCACACTGTTATGGGTTCTACCTGCGCGCAATCTGCGGGCCGAGTTCGGTGGGTTGGCGGAAGGCCAGCGCGCGCCTGATAGCAGGCCGCTGGCTCCGCACCAGCAGAAAGATCACCCTGTAGAATTAGTCATGTCCTTAAGCAGCTCTTATAACAGTCTTTGTGCAAATCGAAGTAGTCTCTCAGAAGTGTAAGTGGATCAGCAAATATCTCACATATGCTTTATATTCGTACATGCAGTCAGATGCACACGCTGCCACCGGATAACCTGATATTATCTTAACTTAACAAACAGCAAATAGAAAGTATCCATGAACAAACTTTCCTTGGTAGGACAATGGAAACAGATCTGAGATGGAACAAGAAGTTCCGTGACGAACTAAAGAGCCTACTTTTCTTAAAATTTAAGATTCATGCCAATGATTAATCTATATGGACCTATCTAGAATAATGACGAAATATTTAAAGTTGGTAATATCGAAATTTCTAATTAGTTCGAATTATACCTGGCATAATGTAGCCTAATAGAGCACTACAGTTGGCAGCCCTGGTGGCAGAATATATTCTTAGTGCCATCTCTTAAGGTACAGAATAAAAAATTTGCTTGAAGTCCAATGGATAGCATGGACGTTATATGCAGTTAGACATTGGATCTATCAGCGCGCGCGTAAAATCATGTTGGCAACAATGTCATGCATTAGTTGGTAAGTAATAATCTGAAATATTACGATCTATTGTTGTGCTAATTTTGGATGAAATCCATTTGTTGGTATAGAAGTTAATGGTATTTTAAAATTGGATCTATCAGCAGGCTTAGAATCATGTTGGTAGCACTGACATACATTAGTTGCTCCAAATTTATCTAGAATGTCAGGCATTATACGTGTGCAAAGTTTAAAACTGTTGGCTCGCATACTTTCTGATACATTGGTATTTGGATAAAAATTAGAGAGAGCATTTACTAACAGTTGGCAGCCCACGTACCTCTTAAGAATACGCTCAGTCATATCTGTGTATGTACACATAGTACATACGAAATTTGGTTGAAATCCAAATGATAGTGTAGGAGTTATATGCATTTAAAAATTGGACCTATTAGCAGGCTTAGACTCATTTTGGCAACACTGTCATGTATGACCTCCTGAAAATTAAACTGAAGTTTTATTATCTATATGTGTGCCAATTTTGGAATAGTTCCCATGTATACCTTCCAAAATATCCAACATTGAGCTCAAATTTCGATTGCGATTTTTCAGCAGTTAGTAGCACTGACATAATTTCAAGTATGGCATTGAGATGTTCCGGTATAGATCTTTACTCATACCAAATTTGGTTTCGATTGCTGCAGCCGTTTAGGAGTTCATAGGGACACACACACACACATACAGACAAAAGACAGACAGACAGACAAAAGGACGGACAGACAGACATACACTTTCCCGGATCGATATCATAAGTCTACTTTTTCCTCATTTTCGCAAAATGTGAAAAGTAGGCTAAAAATACACATAACCAAACTACCATCAAAGTTAAAGAATGAAATGTTTGTATTAAAACAGTTAAGACAGGAAGTTAACAATAATATCCTATTGTCAAGGTATGCTCTGTTTAAAATTCCGAATAATGGCATTTCCACTATAGTTCATATTTAATACTTCTCGGTATATTAAGAGACTAATTCTAACTGGAAAATCGAATACTGTAGGCTACAGTAAAATTCTGATCTACATTCGTACAACACTAGAAATTAAATGGTTGTCAATACTATAGAGGAGCTTTTAGAAATTAATACCCTCTGTATACTGCCTCCAAATATTTAAACTTGTTCCCTGTAATTCCTAGCAATGTCAGAAGACTTTCCACATTTAAATACAAATTTAAACAAGAAATTCCGTGACGAACTAATGAGCCCACTTTTCTTAAAATTTAAGATTCATGCCAATGATTAATCTATATGGACCTATCTAGAATAATGACGAAATATTTAAAGTTGGTAAAATCGAAATTTCTAATTAGTTCGAAATATACCTGGCATAATGTAGCCTAATAGAGCACTACAGTTGGCAGCCCTGGTGACTAAATATATTCTTAGTTCCATCTCTTAAGGTACCGGTACAGAATACACAATTTGGTTGAAGCCCAATGGATAGCATGGACGTTACATGCAGTTAGACATTGGATATATCAGTGCGCGTAAAATCATGTTGGCAACAATGTCATGCATGTGTTGGTATGAATTAATCTGAAATATTATGATCCATTGTTGTGCCAATTATGGATGAAATCCATTTGTTGGTGTAGAAGTTAATAGTATTTTAAAATTGGACCTATCAGCAGGCTTAGAAACATGTTGGCAGCACTGACGTATATTAGTTAGTCCAAATTAATCTAGAATGTCGGGTACTATACGTGCGCAAGTTTAGAGCTGTTGACTTGCATACTTTCTGATATATTGATATTAGGCTGAAACATATAAATATCATTTATTAACAGTTGGCAGCCCTGATTGCCATTAAGAATAGGCATAGTCATATTTGTTATGGCACACATAGCACATTGGAAATTTGGTTGAAACCCAATTGAGGGGCGTGGTGGCTCAGCGGTCTAGCTGTATGCCTCTCACCAAGGCGGTCCGGGTTCGATTCCCGGTCAATGCATGTGAGATTTTCGAAATGAAATGCCATGTCCTGTGGTTCGGATTCAACGTAAAAAGGAGGTCCCGTGGCTCATGATCTCAAGATTAACGGTCACGTTAAACTACAAGCTTTTGCTTGAAATCCAATTGATCGTATAGAAGTTCCATGTATTAAAAAATTGATCCTATCATCAGGCTTAGAATCATGTTGGTAGCACTGACATACATTAGTTGCTCCAAATTGATCAAGAATGCAGGCACTATACGTGTGCAAAGTTTAAAGCTGCTGGCTCGCATACTTTCTGATATATTGGCATTTGGATAAAAAATAGAGAGAGCATTTATTAACAGTTGGCAGCCCTGATGGCTCTTAAGAATACGCTAGGTCATATCTGTTTATGTACACATACTTCATACGAAATGTGGTTGAAATCCAATTGATAGTGTAGGAGTTATATGCATTTAAAAATTGGACCTATCAGTAGGCTTAGACGCATTTTGGCAACACTGTCATGTATGGCCTCCTGAAAATTAAACTGAAGTTTTATTATCTATATGTGTACCAATTTTGGAATAGTTTCCATGTATACCTTCCAAGATATCCAACATTGAGCTTAAATTTCAATTACGATTTTTCAGCAGTTGGTAGCACTGACATCATTTTCAAGTATGACATTGAGAAGTTCCGGTATAGATCTTTACTCATACCAAATTTGGTTTCGATTGCTGCAGCCGTTTAGGAGTTGATAGGGTAACACACACACACACACAGACAGACAGACAGACAGACAGACAGACAGGACAGACAGGCAGACAGACATTTTCCTGGATCGATCTCATGTCTACTTTTTCCTCATTTTTGCCAAATTTGAAAATTAGTCTACAAAAATGGTTCACAGACAAGGCAAATTATTCCATAGAAGAATTTGGGACGATGTGCACATTTTGTGTTTGTATATTCAACATTGTCTTTCTGTAATAATGTAAGTTATTTCGTTTTTGCCGTGTGGCCTCCTGAGAGGCCAAGTCCAGTTCATTCTAGTCGACGCCCGTGAGCAACCTGCGTGCCGGAATGAGAGGTGAGATGAATGGATAAAAGTGGGCAACGATGTGGAAGGAAGCGACCGTGTCCTGTCAGAAGGTACCGTCCCAGCATTTACCTGGAGTTGAAAATGGGGAAACCACGGAAAACTATTTCAAGGACGGCCGACGGTGGGGCTCGAACCCTCGTCTACTGAGTCAGCAGAGAGCTTGGCCCCATAGCCTAACGCTGGGCTTAAGCGAGCGTAGACACCGCTGTCGGTAATGAATAAATGAATGAATAAATGAATGAACTGTTGAATGTATTAGATTCTCGTTATGAACCAGGAGTTAAGGAAAATGTATAAAAGATATTCCATTTGGTAATATTGTGGCACAGCCAAGTACAATGATACAGGTGTTCGAGTATAAAACCGTTATTATTATTATTATTATTATTATTATTATTATTATTATTATTTTATTTTTTATTGTTTGTGGTGAACCCTTGTAAAAGGAAGTGTATCGAGACTCAATTTCGGGTAGGGTTTCGGTCCACGATAGCCGTGCAGTTAAATTTTGCATCTCAAGATTACAAGGATACATAGGGCAAATACAATAATTAAAGAAAGGAGGTAAACAGTGTACTAAATAAGACAAGTTTAATAAGAAAATAACAACAATCTAAAACACATCTTGAATTTACTCCCACACTTCTAAATAGATCACAACTGCAAACCCTAAGTTGTGTCTGCATCCAAACAAGTGGCATTTAAAGTAACCACAGTTTACCATTTAAAATAAATATCTCAGGAGAGATTATCAACAAAAAGACGTTTGAAATACTACGTCTATTTCAAATCTATACTTGCGCACGCATGACGATGTTTTGACGAAATGGAGGAAATAAGTACGGTTACGTGATCAGCTACCATCTGGATTCCCGTCAAGCAACGAATCCGTAATTCTGAGTAAATTAGATTAGCTTAGGGAACACACAACAAGGCACGTAAGAATATCCGACACCCGCTACCCTTATATAATACAAAATAGATCTCCGAACGAGATCTTGGCAACGTGCCAAAACACGTCTAATTGCCCAAACGGGTCTTGGTAAAATCAACACAAGCGTACGTGACTACAACAAAATACACGAGGACATGACCGAACGTCATTCTATTATTTACAATGACCACAACAATCCAAAATGGATTATATCAAAATAACAAGATACAACACTATGCCCAATGGCATTTAATTATAACACACAAACAAATATCAATTTAACTTAATGCATGAAAATTATGGTTTGAGTATGGCGAACTCCCCTTTAAATCCAGATATAGAATACAGGCTCATCTCACTTTAAGAGAAGAGGACGCGGTACCCCGGCCTCAAACCTAATTAGTGTTATCTTAAATCTGTCCGTCCCATTTGAAGCCATAAAATCATTTACCCAGTGCGTTTCATAGCAACATCGGACGCTTGCTCACGGCAGCTCTCGAACCTGGAAGTACCTTGTATTTCCTGAAAACGTGTGTGTAAAATTACCTATTTTGTCCCAATAATTCTCTCAGGAATTATAAGACACGACGACTCAGTCAGTATCTTCCTCGGAGTTCATATTGCCGTTAATTATAAATTGCTGTAGACAGGAATCGTGGGCTGATTACCACGATGTTCCCCGCGCATGTAGACACACATCATCACACATAACCAAATATAACGCACACCTGGGTAATGGCTTCATCTCTCATCTCGCCACCTGAAATACGTCCAGATTTATGATCCCACGGGAGGACTTAAACTGCTTTCCCCAAAGATCAAATAAAATAATTACTTCATTAGTTTTTACATTTTACTAAGAGAACTATGGTTCCCTTCAAATAAAATTGCGCCAGGCAAATCACAATAAAAACGACTGTTTATCAAACACAAGGTTAAATGTTTACCCCCCCCCCCCCCAAAATTCTAATTGTATCGTTAGTGTTAAAATTACAACCGCACCATTTATCGCTCAAACCATAAGTTCCGCTCAAGCGATATGAACAATACACTGTACACGCATTGTACAATTACAAGTTACATTACATTCATCTAAATCAGAACAATAAAAACAAGATGTTCAGTAAAGAACATATAGCCTACTTTCTCCTAAATGCATGGTTATTGTTATAACTCTTTGTCCTTATCAAGGAGTATAATTGAATGTTGGTTGTAGTAGCTTGTTGAAATACAACGTGCTACAGGGATATTAAACATGAATATGAGGTGCCCTTTGCTAGTGCTACCTCTGTAAAAAAAAATCATTCAATTCGGTTTCAGCGTGTTTGAATTGATCGGGGAATGGATTTGCACACATACATGGCCGCTATTTGCAAACTATTGGGCTGATGACCTTGTAGTCAGTCATAAGATGCTTTCCACAAAAAGGCATGTTGTTGCAAAATCCGGTAGAGATCAAATTATTAGGATGGTCGAAATTTGATTTAAGCTTTTAACATTTGGGTGGCCGTCATTCCGTTTCCGTCAAGATGGCGGCGATATAAAACATGACACTGAGGTGCCTTTTGCTAGGGCTACCTCTGTACCAAATTTCGTTCAATTCGGTTTCACCGTGTGTGAATTGATAGGGGAAATCGATTTGCACACATACTTGGCCACCATCTGCAAACTATTGGGCTGATGATCTAGCAGTTTGGTCAGAATATGCTTCCCACAAAAAGATTTGTTGTTGCAAAATTTGGTAGAGACTAGATTATTAGGTTGGTCGTAATTACATTTTAGCCTTTAACATTTGGGTGGCCGCGATTACGTTTCCGTCAAGATGGCGGTGATATAAAACATGACACTGAGGTGGCCTTTTCTAGTGCTACCTCTGTACCAAATTTCGTTCCATTCGGTTTCACCGTGTTCGAATTAATAGGGGGAATCGTTTTTCACACAAAGATGGCCGCCATCCGCAAAATATTAGGCTAATGACCTATTAGTTTGGTCAAAGGATGCTCCCTCTATAATGGTATGTTGATGCAAAATTTGGTAGAGATCGGATGATTAGGTTAATCGTAATTTGATTTAAGCTTTGAATATTTGTGTGGCCGCCATTACGTTTCCGTCAAGATGGAGGCGATATAAAACATGACACTGAGGTGCCCTTTGCTAGTGCTACCTCTGTACCAAATTTCATTCCATTCGGTTTCACCGTGTTCGAATTAATAGGGCTAATCGATTTTGACACAAAGATGGCCGCCATCCGCAAACTATTAGGCTAATGACCTATTAGATTTGTCAAAGGATGCTTCCTCCATAAAGGTATGTTGTTGCAAAATTTGGTAGAGATCGGATGATTAGGTTAGTCGTAATTTGATTTAAGCTTTGAACATTTGTGTGGCCGCCATTACGTTTCCGTCAAGATGGCGGTGATACAAAACATGACACTGGGGTGCCCTTTGCTAGTGCTACCTCTGTACCAAATTTCATTCCATTCGGTTTCACCGTGTTCGAATTAATAGGGGTAATCGATTTTGACACAAAGAGGCCGCCATCCGCAAACTATTAGGCTAATGACCTATTAGAATTGTCAAAGGATGCTCCCTCCATAAGGGTATGTTGTTGCAAAATTTGGTAGAGATCGGATGATTAGGTTAGTCGTAATTTGATTTAAGCTTTGAACATTTGTGTGGCCGCCATTACGTTTCCGTCAAGATGGCGGCGATATAAAACATGACACTGAGGGGTCCTTTGCTAGTGCTACCTTTGTACCAAATTTCGTTCAATTTGCGCTCACCGTGTTCGAATTGATAGGGGGGGGGACATACATTCAGAGTACACACACTCACACACACACACACACACACACAGACTCACACACATACACACACACAGACAGACACACTTTTTTTCGCCCTGTAGTGATCTTATAAGTCTACTTTCATGTTTTGCAAAAATCGAAATTAGGCTAATAGTCACGCACGACATTACAATCGAGTGTCGGTACACAGAATAAAAATCAAACTGCAATTAAGAAAAAAATTACAAGAAAATTATTTACAATTCCCCAGCCAATATAATTACGACTAAAATTGAATAATCAATATGTGGTACTTATCCCTTCGCCAAAACACCTCAGCTCACGTCCCCACACATGACCCAGCAGTTATTTAGCCGGAAATCGTCATAGTCGCTGGTATGTCCATGGTCATCCTTCCGTCTGTTTGCCTCGTTCCAGACATCTTGATTTTCTTAAGATAGAAAATGCTCATTTATTTCACCGTACTACAATTGACTACTAAAATTGCTAAATGAGCTGATAATATCCACTCAATGTCCTGAGCAATTTATTTGAAGAAAACGTTCCCTAAATATTTATAAGCCTGATAGCTTCTACCATTCATACGCAAATTATACAAATTTAAATACTTGAAGAACTCGTCCGAGTTTAGAAGTTAATATTTCACTAGTCGAATAAAGTCAAGTGTCCCTCACTACACCTCAGAATATAGTCTACACAAGTGTCATCTCGGACACATCAGAATAAAGTCAGTTCACCCACCAGCTCGGCAACATTTATACAGAACACAGCAAATTGACAGTAGTGGGGACGAATTTTAAAAATAATTCGGAGTTTTTAAGTTACGGACTTGCGACTAATTTCATTGAGCTTCTCTTATTTCACAGGTTAAGAATCTGTTCGGCGGAGTCATAAATGATCATGGGTTTTCTTAATATTCATTTTTGCGCCAAATCAAAGGTACGCTAGTTTTCGCAGGCCTGAAGCGTGCCTTGCTTCATTCGTTGATTCAAATTCATCTCGGAGAGTTTGACCTAGAGACTCCTCCCCAATTTATGACGTATAAGCATCTTCTTCCTATCAGATTCTGTTTCCCCTACTCTGCTTGCGTAAATCGGTAGCAATCGTCTCATGGCTAACAGAAGCCACGCATTTTGGACGTTGACCTCTTCAGTTCCAGGAATTATGACACACTTTTCCTTGTCTCAAAGGCTTGGTTTAAATATACCTGACTCGTCGTCTAACTCCCAATAGTTGCAACATTTTTCCTAAACTCGAATGCACTGCTGCTTGCGTGAATACCCACTTTCAAATATAATTTTAAAAAATGAATCATTATTATATCAGATGATATCATAAGGGTTCAGTGGACTAAGAGAATGATCCCT
The DNA here is from genome assembly GCA_946902985.2 of Meconema thalassinum. Taxonomy (NCBI): domain Eukaryota; kingdom Metazoa; phylum Arthropoda; class Insecta; order Orthoptera; family Tettigoniidae; genus Meconema; species Meconema thalassinum. Next base: position 674,630,936 of record OX336388.2, read on the forward strand.
CAGGTGCAGGCTTGGACAGAGAGGAAACATGGTGAGATTGGTTATTATCTCACTCAGTCCGGGTGAGTTAGCCGTGGTGGTTACGGCATGACTGATGGCAGTCGCTCACATCCGGGAGGCGAGGAGGTTCGAATCCCCTCGCCGGCAACCTTGAAGATGGTCTTCTGTGGTTTCCCATCTTCCTTCCAGGCAAATGCCGGGGTTGGTCCCTAACTATAGGCCACAGCCGCTACCTTCCAACTCCTCGTTCTTACATTCCAACTTCCCTCCTTCCCTCCCCAACGGTACTTGTGGCTCACCCATTGGGTGTCCGTCTCGAAGCAGCTACAAAACTGGCGAGCCGAACATGTCCTCGGACACTCCCGGCACTGAAAGCCATACGCAAAAAAAAAAAAAAAAATCTCACTCAGTTCTTGACTGGCCATGGGTACTTCTGTTCCTATCTTAAGAAGATGGGGTAGGTGGATTTATCAGATTGCATCTACTGTATCAATGAATTAGATAATGCTAATCACACCTTCTTCTCTTGTGGGCGGTGGGTCCAAAATAGGCAGTCTCTTCAAGATCACATTGATGTAGAGATATCCCCGGACAATATTGTTGCAGTGATTCTACAAAATGAAGAAAATTGGAAACTGGTAGCAAGTTTTGTTGAAGATATCCTCCGAACAAAGAAGACGGATCTGGATCGCCACTGAAGATATCCACTAAGGAGGAGTGCCCTACGGGCAAATATAAATTGACTCTAGACTGAAGTAATGTGATAAACGGTTCCAGGCTAGTGTTCAGAAGTAACGGGGGAGTATTAGTCGGTAGTCTGCTACTCAGGAGCCGGACACTATGTGCGTAAATGCATTTCTCCCCCCACCCCCAAAAAAATTTATAATAATAATAATAATAATAAATATAAAAATTGTTTGTTATCATTATCACTGCAAATACCGGCTACATATTATGTTACAGCCTGGTTTGGCCATAACAAGGAACCATCTGTACTGAGGTAATTTTGGAGATTTCACTGGTAGACTACTATTACGGCTTGCCAAGGTGAGTGAGTGGTTATCGTGTCGGTCTACCATCCCCACGTTTGCAGGTTCACTCCTGGCCATGGTAAGTGATTTTAAAAGGCGACAAAAATCACGACACGAATGTCATACGTTGTTGGCATGTTAAAGAACCCATTTGAATTCAGTAGGCCGTGTTCATAATGGCAAAGTTAATCTCGGAATATTCCGCTAACATCAAGTTCTTCATGTCTCTACTAGAAAGCGCTATAGTGTCTGTCAAGGAGCTTAGATATCTATCCTCCTTGACTTTCATAGCGCTCCAAGGAACAACAAAATTCGACATGAAAGTTGCCCTCTGGGTGTCAAATAACAAAGCTTGCACCTGGCAACCGAGGCCATACGATATTATTATTATCATTATTATCATCATTATTATCAGAGGAGGAACCTAGAATATTGGTTCCAAAAGTTTGATGCTTGGCACCCGAGGCCATACGATATTATTATTATTATTATTATTATTATTATTATTATTTATTTTGCGCATGCGCTTACACATTCTCAGCATTTGCTGGAAAGAAAACATTTACAATCCCAGATACCGTACATATCACAAGGAGAAAATTCTTGGTGACTGCATTGAGTAGTAGCTTCATATTCCCCTCATTGCTTCAGGCCTGATTGCCCAAGAACAGCCTTACTACGCGACACGTAGAAAGTATGACTGTTTTCTGCATCAGTTTGAAAAGGCCTGGGTCTAATTTCAACGCCGTGAGCGATTCCTTTAAGTTGTTGGGAATCACGCCAGTGCTGGAGATAATAATAGGAACTGTCCTGACTTGTGCCATGTGCCATTGCTTCCTTATCAGTTCTGAAAGCTCTGTGTATTTTGACAGCTTTTCAACATGCTTTGTTAGTATGTTGCCACTGTTTGGGATCGCCACATCTATGAAGGTGGTGTGCTTCATGCATTTGTCAACAAGAACTAAATCAGGTCTGTTGTGCACAGCTGATTGGTCTGTCAATACAGTACGATCCCAGTACAACGTAAAGCTGTCATTTTCCAGTACACTTTCAGGAGCATATTTGTAGTACGGCACTTTCTCTTGGCTCAGCAGTTGAAGTTGTATAGCCAATTCTTGATGGACTATCTTGGCAACAAAATCATGTCTCTTCCTATATTCTGTCCCTGCAAAATGGCGACAACCCGATATAATATGCTGAACAGTCTCAGATGTTGGGCAACCGTATCTGCAATGGTCATCTTGCACAGATGCATCCTTGGTTATGAACTTTAGGTAGTTCCTCGTGGGGACAACCTGGTCCTGAATAGCCATCATAAAGCCTTCTGTTTCAGGAAACATCTGCCCAGAAATCAACCAAACGTTCGACGCTAGCTTGTCGACGTGAGTTTGGATGACTTCATTGGGATGTCTTCCGTGTAGTGGCTTGGACAACCAGGCATTGAATCTATCCAAATCACTGCGCATCTGAATTTGAGTCTCTTGCTGACTTAAGAGTAGTGGAGTTGAATCATCTGCTTCTGTGACAGCCCTGTGCAGCATCGAATGGTTCGATACAGAACAGAAGTATTTTCTTAGCTCATAGATCTGTCGAGCTACTTGGTTGTTTATATCAACAATTCCTCTCCCACCCATATGTCTCGGTAACATGACTCGTTCCACAGATGCCCTGGGATGGTGTTTTCGTGACTTGGTCAGTGATGTTCTAATTTTCTGTTCTAAGCTTGCAATGTCAGTTTTACTCCACTTGATGACCCCAAACGAGTAACTAAGAATAGGGACAGCATAAGCGTTGATTGCCTTAACCAAGTTTTTACTGTTGAGGCTGGTGTTAGAAACAAGCTTAATTCTTCTGACAAATTCCTTCGTCAGATCTTGTTTCACTACTGAGTGTTCTATGTGTCTGGCTTGCTTCATTCCCAGATACTTGTAGGTCTCGCTAGTGAGCATTGTTGCAATCTGATGGCCCTGAGCTGTTTCATATACACCTTCCTGCAGCTTGCCTTTCATAATGTTCAGCGTCTTACATTTCTCCAGCCCGAATTCCATTTTCACATCCTGTGAAAAGGTTTCCACTATCTTCAACAGAAACTCTAGTTGTGCTCTGGTGGCAGCATATAGCTTTAGGTCATCCATATACAGGAGATGGTTGAGCTTTGCAAGCTCCCTGGAGTTCTTCTTGATACTGAATCCATATTTTGTTGAATTAAGTTGGTTTGATAGTGGGTTCATCGCAAGACAGAACCATAATGGGCTCAAGGAGTCTCCTTGGAATATTCCCTTGTGGATTGGGATCATACTTGTTGCAATACTGCCATTTGTAGTACTAAGGCTCATCACTGTACGCCACGATGTCATGGCGTATTCCAAGAAATATATAATCTGAGGATCAATCTTATACACTGACAAAATATGGATCAACCAATCATGGGGCACGGAATCATAGGCCTTCTTGTAGTCAATATATGCCGTGAATAAATTTCTGTTATTGGTAAAGGCCTGGTTAGAAACCACTGAGTCAATGATAAGTATTTCTTTACACCCTTTGGACCCTTTCGTGCATCCTTTTTGTTGTGTTGCTATGATGTTATTTTTTTCACAGTGAGCATATATCCTCCTACTAAGACAGGACGTGATGATCTTATACATCGTGGGAAGGCATGTAATTGGACGGTATTTTCCAGGATCTTGCATATTTTGTGGGTCTTTCGGAAGTAGATGTGTTACACCTTGTGTAAGGAAATTTGGCATCTTCTGTGGATGAGCAACAACTTCATTCACCAGAGTAGACAGAAGATCGTATACGCACCAGAAATTCTTATACCAGTAATTCTGTATCTGATCTAAACCAGGTGCTTTCCAGTTCGGAAGACCTTTAATGATGGAAGAAATTTCAGTGGATGTTATTGGATCATATTGCATCGGATTAAATTCTTTAGAGATGTTTGTTACTTCCTGTACCCAATGAGAGTCTGAGTTAAAATTGGTGGCTTTGGATAGTTGATTGCTCCAAAACTCTTCAATTTCTTCTCTTGTTGGATAAGGAGCATTTAAGGATACATAGTTTTCACTCAGTGCTCTGTAGAATTTCTTCTCGCCTTTGACAAATAAGTTGTTGTCCTGTCTCCGTTTCCTACTGGCTCTGTATCTGGAAAGTCTGTTCGCTATCAACGTAAGTTTCTGTTTGAGTGTATCTGAACACTGTTCGGCTTTTGTGTTTGGGTCATCTCGGTCGGTGTGGATTTTGGACCGCCTCATTATTGCCTTACAGAGTCTCACCAGTCTTCTTGTGTGCGTTCCTCTAATAAACTCAGTCAAACGGCCAATATCTGTTCGCAATTTGTCGATATTGCCTATCAGACGTCTCTCCCACTTAGGAGTAACAGGAGCACATTTCCTACTGCAGGAAGTATTCCTTTCTCTCAGTTGGATGCCCATAGTTCTGATAACTGTGACGGCTCCACAGTACAGAACAGTGTGAAGAGATTCTAAGTCATTCACATCTATCAAGTGTTTGGGTAGGATAGCTTGATTCATGATATTTAAAATTTTTGATACCTTCCTAGACGAATTTACTCGAGGCAAGGCAGGTCTAAGCATTGGGTCTGTTCCATTGAACTGAGTCATAGCCGTCATCATTTCATCTGCTAGGATCTTGGTATGTGACTCATCTTCATGATGCGTATCCGGCTGTATGCCACTGACTGGCTCATTGTGTTCTTCTTGATGTTGTTCCTGCTCATGGAGCTCTTGTGCTAATTCACTCTCCAGATTAGTTCCTTGATCACAATCAAACACTCTTCTGACCTCCTGCTTGATTGTATTAAGTCTTGTTTCTGGCACTAAATTATTACGGACTATCGCCCTATATTGGTCCGCCACTCTCTGTTCAGTCACACGGAGTTCGGGGTATGCTTCATGGAACTCATTGAATAATTTCTGCCTATATCCAGTTAGTTCTGTTCCAATGCGAGTCACCTTATAATAAATGCGCATTATGGTCTCGTTCATTGCGATTGACCATTTTAAGCGCTTTCTTGGCAGGCCTGCTTGGGTGAGTGCCGGAAGTGGTTCTGGCACAGCACTTTCAGCAGGCAAAGCACTTGACGTTGGTTGGCTTTGTTGTAGTTGTTGGGCTGTATCTTCTTGTGCGACAGGAGCCCGCCTCATCAGCATCCTGCCACCGACGATTCGCTTGCTGTCATGTCCATCGCCGGCTCTAGACATGCCCTGACGAACCTCAGGCAGCGGCCTTTCATTAATTTTTAAATTTATTTTCTCCATATTATGGGTGGGTGCGTTTTTAACCTACAGCCAGGTGTTCATCTTCAGCCGCTCCTAACATGGAGAACAGACGCTGTTTGCAGCCGCCCGCTACGGATCAGACACTGCAGTTAAGGTTTGTTATCAGGGTTTTCCCTCCCCTAGGCAGGTTGCCTTCACCACGGCTGCGGAGTCCTGCCTACCCCATTTAGTATATCTCGTCATTTCTGGTTAGCACATACCTTATCATTGCAGATTTCTCACAACTCACATTAGATAGGTTATACGGTATAACTATCTTGCAGGGATATTGCTTATATTACAACAGTGGACGTCATTTAACTGCAAACGATCAGCAGAGAAGGAATGCCGTACTTACAAGAATCTATGCAGCAAATACGTGTAACCTAATTTTGTAGGTTAAGCAGATGTACACTTCACCTTTCGTAATATTAACACGTAAACAGTCCGATTATCTGCACAAATGATATGAAGTATATAATAAATGGGCTTTAAACATCCCAATTTCACACACAACACCGTACATAACCCATTTCGAGAAGGCATTTGGGGTTATAAGGCACTGTAACTAACGATGTAGCAACCACAACATGAATGTAAACAAACATATTGCAGCTGTATTTTGATGATTATTGTACCAATTTTGCAAATCGGTACATGTTCATCTTATCTTCGAGACGCAGCAGGAGGTCCAGGTCTGACCAGATTATCACGAGAGCATACACCAGGGCCCTTCTGAGAATTCCATTCACCAAGTTGGCACCTGGCTACTGCTGAAATGGGATCGCCACACCATCCTGCCAGGATTTGTGCCTTTGTGTGTGCTGTCACCTAAAGATTTATCGTAAATGGAAAAGAGGGATAAGTCAAGCTTTGATCCGTGAACTTTTGAAAGGTGAACATTTACTGTCAGCTTGGTTCGCCAAGCTCTTATTCTGAGAACGATCTTACAAAGGACATTGTGTAACGTCTCTGCTCCTGGAAGGTTTCTAGGCAGTAACCTGTGTGGGGGAGATATTCTATAGTACCCACTCAAGACCTTGAACTCTGGCTTTGTTTTGGGCGGTTGAGCGGTTGGTCGCAGTTGGTACTACTGGAGGGTTGTGGAGGGGGATACACTGATATACTAGGGTGGAATCTGTGACTCCACAGACAGTGTGTGAGGAAGGTTGCTGACAGAAAGACTCTTGAGCACTTGCCTCCGGGGAAAACGTGTGTGCAGTTTTCCCCGGAGGGTTCGAAGACATCAGGTGGTACTATCATGATTTAATTACTAAGGGGCATAACCAAGGACGATCTATACAAACTTTGACTGCTAAATTTTGTAACGTCATTTTAAGGCCGCGTGTCGGCGGTCCGTAAGCTTAACTAGATAAAGTCTATTTTAACACTTTAGTATGTAATCTTTTGGAGGGTCTAGTAATATTTTGGTGGTACCTTTATATGTAATTACTGCAGGGTGTATTATTATTGCCCTATATCCCGTTAGCTGGATGGGATCCTCGTGGGTTTTAATTCTTGGTCAGACAGCCTTGACGGGACGGTCAATGCTGGACTGTGGAGGTTGTCAGACCTTTCCGTCCCACTAAGGGGCGTTTCGGTTGTTTGACGCAGCATTGTTTTTTGAGAAGGCATTGCTTTTCTCATGTTGTTTTCTTTTTTCTTCTACTTCCGGATCCCTTTTGAAATTCATGTTTTAACCTCAAATGTAACTGCGAAACGTTGCCAAGCGGGCAAGTGTCTGGTTTGTTTAAACTAAGTCATTCATTTGAGTTTAATTAGATCATATTTGTCAGTTAGTTAATTAAGTGGTGGAAGGCTGTCTCTTGTAATTGTTTTATTTTACTGCTCAATACATGTTAGCTATTTTGATTTGTCATATTATTTATTGCATGAAGTCACTAGGAAGATTATTCCCCTTTTCATTCTTCATCTTTGGCAGGGTCAATTTAATACGGCCTGCTGAGGTACGCATCCAGCGTTCCACTCAACAAGCTGGTCTTGACATTGGTTTCGTCCCGTCTTTTCTCTTTTCCTAAATCGAATGAGGATGTTCTTGAATACCAAGCAAATCGGAACATTCGCTCCTAGGTTTTTTTTGCTGTGAACTCAGCTGGCCTAGCGAGTAATTAAATTAGCCTTTTCATGTGTTTTTTTTATTATTAATTCTGGGTGTGGTAATGTCATGTGATCATTTATTTTGATATGCTAATATTATTATTATTATTATCATTTTGGCTAATAAACAGGGTAAGGGGGGATGAGGCTACCGTTACAATGGTAGCAATGAGCGTGGTTTGCTCTGTGATCTTGCCATTAGTAAACAATCCTTCCTATTGACTGATTGCAGTAATTAATTAAAATTAAATTCAGTAACTTAATTAATGTAGATTGGGCCCTCCATACTACTAATCTTTTCTCCAATAGGTAGGCTAGTAATTAGAGCAGAACCTAATACATGTTGTGATTTGATTTTATGTAAAATAACCTGCTATGTACACCGAAGACCAAATGAACAATTCTGTCGTCAGCTGTTAATTCGAGCAGATAGCCGAAAGTGGCGATCACGTGCGCTGGACGAAATTCAGGACTGACGGGAGAGTAATGGCCGTGCTGCGTTGCCAGATTGACGAGTTGACCGGCTGAAGGAATTTCACACGTGGTGAGTTTTGATATGCTGTTTGTATGGTTTTGGGGTGGTTGTATATTCATTCTGTTCTTGTAGGAAATAGTCCAGCTCAATTTTACTGCGCCTGTGTTAAATCTACACCTCGGGAAGTGTTGTTTTGACAAATTGTGTCACGTGTTTGGAAAGAATAAAGTTTTGTCTGATTGGAAGTAGTTTTGGTAAAATTTAAATTAGTGACGTTTTAAATTCTCTTGAAAATAGGCTGAAATTGATAAACTTGTATTTCCAGTAAGAATAACTTAGTGTCTGTTTTGATGTGCGTTTAGTACACGCCTGTTGAATCACGTAGTGATTTTGAACCATCATGGCCGACGATTGTGACAAGTTATTATTTTATGCAACTGATGTCGGTAAAAATGTGAATTGCGTGTGTGGATTATCATCAGCAGGTTCCTTGGGGTAAATCTGTAATTATTCTCAATAATTGTTAGTGATGTAAGGCTGAAATTCTGCAATTCGCTGTGCATAATACGTGTGAGGTATAATAGGTAGTGATCAGCTGTTCATTAGGCCAAACATTTCAAGTTTTGTTGTCATTTCTTTATCTGGGGGTTAATTATTTCGCTGTTGGTAGTTCTGTCAAATTAAATTGGACCGTGAGAGTATTAAAATTTGGTATTGTCAACTTATTCTGCGTTAAATTAATTCTGGAAAATGGTCGAATTGCTGTCTATATGTACGTTCGGTAATTGTGTTTTGAATGATGTTAAATGTCGAATTGCGTGTGTGCTAATTCAGTATAAATGAATCAGGTGAGTGTTTATGTATGTATGATTTATGTTTAAGTTTGCTTAGTAATTGGGGGGAGAGTAAATAGTCTTGTTGCGACATGGGGATTTTAAGGTTAGATTGTCATCTAAATTGGTCAAGTATTAAATGGGTTTAATATTCAGTATCTTAGTGTGTGTTCGTTGAGTGACTTACTAAGTGGGATGTTTCTGGGAGGCAGTCACCTTCACGTCGCATCTCATTTAGGGTGTAAATAAATATTTTCCCCCGATTCGTGTCTTTCGTTTTAGGACGTTTTTTTACGATGTAAGGAGAACTGTGATTTCAGGGCTACAACTACGGGTTGTTTTATCAGGTCCTCACGTGAGTTGATACTCCGTTGGCGTTATAGTGTCTTGACGATCCGAAAACTAACATACTGGTGTAAATGGGGAATTTTAGGATTGTCCAGGGAAGGGAACACGTATGTCTGGTGCATGTACGAATGTATTTCTGTGGTTGATTGTGTTCAGTATGAAAGAGTGTGTGTGATGCGATTTTATTGCTGCCCTGACTAGGAATCGAACTGGTGTTCTTTGGTGGTCAAAATTGTATTTATTTTCTTTTGTGATCCTTCAGTTTTTTTTAAATCCTGCTGATTGAATGAAAGTCATGTGTGAATGAATTGATGTAGGTTTGCAATTTGAATTTGGGTGGGAGTAATTGAGGCCTAATTGCCAGTAACGTAAGATGGATTATTGTTAATTTTATATTAGTTGTATTAGTTGCATTTTGAAAATGGACCTATTATGCAGATGTGCTTCGTATGGGGATCTACTGTCAGGAGTCCATTTAATTTGGGGTGTGAGTACCATCTTGATTGGGCCCGGGCAGGGTGTATATAGTATTTGCCCGAGTCGAGTGACTATAGGTATGGGACTTCGTTATCTCGGTGAAAGGCGAATTTTTTTTTGGGGTAGTTGAGGCCGCTCAGTCAGTGGGGAGTCGGGGTTAAAAGACCTCTACGGAGGCCCTCTTGGTAAGAGTCCGCAATACCATTAGTTTAGGTTCATGATATCTGTACGACTGCTAATTTGCATAATTGAATGTAATGGGTTATTGTCGTGGGTGGTAAAATCTTATAATGATATGTTTGAGAAGGATGTGTGATGGATGATGGATGAATGTTAGGAACTGGAGTCCTGTGTTCGAGTTCCAGTGATGAAGTTGGTAACTCTGGGAATACTTGTTGATTGTTGGTATATATAAAAAAAATTATTTGGTAGTTCGGTTGGTGAAAGTTTTCCTTTAGGGAGATATCCTGCGGTGGCATGCTGAGTTGTCGTTGTATGTCAGCTGCTGTGTTCACTAGTCTGATTTTGAGATTTTTTGAGGTTGCAGTGCTTCGTTTGCGATGGCATTGAAAAGGGCTGGTTCGTTAGTTATCCATAACTTGCAGTTTCTTGCTGTTAGGCGGCTAGGTTATTTCTATTGTGGTCGCATTTCTGAAGGGTTGTAGGTTCGTGAGATTTCATGTAGACTCCCGTTAGCTTGGGTGTGTTCACTTCACAATCAGCTGTTGTAGGCGTTCATGCATATTTTGATTCTGGAGTTTTCACTTGAGGGTGCTTCAGTGCATTAGTTGGTTAGTTATTTATAACTTGCAGCCTTGATCTGTTAGACCGCTAGGGTTTCTGTTGTAGTTTCAACTCTGAAAGGTTCTGGCTTCGTTAAAATTTTGTGTAGCCCCGTCACCATTGGGTGTGTGTGAGGTCGGCTGTTGCCACCGGATGTTCTGATCGATTGTGAGCCTTAGTGACAGTTAGTGTCCTGGGTAGTTACTGGAGTAATCATCTTGGGTGGTAAATAAATTTAAATTCTCTGAGTAATAGAGTGTTGATAGCTTGGCAGTTTTTTTTAGTGCGAGGTTCCAATGTGGTTAGGTGCGAGCTGGATTTATGGATTTATTTTGAAGATTTTAATTGCTTCGTGCCTTTTGAGATGTAACATCTGTCACTGCTGTGATTTGTAATTCTGAATAATTTAGTGTTGATATTCTGAGAGGAATTTTATTGGCGTTAGCATTTGGTGAGATACAGACACGTGTTGTTAGTCAAGGAGGTTGTGAATTTTGAGATTTTAAGTAGCTTCGTGAAGTTAATGTTTTAAGAACGTTTTGATGACAGTGGTGAGCTGAAGCATCATGGGTTCGATTTGAGTGTGGTCATAAAGTGTCACCCGGTATTTGGATGGTGAATATTAATGGTAGGTGACACACGTTGTTAGTTGGAGACGTCTGTAGTCTGTGGTAACGCCACGTAGAGAAATTTTCGGGGTTGTGATTGTCTGTGTTGTGTGATTGGAAGGTGAACCACGTGCATTTGGGTGTGTGTGACGCTTGGTGGGTGCCCTACCTTGTGTCGAATGTGTATTTATGTTTTGGTAATGTGTTGTACTGTCATCTTCTGAGGCGGCCATGCCTTTGTAGGGGAAGATGTTAATTACCCTCTGTGGGGTCGTGTATTGATCCGGAGGGGGAGCTCAGGTACCGAGCTGATTTTGTCGTGATGGCCAGGGTTTGGTGGCGCAAGAGTGATGTTCCTCCCGGTGTCATAAGGGAGAGGACCTGTCATGTGAAGGACAGGGCGGTGTTTGTTTGTGTAGTGTGTGAATGACAGTGCATACTGTTTTAATAATTCACGTCAGATTGTGAACTGCAGTCCTCGTGCTGTTTTCCTGGTTCGCAAGTTGTCCTATGGAATTTAGGGTTATTTATGTTTTGTGTTGTCGCCGGGAACAGAGCCCGTAGGCAGTTATGGAGTAGGAGACGTTGTGTGTCACCGGGAACAGTGCCCGTTGGCAGTTATGGAGTGGGAGAAATATCGGGGTGACAGCCCGATGGAATTTAGGGTTATTTATGTTTTGTGTTGTCACCGGGAACAGTGCCCGTTGGCAGATATGGAGTGGGAGAAATATCGGGGTGACAGCCCGATGGAATTTAGGGTTATTTATGTTTTGTGTTGTCACCGGGAACAGTGCCCGTTGGCAGATATGGAGTGGGAGAAATATCGGGGTGACAGCCCGATGGAATTAAGGGCATTCTTATTATTAAAGTGTGAATGTGTGTGTGTGAATTATGTGGGTGACGTGGTTTTTCCTTATTTCTTTGTCTTGCTGCTAGTATGCTTGTGTGATAGGATGTTGTGGTCTCTGTTCCTCCTGTCCTTGGAGGCCACTGAGGGCAGTGTGGGTCAGGAACATGTAAAATTGAGCAAGACATGTAATTTGTGTTTGTGTGCATATCAAAACGAGCTCTGTGTGATGCCTTCGGTGCGGTAGGTAATTTTGTAATGTATTTAAATTGAGCTATACCACGGGCGGTATAATAAATGTAGTTTTGATGGAATGCCCCGTGCGGCATGTTAATGTAATTGTCATTGTGAATTTTGGAAATAGTTACGTGCTGTCCTGATTTCGTGAAGTCGCAGAAAAATGGTCTTTCGGTTTTGTTAAAGTAAATTCGTTTTGAGAAATTGTTTAAAAATTTTGGTGGGCAAGTTTGTAGGTGCCTTTGATTTGCAAATTCTAAAGAAAAATTCTGGGTTCTGTACACCTTAGTTAAATTTTAGTTATTCTTGCTAAGTATTGTAGTGAACTTTCAATTAAGCTTGTTAACGTCAGTCATATCGTATAGTTGGTTGCCCCTTTCGTGTTTTTTTCGTACTTCAGTGGACCTTTAGTTATGCCCTGGACACTATCTCTTTGCGCAGAACCTTGTTTGAAGCATCAAGTATCCCTTGTGATTTGAAAGACTCTTAAATGAACTTCGATGGCACACTAATGCTTCGTGTGATGTTTTTTTTATCCTTCCTGGGATAACTTCAGCTGTTATGGGCTGGTTGGCTGGCCTGGAACGATTGTTCCCTCTAAGGGAACTGTATTTGGACCATACGCTGCTGTTCTGATGTGTGTTTCAGTGGTCACTATGTGGGACGTGTACTACCAATCTGGGCCCAGTTTGGAGGTACCATCTAGGTCCCATGGCATCTTTCTACCCGAGGAGATCTACTTCAAGGTCCGCTGGCGGAGATTGGAGTAGCCTCTTCAGCTACCAAGAGACCAGCTGGACACCATCACCCGTTTCATCATCCCCCCATCGTCTTCCTTTGGAGGAGGAGGATGTACCAATTTTGCAAATCGGTACATGTTCATCTTATCTTCGAGACGCAGCAGGAGGTCCAGGTCTGACCAGATTATCACGAGAGCATACACCAGGGCCCTTCTGAGAATTCCATTCACCAAGTTGGCACCTGGCTACTGCTGAAATGGGATCGCCACACCATCCTGCCAGGATTTGTGCCTTTGTGTGTGCTGTCACCTAAAGATTTATCGTAAATGGAAAAGAGGGATAAGTCAAGCTTTGATCCGTGAACTTTTGAAAGGTGAACATTTACTGTCAGCTTGGTTCGCCAAGCTCTTATTCTGAGAACGATCTTACAAAGGACATTGTGTAACGTCTCTGCTCCTGGAAGGTTTCTAGGCAGTAACCTGTGTGGGGGAGATATTCTATAGTACCCACTCAAGACCTTGAACTCTGGCTTTGTTTTGGGCGGTTGAGCGGTTGGTCGCAGTTGGTACTACTGGAGGGTTGTGGAGGGGGATACACTGATATACTAGGGTGGAATCTGTGACTCCACAGACAGTGTGTGAGGAAGGTTGCTGACAGAAAGACTCTTGAGCACTTGCCTCCGGGGAAAACGTGTGTGCAGTTTTCCCCGGAGGGTTCGAAGACATCAGGTGGTACTATCATGATTTAATTACTAAGGGGCATAACCAAGGACGATCTATACAAACTTTGACTGCTAAATTTTGTAACGTCATTTTAAGGCCGCGTGTCGGCGGTCCGTAAGCTTAACTAGATAAAGTCTATTTTAACACTTTAGTATGTAATCTTTTGGAGGGTCTAGTAATATTTTGGTGGTACCTTTATATGTAATTACTGCAGGGTGTATTATTATTGCCCTATATCCCGTTAGCTGGATGGGATCCTCGTGGGTTTTAATTCTTGGTCAGACAGCCTTGACGGGACGGTCAATGCTGGACTGTGGAGGTTGTCAGACCTTTCCGTCCCACTAAGGGGCGTTTCGGTTGTTTGACGCAGCATTGTTTTTTGAGAAGGCATTGCTTTTCTCATGTTGTTTTCTTTTTTCTTCTACTTCCGGATCCCTTTTGAAATTCATGTTTTAACCTCAAATGTAACTGCGAAACGTTGCCAAGCGGGCAAGTGTCTGGTTTGTTTAAACTAAGTCATTCATTTGTGTTTAATTAGATCATATTTGTCAGTTAGTTAATTAAGTGGTGGAAGGCTGTCTCTTGTAATTGTTTTATTTTACTGCTCAATACATGTTAGCTATTTTGATTTGTCATATTATTTATTGCATGAAGTCACTAGGAAGATTATTCCCCTTTTCATTCTTCATCTTTGGCAGGGTCAATTTAATACGGCCTGCTGAGGTACGCATCCAGCGTTCCACTCAACAAGCTGGTAAGGCACTGTAACTAACGATGTAGCAACCACAACATGAATGTAAACAAACATATTGCAGCTGTATTTTGATGATTATGACGTTGATATATTCACAAGCACTATAACTCACACTTGTTTTCGACAAGAGTCCTTAAAAGTCACCATAGAAATCATAAACTAACCATATAAACGTGTAAAACTTACATAAAAAGCGGAAATGCGAGGAGCTCAAAATCAAGGACTGTACAGTACAGCGTGCCACCGCTGGCATTATTATTATTATTATTATTATTATCATTATTATCAGAGGTGGAACCTAGAATATTGGTTCCAAACGTTTGATACATTTCAGCCGGTCAACACGATTGTACCCAAATGAGATGGGTTATTCCCTAATCCTGAAAAAAAAAAGACAACATGAGATTAATAAATACACTTGGATGACCAGTTTCGATCGTCAAGCGATCATCATCAGATCCATTCCACTTAGGTTATTAAATCTATGTCTGAAAGTATGGGTGAAAATATTTACAATATATAGGCTACACTTATTTAGTTGCAGTATTGGTTAGGATAATGAAACTCGTCAATATTTGTTAGTGTTGTGGTCTCTGTGATGTTTTGTTAAGATACCGGAAGTGGTGATTGACCTCCGGAATTTGCTTGTTTGGAGTGAAAGTGTGGTTGTTTTAAATAGTCACTTCAGATTGTATTGTACAGGCTACTTATCTGGTTGAGTCTTGACTCGACCGGGATGGTCGAACTCCGCTGATTAGGTTAAACCCAAACAGTCCTGTCAGCTCACGCTAATGGGTTTGGGAAGAGAGTGGAGGTAGGCAACCTCTCCTGAAATGTTTGTAAGTCATGAGTTGACTGACAGCTACATACACCTGGACCCCCTGGAGTTTCCGTAGATATAATCAGTGCAGCGAACATGTTATCCATGTACAGTCAAAGAGTTGGAGAATTGAGAATTATAGGAAACCATAAATAAGTGTGAGTTGTCAAAACGGGGCCAACAGTGGAGGTGTCAAGGAATGTTCTGCCCATTTATTTACAAATGGTGGTAACTTTCTGTTATGTGGGTCTCACAATCACGAACCATGTACGACGATTAATCAAGAATTTATTTCGAACAGTGTAAAAAGAAATGTATGTGACAATATATGTAAATGGCCATCGAAGTTGATGAGAAAGGACATACTTGCTGCCCCTAAGCACTTGTCTGATAATTTACTATCAAATGACATAGAGAGGATTTAAAATAATATTGCGACTGAGAAACTTACCACCTCTGGCTCAAAATAAGCAAGAAGTTCATGATACTCGAGCCATTATGGACATTCGATCGAACTTAGAAGAAAATATAATAATAACCCCTGGCACCAGCCCGTGAAGGGCCTAGGCTTACCAAGAGACCGCTGCCCTGCCATTTGGCCTGCAGATATAGGGGTGACGCGTGATTAGCGCATCGGGTCCCCTCGGCCGTTAATATTGGCTGAGTGAACCCCGTTCCAGCCCTAACGTCAGTTTCTAAAATCCCTGACGGAGCCGGGAATCGAACCCGGGGCCTCCGGGCGAGAGGCAGACGCGCTATCCCAACACCACGGGGCCGACTAAAAGAAAATATGCTTCTGGTAAAAGACAGAGAGAATAACATTATTAGGCTATGTTTTCTACTGCATCAAATTTGAAATACTTGTGTAAAAGAGAAACTATTTTTATAGACGGAACATTTAAGTAGTGTTGTATGTAAATGAAGAGAAACAGGATAAGTTAGAAATAAACATGCCAGATGTTCGTATGAGCCGACTCAGATGGTGGGGTCATGTGAAGAGAAAGGGGGAGGAGAGCTTACCTAAGAGGTTAGTGAGTTCGGCTGTAGAACGTAAGAGAAGTAGAGGTAGACCTAGGAGGCGATGGTTAGATTCAGTGTTGAACGATTTCAATGCAGAGGTGTAGAAGCAGAGGAGGCTGCAGTGCTAACTGCTAATAGGGGATCATGCAGGTGACTTGTTCACAAGCAGAGGCTTGCAGACTAGACTGGAGGATTGGGAAGGAGGTGGCCGTGACCTTAAGTTAGGAACCTTCCAGCATTTGCCTGGAGTATAAGTGGGGACACCACAGAAAACAACTTCCTGGATGGCTGAGGTGGGAATTGAACCCATCTCTTCTCAGTGTTTCCTCGCGAGGCTGAGTGTACCCCATTCCAACCCATAGACCAGAATTAAATTTCTTGGCAGAGCCGGGAATAAAACACGGACCTCCGTCAAAAAATAACGGAGAGCTCTCAGTATTAACGTTGTAACCGGTTTTTTAAGCTTTATAATGATATAGACTATACATTAACATTTTGGTTTTCATTATATTAATCTCTTAATTGACAACATCAAGATTTTCGAGGAGAAAAGACCTAAAATTAGAGCCAAACTGGTAATATCCGAGGAGGAGCGAAAGATCAGAAGTGAACGAATGAAGAGGTTTTGGGAAGAGAAAAGGAGATTAACCAGAAAGCCTTAGGTTCCATGCGGTCCACAGGCGGCCAAATTCGGAAGAAAGAAGAAAGAATCTCAAATTATAATAGCCGCCTTGTCAAAAAACACTTAAAAGACGTTTAATATTTGAATTAATACGTACATGTTTCGGTATACAATGATAATCGTCAGCGTAGATTGAAATAATAAAAGAATCTTAAAAACTATGTTAACAAATGCCAAAGTGAAAATGGATATCTTTAAAAGTACACATTAAAATTTAAATAAAATGAAAGGTCACAAAAAAAAAAACAACAACAAGAAAAATACATAAACGAAACAAGACTAAAGTTAATAAAAATCTACCTTAATAGATTGTCTACATTATACTTCTTCATTATGGTTCAATATAATGAATCGGATATCCTGTTTATTTAAAAAAGATGTTGTTTCCACGTATAAAGAATTGGTGAAATGCGTAACAATTTTTGACTCATAAAGTCCTCTAACCTTGAAAAACGTTCTAGTTGAACCCAAACTTTCTATATTAGGCCTATATTAGACTAGATTTCTTCAATACGGCTCAATAATAATATATTGCTTGCCACGGTGGGTGAGTGGTTATAGTGTCGGATTACTAACCCCCAAGCTTTCAGGTTCGCTCCTGGCCGGGGTAAGTGATTTTTGAAAAGCGGCAAAAATTACGACATGTCATACGATGTTGGCATGTCAAAGAACCCATTTGAATTCAGTGGGCTGAGATCATAATGACAAAATTAATCTCGGGATTTTCCGCCAACACTAAGTTCCTCATTTCTCTACTAGAAAGCGCTATAGTGTGACTTTCATAGTGCTTCAAGGAACAGCAAAATTCGACATGCAAGCTACCCTCTGGGTGTCAAATAACAAAGCTTGCACCCGGCATCCGAGGCCATATAATATTATTATTATTATTTTTATTATTATTATTATTATTATTATTATATATTGAACGGATGTCGCTGATGGATGCTATGGGATGTTGTTTCCAGACAGGCATACTGATATGCAACAATGCGTAAAATGTTTGAAGTCATCTAACCTTATAATGAGTCCTGTTGAAATATATTTGTGGTTACAATATGTTGTTTCCAGATGGTCGAACACCGTAAATATGTTTTATAAATGATAAAACCATCTAACTAACTAACTAACCTCGAATAAAACCAGAGGATCCTACTTCTAGGTTAGCTCTGTAGAACTAGCTGTCCAAACGGGTGACTTATTTCATATCATAATTCAATTTGCCAAGTATATTTAGATGTTGAATGAAATACTTGGACATTGATGGGCCAAAATATATGGATAAGTCGTGAATAAACTCAACTAAGTATCTTCAAGAAACAGTGTGCACCAACAAGGAATATGCAAATGAAATGTATTGCAATGTGACAATAACGAGGTTTCATTTAGGTATATTAGTGGGGCTACCAGTGCGGTGACAAATTTCACATCCCACAAAAAAAAAGTGGGGTTGTTATATGAAATATTAGTAGAATGAGTATTTTGGTTGGTTATTGGACTAATACAGGAGGTACATTTAAACACAATTTCCCCCCACCATGATCGCTTCACTCTGATTCCCCAATTTACACATTTGCAGACTTTAAGAAATCACCTTGTGGTAAAGGTTATTTTTATTCTCTTAGGACTTAAACAATGTGTCATAAAATTTCTACATTTCTACATTCAATTTTGTTCTTATACCAGTACTTCGTCTTGATTGAATGAAAATACTAAGAAGATGAATTATTTTCATACCGTCAAAATTTTAACGTTAACTCCACGAACTATCAGTGGAAGTAAAGCTTCTGTCTGCAGTTTTGCACCTTGTAGCAGAAGACATAATTATAAGCATTTGGTCCCCACAATATCGTTTTAATGCTCATACTGCTGGCTATAACTTTCTTATGATAACATTTTTACAAAGCTACAACATACAAATTAAAGTGTGCATATTGATTTGTATAGTACGCCTAGAATTTCTAATGAGTGGTATGGACTACGTGTTTGAGATAACAAGAGTAGATAATGAAGATCATTGCAGGTTGACACATTCCGTTAATATTACTACCTTCACGTCCAGTCTGGGGGGGGGGGGGGGCAGTAAAACACGCCTCAGGCAACTTCCCCTGTTAGGATTTTCCTAATTGACCCCCGTGGAGAGAACTCATTAGCGGAGCTCGGTATCACCCGACTCGACTCGAGTGCAGACAGTGACCAAGTTAACTGCTCTCACCGCGCAAGAGAATAACCCATCTCAATTTGGTACAATTGTATTGACCGACTGAATAGCATCAAACTTTTGTTTACTGAGGCAACACTGAAAAAGGCTTCAAACACCATAACATTGGTTCCTGAAGACAGTGAGGATGATGATGAGTAATTTCATTATCATGGATGTAACTTAAATGAAATTGACTGAGACGTCTGGTCGTAACAGTGGCTCCACCCTGAAGTAAGGCTGAACAGGTAGTTCCGGGGTGGCCTTAAGCCAAGTATAGGGTTTGTGGGTTTTTAGTAGGTAAGAATCTTGCACAGTTGTAAGTCCAGAAGCTTGCAGTCTGTCTTTTGAAGTTTTCATCGCGGCGTTTCCCTCGAAGAAATAAAAAAAAAGACAGTCAGAAAAGACTGGACTTTATATAATTTAAATGCTACAAATGCTGAAAAATGCTAGAAAGGCTGGAGGCTTCTCGCTTGACTCGAAGCCAAAGACTCTTGACATGTTAGATGATCAGAACGCTAGAAAGTTACAAGTCATGAGGTAGCTGGAGCACGCGGTGAAAGGAGGGAGCTAGCTGGATGACGTCACGCTCGCCGTGTCGTTGCCGTCTCGTAACTCCAGAGCTCACCAGTGAACTCATTACACATGCACCAAGCAGTACTATGACGTCACACACCTCAGTTCATTCTCGGTACATTTCGTGACGTCGCCGTAACGTAACGACGAAGTCGACTAGATCATTTAAAGTGATAAAACTAAAAAGAGAAATATATGTATATATGAATCATCAGAATACGCAATATTACATCCTGCAATACAAGAAAATATACACGGAATTGTAATTATTAGAAGATATTCGTACTTTGTTAAGGAACTCTGTCTTGATGATGTTCCATTTTATATGACACTACTGCTCTTGACACTACAACACTCTACAATTATTATTATTATTATTATTCTTTTCGTTTTGGCCATCTCAAGACCACAATGTTCGCTTTGACTCTTTACATGGGTCTTCTGTTTCTTCTTAGCCCAGAAAGCGTTCATTTTCCGGCTATGAGCAGACTTTCTCTCCTCTGTCCACTTCGGTCTGGTGGTTCCTGTGGTCTTCCTGCTGGTAGCGGATACTGGGAATACCCCTTGAAGAATGAGCTGACGGAATTTGGTTCGATCATGTGCGGTGTCGGGAGAAACTTAAAGCTGCTCCAGGTCTGATTTTACTATGGTGATCCATTTGTTCTTGGAGGCTTTGCCTCTACCTGTCGTGGTGAAGATCCTGTTCGTGAGTCTGCAGGGGTTCATGTGGGTTAGACCGTTAGAGGACCATAAAACATTAATCGCTATTTTCTCATCGATGCAATGATATCCTCTTGGAGATGGTACAGCTCACTATTGTGTCTGATCCTATAGGTGCCATCAATTTCTCGTATTGACACTAGTATTCTCAATTAATATGATAAAATTGGTCCGGCCAGATCAAACATAAAATGCCAGCGTTTCGCCCCAGTGTGCCGTTGGGCTCGTCAGTTGGTACAGACACACCTCACCAATACGCATGGCTAGCACATACTGAGAAGGCCATCACAATACACAAAATACAAGTAGTATTGACGTCATGAGTGATGCCAATGTGCTACGGACGTCAAACTCCCTTTCATAAAACAAACCTTACCTTGGCAATCCAAATAGGTTATGAATATTCCCGAATGGAAATATGATGTTATTTCCGTTTGATCAGATACATTATAAATTAATATGATAAAATTGGTCCAGACAGATCAAACATAAAATGCCAACGTAAGGTTTGCTGTATGAAAGGCAGCTTGGCATCCGTAGCACATTGGCATCACTCGTGACGTCAATACTACTTGTATTTTGTGTCTTGTGATGGCCTTCTCAGTATGTGCTAGCCATGCGTATTGGTGAGGTGTGTCTGTACCAACAGACGAGCCCAACGGCACACCGGGGCGAAACGCTGGTATTTTATGTTTGATCTGGCCGGACCAATTGTATCATATTAATTGAGAATTTATCTGATCAAACGGAAATAACATCATATTCCCATTAGGGAATATTCATAACCTAGTATTCTCCTTAGGATTTTTCGTTCCCTGAGCTCAAACCTCCTTAGTGGACCCTTCCTGTTCAGCAAGAGGCATTCAGAGGCATAGAGTACGGAGGGCCTTACTACTGAGTTATATTGATTGAGCTTGAGATTCTTGGAAAGATACTTGGAGATGTAAATGATGTAAATGCCCTTGCATGAGTGATAGACCCTCTCCAACTTGACACACTTGGTATTTATTAGCAAGTTCTCTCTTTCATTTGGTGAAATCCACTCTCCTAAATACTTTACTGCAGGAACCTTACGAATAGTTGTGCCTTCTAGGGGAATTGTGGATGGGGGTTCCTCAATATTAGACATAAACTCCGTTTTTTGTATGATGACCCTAAAACCTGTCATGGCTGTTATGTTGGAGAGACTCTATAGTTGATAAGTAGCCCCCTCTATATTGTTAGATAATAAGATAAGGTCATCAGCAAAAGCTAAACAGGATACATTGAGGTTATCTTTCTTCTTCTTCTTCTTCTTCTTCTTCTTATTATTATTATTATTATTATTTTATTATTTTCTTGTTAGCAGGAAGTTCCATTGCAATAAAGGTGTACATTCATCATCGTTACATTGGTAGAGTCTATTTGTTACTGTCTATGTAAAAGAAATTGTACAAAGATATACATTATGAAATCTGCGTGATGAATATCAAATTCAGCAGACTAAGGGAAGGATACTCCTTGTGAATAATACCACAGAAGGGTGGTATTTTACGTATTTATAGCATTACCTTATAAGGTTTTGAATATTCCCGAAGGGAATATGATTTAGTTTCCATTTGAGCGGATAAATGATAAAAATGGAGCTGCCCCTAATAACATTGTTTTATGCAGCCCAACTAGCGTCGTTATCGGGAAGGTTGATACGTCTCTGCTTGCATCCCATATGGTACTAATGCACAGCAAGCATATCCTGCAAACGATACGGAACACTATCATTTTTTCCCTGAATGTAAGTACTGACTAATACCAGGGAGAAATAATAATGTTCAGTATGGTTTGCGGGACATGCTTGCAGTGCATTCGTACCATACGGGATGCAAGCAGAGAAATATCGACCTTCCTGGCAAAACGCGTTAGTTGGGCTGCATAAAACAATATTATTAGGGGCAGTTAATTCACCTGGTATATAGTAATTACCATCACCCATATACTACAGTAGTAGACATAGATTTAATAGCCTAAGTTTTAAGGAACTGCTGATGATCACATGACGATCGAAGCTGGTCATCATAGTGAATTTATTCATCTCATGTACATTTTTTCAGGGTTTGGGAAACACCCATTACATTTAGATACAATCGTGTTGACCGACTGAAAAGCAATAAATCTAGACTAAATAGAAACAGTGATAATGGTTATTTATATATTAAGTTACTTTAAAAGATCATCAATGGCATTTTTACTCTCACGAACAAATATATTTGCGTAACTTGTACATTTTTTAGATTTATTTAACTGCTCTCTTAGGGTTTTAGGAAGGATATTGTAAAATTCAGGAATAAAGTAGTGAGAAATACACTTAGCAATAGTTAGATTTGATTTGTGAAGAACAGTATCAGTGCCCTTGGGAGCCTTGTGGCAACTATTTCACGCACTGTACGTTCTCCCGAGGCTAGAGCTTATACCTTAAG
The DNA here is from genome assembly GCA_946902985.2 of Meconema thalassinum. Lineage (NCBI taxonomy): Eukaryota > Metazoa > Arthropoda > Insecta > Orthoptera > Tettigoniidae > Meconema > Meconema thalassinum. Next base: position 674,653,660 of record OX336388.2, read on the forward strand.
AAGAGCCCCTCCCCCCTCTTAGAAGTTTCTGCAGCTTCCTGCTCGGTGTGTTGATGGAGCAGTATGCGACAGACAGAGCACTTAGTCTCCTGTATACACTGTGTTTCTCTGTAGGCACCTGGCGCACCCACTCAACAGATGAAGGAAGCATTCCGAAAACTCCCGCCTAGGACAGAATCGTATGCCACTTCCGACATGCTGGAGAGTGCTCGAGACATTTGTGTGGGGCGAGGGAGAATTAGCACGCTACTGCTACCCTATAGCCAGGGGTGTCACTCTGACCTGAATGCACTCACAACGGTACATCGCCAATATGAATTTCAGTGAAAATAAATTCATTCATTCATTCATATTCAAAAGGCTAATGCCTTGTCGATACAACCACACTCTTCTGTCGTTGGCGGTTCGTTTCAGTTCCATGTAATTGTCACATCCCATTCTATTCTTGATGTCTTCCAAATATGTACTTCGTCCTAGGCCGTCCTCTTCCTTTCTTTCCCAAGAATGTTAACGATGAAAGTGTTGTGTCTGATGACATGTCCAATAAATTTTATTTTTCTCTTTCCCATTTCCTTCATTAATCTTGTCTCTTCTTTGACTTCCCTTAAGACTTCCAGGTTGGATTTTCTCTCCATCCAGCTCGTTCTTGTCATTTTCTTCTATATCCAAATTTCAGCAGCTTCAGGTCTATTCTTTCCAATTTACCCAGAGTCCAACTTTCTCTTCCATAGAGCAGTGTACTCCATACAAATGATTTTGCAAAGAATTTTCTTTCATCTATATTCATAGGTTCCGTGGATAAAATGTTTTTCTTAGTCATAAATGCCTGTTTTGCCAATGCAATCCTTCTTTTCACTCCCATTAAGCATCTCTTGTCTTCTGTGATTATAATACCCAGATAACAAAATTGTTTCACTTGTTCAATTCTCAAGTCATCAATTTTTATATTGGTTTTAATTTCGTCCATATTTTCCGAACTACCATTGGTTTCGATCGAATAAGAATTATGGTGTTGTAGAACCAAAACATATAGTGTGGACCCTCCCTATAGTACAAAGCGTCGGATGTGCCGTGTGATAGCCGGACCACTGTGGCTAGCCGCATGTCGAGCAAGGCACTAGTGCTAGCAGCAGCGTAGCGCCCAACTAGTTTACACTTTTTTTTAACGTATTTATTAATCATCATTACTTACATAAATTTCAGAGTAGTTGCTGGAAATGCTGTCCTTCAATTACTAAACATACTTTGCACCAACGTAGGAAGTTTTAGTACCCTCACTGTAATTCATCCTCAATTACATTTCGTATCAGTGCAGTTATTTTGTTCTGGACAGAGTATTTGTATACCTATTGTTTGAGGTTCCCCACAAGTAGAAATTGCACGGCACCTCAACTTACGAACACATTTACTGAAAGATAAATTTTCACTAGGAAAATTATATGTTTTGTTTTATACCTAACCATACGAGATAGACTACAGTACTTCACAGCAGAGAAGAGGAGAATGTTGATGTCTCTACTGAACTATAGAATGCATAGGCCTAGAAGATGAACACTTATTGCCATGGTAACCATCGGATATCCGTGTTGATATTTTGTCCACGCTAATCACAGATAGACCCCCAGAATTAAATGCCAATTGTAGAAACAATTGGTGTTATGCCTGCGATGGATATAGACACTAAATATTACACTGGTCCATCGAGCCGTTTTAGTAAGAATTGCGCAAACAGACCAAGAAAGAACTACGGTACTACAACCAGCGTAGCTTCTGATACGTAAACCAAATAGTATTATTTACATTACTGGTACTGAATGCTTCAGTCCTTAACCTGAAAATTGGCCAAGGGACGGATGTAGAAATCCTAAGCCAATGAACTACAGTAGTCTCTTTGTTGTCGAAGCTTGCAAAAAATAAAGTGCTGTGTATGTACTTCCCATTAGAAAATACGCACTATACAGAGTGGTTCACCAGCCCCTTATCATTTAGTTTTATGGAACCCAACTAACATTACAATTCTCCTGATGGTCGATATAGCTCTGCGTCCTGCCTGTATGACAGCAATGTAAACTGAGGCATGGGCCTAGCAAAGGAACAAACGATCATAATCACTTCCGTGCTAAATACCAAGGACCATTGTACGAACATGTGATTTATTGCTCATGACGAACACACGTACATGTAATAGAATCGAATTAATAGGTTACGCCACGAGATCTGCAATAGTAGAAAGTCAAAGGAACACTATAAACCATGATTGGCGACACGCATACTAACGTTTGTGGAGGAACAGCCACAGTTAACTAGTACCCGTGAAGCACACCACGTGTACGTTATCTTCGTGGCTGAGGCGCTTTAAGTCCGATCTGACGTGAGTAGTGTGGTAAGGAGAGAGCTGCACCACTTCTTATTGAGCCACCCTCGTATTTGCCCCGAACTTGATATCTCGCTAACCAAACATGGGATTAGAACATACAGGGTGTCCTAGCACTGCTAGTAATGCCCCCTACTTTCCTATAGCCTCTTTATTTGATTAAAAGACCAAAACTAAAAGGTCATTCGCGAGTAGTGGGGTAGTGTTGGTTTCCTGAAGTCGCGCTTGTGCTTGAATATGTATGCCTATGTTGGGAAAGGGTTAGGTGGTGGGGGAGGAGTAGGGTCGAGTGAGGGGTCGTTTAGATGGTATTTTTTCCGCTCTAGGTGATGGTGAGGTTATTTTTTTAAATGGATGGAATTTGGAAAGGCCATTTGGGGTAAACGTGTGTTTTTTGACATTATGGCGATGAATGTTTTTTATACGCATGCGCACTTGAGGAGTTTTGTAAGAGGGCGGGCTTTTTAAATGATGATTTATCAATGAGTGTTTTTTTTAATATGTATTGAAATAAACCATAAAAACTAATAGGTCATCGGCTTTTGACTATCTCGCTAACCAATAATCGGATTTAAACCTATGAGGTGTCGTAGGACTCGTGGTGAACTCTCTTTTTCTATCGAAGGGGTATATTTACCCCAAAATAAAAACTACCCTTACCCGGGGGATGAAATAGTAATTTATTTTTGTATACCTACGAACTTGGCGGTTTTTGTAAGAGGGCGGGCTTTTTAAATGATGATTTATAAATGAGTGTTTTTTTTAATACGTATTTAAATAAACCAAAAAAACTAATAGGTCATCGGCTTTTTACTATCTCGCTAACCAATAATCGGATTTAAACCTATGGGGTGTCGTAGGACTCGTGGTGAACTCCCCTTTTCTATGGATGGGGTATATTCACTCCAAAATAAAAACTACCCTTACCCGGGGGGGTGAAATAGTATTTTTTTTTTGTATGTGTGCGCACGGACGGGTTTTGTCAAAAGGACCTAACTATACGTTAGTTAATATTTTCTGAACCCCTCATGGGATTTTGCCATAGGCAGTATTATAGCCCTGGGGGTGACGCCCCGTTTTTGAATGTATGATTCATTTTTGTCGAAAGGGCCTAACGACACTTTTGTTCATATCTCGCGAACCAATCATGCTAGGGACTTGTATGAGGGGTCCTAGCACTTGGGGCAATATTCCCTGTTTGGGGGTGAAACTACCCCCTAAAATTGAAAAATCCCTATCTCGGAAACGAAGAAGCCTAAAATTAGGTGTGATAGCTTAAAAAATAGGGGATGATATGGGCTTTTACCTCGATGGATCATTTCACCCCTAAAACAGTAAATAGTCATGCTATGGGGAAAAAACGTGTTAAACGCCTAAAAATGATAAATGAACCTAAGATCTTTTGTTTTTGATGAAAAATAGCAGGGGGGGTGAAACTACCCCCCAAAATTGAAAAATCCATATCTCGGAAACGAAGAAGCCTAAAATTACGTGTGATAGCTTAAAAAATAGGGGATGATATGGGCTTTTACCTCGATTGGTCATTTCACCCCTAAAACAGTAAATAGTCATGCTATGGGGAAAAAACGTGTTAAACGCCTAAAAATGATAAATTAACCTAAGATCTTTTGTTTTTGATGAAAAATAGCAGGGGGGTGAAACTACCCCCCAAAATTGAAAAATCCATATCTCGGAAACGAAGAAGCCTAAAATTAGGTGTGATAGCTTAAAAAATAGGGGATGATTAGGGCTTTTACCTCGATGGATCATTTCACCCCTAAAACAGTAAATAGTCATGTTATGGGGGAAAAACGTGTTAAACACCTAAAAATGATAAATGAACCTAAGATCTTTTGTTTTTGATGAAAAATAGCAGGGGGTGAAACTACCCCCCAAAATTGAAAAATCCATATCTCGGAAACGAAGAAGCCTAAAATTAGGTGTGATAGCTTAAAAAATAGGGGATGATATGGGCTTTTACCTCGATGGATCATTTCACCCCTAAAACAGTAAATAGTCATGTTATGGGGAAAAACGTGTTAAACACCTAAAAATGATAAATGAACCTAAGATATTTTGTTTTTGATGAAAAATAGCAGGGGGTGAAACTACCCCCCAAAATTGAAAAATCCATATCTCGGAAACGAAGAATCCTAAAATTAGGTGTGATAGCTTAAAAAATAGGGGATGATATGGGCTTTTACCTCGATTGATCATTTCACCCCTAAAACAGTAAATAGTCATGTTATGGGGGAAAAACGTGTTAAACACCTAAAAAATGATAAATGAACCTAAGATCTTTTGTTTTTGATGAAAAATAGCAGGGGGGTGAAACTACCCCCCAAAATTGAAAAATCCCTATCTCGGAAACGAAGAATCATAAAATTAGGTGTGATAGCTTAAAAAATAGGGGATGATTAGGGCTTTTACCTGGATAGGTCATTTCACCCCTAAAACAGTAAATAGTCATGTTATGGGGAAAAAATGTGTTATACACCTAAAAGCATAAGCATCTTTGTGAAACCATGCATTAATGGACATGTGTATGGAGGATGATTTTTGTTATTATTATTATTAGGTAATTATGGATTAATGTGCGGATAGATAACTAACCTGTGGGGAGCGTGATGGCGCAGGTGCTTAGCTGCTCGTCTTTACCCGGACGGCTGGGGTTCAAATCCCGGTGACAGCGGAGGTTGGAATTTTCACTTGAAAAATCACGTGGCGTCAGGAAGGGCATTCGGCCTTAAATCCCCGGCCAAAATCAAAATGAGCCTGGTTGGCTCCGGCGACTCAAACTAATAGGGAAAAGCCGAAGAAAGAAAAAAAATGGTAACTCACCAGTAATAGTAAACATTGGTTAGAAGTGTTGATGAAGTCAGGATGGCCAACCCTTGCCATGGTTCACGAATGCACCCCAAAAAGTTTTACCTGTCAAGACACAGTCTACCCTGTTGCAGCCTTGTGAAAAAAAATCGAACCGGGGCCTCTGTAGTGACAGTGGACTTATTTTCATGATGATTTTTAAACAAACATAGGCTTGCCTACTACCGCTGTGTTGAATCTGCACAGAGACTCTGGCTTTGGTTTGCGTAGTGTGCCTTGCTGATAACAGCACAGCGACCTTGTCAGGAAGTTTCATATTACTCATTTGCTTGATAGCGGACGTGCTCTGCACATGACTAGATCGTTGTTAGGTTTGACAAAGGCTTAGTGAACCTTATGGGAACCTTGAAATGAATGTCATGGTATAGTCGGGCTTGGAAGCCAAGACCTTAGGGTTGACAACCAAGTAGGTTAACCACTACACGGTGAGATGGTCAAATAATAATGTAACAGAACATATAGAAACGTTTTCTATAGTTTAACGAATTGGCATACCATGAGAGGTGTAGGTAATGGAAATTGAATCCTTAGCTGATGATTATACTACTTTCCATGCGCACGTTTAAGCTATCATGTTAGAAAAAGAATGGTATGGCTTGTTTTAAACGGAGAATAATCATTGTGTTTACTGTGAAACACAAATCTGAATTTAAAATTAATTTAAAATAATTAATTTAAAATTAACTAATTTAAAATTAGTTTAGTACGCTGAAGTTAAAATGAATAATGATCACGTTACAGACAGCCAGTTTCAAAGCCATGAGAACTAAGTGAACAAAGTATAAAATTCATGAGCCAGTGAGGAATTCAACATGCTGTCCTTTGGACAAGAGAGAAGCGTTCTACAGCGACCCTCAATGGTTTGGGACATCGTAAAGATGAAAATTAAATCTAAGCTACTACACTCTTATATACTAGAAGAAGAAATGGAAAACAATTGGTCAAATAAAGGACAGAAGGAATAAAAAATGGCCCTCAACCCTCAAGCATAAGGATTGAGGGAGTTGAAGGAAGGAGAGCCATGAAAGGCAGATAAAAAGTATACTAGGAGTGGCTTTGCCCCAGAGGTAATGGATAAAGAGGAGGAAAACTGGACTCAGCTCAGAAATCCCTTGGGGTTGCCAACTTCCAAACTGATCAGCCCTTGAGGGTGTAGCCATAGGCAGAGTGCATCGCAAGTCGTGGGGCTAAATACACCCTACCTTCTTGAGGGGGCTTGGGCAAAAGACAGGAAATAACATGAAAATAAAAAAGCAAGGCTGCCTCCTCAGGATATCAGAAAAAATAAATAAACCAGGGCCAATGAAGTTTCAAAAGGAAGAGACTCCCTAGGGCTCGGATACTCTAATCATGTTGGGGTCGGTAGAGAACAAGAGTTGAGCAAGTGTGGTCGACAGGAAATAAGAGAGTGAGGAGCCTAGCACAAGTTAGTGGAAGCAATGACGGTCTCAGCTGGGACTCCGTGATCGTCAACCTACATGACACTAGATATGACGCCCAGGGGTGGAATTAAAGACCTCTTTTGTTTTATATCACATGGCATGCCTTATAATGCAATACTGGTCCTAGGGTATGCAAAATTGTATTAGAAACTCAGCTAATAATAGTGTGCTTGCCCATGATTTACCTTAAATTTTCCTAAAATCCACTACATTTTCCGAAAATTGACCAAATGACACAACATTCCAGCAAAATTCAACAAATGACTACCAGATTTATTGAAATTCCATTGATTTACCTAAGCATGGTTTAAACTACCTCAAATTCATATAAAATTAGACGAATATAGATGAAAATTCACTAAAATTTACCGAATTTAGCCAAGTGGTGTACAAACCATGAAATTTATCCAATTTTTTAAATTAAAATTGACCACATGTACTCGAAAATTTCATAATATTCCCTTTACATGTATGCTTTTTGTTGTTGTTGTTGTTGTTGTTGTTTCGTTTACCATACTCTCTGCAGACAAATACCTCAACATGAATTTCTCTTAGACTAGGAGCTCTACATTCGATATGATAGCTGAGTTTCATTTCCCATAAACTTGTCACTGAGGCGGGTGTCAGGTAAAGGCATTCAGCTGTAAAAACCACACTCTCACATAGACTTTCATAACCTCTTACGTTGAGGTTCCTAACGCTAACGACATTGAATGATTGAACGGTTTCCTTTTCACAATTCCTGTCTATACTTTCCTCTTTAAGGTTGCAAGATGTTTGCAAGATTCCTAAAATGCAATTAAATGTAATAAATACCTTAAGATGGTTTCATTTGTTTAATGATATGGTGTTGATGATGGATATATACGTTAAGACTAATTTTTGTTAGGTCTTGACTGGCCTTGCAATTAGAAATTGACAAACCAAACATGGGTTATCTACCAGGGGAACACTTTGACCACTATGATGGTTATTGACCAGTAAGTACAGTTCTAGTAATGAAACAGAAATCCAACACAAACAATGAGCGCACAATGCGGCGGAGATTGGTTATGTAGCTATGTGGAATGTACATCACATGTGGTTTACTTGAAGGTTTGGAGATTCCATTAAAGATATTTCTACAATAAACCATTTTCAAATGGTCATTCGTTGGTGTGAAAATATTTATTATATGGTATTTTATGAAAACAATTATGATTTATAAAAAATTTATACGTTTACTGTATTCTTATTTAATGTAAGCACTGGAGGCACTATCGACCAAAATACAGCACTATCTGGAATGTATATTGCATACTTGAAGGTTTGGTGATCCCATTAAAGGTATTCCTACAATAAATGATTTTTAAGTTGTCGTTCTATGGCGTGAAAATATTTAATATATGATATTTGCTAAAAGGATTTACCAGTGGAATTATTTTACAAGTAGTTATTTTAATGACCAACAGAGTTCACTGTTAAGAAGGTAGAGCCCTATGTGGAATGTAGGATAACATGTTATACATGATACGTGACAACTGTAAGGCTTGTGATTTTTAAGATGCCTTTAACCCTATATTAAACACTCAGTTTGCAATACTGATAACTGCAATGTTACTGAAAAAAAATTGAAACAAAACAAAAATCAGCATTGAAAAACCAAAAAGTGGTTGAGCATATATACAGTGGGGAAAAGAAAAGTTTTGTAAACACTAATGTCCAACAAGACTAATTAAATCAGTAACTGTCAGGGTGGCCGAGTGGTTAAGGCGTTTGACTTAAGATCAACTTTCCAAATATATAAGGAAGCAAGGGTTCGAATCCCTTCCCTGACATAACTATTGCTTGAACATGCAAGAAAACAAGAAATATACACAAACTATGTTTATCAATTTAATCATTTTTTTTTACAAGAGATAGACACACAGAATACAGCTCTTTTTGTTTATCATTTCTTTTAAACATAACACTTGTTGAAAATTATTTTTTAGGGGATGGGTGTGTTGCTATGTTGACCCATCACACAATAATAGCAGCTTTACGAAGTTCATTTTCTATATTTAATAGCTCTTTCTCATAACCAATATGACCAAGCTGTTTACAGGCATGCAAGAGCTGTAGACGTTCGACTAATATATTAGGATCGTTCCATTTACTATTTTTTATGAATGGTTTCAGAATCTCGGGAAGCAGTTCATCATTATCACCATTAATATGATTATAATCCTCATTATTATAATCATTTTCATAATGATGATCATTATCATCGTTATCATTACCATGATAATTTCCACCTGTGTCCACAGTCTGTTCAATGGTTTGAGTTGTCTTTGATAGTGTTGAAAGCTTCTTTTTAGATGTGCTAGAATGCTTTAACATTGTTATGTTATTATTACCACTATTACCTTTCCCCACTAACTTTTTGATGGGGTATATTGTCTCTGATAGGGTTGAGGGCTTTTGAGATGTGGGTGCATGTCTGAACATGGGTTTCACAGGAGGTGTTAAAGGTTTCTCATTAAACAACTCGCTAACAGCATGAGTGCGTTGTAGTGTATTAAACTTGAGGTTAATATTATCTTGAGCAGTACTATCTTTCTCTTGGACTTGGTTTCTTGCTTTGGTTTGGGTTTTCCTTACATTTAGACTAGCGTGATTATTAAGTTTACATTCATGATTGTTTGAAGAAAGTACGTCCAATTCTTTTGTTTTAAGCATTCCTCGACACTGTTTCGATCGTTGCTTTGAACAGCGCCAAATAACAGTTCCATTTTTATTGCTTCGTTTCACAATATATGAATATCCTTTATAGTATGCATAAGGCTTACCATACCTAGTCACTGATACTTCCATATCAACTGTCAAGCACAAACTAATCTCTAGTAAAGACAACTTGGTAATAACAACAATAGTTTAATGTGGGAGCATATATACATGCAAAAAAGTGGGAGCAAAGGTGGGGGGGTAAAAAGTGGGAGCAAATGTGGGAGAAAAAAATAACTGTGAGCAAAAAGTGGGAGCATATATGGGATCAAATGTGGGAGCAAAGCAAATATAAAAAAAAAGTGGGAGCAAATATGCTAACAAATATGTCAACAAATATACCAGCAAAAGTAAATACACAAGTCAAGATAGATTAAAGTGCAAAGAAAATATGCAAGCAAATATGAGAGCAAAAATGGTGTTTTTTCTAAAACAACTAGACATAACAAACTTAGTCATAACCTAACCTAACCTAACCTCACCTAACCTCACCTCACCTAACCTCACCTAACTTCACCTAACCTAACCTAACCTAACTTAACTTCACCTAATCTAACTTGACTGAACTTTACCTAACCTAACCCATCATAACTTCACCTAACCTAACTTTACCTCATCTAACTTCACCTAACCTAACTTTCAACTCACAGATCAAAATTAAATTCTAGGCATAGTTGAGTTGGAACCCAAGACTTCAGGGATAACACACAAGTATACTAGCCACTACACCGCAAAATGGGCAAATTATCATGCAACACAACATAAAGTAAAAGTTTCCTGTAGTGTAACTCATTGGCTGTCAACCATAGTTTGGGAATTCAAACCCAAGACCTCAGGACTTTTGTTTTGAACATTATCAGAAATATTATTCCATTTACATTTTGCTGCTGCTGCTTATAGTTATAAGAGTTGGCATTAATATGGAAAGCAAAAAAAAATGTGGGAGCAAAAAGTGGGTGGAAAACGTGTAAGCAGAAGTGGGAGCAAACAAGTGTGAGCAAATATGGGAGCAGAAAGTGGGAGCAAATGTGAAAGCAAAAGTGGGAGCAAAAAAGAGCGAGCAAAAGTGAGTGTACAAAGTAGGAGCAAAATGTGTGAGTAAAAAGTGGGGGCAAATGTGGTGTTTTACTAAAACAATCTCCCCTAACCTAACCTAAACTAACTTCACCCAACCTAATTTCACCTAACCTAACTTTACTTAACCTAACCTTCCAACTCTCAGATCAAAAATTAAATTCTGGCCATAGTCGAGTTGGAACCCAAAACCTCTGGGATAACACCCAAGTATACTAGCCACTACATCGCGAAATGGGCAAATTATCATGCAACACAACACAAAAATAAAAAGATTTCTGTAGTGTAACTCATTGGCTGACAATCATAGTTGAGAATTCAAACCCAAGACCTCAGGACTTTTGTTTTGAACATTATCAGAAATATTATTCCATTTACATTTTGCTGTTGCTTATAGTTATAAGAGTTGACATTAATATGGGAGCAAAAGTGAAAGCAAAAAGTGGGTGCAAGCATGGCTGGTTGTAGAGACTTTCATATCAACAAATACACATAAATTAAAATTTAGTAAAGTGACTTGGCTAATAATAATAATAATAATAATAATAATATTAACAGTTAAAAAAAAATTCAAGGGGATTGATATTTTTCAGGGTGTAATTTCCAAAGTACTGTCAAGAATAATAATTACATGAACAGATTCCAAGAACTCTAGAGTGCTTTTAAGGTTAATGATTGGCTAGGAGTGAGATAGAGCTAGCTAACCTAAATTAACCTCAGCTCAGTAAACCTAACCTTGTCACATGGCATGTTCTACAAGTATAGACTTGCTTTGAGACTGGCTATGACGTCACAGATGAATGGCGGTGGGAGGCTGGACATGACGTTTTTATTATCCAAAAACATTTTCCTTTTTGCCAGCCTCCCACCGCCATTCATCTGTGACGTCATAGCCAGTCTCAAAGCAAGTCTATACTTGTAGAACATGCCATGTGACAAGGTTAGGTTTACTGAGCTGAGGTTAATTTAGGTTAGCTAGCTCTATCTCACTCCTAGCCAATCATTAACCTTAAAAGCACTCTAGAGTTCTTGGAATCTGTTCATGTAATTATTATTCTTGACAGTACTTTGGAAATTACACCCTGAAAAATATCAATCCCCTTGAATTTTTTTTTAACTGTTAATATTATTATTATTATTATTATTAGCCAAGTCACTTTACTAAATTTTAATTTATGTGTATTTGTTGATATGAAAGTCTCTACAACCAGCCATGCTTGCACCCACTTTTTGCTTTCACTTTTGCTCCCATATTAATGTCAACTCTTATAACTATAAGCAACAGCAAAATGTAAATGGAATAATATTTCTGATAATGTTCAAAACAAAAGTCCTGAGGTCTTGGGTTTGAATTCTCAACTATGATTGTCAGCCAATGAGTTACACTACAGAAATCTTTTTATTTTTGTGTTGTGTTGCATGATAATTTGCCCATTTCGCGATGTAGTGGCTAGTATACTTGGGTGTTATCCCAGAGGTTTTGGGTTCCAACTCGACTATGGCCAGAATTTAATTTTTGATCTGAGAGTTGGAAGGTTAGGTTAAGTAAAGTTAGGTTAGGTGAAATTAGGTTGGGTGAAGTTAGTTTAGGTTAGGTTAGGGGAGATTGTTTTAGTAAAACACCACATTTGCCCCCACTTTTTACTCACACATTTTGCTCCTACTTTGTACACTCACTTTTGCTCGCTCTTTTTTGCTCCCACTTTTGCTTTCACATTTGCTCCCACTTTCTGCTCCCATATTTGCTCACACTTGTTTGCTCCCACTTCTGCTTACACGTTTTCCACCCACTTTTTGCTCCCACATTTTTTTTTGCTTTCCATATTAATGCCAACTCTTATAACTATAAGCAGCAGCAGCAAAATGTAAATGGAATAATATTTCTGATAATGTTCAAAACAAAAGTCCTGAGGTCTTGGGTTTGAATTCCCAAACTATGGTTGACAGCCAATGAGTTACACTACAGGAAACTTTTACTTTATGTTGTGTTGCATGATAATTTGCCCATTTTGCGGTGTAGTGGCTAGTATACTTGTGTGTTATCCCTGAAGTCTTGGGTTCCAACTCAACTATGCCTAGAATTTAATTTTGATCTGTGAGTTGAAAGTTAGGTTAGGTGAAGTTAGATGAGGTAAAGTTAGGTTAGGTGAAGTTATGATGGGTTAGGTTAGGTAAAGTTCAGTCAAGTTAGATTAGGTGAAGTTAAGTTAGGTTAGGTTAGGTTAGGTGAAGTTAGGTGAGGTTAGGTGAGGTGAGGTTAGGTGAGGTTAGGTTAGGTTAGGTTATGACTAAGTTTGTTATGTCTAGTTGTTTTAGAAAAAACACCATTTTTGCTCTCATATTTGCTTGCATATTTTCTTTGCACTTTAATCTATCTTGACTTGTGTATTTACTTTTGCTGGTATATTTGTTGACATATTTGTTAGCATATTTGCTCCCACTTTTTTTTTATATTTGCTTTGCTCCCACATTTGATCCCATATATGCTCCCACTTTTTGCTCACAGTTATTTTTTTCTCCCACATTTGCTCCCACTTTTTACCCCCCCACCTTTGCTCCCACTTTTTTGCATGTATATATGCTCCCACATTAAACTATTGTTGTTATTACCAAGTTGTCTTTACTAGAGATTAGTTTGTGCTTGACAGTTGATATGGAAGTATCAGTGACTAGGTATGGTAAGCCTTATGCATACTATAAAGGATATTCATATATTGTGAAACGAAGCAATAAAAATGGAACTGTTATTTGGCGCTGTTCAAAGCAACGATCGAAACAGTGTCGAGGAATGCTTAAAACAAAAGAATTGGACGTACTTTCTTCAAACAATCATGAATGTAAACTTAATAATCACGCTAGTCTAAATGTAAGGAAAACCCAAACCAAAGCAAGAAACCAAGTCCAAGAGAAAGATAGTACTGCTCAAGATAATATTAACCTCAAGTTTAATACACTACAACGCACTCATGCTGTTAGCGAGTTGTTTAATGAGAAACCTTTAACACCTCCTGTGAAACCCATGTTCAGACATGCACCCACATCTCAAAAGCCCTCAACCCTATCAGAGACAATATACCCCATCAAAAAGTTAGTGGGGAAAGGTAATAGTGGTAATAATAACATAACAATGTTAAAGCATTCTAGCACATCTAAAAAGAAGCTTTCAACACTATCAAAGACAACTCAAACCATTGAACAGACTGTGGACACAGGTGGAAATTATCATGGTAATGATAACGATGATAATGATCATCATTATGAAAATGATTATAATAATGAGGATTATAATCATATTAATGGTGATAATGATGAACTGCTTCCCGAGATTCTGAAACCATTCATAAAAAATAGTAAATGGAACGATCCTAATATATTAGTCGAACGTCTACAGCTCTTGCATGCCTGTAAACAGCTTGGTCATATTGGTTATGAGAAAGAGCTATTAAATATAGAAAATGAACTTCGTAAAGCTGCTATTATTGTGTGATGGGTCAACATAGCAACACACCCATCCCCTAAAAAATAATTTTCAACAAGTGTTATGTTTAAAAGAAATGATAAACAAAAAGAGCTGTATTCTGTGTGTCTATCTCTTGTAAAAAAAAATGATTAAATTGATAAACATAGTTTGTGTATATTTCTTGTTTTCTTGCATGTTCAAGCAATAGTTATGTCAGGGAAGGGATTCGAACCCTTGCTTCCTTATATATTTGGAAAGTTGATCTTAAGTCAAACGCCTTAACCACTCGGCCACCCTGACAGTTACTGATTTAATTAGTCTTGTTGGACATTAGTGTTTACAAAACTTTTCTTTTCCCCACTGTATATATGCTCAACCACTTTTTGGTTTTTCAATGCTGATTTTTGTTTTGTTTCAATTTTTTTTCAGTAACATTGCAGTTATCAGTATTGCAAACTGAGTGTTTAATATAGGGTTAAAGGCATCTTAAAAATCACAAGCCTTACAGTTGTCACGTATCATGTATAACATGTTATCCTACATTCCACATAGGGCTCTACCTTCTTAACAGTGAACTCTGTTGGTCATTAAAATAACTACTTGTAAAATAATTCCACTGGTAAATCCTTTTAGCAAATATCATATATTAAATATTTTCACGCCATAGAACGACAACTTAAAAATCATTTATTGTAGGAATACCTTTAATGGGATCACCAAACCTTCAAGTATGCAATATACATTCCAGATAGTGCTGTATTTTGGTCGATAGTGCCTCCAGTGCTTACATTAAATAAGAATACAGTAAACGTATAAATTTTTTATAAATCATAATTGTTTTCATAAAATACCATATAATAAATATTTTCACACCAACGAATGACCATTTGAAAATGGTTTATTGTAGAAATATCTTTAATGGAATCTCCAAACCTTCAAGTAAACCACATGTGATGTACATTCCACATAGCTACATAACCAATCTCCGCCGCATTGTGCGCTCATTGTTTGTGTTGGATTTCTGTTTCATTACTAGAACTGTACTTACTGGTCAATAACCATCATAGTGGTCAAAGTGTTCCCCTGGTAGATAACCCATGTTTGGTTTGTCAATTTCTAATTGCAAGGCCAGTCAAGACCTAACAAAAATTAGTCTTAACGTATATATCCATCATCAACACCATATCATTAAACAAATGAAACCATCTTAAGGTATTTATTACATTTAATTGCATTTTAGGAATCTTGCAAACATCTTGCAACCTTAAAGAGGAAAGTATAGACAGGAATTGTGAAAAGGAAACCGTTCAATCATTCAATGTCGTTAGCGTTAGGAACCTCAACGTAAGAGGTTATGAAAGTCTATGTGAGAGTGTGGTTTTTACAGCTGAATGCCTTTACCTGACACCCGCCTCAGTGACAAGTTTATGGGAAATGAAACTCAGCTATCATATCGAATGTAGAGCTCCTAGTCTAAGAGAAATTCATGTTGAGGTATTTGTCTGCAGAGAGTATGGTAAACGAAACAACAACAACAACAACAACAACAAAAAGCATACATGTAAAGGGAATATTATGAAATTTTCGAGTACATGTGGTCAATTTTAATTTAAAAAATTGGATAAATTTCATGGTTTGTACACCACTTGGCTAAATTCGGTAAATTTTAGTGAATTTTCATCTATATTCGTCTAATTTTATATGAATTTGAGGTAGTTTAAACCATGCTTAGGTAAATCAATGGAATTTCAATAAATCTGGTAGTCATTTGTTGAATTTTGCTGGAATGTTGTGTCATTTGGTCAATTTTCGGAAAATGTAGTGGATTTTAGGAAAATTTAAGGTAAATCATGGGCAAGCACACTATTATTAGCTGAGTTTCTAATACAATTTTGCATACCCTAGGACCAGTATTGCATTATAAGGCATGCCATGTGATATAAAACAAAAGAGGTCTTTAATTCCACCCCTGGGCGTCATATCTAGTGTCATGTAGGTTGACGATCACGGAGTCCCAGCTGAGACCGTCATTGCTTCCACTAACTTGTGCTAGGCTCCTCACTCTCTTATTTCCTGTCGACCACACTTGCTCAACTCTTGTTCTCTACCGACCCCAACATGATTAGAGTATCCGAGCCCTAGGGAGTCTCTTCCTTTTGAAACTTCATTGGCCCTGGTTTATTTATTTTTTCTGATATCCTGAGGAGGCAGCCTTGCTTTTTTATTTTCATGTTATTTCCTGTCTTTTGCCCAAGCCCCCTCAAGAAGGTAGGGTGTATTTAGCCCCACGACTTGCGATGCACTCTGCCTATGGCTACACCCTCAAGGGCTGATCAGTTTGGAAGTTGGCAACCCCAAGGGATTTCTGAGCTGAGTCCAGTTTTCCTCCTCTTTATCCATTACCTCTGGGGCAAAGCCACTCCTAGTATACTTTTTATCTGCCTTTCATGGCTCTCCTTCCTTCAACTCCCTCAATCCTTATGCTTGAGGGTTGAGGGCCATTTTTTATTCCTTCTGTCCTTTATTTGACCAATTGTTTTCCATTTCTTCTTCTAGTATATAAGAGTGTAGTAGCTTAGATTTAATTTTCATCTTTACGATGTCCCAAACCATTGAGGGTCGCTGTAGAACGCTTCTCTCTTGTCCAAAGGACAGCATGTTGAATTCCTCACTGGCTCATGAATTTTATACTTTGTTCACTTAGTTCTCATGGCTTTGAAACTGGCTGTCTGTAACGTGATCATTATTCATTTTAACTTCAGCGTACTAAACTAATTTTAAATTAGTTAATTTTAAATTAATTATTTTAAATTAATTTTAAATTCAGATTTGTGTTTCACAGTAAACACAATGATTATTCTCCGTTTAAAACAAGCCATACCATTCTTTTTCTAACATGATAGCTTAAACGTGCGCATGGAAAGTAGTATAATCATCAGCTAAGGATTCAATTTCCATTACCTACACCTCTCATGGTATGCCAATTCGTTAAACTATAGAAAACGTTTCTATATGTTCTGTTACATTATTATTTGACCATCTCACCGTGTAGTGGTTAACCTACTTGGTTGTCAACCCTAAGGTCTTGGCTTCCAAGCCCGACTATACCATGACATTCATTTCAAGGTTCCCATAAGGTTCACTAAGCCTTTGTCAAACCTAACAACGATCTAGTCATGTGCAGAGCACGTCCGCTATCAAGCAAATGAGTAATATGAAACTTCCTGACAAGGTCGCTGTGCTGTTATCAGCAAGGCACACTACGCAAACCAAAGCCAGAGTCTCTGTGCAGATTCAACACAGCGGTAGTAGGCAAGCCTATGTTTGTTTAAAAATCATCATGAAAATAAGTCCACTGTCACTACAGAGGCCCCGGTTCGATTTTTTTTCACAAGGCTGCAACAGGGTAGACTGTGTCTTGACAGGTAAAACTTTTTGGGGTGCATTCGTGAACCATGGCAAGGGTTGGCCATCCTGACTTCATCAACACTTCTAACCAATGTTTACTATTACTGGTGAGTTACCATTTTTTTTCTTTCTTCGGCTTTTCCCTATTAGTTTGAGTCGCCGGAGCCAACCAGGCTCATTTTGATTTTGGCCGGGGATTTAAGGCCGAATGCCCTTCCTGACGCCACGTGATTTTTCAAGTGAAAATTCCAACCTCCGCTGTCACCGGGATTTGAACCCCAGCCGTCCGGGTAAAGACGAGCAGCTAAGCACCTGCGCCATCACGCTCCCCACAGGTTAGTTATCTATCCGCACATTAATCCATAATTACCTAATAATAATAATAACAAAAATCATCCTCCATACACATGTCCATTAATGCATGGTTTCACAAAGATGCTTATGCTTTTAGGTGTATAACACATTTTTTCCCCATAACATGACTATTTACTGTTTTAGGGGTGAAATGACCTATCCAGGTAAAAGCCCTAATCATCCCCTATTTTTTAAGCTATCACACCTAATTTTATGATTCTTCGTTTCCGAGATAGGGATTTTTCAATTTTGGGGGGTAGTTTCACCCCCCTGCTATTTTTCATCAAAAACAAAAGATCTTAGGTTCATTTATCATTTTTTAGGTGTTTAACACGTTTTTCCCCCATAACATGACTATTTACTGTTTTAGGGGTGAAATGATCAATCGAGGTAAAAGCCCATATCATCCCCTATTTTTTAAGCTATCACACCTAATTTTAGGATTCTTCGTTTCCGAGATATGGATTTTTCAATTTTGGGGGGTAGTTTCACCCCCTGCTATTTTTCATCAAAAACAAAATATCTTAGGTTCATTTATCATTTTTAGGTGTTTAACACGTTTTTCCCCATAACATGACTATTTACTGTTTTAGGGGTGAAATGATCCATCGAGGTAAAAGCCCATATCATCCCCTATTTTTTAAGCTATCACACCTAATTTTAGGCTTCTTCGTTTCCGAGATATGGATTTTTCAATTTTGGGGGGTAGTTTCACCCCCTGCTATTTTTCATCAAAAACAAAAGATCTTAGGTTCATTTATCATTTTTAGGTGTTTAACACGTTTTTCCCCCATAACATGACTATTTACTGTTTTAGGGGTGAAATGATCCATCGAGGTAAAAGCCCTAATCATCCCCTATTTTTTAAGCTATCACACCTAATTTTAGGCTTCTTCGTTTCCGAGATATGGATTTTTCAATTTTGGGGGGTAGTTTCACCCCCCTGCTATTTTTCATCAAAAACAAAAGATCTTAGGTTAATTTATCATTTTTAGGCGTTTAACACGTTTTTTCCCCATAGCATGACTATTTACTGTTTTAGGGGTGAAATGACCAATCGAGGTAAAAGCCCATATCATCCCCTATTTTTTAAGCTATCACACGTAATTTTAGGCTTCTTCGTTTCCGAGATATGGATTTTTCAATTTTGGGGGGTAGTTTCACCCCCCCTGCTATTTTTCATCAAAAACAAAAGATCTTAGGTTCATTTATCATTTTTAGGCGTTTAACACGTTTTTTCCCCATAGCATGACTATTTACTGTTTTAGGGGTGAAATGATCCATCGAGGTAAAAGCCCATATCATCCCCTATTTTTTAAGCTATCACACCTAATTTTAGGCTTCTTCGTTTCCGAGATAGGGATTTTTCAATTTTAGGGGGTAGTTTCACCCCCAAACAGGGAATATTGCCCCAAGTGCTAGGACCCCTCATACAAGTCCCTAGCATGATTGGTTCGCGAGATATGAACAAAAGTGTCGTTAGGCCCTTTCGACAAAAATGAATCATACATTCAAAAACGGGGCGTCACCCCCAGGGCTATAATACTGCCTATGGCAAAATCCCATGAGGGGTTCAGAAAATATTAACTAACGTATAGTTAGGTCCTTTTGACAAAACCCGTCCGTGCGCACACATACAAAAAAAAAATACTATTTCACCCCCCCGGGTAAGGGTAGTTTTTATTTTGGAGTGAATATACCCCATCCATAGAAAAGGGGAGTTCACCACGAGTCCTACGACACCCCATAGGTTTAAATCCGATTATTGGTTAGCGAGATAGTAAAAAGCCGATGACCTATTAGTTTTTTTGGTTTATTTAAATACGTATTAAAAAAAACACTCATTTATAAATCATCATTTAAAAAGCCCGCCCTCTTACAAAAACCGCCAAGTTCGTAGGTATACAAAAATAAATTACTATTTCATCCCCCGGGTAAGGGTAGTTTTTATTTTGGGGTAAATATACCCCTTCGATAGAAAAAGAGAGTTCACCACGAGTCCTACGACACCTCATAGGTTTAAATCCGATTATTGGTTAGCGAGATAGTCAAAAGCCGATGACCTATTAGTTTTTATGGTTTATTTCAATACATATTAAAAAAAACACTCATTGATAAATCATCATTTAAAAAGCCCGCCCTCTTACAAAACTCCTCAAGTGCGCATGCGTATAAAAAACATTCATCGCCATAATGTCAAAAAACACACGTTTACCCCAAATGGCCTTTCCAAATTCCATCCATTTAAAAAAATAACCTCACCATCACCTAGAGCGGAAAAAATACCATCTAAACGACCCCTCACTCGACCCTACTCCTCCCCCACCACCTAACCCTTTCCCAACATAGGCATACATATTCAAGCACAAGCGCGACTTCAGGAAACCAACACTACCCCACTACTCGCGAATGACCTTTTAGTTTTGGTCTTTTAATCAAATAAAGAGGCTATAGGAAAGTAGGGGGCATTACTAGCAGTGCTAGGACACCCTGTATGTTCTAATCCCATGTTTGGTTAGCGAGATATCAAGTTCGGGGCAAATACGAGGGTGGCTCAATAAGAAGTGGTGCAGCTCTCTCCTTACCACACTACTGACGTGGTATGTGAGACTGGGCAAAATGGTGCTTTGTATCCAGCTGTAGGCATACGTTTTGGAACGATAGCCCGGGCTCCATTTTAGTGGGGATATAATATCAAGCCACACTTACTAAGTCACATTACCTCATTTATTCCTGTGAAGAGTATGTTGAAGTTTGCTAATTTATTAAGAGAATACAATCGAATTAGTAGGTTATGCCACGTGGCCTGTACTGACAGAAAGCTAAATGTATAACGTCAACCATGATTTAAACCTCTGACATGGATTTTAACATAGCATATCGAGGAGATTCTAATCGCCAGTGCTTGCAACGAGGTATACTTCTTCCTTAGAATTTCTCTCGGTATTATTTTTTTAATTACATTTTCACAAAAGGAAGACAGCTGTATTTGTCGTGTAATATTTTTTTTCGTGTATTACCACATTCGAACACTATTGTAACGTTCATAGAATCCAGCCTGAAAATGCATGTGCTCGCTATATTTTAGAACTAATGCCCCCTCCCCAATAATCAAATGTGATCTCTCGTATCATTTCCGTTGTAAGACATAGGTAAAGTGGTCGGCACCGACGATAAAACATGAGTAATAACAAGAACCTAACTAGTATCGAACCCCGATTCTTTCAATCGGGAGACCAACGCGGTAACCATTTCAACCACGTAGAGTTACACATTGAAAGTAGTGCAGAATACCTCACAAAGATAGATATTGAGAACTTTCAAGTTGGACACTACACTATCCTCATCTGTTTTTACTGGTTCGAATACGATTTTAGTCGTCGGGCATTAGGAATATTAATGTTCACGTTCACGTTCTTTTATTCGGTTGTGATGGCTTTGAAATGTGCGGGTGTTCGCTTAACCCATTGCCACCTCGATCGCATTACCTAGCCACGTGCGTCTCCACTGCATTGTGGGTAGCGGAAACATTACGTTATGGAGCTATGAGAATTAGGAATATTGTAATGTTCTCGCGGCTATGGGCTGTTCTGAATGCAACTGCCGTGCACTCTTAACACTCAAACTGTCAAATCATTGGCATTTGTAGACTTATCAGTGAGGTGTTTACACTGGTATGATCAATATACATTCATCCACAAATTAGTGTTGCTTTTAAGCTAAAAATGAGAGTTTTAATTAGCTACCATTGGCTGGAAATTACACAGTGAAATGTGTCGCAAGTGTATTTTCACCATCGGAGCCAATTTTAGGAAAATGCCTGCCTCAAAGAACACTCAGTTATAAGGTGGAGAAGAAGTTTCAAAGTTTTTTAAAATTCAAATTCCGAGTCAGTGGGACTAACAGTTCAAGAGCCATGAGTCAATGCACACGAGACTTCATTTTGCTGTTCTCAGCGGCGTTAAAATATGAGGTTTCTTTTTAAACTTTAAGGGATTGGACATCGTGATTCTTGTGTTCTTGTATGTGCTTAAATTTGTCTAATAACCTATGTTATTACGATGTCGGTAGTAGTTTGTGTATTTTTAACTGAAGGTAGAAGTGTTACGGATGTGGCAGTGGTCTTAAATTTCGAACCATCCCAGCATTATACTCGTATCTGCATTAAAAGTGGGTTACTACGGAAAACCACTTCCAGTATGACTTAGGTTGGTCTCCAGTAGATGATAATGATTTGAAAATCAATTCCACATGCATGCCAACACACTTAATTTTGTTTGTATAAAAATAATCCTAACTGAAAATTCATTCAGCAGGCGCTCATTCAGATAGTAGCGTTCGTTTCTGATAATTTCGGTTTCTCTCTTACCATATCTTTAGAAAGAAAAGTCATGTTAACAATCAAATAAACTCAATACCATACGGTTTTCCTCATAAGTGGATCAATTAATACTGTTTTATATTTGTTGAACGCGAGAATGAGGTATGGTTTACATCCCGAGAGTACAGAGGGCTTTGACGCGGCACGTGTGGTGGTCTGAGTGAGACTGATTTCCCCTTTAAACCAAGAATGTCACATTTTAAACACTTGCTACCCTGATTATAGGCCTACAGGGTACCTTGCTTTCGTTCTACAGATCATTATGTTGTCGTCCAAACTAGCTACTGAACCCATGGGAGAGGTACAGTATCGAACCCATATCCTTGTATTTCGGAAAGGAAAGAATTAATGCAGGCTTTAGAATGGAGTTCTGAAGTTTAATTGAGAAGGTAATACTGCATCGTATTGCGTGAAGCGTGGATAAGTTGTGCAACCATAGATTGCCAGGCCACAGCTGCTCGGTGATGTCACTGAACAGTCACCAGAGAGCCGGTTACGCACTCGATAAATATAGATCTGAAAATATTCCACAGATTGAGAGAGATATAGTTTCGGAAATAGCCCTGAGTCGACAGTAAAATGGCATCGCCGCTTCAAGGGAGGAGCCAGGAAATTAGAGAAATGATTGGAATTAAGCCATTTGTGGGCATTAAAATAAAGAAAGGATTCCATCAGTGTTAATTATCCAGGGAAAGAGATTTTTTAGAGTGGATAAAGTCCATAGAAATTGTACAAGAAAGAAATGCACATTCAGCATTACGTATATCGGTGAGTTCCCGAACCAGGATCTTATGGTGGGAGACAAAAAGAATACACCGCCCACATGGTTGAAGAGATTATTTGAATTAATATTAAAGATTTCTACGATCGATTCCTGGAAACTTAGATATTGTTGAGACGTTTAAAACCTCAGCTATTCAGAGATATTTTCTTTTACATCGTACGACGATTATTTTGGAAATTGGTGGTGGAGAAGAAGATAAATTTATTTATTTTTACCAAAATCAAATATAAGGGCCGGGAGCCCAAGGGAAATCATGCAGTAATCCATCAGACCACGTATCGGTCGTGCTGCTCGTCAGCACCGGCAGTCTTATTCAGTCAGTGGGACTCGAACCTGTATCACGACGCGGAAGTACTCTAAATAGACGTACTGTCCAGCTTTCTTCAGTATCGCCGCGCTTTAAAAACGTTGAAGTTCTTTTCAAAAGGAAAGTATCGTCAGAAATTCGAAAAATTAATAGTCTACGGTGTTAGGCCAAGTTATAAACTTTGAGCAAAAACATACGTTAGCCGGCGAGGGTAGTCGAAGCCCAGACACTAGTATTTGAAGTGACATCGTAGTATCTCGAAAGTACACGAGACATCAGCAGAAAGTAGATACTCTAAAACGTTTTTCCCAGTGCGTTAGTATAACCACGGTAGGGTCAAACCTAGCTAATACCTAATTTTCCTGAATTGAGGAGATTAGCGTGACAAAGTGGCGATAGAGTTAGGAGTCTACAAACAGACATCAGTAGCCACGTGGAGTTTCAAGGAAATACTCCACAAAGAAAAGACAATAGTCGTCAGAATTTAGTTCTGACGCATAGTATTAAACACAATTGTCAAGCGCAGTATAGTGACTTCAGGAGTATACGTAACCACATACTGTTTCCCATATAGACAATTGCAAACCGGAAGAGACAATATTATCGTGCAGTACTGTAAGTGCCGATAAATTCAACACCAAAATTAGGGGAACATTCGTAGCCAAGGAGGTTAATTTCGTACGAGACTGTCAATAACCAAATAGGAGGTAGAAGGCAGCGGTCGAAAATTGCACCCCTAGGATTTGGATCAGAAAGAATTCACGTGTGTAAGGCAGTGTTTGATGCCACAAAGGTGAAATTCTGTGTGTAAATATAAATATTAGTGAAAGTTATAATTTTTTTTGTGTAGTAAAAAATGTGTGTAATCCCTCATATTAATCTAATAGTGTGTAATCTAGAGGGCAATTTAATTAGTGGTAATATGTGTGTCATCATGGAGTGAGAAATCTAATTTGGGCCAAATGTCGTCCGCTGGGATTCGGACAATTTGGCCGGATAAATCATGTAAGTAACACCAAAATTTCATTATGTGTTTTGGATTCGGGAATCTTGTGTAACAATAGTAACCATGAAGAAAGTATTCTCCAGCATTGAAAATCAGGGAGGTAAAACTGTGTGAGAATGATAAGTGCGGGATCTAATAATTAAAGTAAAAATTACTAAAAATGTAAATGTGTAATCTAAGAAATCGTATTCAGCGGAATACTAATAAATGAAAAAGAATAACGTTATTTAAAAGGGAAACAGGATAATATAAAAAATGTTCAAATTATGGAAATAATATTGAAGTATGAGCCGTTATGTGTTAAAATGATAAAAATAATGTAATGAATAAACCAATTATTGAAGTAATATTCAAGTATGAGCCGTTGTGTGCTAAAAATAATGATAAAAACCATGATAATGGTAATTATTGAACCAGTTGTGTTCTTGTAAATGGAAAGTCGAGATTAAGTTAAAGGCAAAACTAGTATTTTTGGACGAAGAAATTAATTACGTTGAAATAAATATTAGACTTTGGAAGGCATCACGAATGTATTGATTGTCGCCACTGAGCGCTATATTTGTAATGGTCACGCTATAATTGCGGTGAAAATAATGCCAGGAGGTTATAATTGCGGAGATCAGCCAGACAGAACTAAATGATTATGTGTGTGTTTACAGTGACAAATTTTAAGGGGTGCTAAATTCATTGTCAACCGCGGAATTGTGTGCGAATACCTTTTCCCAGCGTCACTATTATTATTCGGAGGAGTGGTCAGATACCCTCGCTCTAGGAGTTAGCCCTAAGCCCTCGAGAATGGAAGTATCCTAGAGGCTGGCCAGAGAATCGAACCGGAATTCTCTCACGTCAGAAGCCCCTTAATCATGATTGGTTTTATTGAATTCTTACTTGCCAGTGTTAAAACTCCGAAATTATAATTATACCTGAGCTACAGAATTAGGTCATTCGAACCTCCGAATATTGTTGTTAAATGAAAGTGATGTGTAGCCTTTCCAAGTCTGATATTCACGCTTGTTTGAAAGCTGTGTGTAAGGTGCCGTCCAGGAGGGAGGAAGCATTGACTCGCCTTCACCGTCATAAATTTAAGCCTGAAGTGTCTCGACGTTTTCTTAATGAAGGTCACTGTTGGGGTACACCACGAACAGAGACAGACCCTGTCTGCACTCTGCTATAATAAACCTTTAACGGATCGGTAATCTGTACCGAGTTTTACTATGATTATTTATCCTTGCCGTAGAATTATAGATTCGCACTTCATGAATAATTAGATTGTCATTGGAGACAATAATGAAAATCCCTTTGTATTGTTGCATGTTAAACGTTATTGTTCCCAAGTGATTGTTGGAGATATCGGGTAGCTGGGAGTCTACTTTGAGTTGAGTAAATCAGTAGTCTCCAACGCTTGTGGTGCATGAGATTCCCGAAAACAAATACAGTTTGGTAGTGTTGGAGAGAGGGATGATATATTGTGAATATCATATGATACTGAACCCATGTACCATTGGTTCAAGGGGTCGAATCCATGTATTTTTGTAAAAGGAAGGAAGGAAATATACAGTCTTCAGAGGAAAATAGAAAGATTTTATACAAGAAGGGTGGCATAACGTTGTGAAATAAACTGAAGCCAGGTGGCCAGGAAATGAGATCATGCATGACGCATTGATAAGGAGCCAGTCACGAATATAAATAGAACGAGTGGAATTTTCCGAGCGAGTGACGAAGAGCGTGTTTCGGAAATCGCCCTTACCTTGCAGTAAAATGGCAACCTCGCAGCCCTGCCAGAAGAATAATAATTAGATTTAACTACTTACAAGAATAAAATTAACTAAAGAAATACAGCATTGTGAATCATTTCGGAATAGAGATTTTTGTGTGGAGAAAAAGGTTTTAATAATTGCCCAGGAGAGAAGTGCAAACGTGGCCATACGTCATTGGGGGTTTCCCGAGACCCAAGGAGTGGGGAATTAAAAATCAACTGTAACACCCACACAGATGAAGACTAAATTTTATTTAATATCTCAGAACTGCACGATCGATTTTCATGTGCAAAGAAGTCAGTTTACGTTTAGAAAACAAGCTTTCCAGAGATATAATTTTTAACAGTGTGCGACCATTACTTCAAAAGTTGGTTCTGAGAAATACGTGGATTTTATCTTTTTTAGCCAAAGAGTATAAAAGTCCTGGCAGAGCCAAGCCAATCATGCAGTTATTGTCAGCCTGCGGGCGTGACACTGTGTCACTATCATCGTTAATGCAGTTTACAACAGACTCCTTGAGGGGAGGCGCTGCATCACGCAGTATTCAGACGTATGAACCTCAGGGGAGGTCATACAGTGCAACAAGTATTATTCCGTCTAGGGGACGAGAAGCTATATCACCGTAAATGCAGTTATTCCGAGAGCCCGAGAGGGGGTGTCCGGCTGTATCAGTATTATTCAGTCGTGAACGACCGCTGAGTCGGGTCGTACTGTTTCACCAATCATCCAGTTCCGTGAGCGCCGAGACGCTGCACGATGAAGCATCAGAATACGATAAGTATCATCATAGTATCGCCGTGTGGAGAATTAGGAAAATCCTAATACAGGATTTAGTTCCGCCAATATCAGTCTTACAGTGAAAAGTTCAGTATTACAGTCGAAGTAGGCTGCGAACTTAAAGAATAGGCGATAGGTCTTCAATAACAGTTTATTTAAACGACCAAGTGTATCGTAACGTTTTGAAGTACCATAACAGCGAAACAAACATTCTATCAACGTTAAAAGAACCCGATGAGGGTGGGACAAAAATAAGGTCCGCATAGTATTCTGAAAAGAGAGGAATTATAGAACTGAGTAATCAGAAAGGAGAAGTAAATTCAAGACGTTGTTTCAAGGAAACGAACGAACTATAAAAAGCACTAAGTTACGAGGAGTATTAGATGCTAGAAAATAATAGGTCACCGATAGAGTATTTGGGAGACCGAGAACAAGACAGACTTTCGCTAGACGACTAATAGGGTCTAGAAAGAAGCAAGTTTAAGCTAATAATAATAATAGCCGATCATCAGGAAACCGGATTCGAAGAAGTACCATTCCAGGGAGGGGTAGAGTGTTCGAGACTTTCATATTCTGGTAAGATAGTGAACCCTTCAGAATATCAGTGTTTTATGCAAGAATCTTAGATCAAGGGGTCGCGTTCAGTTCATAGTGTGGTGTTTACGTCCGCCAAACTACGTGCTTTTCTGAGGCAAGGGTTATAGGATAAAAACTATAATTAAGAAAGAAAGGAGACAAAACGTAAGATAATAACAAGATTTAATAACTAATTTGTGCATAAAGAATAAAACAAACAAAAATAAACAAAATCCTCCCTGAATTTCCCCTGACAGGAATATTTATCACTTTGAGGAGTCAGATGGATCTCCCCTTTTCTAATAAAATGTGGATCCAAGTTCCACTATCTTGCATGTGAATTTATGTTCGCGTGGTGACTATCTACGAGAAATGAGTACTTGGATGATCATTCGTTCACAACGGGTTAACAGCCACGGTGCTCACGAACAATCATCTCGTAAATCAACGTTTATGGATATGGGCATAACATTAATAAAAATCCTTAAATCTAATTCTGACACACATATTACAACTCTACTATTTACAGGCATCTCTCTGAGACCCTTATTAGTGTGGTGACACACTTATCCAAATGAGCTGCCACCATGGCCAGATACTCAACAACCAGGAAAAACAGCGCCGCACGTGACTCACGGGTCACTGACATGGAAAATAAACATAGAATAAACCAACAACAACAAACAACCTGAGTGGTTAAGATTACTTTATATTAACAAAACTGCATGTTAAGGAAACGCTTCGAAGTTTATCGTGTTTCGTAAGCAACTCCCATTTATTTAAACAATTTTACCATTGATCAGTTTCTCACATTTATATTTATTTTCAAGTAATTGGGAGCCAGACGTGCACTCCACTTTAATGAGCTTGCTTGCGAAACTCAGCCAGCCCTTGTGACAACAACTCACCCCTTCCTCAATACCAGTCATGTCCCCCTTCCAGTGTATATAAATAGCCGACCAGCTGGACTGTTATCTCAAGGAATCAACAGCAACTAACATCTCCTCCAACTCAACATATGGTCAGACAATAATCACATATCCATAATTGTCCTCGCAAGGATACAATATGAATCTGGTACCAAGCTGACAGAAATCAGTCTCTGCTGAAATTCCCGCTTGTAATACCACAAAAATATACTCACAGTATACACATCTGGTACTGACATAACGCCTTTCACACGGGTCTGCTGAATTAGAGCTCGCAAACATTTAACACAATATTTAAAACTTACGATAGAGCTGAATACTCTTCGTCACAAACTACATTGCTCCAAAGGCAATAATCACACTGAATCTGATCAATAATAAATCTCAACAAAATTTTATTACCCTCCAATCTACTATATATACTGCTCAAAAAAATTAAAGCACCACTTTTTTCAAAGGCCACCAAATTGTGAAAAGTTGACCTACAAGCTCGAAATCTCAGTACGACGTTTATCCTGACGCCTACCAAGCATATGCTTCAGCACAACTCCCCAACTTGAGTAGTTTCGGGGTAGCACCCCGAAAACCAGCCCATTTTCGAAAACCGCAAATTGAAGTTTGCGAAAAACGCTGCAGGACTTGTCGCAGGTTGCCCAAGCAGTCAAAAATGAATGAGTCTTACTCTTAAAGGTTCCACAAACACGTAGAAATCGTTACATTTGACGTTTGGGCATTTTCAACCCCCTTCATCATCCCCTAAACATGGACTACCATTGGGGGCGTCTGAGAAGGTACCGGGTGTGTTTAACCATCTGAAAACCTACACACCGTCCTCAGTTGCTGATTGCAGTAAGTTCTTAAGGCCTCCGGCAATGTCCACACCCCCTAACACCCTCAACTGGCATGGGACCAAACCACCCCCTCTCGATTCACCCCTAAGGAAGGTTTTAATCGAGATGTTTATCAGTGCTGTGAATGCGGGAGTCTTCCCCTACCGTTTCAAAAAAGGAGCTGTGTCTTTGTCACCACCCCTTCCCCTGCAACCCCCGTTTGTATGATTTTTCGAATCAGGCCCATTTTAAGGGCTGAAACGAGATCTTAATCGCTGAAAGGGCTGCAAAGGTCCTTATAAGTAGTGGTGACACGAAATCAACCCCTTCCGATCGATGATTGACATTCCGTCCCCCAAATTCGAAATTTTTGCACCCCCAACCCTCCCTGTCTGGACGCGTAACGCGTCATGGCAGAGTTTTCAGAGTTGGATGGAAATGAAGCTTATGGCCTGCAATGGAGCCCAAAGCAGCAGGATGGATAGAAATTCATCGGTAGGTTGGGAAACGGGACCTAAATTTTTCAAAAAAGTGTACAGCCTACAGTAAGTACGCCCTGCATAGGCAACCCACATCACGTCCGTGCGTGTGGGTTGCCTATAATCGGCAATAGGTTACAAAGTTTGGCAATGAGAGAAAAATGACGTGATGTGGGTTGCCTATGCATTGGTGTATTTACTAGAGGCTGTTAACTTTTTTGAAACATTTTGGTCCCGTTTCCCTACCTACCGATGAATTTCGATCCAACCTGCTGTTTTGGGCTCCATGTCAGGCCATAAGCTTCATTTCCATCCAACTCTGAAAACTCTGCCATGACGCGTTACGCGTCCAGACAGGGAGGGTTGGGGGTGCAACAATTTCGAATTTCGGGGATGGAATGTCAATCATCGATCGGAAGGGGTTGATTTCGTGTCACCACTACTTCTAAGGACCTTTACAGCCCTTTCAGCGATTAAGACCTCGTTTCAGCCCTTAAAAAGGGCTTGATTCGAAAAATCATACAAACGGGGGTTGCAGGGGAAGGGGTGGTGACAAAGGCACAGCTCCTTTTTTGAAACGGTAGGGGAAGACCTCCGCATTCACAGCACTGATAAACATCTCGATTAAAACCTTCCTTAGGGGTGAATCGAGAGGGGGTGGTTTGGTCCCATGCCAGTTGAGGGTGTTAGGGGGTGTGGACATTGCCGGAGGCCTTAAGAACTTACTGCAATCAGCAACTGAGGACGGTGTGCAGGTTTTCAGATGGTTAAACACACCCGGTACCTTCTCAGACGCCCCCAATGGTAGTCCATGTTCAGGGGATGATGAAGGGGGTTGAAAATGCCCAAACGTCAAATGTAACGATTTCTACGTGTTTGTGGAACCTTTAAGAGCAAGACTCATTCATTTTCGACTGCTTTGGCAACCTGCGACAAGTCCTGCAGCGTTTTTCGCAAACTTCAATTTGCGGTTTTCGAAAATGGGCTGGTTATCGGGGTGCTACCCCGAAACTACTCAAGTTGGGGAGTTGTGCTGAAGCATATGCTTGGTAGGCGTCAGGACAAACGTCATACTGAGATTTCGAGCTTGTAGGTCAACATTTCAAAATTTGGTGGCCTTTGAAAAAAGTGGTGCTTTAATTTTTTTGAGCAGTATAATTATATTAATTCAGTCCTACTTCTGAAACACGACATATCTCCGAGAGACGTTTTTAACCGCACTTCGTAACCTAGGCGAACACGGCCGTTCACATAGATACGTTAGTTAACACAACACGAAGAAAAGAATCTTCCAAAAACTACAATTGTGCGAGCTGCTTCCAAACAAAAATGTGTCAGATCAAAACTAAATATACTACATTAATCACACAAGCAAAGTATTTACAAAAAATATGTCCCATAAACCATAAGTTAATTTAATAAATAATAAATAATATTATTTGTACTCATCTCTTTTTGTAGTCACCCGTCAAAGAACATCAGACGCCATTCCCCAACTGGATGATTCTTTATCTCATATCAGCCATCTGGACGGAGTGTTGAGAATTCCAAACTTCCTCTGCAATCATCGATGTCATCATTTGCGCTGATACAAAAATTAGGTTATTATACACTTTATGTCTGACTACTAAATTCGCTTGTTCAGGTACTAAATTCCCTGTCACTGTTCGTTGGCGAATTATCGAGGATACTGCCCCTATAACTATAGTCCTATGACTATCTATCACTGAATTTAACACTTTACAATCAAAGTCCTGTGTCCTCGACACATAAAATACAAGTCTACGTCCGTAGACGAACAGAATAATAATAATATCTTGGCTCTTCGACACACTTATAAATGAACTGGCCCTTGGGTCTAGATGGAGGGGGATTTTATGTAAAAATTTCTCGAAATAATTGTGATACAGGAATGAAATAAATATCACTGAACTCGTAATATTGCACAGGTCAAGAATATGCCCATTAATCCTAGAATCGATCGTAGAGATTTTGTCTAGGCGATTTCCCGCGTGAATGCTAGCCGCCGCGTACCCCAGCCGGAGTTGGCGCGCAAGTAGGCATTCTCTTCTCATTGGTTCTCCAATTTCTGTAATTTGGCGGTTTCTAGTAGATCTTGGCGTCTTGGGAGTGTCTATTTTCTTCATCAGCCATTCACGTTACTGCATCATATTTCTTCTAGGTGCGAATATCACAATGAACATACCAGAACCATGTCTCACCGCGCGTCGCTTCTAAAATTGAGGTAGCCACACCTGTCCTTATGATACATAGCTATGCTATTTCTTTTCATAGCTCAAGTACTTAGCCTTTTGTTAAACTGATGCAGGTATGTCCCTACTGTCTCCAACAAATGCTTGAAATTTCCTCATCACTGTCTGGCTACTTTCATGATGCTGGTTGAAATATTTATTAATTGAAGAAATAAAAAGTAGAATCATTTAACCAACATAGGGTAAAGGGTTCACAACTCTCCCACTCACAAAATTTCGAACTTAGGAATAAAGTCGACAATTTTGCAATACTTCCGTAGGCCAATTTGTTTTAATTCCAGAATCACCCCTTTTTCTTACTTGGTCTAGGTGCTCCTGTCTTCAATGGCATTTACTCGTTTTCATATCCTGCTTGTCTCTCCCCCTTCCAATCTTGCGTGACGCTCTGATGCCTGCGGCAACACCTTGCTCGCCTCGTTAATGTTTGTCAACAACAACTCTACTTCCTCCTTCGTCACGTGCCGTACTCAACTGCTCCCCGTTGACTTTGTTGATAGTTGGACGTCCGTATTATCAAACAGCGTCATTATTTCGGCGCTACCATGGTTCACTTCGACGATATTTTTTTAGGTTGGCAGCGTTGTAAACTGACATTGTTCCTGTGCTCAATTCTTTCACTCTGTAGGCATTATTTCCAAGGTTTCTTACGATAGAATAGGGTCCTATGAATTTCTCGCAGAATTTACTAAAGATTTTCTTTTCTGGGTCCGATGTAGCAGGTCGTTTCACCAAAACGAGCTGGTTGACTTCAAGATCACCGTGAAACCTCTTATTTCTTACTCGCCGTAATCTGCGGTCTGCTTGTTTTCTCATGTATGCTCTCGTTCTTTCAATTCTCAGGTCTGGTGCTATCATGGGATCTTGTGGACAGTTAATGATGCTTTTCCACGTTCTTACTGGATACTCGTTCTTGTGTAGGACCATAGGGATTTGTCCTGTTGACTCGTGCCTGGTAGAATTCATGCATGTCTCTACATCCTTAATTTTATCGACCCATTTGTGGTGTTCGTTCGGAATGAAGATCCTCAAGTATGCAGTTACACATTTAATTACTCTCTCGCTTGGATTAGCTTGGGCATGTCGGATACTGCTTAAAACATGTTTTATACCCATGTCTTCCATTCCTTTCTTGAATTTGGCGCTTGTGAAATAACTGCCGTGATCTGATAATATAAACTCTGGTTTTCCAAGGGTTGGAATAACTCTATTACGAATGCGACTGAGTACCTGCTTCGATGTGGTTTTCTGAATAGGGCATAGTACTACGAACTTAGAAAATCATCAATGCACACTAGCAAGTGACGGCAACCTCTCCTTCCCTTCGGAATTGGACCAAGACAATCCACCGCCAGTAGCTCACATGGTTTCTGAGGTAGCAATGGTCTAGGATATTGCCTCAGTAAATAATTATTTGGCTTTGTTCTCTGACACGGGTCACAAGTTGTAATGACGTCACATATAGTTGTTCTCATACGTGGCCATGTAAATGTCTCTCCTATTGTTGTTTCGCACTTGTCTAAGCCCACGTGACCGTAACTTTCGTGCGTATGCCATGTCAATCCTCGTTGTAACGATGCAGGTACTAATATGCGTAACTTGGTGTGGCCATTATCTACCCATTTGTGCAGCAAATTGTTGACATAAACATATCTTCCTTCTTTGGCTTTCGCTTCTCGAAATGCAGGTGTTCCTGTAGGTAGTTGCTTTTTGAAGTATTTAATTAATAGTATCATCCATGGTTCCGCTTCCTGTTCTCGCTGTATCTCACGTAACTCCTCCAAGAATTCCCGGTCCTTCGGTGTTAACTCCAAGTGTTGTACCATCGCTGTTTCTTCATTATCAGGCTCTGGGTTCCTGCTGAGTGCATCCGGTATCACGTTCATCTTCCCTGGACAATGTTCAATTTCAATGCTGAACTGCTGAATGTATATAGACCAACGTGTCACACGTTCGCTTGCCATTGACGTCTTAAACAAGAATGTTAGTGCCTTGTGGTCAGTTCTGACAACAATAGGGTAACCATAGATTATTCGTTTCCATTGTTGGAGCGCATGAAGGATGGCCAACAATTCTAGCTCGGTTACAGTATAATTTCGCTCGTGTTTACGCAATTTTCGGCTGACAAATGCCAAATATGTTTTGTGCTGCAGGTTAGCTGGATCCTCTTGGTAGAGCATAGCACCTATCCCAATTAGTGAAGCATCCGCTTGGATTATAAATTTGTGCTTGAAATCTGGATAGCCTAATTTAATGCAGTTTTCTAATAGCTGTTTTGTTGCTTGGAATGCCTTCTCACATTCCGCGTTCCATGACCATTTGTTATTTTTCTTGAGCATTTCTTGCATTGGAGCTACAGTCTCTGTATAAACTGGACAGTTTTCTTTAAAGAATCCCGTTACGCCTAAGGTAGCCCGAATGTGCTTGACTCTCGTTGGTGTAGGGAAATTCTTTATCGCTTCAATCTTAGCTGGGTTTGGCTTCACTCCCTCCTTGTCAATGACGTGACCCAAATATAAGATCTCGCTCTTGAAGAAATGCGATTTCTTCAGGTTTACTTTGAAATTCGATGCATTTAAGTTGCCCAATATTTTATCTAAATTTTCCATGTGAGTTTCAATGTTGTCGGATGCCAACAGAATGTCGTCAATGTATCGCACCGTCATCTCCTTTACTTCCTCGGTTAGGTTCCGGTCCAGTGCTCGGATTAAAGCACAGCCCGCTGTTTTGACTCCAAAAGGCATTCTGACGAAACAATATGTCTGGTTATCGAATAAGAAGCCAGTTAGAAGCTGTGACTTCTCATCCAATTCAAGATGGTGGAACGAGCTCGTCAGGTCGACTGATGAATAAATGCTCTTGTTTTTAAAGCCTTTTAATACGTCTCTGATAATTGGCGCTCTGTCATACTCAGGAAAAATGAGTCTCATGTTGAGGTTTCTGGCATCTAAACAAAGTCTAATGGATCCATTTGGTTTTGTGACTGCCAAAATCGCATTTAGATAAGGTGTAGGTGTCTTCCTTATCACTCCAGCTTCTAACATCTCATCTATAATGATTTTAACTTGACCACGATACTTTTCAGGAATTGGGTACAATCTGCTTTTTGAAAGGTGACCAGTCCTCGACTTGCATAGAGTACTTGAAATTTAATATTTTCCCAGGTACTGTATCAAATACTGTTTTGTGCTTCCTTAAAATCTCTTCCAACTGTTTTCTGTGTTCACCCCCAAGTTGAATGTCATTGAGCCGCTCCTGTAGTAACTCTTCAAATTGTGCGTCGCTGTTATCTCCTTCTGTTAATAAAGACCATATCTCCTGGGATTCTATCTCCTCATCTAGTTCCACAACAGCCCCTTCTACGATGTTATCTTCCGCCTTTCGTACCTCCTCTTCCGTCTCTTCTGAGCTTTGTTTCCAATGCCCAAGAATTTACATCTCTTCCGGTAGTGATTTCATCCATATGCAATCCCACGTTTTTCAGCTGGTCATATTCTCTAAAACTGACTGTATTCTTGTGTAAATCTATCACTGCTTGATAGTCACAAATGAAATTTGCACCAAGAATTATATTGAAATTCATCTTTGCCATGATAATGAATGTTTGCCCAAAAGTATGTTCCAATATGTTCAGCTCTAAGTATGCCTGACGTTTACAAGTGATGGTGCGTTCAGGAATAACACCCCTCACTTTGAGCTGTGGTACCGGAATTACAGGAATATTCTGAGTCCGTCCCAACTCTCGAACCAAGGCCTCCGATACTAGACTGATCTGTGACCCCGTATCCAATAAACATCTTATATTAATTCCACCAATCCTTGCGTAAATAATGGGTAATTGCCTAATTTCATCGTTCCGTGGTTTCACCGTCTCCTCCAGGCAGTCTTCTGGTAAAGCAATCCATTCTTGTATGTTCGCTACTATCCATCCATCTTCAACTTCCGACTGTTGTGTTTTGAGACTGTCTCCTTGATCCAAAATTAACATTTTTTTTAGCTCCATTTCGACTCCCATCATCCTTCTGTCGCTCATGTCCTTGATATTCCTCTTGTCTCAGTAGACTTCCAGCTTCCTCAGTATGTGTATCTGGGTTCTTTCTGTTCCCAATGGCCTTTTCCCATCTTCCTAGCTCTCCACCTTGATTAGCGTGTAACTCCTCTAAGTAATTTTGTGATTGAGCGTGCCTATCATCCCAGTCATCTCGATAGTTACGTTGATCTCCTTGATTTTGATCTCTCCTTCCTTTCCATCGTTGATTGGCATTGTAATCACCGTATCTTCCATAAGGCCTGTCATTCCTTCGATTATCACGCCATTGTTGATATCCTCTCTGTTGGTATCTATTGTTGCCCTGGTATCTATTGTTGTATTGATTTTCGTTACGCTGATATGGTCTGTTTTCCCCTTCTTCCTGGTTTCGCCTAGGTGTGGAGGTGCTTGTATTAGTACCCTGCGTTTTAGTATTTCCCTGTTTTGTTTTTACGACCTCTGTAGTGTTGACTAACTCCAGCTGTCTTCCTCCTCTAAAATGACTATGAGATGTGGTCTCATCTATTTGCCGTAATATCTGCTCTGCATGTAGGGCCGTACTAACGTTTGCTGCGACTAGTACTTGCTGTACATTAACTGGCATTTGCCTTGCTATTGTCATCACTAAATCTGCTTCGTTTAATGGGTAATCTAGGTCGCGATGTTAAAGAAATCTGAGTATTTTGTCTGGTGGGTAGTTTGGTATTTTCTAGAGTAAAGCTCCATTCTTAAACTCTGTTGTATGGCGGGAGACGAGTATTTGCGCAGAAACGCTAAATTAAAGTCTGACATGGTTCCAAATGTGTATTTGAAACTTAAAAACCAGGTGAGAACATTTCCTGATAAAAATCTCTCCATCATTCTCAATCTACGTGCTTCAGGTACCCCAGTGTCATTAAAGTGGTCTTCAATCTCTTTGATAAAGGCCTTAGGCGTTACCCCTGAATTTTCTGTGTATTTCTGCGACTTGTAGTCATTTGAGCGAATTACTTGAATAAGTTGAGTGGGCTGATGACCGTCCTGTGGTGTTGAGCTTCTATCTACGTTCTTGCGAAATCCTTCCGTGTTTGTTGTTAATGGGCTCTCTGCTTGAGTCTGACTTCCTGCTATGCTGGGTTGGGAACTATGTGAGTCATCCGGCTTGTCTTTCAATGCTCCCGTTTTAAATATAGACGATTGTTCTAATGAGCGGAGTTCGGCTTTAATGATCCTGTCTGTCTGCTCTTTAAGTCTATTTTTTACTTCTTGCTCCAAAGCTTGAATACGCGTGTGGTTTTCGCCTACTGTTTTGATAATGGTGGATCTTTCCTCCTTAGAATCAATATTCATTTTCTTCCAATCTTTCCTGATCTGTTCTTTAATCGTGCTTATTTTTTCTTCAATCTGGCTCTTATTTTCATCCTGATTATTTTCTATCTGGCTTAGCCTTTCGTCTAATGTACTCTTAAATTGTTCTTGTTCCGTTTCTAGGCTTTTCCACTGTTCCGCTGATTTTATCTCGAGACGGTCCATATCTTTAATTATGCCTGATATGTTCTCATCGACTGCTGATATTTGTCGTTGAATGACCCTGCCACTTTTCTCCATCTCCTTAAATCGACCTTCCAACTTATCCTGAGCTATTTTGACCTCGCTTGTATTCATTGTGCATGCTATTTCAATCTGCTCTAATTTAGCTAACACCGTTTCATCGAGAATGCTAAGTTTTTTTTTATCAAAAATACTCTCCATTTTTTCAATCTGCTCTAATTGTTTCTCATTATTTTTGCTTCCATCAAGGGCCAGTAATATCATCTGTTGGTTTGTGTGCTCTTTCATCTCTGCGGTTAACGAAGCTAATTGGTTCGTGTTTTTATTATTTTGCGCCTCTAACTGTAAATTTATAGTGTCATTAATTTCACTCTTTAATAACCTAGCTTGTTCCGCCTGATATTTATTTTGCTCAATTCTACTGTTATTTAACTGTGTCCGCAATGATTCACTTTGTTCTAACAGTTTAGTATTTAGCGATCTACTTTGTTCTGACATTTTCGTATTTAGCGATTCACTTTGTTCTGACAGTTTAATTTTTAGCGATTCACTTTGCTCTAACATTTTCGTATTTAGCGATTCACTTTGCTCTGACATTTTCGTATTTAGCGATTCACTTTGCTCTAACATACTAGTGTTTATTTGTTCAGATAATTTTGTATTCAACGCTTCACTTTGCTCTAACATACTACTGTTTATAGATTGACTCTGTTCTGATAATTTAGTGTTCAACGATTTACTTTGTTCCGCTAATTTAGTATCCAACAATTCCTGCGTTCTCCTCGCTGCACTTTCAATGATCTCCTGGATCTGCGCCACCGTTGCCATGTTTTATAATTTATATGAGACATATGGGAAATGGCATACGCCAATGCCCTTTGACACGCACATAAATCCAATGCACATTTAATTTCCTTATCCTACTCAGTTCATTTATTTTTACCTTTAATCCCATTAGTTGATTGCATCTCTGAGTAGTTCTAGTTTTACTCAATTTAATTTTAACCCCAAGCACATATTTAGTCATTAAACAGTTATCCTGATCTGATATTAACACTGACTAATTAACAAAGTATTAATTGTCATTTTAGGCTACAGCCTCCTAATATTTCCATGAGTTTGACTTTCTACACAAATCTAGTTTTAACTTTATCATTGGGCGCCCGGTATCACATCTTAATTTTACTTTAATTTAAAAGACAACAACGTGAACCGTATTTTACTTTGCAAACTCCTGATTTTAATTTATCTTTCACACATTTGGCGGTATCCACTTCGCCTCAACTACTTTTAATAAAATATCACTTCCCGGTGATTAAATACTGTCATATCTGCCTGCACTTGCGGCATGCCAGTTTTACTCAAATACGCCACTATTGACATGTGTAATCTCCCCGTTACACCACAGTGAATAGCCCCACCGTTGGCCGCCAGTTTTCACCTATGAACCCTTCAGAATAGCAGTGTTTTATGCAAGAATCTTAGATCAAGGGGTCGCGTTCAGTTCATAGTGTGGTGTTTACGTCCGCCAAACTACGTGCTTTTCTGAGGCAAGGGTTATAGGATAAAAACTATAATTAAGAAAGAAAGGAGACAAAACGTAAGATAATAACAAGATTTAATAACTAATTTGTGCATAAAGAATAAAACAAACAAAAATAAACAAAATCCTCCCTGAATTTCCCCTGACAGGAATATTTATCACTTTGAGGAGTCAGATGGATCTCCCCTTTTCTAATAAAATGTGGATCCAAGTTCCACTATCTTGCATGTGAATTTATGTTCGCGTGGTGACTATCTACGAGAAATGAGTACTTGGATGATCATTCGTTCACAACGGGTTAACAGCCACGGTGCTCACGAACAATCATCTCGTAAATCAACGTTTATGGATATGGGCATAACATTAATAAAAATCCTTAAATCTAATTCTGACACACATATTACAACTCTACTATTTACAGGCATCTCTCTGAGACCCTTATTAGTGTGGTGACACACTTAACCAAATGAGCTGCCACCATGGCCAGATACTCAACAACCAGGAAAAACAGCGCCGCACGTGACTCACGGGTCACTGACATGGAAAATAAACATAGAATAAACCAACAACAACAGACAACCTGAGTGGTTAAGATTACTTTATATTAACAAAACTGCATGTTAAGGAAACGCTTCGAAGTTTATCGTGTTTCGTAAGCAACTCCCATTTATTTAAACAATTTTACCATTGATCAGTTTCTCACATTTATATTTATTTTCAAGTAATTGGGAGCCAGACGTGCACTCCACTTTAATGAGCTTGCTTGCGAAACTCAGCCAGCCCTTGTGACAACAACTCACCCCTTCCTCAATACCAGTCATGTCCCCCTTCCAGTGTATATAAATAGCCGACCAGCTGGACTGTTATCTCAAGGAATCAACAGCAACTAACATCTCCTCCAACTCAACATATGGTCAGACAATAATCACATATCCATAATTGTCCTCGCAAGGATACAATATGAATCTGGTACCAAGCTGACAGAAATCAGTCTCTGCTGAAATTCCCGCTTGTAATACCACAAAAATATACTCACAGTATACACATCTGGGACTGACATAACGCCTTTCACACGGGTCTGCTGAATTAGAGCTCGCAAACATTTAACACAATATTTAAAACTTACGATAGAGCTGAATACTCTTCGTCACAAACTACATTGCACCAAAGGCAATAATCACACTGAATCTGATCAATAATAAATCTCAACAAAATTTTATTACCCTCCAATTTAACCAACATAGGGTAAAGGGTTCAATAGGAAGCCCTTGGAGACGGGGAAGCAAATATCACGTGTGCAAGGCCTAATCAAAGCCTCAGTGTAGTGTAAATATATAAAATTTGTGTTAGATAGTAATTTTTCAGTGATTTTATTGTGTGTAATAGAAGAATACCGAAGTGTATTTAAAAATGTTACCAATGTTTAAAGTATATAAAGTATATGTGTGTCAAGATATGTCAGTGTATAAAATGAATTTGAGCACGATGGTGTAATCACAAATAGTGGGCAAAAATGAAACATCGTTGGAAAGCACGGTAATGGACCGTCCGAGCATATAAGTAACTATTTTCATTATGTTATGTGTTGGGGGAATATTTGAGTACAATCCACCTGAGTTTGAGAAATAGGGATGTTTTTGAATAACAAATAACAGAATAAGAGCGCGATCTGAACAAATAAAAATTGAGAAATTATAAAATGATTATGTGAAATGAATAAATCCTTAGAGGAAAAGTATGAAATAAAATATCAGTGTATTTGATAAATGTTATAAAAGCAAGCGGAAAAATATAATAATAATAACAATTATATAAATGAAGATTAAGTTGAATTATATGAAAGTAATAGCTTTTGAGCTTTTGTAAAGGAATAAAGACATGGTGTGAATACATGTTCTTAAAGTATAGCGATTATTGTCATGGGAGAGGATTAATATGACAATTGAGATATAGATCAAATGATGATTTTGAATTTATCAGTTCTCTGGAAGACGCTAGGCCTTAAAGTAAAGTATAGCGCATTGTCGCGCATTAAAGTAAATTGTCACGCTAGGAAGGCGTTGAATCTAAATATACTTGGTAAATTAATTTTGAGGGACAGTTGATTGCGGTAATTGATTATAAGTCCTCCATATAGTGATGTAGATCACGAGGCGTTGTACAAGGGTGCGAATTTATTGTATTGATGAGCGCAGGTTAGACCGAGGTCGCTCTAAGCCGCTAATTTGTTGTAAAGTCCTCCAGTATGGGATTGGTTCCCGAGGCAGTTGAGAGAGTCGAACCCAGACTCGTATAGTTGTTGAAGCCCCTAAATAATGTTGTTGTATTGAATTATTCTTACCCATCAATGATGACACTTCATAATTAATATATGCCAAGGTTACGAAAACGGTCTATGAACCTAAATAATGTTGTTTAAATGAATGAATGAAAGAAACGCCAGTTCTGTTCAGAGAACTGTGTTTGAGAAATAGCTGTTTTAAAGCATGAGTAGAGCGGTCCCGTGTGGGCGATACTGAAGGTCTCCCTCCCGGGCAATAAATTAAGTCGAGTGTCACGGTCCAACCCCTCGCTATTGAAAGTGTGGTAGGTCAGGGGAACCGTCCATTTGAAGTAATAATAAACCATGAGTGTTTAGAGTTTGTTAATGACCCGGGATTCGAACCGAGGTTCTTGTAGATGAACGTTATCGCTTGCGAGTTCAGATCGTTTGCTTTCTCTCTGAGATGACGGTCTTTTAAGACAGATAATAATAAATATAAATCCCTAATGTAATGAGATATTGATGTAGGATTTCACGAGTTCAATGAAGACAATTAGATTTCGGGAGTGATCATAATTTTTGACTTTGTTCAAGTAGTCTTTTATAACTCGGGAGTACACAGGTATTTTTCCCGATCACTGTAGTGAATTTGTTAACTTGAGAGAGGTGGTAACATGAGAACATTGTGAAATGCCCAAAAATTTAAGTGAAGGAGTAACAATTACTTTGAATAAGATTATATATTGTTTTGAATTTAAGAAACTCATAAAATAGATATTGGGGTGTGTAAAAGAATACCACAGTTTATAGTGGAAAGTATCGAGCCATTGGAGCTAGTGATGGTAGTGAAGTTTAAAAGGGATACTTTATGGAAGTGAAAAGAACTATAAGTTTGTTGGTTTGAAGGAAACCATGTATTTTAATATAACATTTGTTTGATTTTGTGTATTCCTTGTTCACTTTGAACAAGTTGGAAGGATTGGTCAGTAGTTTATTTGTTTAATCTGTTTTCCAACGTGGGGCCTGTATGATTTTATCATACACCCTAATAAACACACCTCTTTTGGCGCCCAGTACGCAGGGATGAGTTTTCCTAGGGAAAACCCGAGTTTTCTTGAAAAATCAAAATTTTCATTTTTTTAAAATGGTTTTTCGAAATTTTGAATTTTTAAATACTTCCATAAAGGTTTTGACATTTGAATGAGTATATCAAAAGGGTACGTTTTAGTAAACACCCGTACTAAGGTAAATTTTGGAAATTGGGACACAATATTTCAGAGTACCATCTCTCAAGCATGTACCAGCGATGTGGCATAGTAGCCCACTGTATTTTGTAAGATGTCATTGAGTGAAGAAAGGCAGAGGTTAATGGAGGTTGTAGAGGTAGAAAGTGAAGATAGATTTGAATCTATCAATGATAAGGAGAACCTCCAAATAGATGATAAAGAGTACCCAAGTAAAGAAATTGTAAAGGTTTCTTTAGGAAGCATGCGTGCACCTGGAGGCATAGTTATACAAAGAGAAGGTAACATGTCTGCAGACAACAGGGTAAAAGTTGAGCCTTTAGAGCTCCAAATAGAAAAAGTAAAATGTGAACCGATTCCAAGGGAATGTGTAATTAGTACAGAAAACAATAATGGTAAAGATAATTTAAAGTCTCATGTACTAAGGCAGGTTCAAGTAGGCTCGGAAAACGAAGGGGAAAAGAAAGATAGTACTAGCATTCAGGATTAGGAAAAGGTAGAAATAACGACCTGGAAAGAAATAGAAAAATTCTTGAATAAACTTGATGAAATGCGAAAAAAGCACTTCGAGATGAAGATTGAACTTTGGGATAGAAGATATGCAGGCTTAAGTAAAAAAGCGGGAATTGAGGAAATAAGAGAAAGTATTTCCAAGGAAATTGCTAAGACACTCGAATTTCGTAAGAGGGCAGGTAAAAATAACTTTAAGATACCCAAACAGGAATTAGAAGAATTGTATAAGGAGGGAAAATAGAACTAGCACCGTTGAAACAGATACAAATGTTTACTAGGGAAGTAAGGGAAATAAGTGACTCATTGTGGGAAATGAGAGATGAATGGAATGATATATGGTGGAAGACCGAATATGGGGAGCAAGGTAAACAAAAGTATATTAAGGAACAGACAGATTGGATAATCAAAGAAAAAAGTAAGATGCATCGGTTCCTAATAAGCATGAATGATGAACAAGAAATAATAACCATTCAGGAGTTAGCTGAAGTAAGAGAAGTCAAAATTCGGGAATACAAAGATATATTAGAGGCCACTCAGAAGAGATATGATGAATACATGGTGGCGCAGAACCATCAATTAAAAGAAACAGTTGTCCAGACTGAAAATAAAACAGAGATTGTAGAAAAACAAGAAGTCAAGATGCAAGAGCCCGAAACGGATGTTAGAAAAGAAGAAGAAAAAGAAGTCATGCCGGAAGAGCCCGAAATTGAGATTAGAGAAGAAGAACAAGAAGTAGAAATCGTAATAAATCCAGTGGAAACTGAGAAAAACTTGGAGATCATTCCTGAGAAACAAATGGAGACTCAAGAGGAAATGAGAATTCCAGACCAGGAGGACAGCCGAAATGAAAAGGAGTTGCAAAGTGAAGAAGAACATTTTTATGAAAAGGTTGAGTTGGAAGAGCAGGAGAAAAACCCAGAACAGGAGATAACAAAAGAAGTGGAAGCTGGGGAGACGGAAATAATAATTCCTGAAGAAATGGAGAAAGTAAATGAAACGATAATAGAAACTATCGTCGAAGCACAGATGGGAGCAGAGGTTCAAGATTTCATAGAAATTGAAAAGGAAAACCCAGAAGGAATTCAGGAGGATAAGAAAGATATGATACAACTAGAAGAAGAAGAAGGAAAATTGAAAGTACAGATCCTTGAATTAATGATAAAATGTCAGGATTGCCAACGAAAGAAAAGAGAAATGGAAACAGATCCAAATGAGAGCCCTGAAAACCTCAAAGGAAAAGATGAGATTGTTGGAAATAATGAAAAAAGGAGA
The DNA here is from genome assembly GCA_946902985.2 of Meconema thalassinum. NCBI lineage: Eukaryota > Metazoa > Arthropoda > Insecta > Orthoptera > Tettigoniidae > Meconema > Meconema thalassinum. Next base: position 674,697,894 of record OX336388.2, read on the forward strand.
GGAGATGCCTTGGAAAGTAATGCGGAAAGAGGAAGAAGACCGCAATTGGCAGTCGGTTTACAAGAGAATAGATACCCCATGGAAATTAGGAGAGGAGGAGAGACGACGTACAATGCCTTGGAAAAAGAAGACGCACAGGCGTTTTATAGTTGGAAAGTTCGTCGGAAGAAATGGAATAATAGAAGGAAGAGAAAGGAAGAATATCTGAAGGAACTATGGAATTGGAAGAGTAGGAAAAAGAAATACTCTTTGAAAATGCCATCTCGATGGGAGATTATAGAAAAAGGTTACTCTAGCATAGCTAACGGGTTAAGCCGTATGCACCCGTTAAAGAGTAAGAGAATAAAAAGAATATTTCTCGAAAATGCCATCTCAAGAAGAGATGAGGAAAACGGAAGAAAACCAAGAAGAGTCTGGTGAGGATAGACCGAGCTCTTAAAGACAAAATGAAATTCTACAGACTTGGAGTCTGAAAACAAGAATTAAGAAGTAACGGGTTAAGCCGTATGCACCCGTAAGGTATTAAAAGAAGGTCAATAGGTTGACAGAACAGAACATGAGAAAAGAGAGATAGACCGGCAGAATGCCCGTCTTATGAAACAAGAAAGTTTGGAGAGCATGCGCCAGACTAGGGGAGAATCATAAACACCCGAACGAGACCAGTAATTTATAGCCCTGAGTGGAGACGTCCGCTAAGGGAAATGAATGAATGGGAACTTTGAAAGACCCAAAACAAGCCAGAGAGGAAAAGGAATTTGGAAATAAAGAAAGGAACAAAAGGTACGGAGAAATGTTAGGATGGCTTCGACAATTAAAGAAGAATAAGATTTTATGAATAATTGAAATAAATTTCCTCAAAATTTTTCGGAAATTTATTTACCTAAGGAGGGGAGAGATGAACCCATGTACCATTAGTTCAAGGGGTCGAATCCATGTATTTTTGTAAAAGGAAGGAAGGAAATATACAGTCTTCAGAGGAACATAGAAAGATTTTATACAAGAAGGCTAGCATAACGTTGTGAAATAAACTGAAGCCAGGTGGCCAGGAAATGAGATCATGCATGACGCATTGATAAGGAGCCAGTCACGAATATAAATAGAACGAGTGGAATTTTCCGAGCGAGTGACGAAGAGCGTGTTTCGGAAATCGCCCTTACCTTGCAGTAATATGGCAACCACGCAGCCGTGCCAGAAGAAGAATAATTAGATTTAACCTATTTACAAGAATAAAATTAACTAAAGAAATACAGCATTGTGAATCATTTCGGAATAGAGATTTTTGTGTGTAGAAAAAGGTTTTAATAATTGCCCAGGAGAGAAGTGCAAACGTGGCCTTACGTCATTGGGGGTTTCCCGAGACCAGAGGAGTGGGGAATTAAAAAGCAACTGTAACACCCACACAGCTGAAGACTAAATTTTATTTAATATCTCAGAACTGCACGATCGATTTTCATGTGCAAAGAAGTCAGTTAACATTTAGAAAACAAGCTTTCCGGAGATATAATTTTTAATAGTGTGCGACCATTACTTCAAAAGTTGGTTCTGAGAAAGACGTGGATTTTATCTTTTTTTAGCCAAAGGGTATAAAAGTCCTGGCAGAGCCAAGCCAATCATGCAGTTATTGTCAGCCTGCGGGCGTGTCACTGTGTCACTATCATCGTTAATGCAGTTTACAACAGACTCCTTGAGGGGAGGCGCTGCATCACGCAGTATTCAGACGTATGAACCACAGGGGAGGTCATACAGTGCAACAAGTATTATTCCGTCCAGGGGACGAGAAGCTATATCACCGTAAATGCAGTTATTCCGAGAGCCCGAGAGGGGGTGTCCGGCTGTATCAGTATTATTCAGTCTTGAACGACCGCTGAGGCGGGTCGTACTGTTTCACCAATCATCCGGTTCCATGAGCGCCGAGACGCTGCACGATGAAGCATCAGAATACGATAAGTATCATCATAGTATCGCCGTGTGGAGAATTAGGAAAATCCTAATACAGGATTTAGTTCCGCCAATATCAGTCTTACAGTGAAAAGTTCAGTATTACAGTCGAAGTAGGCTGCGAACTTAAAGAATAGGCGGTAGGTCTTCAATAACAGTTTATTTAAACGACCAAGTGTATCGTAACGTTTTGAAGTACCATAACAGCGAAACAAACATTCTATCAACGTTAAAAGAACCCGATGATGGTCGGACAAAAATAAGGTCCGCATAGTATTCTGAAAAGAGAGGAATTATAGAACTGAGTAATCAGAAAGGAGAAGTAAATTCAAGACGTTGTTTCAAGGAAACGAACGAACTATAAAAAGCACTAAGTTACGAGGAGTATTAGATGCTAGAACATAATAGGTCACCGATAGAGTATTTGGGAGACCGAGAACAAGACAGACTTTCGCTAGACGACTAATAGGGTCTAGAAAGAAGCAAGTTTAAGCTAATAATAATAATAGCCGATCATCAGGAAACCGGATTCGAAGAAGTACCATTCCAGGGAGGGGTAGAGTGTTCAAGACTTTCATATTCTGGTAAGATAGGAAGCCCTTGGAGACGGGGAAGCAAATATCACGTGTGCAAGGCCTAATCAAAGCCTCAGTGATTAGAATCAGTGTAGTGTAAATATATAAAATTTGTGTTAGATAGTAATTTTTCAGTGTTTTTATTGTGTGTAATAGATGAATACCGAAGTGTATTTAAAAATGTTACCAATGTTTAAAGTATATAAAGTATATGTGTGTCAAGATATGTCAGTGTATAAAATGAATTTGAGCACGATGGTGTAATCACAAATAGTGGGCAAAAATGAAACATCGTTGGAAAGCACGGTAATGGACCGTACGAGCATGTAAGTAACTATTTTCATTGTGTTATGTGTTGGGGGAATATTTGTGTACACTCCACCTGAGTTTGAGAAATAGGGATGTTTTTGAATAGCAAATAACAGAATAAGAGCACGATCTGAACAAATAAAAATTGAGAAATTATAAAATGATTATGTGAAATGAATAAATCCTTAGAGGAAAAGTATGAAATAAAATATCAGTGTATTTGATAAATGTTATAAAAGCAAGCGGAAAAATATAATAATAATAACAATTATATAAATGAAGATTAAGTTGAATTATATGAAAGTAATAGCTTTTGAGCTTTTGTAAAGGAATAAAGACATGGTGTGAATACATGTTCTTAAAGTATAGCGATTATTGTCACGGGAGAGGATTAATATGACAATTGAGATATAGATCAAATGATGATTTTGAATTTATCAGTTCTCTGGAAGACGCTAGGCCTTAAAGTAAAGTATAGCGCATTGTCGCGCATTAAAGTAAATTGTCACGCTAGGAAGGCGTTGAATCTAAATATACTTGGTAAATTAATTTTGAGGGACAGTTGATTGCGGTAATGATGATAAGTCCTCCATATAGTGATGTAGATCACGAGGCGTTGTATAAGGGTGCGAATTTATTGTATTGATGAGCGCAGGTTAGACCGAGGTCGCCCTAAGCCTCTAATTTGTTGTAAAGTCCTCCAGTATGGGATTGGTTCCCGAGGCAGTTTTGAGAGTCGAACCCAGACTCGTATAGTTGTTGAAGCCCCTAAATATTGTTGTTGTATTGAATTATTCTTACCCATCAATGATGACACTTCATAATTAATATATGCCAAGGTTACGAAAACGGTCTATGAACCTAAATAATGTTGTTTAAATGAATGAAAGAAACGCCAGTTCTGTTCAGAGAACTGTGTTTGAGAAATAGCTGTTTTAAAGCATGAGTAGAGCGGTCCCGTGTGGGCGATACTGAAGGTCTCCCTCCCGGGAAATAAATCAAGTCGAGTGTCACGGTCCAACCCCTCGCTATTGAAAGTGTGGTAGGTCAGGGGAACCGTCCATTTGAAGTAATAATAAACCATGAGTGTTTAGAGTTTGTTAATGACCCGGGATTCGAACCGAGGTTCTTGTAGATGAAAGTTATCGCTTGCGAGTTCAGATCGTTTGCTTTCTTATGAGATGATGGTCTTTTAAGACCGATAATAATAAATATAAATCCCTAATGTAATGAGATATTGATGTAGGATTTCACGAGTTCAATGAAGACAATTAGATTTCGGGAGTGATCATAATTTTTGACTTTGTTCAAGTAGTCTTTTATAACTCGGGAGTACACAGGTATTTTTCCCGATCACTGTAGTGAATTTGTTAACTTGAGAGAGGTGGTAACATGAGAACATTGTGAAATGCCCAAAAATTTAAGTAAAGGAGTAACAATTACTTTGAATAAAATTATATATTGTTTTGATTATAAGAAACTCATAAAATAGATATTGAGGTGTGTAAAAGAATACCAAAGTTTATAGTGGAAAGTATCGAACCATTGGAGCTCGTGATTGTAGTGAAGTTTAAAAGGGATACTTTATGGAAGTGAAAAGAACTATAAGTTTGTTGGTTTGAAGGATACCATGTATTTTAATATAACATTTGTTTGATTTTGTGTATTCCTTGTTCACTTTGAACAAGTTGGAAGGATTGGTCAGTAGTTTATTTGTTTTATTTGTTTGTAGCGCCATATATTTTGTTAATTAAATGTTTTATAATAGGAGTTAATTTTGTTTTTATTTTGGAAGTGTATCCTCTATTTAATCCAAAATGTGTAAGTCACAGAGTGGGAGAACATACCAAAACCCCGAAAATCCCGATTTGAGCATTGCTGGCATACTGTGATTTGCATATTTCTTGCTAAAAGGGCACAGTACCCAAATGAATGGTAATTGTTGATACCATTGATTTATATTAACTCAAATTTTTTAATATATTCAAACTTAGAATATTTATTGTGTTTTTAAACAGAAAATTAAATGTAATAATTTTTCCGAGACTTTTAGAGCTCGTTTTGAGAGAATTTCTTAATGTTGCTAAATTGAAGTGAGATCAGTTTTGATAATTTTGTTTAGGGTTCAGTGGAACATCAAATATTGATTTTTTTGATTAATGTGTATTTGTTCCTTGTTCATTAAAACAAGTGTGAAGCTGATTCAGTTTATTTTTGTGTATTGTAGCGCCAAATTTTGATAATTAAATAGTTTTATAGTAGAATTTTGAATTTCATTTCAGTGAAGTTTTATCCTATGCTTGATACTGTAATGTGTGAATCACTCAGTGGGAGGACGTTCTATGCCCCCAAAGAGATAAGACTGAGCAGCTGGACAGTGATTTGAATATTTCTTGTACAAAAGGGCAAATGGGAGGGGGGGGGGGGAATAGAAATAATGTGTCTGGATCAATGCTTTATGGAACACTACAAGTCGGTCATAAAATGAAAATTAAATACTGACAGGCTAGCTATAATAGCATAGAATTAACTGACCGCATTCGGACCATGAAAACTCATACCGGCAAGCCCTAGATAACCCCCTATTGTACTTTTATGGTGCCCGTGAACTTTGGGGATGAGTTTTCCGTGGAAAAACCCGAGTTTTACTTGGAAAATCAAAATTTTCATTTTTGAAAATTATGTTTTTTTTCTTCAAAATTTTGAATTTTTAGAAAAATCACTTCTATAACGATTTTAAGTGTTAATGAGTTAATAGACCACACGGGTACGGCTCAGGTTAGCACCCGTACTGAAATAAAATTTGGAGAAAGGACCACAAATGAATTCAGGATATCATCTCTCATGCATGAACCAGTGGTGGGGCAGAGTGGCCCACTGTATTCTCATATATTGTTGATAAGATATGTACGATGATGGAGCTAAAGGAATGCTTGGATGAGCGGTTCCAAAAGACTAAGAATGAGATGAGAATAATAAGTGCAGAAAGTAGGGAAGGAACTAAGAAAGATTTAGAATCCATAGACGAGAATTTAGAATCTCTTAAAACTGACAGAGTTAATATGGATAGTAAATTAGAATCTCTTAAAGATGAAACTAATAAAGATTTAAAATCCATAAACGAGAATTTAGAATCTCTTAAAACTGACAGTTTTAATATGGATGGTAAATTAGAAACTCTTAAAGAAGAAACTAAGAAAGATTTAGAATCCATAAACGAGAATTTAGAATCTCTTAGAACTGACAGTGTTAATATGGATAGTAAATTAGAATCTCTTAAAGAAGAAACTAAGAAAGATTTAGGATCGATTAAAGAGAACTTAAACACTAAATTGGACCTACATCAGGATGAAAGTAGTAAGGAGTTTGCAAGTATGGACGGCAAACTAGAATTTATCAAAGCCGACAGTAAAAACATGAACAGCGAACTGAAGACAGAGATAGAAACCATAAAAAACAGAGAATCTTAATAATTTTGCAGCACAGTCCAAAGATTTGGAAAATAAACTAGGTATCATGGAAAATAAATTTGAAAATTGATTACATTCATTTCAGGAGAAAATGATAACTGATAATTCTCTGAAAAGTCAAGCCATGAAAACCGAATTAAAGGCCATGGAGACTAAAATGCAAAGTAATATCAATGAGAAAATAGAAGAGACAAAGGATTCACGGTTTCAAAGTCTTGACACTGAGTCTGGGAATAAGTTAAATGATTTGAAAGGAGAAATCACAGATAAAATCAAAGAAGAAAATGGGGTACTAAATGCAGGGTTGCAAATTAAAATAAATACCTTGAAAGAAAGTAATGAAAAATCCCAAACTGAATGTCGAGAACATTTTGAAGGCCTAAATAATAAATTTGGTTCTATGGAAACTCAATTAAATAATATGCAGGAAAAATGTAAGGAGAATGTGGACAAGTGTAAAAGGGAACTTGTAAGCCAGATTGTAGAGGTGCAAGGTCGGCTAGAAGCTAGTAACAAAGAGTTAAAAGAACAGATAGAATCTAATAAGAATCTTTGTCAGGAGTCCCCGGAGGAGATCAAAAAGGGCCTTGAATGCTTAGGTAACAGATTTGTAGGGGTTGAGGAAAAGGCAGGAGATCTCGAGAAGGAATTCGGGTTAGTTAAAGAGGAAATTGAAGATATGAAAGGTCAAAATAAAAAGGACGCAACCAGAATAACACTTCAATTTGATGAATTTACCGGACAGGTAGATGAGAGCTTGAGGGCGCACGAGGTAAAAATAACCAAGAAGTTAGGCCAATACGAAACGAATCTTAAGGCAGAAAGTAAGCAGCGAAAAACGGATAATAATGAACAAACTCTGAACATAGAGAAAATAAATGAAGGAATTTCCGGGGTTCAAGAAACCGTAGGTGCATTAAAAATCCAGATAGGAAAAACCCATAGCGATGTAGATAAGGTTATGACTGACTTGACAATCATTTATGAGAGCCAAGGAAAAACCCAAGTAGAGATTAATGAAATCAAGAAAAGAATCCACAAAGGTCAGGCAGAAATGGAGAAAAAGATAAGCGAGATGCGGGAAGACCTAGATACCAGAGGTGATGTCAAGCCAGAAATTATAGAAAAACAGGTCCTGATCATCAAGAAAGAGGTAGAGGAACAATTAGCTGAAATAAGGGATAGCTTTAGGGAAGAGCAATTTCAAATCAAACAAGAAGTTGAAAGCAGTAGGAAGAAACAGGAAAAATTTGAGGATGAATTTTGCTCCCGTCTGGAAAGGACAGAGGTGAAAAATAGCCAGATGGAAGTACAAATACTATCTCAAGAAGAAAGTGCCAAAAGAGAAAGAAAATTAGATTTCGAAAGTCAGGATGACTTCCAGAAGACAGGATGGGTAGATCCCAATACCCGTGGCACTAATCAAGATAGGGACTTAGGAGGGGAGAGCCCTTATAAGTACCCAGGATATCCTATGGCGATGTCAACCCCTTACATGAATCAGACTAATGGACAGATTATTAACATTATCAAGTCAAATGAGGATCGACCGGTTAAATTTACGGGTAATAACATGTCTATTACACCGAAATATTGGCTAAAAGAAGTAGCAGAATACCTAAATGAGATGAAAGTTCCTCATGATCGGAGACTGAGAGCTATTGAGAAGCTGTTGGCAGGTGATTGTCTCACCTGGTTCAGGAGTTACAGATACACATTTGACACTGTGGAAGGTTTTAGAGAAGCTTTTCTAAAACGATATTGGGCAGGAGATGTGCAGGAAAATCTGAGGCTAGATCCTTACTCTAGGAAATATAGTACTAACGCACCCACTAAGTACTCGGAATTTTTCACCGCTCCGCTGTGTAAATTCCGTGAACTTGATATCGCCCCAGCTGAAAACGACCTATGTGCCGCCATTGCAAGACAACTTCCATATGAGATACAAAGGTTGTTGATCTCATCAAAAGCCAGCACTGCTGTGGAAGTGGAGAGCGTACTGCGACAGTTGGATATGGCCACCGCACACGTTACTCCCAGGCAACATAGACATACGGAGCAAGTACATATGGCCAGTAGTCAGAGGACAGAGAGAAACCCTCGACATGAAATCAGTCAACCAGTACAGATACTCAAGGACTTGGTCGAGAATATGGGAATCAAGAGCCTAGGGGAATACAACCTTATCACAGATGAGGATATCGAGGAAGAAATCCTAGAAATACGGGTCATAGACAACAAGAAAACCGACCATGTAACAATAATCAGAGGCAGGACAACAGAAAGAAATGGGAAAACTATCCTAGAAGGAATGTGAGGCCTGATGATAGAAGCGACGAATACCGTGCAGAAATTGAAGAAATATATCAGGAGAGTCTTCGTTATATGAATGAACAAACAGATGAACCTGAGATACAAGGAGTCCGTTGGAGTGAGGCTATTAAGAATCGAAAATCACCGACCGACTGGATGGAGCTCAAAGCTTGGAATTACAAGCTCAGTTGAAGAATGAGAGAAAAGGGAGCCCTCAGGATTAAAAAAACTCCAACATTAAATCATCAAAAGTGGAAACATACCAGGAGCTGGGAGGAGGTCGAGATTGTAAATTGGATAGCTAGACCAGATGAACTAATTAAAGAGGAGGTTGTAGGAATACCGCCTATTAGAAGAGAATTATCTATCATAATGTTAAGGATAGAGGGTTTACTGGTCAGAGCATTAAAAGACACTGGATCAACTATAAGTTTAATAACGCAAAGTCTACTAAATGAATTGGAAACAAGAGGTCGTGTATTAAAAATCCCCACATCAAGCGTAAAGATTAAGGGAATTATTTCTGAAAAATCTTTAACATGGACATTTCAGGTGTACATTGACTTGATCATGGGTTACACTGAAATTTCACAATGCTTTTTGCTGGTAAGTCAATTACCATATAATATTATTTTGGGTATTGACTTTATCCGTGAGAACAAGGTCATAATAGACCTAGCGCAAAATTGCATTAGGATTCAGAAAGAGGATGTGGATGAGCAAAATATTATTTTACATGAACAGGATGCAAAAACAGAAGAGCAGGTATGGTATGCGGGAGAAGTAACCGAGGAATGTTATAGGGCCATAGAAGAGGCATTTGAGGTCCTGAACATAGAACTTGAGGATAGTATGGAAACCGAGTTCGAAACCAACCTGTTAGGAAAATAGAGGAAGCCAAAGTTACCCTCGAAGACAAGGAAAGATTAAAGGAATTGCTATTAAAATATAGGGACGTATTCGATTCCAAGCCCGGAAGGATCCAAAATTTTAAATACGCATTTCAAGTGAAGGATTGGGCACCGTTTAGACAAAAACCATTCCCGGTTGCAGAAAAACATTACATACAAACTAAGAAAACAATGCAGGAAATGAGTGATGCAGGTGTGATAGTAAAGATGGCAACACCATATGTGAGTCCATTAGTAATTGTGAGTAAACCGGATGGCTCAGTAAGGGTGTGTTTGTATGCCATAAATTTGAATGCCATGATTATACCAGAAAATGATTCGGCACCACTCGTAAAAGAAATACTGAGGAAATTTAAAGGCAAGAAGATTTTCACGAATATTGATATGACTTCTTCATATCATCATCTCGAACGTGAAGAGAAAACCAGTTTCTTAACTGGATTTCAGTTCGATCAACAAACATATTGCTTTAAGAGATGTCCATTTGGCTTGAAGACAGCAGGATCAGCACTAATAAGAGCACTTGATCGCAATCTGTCAGAGGAAGTAAAGGATTGCACTATCCGTTATGTAGATGACATATTACTTACCTCAGAAAATGTAGAGGAACACATGAAAAATTTAAAGAAGTTATTTGAAGATTTGAGAAGGGTTAACTTCAAGGTTAACTTGAAAAAATCGAACTTCTGTCAAAGACAAGTTACGTTTTTGGGGCATGTGATTGACAAAGATGGTGTCAAACCAAATCCACGCAAATTAGAATCTATAAGAAATTTCCCAGGCCATTGAGAGTGAAAAACGTTCGCCAGTTTTTGGGATTAATTGGATTTTTCTCAGGACATTGCCCGTCATACACCAAAACTGTTGCACCACTGCAGGACCTTCTGAAGAAGGGTGGCAACTGGAAATGGACGGAGGGAACAGAAAAAGCATTTGTAGAGGCCAAGGAAATGCTCCTAAATTATGTGAAGCTAGGATATCCTGATTTTAATCAGAGATTTGTAATACAGACGGACGCATCCCAGATTGGAATAGGAGCGATGCTATATCAGGAAGACCCGAATAACCCTGATAGGAAAAATTATCTAGCCTTCACTAGTCGAAGACTGAAACCACACGAGAAAAATTAAACAATCAGCGAGATCGAGCTGTTAGCGATATTGCATGCTCTGCAATTTTGGCGGAAGATTGTGTATGGGTTTCCCGTTACGTTAAGAACAGATCATAAAGCCTTAACCTTTTTGATGAAGACTGATTTATCCAGTCAAAGGTTGATGCGTTGGGCTTTATATATACAGCAGTTCGATGTAAACATAGACTATTGCCCAGGAAAGGAAAATGTTGTTCCAGATTACTTAAGTAGACAGCCAGAGTCCACAGAAGAGGAAGTGGATTGATTTAGAAGACAGAGATCAGCGTACATTGGATGAATTAAGAAACATTGGTCAACGACAACGTGAAGACCCATGGATGAACATGCTCATATCGTTCTTGGAAGGGAGTTTGATAAGGGGAACGCCTGCGTATACTGAAGCTAGCAAAGATAGCACAAGATTATAGTTTTTTCAACGGATTATTATATAAGTTTGCGGACTCTGAACATACTCGATTGAGGATCGTTGTACCTACCATTTTGCAGAGGAAAAGAGTATGGTTAGCCCATAGATCCTTTGGGCACATGGGAGTCGACAAAACAGTCTCGATGCGGAAAGAAGCATTTGTATGGCCGAGACTGAGAGAAACTGTAAGGGATACGTTGCAGACATGTGACATATGCCAAAGAATTAAGCCAAATGCGTTCTTGATGAGACAAAAGCCGATACCTCTGTTACCGGAGAGACCAGGTCAAATCATCTCTATTGACAACTTTGGACCTTTGCCAAAGGCCAGGAGGGGAAACAGACACATAATGGTGGCTATGGATGTCTTCACAAAAATGGTTGTTCTCGCTCCCATACAGAAGTCTAGTACCAAACAGGTCTTAAAGCGACTCAAAGAAAAAGTGATACATATTCTGGGTAAACCAGAGAACTTGTTATCGGATCACGTTAGTTGCTTTACAAGTATAGAATTTAGACAGGAATTAGAGAGGCTTGGAATACGCCAGATCCTGTCAAGCATTCGCCATCCTGAGGCAAATCATGTAGAGAGAGTTATGAGGGAAACGGCTAAATATTGTAGGATATACTGTGCCGAGGAAAATTGGAAATGGATAGACATCCTCGACATCATAGAATTTTGCATTAATAATACGATACATGAATCTACGGGAGAGATACTAATAACGTTGCATCGGAATGAGCAACCTGAGAGACCATGGAGTCTGGTCGTTCCTAGACCAACAGACGCTCAGCCTGGAAGAGAGGTACGGATTAGAAGAGCTTTTGAGCATCTGAAAGCTCAAGCCGATAGAAGTCAAAGAAGAAACAGGCATAAAAGGTACCATCGACCACTACTAGCAGGATAAATGGTGTTAGTGAAAAGACTAGCCATTTCTGATCCAGGGAACCACGTGTATAAGAAATTTCAGAAAAAGTACCACGGCCCGTATAGAATAATAAGGGATTTAAGAAATAACGCATATAGAATTCGGCACTGAGAAACGGATCACGACGTGACTATGAATTCAGCTAATCTGAAATTATATTATCCTCCCGAAGACTTCGATGAAGCAAATGAGCAAGCCCTGGTTATGAGAATAGAAAGCATCAACGATAAATCCACTTTTGATATCAATAGGAGTAATTTACAACATGATCAAGATCATGAAAATATAGATCAACCATTCAAATGTATATGTGAGCTCGAGAGAACATATGTTGAATTGAAAGAAATAATTGAGCTAATTGAGGATTAAAATTGCAAGCTAAGGAATGAAAATGAGGAAATAAGGAGACGGGTAGGGATAGACCACACCCGTAAGGAATAAGGCATTCCGAGGACAAATGGTCCAGAATGAAAGAAAAAGGAAGGACGGGTAGGGACAGGGCGTGCCCTGCCTACACTATTACCGGATATGACTGTGATTAGAAAACCCAAATCAACGTGGGATTCTAATAAGAATGACACCAGAAGTTATTGAGAGATTGTGTGATGACTTCGAAACTGACAGAAGAAAATTTTCAATGGAAAATACTTAAATAAATTTCCTAAATACTCCAAAAATTTATTTATCTAAGGAGGGGAGATCTGAACCCATGGGAGAGGTACAGTATTGAACCCATATCCTTGTATTTCGGAAAGGAAAGAATTAATGCAGGCTTTAGAATGGAGTTCTAAAGTTTAATTGAGAAGGTAATACTGCATCGTATTGCGTGAAGCGTGGATAAGTTGTGCAACCATAGATTGCCAGGCCACAGCTGCTCGGTGATGTCACTGAACAGTCACCGAGAGCCAGTTATGCACTCGATAAATGAATGAATGAAAATCCACAGCCTGCTTCCAGTCTCCGACCGGGTCAGGAATGGAATGAATGAAGCCCCCATCTAGCGGCGAGGATATGAACTGTACCGGCTGCCGAGGCCTGACGCACTCCTCTGGGGCAATGATTAAATGAATGACATATGAAATGAAATGATAGTGGAGAGTGTTGCTGGAATTAAATTTTGACAGGGAAAACCGGTGTACCCGGAGAAAAACCTGTCTGCGTACGTTTCGTCCATCACAGATCTCACATGGAGTGACCGGGATTTGAACCACGGACCCAGCAGTGAGAGGCCGGCGTGCTGCCGCCTAAGCCACGGAGGCCCGATAAATATAGATCTGAAAATATTCCATTGAATGAGGGAGATGTAGTTTTCGGAAATAGCCCTGAGTCGACAGTAAAATGGCATCGCCGCTTCAAGGGAGGAGCCAGGAAATTAGAGAAATGATTGGAATTAAGCCATTTGTGGGCATTAAAATAAAGAAAGGAGTCCATCAGTGTTAATTATCCAGGGAAAGAGATTTTTAGAGTGGATAAAATCCATAGAAATTGTACAAGAAAGTAATGCACATTCAGCATTACGTATATCGGTGAGTTCCCGAACGAGGATCTTATGGTGGGAGACAAAAAGAATACACCGCCCACATGGTTGAAGAGATCATTTTAATTAATTTTAAAGATTTGTACGATCGATTCCTGGAAACTTAGATATTGTTGAGACGTTTAAAACCTCAGCTTTTCAGAGATATTTTCTTTTACATCGTACGACGATTATTTTGGAAATTGGTGGTGGAGAAGAAGAGAAATGTATTTATTTTTACCAGAATCAAATATAAGGACCGGGAGCCCAAGGGAAATCATGCAGTAATCCATCATACAACGTATCGGTCGTGCTGCTCGTCAGCACCGGCAGTCTTGTTCAGTCAGTGGGACTTGAACCTGTATCACGACGCGGAAGTACTCTAAATAGATGTACTGTCCAGCTTTCTTCAGTATCACCGCGCTTTAAAAACGACGTTCTTTTCAAAAGAAAAGTATCGTCAGAAATTCGAAAAATAAATAGTCTACGGTGTAAGTAACACCAAAATTTCATTATGTGTTTTGGATTCGGGAATCTCGTGTAACAATAGTAACCATGGAGAAAGTATTCTCCAGCATTGAAAATCAGGGAGGTAAAACTGTGTGAGAATGATAAGTGCGGGATCTAATAATTAAAGTAAAAATTACTAAAAATGTAAATGTGTAATCTAAGAAATCGTATGTTATTTAAAAGGAAACACGATAATATAAAAAAATGTTCAAATTATGGAAATAATATTGAAGTATGAGCCGTTATGTGTTAAAATGATAAGAATAATGTAATGAATAAACCAATTATTGAGGTAATATTCAAGTATGAGCCGTTGTGTGCTAAAAATAATGATTAAAACAATGATAATGATAATTATTGAACCAGTTGTGTTCTTGTAAATGAAAAGTCGAGATTAAGTTAAAGGCAAAACTACTATTTTTGGACGAAGAAATTAATTACGTTGAAATAAATATTAGACTTTGGAAGGCATCACGAATGTATTGATTGTCGCCCGTGAGCGCTATATTATTAATGGTCACGCTATAATTGCGGTGAAAATAAGGACAGGAGGTTATAGTTGCGGAGATAAACTGGACAGAAGTAAATGATTATGTGTGTGTTTGCAGTGACTAACTTTAAAGTTTGCTAAATTTATTGTCAAGCGCGGAATTGTGTGTGAATACCTTTTCCCAACGTCGCTATTATTATTCGGAGGAGTGGTCAGATACCTTCGCTCTAGTAGTTAGCCCTAAGCCCTCGAGAATGAAAGTATCCTAGAGGCTGGCCAGAGAATCGAACCGGAATTCTCTCACGTCGTAAGCCCCTTAATTTTGATTGGTTTTATTGAATTCTTACTAGCCAGTGTTAAAACTGCGAAATTATAATTATACCTGAGCTACAGAATTAGGTCATTAGAACCTCAGAATATTGTTTTTAAATGAAAGTGATGTGTAGCCTTTCCAAGCTCAGATTCACGCTTGTTTGAAAGCTGTGTGTAAAGTGCCGTCCAGGAGGGAGGAAGCATTGACTCGCCTTCACCGTCATAAATTTAAGCCTGAAGTGTCTCGACGTTTTCTTAATGAAGGTCACTGTTGGGGTAGACCAAGAACAGAGACAGACCCTGTCTGCACTCTGCTATACTAAACCTTTAACGGATCGGTAATCTGTACCGAGTTTTACTATGATTATTTATCCTTGCCGTTGCATTATAGATCCGCACTTCATGAATAATTAGATTGTCATTGGAGACAATAGTGAAAATCCCTTTGTATTGTTGCATGATAAATGTTATTGTTCCCAAGTGATTGTTGGAGATATCGGGTAGCTGGGAGTCTACTTTGAGTTGAGTAAATCAGTAGTCTCCAACGCTTGTGGTGCATGAGATTCCCGAAAACAAATACAGTTTGGTAGTGTTGGAGAGAGGGATGATATATTGTGAATAGTATATGGTACCCAAATGAATGGTAATTGTTGATACCATTTATTTTTCTTAACTCGAATTTTTTAATAAATTCAAACTTAGAATATTTAGTGTGTTTTTAAACAGAAAATTAAATGTAATAATTTTCCCGAGACGTTTAGAGCTCGTTTTGAGAGAATTTTATAATGTTGCTAATTAGAAGTGTGATCAGTTTTGGTAATTTTGTTTAGGGTTCAGTGGAACCTCAAATATTGATTTTTTTGATTAATGTGTATTTGTTCCTTGTTCGTTAGAACAAGTGTGAAGCTGATTCAGTTTATTTTTGTGTATTGTAGCGCCAAATTTTGATAATTAAATAGTTTTATAGTTGGATTTTGAATTTCATTTCAGTGAAGTGTTATCCTAAGCTTGATCCTATAATGTGTGAATCACTCAGTGGGAGGACGTTCTATGCCCCCAAAGAGATAAGATTGAGCATCTGGACAGTGATTTGCATATTTCTTGTACAAAAGGGCACACTATTACCATCGGATAAAGACGATCCTTTACAGGACCAAATAAAGAAATCACTCGTTGGAACAGGTACATAAGCGGCCATAGTAAATCCACTGTAAAAGCCATTAAGCGAAATAATATGTACCAGCTCGTGGATCGAACTTGCTACCAGGCAGCTGGCCTGACGCAACACCAGATATGCATGATTTAGCCACCTTAGCAACTGAGAGGCATCATAAATTACTGGCACATATTGAATCCATTCGAAGTCCTTATAGACACCTGTCGAAACGTAAGGTGGTGTTATTCGGAGCTGTGATCGTTTTAAACATGTATTATAATTGCGGTAAATGAAATAACACTGCCGACAATGATTTCTACTATATTCGCGAGCATGAACTCAACGGTAAAGTTGAGGATTACTTAGGTTGGTCTCGAGTAGATGATAAAGATTTGTAAATCAATTCCACGAGCATGCCAACTCCTTTTTTTTGGTATGTTTGTAGGTTGGATTTGATTAACGCTCTATTCAGTTCCAACATTCACCACCAGGTGCCAGTTGCGGTGGCACCTACTAGCCATGTTCGCAGCTAGGTGTCGTTGATTGTAGCGTTTGGTAGCAAAAGTAAGAACTATTTGCTCAGTTGGAGCAGGCAGTAATATTTTTAGGATGATTATGATATACGCGTTAGTTGGGTTGCCTTCCTCCAATACCGGGGCTGGTGAACCACTCTGTATGTAATTATAAGGGTAATTATTAAACTAATAAATCAAATATACAGTAATAAAACACAAATACAAAAACAATATTTACAGTACATGACTCGAACCTCGTGTACACAGGTGAGAGCCTAGCATGTAGACCACTTGACCAAAGTACCATATTCAGCTATGCAGCCGATAATAGGTCCAGGAAATACCGTAAGGATTAGAAATACGAAAAATCTTGAGCATGGTAAAACGTACAATTCACCATGTTGTGTTTCAACAAGATAGACTATGAAGACAAACATTCATGCTCCTTGATTAGGACAAAAGTTATAACTATACATTTACATTTAGGAGAAAGTAGGCTATATGTTCTTTATTAAATATTGTAAAAAATTACTGCAAATAAATCTGTTCTCTTATATTGTGCCCATTCAGCATGAAATATGCAAATCACAGTATGCCAGCAATGCTCAAATCGGGATTATCGGGGTTATGGTATGTTCTCCCACTCTGTGACTTACACACTTTGGATTAAATATAGGATACACTTCCAAAATAATACACAAAATCAACTCCTACTATAAAACATTTAATTACTCAAATATATGGCGCTACAACAAATTAAACAAATAAAAATACTGACCCATAAATTCTAACTTGTTCAGAGTGAACAAGGAACACATAATAAAACAAAGATTAAATCATAGTAAATGGTTTTCATAAACCAACAAACTCATATTACTTTTCACTTCCATATAGTGTCCTTCTAAAATTCCCTAAAATCAAGAGCTCCAAATGGCTCGATAATTTTTATATACACTGTGTTTTTCATTTACAACACATCACTTCCTATTATATGAGTCTCTTATATTCAAAAATATATAATTCTTATTACAGTACTGTTACTCATTTACTTAAAAGTTTGGGCTTTCACAATGTTATTCGGTTACCATCTCTCTCTCAAGTCAACAAATCACTACCGTGATTGGGAAACATTTGCGTACTCCCGAGCTACAGAAGACTACTTGAACACGTCAAAAATTAAGATCACTCCCGGAATCTAATTGTCCTCACTAAACTCGTGAATCACTACATCATAATTATAACATTAGGGATTTCTCATTATTTGTCTTAAAAGACCATTATCTCATAAGAAAGCAACGATCTGAACTTGCAAGCGGTAATCTTCATCTAAAAGAACCTCGGTTCGAAGACCGGGTCGTTAAAACAAACTCTAAACACTCTTGTGTATTATAACTTCAAACAGGCGGCTCTCCAGACCTACCACAACACATCAATAGTAAGGGTCTGGCCTGGGCCACTTAGCTTGATTTATTGCCGGGAGCAGGAACTTCATGATCTCGCCCTCACGAGACGAGCTACCCTCGGCTTTTACACAGCTGTTTCTTAAATGCAGTTCTTTGAACAGGCAAGGCTTTAATTCTACTTATTTTAACAACATATTTTGGATCATTAGACCTATTGTCTTAACCTCGGCATTTATTAATTATGAAGTGTCCTCATTGGCGGGTAAGAATAATTCAATACAACAACAAATATTTAGGGGCTTAAACATAGACGAATCTGGGTTCGATTCTTTCAAATGCCTCGCGAACCATATCCCATACTGGAGGACTTATAACATTCGCGACTTAGGGCGGCCTTTAACCTTGAACCAGCGCTCATAATACAATAAATATTTCGCACCCTTTTACAATACAATACACACATGGCCTCGTGATCACATCACTATTTAGAGGACTTACCATAGTTCAATTACCACGACCAACTGCCCCTCATAATTAGTGTTACCGAGTCTTTAACGCATTCCTAGCGTGACCAATTACTTCAATGCGCTCCGTGGCGTTTATACCTTAATGCCAAGTTGCCTTCAATGAACTGATAATTCAAAATCAACATTTGATCAACATCTCAATTTTATATTAATCCTCTCCCGTGACAATAATCGCCTTACCTTAAGAACATGTGTTCTTTTAAAGGAGCTCATAAGCTATTACTTTTCTATAATTCATAATAATCTTTATTCAGTTATATAATTGTTATTATTATTTTTATTACGCTTGCTTTCACATATTTAAATCATTTATCAAATATACTGATATTTTATTTCAGACCTTTCCCCCAAGGGATTTATTTATTTCACATAATTATTTTATACTTACTCAATTTTAATCGTTCAGATCGCGCTATTATTCTGTTATGTGTTATTCAAACACATCCCTATTCTTTCGTTCTCAGGTGGATTGTACGCAAATCTTCCCCAACACATAACATAATGAAATGGTTACTCACATGATATTACGGTCACCGACCGAATTCTCCAGCGATGTTTCATTTTTGCCCACTCAATGTGTTTAAGCCATCTTGATTAATCCCATTTCACACAATGACACTTCTTGATACACATACACATTATTTACCTTAAACACTGGTAACATATTGAATACAATTTTGTATTCTTTTATCATACACAAATAAATTCACTAAAAATTATTACACTAAAACAAATTTTACTATATTTACATTACACTGCTTTTAAATCACTGAGGCTTTGATTTTTGCCTTACCCACGTGATTTCTTTCTTCCCCGTTTCCAAGGGCGACACTCTTAGACGTCGGCTCCCTAATCTGGCAAGATGATGAAAGTCTCGATCAATCTACCCCTCCCTGGAACGGTAATTCTTCAGATCCGGTTTTCTGACTATCGGCTTCTATTTTTACTAGCTCGAAGTCATTTCTTTCTAGACACTATTTAGTTTGTCTAGCGAAAGTCTGTCCTGTTTACGGCCTCTCGAATACTTTATCGGTGACCTTCCTATTTCCCTAGCATTTACTGCTATTCCTTAGTTTCGTAGCTTGTTGCTTATTACTGTTCGCTTGTCTCCTGTAGACAACGTTTTGGATTAAATTCTCACTTCTTATTATTCTGCGCTCTAGTTCCTATCTTTTCGGTACACTAGGCGTTACTTATTTCGTCCGACCCTGATCGGGTTCCTTTACTTTGATAGAAATGTTTGTTGCACTATCCTTGGTACTTCAAAACGTTACGATACTTTCTGTCGTTTAACTGAACTGTTAATTGAAGACCTATCGCCTGTTCTGTAAGTTCGCAGCCTAACTTTGACTGTAATACTGAACTCTCACTATAAAGACTGACGCTTGCTGAACTAAATCCTGTACTAGGATTTTACTAAGTCTTCACATGGCGATACTATGATGATACTTCTCGGCCACTCCCCTACGGGTGTTCTTTGGTGATACAGCGTATCACGACCTCTCGAGGTCTAGTAAGTACTGCATTTACGATGTGATGTAGCGTCACGTCCTCTGGACGGACTAAACTGTGTGTGCTGTGATACAGCACCTCCGTACGAGGTCTATTGTAAACTGCATGATTGGTCTGGCTCTGCCATGGCTTTTATACAAATCGGCGACAAAAAGATAAAATCCTCGTCTTTTTCATAACTAACTTTTGAAGCAATAGTCGCATACTTTTGAAACTTATATCTCTGGAAAGCTCGTTTTCTAAACGTAAACTGACTTCTTTGCACATGAAAATCGATCGTACAATTCCGAGATATTAAATAAAATTTGCTCTTCAGATACGTGGGTGTTGCAGTTGATTTTTAATCCCTACCACCTCGGGTCTCGGGGAACTTTTAACTACGTCATGCTGCGTTTGCACTTCTTTCCTGTGCAATTATTATAACATCTTTCCCCACACAAAAATCTCTATTCCAAAATGATTCCCAATGATGTATTTCTTTTGTTAATTATATTCTCGCAAATGGCTTAGATCTAATTATTCCTCTTCTTGCACAACTGCGAGCTTGCCATTTAATTGCTGTGTAAGATCAATTTCCGAAACCTCTTCTCGCTTACACACAGCGGAAAGTTTTTATCGTTCTATTAATAGCTATGATTGGCTCCCCATCGGTGCGTCACGCATGATATCATTTCCTGGGGCCACCTGGACTCTTATTCTTGCACAACATTATACCTGTCCTCTACATAAAATATTTCTAAGTTCTACTAAAGACTGTATTTTTCCTCTCTTCTTTTACCAATAAAACATGGATTCGACCCCTTGAACCAATGGTACATGGGTTCAATATATTATTTTTTAATGTACTGTAATAAAGGGTTTTAGGGCGTGCAGCAACAATGGCCTGTCATTCTCAAACTTACCCTCACGAGCCGTCCTATTGCCCACATTTAATTCATACGTTAAATAACCGAAACTACAACAGAAGTGGAATATTGGCTTCCTCGTCATAGCAATTCAACTCCAGAAAATCAGCCAGTTATTTCTTCGTCTCTATTTTTATATGGGGAGGAGACAGCTCTTAGCTTTCCCAGCAAAGGAGTAACTTCAAATATGCGACATAGCTGCGGAGGAGGTCCAGTCAAGGTAAACCAAAAGCCTGCTGATAAACCCAACTTACTGTAGTACACATGGGCAAAACCCTGCAACAAAATAACTTAATTTGTGAACAACTACTTCAAAATTGGCGGCTTCGGTTACGTAGTTGGTAGCATGCTGAGCTTCTATGCCCAAGATCGCAGTTTCAAATCCAGCCGATGTCATTGGATTTTTTGAACGATAAGTATCCCTCAGTATGCCTTCTTTCGGAGGGAATGTAGGGCAGGCGGGCCCATGTCATATATTTATGGCATGTAAAAGAACCTTCCGCTAACTGCAAGTGTGTGAAGATAAATTTGTAGGTTAGATTGGATTAATGCCCTATTAAGTTCCAACGTTCACCACCAGGTGCCAGTTGCGGTGGAATATAGTAGCCACGTTCGCAGCTTGGTGTCGTTGACCGTAACATTTGATATCAACAGTAGGAACTATTTGAAATTGATCGTCAGCAGTCCTTACCTGAATTACAGATAACACACACTGATACAGCCATCATAATTAATACTGGCTATCAGGCAGATTCTACACACACCCAAAGTACACGGTGTTGTCGCAGATCCTAAACTGAGGAACCAACCAACCTATTTCAAAAAGTGACAGTCAGTCTGAAAGACTAGACTTTGTATCATTTTAAATGCTACAAATGCTGAAAAATGCTAGAAAGGCTGGAGGCTTCTCACTTCGCTCGAAGCCAAAGACTCTTGACATGTTAGAAAATTATCTGCATAATACTTATCTTGCTTTATAATACTTAACCTTGTTTCAAATTACTCGCGAACGGCAAGTGCAAACCAAGGGCAAAGCAAGGTCAAGCGCGTGGGATGCCGTCACGCACACCTGACCGTGCGAGGACGTGCCCCTTCCATCCAGTCTAAAACACTTATAGTGGGTGATGTATTGAAGATAGAGATATGCTCTCGCGGACATTTTTGTAGAACTTTTCATGCT
This sequence comes from Meconema thalassinum, assembly GCA_946902985.2. Taxonomy (NCBI): domain Eukaryota; kingdom Metazoa; phylum Arthropoda; class Insecta; order Orthoptera; family Tettigoniidae; genus Meconema; species Meconema thalassinum. The sequence goes on from OX336388.2 coordinate 674,719,924, forward strand.
GACCAATTCTTACGCTCATAGTATAGTGATATTTTTAACGGTTTGCCCAGCGTAAGCTTAAGAAGCGTACGGACGCCAAGTTTGTTTTCGACTTTTTCACTGAAATCGTTACTGCTTGGCTTCCTTTCATCATACATAAATTATTTTCTACAGAATCTTTCCTCGAGATATCCTTTACAGAATGGTGAAAACCGCATCAAAATCAAACCAGTGGTTCTCGAGATTACCCGTGACATCCAAGAATCGGGGATTTTTGTCTTACACTAACGAAGTAGAGATTGTCGGGGAACACATGCACCAAGCGGTACTATGACGTCACGTACCTCAGTGCATCTGGGTACATTTCGTCTCGTCACCGTAACGTAACGCCAGACCCCAGCGTAACGGCGAAGTCGACAAGATAATTTAAAATGATAAAATTCACGTATTAAGGACAGAGTTGAACTAAAATATCGTATATCCCAGAACTTTTCTCACGCCTTGATGGGGTTGGTTTGTGTGAGTTAAACGTTGCCGACAGTCTTGAAAGGAAAGCGATAGGATGAGGTGGAGGGGTTATGCGGTTCGATTTCCAATTGAAATGATCATCCGTGTGAACCTTTCAGTGTTGAACCAGTGATGTAATCAAGCCACAAGGTGGTGGGCCACCCTGGCCCCTTCTCTTCTAATGAAAGCGATCCCCGCTGGACGTGACTGCGCCGGCAAGTCGACGATTTCAGCAGCCAGTTTAATTCCCTAGCAAATAGAAGCAATTTCCTAACGTGGCGGGATTAGTTCTCGCAGCCTGCCCCTCAAGCACGTCAGCGCCGACAGACTGGCGGCCGGCGTCTCCACAAACACTCGCCAGGCGCGTGGCAGGTAATGAGAGGTGTCGATCGGATGGAGTAGTACAGTGCAAATGTGTCACAAGTTTGAATGGAAGGAGTCGAAGGGTGGGCAACAAAATTAAAGAGCAAAGGGCAATTTAGTACAGTGAGCTGAGAAGATTGAGCCATTCTTGGTTGCTTGTATTATCAGATAAAATGCATCAAACGGTAATGATGTTACTGCTGCTGCTGATAATGATGATGTTGAATGACCTAGTTAAAATTCAAATTTTTATTAGTTAAAATTTTGATTAAACAGGCTAACACAACTAAAACGAAATAGATAATAATTATAATAATAAAATTAATGTATGCATGTCTACCCCTTATTATTCCCGTTTTTCCAACGGGGTCGGGGATGAGATGCGATGGAATTCTTTGAGGCGATGGTTTTTACGGCCGGATGCCCTTCCTGACGCCAACCACATGAGAGGAGTTAATGAGAGATGAAATGAATGATGGTGAATGAAACTGGGCAAGGATGTGGAAGGAAGCGGCCGTGACCTATAAAATTAATAATAATAATTATAATAATAATAATAATAACAATAAATTACTTATGAGAAAACTCAGTACATGGAAGGAGCCTCACGATACTTAGACGGACAACCTATGAGAACTAAATTCGGCAAAATCTTTCAAGTGAACGAATTCAAATATCTGGGAGAAATTATTCAGCCCTCTGGTTTAAACCGTGAAGCAAATAAAGAGAGAATTTCCAAATTACTGAATGCTTACAGAATCACTTGGAATAGGGATAACAAAAAATCAATATCTCGGAAAGCAAAACTTAGACATTATAATACAGTAATCAAACCGGAGGCGTTATATGCATCAGAAACCTTAATCATTGGTGGCAAATCTTTAACCAAAGAGATTGAAAAACAAGAAAGGAAAATTTTACGAAAAATTTTTGGCCCAGTTTTTATAGAGGGAATCTGGAGGAAAAAGTCATCCCAGGAAATATATCGCCAATGTGAAAAAATGTCTCATACTTTTCGGAAAAGACGATTGAAATTTTACGGGCACATTATCAGAATGAACAATGGCAGATTGACTAAAAGAATTCTCAACTTGGCCCTCTCACTAAAAACTAAGAAAAGCTGGCTACGTGAAATTGAAACAGATCTCCAGGAAATCAACATTTCAGGCAATATTATACAGGACAAATGCAAATTCAGAACCCTAATCGACAATCACCAATTTGAAGACAAACCCAACACCAGGGCCACCATAACTTGGACAGAAGACCGAAGAAAGGCGCTCAGCGAGAGGATGAAGAGATTTTGGAAGGAAAAGAAGGCCAACACATCAGCTAAACAGGTTCAACCGTGCTCCTGAGTCGGGCATAACGATGCAAGAAGAATATCATATTATAATAATAGCGAGTGAAACATGTCAACCTTAATTTTCTTCTTCTTCTTCTTCTTTTTTTTTTGGTGGATGTGACAGACTAATACGTGGGAAAAATAATAGTGTTCAATATCGTTTGCGGAATATGCTTGCAGTGCATTATACTCTGATTTACGAAAGGTGAACGGTCAAGGCAGTCATCCACTTGATGGGCGAGGTGAGGAGTGGAGACGAGAGGGGTAACGGTCTCCATGGCAACAGCAAGCAGTGTTGCAATGTATGCAGACACAGCAGTGAGCACATGTTTTGACACAGTATTCTACTGTGCATTGACTCGTCACTGTCATTAGACCGCCATGCAGGGGGCTAACTTACCCAGTATTTGTTCCTTTCTGCAAGTCTCTTGGAATGTTATGAGTAAGGCCCGGAAGGTCATGCAAAATCATATTTTTGCATATTTTGGTTATTTTGGCACAATGGATCATATTTTCTTTCTTTGCCTGTTATAAGTGTAGGCCTACAGTATATCTCTGCTTGAGAAGGGCGTACATTCTAATTTCTTATTGTTTAGAAGCGCTTTTTGGTTACTTCATGTTCTTTAAGTCATACACTGTATTTCGATTCGAACTCCGAGAGTATATCACAGAATAATACTGAAATTATTTCAATACCTAGAACGTTTCAGTCCTTTCTGCAAGTCAATATCAATTACTTTTATCCAGCATTCACTATGTAAATATCATTAATAATTTTCATTTTAAAAAATTCAACGACTATTAAAGTTGTAAATCAATCATCCTTTAAAATTAGCATAATAAAGTAATTATTGATGCTCAACACTGCATGAAGTTCCATAAAATACCATTTCCCACTATTAAGAACTGTTTCTTAGTTGAGATATTTTAAAAAGTTGTAGTTATATGTCTGCCTGTTCATATTTTCTTTATATTCAATATGGAAGCGCTAAAGAATACAGAGTGATCGTAATTACCGCAGTTATTTCATAGTGCAGATTTTATGAAACCTGATACATATTTGACCAATAATTAGCGCATTCTTGCATGCATATTTATTCATTTAATAGTGCATGAACTTCCGGGCCTTAGTTATGAGTCTTGACCTGTCTCAGTGGCAACGCAGCATTTCCCCACGTGCTAGCTTTGACAGACGTCAGCGTTCATTATTGGTAATGCAGAGTATAGTACCATACGGGATGCAGGCAGAGAAATATCGACCTTCGTGACAATACGCGTTAGTTGGGTTGCATAAAACAATGTTATTAGGGACAGCTGATTCACCCGGTATACAAAATTTAACAAGTAATTAATTTCTGTTATTTTTCACATATTCCAGTAATTGGAATTATTTTGAGTTGACCGACTGAAAACTACAATAATGAAGTGTTAATAAAGACATAGTAAAAGTAGCTTCGAAGCTATGTGTTATTTAGCCCAGTTTCCAACCCAGGTCCATCTGTGAATAATATCGCAATGTAAATTAAATAAAAAATAAATCAAGAAACCCATAAATAATTTTACAGCTATTGATTTGTCTTCAACAAATGGGACCTACGTGATACATGTTAGTATGTGAATACGTTACACTTTGATTGGTTTTTCGTTTTAGTGCTTCCAAACAGGTAAATGTCGTTGTTGACTTACTTCAAAGAATGATTTTTTCTGGTTCTATGGTTCAATTTAAGAAGCATAATACAATTTCAGAGCTTCTGAATTTGCAGAAATAAATCAAAGTGGGCTTTATTTACACATGGACATGGCGGGGTTTGAAACTACAGTAGATTACTCAATACAACCCCTTTTGATCATAATGCGTAATTTTTGTATACACTTTAAAAGCACATGTGTTAAGATATAATGATTAGAAATTGTTTTATCCACCTTTGCGGAGTATTTCTGCTATGGTTTCTTTCAGCCTATTAATATTTTTCACTGGGGGGAGACGTAATGAAATTAGAGAGTCCAACAGGAATACCGTGATGAAGAGTCTTAAAATGCGATCAGGTGCGATTTATCAAGCGAGGTGGTTCATATTAATGGTAATGGAAATGTCCATTATTCTTGATTTAGGATTCACATTAATGTTTCATACAATTCGAAAATTTTCCATTCTATGTTTCTCAAACGTCATGTTCATCATCTCAAATAATCGAAAGCACGACAGGCGAGACAAGCCGGTCGTAGTCATAGGGGGTATGGCCTTAAAAATGAATACACCGTGGGCATGTTTCTTTTGACAGCCGGGTATTTTAATATAGGAACCTTCAATAATTATTAATCTGAAAAAGAGAGCCTATTTCTACTCCATAATATATTCATTTGTGGTATGGACAGACACTCACACTTTCATTTCAGTACAATTGAATGAGGAAATAAATGTTGATGAAGGTTCTAGCTGGGAAGGGTTTTAATGATGCTACTGATGATTGCGATGATCACAGATAAGCTTGGCTGGGACGGTTCAGGTTAGGCCTAGCTACTCGAGTATTTTTTTAATTGAAAGAGGGTTTATTTTTTGATGTGGTTAGCTCTCCTTGGCGCGGTCAGCTGTCACACTAGGGCCGCCCGGCCATCACTCACCCCCTCCGCCCCCGCTATCACTAGCCCACTACACGGTTCTCTACTTAGCGCGGCTGGGATGGGGGGTGGGCGGATAGCTGGCCGGAGGGACCCCGTCACTCTAATTGCGTTGGAAAGCCACCACCACACATATACAGAGACAACCCTGCCTACTGTGCCTGCCCTACACACCTCCTCCTGTAGCTCTGAACCCTACTACAAACTTTTGTCTCGAAATAAAAACCAAGAGGGAGAGACTGGACCGGACGTTAGTAGGCTGCATGCCGCCACAGGCGATACGACAGTGATGACTGGCAGCAACACACACAAAAACAAAAACAGGAGAAAAAAACGTACACTTTCTCCTCTACACGGTTAAGAATAAAATCATGGATGATGACGACGTTCTGACTTCTGAACTTCATTGAATACTGGAAACAATTTGCCGTGTCCTAAATAAAAAAGGGGCACTGTAAAACATCAAAAACAAGGAAAGGAAAATCTCGAGGAAAATTCATGGACCGCAAAAGACTACAGACGGGACATGGAAGAAAATGAGAAAAATGAATCTCTGCAAGTATTCCGAAAAGATCACGGACACAATGAGGAAACGAAGACTGTAATTCTACGGATATCTACTGTCGACCAAAGTATTATGTGCACTCGAGTTTGAAGGTTGTTTGTGAAGTAACCAATAGACCTATATAAAATCCAATAACATCATCATTTTCATCGTTCTATTGCACGTTAACTCATGTAGGTTTGGAATTTTTAATTTACATTTTAATATTTCTTGTCGCAGTTGGAGCACAAAAAGTGCACGTTTTTAAGCGTGTTTCAACCATGCGTCATATTTAAGAATTATTATCTCAAACACCCGTCATCAGATCGAATCCAAATACTAACACAATATACATTGGAATGTTGTATAACTGGTTTATTAATTTCAAAATTTTGCGTGTCCAAGAAACAAAGTTGTTATCATTTTTGTAAGGTAACTTTTTCTCGGCTCGGGGTGGTTGGAAAATGTAGTTCTTGGTTGCGATGTAATCCTTATACATCAAAAAGTTATGCTGTATGACTGTGAAATACGTAAATTAACTCACTTATTTTATATCGGTTTGTATTTGTAGGCGGAATCACACATCGTTCACCAGCTACCCGCTTCCGGAAAAGCTGTACAGCGTTGCCGAAATGGAGCCCATCACGCATCATGGCGTGCCTCGCTCGGAAGTGATGGGCTCCATCACAGCAACGCTGTACAGCTTTCACGGAGCGGGTAGCTGGTGAACGATGTGTTATTTCCGCCTACAAATACAAACCGATATAAAATAAGTGAATTAATTTACGTATTTCACAGTCATACAGCATAACGTTTTGATGTATAAGGATTACATCGCAACCAAGAACTACATTTTCCAACCACCCCGAGCCGAGAAAAAATTACCTTACAAAAATGATAACAACGTTTTTTCTTGGACACGCAAAAATTTGAAATTATTAAACCAGTTATACAACATTCCAATGTATATTGTGTTAAAATTTGGATTCGATCTGATGACGGGTTTTTGAGATAATAATTCTTAAATGTGACGCATGGTTGAAACACGCTTAAAAACGTGCACTTTTTGTGTTCCAACTGCGACAAAAAATATTAAAATATAAATTAAAAATTCCAAACCTACGTGAGCTAACGCAAAATAGAACGACGAAAATGATGATGTTATTGGATTTTATGTAGGTCTATTGGTTACTTCACAAACAACCTTCAAACTCGAGTACACAATACTTTGGTCGACAGTAGTTATTTATTTATTTATTTATTTATTTATTTATTTATTTATTTATTTATTTATTTATTTATTTATTTATTTATTTATTTATTTATTTATTTATCGTATGGCCTTTAGTGTCGGGAGTGTCCGAGGACATGTTCGGCTCGCCAGAGGCTGTAGCTGCTTCAAGCGGACACCCATGGGGTGAGCTACAAGTTACGTTCAATTTCAAGTAGTTCCAACTTTCACCATCAGATATCAATGATACCCAGTGGGGAACGTTGGAACTTTGATAAAGCGTTTCAACGAAATCTAACCTAGAAAATTACCTTCACACAAGTTTAGTTACTGGAAGGATCTTTTACATGCCATACATCTATGACATGGGACCGCTGGCTTTACTTACCCACCGAAGGAAGGCATACTGAAGGAGTTTAATGCTCTTTATAACTCCGACGACTTAGGCCGGGTTTAAACCCGCGATCGTTGGCACAGCTGTTCTGGATGCTTCCAACTACGCCACCAAAGCTACTAGTATGAATGGTCGACGAGCGATTGAATAAAGGAATCCTTAAATATATAATTGGATTGAGGAGGATGACGGAATGGGTGGAGGAGATTAAGAAGGACACAGAAGAAATTAAAATTACATCTGAATTGTTCCTCAACACAGAGAAGTAGATAATAACCACATAAGAAAATCCACAGCCTCTTCCAGTCTCCGACCGGGTCAGGAATGGAATGAAAGAAGCCCCCATCTAGCGGCGAGGATATGAACTGTGCCGGCTGCCGAGGCCTGATGCACTCCACTGGGGCAATGATTAAATTAATGACAGATGAAATGAAATGATAGTGAAGAGTGTTGCTGGAATGAAATTTTGACAGGTAAAACCAGAGTACCCGGAGAAAAACCTGTCAGCCTCCGTTTTGTCCAGCACAAATCTCACATGGAGTGACCGGGATTTGAACCACGGACCCAGCTGTGAGAGGCCGGCGTGCTGCCACCTAAGCCACGGAGGCTCAACAGATAATAACCACATATTTAACAAAAAGCAACTGAAGAACAGGCCCAAACCCGTAATGTCTGAGAAGCAGAGAAAATTAAGGAGAGAACGAACGAAGACGTTCTAGGAGAAGAGAAAAGAAGACTGGCCAGAAAGCATTAGGTTACACGCGGTCCAAAGTTGGCCAAATTCGGAAGCAAGAAGGAAACAATTTGTACTTTTCTTCCTCGATATATGTAGAGAAAAATGGGGTAGCGAAGGTAAATTTTAGAAACTCATTCTCTTCCTTCTCCGCATGTTTTCGTTCGCAAACCGTGACCCACATTTTAACCGGGTGGATCTTGCTGTTCTATGAAGATACATTAGTTTGGAGATCACACTCGATATTATATTAGCCGATGACGTGGTGGCTGCTGATCTCGTGAGAGTGAGAGTGAGCTAGGGCCAGCAATCTATATTTTCAAATGATCATTCACTCAAATACTTTGTTCTGTGTTAAATTCTGATTATTTTTGTTTACTGCAATGTTTCATTTATATTATACTTATTAATTTAATTTAATATTTTGTTTCATTAATTTTAGACATTTTAGCCTACTTTCGATTTTTGCAAAAAATGAAAGTAGACTTATGAGATCAACACAGGGCGAAAAAAGTGTGTCTGTCTGTGTGTGTGTATGTGTGTGTGTGAGTCTGGGTGTGTGTGTGTCTGTGTGTCTGTGTGTGTGTGAGTGTGTGTACTCTGAATGTCTGTCCCCCCCCCTATCAATTCGAACACGGTGAATGCGAATTGAACGAAATTTGGTACAAAGGTAGCACTAGCAAAGGACACCTCAGTGTCATGTTTTATATTGCCGCCATCTTGACGGAAACGTAATGGCGGCCACACAAATGTTCAAAGCTTAAATCAAATTACGACTAACCTAATCATCCGATCTCTACCAAATTTTGCAACGACATACCTTTATGTGGGGAGCATCCTTTGACCAAACCAATAGGTCATCAGCGTAATAGTTTGCGGATGGCGGCCATCTTTGTGTGAAAATAGATTCCCCCTATTAATTAGAACACGGTGCAACCGAATGGAACGAAATTTGGTACAGAGGTAGTACTAACAAAAGGCACCTCAGTGTCATGTTTTATATCGCCGCCATCTTGACGGAAACGTAATGGCGGCCACACAAATGTTCAAAGCTTAAATCAAATTACGATTAACCTAATCATCCGATCTCTACCAAATTTTGCAACAACATACCTTTATGGGGGGAGCATCCTTTGACCAAACCAATAGGGCATCAGCGTAATAGTTTGCGGATGGCGGCCATCTTTGTGTGAAAATCGATTCCCCCTATTAATTCGAACACGGTGCAACCGAATGGAACGAAATTTGGTACAGAGGTAGTACTAACAAAAGGCACCTCAGTGTCATGTTTTATATCGCCGCCATCTTGACGGAAACGTAATGGCGGCCACACAAATGTTCAAAGCTTAAATCAAATTACGATTAACCTAATCATCCCATCTCTACCAAATTTTGCAACTACATACCTTTATGGAGGGAGCATCCTTTGACCAATCTAATAGGTCATTCACCTGATAGTTTGCGGATGGCGGCCATCTTTAGGTCAAAATTGATTCCCCCTATTAATTCGAACACGGTGGAACCGAATGGAACGAAATTTGGTACAGAGGTAGCACTAGCAAAGGGCACCTCAGTGTCATGTTTTATATCGCCGCCATCTTGACGGAAACGTAATGGCGGCCACACAAATGTTCAAAGCTTAAATCAAATTACGATTAACCTAATCATCCGATCTCTACCAAATTTTGCAACTACATACCTTTATGGAGGCAGCATCCTTTGACCAATCTAATAGGTCATTCACCTAATAGTTTGCGGATGGAGGCCATCTTTATGTCAAAATTGATTCCCCCTATTAATTCGAACACGCTGAAACCAAATGGAACGAAATTTGGTATAGAGGTAGCACTAGCAAAGGGCACCTCAGTGTCATGTTTTATATCACCGCTATCTTGATGGAAACGTAATCGCGGCCACCCAAATGTTAAAAGCTAAAATGTAATTACGACCAACCTAATAATCTAGTCTACCTAATTTTGCAACACCATATCTTTATGTGGGAAACATATTCTGACCAAACTGCAAGAACATTAGCCCAATAGTTTGCAGATGGTGGCCAAGTATGTGTGCAAATCGATTCCCCCTATCAATTCAAACACGGTGAAACCGAATTGAACGAAATTTGATACAGATGTAGCACTAGCAAAGGGCACCTCATATTCATGTTTAATATCCCTATAGCACGTTGTATTTCAACAAGCTCCTACAACCAACATTCAATCATACTCCTTGAAAAGGACAAAGAGTTATAACAATACCCATGCATTTAGGAGAAAGTAGGCTATATGTTCTTTACTGAACATCTTGTTTCATATTTAGACGTCCACTCTAAATTTCAAATTAATTCTAAATTTGTATACTTTAATCTGTGTTAAGAGGGGCAGAAATCCTTGCTCTTCAGCCCCTTAAAACTCCAATAACTAACTAGCCAACTCTGTTCACGATAATCTTTGTCCCTTACAGCGTTTAACGTCATGTGAAACAAATAAATTCTTGACGAAACAAATAATATGTAGTTATTGAGGTTTTAAGGGTGGAACTACGAGGTCATCTGCCCCTTAAAGCAATAGGTAAATAAGATACGTAACTAAGAGCTTGCGTTCTCATAGAAACTGACCTAGTGTGCAAGATGGACAAAGAACCCGTAACTAAGAGTTTGTGGTCTCATAACAATGTATAGGTGCTGCAAATAACTAAATGTGCATAGATGACCGAATAATACGTATTTTAGAGTCTGTGTTCCTATAGCACTGTATAGGTGATGTAACTAACTTAGCATACATAGATAAACACCACGTAACTACTGTAAGACACTTCATTATAAGCTTGTGTTCCTATAGCAACGTACAGGTGATGCTACTGACCTAGTAAAAAAAGACGAACAAAATACGTAACTAAGAACTTGCGTTCTTATTGTAACGTATAGATGACACTAATGACCTAATATACTGTACATAAATGACAACAACTGGTTGTCATGGTTAACATGGTGTCAGGAAATTAATGACACTTGCTCCAGGTAGCCCATATACATTACCATGTTGAAAATTTGCTTTTAATCGGAGACGGTTTCAAACTTGCGTGTGTGTTTCCAATTGTGAAATGAATCGGATTGTAGGGTCTAGTAACCATTACTGGTAAACACGCTCTATAGTTCCAATGCCAAAGGAGATGGAATCCTCAGGGGATAGGCCATTCAGTAGGATTTTTCATTAATGCATTTTGTCAGTGATTGCCATTGGATCAGTGGAATCGTATGCTTCTTGGAGGCCCCTACATCAAAGCACAAGGCGCCCCTCTTGTTGAAGATAAGAACTGTTTATAGGGAATTAACTATAGGAGATTAAAATCCGCATGACCCGGCCAGGAATTGAACCCGGGACCCTTCAGTCTTAAACGTAGCATGCTGACCAATTAGCCACGGTTTAGACAAAATTGTGAGGTTGATGAGAATCTGCACTGACAATGGACTGATTATTTTGTTAGCAAATGAACGAACCTCCCATCTCGGCCTGTCACAACAAACACCTATTCTAATCTCTTTTCCGATTTTCACTAAATTCTAGCTGTCAATCAGGATGAGATTCTGTACTTGCGCTAGCAAACTTCACTTCCTGTCGCACGGGCCAAATAGATTTAAGCGAGTTGCACCACTCAAGCTGTTCAAATGGGCACTGATGGTAACTCATCATAAGAGTTATGTGGTTGTTATTGTTGCTGTTGCTTCATTTAGTCATTCAGCCCCGTTTACTTGTATGTGTGTGTGTGTGTGTGCGTGTAGAATTTGATCGATAACCACTTGTATTGTGATCGCTGTATTAGTGTCTGTTATTATTGATTTAAGCCCACAAAATAATGCTTATGACTAGTTTCTCTCTAGTTTCTCATGAGCCCAGGTGGTGATATTTCCTTTCGCTCCCGTGAGAGATGTTTCTGTCAGTTAAGCGCTTTGGGTGGTGGGGACCAAGAGTTAACCATATCAGAAAATTGTGAACGATCTTGGATATCAAGAATTGTCTTATAGCTTTTAACCAAGTGTCTGTATTTGTAATTGGTGCTAAGACTGAGTAGGAGATGGCTGGGCCTTGCATTTGGGTACTGTTGTTGTTAATACAGTTTAGGGACATGGAATATTTTGGTCATAAGCCCTGTGTAGTTGGGCATGTGTTGAAATTGTCTGACAACATGTGTTGCTGTGATGACTGTTGCAGTGTGTGTAACTGTATTAGGGACAGGGATGAGGTACAGTAGGTACGCCGAGACTTGGGGTAAGGTACTATACCAGCATTTGTCTGGAGAGAGTGTGGAAAACCCCGGGGAACGACCACATTCAGGATAGCCGCTGTTGGCACCGGGATTTGAACCTATGACCTCCGGAATTGCTGCAGCTACCATTCCGGCCGAGGTGCACGATTTAACGAGCACAGCTACGCCACGGGACTCGTTAGGTACCATCCCGGCATTCGCCTTGAATAGATATGGAGAAACCACGGAAAAAAGCTGAGTTGGAATTCGAACCATCTACTCTCAGTTGTTCTGTTGAGGTTAAGTGCACGCCATTCCATCTCACCGAGTAGAATTAAGTTTCTTAGCAGAGTCGGGAGTCAAACACAGGACCTTTGGGACAAGACTATCGATACCTACCTGGAGACCATGAAAGATTTCTTTCGTAAACCGAGAGAAGAATATGTAGCCTAATCGCTGCACATGTCTCTTGAGAACGTTCGCTCAAAGTTGCCACACTCAGGGCTTGTACCGTAGATCCGGAGTAGGTAAGTGATTCTTGTTTTGTATTGTGTCTCCGCTCCCTGAGGACATTCCGGTGCGTGGCACGCTGCACATAATCCTCGGACTATCTGCGTGGCTCAGCAGTAAGGTTCTCGCTTGCTGGTCCCAAGGTTGCAGGATTGAATCCTGGCGCAGTCAGCCGGCATTTGAGGGTGCGCATATGCGAGGGAGCCGTTTCAGTAGATTTACTGGCAGGTTAAAGATCCCCTTCGGGGCAAAATTCTGGCACCCCGGTGTCCCTAAAAGCCTCAGTATTTAAAAGGGACGTAAAAACTAAAACATTATTATTACATAATCCTCGGCGTTGTGTGGTGTTGCCAACTGGCAGACAGTATTGACTGCCTGATGAGTCTTTGCCACTCTGAGATAAGTGCTCAGTCTTCGGTTTATCGGTGCGTCAGGGCGAGTGTGGTGCAAGAGGGAAGTCATACACTCCACAGCGAGCGTTATTGACTCCATGAGTTTGTGAGCTGCTCTGCTGCTGGTATTACTATTTTATAATTATCGTTATGCCCGTTTGAGAAGGAGCGCCTTCTGTGGCGTAGTTGGTAGCATGCTGAGCTTCTATGCCCACGATCACGGATTCAAACCCGGCCGAAGTCGTCGGATTTTTTAAGAGCGTTAAAAATCACTCAGTATGCCTTCCTCCGGAGGGGAACTAAAGCCGGGCCTTTGTCGTAGATTTATGGCATGTAAAAGAACCTTTCAGAAGCCTCCGTGGCTTAGGCGGCAGCACGCCGGCCTCTCACCGCTGGGTCCGTGGTTCAAATCCCGGTCACTCCATGTGAGATCTGTGCTGGACAAAACGGAGGCAGACAGGTTTTTCTCCGGGTACTCCGGTTTTCCCTGTCAAAATTTCATTCCAGCAACACTCTCCACTATCATTTCATTTCATCTGTCATTCGTTTAATCATTGCCCCAGAGGAGTGCGTCAGGCCTCGGCAGCCGGCACAGTCCATATCCTCGCCGCTAGATGGGGGCTTCATTCATTCCATTCCTGACCCGGTCGGAGACTGGAAGCAGGCTGTGGATTTTCATTTCAAAAGAACCTTTCACTAATTTCAATTGTGTGAAGCTAAATTTGTGGATTAGATTTGATTAACGCTCTATTAAGTTCTAACCTTCACCTCCAGGTGCCAGTTCGGTAGCATCTAGTGGCCAAGTTCACAGATAGGAGTCGTTGACGGTAGCATTAGGTAGCAAAAGTAGGAGGTACTTGAAATTGATCGTCTACAGTCCTTACCTGAATTACACATATCACGCATTAATACAGCCATCACAATTAAAATCGGTACCTACTGCATATAGCTGATGATATTGATTTTTCTTCTCCCAAAATCTCTTCATCTGGGCACTGAAAATCTTCTTCCGATCTACAGTCAATGGTTTATTGGTCTAATATTTATTTTCTCAGAAAAATGATGGTTGTTTATTACTGTTTTGAACTGGAGTCAATCTTGTGTAGTCTCCAATGTGATGCCAATTTCTTCAAGGTGTTTTTCTGTTTCACTAAGGCGGTTATTCTTGACTTCCATTGAAAGAGCAAGATTGAGAATCCTTTTGGTGAGCCTGTCATTATTCATTCTAGGAACGTGGTCGTTGAATTTCAATCGCCTTTTCCTGTAGGTGCCAGTGATCTTTTTAGCATGCTGATAAATCTCCCGAGACGTTCGTTTCGTCCAGATTTTGTCTGAGCAGACTGGACCAAAAATTTTCCTTTCTGGTATTATTATTATTAATAATATTGTTATTGTTATTAACTTTAATTTGTGATGATTTTGCCTTTCAGCGTCCAGTCTACTCTGCAAACCCTGTTTGCGAACGAGACACCTTCATACTCTCCCATTAGCAGTTAGCACTGCTACGTCTGGGCAACTGTTTATAGAAACAGCAGGATTTCTTGTGTCAGGTGATTCTAAATAGAAATTACAGAAAGAATATCTTGAATGACTGCACAGTTAAATGACAAACATGAAAATCAGTCACATGGAGACTATGGATCATATAATACGTGGCTGGCAAGTCGTTGCACCAGGAGAATATACTGTAGGGTAGGGTGGGGCTTCTTGAATCAGCGGGTTACTTAGATCAGAATAAGCATTTTGTCTACTGCGCACAAACCGTTACTCATGAAGGTAGCCATTGCCAGCGAGAGCCTGTAGAGACTAGTTGTTTGTGTTATTCAAGCCATTTTAAGTGACAATAAACGTTTCCTGAGCTGAAGTATAACATTGAAGACATTCAGGTAAGGGCCATTTGCTTTGTTTTCATCGCCATGTAACCTCCAACTTTAGAAAATAAGGATTAATGATGAGATTACGTAGTTATTCCTTAAAACCTATATGTTATCCAATAATGTATTGCTGTATACGTCGTTCTAAGTTACAACTAGCGCACCCGTTTGTAAATTGTAAGAACTACGTGATTTACACACTAATTCACAAGATGGGGCTAGTTGAATCATTTTTACTGGGGCTATTTGAATCATATGAAAAGTATATTAATTTTTAGCTTTATTATTTTTAGATGGTGAGAAAATATAAACGGAAGGAGCTCTATTTACAATGGAAGGATGAAGATTTACACAATTCTAAAAATGTTGACGAATTCCCAACGAATTCATCAAATAATGAAACAACATTTTCAGCTTTTCTCCCCACTCATACCAAAATAATATCAGAGAAAAATATAATCAAGAAAAGGCAGACTTCTTCTCATCTCACATCTCCGGAAAACATTGATGAAACCAGAGCAAAGAGAAAGTTGCAATTACAGAAGGGCAAAACTCTTAAGAAACCAAGAAACCAAACCACTAAAGGGAAGAAGATGGTTTACAGAAATAAAGTTAACACCAGCAGTTCAGATGAATCATCACAAGAAAGTCCTGAAGAAGATGAACGTGAACCATGTGGTTTTTGCGGTATCAAGTACTCTGATAAGAAGTCTTTTACAAAAGGCGATTGGATAAGATGCGAATCATGCAAAACCCGGTACCATGAATTGTGTGTAGGAGCAGTTGGACGAAAACAATTTAAGTGTGGAAAATGTGTTTACGTCGTATATATCGAAAGTATCTTCATGTTATGAATTGATAAAATTTATGACATTATAGGATTGTATTTCAATACTCTGTTGGAAATAAATATATGATCCGAATAGCCCCACCATTGATCCAAATAACCCCACATTTTTTGATAAATCAATGTTTTGCAAACCTCGAATATATCGTGTCTGTCTTGAAATATTGTCATGTACAAGAAAATGTATTGCTAGTTATTAATAGAGAACACCTAACCACATTATAAAATGATGATCCGATTTTCAAAATTGGAACTCTGTGGGCGTGAATTGAGACTTAAGTCAAATTGGTTATAGTAGCCCCACCCTACCCTATATGATGTCATGACGTCACCAAAATCATCTATCAAGAACTATACAGCTTATAGTTTGCTGGTGATAAAATATTGTACAACAAGTACGACCCTCAGGCAGTACATGAGAACAATATTCTGTCATCTACATTACACCGAAGCACTATTTATGAATAATCCGCATGAATACAAATTTCTGCTCTGCATTGAATTCCTGAGAATAATCGGATACAATATAACAGAAGAATTACTGGACTTTTAACGTCTTCCCGAGTTATCAACAGAGTTAATAGCTCCAGTGTTGGGTATTGATCACCATTTTCAGATTGTAATCAGTCATATACACACATCAAAAAAAGTTTTGCATCACCTCGGTTCCCAGATCTCCGGCATATAGACGTTGACTGTGTATATTGTATCCAAGATACAGTCCCTTTGACTGTTCATAGATGTCACTAAAACTGCTCAAAGATGTAAACAACCATGCATGAGCAGGGCCTATTAGACGGAGGGGGTACGACAGCCGATCAGTTCCAGTCATTCCACCAGGACGAAGGTACGCTGCTCATGTTGTCTGTAGTTCTACCATGCCTAGAAGGTCAATACCGCAGTTCGATCGCGTCCGCATTGTTACTTTGTGTCAAGAAGGGCTCTCAACAAGGGAAGTTTCCAGGCGTCTCAGAGTGAACCAAAGCGATGTTGTTCGGACATGGAGGAGGTACAGAGATACAGGAACTGTCGATGACAGGCCTCGCTCAGGCCGCCCAAGGGCTACTACTGTAGTGGATGACCGCTACTTACGGATTGCCGCTCGGAGGAACCCTGACAGCAATGCCACCATGTTGAATAATGCGTTTCGTTCAGCCACAGGACGTCGTGTTTCAACTCAAACTGTGCGCAATAGGCTGCATGATGCGCAACTTCACTCCCGACGTCCATGGCGAGGTCCAGCTTTGCAACCCCGACACCATGCAGCGCGGTACAGATGGGCCCAACAACATGCTGAATGGACCCCACGGAATTGGCATCACGTTCTCTTCACCGATGAGTGTCGCATATGCCTTCAACCAGACAATCGTCGGAGACGTGTTTGGAGGCACCCTGGTCAGGCTGAACGTCTTAGACACACTGTCCAGCGAGTGCAGCAAGGTGGTGGTTCCCTGATGTTTTGGGGTGGCATTATGTGGGGCCGACGTACGCCACTGGTGGTCATGGAAGGCTCCGAAACGGCTTTACGATACCTGAATGACATCCTCCGACCCATAGTGCAACCATATCGGCAGAATATTGGAGAGGCATTTGTCTTCATGGACGACAATTCTCGACCTCATCGTGCACATCTTGTGAATGCGTTCCTTCAAGATAACGACATCGCTCGACTACAGTGGCCAGCATGTTCGCCAGACATGAACCCTATCGAACATGCCTGGGATATGTTGAAAAGGGCTGTTTATGGACGTCTTGACCCACCAACCACTCTGAGATATTTACGCCGAATTGTCGTTGAGGAGTGGGACAATTTGGACCAACAGTGTCTTGATGAACTTGTGGATAGTATGCCACGGCGAATACAGGCATGCATCAATGCAAGAGGACGTGCTACTGGGTATTAGAGGTAGTGGTGTGTACTGCAATCTGGACCACAAATGCTGAAAGTCTAGCTGTATGATGGTACAACATGCAATGTGTGGGTCTCATGAGCAATAAAACGAGCTGAAATGTTGTTTGTGTTGATCTCTATTCCCTTTGTATTTAACGGTTCCGGAACTCTTGGAACCGAGGTGATGCAAAACTTTTTTTGATGTGTGTATATGCTTAGCCATAATGATTATAAATAAATAAATAAATAAATAAATTCCCCTTATAATTCCGGTTTCTTCAGGGAACAGGATAAGTACGGGGTTAGTTATTTACGGGTGGATGTCCTTCATAATGCCGATCCCATGAGAGGAGCTAATGGAACTAGACAATTTGGAAAGAAGCGCACTGTGGCCTATTGAGACTTACCATCCATACATTTACTTGGATTTGTAACTGGGAATTCACTGAAAACCATTTCAAACACGACCGTCAGCAAGGTTTGAACCCTCTCGTCTGCTGATTCTGGACGTAGCCTGGTGTCTTGGTCTTCCGCTGTGACATAACTAGCATAGCTACCGTGGATTATGGGAAATAAATAAACAAGTAAATAAATAAATAAATAAATACCTTCCTGTCGTGTGTCAGGGGAAGAATTTCACCACACATATCAATTACCGGCGAAAGTAGCGTGCAATTTCTTATCTGCACTCTATATTCTGTTAATGAATGTAGCCTTCTCTTGTAGAACAATCTGATCAATCTGCTAAGTGCAAGCGGGATGGTAACTCCCTTTTTTTGATTTGGCGAATGCTCGCCAGAGAACAATATACTTGAACCTCTGATACCAGAATTCAATTTGAGAAATGTACCATCTTCTCGAATCATACCGAAGGGAAAATTCTCTCTATTACATTCATGATTGTTACTAATTGTTATTAAATCTCCTAAATCTAGAGAATTATTGTTCATTGAGTTAAATTTTATTGTTGTTATTGATTCTACGGTATTAGAGACTCCACCACATCGTGGTCACGTAGCCCCGTGCACTTGCGCGTTGTCTGTCTGACAACCAGTGTCGTTGTGATGACTGTACTAGCATGTGTTTTTGTAATTGGAGCTAGGCCTTGGGTAGGAGATGGTTCTAGCCTTAATTTAGGCACCATCTTGGCATCAGCTTGGAATAAAATGTACAAATCACAGCTAAACACTTCTATGGTGGCTGAGGTGGGAATCGAACCCACCTCTTCTCAGTTCTGCCTTACGAGACTGAGTGAATCCCGTTCCAGTCCTCAGATCACAATTACATATTATGACTGAACCAGGAATTAAACCCGGGGCTACACAGTGGCAGCTAACAATGCTGGTCCCTACCAAATGAAACTTTCTTGAATTATTTATTCAAAGACTCGTAGCCACTCTCAAGGCGATGTGTCAATAATATAGTTATGACCTTAGCGTCCATCTTAATTTACGTGGATTCATAAATGCAAGGGTGACGAAAATTTCGAATTACGTTGAGAACTATTATTTCGAAAGTATTCCTTTTTATTTATTTCTTCTATGTATTGTAATGGAATATCCACGGCAAATAAAACCTAACAATGTTATATATAGGCCTAACAAGCTAGAACCCATTACTGATACCATACGCAAGCCATTTTTAATTAGTTTTTCGTCATATTTTGCTCATTTTAGTTATATTTTTAGCCTATTTTCAATTTTGAAAAAATTGGCTTATGAGATCACCTTTCGTCCGTGTGTGTGTGCGTGTGTGTGTGTGTGTGTGTCCCTAATAAAATCTAAACGGCTGGAGCGATTTCAATGAAACTCGGTAAGTTCATAGCACTATTCCGGGCGACCCCGACCGTGCCCTTCAAATTTCGTTACGTCTTACCAATCCAACATGGCGGCTGGGCGAAATATTTCACCACAATTCAATATCTCCGAAACTATTCCCGATATCACCCTGGAATTTATTACAGTGATAAAGGGATCTACTAGAAGTTCACCTATGTAACGTTTGAAAAACTGGTAACTACAAAACCAACATGGTGGCCACGCGAATTTGCGACTTTTAAATAGACGTTTCTCGCGATTTAACCAACCAAACGCAATAAAACTTTGTACAGTATATGTTTATACACATTGTAATGTACCGACATCTAACTTCGTTCAATTGTTTACATAAGCACAAGATGGCGGATGTGCGAAATATTTCACCGGCATTCTATATCTCTGAAACTATTAGCGGTATCACCCTGAAATTTTGTACGGAGATAAAGGGCACTACTGGAAGTTCATCTATAAGACTTTCGAAAACCAGTTAACTACAAAACGAACATGGCGGCCAAGCGAATTTGAAAATTTTAAATAGACCTTTCTCGCGATTTAATGTTCCAAACGCAATGAAATCTGGTACAGGAAATGTTTATACACATTGTAATGCACTGGTATCTAATTTAGTTCAATTGTTTACATTACCTCAAGATGGCGGCTGTGCGAATTTCGAAAATTAAGTTTTTATTTCTTGTGTCGTAATCATGCGATCGAGGTGAAAGTTTGAATAATAAACCTATGCAATAATTTTCCTTTAATGATACATGACTCTATGGCCTATACATTTAACAATCGACCATGGCGACCATCTGAAATTTTTAGACGGCTCTGAATATCTACGAATCTATTATAGCAATCAAACTGATTTTCTTTGTTCAAAGGGGCTATGAACTTAAGTTCGCCTATAGGACTTTAAATAACCTGGTGATCACAAATCCAACATGGCGGTGACGCGAAGTATAAATATTCACATGAACGTTTCTCGCAATTTAACCATCCGAGTGTAGTGAAACTCGGTACAGTAAATCCTTATATTATTTTAATCCACTGGCATCTAATTTATTTCAATTGTTTCCATAACCAGAAGATGGCAGCTGTGCGAAATTTTAAAATCTTGTTTTTACTTCTTGTGTCCTAATCATGCGATTGAAGTGTGAATGCTACAAGTTCACAATAAGCTTCATGTAACAGTAACTTACATAACTTTAGGACCTACATATATAAAATCCTACATGGCGACCATCCGAAATATTTAGTCGGTTCTCAATATCTACGAATCTATTACAGCAATCGAACTGAAATTTTTTATGTTGACAGTGGCAGTTAACATAAGTAGGTTATATGAAAATAGGCTGTATAGTTCTTCACGGAACTACTTGTTGTTTACATTTTCACAAGATGCATGTTATATGGGTGGAGTTTCAAAGACGGGATTGGCAAATGGTGCAGTAGATATATTTTTCTCTGTATTCCCGGAACAGGCAGATAACAGGTTTAGAAGACCTGATTCCGAGAAAAAGCTTCTGTTTGGATGTTTCATCAAGTGAGATGCCATCCCAGGAGTCAAATTTAACTCAGAGCAATTAGTAAACAAGGAAACTCAGAGTTATCTCGCACTCAGTTCATCGTTGATGGGTCCGCTCGGTAGGCCTAATGTAACTCTATAAGTTTGTGTGATTATTGTGCCTGCGAGTTATGTTATTACTTCTCGATTACTTTCTACACACACACCTAAAATGCATAGGTTATATATTTTCCCGCCTTTAGGTCATATTCAGCTAGAATTCAGGGAATATTTGCTTGCATATTTTGCACTTTTTACTTCTTAAACATCCGAACCCTAATGATCGCATTTACAGAATGGATGACAAAAGGCTAACAATAAACAATAATAATCTAGCGCTATCTCTGAAAAACCGCAACAATTGGATGGTAGAAATAACACAGCACGTACAAGAAATTGGCATCAGCCAAGAAATCACTCACAATAGATCAACATTTAGAACCCTAATAAACAGACACAAATTTTCAGAGAAACCTACACTGAAGAATACACGATGGACAGAAGAACGCAAAAGAGAGCACAGTTAATGGATGAAGAGATACTGGGAAGTAAAGAGGAGATATTGTGCCAAATAAGTTCCAGCGCGCTTCTTAGTTGAGCATAAAGATTCAAAATAATAATAATAATAACCTGATAATATTATTAATAATAATAAAACAACAGTTTCAGAAGGATGGTGAAAAGCTATCAGGGTTTTATGGTGGAGGCAGAACTTAGAAGACGGAGAGGCCCTTTAACACAGAAGCGGAAGAACAAGCTGAGAGAGGGGCTCAAGAGATACTGGCAAGATGTCAATGCCGGCAAACGAACAAGACGTAGACACTGAAATGAGAGTGGTTGTTAACACGCAGTTCATAGAGGCTCAAGTCGACGGCAAACAAAAATGAAAGATTTTAAAAAAAAAACACTCTAATCAAGCCTGAAGCACTATATGCTTCTGAAACGCTGATTAATGGGGGCACATCATTAATTAACATGTGGAAAAGAAAGAAAGGAAAATCCAAAGAAAAAATGTTGACCAGTTTGTACAGGGGGAATCTGGATGAAAAGAAAATCTCAAGACTTCTACCAGCACCCGGAAAAAATCTCAGACACATTTAGGAAAAGACGATAGAAATTTTGTGGGCATATCGTCAGGATGGGCAATCAGAGACTGGCCAAAAGGATTCTTATCCTTGCCCTGTCAATGAAAGTTAAAAACACCTGGCTGCTTGAAGTTGGAAAAGATCTTCAGGAAATAGGCAACACGGATGACATTGTACTAGACAGAGCTAAGATCAGAGAATTAGTCGATAACCACCGCTTTGCAGACCATCCAAGCACTATCACCAACATAACCTGGTCAGAAGATCGCAAGAGATGTTACAGCGAGAAGATGAAGAGATTTTGGGAGAAGAGAAAAGCAATGCCATCAGCTAAATAAGTTCAATCGCGCTCCTTAGTCGGGCATGATGAGGAAAGAAGGAAGAAAAATAATAAAACATAATGATGGGAATAAATAACACAGTAAATTCTTGAATAGATTTTGGAAGAATAACAACGTGTAAGTCAACAAGACATCATGTAAATTAGCAAATTCCAAAGTGCTCATTGAATGGGCAAACTAACATCACCTTCGTTGACAAGACCTAGAGAAGACCTACTGTATTACTTAATTGACACTCCTTCCCACAATTCACACAGTATGCAATCAATTCAATCCGAAAATATGTCTAAGCACACCGATCTGTCAGTCGAAATTAAGATCATTTGGAAAATTGAGGTAATCATTCTTCCTCTGGTGATGGCATGCATGGCCTAATACAGAAGATGCTGCAACGTAACATTAAGTTTATGGGTTTCATCCCGTCACCTACAAGAAGATGCAAAGAGTGATACTCACATCATGAGGAAGTTCATGCACATGGAATATCCACCGCTGGACACCAGTTAAGGGACAAGCATAAGGTTTAGATGGACAGTAGGAATTAGCGTGAATAGATCGATCCTTAGTTTAATTTTTGATCGTTCTTCATGTAATCAAACCTAATCGGCGAGTTATTTCAACCCTCCAACAGTCAGAGTGTGTTGGGTAGGAAGACTTCTGTTCGTATCAAGGATGGGTGTGAATGTGGATATGCATTATAGTGAGCGCTCTGGTAGCATTTATACCACCAGTTGTTAGTTCGTTAAAATGGATTGGGGAATCTTGGTCATCAGCCCCGTGTACTTGGATGTGCGCTTAATTTGTCTGATAATCGTTGTTAGGACTGTACTGATGTGTGGTGCAGGTAGCCTACTAAACTGGCATTTGCCCGGAAGAAGAAACCACACACAGGATAGTCGCTGCCAGGACCAGAATTCTAACTTCCGATCTTCGGATCTACGGGAGCTCCTAATCACGGTTATGGTGAGTGATTTTTAATGCACCCGCCATAAAATACAGACCCTACTTATCTTAATAATGTTATTGGATTTACGTCCCTGTTAACTACAGCGGCTTTTAGATACGCCGGGGTGCCGGAATTTTGCTCCAAAGAGGATCTTTAACGGTAGTTCGTGCCTTACTGGCATCGGGAGAGCATGGGTTCGAATCCCACCTCGACCATCCTGAAAATTGTTTTCGTGGTTTCCCCATTTTCACCACCAGGCAAATGCTGGGACGGTTCCTATCAATAGATCCACGACCAACTTCCTTCCAAAATCCTTTCCCTGGCCCGTCCTAAAAAGAAATTAAATGGCCATTGTCTGCATTAATAAAGATTATAAATCTACTGACACGGCTTCCTCGCATTTTCGCTTCCTCAAATGCCATCTGACTGCGCCTAGATTCAATCCCGCAATCTTGGGATCAGCAGGCGATAACGTTACCGCTGAGTCACGCAGCTAGTCCCCATACTTATCAGCTTTCGTGTCTAAATTCAGGCGGAAATCTCTACACATTCGAACTGGTGAACGCTTGATGTTCACCATTTATCATTAAAAATTGCCTCCATAACTAATAAAATAAATCGCAATTATTGCCAAGAAAAATAGCAATCATAAATGTGAAAGGGAAAATATCCCTAGTTAAGCTCTTCAGTGGGCAATATTCCGTATTCTAAACGCCAATGAATGTTATATGTAATCTAAATAATCTCACGAAGGATGGCTGAATTAAACATGTGATTGGAGGATTGTTGAAATCCGCTTAAATGATCACAAATATCGAACTGGGTTTATGTGCGCGTGGGGTGGTTCATACAAAAAAAACGGAATAACCATCCAGGTAGAGATAGTGGGAGCCAACGCGTGATTTCACACAACTGACACATTTCCCTCTGAAATTCTCCATCTATTTTACACTACCAGAGGCACGAAGTAACGCTCTCATAAATAAGTATAATGCTTCATTTAATTGTTCTGTTAACACTGCACCTGTTGGATACGATGATGTTAATGATGATGATGATGACGATGATAATTGTATTTTTAACATCGAGATTATCGAGCCCTAATGGTTAGGGTGAAAATGGAAAATTATGATAAAATGAACACTAGAAGACCAATTACAACTTACGGGCTGGAAGAAGAAAAGGACAAAAAGGAAGGAATAAGGGTAATAAAAGGCAGGGAAAAGGGTTGGCCTCAACACTCGAGGAATGAGAATTGAGGTACTTGGAAGATAGTATAGCCATAATAGTAATAATATCGTATGGCCTCGGGTGCCGTGTGCAAGCTTTGTGAATTGTCACCCAGAGGGTAGCTTGCATGTCGAATTTCGTCGTTCCTTTGAACGCTATGAAAGTCAAGGAGGTTAAATATCTAAGGTCCTTGGCACTACAGCGCTTTTTAGTAGAGAATGGAGGAACTTTGTGTTGGCGGAAAATCCCGAGATTAATTTTGCCATTGAACACGGCCTACTGAGTTCAAATGCGTTCTTTAACATGCCAACAAAATATGGCATCCATGTCGTGATTTTTGTCGCCTTTCAAAAGTCACTTACCACGGCCAGGGGCGAACCTGCAATCTTGGGGTTGGTAATCCGACACGTTAACCACTCACTCACCGTGGCGAGCAGTATAGCCATAAAAGGCGTATAGGAAAGGGAAAGAGGAGCCACTGGTAAAAGGGAAAAACGGGACTCAGTTCAGGAGTTTCTTGGGGTTGCCAACTCACAGGCCGTGATCCATTGAGGGTGTAACACAATCCAGGGTGCACCGTAAGTGGTGGGGCTACACACACCATGCCTCTTGAGGACCTTGTGCAAAAGGTAGAAGGTAACATGAAAAAGCAAAAAACAAACGAAGAGGTCTAACCCCTCGAAGAATGAGGGTATCAGGAAGTATGAGACAAAGGCCAATTAAGACAGGAAGGTGAAAGAAACAATGGACTTTGGATACTCTAATTCCGTCTGGGTCAGTAAAGATAATTAACTGACCTGGAGAGGTCGTCAGGAAAGATAGCTGAAAGGAGCCCAGCACAAGTGAGTGGAAGCATAGCGAGACTCAGATTGGGTCCCGTGGTCTCTAACCCACTAGTTGTGAGCCCCTGGGGGAGTCATCAACTTCTGCAAGATACCAAAATCAAGAATGATGTAATTCACACAGTTACCCTCACAGCGCTGGAAGGTCCGTTAGGATGTTGAGAGATCACTTACAAGCTCTCCTGCAATAATCACTGTCTTGGCTGTGGACTAAAACACGTTGGTTGGTTGGTTCCTTAGTTTAGGGGCTGCGACAACGCGGTCATGTAGCTCTGTGTACTTTGGGTGTGTGTAGAATCTGTCTGTGTGATGGCTGTATTAGTGTGTGTATCTGTTTTTTAATTCAAGGAAGGACTGCAACTTTGAATTCATCAAATAGTTCCTACTTTTGCCGTCAAACGCCACCGTCAATGACTACTAGGCCTAGTTCAGAACTTATCTACTAGACGCCACCCCAGTCGGCTCTTGGCAACGAACGTAGAAACCTATGAGCGTTGTTAACCTATCCAATTTAGCTTCACACTGGTGTAATTAGTGGAAGGTTCTTTATCATGCCATAAATATATATGGCATGGAACCGCCGGCTTTACTCCCCCCCCCCAAGGAAGGCATACTGAGGGATTTTAACGATCTTAAAACATCCTTGCTGTATGGAAATGAGAGCTGGGTAGATTTAGGATATCTGATAAAACAGCTAAAGGTAACTGATTTATTTATTTATTTATTTATTTAGTGAGCACGCTGAGCTTCTATGCCCAAGATCGCGGGTTCAAACCCGGCCAAAGTCGTCGGATTTTTAGGAGCGTTAAAAACCCCTGAGTATACCGTCCTTCGGAAGGAAAGTAAAGCCCGCGGGCCTATGTTTTCGATTTATGGCATATAAAAGAACCTTCCACTAACTCAAAAATTGTGCGAAGCTAAATTTTTAGGTTAGATTTAATTAACGCTCTATTAAGTTCGCTGACAGGTGACGGTTGCGGTGGCATCTAGTTGCCAAGTTCACAGCTAGGTGTCGTGGACGGTAGCATTTGGTAGCGAAAGTAGGAAATACTTGAAATTTTCGTCTGCAGTCCTTACATGAATTAAAAACAGATAACACTCACTAATACAGCCATCGCAATTAACACCGGTTATCAGACAGATTCTACACACACCCAAAGTACACGGGGCTACATGTCGCAGCCCCTAAACTGAGGAACCAATCAACCAAGAAGCTGAGGAGGCTGGAGTGCTAACTGCGAATAGGGGAACATGGAGGCAACAATTTGTTCGCATACAGAGGATACTAGACTGGCAACTGAAAGACGAAACAGTCACAAATGAAAATGTATGTGTGTGTTTAAAACGTTAAAAAAATAAAATAATGAGTAAACAATACCAGCTGCAAATGGGTTGTCATGGAAACGTTTCTTTCACTCACAGACTGGATACCTACAGATATAGCTGCTATTTGAAATGGACGATAAATGATAACTGTACACACACATCCCTCTGAACCTACGACACGAACCATGCAAGAGTTGTATTTACAGAATTACTTTGCGTTGATGCAGTCATAAAATGTAAAGATACTCATTCCACTGTATCAACTCTCAAGAGCCATCTGGTTCCCAATTCTCTAATCTAAACATATTTACGAGCTTTGAAAATCATGTTTCATTTTTGTAGTGTTGAACAACATGAAGCTGTGGTAATTAAAAATCCAGCGTGTATTTTAAAATATATAACTCTTTTAAATGTTAGAGACAAATGTAAACACTTGAATTAAATATATGATAATTCTGTTTTTTTGTTTTGTTTCAGGAACTGTACACAGCATGCCGTAAATCAGCAGGCATATACACTTTAGAGCTTCCGCAGTGAAATACGAGTGTCAACAAATTATTTACTCTTTCACCAGATGTCTGCGAGCTTAGCGGTATATCACCGCGGAGGGTACGCTTGATAGATTAGCGCCAAAATGGAGCAGGGTCTGAACATGGTAAACATGAGGGCGTAAATGATTCATCAGCCCCTCTAATGCACAAGATGTATCACATCTCCTGCTAGCCCATCTCCCCCTCTATACCCTGTAACCCCCAAGGCACGGGAAAGGTTTGTTCTTCCACGCATTGACACTAATCCTATTCTTCAGTTAAACTCATTGAAACCATTTTCTTGTCATCCAGAGGAGAGTAAATAAAACGTTTGATACAACAGTGCTAAAGAAGTATTTCGATGTCTCCCCCCGGGTGAACTAATGTACGCGTTCATTCAGCTGTTGCTGAAACCTCCCCAAGTCACTTTCTGTTCACATCTAGGTGACACTTGGGGATTAGCTCATAAAGATGATGACTAGGGCTTGGATCTTTAGGAAAAATAATATTTTTTTTCTTGGTCGACACGC
This sequence comes from Meconema thalassinum, assembly GCA_946902985.2. NCBI lineage: Eukaryota > Metazoa > Arthropoda > Insecta > Orthoptera > Tettigoniidae > Meconema > Meconema thalassinum. Next base: position 674,747,609 of record OX336388.2, read on the forward strand.
CTGAGGATTTGAATGAGTCTTGAGGAAAGAATTCATGATGAAAATTAATAAATGTAAAACAAAAATATTGGAATGTAGCCGAAATAAATCATAAACCTCAATGGACATCAATTTGGCAGGTGAAAAACTAAAAGAAGTAGGATACTTCTGTTACTTAGGAAGCAAAATAACCAGTGATGAACGATGCAAAGAGGATATAAAAAGTAGATTAGCTCAGGCAAGGAAAGCATTTCTACATAAAAGGAATCTGTTGACATCGAATATAGATTTAGGTATTAGGAAGTCATTTTTGAAGTCCTTCGTCTGGAGCGTCGCACTCTATGGAAGTGAAACTTGGACTATTGGTGCAGCAGAAAAGAGTGAAGCGTTTGAAATGTGGTGTTACAGGAAAATGATGAAGATCAGATGGGTAGGTAGGGTTACAAAACGAAGAGGTATTAAGACTAGTGGGAGAGGAGAGATGTTTCTGGCGACTGCTAATGAAGAGAAGAGATATGTTGGTAGGACACATACTAAGACACCCAGGAATAGCAAGCTTAGTTATGGAAGGAAGGGTCGAGGACAAGAACTGTAGGGGTAGACCAAGGTTAGAATATGTTAAACGGATTGCCTCGGATTTAGGGTGTGGTAGCTATGTAGAGATGAAACGATGACCTCAGGACAGGGAGGCATAGAGACCTGCATCAAGCCAGTCAATAGACTGAAGACTCAAACAACAACGCTTCTATCTTAATGTCTGATCGGTTTCTGATGCAAATCAAGTGATTATCGTCACAATGCAGTGGATTTGATTTGTCACATAAATGCATATTTTGAACATGTTTTACTATTAGGTCATATTTTGAGCATTTTTTTGGTAAGAACGTCATATCTCGGTGAACGGGAGCTGTAGGTGTGCAATCATCCTCAACTTACTGAACGGGAACTAGTGTTCACAGAAATAGACTGTAAATAACCACTTAAACATGTATATTCAGAAAATTAATATGAACATAGGAATAAATAATTTAATTAACAATATAATCTCGAAGGAATTTTCGGTTGGCTTTATAATTAATAAAAAGGCCATATTTAAATCATTCATTTTCAGGTCATATTTTGTCATTTTTGAGTCATGTTTCGTTATATTTTTAAGGTCATATTTGCTTGCATTTTTAGGCAATTTTTAGGTCTTGAATATTCGAGCCCTAATGATGACACATAAAGATGATGTCATTTATTTTATGGTGAAGGACAGAGTTTCTCGAAGGATATGCCTGGTAATTTAGCGTTCACGTTGCTACAATGCTGATAAATTAAAATCTTCTTCTTCTCCTTCTCCTTCTTCAATTCCCTTATGCCTTCAAGCGTCGGGGTAGCCTCGTTTAAGCCATTTCTGCCATTCCGCTCTATTTCTGCACATGCTCTTCATTTCCACAACAGTTTTGCCCCTTCCGAATCTCGTGTTCCGTTTCCACTCCGGTCGTCTTCGTTTATATCCGTCCAATCCAAGGCTACTTGTAGTTCTCTGAATCACTTTACCTCCACTTGGGTGATTAGCCCAACGTAGAGTGGTTTGTTGGGTTACCTTCCCATCCTTCATACTTATCCCCTGGAGACAGGGTGCCTCAGATGGTCAGGGTTTGGGCAGGCATTTCCTCCTTACCCTCTAAGTTATGGTTTTCCCGCTAATACTCGGGTGGCTGATTGCAGTGGTTTCCCACTGGGCGATGGGGCCGCCACATCCCTACGCCAAAGGTAAATTAAAATTAAAATTAAAATTAAAATTAAAATCAAAATCAAAATCAAAATTAAAATTAAAATCAAAATTAAAATCAAAATCGAAATCGAAATCAAAATTAAAATTAAAGTAAAAATTAAAATTAAAATTAAAATTAAAATTAAAATTAAAATTAAAATTAAAATTAAAATTAAAATTAAAATTAAAATCAAAATCAAAATCAAAATCAAGATTAAAATTAATATTAAAGGTCGCCTCCGTAGCGTAGCGGTCAGCATGGTTAGCTGCCGCCCGGGGGTTCTGGGTTCGATTCCCGGCTCTGCCACGACATTTGAAAAGTGGTATGAGGACTGGAACGGGGTCTACTCAGCCTCGGGTGTTCCAAATGAGTAGAGGGGGTTCGATTCCCACCTCAGCCATCCTCGAAGTGGTTTTCCGTGGTTTCCCACTTCGTCTTCGGGCAAATGCCGGGATGGTACCTTCTTCAAGGCCACGGCCGCCTCCTTCCCTCTTCCTTGCCTAGCCATCCTGGCCATCCATTACCTTCCCTCATGAGGCCCCTGTTGGCTTTGCAGATGAGGCCGCCTGGGCGAGGTGCCAATCCCACCTCACCAGTTGTATCCACTCCGATTAGATGTTCCCAGCTCTAGGACACTGCCCGTAGAGGCGGTAGTGGTGAGTTCCCTCGCTGAGTCCGTGGGTTCCACCAACCTGGGGGGTAAAGGATTATGATGATGATGAAATTAAAATTAAAATTAAAATTAAAATTTTAAATAAAATTAAAATTAAAATTATTATGATTAAAAGAAACAATGCAACTACTACTTACTCACTTGTTTTCCTTACTTCATTTAGGGACCTTGAGCAACATTTGATAATTTGATGGCATTTTAGCAATAACTAGGGACCAGACTTTTACGTTTTTAAGATTGTCATTTTAGGTTTTCAAACCCATAAAGTATTTTTCTTTTAGGTTTTTAATACGCTATGTAGAATAGGTTTTTAAATAGGTTTTCATGTTTAAAGTGCTGCAAAATTTGCCATAAACTGCGTAAAGCTTAAAAGCAATACCTATTTGTTAGGCTTAGTAGAAAATCTGGTTCTAACGAGAGTATAAGTATTTTACATAATGATACGTCTTTTATCAAATTAAGACCGAGAACTTTATACTTTTAGGCAACATTTGCTTTCCTTATACATGTTAATTATCAAAATTCAATAAAATCATGTATGTCAGAGGTGATTTTTACACTCTAGACCATTTATTTAACTTTGTTTATTTAGAATATAGGGAACTTGGAAACAATAAGAGATGTATTCCCATTTTCCTGACAATAAATAATCAAACAATAAGATATAAGCTGGAAAGTGCTCAAAATATTTAAATTTCTGGTGGGTAGGATTTCTCTAAATCAACTAGAGCTAGGAAGAAACGCTGTCTTGTGGTTTACTTTTAAAAATTATGCACTAAAATTCAAATATACTAAAATAAATGGAATAAAACTGCAATTAGGTATTCTTAGGTACCGGATCGCATATCCTTTTTTTTTTTTTTTTGGTACTACGCAAATAATGAATACTAGTTGAAACCCGTCAATACTTGACGGTCAATGGAAAAAACATTTACCGAAGAAGTTTCTTATATAAGTTACATTGTTTGTACGATTACCTTTTGGCACTATTGCAACTTTGGTTGGTTGGTTCTTAAGTTTTAGGGGCTGCGACAACGCGGTCATGTAGCCCCGTGTACTTTGGGTGTGTGTAGAATCTGTCTGATAACCGGTGTTAATAGTGATGACTGTATTAGTGTGTGTTATCTGTTTTTCAATTTAAGTAGCCTAGAGACTGCAACTTAGAATTTTTCAAATAGTTCCTACTTTAGCCGCCAAGAACCACCGTCAACGACTACTAGGCCAAATTCAGAACTTAGCTACTAGGCGCCACCGCAGTCGGCTCTTGGCAACGAACGTAGAAACCTACGACCGTTGTTTACATTCTTAACCTATTCAATTTAGCTTCACACAGGTGTAATTAGTGGAAGGATTTTTAACATGCCATACATCTATGACATGGGACCGCCGGCTTTACTTCCCCTCCGAAGGAAGGCATACTGAGGGTTTTTTAACGCTGTTAAAAAATCCGACGGCTTCGGCCGGGTTTGAACCCGCAATCTTGGGCATAGAAGGTCAGCATGCTACCGACTACGTATTGCAACTTTAAGGGCGTCAAAGATTGCAATCTCGACATTGCGACATACTGCTGGCCGTGACTGAAAACTTGATGAGGTAAATAGAGTAAATGACAGACGAAATGAGTGAAGAATTTCAAGTAGTTCCATCTTTGGCTACCAGACGCCTCTATCACTGACACTGTCACCCAGCGGTGAACGTTGGAACTTGATAGAGCGTTTCTAAACCAAGTAACCTACAAATTTAGCTACACACTACTAATTGTAGTGGTAGGTTCCTTTACATGCCATAAATCTATGACATGGGCCCGTCGGCTTTACTTCCCCTCCGAAGGAAGGCACACTGAAGTTTTTTAACGCTCTTAAAAATGCGACGACTTCGGCCGGGTTTGAACGCGTGAACTTGGGCATAGCAGTTCAGTATGCTACCGACTACGCCACCAAAGCCGTTAAATAAACAAGTAGTTCCGTGAAGAACTATACAGCCTATTTTCATATATCCTACTTATGTTAATTGCCACTATCAACATACACAATTTCAGTTTGATTGCTGTAATAGATTCGTAGATATTGAGAACCGACTAAATATTTCGGATGGTCGCCATGTTGGATTTTATATATGTAGGTCCTAGAGTTATGTACTGTTACATGCAGATTATTGTGAACGTGTAGTATTCAAACTTCAATCGCATAATTAGGACACAAGAAAAAAACAAGGAGATTTAAATTTTTTTCACAGCTGCCATCTTGAGGTTATGGAAACAATTGAAATTAATTAGATGCCAGTGGATAAACATTCGGATAAAGATTTACTGTACCAAGTTTCACTGCACGCGGATGGTTAAATTGCGAGAAACGTCCATGTGAATATTTATAATTCGCGTCACCGCCATGTTGGATTTGTGATCACCAGGTTATTTAAAGTCCTATAGGTGAACTTAAGTTCATAGCCCCTATGAACATTAAAAAATGCAGTTAGATTGCTAAAATAGATTCGTAGATATTCAGTATCGTCTAAATATTTCGGATGGTCGCCATGTTAGATTGTTAAATGTATAGGCCATAGAGTCATGTACCATTAAAGGAAAATTATTGCGTAGGTTCATTATTCAAACTTTCACTTCGATCGCATGACTACATCACAAAAAATAAAAACTTAATTTTAAAATTCGCACTGCCGCCATCTTGAGGTTATGTAAACAATTGAACTAAATTAGATACCAGTGGATTACAATGTGTATAAATATTTCCTGTACCAGGTATCAGTGCGCTTGGAACATTAAATCGCGAGAAAGGTCTATTTAAAATGTTCAAAATCGCTTGGCCGTCATGTTCGTTTTGTAGTTAACCGGTTATTGAAAATCTTATAGATGGAATTCCAGTAGTGCCCTTTATCTCCGTACAAAATTTTAGGGAGATACCGCTAACAGTTTCAGAGATATAGAATGCCGGTGAAATATTTCGCACATCCGCCATCTTGTGATTATGCAAACAATTGAACGAAGTTAGATGTCGGTGCATTACAATGTATATAAACATATACTGTACCATGTTTCATTGCGTTTGGTTGGTCAAATCGCGAGAAACGTCTATTTAAAAGTCGCAAATTCGCTTGGCCGCCATGTTGGTTTTGTAGTTACCAGGTTTTCAAAAGTCACATCAGTGAACTTATAGTAGTTCCCTCTATCACCATAGAAAATGTCAGGGTAATATCGGTAATAGTTTCGGAGATATTGAATGCTGGTGAAATATTTCGCACAGCCGCCATGTTGGATTGGTGAGTCGTAACAAAATTTGAAGGACGCCGTCGAGGTCGCCGGGAATAGTGCTATGAACTTTCCGAGTTTCATTGAAATCGCTCCTGCCGTTTAGATTTTATTAGGGAGGACACACACACGAATCACACACACACACACGCACACACACGGACAAAAGGTGATCTCATAAGCCTATTTTTTCAAAATTGAAAATAGGCTAAAAAATACATACATTAATTAATTAATTAATTAAATGAATTAATATGACTTGGTACTTTTTGGAGAATCTGAAGATGATTTGCAGAGATCATTATATAATCTTCACACAACAGCAATAAATTACAACATGAATATTTCCCTTACCAAAACTAAAGTTATGACCTTCCTCGGGAAAAACCACGAGACAACAAAAATTGCAATAGAAAATACAACCCTTGAGCAGGTATCAACATTCAAATATATCGTCTATAACCTGAGTTACATCCAAGAAACCGATATGCAGCACAAAATCATCAACTTCACTAAGGTCACAGGACTATTAATAACATCTTCAGTCCATATTTAGTCCAGAGGTACACATGACTCAAACTATACAACATCCTAGCCGAACCAACCCTTCTATATGGCAGCGAAGCTTGGACCCTTCGCAAAGGGGATGAACGGAGGAGAGTAAAGAGTGCCGAGATGTTCATGAGGAGAACAGCTGGATACACACTATGTGATAGGAAATGTTCTGAGCTTAATCTTAAAGATCTAAAAGTAAAACCAGTTATCAACACAGTACAGAACTATAGATCAGTTTGGAAGGACCGTGTACTACGTATGAAGACGGGCCAGATCACCAGACGAATCCTCAAATACCAACCTAGAGGCAGAAGAGACGTAGATTGACCTACAAAGAGATGGAACGAGACCGTAACAGGCCACCTGGCCTAACACTTGATAAGAAGATGAAGATGAAGATGAAGAAATAGAAGCAGAAGAAGAAAAAGAATATGAAAGAAAGCAGCAAAGCAAAAATGTGACTAGAATGCGTTGGCTATTACAGTATTTGTAATAATCTCTATATATAATACGCTAAGACTAAGGTGTATGTTTCACAAAACTCAAGCTCCTAAACCAGAGGGAGTTAGAAGGTGTGGTTTGTACCAAAATCTTCCAAATCGTCTCAATAGTACAGGAAAAGTCTTGCATTTCTTGAAAATTCAACGGAAATGTTTTATTTTTCAAGATTAAATATTTTTCTTGCGCTCATGAATCTGTAGCTGTTGCCATTCAAACATGGCCGCACGGCCGGACCACTACTCATTAAAATGTAAAATAAAATGTAGTAAGAGTATGAATCGATACGAGTGTGCAACTTAAATGAAGGAAGGACTATTTTCTCCAGGCAGCCAGTTATTGAGAGAGTGACTATTGACTTGGTGCGTTAACTCATTGTGTGAAGCAATAGAGCAGTGGATACGGCAAATGCCTCCGGATCGCAAAAGCCCAGGATCGTCCCCAAGTCTTTGCGACTTTTTTTTTACCACTGAAATATTATTTCATGAAGGAGTATTATTAACGTTTTACATTTTGTAAGTGAGTTATGCAGGATTTACAGTATTTCTTCCATAAAACATGCAATAAAACAGCGAAAAACATCCATTATGATCTGCGTGCGCAGAGCAAGAGGCGACAGCGCATAGTGCTACCATCTAGCGGCTCTAATAGACAGCTACTGAAACGAAATATTGAAGTAGCCTATAACATAATTCGACTTCTAAAACGCAAAGAAATACAGCTATTTTGTCCTTCGCGTACCGGTACTTATTGTAGCATAGGGAGATGGATGTTGATCCGAAAGGGACAGTAATATGAATGAAATACATGTCTATAGACATTAACACATTTGATGGTCATTTTATGACAGCAGTTTGACTCGCCTACATATATCTTCAAAAGCAAATCACACGTGTAATATCTTATTGAGCTTGATATTTTTAGTGGAAGATTTTTCACTGATGAATCATTCGTTCCATTCGCATATGCCTTAAGCTGGCTGGGTGGCTCAACGGTAACGTTCTCGCCAGCATTGCCCAAGGTTGCAGGATCGAACCCTGGCACAGCCAGTTGGCATTCGAGGGTGCGCAAATGTGAGGGAGCCGTGTCAGCAGATTTACTGGCACGTAAAAGATTCTCTTCAGGGCAAAATTACGGTACCCCAGCGCCTCTAAAAGCCGCAGTAGTTAACAGGGACGTAAAACCAATACAAAATAAAATTAAACAGGACTTTGAAATACTCGACAGTCAGTAATTTCGTACAGATGTTAACAGATACCTTCATTAGAGTCATTAATTGATAGAAAACAACCAGTCAATCTGTTTCTAATCCCATGGGTGCATTCAGACAAACAAAATGGCAAAAACTGTCTTCAAATGTCCCTGACATTTTGGCAGACAACAATTTTTCATACACACATTTGGAAACATCATTTTGGAGTTATCTGTTCTTCACAACACACTGAGCACACGTGCATATGACCAACTGTACTGAAGCATTCAGTGGTAAAGTTATCTTACTGGGTGGTGATTTTCGCCAAGTCCTTCCTGTTACTAGTATAATTAGAGGATCACGTTCTCTGACAGTTGCTAGCTTTTTGAAGCGGCATAGCCTCTGGAGTAAATTCCATGTACTTAAACTCCCCCAGAACATGTGCGCTTTATATTCTGAAACAGAATTTTCAACATGGCTTTTAGAAATAGGAGAAGGCAAGACTGGAGCGGAAGTTACGGTACCATCTACAAGCAATCCACAAATACCTAGGTACAAGATCCAGTCGAACAGCTATATGGTGATTTTGATTTTACTGCTGTTACCCCACAGGAGCTTAAAGGAAGAACTATTCTTACGGTCGCCAATGAAGCATCGCTTGAACTGCACAATCGAGTTCTTCAGCGTTTACCTAGAGATGAGGTAGTCAACGAGAGTGTAGACTGTATTGTGCGTGAGCATGCACAAGATCACTTGGTTGCAGAATTTTTGAACAGTCTGACACCAACTGGCATGCCTCCACACAAACTTAGACTTAAGAAAGGTGCTATCATTATGTCATTAAGAAATATTATACCCACAAACGGGGTCTGCAGTGGGACGATGCTAATAGTTAACGAGTTACTACTTAATATAATAGAGGCAACTACAGTATTATAGATTCTGATAAGAGACAAATCGTTTTCATACCCAGGATAACCCATATCCCCTGTGATAAGAACATGCCTTTTAAAATTAAAAGAAGACATTTCCCAGTGCATTGGCTTTCTCATTGACAATAAATAAATCTCAGGGTCAGACTTTCGATAAAATCTCCCTTTACTTGACAAGCCCCGTCTTTACATATGGACAGCTTTACTTAGGCCTTTCATGGGTAAGATCATTTAGCTCGCTATCGGTTGTGTCACCAAGCAACAAAATAACCAACTGTGTGTTTAGGGAAATTGTTGATAGATAAATTCAAAAAGTACATTAACAAAATGCACTATCTTGGAAGAAATGTGATTTGGCTCCTTAGATACAACTCTGTACACCTCACTCGAGAACTACTGTAAGTGGAAGAAGTCCTGGTTGTATCGCAAATGTCCTCTGTGAAGTTATCATTCCACAGCCCAGTTGGATCCTTCCTTCCTGCACTGGTATCAACATCTTAAGTTTGTGAAGTTTTATTTCGTAAATAAATGTAATGTTACTAATAGCTCGGGCCGTTTTTATTGCACTGTTATTGCATAGATACTTTACGCGGGCTGTGCTAGTCTTATTATATAATACGCTAAGGTGTATGTTTCACAAAACTCAAGTTCCTAAACCAGGGGGAGTTAGAAGGTGTGGTTTGTACCAAAATCTTCCAAATCGTCTCAATAGTATAGGAAAAATCTTGCATTTCTTGAAAAGCCAACGGGCATATTATTTGTTTATAAAATGCTTTTAAACAAATAAACAAGGCGATAGACCCTGGCAGAACTGTGTCCCGTACAGTCCGCATAGCACTAGAGCCGGGTGGGTGGTCTATACACATGGAGCGCACACAATCCATTAGGCAAGAGTTCTCGCACGGGTCCGCTAGTAATAATAATAATAGTAATAATAATAATAATAATAATAATAATAATGGTCGAGCAGATATGAAGTGATTAGGATGAAGTCTGTCTCGGGTCTCGAAGCAGTTGCCATGTGTAGGAAGGATATGGTGAGACTAATGACCTCGTTAGGCCGGACTACATCATGGCCTAGTGGTCCCCCGAGACGTGTGTTGTACAAACACATGAAATACTGTTCTATTAGCACGCATTGCATATTAATCCCAGAGAGGCGGCTACAAAAGACTGCGCCTCCAACCTCAACAGCTCCGGCCGTACATTAATTTGACTCCCGAGGTCATGCTTGGCTTGCCTTGCACTTTATGAATAATAATTGGACTTGGAAACAAGGCGTGTGCGGTCCACTACCTGCTGGACCCGATAACGCTTAAGCTTAAGCGCACTTTATGGCCAACATCATGTACTGGACCTCGAGTTCGAGTCCCCAGTTCACTTGACCCTATGAGGATAAGAGCACGTGTAGCATTCTAGTGCAACAAGCCGATATGCCGATTGGGCAAGCAGAGTACGAGTTGGAAGAGAATACTGTATAAGCTTTGTTGCCTTTCTTGTTAATTCATGGATGGTTGGTTCCTCAGTTTAGGGCTGCGACAACGCGGTCATGTAACCCCGTGTACTTTGGGTGTGTGTAGAATCTGTCTGATAACCGGTGTTAATTGTGATGGCTGTATTTGTGTGTGTTATCTGTTTTAAATTCAAGTAAGGACTGCATGCATTGCATTTTCAAGTAGTTCCAACTTTTGCTACCAAACACCACCGTCAACGACCAACTAGTTCTGCGCTTAGTTACTAGATGCCACCTCAGTCGGCTCCTGGTGACGAACGTTGGAACCTAAGGCTGTGTCCCAATACTCAAGTTGTCTGCTAATAACTAGCTGCTAGCTACTATGTGCTACGTGCTATGCACCAGGGAGATTTGGGACATGTCTGCTTGATCATAGCCTCCTTCATAGACTAGTGTTCTGAAACGCACTGGACTTACATGCTGGTGCCAAACCAACACTGAAGATGGCGGTGATCTGCTGCTCCTTGTAAGCTCTTTGCGCTTTCATCAGCTGCTTTAAATAAACAAAAAGAATAAATAATGCGCCAAGAAGATCACTTTTTAGCCGTGCCCTAATTATGGTTTGTGTTTGGCTTTTAAGTCAAAGACAACCTACAATTTACATAACCTACAATTCCGATACGCTACAATTTCTATAACTTCCATGACGTAGTCGACAATCTAGCATGCATTTTCGTTCACTAGCTACTACAGACTTGATTGCTATGTGCTAAGCAGTATTGGATCACGATTTCTGACGTCACATCCGGTAAAGTAGTCGACTATCTAGTTCACTACGGCTGAAATTGTACTATTGGGACACAGCCTAAGAGCGTTACTCAACGATAACCTATAATTTAGCTTCACACAGGTGTAATTAGTGGAAGGTTCTTTATCATGTCATAAATCTATGACATGGCCATACTGAGGGATTTTTAACGCTCTTAAAAAATCCGACGACTTCGGCCAGGTTTGAATCCGCGACCTTGGGCATAGAAGCTCAGCATGCTACCGACAACGCCACCGAAGCCGCCTCTTGTTAATTCATTTTAAGGGGCTTGGGACATCTTGATCATCAGCCCCATGCACTTGGATGTGTGTTGTTTCTGTCTGATAATCCGAATGTCTGTAGTATGGTGATTGTATACATTAGAGTCACGGATTATGGTAGGTGCCCCGTCACTTAATATTTCGTACTATCCTGGCATTTGCCAGGTGGGAGTGTAGGAAACCACACTCAGGACAGATGTTATCAGCGCTGGGATTCGAATCGCCGATCTCCGACTTGTTGCACCTTCCCATTGTGGTTGTTGGGCATGATGTACAGTAATGAGCATGGTTACGCTGCGGGGTAAAGAAGAAGAAGCGACTAATGAGCCGGCATTCAAAAATAAAAGCAAGCAATCGAACAAGAAAAGCAAGATCCAAAAGCAATCCGAACTGAAGAAAAGCAAGAAAGGCAAGATCGGAAAGCAAGCAAAAAAAAAAAAAAAAAAAGCAAGTACCGAAAGCGAGCAAGCAAGAAAAGTAAACATCGAAAGCAAGCAAGAATGGCATGCAACGAAAGCGAGCAAGTAATCTTGTTATTTTAGATAGCTTTAAATCTCTTGATCATAAGCCGCCACAGGGTTCTTTTTAACGTATAATCCAAACTACTGGTCGTGACTTTTCATTTCAAAATTTTGTAAAGCAGCTTGTGATTTAAGTGCAGTCGTTGTTGATGTTGTTCCTTTAAGATACATTGACTTCGTGTCCAACAGCCCAATGTACTTAAGTGTATGCCCTGTGTTATTGTGGTGCTTGTAGTAGTAGGCTATATACATTTAGGATTGAGGCTAGGATTGGAAAGGAAATGGTCATGGCCTGGCATTTGACTGGAGTACAAGTAGGGAAACTACGGAAAACTACTTCTAGGATGAAAGGATAGGAATCGAACCAATCTCTTCGCAGTTTTGCCTCACGAGACTGATTGCACCCCGATCTAATTTTCTTGGTGATTGAAGCTGGACCTGAGGGGTGAGAGCCAAGAATGCTAGCCATGACACCACCTCTAGGCTGTCATTGTTTACGGGGCTCTTAAACTGCAATCATAAACTACGAAGACTTCTTCGTTTTACTACGTGAAATCTAAACGACTGGAAGTGACTTTACATTGTGTTTATCTCGCATGCGTTGATTGCAAGTCGACCGAGATAAGCAAACAGTTTGACATCCATGCCACCACTTCCAATCGGAAAGAATTCTCCGACATCCAAGGCCTTGGTTAAGCCACAAGATTCATATTGTTCGAATCAAGGACTCGACACACACATTGAACAGAGTCATGCAAACATATTCCGGCGGATGACGACGAGGATTGATATATACCGATTAAAAACAGGCATGCGCAGATCTGATATCATCCTCAAGGGGTGGAGTTTCCCATACGTTAATTTTAATTTATTTCAATTATGTAATTTCTATCGAGGACTCTACACACAGAGTCATGCAAACATGTTCCGGCCGATGACGGCGAGGATTGATATATATCAATTAAAAACAGGCATGCGCAGATCTGATATCATCCTCAAGGGGTGGAGTTTCCCATACGTTAATTTTAATTTATTTCAATTATGTAATTTCTATCGAGGACTCTACACACAGAGTCATGCAAACATGTTCCGGCCGATGACGGCGAGGATTGATATATATCAATTAAAAAAAGTGACCGTCAGTCTGAAAGACTGCCGTCACGCTCACCAGAGCGCGCGGGGACGTGCCCCTTCCATCCAGTCTAAAAACACTTATAGTGGGCGATGTATTGACGATTGAGATATGCTCTCGCGGACTTTTTTGTAGAACTTTTCATACTGACCAATTCTTACGCTCATAGTATATTGATATTTTTAACGGATTGCTCAGCGTAACCTTAAGAAGCGTACGGACGCCAAGTTTGTTTTCGACTTTTTCACTGAAATCGTTACTGCTTGGCTTCCTTTGATCATACATAAAGTATTTTCTACAGAATCTTTCCTCGAGATATCCTTTACAGAATGGTGAAAACCGCATAAACATCCATCCAGTGGTTCTCTAGATTACCCGTGACATCCAAGAATCGGGGATTTTTGTTATATACGGTACTAACGAGTTGTTCATATCTTTTATGAATGAGTATCCGCGTGAAAAGTGATACTTGAGAACGCTTCTACTTACGTCATCTAGAATGAGGATTATTTATTTTCTGAAACAAATGTTCATTTTGTAGGTAGGTTATTGTATCTACGCAAATTTTGCGTTGCATATTTGTCATCACAGAGCCTCCGTGGCTTAGGCGGCAGCACGCCGGCCTCTCACCGCTGGGTCCGTGGTTCAAATCCCGGTCACTCCATGTGAGATCTGTGCTGGACAAAACGGAGGCAGACAGGTTTTTCTCCGGGTACTCCGGTTTTCCCTGTCAAAATTTCATTCCAGCAACACTCTCCACTATCATTTCATTTCATCTGTCATTCATTTAATCATTGCCCCAGAGGAGTGCGTCAGGCCTCGGCAGCCGGCACAGTTCATATCCTCGCCGCTAGATGGGGGCTTCATTCATTCCATTCCTGACCCGGTCGGAGACTGGAAGCAGGCTGTGGATTTTCATTTTCATTTGTCATCACACAGAAGGTGATGTTTTAGTTAGGACCTCTATATCACTACTTATTATTTTGACTCATACAAGGTTTTTTGGATGGTAATAAAATGTTGTTAGTTCAGGAAACCTCCTTCCCAGGTCGCAGGTATGTCAAAAGTTTGTTTATAGCAACTACCGGTATTATGAAAGAAATGATAATGTGGCTTGCTTCTCCTTCCCCACCACGGCAATTTAAGAAAGCAATGCATATACAACATTCCTAGAAATTATTTGTTCGTTACGGGAAATACAAGAGTGTGTGTTAACATTTCCCTGAAAGTAAGATACCATTCTTCGGGAGAGAAGAGCTAATCGCCTTGATGGTAGGTTGTTAGTTAATATGGTTTCAATTATTGTAAGAAGTTTCCAAACTTCAGCCTATGCTAGGACTGGAAACATTTCTAATATGATAATGCTGAGGTTAAGTTACGTACCGTATGTAAATCAGAGAAGTGATATCCAGTATTCAGTATCTACTGAAGTCAGTCCAAGTTACATTGTTTGTGAGAATGGGCTCTCGATCAAGCTCAAGTGAATATGGTAAGGTTTTCGTGGCAGCATTTGTGTAGGCTACTGTATTTACATTAATGGGATTGTTAGCACCTGGTGTATGTACTGTAGGTTATTGATACCTGATTTCAAAATTACAATCCATTGTAAATTCCTGATGCAAGAAACAAGTTATATTGAGTCATAGAAAATAAGTGCTGTTAGGATAGGCCCTGTTTAAGTCACCTTGAGGGTGGCCTGTGCATTGATTACAGTTAGAGATAGGTTACATTGTGCTTCGTCATCCACGAGCAGTTTAGGACGTGATCTGTTGAATAGCCAAGAGTGATGTGGGGTTTTCTCAGGCATCTACCACAAACCTGTTCAAAGCAGTGAACAACAATAAAATGGCCAAGAATAGGTCTTATTCTCGACGTCAAAATACTGCAATTTAGCCCTGTTTGTGTGTTTCAACGTCCTAGTAAATGTGCCGGCAATGTACCATTTTGTTCATTCTCAAAATGCCAGCTACATCGGCCGGATTCGAACAAGCGGAGCGATAATTAGGCGTATGTAGTGGTAACGGATGGAAGTGCCAATCAGCCCTAAATAGCATTGCTATTTTTCTACGTCTTGAAGCGGGAGCGTAATTTATATTAGGTTTGAAGTGACTGCGTCTGACTTGCTGCTGCGACTATAACGACCCTAGGCATGACGTCACAGTAGGAGCCTTACGGCCTGTACATTACGATGGCAGTGCCTCAGTGCATCTGGGTACATTTCGTCCCGTCACCGTAACGTAACGCCAGACCCCGGCGTAACGATGAAGTCGACAAGATCATTTAAAATGATAAAACAGGCATCCGCAGATCTGATACCATCCTCAAGCGGTGGAGTTTCCCATACGTTAATTTAGGCCTATGTAATTTCTATACAAATTAGCTTCAAACAATTGCTCGCATGGAGAAGCTTTATTTTATAGACAGATAAAAGGATACACAGTAGTAGAGTCCACCTCTTAAGGGCAGATGACCTCGCTGTTCCGTCCCTTAAAACTCCAATAACTAACTAACTAGGGTCAGCCTCGTTGCATGGTGGCTAGCACTCAAGGCTGTTATCGTGGAGGCCCGGGTTCGATTCCTGGCTCTGCCAAGAAATTTAATTCGGGTCTGAGGGTTGGAACAGGGTACACTCAGCCTCGTTGCGCAAAACTGAGAAGAGGCAGCTTCGATTCCCACCTCTGCAATCCTCGAAGTGGTTTTCCGTGGTTTCCCATTTCTACTCCAGGCGATTGCTGGGATGGTTTCTAAATTAAGTCCACGACCACCTCCTTACCAAACCTCCTGTGAATTACTACACATACTAATACATTGCAATAGCACAGGTTATCAGACAAATTCCACAAACACACCCGAGTGCACGAGCCTACATGACCACGATGTCGCAAAGCCTCTTAATAAATCAACTACAACAACAACACAGTAATAGGGCAATGATATGCATTACTAATCAAATCAGCATAGTCACCATTCTTCTCGAAACAATTGTTCCAACGGCAATCGTGGCATCGATACCAACACTGATACCGGATACATCCGCTTCCATTGCCTGAAACTACGTCAAGACGGCATAGTGAATGACCGTATCGACGTTGAATCGCTTACCACCCTGGTTCTTGTTCAACGCTCCAAATAGTTGAAAATCTCTTGACCAGCCAGATCGTTGCTCAACTTACACATCCGCCCTGTCATTATGGCATCCAGTGCGCAAATCCCAAACCTGAGTCGGAGTCATGACATTCGCACCGAACACCTCAAGATGAGTTTGATGAATCTCCACTGACGAGGTGCACATAAACCTAATCACACTACGCAATGTCACGTTTGTCCATGCTTCTGTGTGCGCAGCCATCTTTCAACTAATATTCCGGAGGTGTGATGGAAACATGGTTATTCAAAAAGAACGAACAGATTTCAAACATTAATTTCGTCCAAGCTACAAAACGTAGAACCATAATTCCAATGTTCCTGGACAGACACAAGTGTAAAATGTGAAAGATTATTTTTAGCGTGTGAGTCTGTCTGTGTGTGTGTGAGTGTGTGTACTCTGAATGTCTGTCCCCCCCTATCAATTCGAACACGGTGAAACCGAATTGAACGAAATTTGGTACAGAGGTAGCACTAGCAAAGGACACCTCAGTGTCATGTTTTATATCGCCGCCATCTTGACGGAAACGTAATGGCGGCCACCCAAATGTTAAAAGCTTAAATCAAATTACGACCAACCTGATCATCTGATCTCTACCAATTTTTGCAACATTATACCTTTATGTACGAAGAATCTTATGACCAAACTACTAAGTCATCAGCCCAATAATTTGAGGATGGCGGCCATATTTGTGTTCAAATGGATTCCCCTATCTATTCAAACACAGTAAAACCGAATTGAACGAAATTTGGTACAGAGGTAGCACTAGCAAAGGGCACCTCAGTGTCATGTTTTATATCGCCTCCATCTTGACGGAAACGTAATGGCGGCCACCCAAATGTTAAAAGCTTAAATCAAATTACGACCAACCTAATCATCTGATCTCTACCACATTTTGTAACATTATACCTTTATGCACGAAAAATCTTTTGACCGAACTACAAAGGTCATCAGTCCAATAATTTGTGGATGGCGGCTATGTATGTGTGCAAATCGATTCCCCATATCTATTCAAACACGGTGAACCCGAATTGAACGAAATTTTGTACAGAGGTATCACTAGCAAAGGGCACCTCAGTGTCATGTTTTATATCGCCACCATCTTGACGGAAATGTAATGGCGGCCACCCAAATGTTCAAGGCTTAAATCAAATTACGACCAACCTAATCATCTGATCTCTACTAAATTTTGCAACAATATACCTTTATGTGGTAAGCATCTTTTGACCAAACGACAAGGTCATCAGCCCAATATCTTGCAGATAGCGGCCATGTATGTGTGCAAATTGATTCACCATATCAATTCAAACACGGTGAAACAGAATTGAATGAAATTTTGTACAGAGGTAGCACTAGCGAAGGGCACCTCATATTCATGTTTGATATTCGTATAACACGTTGTATTTCAACAAGCTACTACAACCAACATTCAATTATACTCCTTGAAAAGGACAAAGAGTTATAACAATACCCATGCATTTAGGAGAAAGTAGGCTCTATGTTCTTTACTGAACATCTTGTTTTCTGATGAATCCACTTTCAACTTTCCGGTACAGTTAATCGCCAAAACGTTAAAATTTGGGCAAGTGAAAACATATGGCAATTATTGAACATGAACGAGATTCACCGAAGATTAAAGTCTCCTGTGCCATATCTGTAAACAATGTCTATAGACCTTTCTTCTTCATGGAGAAAACTGTGACAGGACTAACCTATCTATACATGCTTCAAAACTGGTTATTCTACGACCGACGTTACCTGAATGACACCATTCCAGGACGTTGGATTGGAAGAGGAGGAGCAGAAGATCAACTTCATCGCCGGTGAACTCCCATGTCTCCAGACCTCACTCCGTGTGATATTTATCTGTGGGGTTACGTAAAAGACCGTGTTTTTATCCCCCCTATGCCTGACATTGTTGAAAGTCTGCGACATAGAACTGTTGAAGCTGTGAATTCGATAACTAGAGACCAACTGATTCGTTTGTGGCAAGTAATAAGCCACCGTTTTGATATTTACCGTGTAACACATATTGAATGCATAAAAAAGTGATAATTGAACTTTTCTCTTTCCAGGAACGTTAGAATTGTGTTTCTATCTTTAGTAGTTTGGAAGAAATAAATGTTTGAAATCTGTTCCTTCTTTTTTAATAACCCTGTATATGCACTATCTAACGACAGCGTGTTCAAGCTGTGGTGTCTAGCTTTGGCCCTAGTGGGATATTCTAAAACGAGGGCGAAAGTGTCACTCTAGAGAGATCTTGTTACGTTATTGGCCTACTTTTCACATTTTGCAAAAATGAGGAAAAAGTATACTTATGAGAACGATCCGGGCAAGTGTGTGTCTGTCTGTCTGTCTGTCCTTCTGTCTGTCTGGCTGTTTGTGAGCCCCCCCCCCCCTATCAACTCCTAAACGGCTGCAGTAATCGAAACAAAATATCTCAATGCCATATTTGAAAGTGATGTCAGTGCTACCAACTGCTGAAAAATATCAATTGAAATTTGAGCTCCATGTTGGATATCTTGGACGGTATGAATGGGAGTTATTTCAATATTGGCACACGTTTAGATAATAATATATCAGTTAAATTTACAGGAGGCCATACATGGCAGTGTTGCCAAAATGATATAAGCCTCCTGATAGGTCCAATTTTTAAATACACATAACTTCTACACTATCTATTGGAATTCAACCAAATTTCGAATGTGCTATGTGTACATAAATATATATGACTGAGCGTATTCTTAAGGGCCACCAGGGCTACCAACTGTTAATAAATGCTCTCAATTTATTTTATTCAAATACCAATATATCAGAAATTATGCATGCCGATAGCTTTAAACTATGCACACGTTTAGTACCCGATATTCTATATTAATTTGGAGTAACGTATGTACGTCAGTGCTACCAACATGATTATAAGCCTGCTGAGAAGTCTTACTTTAAATACATGTAACTTCTATACTATCATTTGGATTTCAAAAAAATCGTATGTGCTATGTGTACCATAACAGATATGACTATGCGTATTCTTAAGAGCAACCAGGGCTGCCAACTGTTAATAAATGCCATCTCTATTTTTGTTACCCTAATATCAATATATCACAAAGTATGCTAGCTAATAGCTCTAAACTTTGCAAACATATAGTACTTGGCATTCTAGATTAATTTGAAGTAACTAATATACGCCAGTGCTGCCAACATAATTCTAAGCCTGTTGATAGGTCCAATTTTAAAATGCATTTAACTTCTATACTAACTAATGGATTTCATTCAAAATGGGCACAACAATAGATCATATTATTTCTGATTATTTCTGTCCAATACATGCATGATATTGTTGCCAACATGATTTTACGCGCGCTGTTAGATCCAATGTTTAACAGCATGTAATGTCCATGCTATCCATTGGACTTCAACCAAATTTTGTATTCTGTACCTTAAGAAATGGAACTAAGAATATGCATTCAGTCACCAGGGCTGCCAACTGTAGTGCTCTATTAGGCTACATTATGCCAGGTATACAGTATTTGGAACAAATTAGAAATTTCGCTATTACCAACTTAATTTCGTCATTATTCTACAGTAGATAGATCCATATAGATTAATAATTGGCATGTATCTTAAATTTTAAGAAAAGTAGGCTCTTTAGTTCGTCACGGAACTTCTTGTTTTTAATGGTAACTTGCACTCATCGTTAGTACACTCATGATACTTGAGAAAATCCCTAACCGGGATTCAAACCCGGTCTTTCCATTGGGGAAAGCAAGCTGCTAGGTAACTATGCTAACAAGCCTCCAGTTGGACAAGATATAACCGCCACGTGGGTGATCTCATTTAAAATTCGTATGTCCCAAACTATTACTGCTTCAAGAGAAGCTGTCCTCTGAGTACATGTTAGTGTAGTTTCATTTACTGACTTAACGCATCGTAACCATGAACCCCATATACTACCCTACCAGGAAATTGTTACCGCTAGACGCGGAGCGGGGCTGTTGTGTACACATTACGTCAGCTCGCTACGTTATGGCTGCCGCTGGCTTCTGCGGGGCAAGAGGGGGAACGCATGTACAGTCATACAATGAGAACACACCGCACAGCGCACGACCCAGCATGAATCATGCACACACACGACATGCGATGGGGTTTCGCTGGCGACAACTGCACGTCTATAGCAGGCGTGTGGCTTGGCGGAGCGCATTAGTTCGGATTTCCGCCACCGGTAACAATTCGCTGGTAGGGTAGTACGTGTGTTACGCTCGTCTCAAGAACACGGTACTATGCGTCCATTTTATCTTGATCCTCCGGCTCCCTGTCACCAGATCGGTACAGCACGACGAACTTCAAAATTGAGAATGGCAACTTCAATCGCAAAAGCTACCACAGTCAGATGTACAGTCATTCACACAAAGAATGAGCGCAGTTCTGGCAATTGTTTTGGCCAAGCCTCAATGGCGGTTTACAAGAGAGGTGTGCTACGGGTCAGGGTGAGAGGGATTGCCGCAATACAGGCGGAGCAAGGAGATAGCTGTGGAGTGGGATATTCGGGCCCGAGATAAAAGTCTCGAAGTTTATTCAAATCCGATGCAATGAGCAGTATATCCAACCTCACCTAAGGGCAATATTTTAGAGCTAAGGGTATTATACAGCTATTATATTTTTCTCTAAGACATTTTCCGATGCTGGTACATCAGTGACTTAGGTCCGTAGGTGCAGATCCATCCAATGGACGGGTCACAAAGAGATGATGATGATTGTAGTTTTAAGGAGCCTAACATCTTGGTTATCGGCCCCTGATGGTTTGTGTGATAGTTAAAGATGAGAATGAAAACTATAACTAATACTAACTACTGACTTACATATTAGAAGAAGAAATTGTAAACAAATAAAGGATAAGGCAAACAAAGGACAGGAAGAAAATAAACGGCCTCAACTCTCGAAGAATGAGGATTCAGGGACTTGGGAGGAAGGAGAGCATGAAAGGCAGATAGGAAAGGGAAAGAGGAGAGGGCCCGCCCCAAAGTCAGTGGAAAGAGGGAAAAAGCGGACCCATCTCAGGAATACCCTTGGATCGCCAACTCCCGAACTCACCAGCCGTGAGCCCCTGAGGGTGTAGCAATATCCAGGGTGCACCAGAAGTGGTGGGGCTACATACACCCTGCCTCCGTGAGGGCCTTGAGCAGAAGGAAGGAGATGACATGAAAAGAAAAAGAAGGTTGACCCCTCGCAGAAGGAGGGTATCAGGAAAAATCAGACAAGGGCCAATTAAGGCGGGAAAGGAAGAAATTCCCTAGGCTTGGATACCCTAATACCATCGGGGTCGGAAGAGAACAAGAGTTGACCCAGAGAGGTCGACAGGAAAGAAGATGGAGAGGAGCCCAGCACAAGTAAGTGGAAGCAATGCCGGACTCAGCTGGGGTCCTGTGGTTGCCAACCCACGTCCCACTAGATGTGAGCCCCTGGGGGGGGGGGGGGGGCGGGGGGGTGTCAAAAGGAGACAACATGTGTGAGTTGCTTATCTCTATGGCACAATCTTTGTAAACACTATTCTTTTTTTCCATCGTTATGCCCGTTGAAGGAACGCGATTGACCCTATGTAACTGATCTTGCTTGCTTGTCCTTCCAAAATCTCTTCATCTTCTCGCTATGGCTCTTTCTGCGCTCCTCCTTCTTTTGAATGCAATGTTTGAGTGGTCTAAATTTATGATTGTCAACTAGTTCTCTGAATTTAGATCTGTCCAGTACCACATCACTTGACATTTTCTATTCTCTGAAGGTAATTTTCAATTATTGTACAGTGTGTCCAACTCCCAGCGGGGCCGGCGGCGGATGGCATGCTTATTCCGAATTGTATATTCATGACCTCCCGCGTATTCTCTTACTTATATTATTATTATTATTATTATTATTATTATTATATCGAGTTTGTCCTTATGGACAGTGTTTGAACTTAAATATCTCATGATGACACAATTTACACTTCTCTGCCTTCTTCCTCTTCTCTTCTCAAAATCTCTTCATCCTTTAACTGTGCACCTGTTTCCATTGTTCGGTCCGCAATGTTCTTGTCTTCATCTTTTCATTTGTTTTAAACATTTTATTCTTTTTTTGTTCCTGAATTCTCATCTGTTGGTTGGTTCCTCAGTTTAGGGGCTGCGACAACGCGGTCATGTAGTCCCGTGTACTTTGGGAGTGTGTAGAATCTGTCTGATAACCGGTGTTAGTTGTGATGGCTGTATTAGTGTGTGTATCTGGTTTTTTAATTCAAGTAAGGACTGCAATTTTGAATTTTTCAAATAGTTCCTACTTATGCCGCCAAACGCCACCGTCAACGACTACTAGGCCTAGTTCAGAACATAGCTACTAGACGCCACCGCAGTCGGCTCTTGGCAACGAACGGAGGAACCTAAGAGAGTTGTTTACATTCTTAACCTATACAATTTAGCTTCACACAGGTGTAATTAGTGGAAGGTTCTTTAACATGCCATAAATCTATGACATGGGACCGCTTGCTTCTCCTCTGTCTCCAATCATTTCACCGTCGATCCTCACCTGCCTTAAGTCTTCCTCTATTTCATGATACCAATTAGTTTTCCTGCCTAGCTGTTTACTACATCAAAGCTATTCTTTGTAAGTCTGTTGTTGTTCATTCTCTGTATGTGCCCGTAAAAAGTTAGTCTGCGTTTTCTGATCATATCGGTGAGTCTGTCTGTGTAGTCATAGCTCTTTGCTAGGTCCTTTCATCCATATGCCATCTCTGTGTATTGCTCCAAATATTTTTCTGAGAATTTTGCGTTCTATTCTTTCATGTTTCTATGATGCTTGATGCTCCAATTGTTGTCGTTTCTGACGTATATAATGCTTCTGGTAGTACGACTGTTTTGTAGTGTCTAAGTTTGGCCTGTCTTGATACGCTTTTCTTATTATAATGTGATCATGCGAGTTTGTATGCTTTCTGAAGTGTTACCGTTCGTTCTATGATAGACGCATTGTTTTATCTCCTATTTGTATATATTCCCCAAAATATTTGAATTTTTCTGCTCATTTTATGGATCCCACTCATTTATGCACCCAGTAGCCTTTATCATGAGTACCTACTAACCTTTTTTACAAGCAGTGTTGAAAGTGGTGTCCATCAGCATTCAAACATTCCTGGCATTTTTTAATGAAATTGCTATTCACGCGCATAAGTTCCTGTTGCGTAATGTTCCTAATTTCTGTTGTTATATTGTTTTTAAGTTCATCTATGGTGTGAGAATTATTTCTGTAAGCTTTATTTTTTCGAGTTATACACATATAAATGTCACACACTGTAGGATCTCGGGAGTGCGGAGGCCATAATCCTTTCGATATTACCCTATCATCAGAAATCGCCTCTACGTCTTGCAAAGAAGCATGTGCAGAATGAGCTGTGGCAGATTCCTGTTGGAAATAGCCATATCTTATCTCATTATCCTTCAATATTAGAAAAAGAATGGTGCGATAATAGTTGCGCGGTATCTCCAGAAATTGGTAAGTTACTGTTGAAAAATGTGGGCCTAATATCCATTTTGCAGTTACAGCCCATACACCAATTTTTGGGTCATGTAAAGGAACTTCATGATTTAATCGCGGATTTTCAGTGTTCTAATACCTTTTGTTTTGAGACGGAACATGACACACTCAAGTAACTGACCGCCTCGTGGCTATAGTGAGTCAGTATGTTGTACTGAATACACCGCTTGGAGCGCACATGTCGTCTGCCGGTCGGCCGGCCCCGCTGATAGTGGTGCACACTGGATTATTTATTCATACTCTAAAAGGATGAAGTGACATTTAACTGCCGTGAGTTTGGAGATGTCGCTACACATTGTTAGCCACTGGCATCTAATTTAGTACAATTGTTTACATAACCACAAGATGGCGGCTGTCCGAAATTTTAACATTAAGTTTTTATTTCTTGTGTATTAATCATGTAATCGAAGTGAAGGTTTGAATAATGAACGTACACAATAATCGTCATCTAATAGTACATTACTCTATGGCCTACATATATTAAAATCCAACATGGCGACCATGTAAAATATTTAAACGGTCCTCAATATCTATTAATATATAACAGTAATCAAACTGAAATGTTGTATATTGATAGAGGATATGAACATACGTTCACCTATGGGACTTTCAATAACCTGGTGAACATAAATCCAACGCAAAATACAAATATTTAAATGGACGTTTCTCGCGATTTAACCATCCGAGCGCAGTAAAACTTGGTACGGTAAATGCTTATAAGAATTTTAATCCACTGGCATCTAATTTATTGCAATAGTTTTCATAACCACAAGATGGCAGCTGTGTGAAATTTTAAAATCTCGTTTTTATTTCTTGTGTCGTAATCATGCGATTGATGTTTGAATACTACACCTACACAATAATCTTCATGTAATAGTACATAACTCTAAGACCTAAATATATAAAAATCCCACATGGCGACCATTTGAAGTATTTAGACGGTTCTCAATATCTACGAATCTATTACAGCAATCAAATTAAAATTTTGTATGTTGATAGAGGCACTTAATATAAGTAAGATATATGAAAATAGGCTGTATAGTCTTCACGGAACTACATGTTTAGTATAAAATTTGATGTATATTGAATGTTTCGTTCAGGTATTAGACATACACGCAGAATACAGTATACTTGCTATATGCATACACGCTCAAAATCACAAGTAATTACTTTCAGGTTTAAGGAATAACACCCATTAAAACTGGGTCGACCGATTGGCTTCGGTGGTGTAGTCAACAGCATGCTGAACTGTTATGCCCAAGATCGCAGGTTCAAACCCGGCCGAAGTCGTTGAAGTCCTTTAGTATGCCTTAATTCGGAGGGGATGTAAAGCCGGTGGGCCCATGTTTTAGATTTATGGCATGTAAAAGAACCTACTCATATAATTGGTAGTGTGTATCTAAATTTGTTGGTTATTTGGTTAGAAACGCTCTATCATGTTCCAACGTTCGCCACTAGGTGTCAGTGACAGTGACATCTCTGGTAGCAAAAGTTGGAACTACTTGAAATTAAACTTGATAGAGAGCCTACGGGCGTTCAATTAAAATACTCCACTATGGCCATTTGGCTGCAACTCAAATATAAAATAGACTAAGTTATAATAATAAAACTGGGTTGACCAACTGAAAAGCATTTAAACATTCGTTTTCATCTAACTGCTTAAATCATTTATTTTTCATCCTCTGATAAGTTTTGAACATGACCTTTTCATTCTACAGAGCAATTAGCCAATGAATTATGTTGGTGCAAAAGGAATGGAATGCGTGGAAAATTAATTAGTCCCCTTTCTGTTAACGCATGTCAACTCTGGACTCTATTTCCGACCTGACCTCACTGCACCAGCTGACAACTTTTTTTTAAACATAACTTCCGACAGTTATGAGGACACAAGTTTTAAAATGTGAATTTGAAAAATGATGGCACAAAAATTGTTTTCTTTTAAGTGTAACCGAGAAAATGACTTGATGTCGTCCTAATAAATGACGCGTAGAGCAAATGTTATGTTGGTGGAGGCAATATTTAGCTCGGAACGCCAGTCAATAAATCAGGTCGTCGTAATGAGCCAGATTTACGCGTCGCGAGTGCGTGTTTACGCAGGTCGTGATGGATCGCGCGAGGAGCCGTGCATCTTGCGAACGAATGGGACAACATGTAAAATTTGTTCTTTGCGTTCAAACACACTCAGACAAGCCATGATTCAGAGATAGAGACACTGCGAGCCACCTGCAGTACTAACAACATACCCAGACACGATATACTTTAGTTAGCGAGGAGAATAAACAGCATAATGAGATGACCTTGGAGATTCATGTAAACGTAGTTTCAATACGTGGGAATTGGAACATATTGGCCACTCCTGCTATCTGATAAGACATCTAGCGGTCAAAATGGAAATCTGACTTAGGCTGTGTCCCAAAGCTACATTATCAGCTGTAGTGAACTAGATAGTTGACTAATATTCTGGATATGACGTCCCAAGTCATGATCCAAAGCTGCTTGGCACATAGAAATCAAGTCTGTAGTAGCTAGTGAACAAAAGTGTTTGCCTGAGAGTCGAATTACAAAGAATTTATAGTTGTAGCTAGATTAGATGGGTAGATAGGGTTACAAACGAAGAGGAATTAAGATGAGTGGGAGAGGAGAGATGTTTCTGGCGACTGCTAATGAAGAGAAGAAATAGGTTAGTAGGACACATACTAAGACACCCAGGAATAGAAAGCTTAGTTATGGAAGGAAGGGTCGAGGACAAGAACTGTAGGGGTAGACCAAGGTTAGAATATGTTAAACAGATTGCCTTGGATGTACGGTGTGGTAGCTATGTAGAGATGAAAAGATTAGCTCAGGACAGGGACGCATGGAGAGCTGCATCAAACCAGTCTGAAGACTGAAGACTGAAACAACAACAACAACAAAAACTAGTCTTTTGTCTTTAACTTTTACTCAAAGCAAACATGGATACCACATCAAGAAGAGTTTAATGCCTTGTAGAGAAAGACACTGCCTTCTTGCGCTTCGACTTGGCACTGTCATGTAAAGCCAGTGCCGTACGCAGGATTTCCTTCTGGGGGAAATACGTAGTCTTTTATATAGTAGCTTGGTTGTGTAAATTATTAAAGGAGCAGATGACCTTGCTGTTCCATCCGTTAAAACGACAATCATCATCATATATTATTAAAAAGGTTTTACAATTAATATTCATAAGAAACAATAATTAAATAAACTTTCTCTTTGCACTATAACTATTTGAGGACTCATTATTGTTTCAGCACAACAAATGGATTTTTTTAAATATATATATGGAAAACAGTAACTAAATACTCTATTAAAACTGAAATAATGCAGTGATATCATCATGTCCATACGTGACTGCTTATAATATTGGTATTATGTGAGAGAAAAATAATGTTTTGCTACCATTACTATTGGCTTTCAAAATCAGCCTATCTTGATGGCTTTATTTGCATCATTGATAGGAATAAATTGCAGACACTCCTCATGTACCAAATTATCTTAAATGAAACGGATGCATACAATTAGGAAAGCAACCCGAAGCGACGTGGAAAAAGTTACCGATCGCACACTTCAACAACAACACTGATCCATGACTAGCTCCAGCGCTGAAGGAGGAGTCTCGCTGCGAGTAGAGTCGAGTGCAGAACATTTACCAAGTTTCGAACGTGATCATATTTAAAATATATACAGGAGTAAAGAAGCCTCAATAGCGGTAGTGTAAAACAGGTGATGAGGTAATATAAGTAAATAAATGTGGGTTTTTTTTGGGGGGGGGGGGTAAAACCCTAACAGTAACTCCGTCGGTACGCCACTGAATTAAACCTGGTGTGTTTCAGAACACAAGTCTATGAAGGAGGCCATGTTCCAAAGATCCGAAGTGCGTAGTACCTAGTGAGTAGTTGCTAGCAGCTAGTTAATAGTATCTACTTGAGTTTTGAGACACAGCCTTAGTAGGATAGATTGTCCAGGTGGTGACAGTTTTCATTGTTTGTTGCATGGGCTAGCAGAGCCTGATTTGTTCGTGTTTTATACACAGTAATGAGAAAATCAAGATTGGATAAAATTAGAAATACGAGAATCAGAGAAATTATGCTGGTAAAAAACAGTACTAGAAGTGGTTGAAGAAAGAAGATTACATTGGGTTGGACATGTGAAATGGATGCAGAACAGTAGAATTCCAAATTAAATGTAACAATGGCAAGCTGAAGGCAAACGGAAACGGGGTAAACAAGAGATCAATAGATGGATGATGTGGATACCAGAGGCTTAATCGAGGAAGATGCTGAAGACCGAAATTTGTGGAGGAGTAGAGTATTTTTGGGCAAAATTAGCAAAAGCAAAGTATATTACTCAGTTTACGGCTGCAAGTCGATGTACGAGTATATGTGGGCTAGGGATGTACATTTTCATTATTTTCCAAAAGATGCAAATAGCAATGGCCGAAGGATGATGATAACGAATGAATACGGAGAACAGGAACGAGATGGAATATAGTTGGGTGTAGATGTTGGTGGACAGTCTAGCCATAGGGAGAACTTCTGCGCAGAACCGATGTCATCTGTACTTCACAGAACCATAAGTAAGGCAGACAGATTAACGCCACTGGTCTTGTGTCAATACGAGATTCAACACCACGTACATACTGACCTTCAGAAGATGGAAGCATGGAAAGCAAAACCATTGCACGGAAGACATCCAAATGTGGTGTCAAGCAAATGTTGATATAACTGCGTCAAATTACTGGCTCACTTCAGGACAGATCTCTCCAGAAACTGAAGGTTTTATGCTAGCAATTCAAGACCAAGTCATACCTACAAGGAACTATCTCAAGTTCATTGTAAAAGATTCCACTGTACCAGATGATAAGTGCCGCTATGGCTGTCAACAGTCAGAAACAATACAGCATATTAAAACTGCATGTAGATATTTCCTGGTGACGGAGCACAAACAAAGGCATGATGGAGTTGCTAAAATCTCGCATCAGGAGTTGGCTGATAAGTTTCAGCTTCTAAAAGGAAAGAAGTTACGTACCACCAATATCAGCCAGAGTGTGATCTTGAAAACAATGAATACAAGCTGTATTAGGACTGAACTATTTTGACTGATCAATCGGTATCACACAAACAGGCCGGATCTGGTGGTTGTCAACAAGAAAATCAAGCAAACCATCTTGATTGATGTTGCGATTCCTAACAACAAGAATCTCCAGTCAAAACACATAGAAATGATCAGCAAATACAGCGAGTTGGTGGACCCTATCAAAAGACAATGGCATGTAGAGCGGGTAACGACCATACCTATCATTGTCTCAAGTACGGGCGTGATCCCAAGTACCTTGCTTCAAGGCCTCAAAGAACTGGATCTGTACAAAATAATGCAGAAGGCAATAATTATATCAACAACCCGAATCGTCCGGAAGTTCATGGGTAGCGACATTCCAGCTTAGAAGTTGCTGTTTCCGTAACTATACTTTGGTTCCCTGAAACCCGTATAGTTATGTTGTAATGTACCAGCAATGTGTTATATGTACCGTATAAACCAATAATACCTAATTACCTATGACAGAAAAGTAGCACTGCTAAAACATGTTTGCAACATTCTGATGTACCTGCCTTACATGCACATAGTAACTGCTTAATTTTTAGCGTTCTCCTTTCAATTTCTTATGTAACCACGTGAAGAGGAGCATATAAGACAACTGTGTGAGTGGAAGACTCTTTTAAAATTCCTGCAATAATGTCCTTAAATATATAGCAAACCCCGTCAAAACATGATGGTCATTGGGAAAAATATTTACGGAAGGAGCACAAGACCGAATTAATATAGGCTATGTGAAATACATGGGTAATTCACATAATTCAAATATTCACAATTTTTACTATGATTAATGAGATTAATGTAGCTGTAATTTTCCACTGGCAATTGTTTTCAGTTGTGGATCAAGTTTACTAGTGGAAATTGTCAGCAGCGACTTCATAATGCTCATCAATTAATTTGGATCTGTAAATAGTTTTGTACATTTCATTGTGGAGAATGTTTTTCCACACATAAGTAGTGCTGAGAGCTAAAAGGCACACTTACGCAACTGATCAAACTGTGTGAGTGGAAGACTATTTTATAATTCCAGCAATAACGTCCTCAAATATATAGGCCTACTAGTTGAACCCCGTCAAAACATGATGGTCATTGGGAAAATATTTACGGAAGAATTTTCTTATATGCATTCTTTGTATGATTTTCAGAGAAAGATAAACTTTGCAATATATAACTGTCCATGACAGAAAACTTGATGCGGCAAATAGTGACCTACACGTTCCAGAGTTTCCCCTTGAGCTCCATTGCGCGATGCATAAATTGAGAGTCTTCGACGCTGCCACCTAAGGTACCGAATCACTGGTAAAGGAGCGCAATATTAAGTTAGTTAAACAACATACACACTCAAATGTCAATTTACGTTTTTCAACATTTTTCGTCTTGTATAACTCTATTCCGGTATATATCGTGGAAACATCATAAAGAATGTTCCCTTCCTTTATAATTCTTATAAATAACTATCAAATTAAAACGTGGTGGACTTGTAACCTCCATGACTGTCATGAGACAAGGCGATTGTGCGCATGCTTGATTGGCAAGATTTCTGAATTTTTGTTTATTGATTTAAAACAATTCTGTAACATATTTGTTTATTTTAAAGACACTCTGAAAATCTACAGGCCTAAAGCTTTCGTCAGATTGCTCTACGAAGTGAATCAGTTCTACCGTTCTCTCAATCTCGCGGTAACAAATATCAGCTTACTGTTTTAAATATAAGGATTTTTAGCCTACTTTTCACATTTTGCAAAAATGAGGAAAAAGTAGACTTATGAGATCGGGCAAATGTGTGTCTGTCTGTCTGTCTGTCTGTCTGTCTGTCCGTCTGTCTGTCTGTCTGTCTGTCCTTCTGTCTGTCTGTCTGGCTGTGTGTGTGTCCCCCCCTATCAACTCCTAAACGGCTGCAGCAATCGAAACAAAATTTGGTAGGAGTAAAGATCTATACCTGAATATCTCACGGCCATATTTGAAAATGATGTCAGTGCTACCAACTGCTAAAAAATCGCAATTGAAATTTGAGCTCCATGTTGGATATCTTGGAAAGTATGAATGGGAGCTATTTCAAAATTGGCACACGTACAGATCATAATATTTCAGTTTAATTTCCAGGAGGCTAAACATGGCAGTGTTGCCAAAATGATTATAAGCCTCCTGATAGGTCCAATTTTTAAATGCATATAACTTCCATACTATCAATTGGAATTCAACCAAATTTCGTATGTTGTATGTGTACATAACCAGATATGACTGAGCGTATTCTTAAGACCTACCAGGGCTGCTAACTGTTAATAAATGCTCCTAATTTATTTTATCCAAATACCAATATATCAGAAAGTATGCAAGCTAAACTATGCACACGTATAGTACCTGACATTCTATATTAATTTGGAGTAACTTATATACGTCAGTGCTACCAACATGATTCTAAGCCTGCTGACAGGTCCAACTTTAAATACATGTAACTTCCATACTATCATTTGGATTTCAACCAAATTTCGTATGTGCTATGTGTACCATAACAGATATGACTATGCGTATTCTAAGGAGCAACCAGTGCTGCCAACTGTTAATATGTGCTGTCCCTATTTTTGCTACCCTAATATCAATATATCAGAAAGTATGCAAGCCAATAGCTCTAAACGTTGCACACGTATAGTACATGGCATTCTAGACGAATTTGGAGTAACTAATATACGTCAGTGCTGCCAACATGATTCTAAGCCTGCTGATAGGTCCAATTTTAAAATGCATGTAACTTCTATACTAACTAATGGATTTCATTCAAAATTGGCACAACAATAGATCATATTATTTCAGATTATTTCTGACCAATACATGCATGACATTGTTGCCAACATGATTTTACGCGCGCTGTTAGATCCAATGTTTAACTGCATGTAACGTCCATGCTATTCATTGGACTTCAACCAAATTTTGTATATTGTACCTTAAGAGACGGAACTAAGAATATATTCAGTCATCAGGGCTGCCAACTGTAGTGCTCTAATATGATACATTATGCCAGGTATACAGTATTTCGAACTAATTGGAAATTTCGATATTAGCAACTTAATTTCGTCATTATTCTAGATAGGTTCATATTCTGTAGAATAATCATTGGCATGAAAAGTAGGCTGTATAGTTCTTCACGGAACTTCTTGTTTCTTTAAATATCGCTGCACTGTTAATTACCCTTCGCGCATTTCACCATAAATATCTCACTCGCCGGACAATCCCGAAAGAAAACTTTGCTCGTAATCCAAAACTACAATATGTTGGTATGATGAGCTAGCTACGTCTAGGCTCTTGGAACTTAACCCTAGAACGATAGCGCTTCGCATCCGGGACGACTACGATTCTAGAAACTGATAATAAATACAACTTACGTGAACTTTCATTTTACTCTCTAGGCTAGAATAATGGAAACTGTATTTGAATAATTTAGTAGCCTATGATGTTTTTCTTTTGGATTTGACTATATTTTTATTTTCTATTTTGGAATTTTTGAGCTTGTTTTCACTAATTTTGACTACCGGTAATTATGATTGTTCTCTTTTTGTATTTTGACTAATTTCTATTTGCCTTTTTTGACATTTTGAGCCTTTTTTACTAACTTTGATTGCCATTTTTATTTTTATTTTCAGACTATTTTCATTTATAAAAAATAGGCTTATGAGATCAACTTTAGTCCGTGTGATGTGCATATGTGTGTGCGTGTGTGTGTCCACCCCCTAATAACTTCTAAACGGAGCGATTTAAATGAAACTCGGTAAGGACATAGCATTATTTCGGCCAACCCCGACCGTGCCCTTCAAAGTTTATCACATCTCGCCAATCCAACTTGGCGGCTGTGCGAAATATTTTACTGGCATTCTATATCTCAGAAGCTATTACTGATATCACCCTGAAATTTAGTTCGGTGATATAAGGCACTACTGAAAGTTCACCTATGCAACTTTCAAAAACCAGTTAATTACAAAACGAACATGGCGGCCATGTGAAGTTGAAACATTTAAATAGATATTTGCCACGATTCAACCATCCGAGCGCGGTGAAACATGGTGCAGCCAATGTTTATACACATTGTAATGCTTTGACATCGAATTTAATTCAATTGTTTACGTAACCTCAAGATGTTGGCTGTGCAAAATTTCAGAAGCTCGTTTTTATTTCTTGTGTCCTGATCATGCGATTGGAGTTTGAATAATAAGCCTACTCATTAGTCTTCATCTAATAGTACATGGCCTACATATAAAAAATCCTACATGGCGACCATCCGAAATATTAAGACGGTTCTCAATATTGTTCAGCACCTTTGCGAGGGTTGACTGAACTAGGGGTGAGGGTGTGTGGAAAGAGTGGTGTTTTATCTGGGGGAAGTATTACTAGATGAGTGGAACCTCGGGGTGAGTGTGTGAAAAGGTAATGGAGGCTCGAAAGGCGATCTACGCAACAGGGGTTGCGAATCAATGGGGTGTGCTTCAACTTGAGACCTAGCAGACTACTGAGTGTGTACGGCGATGACTAACACAGTATCTGCTGACCATGCACTCCTACGTGCGTGCAACTAAGAAATCAAGGCTACTGACAATGAAAACGTCGTGAATGCTGGCCCAGCGGGTTCGGGAACAATGCACTAACAGGCTGAGGTGTGGGTAGGGAATTGAGCAGTAAAGGCAAAAGAGGGTAAACAATGAATACAACTAGTTTGTAATAATGGTGGTCACTTATTTAATGGACCCAAGTGTAATATGAATGTCCTTTTGATTTAGGACTAGTAAATCACTGTGTAAAATGGTACAATTATACTGGGGTGGTGAGAGAAAGGAAGTGTAACTGTGTAAGGAATCTGAGAGTCACTTACCCGAGGTACGGTGTCAGCTGGCAGCAGGGTAGGGCCTTCGGCATAAACAGCTCCCCTCCCTCAGAATGGGGTTCCTTATAAATGTTCTTCCAGTGCAGAATTTGCGGTATGCGTGTTGCTGCACTACCAGTCAGTATTTGTGTATTTGTTTATGGAGTGTGGCAAGCACTTGGCTAACAGCTATGGTCAAATGGGCCAGCTTGGTGTTGAAAGAAATGTGTATTGGCTGTATTTGATACCAGCTTGAGGGTAAAAAGGGGTGAAGTCGGTGTAGCTGGTTGGACAGATGTAAATAGGAAAGGAAGGAAGCTTGTAGTTTAACGTGACCGTTAATCTAGAGATCATGAGCCACGGGACCTCCTTTTTACGTGGAATCCGAACCACAGGACATGGCATTTCACTTCGAAAATCTCACATGCATTGACCGGGAATCGAACCCAGACCGCCTTGGTGAGAGGCATTCAGCTAGACCGCTGAGCCACCACGCCCCTCAGATGTAAATAATAGGGGTGTGTCTCTGGATGGTTGTAGATGTGTAGATGGTAGCGTTTCTTGTAGATCATCTGTGGGTAGATGTCCAGCGTGTAGTATACATGTGTGGATATTTCCTTAAATAGGGCAATAGGGCGCAGGCGTCCTAGGGCCCTTAACAATATCTACGAATATATTACAGCAATCGAACTGAAATTGTGTAGCCTATGTTGTTAGAGGCTATTAATATAAGTAGGTTTTGAAAATAGGCTATTGAGTTCTTCAAAGAACTACTTGTTTATATTTGTTTAGATATTACGTATTTTTTCGTGTTTTTGACTTTTTGAGCTTTTTTGACTAATTTTGTTTGTTTTTGGGGGTTTTATGGATTTGACTTTTTTTTTCTTCTATTTTGCCTAATTTGTTTTGTATTTTATGACTGCCCAACCCTGGTGGGGATTGGACAGAATGGAGAAGTGGAAGAAGCAGAAGTGTATCTCGTTTTCTTCGCCGAGACGAACGTTACCATTCCAGGGTTAATGGAGGAGGTAGACTAAAATGTTTGGAGACCTCTGGCATAGAGCATTGAAGAAACATGCGTGGAAGATGTCAGAATAGGCTGAGACAGCTGCAGGGAGCTTATCCTCTGGCTCCTGAACAACTGACGAGTCTTAAGCTTGTCTGTCACCCTCCTTAACTTGTCTTAGTGCCAGTTTGAGACGGTCTTAGAGAGTCACACGCAATTCAGACCAGTTCCGTTTGTTACACCTCTCCAGTCGAACGTTAACATCGAAATAGATTTTCCTGAATGGAGTTGTGTGGAAACAATAGGTATCGCTTCTTGAGTTCTTGATATTGATTCTATTAGGGGCTTTGCGACATCGTGGTCATGTAGCCCCGTGTACTTGGGTGTGTGTGGAAATTGTCTTACAGTATAAGCTGTGTCACTGTGAAGTCTGTACTAGTGTCGGTATTTTGTAATTGAGACAGGATTTGAGTAGGAAGCGTCCGTGGCCTTAAGTTAGGTACCTTCCTGGCATCTGCCTGGAGTAGAAGTGGGAAACCTCGGAAAATCACTTCCAGGGTTGGTGAGTTAGAAATCGAACCTACCTCTTCTCATTTTTGCATCATGAGGCTGAGTGTACCTCGTTCCAGCCCTCAGACCAAAATTAAGTTCCTTGGCAGAGCCGGGAATTGAACTCGGGCCTCCGCTTGACAGCCAAGAATGCTTGCCACTACGCCATGAGGCGGACTCGCTTCTTGAGTCTCGACAGCAGAATTACATAGTTATTATATTTACTAGTGGGCCCGTGCGAGCTTTCGCAACGCGAATGTAGGTAGTAGGGAAGAATGTGGGAGAACGAAGTTTTGAATATTGAAGAAATGTATTTATTGTTGGTAAAC
The DNA here is from genome assembly GCA_946902985.2 of Meconema thalassinum. NCBI lineage: Eukaryota > Metazoa > Arthropoda > Insecta > Orthoptera > Tettigoniidae > Meconema > Meconema thalassinum. The sequence continues at coordinate 674,783,196 of OX336388.2, forward strand.
GGCATACGTACATGAGAAGAACACAAAGAATTATGTAGAACAGTGTTTTGTACTAGCCGCAGCACCTCTTTGTAGACAATATTCGATGTTACACTAATTCATCGGTTATTGTTTGCTCGGGAGTTTCTTCTACAGCAATTTTTACATTTGCAAAGGATTGAACCCTAGAGAAAGTCTTGGCGAGACCACACCGGAGCCATCTGCTGAGAGACTCATCAGCTAGCAGTACGCCGCGCTCCCGCCAGATGGCTGCCGCCGCCGCGCTGCCCTGCGCTCTAGCAGCAGGCTCGCCAGGTTACGGTGTTCACATTGTAAATGTACATTTTTTAAGGTATTTATTTAATTGTGAGGCATTTAAATTGGAAGTGAGTGCGTTTCGGGCACACATGGGGTTATGCGGAACCTGTTGGTACCCCATATGTGTATGTTGGTGTTAGCAGGACCTTATTTTCGGTACAAAACCGGAATGGGACCTTAGCAGAATAATATAGGAAGGATTATTATTATTAGTAGTAATACTGCCTCCGTGGCTTAGGCGGCAGCACGCCGGTCTCTCACCGCTGGGTCCGTGGTTCAAATCCCGGTCACTCCATGTGAGATTTGTGCTGGACAAAGTGGAGGCAGACAGGTTTTACTCCGGTTATTCCTGTTTTCACTATCACAATTTCGTTCCAGCAACACTCTCCACTATCATTTCATTTCATCTGTCATTCATTTAATCATTGCCCCAGGGGAATGCGACAGGCTTCGGCCACCGGCACAGTACATATCTTCGCCGCTAGATGGGGGTTTCATTCACTCCATTCCCTGAGCCGGTCGGTCGACTGGAAGCAGGCTGTGCCAGGTGATCGGCTATTTCGTTTCCTTCCGTGCCAACATGAGCCTTAATCCATGAGAAGTGTATTTCCCAGTTTTGAAGTTGCAGGTCTCTCACCTTCTTTCTGATCTCTTCAATTCGATGATTTCTTTTCCCGTAGTTTTTGAGTAGGTCCAGGGTTATTTTACTATCGGTGTATATAATTGCTGACTTCTCAGCTCTAGTTGATGTCTTGTAATTTCTCTAGGGCCTTCGGTATGGAGTATTGCTCTGCTTGATTATTGGAACAGGTTTGATGTAATTTGAATTGATATTGCTGAGGAGGTTCATAATGACTGTACAGAATTATTCCTGATCCAACTCCTGCGTCACTTTTGCTGCCATCTGAATAGATTTGAAATGGGTAGTGTTTGTCATAAATTTGGTCCTGTATTTTAATCTGCTGAGCCGGGTGCGACCACTGTTTATAACAATTCATGGTATCAAGTTTCAAAGTCTTTTCTCCCACTACCATTTCTCCAGTGCGTTTTGTTTTGTCATAATACATGGCAATCTCTCCAAGTTGTTTCATGATGCGAGTTAATCCTGTTACGACACATAGTGCCTCATGCGATGTTGTACGGTAGGCCTTAGCTATTTTAATGATTATTAGTCGTTGCACTCTTCTTAATTTCAGCGCATTATACGACTTGTCATCCATAATGGTATTCCGTAAGACAGGATGGGTAGAATAGCTCCTTTATATATAATTTTCATAACATCAGGGCGAAGTCCCCAATTTATTTTGGCAGACTTAGAAAGAGCATGAATAAGTTTCGAGCTTTTCCAGTTGAATATTCTATGTGCTGGTCAAACTTAAATCTGTTGTCTATAATGACTCCAAGATACTTAATACTGTATACTTCTTTCAGTGTCTTGTTATTTAAATAGATTTTCAGGTTCTGCCTTACACCGGGTCTTCTGCGTGTTATTAACATTGTTTGAGATTTCTGTTCATTAAACACAACTTTGCTTTGTGTTGCCCATGTCGAAATTTGTCTACGTTCTATGTTCGCATTATTTTCTAACAACAATTTGTGTTCTGACTTAGATGTGGGTTTTATGTACTTAGCTGATTATTTGGCGATACGGAGTTCTTTCTCGTCCAGCTTCTGTCACACATCACTGTCTGATTTGATTAATATTGTAATAATTATATTAATGCAACCAATGGCCACTTATTTGTTTTTCAGGGTGGGTCAGGGAAGGGATTTTGGAAGAGAATCTTCCGTGGAAGTATTGAAAGGAACAATCCAGGCATTTGGCAATGGGAAATCACGAAAACCATTTTCATGACGGCCGGGGTGGGATTCGAACCCATACTCTCCCGATGCCAGCGAAGCACTATATAGCACTTTAGAGCCAGAGGCGTAACTAGGATTTGATTCTGGAGGGGGATGAGCTGAGTCAGATTTGAATTAATTGCGATTTTGGATTTGTGTTTGTTGTTTTCTGTTATTTTCGTCTTTTGTGTGTTTTTGGTTTTTGGTTTTGTGTTTGTTTTCTGCTTTTGCTTTTGTTTTCAATTTTGTGTTTTGCTTGTGTTTTGTGTTTGTTTTCAGCTTTCATTTCTTATGTTTGCGTTTTGCTTTCTGTTTTGTGTAAGTTTTATGCTTTTGTTTCTTAATTTTACATTTTGCTTTCTGTTTTGTGTTTGTTTTCTGCTTTTATTTTTGAGTTTTGACTTTTGATTTTAAATTTTGCTTTTCTTTTTTTGTTTGTTTTATATTTGTTTTCTGCATTTGCTTTTTTTTGCTTTTTGCTTTTTGCTTTTTGTTTTGTGTTTGTTTTCTGCTTTTGCTTTCGTTTTTGAGTTTTGCTTTTTGATTTCTGTTTTGTGTTTTTTTTTTGCTTATGTTTTTGACTTTACTTTCTAGTTTTTGTTTTATTGCTTTATTTTCTTGTTTTGTTTTGTTTTGTTTTTTGTCCTCGTTTTGGTCGTTTGTTTTTCTTTGTGCGGGGGGTTAAATAAGACAATCAATGAAAGGGAACCTACACGTTTTCATGTTTGATCTCGATAGCATTTAATACGAAAAAGCTGGAAAATTAACAGTTTTGGTTGACTTGACACTAAATAAAGTAATGATAAATGTTCTCAAATTAGTAAGTATAAACGCGTATAAGTTAATCTAGTTGTTTGTCATCAATCCAAAAATTGGTATTTTTTAAAATAAAAATTTCAACAAATTAGGTCTTTTAAAAATTATATGGCCCTGGGGGGAGGGGGGGGGGGGTTAATCCCCTAATCACCCTAATCACGCCATTGGTTAGAGCTCTCGGCCACCGCGGCCGGTTTGATTAATATAGTTGCATTAATACTAGTTAGTTCGTTATTGTTGCTTTAAGGGGTGGAACAGTGACGTCATCTTCCCATATTATTATTACTGTGGTACACACACCCAATTGGAAAGGGCTATATGACCACGATGTCGCAAGTCTCTAAATGAATTAACAATTACAATAATATTAATAATAATATTACAACTATACGGGTATCGTAAATGAACCCGGTAATGACAGGTAACATGAAGCAATAACCATCCCTTTGAAGTGGAGAGAGGAGAGAGTTACTCCGAGAGTTTTACGGTGCAGGGGAATGCTACCGCGCCTCAACCCGACTCCATTTAATGACGTAGTAAAATGATATCCAGTGAGTGGAAAGTGCTGGCTTTAAAAGCCTAATGAAAATGAAACTTGATGTTATGATCAGAGTAATAGCTATTTTCTTCCAGTCGTATTAACAAAAATATTGGCACATGTGCTAGCAATTTCATTTAACACCAATGTCTAGAGAGTCTGGGTTGTTCCTACAAGCTGTTTGCTACCTTTATGGTTGTGCTGCCTTATTATAGCTTCGTATCTGAACAGCAGGATTCAAGATAACATTTAGTAACAGTGCTACCAGCTGTTGTTACTTCATACTCTCTAATTCTCCGCCCTAGGAGCTGACAACATGACTAGTGGAACGTGTGTTGGCAGTCATGGGACCCCGCTGTGTCCGCCATTGCTTCCATTTGCTGGTGCTGAGCTCCTCTCTTTCGCCGTCCTTCCTTGGTCGACTTTTGTTTTCTTCCGACACCGACGATATCATGGTACCCAGGGGCTAGTGTCTCTTTCATTCCTCCCTCCTTAATTGGTCCTTAACTCATCTTTCCTTATATCATTCTTTGAGAGGTCAGATCTCTTCTTTTGTGTTCATGGTTTCTCCTGCCTTCTGCTCAAGGCCCTGAAGGAGGCAGAGTGTGTGTAACCCCACCACTCATGGTGCATCCTGGATAGTGCTACACCCTTAAGGGCTCACGACTGGTGAGCTCGAGAGTTGGTGTCGCAGAGCTTCCTGAGCTGGGTCTTATTTCCCCTTTTTTCCAGTAACTTTGGGATGGATCCTCTCCTCTTTCCCTTTACTACCTGCCATTCATGGCTCTCTTTCCTAAGTTTCTCCATCGTCATTCTTCGAGAGATGAGAACATTTATTTTCCCTGTCTTTTATTTCCCATATTCAATATTTCATCGTTTGTTTCTTCTAGCACGTAAGTTAGTAGTTAACTAAAGCTGTAGTTATTTATTTCATTATCATTCTTCACCATTACCCAACCGACAGCAGTGGCTACGCCCGCTAAAGCACAGCGTTAGGTCCTGGGGCCAAGCTCTCTGCTTACTCGGTAGACGCGTGGGTTTGAGCCCCACCGTCCGCCGTCCTTGAAATGGTTCTCCGTGGTTTCCCCATTATCAACAGCAGGCAAATGCTGGGACGGTACATTCTGACATGCCACGGCCACTTCCCATCCACATCCTTGCCCAGTTTCATTTAGCTTCATCCATTCTTCTCATCTCTCATTCCGACTCGCAGGTCGCCCTCGGGCGTCGACTAGAAAGACCTGCACAGAAAAAAAATCATTATCCAAACCATTAGGGACCGATAATCTAGATGTTAGGCCCCTTAAAACAACAATTATCATCATCAAATTCATCATCATCATCAACAACAACAACAACAACAACAACAACAACAACAACAACAACAACAACAACAACAACAACAACAACAACAACAACAACAACACAACATCAGTGTCAGGAAGGGCATCCGGACGTAAAAACCATCCGCCACATTAGACTTTCATCGCATCGAATCCCCGATCCCGTTGAAAAATAACGGGAATAATATGGGGTAGGCATATATCATCATCTTCATCATCATCATCATCAACATCACTAATTCCGGTTACCACATCGTGATGTCGTGACTACCATTCTTGGCTGTCACCTCTGAGGTCCAAGTTTGATTTCCGGCTCTGAAAAGAAAAGTAATTGTGTTTTGAGTCCTGGAACGGGGTTCACTCAGTTTTATTAGGCAGAACGGAGAAGAGGTGGGTTGGATTCTCATCTCGGCCATCCTAGAAGAGATTTTTCATGGTTTCCCACATCTACTCCAGGCAATTACTGCGATGGTTCCCAACGCAAGAACACGACCGCCTCCTTTACAATCCTATTTTCAATTTTAAGAGCACACACTGCTATAGACTCCACAATAACACAGTTTACCAGGAAAGTTCTATACACCCAAGCCACCTTCATGCGCATCTTGAATCAGGCTTCAGAGTGTTACTAGAGCTGACAACGAACGGACCGTGCCGACAAAATTGCGAGTGAACTCCAAGAATAGTTTATTATTGAAGTATTAGTATTGCCACGGTGGGTGAGTGGTTATCGTGTCGAACTACCAACCCCAAGCTTGCAGGTTCACTCATGGCCGTGGTAAGTGATATTTGAAAGGCGAAAAAATCACGGCATGCATGTCATACGTTGTTGGCATGTTAAAGAACTCATTTTAATTCAGTAGGCGATGTTCATAATGGCAAAATTATTATCTGGATTTTCCACCAACACAAAGTTCCTCCTTTCTCTACTAGAAAGCGATTTAGTATCAAGGAGCTTAGATATATAACATCCTTGACTTTCATAGCACTCCAAGGAATGACAAAATTCGACATGCTAGTTGCCCTCTGGCGCAAATGACAAAGCTTGCACCTGGCACCCGAGGCCATACAATATTTTTATTATTATTATTATTATTATTATTATTATTATTATTATTATTTATTTATTTTTCCAAAACTATTATCTACAATTTGTGGATGGCAGATGGAGAAAGGGCAAGCCCCACATACACAGCAGTGCCTCCAATATTGGACTGTTATTATTGTAAAACTCTATCGTGAAAAACAAAATAGGCTACAAGTGAATAATTATAATGCTCAGATTAAAAGAGCGGGGATGGGGTGGATCACAAGTATAATATGTTTCGTTTGTTAAGCGACCATCATCAGATCCAAGCATTACAAAAGCAACAATACCACCCAGGAATAGTCACGGCCCTCCCCCTCTAATCCAATCCATATGAATGTGCAACTATTGTAATATGTTTTAGTGATGAAATAAGAAATATTAGCCTTCACAAATAAATCCGGTCGTCTTTCATTTTCCGCCTAGTATAATTTTGCATAAACAAGTGTTGACCGACTGAAAAATAATTGTAAACTAGGTAACACTAACAGGTGCGGATTCAAGGGGGGGGGGGGTGGGCGGCACGGGGGTCATGCCCCCCCCCCCCCAACGGAGACCAAAATTTTTTTCAAACTCAAAAAACGAAAACACAATTACCAGACAAATGAAACTTAACGAATTTTAACTGAAAAACAGTTTCTTTTCATTTTATTCAATACTGAAAATATCTGTATTGTAATTATTATGTTCTGTTATAACTGTACAATTTTACAACTTCATACCTGTTATATAAAAACGATTGTTTATAGAACAAAATCAACTCGTCTATTTTGTTTGGCTAACCTTGTGATTACCGAATCGACATTTATAGTGATGTCACGATGAATGTGCAGCAATGCACAGGTAGGAATTTGGGGCTTTTTTTTCACACCAAAAAATGTTGCCGACATCCAAACTGCAAGCTTGGTTGGCAATTTAAGCTGTGACTTTCTCCCTTTGTCGGTACCAACTCGACTTGCCGAAACTGTAACGTGCCTTGATACTTTTCTCGAAGCTCGATGTAAAAGTTGCAAAACACGCCGTTGCAATTTGTACGAATATTTTTGGTGCGCTAAACGCATCAAATTTCTATCCATGTAGCTTGCAAAAAAATTGGTCTGGTTTTGTACGTTTGGTTATTTAGTGATTGCGTTTTTAGTTATACCATTTTTCTTAACAATTTCGATTCTCTAACCCCCCACCCCAAAGCCAAACTCTAGATCCGCGCCTGAACACTAAAATGGTTTCCAAGCATTCTATATTTCAGTACACGTCAACATTACTTAAAGAAACCTGCATTGATCTGTCGATTTCCAACATACGGTTATTGGGTGTTAAAATCAACAAGACCGTATCTTAGACAGGAATGGAAACACGTACACCATATTCCAGAGCCTCAATTGTGTCGAGTGGAGAGAGAATCCTTGAGAACGCACGTTCTGTTTGTGGTTTGCTCATCTCTCTACCGCGCAACAGGATTCTGCAGTAAGCCGCTACACATCGACGGTGGTTCCCGAAATTACTTCTCTTGTAAAACCACACGGCTGGCGTACTTCATTTGCATAAGTTTTAGTTTTCAAGATTAACAACAGAGGCGGCACCATCGGGCGGGAAGTGAAAGAGACGCAGAAGAGGCAAGGAAGCAAGCAAGCAAGCAGGCGGTGTGGAGGAAGTTTTGCGGTGATGGAAATGAGCGGTGCTGGAGAGGGAAGACGAAAATTGTAGAGAAAGTGTATGAAAATAAGTGAAGTTTTTTTATGTGTTACGGAGCGAAAAGATTATGCCGTGTTCCGCCACAGTCCCCGCCAACGCAGTAATGAAGCAGCCCCACATTCTTAGGCCCGTTCTAAATAACCACAGCGGCGGTGAAGGAAGGCAGAGAGAAGGGGGGGTTGTCAGCTAGGGCTTAAAAAACTTAGCCTCGGTGTTTTGTTGCTCTTTTATGCTCCGTTTTTTTTCTTCCAAATTCGTTTACATATTGTCTTGTGGAATGAAGGCAAGCGCTTTACCAACACAGCCATAATAATTTACACAATATAAAAGAGAAAATTTTCTTAAGTCATGCAAAAGAAAAGGCAAGGAGTAAAAAGAAGGCAAGCTGGGGACTGAAGAAACACAAGGGCAATGCAAATATATTTTGTTGCGATCTTGTTTATATGCTAATACAGATTAGCAATGCAATTTCCAAAGATAGGAGGCTTTATATAATGAAACATGGCATGGGACATTTGTTCCAGCTGAATGGAGCGAGTGTGGGACACGTCTCCATGGAGCTTATCACAGCACTTAGATACTAATTCAACTGATTCAATATGACTCGCCTTTAAATTGTTTACCACCACTCTTTTAGAAAGGAATTGGAAACCTAAATCTAATTTAGTCCAACTAACGATCGATAGCAAGAATAGGATTTTCACGACTACATTGACAAACAAAGAGGGATTCAGCTGTTAGGTCGTGTTGTGTGCATTCAGTACAAGCCATGGGCAGAGAGATAAGATATGGTGACGCGTGTGTGAATAGAACCCTCAACCCTTGGATTTGGACATCAATTTCTTACCTATTTCCACCAGGAGCTCACGACTAGTGAGACGTGGGCTAGCGCCCACGAGACCCCAGCTAAGTTCGGCATTACTTTGACTTACTTGTGCCGGGGTCCTCTCTGTCATCTTCACTGTCGACCTCCCTTGGTCAACTCTTGTTCTCTTCCTACCCCGACGGTATTAGTGTATCCAAGGTCTAGGGAGTATTTTACTTTCCCGCCTTAATTGGCCCTTGTCTCATCATTCTTCCAGGGATCAGACCATTTCTGAATTTTTCATGAAATCTCCTGCCTCCTGCTCAAGACCCAAGGAGGCAGGGTGTATGTTGCCCCACCACTTATGGTGCCCCCTCAACACCCTGAAGGGCTTGTGGCTGGCGAATTCGGGAGTTAGAAACCCCGAGGGATTCCTGAGTTGGGTCCGGATTTTACCCGTTTTTCCATTGCCTCTGGGGCGGATCCTCTCCTCTTTCCCTTCACTATCTGCCTTTCAAGGCTCTCCTTCCGTCCTAGTTCCTTAATCCTCATTCTTCGGGGGTTGAGGATATTTTTTTTCCTCCTGTACTTAATTTGCCTTATTCTGCATTTGTTTACCATTTATTCCCTTGTATGTAAGTCTGTAGTTAGTATTAGCTGTTATAGCTGTAATTACATTCTCATCTTTCCCTATGACCAAAACCATAAGGAGCCGAAAAACAACAATTATCATCATCATCATCATCATCTTACCTATTGAGCTACCGTGACTAGCCAGGGGAACATGTTTTATATAGGGACTTGGACTTCGTGGTCATCACCTACACGTACTTGGCTGTGTGTGACATAGAGCGAGTTATTAGAATTCCTTCATTAACTTACTGGCTGCGTGACTCAGCAGGAACGTTCTCTACTGCTGTGCCCAATGTTTCAGGATCAAATCGTGGCGCAGCCAGTTGACATTCGAGGGTGCGCTGCTGGGAAGACGATATCAAAATTTGTTTTAAGAGAAATGTGTCCTGTTGAAAGGACAATTTTAAAATTTTTCATAAGAGAAATTAATGTCTCCTGTTGGAAGGATAATTAAAATTTGTCATAATGTAACGTGTTTTTCGAGGGGATTTTACGCCACTGGCATAAGTCAGTAGGAAGCTATTCTATATTTATTTACGCGGCAAATTGTTCAGCCAAGAAAAGTTTTCATGTTAACTTATTATTATTAACTTATTATTATTATTAAGGTATTTTTTTGGAGCATTTTATAAAATTATAAGCATACAGATAGGTTTTCTATGTCATAGAAAACACTATCAAGCAAATTATTACGAACAACATTATCATAGAAAATTATATGTTTACGTAATTTTACGGAGTTTTGTCAGTTAGGGTATTATGAGAGAGATGAGTCACGGGGAATTCGGCTACAGGCTTAATCTTGTCGAGTAGCATGACGCAAGCTGGGTTGCTGCTTGAAGAAAAGGCGAATTAGTCTGGAACGGTAATCGACATCATCCTCGCGCCGAGTGTAATGACCCTGAGGAGAGGGGTAGCGCGTGGTGGCCCAGCCAATCAGAGGAGAGCGGGCGAGAAGAAGCCGGGTCCAGAGAGGGGAAGCGACGAGTGCATATATGGTTTGCGCGCCGTGGAGGCAAGACGACTATCTTTGTAAAACTTAACCAGTGTGGTTGTACGTGTGATTGGCTCCGATGTTCGGACCATAAAGTTATCATATCTACAAGTAGATCATCAACTAACGAAGAAGATGACGACCACCAGGAGGCTGTGGGAAGCTCTCTACAACATCCAGTACGAGGGAAATGCTACGGCAATTTCCAGTGGTAAGCGCGAATGACTCAGAACTACGCAATCTCTCGTCTCTTTGTTTAATATTCAGTATATCAGTAACTTCATAGCTTGGGAATAAGAGTAAAATCAGTAATTTATCCGAATCCGTTTTCACGTAATTTTCTAGCGGTAATATTCAAATCGCAACGCTCCAATTTAAATTCAAAACTTATTATTATTATTATTAATGTTGCAATACTTGTTTTATATAATAAATTCAATTCTTTTAACCATGCAATCTTTGATTTCAGTAGGTAGCATTAGATATAGACCAATTCCTTCTCCTGATACAATTGTTTGTTGGGTTAATGATCAAATCATACCACGATCTGAGTGAATAGACCAGAGCTAGGTGTTGTTAAATATAAATTTAGATTTCAACATAGCGTTGAGGTCTTGGCGCCCATTAAAACAACATATCTTAGGCAGAGTAAATATTTCAAAGTGCAACTCAGGGCTAGTAAAAACGTTTCAATTGTACGCTCAACGTGGAGCAAAGTAAATACCGTTACAATTGTCACTACCAACTTGGGGCTGAAAACCTAATAACATTTGTGGAAGGAGAAGGGTATATATTTCTGTGCCTGTATTTTGGGGGTTTTTCATTTATCGGTGTGTATCAGCATGGGTAGTGCTGAGGAAGAGATGAAGTTGCGTAGTGGTCACGAGTTGGATAGTGAAGATACGAGCAGTATGGCTAGTCTTGGAAATGAAAGCAGTACAGGGATGTCGGAGGTAAATCTCGATACTGAGGGGGGTAATCAAAACAGTCAAGCAGGGTTAGAGAGTTTGCTTCTTCAGTTTATGCAACAAAATAAAATTAGCACAGATGCTCTAAACGCTAAACTTGAACAAAACAATGCTAAACTCGAACAAAATAATGTTAAACTTGAACAAAACAGTAGGGAAAATAGAGAGAGTACTGAAACTTTAAATGCTAAACTCGAACAAAATAATGCTAAACTTGAACAAAACAGTAAGGAAATGAGCAACAAATTAAATGAGAAATTTGAAGAGAACAATCTAAAATTAGATAAGAAATTTGAGCAGATTAGAGGAGAAATCAGAGGGGTGATGGAAGAGAAGGCTAAAGAGATTATTGCAGATGTTGACAGAAAATTAGGAAAAGTAGGCTATAGGAGGAGTTAGAAATTAGAATCAGTACACAGGCTGAAAATTTTAAAGAACTAGTGCAACTGGAAACACAGCAGGTCAAACAGCAATTGGGGGGAGAAATTGACAAAATTCAAGTAGCAACTAAAGAGGTTAAAGAACAGCTGGGGGGAAGAATTGATAAAGTGCATGCAGAAATAATCACTGAAGTTAATACTTTAAGGGAGAGGAATAAGGAGAGCATTAATGAGATTAGTGAGAAACAAGCTAAATTAAGTGGTAAAGTAGAAGCATCGGAAGGGAGCATTAGGTTAACTGTAACTAATATTGAAAGAAAAGCTGAGGAGAAAATTGCTGAATTAGAACAGAAGTTTAAAGCTAGAATTAGGCAGGAAAATAGTCAGAGTAGGCCAGTTTATGTGAATAGCACACACAGGGAAATAGAACTAGGCAAATTTAGTAATCGGCAGGGTTGTCCAATGGAGTTTATGAATACAATAGAAAATAAATTCGGGGAGAGGTTGGAAGATGGTAGTGTTGAGTGGTGCCAGGTAGTTGAGATTTTAGAGCAAGCGTTTGTAGGGGAGACTAGAAACTGGTTTGCTGTCTACAGAGACAATTTCGAGAATATTTCAGATTTTAAAGCTAAATTTTGTGAGAAATTTTGGAATGAGGTAATTCAGTCTCAGCATCGTGAGGGAATTGTGTGTGGGAAATATAACCCGAGAGGCAACTACACTATGACCGAGTATTTTTAGGACAGGAATTAACGTGCAAATATCTGGATGGTTTGAAGGAGGAAAGTGATGTAGTCAGGCTGTTACTAAGACATTTTCCATATAGAATCAAGGAAGCTGCCTGTATCCAAAATGTTAAATCTATTTCACAAGTGGAGAATTTATTGAGTACATTCGATGCTCTGGGAAGAGGTGGTTACGAGGAGAGTTTCGGTAGGAACCAGGGTAACAATAATAACAGGCCTAATGAGAATAGGAATCAGAAAGTTCAAGGGAACAGTGGCGAAGGGGCCAACGTTCAAAATAGGGGGAACCAAAATAATAATAATAATAATAATAATCAGCAAAACCAGTACAGAGGAAATGGGTATGGTACGAACTACCAAGGTAGAAATAATGATTTCAGGGGAAATCAAGGCCAAAATAATGATTTTAGGGGTAACCAAGGGAGGTATAATAACAATAATAATTATAACCAGAACAGGGGTCAAGGAGGGAATCAGCCCAATGGTAATAACGGACAGAGAGATACCGTTAACACAACCCAGAACAACCAGACCAGTGCAGTAGTAAGTAGTACTACACCAAGCTGTAGTAATGCTTTAAACACGAACCAGGCTGCGATGTAAGGTCAGAATCTCAGTCTGTAACATGCACTGTCCATACACTTATACAGGAACCCTATGACCTAAATGTAAGAAATGAATTATTACGTGAACTAAATGATGAAGGTATTATTCAGGAGGTGGTTAGTAAGAGCCCCATAGTTAAATTTAACGTGTCCGAGGCGTACACAGAGGTTTTAATTGATAGTGGTTGTTTGAAGAGTTGCATAAGTAGTGCATTTTATGATAAAATGAAAGGAACTGGAGTAAATTTTGAGGAGATGCCAATTAAAAGTACTTTTGTTATCACAGCTGTTGGGAAGAGGTCTAAAGTAATTTCTAAGCAAGTTTTAGTAGACATTAAAATTAATAATCATATAGAAAAGCAGATTTGTCTTGTAATTCCAAATTTAGTATTCAGTGTTATCTTGGGTTCAGAGTGGCTAAGTAGAGTGTCTGGTAACTTATGCTATGATGTAGGGAGTTTGAAATTCAAATGGGGAGATTCTGAGGTAGAGGTAGCGTTCAATGACCATAGTCAGAGAAGTAGTGTTGTAGGTGTGATTTGTACTTTAAATGAGATATCGCCAGCCGTAGAGCGGGGTTCTCCGTGTTTTGTGGGCAGTGTGATTACGAACGGTAGTCTAGAGGACTCGTTACGTTATGCTTCATTTCAGGGAAATATAGAGGTGGAACAGTGTGTTCGGCTCTATGATGTGTTATTGTGTAATAGGAGAGTTTTTGAGAATCGCATTGGTTGGCCAATTGCTATACACATTCATTGGACGTTATTGATAGGTCAGTATTCACAGGACATAGATATCCTGTACCTTTCGCTTATCAGAGTGCAGTTGAGGCACAAATTAACCATTAAACATTTGAGGGGAAGAAGTATTTCACTTGTGTAGATTTGAGTTCCAGTTTTTGGCAAGTGCCACTTATGTACGAAGATAGACCATTTACAGCTTTTAGTCATAAATATAATCTTTATCAATTTTGTAGAACACCTTATGGGTTAAAGAGTAGTTCAGCAGCTTTAATTAGGGCTTTAAACATCGCATTAGGGGATGACACAGGAGAGTTTGTAACCATTTACATTGATATGGTAATTAGTTCACGCAGTTTTGAGGAGCATCTACGTCATTTAGATATAGTTTTTCAGGAGTTAGATCAGACAGGGTTCACTTTGAAGCTGTCTAAGTCGTCATTCTGTCAGTCAGAAGGGACATTTTTAGGTCATAGAGTGTCGAGTAGAGGTGTGACACCAGAGGAAAGTAGGGTTAGCATGTGTGGACAGTAGCAACAGGGCATCGTTACAGACACTGAGAAATATGCTAGTGGAGCAACGTGATGACATTAAGGATGTGTCATAAAGTGAGTGTGTTTAGCTGGCGAGCCAGCCTATCAAATGAGTAAGTGTGGTATTTGGTGCGCGGAAGATCTGGTCTTCCAGGCAGGCGTATCAGAAGTCACACAGAGGGGTAGTATGTAAGTAATTGAGAGTTTTTAAGGTACAGGGAAATATGACGGGATTGTCGGATGCTCATGAGCACTAAAATGTATCGATACACCAAGGCCAGAATTTGGTAGCGCTGGTGAATTCCCATTTGTCTCCAAGAGATAGGTGAGCGCTTGAATAGGGTATTTTTGCTTAAGGCGTCCACGAGACAGAAGATGGGCCAACAGAAGGCGAGACAGTCCTTCATGAAACTCATACATAACAGCACACGTGATTTCTGTTTACGGCCTCGCCATGTAAGATTTGTAAGTGTGTAATTTAAGGTAATTTGTACAATGGTATTATTTGTGTGAGGAGAACTGGTCTGTGTTGAGAACTAGTATTAAGTAGAATATGGTCTACGGGAACTTAAGAAGACCGATTACGGCACAGAAATATTTGGTGTTATATGTAATGCGCATTTACTGTTTTTTTTTTTCAGAAGTCAATATTAATTTCGTCTATTTTAAAGGGAGATTAAGTATTATGGTCACGATGCGCTGCCACAATAGTGTGATCGTGTGCTCAGTGATAAGTGAGATTAAATTTCACCATAAGGAAGGGACCTCCAGTGAAATTAGGAAGTTCTGTGGTGATAAATATATGAGAACACCTTCAATGCGTGTGATATGACATCATAAATACACAGTGCTCACACATCATTTATGTCTATTTTTCCAACATAGAGAAATTTGAGAGGCGGAAATATCCGTGGAACATTATTCTATATGAAAAACATTGGACTGGTTGCACAGTGCAATCCAAATGACAACAAACTTTGACGCAAAGTGCGTAAAGAAAATGATGAGTGTATACATATGTATTTTAGGGTGATTTCATTTATGTAATATGTATTTTGGATGGGGATTTATTAACGTGTCTGGGATAATCGGATAATGGACCGTCGTCACGGTAAATCATCCGATGATCCGAGGCGAATATGTAACGTGTTTTTCGAGGGGATTTTACGCCACTGGCATAAGTCAGTAGGAAGCTATTCTATATTTATTTACGCGGCAAATTGTTCAGCCAAGAGAAGTTTTCATGTTAACTTATTATTATTATTAACTTCTTATTATTATTATTATTAAGGTATTTTTTGGAGCATTTTATAAAATTATAAGCATACAGATAGGTTTTCTATGTCATAGAAAACACTATCAAGCAAATTATTACGAACAACATTATCATAGAAAATTATATGATTACGGAATTTTACGGAGTTTTGTCAGTTAGGGTATTATGAGAGAGATGAGTCACGGGGAATTCGGCTAAAGGCTTAATCTTGTCGAGTAGCATGACGCAAGCTGGGTTGCTGCTTGAAGAAAAGGCGAATTAGTCTGGAACGGTAATCGACATCATCCTCGCGCCGAGTGTAATGGCCCTGAGGAGAGGGGTAGCGCGTGGTGGCCCAGCCAATCAGAGGAGAGCGGGCGAGAAGAAGCCGGGTCCAGAGAGGGGAAGCGACGAGTGCATATATGGTTTGCGCGCCGTGGAGGCAAGACGACTATCTTTGTAAAACTTAACCAGTGTGGTTGTACGTGTGATTGGCTCCGATGTTCGGACCATAAAGTTATCATATCTACAAGTAGATCATCAACTAACGAAGAAGATGACGACCACCAGGAGGCTGTGGGAAGCTCTTTACAACATCCAGTACGAGGGAAATGCTACGGCAATTTCCAGTGGTAAGCGCGAATGACTCAGAACTACGCAATCTCTCGTCTCTTTGTTTAATATTCAGCATTTCAGTAACTTCATAGCTTGGGAATAAGAGTAAAATCAGTAATTTATCCGAATCCGTTTTCACGTAATTTTCTAGCGGTAATATTCAAATCGCAACGCTCCAATTTAAATTCAAAACTTATTATTATTATTATTATTATTATTAATGTTGCAATACTTGTTTTATATAATAAATTCATTTCTTTTAACCATTCAATCTTTGCTTTCAGTAGGTAGCATTAGATATAGACCAATTCCTTCTCCTGATACAATTGTTTGTTGGGTTATTGATCAAATCATACCACGATCTGAGTGAATAGATTCTTGAAGGTGTTCTACCAGAGCTAGGTGTTGTTAAATATAAATTTAGATTTCAACATAGCGTTGAGGTCTTGGCGCCCATTAAAACAACATATCTTAGGCAGAGTAAATATTTCAAAGTGCAACTCAGGGCTAGTAAAAACGTTTCAATTGTACGCTCAACGTGGAGCAAAGTAGATACCGTTTCAATAAGAGAAAATAATGTGTCCTGCAGGACGGACAGTTTTAAAATTTGTCATAAGAGAAATGTCTCCTGTTAGAAGGACAATTTTAAAATTTGTCATAACAGACAATAATGAGTTTTTCTGGAAGGACAATTTTAAAATTTGTCATAAGAGTAATGTGTCCTACTGGAGAACAATATTAAAATTTGATATAAGAGAAATGTGTCCTGCTGGAAAAATAATTTTAAATTTTGTCATAAGAGAAAATAATGAGTCCTGCTGGAAGGACAATTTTAAAATTAGTCATAGGGGAAAATAATGAGTCCTGCTGGAAGGTCAATTTTAAAATTTGTTATAACAGAAATGTGTCCTGCTGTAGGAAAATTTTAAAATTTGTTACAAGAGAAATGTGCCCTGCAGGAGTGACAATTTTAAAATTTGTTATAACAGAAATGTGTCCTGCTGTAGGAAAATTTTAAAATTTGTTACAAGAGAAATGTGCCCTGCAGGAGGGACAATTTTAAAATTTGTTATAAGAGAAATGTGCCCTGCAGGAGGGACAATTTTAAAATTTGTTACAAGAGAAATGTGTCCTGCAGGAGGGACAATTTTAAAATTTGTTACAAGAGAAATGTGTCCTGCTGGAAGGACAATTTTAAAATTTGTCATAAGAGAAATGTGTCCTGCAGGATGGACAATACCAAACTTTGTTATAAGAGAAATGTGTTCTGCTGGAAGGACAAAACCAAAATTTGTTATAAGAGATATGTGTCCTGCTGGAGGGACAATTTTAAAATTGTCAAAAGAGAAATGTGTCCTGCTGGAAGGACAATATTAAAATTTGTCATAAGAGAAATGTGTCCTGCTGGAAGGACAATTTTAAAATTTGTCATAAGAGAAATGTGTCCTGCAGGATGGACAATACCAAACTTTGTTATAAGAGAAATGTGTTCTGCTGGAAGGACAAAACCAAAATTTGTTATAAGAGATATGTGTCCTGCTGGAGGGACAATTTTAAAATTGTCAAAAGAGAAATGTGTCCTGCTGGAAGGACAATATTAAAATTTGTCATAAGAGAAATGTGTTCTGCTGGAAGGACAATTTTAAAATTTGTCATAAGAGAAATGTGTCCTGCTGGAAGGACAATTTTAAAATTTGTCATAAGAGAAATGTGTCCTGCTGGAAGGACAATACCAGAATTTGTTATAAGAGAAATGTGTTCTGCTGGAAGAGCAATTACTCATTGCTCTGTCATGAAGTACCCTCAAATTCCAAATCATGATTCAATCCCACATCCTTGAGCATAGGAAGCTTGAAACTCACAGCTGCACTATGCAACTAGTCTTCTGCTCGGGACTAAGCTCTGTGAACTTGCGGGGTGAAGGGCAGAGGCAGGGAAGGAGCAGGCGAGTAGTGTGAAGCTTGTCAACAGCCCGCTGCTTTACCTGGTATTGCCGTCTATTCCAATACTGCTAACATAGGATCTTTGCTCAAACCACTGTGGTGTTGCGAACGAGTGAGTGAGTCACCGACCTATGTAATTGGTTCTATTACTACGCAAGGACCAGACAGGAAAGCTGACTCATTTATCATCACAAACGTCAACACTCCACATTCCTGTCAGGTCCATGGAGGTTAGACCCGAGCAGTATTGTAATCGTGGTGCGTGACTTAACGTGCTCGGCTATGCTGCTATCCACATTCAATGTGTACATTTTTGGCTAAGAACCAACGAGATATTTGTGAGACATGTTAACCTCTGTATATCCTGTTCCCTGTGAATAACTCTAACCAATTGATCAGACTTACAGTGGTAATGAGGAGTTGGCTTGTCATGGCCGCAGAGCTCAGTCTTTCAGTCGGCTTGTTAACCCGGTGCTGAGCGTTCCGACGCTCCAACGGGCCGTGAGGCCAGGTGCCTGTCGACGTCTAATTGTGGCGACGCGACGCGACGCTGTGTTTGTGCTCAGCGACAACCCATGACGGCACGTGTCGCCAGGCGATGCCCGTGACAGATTGGCCACACTAAAGCGCTCTAAATTTACCCGGACTATCGGGTGGCACATTACTTAGTGTCACCTCACCAAGCAGATCACTTTACATCATACACTTGCTTTCTCTAGTTCTGCAACGCTAATTTATAATCACACATTTCTTAGTCAAAGGATATGCAAATCATTTAACTTCATTACCACGGTAAATCTGCTGGATCCCGTCCAAGAAGGGTTGCTATATTTTGTATAATCTTACCGAAGACACCTGCCCACCAGCCCAGATGAGTGGTGTAATTCACTCTTCACAGCTGAAGACTTGAGATTCGACTCCCGGCGCTGACAGTGAGTGTATGTTATTTACCACGGGATTTTCTACACTTTCTACAGACGAACACCAAATAGTCCCGGAAACCTACCTATTTGTCTGTAGCGGTCTGTTACCTTTGTCATCTAGTCCTGTGTTTTTGTGTGTGCGTGATTGTCGCGTAAGGTTGGTTGGTTGGTTCCTTAGTTTAGGAGCTGCGACAACGCGGTCATGTAGCCCCGTGTACTTTGGGTGTGTGTACCTAAATCTGTCTGATAACCGGTGCTAATTGTGATGGCTGTATTAGTGTGTGTTATCTGTTTTAATTCAAGTAAGGACTGCAGACGATAATTTCAAGTATTTCCTACTTTTGCTACCAAATGCTACCGTCCACGACACCTGGCTTGCGGACTTGGCTCCTAGATGCCATCGCAGTCAGCACCCGGTGGCGAACGTTGGAACTAATATTGCGTTAGCAATCTAACCTACAAAGTTTGGCTTCACACAAGTGTAGTTAGTGGAAGGCTCTTTTACATGCCATAAATCTATGACATGGGACCGCCGGCTTTACTTCCCCTCCGAAGGAAGGCATACTGAGGGATTTGTTTGTACCGCTTTTAAAGAATCTGACGACTTTGGCCGGGAAATCATACTAAAAAAACTGTATGTAATCTCGCAACTTCATTCGTATCATAGGCTATAGTTAAAGCCCTGCGCAGATGCGGATACCCGCGGATAAACCCGCGGATATCCGCAACATTTTTCTCCGTGCGGATATAGTTTGCATGGCTGTGCGGATGGCGGATAAGCTTCGGATAATATTAAGAGTAAATTTGCGGATTGTTTTTAGAATACAATGTTGAACTGGATTTTTTCTTAATAATTTTAGTTTTTGCTAGGATCTGCGTCTTTTACGTTTCTTGTTATTTCCATTATTCGCTTTCGCCAAATCATGAAACTACCCTCTATTAGTGTTGACTTTTGGCAAAAAAAAATAGTCCTTGACATCTGAGTGGATATATCCGACGACTAAGTAGCCTCCCGGTGTTTCACATAGTGTTTACTTAGAGGGACAAAACTCAGCCATCATTGTTTTGTGATTCACACATAGCCTAGGGGGACGAATTTCTCTTCAAATGTCTAAATGTTCTGCTTCAATAATTTATCTAATAAATGAAAAATATGATTGTAATGTCAGCGAATTTTAATAACAGTCGTGCGGATGCGGGGAGGATGTGGATAACAGTCGTGCGGATGCGGGGAGGATGCGGATAACAGTCGTGCGGATGCGGGGAGGATGTGGATAACAGTCGTGCGGATGCGGGGAGGATGCGGATAACAGTCGTGCGGATGCGGGGCGGATGCGGATAACAGTCGTGTGGATGCGGGGCGGATGCGGATAACAGTCGTGTGGATGCGGGGCGGATGCGGATAACAGTCGTGTGGATGCGGGGTGGATGCGGATAACAGTCGTGCGGATGCGGGGAGGATGCGGATAACAGTCGTGCGGATGCGGGGCGGATGCGGATAACAGTCGTGTGGATGCGGGGCGGATGCGGATAACAGTCGTGCGGATGCGGATAACAGTCGTGTGGATGTGGGGCGGATGCGGATAACAGTCGTGTGGATGTGGGGCGGATGCGGATAACAGTCGTGCGGATGCGGGGCGGATGCGGATAAAAGTCGTGTGGATGCGGGGCGGATGCGGATAACAGTCGTGTGGATGCGGGGCGGATGCGGATAACAGTCGTGCGGATGCGGGGCGGATGCGGATAACAGTCGTGTGGATGCGGGGTGGATGCGGATAACAGTCGTGCGGATGTGGGGCGGATGCGGATAACAGTCGTGTGGATGCGGGGCGGATGCGGATAACAGTCGTGTGGATGCGGGGCGGATGCGGATAACAGTCGTGTGGATGCGGGGCGGATGCGGATAACAGTCGTGCGGATGCGGATAACAGTCGTGTGGATGTGGGGCGGATGCGGATAACAGTCGTGTGGATGCGGGGCGGATGCGGATAACAGTCGTGCGGATGCGGATAACAGTCGTGTGGATGTGGGGCGGATGCGGATAACAGTCGTGTGGATGCGGGGCGGATGCGGATAACAGTCGTGTGGATGCGGGGCGGATGCGGATAACAGTCGTGTGGATGCGGGGTGGATGCGCATAACAGTCGTGTGGATGCGGGGCGGATGCGGATAACAGTCGTGTGGATGCGGGGCGGATGCGGATAACAGTCGTGCGGATGCGGGGCGGATGCGGATAACAGTCGTGTGGATGCGGGGTGGATGCGGATAACAGTCGTGCGGATGTGGGGCGGATGCGGATAACAGTCGTGTGGATGCAGGGCGGATGCGGATAACAGTCGTGTGGATGCGGGGCGGATGCGGATAACAGTCGTGTGGATGCGGGGCGGATGCGGATAACAGTCGTGCGGATGCGGGGCGGATGCGGATAAAAGTCGTGTGGATGCGGGGCGGATGCGGATAACAGTCGTGTGGATGCGGGGCGGATGCGGATAACAGTCGTGCGGATGCGGGGCGGATGCGGATAACAGTCGTGTGGATGCGGGGTGGATGCGGATAACAGTCGTGCGGATGTGGGGCGGATGCGGATAACAGTCGTGTGGATGCAGGGCGGATGCGGATAACAGTCGTGTGGATGCGGGGCGGATGCGGATAACAGTCGTGTGGATGCGGGGCGGATGCGGATAACAGTCGTGTGGATGCGGGGCGGATGCGGATAACAGTCGTGTGGATGCGGGGCGGATGCGGATAACAGTCGTGCGGATGCGGGGCGGATGCGGATAACAGTCGTGTGGATGCGGGGCGGATGCGGATAACAGTCGTGCGGATGCGGGGCGGATGCGGATAACAGTCGTGTGGATGCGGGGTGGATGCGGATAACAGTCGTGCGGATGTGGGGCGGATGCGGATAACAGTCGTGTGGATGCGGGGCGGATGCGGATAACAGTCGTGTGGATGCGGGGCGGATGCGGATAACAGTCGTGTGGATGCGGGGCGGATGCGGATAACAGTCGTGTGGATGCGGGGCGGATGCGGATAACAGTCGTGTGGATGCGGGGCGGATGCGGATAACAGTCGTGCGGATGCGGATAACAGTCGTGTGGATGTGGGGCGGATGCGGATAACAGTCGTGTGGATGCGGGGCGGATGTGGATAACAGTCGTGCGGATGCGGATAACAGTCGTGTGGATGTGGGGCGGATGCGGATAACAGTCGTGTGGATGCGGGGCGGATGCGGATAACAGTCGTGTGGATGCGGGGCGGATGCGGATAACAGTCGTGTGGATGCGGGGTGGATGCGCATAACAGTCGTGTGGATGCGGGGCGGATGCGGATAACAGTCGTGCGGATGCGGGGCGGATGCGGATAACAGTCGTGTGGATGCGGGGTGGATGCGGATAACAGTCGTGCGGATGTGGGGCGGATGCGGATAACAGTCGTGTGGATGCGGGGCGGATGCGGATAACAGTCGTGTGGATGCGGGGCGGATGCGGATAACAGTCGTGCGGATGCGGGGAGGATGCGGATAACAGTCGTGCGGATGCGGGGCGGATGCGGATAACAAACGTGCAGATGTGGGGAGGATGCGGATAACAGTCGTGTGGATGCGGGGCGGATGCGGATAACAGTCGTGCGGATGCGGGGCGGATGCGGATAAAAGTCGTGTGGATGCGGGGCGGATGCGGATAACAGTCGTGTGGATGCGGGGCGGATGCGGATAACAGTCGTGTGGATGCGGGGCGGATGCGGATAACAGTCGTGTGGATGCGGGGCGGATGCGGATAACAGTCGTGTGGATGTGGGGCGCATGCGGATAACAGTCGTGTGGATGCGGGGCGGATGCGGATAACAGTCGTGCGGATGCGGATAACAGTCGTGTGGATGTGGGGCGGATGCGGATAACAGTCGTGTGGATGCGGGGCGGATGCGGATAACAGTCGTGTGGATGCGGGGTGGATGCGCATAACAGTCGTGTGGATGCGGGGCGGATGCGGATAACAGTCGTGTGGATGCGGGGCGGATGCGGATAACGTTTTGTTCATCCGCGCATGGCTCTAGCTATAGACTACTGTCTGCTGAAGAAGGTTATAATATAACCGAAACGAGTACATTGCACTCAAATATTACATTTTATTGACTTACGGTATCTTTTCCTACTTAAACTCTGTCAAAAAGGATTTGGGCAGACATGGCACTTTTCATGCCATATCGCCTTCATTAATACTGGCAGCTAGGTCACTGATGCACGGATTAACTAGTGTGGTACTCATATTGTGATCCTTGTAATTTTGAAGGCCAAAGCTCGCAATGAAAACTGGACAATAAAGAGATATATTAGCTATTGGATGACATTCCATCTGCAATTAATATTCTCGATAAATGACATTATTATTGCATGGAATTTGAAAGCGAGGAACAGGACATACGTGTGTTCAATGGATGCAGCTGTAAATGTATGGAATATTTTGTCAGGTTTGAATTTACAGTTTTGTCGTAACGCCATCATTTAAGCAGTGACAACTAGTGTTAAATGTACGGCACATATAACAATGTCCATCAATCATGGTCACCACTGAAATCAATAGAGGGCTTCACGTACCACTAAACCACACCAGATTACAGTTCCAGAAACGGCGGATACTGTGTTCATTATGGCGTAGCTGCACTGTTCGGACAAAGGGCATTGTCCTCTTGTTTTCTGACCATTGTGTGGCCTGTTCGTCATATTCTGCCATACGACGAGATTATCTGCATTAACTCTCTGTTTTGTGAACGAATATCTTCATTTATAATGGACTAAACCTAATTCCGCCCTCTATGCTGCTCTCAGCGTATCTATTTTATTTTTTAAGTTGGAGATCCACTGTCTGTGCATTCGTTTCATTTGCATTATTTTATTCATTTGTTTCATATTCACTCAAGACCAGATGAAAGGCTTTGATTTTGAGTGTAGTCTATGTCAGTCAATTTGAGGGACAGATTGCATCGCTGTTCCACCCCTTCAAAATACAATAACTAACTAACTATCTAACTAACTTACTAATAGATGGCATTGCTATTCCGCCCCTTGAAACTACAATAACTAACTAACTAACTAACTAACCCACCCACCAATAACTAACTGACTAACCAACGGATGACCTCGCTGTTCCGCCCCTTAAAACTACAATAACTAACTAACTAACTAACTACCTAACCAACAGTTGGCATCGCTGTTCCGCCCCTTTAAGCAACAATAACTAACTAACTAACTCAATTTGTTTATTTGCATGATTGTTCATTTGTTTTTTGTTTCTTTGTTGTTTAATTGTGTTCGTTTGGTTTGTTTATATAAATTTGTATGGTTGTTTATTTGCCTTTGTACGCTTGTTTACTCGATTTTGTTTGCTTGTTTATTCATTTTTGTATTCTTATTTTTTGATTGGTAGTGTATTTGTGTTTGTTTTTTATGTTTATTTATGTTTGTGCGTTTATTTGTGTTTGTATATTTATTTGTGTTTGTATGTTTATCTGTGTTTGTTTATTTGTGATTGCGAGTGTGTATATTTGTGTTTGTTTATTTATTTGTGTTTGTTTTTATGTTTATTTGTGTTTGTATTTTTATTTGTGTATGTTTGTTTATTTGTGTTTGTATGTTTATTTGTGTATGTTTGTTTATTTGTGTATGTTTGTTTATTTTTGTTTGTATGTTTATTTGTGTATGTTTGTTTATTTGTGTTTGTAAGTTTATTTGTGTTAGTATGTTTATTTGTGTATGTTTGTTTATTTGTGTTTGTATGTTTATTTGTGTTTGTATGTTTATTTGTTTATGTTTGTTTATTTGTGTTTGTTTGTTTATTTGTGTTTGTATGTTTATTTGGGTATGTTTGTTTATTTGTGTTTGTATGTTTATCAGCGTTTGAATGTTTATTGGTGTTTGTATGTTTATTTGTGTATGTTTGTTTATTTGTGTTTGTATGTTTATTTGTGTTTGTATGTTTATTTATATTTGTTTATTTGTGTTTTTTGTATGTTTATTTGTGTTTGTATGTATATTTGTGTTTGTATGTTTATTTGTGTTTGTTTGTATAATTATTTGTGTTTGTTTATTATTTGTGTTTGTTTTCTGTTTTTGTTAATTGTTTATTTGTTTGTGTTTCTTTATTTTTTTCTGTTTATGCGTCCGTTTGATTTTTAGCCTATTTTCATTTACGAATTAAATAGGCTTATGAGTTCACATTTTGTCCTTTTGTGTCCCTAATTAAATATAAACGACTGGAGCGATTTTAATGTAACTCAGTTATGTTATGTAGCACTATATTGTCCAACCCCGACTGTGCCCTTCAATTTTTATTACGTCTCACCAATTCAACGTGGTGGCTGTGCGAAATAGTTCACCGGTATTCTATATCTCCGAAACTATTACAGATATCGCTCTGAAATTTTGTACGGTGATGAAGGGCACTACTAGAAGTTCACCCATGTGACTTTCAAAACCTGTTAAGTACAAAAGGAACATGGCGGCCAAGCGAATTTGAAACATTTAAATAAACTTTTCTTGAGATTTAACCATCCGAGGGCAGTGAAACATGGTACAACAAATGTTTATACATATTGTAATGAACTAACATCTAATTTAGTTCAATTGTTTACATAACCTCAAGATGGCAGCTGTGCGATTCTTTTTATTTCTTGTGTCCTAATCTTGCGATCGAGGTCAACGTTTGAATAATGAACCTACGCAATAATTGTCATCTAATAATACATAACTCTATGGCCTACATATATAAAAAATCCAACATGGTGACCCTCCGAAATATTTAGACTGTGCTCAATATCTGTTAATCTATGGTAGCAATCAAACTGGCTATAAACATAAGTTCACCTATGGGACTTTGGTTGGTTGGTTCTTAAGTTTAGGGGCTGCGACAACACGGTCATGTAGCCCCGTGTACTTTGGGTGTGTGTAGAATCTGTCTGATAACCGGTGTTAATTGTGATGACTGTATTAGTGTGTGTTATCTGTTTTTTTTTTAAATTCAAGTACTGCAACTTAGAATTTTTCAAATAGTTCCTACTTTTGCCGCCAAGCGCCACCATCAACGACTACTAGGCCAAGTTCACAGCTCAGCAACTAGACGCCACCGCAGTCGGCTCTTGGCAACGAACTTAGAAACCTAAGAGCGTTGTTTATATTAACTTATCCAATTTAGCTTCACACAGGTGCAATTAGTGGAAGGTTCTTTAACATGCCATAAATCTATGACATGGGACCGCCGGCTTTACTTCCCCTCCGAAGGAAGGCATACTGAGGGATTTTTAACGCTCTTAAAACATCCGACGGCTTCGGACGGGTTTGAACCCACTATCTTGGGCATAGAAGCTCAGCATGCTACCGACTACGCCACCGAACTTTCAATAACCTGGTGAGCACAAATCCAACATGGTGGTGACGCGAAATTTAAATATTTAAATACACGTTTCTCGCAATTTAACCATCGGAGTGCAGTGAAACTTGGTACTGTAAATGCTTATACACATTTTAATCCACTGACGTCTAATATATTTCTATGGTGTTCATAACCACAAGATGGCGACGGTACGAAATTTTAAAATCTCGTTTTTATTTCTTGTGTCCTGATCATGTGATTGAAGTTTGAATAATGCACCTACGCAATATCTTCATGTAATAGTATATCACTCTGTGGCCTACATATATAACAAGTAGTTCCGTGAAGAACTATACAGCCTATTTTCATATACAGTATCCTACTTATATTATTTGCCACTATCGACATACAAAATTTCAGTTTGATTGCCGTAATAGATTCGTAGATATTGAGAACCGACTAAATAATGCGGATGGTCACCATGTTGGATTTTAATATATGTAGGTCTTAGAGTTATGTACTGTTACATGAAGATTATTGTGTACGTGTAGTATTCAAATCGCATGGTTAGGACACAAGAAGTAAAAACGAGATTTTAAAATTTCACACTTTCACTTCGATCGCATGAATATGACACAAAAATAAAAACTTAATTTTAAAATTCGCACAGCCCCCATCATGAGGTTACAGTATGTAATCAATTGAACTAAATTAGATACCAGTGCATTACAATGTGTATAAACATTTCCTGTACCTAGTTTCATTGCGTTTGTATCATTAAATCGCGAGACAGGTCTATTTAAAATGTTCAAATTCGTTTGGCCGCCATATTCGTTTTGTAGTTAACCGGTTTTTAAAAGTCTTATAGATGAACTTCCAGTAGTGCCCTTTATCTCCGTACAAAATTTCAGGGTGATACCGCTAATAGTTTCAGAGACATGGAATGCCGTTGAAATATTTCGCACGTCGTACATCTTGAGGTTATGAAACAATTGAACGAAGTTAGATGTCGGTGGATTACAATGTGTATAAAAATATACTGTACCAAGTTTTATTGCGTTTGGTTGGTTAAATCGCGAGAAAAGTCTGTTTAAAAGTCGTAACTTCGCTTGGCCGCCATGTTGGTTTTGTAGTTACCAGGTTTTCAAAAGTTACATAGGTGAACTTCTTGTAGTTTCCTTTATCGCCGTAAAATATTCCAGGGTGATATCGGTAATAGTTTCGGAGATATTGAATGCTGGTGAAATATTTCGCACAGCCGCCATGTTGGATTGGTGAGACATAACAAAATTTGAAGGGTACGATCGAGGTCGTCCGGAATAGTGCTATGAACTTAACCGAGTTTCATTGAACTCGCTCCAGCCGTTTAGAAGTTATTAGGGTGGACACACACCATCACACATGCACACACAGACAGACACACGGACAAACGGTGATCTCATAAGCCTATTTTTTTCATAAAGGAAAATAGGCTAAAAATCCTACAAATGCGACCATCCGAAATATTTAGATGGTTATCAATATCTACGAATCTATCACAGCAATTAAACTGAAATTGTCTATGTTGATAGAAGCTATTTACACAAGTAGGGTATATGAAAATAGGCTATTTAGTTCTTCACGGAACTATTTGTTTAAATTTTCTTCGTTAGTTGATTTGTGTTTGTTTTCTACATCTTTGTGTGTTTGCTTCGCCTTCATGGAGACCACCTCCTGGTGTATCGGTTAACATTCTTGGCTGTCACCCCAGAGGTCCTGGTTCGATCCTGGCTCAGCAAAAGAATTATATTCTGGTCTGAGCGATGAAACGAAGTACACTCAGTCTCGTGAGGCAAAACTGGAAATAAGAGGGTTCGATTCCTACCTCAGCCATCCTGGAAGTGTTATTCCGTTGTTTCCTCACTTCTACTCCAGGCAAATGCCAGGATAGTTCCTAACTTAAGGCCATGGTCGCTTCCTTCCTAATCAGTACCTGAATTACCAATACACACACATAACTACTACTACAAAGATCACAATAACACAGATTATCAGAAAAAATTCTACACGGTGCTAAATGACCACGACCTCCAAGTGCCTCAAATGAAACAATAACAACAAAAAATGTTTTGTAAAGAATGGCTTACTATTTCCCCCATAATCGCGTATTATAGTTAATCAGATGTCACTCATACGCCCCTGTCTAGCATTACATTTCTCTAACTAAGCGATTAAATGGAACACCGACTGTATTTAAATTTTTATACGTCAATATTGTACTGTCGATACTTGGGGTTAACCGTCTGAGTTAGCCGTGTTCGTTACGGCGTAGCTACAGGCAGTCGCTCACATCCGGGAGGCGAGGAGGTTCAAATCCCCTTGCCGACAACCTTGACGATGGTGTCATGTAGTTTCCCATCTTCCTTCCAGGCAAATGCCGGGGTTGTTCCCTAACTATAGGCCACAGCCGCTACCTTCCAATTCCTAGTCCTTACATTCACACTTACCTCCCCAGACAACACTCCACACGTGTCTGTACTTGTAGCTCACCCCACGGGTGTCCGCATAGAAACAGCTACAAACTCTGGCGAGCCGATCATGGCCTCGGACACTCCCGGCACTAAACGCCATACAATTTAAAAACCAACTTTTGGTTAACTCATTTCCTAACATTATTGCTTTGAAATTTTGCCCACTTTTATGGTGTAAATACACTCTTAACGTACTATAGCCTACAAAGTACTGTACATTCAGGACCGTATTTTCTTATAATATGTAGATAAAATAAATTACTTTCATGCTACTTTACAGGTAAAAGCCATCAATTCTTCTAGGTTTTCCCGTAGCCTATCTTTTAGAGGTTTTCACTTAGGTGCACCAAGTTAAGCTCATCAGCGGGATCCTGGTACACCCTGCCCGGACCGCTCCTGGGGCTGTCCTATGTGAGGAGCATCACACTTCTTTCCTGCCGGAACTGAGAGCTCGCACAACATTATCTCCACCCTATAGGGATGCTAAAAGATGGAAAACAAGGAAAGATAATGTTGAGGGAACTCTTAGTTTCCCCAGTAAAGAAGTGCGTTGCAATTTATATAATGGACCACTACTCCAGCGGTGGTCCGGGCAGGGTGCATCAAGAGCCTGCCGATGAGTTTCACTTGGTTCACCAAGGTATGACCCCGAAAACGATGCGGGAAAAAACCTAGAAGAATTGAAATATCTTTGTTACATGGCCGTGAAAGATTGTTGTTGTTGTTTCATTTGAGGGGCTTGGACATAGTGGATATTTAGCCCCGTGCACTTGGGCATGTGTTGAATTTGTCTGATAACCTATCATATGGTGGAGACTGTAGTTGTGTGTGTATTTGTAACTCAGGTGGAGATTTGGCAGGAGGCGACCGTGACCTGAAGTTAGGAATCTGGAGTAGAAGTATAAAACCACAGACAATCACTTCCAGAATGGCTGAGGTGGGAATCGAACCTACCTTTTCTCAGTTTCGCCTACGATGCTGAGTGTTCCCCATTCCATCCCTCAGACCAGAATTAAGTTTCTTGGCAGAGCTGGGAATCGAGCCCGGACCTCCAAAGCGACAACCAAGAATGCTAGCCACTACACCACGAGGTGGCCTGCAGTGAAAGGGATTATATCTTCAGTTAAGTACCTCTATAGGGAGGAGATTGGTTGTGGGTGCTCTCAGTCTCCACAGCAAAGAAGTGCGATGATGTATGGTCCTACCGCCGCAGCGGTCTGGGCAGGGTGCACCAAGAGCCCTCTGATTAGCCCGACTTGCTGCACCTATGCAAAGCCTCGCAAAAGACACGACTGGATTTTAATCACTTGGCCGTAAAAGCCAATATGTTATTTTAGTTAACAATTAATATAATAGCTTTCCGTCGGTCAATACAAAAATCAATCCAATTACTGGAATATGTGAAAAATAACTTGATTAAGATTTATTACCCCTCAAGATGGTATCCTCATATTGACGTGATGTGGGGGCTTGAGAGTCCGTGGGAGCGTAAGCTCCTGGTAGGGCCGCCCATGCCGGACAGGTCAAAGGTGATGGGCCAGACTAAGAGGGATACCCTGGTCCTCCATGTTTGGGGTTGGGTGTAGGGTTAAGAACCCTACCCTGTAAAATATGTAAATGTTACGAATACCTTACAAGTGCCTCGGAATGACGAACCGGCAAAGGAAAAGGCTAATGAGACCTTAGGAGACTGGGTTTCAGGAACTGCAGAAGGAAGGCGGAAGATAGAGATGAATGGAGGCAGGTGATAAAGGAGGACAAGGTTCTTCAGGGACTGTAGCGCCGACCAGTAAGTAAGTAAGATTTATTACTGACTATTGAAGAAGAAGAAAATTAAGGGATGACATGTTTCTCTCGTCAAGCGAGGATCATCAGATCCAAATATGGAAAGCAAATAGGTCTACAAAATACTACCAAACATACAGTGACACCCACTGACAGTCTCTGGCCTCCAAAAACAAAATATAAGGAAAGCCATCAGAAAACTAAGTGTGGTAATTATTATAACAGCTTAGGCTTTCACGGCCGGCGTTCATAATTAAGTACAAGTTTTTCGGGCTTGTAAGCCGTGGTCCAGACAGGATATCTCCCGAAGTTTCACCGGAAACTGCGTCCGGCATTATCAAGGGTTCCGCTCCTTTCCTTGGTCAGCAGTGGAATGAGGAAGAGGCTTAAAATAATGGGTAACGGTTTGTAGTGGGGTATTGTTGCTTGAATATGACTGTTGGATCTCAGCGATGAATTAATGGCTGGAAGGCAGTTTGGATCAGCCGGAGCACGCACCGCACCCCGCAACATGTACGTGAGACCAGACGATCCAGCCGGAATGCGAAGAGAACGCTCGGCTCAGCATGCTATTTGATGATCCAAACTGCCTTCTAGCCATTAATTCATCGCTGAGATCCAACAGTCATATTCAAGCAACAATACCCCACTACAAACCGTTACCCATTATTTCAAGCCTCTTCCTCATTCCAGTGCTGACCAAGGAAAGGAGCGGAACCCTTGAAAATGCCGGATGCAGTTTCCGGTGAAACGTCGGGAGATATCCTGTCTGGACCACGGTCTACAAGCCCGAAAAACTTGTACTTAATTATGGTAATTATTACTGATAAATATTATGGCATTAAGACAAGACTGAAAAAATGGCTTCAAAGCTTTCTTTATCTTAGTTATAATGCCGCCATCCTTACTTCCGACTTGACAGTTCACCGGCTGGCGATACAGTGTTGCCAGTCCACCAACGCGAATCAGCTGACGTACATGATTATAGCCGTAAAGTGTTAACAAAACACTCGTAATGTGAACACACATGTTTACACGCATCATACTCCTGAATAATACAGTACATAGTAGCAGAAATTACACGTAACAGAAAATTTCTGATAATGAAGCTGAAAAAAATTGTAACAAATAAATTACCATTACCGTCTCGCGTCTGGAGTCGAAGATGTTCAGAGTTCGAGAAAATGTATTATAAAACATATAAAGGGAACACACCACTCATTTCGGAGTCACTATTGCCGTCTGACCCCACTCAATGAGCGCATTCTTTCTTGCTGCCATTGTTGGAGTTTTGTCGTGAATGACTCTATGATACGGGGCATTGTCCATAACGAAATTGTGCTCGCATATTACTAATCATTTCCCGGGTTTGACTCCTTAGTGGAGTCCCTTGTCCTCCTAAGACCTTTCCTCTCTTGGCGCGTGGCTTCCTCGTGGTAGACCCCGGCATGACACTATTACACACACGCATGGCAGAAATAACACAAATACTCACTGACCTAAAGCTAACCTACAAATACACGTAATTATACTACACTATGTCAAACGACAAACAAACAGATTAATATCAAAAAGAAACAAGATGTTCAGTAAAGAACATATAGCCTACTTTCTCCTAAATGCATGGGTATTGTTATAACTCTTTGTCCTTTTCAAGGAGTATAATAGAATGTTGGTTGTAGTAGCTTGTTGAAATACAACGTGCTATAGGGATATTAAATATGAATATGAGGTGCCCTTTGCTAGTGCTACCTCTGTAAAAAAAAACATTCAATTCGGTTTCACCGTGTTTGAATTGATCTGGGGAATGGATTTGCACACATACATGGCCGCTATTTGCAAACTATTGAGCTGATGACCTTGTAGTCAGTCATAAGATGCTTTCCACAAAAAGGCATGTTGTTGCAAAATCCGGTAGAGATCAAATTATTAGGATGGTCGAAATTTGATTTAAGCTTTTAACATTTGGGTGGCCGTCATTCCGTTTCCGTCAAGATGGCGGCGATATAAAACAGGACACTGAGGTGCCTTTTGCTAGTGCTACCTCTGTACCAAATTTCGTTCAATTCGGTTTCACCGTGTTTGAATTGATAGGGGGAATCGATTTGCACACATACTTGGCCACCATCTGCAAACTATTGGGCTGATGATCTAGCAGTTTGGTCAGAATATGCTTCCCACATAAAGATTTGTTGTTGCAATATTTGGTAGAGACTAGATTATTAGGTTGGTCGTAATTACATTTTAGCCTTTAACATTTGGGTGGCCGCTATTACGTTTCCGTCAAGACGGCGGTGATATAAAACATGACACTGAGGTGGCCTTTTCTAGTGCTACCTCTGTACCAAATTTCGTTCCATTCGGTTTCACCGTGTTCGAATTAATAGGGGGAATCGATTTTCACACAAAGATGGCCGCCATCCGCAAAATATTAGGCTAATGACCTATTAGTTTGGTCAAAGGATGCTCCCTCCATAATGGTATGTTGATGCAAAATTTGGTAGAGATCGGATGATTAGGTTAATCGTAATTTGATTTAAGCTTTGAATATTTGTGTGGCCGCCATTACGTTTCCGTCAAGATGGCGGCGATATAAAACATGACACTGAGGTGCCCTTTGCTAGTGCTACCTCTGTACCAAACTTCATTCCATTCGGTTTCAGCGTGTTCGAATTAATAGGGGTAATCGATTTTGACACAAAGATGGCCGCCATCCGCAAACTATTAGGCTAATGACCTATTATATTTGTCAAAGGATGCTTCCTCCATAAAGGTATGTTGTTGCAACATTTGGTAGAGATCGGATGTTTAGGTTAGTCGTAATTTGATTTAAGCTTTGAACATTTGTGTGGCCACCATTACGTTTCCGTCAAGATGGCGGTGATATAAAACATGACACTGAGGTGCCCTTTGCTAGTGCTACCTCTATACCAAATTTCATTCCATTCGGTTTCCCCGTGTTCGAATTAATAGGGGTAATCGATTTTGACACAAAGATGGCCGCCATCCGCAAACTATTAGGTTAATGACCTATTAGATTTGTCAAAGGATGCTCCCTTCGTAAAGGTATGTTGTTGCAAAATTTGGTAGAGTCGGATGATTAGATTAGTCGTAATTTGATTTAAGCTTTGAACATTTGGGTGGCCGCCATTACGTTTCCGTCAAGATGGCGGCGATATAAAACATGACACTGGGGTGCCCTGTGCTAGTGCTACCTCTGTACCACATTTCATTCCAATCGGTTTCACCGTGTTTGAATTAATAGGGGGAATCGATTTTGACACAAAGATGGCCGCCATCCGCAAACTATTAGGCTAATAACCTATTAGATTTGTCAAATGATGCTCCCTCCATAAAGGTATGTTGTTGAAAAATTTGGTAGTGATCGGATGATTAGGTTAGTAGTAATTTGATTTAAGCTTTGAACATTTGTGTGGCCGCCATTACGTTTCCGTCAAGATGGCGGCGATATAAAACATGACACTGGGGTGCCCTTTGCTAGTACTACCTCTGTACCAAATTTCGTTCCATTCGGTTTCACCGTGTTCGAATTAATAGGGGCAATCGATTTTCACACAAAGATGGCCGCCATCCGCAAACTATTAGGCTGATGACCTATTAGTTTGGTCAAAGGATGCTGCCGCCATAAAGGTATGTTGTTGCAAAATTTGGTAGAGATCGGATGATTAGGTTAGTCGTAATTTGATTTAAGCTTTGAACATTTGGGTGGTCGCCATTATGTTTCCGTCAAGATCGCGGCGATATAAAACATGACACTGAGGTGTCCTTTGCTAGTGCTACCTTTGTACCAAATTTCGTTCAATTTGCGCTCACCGTGTTCGAATTGATAGGGGGGGACAGACATTCAGAGTACACACACTCACACACACACACACACACAGACTCACACACACAGACTCACACACACACATACACACACACAGACAGACACTTTTTTCGCCCTGTAGTGATCTCATAAGTCTACTTTCATTTTCTGCAAAAATCGAAAGTAGGCTAAAAAACAAGTTGTTCGGGAAAGAACATATAGCCTACTTTCTCCTAAATGTATGGGTATAGTTATAACTCTCTGTCCTTATCATCTCCTAATTTCTTCCTATTTGAAGTGCAAATTGGCACACAGGATTTGAACAGTGGCGTTCAAACCATAGTTTATAATTTACCCCAGCATTTTGCAATTTCATCAGCAAACACTCCAAACACCGACTACTTACAATAATTGAAACTTCGTTGCTCTAATAAGGCCCATCTACAATGCGCAGTCGGCAGTCCGTAGTTGGTAGTCCTCGGTCGGCAGTCGCGATCGACTCCGTGTATACTATAGGCACCATACACAACATGAAGTTGCAGTTGGTAGCTGGCAGTTGGCAGTCGCGAATTTTATCCTTGACTGCCAACTACCCGACTGCAGCAATGTAATAGCCAATCAGAGCAGATCAGAAACTGACGTCACGTTGTTGTTCTGTGTCGTATACGAATGATATAGGACTAAGTGAAG
Organism: Meconema thalassinum; assembly: GCA_946902985.2. Classification (NCBI taxonomy): domain Eukaryota; kingdom Metazoa; phylum Arthropoda; class Insecta; order Orthoptera; family Tettigoniidae; genus Meconema; species Meconema thalassinum. The sequence continues at coordinate 674,818,129 of OX336388.2, forward strand.
TAACTTCGCAACCCGTTAATTTATAGGCTAATCTTAAATACACGGTATAACAAAATAATCCATCTCCAAATCATCCATATTGCAAGTTTTGAGGTTATCAACAACGCCTCTGTGCACAAGGAATAAACGAATGTTACTGTATTATTACTCCTCGCAGTCGTTAAGACTGGGTTCACTAACTGGCCGGTATAGAGCGCTGCTCGAATCTATAGTTTCTGCATAGTACAACTGAAGGCTGGTAGATGTCACTCCGGTGGAGAATGTCGTTTTTTTTAATATATAATTTCCATTGCAAAAAGCACCATATAACGCTTTATTTTATAACGTCTCAGTACTCAAGAAACAATGAATATTAAAAAAATCAAGCAAAAAAGTTCTACTCTGATATGATTTGAACCCCGGCCAGCCACATGAGAGACGGGAGCTCTAACCACACAGCCAATCGTACACTCATAACTCACGCGTTATCGATCAAATACATATAACGTACTGTATTAGCAAATAATCACTTGGACTGAAGATTTCTTCACTGGAGTGTATTTCAAATCGAGTTCATTTCATATTAAGTTCATATAATTTTTATCAGTAGGTTATATTGCATGCAACATACTGAAATTAGTAAAATGTAGGTCAGAACGAGAGATCAGCTGCCATCTTGTCAAATAGCCAAGACGATTCAGATTTTTAAAGTCACTTCTTGATTATAATATTACAATATAAACTTTTACTTTCGAACGAACCACGTCGCTTAGAACAGATTAAACGATTCTTGGTTCGATGTGCACAACGAATAAACGAATGTTACTGTATTATTACTCCTAGCAGTCGTTAAGACTGGGTTCACTAACTGGCCGGTATAGAGCGCTGCTCGAATCTACAGTTTCTGCATAGTACAACTGAAGGCTGGTAGATATCACTCCGGTGGAGAATGTCGTTTTTTTATATATAATTTCCATTGCAAAACTCACCATATAACGCTTTATTTTATAACGTCTCAGTACTCAAGAAACAATAAATATAAAAAAATCAAGCAAAAAAGTTCTACTCTGATAGGATTTGAACCCCGGCCAGCCACATGAGAGGAGGGAGCTCTAACCACACAGCCAATCGTACACTCATAACTCACGCGTTATCGATTAAATACATATAACGTACTGTATTAGCAAATAATCACTTGGACTGAAGATTTCTTCACTGGAGTATATTTCAAACCGAGTTCATTTCATATTAAGTTCATATAATTTTTATCAGTAGGTTATATTGCATGCAACATACTGAAATTAGTAAAATATAGGTCAGAACGAGAGATCAGCTGCCATCTTGTCAAATAGCCGAGACGATTCAGATTTTTAAAGTCACTTCTAGATTATAATATTACAATATAAACTTTTAATTTCGAACGAACCACGTCGCTTAGAACAGATTAAACGATTCTTGGTTCGATAATCGGAACTGGTGGCTCCCATGTTATGGATTATAAATTTTGCATAATTCACACGGCCGCCATCCTGAAATGGTACGTTTGATGAACTTGTAGTTTGGGCACAAGACGCATCCCATATGAAGGTAGGTTGTTACCAAATTTGGTCAAGATCCGATGATTAGTTTGGTCGTAATGCATTATTAAGTTTTGACCATTCGATTGGCCGCCATTACCTTTTGGTAACGATGGCGGCAATATAAAACATGACACTGAGGTGCCCTTTGCCAGTGCTACCTCTGTACCAAATTTCGTTCAATTCTGTTTAACCGTGTTCGAATTGATAGGGGGGGACACACATTCAGAGTACACACACTCACTCACACACACACACACACACACACACACAGATTCACACACATACACACACACAGACACACTTTTTTCGCCCTGTAGTGATCTCATAAGTCTACTTTCATTTTTTGCAAAAATCGAAAGTAGGCTAATATACGGGAATACACGAAGACCGCCAATGAAACTAACCAAGCACAATGCAAACAGCTGACAACAACATGTGAACGCAAGATATTAATTGGTAACATCGTCAGCGAAACTCGATATATCAATTTGAATGGCTGCCTGTGATTGGCTGGTTAGAGTGTAGCTGTGAAGTAGCACTGAAACTTCAAGTCGGAAGTAAGGATGGCTCTAGTATAGTTATTGTTTTTATGGGGTGGAACAGCGAGGTCATCTGCTCCTAATATATTTTCTTACTTCAGATATATTCACACATCTTTAAGCCAACATCATAATGCCTCTATTTCAGTTGTGTGAAAACACATTTCTGGGTGTTGATACTAACCTAGCTCGCTTAGAATGTGCAGAGAGTGAGTTTCTCTAATTTGTGAGAGTTGTTCGCGCCCCTTGGCCTCTTGCGCCGCCTCGTTTCGTGTTTTTATTCGGGGTCGTGGCTGAACGTTGTTAGCATGTGTATAACATACTCAGGAGGATGCAGAGCGAGACATGGGTGATTAAGGCGCTTAATCTTGCGGACGTAAATTGGTTTTAGCTTGGCACAGCGCTGTGGAGAGCGTCGTTATATAGTCCGACACGAACAAGCAGCGCTATCGTGACTAAACCGTGAAACTATTGCTAGTGCTACGTTGGGTAATCCAAGTTATGGTTATATCAGGAACGGATAAGGAGCATTATCAATAGACATGGAATTTAGGAAGTTAATTTTTGAGCGTGATGAATTTTTCAATACCGGTACACATTTAATTGCCAAATATTTATAATTTACTTTTTGTATAAAATAATAATACTGGAAGATTGAAAAACTAACTGAAGAAATGAGGAATAGAAAACTACAGTTTTTTGGGCACATTTACAGAATGGACAACAATAGACAAAACCGATTTTGAACTTACTTAACAGATACAAATCTAACCCCATATGGTTCGTCGAAATTGAAAAAGATTTGAAAAACGCTGGAATTAACACAGACACAATGGAAAACAGAACACTCTTTCGAGAAGTTACTCGAATGGCAGGATTAACAACTATACGAAAGTGGACTGAATAAGAGAAGGAACAACACTCTAGAACACGGGTTCTCAACCAGTGGGTCGCAACCCCCTGATGTCTTGGGGGGTCGCGAGATACGAAGAAATAGTAAACAAGTAGTTCCGTGAAGAACTATACAGACTATTTTCATATATCCTACTTATGTTAATTACCTCTGTCAACATACAAAACTTCAGTTTGATTGCTGTAATAGATTCGTAGATATTGAGAACCGACTAAATATTTCGGATGGTCGCCATGTTGGATTTTTTATATATGTAGGTCCTAGAGTTATGTACTGTTACATGAAGATTATTGTGTGCGTGTAGCATTCAAACTTCAATCGCATGATCAGGACACAAGAAGTAACAAATAGATTTTAAAATTTCGCACAGCTGCTATCTTGTGGTTATGTAAACAATTGAAATAAATTAGATGCCAGTGGATTAACATTCGTATAAGAATTTACTGTACCAAGTTTCACTGCACTCGGACGGTTAAATTGCGAGAAACGTCCATGTGAATATGTATATTTCGCGTCGCCGCCATGTTGGATTTGTGATCACCAGGTTATTGAAAGTCCTATAGGTGAACTTATGTTCATAACCCCTATTAACATGAAAAATTCAGTTTGCTATAATAGATTCGTAGATATTCAGAGCGGTCTAAATATTTCGGATGGTCGCCATGTTGGATTGTTAAATGTTTAGGCCATAGAGTCATGTACCATTAAAGGAACATTATTGCGTAGGTTCATTATTCAAACTTTCACTTCGATCGCATGATTACGACACAAGAAATAAAAACTTAATTTTAAAATTCGCACAGCCGCCTTCTTGAGGTTATGTAAACAATTGAACTAAATTAGATACCAGTGCATTACAATGTGTATAAACATTTCCTGTACCAGGTTTCATTGTGTTTGGAACATTAAGTCGCGAGAAAGGTCTATTTTTTTTTTTTTCAAATTCGCTTGGCCGCCATGTTCGTTTTGTTGTTAACCGGTTTTTGAAAGTCTTATAGACGAACTTCCAGCAGTGCCCTTTATCTCCGTACAAAATTTCAGGGTGATACCGCTAATAGTTTCAGAGATATAGAATGCCGGTGAAATATTTCGCACAGTCGCCATATTGTGGTTAAAGAAACAATTGAACGAAGTTAGATATCGGTGCAATACAATGTGTATAAACATATACTGTACCAAGTTTTATTGCGTTTGGATGGTTAAATCGCGAGGAACATCTATTTAAAAGTCGCAACTTCGCTTGGCCGCCATGTTGGTTTTGTAGTTACCAGTTTTTCAAGTGTCACATAGGTGAACTTCTAGTATTTCCCTTTATCACCGTAAAATATTCCAGGGTGATATTGGTAATAGTTTCGGAGATATTGAATGCTGGTGAAATATTTCGCACAGCCGCCATGTTGGATTGGTGAGACGTAAGAAAATTTGAAGAGTACGGTCGGGGTCGTCCAAACTTACCGAGTTTCATAGAAATCGCTCCTGCCGTTTAGAAGTTATTAGGGGGGCACACACACATACCATCACACACACACGCACACACACACGGACAAAAGGTGATATCATAAGCCATGAATATTGAAGGATTACGAAACGCGATACCTTTCATACCAATAGAGACGCTAACAAAATAAGACGCTCTCATCCTTACAGAAACTTTCATTACAGAAGAATACTCTATAAAAGATACTATGGCATTCACTCGTTTGCACGCCAAACCACAGGTAGACCAGCAGGAGGAGTTTCCATCATCATCAAATCATGTTTAGGTTTCATCAAGGAAGTAATACGAAATGAAAATACGTTAATTGTCAAAACAAGCCATGTTACAATAATAGGTATGTATGCTCAACCACAGATGACGGTAGAAGATAATGTCGAAATAATAATGGAAGTACTAACACAGACGACGATCGACAAAAAGGTAATTTTCGTAGGCGATCTCAATGCTAGGATAGATAAGCCAAACATAAAAACAGAATTGATTCTGGAAACATTAGAAGAAGGAGGATTCAGACTAATTAACAAACCTGACCTGATCACATACATAGCTCCAAATGGAACTAGCGCAATTGACCTCGTATTATACAGAGGTGAAGGAATAACGGCTATTAACCAGAAAGCACTCTGGACATCTGCGATAACACCAATCAGAAAACATATATCAGCCATAACAACTTTTGAACTCAGCTAGTCATTGACACAAACTAAGCTTGTGTCGAACTTGATATCCAGGAAATTAGACTTAGAGAAGTTAAAAGAAAACTTAGAAAAAATATAAACAGCAACACGTCTAATACAACAACACCAGGTAAAGCAAGCCGTGGAAGTATGCACAACGACATTGCAATTCTGTCAAACACAATTAAAATATAGAAAATCACAATCATGTTTCGACAAGGAGTGCTATGAAGAACGGATGAAGACACTGTCATCTCTACACCGAGCTAAAACCACAATGCAACAATATGATTTGTCTCTATACGCTCAGCAAAGAAGGGTGTATAAAACTCTCATAAAGAGGAAGAAGAAGGCGGATCGAATAGAAGAAGGTGCTAAGACGACGAGCGGATCTCACTCAAAGTGATCCATTCACAGCGCTTAGAAAACCAATACCACCACCAGTAAAAGGAATTACCATGGATACTCGGGAAAACCATTTTGACACCATCCTCAACCCCCAACATAAAGACACAGCATATGAACTTTGTACAACTGAACCAATAGAAAGGCACACCCCTATAACAAGCCAGGAAATTCGCAATGCGATTGCAAAGGCGAAGAACAAAAAGGCTTCAGGGCCTGATGGTATATATTCAGAACACCTCAAAGAATCCTATCACATGTTGGAAGACTACTGGACGGAACTATTCAACGAATGCTTGAGCACTGGAAAAGTACCAGAACAATGGAAGAAAATCGACGATTCAAGTCCTTTTCGAAGGGAAAAGAGAAACCTGCAATCCGGACTCATACCGAGGGATAGCCCTCGAAAATACATCTTTCAAAATTTTCAAGGAAATACTAAGCTCTAGGCTTTCCGCACAAGTAGATGCCCATATACCAGACAACCAATTTGGTTTCAGAAAGGGAAGAAGTACCCTTCAAGCTGTGAACCGCTTACTAAAGCAGGTTCAAGATACACTCAGGCATCGAGGGAAAAAGTATTCTGTAGTCTTTATAGACTACAGCAAGGCTTTCGACTCTATCAACAGGCAAACACTCCTCCGAAAACTCAGTCTGTTAATTGGTGACACACATGATCTAACAAGAATACTCTCAGATATCCTCAGGTACAACCACATTCAAATATCTGATGAAATAACCCAATCAAACTTTAACGCAAACTACCGGAGGACTACAAGGAGATCCGATAAGCCCGAGCCTATTCAATAACATGACAGCAGATATTACAAAGATCATTACGGACAGCTCAGTAACTCTCATACTTTATGCAGATGATATGGTAATAGGCTCAGAAGATAAGGAAGAGCTACATAAGGTGCTGAACAGCCTCTCCGCATGGGCTTGGGGAAATGACTTACAAATAAACCACGACAAAACTAATAAATGATTTTCAGAAGAGGTGGAAAATTCTCCCCAAAGGACACACTGACTCTTCAAGATAATCACCTAGAGGTAGTTTCAACATTCAAATATGTTGGAGTTACTCTCCAAACAACACTGACATCATTCAGCATTCATGTGAAAGAGAGAGCAACAGCAGCGATAAAATCAATTTCCAACATTCAGCAGCCCCAAAACCTCTCGATAAAAACGGCTATGACATGATTTAAAACGGCCATAGTACCAATAGCGACTTACGGAATACACATAATTTTGGGACAAACTAAAAGAAAACGACCTATTAACAATAGAGATAGTCAAAGCCCGCTATATGAAAAGAGTCTTGTTTATCGGGAAGACAGCGTTGTCCAGACTGACTTACGTCTTCACAAAATAAATGTTCTTCATAGAAGACATTAGACTGCAGATGCTACTGCCGCACACCGAGGCCTATGAGAGTGCCCTTCAAATCCTCAAAGAAAAGCAAAACGCTATCTGGGATGATTTCTACTCAACTGACGCCATAATGACTGACGAATGGAAACAGGCAAACTATGAACTCCGACACATAATGACTCGATACGCTACACATGGCTTTCACTACAAGTTCTGCCAAAACAAGCGATTCCACGAACCAACTGAAGACTGTGTGTGATCTATGCAGCGAATGTTGTTCTCGATATCATGCACAAAATTGCCGACGAAGACAAATATCAATAACTCAATTGGGATTGGTATAATATACAGTACGTTACTCACTTTTGTATTTTGCACATTGTGCGCTGTTTCAATAAAATAAGACTATGTTTTTTTCAAAATTGAAAATAGGCTAAAAATGAGTTATTGCTGTAGTTTATTATTAAAATAAGAATACACTCACAGTGTATTAGATTTTAGCGTGTTTTTAAATTTATTTATGAGAAAATTGGGCTTGTTTGGAATTAACCAGTTACAAGTGTTTTTTATGAATAAAACCTAACAATTATTCTATTTTTAATTATTGTTTTAACGTTAATACTTGGGGGGTCGCCCAAATACTCAGCCTAAAAAGGGGGTCACAGTGTCTAAAAGGCTGAGAACCCCTGCTCTAGAAGGATGAAGGAAATTTGGAAGCATAGGAAAGCGAAAACAATGAAAAATAGCCAATGTTGATTTATCGTACCTTCTAAATGGGTTATTTGAATGAAGTCTAATAACAACAACAACAACAATAATAATAATAATAATAATAATAATAATAATAATAACAACAACAATGTGAAAACGCAGAGTTTGCTTCTAGGGTCATATACGACGTATGATCGACTCCCGATGGACGAAACGTATCTTCAGTATATTCGACTCCAAACCAAAAACTACAATGCCATGGTACGTTAACGTCCAGAAAGATCTGAAAGAAATGGGGTTACGAGCAGAAGATGCACAAGACCGAAACCTTTATAGAGCAGCCATCAAGACGTTTGGGACTTTCCGGGACGAAAAACGGACAACTGGTCCGAAATGGACAGAAGAACGTCGTGCTAAACACAGTGAGTCATGAAGACAATGTGTATCAAGCGAAAAATAAACAAATGCCAGAATGTAAAATCATGCTTATCGTGGTCCCTAGTTGGCCGATTAGCGAAATTGAATGAATGAATAATAATAACAATAACGGCTTAAAGGAAGGTTTCGTCATTCCAGTTGTCTCTGTGAATGGGTTAGTTACGTAAGACTGGGGAAATACAAAGGAGTACCTTGGCTTGAGAGAAATCATATGCAGGTAATGAAAATGGCTTCCCTCCTTGGTACTGCAAGTAGCCTATAGTACGTAAGGTTTGCCTCTTCAGTGACTTGCTCTGAACATCTTGAGATCCAGTGTTATCACCAGTGTCTTTGGCCTACAAGGAGTCCGACGGTGATGGTATTGTATTTTTATGTAAATTTCATATAATAATAATAATAATAATAATAATAATAATAATAATAATTATTATTATTATTATTATTATTATTATTATTATTATTATTATAAGTGGATAATTTCAAGTAATTAAAAAAATATACGAGCCTTACAGTAGTCGCATATGATGTGTAACATGTGATATGTTATCCTGCTATGTGTGTCCCGGGAGCGCAAATCCCTTGTTGACAGTGAACTCTGTTGGTCATTGAAATAACTACTTGTAAAACTCCACTGTCAAATCCTGACCGTAATGAGTCATAATTGTTATTTGCCGTGGCGGAAGCAATCCACTGCCTACTTGATGCGAGGTGCGCTCTATACCGGCCAGTTAGTGAACCCATGCCAGCGATTTTATTGAAAATGGCCTCGTTTTGCCGATCAGCGCACTGCCATGTATAGGCGCGATTAAAAATTAGGTGTGCGGTAGGTATATAAAATGTGTTTCTCCCAGTGATATGTTTAGACCTACGAAGTTTCAATTATTGTTACTAGTCAGCGTTAATATACTGAATTCCTAGGTTGTTTGGAGTGTTTTTGATGCGATATAGATTCCACATAGGCACATGGCCGACAGTACATCGAGTGCTTACATTAAATAAGAATAAAGCAAAAGTATGAAGATTTAATAAATCGTAATTGTTTTCAGCAAATATGATAAAATGAATATTTTCACCCCAAAGAACGACAACTTGAAGATGATTTATTGTAGGAATATCTTAAATTGGGTCTCCAAACCTTGAACGAAACTGTATGCGAAATACATTCGCCATAGCCACATGGCCTACAGTACGTCGTTGTACCGGTCTCCGCCATCACGCACGCTCATTGTTTCCGTCCCATGCACTTCCGTCCCTTTTCCAAAATCACTCCCACAAAAATGTCCAGCTACCGAGTGGAAAGATGTTACACATCAAAAATTATTTACCCAGCAGCGTGTTCGTTAAATCGTGCATCATGGCCACGAGGACAGCTGCGGTAAGTCCGGAGATCGTAGGTACGAAGCCCGGTGCTGTCAGTGGTTATCCCGAGTGTGATTTTCACCCAGGTTTTTCCACACTCGTTCCAGGAAAATGCCGAGATAGTACCTTACTCCAAGTCTCTGAGCACCTAGCCCACCCCTGTCCCATACAGTTACACACTTTACTGCAGTCCTGACAGGAATACATTTATCACACAATAATTCAACACACACCCAACTACACGGGGCTGATGACCAGATCGTCCACACCCCTGACATGAATTATTAACAACAACCCTAACCAAATGTGACACGAGGTGTCTTTAGACTGCCGAGATGTGTGACAAGTAGTACCGTGAAATATTACTCCTTTTCAAAAATTGTATTTCCTCGCCTGAAATAGATATGATGATGATTGTTGTTTCAAGGGGAAGACAGCTAGGTCATCTGCCCCATGAAATATTTAAAAGAATATGAGCTGTTGAATCATTTAGGGGCTTTGTGACATCGTGGCCATGTAGACCTGTGTACTTGGAGTTGTGTGTGAAATCTGTCTGATAACCTGTGTTATTGTGATGACTGTATTAGTGACTGTATTTGTAATTCAGTTGAGGATTGAGAAGGAGGCGAACGTGGCCTTATGTTAGGAACCATTCCGCTATTTACCTGGAGTAGAAGTGGGACACCATAGAAAGCCACTTCCAGGATTACTATAGCACTTTCTAGTAGAGAAATGAGGAACTTTGTGTTGGCGGAAACTCCCGAGATTAATTTTGCCATTATGAACGTGGCCTTATGTTAGGAACCATTCCGCTATTTACCTGGAGTAGAAGTGGGACACCATAGAAAGCCACTTCCAGGATTACTTCAGTTTTGTCTCATGAGGCTGAGTGTACCTCGTTCTAGCCCTCAGACCGGAATTAAATTTCTTGACAGAGCCGGGAATTGAACCCGTACCACTGGTGTGACAGCCAAGTGCACGTAAAATAACAGCCGTCTAAATGATCTTCTGTTATTTGTAGTGCATGTCGAATTTCGTTGTTCCTTGAATCACTATGAAAGTCAAGGAGGTTAGATATCTAAACTCCTTGAACACTATAGCACTTTCTAGTAGAGAAATGAGGAACTTTGTGTTGGCGGAAACTCCCGAGATTAATTTTGCCATTATGAACACGGCCTACTGAATTCAAATGGGATCTTTGACATGCCAACATCGTATGACATGCTTGTCGTATTTTTGCCGCCTTTCAAAAATCACTTACCACGGCCAGAGCAAACCTGAAATCTTGGGGTTTGTAGACCGACTTGCTATCCACTCACTCGCCGTGGCAAGCGCGGTGTACAATAATAATGGGCCATCCTTGCTACAAGCCTGGCGTCGCTGCAAGCACGAAGATGCCCACCCAATTCATCTTGTGTTGGAGTGAGGACTGTGCTCAAAATGTATGACCTGCCTGGAACTGAGCCACAGGGTTTACCAGCCTGCTAGACGATACATCCTCTCATTTTGAGGACCAGGGTTCGAGCTTAGTCACTAGCCTGCTCAACGAAGTGTTTCTCCTTCCTGAGACCTTTGATTTATATCATTCAGACATGAGAGGCGTACTTCAAGGCGTGGTCGAATAATGCGTGTTGTGCAAAAGCACGTCACTGACTGTTTTCTACGTTTAAATGTTGGGATTTAATTCTGCTCTCTTAGTAACTTAGATTTGCTCTTTGCCCAAAGCCACAGAACTCCTCAGAAGTGGCCTATCCATCAGAAAAGGTAACTGTGTGTTCACATCCTAACTTAACCTTAATCTACTTACCTTTCTGTCGTACTTAACTTTCCGTTCTTCTCATACTTACCTTGACATCATACCTACTTTGTACACTTTCTTTACCTTCTTACTTACCTTTAGGTCGTAAATGTTTAGGTACCTGTTATAAAAATAAGATGGCATATTTGAAGTCTGTGGAAGAAAATTCTAGGTTAATGTTGCTTCTTTAGTAACAGTTCCCATAGACTTTAAACAAGACCTCTACACGATCCAATTCATTACAGAATATTTGGAAGTCAAGATACTAAACTTATATATTGAATAACACCTTTATACAATTTGCTTTCTGGATTCGAAAATTCACAGCTTGCTTCCAGTCGACCGACCGGGTTAGGGAATGGAATTAATGAAGCCCCCATTTAGCGGCGAGGATATGAACTGTGCCGGCTGTCGAAGCCTGTCGCACTCCCCTGGTGCAATGATTAAATGAGTGACAGATGAAATGAAATGAAATGATAGTGGAGAGTGTTGCTGGAATGAAATTTGTGACAGGGAAAACCAGAGTACCCGGAGAAATACCTGTCTGCCTCCGCTTTGTCCAGCACAAATCTCACATGGAGTGACTGGGATTTGAACCACGGACCCAGCGGTGAGAGGCCGGCGTGCTGCCTCCTGAGCTACGGAGGCTCTATCTTGATTTAAATACCTGAAATATCTTTCCCAATTAAAATTGTTAGGACGTCCATTTTAAAGTAACGTTAAGTTATATTGTTATTCTTTTTCATCAAATACCATACGTAGTGTTAAGCTTAGCAACCAAAGCTGACGAAGGCCTCACTGAAGAGACGAAGACATATTACACCAATAATGAAGATAACATTATATGTATTAACAGGTGTCAAAGAAATTAATTTAGGTTTTCTTTTCTTTTTTTCTTAGTCGTTTACCCTCCAGGTTGGTGGAACCCATGGACTCAGCGAGGGAACTCACCACTACCGCCTCTACGGGCAGTGTCCTAGAGCTGGGAACATCTAATCGGAGTGGATACAACTGGTGAGGTGGGATTGGCACCTCGCCCAGGTGGCCTCACCTGCAAAGCGAACAGGGGCCTCATGAGGGAAGGTAATGGATGGTCAGGATGGATAGGCAAGGAAGAGGGAAGGAGGCGGCCGTGGCCTTGAAGAAGGTACTGTCCCCGTTTACCCGGATAGTAGGCTGTCAGATATCCGCCCCCTCAATCGGATTGCCAACAATCAATCGCACCAGCTCAGCTACAACAATGAAAATGGCACTGACAGATACTACCGAGGTTTGAACACAGAAGTAACCAAGAAAAATTATTGTGGAACACACCAAAATAGACGGGGTTACATACTTACTTTTACTTACCTCTTATAAATATCTCGGGGATTGGGTTGACAACAGGATCCTTAAAGTATGCTCTCACAATAACCTTCACCATGACATTTAAAAATGAACCAGACCGAAGACGAGAACTTTGAACTGTACAAGAGCTTTATTTTCAAATAAAGAGTATGATTTTCACAACTCAACAAAATAAACGTGGCTATCAGTAGCCTATGTCAATCTGACTACGTCCTCCTAAAGGACTTGCAAATTTATCAAACAATATGTAAGCTCTCATGAGCTCAAAATAACGTAACATTTTCAAACACATTTGGATTGGATGAGGAAGTCAGGGTACGACATATATCGAGCATTTGGTTTCTTTTAATAAACATTGCACTTGTATAAATAGGCACAAGGCCGGAGTATCGACCTCGCCTGCTTGTAACCAGATGTCTGGCCGGCTGGTCTACTCTTTAACCCGGCTCACACCTGTCAAAATGGGGCGCACTCCTCACGCCACACTTGCGTAAGAATACAGCTCCTTTTAAAGCTTTAAATGTCTACAAGACAACTCATACATATTGACGCAAATCTTTCAAATGTTTAACTTACATCCCACTGGATTATTTTAACTATCCTTAAACTTGTTAAGTTATCATCCAAATGTTTAAACAGCATAGTTTAGAGTATCAAACACACTCTTAAATGTTTATAATAAAATCACATAAATTATTTATAACAATTAGAAATTGTTTATAATATTGTCGAAAATAATTACAAAAATTTTTAAACACGCCTTTAACATTACTATCGTTCCACATTATTGTCAAAGATATTTACATTTATTATTTACACTATCAACATTTAAATTATTTAAATTAATAATTTAAGAAATACATTGAACCACATGTTTTATCCGTTTGGTAAATTCATAATCGTGTTTAATATAATCGACCAATGAAGGTTAGTTATACATGTAAATGTCACAATCTGGTTTAATAAAGGTTGTAATAATTTTAATTATTTGTGACGGCAATCTTCATTCAAAATCTTATCTCAAATTCTTTCAAACTCTTGTTAATTATAACAGTAAATTCACTTGATTAATTTTCAGCGAACTATGACCATACACTCTAGCGGAAAATACTTCGCTTACAAAATAATGCACAAACTGCATTCAAATAGCCCAAAATTCATCATATATTAATCTATATGGCATTAAAATCATCCACAGCATTTACAAAAACTCCCCTAATACAATCTTTATCATCATTAATTACTGTGGGAATCTCCTTCATTTATTTAAGGGCATTATACGTCAGCGACTTTCAACATGTCCGCTGCACTATCGATTATACATTCATAGTTCCACTTAAAAATTCTTATATCAATAATTGTTTCAAAACTGTTGTCATTTAAACTTCGTGGATTTCATTCATGAATCGAAATGAAATAAAAATTTTGCCAATCACAAACAAATTTAATAGTGAATACGCTTATATACGCCTGTCTGGTCTATCAAAATTTAAGATTAACATCTTCAAAGAATTGTAGTATAAAAATACTATCATCAAACAAAGTGCGACTAACTGCAAAATAGTCGAATAGAATCCAATTAGACTGGGGAATGCAAACATCATTATATAAATCTCTATATGAGAAAAAACCTAACACAAGTTTTACGAATTTAATGCATTCAATAATTCATAATTAATGTTCATTTTTCACAAAATTGCCTAAGATGCAATGGTCGTTCATGACTGACGATAAATGTCTGTGTTGTAATCAATTCAAATAACGACTAGTATTTCCAAGATCGTCGACAACGTACTGGATTTTAACGCTCTAAAATCATTTAAATGTTCTTCCTTCTTGATGATGACAGAAAATTGGTCAAAGTAATTAAACTGGGGTAGAATTACTTTAATAAAGTGACACGCTGTCTGAATTTAAATCTGCCATAAAAATCATTAACTTACAGTCAAATCGTGACTACAAAAATAAGCAAATTACTGAAAAATCTAAATATCAGTCTCAACTGATTCAAAATCATTTAACTATGCCCATGACATAACAATGTCTTAATAAAACGTCGAAAAAGGCATAACTCATCAAGGTGTACTGAGAATAGGAATCTCAAACAAGAATATCGGGCAAAAATACATGAGGACTAAAATATGGGAAAAATAGTTGCTCAAACATTGCTAAGAAACTCAAATACAATAAACGTTCACGACTACCTTATCTGCCGATTGACGTTCCAGAGGAAAATTCCCCAAAGAAGACTGTTGATGGATCCATTTCACCAAGTTAAAGCTGAGCTCCATCCTCGAAACCAGAAACAGCACCATCGGAGAATCGAACTGCTTCACGAAGACGAACGACATCCTTCCGGCAATAATCTTCTTTGTGAGTCGGGACAACCCTGACCTCTCTTGAAAAATCCCTGAAGTTCCAGTTGAAAATCGCCATGAAGTTTTTGTATAAATTTCCGAAGAAATATTCATATTCAGAAAGTATGAAATCATTTCTATTGCTGTTTGATAGTATTCAGCCTTTACTCACGAAACATGGGTGTAGATGGTTATTTACCACATGTTCGCTTGTATGGAATAGCAATTAGCGAAGTTCCATGTTGCTATTTTACTCCGTTGAAATATGTCCCAATTGCATTAAGTCCTTTAGCCTTCCATATGCTCTTCGGTAATAGTATTAGAAGAACAAACTGCCTTATTAAATTGCTCCATTATACTGCAGTGTTGTGTCACAAAAGCAATCTGAAGTCTCCCTATTTCACTAGCCCTGTCAGCCGTAGCGTAGCGTCTGGCTATACAAAGTGTTTCTTCTGTGGCGAGAAAATCACTTTTGTAAGTCGTCTAATATTGTCAATAACTTCCAAAATACTTCCTCGAAATTGTTCAGCTTTTCTACAGTCCTTACTGTAGCAATGCACAAGAGAATTAGCTTATAGGCGACCGCTAACTGTTCACAGCTAATCTTGTAAGTAGTGGAGTACTAGGAGTTCTGCCCCACTTCAAAACCCCCCTTGCTCTACTACTAAGCCTCAGCCATGTTAAATATCTCTTGAACGCATGGTCCGATTTTGACAAATGAGGTATTGTTGGACTCGGGCTGACGTCCTCTTTGCTATGGACCACTCATTATATTTTTCAAAATTTTTTTGAAAATTTTTGTTTTCGAAAATAGGCGATAGTTTGAAAACCAAACAGGATAGAACGTTGTGCCATGGCTCAAACGAACAGTCTTTATGACCTTTATTTTTTGTAATAAAAAATTTTTATTTTTTATATTTTTTTGAAAACACTCGAATTTTGAAAATCCTATATTTTGGAAACTAGGAACTCTACAAAAAAAATTGTTTAACGTAAATCAATGGTCCCTACCCCCTCTACCCCCAAAATAAATTTAAAGTCTCTAGAATGAAAACCTGCTAGTAGTGTGGTAAGGACAGAGCTGCTTATAAAAGCAAGTGGTGAGCCCCTGCGACCTTGGAATGGAAGGAGCCATGCTAGGAGGGCGTGCTTGGATTCGTTTTTTTCGTCTCGTTGTGCTCTTTACGGGAATGTCGGTGTCGAAAAGGTGAAAATCTGGAAACACAGTCTTTTTGGGGTAAAAACGTGATTTTAGACTTTTTGCTATATCTCGCGAACCAATCATGCTAGAGGCATGTTCGACAGGTCCAAGGACTCGGGGTGACGTCCTCTCTGCTATGGACCACTCGTTATAATTTTTAATAAAATTGGAAACTCGATTTTGGGGTAAACACATGCTTTTTGTGATTTTGCCGATATCTAACGAACCAATAACGTTAGAGGCATGTACGACGGGTCCAAGGACTCGGGGTGACGTCCTCTTTGCTATGGACCACTCGTTGTAATTAAAAAAAAATGGGAAATGCGATTTTGGGGTAAACACATGTTTTTTATGATTTTTGCCGATATGTCACGAACCAATAACGCTAGAGACGTGTACGAGGTGTCCTAGGACTCGGGCTAACGCCCCCTTTCAAATGTGGTAGATATTTTTTTTCCAAAAAGATAATTCACAAAGGGCCTAACGCCATACATGTTGAAAAAACGTTTTCTTTTTCTTTACCTGTTTATAATTTTCATGGAGCGTGGTGGTTGAGAGAGACGATACTGCTGGATGTGTGTGTTTCAACGAACTTGTCGCTGACCAAGGTGGCTGTGTTCAATAGATCAATTGATATTTCGACGAGTCGGTGTATGACAGAGCGAGCGTGCGTTTTCTGATATTTTACCTTTAACGTGTAAACGGTGATGAGAACTAGGTTCTATGTTGGTCGAAGCGAGTAGAGAAAACAAACTTACAGGAGGTGAATGTCATTTGAGCTTATTGGAAGGCTCCGATCTGACTTGACAATAGGTGACGCTTGAAGGTGAAATAATCTGACCATCGTGGTGGCAGGGGAGTGTGAAAGGCATGCACACACATTTGTGAAACCACATGTAGGCTAAACCAGTGACATTCTGTCTTGCTTCGTACGTGACAAAATGCAAGTTCAGGTGACATTTGATCTACCTCAGGTGTTCACCTGGGACGTTATCTGTCCACGTGCCTGATAACAGAATGGTCAAAGCGTGGAAAAAAAAAAAAGATTATACATGCAATGTAGCATATATAAAGACATGTCGTTATCATTTCCACGCTCACTTAGGTGACTACCTTTGAACACACTGCGTTTATCAGTTTTGGTGTTGGTGGAAAATACTTAACCTTGTTGTGGGGTAGGTATATATTTATTCATTTATATATTTATTGATTTTATATAAATACATGCAATTATTTATTGATTAGATAATTAATGATTTTATTTATTTATTTGTTTGCAGATAACGTGTATAGCCTACCTGTCGTGTGTCTGTGGGAAATATATTAAAGAAAGAGAAAGACAGACAACTAGAAAAGAAAACCATTTCCATACTAGCCCACGAGACGGGAATATAGAAAAGCATTACACGTCAAGGTGAGATTTGTTTTTTTAAATATATAACCTGTTTGATTTTGTTTTGTTTATGAAATGCATAAACTATATGGAATGGATATACTTATGGTGGTTTATTTTATTTCTTTTTAGAGTGTTGGAAAACGCTTGACCTCTGTGAATAACCAGGAACGTGTCTGTTTTTTGGATTATTGTCAGACAGTCTACATTTCTAAACTCAGGTGAGTGTGTTCTTTCAAAATAATGTCTTTTACTGCTGCGGATACGTTAACTTGGGAAACCCTAAACAGTTGTTTCAAATCGCGTGTGTGCTCTGGCCGCATAGTGAATGTTAGAAAAAGTTCGATTCCCAAAGAATTTTTAGAATCTTGTTTTGAAATTTTTAAAATTGAAATTTGTACAGCGCAAAGGTTGCATATGGCTTTAAAGGTGAATACAGAACTAGTGTGCGATTTCGTATATAAAAAGAAGGATGTAGAGCATAAAGAGACATTCTATATTTGCAGTAAAATGCAAGAGCTATTCATAGCCCATAATTTGGAACAGTGGTATGAAACCCACGTGGTGAATGCCTTGCTGTCAAAATTTGATAAACTGCAACAAGGACCGAGTGGTCTAGCCTTAGACAAAATTCATCATTTACAAATCAACATTTGTCATTTCAACCCGTTGAATGCTGGGTCTAGCTATATTAAAACACCTCCAGCAATAGCTTCGAAAAAGGCTGTGGTGAATATTGAGAACCATGACAATGATTGCTTTCTGTGGGCTGTGGCTGCGTACTTGCAGCCAGCTCAAGATCGTCATGTTAACAGACCAGGAATGTACAAGGCCAAGTTTGTTGAATTGAAACATACTTTAAATTTAACTCGAGTGACGTTCCCTATGGACTTAACCGAGATCCATAGGTTTGAACGAGACAACCAGGACTTTTCGTTCATGGTGTATGGCCTTGACGGTGATGAGATTGTGGGTCCTCTTTATGCCACAAAAGAACCGAAACGACATCACATTCATCTTTTATATTTATCTGTAGGAGAAGTGAATCACTATTGCCTCATTAAAAGCCTGAGTAGATTGCTAAGCAGTCAAATGTCCAAAGCACATGGTATAAAGCATATTTGTGACCGTTGTCTCCAATACTTTTGGACGCCTACTTCTTTGGAACGTCATAGGGTAGATTGTGTTACTCAGGAAGCGGTGAGATTGATATTGCCACAAGGGGACAAGGCTGTGTTAAAGTTTAAGGACATTCATAAGCGTGACACTGTTCCCTATGTGGTATATGCAGATTTCGAAGCTCTCACCACACCCATGGCGGGATGTGAACCAGATCCCTCCATGAGCTCAACCACACCCATTCAAAAACATGAACCCTTTGCCATAGGATTTAATGTGGTGTGTGCCCATGACCCCACACAATCCGTTTACAAATACCGTGAGGGGCCAGATTGTGCCAAATGGTTCTTGGATGAACTTGTCAAGTTGGCCGACCATGTACAGGAATTACTGGACCACCCAGTACCCATGAGCCTATCTCCAGAACAACAGCAGCAGTATGAGCATGCCATGACATGCCATATTTGCGAAAAGCCACTGATCAATGCTGAAGACACCGTTCGTGATCACTCGCACTTTACGGGGGAGTTTCGTGGAGCTGCGCATAGTAAATGCAACTTGAACTTTCCAGCTCCTCGTTTCATCGGTGTCTTTTTCCACAATCTGGCGAATTATGACATTCAGTTTTTGATTCGTGAATTGGGCCATGTTAACAAGGGCTCGTTTACCATTATTCCCCAAAACCATGAGCGTTTTACAGCCCTGACATGGTGGTTGAGCAACTTTAGCATTCGATTTTTGGATTCCTTTAAGTTTATGGCATCCTCGCTAGACAGCCTTGTGAATGGCTTGAATGAGGAGGAATTAAAAAATACTAGAATGCATTTTAATGATCCTGAGCAATTTCAATTGTGCATTCGGAAAGGTATATTCCCGTATGATTTCTGCAACAGCTGGGACGTGTTAAAGCAAAGAAAACTCCCTCCACAAGAGAAATTTTACTCGAAACTAACACGCAGTACCGTTTCCGATGAAGACTATGCACATGCATGTCAAGTTTGGCGAGTGTTTGGCATGAAGACGCTAAGTGAATATGCTTTGCATTACCTAAAACTGGATGTATTGCTGCTCACTGATGTGTTTGAAAAATTCCGTAACTTGTGTCAACACATTTACGGTCTTGATCCGGCTCACTATTACACGAGTCCTGGACTCTCGTTCGATGCCGCTTTGAAATACACTCAAGTGGAATTGGATTTACTCACTGACGTAGACATGGTTCTATTTTTTGAAAAGGGCATTCGTGGCGGCTTTGTGTCACTTAACCAACGCCATGCTGAAGCGAACAATGTCTACATGTCTGATTATTCACCAGACAAACCAGAATCGTACTTAATGTACTATGACGTGAATAATTTGTACGGTTACGCCATGAGTCAGCCTTTGCCCTATGGGAAGTTTGCTTGGCTGACAGAGAAACAAGTGTCAGAATTTCATGTGAACATGGCTAGCCAAGAAACAGGCCGTGGATATGTGCTAGAAGTGGATATTGAATATCCATCATCCTTGTATGATGAACATGCCGATTTCCCATTCTGTCTTGAGCAAATGGTTCCCCCTGACAGTAAAGTGAAAACTGAAAAACTCATGGGCACACTTTACAACAAAAATCGGTATGTGCTACATATCCAAATGTTGGTGCAATGCCTCGCCCAAGGCTTGGTGTTGAAGAAAGTCCACAGGGGTATTTCTTTTGCTCAAAAAGCATGGCTTGAGCCATACATGCGACTCAACACAGAGCACCGACAAATGGCAACACAGCAGTTTGAAATTAATTTTTTTAAATTAATGAACAACTGCATCTATGGCAAGTCTATGGAGAATGTCCGCAAATACCGTGACATTAAATTGATGAATGTCTGGGAGGGGCGGTGGGGTGCCCGGCGGTACATTGCCAAGCCAAATTTCAAATCGATCAAAATTATCGATGAGGATTTGGCTACTATTGAAATGAGTAAGACCAGCGTGACCATGGATAAGCCCATTTACTTGGGTCAAGTCATTTTAGACTTTTCTAAATCGGTCATGTATCGATTCCACTATGAGTTTGCGAAACGCCATTTTGAGGACGTCTCTCTTTTGTATATGGACACGGACTCATTCATTTACCACATTCGCCACTGCAACCCCTATGACGTCATGAGGCAACATAGTGACTGGTTCGACACCTCTTGCTATAGTGCTGACAACGTGTTTCAGCTGCCCATAAAGAACAAGAAGGAAATGGGCGTTTTAAAAGATGAATGCGGTGATTCCATTATGACGGAATTCGTAGGTTTGGCTTCAAAAATGTATGCTTACCGCACACTCGACTGTAAGGAAGCCAAGAGAGCAAAAGGTGTAGGTAGGGCAGTGGTAAAATCGCTACGTGTAGACGATTACTTAGCGGTTTTACGCACTGGCAAAGCTATGTCTCATACACAGTGCAGGATACAATCCAGCAACCATCATTTGTATCTTGTGGAACAGAGAAAACGCACCCTCGCCTCCATGGATAACAAGCGTGTGTGGGCTGATGACCTGCTCACTAGCCTGCCCTGGGGTTATGATCGCAACGAGGAGGAGGTGTGATTTCACTGTTTAATCGTTTATGGGGCATGGCTTTTTGTAACTTGTAGATTTAGAATTTTGTAAATATTGGTTTCTGTCATTGTAAATAGTAGATTTTGTAAATAGTGACAATTCACTTGGACCTTTTGCTCTTTAAAAAGTTGTGTGCAACCTTATTTTTTAAAATTTTTTTGATTGGTAAATAGTGTGATTCTTTTAACGCTGTACAAAGTTGAGTTTTTTTTTGTAAATATGAAATAAGTAAGATTTTTAGTAACTTTAATAACTAGTATTTAATTATTTTTCGTAATGTAAATGATAAACTAAAAAGTTCTTTTGGAATGAGTGTGCATGTCGAGAATGTGCTTTTGGGAATAAATAAAGTGGTTGTGTTTGTTCCCAAAGACAGGTGTGAATGTATGAGTGGAGAGAGAAAACTGGTGTGTATGATTGACCAGAGCAAACACGATGAGGTAGAGTGGGTGGGTGGGGTGGGGGTAAATGGTCACTTATATATTCATTTTGTTTTAAATAGTTTCGTTTTTTCATTGAAATGTGACAGTCAAAAGACATTATTTTTGTAAAAACAGTCTTACCTGCAGTAGTCGTAGACCTCGACGTTTCTCCAAACACACATCAACACATTGCAGTATTATCAAGGTCAAGCACTCGCATCAACATCATTGTCAAATCTCAACTTTCGACATACACCAAATGGAAAAAATATGAAAACAGCAAAATGGAAATTCCATGTTTCCATATCACCAAAACAGCAAAACTTAAAACGGACATTTTTAAAAACTGGAAATGGCCATGTGTGAAATTTGAAAATTCAAAAACTTCAAACGGACATTGTTTAAAATGTGTCATCAGCAAAATGGAAAAATCCATATCATCAAAAACGTTAAACTTGAAACGAACGTTTTCAAAAACTGTAAATTGCAAAATGATAAATGACAGTGTGTGGAATTCATCATGTGTGAAATGTGTAAAATGAAAAAATCAGCCATCAACATCACGATTTCTTAAAATTAAAAATAACAAAACATCGTGCTCTGGAAAACTTTTGTTTTTATTTCATAGTCATAGTGAATTGACAAAAGAAAAATAGAATACAAACAAATCCCAATTCCTCACTCCTCAATGTTTATGTCCATGCATCATCAACTTTCCTTTCATAGCACTCATGACAATTAGGGCTGCCATCCTTTCACCTACTGAGGCATCACTGGATGTGAAACGTTGTTTAGCTTTCTTCAATAACAATTTATCTGCCACATGTCTTAAACCAGAATGACTATGGCGATAAGAAAGGTCATGTTCCTTGCATGCTTGATCCAAAAGATTAATGGGTACATCACCACGTTGTAAACGTTTTTCGAGACGAGTTCCAGGGCCGCAAAAACGATAACCTGGAAGATGGATTTCGTAAGGTAAGTATTGAATCACTTTGTCAATGACGCCATTGCCAGTACAGGTCTGGCATATCCTTTTCCATCGATGGTAAAAAGGTTTGGTCTTCCTCCTCCTCTGTGGACGATGTTTGTGTTTGTTGTTGTTGTTGTTGCTTTTTCTCGCCATGACACTCGTGGAATGATTCAACAAAGTCTTTACACGGACTTTTATGACCGTGATACAGTTTCACTAGCTGGCAAGTCGCACACTGACGCATAGACGGTATTTTTGCCATGGCCACTTGCTTATGGTGATCGTAATCCGTACAGGGTTGCAATTCACTCAACACAGGGTCTTGAGTCCATGATTTTGGTACATGTTGCCAGATTTCTTTGACCGCGTTGGCGGCCACATAATAAATGAACGACTTGGGCAGTGCCAAGAGTTCCTCTTTGGTAAAACTGTCTAGTTTCTTTTTGCACACAAAGAACTTGCCGATGGCTTTGTCCGTAGCATTGCCTTTCTCCATGGTATCATGTGCTGTAGATGTTTACACGTCGCTAGTAGAAATCTCACTGACGTCATTCACAGGTAAATCTTGAGTTATAATTTTGTTCAACAACTCCCAGCAGGCATGAGTGGTTAACCAATGAAAGAGATGCCACGCATGCGATAGGGCTGTATGGGTAATGTTGCCACAGGAACAAGTATCCATGAGCGTTTGCAGGGAGGGGCAGCCCAACTCCATGAGGTCGATACATTGACAGTAAGACGCCAAAAATGGTTGCAACCATTGACGTTTTTCATTACCTTTCACAAATACCACATTGGCCGAGGACAAGTGTGCTTTCATGACCACGTCCAAATATTTATAGGAAATGGTTCCCTGATTCCAGTCTAGTTGCCTATGATTTTCAATCCACTGGGTTTGTTTACGGTCTTTTTCACACAACAAATCAAAAGCATGGGGTGGTTTAAATAGCAAATGCGTAGCTTGCGATATCCAAAACGTGGTACAATCGATTATGGCCACTTGTTTAAATATAAATTTGTTGTCACCAATTTTAAACCCTTGGCAATCCACAATGAGTGTGCGCAACATGTTGACGCTTGCCTGGACCAAGTTCAACTGACGACTGACTGACGATCACGTGTGATCATGGCATGGACTTACCTGCCATGCTAGTTTCAAAAAAGAAGGTTAGGGTAGGACAGGGGGACATGCAAAAATAAGAATTTAAGAATTACATCATTTTATTATCATAACACGTCTTACAGGCTTTTCTCATTTTAGGATAAGGACGATAGCAACTGATACAACAAAATAGTCTCTTGTGTTTGTAACGTCCATAACACCGATGATGTCCCAATGTCTCTAAACTAGGCGTTTTTGATGGTGATCTGCTCACCGAAGCACCATGGATACCATACGGCCCACATGTATCATAACTTGTATTTTTTTCATCACCCAGAGACACAAGTGAGGGATAGCTTGAATGACAGGGTATATTTCCCACTTTCATTCTGCACAGGTAGGGGCAGGTGTGTGACCAGCGCTGATGTTCCTGCATGGGTTCATCGCCCTCCTGCCATTGGTCTATGATGATGGGACAAAAGGCACATTTCACTTCATCTCTTGTTTTTAAATAGTAGAATCCAGCAGCCGCCAAGGCTTGAGGGTTTATGAAAGGCACTGGCCATGTGGCAAAAGTCTTGAAACGTTGTTCCTCAGAGTTTAAATTCATGGATGTAACGTCTCTTGAGGCTTTAAAGCAAGACATGACTGAGCGACTTAACGTGGGTTGAGCTGTTATTTATACACTCGTCACTTGGTTGGACAGTGGATAATAGTTGACTTGTTTGTGATGAATAATCAGACAGTAGGCTGTCGTATTGGCTGGTACATTGTCATGCGTTTC
Source organism: Meconema thalassinum (assembly GCA_946902985.2). Classification (NCBI taxonomy): domain Eukaryota; kingdom Metazoa; phylum Arthropoda; class Insecta; order Orthoptera; family Tettigoniidae; genus Meconema; species Meconema thalassinum. The sequence goes on from OX336388.2 coordinate 674,842,684, forward strand.
AAAATCTAGTCGAATGTCGATATTGGATGGCTTGACAGACTCTTCCAGGTAAGAACAGTCAAAAACAATCAGTGGTGCTCTTGCCTTAAACGCTTGGGGTAGTAGCATGGGACCGTTCTCTTTTTGATAATACGACCATCGAAATTTAGAAAACAAGTCGTACAGGGGGCCAAACTTATTTTTTGAAAAATCCAAATCCAGTCCTTCATAGGGAAACACAGCTCCGTTGAGGAAAAGACGTGCATTTCTCAATTGCAGGTGATCAAATTGCGTGGCATCTTTGGTTTGTTGATACTTGCGATTCGTTTGAAAACCCACGATCAGGTAGAGAGGTCTCTCTGTATAGCGAGCTGTTTTTACAGACCAACTGTGTGTGTTGGTGGTGGGCAATAGCGGATACTCATGGAGTGCCCAGCTTCTAAATTCCATGGGTAGAGGCATATCTCTCTTTACCATTTTGAGTATGTCCAGTTTTTTGCTATCGTTAAGGGTCACATGAGGCACTTTCCATAGCAAGCGTTGTAGTTGAATTTTTGAATCGATGGGGGCATTGTCGGCCCCCTTGAGTGCATTGTTATCACTCCTGTCTCTCACTAGATAAAGCACTTGCCTTGCGTTAACCACAATGCGTTGGTGATCTTCGGCAAAGCCTAGAACCAGTTTAAGAGGTAAATATCCAGTAAAGGTCCCATCGGTGTGTACCATCCAGTCATTGGTCGAGTCAGGGCACCAAGCTGCCATGCAAAGTGTTTTACCTTCTTCCTCACTATAAGAGGGGTATAGTTTCATGACACTGGAAATACCCACATTTCGAGTGCTATCCACCACGATATCGTTAATGACATAACGTACTTCAGAAAACAGAAAGGCTAAACCATGGTTGGCCAACTTGGATGTAGTGGGTGTAGAGCCATCGGCTTTGGTGAGCCGACCTTCAATCTGAATAACACTTTCATGCGGTAGGGTGTAAATATCTTGGTTGTTGATAACAAATTGAATTTCATCATTGTTATTGAGTCCAGGTGTTTGAGCTTGATAGGAATGGAGATCAATTCTTACCACTCCTGGTTGCTCCTCGATGTGGTTCGCTATCTCTAGGATAGAATTCATTATAAGGGTTGACGTGGTAACCCAAATGCTGTAAAATCTGCTTGCCTTGAGATGTTAACGTGTATTCACGCGGCAAACAACTAACACCATTCCTAGACGGTGTTGTTGCTTTATACACAAATTTCATAGTGGCTTTAGCACCAACTTGTAAGTCACTGGTGTAGTGGAATCTAGATCAATGAGTTGTTGATCTCTATTGATCAGTCTTAATGTTATATTACTAATACTATCAACAGCCACAGCATGAAAAAGCACCACTGGAGGGTTTTCACGAATAATATACCCATTGGGCGATGTCACAATAAAGTCATAAAGCGAATGCGATGGTTCTTGATTGGTGTACACTTGGCTAATAATATTACACGTCACCGACACATGATGGTCCTCAATGAATTTCACTTCATGGTCCGATTCATGTTTTTTGTTGGGCTCCAACACACGTGGTTTAAATCCGAGTAATGGGCCAATGGAATCGGGGTGTGTTTTAAAGTCAATGTTGAAGGTAGAGAAAATACTGCAGCGATGAGTGTTAGTATTGCCTACAAGTTCAAACTTGTGCGTTCCGTCGAGAAATGACTTTAAACCATACTGATTGATCAACACCACATAAATGTGTTCATAAATATCATCGATCGTGTATCCACCAGAGTTCAGGGTGAGCACAGAATCATCATAGTAAAACTTGTTGTTCACATTTTCACGTATGTTGTATATTCGATTGTACGTTTCAAGAGAAACAAGTCCTAAACCATAGGGTTTTTCACTCAATTCGATAGGCGGGTAAAAGTCTAGGCTGACTTCAGGTCCACGTCCATGCACTGTAAACGTTTTACTTTCTACCGACATACTGGTGGCGTTTTTGCTTATGCTGCGTCTTATATAAAAAAATTAAACACAAACGTCCACACTGTTGGCTGTTAAACGTTTGCTCACGTTTCACATTATAATATATCTTGATCCTGTTTCCAAAATAGGTCACTAGTTCCATGGGCGGGGGCAAATTCCCAAAACTGTCAAAGTACCATACCGTGGATCCCTCTTTGACATAAGCTACATAATGCGTTCCTGGTCCTCGGTGATCATCCAAATTGACAACAGCACATTCCTGTTTCCAGGGTCGTGGGGGTAATTGGTTTCGCATAAACACACCTCGAAAATGAGAAAGCTTTAGTTGTTTAGCATAGCTTTCCACTTGTTGATGCGTCAGGGCATGTCTCGCTATGGCTGAGGTTAAATTTTTTTTTTTTTAATATTTCGAAATGGTGAAATCCCAAATCCTTGTTGATAAAAGGCTGGCTTTAAATTGGCATTTCTAGCCCCTATGGCAATCGCTTCCATCGTTTCATTGTGTCGCTGACTTTCTTTGAGTTGTTGCTTGCCCTGCTGCGCGGCTTTAATGGTTTTCGCCACTGCACTGGCACCGCCCAAAAGTGAGCCCAGAGCAGCCAAACCAGCAAATAATGCAGGTAAAAATCCCGCTCGTTTGGGAACGGGAATCACTCGCCCTTGGTTTGAAACCTGTCGCCGACGTTTTGGAATAACCTGTCTCTGTGCTGCTCGAAGGGCTTTCCTTATGGTCAATACATTATTTTTTCTTTTTTTCTTTCGCAAGGGCTTGTCCTCGAATGTTGTAAGCCCTGGCTTTGCCAAGGACAAAGTCCTTTTTTTAGTCTTTCTCACTGCATACCTTTGTTTCACCATGATGATAATGACCCACAACCTTTCACAAGAAAGTTTAAATCACAACTAACGTCAGATGGTTATTTCATGGCTGTATATTCCAATTCCACATAAAGTGGGAAGTCGTTTATGGTTTTTCCCGCTTGCTTTTCATCCCATGTCAACATGAGATAAAAGGATAATTCGTCACCTGCATTGACCATTTCATGGTTATGAAGCAACATCCTATGACCATTTATCTTTATTTGTAAATGGTTCTCATCAGGTATGGCATATTTGATGTGAATGGTTCCATCATAGTGTAATCGATAGTGGCTTAAACCCGAAGCAAGCGCATAGGTCAAGTGCTGATCATGGACTAGCGGTAAATGGTTTCTGTCATTCACAGGTTTTTCATTTGTCAGATACACTAAAAACACAGATGGGATAAATTTATAAAGCCTTTTCATTTCATGGGTCACGTAACGCTTGGTACAAACATCGTCTTCGTCTTGTGGGTCTTCCACGTGAATAATCCGATGGTGATTAGCGCTATAGCCATTCACCATAAGCTGGGGCACTTTGTCATAAAACTCATACACTTTGTTATCCACATACTTTTTCGTAGTAACGTCTGTAGACACTTGAGGATGTTTTACATGGGTTAACCGCTTTCCCTTAAAGTCATAATCTCCCTGTTTTGTGCGTGGCACTACTGACCTATCCACATAGTGTTTATTAGCAGGATCTGTTTCCTGTTTAGGATCATGTATGGGGACAGGCCTAGCTTTGGCCATCAACGCACGTCCAAAGACATCCATCGTCAACCTGTAGTACCAGTCTACTGTTTCTATGACAAGGCTCGGTGTCCTGTATATAGACAGCCTGCTAGCCTTTCTAAGCCTTAGTTGAAATGAAGATTATTAAGCAGCAAGAGTCATTCCCCGTGGGGGACATGGTTTCCCATCTCTGTCCCACATCACGTGAACAACGCCATGGTTCACTGTTTCCATCTTCCATTCGCTGCATCATTGTGGGGCCTTCCGGCTGTGGAAAGACTAATCTTTTGCTAACGCTCATTACAGCGCCCAATGGTCTGCGTTTTCAAAATATTTATATTTTTGCAAAATCTCTCTACCAACCCCTCTACGTGTTTCTGGATCAAGTCATGTCTGGATTACAAAAAGAGAATATGGGTTATTTTACATTTTCCATGCAAGAAAATGTGATTTCACCGGATGAGGTAAAGCCTGATTCACTCATGATTTTCGATGATGTATCCACTGAACGTCAAGGCATCATTCAAAGCTATTTCAGCATGGGTCGACACAAACATATCGATTGCTTCTATCTTGGGCAAACGTATTCTAAAATGTCCAAACAGTTGATTCGTGACAATGCCAATGTCATTGTTTTATTTCGTCAGGACGAGAGGAACAGTCGTCACATTTATAATGAACATGTGAATCCGGATATGACCTTTCAAATGTTTACAGAATTGTGTGCCAAGTGCTGGAACACTCAACGTCATGCCTGTTTAGTGATTGACAAACAAAGTGAACTCAACCAAGGACGGTATCGCTTAGGGTTTGATCATTTTATTGCTATTTAAGGCCCTGTCTCATTCGCCATCAAGTCATTTGTCAAGACACCATGGCGTTAGCAGAGAGTCAATTGAAAAAGCATATTATTAGAGCAAAAAATACTATTCGCCAAAAGTTTCGTCAATTGAAACAATCACGTGCCAATCATGCTTTGTTTATTCAGCAACATTTAGCACCTCCACTAAAAGCCATGTTGAAACCCTCTTTCAAGCCATCTGAAACGCTACCCACCGTTTCACAAGCCACGCAGACGCTGCACGAGGACCCTGAGGAAGAGGAAGTGGAAGATTTGACTAGTGATAGTGAAGTTGAGGATGAGGAGGAACAAGTGTTTACGCCTCAAAAAAAGGCCGCACCCCTTGCAGAGTTTTTGAGAAAAAAGAAATCCTTGGCCATGGTCGAAACACCTTGCCCTTCCAGAGCGTCTCCGTTTTCACAACTCTTGGCCACCCCTCAACATAAAGCTCAACTGAAAACCATTTTAATAAAATATTATGGATCAACATTGGAACCCTATTTCACCGATCTATTTATTGGAAACACAGATACCACGTATGGTGTTCGCTATGAGGATGATAGTTTTAAAATTGGCGATTCATCCATTAAATTTGCTCGTACTAAAGCTGTCATTAAAAACATCAACTATAAATTAACGCCAGGACTGTTAAAGCTGCTCTTTTCTCGGACCCCCTCTTCCCATGATTATACGTCAGAGGACCTTGACAAATATAAATCCATTTTATTGGATACCCATGCTCACAAAAGACAGTATGATCCCACGCAACAAGTGAATGCCAATATATCTCAAAAATATAAAACCATCATTGCAAAAATGTTTCCCACCAGTCAAAGTACTCGTCGTAAAGTGTCCGCTTCGGGAGTGACTTTTAAACCATTAAAACCCCTTGTGGATGTTACCTACTGGCACAATCCCAATAAGCTCGTCCAGCGGCTACAATTGTTGCATGCCTCACGTCAAGCTGGCCACACCGGTCACGATTGGGAAATTCAAGAAATTGAACAAGAACTTCGAAATGCCAAAATTATTGTTTAAGCCCTCACCCATTAAAATGGGTATTGCTCACGAGTTGCATCGCCCAGCTAGGCGTCACTATCCGCGACTCAAGGTGATTTCACGAGGTGTGGATGAACTTTGGCAGGCTGACTTGGTTGAAATGATACCCTATGCTGGCGTTAACGACGGTGTACGCTATATGTTGACCGTCATTGATGTCTATTCCAAAATGGCCTTTGTTGAACCTGTGCGTCGCAAGTCTGGTCCACTAGTTACCAAGGCCTTTCAACATATTATTCAACACTCCAAACGTCAACCTCAGCTGCTACAAACCGACCAGGGGAAAGAATTTTTCAACAAGGATTTCTCCAGTTTTCTCAAATCTAAGGATATTCACCATTACACCACGTACAGCAATCTGAAAGCCAGTGTGGTCGAGCGGTTCAACCGAACATTGAAAACCCATATGTGGAAAGCGTTTACCGCTCAGGGCAGTTATCGCTGGTTGGACATGTTACCTGAGCTAGTATCACGTTACAATGACACCAAACATAGAACGATTGGGACCAAGCCACGCCTCGTAACTAAAAATATTCAGCGATTGGATAAACTGTTTAACCCCATAAAAGCAGCTGATCCTAAACGTCACCGACTGAACATTGGGGATTTTGTTCGTGTAAGCAAATTTAAGTCTGTCTTCAATAAGGGCTACACGCCTCAGTGGGGGACTGAACTATTTCGAATTCGTCGAGTCTACTTGGACAGTCCAGTCACCTATTTACTCGAGGACCTCAACCATCAACCCATAAAAGGTAGATTTTATCTCCATGAACTTCAGAAAACAGCATTTCCTCAGCATTATCTTGTGGAAAAAGTGTTGAAACAAAAAGGAAATAAACTCTACGTCAAATGGTTAGGGTTTAACTCTACGTTTAATTCTTGGATCAATAAACTACATGTTGTGTGAACCTGTGTACTTTTTATTTATTCACACATGTTGTACACCACCTATAGCTCTATGTGTACAGCGCTCCGCGCTTCATGCATGTTCATACATGTTTGTCTTTCCCTTTCCTCCTGTGTTCTCTCATACATCACCCCCTCCCCTCTCCCTCCCTTCACCTCCCACCACTGCTGTTTGCAGCTCTTGCCTATCTATTGGTTGTGACATTATTCCGACAAGTTGCATTATACTTTTTACTGATTCAGCGATTCCCACGCTTTGAACATTCTCTTATCGTGCACGTGGACAGATAACACCCAAGCGAACACCTGTGCCGGATCAAATTTCACCTGAACTTGCATTTTGTCACGTACGAAGCAAGACAGGATGTAACTTGTTAACAGTTATCGCGCATGTAGATAGATAACGTCCCAAGCGAACACCTGAGGTAGATCAAATGTCACCTGAACTTGCATTTTGTCACGTACGAAGCAAGACAGGATGTCACTGGTTTAGCCTACATGTGGTTTCACAAATGTGTGTGCATGCCTTTCACACTCCCCTGCCACCACGATGGTCAGATTATTTCACCTTCAAGCGTCACCTATTGTCAAGTCAGATCGGAGCCTTCCAATAAGCTCAAATGACATTCACCTCCTGTAAGTTTGTTTTCTCTACTCGCTTCGACCAACATAGAACCTAGTTCTCATCACCGTTTACACGTTAAAGGTAAAATATCAGAAAACGCACGCTCGCTCTGTCATACACCGACTCGTCGAAATATCAATTGATCTATTGAACACAGCCACCTTGGTCAGCGACAAGTTCGTTGAAACACACACATCCAGCAGTATCGTCTCTCTCAACCACCACGCTCCATGAAAATTATAAACAGGTAAAGAAAAAGAAAACGTTTTTTCAACATGTATGGCGTTAGGCCCTTTGTGAATTATCTTTTTGGAAAAAAAATATCTACCACATTTGAAAGGGGGCGTTAGCCCGAGTCCTAGGACACCTCGTACACGTCTCTAGCGTTATTGGTTCGTGACATATCGGCAAAAATCATAAAAAACATGTGTTTACCCCAAAATCGCATTTCCCATTTTTTTTTAATTACAACGAGTGGTCCATAGCAAAGAGGACGTCACCCCGAGTCCTTGGACCCGTCGTACATGCCTCTAACGTTATTGGTTCGTTAGATATCGGCAAAATCACAAAAAGCATGTGTTTACCCCAAAATCGAGTTTCCAATTTTATTAAAAATTATAACGAGTGGTCCATAGCAGAGAGGACGTCACCCCGAGTCCTTGGACCTGTCGAACATGCCTCTAGCATGATTGGTTCGCGAGATATAGCAAAAAGTCTAAAATCACGTTTTTACCCCAAAAAGACTGTGTTTCCAGATTTTCACCTTTTCGACACCGACATTCCCGTAAAGAGCACAACGAGACGAAAAAAACGAATCCAAGCACGCCCTCCTAGCATGGCTCCTTCCATTCCAAGGTCGCAGGGGCTCACCACTTGCTTTTATAAGCAGCTCTGTCCTTACCACACTACTAGCAGGTTTTCATTCTAGAGACTTTAAATTTATTTTGGGGGTAGAGGGGGTAGGGACCATTGATTTACGTTAAACAATTTTTTTTGTAGAGTTCCTAGTTTCCAAAATATAGGATTTTCAAAATTCGAGTGTTTTCAAAAAAATATAAAAAATAAAAATTTTTTATTACAAAAAATAAAGGTCATAAAGACTGTTCGTTTGAGCCATGGCACAACGTTCTATCCTGTTTGGTTTTCAAACTATCGCCTATTTTCGAAAACAAAAATTTTCAAAAAAATTTTGAAAAATATAATGAGTGGTCCATAGCAAAGAGGACGTCAGCCCGAGTCCAACAATACCTCATTTGTCAAAATCGGACCATGCGTTCAAGAGATATTTAACATGGCTGAGGCTTAGTAGTAGAGCAAGGGGGGTTTTGAAGTGGGGCAGAACTCCTAGTACTCCACTACTCTTGTAGAAGCGTTATAAGTGTCGTTTCAACTTCACCTAGATTTACTTCACAGTAAACCTGCACTGCTTATATGTTCGACTCTCGTTTCATGCAGTGGCTTCGCCACGCGTTACAAAGACGACTTTTTCACTACTAAACTCACTCGACGTTTCACTGAAATGACTATTTGAGATCTGACGATAGATTTATAATCTGAGAGAATGAGGAATGAGGCTCCTCTCTTCTGCGCAAGGCCTTTTATGAACTTCATGAGGGGCGTATCTATCCCTTCCATCGCGTGTTACTGCGTCATCAGTCATGACGGATTTTCATAATTCAAAAACTGAAAATAAATTTCACCAAAATTCCAGATCAATGCCTCTACTGCAAATGGATTTCCACAATTCTGCATTCCAAAAAGTAATAAAAATACCATAGTTTCAGCAATCTCCGTCTTCCTTTAGACTATCGTTCATTGGTTTAAGTCTCCCCTCCAATAGCATAATTTCTTCCTCAGCAGAATTCCACGTTTCCTGCGACTGCGTCGTACATCTTGGATCCTTCTCGAATAAATGCTGACGTCACTGAGAATCTCAGCTCAAGTAGCCTGCTGGCATATCGTCTGCGTCATCCGTGCTTACGTCATGACTACCCACGTCATAACTATGACAGCCATAACTTTCGCTATAATTTCCAAAATAGCCACCGTGGTCTCTATATAATTCAATTACGGGGGCAGTACCATCCCGGCATTTGCCCGAAGACGAAGTGGGAAACCACGGAAAACCACTTCGAGGATGGCTGAGGTGGGAATCGAACCCCCTCTACTCAGTTGGAACACCCGAGGCTGAGTAGACCGCGTTCCAGTTCTCATACCACTTTTCAAATTTCGTTGCAGAGCCAGGAATCGAACCCAGGACCTCCGGGGCGGCAGCTAACCATGCTGACCGCTACGCTACGGAAGCGACTAATTAATTTAGTTAACGAAGTAAATACGTGGAATTAACGAATTATCCAATATGGTTAATGCATTTGCCTCATATTAAACAGGTTCCTAAAATAATCGACTCAATTGACTCACATCCATTCGATGACCAACAGAATGCCGTCTTTGTCTTCATCTGAGAAAATTTTACGAATCATTGAACCTTTTAATTCCTCATAATGTTTCTTTGCCTAAGAAATCAAAGGATATAATTTTCGCCTACTCACAGGAGTAAGGGATATTTGTACGTTCTATTGAGAGATTATCGGCGAGATAGGGGGCGTGGTTTCTTCCATTCTCTGAACAATGCTCCTTTTCACGATAGAGACGGATATTCAAACTCTGTGCCAACTGAAGTCACGAAATACAAAGCGTCATTTCCTTCCACATCATTAAATAAACATAATTCTGTGAACTATGTCAATGCTTAGGGAGATCTATTTGACACCATTTCTGGCTCGAATATTAGATCGCTGTGAATGAATCTAAAGCTTCGAAGTGCTTATTTCTCATCCAGTCTCGTGTGAATATACGTCATTTGAAGAACGAGCGGATTTATATTAGAATTGATAAGTTACAAGATTCGACATGTGATGGCATGCATTAGTCATGAATATTTCTCAAAAAAAAAAAAACACGTAGGCCAATAACTGTGGTAATTATTACAATTTAATTCGGTAAATTTTGTAAATTGACGCAAAACTGATTGTGGTAGCTACGCGTTGTAAGGCACAAGGCCATGGGGCATGCAGCTCCGGAGTATGTACTGTAGGTTAGTGGCTACGAACTCCAGGGGGGTTTTGATGCCTCAAGGAATTACTGTAGTTGCAACCAAGTTTCAGATCAACATGACTATATGCTGCCGTTCATGAAGTAATTCGTTCAATGTTAATGCAGGCCTGTCAAATAATCATAAACTGCACAATCATTAAACCCTGCCTCTTGAATATGATACCTTAATTTGAATTAAGTTAATAAATAAATAAATATATAAATAAATATATAAATAAATAATAAAAACAGACTTACTAAGAGGATCTTCTCTTTGGTTAAAAGCTATAAGTGGAAGTCAGTGGCACAATGAAGAACAAAAGCATTAGATTCTGCCGGGATTTAGGACTTTGATATCCAAGATCGCTTCAAATTTTAAATTTAGAAAATAAGAAAACCGGACGTGTCATGATATAACACAAAGAAGGAGGAATTACATCTAAATATTTCAGATTTGTATGCTAAATAGTTACGAAAAAAATATAAATTATATCTAGAAAAGCATTTTAGCGAGAAATTGGAATGAATGATTGTTCCGACTTGTAGAACATGACATTACCATATGATCCCTCTTCTTCCATTTGAAGCACTAGCTTCCATTTTGCTGTTGTTCCATGTAGACTATGTGCATTGTAATTGCATGTGGTATTTTACCAGTCATATTTATTCTGTTGGGAATTAGGAGCTGATGACCTCGTAGTTCCGCCCCTTGAAACCTCAATAACTAACTAACTCTATTGGGAATTAATCTCTAGTGTAAACAGGTTTCGTATTTTAATTAAGCCTATTTGATGGTCGATTTAAAATCTTGTGATCTCACAAGGGAAGTATCTGTTAATACAAGTCGAAACCTATCCTGAAACTTTGTAGACGCAATCGCTGTGTTAAAGGAGAACAATGTGCAGAAAATCAATCGCCAGATTGAACTTCAAGGCTCCAAAATCATGTGGCGAATCTCCCATATAAATCAATGGGAGGTAGCGAGTACAGTACATGTTGGAAGGGACATCCTGACGGCCCAGGCACTCAATACCGGTGGGAAGCAGCCTGCCATATGCCCCGCCACGCGACAACTCCGAATGCCGCAAGGATGTCCAGCTCGGCCAGCCGTCATGCCTGCTTACCAGGATGTCAGGTACGATTTCGGAGCCTTGCAGTTCAATCTGGAGGCTGATTTTCTGTACGTTGTCGTCTTATAGTACAACGATTGAGTCCACAAAGATCCAAGATAGGTTTCGACCTGTCTTACCTGATACTTCCTGTTAGAAAATATAAATTGTGGTGCATTGTCTTTCAGGTTGCCTCTTTGGACTCCGGGTTGCTGACTTGAAGTGGCATGTCTCCACGGGAGTTCAGCTTTGACTTGGCGTTCTGTTGTCGTCAAAAACCAAAGAATTGTGTTCCAGTAAAAAGGAAAGTTAATAAATTGGAGTCAGAATATGTAAACCTATGTTCTTAATTCTATATATTTTTAACATTTGGTGAACCCGGCGTGATTGGAGACGTAAATAAATTACTGCCAATAATTATTCCTATCCAAGAAGAGAAGGAATAGCATGGAACGGCTAAATAAAGGTAGGGCTCCTATTTGACAAAGTTGTTAATAAAACGCTTAGTCAAACTCAATAGTTTAATGCAACGTGACGAAGTGCCATTACATGGATAACACACAGACCGAAAAAAATAAGGACAAACAAACACCGTCTGGTCAAGGAACTTAGAACACACTCCCACCTTGCAATTTACAGGCAAATTAAATTGCAACCTTCTCACAATCACAAATCAAGTCTGTGGGGCACTCGAATTGTTCTTCCTGGCCTGGTAGTATTCGGTCCTGGGACAGATGTTTTGGGCTGGTGTCCAACAACATGTTCCAGGGGAGGTGTGTTATCTGAGCTTGCAGACACCTCTAAGGGATACAGACGTTGCACCGGTCTTACCTTCTCCCCTACAGCAGTCTTTATCTTGGCTACCCTTATGTAGCCGTCTGACCCTGGATAGACCTCCAGGATGACACCAAGTGGCCAGTTGATCCTCTTTCTTATCAAAACTATCATTTTGTATGCACCTCATTAATTTCTTCTCTGCTCTCTGAGTTTCTTCACGTTCTCCACGTCTTGAGTTGTTCTTGCGACACCCATCAATAAATCGAAATATCCATCCTATCATTCTTACAATCTTCGAGTACTTCGAAAAGTAGGCGAGCCATGAAGTGAAGTTCGTCCTTTCACAAGATGTACTGGAGACCACAGTTTTCTTCCTTTCAGAATTTACTTTTTCTTCTTCTTCTTATGCTGCTGGTGGTGGAGATTCTTTGGACCTGGGCCATTCATTTTGTTCTTTCCTTAGCCATGGCGGCCCCTCCCACCATTGGCTTTCTTTCAATATCTTTGCATTACAGCCTCTTGAGGGAAGGTCTGCAGGGTTCAAAATTCCGGGAACATGACGCCAGTCAGTAGGATGGCTATGCAGCTTGATCTCTCGTACTGGCTGCCAACGAACGTGTTCCAATCTCCTTCCCTTTGTAACCATGCTAGCACAACCGTTGAATCACTCCAGTAGTAGGTCGTACAGTCTGAAAGATCCAAACTCTTCTTAACGTGGTAGGCAAGTCGAGATGCTATGACTGCTGCTAGCAACTCCAGTCTAGGAATTGTCAATTGTTTTACGAGTGCCACTCTTGCTTTACATGCCACAAGGCGAACTGAAACCTTTCCAGCAAACTCTGCCCGCAGGAAGACACAAGCGGCAAATGACAATTTACTGGCATCGCAAAACACATGAAAAGTCTTTTCACAGTCCATGAAGGGTTCTAAAGACAGTCTTCTGGGAATTTGGCAGTTACCCAAATGATGCAAATGCTTTAACCATGCAGAAAATTGCTGGGTTATTTCTTCGGGTAATTCAACATCCCAACCACATCTCAATTTCCACGTATGTTGCAGGAGCAGTTTTGGAATGAGTGTAGTGGGACTGGTATAACCCACGGGGTCAAATATACTCTGGGTTATAGACAGCAGAACTCTCTTCGTAATGGATTCTCCCGTTAATTAAGTCCACTGACATCACAAAACAAAAGATCATTTACAATGTCCCATGATACGCCTAAAATTGGAACAATTTCTTTGCCTTTCTCAACCACATTGCCAAACAAAGGAACAGTTACCCACCCTCTAAGCTCAAACTGTCCAGATGCCATCAACTGAGTGGATTCCCGAACAAATTTATTAACTGATTCTTCAGTTTCAAGGCTAGTAATGCAATTATCTACATAGAACGATTGCTTTAAAATATTTGCTGTCTGTCTCATGTCTTCTGGAGCCTGATTTAGATGATGGTTGATGGTAGCTCCTAGCAAGAAAGGGCTCGAAGACACACCAAATACTACACGTCGATGTCTGAATGTGATCATTTCTTGTGCATCAACACTGCTACACCACAGGAATTTCAGGAAATCAATATCCCTCGATGATAGGCTTGTTTGAAAAAATGCCTTCTTGATGCCAGCAGTAATACCAATGGCAATTTTCCTTAATTGCAACAGTAGCTTTGGAACCAACTCTATTAGATTCGGACCTTTACAAACACAGTCATTCAATGATGTTCCTTTGTGGTCCTTAGCTGAAGCATCAAAAACCGGGCGTATTTTTGTGGTCTGACTAGTTGCCTTGATGACAGCCCTATGTGGCAAGTAGTACCCCCTAGCTTCATTTTCAGGAACTATCACTATGATACCAGATTGGAGCCAGTCTTGAAACACTCCATGATATTCTTTTAATTTCCCAGAAGCACGCAGGCGGTTCGTCACTCCGATAAGTCTCTTTTCTGCCAAAGCTTTGTTATCCAGGAGTTCCGGATGATCTTCCCTCCACGGCAAGCACACCTCATATCTGCTTTCTTCATTAACCTTCACAGTTTGGTTGAAAAACTGAAGGGTATCAGTATTCAAATCTTCTGTCTTCTTCACGGCCTCCGATTCATTAATACCTATAACCTCCAACTTCCATAAATCTGACAAATCCAAGTTACAGTTGTAGGTTATGGCAGCTAGAGAATTATTTGCAGTCGTTCTGGGGCCCTGAATCGTCCAATCTAATCGTGTTTCAATTGCTACCAGAGCATCATCCAAATGTACACATGAACCAGTTAAGAATGATCCTGAAATGTCTGCTCCTTTCAGCAATCCTATATCAGGCGGATTCCTCCCTGTGTCAGACAGAATTATTCTTTTCTCATTGAGTTTGGGGTACAGGTTTTGACTTTCAACTCTTGGTACATAACCACAAATTTTGCCTTGTTCTAATACACTTATAGATCCTTGATATTCACCATTTACACTTCTCAAAATAATGTCATAGAGGTTGTGTTGCTTTTGACTGGTTTCAACTCCCCCAAAAAGACTGTGGCTCAACATTTCCTTCCCAGATGGTTTTATATTTAGTTCTCTCACAACATCTGTAGAAATATAGGATCTTTGAGCACCGCTGTCATAAAGTGCACGTACTAGTTTAACCTTACCATTATGGACAATATTAACCATTAATGTTTGCAAAAGAGTGTAACCTGACTTCTGTGAAAAGAGAGCTTGTGAGTCCGCACTCTTTAGGCCTATTTCAACACTTTCAGTTTTCTTACTCTGGATGGGTAATTCTGGACACGTAACTGCCACATGGCGCCTAAAACAGACAAGACATTTGACGAAGTTCCGGCACCCCTTAGCACCGTGACCAGCTTTTAAACATACAAAACAACAATTCCTTTTCATGAGCAAATTCCTTTTTTCATCCAACGACATCATTCTTCCTTTAAAGCACTCTGTAGCCGCATGAGAAGTTCTATCACACCACACACATTTTGTATCTGAGCTTTGTTGCTTAGAACTCCCTGAATATATGCACGCTGCAGTAGGTAATCTGCTTGTTTTACCATTGTCAATACTATCACTAGCGACACCCCTATTACTAGAAATACCACTGCGAGCCAACTGAAGGCGCTCTTCACTTTCAACCTCAAGTTTCAAGAACTCCAGCAGATTAGCTAGACGGTCACTAGGATCATGAATTTCAGCTCTATTTACCGTAAGTGCCCTTTCCCATGCTCTTAGGATATCATCAGGTAAAGCTGACTCAACCAACGGATACAACATGGCAGCATACTTCTCCCTCGTTACTCCTAGGGTCTCTAAGGCTCTAAGTTGAGTTTCTAATCTGTCATATAGTTTTGCTAAAGATATAACATCATGTGTCATCACCAAACCAAGTAATTCGCGAACGTATATCTCTATTAGTAAACGAGCAAACCTTGATTTCAGCTGTTCGATGGCTTTACTATAGTTAGGGCCTGTAGGGGGAAAGCTCTCAAAAAGTTCCCTAGCACTTGATCCCGGCACTGTTGCTTGTATTAAGTATTGGAACTTGTCCTCATCAGCAATTGTTTCGTCATCATTAATCTTGCGAAACTGTCCCCAGAAACCTAACCAATTTCTCACATTGTCATCAAACGCCTTCAGTTCCAATTTAGGTAATCGTAAGTTCCTTTTATGCGAAGATGAAAAATTTGCTTCTCTTCCACTTTCTGATACGACATTCCCTCGATCAAGAAGTACATTCTCATACCTGGTTTTGGCTGCTATCCATTCTTCTTTATATGCTTCGACGGCTTCGTACTCCTTTTCACAAATTTGTTCATCGAAATCTTCTGCCGTAAACCATAGATCCCGTATTTGGTCTTCTATCATGAAGAGACGCGTTGCTTTGTACTCTAGAATTTTGAATGCAGTTGCTACGTCGTCTGGCACGCGCGGATCTACGTCCAATTTCTGTTTAAACACGTTCAATGATTTCGTGTATAAACGTCGCACAAAACCTCGTTCCCGTTTTAATTTTTCCATTTTTCCTATTCTTGTCAAGGTAGCCAGATGTTAATAAAACGCCTAGTCAAACTCAATAGTTTAATGCGACGTGACAAAGCGCCATTACATGGATAACACACAGACCGAAAAAAATAAGGACAAACAAACACCGTCTGGTCAAGGAACTTAGAACAAAAGTGTAACAAAGAAATTTCAATGCATTAAAGAGTTACTTGCTTCAGAAATTACCTCGCAGAATAGTGACTTGTTGAAATCAAATTTTAATCGTTTGGAAAGTTTAAAGGAGGAACTTCATGAAATTGACGTGAAAATAATGGATCATTTATTAGACAATGATGCGAAGGACAATGTTATTTTAGCTGAAAGAGAAGTACTGAGAAATACATTGATGAATTTGAGATTATTAAGGTACAAGTAAACAATATAATTTTGCTCCCCGTGATTAGTTCAGCACCTAGCGAGAGGTTCGGAAATGAAGGATATAATCATATCAATAAACGAAGGTCCTTTAAGTTACCCAAAAGTGAGCTAAAGACATTTAATGGAGATCTAAAGGAATGGTTAGGTTTTTGGTCTCAGTTCAGAAAGGTACACGAAGATGATACTTTTTACGACAGTGACAAGTTTCAGTATTTATTACAGGCAATGAAACATGACACAGAACCACAGTCAATTGTTCTTAGTTAGCCTCAAACAGCAGAAAATTATCCGAAAGTCATTGAAGCATTAAAAGAACGATTCGGCAGGGATGATCTTCTGATGCAAGTCTATGTAAGAGAACTGTTGAAACTAGTCATTTCAAATGCTACTCAAAATGATAAACTCCCCCTTTCAACGTTATCAATTAAATTAGAATCACATTTACAGTCACTCAGTACATTAAACTTGACAGACACAGATCCAGGCACATGGTTATTTCCCTTAGTTGAGTCGAGTATGCCAGAATAAACGTTACGGGCATGGCAGAGGAGTCAATTTTCGAAACAAAGTGTTAGTGAAATGGAACCTAGGATGTCTCGGCTTGATTGTTTAATGGAGTTTATTAAGACTGAAGTCCTAAATGAGCAACAAATCTTGTTAGCACAGTCAGGTTTCGGTAGCACAGAAGTGAAAGAAAAGACTGTAAGGGAGGGATGTTTTTCAAAAGTAGACAGGAAGCATATTAAAGATAACATGAGTACCGGTACACCTACAGTGGCAGCACTTAGCAATACTTCAGAAGACACGTATATTTTGCGAAAAGGCTCATGACAGCGAGAAGTGTTACAAAACAACAAACATGACAGTTGAGGAAAGAAGATCGAAGGTTAGAGAAAGGAAGCGCTGCTTCATATGCTTGAGATCTAATCATTTGTCAAAGAACTGTAAATCAAACATCCGGTGCTTGGTTTGTTGTAAGAAGCATGCCACGGTTATGTGTCCTGATCTTTTGCAGAAGGATAAGAATGAATCGAAGAAAGAAGAAGTCAGTCAGCGTCACACAACTTCTAATATGGCTTGTCACACATCTGTCCGTCAAGTAATATTACAAACACTGATGGTTACTGTGTATGGCAATGGCAGACGGAAAACAGTGAGAGCTTTCTTGGATTGTGGTTCTCAGCGATCCTATCTTTTGAAGAAAACAGCTGAAGAACTCGGATTGGTAGCATGTTCTGAAGAATTGGTTTACCATGTTCTGTTCGGTGGAAGTAAGACCTCGGAAATAAATCACAAGAAGTACACAATTAAGCTACAGAAACCAGGCGGTAACGTTGCTTTTTTGTTCGAAGTCAGGGATCAGTCACGTATTTGCCAGTCAATCCCACGAGTTTCAGCATGTTCTGCCTTGTTTCGTGAACTTAGAACGAATAAAATATCGATCAGCGATGTGGGTGATAACTGTCCAGAAATTCAGCTCCTTATTGGAATGTAAAATTCTAACTGGAAATGTTGTTCGGCTTAAGAGTGGTCTTTCAGCCATAGAAACAAAGCTAGGATGGACTTTGGGTGGAGAACAAACTGACAACTCTCCGGAAGTGAACATGGCCAATACAACAATCAAGATGGCTTACAACGATGGCTCAATCACAGACTTGTGGAATCTTGAAACAATTGGTATTCAGGATCCGGTAGAAATCAAGTCAGCTGAAGAACAGGATCGAGAAGCGAAACAACATCTACTCAATACTTTAACCCAGAAAGAAGATGGACGGTAAGTAGTTGGTCTTCCTTGGAAGGAGGGGCATCCAGAAATTCTGTCCAATAAGCAAATAGCAGAACGAAGACTTCAGTCGACTACGCAGAAGTAGGAAAAGACAGGTCTCTTCTCACACTATGGCAAGATATTTGAAGACTGGATAGCAGAAGGCTTTATTGAAGAAGTACCACAGGAAGAGGTTGAGAAATCTTGTCAGTATCTTCCACACCGACCTGTAATCAAACCTGAAAGTCTGACTACTCCACAGCGGCGGCTGGTGGGCTTAGAGCTTGGGAGGACACACAAAATAGATTATCATGCACAGTAAAAATTACGAAAAGTGTTATGTCTGTACCTTTATCTCCTGACAGACGTTGCTGCAGTTGTACCACTGATGTCATATACCGCTAATCAGGTGAGACTGTTCATGGAAAATGATCACTGTTGTGCTGTGTAGTTCATGACTGCATTACACTTAGACTTATTCAAAATGAAGTAAATTAAAGGATGGTACGAATACCTTTGTCTGCAAGAAAACTGTCTTTTGCAAATTATTATTCATATATTACCGCACTAGTAATTTAAAAATTATAAAAAATCTCACTTAAGTTGATGTCGAGTAGTAACATAGTTAGTCCTAAATACGAACACGGACTTTCTACGTGGTTCCTGTGCAGGTTTTCATTATTCACAAAAATAATCTACATACATATTGTTCAATCTAATGTTGAGCTGTTGCTTTAAAGTTTAAACTACCCGAAAAGAAAAATCCATTCTTCTGTCTTTCAGTTGAACAAACTTGTCTATAACTTTGTTGTTAAAATCAGGAATGTCCATGACGAGATTCCGTTCAATTGAATGGCTAAAGCAGACAATCTATCCTGGAGCATTGTGTTTTGGCAAAAAAAAGTTTTTATGCGTTTCAGAGTCGAGAAACATCTCTCTGCTTCAGATGTCGACATTGGCATGGTTACAAGTATTTTAAGAAGTTTAACTGTTTCTTCAAATAATCTAGCGAGATTCGCGTTCATTACGAACCCCAGGAATGAAATAGCTCCGGACACAGCTCTAAATTCATCTCTCCTATAAATCAGTTCAAGTTCAGTTTTGAGCTGCTTCTCGTTCAGAAACGGGAAGGATTCAACTGCAATCCTTAAGTCTTTTGAAGGGAAAATGGCATTGTAATCTCGGAACTTTTCTTACGATGAACAGGATAGATGCGCTAAGATGCCCAGTGAAGGAGAATCGTTCCATGGCTTGGCTGATGATGACATCGCAAACTTCCTTTGCTTCACGTACTCTATTGGGTGAACGGTCTTCATGCTTCCTTTTTCTGCTCACTCCATCGCTTTCGTTCACGTGCACCTCTTCTACATTTTCTCGGACCATTTGAACATGTCTTTCGAAACGTTACAGATCTTCCTGTACTTGCACTCGATAGATCGCTTTTGGAGTTGATTATACAAAATGTCGACATGTGGCATGATCTTATGGAAAAATGACAGCCAGAACATAAACGTACCATCAGACAAGATGTACTTAAGCCCACTCTCCTGAGAAATTGTTGATGGTTGCCTGATCTCATTCCGATTTTCAATTTCCTCCATGCATGCTATTAGATCAACCCGGTGTTCGTAAATTGTATTCACTGCCCTTGAATTAAAATTCCACCTGGTTGGAGCTACTCTTGGAAGACGCTGGCCTTCGACTTCATCCAGTATCTTTGTTCTTTGTGGTGAATGAAAAAAAAGTGCATATTCCTGACAGATTCGAAAAAATATACGGACACTGCGGTTGATGGAGGCTGCGTTGGGCATTACTAAGTTAAGTTTATGTGCATGGCACTGAATATAAAATGCAAGAAGATATAGCTCTCTAATTCTGGCTTTTACACCTCGGTCGTTACCACTCATCACAGAGGCTCCATCATAGCTCTGAGATATTAGCTTATGTGGAGAGTCCTTTAAATGAATGTCAATTTTCTTCAAAATACAAGAAGGGAGCGATTGTGCGTTATGTTAAGGAGGATTCAAAAAACGCCAAAATCTCTCCACGGTCTTGCCACTTATCACGTACCGATAAAGGAGCACCATTTGAAATGTGTTGGAAACGTCACTTGTCTCATCTGCTATAATAGCTACTTAATTGGCATTTCTTATCTCTTCAGATATGTGGTCATGGCATACTTGAAGCATGCAATCTAGTAACTCATTCTGGACAGTTTTGGAAGTTCCCTTAAAACACTTGATTTTTCTAAGTGAGTCTTCAATGATTCATTAAGCTCTGCACTAAAATCCACAAGTCCACGAAAAATTCCAGGGTTAGATGACGTCGCTGATCGTTCGTAAGCCCCACAGAATCGGACACAGTTAATAAGAAGAGCAGCACATATCTGTTCTCTCTTACCTTTTCATTGTGTAGCTGAACTTTAAGCCTGTAAGTAGTACTCAGTTGATATAAAATGTTTGCTTTCCCAAGCACAGCACGATTCATTACGTTGTCCTTATGGTCGGCAGAACACTCGTGTTTTCGTAATTTGTCCACTAAATGTTTCAAACCTGTCACACCATGTTTAGTACAAGAGGATTCCCCTCCAAATAACAAACAGGGAAAACAAAAGAACGAATCTCTAACTTCACAACCACATAGCCAATCATTTTTGTTGTGCGTTTCAAGACTGAATTTCCTCACTCTCTCCCGCCGTTTATCTTCGCATAATTGTTCTACTTTCAGAACTGGTGTCGTCTCCCTAAATCCTTAATTTTTATTTTATCTTCAAGTGAATGAGAAGAAAAGGGCACTTTTATTAATTAATCCACCGTATTAATTGCTTAACGTACTCCTATTTCAACGCTTATCGTCACAAATGTTTGTGGACAATGTTACCAAATTCAACACTCACAGCATCGCTACTCGCTAGCACGCTAGGTGTTTGTCAATATCCATAAAATTTTGTCTCATTAGGGAAAATAATATGTTCTACATTTAATAGAATTCAGATAACCCTCTAAATCGCTATTTAATTCCAAATTTATAATATCCTATAACTAAGACATTTGTCAAAAACTCTAGGCCTAGGTGAAAAACAAAATTATTTAATTGGTAACGCTTGTCACAGAATTCCAAAAGAGACCTCTTTACGTAACCTTGGAACTAATGACAACATCAGGGTGGTGTCTTGTTTGCCTCCGATAACTACTGCTATCTAGTGGTCGTCTTGCGAATCATTTTAAACAGCATCGGATGAAGCGGGAGGTCGAGGCAAACGTAGCAGTTCACCATTCCAAATTCTCTCCAGAACCCATACAACTGCTCCTTTTGTTATTCTTCCTTGTAACCGTGGGCACGCAATGTCTGGGCCCATAGCCGACGTTAGAACAGCGTCTGCGCGCACGCGCAATAGACCTGTCCTTGTTTGTAGTTGAATGGAGTCTTGGGCCTAGAGATGGGACTATCGACTACTTTTAACCATCGACTGACTAGTCATTCATTAGAAGAAACTATCGACTAGATAGTCGACTACTTTCAGTCGAATGGTTACCTGAATTCGCATTGCTCCTAAGCGTGTTGTTTCATGTATTCGACTGAAAGTAGTCGCTTCTAGGCAGCGTACAAAGCACTGCAAGCCGTTAGCGGCTGAGTTGAGTCGTACCAACAGATGAAAATCAAACTTCTCTTTAACCCACCTATTATTGCAGACGTTAGTTTGGACTACTCGACGCTCGGCAACATGCAATTGGTCAAAGTTATTTATTTATTTTTACTGTGCTTCGAAATGGTGGTTTAAGTCGTGTAGAGTGCAGCCATTATTTGCAATGTTACACATTTCATTTAATGCAAAATGTGTGAGTAAATGTTCCCCGATACCGGTATTGATACAGGGCACATTACCTGTATGTACTGTGGATAAGTGAAGTAATAGACCAATACTTAATTAACGTAAGAGTAAATTAAATCACTATTACTGAGAGGGAGATCTTAAGTACCGGGAACAACTCCATAGCCAACATTGAAATAATCACACTTCATATTTTAATGCCAAAAAATAGTAAATGTAAAATATGTCCATAGAGTCATAAACGAGTTAGGCTATGTATTCACTAATTTAATCCTCTCTGAAGTACTAAGAACGTAGAGCTGAAATACGACTTGAACAAGAAAATTACGGCCTACAGTAAATACACACGAATATAGAACACTTTAGAACAGCAACGAGGGCGAAATTTCAGTGGAGATGTTGGCAACAATGTAAATACTAAGTTTTTTTAATGCGCGCGCTATCCATGTGCTGAAACAATTGACGACCAGAACGTAAAACTATCCGAGCGCGTTCTACATGTTAAAAGTTAAAACACAATTGGGATATGTCGTTTGCAAACGACTTGTTTATGTTACGGTGAGTAGTCGTTGAATTCATTCGACTGTTTTTTAAAAGCAGTCAAACAAGTCGATGGATTTGATATTTTTCAGTCGACTGCTGCGGTGCTGCCCATCTCCAAACAATTGACGACCAGAATCAATTTGTGCGTACAGTCAAGCTGTCCTCACAGTACCCGCTGCAATAGATGTAGAGATTCACATCACCACTCTATCTTATGATGGATGTCAGTACATAAAATCAGCCATAAGGCAACGGCAGTTTAACCACAGACAACGCTACAACTCTTCCATCCCTGCCTTCATGTCTTTGCTACTAACCCAACCCCTCCCCCCCCCCCTCCCACACAGCACGCCACTGCTCTGACATAGTTGTTAGGCCTGCTACAACAACTCTCAGCCATAACCCTGTAAACTACAGCTAAACCAAACCCAGAACCCCCTAATACACTTCATTTGCAGAGCAATAAAATCCATAAAACAACTCCGCAACAAGCTTCACAAAAACCTAAATTATAAATGAAAAGACTACTCCACAAACACCAAAATCAGTAAACCTCCCTCATTTCAGCCACACTACACTTTAAACAGACATAGAATGCATAGTCATGACCCCTTCGTGGAGTAGGCTATTGTCTAAACACGATCATGTCTCCTTCAACTTTACTGAAGACTTCATTAAATTCTATTTAAAAAATCATAAACTCATTCCACAAATCTTAAAATCAGTATAAGCTTACATCCCTCATTTCAGTTACTCTATTCATTAAACAAACATAGAAGGCGTAGCCATGACCCCTTCATGGAGTAGGCTATTGTCTAAATCTGACGACGCATACTACAACCTTACTCTAATTCAAAATTACGGCTAAATGATCCATCTGACTGGGAGGCAAAGGTATTTACCGGCTTGCCTGGGATGATGTGCCACAAAACCGGTATCTGGAGTTCAAACATAACCTAAATATTGAATGACAATATTGCATTGTCCAATAACTTGGACAATTGGATTTAGGCTATTTCATTGAAAGAATCAACGAACTGTATAAAACTATAGGCCTTTACAGGTATACTTAACTTATTAATTAAAGCTCTACAATAAACATACAGCACAATGAATTGTAGCATGAAGTTATCCTAAAGAAGTCGTTTGATTAGAACGACTACTTAAATTCGAATGATTCCATTCGCTTGGAATTAGTCGTTTGCCAACGACTTGTTTCATTCGAATGATTTCCAACGATTGCTTTGGGATCAGTCGTTTACAACGACTACTTTTATTCGAATGATTCCATTCGCTTGGAAGTAGTCGTTTGCCAACGACTTGTTTCATTCGAATGATTCCCAACGATTGCTTTGGGAACAGTCGTTTACAACGACTACTTTTATTGGAATGAATTCATTCGCTTGGAAGTAGTCGTTTGCCATCGACTTGTTTCATTCGAATGATTTCCAACGATAGCTTTGGGATCAGTCGTTTGCAAACGACTTGTTTATGATACGGTGAGTAGTCGTTGAATTCATTCGACTGTTTTTTAAAAGCAGTCGAATAAGTCGATTGTTTTAACTATCGACTAATTCGACTGTTTTCAGTCGACTGCTGCCCATCTCTACTTGGGCCCAGTAAGGCTTGGGCCCCGAGCAGCCAACAGCAAGGCGAATTACGTGACATGATATGTGGCGCGTTATTCAAACATGCTGGTGCATTTTAATAGTGAGGAGCGCACAACTCGGCCAGTATTTCGAGCGTTAAGGCTTAAAAATGAATTACTAATGTAGGGTAATGGTAGGGAGGGTCCAGGCCCACTGGCCCGTTAGAGCCAGCCGCCCCTGCTACTCCAGTTCGACCAGTTTTTGATGCTTCATGCAAAACAGACAAAGGGCTTTCACTGAACGATTGTTTAATGAAAGGTCCTAACTACGTTCAAATTATCCCTGAAATTCTTTTAAGGTTTGGAGAGAAAGAGCTGGGTGTTACTGCAGATATAAGGAAAGCACTCCAAATAATTGAGGTACGCGTTGAAGATCGTGATTATCTCCGATTTTTATGGTGGGAGAATTTTAGAACTATGAAATTGAAGATTTATAGACGTTCAAGAGTTCTTTTTGGAGCCACATGTAGTCTATTTATATTGGGTGCTGTATTAGATAATCATCTTTCGACTGTTAGTAATAAGGATGAACTGATAGTACGGAAACTGATGAAATCTATGTACGTAGATAACTGTGTAACATCAGTTGATTCTGTAGAAGAATACAATATGTTTCTTTCTGAAAGCACATGGATTCTAGCTGAAGCCAAGATGGAGCTGAGATGCTGGGAATCTACAATAAGAAATTGTGAACTTTCGAAGATCGAAAGCAACAATGAAGATATTGAAAGCAATTGATGTGTCACAAAGGTATTAGGCATGAGGCGGAACAAGAGACTGGATACAATGGGGTCTGTATTGCTGCTCAATTTCAATTCTCCCAAGATATACTTACGATGAGGGATCTACTTTCAGTAATAATGAAAATTTATGACGTCGTTGGATTTCTAGCCCCTGCGATTCTCCCGTTCAAATTATTGCTACAGGAATCGTGGAAAATAGAAGCTACAGAGAACTTGAGTAAAAAAGGCTTAAATCAAATTGGGACTCCCCTGTGCCTGACGTAATTTCGAAGGAGTTCAAACAGCGTTACCAGGAAATTGGCCACTTAGAAGAGATAGAGGTTCTAAGACTGATAACTGGAGGAAAAACAGATAGACAGTCTTGGTCATTGCTTACTTTTGTTGATGCCAGTCAACATGCCTACGGAGCAGTAGTGTATCTCAGAACTGAGGATGAGAAGGGTGTATCAGTTCAGTTAGTACTAGCTAAAGCTCGATTAGCACCTCTCAAAAGGGTCACTATTCCTCGACTAGAATTGTTAGGTTGCCTTATAGGAGGTCGTCTTGCTTCGTTAGTCAAATTATCCCTTTCGTTAGAAAATGTGAAAAGTTATTTTTGGAGTGATTCCACGACAGCGCTTGCATGGATTAGAAGAAATGAACCATGGCATACCTTTGTTGGCAACCGAGTCATGGAAATAAGACAGCTGACTGACCCACAACATTGGAGGCATGTACCTGGAGTTTATAATCCTGCCGACTTACTATCAAGAGGTTGTTATCCATCGGAATTGGCCAATTCCAACTGGTGCGAGGGACCACTCTGGTTGAGAGGTCCTGAAGAGGAGTGGCCTGTTTATTACACCAATGAAGGCACATATGACGAGGATCTCATGTTTCAGAAAAAAAAAACCACAGACGAGCCTGTAACGATGATGGGCATTGATCTGAAAAGAGATCTCACCTATTCTCAAAGAGTAAGAATTATTGGATGGGTATTAAGATTCTACAACAACGCTCGAAATAGTAGAGAGAGGCAAAATGGTCCACTAACGTTTTTAGAATTAAGGGAAGCATAATTATGTGATAAAGTGTGAACAAGGGGAGTCATTTCCTCGAAATGGTGACATAATCTGCGGATTGAAAGTAATTCAAGACAGTAAAGGACTAGTCCGTGTGAAGACAAAGATTACAATGAGGAATGACCTTTTTCAATTTCCGATTTCCCTTGTTATTGCCCAGGAATCATGATGTAGTTGATGCCTTGATCAAGGAAGAACATGAAGTTCACTGTCATGCTGGCATACAATTTCTTCTTGTACAGCTGAGAAAAAAGTTTTGGATCATTCAGAGTAGAACAGCCATTAGAAATGTGATTTCCAAGTGCATGCAGTGCAAACGACACAGAGCTCAGCACGCAGAATCAGAGACTACCCCACTACCTCAAGATCGAATCAAGGATGCTGCAATATTTGAAGTTACTGGAATTGATCTAGCTGGGCCATTGATTTTAAGGAATGGTTCGAAGGTGTGGATTACATTGTACACGTGTGCAATTTACAGGGCTGTTCACTTAGAACTCGTATCTTCACTCAGCACAGAAACATTCCTTCTATCATTAAGAAGATTCATTGCGAGAAAGGGACGTCCATCCATTATACTGTATATTGTGACAACGGAACTAATTTTGTTGGAGCTGCAAATATGCTAAAAGAAATGTCCGTCCAGAAAATCCTGAATGAATCACAAATACAAGGAATTGAGTGGAAGTTCAATCCTCCCACAGCTTGTTGGTGGGGAGGTTGGTGGGAGCGCCTGGTTCGTTCTGTCAAGGAGTTACTGAAGAGGATGCTCGGGATGTCTGTTCTGACTTATGAAGAACTGTCAACTTCACTATGTGATGTGGAATCGGTTATTAATGGCCGTCCTCTGACATACGCATCAGAGGATCCAGAGGACTTAACTCCACTAACTCCAAGCATGTTTCTTCATGAGATCATTGCTACCCATGTATCAGATCTAGATAAATTCGAGGAAGAAAAGTTCCGTTCTCGCTTACGTTTCAGACAGTACTTAATTCAAGAACTGAAGCAGCGCTTCAGGAAGGAATACCTCTCACAGTTGGTCCAACGTCCCAAAGGAAAGAAGGCATCATATCTGAAGGAAGGTGACGTGGTATTACTTTGTTCTGAGAAACTGAAAAGGGTGGAATGGCCTTTGGCGAGAATTTTAACGCTCTTCCCTGGTCGCGATGGTGCAGTGCGTGTAGCTAAATTGAAAACGAAAGATGGGGTTCTGATTCTCCCCATTGAAAGACTTTACCCTCTGGAGATAGACAGTGAACAAACAATTTTCGATAGAAAATCGGACTTGCAAATATCAAGGCAGAGTTCGTATGTGACAAAAAGTGGTCGTGAAGTGATACCTAACAGCAAGTACTCTGACTGAGCTGGAATAGGTTGGAAGACCACATAGAAAAGTATACTTTTGAAATTGTTCCCACAATTCCAAGGTGGGAGGTTGTTGGAAAATATAAGTTGTGGTGCATTGTCTTTCAGGTTGCCTCTTTGGACTCCGGGTTGCTGACTTGAAGTGGCATGTCTCCACGGGAGTTCAGCTTTGACTTGGTGTTTTGTTGTCGTCAAAAACCAAAGAATTTTGTTCCAGTAAAAAGGAAAGTTAATAAATTGGAGTCAGAAAATGTAAACCTATGTTCTTAATTCTATATATTTTTAACACTTCCCTTATCAGGAAATAAGAGTGTCAGCACTGGTTCTCAGTTCATTTATTTAAGGTTCATTTCACCACTTGATGAGTGGAATGTTTTTACGTGTATCTTTTGTCAAATATTAGACCAGTGTTCCCCAACCTGTGATCCGTGGGCAAGTCGGGGTCTCATAAGAGTGACAAGAGAGATCCATGAAGAATGGTGATTTAAATATTCATATTTCATGTTTCTCAAAAAAATGTCATCAAGTTTTGGTGTCCGAAAATGATTTACTCTTTGAACATGAAGAACAACACTGACTTGTCTTGTGATTACGTCAATGAATCTGTTGCAGTTTTGGAAACATGTGCGAAACTTATGTCCCGAATTCTCCCGAAAGGCGATACAAAAGTGACTCAGTATTTTCATATCTCATGTTCATGATGAACAATTACTGTACAGAGACAGAGTCGATGTTGAGTCAGATCTACAACTTACGAGGGAATGTTACATCATTAGCCGTAGCAGCGGCTGTAATGTTAAGCCGTACAGATAGAGGGTTGACGAGTACTCACACACGTAGTAAATTAAAGTTACTGAGTTGTTTCATTTGAGGGGCTTAGACATCGTGGTCCCCGAACTTAGGTGTATTGCAATTTATGTCTGACAGCATGTGATCTTGTGTTGACTGTATTCCTGTTTGTAGTTTTAATTCAGGTGAGGATTGGGAAGGATGTGACGGTGGTAATAAGTTAGGACCCATCCCAGCATTTTCCTGGGGTGGAATTAGAAATCCACGGAAAACCACTTCCAGGATGGCTAGGGCACCTTTTCTCAGTTTTGCCTCACGTGACTGAGTATACCCTGTCCCAGCCCTCTGACCAGAATTATTTTTTTGGCAATGCCTGGAATCGAACTCGGATCACCGGGGTGACAACCAAGAATACCGATCGCTGCAAAGTTAATGAGTTGTAAACCTCCCTCCTGGAGTAATAATTATAATATCGTATGCCGAGTGCAAGCTTTGTTATTTAACGCCCAGAGGGCAGCTTGCATGTCGAATTTTGTCGTTCCCTGGAGCGCTATGAAAGTCAATGAGGTTAGATATCTAAGGTCCTATAGCGCTTTCTAGTAGAGAAAGGAGGAACTTTTTTCTTGTGTTGGCGGAAAATCCCAAGATTAATTTTGCCATTATGAACATGGCCTACTGAATTCAAATGGGTTCTTTAACATGCCAACAACGTATGACATGCGTGTTGTGATTTTTCTCGCCTTTCAAAAATCACTTACCAAGGCCAGGAGCAAACATACAAGCTTGGAGTTGGAAGTCCGACACGATAACCACTCCCCCACCGTGGCAAGCTTCCAGGAGAGTCAATATTCCTCATTAAAGGGAAAAACCATGAGAGTAAATAAGAGACTTTGAATGTGGAAATATAATCAATGGATGTGGTCGATGTTTGTACCGCGAGGTTGAGGCTCGAACGGCACATAACGCTACAGCCCTGCTATACATGTGGGAGTGGATTGACTGCATTCAATCTTGAACAACGGACTCTGGACGCCTCAAGCTCCGATACTCATTAACAAACAGTGGCGTGCGAATTGGCAACAATTCCTGCTTTTCGAGAATTATTCCCGCTTTAATTCGGTCCACAGACCAGGCATTCTCAACCTTTTTGAGACTGTGATCATCACTTTAATGTCATACCTAGCACCTGGCCACCATTAATTCGAATATAATAATCTTATATATAAAAGTGAAAGTCTGTATGTATGTATGTGGGTGGGTGGGTCTGTTCCGTATACAAATCTACACCGTTCCACCAATCTCAACCAAATTTTGCATACACATAATTTAGGAACCAGAAGGAACCGCTGGCTACATGCATTTTCGATAGTCTTCCTCATTGTTCTGATTTCGGCTCTTTTGCACTCAAGCACAGGCTAATCAAATCATAAATAATATACTCATGAAGGGATGGCAAGGCAGATAGTTTCCATGGCAACATAGCTCAAGTCGAGACACGGCCGACTGGATGCCAGTTGCGCTCTGCACTACCGGTATAGAATAAGAGGATCTTTACTTGAAATCCCGTTAGTTACTCAACAACTCACACAGCACTGTCAACCGAGTTTAGCATAACAAAGACTTGACACTCTCTTCTACTATATATTTGTCAAATACCACTCACTCACTCACTGAATCTCAGAAACCACCGAACGGATTGGAATAAAATTTGGTAAGCAGCTTCCTCAAGGGCCGCAAATGCCTACTAAGAGAGGATTTTTGGATATCCAGGTCCTAAAGGGGTGTTAAGGGGGTAGACCTGCATTTCATTGAATAGCAATATCTCCCGATTGGTTTCATTGGGGGATGTGATACTCGGCATATAAACTCATCATTAAAAAGTAAGAAGACACGTGTCTGAGGGTTTTTCGATGTGGTGTATATTATGAGGTGAAAGGGGAGAAAAGTAGGGATTGAAAGATTCCTAACGGAGCGTGTATCTCTTAAACGACATAGGCGAGGAGTTTGAAACTCAGCGGAAAAAAATCAGCATAAAATAAGTAAATATGTGTTTGACCGTTTTTTCATAAATCCAATTGAAGGGGCCCATGGGGAGGGGTGAAATTCTAGGGGGGGGGGGGGGAATAGGAAAGAAAGTGTCCTAACTGACTGACTGACTCACTCACTCATCAAACTCAGGGGGAAAAACTGCTTCAAGGTAAGTAAATTGCTGTTCGACATTTTTTTTTGATCAATCAAATTGAAGAGGTTCATCGGGAGAGGTGAAATTCTGAAGAAAGAAAATGAATGAAAATTTCCTGACCCATTCACTCACTCATCATCGCCCAGCCAAAAATATTGAAGTTGGAAACAGGGCAGTTTGGGGATATGTTCGTTGTATGTCAAAACCGTACACTAAGGGAGGATTTTTGGATATTCAGGTTCTAAATGGGGTCTTAAAGGGGTTAAACCTGCATTTCATTGAATAACAATATCTCACGAGTGGTTTCATTTGTGGATGTGATACTCGGCATATAAACTAATAAGCAGACATGTGTCTAAGGTTTTTTCGATGTGGTGTATTATTATGAGGTGAAAGGGGTGAAAAGTGGGGGTTTGAAGGATTCCAAACGGAGCGACATAGGCGAGAAATTTGAAACTCAGCGAAAAAAATCAGCTAAAAAAATAAGTAAATCGGTGTTCGACCGGTTTTTCATATATTAATTTAAGGGGCCAATGGGGTGGGGTGAAATTCGTGGGGGAAAAGGAGAGAAAATGTCCTAACTGACTAACTCACTCACTCATCAAACTCAGGGGAAAAAGTCAGCTTAAAAAATAAGTTAATAGGTGTTCAAGCGTTTTTTCATCAATCCAATTTAAGGGACCCATCGGAAGATGTGAAATTCTGGTAAAAAATAATTGAAAGAAAATGTCCTATCTGACTCACTCACTCATCACGCCCAGCGAAAACTATTAAAGTTGGAAAAAAGAAATTTTAGGAATATGTTCGCTGTATGTCGAAAACGTCAACTAAGGAATGATTTTTGTTTATTCGGGTTTTAAAGAGATGTTAAGGGGGTAAACGTGCATTTCATTGAATAACGATATCTCATGAGTTGTTTCTTTGGGGATGTGATATTCGGTATATAAACTAATCATTCATAATAATCAGACATATATCTAAGGGTTTATCGATGTGGTGTATATTATGAGGTGAAAGGAGTGAAAATTGGGGGTTGAGGGATTCTTAAAGGAGCGTGTATCTCTTAAACGACATAGGGGAGAAGTTTGAAATTCGGCGGGAAGAACAGCTTAAAATACAAGTAAATAGGTGTTCGGCCGTTTTTTCATAAATCCAATTTAAGGGGCCCTTGGAGAGGGGTGAACTTCTGGGGGGAAAAGAACAGGAAAGAAAGTATCCTAACTGATTGACTCACTCACTCATCAAACTCAGGGGTAAAACAGCTTTATATAACTAAATAGGTGTTCGACCGTTTGTTTCATAAATCCAATTTAAGGGGTTCATGGGGAGGGGTGAAAGTATCAAAAATAAATGAAAGAAAATGTCCTTACTGGCTCACTCACTCATCATCACCCAACCAAAATTATTGAAGTTAGAAACATGAAATTTTGGGGATATGTTCGTAGTATGTCGAAAACGTCCACTGAGGAAAGAGCTTTGAATATTCAGGTTCTAAATGGGTGTTAAGGGGGTAAACGTGCATTTTATTGAATAACAATATCTCACGAGTGGTTTCATTTGGGGATGTGATACTTGGCATATATACTAATCATTAAAATTAAGCTGACACATGTCTAATGTTTTTTCGATGTAGTGTATATTATGAGGTGAAAGGGATGAAAAATGGGGGTTGAAATATTCTTAACGGAGTGTGTATCTCTCAAACGACATAGGCGAGGAGTTTGAAACTCGGAGGAAATCAATCAGCTTAAAAATAAATAAGTAAATAAAATAAATAGGTATTCGACCGTTTTTTCATAAATCCAATTTAAGGGGCCTATGGGGAGGGGTGACATTCTGGAAGAAAAACGTCCACTAAGGAAGGATTTTTGGATGTTCACTCTCATCGACCAACCCAAACGATTAAAGTTAGAAGAATGATATTTTGGGGATATGTTTGTTGTGTGTCGAAAACGTCTACCAAGGAGGGATTTTTGGATATTCAGGTTCTAAAGGGGTGTTAACGGGGTTAAACCTGCATTTCATTGAATAACAATATGGCACGACTATGACGCGAGCGAAGCGAGGCTAAAAATGAGATGGTGTGTGTCTGTGTATTACTCAATCACGCAAGTACCACTGGTCCGATTTACATGAATTTTATATCGAAGAAGCTGATTTGCCTGGTTAGCATATAGGTTACTTTTGATTTCAATACTTTGCACTATTTAAAGATGGCGACCATTTTAGTGACGTCACTACACCCTTTGGTTTAAAACTTTCATATTTCCATTTCAAATAAAAAGAGAACGCTAAGAAATAGCGAACTTTTGATGGCATATACGAGGTTTAAAATTACATTTTTTATCCGAAAGGTATCTCCAACCGTTAGCGAGTAAAACCTAAATTTGTGCTATAAAAAACGGTCAACGCCGAACGGTGTAGTTGGACAAAATGTTCCATCCTTATTCTCCCTCTGCGCAGCACTTCACCTATCCCCTGTTTTAACTGTCACCTTCACATTTGAATTTATTTATGACGCGTAACTTATTTTACTTATTTTGCGTATGGCTTTTAGTGCCGGGAGTGTCCGAGGACATGTTCGGCTCGCTAGAGGCTGTAGCTGCTTCAATGGGGACACCCATAGGGTGAGCTACAAGTTCCGTTCAATTTCAAGTAGTTCCAACAATCACTACCAGATGTCACTGGACCGCCGGCTTTACATCCCCTCCGAAAGAAGTCATACTGAAGGATTTTAGCGCTCTTAAAAAATCTGATGACTTCGGCCGGGTTTAAACCCACGGTCTTGGGCACAGCAGTTCAGCATGCTACCAACCACGCCAACGAAGCCACTAATAATAATAATAATAATACCGTAAGGAAACACGGCGGTTACAGTTTTACGGACACCTACATAGAATGGATAATATCAGGCACACAAAGATGATGTTCACCCTGGTCTTATCAATGAAACATCAAAACAAGTAGCTTAAAGAAATCCTCTTTCGTCTTGGTGGAGCATAGCTTGAAATGAAATCCGTGCACAGCTAGTCTGGTCGTTATGTGTCTCAATTCGTAGTTGGCTTATTTCCACTTGTCGGTGGTCGTCGCGTCTGTGCTGTAAAAGTCCAACCAAATTTCTGTTTTCTTTCTATGATGTTCGAGAAAATGATAAGTAATGCTTAATTCAATTGCATATTTTGTTCTCTGTTAAATTTATTATAAATGAAATCGGCTGTCTTGAAGAATCCATTCAAGACAGAACAAAATTCAGAACTTTAATTCACAAACACAAATTTTCTGAGAAGCCCATGCGACATACTACAGGATGGACAGAACAGCGTAAAAGGGAACACAGCGAGAGGATGAAGAGATGTTGGGAGGGAAGAAGGAAGAGTGCTAATAAGTTCAAACGCGCTCCTTAGTTGGACACAACGAATCAAAATAATAATAATAATAAATATTGTTATTATTACAGGGTCATCGAAAAATAATGCCAACATTTTAAAAAATGATAGCACCGAAACCCTTTATGTTAAACGTGTAATTCTTTCACTGAACGCCAGCTGGTTAAAGTAAGTTTTGTTTTGGAGGGGACGTGCGCAGTAGCCAAGGTCGGCCGGGGGCGCGTGCGCCAATGATGTCCTGATCTCACCCCTTTGGATTTTTTTCTGGGGGTACATTAAAAACATTGTGTATGCAGAAAAATTCGTGATTTGGATCACCTGCGGGAGGGAATTTCTGCCGCAATCTTGACATTTACTCCTGAAATGATTGCACGTAGCCTACCAATCCAGCCATTGGGAAAGCGTGCGTTCAATGCTGATGTTGGTGGTCGGCTTGGCCTAGATTTTTTCTCTACAGTCCCTGTTTCCTTAACTGATTAAACCATCGAATGACAGCTTTATAATCAAGTGCAGTTTGTCGGGCGGTGCAGTCATTGGCGCGCACGCCCCCGGCAAACCTTGGCTACTGTGCATCTAGTGTGCGCATAGCAAGGTCACGTCCCCTCCAAAACAAAACTTACTTTAACCAGCTGGCGTTCAGTGAAAGAATTACACGTTTAATATAAAGGGTTTCGGTGCTATCATTTTTTTAAATGTTGGCATTATTTTTTCGATGACCCTGTATTATTATGGTGTTTGAAGCCATTTTCAGTGTTGCCTTATTAAACGAAAGTTTGATGCTTTTCACTGAATAG
Source organism: Meconema thalassinum (assembly GCA_946902985.2). Taxonomy (NCBI): domain Eukaryota; kingdom Metazoa; phylum Arthropoda; class Insecta; order Orthoptera; family Tettigoniidae; genus Meconema; species Meconema thalassinum. The sequence continues at coordinate 674,877,162 of OX336388.2, forward strand.
CATCTAATTTTTGTTTTTTGAATAATAATAATAATAATAATAATAATAATAAATATAATAATAATAATAATAATCATCATCATCATCATTTATCAGGCTCATCAGGAAAAGGCGATTACAGTTCTATGGCCACATTCTTCGCATGACCGATGACAGACGGACGAAGAGGATTCACAATCTTGCTCTCTCAATGAAAGTCAAGACCAACTGGCTTAAGGAAATAGAGGAAGATCTTCAGGAAGTTGGCATCGAGGATGAAATCATACAAGACAGATCCAAATTCAGAACAGTTGTCAACAACTATCATTTTGCGGAGAAAATCAGTACCAGTACCTGGAAACCATGAACTGAAGATCGGAAGAAACCTTTCAGTGCTCAGATGAAGAGATTTTGGGAGAAGAAAAGATCAACATCATTTGCTCAATGAGTTCTCTCGCGAAAAAAAATTAACTAACAAGCATGAGTCTCTCTTTCCTTTTCCTATCTGTCTCTCTCTCCCTCTGAAGAGCTGGAATAGCTAGGGATTCACGGTTCACCGGGCATGCTGCAACTGCTTGCATGACTCCTGCAGATAAGATACATTTGCGTGTGGACAGTCGAAGAGTTGAATATGCATCTTTTGTGTTACACAAAAAACAGGGATGTCCAATTATTTTACTGTCCATTAAAACTACTCTTTCACAACATGATAACATTTCTGACTGTCAAAACTTGGATCTCATGGGAGCTAGTGCTCGCGAGTATTTTTTGACTCGTATCACGAGAGCAACACATTTCATTCAAAGAGCACTGCGGTGTTCGCAAACATCGTGTAGAGAACGCCTGCACTAGGCGATATTGTAGTCTTCCAGACTCGTACTGGCTGAAGAGAGGCATGATGGCGTGGCTTGTCATTGGACCCTGTTCACAATCTCGACTGCAATGCATTGCGTATAATCCTACCAGCAACCAGAACATTCTGTACGTTGTAGAGCAGACGTCACATCCCTCCTTTCAATGCACTCCAGACTCTACTCCTGCAAGACAATGCTGACCACATTCTCCCGTGGCCCTCCAGTTCGTCATAAAGTACATGTCATCTATGAATATGTTGGGGTTAGGGTTGGTTGGTTCCTTAGTTTAGGGCTGCGATAACGCATTCATGTAGCCCCATGTACTTTGGGTGCGTGTAGAATCTGTCTGATAACCGGTGTTAATTGTGATGACTGTATTAGTGTGTGTTATCTGTTTTTAATTCAAGTAAGGACTGCGACGATAATTTCAAGTTGATCCTACTTTCGCTACCAAATACTACCGTCCACGACACCTTGCTGTGAACTTCGCTACTACTAGATGCCATCGCAACCTGAGCCCGGTGACGAACGTTGGAACTTCAGGGCATTAATCAAACCTAACCTACAAATTTTGGCTTCGCACAAGTGTAGTTAGTGGAAGGTTCTTTTCCATGCCGTAAATCTATGACATGGGACCGCTGGCTTTACTTCCCCTCCGAGAGTCCTTCGTTGATTAGTTTGCGGAAGTCCGGCAGCAACCAGTATCAATTAACTGTACGTTCATACACAAACAGACCGAAAAGCAATTCCCCTGGAGGACAACCAATGCCTCTTCGAGTTTAAGATATGTCACGACGTAGCCTATAGCACTATTTATTGCAGTTCACAGAGCATTTTTAACATACTGATGTTTGGACACGTTATAGGCGAATTGCTCTTAATCTCTATTCACTCGTTGTTGTTGTTGTTGTTGTTGGTGGTGATGTTTTTAATACTCGATAGTGAGTAATACCATGGTATCGATAAGTGATTAATTAGCCCGGGTAAAATTATTGTGTTTGAAATTGGTTTGGCATATTAGCCGCACCTCTCTATTGGCGTAAATTCCGGCCATAACCGAGTAAATACGGTATTAAATATTATTATTATTATTATTATTATTATTATTATTATTATTATTATTATTATTATTATTATTATTATTATTATTATATTTGAATTGAGTCTCTATGGACTGCATGTTAACAATCAATTTCATTTGTGTCTAGATCTTGTTCTTATACGGGCCTTAACATGCTCCCATCAATCAGTGCCTGCTTTCGGGCTTTGTGATTCTCCGGCTCTTGGGCTCAGATTCCTCTTTAAAACCTTGATAGTTTTTAATAATTTTTAGAAATTTGAATCAGCCATGGATATTCTTTTCTGGAATACCAATTTCCATCGGGTCATTTTCATATTCTTGGAACCATCTCCATTTGGTTGTCATTAGCTTTGTGAAATTCCAGATTTTCTTAGTCCGTCATCAGACAAACAGAAGATGTACACGTAGAACAGGAATCTTTTCATTGCTTCTATCTTAGTATATAGTTCTTCTTTAGATTATTATTATCATTATTCTTACTATTAGTGTTAAAATGAACTTCAGATTTTATCACTTCACACAAGAAAAATACAAACTGACACACCACAGCATATGATGCATACACCAAAACATCCTTGCAGGTTGCAAATGTAACACCTTTATAAATAGTACTTAGACACAAAAATTACCTAGGAATTACCCTTGATGAACACTTTAAAATGAACACACACACAGTAAACATGATAAGAAACCTAAGAGCAAACCTTTACACGTCCTACAATCTCCGATTCTATGTAGCCCAGAACCATACTTACAGAACCATTTATAGTGCTCTGATTGAAAGCAAATTAAGATATGCTATATCAGCTTGGGAAAATCAAAACACAATTAATAATCTGCAAGATAGCCAAAATAGGCTCTTAAAATATTTCACTGGTATCCATTATTTTAATATTAAAGAGTTATTTCAAATTACTCTAGTAATTACTGTAGGTTAGATTTCGTCAGAACGCTCAAAGTTCCAACGTTCACCACTAGGTATCATTGATATCTGGTAGCGAAAGTTGGAACTACTTGAAATTGAACGGAACTTGTAGCTCACCCAAATAAGGGTGTCCGCTGGAAGCAAGTACAGACTCAGGAAAGGCGAACATGTACTCGAACACCCCCGGCACTAAAAGCCATACGATAAATAAATAAATAAATAAATAAATAAATAAATAAATACAAAAATAAATAAATAAATAAATAACTATAGTGAATCTCTACTACCACGATACAAGATTCAGGCATAAGGTCTCTCAACACATTCAGTACGAACAAGAGCCATAACAAGTACTAAATATGTAAAACCTTTATGTATAAATAGCTATGGTTTCAAGAGACTAAATTATGTTATACCATCCCTACCACTATATATAGACTATATATATAATGAAAAGAAATATTAAAACAAAACAAAATAAAAACTAAAAAATTATTAAAATATATAGGCCTAAATACCGCAGAAGTATCCGTTCTTCTAACGGTGTTCGGTGTTAACACCAGACATTATCAATTGAGCTACTGTTGCAATGGTTAATGGTTCTTCATTCCTTCATAACTTTATCACAACGAAGTTAGTTTTCTGGGAATATCACACACACTGTTAATTTAAGGGCCTTAAATGTGGTTTTCGGAAACCTTTTATAGACTCCCGAATTTTGTGTCTTACATTGAGAAGCGCAACATATGCTTTGGTCGTCCTTCTAGGATAATTTTTATATTTCGCTTATTTTAGCATATATTTTGAGAAGTTTTCCCCTAAATCCACCCTTCTACTGTATGAAAAGTACGGTGAAGAGTTTCATATGATTGGTGTATTGACTCTCATGGCTACCATGCCTAATTTTACGATGCACCAAGCATCCGAACACGAGTTAAAAGCGTACATAAAGATACACAGAAAGACAGACAGACAATTCTATTGTCTACAACATATCACCCAGATATCCAAATATGGGTACAGTATATCTACCATACAGTATCAAACAAAATCATCCTTACAATGAACCCGTATGTCGATAAAAAAAAAAAAGTTTAGTTAAAATGTACTCTCAAACTAATTTCACCTAACGTGTACTTCCTGACGTGAAATAGAACTGAAAGCCTTGTAGACGAAACGCAATACACGTCACATAAAAACTGACCATCTATGTTGTGTTAGGTCCTCACACACAGGAAGACCCTTTCATAAATTATAAAGGCTTGTGGTGCAGGAAAATTCATGTTCTATAGCCCCAAATGGCCCAAATTCCTAAAAGTCGCAAAAAATGCTGATTCAATTCAGGAATTTTTGAAAATAATGTTGCTGTTTGGAGATATAATAGACCTTCTGTACTATATGTCGCACGTGAAAATTGCATGAAAAAATTCTAGGTTACCACTTGACCCCCTTAATTGCATTGATGAATTATACAGTCTACATTGGTTCCGTGGTTACCTTATAGCCATTTGCAAACTTTCACAGAAATGTAATAAATGGAGTGACATTGCTTCTTACAGAAATAGATGGAAAGTTGGATGCCACCCCTTGAGATAATATTGTCATGGTTACCGATTTGCATTCCTTCATTAGTTTGTTAAATTAAATTAAATTAGTTTTCTGGGAATATTTCAGAATCTGTTGGATTTAGAGCCTTATAATGTAGTTTTCGAGGACCCTTTAGGGCCCCCGAGTTTAGTTTCTGGCATCGAGGGGCTTTCTCTCGTCGTTGTACGCCATAATATAATACTAATAATAATAATAATAATAATAATACAATAGAGGGACAGGAATAAAATAGACCTGCCGTACCACACCCGCAGGTGTAAATCACGTGAAAAAAATCTAGAGTACCCCTTGACCCCCTTACGCGCATTATACGTATTGATGAATTTTACAACTTAAATTGGTTCCGTGATAAACTTCTAGCCGTTTGCAAACTTTCACACTAATGTAATTAATGGAATTGCATTGCGTCTTACAGCAATAGATGGAACTCTGAGAATCTGTTTCCATGGTTACCGGCTTGCATTCATTCATTCATTAGTTTATTAAATGAAATTAGTTTTCTGGGAATATCTCAAAAACGGTCGGTTTTTGGGCTTTAAAATGTGGTTTTGTCTCTCACATTAAGGGGCTGAAAATGAGCTTTGTCTCGTCCTTCTACGCCTATTTCAGCATGTATTTTAAGAGAGTAGGCCCCCTTTTGTGAGAGGTACGGAGAAGAGTTACATCAATGATTAGTGTCGTGCCTCTGATGGATATCTGTACCAAATTTTACGTTGATACATAGCCGTTCTCGAGTTAGGCTATAAGATAACAAAGTTGTCCTCAGACAAACAAACAAACAAACAGACAGACAGACAAAAAATATTTTCGTGCGCATCCATCATAAAACAGTACGAAACGCGTAAATAACTCAAATTTCCGTAGAAATTCAGAAGAAAACAGACAAACTTTCATTTTTAGCCTATTTTCAATTTTGAAAAAATAGGCTTATGAGATCACCTTTTGTCCGTGTGTGTGTGCGTGTGTGTGTGTGTGTGTGTGTGTGTGTGTGTGTGATTCGTGTGTGTGTCCCCCCCTAATAAAATCTAAACGGCTGGAGCGATTTCAATGAAACTCGGTAAGTTCATAGCACTATTCCCTGCGACCTCGACCGTGCCCTTCAAATTTTGTTACGACTCACCAATCCAACATGGCAGCTGTGCGAAATATTTCACCAGCATTCAATATCTCCGAAACTATTACCGATATCACCCTGACATTTTGTATGGTGATAAAGGGAACAACTATAAGTTCACTTATGTGACCTTTGAAAATCTGGTAACAACAAAACGAACATGGCGGCCAAGCGAAGTTGCGACGTTTAAATAGACGTTTCTCGCGATTTAACCAACCAAACTCAATGAAACTTGGTTCAGTATATGTTTATATACATTGTAATGCACCGACATCTAACTTCGTTCAATTGTTTACATAACCACAAGATGGCGGATGTGCGAAATATTTCACCGGCATTCCATATCTGTGAAACTATTAGCGGTATCTCCCTGAAATCTTTTACGGAGATAAAGGGCACTACGCAAGTCCATCTATAAGACTTTCAGAAACCGGTTAACTACAAAACGAACATGGCAGCCAAGCGAAGTTGAAAATTTTAAATAGACCTTTCTCGCGATTTAATGTTCCAAACGCACTGAAATCTTGTACAGGAAATATTTATACACATTGTAATGCACTGGTATCTAATTTAGTTCAATTGTTTACATAACCTCAATATGGCGGATGTGCGAATTTTAAAATTAAGTTTTTATTTATTGTGATGTAGTCATGCGATCGAATTGAAAGTTTGAATATTGAACCTACGCAATAATTTTCCTTTAATGGTACATGACTCTATGGCCTATACATTTAACAATTCAACATGGCGACCATCCAAAATATTTAGTCGGCTCTGAATATCTACGAATCTATTATAGCAATCAAAATGAATTTCTTAATGTTCATAGGGGCTATGAACTTAAGTTCACCTATAGGACTTTTTGGTGTTCACAAATCCAACATGGAGGCGACGCGAAATATAAAAATTCACATGGACGTTTCTCGCAATTTAACCATCCGAGTGTAGTGAAACTTGGAACAGTAAATCCTTATACGAATGGTAATCCACTGGCATCTAATTTATTTCAATTGTTTCCTTAACCTCAAGATGGCAGCTGTGCGAAATTTTAAAATCTCCTTGTTACTTCTTGTGTCCTAATTATGCGATTGTAGTTTTAATACTACACGTACACAATAATCTGCACGTAACAGTACATAACTCTAGGACCTACATATATAAAATCCAACATGGCGACCATCCGAAATTTTTAGTCGGTTCTCAATATCTACGAATCTATTACACCAATCAAACTGAAATTGTGTATGTTGCTAGAGGCAATTAACATAAGTAGGATATATGAAAATAGGCTGTATAGTTCTTCACGGAACTACTTGTTATATATATAGTGATATACTGCACCGCTCGGTGTTGACCGTGTTTTATTGCACAAATTTAGGTTTTACTCGCTGACCGTTGGTGATACACGAAACGTGATAAGGACCTTTCGGATAGAAAATTAAATGTTAAAGCTCGTGTATGCCATCAAATGTTGCTATTTCTTACCGTTCTCTTTTTATTTGAAATGGAAATATGAAATTTTGAAACCAAGGGGTGTAGTGACGACACAAATGTGGGTTTTACTCGCTAAACGTTGGAGATACGCGAAAATGATAAGGACCTTTCGAATAGGAAATTAAATTTTAAAGGTCGTGTGTGCCATCAAATGTTTGCTATTTCTTAGCGTTCCCTTTTTATTTGATATGGAAATATGACATTTTGAAACCAAAGGGTGTAGTGACGTCACTAAAATGGTCGCCATTTTTTAATAGTGCAAAATATTGAAATCAAAAGTATCCTATATGTAAACGTGGTAAATCAGCTACATCCATGCAAAATTTCATTTAAATCGGACCACTGGTTCTTGCGTTATTGAGTAACACACAGACAGACAGACAGACAGACAGACAGACACACACCATCTTATTTTTATATATTAGTATGTTTAAAAAAGGTTGAAAAGAAAGAAGAACATATCTTTTGCATGCACTTTTGTATTGAAATACAATCTGTATATATGTTGTAAATAATAATTATTATTTCTCACAGATAATCTGTACTGGATTTGTCGTCTGATTCGTGAGATATATCACATTAATGTAATATCAATAGCATTTAATTATTAAATTAAATGTACTGAAATTAAATTATTAACAGATACACTTCATGATCATTACAAAACAATTCTATTACTTTATAGACGAGTTTCTCTTCTCCATCCGGCATTCTTGTCAGGAAAACAAATGACGATTAATGAGATGAGTCAACTAAGCTGAGTGTCGAGGACAAGTGCCGCGCTGTGTGGTGTGGTATGGTGTGTCTGTTGTGTGCAAGAAGTAGAATCTTCCCTCACTCCTTGCTTCCTTCAAGATGAAGCAAAACTTTCTACTTAAAATATTCGTGGCTGCTTGAAAAGAGAATTTGTTTTGACTTGTCTGAAAAGGATTTGTATTACTTCTTTATCCAATCTGAGCTGCAGTGCCATTGTTGGTGTAAGCTGTTTGAAGTTAGTGAAAGGAGGTGGCAGCAAAATGCTGGCGTTTTATCCAAGTTTCGTCGCGCAGGCGACTTAATGCGCTGGAAAGTAAGGAAGACAATTAATATCAATTATCATTGGGTCGTACTAATTAATTCTCTCGCCGCGCTAGAAGGGTGGGAGGGGTAAGGGGAGTAGGGTATTGCGCTCCAAAATGGCTGAACCCCCTCCTCAAGCCGTCGTTCCTACATCTCGTGCTACTAGTACTACTACTACTAGAATTTCTTATAAAAATGATCGCTTGCGAAGGAAGGCGAGGCTTGGCTGCGAGTACCGACCCTTCAGCTGCGAGAGGGGGAAAGAGGGTTGAGGCGCAAAGGGGAAATCACTTCTGCTTCTGAAGTGACAGGATTTTCATTATTTTTACTCCCGGAGAAGCGAGACACAGAATGTCAAAAGATTTCTTACGATGTTATGAGAAGAAACAGCCGCATGTGAGATGGGGTATATTGCGGCTCTGACAGCCCCAGTCCGGTCATACTGTATGTGTATGCGTGTGTGTATGCGTCCCAGTCAGCTCTGAGCTGGTCAAGCATCGATATTACCTCGGCTGATGTGTATGGTATCTTAGGTAACTAGGTCAAGTGCTAAATATTGTCGATAGAAAATTATAGTCGATAGTTCCATCCGGAATTTGCACCAGACGGCTACACATATAAGTCATCCAGTTGCAAAACTCGTTATGTCAATTTATTTCTCAAAATGTACCTTATCTAGATGCAATGCGGGAATAACTTGGAAATGAATTCGTTCTGTTCATCAATAGGAGAATTTATTAATTGCATAACAATTATTATAGTAATTTTAATGGCCGTCAGCACCGCTGAATGGTGCATTTAAAATAGTCTATGTTGGCATTTGGTCGCTCGACTTGCTATCCCAAAAGATCTAAAACAAAACGCTGGTACTTTATATGACCGTCAATCTCGCAATCATATGCCTTGGGAATTCCATTCTCCGAATAATCTGAACCACTGGACATAATGCTTCGCTTCAAAAATACCACATGCAATTACCTGGAATTGAACCTTGTCTGTCTTGATGGAAGGCAAGCAACTTGACCGCTGCACCTTCACACCCGTCGTTTCAAAACTCTGCATGCACTTGATTCACCATTAGGCCTCTGTAACGCAGATAATTGTTGAGCATTCATATTGAGCTGCAAATCGCCAAAGAAATTTCTACCTAAGCTTACAAAATAATGAGTATAACAAAGTAATTATGTGCACTGGGAGAATCATCAGTGTTGCCAACTCATGATTATAGCTGCTTGAAATTTGAGTACCTAGCTTAGTATACCACAAACCATGAACAAACCAAATCTCAAAATTGGATGGCAATTACGGTAGAATACTAGAGTATTAAATTTGCAAAGAAAATTCATTGATGATGTGCGATCAAACTTATGTGGTCCTATGTTATTTTAACCGGCCACGGGAGCCGAGAGCACGAACGTACTAGCTCTTGCCTCGCTGGCATCGGCCGTCCTGAAAATGGTTTTCGTGATTTCTAATTTTCACCACCAGGCAAATTACGGGATGGTTCCTTTCAACAGATCCACGACCGACTTGTAAAATCCTTTCCCTGACCCTTCCTTAATATTTAGACCCAAGTTGATGGTTGCCTGGGCGGTTAGCCTGTCACCATCCCCAGTTTTATCTGCTGAGAAAGTGTGGTTAGCTCCCGGACACCGCCTTTGCGACGGTCGAGGAATTATCCCTCGCAGAGTCTGTGTGTGAAGCCGAGCTGGGAGGATAAGTGATTATAATTAAATGTCGTTTTAAATTTTATAACAATGTATTGCTCTCAACTTTGACAAATATAACGGTGCCATGGTCGTTTATACTGTCTTTATTCCTGAGAACTTCATTAATTGGAGTATTAGATTGTACTGTATATAGGCTGACTCACACATTACTGACGAATCCGGTTTAGCTTAATACGTATTAAAGTTAGGCTATTAATATTGTCAACTGATGGTGGCTAAAGCATCACTTTTCTACGTGTAACACCGACATCAAGCAAGCAATTTTCACTAAAAATACGAGTGACTAAAGCATCATTTTTTGACATCAATATTCATGTAACTTAAATGTAACGAGAGAGACTTTCACCAAATTTGTTGCATATATGTTTCAAATTATTTCCCTGTGATTAATTGTCAACCGCACGTGATAGTGACCAACAATTTCAGAAAGAATTTACAGTAGAGTGGACATTATTATTTATTTACTTATTAATTAATCAATTAAATTATTAAACAATTATTTAATGAATTAATCAATCCGTAAATCAATCAAAATATCTATCAGTCATTTTATTTATTTATTTATTTATTTACTTGTTCTTCTTGACATTTCGGCCAGCTATGGACCACGTTAATTCAACTGCTCCCTTCCTAGAGCTTTAACATTCACCCAGTAACGCCTCACGTGTTCTCGATGCTGCTCTTTCCTGGCTCCAGACCACGTCTTGCTTGTTGTTAGTTTAGGCTTTTCCTGGAAACTCTGGTGTTCTTTTAGTTTCATCTTAATGGACGTACGCATCTGAATATCGTTGTATGTGATTCCCACTTCTTTAAAATCCTTTTCTACCTCTGTGAACACGCTACCTTGGTTTTCTTACCCAGAAAGTAATTAAAGATTTTGTTTGACAATCGCATTGGACTCAGTCTTATTAAATGATCATAGAACACAATCCTCCTCTTTCTCATCACGTCAGTGATTTTGGTAACGTGTGTGTAGAGTTCATGGTTGTGCTTCCGTCTGTAATCACCCCGTTTTCCTTGACTGGGCTTAAGATTTTCCGTAAAATCTTCCTTTATATATATATTTAGAATTTGGCCAATTATAGACCGCTTTGAACCTAAGACTACGGTACATAGTTTCGTTTTTTCTTTTCTTCCCAAAACTTCTTCATACGTTGGCTGATGGCCTGCCTCTGTTCCGCTGATAACACTCTCCGTGGTTGATGTGTAACTTGCAGAATCGAAAAATCGGCAGTAGTGATCAGTCGCCGGAATTCCACCCTATTAGAAATGATGTTGTTTGTGATTTTCAGTTTTTGCAGATCACACCGTATCTCTTCCAGCCATCTAGTGCTGTTTTTTAATTTGGAGATGTAGTCAAAAATTTTCTTAGTTAGCCTGCTGCTATCCATTCTATGAAGGTGACCATAAAATTGTAGTCTCCGTCTTTTAATTGAGTCTGTAATTTTTTCCACATTTCGGTAAAGGTCTTCATTTTTTCTCTTCATCCAAATATCTTTATTCTTTTGGGGACCCAAAATTTTCCTAAGTATTTTCCTTTCTTTCTTTTCCAGTTCCTCTTGTTCACCTCTTTTGTTCAACGTTAAACATTCTGATCCGTATAATACCTCTGGTTTAATTACAGTTGTGTAGTGCCTGATTTTTGCCTTTATTAGTGTGTGAATTTGTATTCATTGTCTTTGGTACTGACGAAGTTAGATTTAATGGTCCTCACTTACAATTAACTTACTATTTGTTTATCGGAAACTAAACATTATTCTATTATTGTGTTGGTAATTTAACTTTATTGTGCTTAGGTGGCATCAGATTTAGTAATAGGACTTGATGTTAAATATTAACGGTCCACCTTGTTGCGTACTGGCTAGCACTCTTGGCTGTCACCACGGAGGCCCGGGTTCGATTTTTGGCTTTTCCAAGAAATGCAATTCCGGTCTGATGGCAGGTACCTGGTACACTCAGCCTCGTGAAGTAAAATTAAGAAGTGGTGGGTTTGATTCCTACCTCAGCCATCCTGGAAGTGGTTTCCTGTGGTTTCCCTCTTCTACTCCAGGCAAATGCCGGTTCCTTACTTAAGGCCATGGCCGACTCCTAGTCAATGCTCGCGTGGAATACAATTACACGCACTTATAAAGCCATCACAATAATACAAGTATTCATAGAAATTTCACACATATCCAAGTACACGAGGCTATATGGCCTCGTCTTAAAGCCACTATGTGAATCAAAAACAAGTTAATATAGACGGGGGAAGGGGGTTCCAAATATTTATAGAGTACAATATTCTAAGATGTTTATTAGGTTGTTATCTTATGTAATATTTGGGTATGTTTGTAGTAGGCCTATACATTCATATTTTGGAACTCATGACCACGGAGTTCCTAACTCCTGTGGTAAATTGCAACAATGGCAGTCATCAACAAATTAACAGCGTGAAGAAAACCTTGGTTGGTTGGTTCCTTAGTTTAGAGCTGTGTCAACGCGGTCATGTAGCCCCGTGTACTTTGGGTGTGTGTAGGATTTGTCTGATAACCAGTGTTATTAGTGTATTAGTGTGTGTTATCTGTGATTCAGGTAGAAGGACTGCAGACCGATTAATATTTTCAAGTAGTTCCTACTTTTGCTATCAAATGCTTAAATCCACGACACCTAGCTGCGGACGTAACTACTAAATGCCATCGCAGTCAGCAGCTGGCGGCGAACGTTGGAACTAATATAGAGTTATCAAACTAACCTACAAATTTTAGCTTCCACAAGTGTAGTTAGTGGAATGTTCTTTTTCATGCCATAAATATAATACATGGGACTACCGGGTTTACTTCCCCTCCGAAGGGAGGCATACTGAGGGATTTTAACGCTCTTAAAATCCGATGACTTCGGCCAGGTTTGAGCCCGCGATCTTGGGTATAGAAGCTCCGCATGCTGCCAACTACGCCACCGAAGTCGCTGAAGAAATCCTTAAAGAGGAAATAACTATACGCTAATGAACAGCTAACATTGTAACTACAGAGGAGCTCAAATCTGGCAGATGCTGTTTTGCAGTGTCCGGGGAACGAACTGACGGCCAGCATGTGAGGATAATTAGATTGGGGGTGGGTGAGGGGTGCCTTTTAATCGAGTCGTAATAGAGGGCAGATGTCACACACTGCGCACTAAACTGTATTTGAGTAAATCATAGCGGGGATACAATGAGCACTTGGGCTTTTATGTCTCGGCACAGCTGTGAGTCGCGCTGCGCTGCGCGATATACAGTAGCTCCCCCCACCCCTACTCACTTCCTCGCTCGACACGCTCGCAAATTATGTCGAGCACAGGAAAAAAATATTAGACGATATGGTGTTCAGTAATTAAATAGTACACCATAGTCGTGCTTATTAACTCATGCAATCTCGTTGAAAGAATTCGGAAGCCGAAGTTCAGAACTTCAAACCCATCCTCAGAGAATTTCGGCCGAGATACTAAAATTCAGAGGTGGTGCGTCATTAAGGGCCAAAAGGGCGCCTGCCCATCCGATGGACCGTTTTGCACAAATTTGTTTAATTAATGTCTTTATAAAATACCTTAATTTACTTAAAATAAGTAGTTTTCCCATCTAGAATCTCTAAAAAGAAATCAGTAAACATATCTCATCCTTAACTTATGTTCCTGGCAGTCTCGCACGGTGTATTGTCATAGTGAGGGCCGCTCTGCAGAACCTCCCATATACAGTATATTGGGTGAAGGGCCAGGAGAGAAAACAGTGGGCATAGCACTGTCATGCCCGTGAATTCTCTGCGTTATGACAGGATTTTCCTTCCTCTTCAAGGGCCTGGAGAACTGACCCATCGGTAGGAGTGAAATAAAATATCTCTCCATTTCTCTTCCTGCTTCTGTCACTGCTTGAAGGTCAAACCGGATTACGGGAGATGGGTCAACCGTACGCCCTTCAACAGGTACTTCATTCATGCATTCATTCATTCAATCATTCATTCATTCATTTGCAATAGAGGGTGATTATTCACAGCTTGTTGAAGCTGATATTGTACACAATAATATAATATACATTTTCATATGTCTGGTGTTCCAAGTACACTACACGTGCGTTAGTGAGTTCTGTGAGTGAAGATAATTTCTAAAAATTAATGTGTTTTTAACTTTGGTGGTTATTTAATATGCTGATTGTGTGTGGCATAGGAAAATGACTGACGTGGAATTTATATTAAGAAATCCATTTTCTACTAAACCTCTGAATACAAAGTTTCTATAAATTATATGTCTAGTGTATTCAAAAGCAGTCTCTGCCACATGTACGCTGATGATCTTCTGGCCTACTTCCATTTCAGTCCCTCTAATGCGCGTCACTATAAACGACTTCGCCCGTTCTCATCAGTGGATCTTGAAATCGAACCTCCAGTTGAATGTCTCAAAGTCTAAAGTTAATGCATGTTGTTCACATTACACCTTATGATGTGCAAGTGCAATGGTTAAAACTTAAGCTAGCAATTTTGAATGTAACACAGAAAGGATTGAACGCAAAGAACTTCGGTTACCTGTATAATGTCTTCAAACCAATGAACTCCACTATAGAATAGATAGTAGTCCTATATTTACTAATTATAATCTACAGATCCCCGTCCACCGTACATTTAAGCTAAATAAATCATTCCTTTGGACGGCTTCACATCTCTTTAGTTTATTCGATCTTCACTCATTTACGAACTCTGTCAACACTACCAAACTCAATAAGTAGATCTACCTAACGTCTAGATTTCTGAAGGAGTACAAAACATCACTGATGTTGAATTCGTTAACCATGAATGTGCTTCTCAATCTGAAATAGAAAAAATTCATACAAAATATTTGAATTCATATCTATATTACACAGCCTTCTTTTTATTTTCCCCGACCAGCCTCCTCGGTGACTAGGCTACCTAACAAAGAGACAGGATATACAGTATATTCCGTAGACTTGCTAGTGATTTGGGAATTAAGTCACTCTTGCAGAATGTGTATATATCATTTCGCTCAATTCTTGTATTAATGCTAGATTACGCCATGTTTCAAATTAACATTGTTGTCATATTTGAAAAAATAGGTTTATGAGATCACCTTTTGTCCGCGTTTGTGTGTGTGCGTATGGCAGTGTGTGTGTGTCTCCCTCCTAATAAAATCCAACCGGCTGGAGCGATTTTAATGGAACTCAGTAAGGACATAGCACTATTTCGTCCGACCCCGATCGTATCCTTCAAATTTTATTACGTCGCACAAAACCAACATGGCGGCTGTGCGAAGTATTTCACTGGCATTCTACTCTATGTCCCCGAAACTACAGTATTATCGATATCACCCAGAAATTTTGTACGGTGATAAAGGGCACTACTAGACGTTCATCTATGTGACTTTCAAAAACCTGTTATGTACAAAACTACTATGGCGGCCAAGCGATGTTGAAACATTTAAATAGACTTTTCTCGCGATTCAACCTTCTGAGCGCAGTGAAACATAATTCAGCAAATGTTTTTACGCATTGCAATGCACTAACATCAAATTTAATTCAATTGTTTACATAACCTCAAGATAGCGAATGGGCGAAATTTTAAAATAAAATTTATTTTCTTAGGTCCTAATCATGCGATTGAAGCCTACGTTCGAATGGTAAACCTATGCAATGGTCGTCATATAATAGTACATACCTCTATGGCCTATATATAAAAATATCCAACATGGCGACCACCCAAAATATTTAGACGGTTCTCAATATCTACTAATCTATGACAGTAATCAAACTGAAATGTTGTATGTTAATAGAGGCTATTCACATAAGTTCAGCTATGGAATTTTCAATAATCTAGTGAGCACAAGTCCAACATGGCGCCGCGAAATTTGAATATTTTAATGGACGTTTCTCTCGATTTAACAATACGAGCACAGTGAAACTTGGTACGATAAATGCTTACACAAATTTTAATGTCGCCTCCGTAGCGTAGCGGTCAGCATGGTTAGCTGCCGCCCCGGAGGTCCTGGGTTCGATTCCCGGCTCTGCCTCGAAATTTGAAAAGTGGTACGAGGACTGGAACGGGGTCTACTCAGCCTCGTGTGGTCCAAATGAGTAGAGGGGGTTCGATTCCCACCTCAGCCATCCTCGAAGTGGTTTTCCGTGGTTTCCCACTTCGTCTTCGGGCAAATGCCGGGATGGTACTGTGCCCGAAATACCTACCCTTTACCTGTTGAAATCCCTCGATGGTAGCTGGATCGTAGGACCTGAAAACCCCCCGGCCTATAAAAGTCCCCAAATCCTACCAACAGGGAAAAGGAGTAATAGGGTGCAGTAAAACCTAACAGAGGTGGCATTAAGCACGACCAAAGCATAACAGCGAACAGCTCTAAGATCACGAGAATCGTGGGCAAACACCCTCTCAGGAGTGTGGGAAACTCTAGAAATATCAAACTGTGGCCCCCCTTAATGCGATCTCTTTATACTTCTGTAAATCATCACATCACGCGATTAAAAGAACTGACAAAATATTTATTTCAAAAGAAATCTGACAGAAGGTCAGACCAAATTGTCCTTGATTGGACACAAACAAAGAAACTGGGCACTAGAATCATGCCAATAAATGCATTAACAGTCCCCATGGACCAAGAGTGCATTTAACCCTCAAGAGAAAATGTTAATCATGAGAACAATAGAAAAACCCCCCCAAAAATTTAGACAAATCACCTTAATGGTTCTTCCACCCATTCCAACATTAGAGAACACGTGAATTATTTCAGAGAGATATATATATACATATTTACTTATTTACAGCGAAATCATTATTTATGTTATTACACCCTCAGATGTAAATGCCTTTCCAAACATGTAATTCTGCACTCCTTATCTGCTTTGTCAAAATTGAAATTGCATAACTCATATTGCCTTAGCAATGTATTCAAAATGTATTTTTATCAATCAAGCACTCAAGCTAAAAAGACGTGAAATTCGTAATTCAGAATCTCTAAGTCTTTGGAGTTCCTTGAACAAGACCATGTGTAGGTGTGCTGCGTGATATATCCGTCTATTTGGAACATCTGTACCTCAGTCGTGATTTCTAAGTGATATTTGTGACTTGTTTTTATATGCTGGCCTTGTGTTCGTATTGTCTAGGGTAATTGATATCTTTTTTGGTGCTATCAGGGTTATATTTACTAACATTTTTGTGCCCTAAGTGACGGCCATCTTGGTTTTGAAACAATCAGTCCACAGATAACACCAATTAGAAGGGCGGTTTACCATATCTGTCATAAGTTCTGTGCCCTAACTGTCATCCATTTTGTCGTTGTAATACCATTGCCATAGAAACCACGAAACAGATAGGAACTCTAGTACACAGAGTATACATTGATCAATTCCATCTTCTGCCCTATCTATGTCAGCTATTTGTAAACAGGGCAAAATGCTTATTTGGCATTATTATGATCACGTTAGGAAATGCCATCATGGTCCTAAACTCAATGACAGGAAATACCTGTTATTCACCTTCCCGCTGTAGAGAGGGGGCAACGTTTGGTGTATAATTACATACTCAAGCGGCTAACGAATACAGGGACCGAATATCTCCCGGTATAAGGAGATCCACTTCCAACCTATTCTAACAACCTCTTCGGAGGGTGGAAGAGTGGATGTAAGTTTGGGCACTCTCTTGTCCTAGGGGTGAGAAATTGCCCCTGAAGGCGGATGAGCTATTAGTTGGTCAACGGCATGAGAATGCAGAAAGCAATGAGAAACTACTGCATTCAAGATCCATATGGATTTCTCTAGTAACACCTCATGGCTGTGTTCAAAACCAAATGTTCCGGAGTTTCAAGTCCCCCAATCGGATCCCCGGCTTCGGGAAAGTTGTCAGTGAAAGATGGTATAAAGATTAGCACGTGGAATGTGCAAACAATGGCGCAAGCTGGGAAAACCCATAATGCGATTCAAGAAATTGACAGAATGAAGATAGAAATTATGGGCGTAAGTGAAATGCGTTGGCCAGGATCAGGTTCTTGTGACATCAATGGTCATGTAGTTTACTATTCAGGGACATCCAATGGATTATATCAACACGGAGTAGGAATTATAGTACCTAAATTGGTCGCAAAGTGTGTCACCAATTTTGTACCTATCTCAGAGAGAGCATTGTTGCTCCAAATAAATACTGAGCCTGCGCATCTTAACATCATCCAGGTGTACGCCCCTACGACAGACCATAGTGATGAAGAAGTTGCAGAGTTTTACTCCCAAATCACAGGTGTTTTGCACCAGTTAACAAAGAAAAATGTAACAATAATTATGGGAGATTTCAATGCAAAAGTAGGACATGGATCTGAAGGCAGTATTGTAGGTCAATATGGGCTTGGTGAAAGAAATGAGAGAGGAGATCAACTTTGCGCATTTGCAGGAGAATGGGGATTTGTAGTAACGAACACATTCTTCACATTACCACCACGACGTTTGTATACTTGGAAGTCTCCTAGGGATTCGGGTGAAAGAATTATAAGGAACCAAATTGACTATATTATGATAAATCAAAGATATAGGAACAGCTGTGTCTCAATGAAAACATATCCCGGTGCGGACATTCATTCCGATCATATCCCTCTAGTTGGAGTTTTTTAAATCAAAATGAAAAAGATTCAAAAGAGAAGAGCCATAAAGTATAATATGCGTAAATTAATTGAACCTTCAGTAAGACAAAATGTAGAAGAGCAGCTCAATGATGAACTTAGATCCCTATCTGATGCCTTATGTACCGATGAGAAAATTAAAACATTAACTAATACCGTTGAATCTATGAAGAAAGATCACTTAGTAACAGATATCACTAAAAAGAAACCATGGATGACTGAAGAGATTCATAAAATGATGGATAAGAGAAGGAAAGCAAAGGGTAATCCTGATGAATATAAGAACATCAACAGGGAAATCAGGAAAGAAATAAGATTAGCTAAGGAAAGGGACATCCAAGAAAAATGTAATGAAATAGAGATGTTACAATTAAAACATGACAGCTTCAATGTTCATCGAAAAGTTAAAGAAGTGACAGGGAATTATAGAACTAGACAAGAAAATAGATTGGTCAATATTGAAGGAAAACTAATTGTTGGAAAAGAAGAGTTTAAAGATACGTGGCAAAGATATATAGAACACTTGTTTTATGATACTCGACAGGAGCCACCTCGAATAAATGGTGAAACAGGACCCCAAATTCTGGTAGATGAAGTACAAACCGCGATAAAAGCCATGAAGGATGGTAAAGCCACTGGCCCTGACAATGTGAATGCTGAATTTTTAAAGCTTTTGAATGAAGATAATGTGAAATGGTTGACTAAAATATTCAACGACATTTACAATTCTGGGAACAATCCTCAGGAATGGCTTAAATCGGAATTCATCACACTACCTAAAAAACCCGGAGCTAAGTTTTGTAGTGAGTACCGAACAATCAGTCTCATGAATCACATCTTGAAGGTATTTCTGAAGATCATTCATCGCAGAATATACAAAATATGTGAAGGACAAGTTTCTTCTACACAATTTGGTTTTAGAAACGCATTTGGCACACGTGAAGCCCTATTTAGCATTCAAGTATTGTTTCAAAGGTGCCGTGATGTGAACTGCGATATATATGCCTGCTTTATTGACTATCAAAAGGCTTTCGATAGAGTAAGACATCATAAGATGATAGAAATTTTACAAATGATTGGCTTAGATGATAAAGATTTACGAATAATTGTGAACTTGTACTGGAATCAATCTGCTTATGTGAGGTTGGGTAACTAGAACACGGAAGATATAGATATTCTAAGAGGTGTAAGACAAGGCTGTATATTGTCTCCATTGTTATTTAACATCTATTCGGAATATATCTTTAAAGAAGCTCTAGAGGATGTTGAGATGGGAGTGCTCTTAAATGGTAACTGGATAAATAACATTCGATATGCCAATGACACTGTGATTTTTGCGGATAGTCAAGAAAGCCTGCAACATATCATTGATAAAGTTAACCAAAAAAGCCATGAATATGGTTTAGATATAAACCCTCAGAAGACAAAATTGATGGTCATTAGTAAAAACAAAGTCTCTGCATGCAAACTAAATATAGACCAGAAACCCATTGCACAAGTGCATAAGTATATATACCTTGGCACTACCATAAATGACCAATGGGACCCTTCTGATGAGGTGAAGTCTCGAATTGGGAAAGCCCGGACAACTTTCAATAAGATGCGGAATTTGTTCAGACATCATGGGCTGACAATGACTACGAAAATCAGGCTTTTGCGTTGTTATGAGTTATCTACTCTTTTTTACGGTGCTGAGACATGGACTCTGACAGAGTCTTTATGTAAACGGTTAGAGGCTTTTGAAATGTGGCTGTACAGAAGGATATTGCGGATACCATGGACGGACCATGTGACAAATGTTGAGGTTCTCCAAAAAATGAAAAAAACTAAGGAGGTATTAACCACCGTGAAAATCAGGAAAATCCAATACCTAGGACACATCATGAGGAATACCACCAAGTACCATCTCCTACAGTCTATTCTTCAAGGAAAAATACCAGGGAAGAGAAGTGTTGGACGAAGAAGAATATCCTGGTTAAAAAATCTCACAGCCTGGACCTCAAAAACATCTACTGAATTATTCCGAGCTGCAAGTGATAGGAACAGCACAGTCAAGATGGTAGCCAACATCCGGAACGGATAGGAACCATAAGAAGAAGAAAGATTCAATAATATTTCAGTATGAATGTACTTATTTAAATTCATCCAGAATTTAAAATATAACGATCGTGAATCATATCTAGCATTGCCTAAATCTTATAAACTGAACACAACCGAAGAATTAATTAAATGGGGATGCCACACAAAAACAAACTCTGAGGCTTGACAATAGAATTAATGTCATAATAATGGTCACTCATGACCTCGATTTCTGAATACGGTGGGCATTACCACCAACATTACCAAGTTTATATTTTATAATCGCATTACACATGATGCTTTTACTATCATTTTAATATGAACGAACTTCAACGAGTACCATCGTAAATAAATAACACGCCCATTGACGTTTCTTCACACACTATCACCCATATGGTGATTATTTTATTCGATAATTAGTGATCAGACATGATCAGCTGTATTTCTTAATTATTATGATTTCTCAATCCAATGCAACATAAATTTAACATGAGGGGCTACTTAATCAAGTGCACTGGATCACAAAAAGCTTGCCTTACAGAGTTGTATTCACAGTCACATAAGAATTCATTTCCCCTTAAAGTTAATCCCTGGGATCTGTCTCCTAAAAGATTCTTGTTCTTCAAATAGTTCTCTAAAGCAATGTTCTAAACAAGAAAAACTCGAAATACTGAATCAAAGTTCAGTTATAGCAATATTAATAAATATAAAAATCAACGAGGTGTATCCAAGTACACGTGACTACAAAATCGAACGTTAACGTTGATCAGACAAAAATAGAAATGTACCCTCAAGAGAATTCACGAAAATCAAACTGAATCTACAGCATGTATCCAGGTAAAGACTCCAGTTAAATTCTGTTGACACATTAGAATTGCAGTATGACCTCGCTTACCCTCAAGAGAAAAGAAAATTCCCATTCTAAAAGAATGATCAAACTCCACATTCTATACTGTAATTTAATAATAATAATACATGAGCGCATAAGAAAAATTCGAAGCTCGCAATTGTCGAACACAAAAATAAAGGAACGATGACCCCTAAAGCCAAAGCTTGATGGAAAAAAATAACAATTCCCTAAGAGAATAACGTAGATTTCTTCCCCTACGAAGATCTGTTCTTCACAATCAAGAAGTTCGGAATACATTTAATGAATTTAATTTAATAGATTATTAAGCTGAAAAATGAACAATTAATTCATAATAAAATGTTATGAAATGAGTGCACCTGGTTAATCAGGCCTAAACTCGATTGAAAATGAAGTCACACATGACATGGAATAGCCATGCATAAACTCCACTCCACAATCATACTACTCAAAATGAAAAAAGAAAATAGATGGCAAAGTGTTTAAACTGGACTATCTACCTTGCAACGCTACATGAAAAGTAGATTCTCTACCTGGCTGGAGATTCTCGAAGGCAATATGGAGCGTGAAGATGCCCACCATCTGATTCCACCATGGTGTAGCAGGACTACACGGTTCCATTCCAATTTCCAATGAACGCGCTGGGGATCCCTTACTCCAATGTCCCAAGTCCACTGGTAGTAAACGAACTGCTTCCTCATCTCGGAAATTGTCCTAGCCCGTATTTCGAATAGTTCCAGACCGGTTCGGAAATACAACACGCGCGCGAATGCATCATTTCGATAAGCAAGTGAACACATGACGGTAGCCTGAGTTATTTTCGGCTGCATGTTACCAAAAGTTCATGTTGCACAAGCCAATAGCCCGCGTCGCGAATATGCTATGATCCACTTCGCAAACATGCATTGTGGTTACTCGTGACGTCCGCTGCATTTGCTTGGAGAGCGATGTCCACACTAAAATACCTAGCCGCTCATAGCTAATATGCATTCTAAATATCTCCCCCAACACCTCGGACTTCCAAGCACTGTACATTGTTAAAAAGCTTCACTCGGAATGTACTTGATATTTAGTTGCAATAGTCTTGGCGTGAGAAAAGATAGCACGCCTTCCCAGTATGCATAGGCTTCAGAAACAAGCCTCCTCTATGTATCACTCCACTTCGCTCCGTAACACGTGAAAAGAGTGATTCCACTAACAGAATACTGCCCGCATACAATGCCAGGCGCTCTGACGACTGAAGTTCTCATTCGACACTGAACTTTTATTATAATGACCTTAATCCGTCACCACACGATGTATAAAATGTCAACTAGCACCGCCGTGAATTCAAAATAGCTTGACACTTCTTCCAGCCGAAAAAAAACATTGCGATACAAGCTCTGCTTAGGCGTGAATTCGTCTGAGTTGAAACGTGTTCTGTCAGTCGCGCACCTGTGTCAACCTGCAGGAGGCAACTGGCTCACTGTCTCTACTGCGCATGACAAGACGATCTCTCTGAGACAGGTCGATATATAAATCTATATTCTTGATGTTACAGATGCCATTACTAAAAAGCACGACTGCATTGCCCCTCTCTGCTGTAAAATCGAACTCCAGTATATACTTGACATCATATCTGTATCTCATTTCCAAAAAAAAAAATTCAAATGTAAATGTCAATCTCCCACTACTGCCAGCTCAAGGACACCTGCGCATCCTCGCGGCGTACAAGCGAAACACTCTCTTCCGAAGGTTGTTGATGAGACAACAGCTGAGCAAACGATCACATGGCTATGCGCGGTGTCAAAACTAGGTCAAAACCTGCCGTGTGGTGTAGCGGTTCGTATAGGTACATGTACCGTAAACCAGGCCGAATAAAAGAAAACGGTACAGTACCTTCTTCAAGGCCACAGCCGCCTCCTTCCCTCTTCCTTGCCTATCCATCCTAACCATCCCTTACCTTCCCTCATGAGGCCCCTGTTCGCTTTGCAGGTGAGGCCGCCTGGGCGAGGTGCCAATCCCACCTCACCAGTTGTATCCACTCCGATTAGATGTTCCCAGCTCTAGGACACTGCCCGTAGAGGCGGTAGTGGTGAGTTCCCTCGCTGAGTCCGTGGGTTCCACCATCCTGGAGGGTAAACGACTAAGAAAAGAAAGAAGAAAAGAACAAATTGTAATCCACTGACATCTAATTTATTGCAATTGTTTTCATAACCTCAAGATGGCGGCTGTGTGAAATTATGAAATCTCGGTTTTATTTATTGTGTAGTCCACTAATCATGTGATTGAAGTTTGAATAATTAACCTACACAATATTATCTTGATCTAATACTACATAACTCTATGGCCTACATAATATAACAAGTAGTTCCGTGAAGAACTATACAGCCTATTTTCATATATCCTGCACATGTTAATTGCCTCTATCAACATACAAAATTACAGTTTAATTGCTGTAACAGATTCGTAGATATTGAGAACCGTCTAAATATTTCAGATGGTCGCCAGGTTGGATTTTTATTTTTATACTATTATATTAAGATTATTGTGTACGTGTGGTATTCAAACTTCAATCGCATGATTAGAACACAAGAAGTAAAAACGAGATTTTAAAATTACGCACAGCAGCCATCTTGTGATTATGCAAACAATTGAAATAAACTAGATGCCAGTGGATCAACATTTGTGTAAGCATTTAACGTGCAACGTTTCACGGCACTCGGATAGTTAATTCGCGAGAAACGTCCATTTAAATATTTATACTTCGCGTCACCGCCATTTTGGATTCGTGCTCACCAGGTTACTGAAAGTCCTATAGGTGAACATATGTTCATAGTCTCTATGAACATAAAAATTTCAGTTTGGTTGCTGAAAAAGATTCATAGATATTGAGAACCTTCTAAATATTTCGGAAGCTCGCCATTTAGGATTGTTATATGTATAGGCCATAGAGTTATGTACCATTCAAGGACACTTATTGCCTAGATTCATTATTGAAACTTTTACTTCGATTGCATGATTACGACACAAGAAATAAAAACTTAATTTTAAAATTTCTTACAGCCGCCATCTTGAGGTTATGTAAACAATTGAATTAAATTAGATCGCAGTACATTACAATCTGCAAAATCATTTACTGTACCACATTTCACTGCGCTCAGAGAGTTAACTCACGAGAAAAATCTATTAAAATATTTCAAATTCGCTTGGTCGCCATGTTCGTTTTGTACTTTACAGGTTTATGAATTATACATAGGTAAACTTGTATCAGTACCCTTTATCACCGTACAAAATTGCAGGGTGATATCTGTAATAGTTTCGGAGATATAGAATGTCAGTGAAATATTTCGCACAGCCGCCATTTTGAGGTTATGTAAACAATTGAACTAAATTAGACTCCAGTGCATTGCAATGTGTATAAACATTTGCTGTACCAAGTTTCATTACGTTTGGATAGTTAAATCGCGAGAAAAGTCTATTTAAAAGTCTCAAATTCGCTTGGCCGCCATGTTGGTTTTGTAGTCACCAGGTTTTTAAAAGTCTCATAGGTGAACTTCTAGTAGTGCCCTTTATCACCGTACACAATTTCAGGGCGATATTGGTAATAGTTTCGGAGATATTGAATGCTAGTGAAATATTTCGCACAGCCGCCATGTTGGATTGGTGAGACGTAACAAAATTTGAAGGGCACGGTCGAGGTCGCCGGGAATAGTGCTATGAACTTACCGCGTTTCACTGAAATCGCTCCAGCCGTTTAGGGGGACACACACACACACCTCACACACACACACACACACACACACGCACACACACACACGGACAAAAGGTGATATCATAAGCCTATTTTTACAAAATTGAAAATAGGCTAAAAATATCCAACATGGAAGCGGCTGGTGTGCTCTATCAAGGGTTTTCTAATGTTTAATTTAGCGGCTTCGGTAGTGTAGTTGGTAGCATGCTGAGCTCCTATCCCCAAGATAGCGGGTTCAAACCCGGCCGAAGCCGTCGGATTTTTAAGAGCGTTAAAAATCCCTCAGTATGCCTTCCTTCGGAGGGGAAGTAAAGCCGTCGGTGCCATATCATATATTTATGGCATGTTAAAGAACCTTCCACTAATTACACCTGTGTGTAGCTAAATTGGATAGGTTAAGAATGTAAACAACGCTCTTAGGTTTCTACGTTCGTTGCCAAGAGCCGACTGCGGTGGCGTCTAATAGCTAAGTTCTGAACTTGGCCTAGTAGTCGTTGATGGTGGCACTTGGCGGCAAAACTAGGAACTATTTGAAAAATTCTAAGTTGCAGTCTGTACTTAAATTTAAAAAAAGATAACACACACTAATACAGTCATCACAATTAACACCGGTTAACAGACAGATTCTACACACACCCGAAGTACACGGGCCTACAAGACCGCGTTGTCGCAGCCCCTAAACTTAAGAACCAACCAACCAACCAACCAACCAATGTTTATTTCTTTGAGCTTATAACAGAAAAGCTCACAAAGAAAACTGAAATTTTACTATTTCTTCTTTAGTTACCTTTTTCTGCAGTCAGACGCACAAGAAAGAAAAAAATTGGCAATATTTTGCATTGCAGTGACATCCCCTGAGAATGTTGCTCCCCGCTGGTAGTTTACGATGACCAGGGACCACCATGTTGCACAAGGTATTTATGTACTCGCCGTGCTCCAATCATGTCCAGCCAACCAGTCCTCTGTAACTTACACCGCACCAATCCCGCGATACATCAAAGAGCTTTTTATTTCAGCGCCTGGGAGCTATGCCGACATAACTCTCCAATTCTAGCCAACGTGAAGTTACGGCAGAGTGTGTTCCTTTTCTCGAGCGATGTTTATAGTTAGGAGGGGAGGGCGGAACAACCGGCCATCACAGTCAAATGAGATTGAAGATACATACAGTACTTTACATACATTTTCATTTCAGACTGTTTTTCCTTACAGCGTCCAGTCTAGTCCGCAAGCCTCAGTTGGCGAACAAGTCGCCTCCT
Organism: Meconema thalassinum; assembly: GCA_946902985.2. Lineage (NCBI taxonomy): Eukaryota > Metazoa > Arthropoda > Insecta > Orthoptera > Tettigoniidae > Meconema > Meconema thalassinum. The sequence continues at coordinate 674,903,567 of OX336388.2, forward strand.
TGATTCTCTATTAGCAGTTAGCACTGCAGCCTGCACTGCTGTGCCCAAGAACGCGGGTTCAAACCCGGCCGTAGTCGTCGAATGTTTTAAGAGTGTTAAAATCTTTCAGTATGCCTTCCTTTGGAGGTGAAATAAAGCCAGTGGTCTCATGTCATAGATTTATGCATGTAAAAGATCCTTTCACTAACTAAACTTGTGTGAAGCTAAATTTCTAGGTTAGATTTCGTTGAAACGCTCTATCAAAGTTCCAACGTTCACAATTAGGTGTCAGTGACATCTGGTAGCGAATGTTGGAACAACTTGAAATTGAACGGAACTTGTAACTCACCCCATGGGTGTCCGTTTGAAGCAGCTACGGCCTCTGGCGAGTCGAACGTGTCCTCGGACACTCCCGGAAATAAAAGCCATACGATAAATACACAAATAAATAACTGCAGCCTTCTCTGCCTCTACACCTTTCACTTTGAGATTGTTCATCACTGTTTCTAAACATCGCCTGCTTTTATTACCCTCCATAGCAAAACTCATTTACATTGTGAGGTTTGAAGCCATTTTTCAGTGTTGCCTAAGTAAACAAAAGTTTGGTGCTTTTCAGTCGGTCAACACGAATGTGCCCAAAAAGAGCTGGGTTATGTCCTAATCCTGAAATAAATTACATGAGATTAATAAATACACTAGGATGACCAGTTTCGATCGTCAAGCGAACATCATCAGATCCATTACACTTAGGCTATAATATCTATGTTTGAGAATACATGTGAAAAATATTTACAATATGTACAATTATTTAGTTGCAGTATTGGTAATGCAACTGTCGGTGTATGCTAAATGTAGTATATCTAATGTTAGGTGAAATGCTAAAATGGTGATAAAAATCCGGAGTTTGTCTGTTTGGGGGTGATTATATGGTTATACAAAATCAACTATGGTTGTACTGTAATAATACAGGCTGATACTTATCCGGTTGTCTTCCTGAACACAAAACTACTCGAGAAAGAGGAGAGGGTCCGCCCCCAGAGTCATTGGAAAAAGGGGGGAAATCGGACCCAGCTCAGGAATTCCTCGGGGTCACCGTACTTACCAGTCGTGAACCCTTGAGCGTGTAGCACTATCCAGTGTGCACCGTAAGTCGTGGGGATACACACACCCTGCATGCTTTAAGGCCTTATGCAGCAGGCAGGAGATGCTAAGAAGGGTAAAGCAAGTGGTCGAAAGATCAGGAAAGATGAGACAAGGGCCAATTAAGGTGGAAAAATGAAGGACACCCTAGTCCTTGGATACACTACTACCGTCGGGGTTGGAAGTGAAGAAGAGTTGACTGAAGAAGGTCGACAGGAAAGATGACAGAGAAGAGCTCTGCACAAGTAAGTAGAAGCAATGCTGGACTCAGCTGGGATCCTGTCGTCAGCAACCTAATGTTCCACTAGTTGTGAGCACCTGAGGAGAGCTAAACGTTTGAATGAAGGTCCTGACAGGGCAATCTATTGATAAAGTACGTGATGGTCCACATGATTGTTTTATTTTCCCTGTAGTTCATGACGTTCAAAAATGCGAATTCTTTGGTCGAGAATCAAACCTGCGACCTCCTGATCTAAAAATCGAGGGTTTGATTCCTGGCCGAGAAAGTCGGAATTTTTAGATCGCTGGTTTAGAATCCGATCAAGGCAGTCCAATTTTTGAAGGGAGACAAAATTCCACGATACTGCGAGTCGTACATTATCGGCTCGTTAAAGATCATTCATGTGAAGTTTGGTGATTGCAAAACATAATTCATTAAATCTCAGCTCCAGGTCGCTCAGTATAGTTCTGGTTTACACTACAAGATGGCAGTGTGAACTATGAAATTGGACAGTAGATTGCCTAACTGGCTCCAAATCGAAAGATCTACGCAACCGTAGCTGAGGCCGTCGATTTTTATTTATTATTTATTTAATTATTTATTTATTTACTAGCAACCCATCCCGGCTACGCCCGGAAACTGAAGCATCATTTATATTATTTATGGAGGAATCATAATTCATAGCAGAATTATCTTTATCGGACCACAAACCATGAACATTTCTTCCCTGTGTCAAAGGAACTTTGAGGATGAATCCCTTTGTGTTTGTGAATTTTTTGCTTCTCTCTCTTGTGACAATTGAGAAATTCCTTGTTGCTAAGTTTCATTGTTACGGGATAAGCTTATTTTCTTCAATTTTAATGAACTACGACCTATATCTGTTTTTCGTATCGGTATGATGGGTTAAAGTCACTGACTGGACTATTAATTATATTATCATGGAGATAGCATGTGCAACGAATTCTTGCCAGACGTAACTTAAGAATGGCGAGATGCATGAAACACAAATCCCCTTTCCGTCCAATTTAAACTTGACTGTGTATTCTGCGGAACGAAAAGTTCACAGGCGAAGTAAAGAAGAGTCAAGTTACATTTCCAGGGAAACTCCAAACACACCCGCCCTTCTCTGAAGACTTACCTCGACACGACTCGGCAGTGTTTGGATTGATACGCTCGCTCGTCAGCCAGCTAACTCGTAAACTATCTCGAAGCTAGTAATTGAATGGAGATTGTTGGAAGAAATGAAATCGTAAAATTTCTTATAGTGGGCGATGTATTGGATAGAGATATGCTGTCGCGGACTTTTTTTGTAGACCTTTTCATGCTGAACAATTCTTATCGTATATACTGTAGATATTTTTAACGGTTTGCCCAGCGTAAGCTTAAAAAGCGCACGGACGCCAGTTTTTTTTCGACCAGCTTCCTTAGGTCATAAATACATAATTTTCTACAGAAATCTTCCTCGAGATTTCCTTTACAGAGTGGTGAAAACCGCATCAAAATCCATCCAGTAGTTCTCGAGATTTGATTCTCGGGTACTTTGTTTTATACTAAGTAGAGATTCATTTATTTTCATTTCAACCATGTGCTACGAATACACAAACTCCATCACTTTTGCAAGTTCTCTCCCTTCTTCCTCTTTCGCCAGTTCTCCTTCACCCTTTGACTAGATCGGGCTCGTTTTTCTACCGAGAGTACTGAGTTCTTTCCCGTTTTGTCGACGGACAGGTCCTTGACTTCTGCAACATTCCTTCTCTGTTTGCTATATCTTCTGTCTAAGCTCACAGTTTTATAAATCTCAGTGGCCATATTGTTGCTGGAAGGTGAGTATTCTGTTGGCGAGCGTTATGGTCCAACCCTTTTTCATACAATTTTCGGTTTGTCATTAAGTGGAAGGTACATTTTTCTGCTGCTTTCCTGGCTCAAAGGATAATTGGTTCGTTTAGGAGCTCAGTTTAGGGGCTGCGACAACGTGGTCATGTAGCCCCGTGTACTTTGGGTGTGTGTAGAATCTGTCTGATAAACGGTATTTATTGTGAGGGCTGCATTAGAGTGTGTGTTATCTGTGATTTAGGCAAGGACTGCAGACAATCAATTTCAAGTAGTTCCTACTTTTGCTACCAAATGCAACCGTTAACGACACCTAGCTGTGAACTTGGCTACTAGATGCCACCGCAATCGGCATTTGAACTTAATAGAGCGTTAATCAAATCTAACCTAGACATTTAGCTTCACACAGAAGTGTAGTTAGTGGAAGGTTCTTTTACATGCCGTCTGGCTGCGTGGCTCAGGGGTAACGTTCTCGCTTGCTGAGCCCAAGGTTGCAGGTTCGAAACCTGGCGCAGTCAGCTGGCATTTGAGGGTGCGCAAATGCGAGGGAGCCGTGTCAGTACATTTACTGGCACGTTAAAGATCCCCTTCGGGGCAAAATTCCGGCACCCCGGCGTCTCTAAAAGCCAGGGTAGTTAAAAGGGACGTAAAACCAATAACATTATTATTATTATTCTTTTACAAGCCATAAATCTATGACATGGGTCCGCTGGTTTTACTTCCCCTCCGAAAGAAGACATACTGAGGGACTGTTAACGCTCTTAAAATCCGACGACTTCGGCTGGATTTGAACCCGCGATATTAGGCATAGACACTCGGCATGCTACCAACTATGCCACAAAAGCCGCCCAAGGATCTTTCTAAGAAACTTTCTTTCTTTCTTTCTTTCTTTCTTTCTTTCTTTCTTTCTTTCTTTCTATTCTTCCATCTCGTTGTGTAGTGGCTGGTAGTCTTGACTGTGACCTAGGAGGCCCGGGTTCGATTACCGACTGTCAAGAAATTCAATTCAGGGTACAATCAGCCTGATGAGGTGAAACTGAGAAGAGCTTGGTTCGATTCCTACCTCAATCATCTTGGAAATGGTTTTCCTTGAATTCCCACTTCTACTCCAGGCAAATGCCGGGATGATTGCTAACTTAAGACAACGGCCGCTTCCTACTCTAATTTTACCTCAAGTACAGATACACACACTAGTATAGAAATCACAGTGACTCAGGATACCAGACAAATTCTACACACTCCCAAATACACAAGGCTTCATGGCTACGATGTTGCAAAGTCCCTATAGAATCAACAATTCTGATAGTTCCTTCCTTGCTAATAATTATGTAGACTAAAAGCATTATATAATCATATAAGTATTCAGGTTTGACTTCTGTACAGTTATGTCTAAATTTGCCCGATAAAAAGCAATTTTGACATTATTATTATTTATTCAATTCACCACTACAAACATGGGTTACTCTAAAGCACGGGTTAAACCAAGTGCTTTACAACAATACATAAAAATGATAATACATACATACATATCATGTACAAAATATAGAGTTCATTATCTCTCATTCACTAGCCAGGAAGGATCGCACAATATTGCATGTGGACAATAAGACAGGATGCTGCACACTCCTGTAGATGGTCGGCGGATGATCCAACTCCTTCAGACTCTTGTGGAGTGTGTGAGGTATGAGGCCGTTGACTGACAAGATTACAGGCACTATCCAGACGCAGTTCATCTTCCATAACCTCTTGATTTCCTCTGCAAGCTGTCTATAGTGCGTCTCTACCTTAAAAGACAGTACGCATTAAATGGCGCGCGCTGATGCCAGATCTACTGCATATACAAAGTCCTACATGGGCGGGCACATAATGTAATATAACTCGTATACAGGCGTGCTTTTACGCAAAACTCGGGAAATTTCCAAAATATTTGTTTGCTGTATATAACTGTAGCTCATACCTTGCAGCGAACAACGCTACAATATTTAGATATGATACGCCGAACCTCAGAGCGAGAGTTTAATGCACACATTATAACAATTTATATGTTTCAATTATTCATGAATATGATAACATTATAATATGTTATTCCCGGGATGAAAAATTGCAAACCACGGAAACCACTCAGAGGATGGCTGAGGTAGGAATCGAACCTGCCTCTTCTCAGTTTTGTCTCATGAAGTTGAGTACACCCCGTTCCAGCCCTCAGACCAGAATTAAATTTCTTGGCGGAGCCGGGATTCAAACCTGGGCCTCCACGGTGACAGCACGGTGACAGCCAGGAATGCTAGCCTCTACGGTACGCAACGAGGCGGACAATTTATAAAGAACTCAAGGACCACTTCATTTCACAGTTTAACTTCACACCATCACACCATCAGTCGGGGAGATACTGGCCTGAGTAATAAACAAACTTACGCAGCGTCAGCGGTGGGCGGGAGGAATAAGTGCGATAACTTATGAATGCTAACTGATATCGAGCTCTGGTTTGTTTTAAAAACTTTTTCACATATTAATGAACATTTCTTCTCCCTTAGTCACCAACGTGAAGTCAATAGCAAAAATGTTTGTCGCTACGTGACTTTCCTGTGATACCATCTCAGATTTTTCAAGTAACATTTAAGAAAAAAAAAATCATAACTTTCTTACTATGAAAATAATTACTTCCCTGAAAAATAGAGTATCTTCTACCAACATCAGGCAATCTAAAAATAAATTCTTGATCTGTTGCGATCATTAGTTCATCATCTATGGCGTGATAATTTTTATATCTGCAAAAATATAGATTTGCGCTAAAATATCGTAATTGTGAAAATTGGACCATGTGTTAATTATTTATGGCTTTTATTTTTACATCACCATAAGGAGCGGAAAATTCTCTATAAGACCACGCTAACAGTTTCTTAGATTTGACACTTTCAATTATTGGGAAATGGCAACATCGCCGGGGTGGAAGAGGACGAAGCTAATTGCAGGACATAGGAGTGCGAGTGAGAGGCAACTACTACATTTAATTCCATACTGTCTTTTAAGGTTGAGACGCTCTATATACTTGGTGATGTTTTCATTGTGTTTCCGTTCGACATTGGTGTCGTTAGGGACTGCTATGTCTATTATAAATGTAGTGCCATCAACCTTATTTACTACTATGATGTCTGGTCGATTGTGATCTATTGTTTTGTCTGTCACAATACCAGTGTCCCAATATATTTTACACAATTCATTTTCGAGAAGGGATGGTGGATAATACTAATTGTAGTAAGGGATATACTCCTCAGTTAGTTTATATTTCTGTGCGAGTGCTTGATGAATGATGCCTGCAACCTGATTGTGCCGCTTTGTATATTCAACTGATTCTAGTATCGGGAAACCTTCAGTGACATGGTCAATGGTCTCGAGATGAATGGCGCTTCGCCTGCATTTGATTGAAATTATTATTATTATTATTATTATTAGGGATACCATATTGATAAATTTCAATTTGCTTATATGTCTCAAATTAAAAACAAGATGTTCAGTAAAGAACATATAGCCTACTTTCTCCTAAATGCATGGGTATTGTTATAACTCATTGTCCTTTTCAAGGAGTATAATTGAATGTTGGTTGTAGTAGCTTGTTGAAATACAACGTGCTATAGGGATATTAAACATGAATATGAGGTGCCCTTTGCTAGTGCTACCTCTGTAAAAAATTTCATTCAATTCGGTTTCACCGTGTTTGAATTGATATGGGGAATAGATTTGCACACATACATGGCCGCTATTTGCAAACTATTGGGCTGATGACCTTGTAGTCAGTCATAAGATGCTCCTTGCGGGCCGATAACCTAGATGTTAGGCCCCTTAAAACAACAATCATCATCATCATCACAAAAAGGCATGTTGTTGCAAAATCTGGTAGAGATCAAATTATTAGGATGGTCGTAATTTGATTTAAGCTTTTAACATTTGGGTGGCCGTCATTCCGTTTCCGTCAAGATGGCGGCGATATAAAACATGACACTGAGGTGCCCTTTGCTAGTGTTACCTCTGTACCAAATTTCGTTCAATTCGGTTTCACCGTGTTTGAATTGATAGGGGGAATCAATTTGCACACATACTTGGCCACCATCTGCAAAATATTAGGCTAATGACCTATTAGTTTGGTCAAAGGATGCTCCCTCCATAAAGGTATGTTGTTGCAAAATTTGGTAGAGATCGGATGATAAGGTTAGTCGTAATTCGATTTAAGCTTTGAACATTTGTGTGGCCGCCATTACGTTTCCGTCAAGATGGCGGCGATATAAAACATGACACTAAGGTGCCCTTTGCTAGTGCTACCTCTGTACCAAATTTCGTTCCATTCGGTTTCACCGTGTTCGAATTAATAGGGGGAATCGATTTTCACACAAAGATGGCCGCCATCCGCAAACTATGAGGCTGATGACCTATTAGTTTGACCAAAGGATGCTCCCTCCATAAAGGTATGTTTTTGCAAAATTTGGTAGAGATCGGATTAAGAGATGGAACTAACAATACATTCAGTCACCGGGGCTGCCAAATGTAGTGCTCTATTAGGCTACAAGTATATTTTGGAAAAATTAAAAATTTCGATATTATCAATTTAATTTCGCTATTTTCTATATAGATTGGCATGAGTATTAAATTTTAAGAAAAGTAGGTTCTTCAGTTCGTCACGGAACTTCTTGTTTTTAAGAAATTGACATGTTGGTTGGTGTTTGAGTTAATACGCCTCAAATGTCTTATGGTATTTCCCACTTATGACGATATAGTATTTACTCATTGCTACTTCTGTAACGTTCTTCCTCAAGTGTCGTAGTTGAATGCTGTTACTGAGGCAGCACTTGAAATACTGGCGGGATGGCAGGAATGTCAAATATCTGGCCAGAGCTTTCACATGGCAGGCGCCTGGACAGAGACCACTTTGATGAGACGTTGGCTGGAATGTGATTGATCACATAGAGAGGGTGTAGTCTCAAAATAGAACTGACTGCATCCTTGAGAGTCGCATTGTCTTAATACTCTTCACGCAAATCCGGGTTTGCTTTCGTGGCTGACAACTGATATTTTATGGTCCAGCTTGTCCCATGGCAACTTAAGTGCTTCGCGTTCCTCGTGTATACATTCAATAAGGATGTGATTGAAGTTGCATACTTCTTGTTACATTCTTGGAGATCTGATGAAGAAGTTCGCGATGACTTCACTTACCCGTGCACGGTATTATAATACTGTTGGTAAACACAATCATTAACATAGCGAATACTTAAAACTCAGTATCGCCAATATCGCAGCAATGGAAAAGTTTGAACCAAGGTAACCTGCTTGTATGTTTATGTTAACGACTTCTCCAAGACATCAAGCACAGACATGCCGTTGATTGATCTTAAGTGCAACTCAATAGAGAGACCAGAAGATACATTGTTCATGAAATTTACAACCTTACAGCCTCATAGAAACTTGCACATCTCTTTCCCACGCTAATACCACATAATAATAATAATAATAATAATAATAATAATAATAATCATCATCAAGTCAAAATTGATCTAGTAAAAGCACAGGTTGACCCAGAAGACGTCATAGACAAAAGCGTCTTTCGACACAAGGTATACAAGTGGGAAGTGTTGTCAGAGAGAGCAGCACCTACAGCCCAAAGACCAAAGTGGATCGAAGAAAGGAAGAGGACCTTTAGTGCACGAATGAAAGAGTTCTGGAAAGACAAGAAGAACAAAAAGTCATGATTGCTTCGCGTGGTCTAATAGGCCTGTAACGTGTGAAATAAATAAATAAATAAATAATAACAATATCTTATATATAAAAGTGAAAGTCTGTATGTATGTATGTGGGTGGGTGGGTGGGGGTCTGTTCCGTATACAAATCTACACCGTTCCACTAATCTCAACCCAATTTTGCATACACATAGTTGAGGACCCAGAAGGAACCGCTGGCTACATGAATTTTCGATAGCCTTTCTCATTCTTCTGATTTCGGCCCTTTTGCACTCAAGCACAGGCTAATCAAATCATAAAATATACTCATGAAGGAATGGCAAAGCAGATAGTTTCCATGGCAACATAGCTCAAGTCGAGACACGGCCGACTGGATGCCAGTTGCGCTCTGCACTACCGGTATAGAAAATGAGGATCTTTACTTGAAATCCCGTTAGTTACTCAACTGCTCACACAGCACTGTCAACCGAGTTTAGCATAACAAAGACTTGACACTAGTTATTATATATTTGTCAAATACCACTCACTCACTCATTCATTCATTCATTCATCATTCAGAAACCACCGAACGGATTGGAATTAAATTTGGTATGCAGCTTCCTCAAGGGTCGCAAATGCCCACTAAGAGAGGATTTTTGTATATTCAGGTTCTAAAGGGGTGTTAAGGGGGTAGACCTGCATTTCATTGAAAAGCAATATCTCCCGATTGGTTTCATTGTTGTTGTTGTTGTTTGAGTCTTCAGTCTTTTGACTGGTTTGATGCAGCTCTCCAGGCCTCCCTGTCCTGAGCTAATCGTTTCATCTCTACATAGCTACCACACCCTACATCCGAGGCAATCTGTTTAACATATTCTAACCTTGGTCTACCCCTACAGTTCTTGTCCTCGACCCTTCCTTCCATAACTAAGCTTGCTATTCCTGGGTGTCTTAGTATGTGTCCTACCAACCTATCTCTTCTCTTCATTAGCAGTCGCCAGAAACATCTCTCCTCTCCCACTCGTCTTAATACCTCTTTGTTTGTAACCCTATCTACCCATCTGATCTTCATCATTCTCCTGTAACACCACATTTCAAATGCTTCAATTCTCCTCTTTTCTGCTGCACCAATAGTCCAAGTTTCACTTCCATAGAGCGCCACGCTCCAGACAAAGGCTTTCAAAAATGACTTCCGAATACCTAAATCTATATTCGATGTCAGCAGATTCCTTTTTTGTAGAAATGCTTTTCTTGCCTGAGCCAACCTACTTTCTATATCCTCTTTGCTTCGTCCATCACTGGTTATTCTGCTTCCTAAGTAACAGAAATCTCCTACTTCCTTCAGCTTTTCACCTGCCAATTTGATCTCCATAGAGGTTTCTGATTTATTTCGGCTGCATTCCAGTATTTTTGTTTTACATTTATTAATTTTCATCATGAATTCTTTCCGTAAAACGGAGTCCATACCATTCAAAAACTCATTCAAATCCTCAGGCTTGTTGGCCAAGATGACGATGTCATCAGCAAATCTCAGAGTTGAAATTATTTCTCCTTGAATCTTCACTCCCACTTTAAATTTTTCTTAATTTCCTTCATTGCTTGTTCAATGTAAAGATTGAAAAGTATGGGTGATAAGTTGCAGCCTTGCCTTACACCTTTCTGAATACCAGCTTCTCTCTCTTGTCCTTCAACTCGAATGACTGCTGTCTGGTTTCTGTATAGATTGTATATCACCCTCCTATCCCTGTACTTTATTCCAATCGATTTCAAAATGTCAAACAATTTAGTCCAATCAACGTTATCAAAAGCCTTTTCTAAGTATACAAAAGCCATGAACGTTCTCTTATCTTTCCTTATTCTACCTTCCAAAATCAGCCTAAGACTTAGTACAGCTTCCCTTGTTCCTACATTTCTCCTGAAACCAAACTGGTCTTCACCCAACTCCGTTTTTATCTGGCTCTCAATCCTCTTGTAAATTATTCTAGACAGGATCTTTGAAGCATGAGTAATCAAGCTGATTGTACGGTAATCTTCACATCTGTCACCTCCCACTTTCTTTGGTATAGGGATGATTACATTCTTCTTGAAATCAGGGGGTACCTCACCTGTCTCATAAATCCTACACACCAAGTGAAATAACCTGATCAGACCTTCCTCTCCTATGCAGCGTAGCAACTCAATCGGTATATCATCTATGCCTGGTGCTTTGTTCCTGCTTAAGTCTTCCAAAGCTCTATCAAATTCTGATCTCAATATTAAATCTCCTTTCGCATTCTCATCAATGTCCTCCTCCCTTTCCATTACATGATTCTCAATCTCCTTTTCCTTATACAAACTCTCTATGTAAGCTTTCCAT